>OZ018360.1:4855000-9655000 GCA_963969515.1 Yponomeuta evonymella | reverse complement strand
CAATAAGAATGCATTTTTTTTTCAAGCGAGTGTTGATATTTTTATTGCATTGTGAACTAGATATGTTCCGATTATGTGTTTACGCCTGAGTGGCAACTGGCACGGGCTGTTAGTTGCGAGCATATGGCGAACAGTGAGAGGTGTTCGTGGAGGATTAAGAGTGGGTGCAAACTTTGGTTTCTCCCTTCGTGGACTCCGCGGGTCAATCCAGCCAGCACTTGCGCTGGCCTCCTGGCCGAACACCTCTCACTGGGAGCGGCAACTGGGTGGACGGTATTGGCGAACAATGGAGAACACCAGGAGGGTGCTCGTTGGTAAGCGTTGGGGTGGACGTTCCTGGATTTCACACCCGCGGATGACGAAGGACGATCACGGCAGCCTAGATGGGCGCTGGATTGTCCCGACGTCTTGTATGCCAAAAGTAGTTCACGTTTCTTCAATATAAATGCGGATCAAACAATAAGGCGACTTTTCACAATTCAATCCCAAAAACGTATGTACGTATGTCAGTTTTATTTATTATGGTTGTCATTGTCACTTCGAATTTAGACGGTGTTCGGCCAGAAGTGCAAGTGCTGGCTGGATTGACCCGCGGAGTCCACGAAGGGAGAAACAAAAGTTTGCATCCACTAAATAGGAAATTGGGAAGCGTTGGTAGCCTAGTGGGTAGAACATCGGACTCGGAAGCGAGAGACCCAGGTCCGGTCCCAAGTGCGGGCATGTACCTATGACTTGGTTTTCTAAGTTATGTACATTGTGAAGTTATAGTAGCAATACCACACGCTAACGGTGAAGGAAAACATCGTGAGGAAACCTGAGTGTCTGAGCTATTCACATACCTCAGCGCTTGAAATCGCTAATCAGGTCCTGTTTTATTTATTCATTTTGTCTGTTGTGTATTAAGTTTTCTTTCTGTTGTTGTGCATATTATGTTGCTAGTGTGCTTGTTTTGTTTCTGTGATGTATCTTGTTGGTATAATAAATGTCTTTCTTCTTCTTCTTCTTCTTCTAATCCGCGGTGGGCACGCGTGGTGATTAAGCCCATAATCTCTCCTTGAGAGAAGGCCTGTGCCCTACAGTGGGACGCATATAGGCTGATTATGCATCCACTCCTAAGCCTCCACGAACCCCTCTCACTGTTCGCCATATGCTCGCAACTAATAGCCCGTGCCAGTTGCCACTCAGGCGTAAATATTATGTACCTATGGAATAAAATATCAGGCATATGACCACCGCGGCTTCAAACACAGGCAATTCCTTTATTCACTAAATTAGCGATGACATTTTGACAAAGATGTGGCTCTATCTCGCCGATGACGCGTTGGATCTCGGCCATGAGCTCTGGAATTGTCGGCGGTTTATCCACATAGACCTGCGATTTCAATAAACCCCAAAGAAAGAAATCGCACAGTCGCGCTTTCTTGGCGGGCAATAAAATTGATTCGGCTGGAGACACACCTTAATGCCACAGAGAATATAATCACTACTTAACGCGTCGTCGTGTCTTCTCCTAAAAAACATTGCACAAAACATTCCGTTTTCCTTGCACAAAACATTTTCATTGCTAGCGGTAAAATAAAAAGTTAATTTGGAGCATTGAAGACCGATTGTTTTATGTAATGTTTCATGATAAACACGAGCAGAAGACCCGCCTTAACGCTGCATTTTAATAATCGGAACAATCGTTGATGTCAGCGGTCAAATCACAGAGCTGTAAAGTGCATAGAAAAAATGGATCGTGTACTTTTATTGGGACATGTTTATAAGATGCGTTTAAACACAGAAGTTTACTTGACGCGCCGCGCCGCGTGTCTGCTTACGTGGAGCACATTTTTCATTATTTTTAAAAACATATTAATTTTGGAATCAAATTTTCTCAATCAAAAATTTAGTACAGGACAAGGATAATTTGTCTTGAATGTCCGTAATTTAATTATGCATCAAACCCTCAGAACATTCACCAAAAGTTTACTCATTTCATTAGGTACAATAATTAAAAATGTTATATTGTGCGAGCGAGACAGAATGTTCGACATAAAAACAGCCTTAAGGTAAGGCTTGTCTTACGTGCAGCAAAAAAGATAAATTGTGCGATTGGGAAGAAGGAATGGTGGAATATTTGTGCGGTCTTAAGACGCGATGTAGAGGTGTCGAGTAAACATCTGTTTTTATTAGAATACAATCGTTATGAAAACAAGCAAAGGATTCTTGAAATTCTTGATTCTTAAATTTATTAAAATATGACAGCAAATACATATTTCTAGGTATTTTATTTAGGATTTTTATTTTATTTTTATCACTCTGCAGTCAGTCAGTCGGGGTCTTCTAGAGCTATGAGCGAAGCGAGTAGCTACAGGTGTGGGATGTGAGGCTAAACCTCTTGCTCCGAGCATCGTCTCCGGGAGCTTGGGAGCTTCCACCTCCGGGTCACTTTGCCATCATGGCTTTGGCTGGTGATGAGAGCTCCGATCTCTCGGAGTTTAACAGCTCGAGGAGCTCCCGTGAATATGGACGTCCTTCATCTGGCCAGAAGTAGTTGGAGGCTGTGGTGGAGGTGCCGGTGTGGCCCGTTGTCAGCGCAGTGAATATGGTGTGACTGACGGACCACGATCTCCGCCACACTCCCCACCACTAAATAACGGGGCAATCACGTCATTATGGACGTAACGCCCGGTCCTCAGGGCAATGTCTTGCTGGGCCTGCAGCTCCTTGCGGTTGGTTGTGCAGGCGTTGCATAGGTGAGACGCGAGCGCACGTACGTCCTGTATATCCCCAGCTTGGTCTGGGATGGCAGTCTGGAGGCTAGCACGGGGCGCAATAGTGCACTCGCCGAACGGCTTGGTGGATGACGTAGTCGACCTGGGCCCCTATACTTAGCTTGCGGTCGATGATGGACCCCAGGTACTTCACCGAGGAACTCCACGAGATGTCCTGGCCACGAAGCTGCAGGCGCGGAAATGCCTCTATGAAGGCTGGTCAGCATGGCTCTATAGATTTACGAGTAGTATGGCCCTGGCCACACAGAAAGGGCGTGTGGCGAAGGCGTGGAAAAGACACGACGCATTGCATAGAGATCACGCCCTCGCCCCGTCTCTTCTGTGTGTGCTTTGTCCCGTCCCTTCAGTATATTTTATATGAAAGAGAATTGGAAAGACGATGAGTCTTTTCCGCTACTATATAGTTCAAACTCAAAAAGCAAAATTTTTGATACATCCACACCCATGATTTACGATAAATCAAAGATACCTTACATAAAAGAAGAAATAAAATTGATTTCTTATTGCCTCGTTGCTGTCGAATGAAACATAAAAAGTTTATAATTTTAGTGGCCATTTTTCTTTGAATTTGATTGTCTTTTTTCTGAGTCTTTTGTAACTGTCCGTCAGACTAAAACTAACTTACATACTAACGTCAAATAAAACTCATTCATTACACATTTTCGTATGCACTGCGGTTTGAAAAAAAATTAATAATTTAATAACGTTGGCAACACTGAAACTGTCACAGCGAGCAAGCGCGACAGAGCGTTTTGATACGAGCGCAGATTTTTGTGATGTAAAAAGAGAAATATTAACTTTTGTTAGCCAACATGGCGAACCCTAGAAAGTTTAGTGAAAAAATAGCCCTCCACAATCAAAAACAAGCCGAGGAGACGGCTGCCTTCGAAAAGATTATGCAAGAAGTGTCCGCCGCGACCAATAGGGTATGTCGCCTATTTACTCAGGCAATCGCTTCCTGGCCGTCAAATGTGTCCGACGTAAACAATAATCATTATATTTCTATTGCGACGAAGTAACAAAGTCTGAATAATTAAGCACTTTTTTAAATACAAAAGCAAAACTACGCCTATCAAGTACTGCTGATCTATGATGAAGTTTTCATTGTTGGAATACACTATTGTGCTCATTATTTATTTCACGTTTTATCCTACAATAACAATGCATATCGCCTAGGTATTTATGTACAGCATCTACCCACTGACATAAAACATTCTTCATTGTAAACACCATTCTACATGCCTCTAGCTTGAAGACAAGGTTGTAAGCTGTTCAAATAATATATGGCAAATATCAATGCCGTTACAACATTAAAATAGTATTCTAACCGTAGAGTTCTTTCAAGAAAATTCATCGATCTTCCAAAGTGTGAATGTGAAATGAGCAAGACCATGATGTGGTTGCAGGTAAACCCCAGTAGCAAACAGGCTCGAGCAAAACCCCCTGAGATGGTAGCCACTGAGTCGACGCTCAGGCCTGCACAGCAGAGCTTGGGGACCTTTCGCAGTGGTTCTTTGCCAAATGTGGCTGCACCACAGGCCGCCAATGTTGAGCCAGAGAATACCGAGGTTCCATTACTTTATCGAATGTGACCCTATGATTTTCTTTTGGTTTTTTGTAGTCCTTGCTATTTGTATTTTGTGGTAGTGGTGCAGTTGTGGCTGGCCGTATTATGATTTTGTATACTTGCTGGGCATATTTACTTGGCTGTATACTCGCTAAATACCCTTATTAGCATCATTAGGATGTCATTCCAGTCCTAAAAAAAGTGTTATGTACACACAAATGAATCAATGAATTATTAATAATCACTGTACATACATGTGAATTGGTTATATCATCTAAACATAAACTGAACCGAATCACGATTGGCGGCAAACTTCTTATCAGAATAGAAGTCAAGTTAAAGGCATTGTTGACATATTTATGTTTACATTAAACTTTGCCATGTGCTATGTTTGAAGTTCCTATTTTTTTATGACATACTCAGCACGCAAGCCACCTCATATGGTCACTGTGTAAACAAATATTAAAATTGTTTTTAGTGTAAATAGTCTTCCTGATGCATGTTACTGGTGCCCCAGTACCAGAGTAGAAGTTTTATAAGTATTGGTTATTATTTTCAACTTGTATGTTATTTATAGCTAGAACTAGTCATAGAATAGTTACCCCCAATCTTACGTACTTAATAGTTCTAGTTTCATTTTAAACACGTAAACTTCTTTCAGCGATTCTTCGCGTATTTCAAGCATGATTACTATGTCTTGTTTGTTCTAGAGAATTATGCAATTCCTACGGATTTACTACTATTAGAAATTAATAAGCAGATAGGTCCATCATTTATGTTACACATGCTTAGTAGAATTATCAGAAATGAAATATAGCCAACAAAAGGGTGAAATTTAATATATCATATACATTTATCTTATACCTACATACAATTTATCATATACATACAAACTTTTTATGTTTTTCGGAAGGCTGGAGAGAGGCAGGCCAGTAATTACCTAGTATACTCTGCTCCACGAGTCAAACTCCTAGGGAACAAAATACTCGCATCTCATTGGTCAATGCGCGCGGCTAGAGATAAGTGAGACAATAAGTGAAGACGGTCAGCTTCATAGTTTAGGTTTACTTAATGCAGTGACTATCGAAGGTCAGGCGCATTAACCAATGGGCGCATATGGACCATTTTCTTTGGGAGCTCGTTTCGTGGAATGGAGCATAATGGAGTGGATTTGCCAGAAACTATTTAAAACTATTTGAAAACTTTTAAGAGATTAGTTTGTGCTGCAATAAAAAACAGAAAGTCCTCAAGCTAGAGCATGCTGTAGCTGATTTGTTTATAATAAAAAAGTGGTGGTAGCCTAGTGGGTTCCCCAGTGCGGGCATGTACCTATGACTTTGTTTTCGAAGTTATGGTAGCAATACCACTCGCTAACGGTGAAGGAAACCTGAGTGTCTGAGCTATTTACATACCTCAGCGCTTGAAATCGCCAATCCGCGGTGGGCGCGCGTGGTGATTAAGCCCACACTCTCTGAGAGAAGGCCTCTGCCCAACAGTGGGACGTATAGCCTATATAGGCTGCTTATGATATGATGATATACCACATAGATCCTCTGAACATTTAGCAAACAATTGAGACCAATTACATGCGATATAAGAATGCTTATATTAGTCCTTTATTTTTAATTTTTTGGTATTTTGATGTATTCATGTATTACTTAGAGATATCTGTGGTGTACGAGAATTATTTATTGGATTGATACCAAAATTATTTTTATGTGCTGTCTTAAGTAACCATCTATAAATAAAACTGAACATTTAGTAAAAAATTGAGATAAATTACATGCAATAAAAGAAGGCTTATTTTAGTCCTTCAGATTTTTGTTAATTTGATGTATTAATGTAATACTTAGAGATATCTGTGGTGTAGGAGAAATTATATATTGAATTGGTACCAAAATGATATTGCTTTTGCTGTCTAAGTTTACCATCTATAAATGAAATTTAAATGCTGTTTGTTGGTAAGCACATCACTTGCCAATTAAGATTTTTTTTTAAATAGTTTGTCATAGTCCGAATAAAGTTTTTAAGAAAATAAACAAAATAAAAATTGCATGGAAAATTAGGAAAAAAGCCGAGTGTTTTTTTGTATAGGATTTCGTATTAAATTATGTTAATTGGTAAGTGTGATTTGGGAACAGCAGGAGAAATTTGGCTATTTTTTTAAGTTTATGATAGTCCAAATAAGGTGCAAGTGCAGATAATTTTGAAAAATTGTCTGTAAATTTAGACAACTCTGGAGCAACAGAAAATTCTTTTTATTTTCTTTGGAATTTCACAAAACGGTCACAAACAAATTTATTGATATTTGGTCAGAATGTCTGTCGCTAGTATTATAATATCACTGACTAGCATACTACTTAAGTACTCCACTTCTTTTAATTTTACCGTTAACACTGAAACTCTCCTCAAGGGTATTCCCCCGTCTTCCATTGCCAACAGCCGGAGGAGACCTCCTTAGCGACACAGTACGGGCTGGGCGGCGGGCGGTCCGGCGGCGCGAGCCCCTCCCGCTCACAGGGGCCGCGAAGTCGTGCCTCCTCCTCCGTGGGGCCCATGCGGCGCCCCGCCGAGCGCAAGCTCGACACCAGCCCCTACAGCAGCACTACTTTCCTAAGGTAATCAATCCCTACGGCCAGCACTACTTTGCTAAAGTAATTAAGCTCGGCGCTAACCCCCGCGGCAGCACAACTTTCCTAATGTAATCAATGCCGAGCGCAAGCTCGACAATAGCCCCAACAGCAGCACTACTTTCGTAGAGTAATCGAAAGAGCCTGTAAATCTTTACTTCCTTATACTAATATTATAAATGCGAAAGTTTGTGTTTTGCGCAAAAACGGCTGAACGGATCCGGATGAAATTTTGCACAGAGATAGATTTAGTTCGTATTAGCACATAGGCTATTTTTTATCCCGGAAAAATATACACCAAAATTACCACGCGAACGAAGTCGCGGGCAACAGCTATTCATACTATAAAGACTCCTCTTCTGTGGGGCTCATGCACAACTTACCTAAGGTAATCGAGTGATGCTTCGCAATCGCTTTAGAAAATATGTTAGCTAAAAAAGTGGTATCGAGCAGATCCATCCATCGATATTTAAAATAACACAAGAATCGATAATTAAACCACCTGCAAAAAAAGCACCTGTAAAAGTTGAAAATTCTCTTTTTTCATGTCATCATGAAACTTCATGCGGTAGGATTTTAACCCTTTATGTAATTATGAAGTGGGTTTAATTTTAAAGAAACTGGAGAAACATAAGGTTTTGCGTTATTTCAATAATAATAATTGAGGAAAAAAAGGAAAGTCACGCCGATTACAAGTTCACGCCGGCATGAAAACTGGCGGCGGCGGCGGCGTGTCCAAAACCTCCGACTAAGCGGAGCGGCGCACACGTATACTGATAACCGATTGCCACTGTTATAACAATAGGCTATCACATAAAAACTACAGTTAGAGTCGATTACTAACAATTGAACTATTGACGTTCCACCACAAGCCATAGGTCTTCTCTCGTACCGCTTGTGAATTAGCGATTTTAAACTTCAATTAATCAGCCGGTATCCGTCCACCGCTGGACGTAGGGCTCCCCCTGCTAGACGTAGGGCTCCCCCTGGCACGCCACCTCTTTCTGTCTTCGGCCGTACTCATCCATGCGCTGTCAGCAATTTGCCTGAGATCGTCGGTCCAGCGAGCTGGTGGACTTCCCACGCTGCGTTTGCCATTTTGCAGTCTCCACTCGAGGGATTTTAAACTTTAGGATGTAAATACAAAAGAGCCTGAACTAAAGTTCCAAAAGCGTAATAGGAAAATTGTAAATAGGAAATTGGGAAGCGGTGGTAGCCTAGTGGGTAGAACATTGGACGCGGAAGCGGGTGACCCAGGTTCGATTCCCAGTGCGGGCATGTACCTATGACTTTTCTTTCTAAGTTATGTACATTTGTGAAGTTATAGTAGCAATACCACTCGCTAACGGTGAAGGAAAACATCGTGAGGAAACCTGGGTGTCTGAGCTATTCACATACCTCAGCGCTTGAAATCGCCAATCCGCGGTGGGCACGCGTGGTGATTAAGCCCATACTCTCTCTCTCTGAGAGAAGGCCTGTGCCCTACAGTGGGACGTATATAGGCTGCTTATATAATAGGAAACTATAATATTGTAATAAATATTTGGTCAGTGCTATAGTATTGATTAAATGTCCATCCCAAAAGCTATTTGATCAGTCAATTGGCAGTGCATTGTGCACACAATTGTGTTAAATGCAACGGGTAATAAAATCTCGTAGATTCGGTTCAAGATATATCCTCCTTCCTCGCTTGACAATAAGGTACATAATGATTACATTTACATAACTAACGAAACAACAATAGATTGACCAACTTATTTGCAAAATTTGACACAGGCTGTGATCATTGATCAGCTTGTATTTGCATAACAAATACTATTTTGTGATTACTGAATAACATTGACCTACGCGCTATACACGTTAATGGAATCTCTATTTTATACGAATTTAATAATAAAAGGTTATTCACGCAACAAAACTGTTACGATACATTGTTTTTACTGAATCTTTTCCTGCTGTCATCGACATTAGGAATTTCATAACATTCGAGTTTTTCAATGAGCGAATTTATAATATTTTAGTGTTCCGTAGTCAATAAGGAACTCTTAAAGTTTCACAATGTCCGTCTGTCTGTCTGTCCGTGGCTTAGTTCCAAGACGGTTAGTACTAAAAGTTGAAATTTATATATGGAGTGATTAAGACTTCTACACATATATATAAACGGTAGAATAAAATATAGGTTAAGAACACTTTATTGCACAAAAGAAAAATGAATAACAATGATGACTTCTTAAATCTAAGAAATGTTATTCAATTGGCGGTCTTATCGCTTAGAGCGATATAAAAAAATCATAGCAATAGCACATAAAATGATTTCAAAACAAAAACATCACGGCTAAGTAGGATTTACAAGTTGACGAGTAACAATCGACCAACTTATAAAAGGAAAACTTCGTACAAATTCCATTGAAAATTACTTTGATGAAGTTGTCAGTTGTATAAGGCAGTTAGCTAATGTAGGTACGTAAAATAAATTCCTAATATCAATCACAAACCCCTCCTTCTCGCATCGTATATTTTGACGACTTCGGAACTCTATAATGGCCCGACGCGCACTTGGCCGGTTTATTCCTTAATACGGTCTTGATTACTAATAACAAGGCATCTAAAGTATAGGTGTGTAGGTAATTATTTCTTTTTAAAATATTAGAAACTGTCTGATTATGTATGTATGTCATCAGAATTTTTTAAAGGTTAACTGGAAGAAAATACTTACTAGTATTAAGCTCGCCTTTGTACAAACACCTCTTGTGCAATAAAGTATTTTTGAATTGAATTGAATTTTATTCTTGATAGATAGATATTCGTTATTGTAAGTACACCAGGATATTCGTTATTGTAAGTACATCTCATACTTGAACAGTAATAAAGTATAATGTAGCTGTAGCTGCTCCTGAGGTTACAGGTGTATAGAGCTTGGCGGTAGGTATTGAACATAGACTTATTATAAGGTAGAACCGCAGTCCGAGCTTCCAAAGTGAGGGGGACAAATTGGCATGCTTAGCGTAGCCGGTTGTCATCGTTGCAAAATTAATGCGAATGTGTGCGTGTCTGCGAACGTCACTTCCTACAATCCGCTAAAGCACACACAATGTTACATTAATGTGTCCGTGGAAAGAGGCCCGCTTTTTCCCAACCGCGGCAGAGTCCAAAAGGAGGGTAATGTGTTTGGCTCGTATGTATGTTAGTATGTCTGATTCTATGTTCCCTCATAACTCCTGAACCAATGGTCAGATTTTGACAAACAATTCGACACACCCTTTCTTTGTGTGATATGTCTGTGATTTTAAATACGGCGAATTTTACTTCAATCTATAAAATGACACTTGTCTAATGAAGAAGAAGAAGAAGAAGAACATTTATTTATCGCCACACAGATATTATATAAGACAATCTAATCGAGCGCCTTTCTCTTCCAGTCCTCCCCAGGACAGCGGTTGGCGGCGCACCAACTCCGACTCAGCGCTGCACCAGTCATGCGGGGTTGAGCAGCCGCCTGCGGCGCTCTCGCCGCACCACCCGCTGCATTCCCACGCCCACCCACACGCTCACCAACATCAGAATCACCGCAGAGGTGAGTGAGACTTGGAAGTGTTCCCCACGAGTTGATTCCCATACAAACGTGCGGGTGCACGCAGAAAGTTTGCCAATGAGTACCACTTCCACTTCCTACGTCACCGTCAGCGTCCCGCACTCAGAGATGACTAGCAAACGGATGCAGGTTTACGGTCGGTGGGAATGGAAGGGGTACTCATAGGCAAACCTGTGCGCGCGTAGTAGTTTGGTTTTAATCTACAAACGAAATGCCGGATTGCAATGAGACTTAACCATTTGCTGCAGCAGGTAGTCTCAAAGTTCATTGGGAAAGTATCTGCCTCTCGCTCACATGTTATGGACGTTAATATGAAGTGGGAGTTGCTTTGCATGTGCCACCACGTGCAAAGCAAGTATGCCTTAAAAGTTACTGTAAATTCGCTGTTTACGAGACATTCATTGCCCGTAGGGTCTTTTCTCTCGTTCTATATCTCCGTTCCGTGTGCTGCCGGATTAAGAATAGTGTCAATCTATTTCCTTTCGTGGATGTCGTAGAAGGAGACTAAAGAAATCAAATACCAGGAGACGGGCAGCAGCATCTTCAAGAGATTCTGCTGCGATCGCCAACCCGCCTGCCTAGCGTGGCGATTATGGCAAAACCCGTCATGGTTATGAAAACCACGAAGGAGGTCTGTGTCCTGCAGTGAGCGTCAAATGGCTGATGATGATGATGATGATATCTCAAATAACATTTTAATGTTGGTGTGATTTTGTTTCCAGCTGACATACATTTGGACGCGCTAGGGAACATGGGTGTGAATATGAACAACCGGCCGCGATCGTCATGCGAAATCCCTAGAATACCTAACAATACTAAGTAAGTATAGTGCCTGTAACATATTTACTACAATAAAGCTTATGTAACAAACCCATCACTTTCCAAACTTCTAATCATATTGTTTATCTATGTATGTAATATTAGGGGTTAAAGTATGAAATTGCCGTTTTATTGCAATAGGTTCTTTGAATTGACATAGAATCTTCATGGTTTGAGGTTTTCGAATGAAACTTTTTTCAAATGGTTTCTATTATGTTCTTTTTTTAAAAAATGTGAAACATTTGAATATCGACTTTCAATTGTTTTTGTTATTCAATTTAGACAAGAAAGATGGATACTGCGAAAATTCGAGTGATTATGAGGCACCCATTAATCGTATTTTTTTATTTTATTGATTTGACGCAAGTGAGTCAATATTGTGGGTAAGGTAACGTTAAACCATGCCGCTAATTCCTGGGTAGTTTTACTAGGGTCGGCTTCCACTATCTCTCTTAATTCATCGTTATTCACCTGTGTGGGCGGTCTTCCTCGTGGCTCGTTCTTTAAGTCGAAATTTCCATCACGAAAGCGTTTAAACCAAAATCGCACGGTGCGTTCATTAGTAGACCCCTCTCCAAACGCAGCATTGATATTGCGGGCTGTTTCTGCCGCGTTAGTTCCGCGTCGGAACTCGTATTCAAAAATCACTCGAATTTTCGCAGTATCCATCTTTCTTGTCTAAATTGAATAACAAAAACAATTGAAAGTCGATATTCAAATGTTTCACATTTTTTAAAAAAAGAACATCATAGAAACCATTTGAAAAAATTTTCATTCGAAAACCTCAAACCATGAAAATTCTATGTCAATTCAAAGAACATATTGCAATAAAACGGCAATTTCATACTTTAACCCCTATTACATATTGCTGGTACAAACAGCACATTTCTAGTTTCACTTTTGCGTTTAACTCACAATATTTATTGAATTTTTATAATTGAAATGAAAAATCATCGGCATTTTCAGGGTGTCTGAACACCATATTAGTCGGCCATTGTTCCGTCAACATGTCTTGTCAGCGGGCAGATCAGTAGCCCGGTGGTCGGATGATATCGTTGCGTCGGCGGAAGGTCCGTAGATAGCAAGGGACCGTGAGAGGTGGCATTTGGTGAAACAATCTAGGCCCTTTGCCCCCAAATGCCATCTCTCACTGAAATAAAACACACTTATAGATCGGAGAAAATGTACATAGTATATCGAAATTAGAAAATGATTTGCAGCCCACTATCCTGGCCTAGGCCTAGTACTGGTGGACTGATGATACAAATATTTTCTCAATCCACAGATCAAGTGCAATTATATAGGTACAGATGGTAGATGCGTATAGGTTGTCTGGAAGAGATCACTTTTAGTGATTAGGGCGCCATCTGTACTCTTAGGTTAAGAAATAAATAGATAGAGAACACTTTATTGCACAAGCAGGTGAATATCTGTGTAATAAGTTTGTGTTTCTGTGACAATTTAAATAAATGTCTTCTTTCTTTCTAACTTCCATTTTTATGTACAGTAAAGTGTTGCCTATATATCTTTATATAATAGAACTAGGGGGTGAACCCCCTGCGCGCTTACGCGCGCCAACCCCCAGCCGCTCCGAGCTTCGCTCTCCGCGGCGCTCGGCCTAGGGCCTCGCTAGACACTTGGGGTAGGGATTTGATAAGTGGGAACATGTATGGTCTCGGCCTTCGGCCTCGGCTTGGACGGAGCTCGGCCTTCGGCCTCGCCGCGGCGGGGTTCCTCGTACCCGCTTCGCGGAGCTCGGCCTCCGGCCTCGCAAGTTTCTCCCATCTGGCTTTTGCGTTATTGCTTGTTCGCCGGAAAATGTATAGTCTCGGCCTTCGGCCTCGGCCTGAACGGAGCTCGGCCTTCGGCCTCGCCGCGGCGAGGTTCCTCATCCCCACTTCGGCCTCGAAAAATTGTTTTTTGAAAAATTTTTAATCTTTGTTTAAAATTTTGTACTAAAAGTCGATTTTCAGTACAAATTCTCCATACAAAATTTTCTCATTTTCAATCGTCGATATCTCGGCCGCCATCTTGAAAATCTAAAATGTCAGATTTTTCTCATATACCTGGGTCCTTTGACAACCCGATGCCGTTTAGGGCACGTCTCTAGCATATGCCCAGTTGGCTGCCGACTTTTTTGCGCAGAGGTCGATTTTTTGGGCGGCCATATTCTCGCCCCTATTTTGAATTTCGAACGTTCAAATTTTTTTTCACAATTAGATCACGTAACAAACACCCGTTTCAAATTTCATCCAAATCGGCCAGTAAACAAAAAAGTTAGCCTATTTGTATAGGAGAACGCGTTCGAAATTCAAAAATCGGCTTCATAGGATGGCTGTATATCATACATTCCCTACAACTTTCTCATACAAAATTTTCACGTAACTCTTACCGTTTCCGAGGAAACCTATAGATGATCTGTCAGTCAGTCAGTCAGTCAGTCAGTGAGTATACCGGATTGTAGCTATATATATTAGTAAGTAAATTTGTGGAAAGACGATGATGACGCCTTGTCTCTCCCCAGCGTGTACGAGAGCGGCGGGGGCGGGGGCGGGTTGTCGTGCGGCGACCTCCAGGTACCCGGCGGCTCGTTGCCCGACCTCACGTCCGTGCACTTTCCGCCGCCGCACCCCGCGTACGTGCCGCTGCCCCACCGGACCGCCGCCGCGCCGCATTACCACCACCCGGTGAGTGCCGGCGGAAGGAGAACCGAATTTCAGAATTCCTCCAAGAAGGTCGCCGCCAATGTTCCACCTTTTTCAACTTTATCTAAACTTCTCTCTAGTAGTAAAAGGTTCCATTCGTCTGGTAAGTAAAATTACAGGGCGCAATAGGTAGGTAAACACTGGGAGGGAGGGTGATTCAATCAGCGAACAACTTTTACTAAGGGGAAAGCTGCGAAATCGCGGAAAAAAATTCAGCTGTCTACACTACAAACTGCCTTGTGCCTTGAGTGCGCACAAATGCACCAGGTCTTAGATACATAGTCGACTTTTGGCGGGCGGCTCGCTGCCCGACCTCACGTCCGTGAATTTCCGCCGCCGCACTCCGCGTACGTGCCGCTGCCGCGCCGGACCTGCGCCGCATTACCGCCACCCGGTGTATGCCAGCGAAAGGGACAACCTAACCGTACCATACATGTCGACCGCATCGAACGAAACGAATTGTAGATTTCCTTCGAGAAGCTGACAATGTTCCACCTTTTTCAACTTTATCTAAACTTCTTTCTAGTGATAACGAAGTACATCTGGTAAGTATACAGGCTGTAAAAAAATCCCCATATACATCCGAAAATGGAAGATTCTGCTCGCCAATACGAACAACTTCTAAACTAAGAAATAAATATCAGCTGTTCCAAACAAAATTTATCACCTGGGGATTAAAATGTATTTTGTTATTTTAAGGGGTTTTTGCTATAGCTTGTACTTATTATGTATTTAGCAATATATACTGACTTGCGCCTTGTTTGCGTATTGAATGCGTTGGCGACCTGACCAGCTCTAACCTATATATTAAGTCTACTTTTACCGGACGACTCGCTGCCCGACCTCACGACCGTGAAAAATTTGAAGAAAGAAGCTCGCAGCCAATCTTCGTAACTTCTTCAACTATTTATCACTAGAAACGGTCTTAGAGATAAAAAAGTACATAGAGTTCCACCCGCCTGGTAAGTATATTTACTATCGAGGAGGAGTACAGAGCAGGGCTCATCCAAAACCCGACGATCGCGGCGAACTATATAGCGGTCGTTGTAATTGGACTTAAAACAAGTTGGGTTTCGCGAGCCACATCCCCCCCCCCCCTCCCCTTTCGTCGCAGTAGTCCTGCGACTTTCAGGTCGCCGTCGTTGGACCACCATGAGGAAATCAGTCGTCATATATATTATGTACTTAACATTTGATACTGGCTACTCTACAGACTGCCTTGTCTGTACTCGAAACTGGCCTATTAAATGCGTCTTGACCAGTTTGTTTAGCATAGCAGTTCCGCTAGCAGCCCGACGCCGCTCTGTGCGGTCTCCCCTGTGGGCGCCAAAGTGCAATCGCTGGCGCCCCTTGTCGCCCCTTTCTCACAGGCCTCGGAAGTACTAATGTATTTGGGAGACAGGCGAGAACCCAGAAACTAAGGTAACTTTTACAGCCCATTTACATAACATTTACAGACCAACAAAGTTTCGGTGCCTACACCACAATCATGAATGCTCTTCAGCTACACAAGTAAGTATGTATAAGCCTAATAGGTAGCGGGTAAAGTTTAAGCCTCGTCCGAGTCGATGGTAGAAGTAAACGAACGGCCGGTTCCGCCAGCAGAGCCCGACGTCGCCTGGCGCGGTCTCCCCGGGCGCCGGCAGCGTATCACCGGCGACCGGTGGCCTGTCGCCCGCGTCCGGCTCCCCCGTGGGCGCTACAGTGCCCTCGCTGACGCCCCTCGACGCCATCCACGCCGCGGCCATATACGACACTCAGGTGGGGGCGTAGCGCACATAAAATGCATGCACCCTTACCCCGTTAGTCGTTCGTTGAAGAGAGTATAATCTCTTTCGTTCGCCAGTAGAGCTGAATTTCAGGCCCTAGATTCTGTTAATGCAACAATGCAAGGAACCAATGTCGAGCTGCGTCTTTGACAAATGTTTTTATAACATTACCGCTTCAAGTTCGCTTCTAAAAACGCGTCAAGTGTTTGTCGTGTTAAATTTTTAAACATCTAATAAAGTCAGTGGCCTAGAGGCTTATTCTGTGGAGACATCAGTATTGTAAACTATTGTCCTCACAGAATAAGCCTCTAGGCCGTCATTGATCGTAGTAGGCTGACTAAGCAAAGGTAAGCTCATTGGGTTCTTCGGGCCAGGGCGTAAGCGGGTCAAATATTAGTTAGCCGCAGATCATTGACAATTTGGGTAAAGCTAATTTAAAAAAAAAACGAAATGCCACTACCGTGGAGGACATTTTTTAACCCCAATTCACTACCTTAGGAGTTGCACAGTCAATAGTAACCATTAACTCTAAGCTACAGTCTGTAAAACATAGCTTGAGCTCCGCGACAGCTGTCATCGAAATTGCGTCCATGAAGTTTGAATTTTTTCACAGAATATTTGTACTGCAAAAACTCCGTACTTACTGCACAGATAGTAATGTCTAACCAGTATCGTAACTGCAAATTACAAACTTTTGATGATTTGGTGATGGATGATCTAAACTGCAGGTTTACTATTGGAATTGAAGTTGATTTGTTTGAAAAGAATTATCGAATTTCTCAGCGAATAACATGCTAAAGTTGCTGCAAAATGCATGTAAGCATGTTACGCCAGAAAATTGGAAGAAGGTAGTTACGAAATGCAGAAATACTATGGAAGAAGATTGGGAGCGAGATGTTCACTTTGATAATATTGAACAAGACTTGATTATAAATTTGGAAGACTGCTCCAGTGACTCTGATTCAGAATTCGAATCAGAAACTGATTTAGGGATTTTAGGATGTACAGTACACCTCTACTTGAATAAAACTTTGTAAAATAATATTACTCGTGTTTGATTTCATATTTCCAACTGCTCGAAATTCTTCTTTCCATCCACGTCATCAACACGCTTTAAGTGACATTTGATGTCGACATCGTCCCATCCCTAGCCCTGTTAGTGTGACGGCTGTCGTGGAGCTCAAGCTATGTTTTACAGACTATAGTTATTATTTATCTTATCTTATCTTGGAGAAATTATAGGATTCCAAAAATGAAAACCTCCTCGGTAGTGAGTTTTCCTTTTTCAAATTGTGAATTACCCATTTCGTAAGCGATTAGGTAACCTAAAGGGACTTAATTTAGACTTTGTTTACCTCGAAGTTACTGATCAGGATACTAAGAGGAAGCTGCTAAACTTTCTCAGCTAGAGCATTTGTTCAGTGCCCTGATATGCTTATGTGATATAAAGCTGATATGATAGAAATAGTTGCTGGTTAACCAGCAAATATGATGTTGGAGCAGATATCGTGGGTCTCACCGCCGATTGCTCTAAAGTAGCTCTTATCGAGCATACAGTAAGTGCGATGAATCAAGAAACTGGGATAGTCCGTGGTGAGAAAAACGATGAGTATAAAATCCACCTTGTCGAAACCGTTTCATACGATAGACGTTGACGATGCAACTTGTTATGTTAGACATAAATTAGAATGCTCTTCTTTTTTTAGAAAAGAAATTGTTGGTGTCCCGAAAGCTTTTTAGATGCCTGAAACTGTTAGAATGTATGTTTAAGTCGTGTAGTTGTATGTAGCCGAAATGATTACCGCCGGGTAGACATTGTGGTTTTCCGGAAACAACAATAGTTTGTGGAGTTTCCGAATGAAGCATGCTATTCTGTGTTCGAAGTACCTATGTGCCTTATTAAAGGATATTCACGTTTTGCGGTCTAGTTAGGTACCTATTGTCATTAATTGGAGCATAATATCAATCGTGTAATTTTAGTGGTTTCGAATAGTGATGTAAACCGAAGTTTCTTTTCTCAAAATTTATGGAAAATTTTGAAAACTCATTGTTTTAATAAACTTGATTTCATCTGTCGTGTGATTGAACGTTATTAAATAAAATTATGATTTCGGTGCAAAAAACAGGAAAACTGCATCATCCAACAGCTTGCTCAGCCCGAAAATACCGGTCATCGTCGATACAGGTTGCCAAAATATAAACTGTAAAGAATTGGGTACTAATGCTTGTCTTAGTTTGAACATAACGACTTCACCTCATAAATCAACACCTTTTTTCTTTTGGCTACCAGCCACGCTACAAATTACGTTACAGAAAGTAATGATTTTCAGAAAGTGCTGTCAGAAAAGTTTTACTTAGGTTCTTAGTTTACGTAGTTAAGTTGTATTATTGTCCTCAAGTCAACATTGCTTTGGCTAAAAAAGTTCTGCCTCAAGTGTATCATTCTTAAGTTCCGACTACCTACGTGAAAATAGTGTTTAAAAAAAGGTTCTGGTATTTCATAACACAGGTTTGTAGTCTACTATGGATACCAAGCAACTATTACTACATATACCAATAAACCAATGTACCATATGATGTAAGTGACTTATACTTGTAATAAGGATGAATAAACTTTATCTTATCTTATTTTGAAAGTAAACGGTTATTACCGGTTAAAAAAAAACTGGTTATACCGTTTTCTTAAAACCGGTTTACATCACTAGTTTAAAGTAGAAAACTGCCTTGCTCCTTTGGTATCTCTGAAAATTGAATAAACTTTTATCCCCATAGAGAACAGCTTGTGTAGAACAAAAATGCACCAAAAAGAATCACCAGCAGAGAAACCCACTAAAATGGCATTGGTGTAGAATGTTAAGTGGTTAAAAATGTTGTGTTCCTCTGTTTGATTTCGTTTCTGTTTTGCTTCTTTACACAAACCATATTTTTTTGTTTATTTCAGAACCACTTATCTGTACCAAACACAAATAATTACCTTCATCAAAATAAGGTTCGTTTCCTTTTTTAACCTCCATACCGGTTTTTTTCTACTAGTTCAATTTCACATTAATAATGATTGAACTTTTTTGCTTCAATGCTTTTTCTATGGGCCTTATTGTACCATCGATGCTGCCATATTTTCGTCTGTTGTATAACAATAACCTTTTATTCTTGTTTCTCAACAAAGTGACTACTAACCTATTCAGTTAATGGATAATACTGAATATTTGTTTTTTCCTGCTAAACTAACATTTTTAATAATTCATACCCTCCCGTACATTTCAGTAACGTGTAGCTGGCAATACTTGCTTACCTGCTTATGAAATACATCCTAACCAAGGTCTGGCCTGTTATTCCAGTACAAGATACAATGAGATTCGGCATGTGCATGAAAGCTTTTCATATCGTTCTCTACGTTAAAGGTATTGAGAAAGCATGATAATAGTACATCATGGTGCAAGTGTGTAATGTTGGTGATTACCGCTGAGGCGCCATTGAGACATTAACGCCATTGAGTTAGGTGAGGGTCTTAAGAGAGCCGAGGGCGGTAATCATCAATACACAAGTGTATCATACAACGTTTTTCAACACACTTGTGAAGAAAATAATACTAAAGAATCATTTTTTCGCGGATAGCGTATTAGCCACGTACAAAATGAGGAATTCAACGTTTTCTTTATTACAGAGAAAACAAAAGTTATACCTATTTGAGTGAGACTTTTATTTATTAAAAACGCACAAGTTGAAATTATCTATTTAAATACGAAGTTGCTTGAAATGAGCAAGCAATAGGTACATTAATTTATTTGTACTATTAAACACGATCTTTTTTGTATTGAAACTTTTTTAAGAACACACCAACTCAATCCATAAAATAAAAAAAAAACCTATAACTCAAGCAATGAAAAAGTCACAGTTTGATTACAGGCGTCATTATGTGCGGTGAAATTAGAGCCATTTTATGAGCAAGTGTGTTGAAAGGTATTTATTATTTCAAATCGCATTTTTATTCAACTTGTCTTATCTTTATGCTGTTTAAGTTATATTGTAAGTCATACTTATTTAAGACCCTTCGTCTGTCGCCCTACTACAAATTCAGACGTAATGATATCTATGTAGCTCCCAATTGGTGCCATACATTTAGTTGAACACCATGGGAAGATGGGTTTTATTGTTAGCTTATTTTATGCAGTTTCCCAGTATATCTGAGTTACTGTCATCATTTGGTGTAAAGAACATTGTTCTAACCGCATGTTGCCTTTAGCCTGAGCTTAAATCTTTAGTTTAAATAAGGTTGAGTTTGGTTTTGTAGTCAAAAGAGAAGCCTCAGTCACTTATGAGAATAAGCCGAGTATAAATACCTAGAGTTGTTAAGGAAACATAACATGGATATTAAAACCACCAAATATTTCATTTATTTTCGTTGAATCCCGATATCCCAGGAATTGTGGTAAATAAGGTAACTCAAATATTACATAATTTCGAACGTTAATATTCCGAAATCCCGCTTTTTTTATATGATCATATATAGGTACGTTAAATATCGTTGGTCTTTGCATACTCTACTACCCAAATACGACAGTATCAGTGATTTGGGAATTCAACAAAAATAAATCTGTCTGTACATGTGTGTAATATGTAAATATTAAGTTGTAAATAGTATCTTCTAACAGTATCTTGTGTTAAATAAGTAAATAATTTCACGTATATAAAAATTTAGTTAATATACAGTTATTAATAAAATGCGCTAATCCCAAATCACCCCAATTAGAGTTTCTAAAGAGATTTTCAAGTCTTAAAACCAAAGTTGTTTCAAATAAGGAACTCAACCGACATGTTTCAGATATTGCGCATTTTAAAATAACTATATATGTACAATTTATATTTAGAGGTTTTAACTGTGTTATGTTTACGCGCCAACTGTGGGTATGTATACTTACCCTCGGAGAACTGCACATAATTATTAAAAAAATGTTCAAAATGTAACTGGTCTGGACCGTAAGTCTCTAAGATTACATTTGCATGGGTAGTACGAAGGCGCAAGTTGCGCGTTTTGTGGCGCTAAAATGTCAGAATTTGACAATTAATGTACTGGAAAGTCGCGGCTTTTGACGTTAAAATGCGCGACTGGCGTTGTCGTGCTACCTGGGCTGGTATTTTATTGTCGCCAGCTGATACAGCCATGAGATTAGGGCTGCTCTTATGTGGAGCAGGCTGTCTCGCTCGCACAATTTAACAGTTTTTGTGATTGTAATAACATGAGTATACTTTTGATGAATGTCATCTGAGGGTATGATGGATAATTAAATTGCGGATATTCAAGGCATATTTTTCTTATCCTGTACTAAGTTTTCGATTTTTCGAATTTTTCATTTTGGAAACAACTTTTCTTAAAAATCACGAATAAGAAAACAAAATGCTTCGAGTGAGAACACCCTTAAGGCTTTAAAATACAAAACCAAACCACGCCTTTATGTTACCAATTACTCTATGTTTTACCGTTGACAGCGAATCAACCTTTACGTTTTGGTTGCAAATTCGCCCCTAATCCAACCAAGTAAAGTGCGTGCGTGTAAAGGTTGATGTGCTGTCGACTGTATTCACAACGAGAAATTTCACGGACTCGGCAAATTTCACCTCTCGTCTGAGTGGCTTGAAACAATGACACAGTGGGTGCCTTAAGCGGTAAATCCTATGCAAACGTAGTTTGGTTATAATTTACATACCTACGACGTACCGGAATTAGTTCAGTCATTATAGATTTTGACCCGTAAATAATCAGTTCTTGGATTTTTTTTTCGTAGTTCCCTCGGGGGATCACTGGGAGTGTAAATTTAAAAAGTAGACTGAATCAGGCTCCTGTGTATATTCGAAAAATGGTTTTTTTTTCCAAAAAACGGTTTTTCTTGAATAACTCGGCCATTTTTTATTTTACAGTAAAACCGTGAGGACAAAAATTGTAGGAAATTTGATTCTCTACAAGTTGAGTCCTTACAATTTTTCTTCTAGGATCGATATTTTGGAAATTAAGCACGAAAAACGCGACAAATTCAAAATATTATCATTATCTCCTATGTTCCACGTTTTACGGCATGAATGAAGAGGAACAAAGTTGTAGAGAATCAAATTCTGCACAGCTGCCTATACCCAGTGCCGCCAGCGTCTGGGGCACACTGGTGAAACAAGTCCCACTACCTGAAATGGGTAATTAATTGTAATTAATTAAGTTTAATTTCCAAAATATCGATTTTGGGGGAAAAAAGGTGGGAACCTAAATTGTTCAGAATTTGATTCTCTACAAGTTTAGTCCTCTTCATTTATGCCGTAAAACGTGGAACATAGGAGATAATGATAATGTTTTGAATTGGTCGCGTTTTTCAGGTTTAATTTCCAAAATATCGATCCTAGAAAAAAAATTGTGAGGAGCAAACTTGTAGAGAATCAAATTTCCTATAATTTTTGTCCTCACGGTTTTACTGTAAAATCAAAAATGGCCGAGTTATTCAAGAAAAACCGTTTTTTGGAAAAAAAAATTTTTCGAATATACACAGGAGCCCGATTCAGTCTACTTTTTAAAGTTACACTCCAAGTGACCCCCACGAGGGACCTACGAAAAAAAATCCAAGAACTGATTATTCACGGGTAGGGTCGGTTTTTTGGATAAAATGACTGGACTAAATGCAAGGTTTAAGCGTTGTCAGAAGTTTCTATGAAATTCTAATAACGCCCTAATTTATTTTTAATCGACTTCAAAAAAGGAGGAGGTTATCAATTCGATTTTTTTTTTTTTTTTTATTTGGCTATGTTCCTCCATAACTCCGTCAAATCTTAACCGATTTCGACAATTCTTTTTTTGTTCGAACAGGTATAACGTCCCATTGGTCCCATTTTAATTTGGTGAAGATCTGATGGAGACTTTCAGAGATGGAGAACGGAACTCTTCAATGGACAGCAGTAAAGCCCTATTGGGGCCCATCCTTTAGTAATATCCGTATGTTTCATAAAATAGCGTAAAGTCCCAAGTTAATTTGGTGATGTTCTGGTGAAGACTTTCGGAGATGAAAATTTAAAACATCAAATTTTAAAGCAACGAATTAAGTAGTTAGGGTAAATTATGGTTATAAGGGACTTATTTATTTTTCTCCCGCTCCCCCACTAAAAATTGAAAAATAAAATAATAAAAAATAAAAACCGACTTCGAAACACTACAGCACTAAAAAGTTAGAAATAATTAGAAGTAGGAGTATTTATACATGTAGGTATTGTAGAAGTATAATTTGTAGTCTGTGCCCAGTTTCAAGACCAGCACATATATTTTGGGCACCGGCTCCAAATTATACTTCTACAATACCTACATGTATAAAAAATACTTCTCCTTCTAATTATTTAAATTATTTCTAACTTCAATGCTGTAGTGTTTCGAAGTCGGTTTTAATTTTTTATTTATTTATTAGTTTTTTTTGCAATTTTAAACACTATCAAACCTCGATTTGTGTTCTCTAAACATATCAGTAAAGTTTCATTGCAATCGTTTGTAAAGTAAAACCAAACTACGTTTGTATCGGAATCGCCTCGTGAGATGCCTTCTCAAGCCAGTCAGTATTGTAGTCGTTGCAGGCAAAGGCTTAACGTTAGCTAAAAAGGAACTTTAATTACTGGGTAACTCTCGTTTGTCGTTCTTACTAGACCTGTGCCCTTTCGCCTGTCGGCAGAACATACCTCTGGACCACAGTTGGATGACGGCCAGCTACCAGCCCCACTGTAGTCCGCCCTCGCAATATTCCTCTACGTCGAATATCAACATACCCTCACCCACGGTAAGCAGTAGAAAATATGAATGACGAGAAATCGATAAAAATCAGTAAAAAGAAGTGATTTTTCTACGATACCACGCGATTGGATCGCTGAGGGATCACTTCCTCAGCACAACGCTGAGTCAGCTACCTTTTGTGGCAACTTAGACACAACACAGGCTACATCTATTGTCATCATCATAAGCAGCATATACGTCCCACTGTAGGGCACAGGCCTTCCTTCAGAGAGAGAGTAGCGGCTCAATCACCACGCGTGCCCACCGCGGATTGGCGATTACAAGGGCTGAGGTATGCGAATAGCTCAGACACCCAGGTTTCCTCACGACGTTTTCCTTGACCGTTAGCGAGTGGTATTTCTACTATAATTTCACAAATGTGCATAACTTAGAGAAAAAAAATTAGGTACATGCCCGCACTGGGAATCTAACCTGGGTCTACCGCTTCCAAGTCCAATGTTCTACCCACTGGACAACCACCGCTACATCTATGGTCCTGTTTTATTTATTTATTTGTTTTGTCTGTTGTGTATTTAGTTTTCTTTCTGTTGTTGTGTATATTATGTTACTTAACTGTTTTGTGTTATATTATTTTGTTTCTGTGATGTGTCTTTCTTCTTCTTCTTCTATTTTATTATCTCTCGTGTACAGTCGACAGCAGGTCAACCGTTACATTTGTGTTGCGAAGTTCTCCTTAACGTAACTGATTAGTGTGCACGTATGTAAAGGTTGATGTGCTGTCTACTGTATACATTAACGTCACAAACCAATGTAACCACGAGACAACCCTCTGAAGTTTCACCGGACCTTTCTAAAACACCGTGTTCACACAAAATGGGCTATATATGGTGTAAAAAATCCCCATACACGACCGAAAATAGGAACTCATCAACACGAACAAGTTACTAGGGCGAGAACTTTTTTTTATGTAGCCTATAGTATACGTCCCACTGCAGGACACAGGCCTTCTCTGTAGCAGTGTGTGGGCTAAATTACCACACGTGCATCATGCGGATTTGCTGTTTAAACCGCTGCGCTGTGTGAACACCTCATACAGTCAGGTTTCCTCACGATGTATTCCCTGACCGTTAGCGAGTGGTATTGCTGCTCCAACTTCACAAACGTACGTAACTTAGAAAACAGTCGTTGGCACAGCGGGCTTTGAACAAACGAGAACTTTAGAGAACAAAATATCAGCTTCGTGCTAAATTCACCTTCCGCGAAAAATATATGGAATAGCTGATATCATTTCGCGATTTCAAAATTATCCCCATGGTAACAGTTGTTCATAAATAAATAAAACATGTACTCAAAGTTGTTTTGTGTTGCCTTGCAGATGGTACACAGTCCAGGGAGTCCTGTGGAGTCGCCGCGGGCAGACTATAGCAGTTTACACCAACAGATCTTAGAACCTTTCGGACAAATCACTATGGTGAGTGCCTGCCTGGTAGACCTCATCGCAGGTACTTTTGAACCAGTACAGAGCTAATAAAATATGGTAAGGTTTTGGAATGTTTGATAAATGATAAACACAAGTAATCGTGTTCATCTGTGTGTTAAAACTAAAGGCAAACATTCGACTAACAAAGCTGCTAAGAGGTATGAATTCATTTTAACAGTCACACAAACTAGTCTAATTCATGATACCTTTCACATTTTATCGCCTCAATGGAACAGCAAGGAGTTGTAAGTACATTTTTGTCATTAGATTTCAATCGCACATTATGTTATAATAAATAAATGCTTCCGATGATACGATTTAGAAAACCCTGCAATAATTGAGAATATCCAAACAAGACAATGCTGATTTTAAAATACTTTGCATATATTGGATCAAATCTCAAAAAACACGTATAAACGGAATAGAAATGAATTCGGTATCTCGGACTTATTAGAATTCCAAACGCAAAAAAATTCTGGCACTAATTTAAAGCACGATGTTAGCGAACAGATAACAATACTCGTACCTTTTCAAACCACTGTTTCACTGTATATCTTCTCGTAATTTAGACAACGAGGGAAACTGGAGTCCTTATTTGCTCTTTAAGACTCTAATTCCGCTGTTGCCTTACTATCGAGCTACTGAATCTAAAGCCTATATTCATATATACATATATGTACTTATATAGCTAGCTTATTATATGTGGCATACGGATGTCAGTTACCAATGTCTTCAAGGTCTACGGAAGCATACTTTGAAAACTCAAATGTGTCCTTACCACGATATAATAACTCTTATCAACGGGGAACTTGCCTCAAACTTCGATTGAAGATACATTGATTTTATATCTTAGGAGGCATAGAAAAACTCAGAAAAAAACCATGCAAATATATTTTTCTCAAAAAATTCGAAAATTAAGTTACTCTAATAATAAAAAACTTTAGGCCTTATTTATAAAAACATGATTCCCTGAAAGCACCTAAGAAGCAGTTTATTTAATTTGTGGTTACGTCTTTTCGTTGTAAAATCTCCACCAGAGACTATTTTAATCGGCGTTTATCGAGTGTTTTATGGAATCATGATTTTATAAATAAGACGTTAGATTATTCGAACCTTTTCTAATAAGGGTCACGAAAGCGTCATTTTACGAGATAAATCTAATATTGATAAACATTTCATAGGTACGTAACAAGGCGTTAAGTGCACATGGTGACTTCATATTTGGAGCCCGATTTATTTAGTTAATTTTAAGATGAACATTTTATGGTTACTTATGTGCTAAACCCTATTCTATTGTAAATAAGCTTTTATTTGTACGGCGCGTTTTTGTATCACGTGACTAAATTACTTTTCGACAGGTTATACTATGAAAAGTATTAGTCGTAAAGAAAACATTTAACCACGATTATGTATCTTTTAGCATGTCCTCTTCAATGTCATTAAAAAAAATGGTGCAAGTTCTCCATTGTCTCAAAACTACAATATCGTTCCTTTTTTATCCGTACGCTTCATAAAATAGATCCTAATCTCGCTCGCTGGTGCGTCGTCTGCGCATACATGACTATGTGAGTGTAACATTGGTGGATGTTGGCCAAGGACTGGGCGCAGCTGGTGCAGAGCCTCGTGGAGTCAGGCTGGACGGCACACGTTCAAGTCGCGGAGAATGTACGACACCCATCACACACTTACACACTACACCGAGGAGTATGACGCGGAGATAATGTGCTTGTGTTTTGCCGAGAGAGTGGTCCGTTCACACGATTGCCAACGCCATCATGACGCCATTTCCTTCTGCTTACACTATGTGCTTGAGTGATAGAGGAATGACGTTAATCGCAAAAAACTCAATAGTGTAAGACGTACTACAACATGGTTATGAACGAGCGCGGTAAAATGTTGATCTAAATACGGCGTTATTCCATTACAATGCCAGCGAGCTTTCAGCTTTTTACTGTGACTGAAATTAAAAGAACTCGAATAGAATAATTTCGCGTAATTCCACATCAGATGTATTCAGTCTTAACGCTGCTTGGGCATTGTCAGTTTTACATCAGACGGAAATTATATTATATGCCAACTTTATAGTGGACACTGAGTGAAGTTGAGAGCGGTGTGGAATCTTTTGATTTTATTAATATGTTAACTTTATTGGCGGGAACTGCTAATTTTGAAAATCCATTACAACACGGTAAAGCACAATGTCTTCGCGGTTGTATAACTTTTATATTTTCTATGTTTATTGAACGCAGTATAGAAACATAGATTCCGATAGTTGCCCCTGCATGCATTTATCAATAATCACATAATGGATTTAAAACATTTTAGAGCAAATCAATAGTCAGTACTTAGTTTCTTTTAGCTTGTATGTACTTCCCATAAATGTTATTAATGCACATTTCTGCATGGTACGTAGGTACAGCACTGTAAATGCACACGATACCAACAATATTATTTGTAATATTAAAAAGAATCAGAAGCTTGACAATACAGTTAGTTATAAGTACTTAGTTTGGTAGTTAGTTAACTCGAATGTTCACCTGGAACATACACTTCTATCAAGTTCCATACATACGACAAACAACTTATCAAAGTTTCAGTTTGCATCTCCTCATATTCCAAATGTGTAGTCATAGGTAGATAATGCAAACGATACTTGCGTGCCTCGTCTATTTTGAAATTGCTTTTTTATAACTACTAATCTTTTTTATTGTTATAATTTCTTTCGATTGTTATGTATGTTTATTTTCAGGATAATATTGTTGTATTTTTCTCTCTATTATACGACCAATTTGAGGAGATACTTAAGGGGATCCAGTGGACTAACTAGCGCACCAATGAAAAATAATCATATCTTCTTTTGCAGATCGTATTTGCAAAAGTGTCTGTACGATCTCTCAATCATGTCTACAGTGATTTTTAGAACCCACGACAATGAATCTAGGATCGCGAACCTGGGACTAGATGGCAACGGTCGTTTTTGGCGTAAATGCTATCTTGTACTAGGTTTTTTGCTTTTGATTTTCGGCCATGGGTCCTAAAATTCACTAGTAACATGATTGAGAGATTGTACAGACACTTTTTGCAAATAAGATCTGTAACAAAGATTTTATTTTTCATTGGTGGCGCCAGTTAGCCCACTGGATCCCCTTAATGGGACTACAGTGAATCTTCTCTAGTTGGCCTTATTATCTAATTTCAGTATCGCCAAACGCGGTTCGCAGACTTTCTTCTTGATTTTGTACCAATCAACGCTTAGTTTGGCGATCCTACACAAGCTGGGTTTTCACAGGCAAATACAACATGATTCCGTCTCACTTCAAGAGAACGTTGAAAGACTACAGATAAAGCATTTTTTCTATCTGATGAAAACTCTGCTTTATTCGTTCAACCTATTTCAATTTAATGTCCCGCAGGAGTAAGCAAACTATATTACAAGTAGCAAGTCCGAAATATATGAACGGATAATATTTCTAAGCAAATTCGAGAGTTAATTTCTAAACAAATTAATACGAAAAGTTCCTGTTCGCTTACAACCGGAAAACATAACATTGAAACAGGTTGGCTACCACAAATTTCCATAATACGTTTTGGAACCGAACCAAACCGTGTAAAAACACTTTAAATATGTAGATCTTAGTGTAATCCGCTGAAATAGGTCCTCATAACGTCTTATGAAAACTTGTGACAGTTCTTGTGTTCTCGCTTCTTACTATCCTTTAACCTCCAGTATTGTGCTTAACCGTTGATCATCTATTGTTCGTTTAGCTGGACGACCCGGTATCCGGCTACAACGCGACGTATATCAATCACAGCTCACCGCACTCACCGCAATCAACGAATTCCCCCCACACATACTCACAGGTGAGTTAGTATTTTAACTTCTTTAGGTGTTATTTATAAAAACCGATTCCTTAAAACACTCCATAAACGCCGCATACATAGTTTGTGTTAGAGATTTTACAAGACTACCACAGACTATTTATGCTGCGTTTCAAGGGGATCGTGTTTCATTAATGACACCATTAGGTATTTACCTATGCTGTGACATTTATAGAGTGTAGTAGCAACTCCCACATACCAATCAGGGGAAGTAACCACTAAGACTGGGGCCTGGGCATATACAAAATATTTGATATACACTGGAGTAAATATGTGGAATAAACTACCAGATACAGCAATTAGAGCTCCTCGAGTGGACTCGTGAACTCTGAACGAAAGTCATACACACGCATCGCATCAGCTTAAAGCTGCTTGTGTATTAATGAATAATAATTATAAATAATGTTATATCGCGCGGTGAATAAATTGTTGTACTGCAATCAAATAAACCTATAACAAAAATGCACCACACTACAAAATACTTTCCGTCTCTATAAATTAATAAACAGCCCTGAAATATATGGTTTTTACTATAAAATAAAGCTTCAACATCTATGATGATGCGCACAGGTTAGCATTATTTTTAGTTTTGTTTCTTTGAGGTAACTTTACTCACTGACCGTGTCTTTTCTCAACACTCATGAGATAAGCTGCGCGTGGTGTATTGAGGTTTTCGTCAGAAATGTGTTTCATTCCTCTGGGGGAATGGATTCCAGAAACTCATTTTGTAGGATCTCAGTCGATGACGTACTTTAAAATTCCCTATTCTCTCGAAAAAAAAAATTGTATGAAAAACGAACATTTTTTTATAATACAATGCCCATTCTAGCCAAGCAACAACGGCACGTCGCCGTTCCAGACGCAGCACCGGCCGTCAAGCGCTGGCTGCACCACGCACGCCCACGAGTGCCGCCCCGAGCCGCGGCAGGAGCGGGATCCGGTGCCGGGCGGCAACGGGCCGGTCTTCCCCGCGCTGCAGTCCCCGACCACGCCCGCCAGTATCCCCGACATCATCCTCACAGGTGGGTCACTGCAAAGCATCTTTTACTGCACATGTAGTGCAGGCTAAAGTCAACGGGCCGGTCTTCCCCGCGCTGCAGTCACCGACCACGCCCGTCAACATCCCCGACATCGTCCTTACAGGTTACTCACTGCACTACTACTGCACAAGTAGTGCAAAGTAAAGTCAACGAGCCGGTATCTAGCATTCACTGACTTGCTGAGCTGGTGAAGCCACCACGCCCGCCAGTATCCCCGACATCATCCTCACAGGTGGCTCACTGCTCACGCATCTCTTACTGCACATGCAGTGAAGGCTTAAGTCAACGGACCGGTGTTGCAGCAGTATCCCACCACGCCTTCCAGCATCGACGACATCATCCTCACAGGTGACTCACTGCACACGCATCTGTCACTGCACATGCAGTGCAGGCTGAATTCATCGAGCCGGTCTTTAGCTTTCATTTGCTGGCTGAGCCGGTGAAGCCACCATGCCCACGTCGTCCTCACAGGTGCATATCTTACTGTACATCCAGTGAAGGCTAAAGTCAACAGGCCGGTGTTCCCTACGCTGCAGTCTCACAATTGTTTGAAGGTGGTGCAGATCACAACGCCTTCCAGCACAGCAAATCCTGCACACGCATTTCTCTTACACACCCCACCCGCAGTGAAGGCTTATGTCGAGGCAGGAGCGGGATCCGGTAACGGGCGGCAACAGCTCCCAAATGTTGATCCACCACTCACCGTGCTCTGAGTGGCCTAACAACAGCACTTATAACTGCAAGCGATAACTAGTAACGTAGTCAACGTTGCAATTTTTTTTCTCAAACATGCTTGAAAATTTGAGCATTAATTTGACAACCTTCTTTGAGATAAATCGAAATTGCTGTACTGGCCCAATACATACGAGCAGAGGCCGGCAAAAGTTGTATGAAAATCCATATCTGTCGTGTTTTAGCGGCCAGAAAATTACATAGTAAACTCATGTCGTGTAATTTAAAAATGGAACGATCTTTTACTTTGAAGCATGGCAACTAAGGAGGTAACTTATCAAACGTTTTATTTAAATTTCGAACTTGCTTGGAAATAGAAGCTGTTTATTGTAAAAAAAGAACAAAAGAACACTTTAACGCGAGAAAAATTATTGTTGTTCGTTATTAATTTGAAAGTAAAAAGTTCTACTAGGTACTTAGTTTTAATTTCCGCGCATTATTTGAAAAAAGTTCCTTGGCCACAACTAGGCGTCGATGGACTTACGTATGTCCATCTTCGCCTCGGTCCACATTTACACGTTCGTCCATCAACGCCTCTTTTGCTGGCCGCTGCAGTAATGTACTATTGTTGTTAGATAAAGTTCATGTGCCTATGGCACACACAAATGCTCAAAATCCGATGTGTAATTTTAAAAACATCATCTTCACCGTGTCTTTCTGCAGACTACTCGGGCGAGCTCGACGCGGGTATATTCGGCGGCGAGGAGGCACAGCTTCGTGCGGAGCTGGACCTGGATGATCTCTCCATGCTGGACCAGCCCAGCTCTCTGTTACCGGACTCGAGCGTCGAGCACGAGTTCCGACTCGACCGCTTGTAGTACTGCCCGCGCCCGCCCGCCGCCGCCTGAGCGACTATTGTGACGAAGTAAGGGTTGGGGAAGGGACGACTGGTCTAGCCGAAGCGAGCGACGATGTATGGGTTCGGGAGGGGGCGTCTGGTCTAGCTTTAGAACGAAGTAAGGGTTACGGAAGGGATCACTGGTCTAGCCGAAGCGAATGACAAAGTGTGAGTTAGGGAAGGAACGACTGGTCTAGCCGAAGCGAGCGACGATGTATGGGTTGGGGAGGGGGCGTCTGGTCTAGCTTTAGAACGAAGTAAGGGTTAGGGAAGGGATTACTGGTCTAGCCGAAGCGAATGACAAAGTGTGAGTTAGGGAAGGAACGACTGGTCTAGCCGAAGCGAGTGACGAAGTATGGGTTAGGGAGGGAGCGTCTGGTCTAGCTTTAGGACAAAGTAAGGGTTAAGGAAGGGATCACTGGTCTAGCCTGAACGAGTGACGAAGTATGGATTAGGGAAAGAGCGTCTGACCTGGCTTAGACGAAGTAACGGTTAGGGAAGGAGCGTCTGGTATTGCCTAAGTGACGAATTGAGCTTTATCAAAAAGTCATTCCCTAACCCTTGCCGGACCTTCGTTCTAGTCTGAGCGAGTGACGAAGTATGGGCTACGGTACTAATGACCGATCTAGCCTTAAAGACAAAATAAGGGTTAGGTCAAATGACCCGTTTATACTGAGTGACGTAGTATGGGTTAGGGAACTAATTACTGGTAGCGACGAGGTATGGATTAAGGAGAGAAATTCCTGTCTAGTCTGAGCGATGGAGTGACGAAGTAAGTAAGTGAAGGAATGACCGGTCTAGACTGAGTGACGATAGTGACCACACTTGTGCCATATGCGTATTGAATGAACCCGAGCGACCGTAATGGACCAAGCAAGACTAAGGGAACGTTGGAAACAGACGAGGGAGAGAAAAATTAAACTAATCGGTAATTTCACTCGTGAATTCGATACAGCGGTAGTTGATTAGCATGACTTGGTTTGAATTATCGATGGAAATAGCACGCGGTGTATTAAGCTAAAAATAGACTGAGCCCATGTATGCAACGTACGCAATGCGTTATGAATTTGTACGCTTAAAAACCTATTTATCAAACGCAACGTTACGCCTGTTTCTACGAGTAATTCATCTGTTTTCATACAAATTACCGACAGAATATTTTCATAGTTTCTTTATTGTAACTTTTTTGTATCACACTGTCTATCGTTTGCCTTTGTCCACGTCCACTTTCTTAGAGAAACGATAGCGGAAGGAAGTAAGTAAACAGAAGTTCCACTTAAAAATGCAGGGATATTTAATTAAATATCGACTTTACGGTTTGTAGCTCTGTCGCGCTCAATAATTTGAATTTATGACCCTGTCTCTCGCTCGATTCTTTTTATTGTAGTCCCGTTGGGATTCTTTTACATTCTGTTGGGATTCAGACTTAGGTATCATAACTCGCTCCGGAATTCGCCGAAATTACTCGGCTCTACGAGTACCTCGAATGAGGAAAGCACTTGACTCAGTTTGCTTATGAGTATGGTAATAAGCTTGTAAGGAGACTGACCGGACAGGCAAATGAAGGTTGCCAGCTGTCTTGACTAGATGAAAGTGCAGAGTGAGAGATTCTTCGGTAGTAAATGCTAGCTCGGTACACGCAACTCCCGATACTTCATGACAATTCTATTTAAAGTCTGAGTTAGGAAAATTAGAACGTGAGATAGCTGATGTCTCTAGTGTAGCGTAACCGAAAATTCGCGAGATGGTTGGCGGGCGGCGGGCGGCGGGCGAGCTCACTCCGTGAAACATTCCTCCGAATTCGTGCGAGGCTTAGCGGTTTCATGGTAGCGAACGCGCTTGGAATACCACCCCTAAGTGACGTCTATAATAATGTGTCAGCCATTTGATAGTTTTACCTGGAAAGTTTTCCAGGAGTTTGAAAATGGGTAGTTTTATATATTTCGATGTGCTCCTTCCGAACTTTAACATTGCCACCTAGGTATTTGGTTCTCGTGCGCATATTGGAAACATGACGCCTAAAAGCAGTTTTTTGATAATATCTTCTTTCCGATCCATTTCACGATAAAAAAGTTTACTTATATAAATGAAATCAGAGAAAAATCCTTTTAATTTAATTTATTACTTTTTTTATTTTGTATTACCATTACTTTTGCCATACAAGCGCCGCAAAGTAACCTCTATCCTAACACGCGTTTTGGCCAATAAGGTAAACTCCCGGTGAACTTTCTAGGTAACATCTTTTTTAGAACGATATGACTACTATTTTGATAGTTTAGACAGTAATAGAAGTTTTAGAATGAAACTACAAGCCACTCTCAGTAACCTGAGTACACGGAAGTAAAGCAGGACAAAAAACACGAGTGTAAAAGAAAGTGCGTCATCATGGGTATTAGTCATGATCATGACCTGCAATATCATTGGTATCCTCCCTACATGTAGGCAGACATGAGCATTCCTGAAAGCGCGTCTGTACACCAATACTTCTACTTGGCGTGTCATGCCCCAGTGCCATAACGCGAGTATATAATGTCCTTCTTATTCGAGGGATTAGATGTGTTAATTAAAATTTGTGCCGTTATGTTTTAAGAATTATCGAAAACCGTCATCCGTCGCCGGTCCCTGTACAGTTTTAAGTTAGTGTTTTGTGAATATATCTACTCGAATATCGTTGGTACGGGCGTGGCTCGGCGGCTGCGTATGGGATGAATGACTGGGTTAATCATTTGTACATAATATACTTGAAAGTGTTCAATTCGATGATGGTTGCATTTAAGATGCTATTGTTGCATGCATGCTAGAATAATAACACCATTTTATCATTCGTCTTAGTAATAATAATTGTTGAATTTCTATTGGAGGCGCCGTTCTCAACTTATAAATGTAAGAAGCATTGTGTCAATTGCTTCAGCATGGAATGGTAAAAGCAAAGCTTTCTCGGTGAAACTATAAAACGTTATTACATTATACTTCTGGTTTCTGCAATTAACACAGTGCAATTTTGGTGGTTCAGAAGCCTACAGGAATTCTAAATGGATTGTTATTAAAACGATTTTTTTGCTATTCCAGTGGTTTTACAGATGGAAGTCGAAATATATTTTTCACCAATTTACAAAAAGATTGAATATTTTTTGTAAATCACAAGTTAGCGAGACTTGGGCTTGGGAACCACCAATTGTCGTCCTTCATATATTTTGTACTTTGTGTTTCTCAAGCTTTTCAAAATCAAGCTTTCTTATCGCTTCCCTATCAACCTATTTTTCCTTTTCAATAACGTACGACATATGACCAAAACGCCGATGTCTTTCTAGATTACTCGTGGCAGAAATTATTTAATTTCAATCGTTAAGACTTCTCACTTCTGGCATAGCATCGTGAATCAGGGGTTTTAAAGTTAATGCAGATTTTAATAGGCTTTTGTCGCAAACATATCTATTGTATGTCTGTGTGTGGTTGTGGGGACGCCCTGTGGCGTCGCGTCAATTCTTTATTGTGCACCCATTCCCTTTTTTATAAATTTAACTTACTTATTGTGAATATATGACATACCCAACACACTGCAACTTCAAACTTAGCTAGCGAAATCGCTCATCAATACTCCTCATTATAGTTTATAAGCGCAAGATTTTTATCAATCTTGTTTAATTCAAGTTTGTTAGTCCATCTTTGCTTTAATATTTTTTTTGTATATCCCTCCATTCCTTATTATGAGCATAGAGTATTGGTCTATGTTATGAGTGATTTTGCTATCTATTCTTGACGGTTAGGTTATTATGTTTTTATTACATCCCTAGAACATAGAGGAAAACGTTAGTACCTTTTAAGTATGATACATTTTTTATTGATTAGTCAGTCACTGTACGGATAATATTAATTTTCAATACGAACATTTCACTGAACGTCTTACTAAATTCTTTGTTAATATTATGAGTACAATGACAATCGGTAGGAAAATATTATTCGTTTTGTAAATGCTCATTTTGTTACGTTTTTAAGAGTCTAGTCAACAAATTATGTGTTTCAAAATGACATACAACTTGTTACCTTGTCGGATCTTGATAATAAATTAATAAGTTTATTATCCGTGCAATTTTTCATTCCACAAAACACTCGGCATTCGAGCGCATATGCGAAGAATGAAGCCAGTATGGAAATTCATTTGAACGATTAACAAACTAAAAAGTTCATATATCACGTGACCAAACTGTCCAATCAAATACATGATGTGTTTTTTGAGATCTAGTTAGAGGGATTTTGTGTACAATGTACACATTGATATTTTAATTGAAACGTTAAACTCTTATAATGATTTTGAAATCTGGTTCCGGTTGTTGCGGCGTGTGTAAAATGTATGACAAAGTTAATGTATTATGTATTATAGTAATGTATGATAATTGTGATAAAGGAAAAAAGCACAACATAATTCATAGAGAAGCCTAATCTGATGTTTAAATGTAAGTTCTCTTTTCTTAAAGTTTTCCATAGTCTTTTCTATAGTTAGGTACGTTGTGTATACATGTTATTGTAATAAGTTAGTCTGCCAAGTGCAGAGAATGTGTCTAAGGGCTATAAGTCTTGAAATTCGAGTCAGGATCAGGTGCAATATGGTGTTACACATCCGAATAAATGCTGATTTCACCATTCAAGTTAGACGTGATTCCTAACTGATCACGTTTAAGCATTCCGAGAAGGAGCCTCTAACTTAGTTAATAGTCTCATAAATTTTTGTTTGAATAGTGAAATCGGCTTTAACGCTAACGGATTGCCTGTCGGCCGGAGCTAACAATTTCTTCAACTTTGTTGCCTAAGGGGTGGTTTATTTATTACGTAAGACGATATGGCGCAGGGGCCCGGACGAGTCTTACTTTTCTTGTTTGGGTTGAAATAAGACTTTGTCTTACGTGGCCCTGAAGTAGTTAAAATTGTGTTAAGTAATAAATGAACTGCCCTTAGCCGATGTCGGCAGTGTTTATTGTTTTGTATAATGTTATATTCTGCATGTGATTGATTTTATTCATATTAGGAAATCAAAGATTTTAAAATTGTTGAAAACATTTGAAATTTTTCTTGGTGATTGACTGGGTTTTTTTTTAATCATGAAACGAAGTGCTCGTGACGGTTCACTGTTCCGTTGCAAAAAAACTCGATTTCTTATAAAATGTCTCATTGAATATAGAATTATTGTAAAATTTTAATTACATAACTATTTTCAAGCCAAATGACATTTTTTTTTTAATAAAACTTCGATTGGTTGTCGCGTCGAAGGCTACGGCTGGCACTGTCTGCAGCCAGATTGCATTTGATGATTACTCAAAGTTCTAAAATATGTTGAAATTTTGTACCTTTTGCATTTTGGAGTTTAGGTTTACGTGTAGATTTAATATTTTCTAAATGTACGTGCAGTTGCGAGAACACGGGTTGCATTGAAGCAACGAGACACCGACTTGATCAATCAGAATTATCTACATATTACGACCTCTTCATCGATTCGTCTGTCTTCATAATACGACATAAATGTTTTTTCTCAAATATGCACAAATTTATTGAATTATCCAGTAAGGTGTTTCAAGGGTTTGTTTTATTTAAACCAAATGTACATAATAAGTGTGATAGAGAGAATTGTCTCATTTAAAAATAAAATAATTGTAAGTATTGGGCATTTTTATTCAAAAGTTTCTCTTTTGATAATGCACTAGCCCTCGGTTTCTCGTACGTGCATTTTGGCCAGACAGTAAATGAACATATTGTTGTACGAGAAACGGGCTGATTATGGTTTGGTAAGAAACAGTAAAGACTTAGAAGACACAGTCTTCTAAAAAAACGTCTGTGGTTAAAGAGGACCTACGATTTCGATCAGACTAATTTTTTCTATTATGTACTTGCTTGCTTGCTTATATACGGGCGGCACGTTCTGAACGACAATGCCAACTGAAGCCGACATGCCCGCAACCGATCCGTAGTGACACCAAATTGCCACACTAGTGTGACTATGGTTAATTTTATTTATCCGTAGTCGTCATAAGCAGCCTACATACCTATGTCCCACTGTAGGGCACAGGCCTTCTCTCAGAGAGAGAGTATGGGCTTAATCACCACGCGTGCCCACCGCGGATTGGCGATTTCAAGCGCTGAGCTATGTGAATAGCTCAGACACTCAGGTTTCCTCACGATGTTTTCCTTCACCGTTAGCGAGTGGTATTGCTACTATAACTTCACAAATGTACATAACTTAGAAAGAATATTCATAGCACTGGGAATCGAACCTGGGTCTCCCGCTTCAGAGTCAATAGTCATACTAGGTTAATTTTGTTTAAGTTGTTAAAGTGGCGTGACTACGGATAAACAAAATTAACCGTAGCCACACTAGTATGAGTACGGATCGGTCGGGAACAACATGTCAGCGTCGAATATCCGGATGAGTGTCGACGGCTGCAGTTGGCACTTTCAGCTGTGTTTTGCATCCAGTTCTCTATTATCATCTAAAGCCATTTCATATTAAAATTGTGTTCTTCAATAAAAGAAGTACCTAATTATTATTTTTGGGTTTATTTATGTGCAGGTCCGTTATCCGTTATCGGCATGTCATAAAACAAGAGTATAACTTGTACTGGCTGAATATGTCTCTAAAAAAAATTATTCAAATTATACGTCCAAAAGAAACTTGCGTCTATTGACGCCGTCATTGTCACAATTTTATTCGCAAACTTTGTGCCGTCTAGCCCAATAATGCGTTCTCTGTCGCTTTTCTTGTTTTTTAGCTGTATACTTACTTACGCGTGTTGTAGGCCTGGAAAATGCGAACTTCAGGCGGTCGAGTAAGTGTCATAACTTGTGTATCTATCACCCGATTGTTATCTCACATGAGTAGAATTTGTTTTGAAGCCTTGCAGCGTAGGTCACGGTCGCAATGATGGCCGGTGATAAACACTACACCATATTCACAGACGGCAGTCCGGCGCGCGCAGGGTCGATCCACATTGTTCGAACCTGATCGTAGATTCTTTGTCGTGGGTCCTAAAAATCACTGTTAACATGATTGAGAGAGATTACAGACACTTTTTGCAAATTCGATCTGTAAAAGAATATATTTATGATTTATCTTTTCATTGGTAGCGCTAGTCGGGACCACTGAATAAGTAGGTATTTGGTTCTCGCGCACATAATGTAGACGACTTTGAATTTTAAGAGAACACTTTATTGTGCATAAAGAAAGGAAATTAACAGCGTCGACTACAAGCGTTGTTTTATAGCAGGTAGACTATACAGGGTGTATGTAAAATTTTATTTAGCATATACAGATTTAAGTAGTAGGTACCTACGAAATTCGTCAACACGAACAATTTTTACAACGGGGAAAACTGGAATCGTGGAAAAATATCATCTGTACAATACTAAAGTTACCATCTACGACAAAGTATGGAATAGCTTTTTTTCGTGATTACGAAGTTTTCCTCTTATTAAAAGTTTTGTTACCATGTATAGGCAGTCTAGGCTCATTTAAGTACGTACGCATATGTTACGGAGGTGTACCTTCCTATATGGCCGGTTGATTTTATTCGCTTTAGGTACAATGTAAAACCTAAACTCACGCCTACGCCTGTATCCTGGAGGGGTAGGCAGAGACCAGGGTCTGCCACTTGCCACGATACTGACAGATTTCTTTCGCTTCACCAAAACCGTTTCGTCAATAGACGATAAGTATACGCGCTACGGACAAGGCTATAACACAAACTAAAATTACAGCCAAGCTGAGGAATCTGAGGATTACAGAGAAGAAGATGAGGGTGCGGCAAATTATGATCCCGGGCAACAAGATAACGAGGAACAAGCCAATGAAAATGTGAGCAACTTGCTATTTTTTTATTTTTTCTTTAACCTAACTTTAGCACATAGGTAGATAGTCAAAAGATGAAAGTATGTAATGTGTTTTTTGTTCGTCTTTAGGACCACGAAGAGACCGAACTTCAACCTCAATCTAAACAGAGCGAGGTTAAGTATAAGGAGAACCACGACGACAGTGAAAAACAAAACGCACAATGCGCTTACAACGAAGCCATCGACGCATTCAAGCAGAACCTCCGAACGGCGGACCGTAACAGAGTTAACAAACGCAGCGAAACGAACGCCGTTAACTCAAGAAATGACGAGGGTGACTTGCTATTCGAAAACTATTTAAGAAACCAGCAAAAGTCCAATGGCAGAATAGCATTCAACAACCGAGATGAAAACCAGGATCTGGGTGAACAATCACGTTATTATCGGCGCTACTACAACACTAATAATAATAACCGCAAGCAAATGAGGGGGAACTACGAAGCTGCTAGCGCAAATTTAAATCGTAACCGGCGTGAAGTTCCGAAAGCTGCGATCGCTTCTAACGATAATGTCAATTTGAAAGACCAAATAGAAACACAGATATCCAGCGAAGAAGAAGAAGCCGCAATCAAACGACATGTCAAAAAACTTAGCAGTAACGAACTTGAGCAGTTACTCAACTCATTGTCTGATGACAAGAGGAATCTTCTAAAAAAGATTATTGACAATGAATCTGAAAGTAGTCTTATCAAACGTGAAATCACAAAGAAAGCCGGCGCAGTGGAGGAAAACAACCTAATGGAAAGTGGCCCATTACAAAGTGTAAGCCCGTTAACTGTAAGTTCTGATTCACCAGTATCACAAAATACGGAAGCTCCTGAAACTGCAAAACAATCGGAAAACGTATCCAGTAACGATTTATTTTCGGGCCAAAGTGTTGACACTACCTCCGAAAATAAAGCCAATGTTATAAGTTCCAGTGACGAAAAGCAACAATTACTTAATACTATCAATGGTGAACACGCGCACTCAGTGAGTACAGGTGCCTACTCCTCCGTGCAAGACGTAGGCGCTGCAGCCTCAACAAAATCCACTAATAAACGTGAGGCGCACAGTGATGATTACAATGCAAACCCTAACGAAACGGCTGACAAAACATGTTACGGGCAACGAGACAGTGAAGCCGGATATCTGGCTTCACAAGAAGATGACTCACCTGATGCCGAGGATAATGAATCTGCTGAAGAACCGGAAATGCCACGGAAAAGAGAAGTTTCGTACCAAAAATACTCGGAGTTATCTGATTCTGAGAAATCACTTGAAGAATCCTTTCCAAACTCGAAAGCATATGAGGACTCAGACCCTTACGCGGCATCCGATATGCTACCCTTAGTGCGAGTTAAAAGGAAAAATATGGGATCAGTTCCAGCACTAGTAAAAAAGCGAGCAGCAGCTATTATGCCAGATGCTAAAGTAGGATTCGTTCCGTACAAAACGGAAAATGATGATGAGGATAATGATGAAGCGAATGAGTTTGATGACAACGGCTTTTATGATCGTACATCCAACTTGAAGGTCAACGATATGAGCAGCAAAATTGATAGAAATTCGGCAGAGGAAGAAGTCGAAGTGATTAATGACGAGCCAGACAAAAAAAATCTAAGGGACGATAAGGCGAATTTGGGCTCTGACACAGACGGTGTTCTGGCGGGAGTAGGTGTAGATGAGAATATGATGTTTAGCAAACAAAATTCAGAATTAGTTGCTCAAAACTCTGACGTTGTAGAATGTAACGACAGTGAAGAAACCAATCAAATCCGCGTGAGACGTTCTGTTCCTGATGAGGTAACACCACAAAAAGTTACGGGGACGCCAGTAAACGCACCAATTTATCATGAAATAGATTCTTTTGGACCGCTACTACAAGATCCCGATACGGAAACCAGCCGATTCAAGAGAATACGTCGAGTGAAACCACTCTCCGATTCTAGAAAGACTAATCCCTAAGGCCGTAGTAAGTATGTGTTCAAGTTGCTGTGTTTCTTAGAGTAAATTATTTCCTTCGAATCTTCTTTATTGTGGTAAAATATTAGTTTAGAATTAAATTTACCTTCTAGTTTTATAATTTTAAGCCTCAATGTCCATTGTTGTGATATTTTTATGGTAATATTAAAATTACTTAAACTCTCTAATATTGCATTTTAGTTATATTATTTAAAAAACCGGCCACGAAGGGTTCCGTACTATTATCTATACAACATGAGACACAAATATCGAGAAAAAGCGACGAAAAATCACGTTTTTTGTATGTTGTTGTTGTAGTTGCCCCCCTTAAATATTTATTTTATGTTAATTGAATTATTTATTTTTGAAGCGATTAAACAACTAAATATTCTGTGCATATTTCAAGCGTCTACCGGTTGCCGTTATGAACATCGAGCAAAAAACGTTACGTTTGTGGTATGGGAGCCCCCCTTAAATATTTATTTTGTTTTAAGTATTTGTTGTTTTAGCGGCAACAGAATTACATCATCTGTGAATATTTTAACTACCTAGCTATCACTGTTCATGAGATACAGCCTGGTGACATGACAGACAGACAGACGGACAGTGAAGTCTTAGTAATAGGGTCCCGATTGGCACTCTTCGGGTACGGAACCCTAAAAATACTTATACTATTGCACTTTAGGCTGATCTCCAGCTAGCGAGCTTCGTTCAATATGAGTAGCCAGTTCAAAAGGTAGTTTAGAATTGTAATCTATACTAATAATAAATCTGTAAGGGTCGGTCATGGAGTAAGTTAGTTTGTTTTCAGAGATATTGTGTTTATAGGCTCAATATATGATACTGAAACTAATTTCACGATTTTTAGAATTTTTTTCTGTATGTGTGTATGTATGTATGTTCCTCCATAACTCTTAAACCAATTATCCGAATTTGATGAAATTTGGTATAAAAACATATAGACATCTGGGACACAGGATAGGCTATTTAAATTCTAGCTCCAGTTATGATAAGACGTGGCCCCCATACAAATGCTGCTTCGTAAAAGTCGAAATGTACGCGAACGGAGTCGCGGGCACAGCTAGTAGTAAATGAAAAACGATGATTTAAATATAAATTTTATTTCATGGCAATTTTTGACAATAAGAAATGATTATGCTTTTGTAAAATTAAAATAATATTTATTGTAAAATAATAATGTACTTAAAATTTCAAGGCAAAACTGCAATAATATTCTTAATGAGACTAGCAGTGTTAGCGACAATTTATAAATGTCTTAAAAGTAGGATTAAAAAGCTCGAGTAATCAGGGAATGGATACATTGGAATCACTTACAAGCACGGTTATTGCTTTACTTGCGTAGTTTTAGTTGTGGCATAGAATTTGTGCTCTCTGGAGTCTCGGGTGTGTTTGAACGGAGTGCGAGGAGACTCTAGGAGTGTCGCCGGACAAGTTCCGTGCACATGTGAGGTGAACTCCCGTTTGTAGCTGCTACTTCCATCTCCTAGTACGAAGCTGGAGGCGCCATGGTGGCGTGTGACGCGCTCCACTCTTTCTGTGCGGTCCGTACGCTCCGCGCGCTGTGAATGGTCAGAACGAGAGAAGCCTCCGTATCGTCCCTCAGAATTCCCATAAAATTCTCCTCCAACCTGGAGGTTGTCCCTGACGTTGACACGCTGTTGACGCTCGCTAGCCAGTGTACTTTGGCCGTCGCGTTTCACTTGACGACGAGAGTCAGCATTTTCCGTGTGCTGAGATATAACTGTCATATTGTCTCTGTTGGATCTATGGATGGAGCTCATGCTTTTCCTATCGGCGCTGCTCGTAGAGTTGCTAATGTACTCTCCACGCTCATTGAGGTTGCCGTAGCTTTTGCGTTGAGCCGCAGCCGCGGAGCTAGTGGAATGCTGAGCTTCAGTGGTCGTTGTGACGCCTTTGCGGTGAAGTAAGACATTGGTCGCGTTTGAGTCACTAACGAAGTCTGATGAGCGCTTATGGTGGCCGATTCTTGCTGTCTTGTCAATGGTAGACGAACCTGTATCGCCGCCAGTATGCATAGCCTGCTGGAACTCCAGACTAGTCTTCGTCACACTGTCGCTGAGCTGGCTTCGGCTAGAGCTATGTATTTGACGAGATGAAATGTTTGAAGCCATCTGGCTACTTCCTTTTACAATGTGAGTGCTTTTAGAGCTCTGATCGATGTGACTGCCGCCTGAAGCAACGCTGCTTTGACGCAAATTCATTCCTTGGTTTGCAATTGCTTCAGATGAAATAATCCTCGACGAAGTTTCTCCGCCAACAATTTGACGGGATGAAGAAACATGATCTTGGCTCGAGGAATGACTTTGATTTGTATTCATGCTTTGGGAAGAAGTTGTTCTTGCTGACGTAGTTATACTCTGGTTGCTTTCTGCCCCGCCAACTTGGCGTATGGAGGAATATTGGTCAGACGATTGGCTCTGCATCGATGTAGAATCCTTTCCTTGCTTTATTGACGAAGATGAAGAAGTGACTCTTTGAGAAGTATCCCCGTTTGCGATTTGCCTTGTTGCCGACGTCGCCGTATGATCATCTCCGGCAACTTTGTTTATGATCCGACCACTACTGCCGCTGTCATCACCTCCAATGTGTGACTCAACATTGCGAGTGACCATAACAAACTTGCCACCGATTAGTTTTTTCTCTGTTACTTGTTTAGTGGTCTTCGTTGTAGTGGATGTGACGTTCTTGACATGCCTGGAGTCGGACTTGTTGATAATATTTTTATCCACAATGTTTTGGGATAAAGAACCAGAGATTTTTTTGTGAACACCAGAATGAGTGTGTCTCGCGGTACTCTGATCAATGCTAGATTGACTGCTCGATTGCTTTATGGTAGTTTCTGAATTTGTTTGGCTGACCTGGTTATTTCGTTCAATATTCGTATCCGAACCGGAAACGATGTTCACTTGGGACTTTGAAGAGTAATCTTGTTTACCAGATACGGAGGTTTTTGAAACTACATTACCGGTGACAGAAGAGGATTGTCCGCTTACAGTTGTAGAATAACCGGACTTTTGAATATGACCATTTGTAGTTACATCCTTAGATTCAAATCTTTGAGTTTCCCTACTGACCTGCAGATTGTCTATAGGCCTAATGGGTTCTGATTTCTCCGCGGGCACCCATTTTGTTCCTTCTGGCCGGTCGAATTGGCCTTCAGGCTTAAGGTTGTCTTTAGGGCGCACTTGAGCTGGTGTCTCACCTGGAACCCACTTGCTCGGAGTTCTTGCGTCGATGTCTCCCTCGGGATGCAAATTGTCCTTCGGCCTGAACGGAGTAGCTTTCTCTCCCGGCGTCCATTTACCTGGTTTTCTCGAGTCAATCATATCGCCTTCAGGATGAAGGTTATCTTCTGGTCTGACTGGACTAGGCCTATCACCTTTAGCCCATTTTGGCAATGATGGGCGATCGAAGTCACCTTCTGGTTTCAGATTATCTCGTGGCCGAACTTGAGCAGGAGTTTCACCCGGTTGCCATTGCTGTTTTGGTCGCTTATCAAAGTCACCGTCTGGATAAAGATTGTCCTTTGGCCTGACTTGCCCAGGTCTATCAGCATCCGTCCATTTTTGTTTTGCAGGGCGGTCAAAATCACCTTCAGGTTTCAAATTGTCTTTAGGACGCACTTGCGCAGGAGTTTCACCAGGTTGCCATTGCTGTTTTGGTCTCTTATCAAAGTCACCGTCTGGATAAAGATTGTCCTTTGGCCTGACTTGACTAGGTCTATCAGCATCCGTCCATTTTTGTTTTGCAGGGCGGTCAAAATCACCTTCGGGTTTCAAATTGTCTTTAGGACGCACTTGCGCAGGAGTTTCTCCAGGTTGCCATTGAGTTTGTGGCCTTTTTTCGAACTCTCCATCAGGGTATAGATTGTCGTGTGGCATAACAATCTTAGGCTTGTCAGCTGTTGCCCATTTCGGTCTCGAAGGTCTATCAAAATCGCCTTCTGGCTTCAAGTTATCAGTTTGTTTGATTGGAGAGCGCTTCTCGCCATTGACGTGTTCAACGACAGTTCTCTTTGTGAAAGTCCCTTCTGGTTTTAGGTTGTCAGTATGATGAACGATAGCTGATCTTTCGCCTTTGGTTATTCTGTAGTCATCTCGGCGTGTGTGATCTTCGAATACTCCTTCAATTTTCAGGTTATCTTCTCTGCGAGTCAGTTTAACTCTTTGACCTTTGACGACACGGTAAGTATCAGATGAACGCACATTTTCCATCGTTCCTTCCATCTTCAAGTTATCTTCATGTTTTACAATAGCTGACCTGTCTCCTTTAACGGTGCTGTAATCATTTCTCTGATTAAGATCGATAAATTCACCTTCGATTTTTAGATTATCTTCTCTACGAATTATGTCAAGTCTTTCAATCTTCTGCTTTCTACGCATGTCTGTATCTCTTTGGATCGTAATGTTGTCAGTATGTTTGATAGGTTTGCGTCTTTCAGCTGGTTGAGATGGCACAACCTCTGGTTTATAGAACTTTCCGTCGGGTTTCAGATTATCTTCATGTCTTACAACGGTAGCTCTTTCACCTTTAGTTGCACTGTAGTCATTTCGAACTGTCATATCGATAAACTCTCCTTCAGTTCGTAGATTGTCCTCGTGTTTCCGGATAACAACCTTTTCTGTCTTTTCGATATGCTTGTAGTCGTCACTGGAGCGATAGGTATCAATTGTACCCTCCATTTTGAGATGATCTTCGTGTCTAACAACATCGACGCGATCCCCGCGAGTAGCGGTGTAGTCAGTTCGGCGTGTTACGTCTAAAGTGCCTTCAGGCTTAAGATTGTCTTCAGGCTTCTTAGGCGTTTGGCGTTCAGCTGGTTTCCATTTCTCTGTCTTGGGTTTTTCAAAATCGCCCTCTGGTTTTAAGTTGTCTTTTGGCTTCGTCTGCTCCCTACGTTCGGCTGGCTGCCATTTATCCTCTTTCGGCTTATCGAACTCTCCTTCCGGTTTCAGATTGTCCTGTGGTTTCTTAGGAGTCTGCCTCTCAGCTGGACGCCACTGTTCTTCCTTTGGCTTTTGGAAATCGCCTTCGGGTTTGAGATTGTCCTTTGGTTTCTTCGCCTCTGGCCTCTCTGCGGGGCGCCATTCTTTAGGTTTTGGTGATTCGAACTGTCCCTCTGGTTTCAAATTGTCTTTTGGTTTCGTTTGCTCCCTTCGTTCAGCTGGCTGCCATTTGTCGTGCTTAGGACTCTCAAACTCTCCCTCTGGCTTGAGATTGTCCCGAGGTTTCTTAGGCGTTTGTCTTTCAGCTGGGCGCCATTCCTCTGGTTTTTGTGTCTCGAAATCACCTTCAGGTTTAAGATTATCCTTAGGTTTCTTAACTTCCGGTCTCTCCGCTGGGTGCCACTCATCGTGTTTAGGCTTCTCAAATTCTCCCTCTGGTCTCAAGTTGTCTTTAGGCTTAGTCTGCTCCCTTCGCTCGGCAGGGCGCCAGTGTTCAGGTTTGGGAGACTCAAACTCTCCCTCTGGTTTCAAGTTATCCTTAGGTTTCCTAACCTCTGGTCTTTCTGCCGGGTGCCATTTTTCGTGTTTAGGCTTCTCAAATTCTCCCTCTGGCCTCAAGTTATCTTTAGGCTTTGTTTGCTCTCTACGTTCAGCTGGCTGCCATTTGTCGTGCTTAGGAGTCTCAAACTCTCCCTCAGGTTTGAGATTATCTCGAGGCTTCTTAGGCGTTTGTCTTTCAGCCGGGCGCCACTCTTCCGGTATTTGGGTCTCGAAGTCGCCTTCAGGTTTAAGATTATCCTTAGGTTTCCTAACTTCTGGTCTCTCAGCCGGGTGCCATTCATCATGTTTAGGAGTTTCAAACTCACCTTCTGGCCTCAAATTGTCTTTAGGTTTCGTTTGCTCCCTACGTTCAGCCGGCTGCCATTTGTCGTGTTTAGGAGTGTCAAACTCACCTTCTGGCCTCAAGTTGTCTTTAGGTTTTGTTTGCTCTCTACGTTCAGCTGGCTGCCATTTATCGTGCTTAGGAGTTTCAAATTCGCCCTCTGGTTTCAGATTATCCTGGGGCTTCTTCACTTCTGGTCTTTCAGCTGGGCGCCAGTCGTCATGTTTAGGCTTTTCGAATTCTCCCTCTGGCCTCAAGTTGTCTCTTGGCTTGGTCTGCTCCCTACGCTCGGCAGGTCGCCATTCATGGTGTTTAGGAGTCTCAAACTCACCTTCTGGCCTCAAGTTGTCCTTAGGTTTCGTTTGCTCTCTACGTTCAGCTGGCTGCCATTTGTCGTGTTTAGGAGTGTCAAACTCTCCTTCTGGCCTCAAGTTGTCTTTAGGTTTTGTTTGCTCTCTACGTTCAGCTGGCTGCCATTTATCGTGCTTAGGAGTTTCGAATTCGCCCTCTGGTTTTAGATTATCCTGCGGTTTCTTCACTTCTGGTCTTTCAGCTGGGTGCCAGTCGTCGTGTTTAGGCTTCTCGAATTCTCCTTCTGGCCTCAAGTTATCTCTTGGCTTAGTCTGCTCCCTACGCTCGGCAGGGCGCCATTCATCGTGCTTAGGAGTCTCAAACTCACCTTCTGGCCTCAAGTTGTCCTTAGGTTTCGTTTGCTCTCTACGTTCAGCTGGCTGCCATTTGTCGTGTTTAGGAGTGTCAAACTCTCCTTCTGGCCTCAAATTGTCTTTAGGTTTTGTTTGCTCTCTACGTTCAGCTGGCTGCCATTTATCGTGCTTAGGAGTTTCAAATTCGCCCTCTGGTTTTAGATTATCCTGGGGTTTCTTCACTTCTGGTCTTTCAGCTGGGTGCCAGTCGTCGTGTTTAGGCTTCTCGAATTCTCCTTCTGGCCTCAAGTTATCTCTTGGCTTAGTCTGCTCCCTACGCTCGGCAGGGCGCCATTCATCGTGCTTAGGAGTCTCAAACTCACCTTCTGGCCTCAAGTTGTCCTTAGGTTTCGTTTGCTCTCTACGTTCAGCTGGCTGCCATTTGTCGTATTTAGGAGTGTCAAATTCTCCCTCTGGTCTCAAGTTGTCTTTAGGTTTTGTTTGCTCCCTACGTTCTGCTGGCTGCCATTTGTCGTGCTTAGGAGTCTCAAACTTGCCCTCTGGCTTGAGGTTATCTCGTGGCTTCTTAGGCGTTTGTCTTTCAGCCGGGCGCCACTCGTCCGGTTTTTGGGTCTCAAAGTCGCCTTCAGGTTTTAGATTATCCTTAGGTTTCCTAACTTCTGGTCTCTCAGCCGGGCGCCATTCATCATGTTTAGGAGTCTCAAATTCTCCCTCTGGCCTCAAGTTATCTTTTGGTTTTGTTTGCTCTCTTCGTTCGGCTGGCTGCCATTTATCATGTTTAGGAGTGTTAAACTCACCCTCCGGTCTTAAATTGTCCTTGGGTCTAGACTGCTCCCTTCGTTCGGCAGGACGCCAATATTCAGGCCTAGGGGATTCAAATTCACCTTCCGGCTTAAGGTTATCTTGAGGCTTCTTGGGTGACTGCCGTTCAGCTGGGCGCCACTCATCGTATTTTGGCTTTTCAAACTCGCCTTCTGGTTTTAAGTTGTCCTTGGGCTTAGTTTGTTCTCTTCGCTCGGCGGGCCGCCAATCTTCAGGCTTAGGGGACTCAAATTCTCCTTCCGGTCTTAAGTTGTCCTTGGGCTTTGTCTGCTCCCTACGTTCAGCAGGGCGCCATTTTTCTTCTTTTGGTGTCTCAAAATCGCCTTCAGGTTTCAAATTATCCTTAGGCTTTGTAGGTTCTCTTCTTTCTGCCGGGCGCCATCCTTCGGGCTTAGGTGATTCGAATTCGCCTTCTGGTCTTAAATTATCTTGGGGTTTTTTTGGTGTCTGTCTATCCGCCGGGCGCCACTCGTCATGCTTTGGCTTTTCGAAGTCTCCTTCGGGCTTCAAATTATCTTTAGGTTTGGTTTGTTCTCTTCGTTCAGCTGGACGCCATTCTTCAGGCTTTTGCGTATCAAATTCACCCTCCGGTTTCAAATTATCTTGAGGTTTCTTTATAGTATGTCTTTCTGCCGGACGCCATTCATCATGTTTAGGTTTTTCGAAGTCTCCCTCGGGTTTCAGGTTATCTTTAGGCTTAGTTTGCTCCCTTCGCTCAGCTGGACGCCATTCACTATGTTTAGGCGTCTCAAAATCACCTTCTGGTCGTAAGTTATCCCTGGGTTTAGTTTGCTCCCTTTTTTCCGCCGGGCGCCACTCTTCTGGCTTTTGGGTCTCAAAGTCACCTTCCGGTTTCAAGTTGTCTTTTGGTTTTGTGGCATCTCGACGCTCAGCTGGTTGCCATTTATCGTGTTTTGGTGATTCAAATTCGCCTTCTGGCTTCAAGTTGTCAGTGGGTTTCTTTTGTTTGGGTCTCTCAGATACTTTTGGTCCAAAATCATCTTGAGAAATAGTATGGCTTTCAAAAATGCCTTCCATTTGTAAATTATCTTGTCTTATTATTTTTTGCTGCCTAATGTCGGTTTCTTCGTAAGTTCTATATTCTTCTTGTGAAGTTGTGATCTTCTGCAAGTCTTCCGTTGAATAAAACTTTTCGAAGTCTTCTTTTGTCCAAGTTCGACGCCGCTGTGGACGTTCGACTGGTGTCATCTTCTCTGGATAGTCAGATTGGTTTGAAGTGACAAATTCAATTTCACCTTTTTGTGTAAGGTTATCAGTTCTTCGCGCGACCATCGTTGTGCGTTCTTTGATTTCGCTGAAGTCGATGTATTCGGACTGGCTTGTCGTCTCTGTTGTCATTTCACCTTCAAGCTTCGTCCACGTGTTGCGACGTACCGGCGTCGTTCTCTCGACTGGTTTCAAAGTGTACTCCGATCGCGATGTTGTTGTATCTGAGAATAAATAAAAGCGTTTAAAATATTACATTTTACATCCAACAACTTCCTGAGATGCCAACCGCATACTGCGATCGCCAACCCGCCTGCCAAGCGTGGCGATTATGGCAAAAACCCTCATGGATAGGAAAACCATGAGGGAGGCCTATGCCCTGTAGTGGGCGTCAAATGGCTGATGATGATGATGATGACATCCAACAACTTCGATTAAGATAAAAATATTCTTAAGATACTTACCAAGGAATTCACCTTCTGTAATAATATTGTCAGTACGTCGAATGATTTCAGCGCGCTCTCCAACGACAACTGTGTAGTCATCCCTTCTTTTTGTAGTAAAATCTCCTTCGGGATGTAAGTTATCCTCAGGCTTCTTGATGACTGGTCTTTCAGCAGGCTTGAATTCTTCCGGATGACGTTGAGCAAAGTCGCCCTCTGGTCTTAAGTTGTCCTTGGGTTTTGTTTGCTCCCTGCGTTCAGCTGGACGCCATTCATCGGGTTTCTGGGTCTCAAAGTCACCTTCTGGTTTTAAATTATCTTTTGGTTTGGTGGGCTCGCGTCTTTCAGCGGGGCGCCATCCTTCGGACTTCGGAGATTCAAAGTCACCCTCCGGTTTTAAGTTATCCTGGGGCTTCTTAGGGGTCTGCCTGTCTGCCGGGCGCCATTCCTCATGTTTCGGTTTTTCAAAATCTCCTTCAGGCCTCAAATTATCTTTAGGCTTAGTTTGCTCCCTTTTTTCAGCTGGACGCCATTCATCGGGTTTCTGGGTCTCAAAGTCACCTTCTGGTTTTAAATTATCTTTTGGTTTGGTGGGCTCGCGTCTTTCAGCGGGGCGCCATCCTTCGGACTTCGGAGATTCAAAGTCACCCTCCGGTTTTAAGTTATCCTGGGGCTTCTTGGGGGTCTGCCTGTCTGCCGGGCGCCATCCCTCATGTTTCGGTTTTTCAAAATCTCCTTCAGGCCTCAAATTATCTTTAGGCTTAGTTTGCTCCCTTTTTTCAGCTGGACGCCATTCTTCGGGCTTTTGCGTATCGAAATCGCCTTCTGGCTTGAGATTATCTTTTGGCCTTCTCACTTCTGGCCTTTCCGCAGGGCGCCATTCGTCGTGCTTTGGCTTTTCAAAATCCCCTTCAGGTCGCAGATTATCTTTCGGCTTGGTTTGTTCTCTCCTCTCAGCTGGTTGCCATTCTTCAGGTTTTTGTGTGTCAAAATCACCCTCTGGCTTGAGATTGTCTTTCGGCCTCTTCACTTCTGGCCTTTCTGCAGGGCGCCATTGGTCGTGTTTTGGCTTCTCAAAATCTCCTTCGGGCCTCAGATTATCTTTAGGCTTCGTCTGCTCCCTTCTTTCAGCCGGACGCCATTCCTCGGGCTTTTGTGTACTGAAATCACCCTCTGGCTTGAGATTGTCTTTCGGCCTCTTCACTTCTGGCCTTTCTGCTGGGCGCCATTCGTCATGTTTTGGCTTCTCGAAATCTCCTTCGGGCCTCAGATTATCTTTAGGCTTAGTCTGTTCCCTTCTTTCAGCTGGACGCCATTCTTCAGGTTTTTGTGTATCAAAATCACCCTCTGGCTTAAGATTGTCTTTTGGCCTTCTCACATCTGGCCTTTCTGCTGGGCGCCATTCGTCGTGTTTTGGCTTTTCGAAATCTCCTTCGGGCCTCAGATTATCTTTCGGCTTGGTTTGTTCTCTCCTCTCAGCTGGCCGCCATTCGTCAGGCTTTTGTGTCTCAAAATCACCTTCAGGTCTAAGGTTATCCTTAGGTTTCTTCTGCTCTGGCCTCTCAGCTGGCCTCCATTCTTGCGTCTCAGGAGTAGCAAACTCGCCTTCAGGCCTCAAGTTATCCTCTGGGCGTTTAACTGGTTCCCTGTCACCAGGTTGCCATTTCTCCGGTTTTCTAGATTCGAATTCCCCTTCCGGTTTGAGGTTGTCTTGTGGTCTCTTCTGCTGGGGACGGTCTGCTGGGCGCCATTGTTCTTTTTCTGGAGTAGAAAACTCTCCCTCTGGTCTGAGATTGTCTTCGGGGCGACGGACTGGCTCTCTGTCACCGGGACGCCATTCCTCCGGACGGCGCTTTTCAAAGTCACCCTCTGGCTTGAGGTTGTCCTCTGGTTTCCTCACGGGCGCTCTATCGCCTGGGTACCACTCCTCTGGGCGCCTTTTCTCGAATTCCCCTTCAGGTTTAAGGTTGTCCTGCGGCCGGGTTTGCTTGGGGCGCTCGGCTGGTTGCCATTTTGGACGCTCCGGAGTCTGGAAGTCGCCTTCCATACGCAGGTGGTCCTCGTGGTGGACGGCCGTGGTTCGGCTGACGTGCTTCTCGTCGTAGTCCTGTGTGTACGCGGAGACCACGCTCGTCGTATGCGCCACATCGAACAATGGCTCCGGGACATCGTTGTGTGGGCAGCGGTGACGCCTGGAATAGATAAAAATTTCTTTACAAAAACTCATTGTTCACTAGCCTACTTACTACTAGGTATCTACTTTACGAAAATTGTGCTTTAGTGGGACTTGTGTCGGTATGTATAATTTCTAAAATACATAGGTAGTGATCATTGACTGTAGGTATAGTGCAGGTACAGCACTTCAACCTTTACTAGCGTCGCTTGCACTCTACTTACTCAGATACGTTACGGGCGACTTTGCAGCAAGAATGTATTGGTTGACCTGCTGTTGACTGTACCTTGCGATGCAAAGTACCTAATGCCTGAAAATCCTTTCTTCAGTAGGTATCGATACTTAAACCACTTCCAATAATGTAAGCAAAAGTTTAATTTGAACGGTAATTTGAAACTCGACGCGGTGAATTTATGGAAAAAACCACTCTCGTATAAAAAGGGTTCCTCAGTTATTGACAAGGAAACATATGGAAGTGGTTTAATTGTAGGTACTGACAAACCGTTCAGGTTTTCACGTTTTGCTATATTTTTTGTGAGCATCAAATCTAATCTATTTCGATAACACGTTGTTTAGAGAAAGGTAACAGTTTTGCTAGTCGATAAGTATGCTTAGAAATAGCACCTTTTATAATGATACGGGTGCAGCGAGACATGGAACCGTCGGGCGGGCGGAAGCGGCGGCAGCGTGAGCGGCTGAGACATCGAGGAACATCGCGCTCGCCCGACCCCCGCACTCTACTCAACACCATAAACTACGCTCAACACATCATCAATCTCAGAGCCCTGCACTTGAAAACTCCAGAGACATCTATTAACAGCCATGCCGAACGCATTTTGTAAGCTTCGAATTTCGAACTCTGTCTCTCCAGGCGACACTGCGATTTTTTTGTTTTTTTGTTTTCGTTCGAGAACGAAAATAAACTTAAAGGAGATAAGGTCGCGATCTCGGTTTATCGTCGCTTTATCGTTTAAACTTGAACGTCTTGGCAACGCGTGTTATTGCGGCCCGCGTGCCGGCCGTGCACTGCCGCGCTCGCGGGAATTGTTTCACGCAACTGCGCAGTGCTGTATGGACATATGGATATCACTTCTCTACGAAAAACTGGCATCCAAATACCTACCCTCGACTCGTACCTACGAGTAGTAGCCGCAGTAGATCTAGTTAGGTAAAGCGTATTTGCGTTTGTAAGTATAATGCCTATAGGTACCAGAGTGAAAGATTGTAGGCACGTTTCAAATACTCTGCAGTGAGAAAGCCGTACTTCATTCCCACTAGGTAGACAAGACAGTTTAAACAGTGGATTTTTTCACATTCACGCTGAAGATTACATGTGTCGATGTGAATAGTTTATCTGCAAACAACGATAATGGCTGGCGCTCTGTGCACACACGAAATTGCTGCAGTGTTATTTTCTTCAGTTGCCGTGGCGACGCTATTGAACCTCCTGAAACAGGCGGTGAATGAAACCCGTGGGGTTTCATTAGTAAATTCATTCTGCGGGCGATATGGGGAAATGAGGCGTTCACTATACAGGGTGTATTTAAATCTCCCTATCTTCCTGAAGAGGGTTGATACTACTAGTCAATACGAACCACTTTTACTATGGGCAACTTCAAAATCGTTGTTCTACAAATTAATTCTACAACGCCACTATGTATGAAGCACATACATTTAAGTGTCATGGGATTGACTTTACTGCGGAGCAAACGATAATTTTTCGCGATTTTGAAGTTGACCTTACACCCTATACTTAGTACATACGAAGCACATTTTGGTGTCGTAGGATTGAACTTAACTAAGGAACAGTTTCGCGATTTCGACGTTGTTCCTATAACTCTAGAAAAAGTTGTTTGTACAGAACTCCCCTACTTTCTTCATGAACACAAGAAGATTTCGATACACGCTGTAGGTACAATTTATCATTTTAAAGGCTAATTCGTGCCGACTCGAGATATCGAAACACGAACACACCCCCGTGAGGTATTAAGGACTGGGTTATGGATTGAATATAATAATCCTACCTAAGATGATTTCTATCTAAACTTACGTCCACTACATACATATAAATTTCTGTTGTATATTTTAGGAAAATAAGGGTAGTCAGCAATACCCGGGGTCACCTACAGGCCCGCGATAAATTCCTCTATTCAAGTAGTATTGGACACAAAGTTTTTGAAAATGTTCCCGCTAGCACGCTCATTCTCAATACGAGCAGGACCATTAACTTTTGTTATCCCTCGTCATTCCAGAGGCCGTCACAGCCGGGCGCTATACTTTAATTATAACGAGGTATATAGCACAGGGCACAATTTCAAGGCTTTACCGTGGACTATCTGCTATTATATTTGAATATCACGCGAAGAAAACCGCAAGCTTCCAAAACGAGAGCCAGGATGAAAGCGATTTAATTGGATAAAGTAAAGGCACTTCGGCCCTAGCCACACAGCAGGGACGTGAGGCAAGGGCGCGGAAAAGACGCATCGTCTTTCCAATTCACTGTCATACTAAATGTACTGCAGGGACGGGACGAACACAGACGAGACGGGGCGAGGGCACGAACTCTATGCAACGCGTCGCGTCTTTTCCGCGCCCTCGCCCCACGTCCTTTCTGTATGTCTCAGCTCTCAGGCCTTCCGTAGGCGGCTGGAGAATGCACCGAGCGTCTCGATAGGGTTGCCAACTTTTTTCACCAGTAATTAAGTATATTTAGGTCTGAGAACAATATTAAACAGTATTTTAGAAAAATGAACAGTATTTTATTTATTTAATGTTTTAAATATGTACTTATTTTAAGAGCTTCTCGCGTAACTTATTAATTTAAAGTATTTTTTAAAAACTTCATACGTCTCACCACAATTATAACTAAAATTAAAATAAATGAGGACCTATTTTTTATGAAATTAAAAGTTGGTCTATTTCTATCCTCCCGCTACTTTGCATTCATTACTGAAAAAACTCTTTCAGTAAATGCTGAGGTGGTGGGAACAAAAAGTAGATAAGAGACAATTTTAACAATATTTTTAAATTCATCTGAGGTGTTTACTATAAATAGCTTCATTTTTGGCTAGTACTTATGTCAAGAAAATCTTTGTCCTTTGACACTTCTCCATAAATTACTTTGAAATTTGTTAATTCTGAATATAGGTAAATTAAAAGCCTAATCAATAAAAAGTATGAAGATATTATTAGTTCTATTGAAAACTTCTAGGGAAGACTCTGTAATAGTTTTGAATACTTTTTCATTTCATCGCCAAAATACTTATAATTTTTCTTTCAATTAGCTCAGTATTTAAACCAATTAATAATGTTATAAACACATCTAAAATAGTTTGTGGCTGTTCTGCACTGAGTCTAACACTTACAGTAATAAGCATTTTGATGCTGAAAACAGTATTTTGTATACCTTATTTTTGTTCAACAGTAAAAAGTATGATATAGTGAAAACAGTATAATACTGTTTTTAACAGTATAGTCGGCAACCCTACGTCTCGAGCCCAATATAGAAGTGACTCAAACAAGCCACAAGCAATGACCCTGCTTTCGCCTTGTTAATCATGTAAGTTGCATGCAGGGTGAACTGCACTTCAAATTTTATATAGCAATGCATTCGACTTCTTTCACATGAGAATCAGATAAAAAGTGATGTTATTATCCAGAACATGGTCTATCGGTATGCCAAATTCCGTCCAAATCTGTTTAGTCGTTTAAGCGATTGCGTGACAAACATCTTAAATTACAAACACGATAAGTGGAATTTAAATTCCACCTTAAAAAAGTGGGTCTGCAAATCTGGAAACCTGACCCACTTAAATGGGTCTGGAAACCTGTTTTCTTTTTCTTTCCATGATAATTTTTTACTTCTTTTCACTGTGCCTTCTAAATCCACAGATCGATAAAGTTTTCAAAAAAGTATTATTTGAATTTGAGGGCTAAATTAATTTGTTGCTAAAAGTTTTTCTTTTATTTTTTTTATTTAGCCTATATACGTCCCAGTGCGGCGCACAGGCCTTCTCACAGAGAGAGAGGATGGGCTTAATTACTACGCGTGCCCACCGCGGATTGGCGATTTCTAGCTCTGAGGTATGTGAACACCTCAGACACTCAGGTTTCCTCACGATGTTTTCCTTCACAGTTAGCGAATGCTACTTATTACTACTACAACTTCACAGATGTACGTGAGTTACAAAACAAAGTCAATTTCCCGAATGCTAATATTTTGGGGAACTCTAATTACGAGTATCTATTGGAGTCGTATTTCCGACTAAATGCGAGCGTACCTAAATGTTACAATTAAATAGTCACGTATTTTACCAGTGTCCAAAGACAAAGAAAAACACATCCTCGATAAAAATGCTGTAAGCAATGACCCGCTTTCAATACAAGGAGACCTTATTCGTTTGCAGCCTGCAGGCTCTGACTCAAAGTTACTTTGACTTTTAATCTCGTCGTCGAGGAATAAAAAATAACGATCGTTAATATATTGCCAGCCAGAGTCGACAGCGGGTCAACCTCTACATTTTTATTACAAAGTCAATCTTTACGTAATTAGAGTTCACTAACTATTCAGTTCTCTGAGGAGGCCACGCATGTAAAGGTTGATGTCCTGTTGTCTGTACAATAAAACCAGTGAACTTGACTCCTTGTAGTAGCCCGTAGCAAATACAGGTCCTTCCTGAATCTAAATACATTACATTACGTAAACTCACGCCTGTATCCCGGTGGAGAAGGCAGAGCCCAGGGTTTACCACTTGCCGCCAATCTGACAAACTTATTTCGCTTTATCAACATTCAACATTCATAACAACATTAGTCGTTGCATTCACGCACGCCGGTTTCGGCTACTTTTTATCTTGTCGTTTACTGATGAATATAGTCCGTAGGTATACGATTGAATACACGTAATGTATCCAAAACAGCAGGATCTCAAGTGTAGCGCTGAATGTTACACGTCCATTGCATCCTAACATATTTTTTGTTTCATTATCGATTTTTTTTTTGTTTTCCCGACAATTTTTTATGGATCTGGTCAGGTGTTATTTTTTTAACACCCTGTCTATTAGTACCGAAATAACTAAAAATGTTGGTTTGGTTAGACGATGACCTCGCTTTTAAATAAATTATGACCAAAGGTGATGTATCATTAATGGATCGATCAGTCTGATGTCTGTTGCTTACACCAACTTTCGGACCATTAATAGGTTTCGGTCGCTCAGTGTAGCTTAGGGACTTACTCCGAATCATCAGTTCTAAGACCCTAGTTACACAGTACGAGTTGCTGGCATGACAGTAGACTCTGTACTCGCGTGGGAATAGTCAGCCCGTCTGGACCCATATCGCGGTAGGGATAATTTCCTTGAAATATAAGTCTAAAATTTTGTATAAAATGTCGGAAGTTGTCAGTCAGTGTCTGTGCCATGGTGGGGGAAGACGATTAACGTGAAATGTTGTATAGTAGATCGGATGCGAGGTGCTAACCGACTCAGACATACAGTAACAAGTATGATGCGGCTACACGGCGAGAGCAGCTGCACTACAACTTATCACGCAAGCGAGTAGGCGTGCGGGCGACCATTCTGTTTTCACCTCTTTCGAGTGCTCCTAAGTAACTCCCCTTGTCGCTTAGCGTCCGCAGCCAAACATGGCCTGAATCTACTGAAACGGAGCCTCCCCTCGCCTGATCAATATGGGACTGTCCACACGCACTAACCTACTTTCAGGCCGGACCATCACGTTTGAGCTTAAATGATAGGCTTTGTGTGATCAAAGAAATGGTGAACTCGTGATTGCTTTCACCCCCGTTCGATACTAATGACAAAACCTATTAGGATCTTTTAGACGAATGACGAAGAACTTACCTAGGTAGATACCTATATAATTAAATTGTCACAATGTTGTCTGCGGCTAAAACATACATAGGCTAAGGTAGGCACGAACCTATGGGGGGTTTGGTTTTTTGGCAACTGCGCAGGTACAGTCAACAGCACACTAAATACATAAGTCACCTGTAACGGATGTAAAGGTTGCTGTGCAGTCGACTGTACCGATCGATGTGTCTAAAAATTTTATAAGCTCGGAAAGTGTGAATTTCTGTAAAAGTCTAGGTTTCATCTACGGTTACGGAGCCTTCAAGGTTCGGCTGATTTATAAAGAAGAGAACCTTAATTAGCCTTTACCTACCTTACTACAGACACCATAAATGTCAACTTTTCAAATCAAAAGCAAATGCACGGCACAACCAACAGCAATAACTAAATAAAATTATGAACGTTCGCTCGCGCACTGTTAAAACGATTACTGCAACAAAAAATACAACAAAATCCTTCAAACTGATAACTAAGTACTTATCACAGATACAGACACAGTATTATTACCCTAGTTACACCGGTTAGTGGTGTAACAAACAGTTTAGGAAGGCTGAAAGGGCGATTAGTGCCGTTGATAAGAGAGCTTAATTGGCAAAGCTACCGGCCGTGGTTATCTTCTCACTGCATTCATGCATACAGCTTTATTATCTATGCTCTATCTTGATTAGGCTCCGTTGATAGTATCAAAAGATAATTGAAATCGAGTTAAGCCAAACTAGGTACTAGACTTTTTTAAGCAAACTAATTCGTTTGTAGTCTTACCTACAAATAATTACCAAATAATAATCGCGTTATAGGTCTATGGCACAAAAGCCACAAACAGAGTTGAGAAACAAATAAGTAAAGTAGAGACAAAAAAGTTTTATTTAGAAGCGAGATTAAAGTTAAGAAAGTCCATATTTTTTATTTTATTAAAGTTATACCTGTGAAAAAGATGTAATTTATACAGAAGAAAGGCAAATTAAAAGTTTTCACTGATAGATGTACTTAACTTAGTTAAAAATAACAATATTTCGTTCAGTTTAAACCAGGTATGCATAAATATCAACACTTAGATAGATCACGTTTTCATTAGCTTGGGAATCGACTGCAAAGAGTAACAAAGGTACCAGAGAGCAAAATATCGATCCCTTTGTTTAGGTACTTTATCCCTGAACGATGGAGGAGCTCTCGAAAGAAATGATTTGACCGTAATTATACGTACACCTACAAGTAATGAATAGATACGCTAATGTAGGGTAGACTTATAACGGGACGGATGAGATATTCAACTGAGCTGACATGACAGTTCAGAATAGTCATTGTAATTTTAGCCGTAGCTTTCATTTGTCACAACTCGGTAGAGCAGTTAAAAAGTTCTAACAGAGCGGTTGGTCGATACCATCAAGAATTAGTCTAGTATTCAAAGGTAGAGAAATAAGTCTAAATTCTACAAGTGATATATTCTAATAGGGTAATAAAAAGAAGTACTGAAAATTGTACTGAATAAAATCGAAGGGAACATTAAGGATAATAAGAAAATCCTACGCGTAACAATCAAGCCTGTAGTGTGATTCAGTGGCAATGAGGACATTTCGAGGAACCCGACCCTGACACAGCTACAGCCATCTCCCTCGCAAACCACCAACTTGACGTCATCGGCTAAAAAGAACTTCGCGAGTGAAAATACACAGTGCTCCTTTTTAAGAATCTTTGATTCGTGACTCTACAGTTGCTTGCAAGTTGCAACGTGATATATTTATAGAGATGACGGAACACCTTCATCAGCAGAGTATTTTTCTTGGAAATTACATTCAAAGGCGTTATTGTGCATCGGCTTCACTTAAAAACAATCTATGATTTTGGGTTCGAATCCCGGCACGTAACAATGACTTTGTTTTCAAGCTACGTGCGTTGTGAATTTTTTGTAGCAAAACCACTCGTTAACGGTGAAGGAAAACATCGTGGGTGTCTGAGGTGTTCACATACTCCAGCGCTTGACATTGGCACTCCGAAAAGCACTTCCCAAATTTTCCAATTATCCGGGCATTCTTACCAATTTTTTCTTAGCCAAATCGGTCCAACCATTCCCGAGTAATGCGCTTAGCAACTAACACAATTTTATTTTTATTTACAGTTGACACCACAATTGTAGTCGTGGAGTCGACTGTAATAAATTGTGAAATGCTGTTTGTCAATCAATCTGCACACGCGTGAACTCACCTCAGTTACGTTACGGGCGACTTTGCAACAAAAATGTTATGGTTGAACTATGTCGTCTGTATTCATACTTCCCTATGGACCACGATGTTCCTTTCTCAATCTCTCTATTGAGATTGGCATTGCTTAACTGAAGCTTTAATGACATGTCAGTGTAGTAATTGAACGTTTATTACGCACAGATGTTCTGTAGCTTTGTAGGTGACTCACTCACTGAGAGCATCGAATGACTATCGCCTGAAGACACCCACTATATTGGGAATATTACTCAACCAGCTATACAAATAGTGACTTGAGTTAGGAAGGATACATCAACTGATTTCAACAAGTTGGACTTGTTTTTTAACATCGAACTGTTTTAGTGCTAAGCAAAATGTTGGGAGAGTCGCAGGATTCTCAAAAATTACCTAGACTTTTTGTGCAACGTATTTAGTATGATGGACTGACGATCTGGTCACAGTGGCAGGAAAAGACTGGATGTGAAAAGCCCAAGACCGAAGTAAATGGCGTGCACTCAGCATTAGGTAGCTATAGGTTGAAGAAGAAAAAGAGTATTTGGTATTTTTGTCATACTAGCAGAGCTCTGGTGTAAAAACGTTTATTTGAACTCAAGCAGTTTACCTTTATGGATCTTAGATACATTTATGTATCTTCTTCTTCTAGCATTCTCTACATTCTTTCTCTGTTCATTATATACACAGGAGTGTTACCTCACGCTTATCGCCGAGACATGTCACCTCAAAAACGCGCAATTCCTAAAATTTGTACGTCAATTAAAGATTGTCATTTACAACAATTTTTGTTCGAGGACATTTGTATTTTTTTTGGATTGCAACTAAAATAATGTAGGTACCTAGCTAAAAACGTGTAATCGAAATAACCAATACATAAAAACCATTCCTTCAGTATCGATCTTAGGTAATCTTCTACCTTACAACGAGCAAAAGTTTAAGATTCTAAAATATATTTTTCATACTAACACGTTGCATGTCTCACGCGTTGAGGATTGAGGAATCCAGTGACACTCGATCGCGTAAATCAGCCTTATAGGAGTTGGAAAGCTGTACAAGCATCTACAACCAAAAGTGGCTTCGTCTCAGCAAAACTGGTCTTGGGATTTGGGTGTGACCTGTGTATCCGACAATTTTATCGTCCTAATATCGCTTTTATGTCCAGTATAATAAGGCCACGCCCTCGAACATGGGTAGGATCATAAATGACTGATTGAAAGCATAAAAAAATTATCTCCATAAACAAATTTTCTTCGGAAGATAATGCTTTGTTGTAAGTACACCCGAAAGTACTTAAATATGAAATCACCAGCTTTGAACCTGCTACTGAATTGTACCAGTGGAAGGTTTAAAGCGAGTTTTCTTAAACATGCGCATTGTTCGTTTGGTCATGAAATTAGCAATCTGATAAACCACGTAGTAATAAACCGCTCTTACTTCTGACATTGCTTTTGATTGCGAAGTCAAGTTGCTGTTTCGTTTTAAATAGCATTTTGAGATCGGCACTCAAGGGCGATCTCAGAAGTACTCGTAAGAGCGCTCCATTAATTAATACCATTCTAAAACGTTTTTAAATTAATAGACCCCACTACTGGGTATAGGCAGAAGAAAGATGATATTTTGAAGTTTGTAATCACGAGTTTTGCTGAAGATCTGTTGAATACGACAAGTTAAATTAAATATATTTTAAAAACCTATTTAGAGGCTAAAAATCTGGCTTCGGCCAGATGTCGCTGCCTGTACGTAATACAGAGAAGTTTGTAAAGAGAATCGAAATTTCGCCGATGCCTGCACTTGCCCATAAGCTCAGTTGGGACAGCGCTGGCACGGTTAGCCAGAGGTCGCGGGTTCAACTCCCGGCATGGCTGGAATTTTTAGCCTCTAAATAGGTTTTTGAAATTGTCCTCAGCACGGGTTAGTGCAACAAAAAGAATATAATTTTGTTCTTTTATATTTGCAGCTTGTTCTAATTAGGTATCCTACCTAGGTACTTTATTATTTTGTTACATTTTATAAGTGTGTGGCTAAAACAAAGTAGTTACCTAACGAACATGATAAGAAACGTCGAAGTTAAGGTTATTGTTCTTAAAACCAGTCACATTTACAGATAAGATACCTCGGTATTCCTATCCCCCAATATTTGCACTAGAGTGAGGTGTGGCCTTTTGCAGAAACAAAATATAACTATGAAGAATTGGTAATAAGACGCAGTGGGTGTCTAACCAGTAAAGTTCCCATTCACTCGGTAGAATTTAGACAAGGTCGACGACCATATGGCTTGTCTGTCTCAGTTCATCCAATACTGAACTTTATTTGGAACAAATTCCAACCACTATATATTCTTTTTTTTTTAAATAACCATACCTGTCATGCCAAAGATAAATGTAACATGCGGTCACTAACCTCAGATTATTAAAATCTTTTTACTAATTTAGCATATTTTCGTAAGTTGCCTTCTTGAAAGAAGATATCTAAGTGATGGTCATGGTGATGAACGATTCATTAGGTATCCATCAAAAGTAAGAACTTGTTAGCTAAAATAATAGTGATAAAAAGTATAGGTAAGATCGCCAAAATTATCGACGAAATTACAGTAAGGGCGTAGATACTTAGATGTTGGTGATAAGAATCGCTGATATGTTTTTGATATCGTGCCGCGCACGTCCATTTCCTTGACACATAAAAATCGTTACGATTTTTTCTGCCTTAGATAAACTACGGAACTAGTTTTTCCAAATCATGACAACCAAGTGGCAGAAGCTTATAATGTATGATGTGTAGTGCTTACGAAAGTTTTAGTTGGAAAATATAATAAGTTGGTATAGAAAAGGTGTTTAAAAAAAATGTAATTAAGGTCCGCTTTAGTTTTATATAATGCTTGTCTCATCATTCCTAAATATGAGGACTACCTATATTACAATATTATATTATACTAGCTGACCCGGCAAACGTTGTTATGCCATCTATTAATTAGCCTACGACCTATTCTCAGACCTACCGAATATACACAAAAAATTTCATAAAAATCGGTGAACCCGTTTTGGAGGAGTTCGATAACAAACACTGTAATCACAGTCCTTGAAACCTGTTTGGCCACCATAGACCGGACAGACTATTATAATATCTAATGCCTATAAAAAAGCAATCCCCATTGATCGGCTAAATTGTTTCCTGTGGCCACAAAACCTTGCTTTTTCACCTTGTATGCTTCCTAACGAGTGCAAAAAGTATTCCTTTGTTTGATCCGATTGCTCTGTGCCTATGAGTTGTTGTAGCAACTCTCCGAGCTACACTGCTAGGCGCGTGCCACACAGATGAGACGTGGAACGAGGACGGGGCAAAGACGGGCGTCTCCTGTCAACTGACTTTCATACAAAATATACTAAAGCGATGGAACATAGCCCACACGGATAAGACGGGGTGAGGACACGAACTCTGCACGCTTTTTTCTGGGTGGTTTGAAAGCCGCGGTTATGTAATTAGTAGTTAAAAATTACATCTATTTAGATTATTCTTCTTTCTTCTTCGTACCGCCTCTCCGTCTAACAGAACAATAACCCGTGGACCCGCGGCACGCACGCACCGCTCTGCATAGTCTGCATGGATACTAATAGTTCTAATAGATTCGAGTTTGTGTCGAGATATTTTAAAGTGCGTTTTTTTAAAACACAAACTAGATTATTTGTTAGCTTTTATCAAGCACGTTCATTTGGCTATGTCTTTCAAACCACCCAAAATTTATGCTGTATACAAAGCGACGCGTCTTTGCCATGTCCTCGCCCCTCGTCTCATCTATGTGGCCAGAACCTTACGCTCGTGTTCTAGGACCCAACTTGATTTTACAGAGTGACATCGAATTAGTTAACAACATTTTAAGGGGGCATCCTGGCATGCTAACAATTACAAATTCACCTGTATATTATTAGTATGTCTCATTTTCTACGTTTTCGGTACCTACCATGATCGCTTTAATTCTATTCTGAGAAATCGAGTTGTTAACGGCTGGAATATATAAAAACAAGTGCCAAGAGATTCTAGCCATTATCAACTCGATTTCACTCACAAATTAGATATTTAAAGCATTTCAAGCGTTCACGGCAAGAAAAAATGTACGTACGTTATCTAGGACCTTATAATCTTATAATAAATTGTATAATGCAGTGCTAGGAGTTACGTAGTACAAATACCTTATCGATTGACTCTAGGCAGTACAGTCGACAGCACATCAACCTTTACATACGTGCACTCTAATCAGTTAAGGATGACGTCAAGTGTAATTTTTTTAAAAATAAAAATATTGTTTATTACGAAATTTCTGAATTTATAAAAGGGTAAAGACCCCTACCTAATTGGTTAAAACCTGTATTACGTAAAGTCCTACTCTTTCGATTACGGTGGTGATAAAAACAATTTCTTAAATTAGTAGGATACAGTTCGATATTACATAAGACCACAAAATAGTGTAGATAACTCAAAAAAACCTTAAGCCGCGAGACGCTACGCTGCATTCCATGGCAAAGTGGCCGCAAAAACAAGCGATGAAGTCATACGACGTATTATCGCAAAGATCTCGGCTGCAGAGTCGACGGAGGGGAAAATTCACCATAAACTTGGCAGCGCGAATAGCGCGATTTGCATTGTGCACCTGCTGATGACTACTGAGTGTTAATCCTCTATTGCAGTGTTAAGCACATGATATCGAACAAAATTTAGGCCTTCTTATCAGTTGTTTACCCACACTACCAGCTGATAGTGGTTACACCAATTATAGAATTTCAGTTAGGCAATGACGTGATCACTATTTTTTTCAATTAAAAATCGTTTGTACTACATATTACTTATTATTATTGGTATCGTCGTATCTCTTTTTTTAGAGAAAGTCGCTGAAGCTACACCCAAATATTTTCGTGTAAAACACAGGTTGTAAAGTTGATCTTAGTACCTTAGAACTTTTGTTTCAAAATTGTGAATATAGTTCATGCGTGTAATGGCAGAAAGATGTGATATATTTGTGTACAAGAAAGAATATTCTATCTACATAATAATAGCTATCGACTATAATTATTGTGACTTACTGTGTAGTCTCGAAAGTTGTCTAAAAGAGATAGTTTTTAGTGATAAGGCCGCCGCCTGTAGGTTAAAAAATATCTGTGTAACTTCCTTTTATATTTGTATTTTTAATAAAGTGTTCTCTATCAATATGTATCTATACCTACTTACAATCAACAACAGATACATTTTCGTTCGCCAAGTTTCCGAAATTAATAGAGTACTCAACAGTGTACAGTTGATATTGTGTCGTTTGTATCTCGAAACGATACAGCGTTATTTCATATTCGTTAAGTTCCGACGTTCGCGCCAGTAAACAAGCAAAAGGACGGGTTTGCGAGGACACGGGCACTTGCCTCGAGCGGCGACGGCGGCGGCTGCGCAGGCGCGTGGTGAGATCATCACCTCGAATAGCCGCTGAGGTCGCAGGCCTGCACCGGCCTTTTATTTATTTCTACATTTCTACCTCAGTTAGCAACTCTATCTGTTGCCTCGTTTTGGCAAAACGTCGATTAACTCGTCCGTCAGATAAACATCGCTGTATGTCCGTCGAGACAACTTTTTCGTTTAAGATAGGGTGTAAATGGCCGAAGACGTTCAATAAATGATAAACGATTCAACAGGTAGGTTTGATTTTAGAAAGAGAAATATAACTTTGGAACTAGGCGTAGAGGTTGTTTTGCGCGAAAACCGCAAATATAAACGAATTCTTGCCGAGATGGGGCGAGTCGGCCATGGACAGGGAAGACTTGATGGCAGAATAGGAGGCCTGTGCCCAGCATGGTACACATTACAAGCTAACTATAAATAACTAGCATAACCATAGAACTAGGTGAACAACTAACATTCACGTTTGCCACATTTTGTCATTGTTATGTTAATTTTCATTTTAACATTTATGGAATGTAGTTGTGGATTATTATCAAGCCCAAGACTACCTAGTACAACGTCCTAATATTATCTTCAGTTCACCTCTATCTATGCCTTATAAACCTAAAAACCTATTCTTCAGTATTATTAAAGCACAGTGAATTTCGGTCTTATTTATAAAAACACGATTCCTCAAAACACTCTTCAGAGGCAGTTTAGTTATCTTTATCTGTTGTAAAGGAAAAGATGTTGCGACTTGGTTGCAACCTTACGTGCGACACATTATTTAAAGTGCCTCTGAAGAATGTTAAATAACACGGTAAAAGTTTAAAATTCTCAATTTCATTTTTAGGTTTTTCATACATTTCAGAAACTTTACGCGGTGATATAAATTCACCGCGTCAAGAAAACCAATAAAATAATTGAGATTTAATCTTCTGTTTATTAGAAGTGGTTTGATTATTGATATTGAAGGAATGATTTTAAGGTTTTACGTTACCTTAATATCACGTTGTATAAGGCATAGAGGTGACATGAAGCTACTATTATGTTTGGCCAACGCCAACGCTAATTTACAAGTAAGGTCAACAGAAATGAATCAATTGAGGAAGAGGCAGACGTGGGCGAAGATATAACGTGTATAAACCTCTCAAGACTTGTGATGCTATCACTGTCAACACAGATGGATGCAAAGTGCAAGCAATAACGTTTATGGCAGGGGCAATTTACAATTCAGATGTGCAGACGCCTATGTAGAGATTATGTTGTTGTTCGTCTAAACATGCTTTAGTGTAGGTACTTAGTTTTCTAGGTAGTATAGCAGTGTTTGTCAGTATGAACCTCACGTCACATAGTTACCAATTTAATTTGCACACAGTACGTTCGTTACAGAAAACGTGCTCTTGTACAAAATTTCGAGAAGCTATTTCTAAATGTTGCTAGAGAATACCTAAGCAGAATATCAACTCTACACGACAAATAAAAACATAAAAACATATTACTAGCCCCAGAGTATTGCAGAAAGGTCCAGTGAACCTTAAAAGGGTTATTCTACGTATCAATTCAAAAAATTATAACTTTGATTTTGGCGATTTCAGTTGTATTATCCCCTAAATTTCCCCCGACCTTTCTACGACACGAATTTCAAAAATGTGAAACGAATGGACGGACCTTCATAACATTTGGCAAAACAATTGTGACATTATTCGCTGCGAGAGTCAATTCATTCATGTAAGTGTTAGAACAACCGTTATGGACGTGTCAAGCATACTTAGGACACCTAGTATGCAGTCTAAGCGTCAATTCAATCACGTTCCACTGATAGTGACGGAACAAAGAAAACCTTAATAATTACTTATAGACTAACGGTCAACAATGGAGACGTGAACGGCATTGACCGCTTAATTAGTTATCATTTCGGAAGAGACGACAATGTCGAAAAAATTTTTAATCCCACGCATCTGTTGCATTTCATTTTGGCGAACGACAAAAACTTTCACAAAATAAAATAAGCTAAAAACTGGATCGAATTGAAGTGGGGATTGGGAAGGCCTTTACCCAGCAATTGGAATACAAATACAGGCTACGGCAAAAACTAGTTTCAAAAATTCTAACTTAATTTTATTATAAAGTGGGAAGAGTTATTGGCTGAGTGAACAATGATCAAATGAGTTGCCTAATGTTTACTTGCTCTTTCTACTAGCGTCAGCGTCATAGTAAATCGATGGTTTGCTTAGTATTATGCGTGAACTAAATATACATAACTAGCTGTCCCGGCGAACTTCGTACCGCCCTAGAATCGATTTAAACGGTTCTTGCACGCCATCTATTTTAAACTTTAAAAAATGTCATCCCACGGGAATACATTAACGGGATATCAGGTATGCTATATCTCAATTCAGGTATTTGTCTATCTGTACGCCAAGTTTCATGTAAATCCGTTCAGCCGTTATTGAGTGATTGTGTAACAACCATCCAAACATCTTCACAAACTTTCACATTTATAATATTATAAATAATAGCAGGATAGACTATATGAACATTTAAATTTGATCGCAAAGAATAATTAAAATAACCTTCTTTATAGTCACTAGAGTTTCAAACTTAATTAATTATTCATTTGTGTCCATTCCCAGCTTTGTATTGGTGCAATTAGTTGAAAAGCCACACTGGGATTAGAATCTGGACCTCTTGATTGAGAAGCTACAGGTAGCTGCTCGACTGTATTAAAATTTAAAAATAATTAAACGCACTCAAATAAATTAATAATTGTGGTATGAATCTATTATTAGTAACAACAGTCATCACAACTAGTGCACAAAAGGCGCTTTTATAGATTTTAGGCCCCCTAAATAAGGATGTTTAACAGCAAAGTAGAAGAAAGTTTAATTACAACATGGTGAGCATAGCACGCCTTTGTAGGCATTGACTCTCCCAAATTTGTCATTTTGGGTTTGACTAGACCATTGGATGGTCTTTAGCATGGGTCAGCCTATATTCCTTGATACTCACCGCCGCACAACAGTATGTCGCAATGAGCAAGCGGCAACAATATAGCTCAGTCATGGTGTGTGCATATGTGTAACCACGTGTTGCACTCACAAACAGGAGTAATGTCCAACTGGGCCATTTGCCAGCTTGAGCTTCGAGCAACTTCACTCTACATTATTGCTACCATAGCAAAGGGTTATATATTAAACGGGTCTAATCGCGATTATTTATTAGGATTTAAATGTTACCTAATAAATAATCGATTAGATACTATTATTGATTAATCTGTTAATATAAGCTTAACTATGTTTGAGTTTCGCGAGTCATTAAAAATACTTACTATACAAAAGGGTTAATTATCTAAGGACTTAATGCTCTCCGACGTTCTTAGGGAAGAAAAACCAGGCAAAGTATTTTTGGAAAACAATATGGGGAGATAGAGAAAACAGCGTTCTTCGGTCAAAATCAAGTTATTGATCACCAAAGCTAAGCAAATTACCCAGAGGCAAGAATAGAACCTTAAGTAGATGGATAGCACAGGATTGTTCTTCGTTTCTTTCTGGTTGTGCAATAAAGTGTTCTCTATCTATCTATGTTTCGACTTCAAGTAAGGTTTGGTTGTCAACTAGAGTGCCGTGCAACTGCACGGTCTATCTGTTAGATGACGAGAATTAGAAGGTGTCAATGCATTATTGATGACTCGCGAAAATGCACCACTTTCTCGGTCACTTATAAGAATAATTAGGATCCAACGGAGCATGGCCAAATGTAGAATATAGATCATCACAAACGTCGCTTTTTAATCTGTACTTTATTGCATTTTAGTTTTTATTTTATTTATTAAGGCACACCAACAGCACCAACACATTAAAGGTTAACTAAAGTTAATTAACAGAGGGCTGTTAGTTGATGAAAAAGTATGTAAATTTGAGACACCGACTAGATACTGGCTAGATACCTTTATGGTATAGAATGATAAATGGTTCTATGTGCTATAAACTACTTACTTTGCCAAGTATGGTTATTGTGAGGTGAGTAGCTCAGCTACTGGCTCAGTGGGTATTATGTGGTCAGTGCGTGATACATTATCTTTAAAGAGCACCGAGATGATGTCATGATGTCATACAGGGATAGACAGGGATCTTATCTGTTTGTGTTCGCATTGACAGAAATAACCGATTGATCACTGGTCGCATCGGACGCGCTGAATATCATTGAACTCTGTGACTCTCTCGCTAATTAATTATTCAATTAGGTACAGTCATCCATGCCGGGAATTTACCATTACATACTAAACTCGCACTTATGCCGCGCTCAATATGACCTGCAGTGAGATAATTCCGAGCTCCCATACTGCTGCTGACTATACCTAACAGCAGATAGAATAAGGTTACCCACTTGGTACCTAAATTCCACCAATAACCATTAGATGTGATAATTGGAATAAGCACGATATAAGAAAGCGATGATCTTCTGCTGGATGAGAGTAGCCGAGGACCGTGCCCAGTGGCGTGCAATAAGAGAGGCCTATGTCCAGCAGTGGACAAGCATAGGCTGATGATGATGATGATGATGATGATGATGAAACTTTGTGTGATCAGAGTCATAATTTTAAATAAAAAAGTTTCGTTTTAATCGGATCCTGAGATCAGATTCTACATTTCATTCTTTTTTTTAGATCAGAACACACCATGAGTGCGCTATCAGTTTCCACCGACAACGGATCGCGCAATCAGATTCTACGATCCCATATAATCTTGTGGTGACTGGGTAAAAAAGGGACAAATGTTACAGTTTTTTGTGGTAATTTACTGTACTGAATGTTTAAGAAATTCAAGATAATAAACGAAAGTCGGACAAATGTCACAGTTTTTTTGTGGTAACTTACTCCTTAAGTGCTAAATGTATGCGAAATTCAAGAAAGTAAATAAAGACTTTTCGTAAACAAACTATGATCAATTCAGAGCACGACCTTGGCTTTGAGCGTCTTATCAAGTCACAGTTTTTTTGTGGTAACTTACTCCTTATGTGCTAAATGTATGAGAAATTCAAGAAAGTAAATAAAGACTTTTCGTAAACAAACTATGATCAATTCAGAGCACGACCTTGGCTTTGAGCGTGTTATCAACTTATCAGTAGCTCACTTGTTTAGCTACAAAGTATGCCGCAGACACAAGACAGATTGTGAAAGGGGTATTCAATAGCTGAGGAGAAACTCAGTCTCATTCCCAGCTCTTGAACGATGCATTGATAAAATTTATCGAGTATGATGGACCTACAATCCCGTTTATGTGGGCACCGTGACGGAAAAAATGTGCTAAGGGTTTTCTACAGCTAAGACATTTTATTTGTATAGTTCAAAGGTACTTTTAGAGTGGTTATTATTATTTTTAACTGATGCCGAGACACAGCATGAAGACATCTCACTTCGCTTTGAAATGATGAAAATATAAATACCCACCCTTTAACTTCATACCCAGGTAACACAAAACTAGAGCACAGATAGTGTGCGGCAGGCAACTGAATGTGCCAGGGGCGAGAAAGCACGGGAGGCTTGATTCTTATTATTCCCGCATCGCAGTGGAGAGCGCTAACTTGCGGTGTACCTCAAAAATTGTGAGGAGTTTGTACCAGAAGCGGGCAAAGGCATTACCCTTTTCAAAATACAAGTGGTGGGACATTTGTGGACTATACAAAATACAAAATACTGTGGGACATTTGTGGACTTAACTTTATAGATAAACTATAGTAAAGTCGTCAGCACATCAACCTTTACACCCGTGCACTCTACCCAGTTACGTTACGGGCGAATTTGCAACTAAAATGTAAAAGTTGATTTGCTGCCGACTGTACATAGTTAACTCTACTCTCAGAGGTCTACGAGCTCTGGAATGTTGAGGGGAATAATGTGAAATTTGATCAAAAAAGCAACGATGACGATCAAGCGCTCGAGCATTGAACGAGTGATGATCGCAATGCCGAATGTCGATAGTGACTAGACTATGGCGTGATTTTCAACAGTTAACAATGCACGCGACCTTCTGACATAAAAGAGTTGAAAACAAGTGAATGGTGTACACAAAGAGCGTTAATGTTCACGAGTGCAATTTAGATTTCAATGCACTTTCGAAGATTAGCGTGTTTTTGTTTGGTTAAAACCTAGTCAAAACTAGACTTCAAGAACATTCTTTTTGTATAATTAACGAAATTTGTCGGTAAAGGGGAGACAAAGGAACGCCATACATATTTAACTTTACAGAGTGCATCAGTCAGAAGCTCCTCATTTATCATAGTCAGAGCCCGCTGCAGGGCGGGCGTGCACCTATTCCCTTCTACGTCAAACACATCAGGTACCCTGTCAATGCATCTAATTGCAGTTGAAAATGTAATTAATAATTATTGTGCAGCAAATGTTCTTACGCTAGAAGTCTAGGACGGAAGCTTTCACGGTAGAGTAGGCGCGCGCGACCTACACGCCAATTGCCAACGCAACTTGCCACAATAGTTATAATACGGGGCGCTTCATATACTTGCTTGATACGATGTGCAAGGCATAATACACAATTCCGATATAAAATTCAATCATATTAGGTGTACTGATAGTCTGTTTCTTTACGATAGTTGACGTCAGTCAACCGCTGTCCAGTGCTGAGTAGGTAGTAAGTAGGTCCAACTTTGAAGCAATTTTGTCAATAACAGCTTTCTTAGGCTGTAGGTTAGGTTCATTTATCACCATTATTGCGGTTTTTCATGTTCACTTTTTGCATAATCGGGTGGTAAGAAAAGATCTGTTTTTAGGGTTCCGTAGTCGGACAAGAAACCCTTATAGTTTTGCCATGTCTGTCTGTCTGTCTGTCTGTCTGTCTGTCCGTCCGTGGCCTAGCGCAAAGACCGGTGGTACTAGATCGCTGTAATATAGTATGTGTATACATATTTATTACGCCAACAAAGTTAAAGAATAAAATGTTGGAAAAAAATCTTTTTACTCTACCTCCCCTACCATGCATGACCATTTTTTGATTTAGAGTTCCGTTTGCGAAATATTAAGCTTTAAAGCGCAAATTTTTGTCCGAGTAGGGCGTTCCCTCCTCCTCTCCTGGCTAAATGGTTCATTGTAGAAACGTGAAAAAATTCAGGGTAGTAGCACATATAATTAACTTAAAAGAAAACATAACACGGCTAAGTAGCTTCTCTCGTTAACGAGTAAGAGGCAACCAACTTATAAACGTAAAATTTCGTAGAAAATCCTTTGAAAATTACTTTGATGAAGTTGTTAGTTCTGTAAAGCAGCTTAAAAAACCCTCTTTCTAAGGTTTTTTTAGGTTGATGGCGCTAGTTAGCTCTGGGTTGCCCCTTAATAACAAAATTTCTGTCGCAAAAATATGCATTTTTGCCTCGACTGCTTTTATTGGCGATGTAGAGTCGGCCGCGTGATTAAGATTTAGCTTTTTTAGATGTCATCCAAGGACCACTTGACTGTTCTCGCCAATTGGTTTTATTAGAGGATGAGCGAGAAGCTAAGACTTTACTCTGATTCACAACTGAGATATTTATAGCCCGGTCAACGGACTAGCTGTTTGTATTTCATTGTTTTACTTGGAGAGTGTGTTGCATGCAGAGAATTTTAAATGTGGATAAAGTGAAATGTGTTTCAATATTTTAGATCAACGTAAAGGTAGATACGTTCCCCGACTGAAGTAACTGCCCACGACCTTATGAAATCGAGTCAAACGAACCGTTCAGCTTAATTATTATTTAGAAGACAAAGATTAAAACAGTAGATTAATAATAAAGGGTATTTATAGGACGCTTGTGTCTATTGTTCAGCAATAATTTTTAAGTTGAAAACTCTGTTAATTAAGTTAAAACGTGTTTTGAAAGGAATAAATGTGGAGTTTCTTTGTTAGCTTCTTCTCCACATAATCTATTAATTGTGAAACTAGGAACTATGACGTTCATTAAGTAAACATTTTGTTTTTACAATTAATAAAAATATTTGAATTGGATTGAATTGAAATTTTGTCTGAGTATAGTCCGTGTTTGTCGGTTGGTGGCATTATATATAGTAGACAGTTAATCAACGTTTACTTTTTATTGATAAGGTCTCCCGGCATGTAAATGAACAGAGTGCATACATGTAAAGCACCTAATCAATTTTCTAGATTTGAAAGATTTTAAGTCAAACTACAGCATAGTAAATGATAGTGACTATAGTGATTCTAGCGTGTACGTTTTTTGTACGTAATCTTTTTGTTTTTCATGTAATTTTAACAACTGATGCCGATGAAACTAGACATAAGAGCTTAAAATATTAAAACAATATTCAGTGTTCCAAATTTAAGTACCCTAAGTGATTCAGGAATTAAGTTAATAGTGTTACTTGTTTTTGCATATAAAGGTGTTATCGATCCAAAAAATTTAAACAAAACTCCTTGAAGTTTTTTTAACAAAATAACTTTCTCAGTTTTCGTTTCCGTTGGATTTTGCCTGAAACAAGTTTTAGATTGAGGCCGATGCCGACAGCTTATATCACCCACCTCCCACGGCTTCGAGGCTGTTTGCAAAACGAATACCCACTCAGTCTGACTCAGCCTTTACTTAAGAGCCATTTACTCTCAGCCTCTTAAGGCAATCTGTGACTATGTCTTATATTTATTTCCTTAGACCCTGAATCCATAGCGTTACATAGCAGTAGTTTTTACTGCGGTCAGTTTCCCATTAGTTTATTTTGAAGCGATTTATGATTGTTGCTTATTCCAACTCACACCGAGATATTTTCAAAAGTAAAACATTCACCTTTTCACAAAACACTATAAAATCACAACAAGGGGTAATAAGTACCCCTTAATTGAGCCCAAACGACTACACTCGCCGTTGTCTCTACCTTTGTCCGCAAAATATGACGACTACAACGTAATAATTTATGAAGAAGAATAAATAATGTTTATTTACCTCCTGGGTCGTTATGGGACGTACAAACTGATCTAAAAATACATTAAAAAAACGATAAGTATTAAAAAAACAACCTGTGCTATGGTAATAATACAAAAAGTAAAAATGCCAAGACTGAGGGTATTTGTACATTATATCAATATTGCCAAAGCAGCCTTCTGCTAAACTCGAATCCACGACCTCTGCGATAATTTATAGATAACTGCTTAACCGCTAGCCCAGTAAAACAGACCATAGAAAACATTGCAATGGACCAAGAGCTTTAGTCAGAATTTTAATTGGTCTTTTAAACGCTTACATAGTTGGATTTGCGAAACTAAACAAAGAATTTGCAGGCTGAGTGCCAATTTTCGAAGAAATAGTGGAAATTCATGAATCAGCAATCTGAAATGAAATCTGTTTGTAAATACGTCCTATTAACACAGTATGAATAAAGTTACTTCGTCATTTGAATAAAATTAATTAGGTACGTAAGAATGCAAGATGACTCAATGAGCAAAGCATATTCTGCTATGTCGATCATCGTAGGAAACACCTACGTAAAGAAATTCGTTGCGAAATATCAGACAGATAATTAGATCATCCCAGGAGAGATTTCTTTGAGAATCTTAGAAGAGGCTCTGAACTTAATTTACTAGCTTATAATTATATTACAGTTACCTCAGGGCTACGCATGCGCGCCAGTAGACAACACTTTACCTCTCCAATAATAGTACATTATGATACAAGTGTGGTATGTTGGTCATTACACTCGAGTCGGTTTTTAAGCCTGAGCCGAAGGCGAAGGCTTAATGGAGACGAGAAGTGTAATGACCAATGCTCACGTGTTTCATACGACGTTTTTCAACACACTTGTGAATAAAAAAAGTGAGTGTTGTATCAAATAGTACATTGTTCACCGAGAGGAGAAAGTGACCGATTACCGTCGAGGGTGTCGTTTGAGGGCTTTAAAACACCCGAGATCGGGAATCGCAGTTTCTCTCGAGTGATACATAGTGCTTTATGCTACACCTGCTTGATAGTTTTATTTTACTTTCTACGAAAACTGAATCCTCAAACAACACACAAATTGGAAATGGCGCCAATGGCGTCTGCAATTTTCACATGTTCTTTTTTCAAATTGTTTATCCTGCCGCCGCAGGGTCGCACTGCCAGCCCGACACCATCCAACACACAGCTAGTGGCCAGTGTCATTTTGCGAACTTGGAGATAAAAACTCACTGTAAAAACTTTTTGGCTTTTGATATTTAGGTTACCGGCGCATAGTCTTACCCAAAATTAAAAAAGAAAAACCACGTAAGAAATGGATTTTCATACACTTTTCTCTCCCGCTCAGATGCGTTTTCTCCCCGCATATTTGTTCGATATGCAATAAATGACGTACTTTCTACCGTAAATTTGATAAAGTATCAAGGTACTTTCCAAGCAGGTGTAGTATAATAGTAGATTGTACAACAAGTGCATAAAACGCACCATTTTACTCGAGACGTTTATCCATCCGAGCGAGCTTGCGAGCGAGGATAGATATAAAGTCGAGTGTAAAATGGGTTTTATGGACGAGTTGTACACTCTACTTTTCACTTCGATTGCGAGGAAAAACAATTTTAAGTTGTAACACAAATATTACAATGAAAAAATAATTATGGTTCCCGCCAATTAACTTTTTTTTCTTTTTTTTTTTCTGTAGGGACGTGACACCTGACTTAAGGTCGTTACATACTGCTCAGTTATAAAAACATTTTCTTTTTATAACTATGATAAGTTGTTGTTATGGCTTAAATACTATACTGATCTACTAAATTGAAAAATAAACAAATATAAAAAATAATAAATGAGACGAAATACAAATTATAAGTTTATTTCATGAAGTTTTATTGTGTACTTTGGCTGTTGGTATCTTTGCCTTGGTCTTAGAATACGAACGAAACGAAATAAAATAAAGAGGTTGTTGTATGAAGTTAAAGATGTTCGTGTGGCTGTTGCAGCGATTGCCTTGGTCTTCGACGAAGATTTTACTTTATGCTCTAGAGCATAAAAAGCTACTTTATGTCGCCTACGCACGACATAAAGACGAACTTTTAGAGCATGAGAAGTGAAAACAATATTTTTCGTGCGTGATTCGTGTTATGTATGGCGGTAAAATTCAAAACAGTATTCTTGTGCGCGCGCATCCGTCAAAGATGGCTGCAATGCATGGCCATCTAGATATAATGAGGTTGCTAACCTATTCATAAATTTTATGTTAATTATTAGGTTTACATTAATTATTGTAAAGTGTTTGCTTAAAAATGCTAAAAATCTAATTTTATTGTACGGAAATGCTTGAATTTATCAAGGTAGATACTGATTTGTACCACTGAACGAAATAACTCTAAGCATTTTTTTTATACATCAAAATGATATCAAACCTTCTCCGAGGTTGAACAAAAAGGTGAACAAAAACATTATCGCACTTGGTTATAATGGTAATGCAAAACGCACGCTTTGATAATAAGCCACATTATGTGCCTTAATTCAGTGCAATAATAGTCATTTTATGAGCAAGTGTGTTGAAAAATTCAATTACTAGTCTACAATCGGGATACAAAATTGAATCATTGTATTGGAGTTTTTAGGGTTCCGTACCCAAAGGGTAAGGGACGGTCCCTCCGTCTGTCACCAGGCTGTATCTCATGAACCGTGATAGTCAGACAGTTAATTGAAATTTGCACAGATGATGTATTTCCGTTTTAACATGTGTATACTAGAGAGTATAAACATACTGTCCAGAGCGACAGTTACGTCACGGGCGAACTGTCCAAAGGAACACAATATATAAATGAGTATTTTCCTTACATTCTTTGTAAAACGATTCAATCAATCAGTAAAATACTAATCAAAAAAATGTTTTTATTCAAAATAACACAGAAACTGTTAAACTACAAGTTAAACTAGGCGTCCAGTTCAAAATCTCAAGCATTTTGGAGAAAAAAATGGACAAAAAAACCGGTGAAGTGCGAGTCGGACTCGCGTACGAATATTTTTTTTTTTACTATTTGTTGTTAGATATTTCAGTCCGCGGTGGGCACGCGTGGTAATTAAGCTCGTACTGTGCGCTACAGTGGGACGTATATAGGCTATATTATTATACCTTCTAAACCTTACAGTGCGATAAAGTTTGTGTGACAAAGTTTTTAGTCGATAGTACCACGATCGCTCTGTCTACTTTCACTGGCGTCCGAGCGTACCCATAATGGCCTCTGTTACCGAGTCACGCTCAACATTCGTTGTGAGAGTTACGTAACTACCGACGACCTCTTTTGGTTGTCCAAGCATACGAGCACGTCACCGTAGACCGATAGTTGATCGAAATTAATTGAATAGACATTTAATGACGTGTCAAAATGAATCCGTGGAGTAGAATATTCTTGACATTTATTTTGCTTAGGTAGAGAAAAAAATTCTACCAAGACCTGCTTCTTGATTCTGCTATGCTTGAATTTCATGCGCAGCACATCAACCTATACAGGTTAATCTGTTGTGTATGATGTGATACATCAATGAGCTCGATTGTAAAGAAGGTCGATAGGTGCTAAACTAATATTATTATTTTACGCATTATAATAACAAAAACAGTTGTTATCTTCAGTGTCTGTCTATCTACCTCATTAAAAAAGCTTCGTTGAATTTCGTTTTAAGTACCTGAGTAAAAATTTAGTTTGACCAGTGAATATTTTTTCCTTGCCTGGTTACCAGCACAGGGTATCCTAGTTTGGGACCAGATTAAGGATTGTGTTGTGTGGTAGTTATTATTATTATCTTGTAGAATTCAAATTAGTATATAAGTGCCTTCTTCATCATCATCGGCCTACGCTTGTCCACTGCTGGACATAGGCCGACATAGGCTTCGCTACTCTCATCCAGCTCTTACCTGCCGTCTTGCAAAGATCATCGCTCCACCGAGTCGGAGGACGTCCTACACTACGTTTACCGATCTCCACTCAAGAACTCGTTCCAGAAGTGCCTTCTTAAACTACGACAAATCCAAGAGAAATAGTTCGTAATAGACAGTTCGTATGTCACTGGAGTACCTATTGACTAACTCGGCTCTACTCTACTCACTCTACTACTTTCTGGTTAACCGTATCAACTAGAAAGGTTACTGAAATGATTAGGTTCGTACCTACCTAAATAACTTTTTTTTCCACGTTTACTTAGTAGTATTATCGTCTCATTTTTTCTTTTCTAACTTTACTGGACTACAACACAACATCAGCCAGTATATATTGGGTCCGCCGCCGGTCAAGAGAATACAAATTACCGACCCACACATCTGATCATCCTGTTGGCTGAAATTTGTGACACAGGACTAGAGTACCTAGAGTAACTAAGTCAAGTTGGTTCATGTTTTGTGCTAATCTATCGTCTACGTTTTGTGCTGAATAAAATATTGAAACAATCAACTCACCCACAGGTGCAGATCTCGCAGATGCACTGCTCTGTCTTCACAACCTTCTCCGGTTTCTTGGGACCGTCTTTGGGTCGTCTCTCGTCGACGATTAAAGTCTCCTCTGTGACTCTGTCGTCACGCGAGGTCTTCCGGTCGTCGATAATGGTTTCGCCGTACGAGCTCGTGATGTTGGTGTCGGTGATTGCGCGGTCGACCACGTCGTATTCTCGGATTACTTCTTCCGTCGTTTGGACATCCTTCTGTGAATGCAATTTGGAAGTTAGTTGGAGGTCACAAGGTAGGTTGTACAAACATTCTGCCAAGTGTTATAATTGTTTGTTCTAAACTTACCAAGTTTTTGACGTCCAGCGACGAACTCTTGTCAACAAAAACGTTTGTTTTGACTTTGTCGTCCACCTTTGCGTCTTCGTATGTTGTTATCTTAGTTTTGATTCCATTTTCGACTATGTACCGTGTAACTTCGATCTGACTTTTCGTCTTTTCAACTTCGAATGACTTCTTTGTGATATCACCCGCGCTCGCCTTAAGTATAGTTGTCTGTTCTGTATCTACACCTTCGTAGAGATCTTTAACGTCCTCGTTTATCTTTGTATCGAAAGTTACTTTTTCGATCCTCTTAAAAGGGTATTTCTTGACAGTTTCAATGATGTCTTTCAGAACTCTATCATCTATTTTTCTATTGATGACGATACTTTTATCGCTTACTTTGACATCCTTTCTGAACTGAGAAGTTTCAATGATTTTCCTTAGATCACTTATTGATGTGAAATCTTTTATGTCTCTTGAGGATAAAATGATGTTTTCCTCAGTGTCCTGTCTTTTCAGATGATGCCTTGGTTGCTCAGGCCTTCCAAATGGTGATAATTCTTTCGGTTTCTTCTTAGTGTCATCATCTTTCTCGTAAACAAATTTGCCATTCCAAGTCCCAGTACCTCGATCATATGAAGTGAGAGTTTCCTTCACAGTTGATGTTTTAGAATCACGTTCAGAACTGGATTCTTTGACCAAGCGTTGTTTCTCTGTGGTCAAAAACTCGGATGTGTCTTGAACGACATTAGTAGAGTCAGTTGTGTATTGCTGAGTATCAGTAGATGTCTGGTAATCAGAAGTTGTTTCGCTACGCTCAGTAATATCGCTCAATTGCTGCCTTGACAGATCAGTAACATCCTTGGTGTGATCTGTTATAGCCCTCTTTTTAGTAAAATCACCGATGTAAGTATTGCTCTTTGACGCCACTTCCTTACCATCTTTTACCAAGAGAGATTCTTCTGTTATTTGAGTAGAACTTTTAGGTATACCGTCTTTTCCAGTATCGTAGTGAGATTCTTTGTCAAGTACATGACGTGAGTATTCATGTTCGGGTTTAATGCCTGTGCCACTGATGTTATGGCTGGTTTCATAGCTACCACGCTCTTTGCTGTCACCCCATTCCCTGTGGGAGCTGTCAACAATTCTTTCTTTACCATCAATAACTTCGAAAGTGTAAGATGATGTAGAAGCTTGCTGGGCACTGTTGGTGTTGCTTTTCAGTATCTTAGAAGAAACATTGAAATCTTTGACATCCCCAACTTGCAGGATGTCTCCTACTTTTCGAAGCTCATTTTGAATGGTTGTATCGTAGCCGTAGAAGTTGGAAGAGTCAGTCCTGTTGCTACGATGCTTGTTGTCACTTGCTTTTTCATTAGTAGTCTTCAACAGTTGACCTTTCTCCGAACTGACTCTATCAGTCGTGGAACTGAATTGTTGCTGGTGGTCGGTCGTGGAAGTAAATTGTTGCTGCTGGTCGCTTATTTTTGAAGATTGAATCTTCTCTGAACTTACCCTATCAGAAGTAGAACTGGACTGCTGTATTTGACTTCCAGATGAAAGCTGCTCCTGAGTTGAGCTAATTTGCTTTTGTCTCACGTTGTCCTTCTCAGAAATATGGCTTGTATGAGTACTTATTTGTTTTCCATCTTTGACAAGTTTCGAGTCTTCTTTGATAGTCATTTGACTTGAAGGTTTTCCATCCTTGCCAGTATCATAATTGGAATCCATGTCGTAGTTATGAGAGCTGTATACGCTTTGTGGCTTGATGTTAGTGCCACTGATACTTGCATAGGCTTCTTTAGTTGCATGTTCTTTGTCGTCACCCCATTCCCTCTTCGAGCTGTCAATGATTCGTTCTTTGCCGTCTACAATCTCAACAACGTAAGAAGAAGATGATGACTTTGTAACACTGCTGCTTTTACTCTCATTCGTCTGAGATGCACTGCTGAACTGTGTAGTCTTGACATTCTTGTCGAGAGTACCTTCGTTGCCAAAAAAATTCGTGGAGTCCGATTTCACTGTCTGGTTTCGACCCGAAGGAGCTGGTGAACCACGAGATGTGCCAGGTGGTGTACGAGATGTCGTATTGTCACGTTGGTGAATATTTTTTTGGTCAACAGACGTAAACTTCTGACCGGTGATCTTCGCGTTCATGGCACTGTCCCTTAAGTTCCTTTGCTCAGCTAATGTCTGCCTTTCAGCCTCCAAGAACGAGTTGGTGGTATTAGCTCCTTGAGATCTGTTAACAAAAGCAGTATTGGAGCCGACATTTGTAGCAGAGTTATCGATGAAAGCAGTATTCAACGTCTGGCTGCCGGCGGACGAGTCCACAGTCCTGTCAAAGGACTGGCTGTGAGTGGAGCCAGTTTGTTGCGTAGATGATGATGATGTTTGGAAGGTCTCACTTGTAGAGCTTTGCTGGTGTGACGTCGAGGACTGCTGCAACGATCCAGAAGAGACAAATTCGCCAGTTTGAGTCAAAGACATGTCGCTGACGTGGAACTCCTTAGATCTGATCTGGGAGACGTCAGACACATCGGACATGGAGGGTGCTTCCGTGATGATGTAGTGGGGATGGCTGTTGTAGAGTTCAGAGACGGCGGAGCTGACCGAAGCGTGATCGTCGTGCGTGACGTCAGTGATCATCAGCGGGTCATCCTCCTCGACCTTGACGTCGATGTACCGGACCTGCTTTCCGCTGGAGATGACCCTTTTGGTCGAGCTGCTGCTGCTGCTCTGCTGTACAGTCTTTGACGTGCTCGAGCTCTTCTGCACACTACTCGAAGCACTTGTACTCGATGTACTCACTTGATTGGATTGTTTATTCTTTTTATTTTTTATAGTCATTTTGTCGTCGTATATTTTAGTAAACTTTCAACTCTTAATACGTATTTAAAAGCTATGAGATTCTAAACTCAATAAGTTATTTAAAAAATAGTGCAGTCGCAACATAAAATTTTCACATTATTTAGTCAAACAATTGCCATGGAGTGTTTGTTGTTAGTTGTGGTCGCGAGAGTCGTTTCGTGTCGTGTGGCGCGCGCGCAGCTTGCGACGTGCTCGCGGATTCTGCGGCGGCGCCGGTCCCCCCTTCGCAGCTCGACGCCGGCACCCGCGCCCCCGCGCGGCCGCCGCGACGCGTCACCAGCAGACCTTCAAGCCGCGAGACACGTAAGCGTTCGCACAACAGTTGGACTGATACCAAAAATGGTGTAAAGTGTTGTTCAATTTCAGAGTAAGTAGTCACTCGGCGAATCTAACGGTGACGTAGGCTTTTGTTGTGCTGACTTTGCTTCCACCGCTACTCATAGGCCTTGATGGAGAGGAATGATTAATTATTTATTTTAGTTCCGTAACATAGTCTTCTACCCTGCCTACTTACTTCCTGTATTTAATTGGCCAAAGTTAGTGCGCAAATTCAAAGTCGAAAGTGTAGAGTAATTTTCCACTTGACCTACAACCATCACCAAGAAGGAAACCTAGCTACCTACTTATAACATGTTGTAGGTAAATTAGGTATATCTACATTACTTTACTGTAGGTACATATGGATTGCATTTCAGTGCATCGCTTTGAGACAAGTCTCGTAATCAATTTACATGTAATTTTGGTTGTCAGCCTCCGTACAGCGATTCAAGTTTCCATTATAGGCTGCCCCGATCTCTCGATGCATATGGCAGAGTCGAGTCGACCCAATTTCTTTATGTTCTTGTTGAATGTTGATGAAAAAAATTGTCGGAACGTTTTCCTCAAGTAGGCAATTCTATCTGTACCGCGAGTCAACCTTTACATGTGTGGCAACTCAGGCACTATACAAGTGACTGAGGTTGCCTGTAATAAATCGTTGTTCGTAATAAGCCCGCCAATTGTACCTTTTCGGACTTGGCCGGTTTTTATTATACACTTAAATCCTAACAGCTTGATATCGTGAAAATTACTAAAAAATGTTCTCATTGCAGTATCTGAAGAAATTAGCATCCTGAACCCCATAATTTATTCAAGGGGACCCGGACACTAGCCAAGCGGTTTTGGCATTAAAATTGCACTGTGAACGCCGAAAATTACTTTGCGGGTTATGGGCGATTGCGATCTTTTTTTGTTTTCCATTGAATTGCCAAGGCGGAGATGGCGGGACGTTCTCTCACCATTTTTCCTTGGATGGGAGAAGATGGTTCAGTGAGGGGAGTGGAAGGTCAAAAATCAAAATTATACTGCTCATTCCAACTACACAGTTTGACTCTCAGAACACTAATGAGGTTTGACTAATGACTATTACGCTTAAATGTTAAGTCTTTTGTTATTTATTTCGCTGTAGATTTCCCTATCATTAAATAATTAAATAAATATCTTCGGTCATAATCATTATCGGAATATTTCAAAATATATTAGGGGTTAAAGTATGAAATTGCCGTTTTATTGCAATAGGTTCTTTGAATTGACATAGAATCTTCATGGTTTCAGGTTTTCGAATGAAACTTTTTTCAAATGGTTTCTATGATGTTCTTTTTTTAAAAAATGTAAAACATTTGAATATCGACTTTCAATTGTTTTTGTTATTCAATTTAGACAAGAAAGATGGATACTGCGAAAATTCGAATGATTATGAGGTACCCATTTTTCGTATTTTTTTATTTTATTGATTTGACGCAAGTGAGTCAATATTGTGCGTAAGGTAACGTTAAACCATGCCGCTAATTCCTGGGTAGTTTGACTAGGGTCGGCGTCCACTATCTCTCTTAATTCATCGTTATTCACCTGTGTGGGCGGTCCTCCTCGTGGCTCGTTCTTTAAGTCGAAATTTCCATCACAAAAGCGTTTAAACCAAAATCGCACGGTGCGTTCATTAGTAGACCCCTCTCCAAACGCAGCATTGATATTGCGGGCTGTTTCTGCCGCGTTAGTTCCGCGTCGGAACTCGTATTCAAAAATCACTCGAATTTTCGCAGTATCCATCTTTTTTGTCTAAATTGAATAACAAAAACAATTGAAAGTCGATATTCAAATGTTTCACATTTTTTAAAAAAAGAACATCATAGAAGCCATTTGAAAAAAGTTTCATTCGAAAACCTCAAACCATGAAGATTCTATGTCAATTCAAAGAACCTATTGCAATAAAACGGCAATTTCATACTTTAACCCCTAATACTATTTTGAGTAATTGACGTATAATTATAATTATAAGATCTGTAAAATTTTAAAATGTAAGTAAAGTAAAATAATTGTTCCTTTACTCTGGTCGAAGTCGTTTTATAATAAGTGATTAGGAAGAATTCTGAAATTAATAATAATTCTGCGTACTGTAATACCTCTACTTATTACAACCCGGATTAAAGGGCAAATCCACCAAAATGTACTTTATTAATCTTTTTCATCAATCGCCTAGCTGGGGATCGACTGACAGCTAAAACAAAACGTAACGATTCCCTTCTAAATATTCAAATATGACTAGACGGCTATGCCAGCCAGCTACTATAAAGAGGAATCGTTACAGTAGATAAATATGGTATTCGCGGCAACGTGCTAAACCTTATAAAACCATATCTGGAGAATAGAACTCAATATACACAAGTTTCGAAAATTGACATTAAAGAAAAAAAAGAAGAGATATTCACATCGGACACTAGGAAAGTAAAATATGTGGTGTCATAAAGCACGTGATTTTGGAGATGTTCCGGTAATGATTCTGACCGACCGACTATACGGGCATAGGATGGGCCTTCTCTCGGAGAGAGAGAGAGAGAGAGAGCGAGTATGCCCACCGCGGATTGTTGATTTCAAACGCTAATGTACCTATGCGACGAATAAAAATGTCTGTGTTGTTCACATAGGTATGTGAACAGACACTCAGCTTTCCTCATGATGTTTTCCTTCACGGCTAGCATCACGAGTGGTATTGCTATTACAAAGTCACAAATGTGAGTACCTTAGAAAACAAAGTAGTTGGTACATGCCGGAATTCAAACCCACGACCTCTCCATGAACCAACGAACCCATGCTAGTGGTGCAGGTTCGAATTCCGCTTCAGCACGGTTTTTTCTTTCTATGTGAAGTTTATTTAAAAGCTTGACTCTTCTGTCGACTTTACTTAGTTCAGGCTTTATGAGTCGCTGTCCTTCCATGTGTTAAAAATTACATTCCTTTATGAGGTCTTCAAAGGTATTGAAAATTCCCTTCAAAATGCTGAAAGTGATAGGCAGTTGTGGAAAATTATCCCTTTGACTTTCTTTCATATAATGTACATGATTATGCCTCTAGCAAACCGTGCCAGTACTTTTGCTAAGCCATTTTTTTCTATATGAAGCGATGCTAGCACAGCGGTAGAAAGCCAGCCTCATATTCGGGAGGTCGTGGGCTTGAGTACCGGCATGTGCCAATGACTTTAAAAACTTATTTAGAGGCTAAAAATTCCACCCATGACGGGACTTGAACCCGCGACCTCCCAGCTAACCGTGCCAGCGCTCTCCCAACTGAGCTAATGGGCAAGTGCAGGCATCAGTGAAATTTCGAGCCTCTTTACAAACTTTCTCTGTATTAGGTACAGGCAGCGACATCTGGCCGAAAGCGTGAGAGGCAGTTTAAATAATCTGTTATAACGTCCTTCCCCTTACCACAGACTACTTAAACTGCATAGGAGGAGTGCTTTACATAAAAAATATTTTTATAGATAAGACCGTTTTAAGGTGCACGCAGTAACTCTGTTCACTGCGTTATTCGATAAGTTGCTTGAGGGAGGATTTTTAGTTAATGAAACGTCGCGTTCCGAAGAAACATACAAGCAAAAGGATCTCAAACATTAGGCGATACAAACGTATCTTCTATACACGAATATATTAATAATAGGGGTTAAAGTATGAAATTGCCGTTTTATTGCAATAGGTTCTTTGAATTGACATAGAATCTTCATGGTTTGAGGTTTTCGAATGAAACTTTTTTCAAATGGTTTCTATGATGTTCTTTTTTTAAAAAAATGTGAAACATTTGAGTAGGTATCGACTTTCAATTGTTTTTGTTATTCAATTTAGACAAGAAAGATGGATACTGCGAAAATTCGAGTGATTATGAGGCACCCATTTTTCGTATTTTTTTATTTTATTGATTGGACGCAAGTGAGTCAATATTGTGGGTGAGGTAACGTTAAACCATGCCGCTATCACAGATGATGTATTTCTGTTGCCGCTATAACAAAAAATACTAAAAACCGAATAAAATAAATAGTTAGGGGGGCTCCCATACAACAAACGTGATTTTTTTGCCGGTTTTTGCTCGATATTAATAACGGCAACTGGTAGACGCTTGAAATATTCAAATGTTGTACCTATAGATGTTGTACGGAACCCTTCGTGCGCAAATCCGACTCGCACTTGGCCGGTTTTTTCATTTCCTTTTTTTTAGCACCTTTTAAATGAGGGTCAAATTTTGACGTTTCGGAACTGTGACCGGAACTTTCTTATTTCTGACATTAAAAAAAATTTTAGTTCTAGAGCACGCACCATCACTCATGTCCCACGGAGAAGACATATTTAAGGACGAACATGTCTTGGCTCAATGGACTTCAGTGGTGTTGCGGACTGCGTTTGAAAACCTTTGCTTATCCTTTACTTTATGGGAAACTAACAAAACTGCGTGTGCAAGATGGCGAGCGATCACAAAGATTTTTATCGAATCATCGTTTTTATCATAAAAACACAAAACCATGCATTAAAATGCGCACCAAATCCTGTCAAATTCTTCACTTTTGACTGTAGAGATACCGCACTAAAACTATATATGAATGTGTTATGTTTAGGTGGCTCAGTCTAATCTAATCTATCGTTCTAGCCCGAATATTCATGTTGGGCATAAGCCTCCCCAAAGCACGCCACTTCTGTCTGTTTTCGGCCATCCTAATCCAGCCGCTACCAGCAATTTGCCTTAGATCGTCGATCCTGTGAGCTGATGGACGCCCTATGTTGCGTTTGTCAATATTTCGCAAACAGATTCTAATTACAAATCACTGTTTTAAATTGAGTATTCTATTCCACCTGGAATGAGTTTGAGCGAGCGACAAGCTGCGCCGATGGGAGACTGTGTAGTGAGGTAGAATAATATAATAATAAATTTAATACAACCGCGAAAAGGTTTCAAGGGACGAAATTTAGAACGGAGATAGGCCATGACCTTGATTAAGGGTAAGGTCACTTAATATTATATTACATAAGCAGCCTATATAAATACGTCCCACTGGAGGCCTTTTCTCAGAGAGACTATGGGCTTAATCACCACGCGTGCCCACCGCGGATTGGCGCTTTCAAAAGCTGAGGTATGTTTTCCTTCACCGTTAGCGAGTGGTATTGCCACTATAACTTTACAAATGTACATAACTTAGAAAACAAAGTCATAGGTTCATCCCCGCACTGGGAAACGAACCTGGGTCTCTCGCTTCCGAGTCCAATGTTCTACCCACTAGGCTACTATCGCTCACTATAGATTTTCATTATTACTACTTATATCAATATTACTCTCCTGGTAATTGACTTTCTTAGTCGCCTTATACGTACGACATCCACGGAAGGAAATGGAGTGACGCTATTGTTAATCTATTATTAAAAAAATCATATGTAGTTGGAGTATAATTCTCAATATACCAAATATGTACATCGACATAAATACCTAGAATAAACACTATCTAATATATAAAAATCACAGTGTTTGTTTTCAGACTCCTCCGAAACGGCTTCAGCGATTTTTATGATTTTTTTTTTTTTTTGTGTAAAGCTATCTCAGAACAAATAAACCAAAATATTAATATGGCAAAAAAACGTTTGCCGGGTCAGCCAGTTTTAAATAACCATCGAGGTTTGCGAATGTATGTATACCTACCTAGAAATCTTTTACGCAAGTATTATACTTACCTTCATTACCTCCATATTGAGACTGTCACTGATTGCCGGGCTTGTACAGCTTCTGTCCTAGCAATAAACTTTTAGCGACTCTTCAATTTCGTTATACAAAAATTCTTTGTAGTTTATTAAATCCATTTATGATGTTCCCCTTTTTTACGCTTTTAGTGTGTCTGCAATTCGTTATAATTATCTACATAGAATTCATCTGTTCCTAAATTACATACATACATAAACTCACGTCTGTATCCCACAGGGGTAGGCGGAGACCAGGGACTGCCACTTCCTACAATCCTGACAGATCACTTTCGCTTCCTCAACATTCATTAGTCGTTGCATGCACGCACGCCGGTTTCGGGTACTTTTTATCTTGCCCTTTGCTAATACATCCCGTATTTGGTCGAAGTATGTCCGTCTGGGTCGTCCCTTACCGGCCCTTCCATCCACATTCGCTAGATATATTTGTTTCGTCAATCTTTCTTTCTTCATCCTCTCCACAAGTCCAAACCAACGCAACATTCCTTTCTCAATTCTAGTGTCACTACATCCTCTTTCAGTCCACAACGTGCTCTAATCACACTATTGCGTACGCTGTTATTCAAAGTAACACCAGACATACTCAATTATTATTGCTAAATTATTGGTTCCTCCTTGTACAGCCTGATTTTTTTAGTTACCAGCCAAATGTGAATACTCATCAAGGTAGTTGGTGAAAATAACAAAATAAGTAGGAAAAAATTATGGCTGCACAAAAACGTACATTGGGATCCTGCCTTTTCGCAGAAAATTGTTACGCTGATTATCACTTGCCAACCAACATTTCACCTATTTTTCACTTTGACAACAAACGATTTACAAATTTTTGTATGGCAACGTTTCATTTGGTAGGATTGTTGTTAAGCTGATTATTATAATGAAACAAAACGTTTTGGGTATTTATTATTTTTCACATCTTTTACTAGGCCAAACAACTATTAGATGAATAACGTTTCGTCTGTGAAACAGTTCCCTTAGGTTTTCCTAACCTTTAGGTTAATTTTTTTTTTTTTGCAAACCTATAGGTTAGGTTAGGTTAGAACTGTGAACAACACACGCACGAGCCGAGCGAGCGAAGCGAGCGTGCCGCGGCAGCGGCCGGCGAGTGCTAGGAAAATTCTATCCATTTTACTAGGTTTTCCTAACCTTTAGGTTATGTGGCGCTTACCCACATAAGTTACTTAACGAAACTTAATGCAACATTTGGTATACAATAAACAACTGAATGAATATTACGCTAAGTAAAACATACGCTACCTACTTAAAAGTTGGCATTTTGAAAAAATGTCATTATAAAAAGCAAACCAAACAAACAGTTGGCAACTGCGAGGTTGGGAAATAAAAAAAAATAATAAGAAAAGTTGGCAAATGATTATTCCGCAAAATAATATTCTTCGAAACGTTAGTTGCCAAATGAAAATCGGCCAAAAATGTTTCTGCAAAAAGGCAGAGAACCACGTACATTATGTGTGTGTCAAAACTCCGTTGGCACTTTTTGTCTCTTTTATTGTCAGTGCATCAAGACATGCAAATTCATATTCTTCTAAAAAATGTTACAAGCCGATTTTTTCTCAAGCTGGCGTATAAAGTCGGCAGTGTGTATTCCGCGGATTAGTTTTGACTGTCCTTATTGTACTAATTACATTGTAGGTGTACAAGGGCGTGCTTAATGCCCTTAATGCATAATATAAGCTTTTCAAACCTATTGCAAAGTATCACAACCAAATCCTAACTTAATTATCCGAACATAGGGGCATGACACGTGTATAAGCGCCCTTATGCGGTGATATGATATCTTGTTTGAGATCTAAAATAATATTTCAAGTAAAAGAGCGGTAGTAGCGGAGTGGTAGAACGCCGGCCTCACATTCGGGAGGTGGTGGCTTCGAATCCCGGCATGTACCAATAACTTTGTTTTCTATGTTACGTACCTTTGTGAAGTTGTACTAGCAATACCACTCATTAACTGTGAAGGAAAACATCGTGAGGTAACCTGATTGTCTGAGGTGTTCACATACAGGTGTTCACGCCACAGTACAAATAAAGACTCCGTGCTTCAAATTGCCAATCTGCGGTGAGCACGCGTGATAATTAAGCCCATACTTTTTCTCTCTGAGAGATGGTCTGTTCGGTGGGACGTATATAGGCTACATAAAAAAATTACTTTCACAATGGGCAAACCCCGGAATCGTGAGAAGAATATCAGATGGTCCTCTGAAGATATCTTCTGGTCTTGCATAATATCTAGGTAGGTACTTATGTTTTATTATTTTGAAGTGTCACCGGTCACCGTAGTTATGTGCTAGAGCTAAACAATTGTTGTTATTTATTTTTATAGTAACTCTATTGACCAGTAGAACCCCCTTTTCGGATAGATATGGGGATTTTGTTAATAGAAACACTGTTTTTTTAGTTATAATTACACTTATAATAACACCTTTGAAACTGCCAACTCTATGTGTCAAGCTACTTAGTTAATTACGTAATAAGGACCTGAAGAATCTCAGAGTAGGATCCCGCTACCAGCTTTCTCCTTGTACTGTGACCGAAAGACGTGGGTTTCGAAAACGCAACCCGGTTCAGCCGCTGACTATACAAGGCGAGGCGAGTGGGCGAGCGACCATTGAATCATGCGCCCACAGAGGATTGTCTGCCGCATAGCCTCACAAATAAGTCGAATAAGCACAAACCGTTATGATTGAAACTTATAGGTTGCTAATTATTAATAGCGTCGAAAAGAAATTGTTGTTTGACTCCACAGACAAACAGCAGAGAAAATCTAATATATCGCGGATTTTCTGAAATACACCGTGAAGTAACTACACGACTTTCCGTGGTTGAATTACCGGAAAAACTCCCAATCCAAATATAGTCGGAACATAACGAAGGGCTAACTGTTGGTAGTTTCAGGAAATACTTGAGCAATTTTCCAGTTGAGGCCACCTAGTGGCGATTTTACTTAGTAGCTGTGATACAGTACACTGTGATGAACGCTACTCGTCACTAGATGGCCTTTTACAGCGCCATCTATTATAGATTGAAGAAACTTTCGATTTGTCACTGCTTTTCATCAATAGGTGGCGCAAATTAAATCAGCGAAGAGAGCTATGTAATTTGGCATCACTACTCACCGCTAGGTAGCGCGCTTAAGTCTATGTCGATAACGGGAGGTTGGCACCGTTGTGTGTCACAGTGTTGCCAGGTGGGGGGTATTCCCTACTGGAGGTTTTTTTTTGCTTAGGGGAGAAGTTCCATGGGGGGAATTTTGGAGGGAATAAATGAAATTCGGTGTTTTTCGGAGGTTAATCTTTTATCTCAAAAATATGGAAACACACGATGGAACGATAACCTTTTCTCTCAAAGAATCTCATACGGCCTTTTCATATAATTTTAATGGTTAGGTACCCCATTACAACGTTCGTTGTTATAGTGAGTCCACATTGTGCTGTAAAGCATTCATTCATACAAATTACAATTTACTTTTCGCTGAGTGTGAAAATGGCAGTTTTTGTCGCTGCCATTTTCCAGTGCAGTTTATGAGCGAGCCTTTTCTTTTCTTTAAATATAATGAAAGATAAATTGCGCAATAGGTTGGCCGTTGAGACTGCAGAGGCAATTTCTAGAATTCGTTACTCAATGCCTAAAAAAAGGATTAATGTGTTTTGTTCCGTCTCCACTCCACAAATGTTACCAAGGCTTAATTCAGAAAAAACAATTATTAAATTGATAGGTAAGAAGAAGAAGTTCGAAGATATTTTAAAAGCTAAAACAAAAATATATCTTTTTTAAAGTTTGTGTTTTATTTATTGTAAACGTATCTACTGACCAATTTTTTTGTTTTTGTTCTTTAAATTAAGGTTGAAACTGAGGTTTTGTCTTCAAAATGGCTCTTTTAGTGGAGATTTTGTTGAGATTGGGGGAGAAATTCAAAGGGCGATCTAGCAGCACTGTGCGTCATCTGCGCAACGCAAGCAAGCACGGAAATAACAGCTGTTCGTCAACTTCCACAATTTCTTTGCAATATTCGGTCGGGCATCTCGGACAGCAGCTGTGTGGAGTGCAAGCGAAGCAGCCTTTCTTGAAAGTGCTATTGTTTGAACTGACCTGTGAATTACCTATTGTGATATAAAGTTTTTCGATCTAATCTTCCATTTTCAACGTGTATTGGTAACCAGTCATTGACAGACGACCAGTTTTCTGCAACGCGTTGGTAGTGCGTGATTTTTTTACCAACAAACAAAATAAATCAAAAAAGGCTACAACACGGCATTATGTTTACAAAAATTCGACGTTCGTTGTTAAAGTGAGTCCAGTTGAAATGCCTCGTGAATACGTGGACCGTAAGGAAAGTTCCGCAGTGTTATGTCAATAGAATCTATTTCAATTTGTAGATAGTGATTTAACTTTTATTTAGTGGGAAACAATTTAGTTGAAACATGTCTAGCACGGTGCCTACCAGCTCTGCCCTCAGGGCTTTGGCCCTGGAATACAAGAGTTTGCAAGAAGAGCCTGTGGAAGGGTTTAGAGTGAAGCTGTTAGGAGAAGAGAACCTGTTTGAGTGGGAAGTGGCGATATTCGGTCCTCCCGATACGCTCTACCAAGGTGGATACTTCAAGGTGAGGAGACAGAGCCAATGAGAAAAGTTTCTACTAACTACTTTGTTTGCTAGACATCCTAAGATGTCCTGTGCATTGCATATTTATTATGGGCCTTTTATGTGTTTGATCTACAATAACTAGCGAATTATAATTTTTAATAATTACTAGCTGTGCCTGCATCCATGCTATTTTGATATAAATAGCCTAGGTCCATTGTAAATATAGGTGAAAGAATTTTTGAAATTGCTTGAGTAGTTTTGCTGAGCACAACTTAAAAGAAACAACTAATATACATAATATGGTAAAGAATATTCTTATCTTATCTTATCAAATACATACATATATATTTGACTAGATTACCCCATGGACTTCGTATCACATTCTTTTTTTTCGTTCTCACTGTTTAAACCTTCCCTGGACTTCATAAATATAAAAAAAGAAAAATTTGCCAAATTGGCCCAACTGTTCTTGAGTTTTAGCGAGACTAACGAACAGCTATAGATTTTCCTATATAAGATTACATACAAACTTTACAACTGAGAGAGTGCTAGTATATTACTATAAGTTAACAAAAGTATGTAACTTAGAAAATCAAAGTCATGCTGTAAGTTCATGCTGGAATTCAAACCCATAAGCAAGGGTTCTTATAAGTTCACTTTTTGTTTATTTCTGATAATTCATCTGCATCTTACACACAGAATGAATCATCTAAACACAGAATGACTTCATGAATGGATCCAATAGTGTTAATTCAGTTCATTGGGCATATTTTATTAGTCCAGATCGAGAATAAAAGAAGAGTGAAATTTCTGAATATAAAATAGTACATTCAAATTCCATTCCATTTTGGCTTTTGTGTTGCTTAACCTAACAACTGCCCGTGCTAATGGGTAATAAGTGGTCTACACACAGATCTGTGACACTGCAGATAAGCTGTTAAGGTTGCTGTTATATCTAGGATGCTGTCTTGCTTGTACAATCTAAAATTTTCTGTGATTTTAATATTATATAAAATTATTGAGGAATAAAGTGAGAATGAACGATCAACCTATGAATGTTCATCTAAATCAATGTCTGATGAGTGAATGACTTGAGACTGTTCTGTATAAACATCTCTGGCCTTATTAATAAAAACAAGATTCCTTTAAAGCAACCCTCAGAGGTAGTTTATTTCATCAGTGGTTACGTCTTTTCCTTGTAAAATCTTCACCACAGACTATTTGAATCGTCTTTTATCTAGTGTTTTATGGAGAAATGTTTTATAAATTTCAGACCGTTCATACTTATTGTATCCTGGGACAAGTGTCCATGTATCTTTTAAGTGCAAATTAAATTGCCCTCTACATAGATAAAGAACACTTGTAGGTAGGTTATCTTACAATCAGCTGTGCAATGTCATTCATTGTTTTGGCTACCACATACTTTCAATGTAAGCAGATAAAATGTTTTCTACAATGACATTAAAGTCATGAATTTTATATTGTTTAGTTAATGTTTGTAAAGTTATAATAGTTGCAACTCAGAACAAGTTGCAATACCACTCGCTAATGGTGAAGGAAAACATTGTGGGAAAATCTGGTTGTCTGAGGTGTTAATATGATTTGACTGCCTCATTGGACTAGCCGTTAAGGCGCTTAGCTACCAAAACAGAGGTTGTGGGTTCGATTCCCACTGGCGGCCATTGTACTTTTGTACAAATGGCCTCAGTCTGGGTGTATTTTCATGTTTGTGACCTCCTTGCCTGGTTACCATAGCACAGGGTATCCTAGTTTGGGACCAGGTCAAGTGATTGTATTGTGTGGAGATTATTATTATATACCTCAGGGCTCATAATTGCCAATCCACAGATGGTATTGAAGCACACACTCTCTTTGATAAAAAAAAACTACACCATTTGTTAACGTGATGGAGATGTAACTCGAGAGTTACAACAGTGAGAGGAGCTCCAACAAAAATTAATACAGGTGCCACCAGGAAGAAAGAAACACAGAGTAATGTTGCAACACAAATGTAATGCAATCAATAAAAATTAAAAATTTATATTATTGATACAATCAAAGCCAATTTACAAACTTGTTAAATATTATGTATTTTTGTGCACTTATAACGCCTGTGGAACATATATGGGCCATAAACTGATGAAATATTGTGAAAATAAAATTTATTGAGCTTTATATTATCCACCAACTTCACAATGCAGTATTGTGTGTGTGTGTGTGTGCGTGTGTGTGTGTGTGTGTGCGTGCGTGCGTGCGTGCGTGCGTGCGTGCGTGCGTGCGTGCGTGTGTGTGTGTGTGTGTGATAATGTAACTATAGCATGGTTAATTTAAGAAAGGCACTGAATAAGTATTTGTCTCGCTCACAAATTACGGATGGCAATACCATATGTATGAATGTGTAGCAAATAATAATTTCCCTATATTTTTATTATCAGTGTAATAGAATACCACGTTGGCACCTTCGTCAACTGAAATTAAGTTGGTCCATCTTTTAAAAAATTGTGTTTGTTAGATATTTAGTTAAATATTTACAAAATCCACATACAAAGCCATCAAACCCCTTGGTCCAAGACCTACTGCGCTTAAACAATACTGTGGCGCACCTAAAAAGAAAGAATACTCTATAATAAACAAACACTTATTACAATAATACATTTAATTAACTTTGATGCTGGACAAAATCTGATAAAGGCACCATGTGCCATGCTAATGGCAGATAAACAAATTAAATGAAAAAAAGTATTTTTTTCTTAATTACTCCTTGCCATATTGTATCCCATTTGAAAGATTTTTAAATGTTATTTCATGAGTCTCTGGTGCCTCAATATATATAATTTTCTATCTTTACACTTTTGCCCTCAAAGAGACACAGTTTATGCAAGAGAAAATTACCTACTTACGTAGAAACAATAGCAAAATATCACAAGACTCATTTATTATCTACACTAATATTATAAAGAGGAAAAGTTTGTAAGTTTGTCCCTATATACAAACTCCTCCAAAAGTACTAAATACGATTTCAAACATTCTTTTGCCAGTATTGAGAATGGACCTTCAGGATAGACATAAGCTCTAGGCTAACAAATCCGATTACCACGCGAACGTAGTCGCGGGAACTGCTAGTGGATAAATCCGCCGTTTTCATTCCGTCTTATTTAATTTATCGATTTTTTTAAACTTGTTAGAAACGCGTGCGTATTTCATTTAAAGGTTCTCCAATACCGTTTACAAAATTGCTGAAGGCACTAGAATCCAATTGGAGAAACAGAAACAGAAGTTATCAAAGTTTAAAATTACTTGTTTTAAATGGGAATGACGTCTATATCATGGCAAAGACTTTTCTTAAATAAATGGTAATGATGAAAACTTAAGAAACACACGTTTCTGCTTTAAATCCCTTTTTAATCATAACTAGGTATCACCCAAAATCGATTCATACACAGTAGAGATATAAGAAAAAAAACAACAAAATAGTTATAGTGAAAACTTTTCTACAGAAAGCAATGTAGTCTAGTTATTACGTTGAAAAAAAACGGGTTAGAAATGCATATAAATATAAAAAATAATAAAACGAAATTGTAGGTCTGAACCCGCTCTACAAGTTTGATTCTAGACATTTTTTCGATACCTTTAACGAGAAAAAAGAAAATAGCAAAAAACAAATTCCACAACCTAAATTTATGGTTTTTCAATAAATCGTTCGATATCTGAATAACGTTGAACGGTAGGTGAAAAATGTAAAGGACCTTAATTGTAGATCGTGAAAAAAGCAAAAAGAATTATTTCATTAAAATTTTCGTATCTCAACAGAGAACCATTGTAATAAAACCGAATTTAACCCTTTTTTTGAGATGGCGGAAAATGCACATAGGAAATCATGGTCGACCGTTTGAACTTAAGCTTTTCTAGGCCCCTCCAACTTAATATCCAAAACTTAGCCTTCTCGGTTCACATGCATCGGGAATAAGCATTAAGGTCGCGGACGGAGCATCTTACTGAGTTAGCGCATCCATTCTGCCATAGAGGGATAAAATAATATTCATAGGAAACCAGTTACTTAGAAGGATAAAAAAATCCTTTTAAGAAACTGGTTTCCAAACTCCGGTTACCTTAACGGCCGAAGGAATATCGTCGCTGTGCCTCGTCCAGTCCAATCCACTGTTTCGAAGACATTTTCCAATGCATTGGTGAACAGTTTTGGAGATAATGAGATCGCCCTGTCTAACGCCTGCTTGCAGTTAGATAGGTTTCGTTTATTGTTCCTGGACTTGGACGGTCAAAGTTGCGGCATTAAACAAGCATGCACTCCAGAACAGCCGAGGTCTCGACGGAGTCTAGCCTACAAATGCCAAACTACGGATGATTATACTCGTCGGTCTTCTGTATTGTCTGATGCATTGTGTGTATTGTATGGGCTGGAATTCATCGAACCTTTGGCAAGACGATTTGTCATCACCCTTGAGAACAGCTGTTAGATGTGACCTAGGAGTTATAATATAACACAACCACATTTCCTCTCCACGTCCTTGGTATAATGGCTTTGTGAAAGACAGTGTTAAAATGATCCTGTAACTTGTCTAAAAGTTAAGAAGCTGGACTGGAGTATTACCTTTCTTAAGCTGCTCGAGAGCGTACTTAATCTCACACAAATCGGTATCCGGAATATCCTTAGTGAAGTGGGGTTTAGTGGATCTCTGGAGTCGGTGTAGAGGGGTGCAGTCTTAGGCATTATGTACGGCATAGTGTTGTTCCAAAAATCTCTCAACCTCAGCAAGGAGCTCTGGTTTCGACACAACTACTATTTCATCTGCAGTTTTGAGCTCCTTTAAGTGGCTCCTCGCAAACTGCAGGGCAGATACTTTGGATACCTAATTCTTTATTGCATTGTATAGAGCCTCTTGTCTAGATACGACGGAGGTCTCGTCATATTTCTCTCTTCTCACTCTCTTCCCAGCTTTAGTCCCACATGGTGGTGGGGTCAGCTTTCCTTATTTTCTCTCACCACTTCGCCCAATTCATGAACTCTTATGGAGGCTCCTCATTCTGTGAGATCTCTCTTCACTACATCCACCCACCTAGTTTTCGGTTTTCCTCTGGATTCCCCCCAGGTGTTGAAAGACGTAACACTTCGTTATCAATGTAGTCAGGAGGCCCCGTTTCGCCTAAATTCGTTTAGCCGTTATTGCGTGATTGAGTAACAAACATCTTCACATTTATAATATTATTAGTAGGATATATTATCTACTTTGCAATCTCCCACTAGGGCCGACGGTCATTATTTTTGTGATTTTTAAACTTTATTGCATAGAAAATATCGCGTAAATGAGTCTAAATTATGACTAAATACGGTTTTATTATATCCATACTGAGTATTGGATACTTACTAAAAAGTATACTAAGTAAAATGATTATCACTGAATGTGTTAGTGACGTCGATCGTCAAAATTGTATTAATTATTAGATGTGCAAAAATGCCTACTTCTCGTGATTTTTAGAACCCATGGCCTTGAACCTTAATGCCAGAAACCTAGGACTAGATAGCATTACCGCCAGGAACAGCCGTCTTTGGCATCATCATCATCAGCCCACCTCTGCCCACTGCTGGGTACAGGCCTTTTTCCCATCACGCCATCTTTCGCGGTCTCTCGCCATTCGCATCCACGGGCCCTCTACCGACCTGACCACATCGTCCGACCATCGGGCTGTTGGTCTACCGACTGACCGTCTTTGGCATAAATGCTATTATTATTATTATTATTAAGTGATACGTTTATTGCACATAAGTAAAAAAATACAATGGTAATGTGGCGAACTTAATGCTATAAGCATTTTAACCCTTATAGTTTCGCCATGTCGACGGACGTGTCTGTCTGTCCGTCCGCGGCCGGTGGTACTAGAAAGCTGTCATTTGGTGTGTGTATGTAAATAAAAATAAATAAATATTTATCACGCCGACAAAGTTAAATAATTAAATGTTGGATTTTTTTTACTGTATCGTTGGTCGTTGAAAAATATTGTGGGTGTAGGAAGACCATTTTTCGATTTAGGGTTCTGTTTGTGAAATATTAAGCATTAAAGCGCAAATTTTTGTCCGAGTAGGGTGTCCCCCGTTGTAGAAACTTGAATTTGAAATATGATGAATTTGAAAGGAAAAGTATCACGGCTAAGTAGGCTTAACTAGTTAACGAGTAATAGGCAACCAACTTATAAAATTAAATAAGTAAAATTATAAAAGTAAAATCGGGACCCTATTACTAGACTTCACTATCCGTCTTTCTGTCTGTCTGTCATTAGGCTGTATCTCATAAACAGTGATAGCTAGGCAGTAAAGATTTTCACAGATGATATATTGTTGCCGCTACAACAAATACTAAAAACAGAATATAATAAATATTTAAGGGGGGCTCCCATACAACAAACGTTGTCTAAAGACATCGCTCGCCATCTAGCGCCCATCTATGTAACCTTCACAGCGCCGAAGTTATTTAACAGTTGTTAAATACCTATTTAGAGGCTTAAAATTCCACCCATGCCGGGACCTGAACCCGCGATATCTGGCTAACTGAGCCAATGGGCAAGTGCAGGCATCAGTGAAATTTCTAGCCTCTTTACAAACTTCTCTGTACTACGTACAGGCAGCGACATCTGGCCGAAGCAATTTACATCACTTGCAGCCCCGAGTAACCCACTTTGCAGTTAGGTTTTTACATCGGAATGATATCGCTGTACCTACACAAATATGTGTATAGCTGATTAACCTTTACAGTCAAAATCCGTTAATTAGTTACAAAATCCCCAAAACGTAACTTTTTAGATAGCACAAAACTTAGATTGTGAATATCGCTTATGCCTCTAGAAGTCTAGACTAGTTTGTTTTACTTCATTTGGAAACCGGTAAGAGTTATTGTTTGTTTGTTTCAGGCACATATGAAATTCCCTCCAGACTATCCATACTCTCCGCCGTCGGTTAGATTTTTAACAAAAGTCTGGCATCCTAATGTTTATGAGGTAAGTGGAAAGTTTTGTACTTAAACTGATAAGACAAGATTAACCAGGAGGAGCGCCTCATAATCAGCCACCCGACGCCCACTGCAGGACACAGGCCTCCCTCATGGTTTTCATAACCATGAGGGGTTTTGCCATAACCGCCGCGCTTGGCAGGCGGGTTGGCGATCGCAGTATGCGGTTGTAATCTCAGGAAGACGCTGCTGTCCGTCTCCTGGTAATTGATTTCCGTAGTCGCCTTCTACGACATCCACGGAGGGAAATGGAGTGACGCTATTCTTAATCCGGCGCCACACGGAACGCCTATGTAATTTAATGTCTATGCACTACACCAAGCAAGGTCGCGTTTCATAACACTGCACTTCGTAGTTTATGACAATTCGATGTTTGCTTAGCGCAGGGTTTTTCAATCTTTACAAGTTAAAAATTGTAGCGATGGGGTTTTAGTCTCATAGCACCTAAAATATAAACCTAGGACTCATTTGGTGTAGTGTAATCTCTGACAAATTCAGAGATGTATTTATTATTTATTCAAGGAGAAAAAACAGAATTGACAAACTTACAAGATAAAAAATATTAGAGTACATTTTGCTAATTCCTCATATCTATGTTTTGCAAGTTATTTCAGACCTTTGCGACGCTTTTTCGTTTTTTTCGGTTCGTCTGCGCGGCCATTAGGGTTTAGTCTCATAGCGCCTTAAATATAAACCTGGGACTCCTTTGGTGTAGTGTAATCTTTGAAAAATTCAAATCTATGTTTTACAAGTTATTTCAGACCTCTGCGACGCTTTTTCACCGAGATATCGGCGATTATGTGTTTTCAGCGCGGCGATGGGGTTTTTGTCTCACAACTCCTGAAATATAATCGTGGGAGTTTTTTCTGTATTTTTACAATTTTTTTACTAATTCAATCTCTTGTTTACCTAAATTACAAGTCTCTGCAACTTAGTTTTGTAGATCTCCGTGGCTCCGCAGTTCTCCGCGTTTCGATGGCGCGGCCACGTTCAAACCCTTATATCTTTTAAACCATTGCTTTAACAAATTCACGGTTTTGGGAATCGACTTTGACAAATTTTTACAAAAACTTGGCATATAACTTTTTATGCAATACGCCGTGGCCGAGCAGTCGAAACGCACACCTTATTACCCCAAACGCTTGTTCCACTCCGACGCGAACGGCTCGAATTTTCAAAGAATGAGTATTAACGATAAAGATAAAAAAGTATTTATTGCCTCATCAGAAAAAAAAAACTTAGAACAAAATGTGTTTTCTTTTAGTGCTGCCAGAGACAAAAAGTAGCGCTGTAATGCCCGACAAATTACTTGAACAAAAATCCAGTCGGATTAAGTTTTGGCACGGAGCACATATTCTATAGAGCACATTTCTAATTATTTGTTAATTTTTCGGTGGTAGCGGAGCGGTAGAACGTCGGCTTCTCATTCGGGAGGTCGTGGGTTCGAATCTCCGCATGTACCAATTACTTTGTTTTATAAGTTACGTACATTTGTGAAGTTATAGTACGGTAGCAATACCACTCACTAACGGTGAAGAAAAATATCGTGAGGAAACTTGAGTGTCTGAGGTATTCGCATAACTCAGCGCTTGAAATCGCCAATCCGGGGTGGGCACGCGCGGTGATTAAGCCCATTCTCTCTTTCTGAGAGAAGGCATGTGCCGTGCCCTGCAGTGGGACGTATATTAAAATAATAAAGAAAGAGGAATTCTAAGTCACACCCCGCGCGCCCCCCCCCCCGCCCGTGAGACCCCAAAAGCACAGCATAAAAACTGTGCCAAAGACATCCATGCGATGTCAAAGCTTTTTTTTTGTAGACCATTGAAAATTATATTGTCCCAGGAAAACAAAATCCTCTGAAAAAAATCTTCACTGATAACCAGTTATCTAATCTCGCCATTTTTTTAAGTCGCCATTTCGCCCTCCGCGATGGCCTTAACAGTCAAAGTGAGCTAATTGGGCTTTACTTAATAATTTTTAGCAAAATCTTTTTAGTATATTATTTTAGTCAAAAGAATATTTATTATTCTTGACAATATTTCTGAAAACATCTTTGTCTCCGAAACACATTATAATCGAAATCTCTTGATGATAGATTTACCCCTTAAAATAACCATCGAACCTTTGGTAAGTGAAGCGTGTTAACCGTTAGACCGACGAGGCAGTCAATATCTAGGTTGTTTATTTGCAACAGTTCATAATAATTCACGATTACCTAAAAACGTTGTTGTTTTACATTTTCAATACACTACTATTAGCTTTTTAGGCGTGGGGCACACAGGAAGGACGTGGGACGAGGGCGCGGAAAAGACGCGCGACTCGTTTTATAGAGTTCGCTTCCTCGCCCCGTCTTATCTGTGTGGGCTTTGTACCATCATCGCCTCAGTACATTTCGTATGAAAGTGAATCCCACGTCCTTCTTGTGTGCCCCAGGCCTTAGCATTTTTATTTGGTTTACATAATTTCAGTGGCTTGTTTTTCTTCTTTTTCGTATCTACACCGATAGGTATGACTGACGCTGGTGTGTCAGCCTCTTAGTCTGACGGCCGTATCTGAGTCATCTCAAAACCTTAACCTCACGTCATACATAACCTTTTGGAATCACCCACAATGAGAGTTTTTATTAGTAAAATTCATTTGTGACCCCAAGATGTTTTCCTCCTAATTCCACAGACGCTCGCTAATAAAATGCTACCTAGAAAAATTATTTTTTGGTCACGTTTTTTTACGAAGATTTTTATATGGGTAATTATTCAACAATAAACAAGTGCGTGTCGGGCCACGCACAGTGTAAGGTTCCGTAGAAGGGGTTTCTTTTACCTACCTTACAGTACTGACAACTTCATCAAAGTTTTCCTTTTATAACTTGGTCGCCTATTACTCGCTAATCATTTCTGCAATCAACCGTTTAGCCGGGAGAGGGTCACTTTAAAGCTTAGTATTTCGCAAACGGATCCCTAATGTCTAATAAATGCCTTCTTTCTTGTTTGTTTCTAAATCGAAAAATGGTTACTACACCCACAATATTTTTAAACGAGCAATCCAAGTATACCCCACACCACGCTACGGTGGAAGCGAGAAAAAATTGTTGTATCCCTAATTTAGGTGCAGCGGAGGTACCGTAAAATATTTTTTTTAAGATTTTATTCTACCGTTTTATCGGCTTGATTAATATGTATGTCTATGCAACATTTCAGCTTTCGAGTACTAATCTTCTCTGAGCTACGCCGCGGAGAGACAGACAGACAAACGGACGGACATGGCGAAACTATAAGTTTTCTTGTCGACTACGGAACCCTAAAAAGTAATTTCTAAATATTTTTTCCTGTGTTTATCCAGTAATGGAGGATGTATTCTTATAAAATGTTTGCCAAGAGAAACAGGTTTTCAACGCTGGCTACGTCCAGACCCATATTTCACGAGTCCCTGGTACCCCTAAAACTGTGTACAGTCGACAGCACATCGACCTTTAAATACGTGTATGCACTCTAATCAGTTACGTTAAGGGCGACTTTGCAACAAAAATGTAACGGTTGACCTGCTGTGTACTTTACTTACATAATTAACATAATAATCTATGTATTTAGGAATAAAAATGTATGTTACCTAACCGAGCGATAAGAGCGGCAGATAAACCTTTTGTGGTTTCCGCCCGCTGGTAGAATAAGATAAGAAACTTAATTAAAGTTTACCTTGTGCCTGTATAAAACAAAATAATATATATATATAATATAGTTTTAGTTTTTAATAATAAAAATATTTTTCTTCTAAAAATATATATATCTATATATATTCCCAAGAAAATTACAAATCGGCGCGAGCGCAAATATATATTATGCACGATAAGCTGATGAAACAACTGACACAGTTTCAGTCCTAAACTATGCCGATGATTTGCATATAATCCAATTACCAACTCCCCGTGGAGTTAAGTAATAGATGCCAGTAAGTTGAAGGTGGCAGCGCTCAAGTACTGGAGGTGGTTGCCTAAGATATTTGTCCTAATCCTTCACCTTACTCAGGGTTAGCACTGCGGCTTCCTTCCTATAAACCTTGACCAGAGACAACTTCTAGATAGATAGAGACAACTTGCAATCGCCTCTACAAGGTGCCTCGTGGCTAGCACGATGCGTCATACGACCTTAGCTCATATCTTATTAAATTAATGATTGTCACTGAGTTTACCCTGTTCCATGGTTCCTTGTCCCTTCCCGTTTTAATTATTCACTTTTGTATAAAAGTGAAAAATTCTAATTCTGTATCATACGACGCGACGTTTACATGTCGACAACGGCTAGGTCTGTTTATACAGACTATTTAAAATAAGTTTTGTTATTTTTAACCTATAGGAAGTGTCACCAAGGCGAACCTATTACTGTATCAAGTCACATACTAACACAGATATATTTTGCAGTCTTTTTCATTTGTTCAGCGTTTTATACATATTATTATATTAAATTACATTGATAGTAATACATATTATATTAAATTAGATTGTTTAGTGCGCCATGTCCGTCTGTATGTCAGTCCGCGGACTAGCGCAAAGACCGTTGGTACTAGAAAGCTGTAATTTGGTAAGTGTATACCAAATCACACCGACAAAGGTAAGAATAAAATGTTGAAAAATTTTTTTTAATACAGTTGCTCAATAAGTGGCGTATTGCAGGGACGTATAGCGTTCGGGATGTGGGCTATTACCTTATTTGCTTTTTTTTACCTTTCCCGAACTCTTGCGTTCTCTTTCCCAACTGTCAAAATAATGTCTATTAAAAAGAAAAACCAACAATGAAGTTTTTACTAAAAAAATTCATAGAAGTTTTTATGATTCATGCAAATACGTATATTTCTAAAAAGAAGCTACTAATTTGTTTCAATATCAGATTTAATGATTTGATTGAATGAGTTTGGTTAGGTTTCATTTCATTTATTCATCTCATTAAATTTCATTTTCATTTCATATCAATAAAAAACTTCTACTGAAGATTTGGCTGTATGGACATAGTTCCCTTTGCCTAGCAGAATGGGTGAAGAAAAAAAAACTGCTTATATTCTACGGTTGGCGCCATTTTTCAGAAATTTTCTTTGCGAGTTTAGTTGTTTGTTGCACAAAATGAGTAATTTCGACCCTAGTTTTTTTTAAATAACACCACCGGAACGCAGTATAATTGCACAAAATGCTTCGGAGAACATTTTACCGGAAAAGTCAAAAAGTCGCTACATATCTACATACGACGAATTTATTACGTGGAGAGAAGAGAAAAAAGCAATTAGTTTTTCATTTTTTCGCAACTGTATTAAAAATAGTCGTTCAGTACACGTGCGGAACCGTCATTGCAACTTGTTCCGACTGTCAACCCTCGCCTTCGGCTGCGCCTCGGCTCGGGTAGACATTTGTCGGAACTCTTTGCAATGACAGCCTTTCCACACTTGTAATGAAATATACTATTTTATGTACCTCCCCTAACATGAAAAGTCGGGATGATTTTTTTCACGTCTACCCCATCGGGTGGGATATCGTTGGATTGGTCGTTGAAAAATATCGTGGTAGTAGGAAGACAATTTTTGATTTAGGGTTCCGTTTGCGAAATATTAAGCTTTAAAGCGCAAATTCAGGATAGTAGGACATATAATGAACTAAAAAGGAAAAGTATCACGGCTAAGTAGGCTTTACTAGTTAACGAGTTATAGGTGACCAACTTATAAAAGTACCAACGTACAAAATCCATTAAGAATGACTTCTATAAAGTTGTTAGTTCTGTAAAGCAGATAAAAAAACCTCTTTCTACGGAAACCTACATTGCGCGTGCCCGTCACGCACTTGGCCGGTTTTGTTATTAGATTAACTGTATTTTTCGCATTTCTGGGACCTGTAAACACCAAAAAAATATTTTTATTGTTTTATTTTTCCTAAGTTTTTATACGTCTCCTATGGTATAAAAGGAATGTCACTCCAATCGAAGTTAGACGCAAGTTCCCCATTGTACTTTTAAATCTACATATTATTATTAGATTAGTACATACGAAAATAGTAAGAACTCTGAGTACTCTGGTGTACAATATAATAAGGAATATTGTTATCATGTGACTAGGCCGTGGGTCTAGCCGTTAAGACGCTTAGCTACCAAAACAGAGGTCGTGGGTTCGATTCTCACTGGGGGCCGCCGTACATTTGTACAAATGGCCTCAGTTTGGGTGTATTTAGAAGAAAAAAAGAAAGACATTTATTGGGACATTTATTTTCGTATTTGTGACGTCCTTGGCTGGTTACAATAGCACAGGGTATTCTAGTTCGGGACCTGGGGCCTAATTATGCGCACCAAATCCTGAGCGGTTCCAATCGTCTAAGTGTCAAATTCCATACTAATTTGACAGTTAGACGACTGGAATACGGATGTTTCCTATTTTTTCGAATTGCTTTTATTTTATAGATGAACCTTATATAAACACGATTTAAAATGTAGTTTCTTAAAATATTACAAATTTTATTAAAAAATTGCTAAATAAAAATAGTTTTCAAAAACTCCCGCCAAAACGCTCCAAACTGTCACTCGACTATGATGACGTCACAGACCGATAAACAAGTCTCGCTTGCGTTGTATTCTAAGCAAGTTCTAAGTAAAAGTTATTTGATCTTGATAGAGTTGTCGCGTATAAGCCGTAAAAATGAATACGTCGTTTTACAAATGCTGTGCAGTGCCGATGTGCAAAAGTACGACAATCAATACACCACAAAAACTTTTCATAAACGTTCCAAAAAAAATCACAAGTGAGGAGAAAGTGGTTAACACTTGCTAGACGAGATCCAAAATCATTGACACCAACAAGTACAAGTCATTTTTGTGAAGATCACTTTCATGTAAGTTCTTTTATACTGCTAATATAAAATAGTTTTAGTTGCTTACCTTTATTTTATACTTATATATAGTTTTATTTTTGGTTATGGCAAAAATAGTGTCAAAGATTTATTTGTTGTTTGTTAACTGGGCTGCATCTAAGTATAAATCAATTTCAGCTTCAAAACGACATGGAAAATTATGTAGAATATACTACAATGGGTGTGGTATCTCGAATAAGCATGAGACCTGGTTGTTTACCTACAAAGTTTGCTTGCCAACCGACAAGAGCCAGTACTTCTGCTGAAGTTTGTCGACCACTTGCTGCACAAAGGCAAAGACTCGCATTAATAAAGGAGTGTGAAGATGAGATAAAATCAGCTGCATTACAACAAAGTGAAAATTTAAATATTGAAGTTCCAAGTCAAGATAAAGGTTAGTAAATCATTGATATCAATAAAAAATCACTATCACTACCTGTCTGTCACTCTATGGTTGTCGCCCCCAACTTCAGCCACCAACCTTGTTAACCCCTTTCACGAACCAAGTTTCATAATTTTTGGTACCTACTTAACTATATTTATGTAGTTTAAAACCTACAGATGGATGTAATCACTATTTTATAAAATACCATGTCTGCTCTAGTAAGCCAAACCAGGGCCCTATTTCATTAAACTAAAGTTTATGGTTTACTGTGACAAATCAATATACATTGCAAAGTCGCTTAACCGCTTATCTGTGATGTCACAGATCTGTGTCGTAGTTTGTATAGACCACCTATACATTCCATTAGTGAGGGCAGTTTATAGGTTAACCAACAGATTAAATAGGAAGACTCAGCTATGCAATGTACTCCGATTGCAAGGATGTTTTAATCCGATTGTCATAATAAACTATGAATTGTAGTTTTATGAAACACAACCCTGCTTATTCTTTCATATACTATGTCTATTGTAGGAAATCTTTCTGTGTCAAACTGGCTTCAGTTATGTATAGGTACCAGAACTAAATGATAAGTAAACTTAAGAGCTTTTAATTTTTTTTTATTTATTCTATATACATACCACTGAAGGGCACAGGCCTTCTACCAGAGAGAGAGAGTGTACGGAATTAATCACCATGCATGCCCACTGTGGATTGGCAATTTCAAGCTTTTAATTAATAATCTTTTTTTCAGATCCACTCCATGTACAACAAAAAGTAACAAAAATTGACAAAGCCGCCCAGATACTTTAAAACTACTCAGACAAAATCACGTACCAGGCAAACCTCTCCACTAAAGTTTTCAAGCGTATCTGTATCTACTTCTCCATTTAAAATTTCGGAATTGAAGCCATTTATAAAACCACAATCATTTCTTTCAAGAGAAACATGCAACTTAAGTAATAATGACAAATCTGACAGTGATGTATCATTATACACTCCATCTGTAGCACTCTTGTCAAAATCTTCTTCTGGCACAAGTAGTTTTAATGAACCAGAGTTGAGAAAAGTAAGTAATTTGAAATGTATGGCAGAACATACTGTAGATAAAATAAAGAAAATACCACAATTTTATATTGGTGTGCCAAAAAATTGTTATGATTTAATTCAAATTACGCATGGGCATACTGGTATTCCGAAATGTGAAATATTGTTGTGTTTGAAGAAAATTCGTTTGGACAGCAAGTTTCCTGAGCCGTCTGATGAGTTTGAAATAAGTACATCACATGCATGTAAGATATTTACAGAGAATGTACCTAAAATTGCTGAAGTCATGAGGCCTTTTATTGTAAATTTAGATAAGTCTTCAATCAAAAGATGTTTACCAATTGCATTTAGAAAATTATTATGATGTAACCTGCATAATAGATTGTTTGGAAATTGAAATACAAAAACCTGGTAAAGCCTTAAATCAATCTCTAACTTGGTCAGAATATAAGAAGGCAAACACCATAAAATACCTTATTTCTAGTACACCAGACGGGCTGGTCAATTATATTTCACAGGGTTATGGAGGGAGAATTAGTGATGTATGTCTGGTAGAAAATTGTGATTTTCTTAACTGTTTGCCTAGTGGTTCACATGTAATGGCTGACAGAGGCTTTAAACACATTGAACCACTATTACTAGGAGTTGGATGTAAGCTAATAAGGCCACCCAGCACAGTATCAGGTGGTAAATTATCTAAGGAGGGAGTGCAAGTCTCCGGATTCATATAGAGAGAGTCATTAGACATATCAGGGAGCTTTTTTTTTGAAGCCCCATGCTTGTATAAACCATTATCTTTTAGGAAAACTTGATAATGTCATAGTTATAGCTTGCGGCCTAGTTAATTTACAAAACTCATTAATTAATAAATGAATTTTTAACTATAAGTGCAACTGGAAATAAAAGACTAAAATACAAATAATCAGTATTTTTATTTACTACATTTTATTCACTACACTTCTGTTGTTTTATGCAATAATGGGTAGATATTCTTTCTCCAGAATAATAACAAAGATTGATTGCAATAAAGAATTTACATATTCTTCATCAAAATCCACTAAAATAATATTAACTTTATCATTACTTTCAGTCAACATCTGCAACACAAAAATAGCACTTTTTATATCCACAAACATACATTTGGATTTGCATCTGGTCATAGCACTTGTTTGAGGGTTTCCCATTCTGTATGTAATTTTTTACAGTGTTCTCATTAACGGGGCATTTTATTTGTATGAGAAACTGCCCCCCTATGCCATCTGGAGAGCCAGCAATCATAGGATAGTCTTTACTAATAAAAAGACCACATTTTGCTATTTGTTTTCGTAGCATGATTTGTACTGTTTGTAGTACTTTGCATTCCAGAACCTTGCCCCGTTTTACTGCTGGAGTTTCTGGAATTTTGCCACCCATAATCGAGGTTACCAAGGCACCATCATTTGTTTAACATTTTTTTACTTCATAAGCTTTGGAAGCCGTTATTCTACCAAACCTTAACTCGTGCCATAAGTTACTGCCGGTTTGGTCTCTTGTGTTTTCTTCTATAGTTCCGCACTAAATGGTACATAGAGAGCATTTCTAGCTCATTGGTGCTGTTTTGCACATACCGTAATAATTCACTCTGTTTTCTGATACCTTTTGCTGCAGCTTGTACCAGAAATTTCTCAAAAACCAGTGGCGTCTGAAGAAGTTGAAGGATGTACTTTGGCTAATTCTGTTGTTGTTATGAATTTCAATGTTGTCCCTACCTTGGATAGATTAGACTTTTTCCAATAGCATTCTACCTGTGTACAAGAAGGCTCTTCACTTCTTCTATGTAGCCACATCAAAAAGGCCACTGTATTCTTGCACCCACCTGGAGACGCAGCACAATCGTGGCATTGTGAACTAATAAAAACACTGTTCATCCACAATGATAGTGACTGTATATTATGGCTTAACACGAACTTTGTGTTCAGGGCACACGCGGCACTTCACCGTACAAATATACGACTCTCTTTTTAGCTGTACGTAACCTATGGTATCATCGCCATAAGATTCTCTTGAAGATCTGGAATAGACAAAATAAGAACGTAAAAAACTAATAAACTTTGTACATAACCTAACTTCTTATTTCGGTACTACAGATGATATTATGTAGTTCTAAATATGATAAAATTGTATAGTATATGAGTAAGGTGTTTCTTTAATGTGTTATGTTATGTATTTCTGTAAGTATCAGTGTAAAATTGTCTAAAATAATAGGTACTTACAAAGTCATTTTCGTGTTTCTAAACTCCGCAGCACAAAAATCCCTGTTGCTACCAAAGAAACTTGCCACCATCAATGAGTCAATTTTTGGTAGGTTACTACTGCTTCCTTTTATGTATCCAGTATCCATTGTGATGTGATGGGAATCGTAAAAATATTGTTTTTGTAACACACACAACAAATTTGTTAAGGTTATGACAGATAAGTCAGTTTGTTTATCGGTCAGTGACGTCATCGCTCTCTGATTGGTGTTCGCACTCACGTGATAATGGGTAATAAATAAAGCAATTTAAAACAGTTTTATTTAATTTAAGACTAATAATTAAGTTACTACAACGTTAATTTAGGTTTTTAAAAACTGTCTTTAATGTGTAAAACATAACTTTACATTAATTTGTAACAGGAGTCCACATCCCTTTTGGTGCGCGTAATATAGGGGCAGGTGAAGTGATTGTATTGTGTAGAAGTAATTACTATTATTATCTTAGATTAGACAACACTTTATTGCACAACCAGAAGAAAGAATTGCAAATTATTACCTAGATAAGATTTGGTTTTGCTTTCCACTATTGGCTTGGCCTTTCCTTCCCGAATGAAAGCTGTTTGCATTAACCTCACTCCCATATGGCCATGACTTCCAGTCATATACGCATTAGGCCCAATAGACTCGTACGGTCAAATTTTCGTATGACTCAGTAGTTCAGTGGGTTCGTTCCATTTCGGTCATAAAACCCCTACTTCTAGCCGGTTGTACAGTTTTACAGTTTTCGCATCGCGATCTACCGTTAGCTGTTAGAAGAGACGTGGCCTGTCGCCAGCGCCTTTAAAAAAAGCAGCTGAGGTCATCATACCGATTCTCTCTTTAAGCCGGGCACATACCTACGGTCGGTAGTCGTGACCGGTTGCGATTGCGACCGAGGGAGATTAATATAAACATTGTTGGTGAAAATAAGAAGACACTTGTTTTAGGGTTCCGTATCTCAAAAGGGAAAACATTATTCAAATTTAATCTATCTAGTTTACTTATTGTTTGTTTGTTTGGGTTTTTTATTGAATCTATTGCAACATATTTTATCTTCACAATGATTATTATGCATATATATAATGGAAAATATTCTTCAAAGTGTGCACACTTTGAGGTCATCTGTATAGGAATATTACGTGCACCAATTCCTGAACGATTCCAGTCGTCTAATGTGAAATTCCATACTAATTGCTGTCGCAAACGTGGGGATTCCGACAAGAATTGGTGCGCATAGTTATTGGGCTGCGGAGCCTATGACCACACACATCTGTCTGTCATCTCGTGTCCGATTGTATGTTCCTAGCATTATTCGCTAATCCGTCACGCGTCATACGCGTTAAAAACCTCATCCGAAATATTACCAAAAGAGAAAACGTTTCGGCATTAGACTCGCTAATAAGGACATCTGAGACTACCGTTATCCTCATGACTTTAAACTTTAAATTAGTTTCACCGCAGTTACGTTAGGTACAGTCATACACATCGGTCTATACGTGTAATCTATTCGAAATCTCAAACACTACTGAGTTTGCAAAACAAAAATACGATGACGCATGTACAATACAAACCATGTTACAGCTTGAACAGTGCTACTGATTAGACGTTATCGCGTAAGAGATTAAAAGCGACCAAGTGCACTGAGGGACCAGTTCAAAGTTATAAAATATAAAATTTGTATTATATATTTACCTAAAAATGTGTTTTCTTTCATTCAGTTCCTTGCGAAATCCCATAGACACCTTCTGCCGGTTTTTAGGGTTCCGTATCCAAAGGGTAAAAACGGGACACTATTACTTAGACTCCAATGTCCGTCTGTTTGTCCCCAGGCTGTATCTCATTAACCGTGATAGCTAGACAGTTGAAATTTTCACAGATGCTGTATCTTTGTTGCCGCTATGACAGCAAATACTAAAAACTGAATAAAATAAATATTTAAGGGGGGTCTCATACAGCATATGTGATTTTTTGCCATTTTTTCATCATCATCATCATTCAGCCACAACAAGGCCTAATCCATGGATTTCCAAAAAGACCGGTTGGAAGCGGCTTGTATCCAGCGTCTTCCTGCCACTTGGATGAGGTCATCTGTCCATCTTGTGGCTGGTCGTCCTACTCGATATTAATAACGGCAAGAGGTAGACGCTTAAAATATTCACAGAATACATATTTAGTTGTATATTCACTTAAAAAATAAATAATTAGAATAAAATAAATATTTGAGGGGGCTCCCATACAACAAACGTGATTTTTTGCTGTTTTTTCTCGATCTTTGCATCTTAATGTTGTATAAATAATGGTAAGGAACCCTTCGTGCGCGAGTTCGACTCGCACTTGGCCAGTTTTTTACAATTTATTGTTTTACTTTAGGGTAAAACCCACAAAGTGTAAAAGAATACGTTTCTCATTACCATTTTTCACTTTTTGTTTTTATATTTTTATTTTACCTGTAAAGTAATAACTCTAAAGTGTGGAAAAATACTTTTCTCATTCCCATATTTTTTTACTTTTTGTTTATTTATTTGTTAGGAAATCGGCCGTAACATACCCAATTAGGGTTAGTCCATCTAGTTATACTATTAGTTATACAATATAACAGAATGGACGAAAAAAGTACTTGTTATACTGATCAATATAACTTATTGGATTCGAAAAAAAGTAATAGAGGTTTGTCCATGTAGTTATACCTACATATAAACAGCTATGCCATTTAAAACGTAACTTGTAAAAAAAACCAAGTCTCGCAACTCAGTTCTTCTACCGTAAAAAGTTGTGAGATCCACGTAATACCAAGTCGGTTATTTATTCAATAAATAGATTGACTTGGCAATCACACTAAACAATCTAATTAAATATAATATGTATTACTTGTGAGATACGTTGTGTATTTATGCGATGGCCCGGTGCAGGCATCGGCATAAGACATGTCCCATTCTTGCTTTTTCATTCCGTTGACGATTTTAGTTACCTTTGAACATAATTATATTACAGGTAGAACATATTATTATTACAGGTACACTGATTCATTCAGTGCAAATGTAACTTTGTAATCCTATATATTTTCATGGGATTACAAAGTTATTTGTGCAGTTGGTGTATGCATATTCATATTCATTTATTAGCGTTCATAATATAATGGTACATAAAATTATGTTAATCATGTTCAAGTCTCATATTATTGACCTTGGTACAATAAGTACACTTACTTATTAATAGATAAGATAAAATGTTAGTCTTCACAAACATTAATTATAAATTTTACATTACAACACTTATATTAGCTTTCTAAAAAACTGGACTGAAATTGCAAAATATTTTAGTTTTTCCTTGATTTATACACTAAACACTAAATGTATTCTAAATTTAAAGCCTCTACGTCTGCTACTCGTTCAAATTGAGTAAAATTGAAATATACCGTGTTTATACAATGACTGCTTGGTTACTGAAGTTTTAGGCTTCTAGTTTTATCGACAACGAAATTACAGGGGGTCGATAAGTGCCGCTTTTTTTCTCGAGTTAGCGGGGGCACTGCCGTACCCCAGATAAATTAAACTACAAAATAATATGAATAGTTTAACTTATGGGGAAGGACCCAACAAGTGAGTAAATAAGATAAAAAAGTAAGTCATGATGAACCTTTGGCAATGAACATTAATTGAGTCAAAATTTTATTACGCATTCGGCATTCGGTTATATTGCATAACTAGGTGGACTAACCCCACTAATTACCTACATTCCTTTGAAAATATCAACCGGCTACATATTCCATGTCAAAATATAGATTAGATTAATACTCTTTATTGCACACCGTATGATATAAAATTACATGAAAAATCTAATATTATCCTACTAATATTATAAATGTGAAAGTTTGTAAAGGTGTTTGGAGGTTGGCGTGTTTGTTACTCAATCACGCAATAACGGCTGAACGAATGAAACTTGGCGTACAGCTAAGGTTCGTAGGGCGGCTGGCAAGAGCTGGATGGGAGAAGCCGAGGACCGTGCTCAGTGGCGTGCAATAGGAGAGGCCTATGTCCAGCAGTGTACAAGCCTAGGCCGATGATGATGATGATGATGGGGCGTACAGATAGATAAAGACCTGAATTGAGACATAGCATACTTGATATCCCGGTAATGCGTTCCCATGGGATAATATTTATTTTAAGTTTAAAATAGATGGCGTTGTGCGAGCGATCGTTGTGTTTTAAAAATATATGGTGTTGTGCAAGAATCGTATATGTAAACGGATTTTGTGGCGGTACGAAGTTTGCCGGGACTAGTATCTAATATACCCCTTTAAAGGTTTATAACAGAAGAAAGAACGGGGTAGAAGCGGGCGTGGGCTTAGCGACAGGTTCCGTTGAAACCCTTCAAGTACGGAACCCTAAAAGTTAAATTAATTTAATAACTGCGCATTGCGAAAACCGTATAATATGGACAGATTTCGTCACGTATAATTTCATGACATTACCCAAAATTAAGCAAGGACAAATAAAAATAGCTGTACAATGTGGCTGTGTACTTCTAATATGTTAGTGATTTGCCAACAAGTAACGGTTTTGTAATGTTCTATGAGAAACGGACGAATGATAGAAGAAATCTATGTCGCAAATGTCGCTATAAACATAATCAATAAATAATGTAAACAGCACAGTAAAAAATGCCAAGGCGGCTGGCAACACTGCACTGTAAAAGCCAGTTGGCGTTGTGTTGTGTTTGTTTATCTTTGACTTTAGTGCGTTGGTCCTTTGATTGTCAATTGTGCCACCTTGAACAGGATGCTCCAAAAGTTGAACGACCTCGCCTGCTGCGGCCACCGACCACAGAAACCACGGGCGTGAACCGGCCAAGTTTTTAATTTAAATGGATGAATCATTTCTGTTAGCCACCACAAGCGAAAGAACACAAAAAGCGGCGACTCCGAAACAATAAAAACTCTAACCTCGAAATATCTTGGATGAAAAAAAAACATTTCGCATGAATATTAATGCACCAGTCGGTCATTATTGATTCAATACTGATATTCGTCTGACTTTAGTCAGAACTATTTGAACATTGAACTATTAGCCAGGTGTGTTGGCCTTAAGGTCGATTGCTTATTTGGCTGGCACAGAGGTCGTAGATTCGATTCCCACAGCTTGCTTTGCTAAATGCTAACTTTATGTTATTTTTAAAAGTTAGTAATTCTGCATTCAAAGATTTTCTAAAAGTTACTTGCCTCGTCTGGGAATCGAACCGACTTAGATGTAAAAAAAACACCCCTATTTTTATGATACCAATCGAAAGAATGGCCAAAAACTAATAACTCTTCTTAAGATTTTCTAAATGAATGTTTTCCTACTTGGATTGGTACGAATGGACCGACTCGATGGCCGCCAGATCCTCGGACCTTACACCATTAGATTTCTTCTTTTAGAGATATGTGAAAGATATGCTATACAAAAAGCGATACGAGAACCTGGGCGACTTACAAACAGAATTGTGCCATATCATATCGAGTATTCACCATAAAAAGATAAGAAAATGAACTGGCAGCGGACTCATTAAAATATTGGCGATTTGCGTAAGACAAGAGGGATCACATTTTGAGCATTTAATTAATTAATTTACAAAATAATACCTACGGCATTGACTACGGCAGTTTCCTGTATGTTTGTAATTTGATTAAAATTATTAATTTCACGCTGTTCCTTTCTTTTAAAATACTATGTTACTTAAGAAGAGTTATTAGTTTTTGGCCATTCTTTCGATTGGCATCATAAAAGTAGGACTGTTTTTTTTTTTAATTTAAGTCGGTTCGATTCCCAGACGAAGCAAGTATTTTTTAGAAAATCTTTGAATGCAGAATTACTAACTTTTAAAAATAACGTAAAGTCTTCTTTCAGCAAAATACCCTATCTACGATATTTAAGGTACTTTCCCTTCATGTCCCATAACTTTGGGACGCCCTGTATATTAGTTATTTCGTTTTCTCTGTACCATGAACGGCGCGAGCCGCGTGTTTAGCAGCGCTAAAATTACAGAATTAAATAATATACTGGAAAGTCGCGACTTTTGACAGTTAAAACGCATTAAGACGACTCGCGTCGTCATGTTATACTTATACTGGTTTCCAAGGGCAACCAAATTCTTACCCGCGTATGTTGAGAAAGCCCAACAAACCCTCTACAGAACCGTGTCTACAGAAACTAGCATATAAACATCATCTCGGCGAAGATTCTCGGCCATCGGAATAACATCTCGTTGAAATGCTTCTGTTTACAGACGCAAATCGTCCCAAGAAACGGCTTCCTCTTGGCACACCCCCGGCCTTGAGGTAATTAACCTTATTCTGCGGGGCTCCGCTGAACTTGTGCCACAAACAGCTGCTTTTAAATATCAAGTACAACGTCCCAGAGACGCTGCGCCCCGTCGCTCCGTGCCAACATTTCAATCACATTCTCCCTTTGTGACTGCCACGTGCTCCAAGTTTTTTCGCGTCTCCACCTGCGTTGCGTTGACAATCATATGACTCGTGCGTGCGTAGATACTAGGTTTGTTCCTGCAGTTTTTGCGCCCAAACGTGTCTAACTAAACTACTACTGTTGACATATTTTTCGGACTAAAACTTTCGTAAGCGCAAATATAAATTTAAGTCCAGTCTCACTTACTTGTAATATTGTCGGAAGAGTCCAACCAGGTTTCGCTTTGATTCATAGAGTTCAACTAGAGCTCGTCTCTGGCCAGACTCTTCCGACAACTTTACAAATAAGTAAATCTTGACTTAGATTAATAATGTGTACTGCTTACGAAAGTTTAAGATCCGGACTTCAATTAAGACACTGTTGGCTTGATACTTGATGATGTTGTCCTCCTCATTGAAGTGAGACGACTGAGATATCGGCGAGTTCAAGGGTTGCTAGAACTTCTGCGACGATCATCAACATCATTATCATTCAGCCACAAGAAGTCCACTGCTGGACATTGGCCTCCTCCATGGATTTCCAAAAAGACCGGTTGGAAGCGGCCTGCATCCAGCGCCTTCCTGCCACTTGGATGAGGTCATCTGTCCATCTTGTGGCTGGTCGTCCTACGCTGCGCTTGCCGATATGTGGTCTCCATTCGAGAACTTTTCGGCCCCATCGGCCATCAGTGCCCCGCCCACTGCCACTTCAACTTACTAATCCGCTGGGCTATGTCGACGACGTTCGTTCGTCTACGGATCTCATCATTTCTGATTCGATCTCGTAGAGAAATTCCGAGCATAGCTCTTTCCATAGCTCGTTGCGTCTGCGACGATGGGAAATCATAAAGTAACATGCTAATTCACCCCATGTAACTGACTGGATGCATAACACCAACGCTATGATCGAGGATGTTTTATAGTTCGCACAAATCTTCTTGGCGGTAACATGAACATAGTCACAGATCTTTTGCACATCGCTTACTGTCTTTACAGCAGTGTACGTGTGAGTAATTGACGTAGTGTGATGCGTAGTAAATTACTATTATAGTCGTCGAAATCCAAGAATCCCGTTTTGACAGTTACACAAAATTGCATTTTACTCACTATTTTCATGTTACCGCCAAAAAGATCTGTGCGGACTATATTGGAAACAAACACGTAAATTTTGAATCGCCGTGATTACGTCCAGAACCACGACGCACGATTCAAAATTTGCAAATTTTCTGACATCACGTCCATGGTGAACAGTGTTTCGGCATTTCCAATCAAAGATTCTTCATCTTCTTCATCAGCATTTTTTGTGTATCTTCATAAGTCCTCCATCGCGATCGGTCTACGGCAAAGATAAAAAACACGATTTTTAAATTGAACTTCAGCCACAGCCATGTTCCAAAATAAAATCTATTCTATTCTATAACCTCTATGAGTACTAATGGTTTTCGCTGTACGTACTGACAATGAATATCATTCATATTTTGTCGTTCGATACGTTTTTGTAACCTAACTTAGCTAGGTCGAAGTTTCAACGCCTTTGGGTCGTCCAAAGACATTGAAACTATAATGTTTGTCAACTCGATACTAGTCGACATTGGCTGTGAAATAGTCCAAAACTTCTCAGATCCTTTTAGTATCAAGTCTTCTTTTAAAACAATCTGGAGGTTTTCTTAGAATCTGAAAGACACTTCTATATCTTGACACAGATGATTATTTTTGTCGACGATAGATAAGTGACGAAGCGGCCTGTAATTAGGTTTTCCCGGAGACCTCGGCGTCCCTCGTTCTGGTATTCCAGTGTTTGTCAAAGACGAAAGTAAACAAATTATGCTTCTCGAGTGTTTCCCGATTTAGAGGTCACTATCCATGCCTTTTCTTTGTGGGGAGCGCGCGTTGAACTGGTGATGTATTTTTAGAGACGAGGGCGTTCGCTCCGGCTTGCGAACCCCGCAAGGTGAACTCTCTAATTCTCATTAATTCGCAGACGTATATCTACGTGGTGCCTCACTGTTGTGGCGCAGATGGAAAGCATTTCAACTCTGCGCATTTCTGTCATTATTCTTTTGTCTTTGTGAAGGTCGCTGTGTTAATAGACGCAAAAAATCAAAGGGCGCTTTGTACCATAGATGCGTGATGGTTGAAGATAGTTTTCTAGCTCGTGAATAACATTGTTTATTAATAACTTACTTATCTAATTCTTTGTGTAACAAATTATAAAACGTACCCACGAGTGAATTCTCTTTGGCAATCAAGCCGATCTTCGCGCTAACAATCAGTCAATACGCAATTCGCGAGCAAGCGTGCGTTCGCAATTGCTGTTATGTTTTTATGAGATGATGGTAGCGAAACGGTTATTGTTTTCCATTCAATGGACTGGTGTGGTTGAAAATTCGAGTCAACGTACGTTTCTAATTAACAAGTTGTAAAACGAGATTGGTGAAAAAGTTATATTGCCATTGGAATGGACTTTCACTGTAATGTTTTTTTTTTCACACTGCAATGGGTGATTACATTTACACATTTTGTGTGCTGAGATGCTTGACATCTGTGAATAGAAATCTTACAAGATGAAACGCAATCCCACTTTCAAACACAATATGAAAAAGAAAGAAGTTCGAAAGAAAACTTCGGAACACTGTGTCGATTAAAATTAATACGGATGCCTGATTCTCGGTACTTGATCTAAACCAAAATGGCAGCGGAACGAATAGATTCTTACATTATGTGGGCGTTTATGCAGAATTTTGCCGACCATAACACTTCCTAAAAGTTATGTAAACATTCTTATGCGTATTTTCATTAGCTTCTTTTTCTGTAGGAAACCATCTAGGGCGTAGCATGTTATACAAAGTAGTGTGACTGGATACGCTTGTTATAATGTCGGTCACCATATCACTCATCGTAACAACAGATACGGTATCTAGGTCATCGAGTCATCATCGGTAGCATAACAGAGCGTATAGTAGGCCAACTTGAATAAACCTTATTTTATTCTTCATCCTACTTTATAAGAGATTTTATTTCAGAAGCAAGCATATTTTTCTTTAAATCTCCTGTTATGCTGTTTATGCTGTTAGTTCTTCAACTTTTTCTTTTTAACTTTCTTTTCTTGCGTAAACCGGCCAGTTTCGATTCGTTAATTTTATTTAGCGAAATGATTTTACTGAGCGAATACTAATATTTTAATTGCTAATGGGCCAAAATCACCTTGGTGTGTTATTGACCGAAATATCAATATTCGCGACCGTCTAAACCTTAACGCGTAACGCAGAGGCTATTATGAGCTTCACGTTAAAATCACGGTACGAAAACTAGGTTATTTAAATGTTGTCTTTTTGACTACTAAAAGTTGTAATTATTCCTCTATAGTTCGTCCAAACCTATAATAAAACCGGCCAAGTGCGAGTCAGACTCGCGCACGAAGGGTTCCGTACCATTATCTATACAAAAATAGACATAAAGATCGTGAAAAAACTGCAAAAAATCACGTTTGTTGTATGGAAGCCCGCCTTAAATATTTATCTTATTTTAATTTAATAATTTATATTTGAAGCGAATATAAAACTAAATATTCTGTGAATATTTCAAGCGTCTACCTGTTGCCGTTATTAATATCGAGCAAAAAATGGCAAAAAAAATACGTTTGTTGTATGTGAGCCCCTCTTAAATATTTATTTTATTCAGTTTTTAGTAGTTGTTGTTATAGCGACAACAGAAATACATCATCTGTGATAATGTTAACTGCCTAGCTATCACGGATTATGAGATCCGCCTAGTAACAGGCAGACGGACAGACGGACAGACGGACAGTGAAGTCTTAGTAATAGGATCCCGTTTGGCACCCTTGGGTACGGAACCCTAAAAAGTATCTAAAGTACCTAACCTATATAAAGTATTCGAAGACGCGACCCCCTTTACAAGTATAAAATTCTAGCGACCTCCCAGACCCCCAAGACCATATTAAAAGTGTCAGTAATTTCAAAGATGATGTAATTGGATGACCCAATTCAAGAAATCACTAAGTCCAATTTTGACGGTTTTGAGTTGGCAACACCAGTTTGCAGATATTTTCATTCTCTTTCGAATGGTCTATTTGAGTTTTTATAGAAACGTCTCTAAGTGTCATTTCCAAACTAAAAAAAAAAAAAAAAACTAGGTCTTTCAATTCATGAAACCCCTAAGTCCAAGAAATCACTTAGTCCAGGGAAATTTTCGAAGAAATTACTTAGTCCTTTGATTCCTATCTTTAAGTCCTATGGCAACGCCTGTCTTGGTTGTCAATTATTTGAAAATTTTTTCATAACGTTTTTTCCGACAAAAAGTTTTTGCGTGCTTTCAAAGTTTTTGTGGGAAGTTGTGGAGTGAAGTTAATGTGTAGCTTTTAAAAGAAAATTTTACGTAAATACTACAGTGAATTAAATTAGTACATAAAATATGGAACCAGGAGACAGACTTAAGAGGTAAGGTGTTCTGTTCAATGAACCATAACTTATTTTAAAGAGGTTTAGCTTCTTACATTCATGACTTAATATTGATTCAGGCTAATGCAAGAAAGCGGTCTCCTTGAATCCAGTGGAAGTGATCACAACGATGATATTGGCGATTATTCTGCTTCATCTGAGGATGAATGGATACCGGATACTCCAGAGAGAAAAAAAATTAAAGTGTTAGCAGACGTACACCTACCCACATGCTCTAAGAGGTATTTATCTATAATGAAATGTTTTATTTCTACCCGTATATACAGGGTTATACATTAGGGGCCTATGAATCTTCAGGGAGTAGTTTCACTCATCAATACAGGCAACTTTTACTAGGAAAGCAACTTTGAATTCACAAAACTATATTATTATAATTATTACGATGATTCACTAAGGATTCACAAAGTATATTAATAAATTGCTGATATTTTGTCGCAAATTCAAAGTTGGTCTTTTAGTAAAAGTTTCTTGTATTAAGGAGTGAAACAACCTCCGAAGTTTCACAGGATCCTTCTGAATCGCTTCCTTTTAAGTACTTAAGGCTATATTTTTATTAACTTTAATAATATTGTTTAGTTCACAGGTAGCAAAACGCATCCAAATCTACGACGATATAACCAAAAACAAGCAGCCATCACCATTAGTTGATACACCAAGTAAGGAAATTTCATATCTACCTTCTGTTTCTGGCATAACCACTTCGAACGATGAACAGCAGTCTACATCAGTTAATATTTTGACTACAGATTCTACACATCTACCCTCATTCGCTGGTATTCCACCGAAAACAATGAAGCTGAATGAGGAAAGTGGTTTGTTTGAGTCTGATGACGATGCAAATTTAAAACATGATGATGCTCAGGAATCGCAATGGACTTTAAACCCTCAAACGGGTTTATTTGAAGCCGCAGAGCCAAATATCGAGCCTCCAGCTCGAATTGGTAAAAAGAGAATTTCCAGACATGACCAGTGGGAAAGAACCAAGAAAATCAAATTTAATCTTAAGAATCACAAATTATTGGAAGATCTTCCAGCTTGTCGCTGCAACTGTAAGAATAAAATCAGTAAAAAAGATATTGAAACAATATTTCAGAAGTTTATTAATCTTCAAAGTCATACCGAACAAAACGTATATTTACAAGGGTGTTTACAGGAAGTATATGCAAAAAGATTTCGACCACGGAAAACAGAAAACAATATGTCAACGATAAGAGCGAGAAGAGTTTTCGAATATGCAATCAATTTACCGAAGAAGTCCATCAACGTCTGCCAAAAAGTATTTTTGGCTATGCATGGGATTAAACGAGATAGATTGGTGTGTAAAATCCAACACCAAGAAAAAGATATTTGTGATGGCAGAGGGCGCCAAAGTAATCCAAAGTTCAATGTAGAATCAGTAAAGAAAGTTCATGCATTTATCGAGAATTTACCAGCTCGCCAATCTCATTATTGTCGTACATCTAGTAAACATCGTCGGTACTTAGATTCCCACTTATGCATAGCTGAACTGCATCGAAAATTCTGTCTTGATCACCCCGAACACATTGTGTCCTATGAAAAGTTTCGAAGTATATTCAATCAAGACTTCAATATAAGTTTTGGGCAGCCCAGAAAAGATATATGTACGATGTGCGAGAAGTTCAAAGTTGATATTACGACTGCAGAACTTGCCAAAGATAATAACAAAGTGAAACAACTTAAAAATTCTCAGGAACTGCACCTAAGAAAAGCCGAGGCATTCTTAAAAACACTTTCTAAAGTTGAAAAGGAAAGAGACTCGAAGACATTATCATTGTGTTTTGATTTCCAAAAAAATTTGCCTCTCCCGGTTACTAATATCACTGATGAATATTATTTAAGACAGTTGTGGATGCATAATTTTGGAGTACATAATTTAAGCCAAAATACAGCAACAATGTTTCTGTTTACTGAAAATTATGCACACAAAGGACCCAATGAGGTCATAACAGCATTGGAATATTACATTACAAAACACAAATTACCGAGTCAACACCAGTTAGATCTGTACTGTGATAACTGCTATAGCCAAAACAAAAACAGGTATATGTTCACCTTCTTGGATCAACTGTGTGCAAAAGGTATATTTGAGAAAATAACTATCTCATATCCGATACCAGGCCATTCGATGATGCCAATAGATCGTGATTTTGCGCTTATAGAAAGAAAGAAAAAAAAATATGAAAAAATATATTCACCAGAATATTACGTTCAAATGATGAAAGATAGTAAGAACACAAACAAATTCGAAATTGTATTCTTAGAGAAAAGTTTAATGAAGGAAATTTTTAATGGTTCTGAAGATGTTTTGAAAGTAAAAAATTACAAAAAGTTGTATGATGAAAGAATCAAAGGGAATCTACCTGGAATATCGAAGTGCCGAAGAGTAATTTTTAAGAAAATTGGCAAACCAATGTTTGCGATGTCCATGAAAAGCCAAGATTTTGATCAGTTTTCACTATATAAGGTCGGTTTCAGCAGATTAATCAATGAAGCGCCTGATGATTGCTACGACGCACCCTTGACGATTAAAGCTGCAAAAGTGAAAGACGTAAAGCGGTTGCTTGAACATGTTCCCGAAACTGAAAGATATTTTTATGAGGATCTATTTCATGATAATCAGGATCCTATAAGCGAGGAAATTGACTCTGCAGATGAAGTTGAGTAGTACTCAAAATTTGTATGAGTGCTGTTCTAGGTCCTGCAATAAAATTACTAAGTCCTTTAATTATCCGTCTAAAATCACTAAGTCCTGGGTTTAGAAATAAGTCCATTTTTTTTGTATTTTTGTTACGAGATTCGTACTAACATTTATGTTCTGTTTGTTTCACTAAATAAAACTATTTGATTTGTACTATGGCGTGTATTTTTTTCAGATTTTTTAAACGACACAATTTTTAAACCTAAAAACATCAATATCTCAAAAGTTACTTTTTGGACTAAGGGATTTCTTGAATTGGGCCACCCAATTAGGACCTACAACGAGTGCGGTGTTGCCATATCCTTTTTACCAAATATCGGGATCTTAACGAAAAAATAAGTGGAACCAGTCTCAATTTAACTCTTTCGGGGTTGCAACGCAATTTTCGCGTCAGCGCGGCCGAAAATTTACTAAATTATCGATGGCATTTCGATTCAGTTCCATAAATTTTCGTAACAACTTACACTCCCAAAAATTTTATCAACCGACGGTGGGAAATTCATAAGTTCCGTAAACACCGATAAATGTTTTCGCCGAAAATGCCGAAAATTTAATAGACTGACATTTTGGCATTTGCTATTAGATTGACACTTTCACTACGATATCTCAAAAAAGTCAGCGCCCTCGAAAATAAAATAATAATATAAGAAAATAACTGTTTTACATGCCTAATAAACAAAACAAAACAAAAGAATAAAAAATCAATTTTATTGCCCCCCAAATCCCGACCGTTCCTGAACGTTTGTTTTATTCTACTACCACTCGCCTATTTTGCCACTGGCAACACTAACTACAAAGCTTGCATTTTACTTTAACCTGGCTGGCGATCGTGACCCTTCTAGGGGTCGCGACCCACAGATTGAAAAACACTGCTCTATGCTAACAAAAGTTTTTTATCGCGCGAAAATTTCGATAAAAGCGTATATCGCGGCGCAGTGCGTGCAGATATTTTAGGTTTAAGTAGTACGACTAACCCCCAGTTTCTCGTACACTAACACGCTGTTAATCTACTGTTAACAGCTGTCAATTGACCAAAGTGCATACAAAAAAGAAACCACTGACAGCTGTTAACAGTAGATTAACAGCTTGTTAGTGTACGAGAAACCGGGGGTAATTGTACTAATCGGCTACGCAATGCACATCGAATTGTCATAATGAACTATGACTTGAAGTTTGAACGCGGCCCAGTCCGATGATGTGTTGTTACGGTTATCGTGAAATGTGAAACCGGCCTATCGTGCGTGATGCTTGCAGTAGGGGCACAGAACGTTGCCGGGGTCGCCAAGACCACTGTCGGAGGTCAACCGGCTGATACGCCGACCGGCTTCCGGTTTCTCCTTTGAAAGTTGTGAGGAAGTCAGAGTAAAGGTCTATCCACGTGACAACGGGCCGCGTACGTGCGGGCGCGACGATGTAAACTAAAATTATCCTAAAATACTATAGAACTAAAAAACAAAAAAACCGTACCGTGACGGCCCGTCTTGGCTTTGTTTGCGTTAGTTGTGTTGTCTCGTAGCTATTATCAGGATTCCTAGGTAGCGTAATGTCCTTGCCTGGTTACGATAGCACAGGGCATCCTAGTTTGGGAACCCACAGTTGTTAACAAATGGTTAGTGTACGGGAACTTGGAGGTAAGCGTGCAGAAGTGCCCGCCTATACTATGTAGTTGTACTATGCCTAGTAGAAAAATTTTGAAATATACCCATCCATTGCAATATAAAAATTACTATACACAATTACACATTGCAACTTTTAACTTCAACTGCAGAGATAGGGAGACTGAGGTCACAAAATGAACGAATGAACGTCCTCTCCCTAGTCATGTAGTCAGTAATAAAACAATGCGTAACAAACGAAGTCATGCCTTGTTATGGCTACGGGCACCGACTTCAGAACTTCGTATGTCACGCGTTTTGTGGCGCTCATCTGTCATACCTCTTCCGCGAGTTTGTTGTACCCAAATAATTCTCCCATAATTATTTGGGTTTAACAATGAAAAAATGATAAAATATTATTTTATAAGTGCATGAATATGAATTAAAACATTGACGTGAGACCCCCCATCCCCTAAATGAGAATAGGTGAAAGGAGAATGATTAATTTACTATAGGAGTTAGTCTATTTTTGCGTCTTCTTGCGCATTGATGAAACCAACGTTAATCTAGAGGAAATTAGCTCTGGATTATGCAGGAAAAATATTATGAAAATATTAGATGGGAGTTACGAGAATTCTTAATTTTGAGCCCATGTTTTGAGGTTATGACAACTTTGGTGGTTTGGTGTTATTTTGGGTTGGCATTAGCACCTAGTCAGTTTGAATTATAAAAATACCTGGGTCATTATTGGGTAGGTATGGTTATTTAGTCCTAAGTAATAATTCTGTATAAAACACAAAATATCCGTAGGTTTCATGCAATAAGTAATAGGGTTTGTCTAATATTATCGCATATCTGTACGACAGTTTGCAATATTATATCTTTAAAAAAAAAGTCATAGGCATGCCTAAGAAGGAAAAAGGAAGCATAATTGAATCGTGTGATTTTAAAACAACACAAGTCACATGTGTTTTTAAAATAACACTTGCACATTTTTTTTTATTAAATTATTTACACCTACCTATTGATTTACATTAGAAAAAAAAATTGTAGTTTATTCATACAGAAATCAATATAATATGCTAAAATATTGCTGTTGTAGATATTAGTATTTGAATAAAACAGTTTTTTCTATTTCCTGCAAAGTTGTAATGAAAGGACATGTGGCGAGCACATGTCAACTCTGCGCGCGCACTATAAACTCCAACATTCCTGCATCGCGCAAGCAAAATATTTCACATGACATATCATAAATATAACGTCCGACGAACATCAGTCGGACCGGCCGTCCCCAGGCATGCGATCTGCCTGGCGGGAAATTTCCCTTTATAGTGGAAGAGCACGATCACCCGCTCTTCCCTATAGTGGTGACCCTCGACAGAACAATGTCAACCTTCCTTTGCCCTCGCAGCACCCCACATACAATCAGTCTCAAAGCAAGGCCAGCATCCTCTTCCCTCTCACCTCATCAGTTCCACTACAGTCAACGCACCGACTACTGGTACTGATGGTGATCTCCCCCAACCCCTCGGCACGGCAGCCACACAGCAACAGCGCACGTTGCCAGTGGTACAGCAGCCTTCACCGGTTCCTACCACATGCGCGGTCCCCATGGTACTGTCGCCGGTGAAGTGACTGTTAGCCGCCGAACACCCTCAACCGCTAGTCGACTCACTGACTCAGCGCCTCCTGGCACTTACAGGCTTTAGAGCACAGACTTCGATTCCTATCAGACCTAGCTATGCGTAGCTACGGTCTTGAAGGGGAGTGATGTGGCGAGCACATGTCAACTCTGCGCGCGCACTATAAACTCCAACATTCCTGCATCGCGCAAGCAAAATATTTTACATGACATATCATAAATATAACGTCCGACGAACATCAGTCGGACCGGCCGTCCCCAGGCATACGATCTGCCTGGCGGGAAATTTCCCTTTATAGTGGAAGAGCACGATCACCCGCTCTTCCCTATAGACATGTGTCGTTTTAAAATCACACGCATAAAATTTTAAAATTACGTACATGATCAGGTCTAATCCACGAACTCAACACATTAAGCATTGAGTTGGATAGTTCGTCCAAAGAATGTACTGGCAGTCGCTGGGGAACCTCATAGGAGCAGTTGATGCAACGTCGGCCAGGACTAACTTGTGCTCCACCAGAACCAGATGCCATTGTAAACAAAACAAACTTGTTTTGAACATAACCTATCCAAAAATATCTACGAGTCCAATTCTCTCTTTCACAATCACAAGCTCAGTTCGTTCCTACGGAGGAAGTTTGTGCTTTGTGCCACAGATTATTTATGCTTTTAGCCAATGACATGTTAGGCGTTTACATACTGCTACTTTTTACAGATAGCACGTGTGTGTAACGAACGGCGGACGATTTGCGAGTGTATCCATGCACTAGCAAATCGTCTAAATCGCGACTATATCGCTGCAAAAAGTCGCAGTGTTTAAGAAGCCTAATGGGGGACAACGAGATAATTTCTGATAAATAAGCACAGTCTTAGGTCCTGCGCACAATTGAAACAAGACTATCCTAAGCCCAATGGCGGTTTATTTTAGTTATTTATTCCACATATTGTTCATACATCATCATCATCATCATTTTAGCCATTGGACGTCCACTGCTGGACAAAATCCTCCCCCAACGATTTCCAGAAGGGCCAGTTGGATTGTTCATACACATGGTCATTTTAACAATAAACCACACTAATTAAACAGTATAAAATCCACTGGAATCAATTTGAAGAATAAAAGCGTAATAACACCGCTCGTTTGAATTCCCGTCAAAAACTCCTCGTTTACAGTTTGTACTTTCGCATTTTATGTATGTACAGGATTTGCGATTTTTGCAATAATGTAATCTAATCTGTGTTTGTAATCTGTATTGGCTGACTGAAGTTTTTTAGTTATACAATCAATACAGATATTTTTTTATTATTACTTTTAAACCCCTGATTCTTTTAATTTATCAAATAGAACTATGAAATCATTTTTCAAAAGAAACATTTTGAGGTATAAATGCTTAAAGCGCAACATAGACTGTTTTTGATCATTCTCCTTTGAAGTGGAGCGGTAGGAAGTAGCGTAACGTAGAAAAATGTTTTCTAATAATTATGTTAAATGCTTAAGATTCTGTCGTCCGATATGCGTAAACAATTAAAAAACATTTGAGTTGGCCGGTGCCGACCATGAGACGCTCAAAACATAGTTTTTTTAAATATTTTTCGTCCTGATATTGTTTGTTTATGCTTAAGTGAAATATTTTCGGGTAAGGAAAACATTTTTTACGCGTTATTTTTTTCAAAACTAGCATCATATGTTTCTAAATCATGGTTAGAATGCCCCTTCAAATACGGTGAACGAATTCAATTTCACCCTGTAGACTACCGAAAGAACCAATGAAACAACCCTTCCCGTACTAATATGGCTGTATTGAACAACTCGCCCCTCTGGAGAGTGTAAATTTGTGAAAAAAGTCGTCACGTAATCAATATACGACACTGAAGTTGTCATGCTACAAGCACTTGTCGTATAGCAAACCCTACAAAATCACATGACCCCCAATGCTATATTTCAACCCTTACCTGTAGTATGTACTATATAGTACAGTCATTACATACATTTGGAAATTCATGTGAACCGAGAAGGATTTTGGATATTACGTGGGGGGGGGCTACAAAACTACTGATGTACCGATCGATTTATTGAAAACTCATAAATTTAGGTAGCGTTTTGCTTAATTTTCTTTTTTCTCGTGAAAGATATCGAAAAAAATGTCTTGTATTAAACATGTAGAGCGTGTTCAGAATTAATTATAATTTCGTTTTTTATTTTCGACAATAAATACAAAGTTGGTAAGTCTGTGCCCAGTTTCGGTTTATCGCTTGCACGGTTGTATCCAGGTTGTTCAGACAATTATTACGATACAAAAAAAATATATAAACAAACCCGCCAAATTATGAATCAAACACATATTCATAATTTATTTTATATTTATTAAAAAAATATTTTTTTGTGTAGTAAAAAATTATAATTTAAGGCGGTCATTTAAAAAAAATATTATTCGTTGTTTTGACGATCCTGTCTGAAGAAGTTTCTCCACGGTATTCTCCGATTCATGAAGACTTGAACCGCAGGCAATGATGCTTTGATGGTCGAAACATCATCATCATCGTCGTCGCCGTTGAATAGAATGTCGACTGGCGACGTTCTTGCGTATTTACCTATTTACCCACTACAACGCAGGCAAATAACGAAGCAACTAGTTTTTGACTTTTTCGATCGATAACTCAACAACGATAGGTAAAAAATGTAGAGGACCTTACTTGTAGATGGTAAAAAAGCAACACAAAAGTATTGCATCACAATTTTCCTATCGCAACGGAGAACCGAGTAATTGTGAAAAAACTGAATTTAACCCTTTTTCAAGATGGCGGAAATGCACATAGGATGGTCGACAATTTGAAATCCTCACGTAATATCCAAAATTTGGCCTTCTCGGTTCACATGCATTTCTAACCCGTTTTTTCTGAAGTAATAACTGGACAACTAGTTTAGTACCCCATTATGTTGAATTTGTATTGAAACTGTTGCCGGACTCGGGGTAATAACAGCTGTTCCATTATGCTGCTGTATTGATGTAAAATTACTTTTAGTTTTGTGTCCGTAATTTTTCTATCTATCTATTAACAGCTGTGTAATCTGATTGTTGGTCATAATAATTTAACTTTTATCAACCGTATTTTTTACAGGATTTTACGTTTTTAGGGTTCCGTAGTCCGACAAGGAAACCTTTAGTTTCGCCATGTCTGTCTGTCTATGTAGGTAGGACTAGAAAGCTGTAATTTGGTATGTGTATACATATTTATCACGCCGACAAAGTTAAAGAATAAAATATTGGAAACATTATTTAGAGATAGAGCCTCTCGTAACATGATGAGTGGGTATGATTTTCTTTTCTCGTCTACCCCATCATGTGGTGCACCGTTGGATTGGTCGTTGACAAATATTGTGGGTCTAGGAGGACCATTTTTTTTTTTTATTTAGGGTTCCGTTTGCGAAATATTAAACTAAGCGCAAATTTTTGTCCGAGTAGGGCGTCGTTGTCCCCCGCTCTCCTGGCTAAACGGTAGATTGTAGAAACGTAAAAAAATTCAGGGTAGAAGCACATATAATGAACTTAAAATGAAAACTATCACGGCTAAGTAGGCTTTACTAGTTAACGAGTAATAGGCAAACGAATTATAAAAGTAAAATTTCGTACAAAATTCATTGAAACTGACTTCGATGAAGTTGTTAGTTATGTAAAGCAGATAAAAAACCTCTTTCTACGGAACCCTACATTGACACGCACGCCGGTTTTTATAATGCTCGGAACATAAGTTGACCAAAAGTCCGCGTAGTTGGGATGAGTTTCCAATGGTCACATCAGATCATCACGTTGGGCACCCTTCGGAATTTCTTAATTTTGCCTGTTAGAAGTAGTTTAATATCGATACTGATTAAACGGTTTCCGGGTTTTGCGTTATTTCAATCAATCAGAAATCGAAAAATATTTGACCTTAACGAATTTACGTTCTGTTTGTTAAATTTCAAGGTACAATGTTAGCCGCCCATGACATGTCTATCATGTTATATAGTAAAAAGTGCTTCGAAAATATGAGATCGTTCCTTAATAAAACATGTCAAAATGTTAGTGTTTTCCAGCTCAAAGCAGGAGCGACGTGAGCTCTGCATACGTAACACTTGTTATGAAGATCACCACCGCCTGTTGGCAACAATAGTCGTTTATGCAACAGCCGCTTTACTACGTAACGTAAATGAAACGGCGCGCGGTAATCAATGAAGTTGATAAAACCCTTTACGAAATCAGAATCATATGCTATAGGTATCATCCCCGACAAATAGCTTACTTCAGTCTACCATATAAAAACTGAAAACACTCCTCAAATGCAGTTTAAATAGTCTATGGTAAAGGGATACAACAGACTATGTAAACTGCATCTGAGGAGGGTTTTAGCGGAATCGTGTTTTAAAAATTTTGGCCTGAGGAGACACACAAAAGGACGTGGGGCGAGGGCGCGCAAAAGACGTGTCGTTTTTCCAATTGACATTCATACAAAATGTACTGAAGGGATTTGACGAAGCCCACAAAGAAGAGACGGGGCGATATGGCGCGAAGTGTTCGCGCGTCTCTTCCGCGCGCTCGCCCCACGTCCCTTCTGTGGCCAGGGACGACTTCACATGGACTTATTTCGAGTCTCAAAGGAATGTGAATTAGAATTATTCTGACTTTAGTTTAGTCAAATTGGTGTGGCGCGAGTGGGAAACTGAGTGGACTGTATGCCGGCGGATCAGGCGGACAACTATGTAGTGGTTTCGTTGGCTGCACAAAGGTTGAGAAATTACCTAGGCCTCTAAACTGCGTATGACGGAGGACGATCCTTTGACTAGTGAGGACGGCGGCGATGGCAGCGGGTGGCAGCGGCGGTGCGATATTATGCAGCTCTTGGTATATATATTATTTAATTATCGTTTTCCATGCACATAGTCTTGACTAAATTGTGAAAAAATTGAGACAGTTCTGACATTGACTTTTCCACAGACACTTTTGATTTAAACATTTGTCTTTGCCACGCATAAGTTTGAGGCCAGCCCGAAATGAGGTGGATTGACCCGCGGCACCCACAAGAAAGAAACCAAGGTCTCTTTCCGCTCCAAGACAGCCACGAGCCCGTTCCGATGCCAACCATGAGTCCGCCAGCATCAAAACCACACAATCCTTAAACGGGCGTAAACACAAATTAACAAATATAAAAAAAAACTCATCCCGTCTGCGCGGAGTTTTTTTTTTCGGGCAAGTTATTTGTCGGGCACATCGATAAAAATTTATCGATGGTCGGGCATTATAATACGAGTTGTTCATGATGATCCAAAGTATACCTAATAGGTATTAATCCAGGATGCGATTACTACACATAATACTTGGTTAACCGATATAGTATATATCATTCAAACCGCGTCTACATAAACTTTCACAATATGTGAATTGAAATGCGAATAAATGTAGTTTTTATATTAATCAACGTCATGGTCTGTCTGTGAGCCAAATATCCAAATTGGTTCAATCGTTTAAGACGGTACTTCCGTCTTTCATAACTAACATCTTCAATGATTGTGAAAGAATGAGTATTTCTATACTTTTCTTTGACAAATCTTGTCTAAGCGAAAATGAGAATGAACAGAATGACGATCATTCAGACATCCAAATATTGGATTTCTAAGTACTAAGGCGGTTGGAGCACAAAATTTAAATCATATTACTTTTTGAATTACTCAAATCCACCAATAAATGACAAAGTTTATAATTTGGCTGTTTTTGGTTTTACGCGCCTGGCGAGACTTGAACGCTATTGTGACATCACAGGATCCGACCGGGGCGACGCCGGCGAGCCAGTTGTCGGCCAGTGTGTTTTGGTAACCGATTTTTGGAAGTGCAATAAAAATTATTGCATATACCGAAAGACTATAATTAATTTCAAATATGAGACAAGACACCCGAGTGCCAATAAGAATACTTAAAAATCGGACTTGTTTCTTCCCGTAAAACAGGAAGAATATTCCTTGCTTAAAATTTGACACGTTAATTGGAATAGTACATTGTTCACCGAGAGGAGAAAGTGACCGATTACCGTCGAGGGTGTCGTTTGAAGCCCGAGCCGTAGGCGAGGGCTTTAAAAAACCCGAGATCGGGAATCGCAGTTTCTCTCGAGTGATACATAGTGCTTTATACTACACCTGCTTGATAGTTTTATTTTACTTTCTACGAAAACTGAATCCTCAAACAACACACAAATTGGAAATGGCGCCAATGGCTGTAGACGCCATTGGCGCCATTTTCACATGTTCTTTTTTCAAATTGTTTATCCTGCCGCCGCAGGGTCGCACTGCCAGCCCGACACCATCCAACACACAGCTAGTGGCCAGTGTCATTTTGCGAACTTGGAGATAAAAACTCACTTTAAAAACTTTTTGGCTTTTGATATTTAGGTTACCGGCGCATAGTCTTACCCAAAATTAAAAAAGAAAAACCACGTAAGAAATGGATTTTCATACACATACTTTCTACCGTAAATTTGATAAAGTATCAAGGTACTTTCCAAGCAGGTGTAGTGTAAAATTTATTTGTGTTTCTAAAGTGCATACTAAACCTATTTCGTACCATCCCCGCATAATTCTAGTAATTTAGTCTTTTTTTTTTCAAAGATCCACCAACAGTTGAATTCCTTCCACTTCCTTCCTTTCACTTCCAAATACCGTGGGATCTAGAAATTGGACCACAATATCTAGACCCCTCGTCAAGTTACCTTTACAAATATTGAAAGAAAGAAAGACGACATTTTATTCGAATTGTCACAGAGTAAACAAATAGGTAAACTAACAAAATACACGAACACAAAAAAAAACAAAAAACAAAACAATCGTAAAGAGAACATGTGAGGCATATAGAATCGAAGGCAGCCAGGTACCATACAATAATGTATGGCACCCAGCCACCATACAATGATGTGTGGCACCCAGCCACCTCCGACTCCAAAGGCCTCATATTTCATTTTATTACATGTTCAAACCCTATGTCTTAATATAAAAATGGTTACTTAGCCCTAGTTTTTATCGCGATAAAGATATACCCCAGAAAAGGAGATATAAGCATATTTTTTTACTTTTATCTTTTCTTTTCTCGAAGATCCCGCTGTATTTGGATGGGATTTGTACATCAAAATAAATAAATAAAGCGCGTCCTACTATGGTAGGATCTTCGAGAAAAGGAAACTAAAAACCTAAATTACTGAAATTTTTGGAACGGTTCGTAGTTTTTATTTGGACTTAGTGCACAAAATGGGGCTAAGATGTTTTTAGGAACGAAAATCAATTTGCCAACTAGTACGCCAAATATTTACCAAGGAAACTTTTTCTGTTCCACTGGAAGAGAAAAGGCCGATTTTCAAGTACGATTTTTTTTAACTAAACATATTTGGCACTCGGGTGTTCTCGTCAACTATTTGAAATGAGATAGTCTTTCGGTTTATGCAATAAAAATGGGTACGCTCTAAAATCGGGTAACACATAACGTTAAACCACTTATCATCATCAGCCATTTGATGCCCACTGCAGGACACAGGCCTCCTTCGTGGTCTTCATAACCATGAACCATTAAACCATTTACTTGGGCCAATTCAAATTTAAATTGAAAAAAATGCTACTAGAAAAATGCTACTATAAGCTAATAGAATTTCTAACTGATTGATTTATTATTATATGACTATGTACTGACTCTTCTACACACAAACTTGACTTTGAAATGTACTTTAATATTTGACAAGTTGATATTTCATTTTTCCGACTGCATTTGAATTTACCAATATCAACATAATTGACGTAAATATAGCTCGTATGGAAAGTATTTTGTGATAGAATAGAATAGAATAGAATAGAATAATCATTTATTGCCATGCAAGATTTACATATATATATTTAGATATATTTTAATGACAAACGATGGTGCTCTCTCTAAATATTTTGTAAGTCCCGATGGGCGAAACATGTACAGGACGTATTTCAATGTAACAACCTTATATCTCATGTTTGACAAATAAATAATCTTTATCTTTATCTTTATCTTTACTTCTTTGAAAGTTTTTCGTCTTGTGAAACCCAACCAAATAGTTTTTCGGACGCAGTCACGGTCGTATTCTTGCATTTTGGCGTAATACAATATTTGTATGGTGACAATATCACCTTCACAACGTTAAAACGACACGCGCACACATCAATTCACTGAGACAGATCGAGATCACCTGAGATGCTGTGTGTACGGCAACTAAGCGCGCGGGTCGGAACCTGTGACGTGTCCAGCGTATGGCGCCAGTTTGCGCCCGTTTTTGGAACCTTTGCATTAAAATCGCTGTAACTTCGTCATTTCTTATCCGATTTGTTTTTAATGTCTCTATAAAACTGCGTACTTAGTTCAAAACTTGAATGATCCTCATTGGAAATAAAATCTTTCTTACCTATTTTTTCCTATTATAAACTAAGTTATATGTGAAATGTTTATCATTGTATGTATCATCTAGTCTCGGTTCGTCAAAAGAATGTCACAATCATTTAAAATGTGCGAAGAGAAAGAACCAAACGGAATGATTGCGGAACAAAACCTAAGCGTAGTTTCCCATTTATCTCATTAGATAATGAATAAGATAAATACGTATTGAACTGACCAGTCCCTTCCTTCCCGCAGAACGGCGACTTATGCATATCGATCCTGCACCCGCCCGTGGACGACCCTCAGTCGGGCGAGCTGCCCTGCGAGCGCTGGAATCCCACGCAGTCCGTTCGCACCGTGCTGCTGTCCGTCATCTCACTGCTGAACGAGCCCAACACCTTCAGTCCGGCCAACGTGGACGCCAGCGTCATGTACCGGCGCTGGCGCGACTCCAAAGGGAAGGACAAGGAGTACGAGAACATTATCAGGTGAGTGCTAATCACAGTCCGTGGGCACCGTGTTGCTGTCCGTCATCTCGCTGCTCAACGGGCCCGACACATTCAGTCCGGCCAACGTGGACGCTAGCGTCATGTACCAGCGCTGGTGGGTCTGTAAGGGGAAGGACATAGATTCCTCTAAAGCACTCTTAAGAGGCAGATTATTTAATCTGTGGTTATGACTTTTCCTTGTAAAATCTCCACCACAGACTATTTTAATCGTCGTTTAAAGGAACCGTGTTTTTGATAAATAAAACCGTTAGTCTTTTAGTAACAGTATGTTGGATGATCCAATGACGCCGCAACTTTGCTACCGTGTAATAGCAGAGCTCTCAATGCCTTGGAATATCCATGATTCGATCATCAGTCCATGGCAGAGGGTCTGGTGGATGCATCGTAACGGTTTTAATGTAGGTGCAGAAAACGCAAAATAGCTAGTTAATGCATGTCTTTCCGGAGATTCTAAGGTTTCTAGAAGCGAACTCTGCATAATGCCGAATGCCGAAATGTAGACTTGGATTTTCGGCTTCAAGTTTGATGACAATAGATAGAGTAACGAAATCTTGGCAACACACACCTTGATCTTGCTGACATCACACACGACGCAGTCGGTTGGCAACTCGGGAGCACGTCTCTGTTACCCAATAGTCGGCTCAATGAATCGGATTCACTGTCTTGTTGGACCGTCTCCCCAAGGTCTTCAAGGTAGCTGTAGGTCGGTCGTCTTGGTGTGAATTCAGCTGGAGACTGAGTTATGCAGGGATATTGTATACGAGGTTATTTTTAAAATGCACAATTCCGGTGGGTTTGTGTTTTTGATAATATCAGGGTTTACACAATTTCGTGAAATTCGCGCTTGAATTAAAATAGGTACCAATATTGCGACGTCACAGTAAATCATTGTCCCACACAGAAGAATGTCAATTTGTCAATACTTTTTAAGAATTATCTATTAAGCAGTGCAACTACAAACCCAAAATCAGTAAACCCAATTAAAATAAAAAAAAATGCCAAATTATTAAAAAAATCAAAAGCCATACACTGCAATTTCTATGAACAAAAATCGTTTGACATTTAATTCCTTTCAAAGTTAGAATATTTTGTTGCATTGTAACTATTTTGGTATTTGCTGCGGCGTTGTAATTGTCAAACTTTTTTAAAATACAAATTGGATTATAGAACAAAAGTTACAAACTTTGATAAGCTTTATTAAATTACAAACTTTGATAAGCTTCAGGAATTGCGCATTTTGAAAATTACCCTTATGATTTTACTACTTTCATAATGGCCGCCAAAATTTGTACCCATTATGATCAGATTATTAACTCCCAAATTTTTATCCTGACCGTTACTCTTTGGCAACACACTTCACTTCGGCTGCGTCTCGGCTCTCGTAGAAATTTGTCGGAACTCTGCAATAACAGGCTTTCCGCACTCTTAATGAAATATACTATTGTTTTCGTACACAATATTTCATACGTATGTATGCGTTAGATAATACATAATCAAGGAGCAAAACTTACAAAGATTTTTATCGTATAGTGTCTGAAGTGGAGTGATAGTGTTAACCAATGTAAAACGATAAAAAACGTAAACAAAATCAGACTTAATAACATAACATAAGCACGTAATAAACCATAATATTACCGTATAACAAAACATAAATAGTGCAAACGTGTGAATATTGGCTTGCCGTTATAATAATGAAGTTCACTTTATATCTTATCTTTATCCTGTTACTTTCATATCCTGATTCTGTGTTTTTTTTTTTTTAGATCATAATGAAGTATACCTCAGGTCATAATGTATCAGTTGTTATGATTGTTTTAAGTCCGAAAATTTCCAAATTTTTATTTTCACAAGCTTGGAAAACTTTACCTGGTGTAAATAGTTTCCTTGCAAAAAGAGGCGTTACTAAACAATTGCGGCCTTTCATTAAAGAAATATTTTTACTTTGTAGTACTAATGAAAAAAGGCGTAGTTAACAATAAACTATAAGATTTGTAAGCTGATGATTCTCCAATCTGAATAAATAAATAAGGTTAGCTACACAAGTTACGCCTTTCAACTTGTTTACTAAAACGAAAATGTCCTGTGACACAATAAATTACGTATTTTTTTCTTATAATTGAAAAATAATATTCTTTTCTTATATAATGGTAGTTGTGACAAGTTATCAGAAATGCTTCAAGCATAACTTTTCACTAAACCTCAATTTATACGAAACTAAGTTCAAGGTAGTTGCGGGCTTTCTTCTTATGACGGCTGTTTAGCTTTCCAAGTTTTCCACTAATGTCCTTGCGTGGTAGGTTTAATTGTTAGCGGGTTTCCTCTAAGTTATAAGTTTCGTTGCTATGTAAAATGTCCGAACAATTGCTGTTATGTTCAGTTGCTGCGAAGCCTCTGAAATGTTACTAGACAGGGCCAGGTACAAGTACTTGCCAGCGGCCACACAGATGGGACGTGGGGCGGGGGCGCGGAGAAGACGCGACGCGTTGCATAGAAATCGCGCCCTCGGCCCGTCTCCTCTGTATGGGCTTCGTCCCGTCCGCGTCCCTTCAGTACATTTTGTCTGAAAGTGAACTGGATTAACGACGCGTCTTTTCCGCGCCCTCGCCCCACATCTCTTCTGTGTGGCCGCTGGCTCAGACGAGTGACGTGCACTCGGTGCACTGTTGACTTTGAAAATGCTTTGTCCATCGAGGATGAAAGAGAGGTTAGTGTCATTTATTGTTATTGCTGTTGTTATTGCCTTAATTCTCTTCGGCAATTGCTATTGCTTGACGCAAATTTCCTTTGTAGTTACATACTTACATACACTCATTACATAAATTCACGCCTGTAACCCGGAAGGCTAAGCAGAAACCAGGGTATAAGGGTAGGTATTTATGTTCCCATTATAATGAACTTTAAAAAGAGGTTTCCAACTTTACCTCTACATCAAGCGTAGAGGTAAAGTTGGAAACCTCTTTTTAAGCTTTGAAATCGCGCTTTGTAAACTTTAACAAGAAAAAATGGCCGTAAATCCGTTATTTAATTTAACCGAAGTCTTGATAGCTCTGTGCTGTTATGTAAGAGATCTTGATACGGAGGATCCTGTTTCTGTCTCCAACTATAAATTTTAAAGTTATTAGAATTTATTTTAAGGTAAAAGGTTAAAGATTTTCGGTCTTATTTATAAAAACACGATTACTCTAAAATACTCCTCAGAGGCAGTTTAAATAATCTGTGGTTACTTCTTTGCCTTTACCACAGACTATTTAATCTGCCTCTGAGGAGTGTTTTAAGGCATCGTGTTTTTATAAATAGGACCGTACTTATTAAAAATTAGTATCCGTAAACTTTTAGAGCAAATCATTAATTTACATTTTTTACATTTGAAAGTACATTTAAATATTCCCCCTTGATTTTGGATACTGACGAGGAGGTTGGTCCACTTTGGTTATTAGTCCGACCATTACCTAAGGAAGTTGACCACAGCAGATACATTTGTAAAGGGTCGGTGATATGTATTTAAAGAAAAAGATCAAGTCAACCATAGTTTTGTCTGCCTGCCGCTGAACTTGAGTTGAGTACATGCGTCATTTGCCGTTGCTGGCGCAAATCCAAGGGCAAGGATATAGCGGTACGCGAATATTATCAGGTACACGACCTTCATTCAGGCGCACAAAGAAAGCGCATCAATTCGATAAAGTATTTGTTCGGTAAGGTTAGCTTTGTCTGAGCCAAGTCTGCAACACGCAGCAATTTTCCACAGTGAGATAGCATTTCCGAACCGTTAAATTTAAGGTAAAGTTGTTAGCCGTTAAACGGGTGTAATCGCGATTTTTTTCTTAGGTAAACTGAATTACCTTTATTCCTGGTTGTTCGCCAACCTAACAAATAATCTCGATTAGACCCGTAAAATGTATAACAATGTTCGTGAATCGGGAGTCATTAAAAATATTTTACATAAAGTAGCTGTCCTACTAGTTGTAGTACCTTCCCTCAGGCAAATGCAGGATGCAACAAAATTTCTCTATCTATCCGAAAATCTATTTCCTTCCGTGGATGTCGTAGAAGGCGACTAAGGAAATACATGACCAGGGCATTCTTTAATGCATTGTAGTAACATGACAACTGCATGAACATGGCGGTTTTCATTTCATGGCTGATTTAAGTCTACGCGGGCACACCCATCAAACCTTCTAGGCGTCAATGGTACGAAAAAACACGTCACGTGACCCGACAGTTTACCTGTCATTATACTACAATGCACTAACAGAATCGAGGCCCAGGAGACGGGCAGCAGCGTCTTCCTGAGATTCAACCGCGTACTGCGATCGCCAACCCGCCTGCCAAGCGTGGCGAGTATGGCAAAACCCTTCGTGGTTAGAAAAACCATAAGGGAGGCCTGTCCTGCAGTGGGCGTCAAACGGCTGATGATGATGATGATGATGATGATGATGACCCGACCCGGAAATAGGGGGTTCCAATTTACTTTTACGATAGTGACAACTTCGAAATAGCATAACAATTATGAACTGTACCATCTTATACTTATCTGTTTCCCCCTATTTTCGCATAGATATGAGGAGGATTTCGTTACACCCTCACGTCAAAAACACACATGAAAAGAAAAAAGTCAACTTGTTACATTGGGAATCGAGTGGGAATATTTGATTATGAAATCATCACCTCTGGATCGAAATCACGCGTTTGCTCATTGGGACCGATTTATCTATATCAAAATTGTGTATAGTCGAAGGCACATCAACCGTTATATTCGTGCACTCTGTTATCCTTAGCACCTGGCCAAACAGAAGTGACGTGGGGCGAGGGCGCGGAAAAGACGCGTCGTTAATCCAATTCACTTTCATACAAAATGTACTGAAGGGACGCGACGAAGCCAACACCTAAGAGACGGGGCGAGGGCGCTATACGCGTCGCGACTTTTCCGCGCCCCCGCCCCACGTCCCTTCTGTGCGGCCAGGGGCTTAGGATAATTTTGCGACGAAAATGTTCAACAAAGGTGTTCAAGCTTTCTGTCGACTGCACCAAAAATGGAAAATAATTGAGCTCAATTGCAGAAGTTTAATTCTAGCGATGACTCTGAATAAATGAATTTATTGTGCTAAAAACATAGGTTACATTTAGCGGTTGTAGTTGCTTACATATAGATCTCCATGTTGTACCTTTTCAGGTGTAAACACATATTTTGGTATTTATAATAGCATGCATAACGATTAATTATTACCACAATTTATTACTATTACTATTCTTAATTAATTATACTATTCTTAATTTGATTATATCGTGAATCTTAAATTTATTATCACAGTGAATAGAAACTTGTTACTCTATATACATGAGGTAACTTGTTATATATATATATATATATATATATATATATATATATATATATCTATACTATACGCATAATATAACAATTTTTGGAGGTAACGCTTAGGCTTGCATAGGGTCGGTGCAGTTTATTTTGATATTGTCAGCGTAACGCACGTTCAGATATGTCCTGTTTGTGTTGCATTAATTATTTGTTATTATACACAAAAACACAGACTTCTAGTTTGTGCAGACAAGGTAAGGGTAAAATATTATTTTCTTTAAAGTATGAACGGCATGAATCAGTTTGGCTTAGGCCAAATATTGCCCGAATGCAGCGTTTTAGTAATTTAAATACTCTATCCATCTCTGTAGAGTTGCCCCAGAGAACGATGCCATAACGCAACGTGGAATCTATGTATCCATTATAGGCAACTTTTGCTGCTTCTAATGATACATGTTGGCTTATTTTTCTGAGTGCATATACACATTTGGTTACAGACACTATGTGCATGTGTTTTCCAACTGCAATGGCTATCTATCATTAGACCCAGAAACTTTATTTCATCTACTTCAATACAGTACAATACAGAGATTTTGTTTTGTACCCTTAATACTACAGAATTGCATGAATTTAGTTTTGTTAATATTGACCTTTAGATTATTAGCTAAAAGCCACGAGATAGCCTGTCCTAACGTCTCATTTACTTCTTTATTGTATGTCGCCTTATCGTTACCCTCGACAATCAGAGTTGTATCGTCAGCAAATAATATACATTCCCGGGAAATATGGCTAGGCAGTATCCACCAATCCGAACTTGGCCCCCGTGGTGGAGTATGGCCTATACCTTCCTCAGGGAAGAGACCCGTGCCCCTCGGTGGGGACATAATAGGTTGATGATGATGGCTAGGCAGGTCATTAATATGAGCCAAGAATATTAAGGGGGAACCGCTGTGGCACTCCAAAATTATTTTTGAGGCATGACGACTGATATTTCACAATAGTTTTAGTTTTCGAGCAGTATCTTAAATTATCAACACGCTGTGTTCTGTTACTTAAATAAGAAGCAATCCATGCCACTGCGGAGCCACGTATACCATATTTATAAAGCTTTGCGAGGAGCCTTTTGTGACATACAAAATCAAATATTACAGACACTGGTATTTTTTTTATCTACGCAAGTTATTACACGTTTTAATAATTTAAAGGTGGCAAGTGTTGTGCTTCGATCTCTCCGAAACCCATGTTGTGATTCAGACAGAATATTATTCTTTTCAAAGAAATTATTAATTCTATTATACATCACTTTCTCATAAATTTTAGAAAATGTGGGTATCAGGGTGATAGGTCTATAATCTTCTAGTTTAATTTTTTCTCCTTTTTTGACTAGAGCAACTTATATCGATCAGGTACACCGAATTGCCTCGAACATCAGCCAACTCACGCAAATTATACAATAAATATAAATGTATTTATTCAGGTTAGCGCTGCATATAAATCGCGAATCTCATTTTTGTTGTTTTGATAGAAGCCAAAGAAATTGCTAGAATATTTACACAATACAAATGTAAAATATGAATATTTTATTGACCGTGCGGTGTGAAGTGACGGACAGCAATGCCATTCCTCGTGTTATTTATTGAAACACGATTCCAAAGACACTTCCTAAAATTCTGTTACAATACAGTCTTCGGTAAAGGGAAAGACAATTTTAACTGCATTTCAGGCCTTAGATTCTATTAATTTATGTTCAGAGATTTCGTGTGTGCCTAATATAGTAAGTCTTGACTGCATATACCGAAGCAACTGGAAGCAGTTGAATGGGCACATCTCACTGGAGATAAATCAAGCATGCGAACGGACATGTCACGTGACACCAATAAAAAAAACATATTTTTTTAATAATTTAAATTGTTATTTTTAGGATCCACTTCTAAAGTCCGTCTGAAACCTGAAGCCAAAAACCTACGGGTAAATAGCATTTGCTCTAAAAACGGCCGTTTTTGGCATAAATGCTATCTAGTCCCAGGCAGCGCCTTGATCCTAGGTTCTCGGTCGTTGGGTCGTAAAAAGCACTACTTAGATGGTTGAGAGACTTGGGAGCCACTTTTTACCCGACTGCAGATGTGATTATTTTTCAACGGTGGCCCAAAGGAACCTCATGGACCTCCTTGATGCCAAAGTCCGAGAAACCATTGTCAAGTCAATGTCTTTGACATATGTCGTTATTCCATCGCCGCTTCTAGTTTGCACGCATAAACAAATAAACTTTTTGGAGCTTCAATGTAATAAAAATATCTGTCGAAGTCAGTGGTTTCACAATGGTTTAGTAAAATATTACGTTAACAGAACAAGGCCCCTGGGCCCTATTCCATTAAGCTACAATTCATGGTTTACTATGACAATTCGATGTATGCATTGCATAGCAGATTAACAAGAAGGAAGACTTAATCGAATTGTCATAATAAATTGAGGCCGTCAGCGCAAAAGTGGCCTAACCCACAATTTTTCATATTCGTACTTATCTATTGCAATTTATTTAAAACATAATAAATTTTTATGCAAAACCGGCCTATCCCTAGTTTCACCCATTGATAACAGATGGCATTGTAGACATTATTTGTGCACGTATTGTTTTGGCCAACGAAGCAGACCATGTATTTAATTTAAATTCATGAAAATGTATAGCTCATTATCTCCATACTATGTTAAGCTTAGGCCACTTTTGCACTGACGGCTTCTATTAGGATTTTTCTCAGAACGGATTTGTAGTCTTATGAAACGCGACTCAGAAGCGTTGTACTTTCAGCGCGTGATGGAGAAAATTGTGTTTCTTATGTTGTTAGACTGACCCGTTGGTTTAGTGGTATGTCGCATGTTTACCAATATAGATGTCATAACTTCGATTCACACGAGCAGTTATATTTACCTACATTAACTTATCTACAGCGAATATCCAGTGTTTTTGCAGTGGTTACCTAACCTCTAGGTTCGTTACTCTCACTAAAACTCGAGAACGGCTGAACGAATTTATCTTATCTCAGTCTTGGGGGTAATAATGCAAGGGACCTTATGGGGCGGCGATGTGGCCTCAATTTACTACTTAAATTATTAGTTATTTTCTTTTTCAATACTTAGTTCTAGTATATATTTGGTCTTAGAATAATAATAATCCAAGTTATATAAATTGTAGGAAATCTACAATATTTAGCGGTTAATTTGTATACTGAACAAATGGTTTTCAGGTGTTTCGTTAGTAACTCGTTTTTCAGTGTATTTTACTACTTTCGTTCTATGCTATTTTCCTCGGAAAGATATTTTTCACTCCATCTGCTCCCAATGATGCAATTTGATGCCCAAATTTAGGACCCAAAACACGCTATTTTTGTTCAAGCTAAGATGCATCAAAGTAAAATAGACTCAAAACTGGGTTTTGAAACTATTTACCTTTAGGTACCTTTAAGTACTCAAAATCCAATTTTGAATTTATGTACTAACGCACTTATTTACTAAGAAGTCGGACTTCTCTTTCACTCTTGAGGATTCGTCCTATATCTATTTCGCTCCAACCCAAGCAATAAGTTTTAAAACCGAGTTTGGAACTACTTACTGAACTACCAAACTCTTTGCTTCAAAACTTTTAAGTACCTAATTGTCAAATATTTGAAATTGGAACGCAAGTTTTTTTTTTATATGCAAAAAATCAATAACATTAGCGCTCTTTTTGTCTATTTAGACTTATTTTCTCGAAAAAATGTCGTCAAGCGATGATGATAGTGTCTTCTTAACACCAGAATATGTAAAAAAACAAGCAACACAAGCAATTCAAAACCTGCCAGAAGTTACATTTGAGTGGTATGTAATTGTTATCTTTTATTTCATTCCTCTCAGATGGTAGTGAAAAGCAGAGTGTTCTACACGGGCGCAAATCATTTTTGGTCTCGGTAGTGTTGAATCCCTCGCTCCTTCAGCGATTCTTAGTTAAAACCCTCGCTTCGCTCAGGTTTTAATGCAAGAATCGCCCCAATTCGCTCTGGATTCAATTTCACAACCTCGACGCAAAAATTTTGTTTCCGCCCTTGGTGAACTATCTACAATTTTTTTTATATATTTTTTTTAATTAGCGCTTTACGCGCACTAGCAATGTCACAGCCTCCGGTAGATCGTTGCCCTATAAAATGGACAAGAATGATAGATGGTGATAGGATATTTTATAGAAGACTGAAAGAATGTCATCCTACTTGCTTGACACATGCGATTTTAGGCATTATTTAACAATTATATTATAAAATTAATTCATTACGCAACCCCACTACAAATCAGAAAAATCACATAATATTTAAATAATAATAAATTAATTGAACAAAAATTAAACGAAATTCGTACAAGAACCTCTAGTTGACGTGTTTCAGAAATTGTAGATGTCTAGAGGTCTACTCTGTTTAAATGTCGAATATTTATTAACCGTTATCCTTTCTTCGGTTTCCAGGAAGCAGGCGCAGGTCGCCCGCATGGATGCCGAGAAGGAGGGCATCGTGGTGCCTCTCACGCTCGAAGACTACTGCATCAAGACCCAGGTCAAGTCCACGACGCAGGAGCCGCAGGTACGTTCCAATACAAGCAACAGAGCTGTGGATGGTGAGGTGCTAGCGCAGTGGATACTGCAGTATACTGCAGTGGGTAGACGGAAGGAGGGCATCGTGGTGCGCTCACACTTAGGATTTTGTGTCAAGCCGCAGGTCCAGTCCACGACGCAGGAGCTGCAGATACGTTCCAACACAAGCTATAGATGCTGCGGTGGTAGCGCAGTGAATGGTGTGGTAATAGAGTGGGTAGACGGAAGGAGGGCATCGTGGTGCCTCTCACGCATGAAGACTACCGCATCAAGCCGCAGGTCAAGTCCACGACGCAGGAGCCCCGGGTATATTCCAAACCAAGCACTAGAGCAGTGGATGGTGCGGTGGTAGCGCAGTGGATGGTGCGGTAATAGTCTAGTGGGTAGACTTCCACGCTCGACGACTACTGCATCAAGACTCAGGTCAAGTCCCCGACGCGGGAGCCCGCAGTACCAAACTCGACGTTGCGACGCAGTGCGACGTATGTAGCACGATTAGCAACAGGGCAGTGGTAGCGAAGTGGATAGTGGATAGATCGTGGTGCACTCGCGCTCGAGGAATATTGCAATCAAGCCGCAGGTCAAGTACACGATGGAGGAGCCGCAAGTATGTAGAAGCACTGCCAGCACTAACCTCAGACAGTGGATGGTGCGGTGGTGGCGCAGTAGATGGTTAGTCATCTTGCCTATATGTATGGGCCTGCGAATTGTACTGATGAAATACTTAGTAAATAATAAGTGTATAAATTGCAATTTACGATTATTCTTATTTAAGTATCATTTTCACAAAGTAGGAGTGGTAAGTCTGGAGTTAGCCTAGCTTATAGTTTTAGTTTTAAAAAATGTGAAGATAACCCACGTCCCCATCTCCGTCCGCAGCTGGATATGACGGACTTCTACGACGACGACTACGACGACCTCGAGTCGGACTCCGAGGAGGAGCTCGAGGGCGGCGGCGGCGACGGTGACGGCGACGACAGCGGCAACGGCGAGTCGTGAGAGCGTCCGCGGGTCGCGCGTGCACGCAAGCGGCCGCGCCGCGCCGCCTGCCGGCAGTGACCGGCGCGGCGCCGCCAATGATCTGTGACTACCCCGACAGTGACCACCCCCCATGCCGACAGTTATTACCGCGCAAACACCCGATGTCGACAGTTACCACCGCGATGGTGATTTGTGGCCGTCCGGATATTCGCAAATTAATTACAAGTTAAACGGTTATTACATAACATAACATAACATAAACTCACGCCTGTATCCCAGAGGGGTAGGCAGAGACCAGGGACTGCCGCTTGCTACGATCCTGACAGATCACTTTCGCTTCCTCAACATTCATTAGTCGTTGCATGCACGCACGCCGGTTTCGGGTACTTTTTATCTTTGCTAATACATCCCCTATTTGGTCGAAGTATGATTATTACCGTTTAAACAGTCTATGAATTGTTGTCGGGTGCTGACAGTTACTACCACGACGCCTAAAAAAATAAAAATTATGTAACTATCCCGATGCCGGACAGTAACTGCCACGATGCCGATCGTGATTTGCGACTATCCGATATCAGCATCGGAAATAGTCGATGTCGATAGTCGCAAATTAGTTATTACGGTATAAATAATCTACGAAAACTTACAGTGAGCGCGCGCGCCGCAGTGACCACCACAACGCAGATAATTATCTGTGACTACCCCCTTGTCGACAGTTACTGCCACGATGTGGATAATGATTTGCGACTACGTTGCAAAACAACACCATGCCACCACGACGCCTATAATTATCTGTGACTACCCAGATGCCTTCAATTATTGACGTGCAAATACTCGAAGCCGACAGTGAGTCGTCACTGTCGTCGTAGAGTACTTGCACGACGCCGATAGTTATGCTGACAGTGATCAGCGACAATGATGCTTTAATCCTATGCGACTATTGTGTTACCGACAGTTTCTGCGACTGTATTGATCAGTGACTGTCTGATGCTGCCAGTGGCCAAGACCCCACTACGCTAAATGCAGACAGTGAGTATTCCAAGGTCTTGACTGACTGACATACTCTCCATCGGAGTTCGGGATTCTTCACTCTACACGATATAACGGGTCCATCACACGCATTGCGACTTAGTTTAGTGCTTTGTGACTTGTAGAAAGACCGTGACACCGGTTTCATATGTGGCGTTGTGGTCAGTAACGAAAGTAAAACTAGTTTTGTCAGTGGCGGATTTACAAATTTGCTGCTAGTAGGCTATTCAAGTTTTGTCGCCCCGACTGACTGACGTTTGAAATTCAATACCTACGCTACGCTAGTTTAGTTCACAATCATATTTATTCTGAAATTGCAACTTTATGATTTGTGTTCTAACATCCTCATTACGTTACGAAATTTAAATTGTAATTAATATTGAAACTAAGCTGAAAATAAGTACCTATATTTAACAGTGCGTTTAGTAATCTTTTATTTTATTATACGGATTACGGACGTCAGTTTTCAGTATACTGTGCATTACTAAAATATTAAAATTTTTGTCACTCGTTTCTTTGTGTATATAATGTTTTTTTAATTTCTGTAAGATAAAAAAAATTGGGCCAAATTTGCCGCCCCCTAAAATTTGCCGCCCTAGGCTCCAGCCTACTCAGCCTACTGGTAAATCCGCCACTGAGTTTTGTATGTCATGAATTAAAACTGACTCTGCTGTAGTTCAGTTGCCCTAATGGCCTGAGTCGGCATCCTGTGCGAAGTTTAGTAAGTGGAGTCATCTGTTTGGGACATATTCTGTACTCATTATAACCCCCTTGGTTGCGCAGTCGGGTAACACACGGAAACGGTATCGTGATGCGAATTACTGCACGGCTGTTTCTTAAATTCTGTTCGCGATGGCTATAATGAGCACCTCATTTGTCGATACATGGCGGTGCAGAAGATCACTGCAAATCCGTGAATGACAAAAACAAAATGGCGGATCCATTAGCCAATCGCAAGCGCGATTTTAAGAATATGCTACCAGCAAATTGTCTTTGACTAGTGATGCAGGAATCAGGAATGTTCTGCTTTTCTATTTTGCATGTCACGTCACTCATGCATGATATAGAAACAAAAAGTTCTTACGTCAGTTGCTTGTCTAAGAAGCTGCATGTTTGAAATAATTATAAAACATTTTCTGTCTTGACGATTTAGTTTGTATTAAAAATGTATATTGTATTAATGTTGATTTTCATTTCATTGTAGAGCTAGTGATAGGTGTTATTTTAAAATTCCTCAGAAAAAAATTAAAGGTAAACTCATGTGATTGAACTATTAATTTATGTTAATTCTGAATTTTCTTGAAGAACTCCAGACAGATTTGAACTTCTAGTAGAACTTGTGATGACATTAATTTAATTAGTCCAGTCGCAGCGGCAGCACAACGACTTACACGCATGCACGTTACTTCGTTACATTGGAGGTGACTTAGCAACAAACATTTAAAGGTGCTGTCGACTGTACTCTTTCTTTTTGTTAATTTAGCAAAGTTCCATTGTGTCACACTATAAAGTATCTCTCTTGCCAACTCAAACTATAAGATAAGTAAGACAATACTAAATGGAGATTTGGGTAAAGGAAATAATTCAAATCTTGGTGGACCTATTCCAAGTAAGCAATATCTAACAATTACTGTTTCTTATAGCGAGTATACAGCTGGGCCTGCTTTCTAATGGCCCATCGAGTAGAAATGTCTCTCATCGAATGTACATTTTATGTCAAAATATTTCAGTAAGACAACTCTCGTAATTTTTTTAGCTTGTCGATAGCAAAACATTAAAAGAAACTAAGTGACGTAGGTGGTTCTTAGTCATTTTGATTTGCACGCATTTACACTACATAGTGACTTAGATCAATTTCTTAGTTTTTATTTAGGTAAACTATGTAACTGAGTACGTACGTACATACTTACGCCCACTCTGTTTCCTATGTACCTAAATGTGTATAGACGTTTTTCGTAGACTTTGTGGTGATGCAACACTCAGACAACACAAAATTCATAATGCAAAAGTATGCTCAAATAAAGAAATTTTACAAAATTATAAATATAAACCACCTAAGTATATTAATTTTAAGATAGATACAAACCTATCCTATCTGTATCGTCTTATCCTGGTTCGTAAATGAAATTATCTGTAATATAAATTTAATTAGGTAATCAATGACTTAAGTAAAATATCTTACGGTTAGTGTGCACTAAGCTAAAATTAATAGCGTATTAAGTATTAGGTATTTAATGTGTATGAAGTGATGAATGATACTTATAAAATACTTAGTAAGTTTCTAAGTTAGTACCTACCTATTGGGCTTAACAATACTTTAGTAAATGATTTGCCAATTATAATTTGTTCCAAATTATCTCCACTGAATCAATATGTTACATCTCATGAATTATTCACATTTACGTAAGAATTAGAATGTATAGTTCTGAAATTCGTCCGAATTGTTTAATTTACTTAGGCACTAACAAAAAAGGTAAGCGGTTTGAGATCTTCGTAGGTAAATTTTAAAGATGAAAGTGTTACAATTACTTATTGAAATAAATAAATGAGATGTGTTTGGATGCGATACATAATTTTTTTATTGAAGAGAATTTAGCGTATATATTTTATTCAAGAATTGGTTACAGGGATTTATATTTGTATAATTGGTGAATGAATTAAAATATAGTGGGTAAAACTGCCAACTTTATGAAAAGTCAATGCGGGACACGTGCGGGACTTTCTTAGGGCTTAAATTAGAAAATAAAAAAGCGCAACTGACAAAGTTATTTTGAAATTGTATGCATCGTTTCAACTTTTTGTAAAGATTTTTCTGATGTCCTTAAAGCAGCAATTGACAGGACGAAGCCCACACAAAAGAGACGTCGCTTCTGTACCTATTGGTTTCGTCCCGCCCCTTCAGTACATTTTGTATGAAAGTGAATACGGTATTTGACACGATCAACAATAAATTATTTCATATGCTCGATTAAAACAAAAATTACGAAATATCTCGGAAAATGTATCTCTTTTAGTCAATTACTAGTTATTACAATTTTTAAATAGATTAAAACATAAAAAGAGTGCTCTGAAATGTGACGTTATAAGCCAGTATTTTCATGCAGAATTACGTTTTAAAAGTATCTCATTTGATATTTTGTCAAATACCCAATTGGATCAACGACGCGTCTGCCGCGCCCGGCGGCCCTGCTCCACGTCCCTCCTTGAGCCGCTGGCAAAGAATTACTCGAGCCACGCCATCTAACGTTGAGTAGCAAAACTAAATCTCTACATCAAATGGGGACGGCAACACTAATTACAGATGGCGCCACTGAGATTTGTCCCGACAAAGCTTTGTTTTATGGGTTGCTTATTTTCGGATTTTTTCATGGAAATTTAACATAAAAACGTCATGAAATCCTTTATACCAACAGTAAAAAAGCAAAGTTTTGTATACCGCGAAAGGAATACAGACTGTAAGGCCTAGCACGCACTACGATTTTTACTTTTGCGACACGATTTTAAAATCACGCTGTAAAAAATCGATGACTACGGTGAGCGCACTACGATAAAAAATCGGAGATCTGCCCCTATATTACGCTCACCAAATCCTGAGCGATTCCAATCGTCTAACTGTCAAATTCCATACTGATTTGACAGTTAGACGATTGGAATGGCTCAGCATTTGGTGCGCATACAGATGCAGATACTTTATTTGTCAAACATAGGTATACAATATATGCATGGTCTTATAAATCAAATGTGCGCTATGTTTAGCCAATAAGGCGTACAAATGTTTTAAGGAAATTAGGCCGCTGCTCAGTTGCACCATGGATTTTATACAAATTGCTTGTGTTTATTTACTACTTCGAAGGATAGAAGAAAAAAGAAGAAAATCCGTCAATACTGGACACATCCTTTTACAGACCGGATAGAATTATCAATAGTTTCTTTTATCTGAAATACCATGAACTTCGGGCGTATCCAAAAAAAATCTTTGGCTATTATTGAATGAAAATTCAAACATTTGACAGATTAATAATAATTGTTGGACCTCATATTGAATACAAAAATACTAGATGGCTAGATCAATGTTATAGATGGAGACTCCGTTGGAGATGCAGGCGCCGACATGTTTACGCTCTGGACGGACGACGCACAAATGAAGCGAGTACGCGATTTTATTATCGCAGTGCGTGCGGCACCATACAAATTCATACGCTGCATTTTGTTTTCGCGACCATCGCCATAGAGTACACAATCGCGTCGCGAGCGGTCGCAGAAAAATGTGATTTTTCAGTCGCATGTGCGCGCACTGCCTTACTAACTCATGCGTTGCATTTCTGCGATAAAAATATTGTGCGACAAAAAATCTTAGTGCGCGCTAGGCCTAATACAAAGGTAACCACAAAAATAATTTTGAAACATTTCTTGCAGAAATAATCGCATACCTTTAATTAAATTCCTCTCTACTGGCTGATTTATTGATTATAAAGTATAAAAGTTAAATTTACTTAAGAAAGTAACTCAGATAACTCCTTCCAAATTCCGTTCCTATTGTATATTTTATTTTGACAACCCTGTTTCCCTACCTTTTAACTTGATAATGGCATATCTAAGCACAGTCTCGTGCATTGCCAAGCGTGGCAAAAAAAAAATACATCGAAAATCGTTGTAAAATTATCCACTATATATACCATAAAAACTTGCTTTTAAAATCATACAATTTCTATATGAACGCTCTTAATTTTATTCCACTTTGGAGACGAACTTTACGCTTTATTTATGAGCATAAAATGATGCTGCGGGACTACTAGTGAAGATTCCTATTTTATTTATTACCAACAACTAAATTGTCCTATCAGATCAGAAATATTGATATCTATTCAGATCTGCCCAGTTCAATGCTGGCTGGCTCTGGGTAATTAAGTGCTGCTGCTTACCTATTTTGAGATACTGGCTTAGGCCCAAAGAAATGCGTATTACATTGTATGATTATGGTTTTATTACATAAAACCGATGTTTACAAGTACTCAGGAACATTGTTTTACTGGCTTTACATTTGCTAAAAATGGGTTGAATTTTACTTAGTTTTAGGTTTAAGTCTAGTTACATAAACACTGCCTCTGTTTTTAACGAGTGTGAAAGATGCGGACCTGAAAACAAACAAGAATGATTAAACATAAGTTTTAACTGTGATTCTAAATGTAATTCATTAGTAGATATTCATTCACCTGCACGTAATAGTAGTTTATGCAACTGTCATATAATGAAGTGATTATTAATAAATGAGTTTATGAAACGAACGCAGCGAGTTTCATAATAGTAACGAGTGTTTTAATACCCGTGTTATATGCAGTTGCATACACTACTTTATCTTCACTAATGCAATTAAAAATTAAATTCACGCGTACGTGTATAATCACAGTGATTTTGCCGCCATTAAAATTTAACCAATGAGAGCGCAGCTGCGCGCTTCAATAAAACGCGACCAACCTGATTGGCCCTGCAATCAAGTTGGTCGGTCGCGTTTTATTGATGTTATAATGAGATTTTACGATATCGATGTGAATATTATACCATCATGTGAAATTGCTTAAATTGAGTGTTTTGTTGTCTGCGCTATAACAGTAGTAATTATAAGTCAAGTATTGAAAACATAAGTAGAATGTTACAACATTAGTGTACATAAATAATTTTTTTGGTATTTGTTTACTACAATTTATAACCTATAAACTTCTTGATAATCGATTTACTTCCTGCAAATGGTTTAGAAGCCACAGTTTTCTATTGTAAACTGGGCAGTAACTGCGTAGTAGGCACTGTTTCTTTTTTTTAAAAGACACAACATATCTCTGGGGTTTATATAATTACAAAATGTTGTGCTTTTCCTATACAAATAGTCAAGAAAACGGGATATCCTCCATTTTTAATTTTTTGACAGTTGCCACCCCTATTTGTTTTTTTTATCAAAAAGATACCGTCTAATAGATGGGTAGTGGATTATAACCCAGTAGTTATAATCCAGTTTTAATCCGGGTTATAACGTTATCGACCAGTTTTATCCCATTAACTACTTTTTTGGTGGGTCAAAATGAAAGACAGGAGCGATACGATTTAACAAGAACAAATTACAACTAAACAAATACGCTTTGGGTAATCGGGAGTTTTGCTGGACATTATAGTGCCATAGTGATTTATTTTTGCACCACTGAAGTATTTTTAAGTTTTAATGAACTGCATACACTTTCAAAATACTATGTTTTCTATGAATAAAAGTTCAAATAAAAGCGTGTCGGGCCACGCGTAGCTTAGGGTTCCACAGACATCTAGTTATTACAACCTATTACCTAACATAATCACACAATTCAGCTATCAAACAAAATAAGAGGCTTTTTTACTAATCCCATTAATGTAATCGACCATTAACCTGTAAAGCCTAGTCAGCTGTGATAATTTTTCTTTTAAATTTATTATATTTGCTACTATCGTCATTTTTTCTAGATTTTTAAATGCAAAGGTTTAGATTGTAGAGGGGGGACGACACAGGTACAAGCTAAATATTTCGAAAATGGATGCCTCAATTGTAAAATGATCTTAGTAAACTCCCAATGTTTTTAAAATAGCTATCCAACGATTCCCCACACGGTGGGTTAGAGAAGAAAAAAACGCCCCCCCCCCCTTTTCATGTTAGGGGAGGTACATTAAAAAAAACTTTCTGACATTTTATTATTTAACTTTGTCGGCGTTATAAATATGTATACACAATTACACATACCAAATTACAGCTTTCTAGTACCACCGGTCTTTGCGCTAGGCCGCGGACGGACGGACAGACAGACAGACAAGTACCACCGGTCTTTGCGCTAGGCCGCGGACGGACGGACAGACAGACAGACAGACAGGCGGACATGGCGAAACTATAAGGGTTCCTTGTCGGACTGCGGAACCCTAAAAATGGAAGATTTAACCTAAGTAACATGTTGTAAGATTTGGACTAAGTGACACGCTGCACTAAGTGCCCGTGAAATATTTTCAGATAATGTAGTCCTAATAATGATTCTGCATCTGTACTTTCTAAATAATCCAGAAATATTTAAGTAAAACGCCAAGTGCATTCAACACAGGCGGGCATCATCACTTCATCAGGAACTGCAGTGAGTGACTGAATCCTTTACACAATGAAAAAGTGCATAAAATATCGCGTTGGAAGTTCAGTCAGCATTCAGGCCAAGGTCATTCAGGTAAACAGTGATCACAGTAACAATAAACAATGCCGGTTCGATAAAAAAAAAACACGAAATTATACCAAAAATCGCTCGTGCGCATTCTAAGCAACAAAGTACTGGAGTGAGTGCTGTGCCGTACGCATTGTGCACGGCGCAAGTGCGAGCGAGATTGACGATGTCGTTGTCCCACTCGCTCACGCCCGGGGATTTCCGGCGCAAAGGATCATAAAAGTGTGGCTTGCTTAATATACTTTATGAGATGCATTGCCTGCAATGCTTAGGTTTAAATGTACTTAGGTACTTAGGGCCACTTGCAGATCTCGCAAACTAGAGTTTAAGTCAAGCATTTGACAGATAATGCACGAACTGTCAAAATCTCGACACTCCATTTAGGACACTAGCCCTTAGTACAATGCGAGCGCAAGAGATAAAAACTAAACATCGAAGTGAAATCCCAACCTAATATTGTATTGTATGGAGAATTTCCTGTATATTTTTGCGTGCATAATTTCATAACGATACATGCAGCTTACAACTACAACGCCCGTGCACATTATTCGACGTATTCCGTATTACTATTGAACGAAATCATTATGAACCGCCATAATGGGTTATAACGGGTGCATAACTGGGTCAAAACTGGATTATAACTCACCAGTGGTTTATAACCTGGGCCATTACCCATCTCCTCAGGCGTCAGCATCAGCAGCAGGACTAACTATAACTCCTTGCCTTGATCTGTCCACAGACTACAGACAGACTGCATTTACCTATCTTGCTTGACAAATGTCATTTGCTCAGATTACTTTATAATCTGTGCATTGCATTTGCTTTTTTTTGTGATGTTTGTTTGCTAGGTACCTACCCCTACCGAAAAACAACGTAAACACGACGGGAAAACGCGAATTTATTTGCTAAAATATAATCACAATGAGTTACGTGAGTGACTTATCACAGTCTAGTGAGTACTTGAGCTTCCGAAGCAGCATTCCCTTGAAAAAAGTAGCTGTTGACTCAGACGGTTCAAAGGTATGTAATTCAGTCACTCTGTAGGTCTCACTCAAGGCTTTCAATCTGAAGCATTTTAATCAGTGGTTGGAAAGTGATAGGTCTTTTTTGGTCCTAGCGATATGTTGGCATGGTATTAGTACGGAGCGCGACGGGCGCGGTACGGCATTTCGAGCAGAGTTAGACATATTTTAGTAGTATCTAATTTACTGTCAATGGACAGATTTTAGGCATTAGATGGTACTAAAATTTACTAGCCCCAACTATAAAAAAATCATCAGATATTTTTTGCAAAAAGTCTTTCCAAACTCTCAATCACAAAGTCAATCAAGGACTACATAATGTAGTTTATGCCAAATCAATCGTTTTCAGCCTATGGTCATCAGACAATGTGCCTTTCCACCTTTACTTAAGGGGCTCCAGGGAGTAACACTAGCACCACCGAGGAAAAAAAAACGTATCTTTTTTTACAGATAAAATTTGCAAAAAGTGTCAGTACAATCTCTCATGTTAATAATCATGTTAATGATGATTTTTAGGACCCATGGCCGTGAACCTAAACTAAAAAACCTGGGACTAGATTGGATTAACTCCAGAAATGGCTGTTTCTGTTAATATGATTGAGAGATTGTACTGACACTTTTTACAAATACGATCTGTTAGAGAAGATATGATTTTTTTTTTCATTGGTGGAGCTAGTTAGTTCACTGGATCCCCTTAATGTGCAATAAACATAATAATAATAATAAATAATTATAATAAAACTGAACTGTCTGATTTTGACTTTCACAGACATGGAGGATATTCGACTCAGGCCCAAAGTCTGTAGGGTGCCCCTTAATATGTCTGCCACCAGTGTCAGGAACAGCTGATGTGTTCTTTCGTCAAGTGATGGGATTGGCTTCAAGAGGTGTCCGTGTCATCGCAGCCGAACCTCCTGCATACTGGAACTTGAAGGAATGGTGTGACGGCTTCAAAAGACTTATTGATTATTTGGAGCTAGATAAAGTGCATATTTTTGGTGCTTCATTAGGTAACTATTCTTTGGACTATGCCTTTGGTCACGCTTGACTACTAAAACAGCAGTTGTGGGTTGGATTCCTGTTAGAGGCCGCCATACTTGATTTGTACATAAGCAGCCTATATGCGTCCCACTGTAGGGCACAGCCCTTCTCTCAGGGAGAGAGTATGGGCTTAATCACCACGCGTGCCCACCGCGGATTGGCGATTTCAAGCGCTGAGGTATGTGAATAGCTCAGACACTCAGGTTTCCTCACGATGTTTTCATTCACCGTTAGCGAGTGGTATTGCTACTATAACTTCACAAATGTACATAACTTAGAAAACCATGTCATAGGTACATGCCCGCACCGGGGATCGAGCCTGGGTCTCCCACTTCCGAGTCCGAGGTTCTACCCACTAGGCTACCACCGCTGCCTGATTTGTACAAATAGCCTCAATCTGGGCGATTTTGCATGCATGTGACATCCATGCCTGGTTACCCATAGCAAAGGATATCCTAGATTAAGACTAGGATAAGTATTTGAGTTGTGTGGAATTAGATTAGATTAATACTCTATCATTACTTATTTCCAAACAAAATTGCAAAACTTCTAAAGTCTTATGTAATGTCCTGTTCAAAGTTTTGTGTGCAATAATGTAATACAATAAGTCTGTCACTTCTAAAGTAGTAACAGTATCGCTGCAATAATCAATATCTAAAGTTTCTGAAAATTATTAACCACAGATTCGCTCAGAAATTTCCATGCTCTCAAGTGTCATATAGCAACATTTTTGCGTGAGACTGCTGACTGACTGTACCATTCTCTCAACACCTGTAACATTTTTCTCTTTCTCAGGAGGCTTCATAGCCCAAAAGTTTGCTGAGCTGACTAGTAACTGTCCCAGAGTGGTGTCTCTGGTTCTCTGCAACACATTCACTGACACCACAGTGTTTGAGTACAAAGACTCCGCTGCTCTATTTTGGCTGCTTCCCTCCTTGGTGCTTAAGAGAATGCTCATGGCAAACTTTACCACTGACAAAGTTGACCGGCGGATGGCTGAGTCTATCGATTTTATGGTCGAAAGGGTATGTCTGTTAGTCTTAGTCTGTCTAAAGAGTAGGCCTTTTTATTTGATTAAGTTAATTCATGATTCTCTGACCAGCCCCTGTACTCTCGACATTAATTTACTCAACTTGCATTAATAAATTAATTTAGCCTAGTTAGGTTTCTGATGCACTCTAAAGTATCAATAAGTATAATGCTATTTGTTATGGCTAAAACATTTACTGAGTCGTTATTTGTGACATATTGCAATTAATAACCTATTTAGAGACTAAAAATTCCACCCATGCCGGGACTTGAACCCGCGACCTCTGGCTCACCGTGCCAGCGCTCTCCCAACTGAGCTAATGGGCAAGTGCAAGCATTGATGAAATTTCGAGCCTTTTTACAAACTTCTCTGTATTATGTACAGGCAGCGACATCTGGCCAAAGCGAATTACATCACTTGCAGCCTGAGTAACCCACTTTGCAGTTAGGTTCTTACATCGGAATGACATGGGTGGAATTTTTTGCCTCTAAATAGGTTTTTAAAAGGCATGTATTTAACGCGGCGACAAATTGATACCATTCCGGATCTTAAAAAAACTGAAAATGGATCGTAAATAAACTACTTTGGCGACTAATTTGAGGTAGCATCTTAACTAGAAAGCGGCGGCTTTTTAATGAGTTTTGAGGTTTTATTTAAATTTTATCTGGCAGTGATTTTCTTTTGTGGCAATTGAATTTCTTCTAAGGCGACAAATTATTGGCGGATAAAAAAGTTAAAATAGGCTTTCATAAATTCTAAAATGGGGTTGTCTATAAACTTGACCAAGGTCTTAAATAAATACAAACAAGATCTTAAAAAAATACTTTTGGCTACATTTTCATAATGTAGGCCCCATGACTTTTCCATGCACCAACCTGATTTAAGTTTGACTCAAAACTAAGTTTTTTAGTGAAATATTTTTTTTCGCTTTTATATAAAAAAAAAGAACTAACACCCGAAGTTTCAGGATGGAGCGTCGCTGCGCTCCGCTCCATCCTGGAACTTCGAACCTATTTTTGCTTATGTGTACTGACCTAACAACCAACCCAAAATTTAGATTGCCAGTAGTTGCCAGTGAAGAATGTTTGATATCCCCTCGGGATAATTAGTCGCCACATTAGGTTTTATAATACCTTAACCAGTTTTACACTGATCCCGCTTGATATATTTGACACCTTACAATAGCAGCCGTTTTTTAGTGTTTTTGATCCTAGCCTTTTGTTGCTTGTATAGTTTAATAGTTGCTAAGATATTTAATCACTGAAAAGTTAGTTTTTTTGTGACTTAATAGAAAGTCGCCTAAAAAGGATTTCAGTTGCCGTGTTAAATATTTGCCTTTTTAAAATTGTCCTCAGCACGGGTTAGTGCAACAAACAATATATAATATTGCAATTGATTTTATCGCAATTTGGAACAAAATAATGTCGAGATTAGAGGACAGTGACACTTTATAACATAACATTCACCCAACTTGTCCTCGTCCCAAATTAAAGTACCCTGTGATATGGTAGCCAGACAATCACGAAAAACATATAAACATGGTAAAACAACCAAACTGATGCTATTTGTACAAATCAAAGTACTAAAAATCGCTACTGCATCGCTACAAAAAGTCGCCGTGGGCGAGGGCCCTAAGGCGATCACATGATGTTTCATCCATCCTTTATGATTATATTACTATTAGTAATAAGGCCGCCAATTGTATCTTTTCTTTTGTCATTGCTGTTTCTGTAACATTTTTTCCGGTATACAATAAAAAATATTCTCATCTTACTATGCCAATTAGCGGACTACTTAGGAAGCCATAATTTCACCTTGTGTGACAATTTATCTTTTTTCAGTTGGAGACACTAACCCAAGCAGAGCTAGCTTCAAGACTGACTCTAAACTGCAGCCCCTGCTATGTCCAACCGCAGTATCTAAATCAGACCCCCATGACCATAATGGACGTCTGGGACGAAAGTGCTCTGAGCTCTAGCGTTCGTGAGGAACTGTACAAATCATATCCACATGCTAAACTGGCACACTTGAAGAGTGGTGGCAACTTCCCTTATTTGAGTCGCAGCGATGAAGTCAATTTACATTTACTTGTAAGTGTTATGTTAATTCTTAGGCTATAATTCCTCGTGAACCGAAACTAGCGTGCGCGCATGCAGCGAGCTTTTGCGTCGCAATTTTTTTCTTATTCTGAACCACAGAGTTAATCTAATCTACTGTTAACTGCTGTCAGTGGTTTTTTTTTTGTATGCACTTTGGTCAATTGACAGCTGTTACCAGTAGATTAACAGCTTTTTAGTGTACGAGAAACTGGGGGTTAATCTGTCAATCGAATGTTGTTGGTTGTAAACCTTGCACGGCAATCAGGCCCGGAACTATGGGGGGCGAGCAGAGGCGCCAAGTTCATGTATGCGTTCCTTACGCTAGTAACATAACGGAAGACTTTTTCTGAAAAATATTCATTAGGTAGGTAGTGTTGTTCAGTCAGTAGATGACAAAACGGAACTCAAGCGAAAATCGTAATTATCAGGGGTAACGTTCCCCCCAACCCCTGTGTGTCGTTGGTATAATACATGTCTTTCTTCTTCTTCAACCCTCTCTCCTGTGAACCGCAAATATGTCTACCGCGTGAAATATTGTCTCGCGCAAATAAACATTGTAAAGTCTTGAAAACCCCCTTTTATTCTAATCATCCTCATTATCATCATTCAGGCACAGGAAGTCCACTGCTGGACATAGGCCTCCTCCATGGATTTCCAAAAAGACCGGTTGGAAGCGGCTTGCATCCAGCGTCTTCCTGCCACTTGGATGAGGTCATCTGTCCATCTTGTGGCTGGTCGTCCTACGCTGCGCTTACCAATATGTGGTCTCCATTCGTGAACTTTCCGGCCCCATCGGCCATCAGTTCTGCGTGCTATATGCCCCGCCCGCTGCTACTTCAACTTACTAATCCGCTGGGCTATGTCGACGACTTGATTCATTTCTCATCATTTTATTCTAATAGTAGGCTCTATAGCAATATTATAAACATTGGAGCTTACTTCACCACAGCGCCCAGTAAATAATATGTTTCAAGTCAATCAAGTGCAATCAAGTTTTTGCCTCGGGTCGGAAAAATCGCTGATCGGCAATAAATGTTTTTTCTTTCTTTCTTATCAGCTGTCAGTTCGAAAAAGTGCATACAAAAATACAACTGACACTGTTAACACTGTTGTTGTACGAGATACCGGGGATTAGTTTATAGTCTTCATTTTGTGGCACCTTCTTCTTAAGTCTGGCGCGGCGTTATACTTGGATTTAAAAAAAACACCGACCAAGTGCGAGTCGGACTCGCGCACCATGTACTTACATAATTATAAATAGTTCAGGAATCGAGTCTCGCAGTTTTTTTCCGAGCTTTTCCCGAACTTCAAGGACTTTTTTTTATGATTTAATTACAAAATGCATAGTCTTCAGATTTTTCCTTGTATTTGTAGTATAAGACGATATTACTTAGCAAATTTGATAATTCTAGGTCAACGGAAAGTACCCTATAAATTTTGACTCCCTTGAGTGTCGAAATATTCGTTTTTTGCGGCATAAACGGGCGTATCAATTTTTTTTTTTACGTTAACTAAGAAGTTTGATTTTTTTTACAGCTTCAAGGGCCTGTAGACCTGAGTATATGGTTTTAATTTCAACTCGATACCTACACGCGTTCCTGACATAAAGGATCTTGACATACAGACGGACGGACGGACGGACCCTAATATGTAGTTAAAGTCGTGGCAAGTGGCAGACCCTGGTCTCTGCTTACCCCTCCGGGTTACAGGCGTGAGTTCATGCTATTTTTTATTAAAAAACCTATTCCAGATCCACCTTCGCCAGTTCGACGACACACCTCACTCTGCGTCCTACGTAAGTCTGCTCAAGCCTTCGCCGTCCTCTAGCAACCCCGAGGAGGGAACCGTCAGCTACTTCAACGAACGGGACAAGTTTGTGAAAATCTCATGAGATCCGGCACAAGAGCTTTACGACATTGGACCATTATTCGCATGTTTTCCCTATTTGCAATAATTAGGTATTTTAAGTGATTTTAAATGAAAGGAAAGGAAGAAGTTGAAGGCAAAAGCTTAGTAAAAATACTCCAATTACGCTTAGTGAAGCTCGAGAGGAAGTGAATGAAAATTTCTTTAACCCCCAATTTCTGATTTGGGTTGGGGTGATGAGAGCGGCGGCGGGTGCTATGATCCGATGACTTAAAAAAAAAATATTAGAAATTTTTGCATGTTGCATCCGAAAATATACTTAAAATAATACTTTGTAGGGTTCCGTACACGAAGGGTGCCAAACGGGACCCCATTACCTACTAAGTATTCTCTGTCTGTCTGTCTGTCTGTCGCCAGGCTGTATCTTATGAACCGTGATAGCTGAAAGTTGAAATTTTCACAGATGATGTATTTTTGTTGTCGCTGTAACAACAAATACTAAAAACAGAATAAAATAGACATTTAAGGAGGGCTCCCATACAATAAACGTAATTTTTTGCCGTTTTATGGTTGATATTAATAACGGCAACAGGTAGACGCTTGAAATATTCACAGAATATTTAGTTTTATATTCGCTTCCAAAATAAATAATTAAAATAAAATAAATATTTAAAGGGGGCTCCCATACAACAAACGTGATTTTTGCGGTTTTTTCTCGATCTTTGTGTTTAATGTTGTATAGATAATGGTACGGGACCCCTCGTGCGCGAGTCCGACTCGCACTTGGCTGGTTTTTCTTTTTTTAGGGTTCCGTACCCAAAAGGGACCCTATTACAAAGACTTCGCTGTCTGTCTGTCCGTCCGTCCGTCCGTCTGTCCGTCTGTCTGTCATCAGGCTGTATCTCAAAAACCGTGATAGCTAGAGAGTTGAAATTTTCGCAGATTATGTATTTCTGTTGTCGCTATAACAACAAATACTAAAAACAAAATATAACAATTATTTAAGGGGGCTCCCATACAACAAACGTGATTTTTTTGCCGTTTTTTTATCTTTGTGTCTAATGTTGTATAGATAATGGTTCGGAACCCTTCGTGCGCGAGTCCGACTCGCACTTGGCCGGTTTTCTTCTTTAACTTTCTCTTTTATATAAAAATAATCATTCATAAGTGAATATGTAAACCCTATCAATCAGTCCGTCATCACTTCCTCCCGAAGAACCGAGCCAGACTGAAATAATCACTAAGTATGGCGTAGTATTTAGGTAAAAAGGTTAGGTCTTCTATCAACTATAAAACTATTTAATTTTTCAGCTGAGGCTATAGCGAACAGCAAAACTTGAGATATGACTTATTTTTATGTTAACAAGTGTTGTGTCAAACAGCAAAAATATTTTACTAAGACAAATTGGTTGTAAAGTTATTCAAATATAGCTCATGATATCACCGTGTACTCAACTGTTGAATAAGAATGGTAAAATGTATGAAGGTAATCAAGTAAGTGAATCCGGAGTTAAGTTAATAATAAGAATGGCGAAGTTAATAAGACTTATAAATTGTGTCAAACAAAAGATATGTTAATAGAATGATGATGGAATTTGTTAAGTAAGGGGAGTAACTCAAATAAAATTTAAATGCGAAGACGCCACGTCCCCACGTTAATAAAATGTATAAACAAATGAAACATAACCTTGTACATTTTCTGAAAATTGATTGGCTAAAGATAATAGTCGTGAATGTTCAGTTAAATAATAAAAGACCCATTCGTTGTATTATAAATTGTCAAAATAGATAAAAAAAATAAATAAAAAATAAAAACCGACTGAAACATTACAGCACTAAAAAGTTTGAAATAATTTAATTAATTAGAAGTGTTATATTTATTTTGTTGCACTAACCCGTGCTGAGGACAATTTTAAAAACCTATTTAGAGGCTAGAAATTCCACCCATGCCAGGACTTGAACCCGCGACCTCTGGCTAACCGTGCCAGCGCTCTCCCAACTGAGCTAATGGGCAAGTGCAGGCATCAGTGAAATTTCGATCCTCATTGGCTGCAAGTGATGTAAATTGCTTGGCATGGGTGGAATTTTTAGCCTCTAAATAGGTTTTTGTAGAAGTATAATTTGGAGTCGGTGCCCAAAATATATGTGCTGGTCATGAAACTGGGCACCGACTAAAAATTATACTGCTGCAATACCTACATGTATCATCATCAACCCATTATGTCCCCACCGAGGGGCACGGGTCTCTTCCCTGAGGAAGGTATAGGCCATACTCCACCACGGGGACCAAGTCCGGATTGGTGGAGGCTTGTAGACTAGTGGCTCGTCTACTGTCAGAAGTTGTCAAGCCGCCCTAAGGCCCCTGACTTGGCTTAACGGCTGCCATCTATCGACGGCAGCCGGCACCAACAGCTTAACGTGCCTTGCGAAGCATGGAACCGCTCGGAAAAATGCCACTCGCGTTACGCTAGTGGCCTACATGTATACATACTTCTAATTATTTAAATTATTTCTAACTTTTTAGTGCTATAGTGTTTCAAAGTAGGTTTTTGTTTTTTATTGAATTTTTTTATTTTTCAATATTTTGTGGGGGAGCGGGAGAAAAATAAACGAGTCCATTATGACCATAATTTACCCTTCTTAATTCGTTGCTTTAAAACTTGATGTTCTCAATTTCCATCTCCGAAAGTCTTCACGAGAACATCACCAAATTAAAATGGGCCCAATTAGACGTTATGTCTATTCGAACAAAAAAAGATTGTCAAAATCGGTTAAGATATGACGGAGTTATGCGAAAACATAGCAAAAAAAAAATATTACGCGTCGAATTGATAACCTCCTTTTTGAAGTTGGTTAAAGATAAGAAAAGTCAAACAAAGTCCAAGAAATTAAACACATTGTATACTTTAAACTGTGACTGGGACTTCCGTGCCGCCGCCGTTCAGTAACCACCGGGAACAAATACCGCCACTCCATTTTGTAGCCTTCAAACTCCTTTTCGATGTGGCAAATGATTGATTCATATATTCAATGATGATAAATATTTGGTTTAAGCGTAATAAGTTAAAATATAAGGTGGTTATATTCTTTTTTTTTTTGCACTAACCCGTGAGGTTTAAATAGGTTTTTAAATTTATAAGGTGGGTCAAGCAGTTGGTAAAAGTAAAAAAAAATGTCTGCTAGAATAGGGACACCGTTCTCGTTCATTTGGAGAACTGTAAGAGAACCTAGAAGAAGATTGACTATACGCATGATGATGGGCTCCCTTCCAGACCTTCACCTATCCCGACGAGTTGATGGAGAAACTAGCTCCTGCAAATCGTCTCCATTCATCCACAAATTCTAACAAAATGTATTCTACTGCGCTTGATTTGGGCACTCAAGCTTAAAAACGAAGTTCCCATGCTTCCAAATGAAAGAGAACTGAGCGCCTCATATTCATTACCATAGAGTAACTTTCATTACCCTTGGGCAAGTTTCCAGGTGTCGCCTTCCATTTGTCCACCAGAGACGAACGTTTGGGAGATTCTTACCCCTTTTAAGATAAGATAAGAACATTCTTTATTGTACCAGAAAAAACACAAACATGAAATGTTTACAAAAATGCAGTACAATTGGCGGCCTTATCGCTTATAGCAATTTCTTCCAGGCAACCGACGATGGAAAGTTGTTGAAGAAAAAGTGAGACGGGTAGTAGGTGTAAATATGAATATTCATTTACATACTTATACATAATAATAATATACTTACTTATACCTTTACATACTATAGGTATAACAATTATAAACACATAAAGTTACATAAGTTACAATAAAGTTCTACCAGAGGACAAAAGAAAACACATACCTACATTCAGGAAAACAATAATAATTGAACTATTTAATAAATTAGAGTGATAGATATAGATCGTGAACCCTGCTTTTAAAGATAGCTGGGGAAGAAGAGCGCCTTATTGAAACCGGCAGATCGTTCCACAGCCGGGCGGCCCTAACAGCAAATGAGTTGCTTAAGAACCTCGTCGAATGACTTGGAATCTTTAGCATCCGATTCTGCTCAGACCGAAGGGCCCGACTGTGGAAGTCACTGAGGTAGTTAAAGCGCTCTTTAAGATATAGAGGGGTGGTTGGATTGAATAGTACTGAGTAGAGAAGAGAAATGATGTAGGCATTCCTGCGGAAACGGATGAGGAGCCACTTGAGCTTAGTGCGATACTCGGAGACATGGTCATATTTGCGTAAGCCAAATATGAACCTTAAAGGAAAGTTTTGGAGGCGCTCAAGTTTTACCATCTCCAATAAAGAACGATATCCTACTCTCCTAGTCAAACCCCATTTACCTATTCATATCCAGACCCTATTCGAAAATATAGGTTTCCGCTTTCTCAATCTTAGTTCACAGACTTTCAGCAAAATAGAACTAACCACCTCATAGGCATCACCCGAGAGCAAGCTTCCAGATGGTCGCATTTTACCTTTCCATCAAAGACCTCCACTTGATAAAACGTACGCCTTTAAAGGCACAGTTTACAAATATATCGCAATGCCAGCCGAACAAAGGAGAACTAACCACCTCATAGTCATTACCAGATGATCTAGGGGATGCCAGTTTTTTGCTCGATATTAATAAAGGCAACAGGTAGATGCTTGAAATATGCACAGAATATTTAGTTCTATTTTCTCTTCAAAAATAAATCATAAGCAGCCTATATACGTCCCACTGTAGGGCACAGACCTTCTCTCAAGGAGATAGTTTGGGCTTAATCACCACGCGTGCCCACCGGGGATTGGCGATTTCAAGCGCTGAGTTATGTGAATAGCTCAGATACTCAGGTTTCCTCACGATGTTTTCCTTCACCGTTAGCGATTGGTATTGCTACTACAACTTCATAAATGTACCTACATAACTCTGAGAACAAAGTCATAGGTAGGTACATGCCCGCATTGGGAATCGAACCTGGGTCTCTTGCTTCCGAGTCCAATGTTCTACCCACTAGGCTACCACCGCTTCAAAAATAAATAATTAAATTAAAATACATATTTTAGGGGGGGCTCCCATACAACAAACGTGATTTTTCGCCGTTTTTCTCGATCTTTGTTTCTAATTTTGTATAGATAATGGCCGTTTTTTTTTTTTTCTCAGTCCAATGCCACCCAATGCTGTATCTTGCATCCTAATTGGCGCGCCCAGCCGAGGTCTACTTAACGTATAGTGAAAATAGCACCAGAGCAACTTTTATAAATGGCAATTTGTAAAAGTGCCACCCACATTCGCCGACATAATAACGGGCGACTGCGGGTGAAAGGACCGGTGAGGGTCGTCACAGGCGGACATACTTCAACCAAATAGAGGATTTATTAGCTAAGTGCAAGATAAAAAGTACCCGAAACCGACGTGCGTGTCCGCAACGACTAATGAATGTTGAGGTAGCGAAAGTGATCTGTCAGGATCGTAGCAAGTGGCAGTCCCTGGTCTCTGCCTACCCTTCTGGGATACAGGCGTAAGTTTATGTTATGTTATGTCCTATGCTCTTAGATACCAATCTAAGCCATCTTTGCCGTCGTCAGTCTATCTCATTGGTTGCCTGCTGTGTCTGAGACTACATAATTCTGGGTCTCCATTTTAGCAAGTCTTCCCCATCTGTTCGGCCGCCTACTTCCACTTCTCCATTTTTCCCTTTTACGTTGAAAGAAATCCTCTTTAAGTTGGACGTAACTTTGCTGACCACCCTGCTTTTCAGTAAGGCGAAATTGTGTACTAAATATTAAGGTTTTTTTTTTTATTTCGAATAAGTAAATAGCGAAAGAGAGCTGGACAGGTACTTATACATATATAATACATATTCTTGAACAAATGCCTACGTGGTGGACCTCGCCGCTTGCCATACCCGCTCTTCTTGCAAGCGCCATAGTGCCAGTATTGAACAAACAAAGGGAACTGGCGTCGAGATCCGGAATAACGAGAAATATAGGGGTTATTTTTGTACTAATAGCTAGCGATAAGAACGGTGTTTATATTAACGTAGAAGGTTAAAGGTTTTTGCAATTGTTTACTCTCGATACTTATTTTATAGACATTCCTCTAATTTAGAAGTGACATATTTAATGCATTAGTTAATTAAGTAGTTAAAGCTTTCTAGTCTGATATACAGGTGGTACGCGTTAAGTTATTTCGGTCGAATTAAAATGAGACAAAAAAATTTATGGAGCAAATAACTTAAATGCATTTTTATTTATTAACAACAACTACTTAGAAGCGTCTATGTATCTCTGTCTTTTTTTAGTGATTTCTCTTTCTTTTGCTGTTGGAGCGCCTTTTCTCTCTCTTCGTCGTCTGAGAAGTACTCTGCGAGGTCATCTTGCGGGACGGCGTGGCCAGCTAACGTTGACCCCTTGTCGGCTAGGGCTATGTTAATAAAAGAGTCCCTGTAGCTCTGGTCAGCTGGCTCTGTGGGCTCTCGCGCCAACTGTGAGTTGTGCGCCGTCACCGTCGAATAAATGGACATTGCCTGCAAGCAAAAGCCTCCATTGGTCAACAATCGTAAATTGATAAAAGGCCGTCATAGACTGGCGCTTTACTATACACTGGGTGTTTCAGAAAGGTCCAGTGAAACTTGAGAGGTTTAGTCATCAATACAAATAACTTTTATTATAAGAGCCCAGAGCCCGTTTAAGATTCACCGGACCTTTCGACCCAGTATAGTACGGTGTACGATTTCAAGTCGCATGTAGGCTCATGGATTTTGTATAGGAGGAGTGCCTCGTCGCATTGCAGGCAACGCTGTGCTATACGGTCAGACAAATTAATGGCTGTAAACCATCTCTTCCAAAGCACTGGCGCCAGTGTAATTACCTGTGCGACTAGATTGGAGACATCGCCGGCGTTAGCGGGCAATATGAGAGTGTTGTTGGTTCTCGCCAGCTTGTTGAACGCCGCCACGTACTGCTCGGCAAGAGTTAGCGAAGCCGCGTGCTTGCTGTCCTGGAAGGTGGGCAAACGAGATCCGACTTTAGTGGAGTCAATATAGAATTGATAGTAGCAGAAGCCTTGGCCTCGGTGTTTGTAACAATCGGAGCTTTGTATGCTTGAGGGAACAATCCTTAAGGACGAAACAGATTAGATTAGAACACTTTATTGTACACACCAGAAAACAACGCGGTGGCGGTTAATCGGAGCTTTGTATGCTTGAGGGAACAATCCTTAAGGACGAAACAGATTAGATTAGATTAGAACACTTTATTGTACACACCAGAAAACAACGCGGTGGCGGTTAATCGGAGCTTTGTATGCTTGAGGGAACAATCCTTAAGGACGAAACAGATTAGATTAGATTAGAACACTTTATTGTACACACCAGAAAACAACGCGGTGGCGGTTACTTCATTTACTGCAGTAGTATTTATGTGTACATTTGTATGGACCGCCACCGCGTTGGTGTGTTTAATCCTTTAATATGTAGCTACAAACTTCGGATCCTTCACTTATCGATCATGTTGCGCATTTTTAGTATTTTTAATGACTCACGATGCTCATACATAGTTATACTTTTAACGGCTCTAATCGCGATTGTTCATTACGCAAACTTAATTTCCGACGTTTCGGCAAGGTTGCAAGTTGCAACGTTGCTGTAGCCACGGGTAGAAACCGACCAAATGCGAGTCAGACCCGCATAGCGAGGGTTCAGTACTACCAAATCAATAAATAAGATATTACGTCGCACAGATGTGTATACTTTCATGCAGTTTTCGACCCATAGCGGTAGTCTGACTCACACTTGGCCGGTTGTTATTTGTTGTATATCAAAATCATACCAAGTTTGTAGTTGGTTAATTCGGTTGTCCCAAAAATAAACACAGAAAGGGACCTTTTTTTTTTCAAAACAGATATTTCCACTATTGGTTACTTATTTGGTTCCAGTAATCAATAGTGGTAATATCTCGGAAATGAAAAAAAAAAGTCCCTTAACGTGTTTATTTTTGAGACAGCCGAATTGGATCTGTGATTTCCGCACTTCGCCTCTGCCAGAGCTGTGAGATTTCTCTAGCCAGCCTATCGTTCCAAAGAGTCAGCAGTACTCCAATGACAAGTATTTATTACGGCAGAGCAAACACAAAAAAAAACTTAAAAATCATGTTTCTTGGACAGAGACGTTGTAGACATATTGTTTTTTTTTTTGGGTATTGAGAACCCTAAAAAAAGCGAAAGCAATTTGAAAGTCGCATCGTCAACTTACAGTGTTGGCGAGCGAAGACCCGACGAGTGTCAGACCCTTGGCGCGGGCTTCCGCCACGGCGAGCATGGCCTGCGCCTCACCTGACGCCTTGTTTATCTGTTCCTGCTTCTCCGCCTCTGCAGTAGACGAGAGTAATATAGATTAGAGATAACTCGGTACAAAATTTTGTCTGGACTCGCCTGTATCTACAGGTTTAGAGGACAACGCTGGTTTTAGAGGACGGCTATAAGATGCTTCTTCTAAAACCAGCTACATTTGTCATTTGGGATCCTACATACGTGGGGCGATCCACAAATTTTTTCACGCGTTATGTGATAGTGTAATGGTGGCTCGAAAACAATGGTGTTACCCGAAGCCAGTATCCGCGCCTGCCGCTTGCCCTCGGCCACGTTGATGTCCGCTGCGCGCACGCCTTCAGATTCCAAGATGGCCGCCCGCTTCCGCCTCTCCGCCTCCACCTGCATTTGCATCGCATCTTGCACTCGGACCGGCAGCTTGATGTCCCCTGGTAAACATATTAAGCTAGTCAACCACTAATAATGAGTGTCTTATGAATACTGAAGAGGCATTCCTAATTTTGGGAATATTCCCCGAATACTCTGTGCTGTATATTTTTCTCTGGCCCACTACCATAAGCTGTTTCGTCGTGGTGATTGATTTGCATCTTCCAATGAAAATTGCTATACTTTGGCCTTTTCATCTATGTAATGAGATGACTTATACAGCGTCCAGTGGCACTTTCACTCATACTAGATGGGCGAAGGGATCACTCGGATGCTGCAGTGTCTGGGACATTGTTTTTTAGATGGAGTAGGCTTGCGCAGCACCTATACCATCCTATACATTTATGTAGCAAACCTTGTAATGTTCTTCTAGCTTGAGTCTGGAGATGCTTCATATGGGGTGCCATTAGAGGTCTTGATTAAGTTTTTGGTTTGATTTAGGTATTATATTTAAATTTTAATCTTCTTCTATTTTACTATTTTTTTAAAATAAAAACTGTCAATCTATCAGATTAACAATATATTTTATTGTATTTACTGATATTTTAATTAAATTTATATATAGAAGTGTATTTATTCATAATAATACACCTTCTAAAAATACATAAAGGTTTTGTTGGTAATGATATAGTTGTGCATCTCTACACTAGGCTGTGGAACACTAGTTACAGTACTCTACTAGGCTTTCAAACCGCTCGCAAATCGCTAGTGTGATAGTGCTGTTACATTGGAAAACTCAGTTAAAAACCAATTATACTTTTTAACTTTGGCCTTTGTCGCAGTATTGTAGCTGTTAGCTTTTATTTTATTTCTATAATAAAATTGTATAGAATAGTATAGATATAATATGAATTGTCAATACTTAGAGAAGTAATAATATTGGTAGCTAGAGGAAATTATGTTCAGTAACTTACGAATCTCATATCTCAAGCAAGCGATACCCCACGCTTCGCTGGCTTTGTTAATAATTTCTACAATTGAGACGTTAAGAGATTCTCTCTCCCTAAACACTTTGTCAAGAGATATCTTGCCCAGTTCCGACCTCATGGTTGTTTGAGCCAGTTGTGTGATGGCAAACTCTGGGTCTTCCACACCATAAGAAGCTGAAGCAAAGAGTACATGTGAGGAGCGTCTGTTCAAAAGGTTATATTTACACATGGCAATATTTTTTTTTTTTTTTTTGTTTCCGGTTCCTAACATAAATATCTATTGAATCATACAGGTAATTCTGTCCTAAAAGTTATATTTCCCATATAAAAACGTGTCTAAAAATCGTAGTCCCAATCAAAAAGTTATATTTACGTTAGATTTACACACAAAGGATTCTTGTCAAAGCTGTTGTGAACAAAAGGATATATATTTCATACAATAACGCAGTAGAAAGAAAAGTTTCATTTAAAAAGTTATATTTGTATTATTAGATAAAAAGTAAAATAAAAAGTACCCGAAACCGGCGTGCGTGCATGCAACGACTAATGAATGTTGAGGAAGCGAAAGTGATCTGTCAGGATCGTAGCAAGTGGCACTCCCTGGTCTCTGCCTACCCCTCTGGGATACAGGCGTGAGTTTATGTTATGTTATGTTATGTTGTATTATTTAGGATGAATGTAATGTTTTAAAAACCACTTAACCGTTTAATTTTAGTTTTTAATCTGGTTACACAATTTGCCTTCCCTCCCAGACAAGAAAAGAAAGACAAATTATCAATGGTTGTTTCTTTTTAATCTGTGTTAAACTGTCATTATTTTGTCGTGTCTTTTCCAGTTTTCCATTCCAGTCAATTCAAAATTGTTTAGACTAAAAATTGTTTTATCATTTTAATATCTCCGTTGTATGTGCTGTGCCGTCTTTAATGACCAATAATGGATACCACTGTCGAGACTATTAATAGAGGATTTTAATTTATATTTAATTTAAGTTAATTTAAAGATTTATTTGTTTGTTTAGATGCCTGTAAGTTTAAAGATGCAGATGTTATTTTCTGTTAACATAAGATTTTCGTTATGTACCTATATCATGGATATAAGGGTTCCTGCAATGATAATAAAAAATATGATTATTTTCAAAGTGTTTTAACCAAAAAGATATATTTACAGTACTGTCTGGTCAAAAGGTTATAATTTCCAAGTGACTGACCAAAAGGTTATATTTGCAACTTATTGTTTTTTATATCTTTTTTATATTACATCGTATAATAAAAAAAAACAACGCTAGGGATAATTTTAGTTAATTTAAGCAGATATTGAAAAAAACAAAACAAAAATTAGCTCAAACTAAATTTTTAAACGTTTTTTTCAGTTTTTCTAAAATTTGCTTATGGTGTACTTATAACCTTTTGAACAGACGCTCCTCATGTTAGAGCGTGTCTCCAGCTAAAAATCATCCAAAAATGGTGGAAACTATTATCATGTATTAGTTACTGGTAGACTTGCGCAAAGTGTGTCCTTAGAGGGAGTTGTTATATCCCATATCTTTGCTCACCGGGACACACTATATCTGTATCATATCTGGCTCACCACTTGTATCCTAGCTCATACGACATACAATCGAGTGAGTGTGTTTGGATACAAGAGCTGTAAGACACAAGTGGTGAGTAAGTCTAGTTTATCTGTTTCCTACTTTATCCAGCTGACGCGCTCTTTTTTATACTATCAGTCTATTCCAATAAGAGGAGTTCAAACCAGAATCAAAATGTATATCTATTAATTAACTTTTGACACTTTATATAGGTTTTCTCATTAATTAAGTGAACTGTAAGTTTATATGATTATCGTCTTTACCGTTCATCTTTTTAGTACGAGTACTGCGACCAAATGCCCGATGTTGACCGAGCAAGCCATCCGTACCAATAGCGATCAAAAAGATCACCAAGTCAATACATTTGTAGGAGTCTGGTGACCCCTTTCTCGTCTCTCGTTTATTACTGCGACGAGAAATGCTGCCGAACGCATCCGATTTCAGCCGATCTCGGTCTCGCTCTCGCGCACTGTGTGTGAGCTGGATAAAGTAGCAGGAGCTAGATGTCTACCGTACTGAGTTGAGAGTATAGTGAGGGAGCCAGATATAGTTGACATCTCTGGGATATAACTGGGACACAGTTGACGGCAAGGGAGATGTGTGTCCTCTCATATCTGGCTCCTGAGTTACCCAAGGCTAGTTACTGGAGTAGGTAGCTCAACATCAGATCAATGATCTTCAATGGTCTCACTTATAAAAACATGATTCGCTAAAACACTCCTCAGAGGCAGTCTAAATAATCTTTCCTTGCGCAACAGACTATTTAAATTAATTCTGAGAAGTGTTTTAAGGTTAAAACAAGATTTATAAATAAGACCAGTTTTTTTTTCTATTTAGAACTGCAATCAATCCTCGGACTATGATCAGATTTGTTGCCTGTTTCTGTTTTGTCGAGCGTGTTCTCCACTGAGCTGCCGTCCAACTCAACAGGCTAAAACGCTATTATCACCAAAAATCTACTTTAGAGTTATGCGCAAAAAACCAGGGAAATAATAAAAATAAATGCTACTTGATAACTATACACAATTTGACTACACAAAGATAAGATAGATAGATTTTTTAGAGTAGGTACTATGAAATAGCTTTACCTTTAATTAGTAACAATAAATTCAGCCTAACTAACATATATATTTGGTGTCATTAAAATTTAAAATTAAAGTAACATAACTGCAATTTTCAGTTTTTTATCTCTGGAAGTATAAAAGCTAGGAAAAAATGGGTTGGAAGAATCGATAGAATTTTTGTCTGATTAAAATGTCATCAAAAAGTCAAACAAAATCGACTAAATGGTTGAGAGCGGCATTTTAGGTTGTGGATATTAATGTACCCAGCTTCTAGTGTAAGAACCAGCATAAACTCACCAAGGTAAGGGTCTACAATGCGAAGGTAAAGTACACCATCAATACTCAGGGTCACATTGTCTGAGGTGATAGCACTTTGTTTCGGCACATCAATAGCAATTTCCTTCAAACTCTGTACATATTTAATCTTATCAACTATTGGCCAAAGTAAGTTTAAGCCGGGCTCAAGCATTCTGTGGAACTTCCCCATACGTTCAACAATCCACGCCTGAAAGAATAAACACGACAGGTATCATCAGTCCGCAAAGAAGTACAAAACAGTTAGGCCTGTGGAAATTTAAACAAACCTCTTGCTGTGGAACGAACATAATGATTGTATTCAGTGGTGTGGTAGATCGGTTTCTTGTTCTGATACTGTACACGACACGAAAATCATTCTGATAATCGGTTCTAAGAGCTTTCTGAAAGTGATCATTGTAAAATAGGTTAGAACAAACACAGAACAATATAATGATTTGTGATTAAAATTACATACGAGTGGAATAGCTCTGGAAAGAAGAAGTCTGGAGCGAGTAAACATAATTTCTTAATCCGAGCAAACCGATCAGTTATTTTTTTTCAAAATTTCCGGCACCGCCGATCATCGAGCTATTCGAGCTCGATCACAGACAGTGTTGCAAACTCTAAACTTCAAGAAAAAAGATGGTAAACGAAAAAACCAGGAGACAGTAATAAAAATCAGGAGGAAAATTAAGTACCTTTTTTTCCCGAAATAAGCAAACAAAAGTTTTTTCAGCAACGGCCGTTTTGTTTATTTATATACCAAAAACCACCTAAAAGCAAAAGCACCACACCATCCAAAAAAAAGGCCAAACCAAAACTTGATCCAACACACAAACAACACCTAGCATTTACTTTATGTTATTAAAGTCAATGTTTCAAATTACCGCTACTATTTATTAATTTCAATTCATACTCGCTTACTCCCAACTCCAATCCAACTCGACAGATTAGACACAGCAGACACTAATCCCACAGCACAGATACGAAATTTAACGTATTATGTATGAATAATCGTACTCACCTCACTTGACAAGAAAACGTTCCGTTCAATGCGATATGATTAAAATAATAGTCGCCAACATAACACAACTACAAATTCCTAAAAATCAGTAGATTTTCTCTATTTACGAAAAAAACCAGTAGACCGGAGACTAGGCCTAAAATCATGTAATCTCCTGATAAATCAAGAGAGTTTGCAACACTGATCACAGAACAGAGATTTGTCTTTTTAATCTGTGAACAGAAACCAAACTTGACATTTATGACATTGTAGTATTCTCTATAGTCTGTGCAACATAGTCATGCTGACTAGTGATGTGTGTGAACCGATTACAATGGGGATGGCAACACGAAACTAATTACAGATGGCGCCACTGAGATTTGCCCCGAATTCATCACAAAAACGTCATGAAATGCTTTTCACTAAAAAAAGGGAAACCTATAGTTTATATCAAAACTGAAAAAAACTAAGTTTTGTATTACACGAAAGCAATCCAGACTGTAATACAAAGGTAACCACAAAAATATTTTTTAAACATTTCTTGCAGAAATAATCTAATATCTTTGATTAAATACCTCTTTACTGGCTGATTTATTGATTATGAAGGGTAAAATGCTAAATTTACTTAAGAAAGTTACTCGGAAACGTCGAAAATCGTTGTAAAATTAACCACATTAGGTACCACATAAACTTAGTAATAAAATAATACTACCTATTTCTACATGAACTCTCTTCATTTTATTCCAGTTTGGAGATGAAGCAGCTTCATGTGCATAAAATGATGCTGCGGGACTACTACTTGTAGGTTTCTATCACCAACAAAAAAATTGTGCTATCAGAAGTTATTAAATTAAAGTACTACGTATAGAGACGCCATCCCGAACAAAATTTGTGTCGCACAATACAATAAAGTGTTACCAACAGTGATATCTAAGCACGGCTCGGTAAAATGGTTCAACAGATTTTATATAGCTTTCGTGGATTCAAAAAATGTATTCACAGTATTAAAGTATCCACGCCAAAGTAGTCTTTCAAATTACGTAATTGGACTCGACAGAAATCGTCAGAATTTTTTAATTTCACTGCTATTTGCACCGGTCAACTAAACTCTACATGGTAGCACTGAACAACGTCAACGTCACTGTCAACGGACAACCGTTTATAGACTTTAAGCCGATGTTACAGAAGCCTCACTCTCTTCAATTCTTTATATACGATACGTTGACAAGCTCTGACAAATCTTGCCAATAACGTAAAAAGCACATTTTTTTAAAATAACATATACAGAGTGTAGCACAATAGCTAACTATCTAAGAAAGTGTAGTTTTTATAACATGACGAACACTTTTATGAGGACCACTTTGAAATACCAGTACGTAATGGCATTACGTTGTAGGCTTCCAAAGAAAATAGGAAAAAAGACTAGACAGTATTTAATTTTCCTTTCCCTAAGTATTTTCATTTAACTTAATAAAAGTAACGACCAGTGTATTCGGGTGAATTATATTACAATCAGTAATATTGCTATACTCTTAATACTCTCTCTGAAAGGTTTGTGCCCAGCAGTGATACGTATAAGTGCTAAATTATAAAAAAACAAAAACCCGACTGTTAATGAGACTTAAACAGAACCTAAACGAGTCCATTAATTTGAAAAACTCTGCAGATGGCATCTCATGTTAAGAAATGTAATTCAACAAGTAGGAAAGTTTTCCTGGTAAGACTTTTTGTCAATAAAAATACGTCCTGTTCTGCTCCTATATTTGTACTTTTCTTTGAAATACGCGGAACATATGTATGTATGATTCAAAGTTATCTATGTTTTTTTCTTTTCAGTTGTCTTAGACATATTGATCCATGACTCCCTTCTGTCATCGCCCAAGCGAAGAAACCTTCCAAAAAATATAATTGTGAACAATCTAAACTAAACAATATTATTTCCCTTGTTCAATAGTGATCAACTATTCTGACCAACTAGGTGTTCCGAGTGGCACTCAATTGGTGGTCTTATTCCGCTCTGACCAATTCAGAAACACGATTATTTTATTCCTTACGGATTTCTTTTTGTTGCACTGACCCGTGCTGAGGTTTTCAATATGTGAACAATATTTTAGTGTTGTAGGTAAGGTACCTACTGGTATGATTTAGGTAAGTGAGCTTGTAAGTTCTGTACTTTTAATCTATGAAATTACCGCCATATTAGCCGCCGAAGTGACAGGGCATAAAAAAAGTAAAATTATTCTGTAATCTTAGTTTTGTCAAGAGTTTTGCAGAACTTTCCGAAAAAAATTAAATTATCATATAATTAATGCACCTAAGTGAATAAAATTTACTTATAGTATACCTAATTCACCTAGGTGAATTAGCTCAGGTGGATTAGGTTTACGCCAGGTTTAAAGGTTAGGTTTAAAACCTATTTAGAGGCTAAAAGTTCCACCCATGCCAGGACTTGAACCCGCGACCTCTGACTAACTGTGCCAGCGCTCTCCCATCTGAGCTAATGGGCAACTGCAGGCATCAATGAAATTTCGAGCCTCTTCACAAACTTCTCTGTATTACGTACAGCGAATGGGTGGGATTTTTAGCCTTTAAATAGATTTTTTAAAAGTGAATCTACCAGTTTTTGTACTTTTTGTGAGTAGTTGTTACACTGTCTAAGAACACATGAAGGCATTTTCGTAATGTGTACAATCGTGTTCTCGCGGCAAGCACTCGTCATGGACTAAATTACGACTAAATGAGGTGCGGCTAAATGGCCGCAAAGCTTGCGATACAAATTTTGTTCGGGATGGCGTCTCTAAACGTAGTACTTTAACTCAATGGCTATACATGGTTGAGTAACCGGGAAGTAAAATGTTTAGATTGTAAATTGTTTTTTCTCGGTCTGTCTGTGAAAATTTGTGATTGCGATAGGTAGGTACTGATCTAGATAGTTTATTATTTTTCAAGCAGATGCTGTAGTTTTCAGTTCCATTAAGTTATTTCGATTAGTCAGTGATAGATAACTTTAGGTATTTATTGTAATTTTTTTGATTAAAGAATTTACATAAATTAGGTATTTGATTTTTTTCGTTGCCTTGAAGGTAATATGAAAGTATATTTTTGGCTTTTTTTGGCGTCATGTTTGACCTCAGAACATTGACAGATTTTTACCCAGTGTGTGGCAGATTCTCCACTTTTGAGATGGTCACACTAGCTCTGCCTGCCTGCACCTCTTGGTGACGTGTAGCCGGCTGTATCATTCCCCCCGTAGTTATTTTTAATTTTTATCGTAAAACAGTAGGTTTACGTGGCACTCTACCTCAATTGTTGTGCAGAGCAAGCAAGTAATAGTAGCTACTGGCTACTGCATTTATTTAATTAAAATAGCAAGACTTAAGGCAAAACTCGCTATAATCATGGGTGCGCTGGCGGCCCTTGGTACTCTACTCCTGGTAGCTTCGGTTTGGTCCGATGAAGCCCCAAAAGGACCTAAAGTCACGCACAAGGTAAGAAATATTTAAATACTTACTATCTAATTAGAAACTATGTATGTAGTAAAGTTACACACGTGTATTTTAGTAGTATGTACCTATTTTATAACTAAACGGTTCTTTGTTTTTTTAGTGGGAGGTCAGGTCAGTGAACTCTGTCATTGGAAGAGGCTGAAAAAACAACTTCCTTTGTTGCTCGTTTCCGTTATTTATAAGCCACCTTGCAACATACAAACTAAATTATAAATAAAGTAAAGTAAAAAAGTGTTTAGTTGACCAAAAAACATACGCCTTTAGATAATAAGAAATAAAATTAAAATGCGACAGTCTAGTAGCAAGTGATTTGCAGATTAAAAGCGATTTCCAACTCCTAAACTTACCTGTATCTTAGGAGTTGGACCTCTTTGACGAATGAATTACAAAATTGCATACTAACCTACACTTAAAATGAAAAAAGGTAAGTTCAGCAAAGCACAACAGAAAAATTTGGGTATATAAGACTAACCCCCAGTTTCTCGTACACTAACACACTTTTAATCTACTGTTAACAGCTGTCAATTGACCAAAGTGCATACAAAAAAAACCACTGACAGCTGTTAACAGTAAATTAACAGCTTGTTAGTGTACGAGAAACAGGGGGTCAGACGCACCACTTTCCTAAGTGTGGGTCATATAGCTCAATCTTATATAAAGATTCTTAAATCCCATTGAAATGTTTTTGCTCAATTGTTTTTTCTTCACTGACTTTTGCCCTTTTATTGTATTGTCATTGATTCAACTAGGGGTCAATTCCGCCTTCGAAATATAGGATCACTGAGTATTTTAGCTTGCAGAATTTGGATCTTTAAGATTACCTACACAAAGTAAAACCTATACAAAGCTTTTCCTAATCCTTTTGCTACTAAATAAATTAGTTAATCAGAAAATTCTTAAGAATATATCACATGCACAGCTTTAAATTGATTGGCCCCTTTAAATATAAAGGGTATATCAATAAAGCAATTGTGTATCAAATTAGTACCTATCTGGTATAAAAATCCTGTTTCTCACAGCCTGTAGCCGCATGGACAGACACTATATTTTCATTAATACTTGCACATATTCCCTACATGATAAGGACTATTATTGCATGGTAGACTGTGCTGCCAGCTAAGTGGCAAGTCTTTTTTAACTTGTGATAAAATTATGATTATTTAAGAACTTTGATCTGAATAACTAGGTAGGTAAGGCAGAGGTCTACTATCTCCCAGGCAGATTGGAGATGACAGCTAAAATGTTTATATAAAAATACAAGACCCCGTGAACTTGAAATAAATGACATGTATAATTTTTTTGTTCTCACCATTTAAACTTCCCTCAATTTCCACAAAGAAAAAAACATAAAGAATTAGCAAAGTATATGCCACAAAAAACGTATATTTGGACACTCAAGGGAATCAAAATTTATAGGGTTTTTTCCGTTGACCTAGAACAATGAAATTTGGCAAGTTTGTCTTATACCTACTACAAGTACAGGGAAAAATTTTAAACCTGTAAATTTGTGATTAAATCATAAAAAAAATGGTCGGAAGTTCGGGTCTTCTAGTCTGTCAATACAAATAACAATTACAGTGTGGGAACAACTCCAATATTGCGGAAATATTTTTGGTTCACTAATGTTTGACAAAAAACGTACGACCATTTTTAAAAATAACGTTTTACAAAATTGTCACTTGGCAAATATCTAATTTCCCAAACGTATCATTTTATAAATGATCATTTGACAAATACTAATTTCGCAAATGTTTTACTCTGCAAAGGAGTTGGCTGTTTGTAAATTTTTATTTGACCACATATTTCGTTTGTCAAATTTGCGATTTTACAATTTGTTAAGATAGTGGATGTTTCAACTATGTTTTACATAATGACGAACTTAGTTTGTGTACATTTGTGTAGTTTAACATTCCGGGATGCCTCGCTCCGCTCCGCTCGGCTTCGCTCGGCTTTGGGTTTTTTGTCATCATGGAACCTGACACTCTTCCTCGCTGCGCTCTTCGTCACACCTATATTTCTCTATTCTCCTTGGATATCTTCGACTGTGTAGGAAGGATTTCCGCAAATTGCATTTTGTCAAAAGTTGTTTATACCTTGCTATGTTTTAACAATTCACGTGTATAATAAAATAACTGATTTATATGTCAAATGATGTTTTATAAAATAATAATTTCTTTGATAATTATTTTCTAATGAGTCATTTACAGAAACAATACTTTGTATAATGATCAATTAGAGAAGCATAATTTTGTCAATCGTTATTTGTCAGAAGAAAATTATAAAAACCTATTTAGAGGCTAAAAATTCCACCCATGCCGGGACTTGAACCTGTGACTTCTGGCTAACCGTGCGAATTTGAAAATTGGTAATTTGTTTTTTGTCAATGACAGGACACCAAAATTTTCATCTGTATCAAACTAAAGTTATGACATTAAAAAGTATGGACCAGCTAATATTAAAAAACCGACTTCGAAAAACTACAGCACCAAAAAGTTAGAAATAATTTAAATAATTAGAAGTATTTATTTATTTATACTTACATGTAGGTATTGTAGAAGTATAATTTGGAGCCGGTGCCCAAAATATATGTGCTGGTCTTGAAACTGGGCACCGACTACAAATTATACTTCTACAATACCTACATGTATAAATACTTCTAATTATTTAAATTATTTCTAACTTTTTAGTGCTGTAGTTTTTCGAAGTGGGTTTTTATTTTTTATTTAAAAAATTTTATTATTCAATTTTTAGTGGGTGAGCGGGAGAAAAATAAATAAGTCCCTTATAACCATAATTTACCCTACTTAGTTCGTTACTTTAAAAGGAGTTGTTTCATGATTGTATGGAGCTCCGGCCAAGACAGTGAGCCACTAATTTAGATACACTCCGTGAATTGTAAACAACTTCCACGCACCAATTTCTCTGTATCTTCAATAATTGATTAGCAATTCAACGTTTTCAGTTAGCTTTATTGCAACACTGAGAAAATGGCGAATCCACCACAGCTGTCAAATAAAGTACATAGATAACAAATGTCAAAAACAAACGAACGACACCAACCAACGACACAGAATTCGTATTTTTTACCTCCTAAACGGACGAAAGCACATTCTAAAACCACGCATAACGACAAGTTAAAAATAAATAAATGTGTAAAAACAGGTTTCTGAACGATTTCATGTGGCTGTTACATTAGAATGTTGCCACTCCTTACATCGTTTAGGTTTATAAAAAATATTGTTTTGCCAAAAAATTACAGTGAAATAAGTCTATTTAGTAGTCACACAGTGTTATGTCTTTTTCTCTTTTTTCTATAGCAGGGGCATGGTCTTGGCCGAAAATGAAACAACTCCTTTGATGTTCTAAATTTCCATCTCCGAAAGTCTTCAACGGAACATCACCAAATTAACTTGGGACTACTTTTACGCTATTTTATTAAACATACGGATATTACTAAATGATGGGCCCCATTAGGGCTTATTTACTGCTGTCCATTGAAGAGTTCCGTTCTCCATCTCTGAAAGTCTCCATCAGATCTTCACCAAATTAAAATCGCACGGTGCGTTCATTAGTAGACCCCTCTCCAAACGCAGCATTGATATTGCGGGCTGTTTCTGCCGCGTTAGTTCCGCGTCGGAACTCGTATTCAAAAATCACTCGAATTTTCGCAGTATCCATCTTTCTTGTCTAAATTGAATAACAAAAACAATTGAAAGTCGATATTCAAATGTTTCACATTTTTTAAAAAAAGAACATCATAGAAAGCATTTGAAAAAAGTTTCATTCGAAAACCTCAAACCATGAAGATTCTATGTCAATTCAAAGAACCTATTGCAATAAAACGGCAATTTCATACTTTAACCCCTCGTCTATACGCGTCGAATTGATAACCTCCTCCTTTTTTGAAGTCGGTTAAAAATCAGTAGGAATGCACTCTCCTATTTGTACTTATGCCTGGGTACATTGTGTTAAGTGTACAATTGAATGTTAAGTGGTCAGTGGACACATAATTTAGCAATTTACCTAAGTATCTTCATACACCGACACATGAGACCCACCTACCGGAGTACAGGCATTGCAGAGGGCGAGGCAACTAAAGATAAAAATAGACTCGATTCTATTTCATTTGTACACTACCTACTATGAAAACACAATTCCTTAAAACACTCCTCAAGTGTCCGTCTGTCAGTTGAAATGTTCACAGATGATGTATTTCTGTGTCCGCTATAACAAATACTAAAAACAGAAGAAAATAAATATTTACGGGGGGGGGGGGGGGGCTCCCATACAACAAACGTATTTTTTTTGCCGTTTTCTGCTCGATATTAATAACGGCAACAGGAGGTAGACGCTTGAAATATTCACAGAATATTTAGTTCTATATTAGCTTCAAAAATTAATAATTAAATTAAAATAAAATAAGTATTTAAGTTTTATACAATAAACGTGATTTTTTGCCGTTTTTTCTCGATCTTTGTGTCTAATGTTGTATAGCATTGTGTATAATGTTGTATATCTATATCCGTACCATTAGGTAGGGAACCCTTCGTGCGCGAGTCGACCTCGCACTTGGCCGGTTTTTATATTTACGTTAACTTAGAAGTTTGATTTTTTTCACAGCTTCAAGGGAGTGGAGACCTGAGTATATGGATTTTATTTTAACTATACTTCCACGCGTTCCCGAGATAAAGGGTCTTGACAGACAGACGGACAACGAGGTGATCCTATAAGGGTTCCGTTTTTTTCCTTTTCAGGTACGGAACCCTAAAAAAGCAAGTCTTTGACAAGGCCGAGTTGAGTCTATTGCATTTTTAACATTACCGAGTAGGACCAAATTGCTTGAACTAAATCAGGTTCAAAATTCAATGGAATCATGTGGCGGTGGTAGCCTAGTAGGTAGAACTTTGGACTCGGAAGCGGGAGACCCAGGTTCGATTCCCAGTGCGGGCTATGACTTTGTTTTCTAAGTTATGTACATTTGAAGTAATAGTAGCAATACCACTCGCTAACTGTGAAGGAAAACATCGTGAGGAAACCTGAGTGAGAGCTATTCACATACCTCAGCGCTTGAAATCGCCAATCCACGGTGGGCACGCGTGGTGATTAAGCCCAACTCTCTCTGAGAGAAGGCCTGTGCCCTACAGTGGGACGTACTCGTATATAGGCCGCTTATTATGTACAACTTATGAACGACTTTTGAGCACTTGTTTTTTTTTATTGAATTGCAGGTAAGCTTCACCATGAAGGTTGGTGAGGAGAACATTGGCACTATTGTCATTGGAGTCTTTGGGAAGACCGTGCCCAAGACAGCCGAGAACTTTGTGCAACTGGCTCAGAAGCCCAAGGGCGAGGGCTACAAAGGCAGCAAGTTCCACCGAGTCATTCAAAACTTCATGATCCAGGGCGGAGACTTCACTAAGGGCGACGGCACCGGTGGTAAGTCGTCTTGCGGCTGCTTTTGGAAACACGTTTTTATAAAAAATAATTATCTGAGAGGTCCTGGGTTTGATTCTAGTGTACAAATACAAATTTCTTTATTCGTTTTCCACTACATCTTAGTCAACGTACATTGACGGTATCTACTTGTAAGTATAAAAATACCTGTAGCAGTAGACACCGGTCCTCCACATCTAGAATGGTGTTGCAAAATAGTGGAGGAAAACAATACAATTTTACAGCAAATAACCTTAATCTAATTAATGAAGTTATCTTTTAGCAAAGATTTACTACAAACTAGAAACTGTTATAGGGATTATAGATGTGTGACTATTAAATGTGTATGAGTGAAAGTGTGTGTGTGTGTACCAAAGACTGATTATTTTGTGGACTTTTTTCTTTTTTTGTGTATAATGTGTTCTCAACTCTGTCTTCTACGTTACGTACGTCTGTGATTTTTTAGTAACAATGCTACTCGCTAATGGTGTAGGAAAACATCGTGAGTACCTATCTGTGGGGTTCACAATCTGTTGTGTTCACACCTCAGACGCATATAAGTGAACTTCACGTGTGCATGTGAACTGAACACAGCTAATACCTCAGCGCTGGACGGCGTTTACATCCCATAACCTTGCGTACCTACGTAGATGCTTGAGGCAGTGGTTTGTTTAATTTTTCAGTCGGTCATTTATTGTCAGTATTGTATCAACAGCGAAATGGAAAATATGGAGCTGGAATAGAAGAATGAAATGGAATAAATGGATTTTTATTTTAAAGACAAAATCGTTACCATAATCTTACTCTCTCAAGTAAGCTCCATAACTACTGTTAGCTGTCATGTGATGTGTTGCACAATAAAAAATATTCTTATCTCATCTCCATCATATAATTATATCATGGCAAACATGCACTACTCCTCTCTCCCTGAGAGGCCTGTGCCCTACAGTGGGACGTATATAGGCTGCTTATGTTATGTTTCAACATGCACTAAAGCCCCCACGTTTACAGGTCGGAGCATCTACGGCGAGCGTTTCGAAGATGAGAACTTCAAGCTCCGGCACTATGGCGCCGGGTGGCTGTCCATGGCTAACGCTGGGAAGGACACCAACGGCTCACAGTTCTTCATCACCACCACAAAGACTCCGTGGCTCGACGGCAGACACGTAGTCTTCGGCAAAGTCTTGGAGGGCATGGTAAGTTTTTGTACAGCTTAAGATGGTATTAATAGTGATGAGAGTATTAGTCAGTCCTGTCTGTCCTTGTAGTTAGGTATAATGCCCGACCGACTACTTGAACAGGAATCCGCGCAGTCGGGATGAGTTTACTGTGGCCACGTAAGTGCAACATTTTCTTTAATTTATTTGTTAATTTGACTAAAGGAAGGTCCGAAAAAGTCCAAGCCACAGCACGCACCCCCAATACAATATGTCCAGTATTACATCCATGCAAAGTCAGACATTCGGTCAAGTTATTTGTTGGGCATTATACCTACTTGCACTTTATTTAGGTGTTTATTAAAAAAAATACAGAACTTAATGCTACTTTAACATCAAAAGTTTGTAAACATAGCTCACAATTAGCGTACATATTTTACCTCTAGGTGTAATTTTGTTATGTGTTTTAAACTCGAACATGTTTAAATTAAGTAGTAAAACTCCAAACATAAAATATTATTGTGATATGAGGTGTTCTTCGGATTGTAAGGTGCACAGGAACACTTATTGATAATGGCTTCTATAAATATAAAAGGTCTTATTTATAAAAACACAATTCCTCTAAAACACTCCTCAGAGCCAGCATAAATAATCTGTGGCTTCATCTTTCCCTTTAGCACAGACTTATTATATACATCCTCCTAGGAGTGTTTTAAGGAATTGTGTTTTTAAATATGTACCTATTGTACCTATAATGTAATTATTTTCTAATCATAGCTAACAGCCATGTAAATATTATAGAAATTAAAAATAATCTACATCTGTTTAATTAATTGTATGTAAAAATGTAGCCAATGGAGTGGTTTGCCGATTATAAACACTGATAAGAATGCTTTGTTATTGGATACAAGAATTCAATTGTACGAAACTGATGATGTTTACAGAGAATTGAAAATGTTTGCATTTTAAGTTAATTTTTTCTTGTTGCCCACAGGATGTGGTGAGGAAAATTGAGGGTACTACAACTGGAGCTAATGACCGTCCTGTTAAAGACGTAGAGATTGTGGACACCCGTGTTGAAGTTGTCACAGAGCCATTCAGCGTCTCAAAGGAGAGTGCTTAGGAATAATATATAATAATTGAATTTAAATCAATTTATGTGTATCATTCTAAGGAAAAAAATATTTTGTTTAATTTTCTGCCACTTTCTGAATTGAGAACTCACTAGGTAAACATTTAGGTATTTGTGTCCCTAGACATATACTAAAGTATTTACTTAGTGAAATTCTCAATTCAGAAACCGGTGGTTTTGGTCACAACCTTTGATTTAAAACTAAGATTTATAGAAATAAAAGAACCAGTGATAAATTTATGTTTTTAGATTATTTATTTCCTTTAAACATTCAGATGCTTCACTTTGGATATCTTCAATCTTTGCTAGACTCCCAAGCCTCCATCCATAGCCACAGCTTTTTCTTGCTTCTGCTAGTAGGTTTTTCTTGATATAAACTCTTCCAAGATTAACATGGATAGCTCCAAGGTATTTATATTCAATTCTTTTTCCCAGTTCAATGGCTTCCTTGAAGCATGCTATACTCTCATCAGCTTTGCCTAGTGTGTCATAAACTGTTCCAAGATCATTGATCTGCTGAACAATGTCTTCTTGTTCAATATCAACCGCCTGTCTCATTCTATTCAGAGCACTGATCATTAAATTTAGGCCATGTTCATACTTATTACAGTCTATAAAAAGCCTGCCATACCAATCTTCAGTTAAAGCTAACAGCTTATTTGTTTCTTCTTTCTGTTCGTTTTTGAAGGCTTCATTTAGTTTTTTTAGGCACCAGTCATAGCCTACCTGTGCCACTTCAAATTCCTTTTTCATATGACTAATCCTTGCTAGTTTGATGCTAATATGGACTATGCGAGGGTCATCCTGTGCTACTCCATCAGATAACAGCCTCTGTGAGACTGAGATAAAGAGAGTTTTTGCTTTGTCGAACTGTTCTCTCTCTAGTGCCAAGTTTGCCATTACGTCGTAAATGTATGTTATGCCAAGTTGGTGCCGTATTTGTTGTGCTTGCCTAAGTGCCACATGCAGCAGTTGTTCTGCCTTCACGAAGTCGCTTTTTTGTATGAATAGTACGCAATGTTTGATGGTTTGAATAAGTTCATCTTCGGCACTTAATTTCTGCTCCAATCCCAATAAGGTATACATAGAGAATCCCAGTGCACAAGTTACCGCTGGGCCACCCTTTGGAATGTTGTAAATTGGAATCGCTCGAATGGCTGACAGCTTAACCTTAACTTTAGATAATCTGCGATAGAGATTCCTGCAACATCTTGTGGAAAAAGACATTTTATCCCGTATTCACTGTTATATAACCTCAACCAACAGTTAATTTATTTAGGTTGCCTACGATCAAAAAAAATTTGGATAAATGTTAAATACTGAGTGCTTAGCGGTGAGTGTTTTACAATGCACCTACAAAATCACGATTAACTATTATTGTTTCAAAAAATTGAAAAACTGCTGACTGCAAGCACATAATAAAATCACAGAACACAACCACAGATAACGTTATTAGTAGGTAAATAAAATGTACAATAGTATACTCAGAATCAGACACAGACGATATAGGGAATCAGATTAATCTGTAGTACAATTTCAAAATGCCAAAAAAAGCCACAGAACACGTACAAACACTACACTAGTGATGATTCTAACAAACCGATGAAGAAACCGGGTTTACTCGACATTGGCTGAATCCTTAGGGTAGCCATTTGAATTGAAAAAAATTATAATTACCGGTTATTTAAAAAACATGATTACTTTTTATAGTGTAAGTACTTTGTCAAGTGCGGCTAGTGGCTAAGAGAAAATTCAGATTGAATTCATGATTTTTTTACGAGATGAAACCCTTGTCAACATTTTTAGGTGCAGCAGGCTGTTGAATTATGTATTTGACCTGTTTTTTACCAAAATGATCATTCTTTTTTTTACTCAATGCATTTTCATTACTTTTCATAACAATCACATTATTTTTTGATACAAATGAAAAAAACCTAAAATACATAATAAAACGGTTATTTTTTTTAAGGAATCGGAAAATACCGGTGCCAAAAATTTTAATCATCACTAACAAGATTTTTTTTTTATAATCTTTATTAAAAAAAAGGTTTTGTCGCACAGCGACAAAGATGCTCAAGAAATCTCTTCGAAGATCATAGGTAGGGTAGACCCTCAGTTATTCATTATATTCTGGGTTAATGAGATTAATCTGTGGCTTGACGTTTTGTTCGTTCGTTTCATCAGTGTTGCCAACTTAGACTGTTTTTCGCCATTTAGGCTACTCGGGAATAAAATCGGCGACGAAAAAATCTAAAAAGCGACTGGTAGCCGTTTGGGCTACTTCGGTCAGGGGACAACTAAGTACTTAAATTAGCTGAACTGATTACAACACAAATGTAAATTTAAAAAAATACGATCACGGGATAAGTAGTGTAAAAATTATCGAGAATAATTTTATTATGATGGCCACACCTTGCAGTGTGCCCCAAATTCATAGAGCAATGTTCCGTGCTCAAATTCGTCATAGCTAACTGGAACGAGATGATTTATGCAGCGTCCATTGGCACCTTCACTCACACTAGATGGGTGAAGGGGCCACTCGGACGCTGCAGTGCCTGGGACATTGTTTTTTTAGATGGAGTATGCTTACCCAGCACCTATACCATCCTGACAGCTTAGTCGGCCTAGCCCACAGGAAAAGCAAGCTATTATTTGACCGAATTAGGGATGTAATAGTGTTGTTAGTATTTGTTTCGCTGTTAATAAGCATTGTGCAAGTCATCTGTGCTATACCGATAGTTGGTAAAAGACAAGTATTTTTTGTCACTTTGTGGATGTTTTGTTATTGCTAGCAGCAGATGATGCAGAATCTGTTTCATAAAATATAAATAAATTGTCAATAATTACCTTTTTATTTTACTATTAGCCTTTAGAGTTTAGGCTACTTAGCTAGGCTACCTCAGCAAAAAATCGGCTACTCTAGTCTACCTAAGCTTTAAAAAATGGCGATATCACATCCTGAGTTGTTGGCAACATTGCGTTGCGTTTCATCTGTGTTTTGGTTTTATTTCGATGATGGAGTTTAGCATATCAAATATTTTGCAATCTTTTGGTCGATTATAATTCTGATGACTTCGTTAGATCATTTGTAATATATAAAGAGCTAATTGTGTGTAAACGGCAATGACGCAATTAAAATTTCTAGGTGTATTAAAAAAGTATCAGTGACTACGTAGCCAGGCTCGTGCTGGACTCTCGCAATGCTAATTTGATTTTCTAAATGAAGTTAGCTCTAGCTAAGCCTTTCGCGTAGTGTTTAATATAATACAACTAACGAATCACAATGGTTGGTTTGTACAGCAGCAATGGGTCAGATTTTCCACCTGTCAATGAGGAACACTTTTGTAAACAAGTTTTGTACTACGAGATAAACAACTCAAGGTAATCGACGTTCCCTACTTTCGTACCTGACCTCTTCGCATTGCCAAATCAATCATTCAATAAAAGCTTTTTTCTTTCCAGGGTTCGAATATGGGATTTGATAATACTGATACCAAACGCTCTGTTCATACTATTTTTAGTTGTAAGATTCAACAAAGCCCAGTTGAAATTGCGCGCGACAAGTAGTCCTATATTTCTGACGTTCTACGTGTTGGTATGGGGAAATGTTATTATAAGTCTGGTGCGGTGTGGAGTTTCTATGACGGTGAATGCAGCAGTACCATTGGGTGGTATAGTAGACAAGGTGCTGTGGGTTATTGTGAGATTCTTCCTACTGGCCACTGAAATGAGCGTTGTTATTTTCGGTTTGGCATTTGGTAAGTTTACTTATTCTTCCCCCTCCTTTAATGACCAAAAAATTTTAGGAAAGGAAAAATCCTATGCTATGAAAATCATAGAATTTTGTTAGTTAGTAACCATGTCTAGATCAATAGTTTAAGATAATCTATTATTCATCATTACACATAGTAATCAGACTTGATGTGCCATACACTGTTGCGCAAAGCCTTCTATTAGATAAGGACTAAAGAAGAAGAAATCTCACCTATTGACTAAGATAAGAATATTCTTTGTACACCAGAAAACAAAAAACAATCCTAAACATGATCAATTCATCAACCCCCAATGCACTGCTTGAAAAAGGCCCCCCTCATCCAGTCGCTGAAATTTAATATTTATGTTTAATCGCTCAGGACACCTTGACAGTCGAAGCAGCATCAGATATGTTCTTTTGGCAACCTCTCTGATATCTCTGGCGTTCACACTGACACAAGGAACACTAGAGATTGTGATGCCCGATGACATGTTTCACATTGTTACAAGAGCTTATGACCTGTTTGGACATGGAGGAATGATGTTCTGGTTCATATCATCACTGGTGTTTGCTGTCATATATTTTGTCATACTGCTGTTGCCATGGACACCATTGAGAGAATATTTAGCTCTACCAAGTAAGTACTTACTAAATACATTTTCTACTCCGTCACATAAAATAATGCCTTATCTTTTTCTATAAAATGCATGTTTCACTGTTTGACTGGTAGAAATGTTAAAACTTAGTTAACTGTACTTGTTCTTGTTATTTTTGTCCAAAAATTCTAATGTTTGATTTTAATACAGCATCACGACTTTATGATAGTAATTAACATTCACTATGCTATGATAATGGCTTTGATATTAATTGTTACACTAGTAGCTGCTTTTTACTGCTTGTAATCTCTGGAATGAACAAATTAAAAATATTAAAATAAGAGCTTTTATTGCTATCAATCAACACAATAAATTCTGCAATTGATTACTTGACTCAGTATTTATGATTCTGATTATGGAGGAAACAGTTTGTTTATGTAATTTCTTTGCTCAGCTTATCAATTTCCTGTTGATGTGAGTAAGGATGGCTCCAGGGATTGATTAAACTATCACACTCAATTGACTGATGTGACTATGACTGACACTATTTACAATATAAAATTAACTTTATCTCCTACATAATTATATCACACTGTTGCGAACTGACAATTTCAGTACAAAATAAACTGCAAGGCCTATCCTAAAATCGACAATAATATTCTCATTCCTCGTCTGCCATACAGAGGTCCTTTTCAATAGTGGTCTCTGGCTTACTAATTAATGAAACTAGTGCACCAGAAATGGAATAGCTGTATTGGCCACGTTGCAAATACTTGCTGCCTCTGTGCTTTATTTCTTAAGCTAACATATCCTTAGATGATTTTTTTGTATATTGTCTGCATAATAATCTTATTCGTTCTTATAGAATTTAAAATCAGCCCTCGCGTGTTAGTGTTTGTTTCGCGATTGCCTGCCCTAGGCCCAGGCCTATCTTTACCGGCCTAGCACGCGTAATTCTTTGGTAGCTGAAAAGCGGAACATCCTTACGCGGCCGCAAGTCGTCAGGAGGAGCAGGCTCGTTGATTAAACATCTGTGTCTGTGGAAGGGGGAGCAGAATCGATACAGTTACCTATATTTTATTTATTTGCTAATTTTAGGGTTCCGTAATCGACAAGGAACCCTTATAGTCTCGCCATGTCCGTCCGTCTGTCTGTCTGTCCGCGGCCTCGCTCAGAGACGATTAGTACGAGAAAGCTCAAATTTGGCATAGACATATAGTCCGCATAAATCTTTGTGGCGGTAACGTGAACATAGGGGCCGTCCATATATTACGTCATTCTAAATTAGGGGGGGGGGGGTTGGTCTGCGGATGACGGTAAATGATAGATGGGGGGGGGGGGTGTTTCGAAATTGACGTCATTCTTATTTATTTATTTATAGTTTATTTTTCACGTACAAAAAGATTATTTCTAAAAAGAAATTTCTTCCAGCACACCTATTAAAATACTAGCTGCCCGCCCCGGCTTCGCCCGTGGTATTTACATGTATTATACATATAAACCTTCTTTAAGAATCAGTCTATCTATTTAAAAAAACCGCATCAAAATCCGTTGCGTAGTTTTAAAAATCTAAGCATACATAGGGACAGACAGCGAAAGCGACTTTGTTTTATACTATGTATTGATAATAAACACAATACTTAAATAATAACTACAACATTACATAATTAATAAAAGTACATATTAATACTATACTTATACTTAAATACATGTCTCATACTAAGGAAAGATAATGTTCTTGTGATATTTTCCTGCGGCCCCTCGTCGTAGTGCTCGAATCTTGGGACGGTGAGGAATAGAAGTCCTTCAACAGTTGCATGACGGCGTAACGGGACAGGCACTTGACGTTGAGTGGGTTGAAGACGTGGATGAATCGAGCCAAAACGAATATCGGGAGGATACGGAGATATTACCCGTGATCCAGAATTTAAAAGAATGGGTGAAAACTCCGTGGGAGTTATCCAAAGAAAAGTAAAAAATAAGTAGTTATATTATATCAATGATTATTGCCAAAGTAAAAATAATAAAAGGTGATTCTATAACCAAGTGTTTTAATCATATAATACCCTATTTTTCTCAAATCTGCAATGTTTTATATTGTCAAACTAGTAATGACGTCAATTTTGGGAGAAGGGGGGGGGGTCATTAAGAAATGACGATAGGATGATTATAGGGGGGGGGGGTCTAAAATCTGAAAAAATCGATGACGTAATTTATGGACGGCCCCATAGTCACAGATCGTATATTTTATTTATTTGCTAATTTTAGGGTTCCGTAATCGACAAGGAACCCTTATAGTCTCGCCATGTCCGTCCGTCTGTCTGTCTGTCCGCGGCCTCGCTCAGAGACGATTAGTACGAGAAAGCTCAAATTTGGCATAGACATATAGTCCGCATAAATCTTTCTGGCGGTAACGTGAACATAGTCACACATCGTTTGCACATCGCTTACTGTCTTGACAGTGTATGTGTGAGTACTTGACTACTTTAGTAATTGACTAATAGTAATTTACTACGCATCACACTACGTCAATTACTCACACAGTGTAAAGACAGTAAGATCTATGCGGACTTATACATGCTGACAAAAGGAAAGAAAAAAAAAAATAAAAGAACTTTTTAACCTAAACCTAAATTAGAAATGCAATGGTTTTTTTCTCGCCTACACCATAGTGTAGGGTATTGTTGGATTGGTCGCCTAAAAATATGGCGGGTATAGGAAGATCTACGTTTGATCTAGGTTCCGTTTGCAAAATATTAACCCTACATGGCACCTAGTTCCATATGTGGAACAACCACTTTGATTGTTCCTAAGGGTGAATGTAATATTAGTAGCGACATCTAATATCTTTAGAGAGTAAATACTTGAACATAGCAACTGTGTAATATAGGTCACTGCATGTAGATGTCATCACTAGTCCTTTTATTATCAATCAAGTTCGAAAATCGCATCGAAGACTTGCGTTTGTACTTTGAGTAAATTAAAAAATTTATGAAAAATAGTTGCAATACAGTTTAGACCGCAATAAAAATATCAAGCGTCGGGAAAATGTGTCTAGTTTACAGAGGTAAGTGAGTTTTTGTTTTATTTTAGTTAACGTAAAAAAAAATAGATTTTTATTGGTTGTTCCATATATGGAACACCATGCCTTGGTCTTCCTTTTTACAACTTTACGAAGGTATAGCAACTTTCCTTGCGAACACTGTTTTTATTTCAAATAATGACGAGAAAAAGGTTACGTGAAGGGGAAATTGAAGATTATTTAGCTATACCGTCAGAAAGTGAAGATGGTGAAGATTTTTCCGAAGCCTAAAGTGATGAAGAAACCGAAAAAATTCTGCCTACAGTCAGGTTTTTATCAGAATCGCTTAGCGACACGGAAGCTTTACCTTCACCACAATGTTTGGTTCCCTGCAATGAAGAAACTCCTAATCCGGTTACTGGAAATGATAAGATATGTCAGACAAACATCAAGCCCTCAACCAAGTTCATCAGGTATAGTTTCAGGACTTCCTTCAGATGCCACAAGACAAAAACGTCAAACTTCTGTGACAACAAAAAAAGTATATGCAAATAGATTGCTCGAAAATCGTAAAGGTATGCTGATTGCATATAGGAGGAGTGGATCTGCTGGACTCATTCCTGGGAAAATAAAAGATAATAATTCGCACGAAGAAATGGTATTTGAGAATATTATATCACCTTCTCGACATGATGGTAATAAAAAGCTGTTTACTATACAGAAGAGCTGGTGAACAAAAACAAACGCTAGCCCCACTAAAGCTAAAAGACTTCAAACTTGAAGTTATAGGGAAGAGCGGGTGATCGTGCTCTTCCACTATAAAGGGAAATTTCCTGCCAGGCAGATCGTATGCCTGGGGATGGCCGGTCCGACTGATGTTTGTCGGACGTTATATTTATGGTCATGTGAAACATTTTGCTTGCGCGATGCAGGAATATCGGAGTTTGTAGTGCGCGCGCAGAGTTGACATGTGCTCGCCACATCACTCCCCTTCAAGACAGTAGCTACGCATAGCTAGGTCTGATAGGAATCGAATTCTGTGCTCTAAAGCCTGCAAGTGCCAGGGGGCGCTGAGTCAGTGAGTCGACTAGCGGTTGAGGGTGTTCGGCGGCTAACAGTCACTTCACCGGCGACAGTACCATGGGGTCCGCGCATGTGGTAGGAACCGGTGAAGGCTGCTGTACCACTGGCAACGTGCGCTGTTGCTGTGTGGCTGCCGTGCCGAGGGGTTGGGGGAGATCACCATCAGTACCAGTAGTCTGTGCGTTGACTGGAGTGGAACTGATGAGGTGAGAGGGAAGAGGATGCTGGCCTTGCTTTGAGACTGATTGTATGTGGGGTGCTGCGAGAGCCAAGGAAGGTTGACATTGTTCTGTCGAGGGTCACCACTATAGGAAAGAGCGGGTGATCGTGCTCTTCCACTATAAAAGGAAATTTCCCACCAGGCAGATCGTATGCCTGGGGACGGCCGGTCCGACTGATGTTTGTCGGACGTTATATTTATGGTCATGTGAAACATTTTGCTTGCGCGATGCAGGAATATCGGAGTTTGTAGTGCGCGCGCAGAGTTGACATGTGCTCGCCACATCGTTGCGAAAAGTCTTTGCATGGTCGGTCAATCGATAAAGAAGAAAAGAGGTAGACCGACATCTTTGCCGGATGAAATTGACATAAAGAGAAATAAGCCTAACACGGTGGTTCTTCCTCCTCGCGATGTCAGACGTGATGGATTTGAGCATTTTCCAATTTGGGGCCAAAAACGTCAACGTTGTAAATATCCTGGCTACAAAGGAAACATTCTTTATATGATGCAAAAAGTGCCAAGCTGAACTTTGTCTGAACAAAGATAATAATTGTTTCCGAAATTTTCACCAATAGATATAATTGAGAAAAAATTCTATTTCGTTTTGTTTTCACCTTTTAGTTGTATTTTGTTCATTCAATTCATGCAGATTCAAATGTACCGATGATGAAGAAATTATTGTTAAAAGCAAGGTAAAGGCATAGTGTACCAGATATGGAACAGAATAAAAAAAGTTGATTATTTTGTAAAATATACGAGTTTGATTTTTTTTATTATTTTTCCCTGACTTCATATTATGTTTAATATAACATATATTTTTTTTGGATACAGAAAAAAAATCGTGCTATGTAGGGTTAAGCTTTAAAGCGCAATTTTTTGTCCGAGTACAATATGACTATTACGTAATTGACTACATGCACTAATGCTTATACAGATAATTGTCCTTACCTATACTATTGTTATACAATATTATTTAGATTTTTAGATTTCAGTAAAATTGAATAGAAAAGAAAAACATAACAAAGGCACCATTTTAATAATTTAAATAAATCAAAATGACAATAAATAATAAAAATACTCATTTAATCATCTTCCCACAAATCGCCAGGCATTCTTTCTTAACATCCCTTCACTGACTAGCAAATATATCGGCTTGGGGTGCTGCTGCCTGCAGTTGGTTAAGGCGAGCAATAGTTCGGTTCAGCGGAGACCATCAATACATGTCCTGTAACCAGAGTTTGAACAAGCACAATGCACTTAGAAATGTCTGTTTTACTGTTGTCGTTCTAGCGAGACTCTCCTTCTACATATACGTGCTGCTTCTGGCACTGCTGGACGCGGCACAGGCGACGGGCGCGGCGCTGCTGCAGTGGGGTGCGTTGCCGGCCGGCCTCTGTGTCGTCGACGTCACCACCTGGCTCTACTTCTCACTCTACACGCCGCTTGTCTACCGCACCTTCCTCAGCGAGTTCTTTAGGTTTGTACCAAACTAAGTTTTGAAAAAAGTCTTCACCCTTTTAGTCATATGATAATATCTTGATATCACATCTATCAAGGAGTATGGAGTGCGCTGGGCCAAGATCAGCACTGTATTTACACGAACCCATTCGAGCCCTTTTCGAAACCCTTTGAAGCCATGTCACAAGACTGAAAATTTGCAGAGGGATTATTGCTACAGAAGATCAATCTCAGAAATTAGCAAGAAGATAAGAGAGACTATTAGGAATGACAGAAAAGAAGAAAGACTGCAGCTAATAGAAAGAACTATAACAAAAATAGGTGGTATAAAGAAGGCAAACAAAATTCTTACTGAAAAAACAGAATGGATCCCAAATATAAAAAAAAAACAATTTCGGAACAACAAATACAAAGAGACCAGAAATTATGAAAACTGCCACGGAGTTTTACAGAAATCTATACAAAAAGAGACACAAACCTCAACAAACACATGTTCCAGGAGCTGATACTGTGCCAGATAAATTAGTCAGAGAAGTACAATGGGGAATTGAATCCTTGAAAAAAGAAAAGGCCTTAGGACCAAATAACATCTCGAACGAAATATTGGTCGCAGCAAAAGAATCTCTGGCACCAACATTGACTAAATTATTCAATGATTGATTATTAAAACAGAGGAAATCCCCACTCAGTAGATGGAGTCAACTATAATAATGCTGTACAAGAAAGGAGACATGTATGATATATCAAACTACAGACCTATAAGCCTAACATCAACACACATTTTTCGAAGAGAGTTAAATAGAATGACAAAATTCTAGATGAAACCAGACAATTGAACAAACAAGCTTTTCAAGTTTTTCAGTGTTGGACCATATACACACAGTAAGGCAAGTTATAGAAAAATGTAAAGTGTACAATCAACAACTATGCTGCTCCTTCGTCGATTACAGCAAAGCTTTTTATTCCCTTGACCATAACATGATCTGGATGGCACTCAAAAACCAATCTGTTGAAGGAAAATACATTCGATTACTGAATAAGATATACAAAGACTCCACAGCCAATATCAGATTGAGAGAGGGAGATCCTGTGTCTCCTAAGCTTTTCACGGCTGTATTGGAAGAGATCTTCAGAAACCTGATCTGGTGCCACCACGGAATCAATGTAAATGGGTCTGCTTTGTCTCATCTATGATTTGCAGACTACCTTGAACCATTTTCGAACCCCTTAAAAAGAAAGAAACACATTTATTGGGACCAATTAACACATCACAAGAAAAAAAGGCATAACAAGTAACATAACCAAGCAGAAAGGAAAGACAAGCTACATAAATACAACATAGGACAGGGCAAAGTCAAAGCGTCAGATTGCATCCTGTTGTGTGTCAAAGTTGCCACAAAGAGCATATGACTCCGCAGACCTACAGCTCATGCTAACTGAACTTGCTATAGAGAGCGAAAAAGAAGGGCTGGGAATGAATCTCGAAAACACCAAGGTCATGACACTGAACAACAGACATCCAATACAAGTACATGGAGAATCAATAGAGTATGTGGATGAATATATTTATCTAGGACAAGTGATTGCAACCACAGATCAGATGAACAGAGGAATCCAAAGAAGAACAACATATGCTTGGAAAAAGTGCTGGAGTCTAAAAAAGTCATAAAAGAAAACATCTACATGTGTCCTGCCTATTTTAACTTTAAATTCAGTTAAATCTAACAGTCAAATTTGGTTAAATTAATGACATTCCAACACTATGGAAAGAAGCATGTTAAATATCACGAGTAAAGACAGGGTAAGAAATTCTAGTATTAGAGAAAAAACCCATGTACCGGAAATAGCAGAAAGAGTAAAATCGCTGTGATGGAAATAGAAATGGACAGGTCACATGATGAGAGGCCGAGACAAATGGAGGAAAACAGCGACTACTTGGTTCCCCAGGTTTGCTGAAAGAAATCTCTTACAGAGATAAGCTCGCCTTTGTACATGTAATTTCTTATGTAATGTCCTGTTAAATGTCTTGTGTGCAATAAAGTAAAGTAAAGGGAAAAAGAAACCCTGGCAGGCAGCATAACGATGGAGGGATGAAATAGAAAAGGTAGCTGGAGGTACCTGGAGAAGGTTGACACAGGATAGATGGGAGTGGAAGAAGTTGGGGGAGGCCTATGCCAAAGGGCAAACAGACACAAATAAGGGAAACAACATAAAATTTATTAAATTCATTATTAATATAAACAGGATTGAATGTGAAATGAACTGTAATTGTAATTAAATTTAAGTTAATGTAAATCTGAATAAATGGCTTGATTGAATGTTATTGCTACCGAAAAAAAATATTGCTCCAAAGGTACAATTGCAATTTTCAGCATTAACTAACTCATTCACTGATGGATCATCAAAAGTCTACTTCTAACAAAACTCTACTAATTCCGTAAAGACAAGGGTCTTTGCAAGGTATTTCATGTCATGTATTTTTTTGAAACGAGAAGTTGACAGTTTTTTAACGTTTATGTTTATGCGTAATCAATATTGTTAGCAAAATTACTAACACAACACGAAAGGTATCTATGGTTGGATTGTAAAACAATTCCTTCATTTTCACAGCGTCTCTCAGCCGAGCATAATGTTCTCATACAAGGCGCAAATGGATGAGCCCCTGGATGACGACCAGGTGTCTCTGCCGCATCAGCAGAGTTTCAGCTCGCTGAGGACGGATTCCGACTACATTTACCAGGTCAGTTTGTTTCCTAGACACTTGTGGAGTACTCCAGCCACAGGTAGTACGAAGGCGCGAGTCACGCGTTTTGTGGCGCAAAAATGTCAGAATTTGACAATTAATGTAAGAAAGTCGCGGATTTTGACGTTAGAACGCGCGACTCTATGCTACCTATGCTGTAATTACTTCTAGTGCATGGCTCTCACTTTTTCTTTGGAATTAGGCCGAGGATTGTCTATTCAACAAAAAACTTGGCTTATTGAGTTTGTAGATATTGTTTACGATTATAGCATTTTTTTCCTTCCATAAATAGTGCCATTTCCTTTCCAGAGCAACAGTGTGTACGATAGCACACTTTTCGAGGCTGGTGGCGCGACTCCCATGAACCCTGCCTACAGCGCCTCACTCCAAAGCCCCGACTCCATCGCTTCGGGCCAGTCCCTAGACGCCCCGCGCAACATGGCGTCGACATAGCAACAGCATGCAGGTGCGATACGTTAATAACTATGCAGGCAGCGGTTTCACTCAGGATGTCTCTGAGCGACTTTTGGCCTGACACTTTCGGGACACCCTCACAGGGTTATTCGGGAAAATGTTAGTACTAGGTAGATATAGCCCTAGAATACTAGGTCTAGATACTACAATGGTGTGAAAAGGCTGTTTCTTTGTAGTAGCTGTTTTGATGCAAATTGCAAGACTACGAAAAGAATGTACCACACTTCAATAGGTACCTTGCTCACATAGTCATCTTCTTCAGAAGTAACGCCTCCCTCTTTTCTGCCGTCAATTTATCTCGTAGTGTTAACGAGGGGGTGTTAAGTTATCATCCAAAGTTAAAAGTAAGCCCCGAGTACGTATGTGCATTGTATTGTACCTATGCCACTGATGAAGAGGTCATGTAGGTTAATTTCGAATTCCGATTATGCTCAGGTGAGCCATGACCATTCGGTGACATTATTAATGGTCAGATAGTGGAGGAAAATTTCACATTGAATTGTGTCAATTTGCTTTATTTTCTTTCACGTTTATCTATGCTCAGGACATTTGAAAGTTTTTAGGACTGCCCTATACAGGGTGTCCCAAAACTCATTGATAAGCCAAAACGGAACGATAGGATAGATGGTAGTCGTCATCAGGAAAATATAAAAAAAGTCCATACCACGATCCCTAGAAATTAGGCATTCAAATAAAACATGAAATTTCTCCATACTGTAACCATTTCTCGGTTACTGTGGTTAATGTGTGTTGTTTTTGTCCATTCAAATGTTGTTACCATAGCCCTAAATATCATATCCATAACTGCAGTCAAAAATAGTAACATAATTCCCCCAAGTTTTCTAAAAATAACACATTTTTCCGAACTAAGAACTCGACATTTTTGAAATTTCTCTACTTTGAAAGGGCCTCCTTTAAAAATATGTTCTGCTATCAACTCTCGAGGATATGCCCGTCTAATAACCAGGTAATTTTTAAGAAGATGTAGAGCGTGTATTGAGGCTGAAGGAAAGTAATTTGAACATGTACTGTAATAAGACTAAAGCAAAGTTTTAATCAAAGTAGTTCTAACAATTGTATATATTTTTTTTTTAATTTAGATTTTCTTAAAGATTTTAATTCCAACAAACCTAAAGGTTCAAGGTCGCCCAACGAGCAATGGAGAGAGCTATGTTAGGAGTTTCACTGCGTGATCGAATCAGGAATGAGGAAACAGCAGCCGTTGGGGTGAAAAAGTTCTGACTTGGCGACCGCGGACCGGACGACGCAACGTGGGAAGGCTCCCCACCAGATGGTCTGACGACCTGGTTACGGTAGCGGGCAGTCGCTGGATGCAGGCGGCACAAGACCGGGGGGCTTGGAAAACCATGAGGGAGGCCTGCAGTCGGCATTAAATAGCTGATGATGATGATGATGATGAAACTTAAACGAAACAAATCACTACTAAGCTAAGTCTGGTTGGTTTTACTATATTATTAATTTTACTTACACTTGTTGGTTTTGATAAAAGTGGCGACACTATCTGTATCGCTCACTCTTGGCAAATATCTCACTATCCATCTCTTTCATTATTCTGGCGTTAAATTAAAGATCTCGAAAAAGCTTGCGCGGTTCAAAAACATTTTAACCAGGTAAACAAAATTCGCGTAAAATCGGGTTACTTCAGGTTTTTATTTTTTCCTAACATTTTTTTCGTATTAAACCAACAAATGTGGTACCATTTTGGAATCCTGATTAAAGGCGTCAACTTTTGATATCACTTTCCAAAGTGCTCTCTAGTACATTTTTTAAAGGAGGCCCTGTCAAAGTAGAGTAATTTCAAAAATATCGAGTTCCTAGTTCGGAAAAATGTTTTATTTTTAAAAAACATGGGTCAATTATGTTACTATTCTTGACTGTGGTTATGGATATTTTATGGTAACAACATTTAAATGGACGAAAACAACACACATTAACCAGAGTAACCGAAAAATAGTTATAGTACGGAGAAATTTCGTGTTTTTGACATTGGAAAAGCCTTTTCGTTCGCTCCAGTGTAGGCTCCGATTTCACAAAAAAGTGCGATCCCCTCATATCTCGGAGAGTTGTGAAGATATGATATTCAAGTAAGGCTCAAAAGACGCGTATTAAAGACACGAGAGCTGTAAGGTACTTTAGAAACGAAGAATGATATCGAAAATTTGAGAAAAACTCCTCTGGACAATTTAGTCAGCTACAATTTGAGCCTAAAACAAAGATTATCGGATTAAGGGTTTTCCCTGTAGCCGGGTAAAACGTTCTTGCCAATTATGTCATATTTTTCACATGACATAATTGGCCATGCTACGTTTTTTAATATGACCGGAAATCTCAAAACCATTTCGTGAATTTTGCTTTCGTACGGAGTTTTATTTATCAGATTTGTAAATAAGTCTATATTTTTTAAGATATTCAATAAAAAGCTTTGACCTTAAATGACTTTTGTATGACGTCAGCAAAGGCAGTTTAAGTATTAATCCTTGACCTTACAAAAAAGAAAAACGAAATGTCAACGTGTTGAAGTGTCGGTTTCACAGAGTTTGTTTAGCCGGCCAAATCAACTGACGTTAATGACATTTGTTTTTTTTATAGGCAAAGACTATCTCTTTAATCATTATCTGATGATGTCACACACCACAAAATTTTAGAAAAATACAAAAAATAGAAATAATTAATAAAATTCAAAAATATCAAAATTAGTTTCTTTTAATGGTCCATATTTTCGAAATAAATTATATCTAAAAACGTATATAAAAAATAAGTAGCATGGCCAATTATGAATTGATTAATTTCCAATGTGCTCGATAGTCGTGTGAGGCACGAAAGAAATCTGTGACTTTTTTTTTAATGCCTCTAATTTCTAGGGTATTTATTTTTATTTTTTTGATGACGACTACCATCTATCCTATCGTCCCGTTTCGGCTTATCGTTCAGTTTTGGGACACCCTGCATATATACTTGATGAAATGTCCAATATATTGTATCTCTACATACTTATTATCGTAACAGTATGAATAGGTAGACTCATAGATTATTTTTGAATCTCAATCCAAGTAGATATTTATAAGAATTACTATTTTGTTTAAAGCATTTCCTATGTGATAGATAAATGCCAGTGATAAAATCTGACAAATGGAGAATTATTTTTATTTGAACATTGTTTAAAATCCAAAGATCTGAATTCCATAAACGCTTGTGGTCTTATTTATTTAAAACACGATTCCTTAAAACACTCCTCACAGTCAGTTTAAGGCTGGGTTATCCCACATTACCCCTATCATTGTGCTTTAATATACATTTTACTCTAATGGTTAGTATTTAAAATCTGAAAAAAAAAAACTTCAATGTCCCAGGTCATTATTTTTAAACTTTATAGCATAAAAAAATAACCGGCCAAGACACTCGCGCACCGAGGGTTCCGTTCAAAGGATCTTGACCATTAGCAGTATCGCTAAAATCTAAATAGTGTCACCAGTTTTCAGTTTCGACAATTCATGTTTTCAATTATAAAAAATTGGGGTTTTCTTATAAAACCATGACTTCTGCGTAATTCTAAATTAATAAAGTTATACAATAATTAATGCTTCCGGTTTAACGACCGCTGTCATCTTGATACAAATCTATTGATCCATTCACAGAACTGTTCAAATCTCAATCTGTGCATTCAATAATGTAGAGTTGCCATCCAACCGACCGCTACTTTTCAAATCGAATGAATCGATACAGGGAAAAAATAGGTATATATAGGTATAGCTGAAAAAAATAGCATAACATAACTTTTGTTATTTTGTTTGATAATACCTACTTCATTTGCATATTTCTTTATCCACCTGTTCATTTAGATTATTTGCGGTTTACTTTATATATTAGGTACTAACACTAGATAACAGATTCAACAGTGTGGACCTTCATCATCATCATCATCAGCCATTTAACGCCCACTGCCGGACATAGGCCTCCTTCGTGGTTTTCATAACCATGAGGGGTTTTGCCATAATCGCCACGCTTGGCAGGCGGGTTGGCGATCGCAGTATGCGGTTGAAATCTCAAGAAAACGCTGCTGCCCATCTCCTGGTAATTTATTTCCTTAGTCGCCTTCTACGACATCCACGGAAGGAAATGGAGTGACGCTACTCTTAATCCAGTGCCACACGGATCTGTGGATCTTGTGGACCTTAACTTGACCGAATCGCTCGGATGCTGATCTTTAAATAAACCTTTAAATTGACTACGAAAGCGGAGGTTATGTATTAACAGAACGCTTGCATCACATTTCAAGGTGTTGGGTTCGAATCGGACATTGTATGTGATTTTTTTATAGCAGTACGACTGTCTAACGTTTACGGAAAACATCGAGAGGAAACATGTGTATGAGGTACACCCCATGCCCCCATACCTCACCTCACTCCAAAAAAGCTAAGCATAGTGCCAGATTACACTCCTCGGTCTTTTGTACATTCTGCCGCAGCGTATGTGTGTGGTTCAACGTATGTAAAGCCTTATCGGAAACCGGCTTGTTCGGGGGGCTGAAAGTCATCGAGCTTGCGTGCGAGACGATTCGTGCCCTAAAGTGGGAACATAACGTAATCAGTACCTACGCATGTAAAGATTTACATGCCTGACTGATTATGTTATGGATGACTTTGCAACTAAAATGTTATGGTTTATCTACATAGACTGCATATTATATGTTATTATGTAAAGGTGATATGAGGCATAATCACCGGGCTCTCTACTCGCATCACGTAAATCAATTATATTACATTTCAGTTATATTTTATGAAATGGTGACTGATAGAATCGAATTGATGATCGATATAAATTACATTTTTCAGCACTGAATGTCATCGTTCCTAATCTGTACTACGTCCTGTCACCTATCATTATAACCACAGAGAATATAATCATATGTGTTCTGTGATATAATCACTACGTTTTCAACGGTTTTGCGATGGTTTTCTTCATGATCAGAATGTATATTTCTTTATTAACTATTTCGCATGAAGTCAGAATGTATATTTCTTTATTAACTATTTCGCATGAATTTTAGTATTTCTGTGAGACAGAGTCTCAGTAAAATAAATACCTGTAAATGAGTTAAGCTAGATACTTCTTGTGTTTTGGTAAGTCTCCATGCAATACTATTACATCCTCGTCCGGAGAATTACTTTAATGCTAACAATAGTATTTTAAAATTTTAAGCCAGTACTACAAATTAAGGTATTATTTCATTGTGGCATAACTTTGTTGCTAGCGATTCTAAGTGTCTTAATCACTTGATCTTTTTCCTATTATAAATAGTTCAGGAATCGAGTCTCGCAGTTTTTTGCGAGCTTTTCCCGAACTTCAAAGACTATTTTTTATGATTTAATTAAAAATGTATAGTTTTCAGATTTTTCCCTGTACTTATAGTATAAGACGGTATTACTTGCCAAAAATTATTCCCTTCATAGTCGAAATAAGCGTTTTTTTGCAGCATAAACGTATCTTTTTTGCACGTTAACTTAGAAGTTTGATTCACAGCTTCAAGGGAATATACCACGCGTTCCCGAGATAAAGGGTCTTGACAGACAGACGGACAACAAAGTGATCCTATAAAATGTAAAAGCGGTTTTCCTTTTGAGGTACGGAACCCTAAAAATCGCGAACTTGAGTGTAAATTATCACTAGATACGGTTATATTTAAGCTGTACTGAGCTTTGGATAATAAAAAATATACCAAAAAGGTAAGATAAAAAGTACCCGAAACTGGCGTGCGTGCATGCAACGACTAATGAATGTTGAGGAAGCGAAAGTGATTTGTCAGGATCGTGGCAATCGCTGGTCTCTGCCTACCCCTCTGGGATACAGGCGTGAGTTTATGTATCTATGTACCAAAATGACTATCACTGAATGTGTTAGTGACGACGGTCGTAAAAATTCTATTAATAGGATTTTTATTTCTGTAATTTCAAAAATGCTCTCTTCCCCCAACTATTCGCTCGCGCAAATAAGTCCCATAAAAATCCGTGCGCTCTGAGAACCCAGCCTTAAATTGTATCTTTTCTTTTGTCATTGCTGTTTCTGTAACATTTTTTCCGGCATACAATACCTAAAGGATATTCTTATCTTATCTAAAATAGGCATTTTCTTTAACAAATTATTTATAGTGCCGGGATCGTGATTTTAGGGTTCCTTAGTCCGACAAGGAACCCTTATAGTTTCGCCATGTCCGTCTATCTGTCTGTCCGCGGCCTAGCGCAAAGACCGTATTTACATATTTATCACGCCGACAAAGTTAAGGAATAAAATGTTGATTTTTTTTTACTTTATCTCTCCTAACCTGCAAAGTGGGGATGATTTCGTTTTCTCGTCTACCCCATCATGTGGGGTATCGTTGGATTGTGGGTGTAGGAAGACTTAGGGTTCCGTTTGCGAAATATAAAGCGCAATTTTTTGTCCGAGTAGGGCGTCCCCCCCTCTCCTGGCTAAACGGTTGATTGTAGAAATGTGAAAAATATCAGGGTAGTAGCACATACAATGAACTTAAAAGGAAAAGTATCACGTCTAAGTAGGCTTTACTAGTTAACGAGTAATAGGCAACAAACTTATAAAAGTAAAATTTCGTACAAAATCCATTGAAAATGACTTCGATGAAGTTGTTAGTTCTGTAAAGCAGATAAAAAAAACTATCTTTCTACGGAACCCTACATTGCACGTGGCCCGACACGAACTTGGCCGTTTTTTATAAATAAGACCGTAGTGTTTGGAATTATTCAAAGTTCTAAGTAATTTAACCATAGGTCTTACTATCTACTTATCCTTTTATGAAATAAATACTTAAGTACCTAATTAAGATTGTTCGCGTGACTTGTAATATTCCTTATGAATTTATTTGCATTTTAGTGATTTCTTTGGAATTTATTTTTTGTTATACCTACAAGTAGGTAACTATCATATTTATTTTATTAATAGTCCTTAAGAGGACTATTGGAAATTGTGATTTGTCCTAAAACCTCGTCTATTGTACCATAATTAAGTTCATATCCACACCTTAAAAATGTATTTTAGGTGCATATCTTTTTACAACTGCTCAGTATTTAATATAGGATACTCACGACAATAGATCATGATTCACATTTTTAATATAATGTTATTGTAAACTAATGTATTATTATACAAGTGTAAATTGAGTTGTGTGTAAGCTTGATCAGCTGTCGTGTGTATGTCGCTAATGTTTTAAAATCTAAATACCTGAACAGTCGTGGTTTTATATACTTACCTACTAGCAACTAATATCTACAATTCATTCAGTAAGTACGTATTTACTGTAATATACAAGGTTATTTCTAAAATGCGCAATTCCTGAGATACTCCAATTAGAGTTTGTGTTTGGTAGCAACTTTTGTTCTGTGATTTTTGCAGATTTTTATTGTTCAAAATATCGGGGTTTATAACATTTTATGAAATTCGCGCTAAACGCGTCCTGCAATGTCATAAAAACAGGGAAAGTTTCCGATTAAGGGAAGAAAATATGCCCTTTCGTGATAATGGACAGTTTTTTTTTCTACAGTCACTTACGTCTAGAAGTGTAACTGTGTTAAGTTTAGTTGAAAAATTCTTTGCGGTTCCGCAGAAAAAAAAACGGACATAATGAAATATGGTTTTTTTCCAAAATTATTTAACTTTAATGTACTATTATTTTTTCATTCTCTAAAGCTTCAAGTTCATGTTTTGAGTGAAAATTTTATATCTATATCTAACGATTATGTAAAAAAATTGGTAAGTCAAAATTTTAATATATTTTTTTACTTTTGTGAGAGATACTCTCATTGACATTTTTAAATAAACCTCAGTTAATGTCCTGTAATACATATTAATTTGATGGATAAAATCGGAAAGCAACTGTGTCAAAATTAAATAAATAACTGGGCTGGAATTTATTATATTTTATTAGTAAACAAACCTAACACTGCTAAATAACCAAAGCATACATCCTCTTTACAAATAAACAAGGTTAATTTTTTTTCTCAAACAATTTAAAAAAATACAAAAGTCGTAGAACAAAACTGTTAGCATAAAACTCTACCCAACATGTTTGAGGAATTGCGTATTTTTAAAATAACCCTGTATTGAAATTATATAGGATGTAACAAAATCACTATATATATATCCGAAAATGGGGGGTTCTATTCGTCAATACTAAAACCATTCACTATGGGGAAAACTTTTTAATCGCAAAAAAATCTGCTATTCCATATATTTAAAAATGCGCAGGCGGTAAGCTGCGGCTGATATTTTTTTGCGATTTCAACATTTATCTCAGTCAATGTTGTTTGTATTAACGTGTAGTAGAAAGTATATGGGGATTCTGTTAAACCCTGTACAGGTAATTATGTATTATTTTGTTCAACGTAGCTATAAATCTCTATTTTAGATTTTGTTTTCATTCTTTCACCCGGTTTTTTATACCAAGGCAAATCATTAAGTACGTAGTTTTTCCTTTTTGATTGTGATAAACCTCATGTGTATAATGTGATTAATTAACATTTAAGTGATATTTGGGTTAATTGTGTTATATCATAGAATTTATCAATAAATGCCTACTTTAAACAAGATCTATTTATTATTAGCTGCTTCCTAGTTGGAAATGAATGATAAAATTTATTAGTTGGATACTTATGTAATTCAGGTAAGTAAATATAATATTTACAGTTTAATTTCGTCTAGAAAGAGTGGATGTCGTAAACAATCCGATACAGTAGGTCTATGGTTATGATCTAACATCAACATTTTGTCTAAAAGTTCTTTAATTTGCACAATCTTTTTATCGTGGTTTTGTGCGGTGTCGTCATCATTAACGCAATATTTTTTCAATCCATCAAGTATACTTCTTGTAGGGACAACGTTAGAAATCTCAACCACTTTTTCTCGACCAGTCACTTCGTCTTTTTTGTGCAATAGGAAGTTGTTATTGTAATTGAAATGTTGGTCTTTGAATTTGCCTTGCTTTATCATCCTTTTGGGGAACTTTCCTTTGACATCCATGAAACATTTCAGCATTTTATTGTTTGTGCCGCCAGTGAAAAGTATTCTTCCTGTAGCTAACTCATATATTGTGCATGCAGCAGACCACATGTCTATACCATGTCCGTAAGGTAACCCCATAATTATTTCTGGCGCTCGGTAAAATCTTGATACCAAATATGGTTTGAGTTCGTTTTCGCCAATTTTTTCGGCAGAACCAAAGTCGCAAAGCTTCAAGATGTTCTTCTTCTCATTCACTAAAATGTTATCTGGCTTTATGTCGGCGTGGATAATGCCAACTTTTTTTAAGATTTTCAAAGCTGTAAGTAGCTGCCTACTGTAGTTCAATAATGATTTCATGTTGATACCCCGGCTTTTGCCAAATTTCTTAAGCACGCATCGCATGTCCATAGTTAGCGATTCCAAGACTATGCATAAGTGCCCTCTATGCATGAAGTATCGAATAATCTTGACACAGTTAAATTCATTTTGTGGATCTGCTTTACTTATCTCTCTGAGCATCGTGATTTCTTTTAACCCATTTGTGTACATTATGTCATTGTTCCTTGCTATTTTAATAGCTACTTCTCGGCCTTTGTCTTTTTCAACAGCATTAACAACATTAGCAAACATACCTTGCCCAAGAAGATTTTTAATTCTATATCTATTGTTGTTAAGTGTGTCTCCAATGGAAATCTGATAGTAGCCTTCTGCATCATCCCAGTTGTCACTAAGTTGGACATTGTATCCTTCATTATCATTAGTTGTTGCTTCATTTATATCAAAGTCATCTTTTTCAGAAAACATGTCAGGTGTTTCTTTCATGTGTGTCTTTGGGGATGGATCTTTTGGTTTGCTTGATTTCACAGTAGATTTCTTAGTCTTATTATTTGAATTTGTATCTGGTGGAGCATTAATAGTTTTGTTTTCAGGAATATCTCCAAGTTTCTCAAGTAGCAGTCTTCGTTTCTTACGTCTTTGTTCAATAATGTACTCTTCATTTTCAGAATCTATTGCCTCGGTAAACTCTGGTGATGAACCTTTAGGTATATGTTTTTCAGGACTATGTTGTTGTAAATGTTTCTTTTTTGAAGGTGAGTTTTCGAGAGCGCTGTTATAACTTTTGCTATGGACTTCAACCTTATGTTTTGGTTGGATTTTGTTATCTGAGTGGTTATTCATTTTTTTTAGTTCCTCTTTAAGTGTTTTTCTTTTCATGAACAGCTCTTCTATAGTGCTATCTGTTGGTAGTGGTGGTGTTCTAACATCATCTGAACTGGTGGAACTTTTTCTCTGTTTAGAATGGGATGTCTCCGTTTCCTTACTACTGTTTCTTCTTTTTATGTGTTTTGAGGATTTTGAGAGTGATTGATCAGCCATTGTGCTATGAGCTTTTGCTATTGTACTATATACTTTGTTCAGTGTTCAGACCTGTGAACAAAAGAGATATATTAGAAGTCATAAAAAATATACCTATGCTTTCATTAAATGGCAAAATATAATAAAAATGCTGTAATTTTTATGGTTTAATCAATAGTCAGCAGTTAGATGAGTAAAAAAGTGACATAAGTAGGTCATGTTTTTTTTAAATCTATGTCTATGATTACATTTCCACCCTGTTTGTGACATGACAGGATATTTCAGTGGAATAGCCATCCTCATCTTCATGGACTTTTCTTCTGACTTCTAATAAAATGATCCACTTTGGCCAGATATCTTTAGTGTCACTTTACTGAACCATCCATGATTAGTAACATTCAGTGACCTTCTGGAATATTCAATAAACAGTTAAAAATAGTGATACTTAAGTACAATATAAAGTCAATTTAAATAATAATAATAGGTAGGGCATAACATTACTCAGCCCAGTATTTTCGATATGGTTCAGGGTTCACACAAGATTGATTTACTGCAGAGAATAATGAGGTTTAACAATTTACATACATTTGACCCAAACTAAAATTGAGACTGGTCTTAAAAGTATCAATGACCGGTATCATTAATACTTTTACATCCAAAAGCATATCCATCCTTTCACCTAATGAGGTATATTTTTTGTATTTCATATGAATTCAATGCCAGCAGGTAACTTGAACAAACATCCGCACAGTGGGGATAAGTTTGTGATGGACATGTAAAGCTGCGTATCGACTTCGCGCGGCAAACCATCGAACATTGGCTCGCGCGGCAGCCGCGCACTATGGATACTGTGCCGCCGCGCGCAGCAACTCGAACATTGGCGTAGGTACACGAACCTGCCGCGCGACAAACCAGTTCATGTCGGTTTTTGACGGTGTTTTGCGCGCGAAGTTGGGACGGATCTCTGTTGATGTGCGCGGCAAAAACTTGGACAACGACAAGTGTCGTACTTTAATTAATTACATTCTATTCATATACATATATTTTTCTCATCCACAAACGAACTTTTCGCTTCGGTCTCTTGAGAATAAGATGATACATATAATGATAAAAGTAGCAGCTGCACGTTGCCGACGTACAACGTCCATAGTTACCGCGCACTAAATGAACTCCCGGATGATGGATCGACTGCCGCGCGCGGCAGCCTCGCTACCAGCGACTTAGGTTTTATAGGTTTGCCGCTGTCGAACAATGCTCGCACGCTGGCCGCGCGAAGTCGATACGCAGCTTAAGAACATATTGTTAACTTGACTTATCTAAAGCCCAAAAGATTCTAAGTACTCCGCCAGTGAGTCCCAAAATAAGATTCTAAGTACTCCGCCAGTGAGTCCCAAAATACGTTCATCTGAAGTATGTCATTTGTTCAAGTTATAGTTATATGTATTATCCCTATGTACTTATTATGATATTATTAATACCGAAAAAGAGGCCGTCCATAGGCAAAGTCCAGAAAAAATATTAAATGAACTACACCCTTACATTACAGATCATGTTTATGAGATCTTAAGATTAATTCTGGCTTATTTTTACGAAAACTCCTATTTTAGACCATCAAGTCCTACACGATCTTACAGTCTTATTTATAAAAAACATGAATTCTTAAATTAAATTAATGCAGTTTAAGTTGGTCCCTCCTTAATTGACATAATATTGTATTAGAGGAGTGTTTTAGAGGAATCATGTTTTTATAAATAAGGGTGTAGTGTAGAGTAGTATAACATAGTACATGTTTTTATTGTTGTAACAGCTATCCAGGATTGGTTTGCTAATGTCACATTTTATATATTAGCTGATCAGAAAAAACTACAAGGGCTCATATCTGATAAAATAATAATAACACAATAATTGTGCATTTCTGTGTTTGTCATGCCCTATACTTGCGCCATATTTGATAAAGAATAAATGTAAACAAAGCAATTTAGGGTCATCACAAAGCGAGCTAAAAAAATACAGTATACTTTTGGTATTATTGATTTGATTACAGCATTTTACACAGTAATATTGATAGGTTTATTATTTTCACAACACATTTCACATAAATCAGTCATAGAACTTCGCTAAAACAGAAAATAAGCGAAAATAAAAAATAAAATAATTTATAGTCAAACGTGAAAACCCTACAAAATATCTGACATTGCTAAAATTCAGATGTAACAAACATTAATTTCATTTAAAGTAACTCTGCATGGCAAAAGTGTATTAACCACGTGATTAAAGAAGAAAGAAAAATGGCAGAACTTGATAGAATAACTGATAGCGTTTATAATTCAAGTGACCGGGGAGACAAGTTCTTCATGCCTATCAAGTTCTGCCAGTACTGAAGACAATTAAGTCTGGTCAAACGTCAAGCTGCCCGTGTTCAAAACATTAATAAATGATTGACTCATAAAACAAAGTTACATTTTTCTATTACTATCCTATATACATGTGATTAATTGGTTATTATTATACATAATTACTGGCCTGATGGCACATTTAGTAGTGTTCCTACCGTATGCGCGAGGGGTTTTGGGCTCGATTCCCATTCAGGACAAACATTTGTGGTATGAACATTTCTATTTGTTCTGTTTGGATGTGAATATATCAATTCAAGTCTATATATTTGTAGTTCCACTGTTGAATCTCGGAATCAGAGCAATGCACCTATATGATGCGATATTTATTAATTTATTTCATAACCAGCCAGTGATAAAAATAGGTTAGGTTGGATATTCAACATTTATAATTACTTTGGCCGGTCATTATTACCACAGAATACATAATAGAATTTCATAATGACTGCATTTATCACAAGTAAAGCAAAAGTAGTTTAGTTTGTCTACGTATATTGCAGTGAATGCTGATGAAGCAAAAGTGATCTGTCAGGGTCGTCAGGGAGCCCCTGGTCTCTGCCTACCCCTCTGAGATACAGGCGTGAGAGGCATATGTATGTATGCATGCAGTGATTTTCATTATTCAAACAATTTTTTTTATTACAAATCAATACTGTTTGTTTCATAGAAAAAGGTTGTCAGTATATGCATGTCATTGGTTGCTAGGCAACGCTTTGTTATTAAACATTCTTTATCGAATTTGGCCCAACTATAGACAAGGGCATCACAAACACGGAAATGCACTCAGACTGAAAATATTTGTATAAATCTAGTATGGCAACCTCCAGTGGGACTCAAACCCACAACATCTGTTTGGATAGTTCAGACTGTTTCAGCTAAACCAATGAGGTTGAGGCTGTCAAAAGTGCTATTGTGGGGTTTTTTCTTTCAGTAACAAATGCCTCACTGCATTCACAGTTACTTTAGTACTATGAAAATGAGTTGACTAACATTTTTAAACTAAACTTGATTAAGAATATATCAACTCCAATGCCAATGGAAATGCTAATGTTTGAAATGTGTTACACCTGGTTTAATTTACTTTTACATATAAAGAAGTGAAATTCCTAAATAACAATGCTGCGGATACCAACTTAACTGGCTTCTGGCATGAGAGAATTCTTTTAACATATTAGATCATTTACAGAAGGGCACTTGGTGGTTAGGTACCTTTTAAGATGATTCAATTAGCCACTTGCATAAATGGTCCATTACAAAGATGTGGAAAGCAGAATCACATCAGTAAGTTATCTGTGCAGTAAACAACTGATCAACCTTTACATTTTTGTTCCAAAGTCACTTACTAATATAACTATGTAGAGTGCATGCATATAAAACCCAAGGTTGATGTGTTGTCCACTGTTATGTATACTGCCTGTGTCTGAATCGAGAATATCCTTAAGTGTACCTCTGAGTGGCAGACACCTGCAGCAGGCAGACATTCACTGTTTAAATATAGCACCACATCTAAAGGTATCGTTCGGTCTTTTTTTTTAAAGGAATCTGAAGAGACAGACTTGACAGAATGTTTAATTAGTGAAATTCTGTATTCAGTAACTGGTGAGATATTGACAACTTAGGTAAGTAGGTACTACAATGATAAGAATGCCCATCTCAACTCAACCCCTAGAGATGATTTGGGAAAATGATACATACACAAGTAAATCAGCTTCTTTTCATGGAAGAGGACTTGAGTAACATAGCATTATTGTATGACAGTATGAATCTGACGACAGGTGGAGTAAAGATGGGCTTCACTTGTTATATCGCCAAATAGGTAACAACTTAATCACTGCATAATGAAAACTACTTTTCTTTATTTGCATGTATGTAGTTACACCACTGTACACTGAGGAAAATTAAATATTGAGTTAGAACATGACGTTTTTTTGGTGAGCAAATGGGAAATCATTTTCTCTGTGTCAATCACAGAACACAGAGAAAATTCACAGAACAAAAATTATATTTTTAAACGTCACTGTCATAGAGGCACAGACTAGATACTTATCACTGAGGCAGAGTAGTCACATAGAAAGGGCGTTCATACAAAATGTACTGAAGACACAGTTACATTGTGCCGAAGGACGGGACGCCATTTAAGACAGGGCGAGGACGCAAACTCTATACATACAAACAACTCATCGCGTCTTTTCCGCGCCCTCGCCCCATGTATTTCCTATTTGGCCCACGCCACAGCGTGCGTGAGGCTCATAGGAAGGATATGGGACAAGGGCACGCAAAAGAAGCGACGCATTGTATAGATTTAGCGTCCTTGCCCTTTAATATATCTGTGTGGGGCAGTGATAGTGTCACGTTACCGAGGGTTGTGAAGGCACAACCCTTGGTAACGGAAGCTAAAGAAATAAAAGAAAGATTTAGAAATGTAAAAGTATAATTATCAGAACCCCTAACGTATATAGGGAAGAGCGGGTGATCGTGCTCTTCCACTATAAAGGGAAATTTCCCGCCAGGCAGATCGTATGCCTGGGGACGGCCGGTCCGACTGATGTTCGTCGGACGTTATATTTATGATATGTCATGTGAAACATTTTGCTTGCGCGATGCAGGAATGTTGGAGTTTATAGTGCGCGCGCAGAGTTGACATGTGCTCGCCACAGTACAATTAAACTAATCTTAATACTAATAAAAACAACAAAAATATATAAAAAAGAAACCTTAAAGTCCAAAAGGGTAAGCAGGTCGTGGAGGCAAATAGGTAGGCAGGCCGAGGAGACAGAAAGCAGGCCGAGGAGACGGGCAGGAAAGTCGTGGAGGCAGGCCGTGGAGACGGGCAGGTAAGTCGTGGAGTCCCACAGGTATTCCGAATAATAATAGGCACTCCGCAGAGAGGTAGACAGGAAGTAAGAACTCAGGTAAGACTCTCAAGTAAGAGCTCAGGTTATATTCGCAAGTAAGACTCAGGTAAGACTCACAAGTAAGACTCAGGTAAAACTGACTCGAAAGCCTTCTTGGGCGGCTTTTATACCCCAAAAGTAGTTCGATTCTAATATTCAAATTGGATCTGAATCTGCGTCAGAATTCTTCTGGAAGTTTCCGGATCCTGTTCCAAATCCATAATTTCGAACGCAGATGTCTCTCTAGAAGATTTCAGATCTTCTTTCTCTTTCTTGCATTAAATTCATAATTTCGAATCGGAATGCGAATAGTCTTCTAGAAGTCTCCATAGGCTAGTAGTTTTCTTATTCAACCTTCTTAGTATGACGGTTATTTGACATAATTTAGAAAAATAAAGAACAATATTCAAATAAAAGAAATATCTGACTAACAGTAGAACGTTGACAGTAAAGCAAAATACAATATTTACAATGTGAAAAGTGGAAAAATAATTAGAAATACGTATTAGCTTTGAAATAATAGTGAACCAATATTATCCTTTCGTTCGTGATAACATGGTGTTGTGAAATTGGATTTCAGTGGTTCAACTAGGACAAAACGTACTTAAGTCTTTTTGCATTGATAGAAAGAGTAGGGTGCTAGGCAATAGAATCGCGCTAGACGCGTAAGCTAAACCCTACAATCTATCTATATCTGTGCCTACAATAGTTAAAAACATAGATGTCTAACTAGCGTTAAAAATGACCCCACGTTCAATTGTGGGAAGGTGGACGGGGCAATTGTGATACCAATCGGAGCAAGTTCAGTATTACCCGGCAAAATATCTATTAAATAGGTATGATGAAGTCAATGGTTTGACGTTTTTGTATAAAACCAATCTTAATTTACGCTGTCATTTACCTACTATCGCCCAATCACGTCATCCCGCATGGCGCACAGAATGAACTAATCACAGAGTGTTTACTCTACAGCAGATCTTGCGCTCATGACATTCATCATCACCATCATGAGCAGACTATATACATCCCACTGTAGGGCACAGGCCTTCTCTCAGGGAGAGAGTATGGGCTTAATCACGACGCGTGCCCACCGCGGATAGGCGATTTCAAGCGCTGAGGTATGTGAATAGCTCAGACACTCAGTTTTCCTTCACCTTCAGCGAGTGGTATTGCTACTATAACTTCACAAATCTACATAACTTTGAAAACAAAGTCAGAGGTACAGCCCGCACTGGGAATCGAACCTAAGTCTCTCGTTCCCGCGTCCAATGTTCTACCCATTAGTATTTCTTTTCATTGGTACAGACTTATCGAGAGGACAGAATGTTGTGGGAAGAAATACCTAGGCTCGAGACACACAGATGGGACGTGGGGCGAGAGCAAGACCAAGACCAAGGCACAGTTACAGACCAAGAGCGACCGCAGAGCAAGGACTGTGGTCTGCGACTCTATACATCTTACCGCGCCCTCGCCCCACGTCCCATCTATGTCTCGCGCCTTATTGGTTTTTTTTATTCGTAGGTGTGTATCCCAGCACTTCAGTACATTTTGTATGAAAGTGAATTAAAAGGACGCTGCGTCTTTTCCGCGCCCTCATCCAACGTCCTGTCTATGTACCCCACGCCTTAGTAGTTAAAGGGCGCGTCGAGTAGGTAATCGTCTGAGTCTAATCGCACCTGTATATTGCTATCCTAATCCACAGACTAGAACACAGGAAAGACCAGTTCTATCCTAACCTCAATTTACAAAACTTACTAGTACCTACTCTATTTATATCTAAACAGAAATGTCTTATTTCAGTAATATCGTTATAAAAAATGTTTTACAGAACAACAAAAGACTTTTGACGCCTTTACGGATGATTTACACATCGGAGGGTTTGATGATTTTATTTTATAAACGAGTTACTCGTTATACATAATTGTAGCTTTAGAAACTTTATCCATTTCGTTTTAATACAACTTTACCCATCAACCAATAGTTGTCCTAATTCTGTCACATAGGCGCGTAAACTTAATATTCCTTTTAAGTTTTGTTTAGCAAAAGGTAGTTAACCAAGTTCCGGCATAACCTAGAAAACAATCCATCATCTGCTTGACAAAACAATCTATCTATCTATATATGTCTATTCAGCCCATGAATTGTGCCCTCTTCTCAGTATAGACCTCCCCCCTGTCACGCCTAGCATCTCATTTCTCTGCTAATCAAGTAGGCACATTATTTTAATGTCATCGTCCCATTGGGTTGTTGGTCTGTCTACCAATGTCTTTGTATTTGGTGTTTTTCCAATTTACAATAATGCACGTATATATCGTCGGCTTATTGCAAGAAGTCATTAACTGCAAAAACTCACTAACCACTTTTTTATAAAGGTATGGACGTATGAATTGAACAATGATACAATAGTGGTGTTTTAGTATCAGGCATTATTTTAACGATGTTATAGGGAATAAGGAGGAGGAAACACAACCATTAACTAACAACAAACTAGAAAGTCTCTTTTCTCCCAATAGTGAATATGTCGGTTAATGACTTCCTGCAATAAGCCGAGGATATAATCATTAAAACAATAAATACCAAGTTCTAGTTCCATGTAGTTTGACTGGAGATTTCTGCACTTAACCTCATAGTTGGGCCATTGTATGTCATACCTCAAACACTAGGGTTTCCTCACTATGTTTTCATTCAAAGCTAGCCAGTGGTAGTTGGTAATGCTACTATAACTTCACAAATGTACATAACTTATGAAACAAAGTCATTCGTACATTGGTGGATTCGAACCCACAGCCTCCCGACTGAGAAGCCGGCGTTCTACTACTCCGCTACCACTGCGTAAATAAATACTTCCAATTTTTTGTAGCAAGGTATCTATACTCTCCATCTGCCCTTGGCATTGATGGCTATCTGCAAACAAGGAAGAGAGTCAAGGAGCAATTTGCGACATACTCGGATAATTTCAAGAGTAAAATGGTGGAATTTGTCTCTGATCAAAAAACTATGATCTTCACTGAGGATTTGAAAAATATTGTCCACATGGCTGAACCTACAGATGTTGAATTGGTCATAAACATGATCAAAAAGTAAGATTATGTAATAAGTATAGCTTTCTTCGCCAATTAAGTCATTTGCATAAGTATTAACCATCTCTACAAATGTAGACGGCGATCAATCTTGGATACTGCACTAGGTACTGTGCAAACGTAGTAAAATTGTTTTGTGTAAAACTTTGGCTGGTGAAATGTAGATCATTGCATTGTTTTCCCGTGGTGATATTTTTTGATGGCATAACACATTTCCTTTTCGTTTGATATCATGTCTTTCTTTTCTAGATTTAATACACAGAATACTGAATACAGATTTGGTTCATTCATCTTTGGGCCAGTAGTGATGAGGATGTTCCATTTTCTTGATGCTCCAAATGAGGCTTTGAAGGTATTTATTTTAATATTTTATTATCTTTTATATAGACCCAGCTAACAAACATATGGCATCTTGGCTGATGATGGCACAGCTAAACTAATACTGTTTCATTGTAGTGAGTTCTGCATTTAGCCTCAAAGTTGAGCCAAGTATGTAGCAAGACCTGAGGTTTGTAACACCTCACACTCTAGTGTCCTTGCAATGTCTACCTTCACCATTAGAAAGTGGTATTACTACTAAAAATTTGGAATGTTTTTAATTCAGAAAACAAAGTCATTGGTATTCATACCCATTTGTAACCTTTGCATCTATGTAATGAAATGACATACAGCGTCCAGTGGTACTGAGGGTACAAGATGGCTGAAGGGACCACTCGGACGCTGCAGTGCCTGGAGCATTGTTTTTAGATAGAGTAGGCTTGCCCAGCATCTGTACCATCCTGACAGCTTAGCCGGCCTAGCCTACAGGAAAGACAAGTCAATATGTGCCGATCCAACCAAGCTGCCAATCCTCACGATGTCATTCGCTGTTTGGGTGTGGTAATTCTACTACAAATTCACAGATGTACTTAACATTGAAAAAAAAAAAACAAAGTACACATACATTTACATGCCCGCACTGGAAATCAAACCTGGGTCTCAATCGTCTTCCTAAAGCTTCGGCTTTAGGAAGACCAAACAACATAATTTTAGCTGTGCCTGTGACTTGGTACTTGGTACCCATTATACCATCTTTAATGATCCCGCCATCCGCACTACTTTCTGCCGACTAGAATGCCAGCATGGAATTCGGATTAAAAATATCTCATCCTTTAATCCAGATGATCTAACTGTGGGCCAAATTTCATACAAATCAAATGGCATTGTGCAATTGTTACCACACATGATGTAGGATAAATGTGACAGATTAAAAATTTTTTTTTCTTTTAGAGAGTGTTTTTTGTTGTTTTTCTGTAGTGTTCTACTATCACTCCTTTGAGGGAAAAAAAAACAAAGACAGAGTCGGTAATAGTTGCATTACTTTTTCAAGTTTCTAATTTATAACCATACCTTTTTCTTTTCAGTGTTTTGAAGACCCAGCAAATAATGGGTTTTTCGATCAGCTAGTCTCATACCAGATCTTACTAGATCTTCTATACAACAATGAAATGTATGATGAAATGTTTTCAGTATTTAAAACAGTTCAGGAACGTCAGATAAACATGTCCAAGTTCCCTAAATACCCTGTTGTGTTGATACTGGCTGCATGTTATAAACAGGTAAGGTAATCCAAGGGCGATAGGAATAAGATGGAACCTTGTCAAAGTGACCTCTTAATTCGAATTCTGGAAATTATTAATGTAAAGTCAATAAATTCATGTAGGTACCTAAATTGGATGTGAATGGGGAACTTGCGACAAACTTAGATTTAGGTGGCATTGCTTTTATACCTTAAAGGACACAATAAAACTCAAGAAAAGTTAATGTATAAAACAATAAAAATATATTTTTCGGTGTTTTCGGGGTCCCAAAAAGTGCAAAAAATCAAGTTACTCTAATAATAGAAAAACATATTAGATTTCGTTTTTTCATTGAATTCTAAACGTTTTCTCAAAGGGTGATCTGTGGTAAAGCTATTGTAAACGAGACTGCTCCCACCCACAGTCAAACCAAGCAATTGGTTTTGTGGGGCCTTAATCCAAGCAATTGGTTTTGGGGGAAAAAATGTTACAGAAACAGCAATGACAAAAGAAAAGATACAATTGGCGGCCTTATTGCTAATAGCAATTTCTTCCAGGCAACCTCATATCGGAGAATTTGCCGAAGGAGAAATAGACACGGGTAGTCGGTGCAAATACGAATATTCATAGACATACATATACGTGATAATAATAATAAGCTTACACATTATGTCATACTTGAATACTATATTTATTTAATACGGAGATATTACAGAAACATGCCACTTATTCTAAACTTAGATGATAAAAATATGTACTAGAAAAAAAAACATAACTACATGTACTTACATAAATAGTGGCTTATAACAAGTGTGTGATCTGGACGACAAAAACGTGATATACCTACATATTTATGAAGAGAATAATACATTATAAGGTGTTTCATGCAATTTGATTCGTCATAGTTTGAGTCCGATTTGTATGGCGCATTTTTGTACCTCGAAACTAGAATGACCTTTCGACAGGTCACATTATGGAAAGAATTAGTCGTAGAGAAAAAAAAAATAACCATGGTTATTTATCTTGTAAGATGGCCTCGCCGATTATATTAAAATATTTTTTGTGCAAGTTCTCCATTATTGCCCGTACCATACGTGGTCAGTGAATAGTGGTATCTTTATTAGAAAATGTTACTCACAATATATACAAGTTAGCCTCTGCCTAGACCTTAGTGACCATGATGAAGGACTAAAGTATAATTTTGTCTTTAAATAATTTAATATTGCCTGTATTACATTTTTGTGTTCGTCAATTATGTCGATACTGTTGTAAAAACTTTGTCCTTTGCGTTATGAGATGATTTATACAGTGTCCAGTGGCACCTTCCCTCACACTAGATGGGTGAAGAGATCACTCAGACGCTGCAGTGTCTGGGACATTGTCTTGCTGTAAAAAATCTGTCAATAAAATATTATATAAGTACTTATTACTATAACTGGCTGGCAGGCTCGGTACGGGTGATAAATCGTGTACATAACATCATCATTATCATACCAAATAGGGGATGTTTTAGCAAAGGGCAAGATAAAAAGTACCCGAAACCGACGTGCGAGCATGCAACGACTAATGAATGTTAATGATCTGCCAGGATCGTGACAAGGGACAGACCCCGGTCTATGCCTACCCCTTCGGGATACAGGCGTGATTTTATGTAGTATGTATAAAATCATTCTTCCTCAACTGGAATATAATTATTGTCTATGGTTCCTTGTATGTACCGAGCTTGTATATGTACATTATATTTTCCGACTACGAGTATAACGTACAGGCAATAATTTCATGTCCCATGTACACGGTTATTGGCCGTAGAATATTGAAATTTCGGATTCACTTGCACAAGGTTCCCATTTTGCATACAATTTTCATCACGCTTGGATTCATCATCATCATCATCATCAGCCATTTGACGCCCACTGCAGAACATAGGCCTCCTTCGTGGTTTTCGTAACCATGAGAGGTTTCGCCATAATCGCCACGCTTGGCAGGCGGGTTTTTCGATCGCAGTACGCAGTAGACGCTGCTGCCCGTCTCCTGGTAATAAGGGCTTTTCAATGACAGCTGTCAGTTGAGTTTCATTAAAAAAAACGAGATGGCGCTGCAAGGAGAACAAATGTCATCATTCGTTTTAAATGTTATACATCGTTATTACTCTGTGATAATCTACACATCTCTCCTTTCGTCAACGAAACAAGCGAGCAACTTGACAGAAACCGCAGAGAAGGTACAGTGATGTCATGTCAATTTTGACATATTATGTGACGTCAGCACTACCTATCGGTAACTTGCGGCACTGTATTTTTTTAATGTTGCTTTGAAAAGCCCTCATTGATTTCCTTAGTCACCTTCTACGACCTCCACGGAAGGAAATGGACTGACGCTATTCTTAATCCGGCGCCACACGGATTGGATTATGCTCTAAAAATAAACCTTTATTTATAAAAACACGATTCCTCAGAAGGCACTTTATTTAATATGTGGTTACGACTTTTTCCTCGTAAAATCGCCACCACAGACTATTTATGCGGCGTTTATCGAGTGTTTTAAGGAATCGTGTTTTTTATAAATAAGACGTTTTAAAACGGAAATAAATATTTTTTACTATTATTTACAGAATACGCGACAAAGTATGGAGTATGCGTCAAAGTTATGGTCAGATATGACCAATGCTGGTACCGTGCCATTGAGGAGAGCTGCTACATTCTTTGCTGGTAAGTTTAATAGTGGTTTACTTCAAATTTATCTATTGGATTCAAGTAAGTATATAAAACCACACGCCAAAAGGTAACGCGACGAGCTATGGAAAGGGCTATGCTCGAAATTTCTCTACGAGAACTACGAGAAATGATGAGATCCGTAGACGAACGAAAGTCGTCGACATAGCCCAGCGGATTAGTAAGTTGAAGTGGGCGGGGCACATAGCACGCAGAAATGATGGCCGATGGAGCCGAAAAGTTCTCGAATGGATACCACATATAGGCAAGCGTAGCGTAGGACGACCAGCCACGAGATGGACAGATGAACTCATCCAAGTGGCAGGAAGACGCTGGATGCAAGCCGCTTCCAACCTGTCTTTTCGGAAATCCACGGAGGAGGCCTATGTCCAGCAGTGGACTTCTTGTGGCTGAATGATGATGATGATATAAAACCACATCCTTGATTTCGAAACACTTATGCTGTTCTTAAAATTCATATTGAACATCGGTCTTCAATTACGCGTTTGCGACAAGCACCAGTGCAAAGTCCTTAGTGTAATGATTGCTCAGCTGTTGTGAGTACCAGCCAAACCATCTCATTTTATTTTAAAATAGATAAGTAAATAGTGTAGTAGAAAATGATACTCGTTCCACTTCAGTTTAACAATGATTTATTCTTTACACCACACATTCACGTCCAACAAATCTTTTAGTTTTAATAGTAAATCACTTTATGAAAAAACTATGCAACCATCAAGAGCGTTCTTAATATTTTTTCGTCCGAACTACTCGGCTGAACAGAACAGACTGCCAGCCAGAATGCTCCTACTCACCGTCCCACCAAGTGTTCCAAACCGGGTATATAAACTTTACCTTTCTCGGTGTTGCCGTTAGCAAAAAGTCGATACGAGCGTAGTCAAATAAACTGCAGTGTAAACGACACTACGACACCGATAAACCAAACAAAGAAAATATAGAACAATTAAAATATCTTGGTTATTTTTTTTTTTCTTTACAGCTCTGGCATTGAAGCAAGGTTTACCACATGTAGCTTTAGAAGTGATATCATCAATGAAACCTCACTATGTGACCATTAGAAATATAAAGGTAAGAATAATTTGCGTCCTGTTTCATAAAGGTAGTATTAGTGATAATTTGATGAACATACAATAGTAATTTTTGCCCAACTGACCAATGATGAGGTTGGGTGAAAATGACTGACAATGTATGTTTAATACGAATTGTTGTCATGTCTGCGCTTGTCATTTTTAGGGTTTCGTACCCAAAGGGTAAGGTACCCTATTACTAAAACTCCGCTGTCCGTCCGTCTGTCACCAGGCTGTATCTCATGAATCGTGACAGTTAGACAGTTGAAATTTTCATAGTTGATGGGTATTTGTTTTGCCGCTATAACAACAAATAGTAAAAATAGAATAAAAAATAGTACGTAATATAGATAATGGTACGGAACCCTTCGTGCGCGAGTCCGACTCGCACTTGGCCAGTTTTCCTATTTTCTTTTTATATTAAAACATAGGATTTGAACATGTAACAAAATGCAATATGAGGCGTGAGGAAGCACCTGAGGCATTTGCAGTTGGACGTGGCTAGGTGCCATACATTATTATTGTATAGTATCCGGCTGGCTTCGATTCTATATGCCTCACATGTTCTCTTCACGATTCCCATAAAAGAAACGTGAATTTTTTTGCCGTTTTTTTGCTCGATATTAATAACGGCAACATGTAGACGCTTGAAATATTCAAATGTTGTGTACCTATAGATAATGGTACGGAACCCTCCGTGCGTGAGTCCGACTCGCACTTTTCCGGTTTTTTTCTCTATGGCTCATACTTATTATCATAATAATCTGACGAAAAGTATTTCTAGTCACGTGGTACAAAAACGCGCCGTACAAATTGAACTCAAACTATGACGATAAAAAAAATAAAGTTTTTTAATTTTTTTCTCAATTTTCCTCTGTCTGCTATTGTATAAAAACAATATCACACTGATCTAAGTTTGAGGCAAGTTCCCCATTCGTCCTCTCTAATAAATACCTCAGCAGTTGCTAAATACAACGACCCTACTACGAGGCTAAGTGCTGAAATCTCCAGAACTAGAACTGAAGATGATCTTGTGATTGAGAAATGCTTTTCATTTACAGGCAGTGGCGTTAGCGGAAACGGGCAGGTTCAGCGACTCGTTGGCGATACTCAAAAGTATCCTCGACATCGACATTCCAGAACAGAAAGACAAGCACACATTCTTCGATGAAACTATCGCGAAAGTCCGACAGGCTGTCGAGAAGTCGAACGACAAAGACATTAAGCAGAATCTGGACAATATCGAGAAGGCCTTGAAGGACAGAAATCTTGTCGACAATCAGGTAAGTTTTTGTGATATTTTATACCTAATAGGCTGGCGACTAAGTTTGCCTATCCCCCGGTACACAGCGAAGTCCTCTTACGTAGCCATGAAATCCGTCAAGCATTGGCAGGAATTACTTGTCCGCTTCAGTCAATACTGCGTGGCTCGAAACACCATGCTTAATAGAATTAGGGCCGGTTTCTCAATTAAGAATTTTACTAAGTAAATACTTAAGTAACGTTCTGTCCCGCTCTTTTCTGAGAAATTCGAAGAGACAGCAATTTAACAATTTACTTATCGAAATTCTCAATTCAGAAACTGGCCCTTAGTCCTCAGTATAAAGTGGAGGATAATTTTCTGAAGATAAAGCGTGCCAAGAGTTGAGCATAGAAAGGATTTTTAATATATTGACAGCTTGGTGCAAAAAGTCTTTTAAATTCAGTGACATGACAGCTTTGCTAAACTAACTTAAATAATCTTAGGGAGCCGACATTGGCTTAGCTTTGGGAAGTCGGGTGGTTTCTACATAACCCGGTTTTGTACAAAGAAATAGCTATTCGTTGTACAAAACAGAAATACGAGTAGCTGTTTCTTGTAACGTTACCCAGTTTTGTACGAAGAATATAATATATTATATTTTCTTTATACATTGCTAGTAATGTAACTTGGTTATCTACGAAGACAACCGCTTTGTTTTCTTTATTACGAGTATCTTTACGTCAATTATTGAATAAAGAAGTCTCTTGCACCTTGTGCCAACGCAATATAACTCAATTTGTCCGCAGACTCTCGACCAGTTGTTAAGCAACGAGATCCGCGGTAACCAGAGGCAGCAGGACCCGCGCGGGTCGCAGTTTTCCCAAAAGCGGATGCCCTTCAACCAACGCAACCGCACCAGGCTAAACCTTTATTAGACTTGTAAAGAGTAATGGAGAACTTGCACCAAAAATTGTTTTCGGGAAATTATAATCGGGGAAGCCTTGTTAAAAGATAAATAAAAGTGGTATTTTTTTCTCTACGACAAATACTTTTCATATTATAATCTGTCAAAAAGTCAATATAGTCACACGGTACAAAAACGCGCCAAACGAATCGGGCTCAAACTATGACGTCACAACTTGCACGTAACGCCTTATAATTTATGAAGCGTTTATCAATATTTCAGTTATCTCGTAAAATAATGTTTTTATGTGTCTACACCATCATAAGAAAACATTTAGAATTCAATGATGAATCTTATAATTTTTTTATTATAAGAACTTAATTTTTGTGATCCCGAAAATAGTGAAAAAAATATTTTAATGGTTTTATTTTTGAATTTTTCCTATGTTTTATGCGTTTTCTATGGTATAAAAGCGTTGTCACTCCAATCTAATCGTAGATTTATAAAATTAGACATAAAGTTTAGGTTAACTTAATCACTAGCAATGGTTCATGCTGTGGCAACCTTAATAGGCTAGGCACTTACCTTAAAAGCCTTTAATTTTTATAATTTATAATGTATTAGTGTACTAGCTACTGGTTGTCCTAATTAAATAAAATAAAATAAAATAAAAAAAGTCTAAGTTGGACGTAAGTTCCCCATTGCTGCCGCTGGATGCAAGCCGCTTCCAACCGGTCTTTTTGGAAATCCATGGAGGAGGCCTATGTCCAGCAGTGGACTTCTTGTGGCTGCATGATGATGATGATGATGGTGATGATGATGATGATGATGATAACCTATCTATAGACTTCGTAAAAGCCGCCTGCGTTACTAAGTTGGGCGTAAGTGAGTGGAATCTTTCACATAGACCACTGTGGTCCGTTCCTTCGTCAGCGGATAGGGGTGCATATCAGTCATGTATCAACTAGCCGATCAGATAGTTTCGTAGATTTGATGTAAATATTTGTTGAAAATTGTGTGTAAATGTTTCGTTTTACGAAAGACGATAGAGTATTTTTTTGGATGAAAGAATCTGTACTACACTACGTAGTACATTAGTGGACTTCGCTGCCGGCTGCCCAGAAGGCGATATTACACGGTTCGATTTCGGTGCAATATTGCTTTCAATTTCATTGCTTCAATCGCATTGAGACGTCTAAATACATTGCAATGCCATTGCGCAATTTCATTGAAAGCTAAATCTCGGCGAACGCTTTCAATGCGATTGACGCAGACAATAATTCAATGCGATTCAAAAGTGTAAACACGGAGATTGAACGATCGGGACCATTTTTCAATGTTTAATGCGCAATGTTTAATTGAACCGTATAAATAGGTAAAGTCGTTCAATGCCTTTCAATGGCATTGCTTCAATGTGATTGAATCGTGTAAATAGATAGTCTTTTAATGTCCAATGTTCAATGCCTTTCAATGGCATTGCTTCAATCGGATTGAACCGTGTAATTTCGCCTTAACCTAACCTTACACATTTTGTGCGCGATAAGAGCTCCGTGGGAGTGCGGTCCATTGCAGAACACAGGTGTTACAGTAAGGAAGGTTGTCCTAAATAAAATAAAGATATCATACTTTTTTAGGGACTCGTGCTAATATTAATATACGTAATAGATATTTTGAAAAACATTTATTGCACACGAAAAACACATTACAGGAAAAATTACAGAGAAAAATACACGGACAAAGGCGAGTTATCCCTTGCTACTATTTTATTAAGAATAACCTAATGTACCTACTGTGCTTTTTTAGGGTTCCGTACCCGAAGGTGCGAACGGGACCCTATTACTATGCCTGACATAAAGGGCTGTCTCTCCTACCCTCCTCTATTAGGGTAACCATATTGACGATTCCAAAGTAAATCGGACCGCTTCCTGCAGTGGAGAACCTACGTAGTAGCGCACCTGAACCGTATTAGCTAGCCAGTTTCACATATTATATTTTGGCGGAATGCCTAACAAATTACAAGAAATACTGATAAAATAAGAGGGGTCCCTACACAGGGTCCCTAGGAGGTTTTTTGTTTTAAACTTTGTGAAATTCCACCAGCAAAAAAAGAAATAACCGGCCACGTGCAAGTTGGATTTCAGCTGAATGTCTCGAACTGAATAAAGTAAGACACATGCTAAGTATACGGTCGACAGCACATCGTTACGTCACGGCCGAATTGATGTGCTGTCGACTACGTAATAAGTATTATGTTTATGGTAGTACGAAACCCTCGGTGCCCGAGTCTACTCGCACTTTTCTTGAGACTGCCAACGATAAGTACAAAACGGATTTAAGGATGAACCATCATAAATGTGGGTTTTTATCTTGGTTTTTATGTATAAGTTGGTAGGGCATGAAAACCTTATGCAACGTGTTGATTTGTAAAGTAACGCCCGACTCAGGGTACTTTCTACTCATCAACACGAACAACTTATACTATCGACATCGCGAAAAAAAAAAAAAAACAGCTGTGCTATACTAAAATTCCGTACCTACCAAGGAGTATTAAACCTACTGAACAAAATGGAAGAGCTGTTTTTTTTTTTAAAGATTTTAGAGTTGTTAATATAGTAAAAGTTGTCCGTATTGGTAAGTAGAAAGTACCCTGAGTCGGTCGCTACTTTAAAACATAGTAGTTATTACATACTTGTACATGCGCAAGTGTGAGAACATGTAAATAACCGTAGAATAGATAAATTGTTGCGTAACGTATTAGAAAGAAAAAATATAAAACTTACAACGGACAAGTCTTTGTTTCCTTACATTTTCTCATGTCTCAAATTATTATAATGCCAAACTTGTTTGTTAAATAGTCGAAAAAATAGAACCCTTTTTATACGTGCATTATGACAATGATACATAACTGCAATGAAAATGCCATTAAAAACAAAACTTGTAAATAAAAAACAAGTCTCGCAACTCAGTTCTTCTACCGTAGAAAGTTGTGAGATCCATGTAATACCAAGTCGGTTAATTTATTCAGTCCCTACTTAAGGGTCCTTCTGTCGTAAGTTATTACGTCATTAGCTAACCTAACATCTTATAGTGACCATATCAATATTAAAAATCCTTTATGTTTTAAATAAATAGCATGACTTGGCCATCGCATGAAAACACAATGCATCTCACAAGTAATACATTATATTAAGTTAGATTGTTTAGTGCGGTGGCCCAGCTAGTCTATAGAAAACTGGACCGAAATTGCAAAATATTTTAGTTTTTCGTTTATTTATACACTAACCGCTTTACAAATAAACGTGGAATAAAGTTGTATCTGGTGTAAGTATGAAATAAGAACTCCATATCCATACAAAATCGTTGTTATTAGAAACTTGTACACGATATAACTTTATGCCACGTTTATTTGTGAACTGGTAAAACCACAACAGTTTTTTTTTTTGTTTTGATTAAAACTAATTTTATTGTATTCTAAATTTGAAGCTTCTACGTCTGCTAGAAGTGCCTTAGAGTTTTGATGATGGGTCAGTCAGTAAGTGACGAAGTTAAAAAACTTTGACTAGTTATAATTCTTAAACTACTACTGGTTCAAACTGAATGAAATTTGAAATATACCGTGTTTATACAATGCCTTCTAGGTTACTGAAAATTCAGGCTTTTAGGTTTATCCACAACGAAGTTATAGGGGGTCGAAAATGGTCTGAACTGTTTCGAGAAAAGTATGGTACGGCCGTGCCGCTGTTTTGCTCGACTTGCAGAGGCACTGCCGTGCCCCCAGATGTAAAGGTTCATTCGCTTTCGACTGTAAAGTTGACCTGATTTTCATACTGTGTAAATAGAAAGGAAAATTTTGGGTTGGTTTTGAAATAATTATGTTGAGGATGAAGGAAGTGAGATTGATATAAGATATTATCGAGCGAATGGGTGTGGAAGGGTTCGATAAGGGACGCCGCAGGCGGACATACGTCGAACAAATTCAGGATGTAGGTACCTATTAACGTCAGTGATAATTTTTTTATTCGTATATTAACGTATTAAAAAGTACCTGAAATTGGCGTGCGAGCATAATGCGATTAATTAATGTGGTAAAGCAGAAGAGTTTTGTCAGGATTGGCAAATGGCAAACCCTAGTCTCTGCCTACCCCTCTGTGATACAGACGTGAGTTTATCGGTGATGTCACGCCCGATAGTAACATTCCTCGCTTAACTTCAGTGACGGTGATACCTCGGTTGACTTCGGAGAGTTTCCATAAACACTGATTAGGGGAGAGAGGAAAGTATTCAACTTGTTTAGGATTATCCGGCTTTGCCGACTTCAGGTTAACGAAAGTCGGACCGTTTTTGTGATGCGCTTCGTAATACCTTTGTTGAATTGTTTTTTTTGCCTAGTTGCGTAACCAAGTGGCAAACCGTGACCAGCTGAGGGGAAATGTTAAAGTGGGTAGGCACCTACCTAAGTAAATAGGTACCTACCTAATTCATCTATTAGGTTAGATTAGATGCAGATCTGCCCTCTACCCTCGACGCAAATTTAGCCAACTTGCGTTATAATTGAGTGCATTTCTTTATAATAATTTAGCCTCTCTGTAGTTCCAATAATTTTAATGCTATTTCTTACAACTAACGTTTACCAAGTCGGTATTTCTGACTTATTGCATTTAATTGTGACGCAAAATGCAATAACGTCGAGAGTAGAGAGGCTGGCTTTAAAGTCAATATTAAGACTTAAGACAATATTAGTAAAGTTTCATTCATGTCGTTTGCGAATTAAAACCAAACTAAGTTTGTATGGGAAAGTTGTCTTCTTAGTTTGCAAAACGTTGGAATGGTTGTGTGCTCGTCTCGCCTCTGCTACCCTTTTAGCCTCTAAGGAGCGCAAGTAAACATTGGATCAAAGTTTAGGAGGCTTTTCAGTATCAACTAATTGCTTTACCGAAATTTCAAAGCTATTGAAAATGAATTAGGCCCGACGCTTTCGCTAATTTCTAAAACAGTAATGAATGCTACAAACTCAGTTATGTATTCGTTCCATTCATGGCGATAATCGGATTAAATATTAGGTACTCGAGGCGCCAAGCCAGTGTGATTGACTTATGCCGGGGCACACTGAGCGATTGAAAATAAAGATCAAAGTTCAACCTCAATAATAGTGATAGCTATAGGTTTTAGAACCTACAGCTTAAAAACTAGGTCTAAGAATGGGTCGCCCGTTGCTAAGTACGTTACCACCTCTTAATGCGAACTCCTATTTTGGCTATGCTGTAACGTAGGCTGACGTAGGTAAGTAATTAGTTGGTATTGCATTGGTTTTCTAATCTTAACTGTCATAATGTCCGTTCATAATTTACCTAAAGACGGATAAGAAAAAATCTCACTTGTTCACAGGTCGAAATCTTTAGTGAAACCAAGGGAATTAAATTATGTATTATTATGTACCTCCCGTGTGGCACCGGATTAAGAATACGTGTGGCACCGGATTAAGAATAGCGTCACTCCGTTTCCTTCCGTGGATGTCGTAGAAAGCGACTAAGGAAATCGATTACCAGGAGACGGGCAGCAGCGTCTTCCTGAAATTTCAAAAGCATACTGCGATCACCAACCCGCCCGCTAAGCGTGGCGATTATGGCAAACCCCTCGTGGTTATAAAAACCACGAAGGAGGCCTGTGTCCTGCAGTGGGCGTCGAATGGCTGATGTTGATGATGACCTCCCTACGAAATAGTGGAATTTATTTATTTATTGTAAATAATAAGTTTAATACTTCTGTCTATTGGGCACGGTTGACATTTTTGGAAAGTTTTTAGAGGACGTTGAAAAGTTATAGGTACCTATTAGAACTTGTTCCTACGAACCATATATTTTTAAGACAAGAACTTGTCTTGTATTTTTAAATGTGTTTGTGTGTCTGTGTCCGTAAATGACTCATTACGTGGCGAAAATTTGGACCCGATTTGGAGCGATTTTTGGAACCCCATTTCTTGGAAACTAAACTAGCTAGATGCTTGAAATTCAGAGTAAGTAATTTTTTTTATCCCTGCAAAAGTTCAGTCAGTCATGTACCTAACATCATCGAAGATAGAGGGATCGGTTCGTGGTTCGTGTTCATACGAACCGATTCTGAAAAGCACGCCCGCGGCCCGTCAGATCGGGTAGGGCGGGAGCTTGGCCTGGCGCTATCTCTCTGTGCACCTAGTTAGTAGGTATAAGCACGTAAAGGCTGCCTCTGTAGACCCGGTGACTCGCTGCCCACCGTCATATTCCCTTTTAAGGGAGAAATTCTCCCAAGTCCCGCAAAATTCATCAGAGACAGGAAGCGGGCGCGTCCCCGTTTTGCCAGACTTCCGGCCCAATAGGCCCACAGACAAACTAACGGTTCTAATAGGAGCTGACAGAAGATTTTTAATTGGTTACCAACCCATTTCAGAACGTAGTTTTAGTTGCAGCAATGTGTGGGCGTTTAATTACCTCTTTCTTTTAAGAGCAACTTACGCTCGCTTTGAATTATTGTGAACCTAATATTCAAAGCAAGCCCATCCAAGCACACATTTCAAGCATGTCAGCTTATACAGAGTTAAACCGAACATTTCTTCCCCAGGAATCCTACAGAAATTTTCAAACTTTCATTTAGAACAAGTCGTTGGACTGAAGAAGAGTTCCGACTTCCGAATAATTCTAAGTCACATTCCGCGTGCCCAACCTCGTCAACGAGACCCGAAATACGTCCATGCACAGTTAAAGTACTTTGGTCAAGTTATGTGTCAGGAATTATACCTTACCTGCTAGGTAGGTATGGTGTAATGTTTGGCTAAGTAATCTCCGTAAATTATAAGTTATAACACGCTTCTGCGTGTTTTCGCTTTATCTCTGCTTACGTACGTAGGGCTTGAGAGCAAGATGTTGCTCTACTACCTACCTACCCAAGAAGCATACGTAATAATGTAACGAGCTCGAAGTCTAGCTAAACGTTCAAGGTAAAGTACCTAGCTAGTTGTCTCTATACATTTTTGTGGAGATTGACAACTCTTTCACACGTTCGGGCATGATTCTGGGCTATCTGTTTGATCTAGCTAAAGTATTTTGAACACCACGCCGGGACCGGAAAGGCTTCATTTAATGCCCCTTAAATGCTTGATTGCGAAAATTACAAAGCGATAGCAGTTACAGGAAGTGGCTCGGAAATATCAGTGAATAGAATATAATTCTTTATTGAACACTCGGAAATTGGACGGGTACAAACAGCGTTGAGCGCATTCATTGACCAATAATGTTCCGTGTGGCGCCGGATTAAGAATAGCGTCACTCCATTTCCTTCCGTGGATGTCGTAGAAGGCGACTAAGGAAATCAATTTCCAGGAGACGGGCAGCAGCGTCTTCCTGAGATTTCAACGGATTATGGCAAAACCCCTCTTGGTTATGAAAATCACGAAGGAGGCCTATGTCTTGCAGTGGGCGTCAAATGGCTGATGATGATGATGATGATTGACCAATAAATATTAAGAGAGTAACATACTCGTAGTACACAGCTCACGGCCTCGAATAGAAGGAATTTAATGGGAATTTCCGTGAAGTTTCTGAACAACAAAATATTAAAACAATGCGCCTCGGCAGACGTTGGAAGATTCATATGTACAGTCAACATCATATCAACTTTTGCATTTGTGCACTCTTAGGTAACGTAAACCTTAGCTAAGATCGCAAGATGTCCTTGCAAATGTTTTAATTGTCAAAGCAAGAGATGGATTGTAATGGAAAGTCGTCGTTTCAAAGAAAGTTGTCTGCTAAGCGTCGTAAAGACATCGTTTGCGTTGTCCCGAAGTGTAAAACAGTTTGCACATTAGAAACAAACAGTCATTCAAATGCTATTAATAAATCGTATCTTATGTTAAATAAATAGACCTCTAGTTTCTCATAATTTCAAATACAACATTTTTTAAGGTAGATAAACTTATTGTAAGACATCGTTCGGAGAAGAACTTTAAGAAACAAAATTTAAAAACCAAACATGCAAAAAACACTCCAAAATTGCTCAGAATATTCTAACACAACACACAACACCACTGCCCGTTTTATAACATTATTAACAATATCCAGCTGAAGGTAATTTACCCATCAGGTGAAATATTATGAATTTTAGCTTTGACATTTTTCTTAAATTTACTTAAAGATGGATTAAATATATCAACATCACTTAGCTTAGAATTATATAAGTCACAGGAACGTCTCAGAAAACTATTATTTGCGTAAAGAGTTCTACATTGAGGAATCGAGAACAAATCTTTTCGGCAACAGCTTCTCTGTTGCTTGCGGGGTATACGAAAATTAATTGCATGGAGTAATGTGGGGGAGTCAACGAAGTTGTTCAAAATTTTAAATAAAAAAACAGAGTCAATGACGTTACGCCGCAGTTCTAAGGGTATAATGTTATGTCGTTTTGCTGCCGTATGGTAATCTGTAAACATATGCCCAGTTCTATAATCTAGTGATTTCATAAATTTATTTTGTAATTTCTCTAACCTATCAATATGATACTTATAGAATGGATTCCAAACAGTGCATGCAAACTCAAGTCGACTACGGACGTAACTATTGTAAAGCAGCTTATATGTAAATGCATTTTGAAAAGGTTTCCCTACTCTCAGAATAAAGCCTAACTGTTTATAAGATTTTCCCAGTATCTTATTAATATGCGGTATAAAGGTGAGCCGAGAATCAAGCGTGACACCTAGATCTCTTATCTCTTCAACTCTTGTCAGGTTCTTATTGCACAATTGGTAATCAAAGGTAATAGGATTAGCTTTGCGACTAAAAGTTATAACGTAGCATTTATCAGGGTTTAAAAATAAATTATTATTACCACAGTATCTTTCAAAATTACCAAGATCCTTTTGGAGCAGACTACAGTCTTCGATACTGCGAACCACTCTAAATCGGTACCGTACCAAATCTTTATATTATATAGCTTCACCGTACTTAGGTACCTACATTAAGTGTGTTTGTACATTTCTCTTTGGATTAAATGATATTTGATTTGATTTGATTAAATATAGTGTAAATAATAAGGGTCCTAAATGAGAACTTGTGGCACACCAGAGGTGATTAATTTTGGCACAGATTGATAACCCTTAACCACAACTGCTTGGCTTCTATTTTCAATATAGGATTTTATCCAACGAAATAGATCACCGTGTATACCGAGTTTCCAAAGTTTATTAAGAAGAGTATTATGGCAAATTTTATCAAAGGCTTTGGCAAAATCGGTATACACGGCGTCCACTTGGTTTGTATCATCCATTGCATTGAGAACAGCTTCTGTAAACGTTATAAGGTTACTCTCGACACTACGACCCTTAAGGAAACCGTGTTGGTTTGGGGAAATTATACGACAGACCACCCTAGCTAATTCATCGGAGACAATCTTTTCTAAAACCTTACCGAATTGGCATAGTTTAGAAATAGGCCGGTATTTTTCAATGTCTTGGCTTGACGGGCCACCTTTCGGAATTGGGGTAACCAAGGCAACTTTCCATAGTTTCGGGAACTCCCCTTGTTTCAAGGATTTATGAAAAATAAATGTAACAGGTTGTGCCAATGCCTTAGAACACCTAGAGATTAAAATAGGATGAATCCCGTCTGGGCTAGCACCCTTATTTATGTTAATCGTTTTTAAGTATTTAAAAACCAAGTGCTCATTGATATCTATAGAACATACGTCCAAAACAGCACCAATAGGCGAATCTAATTCCTGAATAGTAACAGGTTCTAAACTGGAGGTTTCAAATACAGAATGAAAGTGTTCATTGAAGAGGTTGCAAATTTTGTCTCCTTCAGAAGCTGATATTCCTTTATAATGCATTGTTTGTGGAATATCAGTACTAGAGAAAATAGATTTAATATAGCTCCAAAAGAATTTAGGATTCTCTTAAATTTTTTGCTCTGAAAAGTCAATATATTTCCGATAACATACCTTTTCGACAATTTTCACTCTCCGCCTAAGAATTGAGAAACTCTCATAGTCCAAAGGGTTATTGTAAGTCTTCCAGGCCTTGTGAAATTTATTTTTCTCTTTCAACATTTTAATTAAGGGCTTACTGTACCAAACTGGGTGCGAGCTTGAGTTTCTTACTTCGCGACGTGGAACGAACTTTGATATACATTTATCTAGGATAGAATAAAACGAGCTAACACATTCTTCTAATGTAAGTTCTTTGAAGGTGGAGTTCCAGTCAGTATTAAATAGTTCCCGACTGATCTCCTTAAAGTTAGTTGAACGGAAATTGTAAATATATTTTGTTGCGGGCTTCAGCGGTTTCTGGTAGTCTAAATGCAAGCTTATTTCAAGTGACCTATGGTGCGCGTCCTCGCAAGTAAGTGGATGACCACTCTGCTTAACCGAGCAACTTTTATTACTAATTATTAGGTCAAGGACGCGATTATTTGTATTAGGTATTAGATTAAATTGATGAGAATTAGTCAATGATAAGAAATCGCTCATTAACTGTACTTCCAGAGTCCCTTGCAGTAGCTCGGATGGAACGCCTTCCTTATTAGAGGTACCCCAAATTGCATGAGTAACATTAAAGTCCCCAGTTATCAGAAATATATCTTGTGGTCGATCATTCATCAAATCGCTCGCGCAGTCAAAAAACGCATTAAGTCCCTCACGATGGCCAGTACCGTGCGGTATGTAAATACAGGCGATATTTAAATACGGACCATTATTAGCGTTTCTATAGGCACACAGAGGCAAGCTTACCCACACACACTCAGCAAGCGAGCGCGGCGGGCATGGCCAGTCGCGCCTCAGAGGTAGGTACTTCTTCCGAACTGCTATTATCACACCGCCTCCGCGCTCCAAACCTGTATCAAGACCGGACCTATCGCATCTGTAAACAAAGTATCTACTATCGAAATACTCTCGGTCAAAAAAGTCTTCAGTCAGCCAACTTTCCGTTATACAAATAAAATCATAATTCGATTGGGATACTTGAGAGTGAAAGTCGTGTGACTTTGTGCGTAGACCCCGCACGTTTTGATAGTAACCTAACAGGGTGTTATGGACCGACATGATTAAATTCAGTGAAAAGTTTAAAATTGTATTTACCACCTAGGCGCGCAAGTGCATTAAAATTCTGCTGATAAGTAAAGACGTTTCTGCGAGCACATATAAAAGTTATTGTAATATTCAATACATAGGTAATATTTTGTAATAATAAGTACATAATCCAGTGATAAGCAATACATAGTATCTTAACAGAAAGTAGGCATTTTTGAATGGTATTGTGTGTCATGTAAGGTAGAATTAAAAATAAAGTATGGTTATTGTGTTGTTTACTACTTCTTATTAATTGCGTTTTACAAACCTTGGAATATTTTGCAATATTTAGACTTACAAAGAGATGAAATGCAGTTTTAAACAAAAGACAAATAAGTTTTACAAAATTCAGTAAACCTGAGCGAAAATATCACTTTTTCAACTTCAGCAAATCGGCTTCAGACGCAATCACAATAGCCCTTGACTTATCATTTTTTCTTAGATTTATCTTTGCATTCCGTACCCATATATACTGGTAGGCAAGATCATTTTTAAGTTTTCTAGCACTGCGTAGAAGAAGCTTGTTGGCCGGAGTGAGATGCTCGTTGATAAATATACTCTTTGCTGAGCCAGTAAATCCTAGCTGCGCGGAGTCGAGCGAGCGACGAGCACGAACAGCTGCGAGCAGCTCGTCACGAACGCGGCGCCGGGTGAAACGCACCACGATGTTAGGTACACTTGTCTGTGAGGGCTCTCCTCCTTGGTCAATCCCGGCCTCAGCTTCTACTTCCGCGCGACCATCGGCCTTGGCACTAGGATATCTTCGGACACGCTGAATCATATCGACATCGAAGTCGTTGATCTTGCAGCCAACGAGAACGCTGATGTTCTGAAGAATGTTGTATAGGTTTTCACCTGGCTTTTGAGGTATGCCACAGATTTCTATATTATTCATCCGTGCAAATTGTTCTCGTTTGTCGTTCTCGAGTTTAAATGTGGAAATTGTCTTCTCGGCTTCGCTTAACTTTTTCTCTACGGTAGCCAGTCGACCATCCATTTGAGACACCTTGGTTTCGACATCTCTCCATTTAGAGTTCAGTTCAGATATACCTTGAACGCAGGTCTGAACGTCAGTTTTCAACGGACCAAAGTCGGCTCTGAAAGCTTTTAATTCACTGAGCACCTCTGCGAGCATAACGGTGTCACTTCTGGGGGGGTCAGATGGAGCAGGTGACACAGCTACGGCAGTTGTAACAGCAGCCCGGCATGGGGGACAGCGCCAAGCTCCTTTTTTCTCAACAGAATAATTTCGATAGGTAACTTCCTTTATCCCCGCGCATCCGTAATGTAGCTTTCCATGGCATTGAGTGCAGTCTACGTAGTCGGTGACAAGATCCTTACATTTAATGCAATTCATGTTGAAAGCCGAGGATAAATAGATCCGCACAGCGTAAATGTAGGTAGGTGGTTAAAATGCACACTAAGTACGACACGGGAATAGTTTGAGTGATAAACCGATGAAAAACACAAAATGCACTGTAATTCTTCTCAGTTTACTTTTCATATATACATAAATCTCATATATAATCTCATAATAAATCTCATATACATAAATACATATATACATAAATCTCAGAGGGGTAGACCAGTAACCACTTGCCACGATCTTGACAGATCACTTTCGCTTTCTCAACATTCATTAGCCGTTTCATGCACGCACGCCGGTTTGGGATACTTTTTATCTTGCCCTTTGCTAATACGCCCCCTATTTGGTCGAATATGTCGATATATGTCTACAATAAGATAAATCGCGACTTAACTATTTTTCCGCTAATAAAACAAAGTTAAACTCGCTCTTCAGAAATAGCTCATAGCTGACGATTAGGAAGAGTTCGACCCGTCTCACTACTTATCTTGATCTACGACAAATTGCGACATTGATTGGACGTGTATTTGCTACAAACGAATTTGATCATTGCGTCAACTGAGTAATATCTTTTTTCTAACGCATTTTAGCTTGCAGTGTTTGACTGGGAGTATTTCTTAGGTAAGATTTGTAAAATGGGGCTTATTTGTATTGTAAGTATAGAATCTTAGATATACATGCCCTACTCGGACAAAAATTGCTCTTTAAAGCTTAACACGTTCCCTGCCATGTCAGGTACCGGTGACTGACATCAATAGTACTGACTAGGCCGCGTCAGTCATCAATGCCTGATGACTCGCAAACGGAACCCTAAATAAAAAAAATATCTTCCTACACCCCCAATATTTTTAAACGACCAATCCAACTATACTCCACATTATGGTGTAGGCGAGAAAAAAACTGCATCCCTAATTTAGGTGCAGGGGGAATACCCAAAAATTTTTTTAAAAGACTATTCTACCGTTTTGTCGGCGTGATTAATATATGTATGCCTATGCCAAATTTCAGCTTTCTCGTACTAATCGAATCTGAGCTGGGCCGCTGACAGACAGACGGACAGACAGGCAGACAGGCAGACGGACATGGTGAAAACGGGACCCTAAAAAAAGTTTACTCCCATGAAAAAGCTGAATGAAATGAAATATAACTTTGCTAGTTGTAGCTTTACGAAATAGTAGTATGTTACTTTGTTATTAGAAATGCCTAATAAACGCCTCCATTAAGTTTAGACGTAGTGTATTTTAGATCAGCCACCGAAATATCTTTTAATCTGACTGTCTGTGAAACTCCATTCGACTGTTATAAGATAACCGAAATATAGAGAAGGTTATTTGAGCAAAATATTTAATATTTGTATCATACTTAGTTACTTAGTAATTTTTACTTATCTTCGGGGAGGTAGTCAAATTTTAAAAGTAGGTACCTAAAATTTCAACCATGGCGTAATTAGGTATAGAACATGTTTAAGAGCGTAGGCACCTAATTCAAAAGTGTAAAAGTTGATTTCATTCTAACTTACGAATCACTCGACCTCTTCGCTCTAATAAACTAATAAAGTAAAATAAGCAATTCACTCTTGTTACAGTTTGCGGAATGAAAATTGTTAAGCTTAGCAGTAATGCAATGTAACGTTAGCTTAGTTTTACAAGGATTTATTTCCCACGTTGTGTCACTCACGCGAGCTCCTCAGATAACCTAAACGTAAGATGCTCTAAACATCGGTTTAGTCGAGATATCATCTACAAATGCTGACGTAAGAAGCCGCCGACGGTTCAGCGCAAGTAAGCTCTTTAGAAATACCGGGATCATCCCCCGAGGATTGCGATGGGATGAAGGTTAGAAATTCACGAACATTTTGAGTTGTGAAAGGATCGGGTGCAGAGTTTCGACCTAATGTGCTTTACGTTTGTGCGAACAAATGAATAACATTAGTATCCCGATAACATTAGTTTGCGAAATTGAAATAGAAAGCTTACAGAACTAACTACTATAGATACTACTAATAAAAGAGAGGGTAAGTGGGATGGATACTAATGTGGTCATAGTACTGACCTTGATCATGGAAGTTAGTGTTATGACCACACTATATCGTGTGGTAAAAACATATATAATATGGTTTTCTTTAAATTACGAGTGGAGCAGAGTATACGCATTACAGCGCCACTGACCGACTGGAGCTGAGTATACTCATATCCGATTCAGTCTTCCCCGAGCGGGACGGCTCACTTGCGTTCACAGCCTAAAGAAGTTTTTACTTAAATACTGTCACTGATCGTAGGTGACATAAATCCAAGTTTAGATATATCCAGAAGTCCTATCTTCGGGTGACGCCGATTGTTCTCGAGGGTATTACTAAAATAATAGGATTTTTGATGAGGGTTACTCGCGAAAACTCGCTTTCTTGAGAGTATAATTTGAGTGAAGGATTCAAGTGAGATTGACCTGAATGCGTGCGGGAGGTTTGCGGCGCTCGTTACGTCGGCGGCGGTTTCTTTATCGCGAGGCGGCAGGAGACGCGAGCCTGACAAAAGTATTTCCATAAATCTAACCCCCCCATTGGCAACACTTCTTGGGCCGCGCACTCGGCGCGCAGCTTCTTGATGCTTCTTATAAGGGGAAAGTGCAACAGCTCCTATATTACCCCAAATCCTGAATGATTCCAATCGGCCCCTGAGGCCTAATTATGCGCACCTAATCCTGTCGGAATCCTGACGTTTGCGATAGCAATCAGTATGGAATTTTACAGTTAGACAACTGGAATCGTTCAGGATTTATATAGGAGCTGAGGAGTACAGATGGAACCAATACCCTAATTATACATGTATTTAACTCAGGAGATCAGGAAACGAGACCAGGGTTTGCCAGTTGCCATGATCCTGACACCTTTTTCGCTTCATAAACATTAATTAGACACTGGTTACTTTCTTTTCCTTTAATATCAGTAAGTAATATTGAAAGGATTTATGTGATAGTAATCTGACGAATTCTAATAATATGATAATACTAAAGTATCCACTTTATCTGTAGGACTGTAGTAGGTACTCTGACGATTCAATATGGGTCATCACGTAGCTCGGATACGTCGTCTGTAGGTACGTAACTGTAACTAGCGAAAAAGTTAACTCGTAAGCTGTAAACGTAAACTGATAAAGTTGTTAGATACTAACAAGTTGCAGATCGGTCATCCTCATTCAGTTAGATATAAATTATCTCGTTAGCTGTTAATAAAACATAAAATGAAACATAAATAAACATAAACATAAATGAAAACTGAGCCTTGACTGTCAAATTAGTATGGAATTTGACAGTTATCTTAATTTCATCTGTTTGTTTTCAAATGTTTAATTGTACTTGTATCTGTTTCTTCACCTTCTAATAAATAAAGTTACACGATTGGAATCGGTCAGGATTTGGTGCGCATAATTAAACCCCTGAGCTGATTATTGTAAGTCCCGACCGACTGGAAGGTAGTAACCACAACCATGACACTATGGCATAGAAATGTAAACAACGCAAAAAGTAACAGTACTGTTTCGCGACTCCGCTGTATACTCTTAACGACACCTCACTTTGGGAACTCCTTATTTAGGGTCAGTCCTCCTGTTACACTCCTAACCGTCCACTCCATTAGATTATCCATTTTGAAGTTTCCGAAGTGTTAAAATTTGTAGGTAAATTATTTGTCAGTTCAGGGTAGGTTAAATCGGACTGGTCTATCGGAGGAGAACTCATAGTATTTAGCGCCCCTGGACCCGTTGGTGCACTACAAGCTACGAGCGTAGTGCGTTTACACGAACACACTACCTCACTCCACGTGCAGGGGCGTAATGTAAATCGGACGATGAGGAGTAAGCGGCCGTGACTAACGAGGTGGAGGGAGTAGTGCTGGCAGGCGGCCGCGCCAGGAATTTCCTCATTGCCGAACTAAATTGCCAACAACAGACAAAATACGCGCAAGTAGCCTTCAAGTAGGTCTGCATGTGTTGGGAGAAAATTGCAAAAGTTAAGGTATTTGTGTCACGAGGCAGATAGGTTAAAGTATGGGAATCCGCATAGTTTAGTTGGACATTCTGTTCTCGAACTAAATAGTTAGAACTGGCTGCATTACAATACAAGGTTAGTTGATCGGAGTAAAAACGAGACAAAAAATATAAGTATACTTACTAGCTGACCCGTTGTATTGCCATATTAATAAAATTATCCTACGACCTATTCTCAAACCTACCAAGTATACCTCTTACACAAAAAAATCATACAAATTGGTGAAGCAGTTTCGGAGGAGTTCGATAACAAACACTCTGATACGAGATATTTGTACTTATGTATTACTAGCTGTTGCCCGCGACTTCGTTCGCGTGGTAATTTTGATGTGTATTTTTTCGGGACAAAAATAGCCTATATGCTAATCCAGACTATAATCTATCTCTGTGCAAAATTTCATCTGTATCCGTTCAGCCGTTTTTGCGTGAAAGAGTATCAAACATCCATCCATACATACAAACTTTCGCGTTTATAATATTAGTAGATAAGGAGTGAGGATATACATAGGTACTTATGTTTAAAATATCGTAAATGCTGCCTCGAAAGTTATGGATCGGTAATATACATCCTCCACCCCCATAAATCTATTGGCACCCCATTGAAACGTCAAACTAAAGTAAAGTTATATGGCTAACAGGGTGTTATACTCACGCCCGACGCGAAAGCTGCGCAATAATGTAGGTACACCAAAACATACTACTATCTCATTGATCTAGCGGTATAACTTTGGATTACCATGCCGGAGGTCGTGGGTTCGATTGCCACTTAGGGCCGCCGTAAATTTGTACAAATAACCTCAGTTTTTGTGTATTTCCATGTTTCATGTTCTTGCCTGGTTACCAGGACAAATAATTTTGTTGAGTGGAAGATATTATTTATTTATCCATAAAATTATGCTGGGAAATCACTTAACATTTTTGGAATATCTAATTATAAAAAATGTTAGTACGCGATTGAAGAACATTGAACGTTTATGGCACGGAACGTAAGCAGGTATAACCCATATATAATATATGCTTCATGTTTAGATTACACGCGTCGGAATTTTAAATTCGTTTTCGAAAAGATAGCTTAAAAATTTCGATAACATTCCTTGAAAAGAAGGTTATTTGTCTTTAAACATAAACGTAAGGCACGATAACAATATTTTCTCAAAATGTGTGGTACACGATCCTAGACGCGTTTATCCAAAAAATGCAATAGAAAAGTATGAGTTTGAACTCAATATCTTTCTTGTTACTTGTATGATTTCCCAAGCATGGTTTCTTTGGAAAAGCTGTTTAGTGAACAAATGTGTGCTTGTCTCAAAATACGTTGAATACGAGAAGGACGTTTTTTACGACAACTCTACAGGGTAAACTTCATCATCATTATCATCAGCCCACCTCTGCTCAATGTTGGGTAAAGGTCTTTTCTATATCACGCCATCTTTCGCCGTCTCCCGCCATTCGCATCCACGGGCCATCTGCCGACCCCACCATCGGTAAACTTACCTGCCATGTTTTAGGAATATAATATCCTTGGGTCAAATTAAGAGGCACCGGTCATTTATTCAAATTCATTCTAATTAAAAAATATTCAATATAAAAATAAAATGTTTACTCAAAGTGGTTGGTTAACATTAGATTACCTACGTGAAGAAGCTAACGTAAATAACTTTGTGTTTTCAACTTATATATCAAACAAAAAACACAAAGCAAACATTAAGTATCTTTCTGTTTGTTGTTGTCGGTCAGTGCTTAAAAAAATACTCGTTCCATTCATTTTTAACCTTGTACATTGTACCTGGTAAACATACAATAATAACATCGACCTTTGCAAGTTTTCTGTAGGCTACGGGATATTATTCAATTCCACAAAATAATATACTTCAAACTCACCTAAAAACATATTGCAATAGAATGTAGCACTCAATATTAGTATTAAGAAGAAGAAGAAGAAGACATTTCATTATAGATGTTAAAAATATATACCTATATCAAACAAAAATGCAATTACCGTAATTCCCGACTTTCGGTAACGCTGCAGTTGCCGTGGTAATTACATTTTTTTTACCTATTAAGAATAGCGATTAGACCCGTTTAGTAACTATGTATGAGCATCGCGAGCGAATAAAAAAAATAGGCTACGTGCGATTCGGACTCGCGCACGAAGGGTTCCGTACCATTACCTATACAACATTAGACAACGATCGAATTTGAGAACAGCGCCAAGCTATAGAAGGAGAAGCGTTTAACATTGCCATTTTAACGACATGACATCGGCACTGTATGGCCGCTAGATGGCGAGCGCTGTCTTTGGACAACGTTTGTTGTATGTGAGCCCCCCTTAAATATTAGTTTTATTCTGTTTTTAGTATTTGTTGTTACAGCGGCAACAGAAATACATCATCTGAGAAAATTTCAACTGCCTAGCTATCACGGTTCATGAGATACAGCCTGGTGTGGTGACAGACAGATAGACAGACGGTGAAGTCTTAGTAATAGGGTCCCGTTTGGCACCCTTCGGGTACGGAACCCTGAAAACAAAAAAAAGAAGTATTTCTTTCTACAAAATACACTTTAAAAAACGGCCCCTGTCCTCTCGACTAGTCTGGTACCAATTAAATGAGCGCAAGCTGTGCTGTAGAGCAACTACCTGTGATTGGTTCATACTGTGCGCCATGCGTGACAACGTGAACGTTGTTTGGACGATAGTAAATGACAGCGTAACTTGTAATTGGTTTTATACAAAAATGTCAAACCATTGACTTGACCTGTCGAAATATCTAGGTAGAAACCTCGCAAGATGGCAGTCTGACGGTGGCAGGTGCATAGATATTTTGCCGGGCAATAGTGAAGTCGCTCCGATTGGTAACACAATTGACAAGCCCCGCCCGCCTTCCCACAATTGAACGTGGGGTTATTTGTTAGCGCTAATTAGACACTATGTTTTCAACTATCACTGATCGCGAGTCACTAAGACATACTGTTGTCATTTGAATCCAACCCAGTGGAGACTGGAGTCTTAACAGAATAGTGGCGCTGAAATACCAAAGGTCGGAGAGGAATAAACCCCAGTAGGCAGGTCTTTGTGCTGAAACCCCAAAGGCTAAAGTTGGCGCGGAGCCCTGGCCACTGACAGCATCTGTCACTTCGCTTTGCATTTTATATTTATCGCTTTAATTTCTTGCCGACTAAAGACAAGATTCTTTTATTTAATTTTCTTTGACCGAATGAATTGAAAAGGACGGTTTGTCGAAGCTAAAGTAGGAAAGAAGCGAAAAATAGTATACTGGATGGTAGTGGATACCTTTGTCTCTCATTCTTTTTAGGATACCTTAGGTTATTTCCGAACCTTTATAGGATTCGCTTACGTGCGTAGCATTCTGGAATATGTTGCTCCGATATGGTCACCTCAATAAGGTGTCCACATAAATCGTCTTGAGCGCATTCAAAGAATCTTCGTGAACAACTTAAGTTACCGTCTAAGTAATTCCGCAAAAACGTAAGGTTGCGATCAGATGGGTATCCCAGATCAGATGGGTATCTCCTGAAGACCGTCGCACACTCCGTGTCATTTCTTTATTTTGCACTATGTTTATACACTATGTTATTAATAAGCAAATTTCTTTCTTCTTTTATATTAGGGGTTAAATTATGAAATTGCCGTTTTATTGCAATAGGTTCTTTGAATTGACATAGAATTTTCATGGTTTGAGGTTTTCGAATGAAACTTTTTTCAAATGGTTTCTATGATGTTCTTTTTTTAAAAAATGTGAAACATTTGAATATCGACTTTCAATTGTTTTTGTTATTCAATTTAGACAAGAAAGATGGATACTGCGAAAAATCACTCGAATCATGAGGCACCCATTTTTCGTATTTTTTTATTTTATTGATTTCACGCAAGTGAGTCAATATTGTGGGTAAGGTAACGTTAAACCATGCCGCTAATTCCTGGGTAGTTTGACTAGGGTCGGCTTCCACTATCTCTCTTAATTCATCGTTATTCACCTGTGTGGGCGGTCTTCCTCGTGGCTCGTTCTTTAAGTCGAAATTTCCATCACGAAAGCGTTTAAACCAAAATCGCACGGTGCGTTCATTAGTTGACCCCTCTCCAAACGCAGCATTATATTGCGGGCTGTTTCTGCCGCGTTAGTTCCGCGTCGGAACTCGTATTCAAAAATCACTCGAATTTTCGCAGTATCCATCTTTCTTGTCTAAATTGAATAACAAAAACAATTGAAAGTCGATATTCAAATGTTTCACATTTTTTAAAAAAAGAACATCATAGAAACCATTTGAAAAAAGATTCATTCGAAAACCTCAAACCATTAAGATTCTATGTCAATTCAAAGAACCTCTTGCAATAAAACGGCAATTTCATACTTTAACCCCTATTATTTTATTCTATTTATTTCTATCTATTGTTATCGATCTATTGTTATCAAATTCCTCCAAAACGGCTTCACCGATACTTTTGAATTTTTTTGTGTATTAAATTAAATTAGTACTATTATTATATTACATTATCATACTATTATTATTTGAGTCCGCCTAAAAAACAAAAGAAAATCAAAATTTCAAAAAATATAATTGTAAAAATAACAATAAAAGTTTAGTTGGCTTGGGGTCGCTTTTACCGGGCTTGCCGGGTCTTGATCTCTTACTGGGTAAGGGGTAAATTTCGTACCCGGTCTGAGAGTCGCACGGGTTTGGTGGGGTCGGCCTGTGTTTTGAATTTTATTCAATGGTAACGCCAATAACAGGTTTATCTTTTTAAATTAATAGGATACTCTTATCGTAAGCTTAGAGTTAAACGTGAGCATCGGGCCGACCTCATAAATTCCCAACTGCCAAAAATGTAACATTTGAATAAAGGAAATTAACGAATGCCACGAGTAAATCCAAGTCACTGTAGAACATGGTTGTAAATGTAGGAGTCAATAATAATAAAATCCAGTCAATATACCTATATATTATTTTTTCTGCTGGAACAATAATATGATTTCTATCTATCTATCAGAACGCCAATGGATGGCCTGCTTTCTGGAACTATTGTGACTCTTAAGTCACAATAGTAACCTTCAGAGGCGTCCAAAGCTGAGGGCGAGGGGCGGCTGTAGACGCTCCCAAAGCTGAGCTCGAGGGGCGACTGTAGAGGCGCCCAAAGCTGAGCCCCAGTATTTTCTGCAGCCTAGGGTCTAGATGTCCTGTGCAGTAGTTCTAAATGGCAATCACCTTTATTGCGATCATTATGTTCACGTTTTTCAAAAACGTATTATAAACGAAGATATTTTTTAACCATTGGTGGCGCTAGATAACATATTTCTTTTTCCAAGTTACCTCTGTCCTTTCGCAACGAATACTCGGAAAAAGGCAAAGTCCGGGTGTGAGTAAATCCCCAGAAGCTTAATTGAAAATAAAGTCGTTTCCCTTGTTTTAAATGCGATCCGGGGCAGAAATGAGGCGGTTGTATGTATGTTGATCGTCGGCAACAATTTGGCGCCGTTATCGTGAAGAAAAGCAGCGATTCGTGACCCGGCCTATTATTTAAATGAGCGCTGTATAAATCTCAGCTAAACACGAAACCACTTGATTACCTTAAATCTGTTTTTTATACGTAGGCCCCCTTGCAACATTTCTTAAATGTGTAAGTAGCCATTCCAACGTCATTTTGTATAAAGTGTTGTAGTTAAATGCCTAACATCCTAAGTCCTGACCTTGGAAATAACTATCGAAAACCATTGCTATTTTCAAGGTGAGGATTTAGGATATATTCTTTATTTGCGATTTTATAACTACACTAGCTGTGCCCGCGACTCCGTTCGCGTACATTTCGACTTTTACGAAGCAGCATTTGTATGGGGGCCACGTCTTATCATAACTGGAGCTAGAATTTAAATAACCTATCCTGTGTCCCAGATGTCTATATGTTTTTATACCAAATTTCATCAAATTCGGATAATTGGTTTAAGAGTTATGGAGGAACATACATACATACATACACACATACAGAAAAAAATTCTAAAAATCGTGAAATTAGTTTCAGTATCATATATTGAGCCTATAAACACAATATCTCTGAAAACAAACTAACTTACTCCATGACCGACCCTTACAGATTTATTATTAGTATAGATTACAGTACATATGACTATTTCGTAATTAATCGCATGTTCTAATACTAATTCACATAATCTGTACTTCCTTTGTAAGATTTACAGAAAGAAAGGGAACATAGCTCGTAAATCAAGATTTGTGAACCTGTCATTGTTACATTTCCTATCATCATCATCATCAACCCATTATGTCCCCACCGAGGGGCACGGGTCTCTTCCCTGAGGAAGGTATAGGCCATACTCCACCACGGGGGCCAAGTCCGGATTGGTGGAGGCTTGTAGACTAGTGGCTCGCCTACTGTCAGAAGTTGTCAAGCCGCCCGACTTGGCTTAACGACTGCCATCTATCGACGGCAGCCGGCACCAACAGCTTAACGTGCCTTGCGAAGCACGGAACCGCTCGGAAAAATGCCACTAGCGTTAGGCATAGACGGCGACCCATCCATGCACTGTACGCGCCCTGTGTTGCTTAACCTTCGTGATCGTTTAAGATCACTCAGGCAGCCGGGGCTACGAGCGATTTAGATTTTCCTATAGTTATACAATTTTATTTAGATGTCAATAAATTAGAATAAATAATATAAAAAGAAGAAGAGAAACTTAACAAAACAGCATTATAATAATTTATTAATGTCAATAATTTAAATAAATCTAAATGTCAATAATTTCAATGCATCAAAATGTCAATAGATTATAATAAAATCATTCATCTTTTTCACAAATCGCCAAGTATTCTTTCTTAACATCCCTGCACTGACTAGCAAAGATATCGCCTTGTGGTGCTGCCGCATGCAGTTGGTTCAGTCGAGCAATAGTTCGGTTCAGTGGAGACCAACGACAAGCGCACGTGCGTGTTTTCTCTTCGCTGTAAAGCGGCCGAAGTCTCCTCATACCGTGTCGAAAGCGGTTAGGTACGTTCATTCTAAGCAGTTTTTCCAGTAGAATGGGGCAGTCGAGTCTCCCTCGTAAAATCTGTATAGCTATTAACATTTGGTCTCGACTGCGCCTTGTTTTCAGGGAGTTAAACCCAAGAGCTCCCAGCAAAAATTTTGAGGGGTACATGAAAGGGTAACGTCTATACATAGCTTTGTATAGATACATTAAGAAACGTTTTTGTACCTTCTCTAGCATTAGTTTGTACTTCCCCTCATGTGGGTTCCAAACGCAAGCGCTTGCCTCCAGTTTGCTTCTTACGAGTGACGTATATAGTGATTGGGCAGTTCGAGGACTACGAAATTCACGCGCATTTCGCATGATAAAGCCCAATCTTTCAAAGCATTCCGCTGCCAAAGAAGCAATATGACAGTGAAAAGTCATCTTAGAGTCAAAGCTCACACCAAGATCTTTCATAGTAAAGCCTCTTCCTATTAATTGCCCATGAATCGTGTACCTTGCGTCTACAAAATTAGGACATCGAGTGAAAGACATAACGTAACATTTGGCTATATTAAATTTTCATTTATTAGACAGGCTCCAATCGAAAGCTGCCTGTAAATCTTCTTTTGTAGTAGAAGTCCACTTTCCTATATGCTAAGGGCCTAACTCTTGGTTTCTAGTAGACTCCAATTCATTTCCCCGCGTATTATTGTAGGAAAGAAACGGTCCTCTCGGGCTAGAACTCGTAGATTTAATTTTAATTTCAATAACTAATAATCAATATTTTTGAGAGTATATAAAATTATTGTTTTTCCAATTTAAAGTAAAAATTTTGCCAAAATATTTTTGGATTACTTATTTTACCAAGGTTAGTAAACTAACAGTTAATGCGTTCAAAAAGACGCCTGTCACCTCAGTCTACCCGGACCACGGCACTTGCAAAAGTACCGAAACGTCGGAAAATTGTAAAATGAAAGAATAAACGAGTAAATATCCGTGCAAATTCAGTTTTTATTACTTAATGAACGTCGAAGTTGTTAGTTTCACAATTAATAGATTATTAATAGATTATGTAGAGAAGAAGCTAACAAAGAAACTCCACATTTATTCTTTTCAAAACACGTTTTATCTTAATTAAAGGGGTTGTCAAATTAAAAATCTTTACTCATGAATGTGTTGAACACTAGACACAATCGTCCTATAAATACCCTTTAATATTAATTTACTTTTAATTACAAACATCTAATCTACTCCTAACATATGCTTTCTTGTATGCAATTTGGGTAGCAGAGAGCTGTTATTAGATTATCAGATTGTAAGTGTGCGAAACACCCCCTGTAAATCTGTTACTACTATTGAATTCCACATGTACATTCAGAAATTATAAAAGAAAGAAAGAAAGAAAGAGGATATTTATTTAAATTGTCACAGAAACACAAAGTAAACAAAAGGTACACAAACAAAAGACACAAACGTCAACAAAACAGAGATAAAACAAAACAATCGAGAAGAGAACATGTGAGGCATATAGAGTCAAAGGCAGCCGGGTACCATAGAGTAATGTATGGCACCCAGCCACCTCGGACCTCAAACGCCTCAGGTGCCTCCGTGACAACAAAAAAGGGGCTCCAACTCAGCATACTTTACTGGTGTGTGCTATGGTTAGCATAACACCAGCAAAACTGATTTTCAGTTGGGACCATTCCTTGGCACCCGGAACGTGGTACTTAGGTACATACACACATACATACATACATACACACATCTCACTATAGAAATACAAATAATAATAACTACTTATATGAATACCCATAAATATGCTGTAAAATTAAATAAATGTACTAAATATACTAAGCTTATATTAAATACTAACACCATTGCAATTACGATTTACAATAAATAATAAATACATACACAATAAGTGCTGGATTAGGAAGGGGCTTTCTGCATTTCCAGCAAATAGCTTCCAAACTTGCGCTTGAAAGCATATTTACTAGTAGTGGCATGGATAGGAGGAGGAATATCATTCCAGCACTTGGATGTCGCAAATCTGAAACTGCCTCGGAACGCTGCCGTTCGGTGCAGTGGCAGAATGGCCCTCACTTTGTAGTACCTAGCCTGAATAGACCAAGTAAGCTTACTAAACAAGTAAAAAGGGGTTTCATACCGCACAACACCGAACAGCAACGTGGCAAGGTGCAGTTGCCGGCGCGCCTGCATGTTTAGCAGATTTGCGTCACACAGGTACGGAGTGATGTGGGAGCGGGGAGGGATCCGGAAACAATAACGTGCACATGCGTTTTGCACACGTTGTATAAGCCTTTTTGTACGACCAAGGATACAACCATGGATGACCACATCACAGTAGTTTAGCCTGGATAATACAAGCGATTCACAAAGGTGAACACGCAAATCCACACTTAGGTAATCTCGTATATTATACAGTAACTTGAGGCGATAAAAGCAGTTACTCACAACTCGCAGTATGTGCTTCTCAAAGCGTAGCTCAGGATCAATAAGTAAGCCGAGATTACAAGCTTCTTCTACCCGTGCTATGGGGTGACCCTCAATAGCAACATCATTTGTCGACAGGGCTTCCAGTGTATTCCGAATTTGATTTTTAGTTCCAAGTACCATGTACTTGGACTTACCAGGATTCAGGACTAAACAGTTTCTCCTCGACCAGGCAGCAATACGATCGAGGTCCGAATTTATGTTATGTACTGCAACAGCTGCATCCATTGGGACACTTGAAGTGTATAACTGGACGTCATCAGCGTACAAGTGGTAGTGGTCGCTGCTCTTTATGCTATCAATAATATCGGCACTATACAGTATAAAAAGCAACGGGCCCAAAATGGAACTTGTGGCACTCCCCGCGTCAGGAGGCGCAGGGGCGACCACAATGTCCCGCCGGCCATTTTCTTGAGCCCGACCGATTGTGCCCGGCCGGTGAGGTAACTGTCAAACCATTTCACCGTAGCTGTATCAAATCCGTAATACGACATCTTCGATAATAGGAGAGAGGCGCTTATGCTGTCGAAAGCCCTAGAGAAATCCAGCAAAACCAGTAAGGTGCTATGACCGACATCTCGCGCATGAAGAATGTCGTCAACTACATCGAGCAGTGCAGTGACGGTCGATCGACCCTTGCGAAAGCCCGACTGTAGTTCTAACAGAATACTGTTGTCCTCTAAGTATTTCGACAGCTGATCGCATACCACTCTCTCTAGTATCTTGGATGCACAGGGAAGGATACTGATGGGACGTAGGTCAGTGAAATGTATAGGAATGGGTTTTTTGGGAAGCGGCGTCACTTGTGCAATCTTCCAGATCGTCGGAAATGTCATAGACGTAATGCTTTTGTTAACAATAGCAGTCAGAATGTCAAGAGTAGTCGGCAAAGACAGCAATATCATGTCAATAGTCACTTGATCCACTCCTTTTGCACTAGTGCTTATGCCTGTCAGTGCCCTTGCAACTTTCTCAACCGTAACTGGTTGGAGGCTAAAGATCTTGTAGCAGCAACGCCCAAATTCGAAATATGTCAAGTCTGAAATAGTCACATTGTCATTTCCTGGGACATTGAGAAAGTTTTCGTTAATTATATCAGGATTGTCAAAAAATGTTGGCAACTCGTCGTCTTTATTCGTTGGAAGAACTACACGTTTCAGATTCTTCCACAATTGCTTGGAATCGACGGAGTTGTCGTTTATATATTTCTCAAAGTAGGCCCGCTTATGGGTTCTAGTCGACAACTGTTTTGTGAGACTCGAAGATAATCAGTCTAGATCATTCCACACAGAAAGAGGTGTGAGGCAGGGTTGCATTCTGTCACCAAAACTTTGTAACCTGTATGTCGAATACATCATGACGAAAGCACTTGAAGCATGGGAATATAGAGTGACAGTTGGAGACCGGAAAATTAACAACTTAAGGTATGCCGATGATACGACTTTAATTACATCGAGCGAGACGGAGCTGGAAGAACTTTTAAAAAAGTTAGAAAAACAGAGCTGCAAGTTTGATCTTAAGATCAACTGTTCAAAAACTAAAATAATGGTGGTAGACAGATCGCAACTACTCCCGCCATCTGATGCTTTGGATAGCTACGAAAAGGTCGAAAGCTTCGTGTACCTCGAGTTACTGATCACCATCAACGGCAACGGCACCGATGAAATCCGCCGCAGATCGGGTATGGCCAAACGTGCTATGGCCAACCTTGACAGAATATGGAGGAACAGAAGCATAAGTCGCAAAACAAAAGTGCGTTTAGTGCGAGCCCTAGTCTTTTCCATTTGGGTGTATGGTGAGGAGACATGGTGCCTGCGAAGACCAGACCTGTGCAAAATTGATGCGTTTGAAATGTGGTGTTGGAGAAGGCTTTGAGAATTCCCTGGACAGCAAAGAAAATAACCCATTTATTTGACGTAGGTAACTTATTACTTAGTAAAATTAAAAGTAATACTTCATTAGTGTTTTATTTAACGCGTGCTGTAAAGGATCCCTTTCCGCACAATGTTTTTACACAAAAAAGAACGCTTTACGAGCAATTGCATTGAAAAAAAAACATTTTTTAGTACAAGTTCTCCATTATATATTTCTTTGTTGCACTGACCCATGCTGAGGACAGCACGGTAAGCCAGAGGTTGCGGGTTCAAGTCCCGGCATGGGTGGAATTTTTTGCCTCTAAATAGGTTTTTAAAAAAGGTCTCCATTGTTCACCAGTGCAAAGAATTATTTTTACTCGTTAGTAGGTACGAGTAGAATTATCGTCGAATGACAAATGTGTGTGGTTTTTTTTGTTACTCTGTTTTGTGAAGATGTTTGAATGTTTGGATGTTTGTTACACAATCACGCAATAACGGCTGAACGGATTTAGATAAAATTTGATATGGAGATAGTTTGAGTCCCGGGGAAGAACGTAGGATACTTTTCATCCCAGAAATTACTCATTCCATGTGGACAAAGTCGCGGGCCAAAGCTAGTAACAACATAAGTCGAAAGATTAAACCAATAGCGGTTTGCCATCATGGTGAAATCCTGTGACAGTTTCAAATGAGTAAACGCAAATGTTGCTTTTCTTCTATTTAACAATCCTTAGTAATTTATAGTTAGTTCACTCTTAATTAAAGACCGTGTATACTTTGTAGACGACTTGAGCGACGTCACCGAACGTCTCCCGGTTCATGACGAATATTCCCGCCGCTGTCAAATTGAGGGGCCGCTGTGAGATATTCAGCATAAGCAAAACACTCCTCGCTTGCTTTGCAGCCATCATCTCCCAGCCACAGTCGTGCAAAGCCGACGCCAACTCAGTGCGCGCGCTTATTAGCAACTCGCCTCCGAAACAGTAAATGAACAGGGGCAGGATTCCCGTAGCGCCTGTCAGGATCGTGTTTCTTATATCCCAAAAACCTAACGTCTGTAACGTGGTTACGAGCACCATAGTCATCATGAAGAAATGAGCGCCAAATATAGCTTTGTAAAGGTCTCTTATTTTAGCGTGGAATTGCATGATGAACTGGTGATGTCTTATGCAGAACGTTAAGGTGTCCTTTACGAATTTATCCGGTTCTTCAGTCCCGATAGTGTTGTCCCTTTCTGCCGCATATAGTTTCTCTCTCAGCTGCCTCAGAGTCTCGGAGATGGCATAGTAATGCCCCAGCTCGTGTGCCAGGATGAAAACGAAAAGTATGATGTAACCGGTTTGGTTGATGGCCGAGAAGCAAGTGGCCAATGTTGTGACGACGAATGTAGCCTCGTAGTACGGGGTTTCGTATTTCGGAGATAGACCTAAAATTAAGAATTAAAAATCACGAATATTTACGAAATTGTTACAATTGCCGTTGCTTTTATATCATCAATTATTGTTTATAATGACGAAAAAACACAAAAAGCTTAAAACCCTTTAATCCGACCACTAATAGATGGAGCCAGTGGTATTAATAAACGCAGTATAGTTAAATAGTTTTTTCTGTCGCTGGGAATATTTTAATATTGTAGTATATTTGAGAATTCATAATTTTCTCATCTTTCATTTGATATCCCGCTCGAAATGAAAGAAAAAAAAATACAGAGACCTTAACTTTTTTTGTAGGTACCTAAAATGCGTGATATTCATTTTTTTCGTATAAAATGTAGTTTGTGTCACCCAGATCATAATATTCGAATCGTTTAATTTTATTGAATGAGGGGTCAATCTCATCCATCAAAATCAGATAAGTAGTTTAGGCGCTAAGGTGGAGCATCCGTAAACACAAAAATGCATATGAACACACATAGACTGTTTTTGTCTCTGCCGTAGTCTGGTAAATAGAACCACCATACCGTAAGAGTCCCCAGGGGTTGTCGGCAAGTATCTCTCACTCCCATCAATCAACGTCATCACGAAAGGGATGAGGAGATAGAGAACGTGTGTGAAGAGCTGGTTGGAGAGTACCAGCCAAGCCATGTACTGAGCCCTGCGCAGAGTGTGCAGGAAGGTTGACAGCGAGATACTCCCCTCAGGTAACGAGGTGAGGCCCTGACGGCACATGTTGAACACGTTTCTGAGGCGGCTCCTGCAAACCATCGGGACTTTGTTAGATCAGAGATTTCCACTTAGCCATTGTACGTAGAAAGCGCTGAAGTATGTGAAGTACCTTAGACACTAGTGTCAGTGTGAAACCCTAGGGTTTCCTCACGATGTTTTTCTTCAAAATTAGCGAGTGGTATTGTTACTGTAAACTCACAAATGTACGTAACTCAGAAAACAAAGTCTTGATTTGAACCCACGACCTGCCGAATGTGAAGCCAGAGTCATGCCGATGCGCTATCATCGCCCTTCGATCGGGGCCTATATCACGATCAGATAGATGTAGATAATACGAATCACCTCAAAGCAAAGTCACGCACGAGTCAAAGGTTCTACCATAGTACTCGTATCATCATATTATTATCTTCTCTTTTGAGTACTTTCAAGGCGGTAATGTTTATACTCAAGTGTAAGTGAGATGCGTAAATGCGACAAAACATACGAGTCAAAGCAATACTATGATCTTATCCTAACTCGGGACACCCTCACGCTCGACACTCCCTCGAAGCTAGTAAACTCTGCGATCCAACAGAAAGGTGATAGTTCAGAGTTACATTGTCTAGAAAAAACCCTGGTACAGGTGACCTAAGTGATTTAAATGTACAGAGATAGGATACATATCAGAGGACAAAATTATAGGTTAGCGCAATGAGTCGATCTTATCCGAGATACAAGTTGCGTATGTCTATGGCTTATTTATTTATGGGAACTAATTAAATGATTCCGTGTGGCGCCGGATTGAGAATGGCGTCACTCCATTTCCTTCCGTGGATGTCGTAGAAGGCGACTAAGGAAATCAATTACCAGAAGACGGGCAGCAGCGTGTTGCTAAATGGTTTTTACGTTCTTTGATCAATAAACCAAAAAATTAAGTAAGTACGAGTATGATATCTGTTGTAGGTGTTATTATTATTATTATTAAATCCTTTATTGCATTTAAAACAAGCAGTTTTGCACATAGGCGAGCTTAATTCTACTTAGCATTATCTAACAGCTAACCTAAGTTTTGAAGAGAAAATTAGCAGGTATTGCAACTTACTCGTGTGAAACTACAGCTAAGTATGTAACTCATCTTTTGATCCGTCCTACTCCTAGTAGCTATGTTAGAGTAAGCATATAAAATGACCCACCTTATTTTAGGTCTCCTGAACAATTTAGAAAATATGAGATACTATGTTTTGAATTTTGACAGCCGATCTGTTCCGCTGACAAATTTTTTGGTCATGGATTGACGTTTTGAAGATCAGATATTTATTTTGCTTATCATTTAATTCATTATCATCATCAGCCATTTGACGCCCACTCAGGACATTTAACTCAACTTACTAAATTCACTCGTAACATCACGGTTTGATCATCTATTGAGCTCAAAAATACAAGAACCCGTTTTTAAAAAAACTTGATATACTATGTTTTGACAGCCGAGGTGGTCAACAAATAAATTATTTTCAGTCAGCTTAATATTTTTTTTCATCAGAATTAATAAATTTGCAGCAACCCGTGGCCCTTTGAAGAGGTCCTTGTCAGCAGTGGATATTGATGGGCTGAAGATGATGATGATGATGAACGCGATTTGTTAGTAGACTACAAAAAGTGTCAGTAAGACAGCTATTGCCTTGTCACTCTACTGAACAACTATGAATTTAGAAGTCTTGTCTCTCGGGATGTGCCATCACTGAAAAATAAAATTCGTTGGATGCAATCTTATTATATTAAAATGTAAAGGCTTACGTGGATAGTACAAGTACCTCTTGTCTAACAATTCTGTGCTACGTATAAGCTGTTAGAGTAATAAATTTTACCAAAACTTACCTTACCTTTAAACATAAATAAACTAGTAAACATTAGCTTTAATATTTGATCTCCACCCTTGTGCATAATTAAGACGTTCAAAAGGGTTCAAGTACTCCGTCACAATGTTTCTCTTAGTTCGGGTACTGTGACGTTAATGTTGAATAAAGGGCGCGGGCGGTATAAGTACAGTGCTACCATAATTTTCAAACCACATTTGGACTACAATTTCATACGTACTTGGTTCGTTTATGCAATAAGTATTATAATAATATTATTCAATAATTAGTTCTCCTATAGTTAGTCTACGGGTAACTCACTTTGTATAGGTAACTTTAAACATGAGTAAAAACATCTTAACAATAGTTAATGAATGAATAAATGAATGAATGAATGAATGAATAAATAAATGTTTGAATAAATGAATGAATAAATGTATGAATGAATAAATGAATGAATGAATAAACAAAAAACGATCGAGCGAATGAAAGACTAAATAAACACTGTCCACGCTGTAGGACCCGTCGGATTAAAAAAAGTGAATCCGGATTAACATTTATAACATGCCGAGCTTATTGGACACACATGCTCCTGGACTTTCCATTGAAAAGATAAGATAAAAAAGTATTTATTGCCTCATCAGAAAAAAAACCTAAAACAAAGTAAGGCTTAACTAGTGATGACATAAAATAAGGCAAAAGGTAGTCGCTCAGCTGGTGCTGACCATAAAAGACCATCATAATAATTGCGCTATTTCGAATGACAATAGTAAAGTTACACAAACGAAGATTATTCCTACTACTCTATACCTTACACGTACACATGATCACTTTAAATTTTAACATTTCAGCTTACTGACAACTGTACAATAGACTTGGAATGCGAAGAATGCAGAAATGTAAATCAGATTTTGAAAAGTAAAAATAAACCTGTGTGCGAAAGTGGAACATTTAGCACTCCTCTCTGCCGTGTAATTATAAGGCGTAATATGATAATATGTCATATGAATCGCTCCATTTCCTTCCGTGGATGTCATAGAAGGCGACTAAGGAAATCAATTATCAGGAGACGGGCAGCGGCGTCTTCCTGAGATTCCTGAGAACCGCATACTGCGATCACCAACCCGTCTGCCAAGCGTGGCGATTATGGCAAAACCCCTCATGGTTATGAAAACCACGAAGGAGGCCTATGTCCCGCAGTGGACGTCAAATGGCTGATGATGATGATGGATATCCACTCAAACGCTCATATCCACAAGTAGTGGATATGAGCGTTTGAGTGGATATCTCCGAGAGACGAATACATTAAAAGGCTTACATATGTAAGTTTTGCCGCGTACAATTCAGGTATTTTGTTTTCGCACATAGATGTATGCGTTAAAAGATGTCTACATAATTAAGGCGAAGCCGCAGGCCGTGGATTCTGCTAATGCGAAAGTGTAGGAGACCAGGTAGTTTCGCTGGTAAACATTGTGCCCTTAAAACCACCCACTTTGACAGATATTTTGACGTGAAATGTCTTTCAGTTCGGTAGTAGGGGGTTACTTGCTAAAACTGTATGCAACGAAAACATGTCGTCTCGGCGAGGGCTGTGTCATGTGCAATTAATTATTTAATGAAACAAAGAAGCCATTACTCAGATCATCGTACTCAGTGATTTGAGTGATACTCGTACTTTAGAGAATATGCCCCTTGTTCATGTGATAAGCTGAATCCGAAGGCGCCCACGAGGCGGGAAATCCTAATGTAGGAGCCGGCGCAATAGTATCCCGGTGTCTGTTGCACATTTTATATGCAGCTTTATGTTGTGGTGAATGAAGGAAGTAGATGTGATTATACTGCCTTACTGTCTAAATTGTTCTTAAATGTGATGTAAAAGACATTTTTATGTAGCCTCCATGATATGGGTGTCCCACTGCAGGGCAAAGGTCTCTCCCCTTTCATACCAAGATTTTCGGTAATTTGATACCTCTGATCACACCGATAAAACGTGCCTTGAAGAGAAATCTTTTAAGTTTCTCTGTTTGTGATATCCAATATTCTTGATTATGATATCATATGCTGTGCGCAGCTATATCTTGGAAGACGTATGTTTGTATTGAGAGGCTAAAGCCAACTGTCAGGTGCAGCCTAACATAGCCCGTGTGCTGGATTGCGCGCGGTGCGCAGTCGCAATACGACGATCTAACAAGTTATTCATACACTCACATTTCTAGGGTTCCGTAGCCAAAACGGAACCCTTACAGTTTCGCCCATGTCTGTCCGTCCGAAAAATTCGTACAAATTCCATAAAAAATACTTCGATGAAGTAGTTACTCATCTCTCTATATCTTTATTATTATCTATATCTCTATTCTTATTATCTATATTTTTTATAATATTTATATCTAACTATATCTATTATCTATCTTTATGTTCCATATAAAAATAAAATATTCTAAAGACTTTTATTTAAAGCAACACAGAAACTGCGACTTAGTGAACGTTACAAGTTAAAACGATCTAGATTTTGGAGACAAAACGGACAAAAAAAACTCCAAACTTAGTCTTTTCAAAGTCCTTAGTTAACAGAGTTTGCATAATTATTCTATAACCTAGAACTCATGCATTGAACTGGCTTTAATTCCAGAAATCATTGTCATCTAGATAATCTTTAATGTTATTTATGGCACAAAGTGTGCTTTACACATTTTTTGAACCGCGTTTCTGAGAAGTTATTGTATCCTCAGGAATCTTATTGTAGAAACGTATACAATGACCCATAAAGGGTGTTGAAAGAATTTTGGGAACGAAAGATTATGATAAACATAAACATATGATGAAGTCGAAAATATATGTTATGAGTAATCCCCGAAAGTAGGTACTTCTCCGGTATCAAAAATTCTTTCACCAGTATTTAAGATGGACCTTCAGGGTGGTCATGCTGTAGGCTAATTCGCTTACTACGCGAACGTAGTCACGTCGCGGGCCCTGCTTCTAATTAATAAAATCCAAATATCAATCAAAACCCTTCCTTCTGAGTACGCATAACGTATAAGTTCGAACCCTACAATGCGCGTGGCCCGACACGCACTTGACAGGTCTTGGATGTATAACATGGTTACAAAATCTGTGCACCTCGTTGCAATGCGATGCCCCTCCTGCTTCCCCTTTCACCTTGCCGCGCTCGTCCCGTCAAACCATTATGGTCAAGCGTGGCGATTATGGCAAAACCCCTCATGTTTATGAAAAGGCCTATGTCTAACAGTGGGCTTCAAATGGCTGATGATGATGATGATAACGTGAAATTGGCGTCAATAGTGCACCTGGACACTGTAACCATGTTATTTATGTAATTGGGGATTTGTATTAAGATTTAAACTTTCAAATTGAATTAAAAGCGGCGGTAGCGCAGCGGTAGATCACCGGCGTCACATTCGGGAGGTCGTGGGTTCGAATCCCGACATGTACTAACTTTGTTTTCTAAGTTACGTACATTTGTGAAGTTGTAGTAGCAATACTTACCACTAGATAAAACATCGTGAGGAAACCTGAGTGTCTAAGGTGTTCTCATCTCTCAGCGCTAGAAATTAGCATTCTGCGGTGGGCACGCGTGGTAATTAAGTCCAAACTCTCTCTCTGGCAGAATGCCTGTTCCCTGCAAGTGGGACGTACATTTTTTAATTTGTTTATGTAAAAAAATTTAAAAAATTGTACACCATTACCAATTAGCGCCAAATTAGCAAGCATGGGTAGGAAGATGATGCAAGTCGGGCGTTGTAACGTCAAAAGTCGCGACTTTCCAGTACATTTATTGTCAAATTATGATATTTCAAGACGCGTGACTCGCGCCATCGTACGACCCACGCAGGTGCACAGATAGTGTGCCCATATTTATTTTCTTTCGTCGCCTACTTATTTTAACTTACAAATACAAAAAAAAACACAAAATTTCTTCATTTCATGAACAGGATGTATTTGACAGGTGTTGCGACTCTCCTGTTAAGTTAAAAAACCTGTGTTAGGAGAGGAGAGTTTTGTTTGGGTAATTTGGTTTTGTAGAATTACCTGGACAGCCACATGAAAATGTACTTGGACAACGGCACGCAGGTCGCGCTTATGCAGTTCAGCGCCTTAAAGGTCTCTAATTTGTCCGGGAACACCTGGATCAGGTAGACCAACTGGCTGAACGTGCCCACGTAGAAGAACGAGCCGAAGAATAGCGGTATGCCGAGCAGGTAGATGGAGCAAGCTGTAAAATAATACGCTATTATACACTTTTGATGGGAAACTTCTTTCAGTTTGGTAGTAGGGGGTCATTTGCTAAGACCGCATGCAACGAAAACATGTCGCTCAGGTGAATGCTGTAATTCCGTAACTACGTGTCGTGAGCAATTAATATCGTTGAGTAGAACAAAGTAGCGATTACTCAGATCCTCTAGACTCATGCCGCTAGATGGCGCCAGAGCAGCGTAGCATATTGCGCAGCTCGAGCTAAAAATTAACGCTTACTTGTTGAGGTTTGACGTCAAACCAACGGACGAGTAATCCGACATGACGTTGGTTACTTAGTTAAGCCTGAGATTTCCACACTTAGCCTCATTGACAGTAATAAACTCTGAGGTATGTAAAATATGTTTTCCTTCACACTTAGCGAGTAGTATTGTTACAACACAATGACAAATGTACGTAACTTAGGAAGGTATATGGCCAGCTTTCTACCGATGTGCTACCACAGCTTTTGAAAAGGTGTTAATTGTTCTATTAGACAGCACAAAATATTCCTTTTTTTTACAAAACTACTAAACCAAAACAGTGGGCTCGCCAGCGCCACCAATTAAATAAAAAATCTCTTTTACAGATCTTATTTGCAAAAAGTGTCGTACTTTCTCTCAATCATGTTAACAGTGAATGTTAGGAATCATGACAGAGGACCTAGGAACACGAAACTGGGACTAGATAGCATTTATGTCAAAAACGGTCGTTTTTGGCGTTAATCCTGTCTAGGCCTAGGTTTTTTCCCTTAGGTGTGAACCGAAGGGAAAAAACCTAGGCCGTGAGGCCAAGGGTCCTAAAAAACACTATTAACAGTATTGAGAGATTGTGAAAACACTTTTGCAAATTCGATCTGCCCCCATATTACGCGCACCAAATCCTGAGCGATTCCAATCGTCTAACTGTCAAATTAGTATGGAATCTGACAGTTAGACCATTGGAATCGCTCAGGATTTGGTGCGCAGAATTAGGCCCCTGATCTGATCTGAAAAGTTATGACTTTCTCTCTCGGTGGCGCTATTGTTACCTTTAAGAGCCCTTTAAGTTAATATTTACATGAAAAGATAAAAACTCTGTCAGCTATGACGTTTATTTAGATCTTCAAGAGACTGTAAGGTCCTGTATTTAATGTTCATTTCAAACTGATAGCTCTATTTGTTCTTGAAAAAAGCACGGTCTCCACAGAAGGACGAAGTAATCCTATAATATAAGGTTCCGTTAATTCTTGTTGAGGTACGGCAAGCCTAAAAACAGATAAAAACAACAAAAAATGGTTTCACTTTGAAAGAGCTCCCTAGACAATAGCATATAAATATGTCAATAAAGTTAAGAATGGAGCACCCGAGTGCAGATAAATAAAAAAAGACTGCGCTGTAAAATGGTCCAAGAATACTAATAGCACTGCTTTCTTTATGAAGCTTGGTAGTCTGTCTGTACGGTTAAGGTGCAGACACCCAGCGACGAATGATTTTTGTACAGTTCTAAACGGACTTGTTCAAAGTGTGCCTTTGAAGCGAATCGAATCAAATGAAATCAATTTTTTTTATTCAAAGTAGCACAGAAACTGCGACTTAATGAACGTTACAAGTCAAACTAGGTGTCCATTTCAAAATCTAGATCATTTTGGAGAAAAAATGGACAAAAAGAAGTCTTTTCAAGTCCTTAATTTACAAAAGGAAAATAGTCTTTTCAAGTCCTTAATTTACAGAATTTATATAAATATTCTAGAACCTGGAACTTATGCATTGGACTGGCTTTAGTTCCAGACATCATTTTCATCGAAATAATCTTCAATGTTATAGTTGCTTTTTTGGCACAAAGTGTGCTTTATACATTTTTTGAACCGCGTTTCTGGCAAGCTTATTATATCCTCAGGGATCTTATTGTAGAAACGTATACAATGCCCCATAAAGGATGTATTAACCTTTGCCAGCCTAAATTTTGGGAGCGAGTTATTATTTCTCGTATCTCTTTAGATGTATTAGCAAAGGGCAACATAAAAAGTACCCGTAGCCGGCGTGTGTGCATGCAACGACCAATGAATGTTGATGAAGCAAAACAGGTAAGTGGCAAACCCCTGGTCTCTGCCTACTCCTCCGGGATACAGGCGTGAGATTATGTAGTGTAAAATATCTTGTCTCATACTTTACATACTATACTGGGACATACTATATCTTATTAACGTAACTCCGGATTCAGTTACGAGTCCGACCAGGTTTTGCTCTGATTCGCAGGGCTTAATCAGGGTGAGTAGAGACGAAGTTATTTTATTTTTATTTTATTTATTTGGGACAACAAATAACCACATATCGTCGTTCGGCATCCAAAACGGCAAACGTAACTTTTATCAAATTTTACAGGAGACATTAAAAACTTTACAAGTCAGACCGTCGTACACATACAAAAATTTCGAAATAATGGTTTTTAGATTTACATGGTTTAAGTTAGTCTAAAAACCATTATTTCGTATAAGCAAGTTGTGAACTAAGTTTATATTGTGTGGTACGTACTTACGAAAGTTTTAGTTCGAATACTATATCTTAATCATAATCACATATCTTTCAAATCGATGGCCCTTACTTTACATTCTATAAATATAGCTACCATCATTAACATTTGTGACGGTCACTTTTTGCAAAAGAGTTGCACAAGAAAGTTATACAAAAGAAGATATGATATAATTGACTGCCTCGTTGGTGTAGCGGTTAAGACGCTTCCCATTTCGATTCCCACTGGATGCCGCAAATGACAAATGACTTAGTCTAGGTGCATTTCCATGTTTATGATATCCTTGTCTGGTTACCATAGGACATCCTATGCTATGGTAACCAGACAAGCTTGGGACCAGTTTGGGACCAGGGCAAGCGATTGTGTTCTGTGGAAGTTATTATTGTTATTCCGGCAGCCCCTTAAACGAGATAAATCTGGAAAGCGAGAGGACACGTACAATCGTCAGACAGTCGAGTCGCTAACTGAAAAAGTTTATCAGTTTCGAATTCGATTCCTTAATGCACTACACAGCAAGGGTTAAAATGCCATAGCTTACTTTTTTAAGTTGTGAAGCATCTATTCTAATAAAAAGAGTATTAATGAATTTTTGATGAGCTAGATTGGCTATCCATAATGGAGTGCTGGTCCCAACACTTATGTATGGTAGCGAGACTTGGGTATGGCAAAAGAAGCAAGAAAGTAGGATTAATGCAGTAGAAATGAGGTCCTTGAGAAGTATGTCTGGGGTTACTTTGAATGACAGGATACGCAATAGTGTGATTGGAGAACGTTGTGGACTGAAAGAGGATGTAGTGACTAGAATTCAGAAAATAATATTGCGTTGGTTTGGACATGTGGAGAGGATGAAGGAAGAAAGATTGACGAAATAAATATATCGAGCGAATGTGGGTGAAAGGGCCGGTAAGGGACGACCCCGACGGACATACTTCGACCAAATAGGGGATGTATTAGCAAAGGGCAAGACAAAAAGTACCCGAAACCGGCGTGCCTGCATGCAACGACTAATGAATATTGAGGAAGCGAAAGTAATCTGTCAGGATCGTGGCAAGTGATAGTCCCTAGTCTCTGCCTACCCCTCTGGGATACAGGCGTGAGTTTATGTTATGTTATCATTCCTTTTTGTCAGCGTAATTAATATATGTATCTAAGCCAAATTTCAGCTTTTTAGTACTTCTCTGTGCTAAGCCGCGGATAAACAGACGGACGGACATGGTGAAACTATTAGGATTCCTTGTTGACTACGGAACCATAAAAATGTTAGCATGAAAGAACGCGTAATTTTCGGCCTCCTTTAGGCCGTTTTGAGAAACCCGGAAAATGCATAAAAAATAGGTGTTGCATCCTAAAAATCTGTGTTTTAGCGAACACTGGCCCTGTAGCTAAGTCTATAATACTTCAACTCTTTAGAATTTGTAAGAACAATACTTGTTAATACTTAATCACGAAAAAAGTCATGGTGTCATTACCGAAGGAAAATCTGTATCTAGGTATTTGGAGTGGCTTGTATACTACCTGGGCCGCGTTTCATAAAACAACAACTCATAGTGTATTATGACAATTTGATACTGACTTCCTTGTTAATATGTGGGTTATCAGACTTTGCAATGTACATCGAATTGTCGTAGTAAACCATGAATAGTAGTTCTATGAAATAGGCTTCTGGTGTACTAAAACTTACATTGTCCATAGTCTCCGAAAACATCATCAATGCCAACAAACCGTTGTATTGAGTTGACCAGTTTCTTTGACGCATCTATTGGGTCTTCGTTGCTGCTAAACAGACTCTGTAAGTACCCAGGAATGTTCAAAACAGCTTTCAGCTTAGAAGTCATATTTTGAGTGAATTCTGAGAGCGTTTTTTCATTTTTATATAGCGTTCTAAAGCTTCGATAATGCTTTGGCTTTGTCTATCCACGAATATACTTGAATTTTCGTCGAGACAACGCATAGTTCACAAGGATAGGATTGTCATACCTGTGCACCGTACGATGGCTTTTCGAGGTAGTTTCCGTTTCGCGGCGTCCAAGTGCTGGAATGATATACCTCCCCCAGTCCGTGACGCTTCCAGTAGGTATGCCTTTGGGCGCAAGCTCAAGGTTTATTTGCTTGAACAGCAGAGACTGTCCCGCCCGATTTTTCGCCGCTTCTGACTCTGATTGACTTTTAATTTTACTTCTACTTTTACTTTTTGCTAAAATAACCGACTATGTAATCGCATCAATTAAATCATACGCCACCATTGCGTAATGTGGAGCATGTAAATATAAAAAGGTTCTTAGTTGTTAGTAGTGATGTTTAATATAGGTTAGTTTTGTTATTTGTATTAAGTACTTAAATTTAATTGTGCACCGAATTAGTTTTGAACTGTAATGTTGAACAATTTGATAAATAAATAAATAAATGTATTTACTTTGGTCTGTATCCTTCTATCTCTCTTCTCCTTATTATTTCACTTCACTTATATTTACTCATTGAATTTTGTTTATAATGGTCTTTCTCTATATTTCACATATGTAAGTATTGACGATATTTTTAACTTTATTGTATGTATTTTACTGCATTTGATTTTATTCTTTTTAAACGCACCACGGCACGCACTCCGTAGTACAATTATGGGTTACCGTAGGCACTGACTGAAAACCAGCGCTAAGGGATCACTTCCTCAGCACAACGCTGAGTCAGCTGCCTTTTGTGGCAACTTAGATACACCACTGGCTAAAGAAAGTTTCTAAATGTATTTTAATTTGTCTCAAAATGTATCTGAATGTTCGTTATGCAATTTCGCGTAAACGGCAAAGCAAATTTCATTGAAAGGGACACAATTAAAATCCCACTCAAGAAAACGTAGTACCTAAGCAAGCACAGTTAATTAAAAATTTTTTTTAGATGGGAGGGGTAGGCCAGATAGACTAGATACCAAGGGGAGACCAGACTACCACTTGAAATGATCCTGATGGACCTCTTTAGCTTCATCAACATTAATGAGTCATTGCGTGCACTCACGCCGGTTTCGGGTACGTTTGCTAATGCGGACTAAAATCCCCTATTTAGTCAAAGTATGTCCGCCTGGGACGTCCCTTACCGCCCGTTTCACCCACATCTCCTCACATTACTAAGCTCTGGACAAATTGTTATAAAAAGTTGTTTCAGAATTATGAACAAAATAAACATTAATAATAACTTCCACACAACACGATCACGTGTACTGGTCCTAAACTAGGATATTCCGTGCTATGGTAACAAGGCAAGAACATCACAAACATGGAAATACACCTAGACTGACACCATGTGTACAAATGTACGCCGGCCCCCAGAGGGAATCGAATCCACGACTTCCAGCACGGTAATCAGACGTGATACCCCTAGACCAACGAGACAGTCCATAATAAAGCGTTATTTAAGTCCGATGGACAGACATCCCGTTTTTGATTCGACGGTAATCTCTTAAATTGTCGGCGTAAAAGAAAATCGCTGAGGGCTGTTAGAATAATTGCCTTGTAATATAAACACTTGGTAAGAAAACTTGTTAACAAAATCGTTGTAATTTTCTACTTGATTGGTACCACTTGTTTGTATTTTCACAAAAAATCACCGATAAATCTAATTTTTAAAGGACTGAGGAATTTCTCCAATTATTCTTATTGTATTATTTATTATTTTTCATTTTGCTTTCACAAGGAGGGTTGCCGTCGAATTGTCGTAATTTATTGTAGTTCTCAGAAAGCCTTTCACGTAAACAACCTTTACAAACACTTTGGGAATCTGTTTTGTTAAGAATGTAATCTTTTGTAAGGTTCTCACCAAATATGAGAAAGACAACTGTATGTATAATAATGCAGCCCTTAATCTATATACGTCCCTCTGTAGGGAACAGGCCTTCTCTCAGAGAGATAGTACGGGTTTAATCACCACGCGTGTTCACCGCACATTGGAAATTTCAAGCGTTGAGGTATGTAATCACCTCAGGAACACACGTTTCCTCACGACGTTTCCCATCACGTTAACCAGAGGTATTGCTACTACAAATTCATATATGTACGTCGATTTGACGTCGATGATGTACAACTATACATTGCGTAGGCCTGTATTCCCAGATTGACTAGCGGCTCCATAAGCATAGCTCTTCCGTGCAAGGGAACGTTACTGGCGCGGCGCAGTTAGCTACGCAGCGTAGCACTGAAGTCAATTGCTACGACACGTAGCGGCCTACGAACACGCGTAGCAGCTTCTGTCGCTCTAATGTCTTGGCCACATTAAGGAAACGCTTAATGGCCATAAACGCGTTAAGTAAGACGGAAAATTAGCGCGTCAAAAAACGGGATAATTCTGTTGGCTACACTGGTGTTCAATGTTCAATAGCAATAACTATGGCGTAAAATAAAAAAAAATATATATCCTAACTTGTGACTTCTGTGAATTCAACGTGGACGAAATTTAGGATTGGAAAGCAAAGATGGACGTCGAAGCTGCTGCTTTGTTGTATTTGATGCGCCAATATTATATTAAATGTACTGCATTAAAAAAAAGACAACAGCGTCGTTCATTTGACCAATCCATAGTGCTCAACACACATTTAGACTCCATTAAAAATAAACAAAAATAATTTTGGACCGACGCACCTCACAAAACAAAAAAAAACAACCTCTTAACTACACACCATAGACAAAAAACAAAATCAAATCAACTCTACACGTTCTCGAATGACAGATGACTAACCCCAGTGTTGCCACATCAACGCAACAAGAAACGCGATAATCCCTTTGATGTGTCGAAAGAGACCGCCACCCTAGCTATCACCAAACGTTTAACGTCATTGACAACGGCGTTTATAAAATTACAGCATTAAGCCAACCACACTAACGTTCAACGCCCAACAACGCAATAATTAATGCCATTTCCCGTTCATGTAGCCAAGGCATATGGCGCGGAGTTCACTGATCTGGCATCTGGCATGGTTATGGCGTGGACATCATTCTGTTTCATTCAAATACCGTACCAAACATACGGTCATAAGGTCATTATTTGAACACACTCAACGGCCTTTCGTCGGACGTGCTATATACAGTACACCATTTCGTGCCAGATTGCAGTCAGTTCCAGGTCAGGTCGCAGTCCGTTACTTCGCTCCACGCCTTGCCCGTGCCTAGTCATGCTCGTGCCATGGCTGCGCCAGGTCCGCGCCAGGTCTGTGCGAGGTCCGTGCCAGACGCCAGATCAGTGAACTCCGCACCTTAGTTGGGTCAGGCGTATAATTCGGCTTACTTTTGTTTAACCGCTATACACATAAATAATTTGCAACCTTATACATGAAACTTTATTTACGAGTATATATGAGGCTACTAACTATTATATAAAAGGGTGTGTACCTAAGTACTTCCTAGCTGATTACGTGTACTGGATAGACCGTGGCAAGTTGGCCATGCACTGAAAAAAAGGTTATCGAACCTTTCTTCAGTACAATATACAATATTCAACACTTATTCAACGTCAACGCTGCATTGTTCTGGTTGAGAGAGCCCGTCACATAAATTTTTGAGGTGTCGCCACACTACAGTATACCAAACATATTTTTTCCTGGTGTAAACAAAATTTAAAGTCTTAATGCTACTGTCAAATACATTATTATTACACTAGACTAAGTTTGCATTACTTGTTTGTAGTACTTGATAGTTAAATTCATTGGTAGTATTTGATAGTATTAGGTAGTAGTGGATCGAACCACATGTATTTTTCTCTTTTTCATTGAACTGGCACGAATACGTCAGTCGATGTATTTGCAAGATTACACATGAAGTAAGAGTAAACTAAACTATTCCGTCTAGATTGAATGGAATCTAAGACACTAAGTTACACGTGCGCACAAAAAGTCAGATCCGTTTAAAATGGCAGGTTTAACCACAAGATTTTATCTATAAAAAATCTTTCCTGTAGAATTGTATGCCTGCAATGACATATATAGATAATGCATTGAAAATGTAAATTAGACGTTATGGTTTTGAATCTGAAATATCTGAATCTGTTTAGATTTATAGGTGTAGTAGATATTCTTAAGAGTTTAGGTTAGGCAACAAATCTGCCAAAGGTACCAATGTCCACTGCTTGTATATGAATAATAATCGGTCGGGCCGGAAAACAAAGATAATGCATTGAAAATGTAAATTAGACGTTATGGTTTTGAATCTGAAATATCTGAATCTGTTTAGATTTATAGGTGTAGTAGATATTCTTAAGAGTTTAGGTTAGGCAACAAATCTGCCAAAGGTACCAATGTCCACTGCTTGTATATGAATAATAATCGGTCGGGCCGGAAAACAAAGATATGGATTCAATATTAAAGGATTTAATTCGGTACCAAAAATACATGTGATGTACCATTGATCGATCATAGAGGAGAGAGAGAGCGAGGTAAAAATACAGAGTTGGCAAAACATCACCAGCTGCGTTCCGTATCAACATTTACTTTTCTAACAAATAAAAGGACTTGGTGATGTTTACAATAATTTGTGAGTATCCTTACAGTTATTGATTTCAAAATTTAATTATTTGTTAAATAATTGTAACTTCAAAAATATTGATCTTAAATGTTTCAAGATTAGAGTTTTTGCTTACGTATTTTGTTCAAAGCCTATAAATAATTGTTACCAGTCGTGTCCAGTCGAAATATGAACAAAGTATAAAACTGTAAACTGAAAATTTTAACACAGGCACCGGCGAGAAAGTGGTTTTATTTACGTCGCAGTTTATTTTTACGATACCACGCTGTATCGGATAAAGTATCGCATAGGGAGACCATGCTGCGCGCATCGAGTAGGAACGCGATAGAAGAGTGGCTTTATTTTCGCATCGTAAAGTTTTAAATAATAGCGCCAAGTTTCCTGGCAGCTCTCGAATAAAAAAAATAAAAGAAGAAGCTCAGTTGCTTGGATCGTGTACTTGGAAATGAACTGTACATACTACTGTTGGATTTTGCATTCGTTTTCACAAAATCCAACTGCAGTGGGATTTGAACCCACGCCGCTATCGATAAAGCTTAGCTAGAAAGGTTCTAATTTGGATAGACTTTTTCAATTAATATAAACCAACAGAATAAATTTGTCACGTGATTATATTTCAGATCAACTCCGAAGAATGTACACACTCCAAAAGATACACACTGCAACTTTCTCAGTAAAAAATATATATATTCACAGCAACAATGTTCATAGCTCGACGGTTGGACGTCGAATGACTCAAAAATGGCGCCGCACTTCCTTTTATATGACGAAGTGACAGCTGACACGTGTTTTGCCGGAAGTTTGTGAAAGTATTTGTAAAAAAAGGAAGTGTGGCGGAATGCTTGTAATTCTTAAAATATTTTAGGAAATAAATGTAGTAGATTTAATATAGTTATTTGAATATTGCTGACACTACTTCATCTTATTAATATCGGAAAATCATGGCTCCGTATCGTCAGAGAACGGACTAGAGAGGCAAGCATCGAAGATCTATTTTGCTCGGCAAAGATAAAAGAGGAGTATACAGAGCTGATTGCCAACCTCAAATAGTGGAAAAGTACAGAAGAAGAATTTAATAATATCGATGTGGCGGCACACTATGGAACGGGCGATGCCCGGAATCTCTTTGATAGATCACAACTAAGGTGAGATAGCCTATATGACTAGCAAGTTAATTCGCAGAACCGATGGTCGATGGAGTGCAAAGGATATCGAGTGGAGACCCAGCGTAGGACGCCCAACAGCTCTCTGGACTCACGATCTCAAGCAAATTGCTGACAGCGGTTGGATGAGGATACCAAGGACAGAAAGAAGGGATTTGGGGGAGATCTATGTCCAGCAGTGCTGATTGATTGATTGATGTGGCGGCGAATAAAATGTTGTTGAAATCCTATCCCTAGTAGCATGACTCGTTACCTCGCGCGAGGGAAATAGAGAAGGAATCGACCAACTCCGCCCTCGAGTGGGATGGCGCGAGTTTTTGCTGTGTAATATAATTGTAATATAGTGGAGGATTTTCTTTTCAATCCATAGCCACCTAAAGCTAAGAATAGATATTTTGTAATGTATGTTATTGTTTTGGTCTTGAGATCCCACAACAGCATAATACCAGATAAAGTCTTATGAAACTTGTGTTATGTAGCTTTTACAAATATTACCTTTCTGATAGCCGAATGTGGTCAAAAAGGTCTTTCGGAACATATTATTTTGTATAGCGACGAGAAATTGAATATTGCGAGATCACACCCTATGTTGGGCGTGTGACAAAAATGTCTTTTTTTAACTGAGCGATGCGACTGTTCGAAGGAAATTCTTTACATTTACAAATTGGTAGCACAGTGACGTTTTGAAGAAGGTGTACACTCCTTTCAACTCATCTTTGCGCGCGGCTCTATGTGTGCGTGCGTTTTTGCAATTGCTTTAATTTGTACGGCAGTGACGCGGCCGCCGTCGTCGTCATCCGAGCAACGCACACAAAGTCACTGTGTATATTATGTTATGGAGCAAGTGATAAGTTGGGCATTTTTCATAATGCCTAATATGAGAGGGCAATTTGATAATCATTATTCAAATAATCAAATTGACTGGGCATTATACATTATGTCCATCACCTTTTGGGCAGAGTAATACAAACATATTTAATTACTGTTTTTTTTATAAATTAACTGAATGTTAAACAATTTAAATAATCGGACGCATTATTTTGATTAATTAGCAAGGGCTTCTACATTAAAAATCCACTAGTTTTCAGCACTTGAAACTTAATAAAAGTCGAATAAAAATATAAGTAAAATAGAACATAAAATTGAAAAAAATAATTACACAATATGTAGTAATTAACAGATCTATTTAGTAGAACATTTGCCGCTATGATGGCATTTCGAAGTACACAACCTTTGGCCTTTGCGACAACTACATTTGCCAGACTTGCAACCATTTTTACAACCACATATTCTACTGTAACCCTGCGTATTTAAAGGAAATTCTAGAACACTCTCTCAGCAACATATCTGTCTCTGGAATATCTTCAGGCGAAATAAATCTTTCCTACCACACTGTAAATTGGTTTCTTGAATATAGTTGATTTAAAATACCTTGTTTTGTTTCCAATTTATAAAGGTTAAAGGCTGTTACTTCAATACCGATGGCAAGTATATTTCGTCTATCGCTACGAGCTCGATCAGCATCTGGAACTCGGACTCTTACAGTGTCACCAATTGTAGCCATGGGATATTTAGCGTTTGATGCATCCACCATTTTACCGAGCTTCCCTCCCCGCACCGCGTCAAACTTAGCTTTATTATCAAATTGCCCAATTGTCACGTAGCAATACAATAATGACCGGGCAATATGATAAATATTGAAGTTTAGATAGTAATTAATCACTTTGCCTGATAGATCTAGACATTACATATTAATAATGCCCGCATTCATAATTTGGTCCATAACATATATACGGTTTACCCACACATAGAGTCGCGCTCAAAGATGAATTTAACTATCTATACCCTATACCTATACACACGGATTTACAGAAAGCTTTACATACTTACTCACTTACGGTTATACTTATTACATGTAATCAGGTATGTTAATGATTCTTATGCTAACGACAGCTACAATGGAGAACTTGCATAAAAATGTTATAATATAATCGGAGAGGCCATGTTAAAAGATAAATAAATGTGGTTATTTTTTTCTCTACGAATAATACTTTTCATAACGTGACCTGTTGAAAAGTCACTCTAGTCACGTGGTACAAAAACGCGCCATACATATCGGACTCAAACTATGATTTTCACAACTTGAACGTACTGCTTTATGCTTTTATCAATATTCGAGTTATCTCGTAAAATAATGTTTTTATGCATCTACAGCCTTTTTAGAAAATGTTTAGAATTTAATGGAAAAAACGAAATATAATGTTTTTTATTTCGTTTTTTTCGAAACGAAATATAATGTTTTTTATTTAATTTTTCGCATTTTTTGGGACCCCGAATACCCCGATTTTTTTATGGGTTTATATTTAAAAAAATCTTGAGGTTTTCTGTCTTCTGTGGTATAAAAGCAATACCACTTCTATCTAAGTTTAATGCAAGTTTCCCATTTCACAAAAAGTCCAACGTTGGAAAAATAAAACCGGCCAAGTGCGAGTCGGACTCACGCACGAAGGGTTCCGTACCATTATCTATATAACATTAGACACAAAAATCGAGAAAAAACGGCAAAAATCACGTTTGTTGTATGGGAGCCCCCCTTAAATATTTATTTTATTTTAATTTAATTAGTTAGTTTTGAAGAGAATACAGGACTAAATATTCTGTAAATATTTCAAAATCAAAATTTTTTATTCATAGTAGCACAGAAACTGCGACCTAATAAACGTTACAAGTTAAACTAGGTGTCCATTTCAAAATTTGGAGAAAAAACGGACAAAAAAACTCCAAACTTAGTCTTTTCAAGTCCTTAATTTACAGGATTTATATAAATGTTCTAAAACTCATGTATTGAACTGGCTTTAATTCGAGACATCATTGTCATCTAAATAATCTTTAATGTTATAGTAGCTTTTTTGGCACAAAGTGTGCTTCACACATTTTTTGAACCGCGTTTCTGGCAAGCTTATTATATCCTCAGGGATCTTATTGTAGAAACGTATACAATGCCCCATAAAGGATGTATTAACCTTTGCCAGCCTAAATTTTGGGAACGAAAGTTTATGTCTATTTCTAGTATTTATATTGTGTTGGCTACCTACAGTTTTAAAGTCACTGATATTTTTCCTAACGTACATAATATTTTCATAGATATACTAACTAGCAACTGTTAGGATGTTAGTTTCTTTAAAGAAATCTCTTAACGAATCTCTATTGCCTAGCTTATATATGAATCTGATCGCTCTCTTCTGCAGGACGAAGATGGTCTCAATGTCTGCTGCCCGACCCCATAGTAGTATACCATAGGACATAATACTATGGAAGTAACTAAAATAAACAAGCCTAGCAGTTGCGACATCAGTTAGTTCCCGGATTCTTTTAACTGCGTATGCTGCAGAACTGAGCCTATTTGCCAATTTTCCTATATGAGGACCCCATTGAAGCTTTGCATCAATTGTGATACCCATAAATACAGTTTCTTCTACAAGGTCTAGTTTATCATTCCCCAATATAACATTGCTGTCAACCATTTTGACATTTGGTAGTGTGAATTTTATACATTTTGTCTTTTTTGAATTTAATAATAAGTTATTAGAAGTAAACCAATATAGTACCTTAGAGAGAGCATTATTTGTATCCGCAAGGTCATTTTCTTGTCTCTTAATCTTAAAAATAAGTGACGTGTCATCTGCAAACAATACTCTGTATCTCTGACATGTTTTGAACCATGAACGGCAAATCATTTACATATACGAGGAAAAGGAACGGCCCCAAAATAGATCCCTGTCGCACTCCCATCTTAACCTCCGATCCTGATGATTTAGTCCTATTTATGTCAGCTTTTTGAACCCTCCCTTCTAAATATGATCTCATAAGTTTTAAGCTCCTCCCATTCACTCCGTAGTGTTTTAATTTTAAGAGAAGTGTTTTATGGTCTACGCAGTCAAATGCCTTCGACAAGTCACAGAAAAGACTTATAGCATCCTTCGGATCCTCCCATGCACTAAATATATGTTTAACTAATGTGACACCAGCATCCGTCGTAGACCGCCCTTGCGTGAAACCGAATTACTCACTATGAAAAAGTTGATAATTATTAAAGTGTGTAAGTAAATGACCTAGAACAATTTTCTCGAATATTTTACTCAAAACGGGTAGAACCGAGACTGGTCTGAAATTTGTGGGATCTTGCCTTCTTGGGATTTCATGCGTCTACCTGTTGCCGTTATTAATATCGAGCAAAAAACGGCAAAAAAGTTATGTTTGTGCCTGGTGACAGACAGACGGACAGTGAAGTCTTAATAATAAGGTCCCATTTGGAACCCTTTGGTCACGGAACCCTAAAAAGGTTAAATTTCAACAAAATTTTCCATTGAAGGGATTTGACTGTAAAAGTTTTAGTAGAAATCCTAGCATAATATAAAATATAATAATAGCCTGCACTATGTGTTTCTTCTTCTTCAAATGTTTTGCAACTCGTCAAAACGATAGTCTCCACAGTAAAGTATATATTTTTTAAATAGAGACGTAGGGAAAAAATTATAATTTGCAACAACAAAAGTTGCTTTGTGTTTTATCAGCCTTACACTAAGCGATGTCCAAGAGATATTAAGGCTGACTAAAACCACTTCTTAAATGTCACTTAAACAGGCATTTAAATAGACTTTTGTATGAAGAATTTTAGTTAAATACTACTTAAGCCACATTTAAGAAAGTGGTTCAAGTCGGCGTAAGGTACCTACTCCCTTTTATTCGATTTACGTATTCAAGGCACCACTTTACCAATGATATACTGAAGTAAAGCTCATGTTTTATTCCACGATCGAACGCTCCACTATCTGATTTTCGAAATTGGCTATTGGGTCGGGTTCAATGCATGGAGCAAACTTCATTTAAATACGAATTTTCGCACTATAATACCTCTTATTCGCTAGAATTTAGGAGATCCGCTGCTGAATAAACAAACCCAAATTAACTTCGATGTTAGCTGGAATAAAAAAAAATGTAGACGTGAATAATAAACATCCACATGGGCCTCAGGCTCTGGCTACACAGAAGGGACGTAGGGCGAGGGCGTGGAAAAGACGCGACGCGTTGTATTTAGTTTGCGCCGTCGGCGTCGCCCCGTCTACGTCTCTTCTGTGTGGGCTTAGTCCCGTCCCTTCAGAGGGCTTTCACATCATTTGCTCAAATTAGGAGGTTTTGGGCGACTAATTTTCGTATTTTAATACTAAATATTCATTTATGAAGTATTGTATCAAGAAGCACAACCTTTAATACAGGTATTTGTCAACTTAGTTTATGAAATTATATCGTTTATTTTGTTTAATTGATAAAATACCACAGCATGTTTTGTCAAAAATACGCGCCGAGGTATCTTCGGACACGTCATTGTACTATTAGAATTTGTAAAAATCACTAATAAAAAATACGCAGGACTGGGACATATAAATCTTATTGTATTTAATAAATCACATTTCAAATATTTTATTCACACTTGGCTAAAAAAAATCATGAAGTAGTGCGAATTTCTCCCATTTTTACCTCGATATTTTACCATTTCTAAACATTATTATCGATTTAAATTTGTACCATAAGGTACTAGAACTTATCCTTAACAGGAGTGTAATAAAAAAATACACATTTTTAGTAAATTGCAATGAAAAATATATTTTTTACTTCCCTATATATTCTGCTGCAATCGTGCGCATCGATCAGTGTCGCGCGAAGCGCCCTTCGAGTAGGACCTACGTCACTTTTCTCGCCGATGCCGGTTGCGTATTCTACCATTGAATTTTAAATTCAATGATTCTACGAATTTAGTGAAGCGCGTGCAACCGCGACTGACTCTTTTGATACTTTTCAAGTAAGTACTTTTCGAATTTGTTATACATTATTATTGTATACATGAATCATTGTAATTATCCTTCATGATGTTTTCAGCAATGGGACGAAAACATAATACGTACCGTTTTTTGTTAGATAAAAGAAAGCGTAAAAATACTGAGTCTTTACTCTGAATCTTTTGATTGCAAGACAAGCAAAGTACGTACCTATCGGCCCTGATCTACTTTAATAAGTTATGTAGTTAGTAGTGTAGTTAGTTTAGTAGAGTTTCTTCTAGTACGGTCTTTTCCGATTTTAATGGTTGTGAAGTTTTATTTTTACTATATATCATTGCAGGATAAAGAAACGACCAACTAACAATTGATCCGAAATTGATATTACGAATCCATTTCCCAAGGGAGAGGAAATATTATGTATGGTAAGATTTTCGAAAACCCCTTCAAATAAAAGTAGAGGGACCATCTACCCTCTTGCTTTTAGTGACCACGGCCATTATAATTTCTTAAAGTTTTACTTTATTTACAGGAGAGAACATGTTGCTAATGATTCCAAACCAGAAAAAAACTGATGGAGTACTGACCGTGACATCGGGAGAGAAATCCCAAAACTCGAATTTGATTGATGTAAGCAATTTTTTTTATTTTGCTTACTCGTCCACTTTTTTATTTAAATTAAAGAAGCTGGTTAGTTAATATAATATTTTATTTTATTTTATAGAACAATGCAAATGAGTCCACTGAGTTGTTTGTGGTGGATACGGAATCTTCAAGTGCCATAATTGGAAGTAAAATAAATTCTAACTATAAGTAGTGGTGTTGTGATAAGGGTCGATGAAAAAGTACAAAACTATAATAGAGATTAAAAACTGTAAAAAGCCCACATTTATTCGGTAATGTCATATAAGAACAAATATTTTTATTTACAAAATGTTAATTAAGCAGATAAAGTGCCTATAAAAGTTATTACATTTTAAATTCTATGAGACTAAGTACCTATACATATACAGGGTGGTATTTTGTAATGCCTCCTGAAGGGAGAGTACTCTTAATATTGTAGACAGAAAAAAGTACTCAAAGAAAACATTCCTGTATTTTTGAAAGGAAAGAAAACTTGTTCTATTTAGGTAGTACAGAAATAAAATATTTACTAGCAGGTAAAGTGTTTCATTTAGTTTAAATTTTTACCACCTGTATATATGTATACATACGTAAGATGATTGAGTACGTCCTGTTTTTATCCATCCGAAATAAATCACGTCGGAGAAAAGTATCAAAAAACTTTCTTCATAGTCGAACTATACACCCGACGCGCGGCATTGTGCCCCGGCGCTCGAGGTCATGACTCACGGCAGTGCAATGGGTGAATTTACCTAAACTTGCGGTGCGCGATTTTGTGAAACGCCTCTTCAGTATATTTAGTATGAAAATGAATTGGAAAGACGATACGTCTTTTTCGCGCCCTCGCCCTACTCCCTTTCTATGTGTCTGAGGCCGCAGACTTCGCGCCAGAGTAAAGAAAAATAAAAAGAAGAATTTAAACTAAAAAGTTAGAGGAGTTATGGACTTCGTAAGTATCTATAAATAAAATCATAATTATTTAGGTTCTCAGTTACAGGTATAATATCGCTCAAAAATATTCACTGCCGTGCTATCGGTTTCGGTAGTAATATGTGTGTTATTTTTTTGGCTGAATAATTTGTTTAATTTTTACCGCCGTCTTAAAGTTTATTTTATTTACTAAAATAGAAATACTTACTGCCGATATCGTTTCCTTAATAACTCACCTCTTAGAATATGTTGTGCCGAGTTTATACCCAGTTGCCTAGTTCGCAATGTAGTGGGCGTTGCGTGTATTTGTGTAAACTGCTCACTCGCATGATGGTTGTCGAGATCAAATCAAATCAAAAAATCAAAAATCAAAATATGTTTATTTTCAGTTTCAAACTTAATGTAGGTTACAATTTGTTGGGAGATTCCTTTTAAGTAAGAAATACCTGTGCCAGGAAACTCCCGCTCTTCCTAATTGATTAGCATTAATTTATTAAGTTAATTACAGTTAACAATGGACTTAAATTTAGCATGCAATAAAATAAAGTAAACAGCAAACTCACCACAAAGAATCGAAAATCAATACATTACTATTATTATATTTTCAAATTGTTTAACGAAGTCTTAAACAATGAAAACAAAATTACTAATGAGTTACCTCCATTAGACTTCGGAATTTATCACATTTTATATTTTATAATTAAATTATTTTATTATATTATAATAAAATATGACATTATATGATACGATATGATATGTTATGATATAATATGATATGACAAGACATGATATAATATGATAATATATAATATGTAAATATAATACAATATAAAATATCTGTATAGTGTAAAATAAACTGCTTATTTTATGTGTTTCTTAATAAAAGTTTCTCTACATCGTTATAGCTTAAGGAGTCTAGCCATTTTATTATTATCTTTTTACATTCGAAATAAGTTTTTTCATGAATATTTAGCATTTTATTTATTTTATTATAGAGAAAAGATGATTGCGCGCTGTACTGCATCCTAGCAAAGTTAGTTCTTATTAAATGGGTTTTAGCTACTAAGTCACTTCTTCTTTTACTTTTTACGTTAGGGTTATAAGGTAAATTTTTGTGTTTTTTTAACAGGATTTGTAGTATATATAATTTTCTAATGGATAAGAGGTTGCTTTCTTTATATAAACTTTCTGTGGAATATCGTATTTTCTTAAAATACATCACCTTAATAAGACCACGCTGCACTCGTTCTAATTTTAGAAATTTAACCTTAGATGCACCGCCCCAAACCGGGATACAGTACATTAAGACCGATTGTACTAGGGCGATATATATTTCATTTAGTTGATTTTTTGGTAAACCTTGTTTGTTAAGTACGTTGGAATTTCGAGGTACAATATGTCTTAGTGTTTTAAATATCCAAACCAGTTTTCTTAACCTAGTTGCGACTTGCTCCAGTTGTAAATGCCATGATAGTCTGTAGTCAATAATAACGCCGAGGTACTTTGTATGAGTAACTTTTTCTAGTTTGGGGCAGTTACATATTCTGTCTGCGGTGGTATCGTTACATGTGTGGACATTTATTTCGAAATCGCTTTGTGGTTGTCCTCTGATATTGAGGCTGAAGCAGATGTAGTTTGTCTTCTCTGTATTTAATGTGAGAAGGTTATTATCCAGCCAGTGTGAAACCAGAGTCATTCCTCTTTCTGCGCTTTCTTTAACAGAGTTCCAGCAGTCTCCGTGGAAGACAATAGCTGTATCGTCAGCATAGGCAAAGGTTTTGGCGTTTTCTATACTATGATTACAGAGATCGTTAATGTATACCAGAAATAATGTGGGTCCTAGCACGCTCCTCTGTGGAACTCCATAGGTTACGTCAGCGTCTTCACTTGTAAATTGGTCCAGTTTAACCCTTTGTTTCCTATCTGTTAGGTAATCTTTGAAAAGTTCGAGCGGAATACCTCTGATACCCATTGCTTCCAGTTTACGAACTAGGATTGGGAGAGAGACGGTGTCGAAAGCTTTTTTAAGGTCCAAAAATACTGTTAAACATTTTGATCCTTTGTCGAGTTCCTTTACTACAACAGTGGTTAGAGCCGTCACCGCGTCTTCGGTGGATTTTGACTGTCTAAAACCAAACTGTGCAGATGATATCAATTTATATTTTTCTAAGTAATTTAGGAGTCTGATGTTAATTAATTTTTCAATAATTTTGGAGATAGCCGGTAATACGGAAATTGGTCTATAGTTGCTGACTTCGTCTCTCTCCCCACCCTTAAAGACTGGCGTGACTATGGACCTCTTAAGTTGTTCGGGGAAAACGCCCTTTACAAAGCAGAGGTTGGCCAAGTAAGTTATTATGGGTACAACTTCCGCACAAGCCAGCTTTAAGAATTTAGTTGTTATGTTGTCGTACCCAGGGGCACTGTCCGATTTAAGATTCATTAGAATTCTGTGTACTTCCTCAGGGTCCGTGTCTAAAAGAACAAAAGTACTAGAGTGGGTCTCTAGTCCTTTTAGGTATTCATTTTGGTCTAGCTTTAGTCTACATTGTATTTTTTGTGCCAGTACCTTTCCTACATTAGTAAAATAGTTATTTACATGTCTAGTTGCTTCTAAGGGTGATGGTTTAATATTAATTAGTTCATTATTTTGGTTTTTGTTCTTATTTGAATATGTTATAGATTTTATATTTTTCCACAGTGTTTTGTTATCTTTGGATTTTTCAAGTAGTTCTTTTTCATATTTTCTTTTAATTTTTTTAATTAGGTTATTACAATGGTTTCTATAGCGTGAGTAGGTAATTTTTAAGATTAGATTTAAGGGATCTTTACGTAGTGCTTTTTGTAATTTATTTCTGTTTGTTATATAACGGAGCATGCCTGGTGTAATCCAGGGTTTTATTATTCGTTTACTTTTTGGGATTGAAATATGTGCAGTATTTTTATTGATTGAGTCTGTTAATTTTTGAATGAGACGATAAGTTATTTGATGCGGGTCATCAGAAAACAATAGCTCCGGTAAGTTAGCTTCCTGTAGCGATTTTATTGCATTTACAAAATCTAATTTAGTTTTAACTTTATGTACAAAATGTTTAAATTTTTGTTTTGTTATTGAGAGAAACGTAGTGTAATGATCTGTGGTAGTTGTGTGTAAGATTGCTATGAATGCCGAAAATTTATTTTTATTTATGTTTAACATGAAATGATCTAGGCAATTTTTTTCCCTAGTGGGTAGAGTATGGCCCGGTAGGATACCCAATTCAGATAGGGCGTTCAGGTAATATTGTCTGTTTTTATACTCGGAGGTTATTTCAGTGTCCTTTGGTCTAATGTTTATATTAATGTCTCCCGCGATAACAAGGTTCTTTTTATTCTTTAGGGTTTCTAGATGTGTAACTAACGAGTTTGTGAAATTTTCTGAGCTTGGGTTAGAGGGTGATCGGTAGATGCATAGTATTGTATTGCCCAATATGTCTATCTGCAAGCAAGATGAATGCGTCAGTTTGATTTCTTTAACCTTATGATTTATAGAGTTTTTTATGTAGACAGCTACTCCATCATTTTGATTTAATTGGGATATTGTGTTGTAAGAAGTGTATTTTTGTAGTTGAGGTAAAGGTTTAGTTTTGTCTAATCTACATTCGGTAAAAATTATGATGTCAGTTTCAAAATTAAAGCTTGCGAGGGTTAGTAAAAAGTTATCGAAATTTCGATAAATACTTCTAATATTTTGTGAAATTATTTTTAGATCAGTTTTTTTTATTTGTATATATTTAGGAAGCTCAGAACAGTCACATTCAATTGCCCGCGCTATATCTAAGCTATCAATGTCTTTTATAGTTTGTAGAGCCTCATCCATTTTGTAGTAATTCAAATCTTTCAGTCGTAACACCCTTTTTTTTAATATTTGTTGTTTTATTCAGACTCTGTATCCACAGTGCAATAGAATGTAGAATGTAAATCAGAAAGTTGTAGTATATATAATAATATGTAATGAGATTAATAATAATGAATATAATATATAACATTTTACGCATATGATATACATATATAGATTGCATTGTGCAGGTTGTGCAAAACAGATAATACAGACATGCAAAAATGAGTTTTTCTAGTCATTGTTCCTGTAGAAGTTTGTGGACTTGAGCTTCGTTGGTTATTGGTATAGCTGCGGAGGTTTCGTTTTTTCTTACATAAATTTTACCAAAAGAGGTCCAGCAGAACTTGTAGGACTTCGACTTTGCAAGGTCTCTTGCCAAAAAATGTAGTCGCGCTCCTTTTGCGGTCAACTGCTCGGAGATGAAGATTGGCGTGTCCTCGTTTTTCTTGAGTCCTAGGTGTTGCGCGCGTAGCTTATCTCTGTTTTTTGCATTGAAAGATTTGCTCGCTTTCATAATCTCACTCTTGAGAATTGTTGAGGAAGTTTCGACAATAATAGGTGCATTGCTTCCTTCTTTCTTGCTTTTTATGCGGTAGATATCTCTGATTTCAGATTTTGAGATATCGCATTTAATGTTTTTCGAGAGGCACATAACCATGGTTTGATGATTTCAAACAGAACGGGTCATGTCTATCTACGTTTGATACGATCCATTTGCACGAGATCATTTGCTAACACATGGCAAGTGAGTGCCATCAGTGATTGGATCGCTAATTCGCGATTGAAATGCATGGTGAGTAACCTCAGACTCTCAGAGAGAAAGTATGTTTTCTCCGGCTATCTAGGCGTCAAAAAGTTCAGAACTATGTATTAATCGACTGTTTCGATGGTCTAGCGTTGTCACTACCAAAAAAGGGGTCGTGGGTTCGATTCACTCTAGGGTTGCCATTTTGAAGAAATGGCCAAGTCTGGGTGTTTTTCTATGTTTTCTATAAAAGCACCCAGACCCAAAGGTTTCAAGGACCAGCACAAGTGGTCGTGTTGTAGGTAATTTAGTTGTAATCATCAGCTGCAGGATATTGTACGGGCATTCCTCACACCAAGATTTTTCTATCACCGTTTACATAGCGACGTGCGTAGCTATTTAGCCAACTGTCAACAAACCAAACATTTGTCAGTTTACTCTATGGGCACGTGAACGGTGTAAATGGATCACAAAGAAGGGGTTATAAAAGTAACTCCGAATCTGCCTGGAAATAAATTGCCCGAGGAAATAAAGCCCATTGTTGTGGCGCAGGAAAATTACGCGACCCAAGTATTTGTAAGACTTGCGAGCTTTTATTTTTTATCGAGCGTACGTCGAGTTATGGATGATAACTGCTCGAATTCAAGTGTTAAACCGTAACGTTTGTTAAAGTACTTTAATGCTTGTTAAGTTTCGGAAGGTTATTCAAACAAACGATTACAGACTTAACTTTGTGGTGGAAAATGATGTACTCCCATACACTCCAAATACATGTAAGTTTGCAATATTTTTTTACTGACATTACTATAAGTTTTTTAAGCAATTTTAACTTAACTTATATTTAAGCTCCGAGAATAAGTGCGAAACGTTGTCAGACTTTGCTGACACAAATTTAACTTGACAGCTTATCCGTTCACAATAAATAGTTTTTCAATACATAATTGTATCAATCAATCATCCACTCCTGAACAAAGGCCTCCCCGAAGGCACGCCACTTCTTTCTATCCTCAGCTATCCTAATCTAGCCTCTATCAGAAGTCTGCCTCAGTCCGGCGATACGATGGATGTTCTACGCTTGCAAGTTTGCGGCACCACTCGAGAACCACTTGGCCCCATCGATTATTCGGCCGTTGTGACCAGCCCTCTACCATTTCAACTTACTAATTTTGCAGGTCACATCAATCACCTGACGATTTTTCTACCTATCTATGACCTTAAGTTCTTTTGTGAATCGTCTCATTTCTGAGCGACGTTGACTTGGTGGACTAATCCTACAATCACAATACTTACGAATAAAAAAAACCATTGACAAGTCCCGCCCATCTTCCCACAATTCAACGTGAGGTAATTTTTTGTTATTAGTTGTTAGTTTGACCTGTGGTTTACGCACTTAGCCTTTTATTTGGGCCATTGCACGTAGCAGGGCTATGAGATCACTCCAGCCAGCCAATCTCTTTCCAGAAAGCCAGCAGTTTTCCAATGTTACCGCCGGCTTCCTGAAGGGATCCCAGTTTTCCAAAGGTGGTTGCTTTTCCACACTCTCACAGTGAATAGTCACGTGGATAGTTGTTTCCTCTGCCTTGAGGAATCCTGGTCGGGCGGTCTGTCGGTCAGTCCCATGGTACGGAAGTGTTTTGAAAAGAATGTTGAGTCAATATCCTCATCATCATCATCAGCTATTTGACGTCTACTGCAGTACATAGGCCTCCCTAATGGTTCTCCAAGCTTCCCGGTCTTGTGCCGCCCGTATCCAGCGACACCCTGCCACCGTAACCAGGTCGTCAGACCATTTGGTGGGGGGTCTTCCCACACTGCGTCATCCGGTCCGCGGTCGCCAGGCCAGAACTTTTTCGCCAAAACGACCGTCAGTTCTCCGAGCTATGTGCCCAACCCACTGCCACTTCAACTGAGCAATTCTTCGAGCTATATCGGTAACTCGGGTTCTTCTGCGGATCTCGTCATTCCTGATTCGATCACGCAGTGAAAGTCCTAACATAGCTCTCTCCATTGCTCGTTGGGCGACCTTGAGCCTTCTTATGAGGCCCATAGTCAGCGATCAGGTCTCACATCCATAAGTCATCACTGGTAACACACATTGGTTATACACCTTTGTCTACAGACACTGTTGGACGCGAAAATGTGTTTTAGTTTCCCGAACGCTGCACATCAGAGCTGGATTCGACGAGTGACCTCTTTCTCGAAATTAAACTTACCTAACTGGACTGTTTGTCCCAGGTATACATAGTGGTCGATAACGTCGAGGTCAGAGCCACTAACGTGGATTGATAGGAGTGGGTGGTACATGGGAGTTCGACATTATCTTAGTCTTCTCCATATTAATTTTAAGACCCACTCTGTTAGAAGCTCTGTTTAGGTCATTGAGCATGGAACTCAAATCTTCCGGGGTCTCAGCCATAATCACTATGCCATCGGCAAATCGAAGGTCAGTGATGAACTCGCCATTTATGTTGATGCCAGATCCTTCCCAGTCCAGAAGTTTGAATACGTCTACAAGTGCAGCTGTAAACAGTTTCGGAGATATTACATCTCCCTGTCTCACTCCGCGCTGCGAATGAATAGGATTCGTATTCTGTATTCTGGTCCTGTAGTCGGACTCACATTGTGGCGTTTTTAGGATTTCGTAGTCCGACAAGGAACCCTTATAGTTTCGCAATGTCCGTCTGACTGTCTGTCTGTCCATCCCCGGCCTAGCGCAAAGACCGGTGGTACTAGAAAGCTGTGATTTGGTATATGTATACATATTTATCACGCTGACAAAGTTAAAGAATAAAATGTTGAAAAATATTTTTTTTTTGTGTACCTCCTCCCCTAACATAAAATGTGGGGATGATTTTTTTTTCTCTTCTAACCCATCATGTGGGTCATCGTTGGATTGGTCTTTGAAAAATATTGTGGGTGTAGGAAGACCATTTTTTAGGTTTCCGTTTGCAAAATATTAAGCTTTAAAGCGCAAATTTTTGTCCGAGTAGGGCATCCCCCCCCTCTCCTGGCTAAACGGTTGATTGTAGAAACGTAAAAAAATCATTGTAGTAGCCCATATAATGAACATGAAAGGAAAGTATCACGGCTAAGTAGTCTTTACTAGTTAACGAGTAATAGGCAACCAACTCATAAAGGTAAAATTTCGTACAAAATCCATTAAAAATTACTTCGATGAAGTTGCTAGTTTTGTAAAGCAAATAAAAAACCCTCTTTCTAGGGAACCCTACATCGCGCGTGGCCCGACACGCACTTGGCCGGTTTTTATACAAACGCTTCAGCACTTCGATGTAGCGATAGTCGATTTGGCACCGCTGGAGAGATTCAAGTACCGCCCATATCTCGATTGAATCGAAGCCTTTTTCGTAGTCCACAAACGCTAACGCTGTATGTGGTCCAACGTATTAAGGTCTTTTCGGAAACCGGCTTGTTCGGGGGCCTGGAAGTCATCGAGCTTGCATGCGAGACGATTCGTAATGACTCTTGAGAACAGCTTATAGACATGGCTCGGAAGTAAGATGGGTCTATAATTCTTTAATAGGGTTTTATCACCTTTCTTAAAGAAAATTATCACCACACTTCTGTTCCATGCCTCTGGCGTTGTGCCTTCGAGAATGAACATACTACGTTTGAATTCTAATAAAGAAATGTTTAATATCTTCACTGTATGGGCAGTGAGAACAGTGGCTAAGTCGCTGTTTCTAATTAACTCTTCAGAAACTCATTTAAAGCGACGAACTTAATCATTAAAAAAATCGATAGTAAACACAAGCCAGCTAAACACAAGCCCCGATTAAACCTTGTTACGAGTTTTAGGAAGAAAAAGTTACTTTCCTTAATTACTCAACTGTACAAACAAAAAAACCGGCCAAGTGGGTGTCCAGCCAAGCGCAGTGTAGGGTTCCGTAGAAACAGAACTGCCTTACAGAACTAACAACTTCATCAACGTTATTTTCAATGGATTTTGTACGAAGTTTTCATTTTATAAGTTGGTCGCCTATTACTCGTTAACTTGTAAAGCCTAATTAGCCGTGATAGTTTTCTTTTTAAGTTCATTATATGAAATTAAATAAGTTTTAATAAATTAAACGTTATTAAGTAAAAACCAAACCCAAACACCTGTTTGTTGTGTAATTGTTTGACGTTACAAATCAAGAGCCCAATTAAAGTTAATTTATGTTAAATTAATGTTACCTCTGTTTTACTTAATTTAATATTATTCTTATTCTCTCGACATTCAATTTAGTAATTTTTTACGACAAATTGAAGTAAATAAGTTATGAAATAAATCAAAAGCATATCGGTCTTATTTATAAAAACACGATTCCTTAAAACACTCTAGGAGGCAGTTGCAATAGTCTGTGGTAAAGGGAAAATGTAACCACAGATTATTTGAACTGCCTCTGATGTCATAGTAAAAGTTGTTTGCATATGTTTATTTTTCGAGTTATTTGTATTTGTTTGCTTTTCTTTATTACTAATGTATACATATAATAAATCTATAAATTTTGTCTCTGTCTGACATATGTCTGTCTCACTCTGTTTCTTTGTGCACACATCACGCAAAAACAACTGAACGGAATGATGTAACATATAAGTGCGTCCCACTGTAGGTCACTGGCCTTCTCTCAGGGAGAGAGTATGAAGAGAATGAAGTAAAACTCACCAGAATTATAGCTTAGGTTCTCGTGTAACATATGGGCTACATAACATCACGCTTAAGTTCATGGGGGGCTAAGAACATCACCATGAGCTGTGAGGTCATTGAACAGGGGTTTTACCACAATGACGGATACATTTAACCAGGTTATGAAGAACCAGTCAGTGTACGCACTACCCGTTGGAAATATGTTTATCTGTCACCGTGGGAATCGCCATATTGCGATGTGCCTAAATAATTCCACCGGGTTACATGGTGTGCAAAATTGTTTTTTGTAAATCTCTTAATTGTTTTACTAACAAGAATTATAAACATAAACTGCTAATGCAATGTAAGTTAAATTAATACTGCACATATTTAAAGGTGATAAAAGAACTGAATTAATTGTTAAACTTATTATTTAGAATAAAAGTGTCATAAGTAAACATTCAATGTAACCAACATAACAACGAAACGCAATAAGATTCTGAGACAAAAAAATATTATGTCTTTAAGTATTATGTACCACACCAGGTACATAATACTTAAAGACATAATTTATATTTGCATAAAATATGAAAATTGTTTCAATATTATTTATATTTATTAGAAAACATTGTCATTTTAATTTCTTTTTTATAGCACCAGACAAAAGGGGGTCAAATTTTACGATTGGCATTGTACGATTTTTTTAAGAGCAATAAATGTATTAATAAATAAATACATTTTAATTTTCGGGAGTGTGACCAAAACTTTTTTTATTTTATTAGTATTGTTATGTTAACTTTTTATTTCTGACGTTTAAAAAAAGTTAAGGTCGAATGAGGCGGTAGAGCACGCGCCATCACTCATGTCTTACGGAGAAGATCTTGTCCGTATTGACATAAGAACGAAAATGTCTTAGCTCGATGGACTTCAGTGGTGGTGTGGAGTCTACGTTTGAAGACCGTTGTTGGTTATCCATTACGGGAAGCTAACAAACAAAACTGCGTGTGCAATGACGTCATTGTGCGTGGGCAAGATGGCGAGCGATCACAATTTTTTTTATCAAATCATCGTTTTTGTCATAAAAACACAAAACAATCATTAAAATGCGCACCAAACCCTGTCAAATTCTTCACTTTTGACTGTAGATCTTGAGACGACGTTGCGCCGGGCACGATACCGTATTAAAACTATTATATGATTGTGCGTAGGATAATTAATATGTTTATCTACACTAATGTTGTAACATTCTACTTATGTTTTCAATACTTGACTTATAATTACTACTGTTATAGCGCAGACAACAAAACACTCAATTTAAGCAATTTCATATGATGGTATAATATTCACATCGATATCGTAAAATCTCATTATAACATCAATAAAACGCGACCAACTTGATTGCAGGGCCAATCAGGTTGGTCGCGTTTTATTGAAGCGCGCAGCTGCGCTCTCATTGGTTAAATTTTAATGGCGGCAAAATCACTGTGATTATACACGTACGCGTGAATTTAATTTTTAATTGCATTAGTGAAGATAAAGTAGTGTATGCAACTGCATACAACACGGGTATTAAAAGACTCGTTACTATTATGAAACTCGCTGCGCTCGTTTCATAAACTCACACTCGTGTTTTAATACCCTTCATTATATGACAGTTGCATAAACTACCAAAGCACGCCACTTCTGTCTGTTTTCGGCCATCCTAATCCAGCCGCTACCAGCAATTTGCCTTAGATCGTCGATCCTGTGAGCTGATAGGCGCCCTATGTTGCGTTTGTCAATATTTCGCAAACAGATTTAATTTACGAATCACTGTTTTACATTGAGTATTCTTATACACCTGTAATGAGTTTGAGCGAGCGTCGGGAGATGGCGTGGTGAGCTAGAATAATATAATAGTAAATTTAATACAACCGCAAAAAGGTTTCAAGGGACGAAATATTGAACGGAGATAAACCATGACCTTGATTAAGGGTCAGGGCACTTAATATAAGATTAGATTTCAAAATTCTCTATTGCACTGTAAGCTGATTTGTACTAAGGCGAGCTTATTACTAATGAGTGTATTCTTCCAACTAACCTTGGGTTATGTGGATAGTGGAAGGTGTAGTGCCAGGAAAGAGTTATTGCAAAAAATTACATAGACCATAATAATATAATAAAATTCATAGTTATAGTATAATTCTCAAAATACCACATACATCAACATAAATACCTAGAACACACACTATGTAATTAATAGAAATTACAGTGTTTGTTGTCGAACACTCCGAAACGGCTTCACCGATTTTTATGAATTCTTTTGTGTATTACATATTTGGTAGGTCCGAGAATAGGTTGCATGCTAATTAATATGGCAAAACAACGTTTGCAGAGTCAGCTAGTAATATAATAAACAACGTAAATCACAATGCACAGTAATTGAGTTGATTAACATAAATGTTTAAACTTTTTTTACTGTAGATAGTCTGTAGTGCATTACAAAACACAAACAGCCTATATACGTCCCACTGTAGGGCTCAGGCCTTCTCTCAGGGAGAGAGTATGGGCTTAATCACCACGCGTGCCCACCGCGGATTGGCGATTTCAAGCGCTGAGGTATGTGAGTAGCTCAGACACTCAGGTTTCCTCACGATGTTTTCCTCCAGTGTTATTGCTGCTATAACTTCACAAATGTACACAACTTAGAAAACAAACTCATAAGTACCTACATGTCCGCAATGGGAATCGAACCTGGGTCTCTCGCTTCCGAGTCCAATGTTCTACCCACTAGGCTATCACCACGTAGTGCATTAATCGTATAATAAAAAATCCCCATTCTATCTTACTTACTCGCAAATCGATCTGACCATAAGCACAGTACCTATTAGGCTCTATACAGCGCGTCGCGTATTTTCCGCGCCCTCGCCCCACGTCCCTTCTGTGTGACCAGGGTCTTAACTCTAGGCCAATTTTATGTTTTACTTTTCAAGGGTAATATGAACATTACTTTTAATGTCCACTAAAACTTTATGAGATACTAGAGAGGATTACCGCCCCTCCGGTCTTGCTGCTACCAATTTCAGCAGTAGATATAGTCTACAGTAATGGGAAATCCTTCCTTTTGGATTAGAGGTGAGACGCATTTAATAGAACCATTACCAACCAGAGCCATCAAGAACGATACCTGTTATCAAAATACTAATCATTTTAAACTAAATCATATTGACGAGCACATTGACAGCAGGACCATTATCAACCAAAACCATCAACCACGAGATCTATTATCAAAATACTTATCATTTTATAATCAATCACATTGGAGAGCATATTAGTAGCAAAGCCATTACCAACCAGAGCCATCAACCACGATACCTGTTATCATAATACTAATAATTTTATACTCAATCATATTGGACAGCAGAACCATTACCGACTAGGACCATCAACCGACCAACCAGAATAGAAATACTAATAATTTTATACTCAATCATGTGCTCTAACGCATATCAGAGTAAAAAAAATATACGCAAAGAGTATATTTATACGAGTTTTTGCGAAGAAGCGTCAATTCATGAAGTAATCGGACAAGTGCGAGGATGACTTGCGCCATCAGGGTTCCGAACAAACGTATTTGTACTTTTTTATGTAGGCTATGTACGTCTAGTTGCAGGGCATAGGCCTTCTGTTAGAGAGGGAATATGGGCTTAGTTACCACGCGTGCCCGGATTGGCAATTTCAAGCGCTGAGGTATGTGAACACCTCGGACACTTTATGTTTCCTCATGATGTTTCTGAGTGTACATCTAACGGGTCCAATAGCCCGATTAATTTTACCTAACCGCGATTGTTTATTACATAACATAACATAACCTCACGCCTGTCTCCCAGAGGGGTAGGCAGAGACCAGGGACTGCCACTTATTTATTAGGTAATGTTAATTAAGTTTACCTCATAAGCAATCGCGTCTAAACCCGTCAAATGTGTAACTACGAATATCTAATAATCTAATAAATCTGTATATTTTGTCTCTGTCTGATATATGTCTTTCTCACTCTGTTCCTGTGTGCGAGCATCACGCAAAAACCACTGAACGGAATTAAGTAAATCTCACCATTTGTATAGCTTACATTTCCGCGTAACATTTAGACTACGTAACCTCACGGTTAAGTCCATGTGGCGTAAGAAAATCACCATAAGCTGTGAGGTCGTTGAACAGTAGTTTTACCACAATGACAAATACATTTAACCAGATTATGAAGAACCAGTCAGCCGACCGACCAACGAGTTAGCGTTCGCAACGCACCGCTCGTGTATAATCGCCCTTAACTGTTTTATTTACCGGCTCAATTTTACAGATTTTTGAACGTCAATTACTCAAAACAGTACATTTTGAAATGTTATAGAATGAATTCAACCGACGTTTTAGTAATTACAACTTGGTTGCGTCATTTCCTGAGAATGGGATCTTGAATTCACAAAAGGATAGACAGGACGGAGGGGCGGACGGAATAACCTCTGTATTTTTTTATATCTAATAATATTAGGTAACAAACACGAGATTTTATATCTAGTATATAAAAATCTCATGTCACAGTGTTTGTTTTCGAACTCCTCCGAAACGGCTTCACCGATTTGGTTGGTTGATTTTTTTGTGTATTGAGTACCTTTGAGAATAGGTCGTAGGCTAATTAATATGACAAAACAACGTTTACCGAGTCAGCTAGACTAATATATAAAAATCTCGTGTCACAGTTTGTTACCGAACTCCTCCGAAACGGCTTCACCAATTTTTATGATATTTTTGTGTATATTTGGTGGGTCTAAGAATAGGTCATCATCATCATCATCATCATTTGGCGCCCACCGCAGGACTAAAGCCTCCCTCATGGTTTTCCTAATCATGAAGGGTTTTGCCATAATCGCCACGCTTGGCAGGCGGGTTGGCGATAGCAGTGTGCGGTTGGATTCTCAGGAAGACACTGCTGCCCGTCTCCTGCGGATGTATTTCCTTAGTCTACGACATCCACGGAAGGAAATGGAGTGACGGTATTCTTAATCCGGCGCCACATGGAATGAGATCTGAAAAACGTTTGCCGAGTCAGCTAGTAACATGTAGTAAGAATATAGGTAGCCTCTTTTATGCCTATTTTACTTTTGTATATATATTCTGTTACATTTCTTTTATTTTTCATTTCTTTTAATTATGTCTTTACATGGGTAAAGTACGTATAATCACGTACGTTTAGTGTTAAAGCGCGGTTGTTTAGGCTGCAATACTGTAAGATTTTGTGTGAAGTAAATATTCCTTTTTTTCCTTTTGAGGCACGTTATCCTTAGAAAGGAGAAGTAGATGAACAATGGGAATCGTGGTGTGGTAATTAACCGCTTACAGCAAGGCCCGTCACAGAGCAAGGCTTACACGTCGAAGTTGTCTTTACCTTCGAAGTCTACTTTGTTGGTCGATAAATTGCTCGACTATCAATTTAATACCGAGCTCATAGGTTAATTTCCCGCAGGAGCATGTATTGATTTATACGAACGTCCTCAGCAGTACAACACAAACAATATAACGGTCCTATTTGTAAAAAAATAAGTAGGTTGCCTCACTCAGGGCTCTTTAAGTAGACTGCTGTGTAACTAAGGTATAATTTTATGATTTATAAAAAAGTTGGTTTTCAATTCCTAAGCATAACGCTGAGCCAGCTGCCTTTTGTGACAACTTAGATACACCACAGGCTACATATGGTCCTGTTTTATTTATTCGTTTTGTCTGTTGTGTATTTAGTTTTCTTTTTGTTGTTGTGCATATCATGTTACTTATCTGCTTATTTTGTTTCTGTGATGTATCTTGTTGAGCGTGCCGCACTGCCACCGGAGGTTTGGGACACGCCGCCGCCGTCGGTTTTCACGTCGGTGTGACACAGCGTGAGTTTTTGTGGGTTATACGGTGCTAGTTTTAGTTTTAGTTAGATCTGAGATTTTCGCACTTAGCCTCATAGTTAGGCCATTGTACGTAGCAAGCGCTAAGGAATGTAAGTACCTCAGGCACTAGTGTTTCCCTACGATATTTTCCTTGTCAGTTAGCGAGTCGTACTGCTACTAAGTATAACTTCACAAATGTACGTACATTAGAATACAAAGTCATTGGTACATCTCGGGATTTGAACCCATGACCTCCCGAATGAGAAGCCGGCATTCTACCGCTCCGCTACCACCGGTGCGGTGCTAATAAATATCGCAAATTTACGCATCGTACTAAATTGAGAATTTAAAACTTCTACTAATTTAAAGTGGTTCGATTAATTATGCGTTATTTTTAACACGTTGCATAACAAAAGACTCTTAATTTATGGAATTGCTCTCGTGTTTTATGAAGCTTTTTATTATAAAATAGGTAGTCGCACATTTCTTTTATAAAAAGATTTATACAACTTGAGTTTCATACACTATATTCTTGCTGCAATCCACTCCATCCAAAGGTTGTCTGGAAGACATCACTCTAAGCGATAAGACCGCCAATTGTATACCACTACTTAGATATAATGAACTATTTGTAATATCTTTCACCTGGTTGTGCAATAAAGTGTTCTCTATCTATCTACACGCCATTCAGGCTGATTACGCCGTCAACGCCGATAGATTTTTGCCCTCACCACGCCACCGAAGTAAAACGCATCGGCGCACAATTCTACTAAGTACTACTCTACTAAACTTAGATATGTAAGGCTTTTAACGTTTTTTTTCTTCTGTATAAAATAAAGAGTTCTAAACTAATCTAATTTCGCCAAGCTAAGTTGACAATTGTCAAACGCGACGCTGCACACAAAGAATAATTTCTGTCGGCTATTAATCACGTTCACAAATGTACGTAACTTAGAAAACAAAGCCGCGATGCGAACCCACGACCTCCCGAATGAGAAGCTAGCGTTCTACCGCTCTGCTACCACCACTACCACCACAAGTTATAGTAGCAATACTACTCGCTAAAGGTGAAGGAAAACATCGTGAGGAAACCTGAGTGTCGGAGGTGTTCACATACCATAGCGCTTGAAATTGCCATTCCGCGGTGGGCACGCGTTGCGATTAAGCCCATAGACAGTATGGGCTAAGAGAAAGCCTATTTGCCATACAGTGGGACGTATACACGCTCATTTCTGGGTGGTTTGAAAGCCGCGGTTGTGTAATTAGTAAATTCAAAATACTTTCAAGAAATTTTGTCTCGAGTTGAGATATCTTGTTAAAATTATGCGGCAACAATTAACTAGAACCACTTTTCTGTCTAACAGAATACCCGCGCCGGCACGCACGTACCGCTCTGGGATGACTACTGATGGTTCTGGTAGATTCGAGTTTGTGTCGAGATATTTTTGAAAAAAAAAAACTAGCGTTTCGATAGCCATTATCAGGCACGTTTATCTTGCTGTGTCTTTCAAACCAGCAGTGTTGTACCAGGAATTATCTGGTCTTTCTTACCGTCGTCGGTAAGTCGTCCTCAGATTTTTTAAGACATCGAAGCGGACAAAAAATGTCTTACACAAGTTACACGGGTAGCGACGTTAGTGAGCTTCAATCTTATGACTCATGAAAAAAGTTTAGTACCTACCTAAGTAAGAGGTCAATAAAATGAACAGTGTGCGTTTTAGGTTCGTTATTTTCGCCAGTTGAAAATATGTGAATTATGTCTACGTCTAAGTATAAGGGTAGTCGGTATTTTATCGCTGTTTTTGGGCAACAGTAAAGTTAATCTATAATCTGGCTTTAGTGGGCGATCGTAACTATTCCTAACTGGCAAACTTACGTCCGGAGTAGGCCGGTTCTGAATGTAGGGCTGCCAACTGGTCTATTAAAAATTAAAATTGACATGTTTTCATTTCTAGCCGGGTGAAAAATTTAAATGTCCATTGATAAAGCCTTAAAAACTTATTAAGAAAAAAATTTTTACATATTTTTTTGTTCCTTCGTTTTAGAGATATTTTGAAAATAACTCAAATATCAAGGATGTGGGCTGAAGAGCTGCAATACCTTTGCCTAGAAGTAAAAAAAAAATATTGTCAATGTCATGTTGACATCCGAATATAATCTGTGATTCAACCAAATTAACCTTTCTTTCCAGTTTGATTGAATTTGACGTTTGTTTGACGCCTTGACATCAGTGTTGCCACTTTGATGGTTTTAGTTTCCCACGTCTCGTAAGCTTTAGATAGAGGTATGAATGTATTTACATCTTCTTCAAAATTATTCAGTATGATTTAGGTAGTTTTTTAGGGTTCCAAACAAGAAAAAAAAATCCCATTTGAAATACATACACCATTTTAGATTAGTTCAAGCTGCAATGACATAACAGCTGAAACATAAATGTATGTATAGGTAATTAATAAGTGAATTATTTTTAAAATCAATGGAACAAAAGCCGTACGTCTTAATTAATGGGAGAGGGAAACTTTCCCCTTCTTTGCACCTCGAGCCTAAATTCCTTTCAAAAGAGAAATTTCTCTCAGTACGGCAACACTACTTGCCTCTTGTTTTTTTTTGCAGAAAAGTTTTATGGCAATGGCTCATGAGTTTTTAATCCCACAATTGGTTTTTACAAAAAAAATATTTTAAAATTGATATAAAATAAAAAAAAATATATTTTGGAAAAGGGTTGGAAGCAAATCCCTTACTTTTTTACCTACTTTCGGCTAAGCTATTAAAATATCCGGGTTACTATTTTGAAATGTTGTCAATTAAATCGGTTCGGTCGGTGCAGCGAGCTGGTGGGCATCCTACTATGCGTTTGCCAGGACGTGGTCTCCACTCCGCAGAACCCTTAACAGCCTATAGACCATCGATCTGAGGTAGAATGCTGGCAGCGGATGGATGAGGATGGCCGAGGACAGGAAGACGTGGCCAGTGGACGAATACAGGCTGATTAATTGGATATCCAAGAAGGTTATTATTAAAGCTATTGGATGTTACCATACTCTCAACTTAGTCGGCTTAATGCACACAGGAAAGAAAGTGTTAATACGTGCTTAGTATATTAGGTGCTTGGCGCACCTACTTCGTCTAAAAATATTTCCCAAGCTCTAGAGCGTCTAAGTGGCCAGTTCACCTATCTAGTGTAGGTGAGAGTAGTCACTAGATGCTGTGTAAATGTTTTAAAATAGCTGTAAAAGAGACCTTAATCTTATTATACGTTACTATTGTTCAAGGTATATTGTAAGGGTAGACCTCGATCATCAGAGGTTACCTATTGGGAGAGATTAACGTTCACTTGTGAAGTCTAAATATAGTGGTAAATTGGCAAAGTCTAAGACTCGGCGCGAGAACAACCAAATATCAGTTTGGCTGATGTATAAGTCCTACGCTGCGCTTGCCGATATGTGGTCTCCATTCGAGAACTTTTCGGCCCCATCGGCCATCAGTTCTGCGTGCTATGTGCGTAGGACGACCAGCCACAAGATGGACAGATGACCTCATCCAAGTGGCAGGAAAGCGCTGGATGCAGGCCGCTTCCAACCGGTCTTTTTGGAAATCCATGGAGGAGGCCTATGTCCAGCAGTGGACTTCTTGTGGTTGAATGATGATGATGATGATGATGATGTATAAGTACCTAATAGAAATCCTAAATTTTCTACTTCATATTTTAATGCTCTAATGCGAGACTAAAGACTGAAAGGAAATTAATATGTACACGTATATTTAAATAATTTTGGTTCAACCCTCAACGTTAATTACGTCCGAGACCTAGCAAAAAAGGTTGGGCTCGTGTTTTCACTCGGTATAAGAATAGTTTGTACAGTGGATAGCACGCCAACCTTTACATTTTTGTTGTAAAATCACCCCAAACGTAACTGATTAAAGTGCATGTATTTAAAGGTAGATGTTACACGTTATAGCTGTTTTAGGCAATGGTTTGATTTACTACCCCTGAATACGATAAAAGTAACCCGCCCACCTATTTCTTATTAAAACATAACTCATTTGTTCTTTCACAAAAAAGTAAAACGTAGAGAAAGTATTTTTTATCCTGTAAAAAAATACAGGTTTTATATTTTAATAAAAAGAGAAGAAAAGAAATTAACCTTCCTTTGCGGCTTCCTGGTAAGTATTCAAAGAATCTTTGCCTTTTTGTTATAGTGAAGCATCTGAAACAAGCTGGTATAATGCCCGACAAATAACTTGAACAATTGACTTCGCAAGGACGTGTTTCTGGTCTCATTGGCTGTGGACGCGGGATGTAACTTTAAATTCTTCGGAATGTAGTTCAGTCGAATTAACAAATAATTAAAAGCAAACCGGCGGACTCGCGCACGAAGGGTTCCGTACAATTATCTATACAACATTAGACAAAGATCAAGACAAGATAGATTAGGATCATTGAGAACAGCGCCATCTACAGAAACCAACAAGAAGCGTTTAACATTGACATTTAAACCTTCACAGCGCCGATGTCATGTCCTTAGCCTAGATGGCCGCTAGACGGCGAGCGATGTCGTTAGAAAACGTTTGTTATATGGGAGCCCCCCTTAAACATTTATTAAATCTGGTTTTAGTATTTGTTGTTATAGCGGCAACAGAAACACGTACATCATGAAAATTTCAACTGTCTAGCTATCACGGTTTATGAGATATAGCTTGGTGACAGACAGCCAGACAGACAGACAGACAGACGGACAGTGCAGTCTTAGTAATAGGGTCCCTTACCTTCTTGGGTACGTAACCCTAAAAAAGCTCTTACGTGCACGTCAATTCCAAACTCTGTTGAACTCTGTTTATCTGTCAGGCATTATGTACGTTATTTATTTGACTTGACCTCCGCGAGGACTAACTGCCGTTATTAGTACAATTCTCATATACCAGTAACGCAGAGTGCGATATTAGTTTCCACCCACAACGGATCGCGTGATCAGATTCTATGCACCCAACTGCATCTTGGTGATGTTAACCGACCGAATGGAAGTTTGGCAACGAAATGGAGCTGGCTTTGCTGCCAAAATTAATATGGTACATATCCATTTACGTTGTCTTTATAAAAGGAACGATTCCTCTAAAACACTCCTCAAAAGCAACTTAAATAATTCAAAAAGACCGGTATATTAAAAAGTATAGTAAAAGACATATGCACCCTGAGAGTAATTTGATGGTTTTGATTTATTAAAAAAACGTGTGAACGAAATAATAAACTTGCCAAGCCTCGTAACAGAGAAAACATTTAGAGACTATAGCCATTGAATTTTAAAAATTCAATGCCCCGAGAGATCGAAAACTTGGGACCCTATACCTAACCAACAATACAATAGCAAAAAATACCTAAAGACTTCACTATTACAACTGTACGAAAATCCTCCTTCGCTCGGTACTTGCGCAATAAGTATGACAGTCAGTGGTCCGTGCTTTCCCGTTTTTTCCATTAATGGCCGCGGCTCTAATGACTTTGGTTTTATTTTATCGGCCAGTTCTTTCTTTTATTGTTTTTTAAAGATATTTAAATTAGCACGGACGGTAGCGTGAGGCTACTGGAAAGCAAATAATGTACAGTCTACAACTTGTTTATCTTACATGCGTGCTCGGTACCCCTTAAGGTTAATGAAACTTGAGAACTTGTAATGAAAAATTTAGGGGAGCCACACACTCGCGCGGTATTGGACGCTGCTAACATTAATCGCAGCCAGTTGTGTTACGTTTTGTGTGGGTTGCGGTGTGTGCGCCAGTGTGTGGCAGGCAGTAGTGAGTGGCACGGTTGTTGATTGAGCAATCGTCATTCGGCATCCAAAACCGCGAACATAACTTTTATCAAATTTTACAGGAGACATTAATAACTACAAATCATACCGTCGCGTCGTACACATACAAAAATTTCGAAATAATGGTTTTTAGACTAACATGGCTTAAAAATCTATTTAATAACCTAATAACCTCAGCACGGGTTAGTGCAACAAAAAGAAAATAACATGGTTTAAGTTAGTCTAAAAACAATTATATCGAATTTTTAGTATATGTACGACGCTAGGATTTCTAAAGTTTTTAGTGTCTCCTGTAAAATTTTATAAGAGTCACTCACGTTCGCGCTTTTGGATGCCGAACGACGCAATACATTGGACCTCACCAACACTGTACCAACATTTACACTGCCCCACGCTTTTAGAACATCACAAACATTGGAAGTAATTTTCTACTTTCTAGTATAAAAGTGTTTTTTAATTTTTAAAGTATTATTTATATTTTGTTAAAATGAATAAGACCTTTCTGAAACATTTAGCTTGATACCCATAATTTTTATCTATGAATAGTTCTAGTTTTCTGAAAACTTCAAAATCAGGCTATATGTGTCCCACTGAAAATTCAAACTCAAGAATTTTATTCACAATATAAACATAATGTTTACTTAATGAACGTCAAAGGTGTTAGTTTCACAATTAATACATTATGTAGAAGAAGCTAACAAAAAAACTCCACAATTATTCGTTTCAAAACAAGTTTTAACCTAATGAACTGAGTTTTTAACTTAAAGTTACAATCGTCCCCGTTAACTTTATTTAACTTGTCTTCCAAATAATCCGTACCCCCAGTTTCTCGTACACTAATACGCTGTTAATCTACTGTTAACAGTTGTCAGATTATGGGTGTATTAACCATGTAGTGCCATGTACGCCTACAGCGGTTTGGCAATTTCAAGCGCTGCAAATTCACAAATGTACATAACTTGCCGGGATCCGAACCCAGAGTCTCTGGGTTGTGAGGTTAGCATCCTATTGATGCTCTACCGCCGCAAAAACCTACTTAGCGATACACCTAGTTAAAAGCCAGTGAAGCCTTTGACCGGTCCATCAATCCGGAAACAAGCGGCTCGTCGGGGACATTTATTCATTGGAAATTCAACAGGAGTCGCATTTATTCACGGTTCAGTTGAAATGCTCCGGATTGTGCGGGTCCGGTGAAACTCAATCTGTCGCGGTCAATTTGTATGAAAAATAAATTGTCAATTTTAGACTTTTGCTTTTTCTAGTGCGGGAAAAACTTTCAAATAGCAAAACCAAAAAGCTGAGTTTTCGTTGAGCTATTTGGAAGTTTTAGTAGAACCCCCTGTCACGGAGTACCGCGAGCTCGACCTAATGAAAACGATACCTAATTGAAGTAGAACTATCATCTGTCAATGCTTTCTTAACGCAGGCAACATTTATAATATTCCTGAGCCATGTTCTTTTTTAGGGTTCCGTACCCGAAGGTTGCCCAAAGGGGACTTAATAATAAGACTTCACTGTCCGCCTGTCTGTCTGTCTGTCTGTCACCAAGCTGTATCTCATGAACCGTTTCAGCTTTCATGTTCTAACCGTGGCCCTTTCGAACATGAGCTTCAGAGAGTTGGTAACGAACCTCGTAAGGCAGCCACCGCTCTGGATTGTAATGTAAATAATTTAGTATGGGAATGACAGGGGGTACTTTGCCTCCGGGTCACCACTACCACGTTATTCATAATGTTTCGCGTTTTCTTACTTACATGAATTTTACCCTCATATTATAATGTGTATTTTGATTGAGACTAAAAGGCCGCGACGCTCCCCCTCCCCCCTCTTTTAAGATCAGTATTTTAATATGTATAAGATCACCATGCAAGCCAACCGTGGATTAGCGATCTCAAGTACTGTGAATACACACACAGGTTTCAAGCACTGTGAAAGTGTGAACAAACACACAGGTTACAAGCACTGTGAACAGACACTCAGGTTTCTCGCGATGTTTTCCTTCATACTCGTAATATTTCTATAAGTGGAGACTTATTAATAACTGGCCTTCTGTATTTCTAAAGTTTCCGTTATTAATTGTTATGTGCTGTTAGTCTTCCTAATATAAAATAAATAAATAATCACCAACTTAATGCGGGTGAAAATTTCAAAATCTTGGATCGCGTGAGATAAAGCTATTTTGTCTTTTATTGTACATAAAAAATAGAAAAATAAATACCACGCTTAGTCTTTTATGGTTCTTAATTAACAGAGTTTAGTTCGGAATAATTATTAATCCGTTACCTTTGAACTTGTGATTAAGTTTGTAGAGATTTTTGTAACTCCATCACGGCACATATAGGCAGAATATACTTGGGGTATTTACAGAATAGCTTAATAAATAAACTGTTGGAGCAGATTTGAATAGTAAAATGAACGCACGATAATTTTCTGTGGGTGTAAGGATTGGCATGTGTTTGGTATTGTACAATTGTGACAGACTAGAGCCAGTTTCTGAATCGACAATTTCCCTAAGTAAATAGTTAACTGTAGTGTTGTCTCTTCGAATTTCTCAGAAAAGAGCGTGACAGAACGTTATTTAAGTATTTACTTAGTAAAATTCTCAATTCAGAAACCGGCCCTAAGCTTAATTTAAAATTAATAATATTAATGATGATAACTTCCACACAATACAGTCACTTGACCTGGTCCCAAAATAGGATACGCTGTGCGATGGTAACCAGGCAAGGATATCATAAACATGGAAATACACCCAGACTGAGGTCATTTGTACAAATGTACCTCGGCCCCAAGTGGGAATGCACCCACGACCTCCGGTATGGTAATCAGACATGAAACCGCTAGACCAAAGTGGTAGTCATCATCTTCATCATAAGTTTATATGGTTTTTCCCATTTTGCTATACCTATTAAAGGAGCAAAAACCAATAATACATACATTACAATTTAATATTAAACTCACGCGCCGGTGGGGTAGGCAGAGAGCAGGGTTTGCCAATTGCCACTATCCTCTCGTGACCTCGTTCGCTTCATTAACATTCATTAGTCGTCGCATGCACGCACGACGGATTTGGTTACTTTTAATAAGTCGGTTAGGAGTGTAATGTCGAGTATTTATTCTGCTAATAGCACGCATCTGTTATTATTATACCTACTTTGTTAAAATAATCGTTCCCTTGACAGTATTATTTAAGGGCTTATTAACATACACCATATCTCTAACGTCTGGTTTGTGCAGTAGGTACAACCTGACTAAAGTCGCATTCGCGCGGGTCTCGCGGCTCTATGGAAAGTATCGTTTTCACATACATAAGCAGCCTATGTACGTCCCACTGTAGGGCACAGGCCTTCTCTCAGGGAGAGAGTATGGGCTTAGTCACCACGCGGGCCTACCGCGGATTAGCGATTTCAAGCGCTGAGGTAGGTATGTGAATACCTCAGACACTCAGGTTTCAGTTCAATGTAAATTGCCAAGTCGATTGACCCACATGTTAACAAGGAGCCTTTGCTGTGCAACGTACCTCGAATTTTCATAATAAACTACGAACTGTAGTTTTATGAAACTCGGCCCTGCTGTCGACAGCACCTACTTAAAGCTGCACCATTAAGTTTCACTTTTCCATTAAAAGTGAATGACATTTCGATCGACGATCCCACTCTGCCGCACTAATCCGGTCGAGCATGGAACGGACATTTTATTGTATTTCGCATTAAAATGTCAATTTCAGGTGGGATTACCTATTTTAGAGCCATTGCGGCAGTGTTGTTAGCAATTACCTCTATAATGCGCAATTCCTGAAACTCGTCAAATAGAGTTTATGTTTTACAGGCTAGTCCAATTATGAGAACGAAGTCGCAGGCACTCCTAGTTTTCTATAAAACTAAAAAATAATAAACTACAGCCCCCATATTTTCTCTGAAGAATAAAGCTTCTAGCCCACTTTGATTGAAAATTACTGTGTTATAAAAGCTAGTTTTCAACACAATTCGATCTTTACTTGAGCAAACTTTCTCTATTCTCCGTTCCCCGGTATCCCTGAACAAGAAATTAACATTTCATTATGTTAATCGAAAGGGTCGCAGTATAATAATGTCTGAGCTCTCGTCCGACGCAATGTTGAAATGAAAGGATAATAATGAGCAGACGCATATTACGGCTTAAAGTGTCGTTGCCGGGGGCTAAGTGGAATTATTCTTTTATGGGCCGCGTTTTTCTTTAAACTGTTTTCTTACATGACATACGGAGGTAGATAAATAGATGTTTTCTTTTTTAAGCGGTACTATAATTTTACAGTCCTGATTATAAAAAGTCGATCTCAGTAAAATACGGAGTAAAAAACGGTTTATAACAGGAATTTCTCTCATATACCGGCATTAACTCCATCTTAACAATGTTTTAAGGGAATCGAATTTTTTTGATAAATATTATAAAAAGGAAGACCGATAGTTTTTATACCTAGCTCTGCTATTAAAATTACGCTCTGTTCCATTCCTCGCAAGCCGCGGAAAGATCGGAATGCCAGTTAGTGATACCAACGACCACCCTTTGCAATCTGTTCCGTCTGAACAGTGGTAATGTTTTGTTAAATCCCAGTCAGCAACCCCCACTGGGGGCCGTCTAGGGCATGTAAAGTTGGACGTGATCGTGATAAGTAGTATTAATTGCAACCTTTTTGGGCGGACGTGTAAATAGGCGTGGACGTTGAGAAGTTTCTTATAAATTTGTGTCAACGACCCCCAGTGGGGACAGCCTAGAGGGTGGCAGGTGGGAAAGACAGCTGAAGGTCGATCTCAGAGGTAAGGACATTATCCTCCTCAGTCCTGACCTTGAAAATAACAATGGTTTTCAATTGTTATTTTCAACGTCAGGACTGAGGAGGTTATATTAATATGGAACTAGTTTCAGCCGCTGCCAATTGTATTACGATTTTTACAATACATAAAGTCCGTTTCAAAGTAAGGGATATTTGATTCTCATTAATCATTTGTGCATCAAGTTTGAAATCGCAGTGTAAATACACTTTGTAAACACATTTACCTCTCTATGGGAAGGATTTAGCAGCAAATAAAAAATTATGTTAGATAGCATTCACGGATACGTTTCTTTGTAGTAAAATGAATTTACATAGATAATATTTCCACATTTAGTTTACATACAGGTTTGGTTTGGTATGTGAGTAAATATATAAAATTTTATACTAGTGTTTAACATATTTATTTTCTGATTGGACTTAGACACATACACAGCAAAGTATGTTTTTTAACATCATATTTATTTAAGAATATGAATATTATAGATCTCAATAGTTATAAATTTTCTCTTCGTATGAATATTTTCAATAGTAATAATCTAAATGCAATTTCACTTATTTTAGATACCTACCTAAAATATTGTTGTATTATCTTATACAACAGTAAGTGTATCATTTACACATTATATAATAATTACTTTTATGTTAGGTCACACAAAAAGTTACAACCTTTTTACAACTTAACTTCTCAATTATTTTGATATACCTTATTCAATAGCTCCATATTAACAATACCCGTTTAGAAATATTTGTAAAATATTTTGAAGAGATCCAAATTAAAATGACATCCTAGTACGAAATCGATATGCCATATTATATTACTTTACAAATAGCGCTTTGTTTCCCAAATCTTAAAATTATTCTTAACTCTACACGTGTTTCATATATTTGGCATCATATGTAGGTTTAAGTAGTAGTTACAGACATATTAATCTATAAACAACATTGAGTTTGCGTAAAAAACGCGCCGTGCATTGGGACACTCGTGAGACACTTGTAGGTGTGGGCCCTCAGCGCTGGTTCTCAGTCAGTACTGAGAACCAGCGCTGAGGGCCCACACCCTCAACAAAATGCAGAGTCAGCTGCCTTTTGCAGCAACGGAAACACACCGCGACAAAACTGCATAAATTGTATTTATGTAATTGTTCTGTTCCTTTTGATGTTTTCTGTTAATTTTGTTTCCGATTTCTTTAGTGTTTTGCGTGTGTGACTGTTGGTGTAATAAATGTTTCCCTCTTTTCTCTCTCAAAATTAATTGTATTAGTATCCTCCTACTTATTCAAATGGCCTACGTACTTGGTTACAATTCAAAATGTAAGAACACAACAACCAGAATAATTCATAAATTTTGTAGGTTCTTACACACCTATTAAGCACGGTCATTATACAAGCAAGGAAAAAGACGAAATTTTTACACTACTTAGATACATAAATCGTACGGTGACTACTAGTTTACAACGATGCATGAAATTTGGGCGCTGACACCCTTGTGTCATTTGTTGTTTGAAGGACTGTACAATAGAATAACCACCATATCGCAATTATTACCTACTTAAAAGTAAATGCGTGTTTTCCATCATACCTTAAGCGCTGCCTAAACGTTACACACAAACATTATTCCCATACGCCAAGCTTTTTCTTTTCTAGGGGAAGCAAAATAAAATCAATGTTTTGCGCATCGAAAGTGGATTGTGCTATGTAATGTTTCGTAAAAAAGAGTGGGAGATACAGCTTAATTAACATTTATCATAGCGTAAAAACTCGAGCAATTAATTCAGAACAAGTCACTTTAATTAGGACGCGCGCTCCACGAATTGGAAACAGCGTTAATCGTCCTAATGCTACATTCAATATTTCAATTTATACTCCGGATCGATGGAATCGGCGAGCTTGTGGATGAATCGTCCGGTAATCGATCTTTTGAAATTCGAACGTTCGTATCAGCCCTACTCTCGATCTCCAAGCCTTGTGGCGTCTCCCGCCAGGACATAGTCGGAGTGTATGTGGCGGAATCTTGCAAGGGAGTGAAGTTTGAGAGTGATGCCGTGGTAGGGGCTACGAAAACGGTGTTCTGCCAGACTGAGGGGGCTATAGTCAAAGAGGCGGGAGAGGCGGGTGCGGACGCGTCGAGCGGCGCGTCTTCCTCGGGCAAAGTGCGCAGGCGCGAGAGCCTCCCCCGCCCCTCGCCTCACACCGGCGACTGGTCCCCGCTCACGCTCCCGCTTGTGATGTAGTCCTGAGGAAGACCGAATGATTTCAGTATTGGCCACCTACGGAATACTGTGTTTGTTTTTCAATTTGTTGAATGTAACAAAAGTTTGAAAGGAAAGAAAAGTTTGGAAACATTGTTTTTCTTGATACTGAGGAGTTTAAATCAGGAGTTTAAATTATTTTTGGTTGGTAACATGATTCCACCTAAGAAATGTTAAGAAAATTATAACAGTACTCAATAATAAATTAGAAAGAAAGATATTTATTATAACAACGAAACAGATCACAGAAAAAAACAAACAGAAAAGTGACATAATATGAAAATAACAGAGAGAAAGCGTACACAACAATCAAAACAAAAATATAACAAACATAGATGTAGCCTGTGGTGTGTCTAAATTGCCACAAAAGGCAGCTAACTTAGCGTTGTGCTAAGGGGAGTGAGCCCTCAGCGCTGATTTTCAGTCAGTGCCTACGGTAACTCACAAATGTACTATAGGGTGCGCGTCGTGGTGCATTTGAAATTAATTAAAATAAATACAATAATTGCCATATAATAAAATAAAAATATTGCCATAAATATATGTATTATTAGTTTTAAATTAGTAAATTTTAATGTAAAATATAGAGATATACCATTAATTAAATACAATAGGTAAATATAAATGAGGTAATAAGGAAAATAGAAACGGCGAGATAGGCACTGAAGCAAATAAATGTCGTACAATATGCAAAGGTAGCTTATGATGTAATTTGTGCGAGAATTGATGCGATTATATTGTCAGTCATTTCAATAAAAAGTAAAAGTCAGAAGCGGCGAAAAATCGGGCGGGACAGTCGCTGCTGTTCAAGCAAATAAAACTGGAGCTTTCACCCAAAAGCCAGCCATTCCAGCACTTGGACGGAAACTACCTCGAAATACGTTGCACAGCGATGACAATCTTATCCTTGTGAACTATGCGTTGTCTCGACGAAAACTCAAGTTTCTTGTATAGATAAAAGGGTGTTTTTGTGTGCACTACACCAAAGAGGAGTTTGGTAAGGTTTAGTTGTAGTCGAGCCTCCATGTTCAGGAGTTTTGCGTCGGTCAAGTACGGGGTGATATGGGATTCGTCACAACACAATCACAATCAGGTAATGCCCTGTGCTATGATAACCAGTAAAGTACATCACGAACATGGAAATACACCCAGACTGAGGTTATTCTTTTAATTTGTTTGACGGCCCACAGCGGGAATCGAACCATCGATCTTTAGCTTAGTCGTCAAGCGTGCTACCGCTAGACCAATAAGGCAGTCAATGGGAGAACTTACGAAAGAACCAGAGTCCGTAAATGCGTAAAGTTATGGTTGAAATCCGCTTACCGCCTTTCCAAGGGCGTTCATGGCCTAACTCTCTTGGGATTGTAGTACCTATACATATCGTGCAACGTCTAAGTTCAGCTGCAATGAGCGGCAAATCTACACTGAGTAAGTCAGTGCAGTCAGCGTGGGGCCTGTTTCATAGAACTACATGGTTTATGGTTTGCTATGACCATTGAATCTATGACAATTCGTTGTACATTGCCAAGCGATTAACCCACAAATTAGCAAGTACATCATACATGCTATGCAATGTACATCAAATAGTAATAATAAACTATGAAATTTAGTTTAATGAAACGCGGCCCTGGAGATATTATATTCCTTTTTGTTTGATGATAGCACTGCGCGCGAGATAAGCTAATGTACGTGGCTTAACTCGGAGAGAAAATTAACTTTTTTAAACTCTAACGTTACTTGCAATTAGTCAACAAAATTGTAAAGGTTGATGAACGCAAGACAATTTCAACCACTTTTTGAGCTCTACTTACGTCTTATACCTCTTACTTCAACGCCATCTAATATATAAAAATCACGTGTCACAGTGTTTGTCACGGAACTCTTTCGAAACGGCTTCACCAATTTTTATGAAATGTTTTGTATATATTTGGTAGGTCTGAGACTATTCTCTGAGACTATTCTCTATTCTATGAAGTGATATTCTATTATACGGCCTATGCCGTAGGCTAATTAATATAGCAAAACAACGTTTCCCGGATGAGCTAGTAGTTTTATGAAAAGGAAAGACTTATTCGGTCATTCTCCCGTCATATCATTTTACACTGTATATAATATATTGTATGAAATGCGGAGTTATTTCCAAAATTCGCAATATTTGAAGCAGGTCGGCCAGCGTTTGTCATTTACAATAACTTTGGCTCTAAGTCTTTCGAATTTTTCTTTGAACTTGCCATTGTTTAAATGTATTTTTCTGCTTTTGTACGGATTGTCTGCTTTGTACTCGTAGTAGCACTGTTTGATAAATAATAATGCTTAAAACCATACATGTTTAATAGAATTGGCATCAATGTAGGACAATGGTTTACTGAAGACTGCAACATTGGTAGAGCCAATGTTGCAGTCTTCAGTAAATCACTCTTCGGCTAATAAATTATACAAAAAGTGATAAACCAAGTTGTTGTAAAACCTAGGTTGCACGATACCAGGGATGCAGGAAATGAGTCTACCCGTACGACTTTTTAGTCGACAGCAAGTCAACACATACATTTTTGTTACAAAGTCGCCTTTAACGTAACTGATTAGAGTGTACGTATGTAAAGGGTGGTGTGCTGACTGCACCTTCTAAGCTCTGAACGTCTGACCTTGGGCACCCTGGCTTGCCCAGGTTAATCGCCACCCACCAAGAAAACTCACCGATTGTCGCATGTCGTGTGCACCAGGAGAGTTGAATTATACATGTTGTGTTGCAGGTAATCTGTACGCGGCTTGTGATACATCATGTATCAAGTAATCATCGTCAAGTATCAAGAGAACTCACCGATCGTCGCATGTCGTGTGGCGGTGCTAGAGAGTGCCTCGGAACCAGGAGAGTGGTCGTGGTGGTCTCTGATGCCGCCGACTCACGCTTCGACGGGTGACTGTACAGCCTGCACCATAAAAACCCTGCTCAATCATAAGCAGCCTATATACGTCCCACTGTAGGGCACAGACCTTCTCTCAGAGAGAGAATATGGGCTAAATGACCAAGCGTGCCCGCCGCTGACTAGCGATTTCAAGCGCTGAGGTATGTGAGTAGCTCAGACACTCAGGTTTCCTCACGGTTAACCAGTGGTATCGCTACTATAACTTCACAAATGTACATAACTTAGAAAACAAAGTCATAGGTACATGCCCGCACTGGGAATCGAACCTGAGTCTCTCGCTTCCGAGTCCAATGTTCTTCCCACTAGGCTACCACCTGCTCAATCAGTGACAGTTAAAAACATGTTGTCTAACTAGCGCTAAAAAAAAACCCCAATGTGGGAAGGTGGGCGGAGCTTATCAATTGTGTTATCAATCGGAGCGGGTTCAGTATCCGGCAAAATATCTATGCACCTGCCACCGTCAGGCCGCCATCTTACGAGGTACCTATATTTCGACGGGTTAAACATCATGAAGTCAATGGTTTGACATTTTTGTATAAAACCAATCACAAGTTACGCTGTCATTACTATCGCCCAATAAACGTTCACGACATCACGCCTGGCGCACAGAATGAACCAATCACAGAGTGATTTACTCTACAGCACATTTTGCGCTCTTTTCATTGGTACAGACTAATCGAGAGGACAGGGGCCGTTTTTGAGAGTGAATTTTGTAGGAAGAAATACTTCTATGGTCTTTTTATGCATAGTGCTTAATTAAATATGCCTTTGTTGTTCTTCAACCTGTTGGTCCTCAACACCTCAAGGGCTCTTCAGCCCTTAAAGGGCTCCACAGAGTACACTAACACCACCAATGGGAAAAAAAAACATATCTTCATTTACAGATCGTGTTTGCAAAAAGTGTCGTTAATAATAATAACTTCCACACGAGACAATCACTTGTCCCGGTCCCAAACAAGGATATCTTCTATGGCAACCACGCAAGGACATCACAAACATGGAAACACACCCACACTGAGGCCATTTGCACAAATGTACGGCGGTCCTCAGTGGAAATCGAACCGACGATCTCCAGCATGGTAATCAGACGTCTTTTTTCTCGATTAGGTATGTAAAGCAAGTTTAATTACCCACAACCGAGAACCATCACATTCTCGGTTGTCAGTCCTAAAAATCACTATTTACATTGGGTATTGGTTTACACAAGTTCTTGACGAAACTTTTGGTGGAGATTGTATGGTGCACATTTTTTGGTTGTTATTTCTAATTTTATTTACATGATATATTTTTCTTTAAATAAATATATTTTATTTAGAGAAAGTATTTCAGTTAGTGTATTTCCCTAGGTTTACGTAAGTTTATTATTGTATTTAATCTTCTTCTTGCACTACCCGTCGCCAGTCTCTTCAAAACGAAAGGTTTGCTGGAAGAGAATGCTTCTTGCATTAAGCACGCCCTTGTACACTTACAATGTAATTAGTGCAATAAAGAATTATAAATAAAAAATAAATAGAAAGACGCTTTTAGTAAATTAGCCAAAAAATAATTACTAGACATGATTTTTTTTCTATAGTGGCGGTAGTGACCACACGAAGTCCTAGAGTACGTCCATTAAGGCGCAGGTACCGAGTAAAGGTGGATTTTCGTGCAGTTATAAATAGGTGTAATTCCTTTAATAAAATGTTTATGATTGTAACGTTTTCATCATCATCATCATCCAGCCACAAGAAGTCCACTGCTGGACATAGGCCTCCTCCATGGATTTCCAAAAAGACCGGTTGGAATCGGCCTGCATCCAGCGCCTTCCTGCCACTTGGATGAGGTCATCTGTCCATCTTGTGGCTGGTCGTCCTACGCTCCTTGCCGATATGTGGTCTCCATTCGAGAACTTTTCGGCCCCATCGGCTATCAGTTCTACGTGCTATGTGCCCCGCCCACTGCCAGTTCAACTTACTAATGGTTTGTAACTTGTAACGTGTTTAGTACTTCAATATTAATTCTACTGCCCAGAACTTGATTAAAACAAACTAACGGTTGGGTATTTATTTTCAATACAAATTAGTTACAAAATATTGTATTATAATCCTTTATTTCAATTTATAATGTCCATACTACTTTAATCTAGTCTGAATATTAAAATTTATGAAACTTATCAAGTTTGTTTTTACGTTTTAGTTGACACGTTTTTTAAATTAACCATAAATTTACGTTTTCTCATATATTACGCGCACCAAATCTTGAACGATTCCAATCGTCTAACTTTTAAATTTTATACTAATTGCTATCGCAAACGTCTGGATCCCGACAGGATTTGGTGGGCGTAATTAGGCCTCAGGCCGCATTCGGCGCCGCCACCGGTTGCTGTCTCAATTTCGTACCCGCACTTTCGCAACCGAACTAGCCTCTTAATTACATGCTATACAGATTTAAAGATTGACTTGCTGTTTGAAACGAAAGAAGGACAATCTTGAAATTTTAGTAAAAGAGTCTGCTGTAACGCAAGTGAGTATAGAGAACGCGTGTAAAGCTTGATGTGCTGCCGTTTTACCGAAAGGTTATGGCAAAAATCTCATGCGAGTGGAGGTGTTTACTCTTCACATCTTACCGAATCTCACAAAGGGGGGAGGGGAGGTCTTGATTTTGCAAAAAAGTTCATGAGTTTTGGGCGTGAGAATAAATCTTTCTCTATCTACATTATGATGTAAGGTTATTACTAAAATGCGCAGTTCCTGAAACATGTCGGTTAGAGTTTCTCATTTAAAACAACTTTCGTTCAATCACTTAAGAAGTTAAATTTTCTAAATTTCTAAACAAGTTTTTACGTCCACTATTTAGACTTGCAAAAGTTAACACATCCTTTATGGGGCACTGTATAAGGTTCTACAACAAAATTCCTCAAGATATATTAGAGTTACCTCCAGCGCGATTTAAAAAATGTGTTAAGCACATTCTGTGCAAAAAGGCTTACTATAACATCAAGGATTATTTAGAAGACAAAGATGTTTGGCATTAAACAGTAGATTAATATTATTTAAAGGACGATTGTGACTAGTGTTCAACACATTCATGACTAATATTTTAAGTTGAAAACTCTGTTAATTAAGTTAAAACGTGTTTTGAAAAGAATAAATGTGGAGTTTCTTTGTTAGCTTCTTCTCCACATAATCCATTAATTGTGAAACTAACAACTTTGACGTTCATTAAGTAAACATTCTGTTTTTACAATGAATAAAAATATTTGAATTGAATGAATTGAATTGAAGTAAGAGAAACACCACTCGTTTACGTAAAGGAAAACATCGTGAGGAGACCTAAGTAACTGAGGGGTTCACACATAACTTAGCACTCATAATCGCCAATCTGCGGTACGCGTCCACGTGTGGTGATTTTTCTATATCGTCCCTCTGAAAGTCCGGTTCGGTGGATAACATTTTCTTCTTGAGTTAAATCGCCTAGAGGTCCCGTTCGATAGCATTTTGTGTACTAAACTCTATTGAGTTATTTTTCTTGACCTTCATATACCGCAGGATTGGTGATGGTCCTTTTACCGCCAGCTTACCGGTGCCTAGATACCAACGGTCCCGGGGCTAGAGACATGCGGCCGGTGTGGCTTTTGGTGAATAAATCGCATATCGTAACGTTGTAATCAGATTTAACTGTAATGCAGGACTATATAGTTAATTCTGATTATAGCGAGAGAGGCGTTATGAGTTGTAAAAAAGAATTGAGCACCAAAATGCCGTTATTATAAAAGATGTAACAACAAAGTTTTCAGAAAAATACTTAGAATAATATCTTATAATATTCTTATTAATATTCTTTTGTCAATTTGTTATGAATCCTTAAAGACTGCTAACGAAGAAAGAAACTGTATCCATTTATATGATACTATAATCCTATTTGACCGAAGTACCTACAGTCATTTGCGAGTTATTAGCATTTTCATAAAAACCGTCACGCCGGCCGCGGTTTTAATAAAAATATGTTTTCACATTTAACCATCACAAACTACCAAAAATCGCTTTATGCCCTAACAAGATTATCAGTCGAACGATGTCGTTTGGGAAATTTTAACTGTGTAGCTATCACGGTTCATGAGATACAGTCTGGTGACAGACAGCCAGACAGACAGACAGACAGACAGACGGACAGTGGAGACTTAGTAATAGGGTCCCTTATCCCTTTGGGTACAGAACCCAAAAAAATTGTTAGTGAAACTACGAGTGTGAGGTGTTCACATACTTACCTCTCTGAGCGGCGATAGGCATGCGCGGTAGCCTGTACTCTATCTTTCTGAGAGAATGCCAGTACCAGCAGTGAAATGTTATATGCCGTTTAAGTTAGTTCATAATACTCTGTACATAATTCTTATACGCATTTCAATATTACTACAGCCAATTTTATTTATAAAAAAAATTATATGTGTATAATTTTTTAAATACGCAACTTGCTCTCGTAATACTTTGTTTAATGGGCACATAATTTGTTTAATACGTAACATAAAAAAACCCACCAAGTGCGAGTCGGACTCACGCACGAAGGGTTCCGTACCCTTTATCTATACAACATTTATCCCAATAAATGTCTTTCTTTCTTTCTTTCATTTGAATATTTCAAGCATCTACCTGTGGTCGTTATTAATATCGAGCAAAAATCGGCAAAAAATTACGTTTGTTGTATGGGAGCCCCGCTTAAATATTTATGTTATTCTGTTTTTAGTACATAGTTGTTGTTTTAGCGGCAACAGAAATACATCATCTGTGAAAATTTCAACTGTCTAACTATCACGGTTCATGAGATACAGTGACAGACGGACGGAAGGACGGACAGCAGAGTCTTAGAAATAGGGTACCCTTTTGGTACGGAACCCTAAAAAATTGAAGACGATTTGTTAGCCTACATACTAATGTTATTGTAAGTATAGCGTAGGCAGTCGATGTACGTAGCGTTAGTGATTGTTTTCTACTGTAACATTGTAAAATCATGAGATGTTTACCTTGTAAGCAGACTTTTACCCAACAATAACGAATAAACTACTTACCCAAATATTGTTTGATTGTTTGGCTTTAACCCTTAGCGACCAAAGTTCAGGGCCAAAAAACTGGCCCACACAAAGAATATTATTGTGGTTTTATCAGAAATCAGAAATCAATAATTTATTTCAGCGTAAAGAATTTACATTCTGTTTGCTGAATGTCAATGTACTATGTTACTATGTTAGCTATATTACTATGTTATTTAACATATTCCACCCCTATTTTGTAAGTTTACACTGTGTTGGGTTATTAGTCATGTTAACGTTTCCGTAGAGCTAAAATAATATGTACTCGAGAACTGGCGTCTCTTAAAAAAATTAACAAATGACGTCAACAAACTATTGGAAACTTACATAATTGACGCCCGAATAAATTTAGCTTCGCCATGGAGTAGACAGATTACAATAATTCCTCGGGATGTTTTCCGTCACCCTTATCGAGTGGTATTACTACAATACGAGTAACTTCACAAATGTACATAACTTAGAAAACAAAGTCGTAGGTACATGCCCGCACTGGGAATCGAACTCTCTCTCTCGCTTCCTAGTCTACCCACTAGGCTACCACCGCTGTTCTGTTTACGTACTCGCAAATACGATCGGCTCTATAAATTTCAAACGAAATCACGAAGCTTTACACCTGCGCTCTGAATTAAACGTTGTGATTTTGTCAAGAAAGTTCAAAATTAAAACATACAACTTGTTCTACCGTCATACAAAAGTAACGCCTCTCTTCAACAAGAATATACGCTTACCTTCAAAACCAAAATGTTGGAAGCATTCATGCAACAGTAACTCATTACAGCAACGTCCGTGTTAAATAAATAGGGAAGCACAACCACATGGAAAATAAAGGCTTAGTTAGACAAGGAGAACTTCTCGTCGACGAAAGGTAACATTTGCCACTCGAATTTAAGCTCACCTTCGGAAAAAGGCGATACTATAAGTGCAATGCTATGCGATGTTATTCCGTTAGGACGAGTTACTTATTACAAAATTAGTGGATATTTAATGATAATGATTATTTGATTGTATTTGCTCACACGATGCTCCCAAGTGTGACGTGTAAGTCGAATCATGTTTGAAAAATTCAAATGTAGTAAAATCTATCACGCGAGAAGTTTAGTGATTTGTGATTGAGAGAGTCTCCTTGTGTAATTGAGCCTTAAAGAAAAACGACAGTTTTAAAAAAGCAGAGTTGGACTGTATTGTTTTAATACGAAAAGAACATTTAAAAATAGAGAATATTTCAATTCCAAATCCACATTGTATCCTTATCTAGTCTTGAATTGATTCTCTTCTTAAATGCAGTGGGATAGACTCCATCCCGGTATGTCGAAATCGCTCCCAAATTGAATCCCGCTGCCTTCAAATTGTGAGCCTATTGGGAATAAAAAAATCCGATCAAATATGGATTTGGAGGATGTGCGGTCGGGGTTATAAAAACAATTAAGCATGCAAATCTCGTTTGAATAACTCTATGTTAAAATTAGAGGTCTGAACTTGTTGAAACCCCAATTGCTAAAAGGTAGGCAAGGTTTCTTTCTTGTGTTTAAAAAAAAAACATCGTTATATGACAATAAAATTTTGGTGGATCTTCAAATATTTCTGATATTTATAGTATAATCTGTGTTGAAACCTTCTTTTGCCTTTGAACATCGAACATCGACGAAAAAATAACAGATTACTTTTTTTCTATTATAGAGGTACTTATTCCGGGCTAACTACAACCGCTTTGTATTTATACATTTTTATATGCAAAATATATTTATTTACTTTTTGTGTTTTAAATAACATTTTGCTTTGTCTTAGAATTTTTTGTAATCATAGAGTCAAAAATAGAAAAAAAACGAAAACAATAATTTTTATATTTTTGAGTATCTCATAAAACAAGGCCTTATCTGTAGTTCTTCGCCTTCTTTCTTGAGCTATCGCTGAATTAATTTTAATACTTTTTTCTTAGCTATTAGACTTAGCCCCAATTTCTCGTACACTAATAAGCTGTTAATCTACTGTTAACAGCTGTCAATTGACCAAAGTGCATACAAAAAATACCACTGACAGCTGTTAACAGTAGATTAACAGCTTGTTAGTGTACGAGAAACAGGGGGTTAGACGCTCAATCAGCCCAGACTCGTCCATTGCTAGTTCCTTCTGTCCTCGGCCATCCATGGGCCGTATTCTAATAGCTCTTATTATTCTTTGTCTACGTTTACCAAAGAGACAGTCCATTAGTTCCACAATTAGATCTTCTCAGATATGCGTCACATAAACGCGTACCTATTAGGTGCGCATAGCAGAAACTACGAAGAAAGCTAAACTGTCAAATTTCCGGGACTCATTAGGATTAAATGTCGAATGGATAGACCCGTGTAATCTCATTGAAAGCAGCTAATCGCCTTGCAATAGGGAACAAACCAAAGGTTACGTTCAGACACAGAGGATTACTGATGTGCGAAACAAAAACCGAAACCACGCCGCTTCTTAGCCGTACTTTGATCTTGCTTCTCTCTTGCTTGCACATATTAACATTTTTAATTATTGTAAATTATGCGCAGCAAATCCTGTTGGATACTTTACGTTTGCAATAGCAATAAGTAGGTATGGAATTTGACAGTTAGACGATCGGAATGGTTCACAATTTCGTGCGCGTAATATCCAGGCGCTGGTCTAGGGAGACAAACAAATTAAAATCACGGAAATTTTACACGTAATATTCTCATTATTCTAGTTTCTATCCTTGTTCTGTTAAATTAGCACAAAAAACACGAATACAACATATTATATTCAAAATTCTCGAAAAAATTATAAACAGTAGGCTTATAAAGTTCCTCCATAAGAACTCAACTGTATCAAAAAGACAATTTGATTTTAGACCCAAGCTGTCAACAGCAGATGCCGTACTTGATGTAATAGATTACCTAACAGAGGAGTTGGATAAGGGTAACTCCACTGTAGGAGTTTTCCTAGCTAAAGCTTTTGGCGCAGTGTTTATTCAGATAGATAGAGAACACTTTATTGTACATAAAAATGGAAATTACATGGATATTTCTTAACCTAAAAGTACAGATGGCGGCCTTATCTCTTCCAGACAACATTTGGATGGGCTGGACTAATACATTGGAGAGGGAAGTAGATGTACAAACAAACAAAATAATAGTTATGAGGTATATGAATTATACATGCCTAAATAACCTATAAGAGGACAACAGCTCAAATTATTTACCGACTTTCTCACTGAACGTTCACAACAAGTGAAAATAGGCAATGTCATCAGTTCAGCCCCTATATTACGCGCACCAAATCCTGAGCGATTCCAATCGTCTAACTGTCAAATTCGTATGGCATTTGACAGTTAGACGATTGGAATCGCTCAGGATTTGGTGCGCATAATTAGGCCCCTGAGCTTAAAAATGCTTTTTTCGGAGTTCGAAGTATACTAGGCCCAACCCTATATTTGGTCAATATCAATGACCATTGACTTGGAAACAAACTCCGGGACGATAGTTTCCTATGCTGATGACTCTGCGCTACTTTTCTCAGCAAAATATAGGGAGGAAGTCTTCGAATATGCACAAAACGGTTTCAACCAAGTAAGCTCCTGGCTTCAGCAAAATCTTCTCACGCTTAATACAGATAAAACTAAATCTATAAATTTTTCCATTCGTAGCCCCGTTATTTGCTGTACAAAAATTTTTATTGCTCATTACTGTTTCAATCACACTAGAAAATGCTTATGTCCCTCTTTATCAAACACAGGTAGTATTAAATATCTCGGCATTATTATTGACTACACACTATCGTTCCACCAACATAATATATAACATAAACATAAACATTTACATACAGGCACATACATTGCTTCTGGCCCCACACTAGGGTACCCTGTGTCGTGGGTACCAGAAACAACGACATCACAAACATGTAAACATCCAAGACCTGGGGTTTTTCATCTCAGTAATAAATAGAGTTCGCAAGAAAATTTGTATTCAAAAAACTGCGAAGCATAGCAGATGCACATGTGTTAAAAGTAAGGGCCAGAAAAGCCTAGTAGAATACGTTGTTATGTCGTTCGTTAGCATTGTTGCTGTCATGCTCATGCTCGAATATTGTTTGCAACTTAAGAGAATTGACGCCCAGGTGTTCTTTACTTTGTGCCAATCTATACTCGCCTATTGTATTACCCCATGGGAAGGATCGCCCAAAACTACAATACCAAAAACTGGAACTTAAACGTGCTCAAAAAGCGGTACCTACTAAAGGTTGCAGTAGTAACGGCAATATAGATAAGGTCGAGAAGTATCTCGACCTTATCTATTCCCTACCCATCTTCTATATCAATCCTGCAAGGTCCTTACTGTTCGGCAAATATTCGTAATGAGCTCAGTACTTAAATAGCACACACTTAGTAGCTTCAGCACTGACTATACTAACAAGTGACGTAAGGACATAGTTGTAGTTCGTCATTGGTGAAGCATTCGTTTGCGCAAAGATTTCTTGTCTTTCTCGGCACTTTTCTCTACAATCTGCTCAAATCAAAACTGTATATGTTCCCATTAAACGCCCGACTTTGCAAAGTTACGTTGCAAAATTTCTTGCAAGGACTGACGTACGATGAGACAACGATCCTCCTGAATGTTGTAAGTTCAGTAGTTTTAAGTAACCTATGTTTGATTCTAAGGTACTTTGGTTCTTTAATGATTTTATTGATTCATACCATTTATTTCCCGAATTATTGTTAACTTATGTCGTTATAATAATTTGAGCTCATACTTACACAGCCTAAAATACAGGTTTATTCCAAGTTTAGGCTACGTTGTTACTCTTACTTATGTTAAATTTTATTCTTACGTACACTTTATACCCAAGATTTTATTTCTCTACTAAAAATAATATAATAATAAAAATAACTTTCATTTTTAATTTTCCTAGACCAGATTTGTCAAAAATATGCTCGTTATTGTACAATCATTTAAAATAAAATATTCCGATGAATTTAGAACCTCCTCCTTTTTTAAAGTCAGTTAAAAGTGTGCGGTCGAGAGACAACCAAAAGTATGGCCTGAAGCCTCACGTATCCTTTAGAGTTTTATACATGCCCGTAATTCGTTTGCAACCAAAACCACGTAATTACACGGTACACAAAGTTATGTACAATGAAGCGAACGGAACGTCGAGTAAACATCTGTGTGTGAACGCGCATAAAGATCTAGGCAGGTACTGCGAGCGTGAAACAATCTACTTTGCCTAAAATGCCCTTAACTTCAACCTCGATACTAAGCCGGTGTTCAGAAAATGTCAACATGACTGATACGTGTATAACAAAGCATGTTTATGTTAAATACAAACTAAATTTATATTCGGCCTTTCCACTTGCTCCTACTCGGTTCTCCTACTGGTAGGAACACGAGGACCAATCCGGTCCAACCCTACCGGTGGTAGGAGCATCAGGATAAGCATAATATATCTTCGTGCTCCTACTAATGGAGTCACGTACAACGAATATTGTCACTTATAAATTTTTATGTTTAAATCACGAAATTTTTGTAATACAGCTTTAGATTTGAAGTCACTATGATAAATGACACTATTATATTTTATATCAATAAATGCGTGCATTTTTAGGTACAGCGTTAGGTTGTCTGAAATCCAATTCAAATGTCAATAAAATATTGTCTGTTCCCTATAAAATTTCGACACCTGCACTATGATTTGTAGAAACAGCTGATATTTTTTCCGAATTTAAAATTTCATAATAAACGTTTTAGTTACATGAGTAAAATAACACCGAACCTTTCTGCCACATCCCATTTTTTTTTTCCATTGATAGAAAAAAAAAACTGAAATAAAAAATAATCAACAACGCGACTGCCGAGCACATTGGTGAATTGTGATTTGGAATCCCACTTGCTTAGTACCTAGTTAATGCTCAGCAGTCGGGTTGGTGGGTATTTTTATTTCAGTTTTTTTATTTTTGTGCTTTAAGTGATTATAATTTTTTTTGTTAGAATTGTGCTGATTTTATATAGCAAATGACACTCGCGCAAACACGGCCAATCGATTGAGATCTTATTTGTCAAAATCTGACCTAACCAATGAGTTATGAGGGAACATAGAATCGGACATACTTACATACATACATACATACGAGCCAACCACATTACCCTCCTTTTGGACTCCGCCGCAGTTGGGTAAAAACATGCGAGTAAAGTATATACTATTAAAATACTGTTTTCATTACTCATACTCTGAAAGGGGGTCATTGTTCATCCAGGCACCGTGCTGAAAGTGGTACATGCCTGCTCTAAAGCAGAAAAGTATTAAAAAAAATATATTTAAGACACAGATAAAACCACCAAATACGCAAATTCAAAATGGCCGTCTTTCGCGGTCGCGCGCCATCTTGCGAATTGTGATGTACTGCTAGCACAAGTTGGCGCGCGAGCTATCTCGCCGCGAGCTAGACCATCCGTCTGTTTCGGCGTTTCCTTAAGTTTTATATTTTAAACTTGTTTTTATCTTTTAGTGATTAACATTAATAATTAATTTATATTATTTAATTTTTTAAATACTAATTAAAAAATTAAATTTTTGAGCAGTCGTTTAAAAGGGCGGATAGTTTATCTCTCGGCGAGTTAGCTCACGCGCCGACTTGTGCTAGCCGTGCAGGGTGTGCGTTGGTATTAAAAATATTTCTCTAACGCTCAATAACTGTACAAACGTTAATATTAATTTCAAGTGACTTTGTTTTTTAATAAAATAATTTTGATTTTAACTGGCTTGTGTTTACTTTCCTCGTATTCGTAATGAGAAGTAGAGTGTTTTACTTGGGTGATAGCACCCATTTCTGCCTCGAACTATTGGCGCTCTCACTTCGTTCGAGCGCCAAAACATCTCGTCAGGAATGGGTGCCTTTCAGCCCTCGGTTAACAATCTACTATACATTTATTTATAATAAAGGTTTTTACACAATTATGCGGTTTTGCGCTTAAATGGGGTAAAAAGTACCTGTATATTGGCGAGTACAAAGTACCCAAAGTGCGTGCGTGCATGCAGCGACTAATACATGTTGATAAAGCGAAAGAAGTTTGTCAGGATTATGATCCTGTCAGGATCATGATTCTATCAGGATTATGGAAGTGACAATCGCTGGCCTACCCCTTCAGAATAAACGCGTGAGTTTATGTACACATGCATGTTTTATGATTAATTTTAAATCTTGCCATAATTGCCACGCTTGGCAGGCGGGTTGGCGATCAAGTCTCAAGTCTCATAGTATATTGGTTATGAAGCAACTTTAACTAACGTAAGAAAGCTCTCTGATTCCATAATTCCCAATTGAGCGTGTAATGTGCCTACCAAAGGTAGCTCCTATTGTTACCGAACAATTGATGCAAGAGGTAGCTATATGAAATACTTATCATGGATGCAATTAGTGATTTAGAAATAATGTCACGTTATTACCTAACGTAGGACCTAATGTAAAGATAAAAACTGCAGCTACTCATAAGACAGCCGGAATTTTTTAAATTATCAAACCTCAATCTGAATATAATTGGACCATTATTAGGTACCTACAACGATATCGCTGGCATATAGTAAAAAAAAAAATACTTGACATGTTAAAGATAACTTTTTTTTTTGGATTTCTGTGTCTTTAAAAATTGTCACTACAGTCCCCTCTTTCCCTAGTGATGCTCGCGGTCCGGGATCTCGGGGAGAAGAAAAAATCATAAGATGCGCCGCCGTTGAGAATTGTTACTACAGTCCACTCATTACCTGATGCCCTCGGTACAAAACCTCGACGACCAGGATTAGGATTAGGAAAAGGACTTCTGTTTCTTTAAGAAAGAATTGTTACTCTTAGTCCGGTACCCCGAGGACCATGAATGAGCACAGGAATTGTGCGCCTTTAAAAATTGCTATTACAGTTCCCTCGTTAATCAATGCTTTCGGTCCGGGACCTCGGGGACTAGGAATAGGCATAAGAAACCAGCGCATTTAAGAATTGTCACAACAGTCCAATCATTACCTGATCTTCTCGGTCCAGGAGCTCGAAGACTCTTCCTTGGAGTAGGAGGATTAGGAATAAGAATTCTGCGTTTTTAGGAATTGTTACAACAGTTCCCTCTTTACCTGATACACACGGTCGAGGTCCAGGACGTCGAGGACCAGTCCTTGGAGTAGGAGGATTAGGAATAGGAATTCGGCCTCTTTAAAACTTGTTACAACAGTCCCCTCATTACCTGATGCTCTCGGTTCGGGACCTTGGGGACCAGTCCTTGGAGTAGGAGGCGCCGCGCCGCCGTCCGCGGCCTATATTGCGGCCCGTCTTCCACCGCTCCACATGGTAGCGGATCGCGTGGCGCACCTCCGTGTTCATGAAGCAGTAGAACAGGGCCACCGTGAAGCCCTGGAGGGGGAAGAGCTTTTTTAGGGTCCTCGGTTAATATGATCCATATAAAATTTAGGCAGAAGAACAGCGCCTGGCGCTTGCATGAAAAGGCCCTTGTCCAACAGTAGATATCGACGGCCTCAAGATGATGATGATGAAAATGTGGGCTAGACACTACAGGGTCGAGTGGTACTGTGATTAGGTTAGAGAAATAACCACCGGGCGCGGCACGAATCATTAAATTTATTAAGCCTTTTGATCAGTGTGTAATGGGGAACTTCTCTCAAACACTTATAGATTGAAGTGACATTGTTTTTATGCCATAGAAGAGATAGGTATTACTCTTAATATTAATTGTAGAGAAAAAAAAACTACAATAATTTATCTTTTAACATGGCCCTGAGATTTAAACACTTTTTTGTGCAAGTTCTCCATTGTGTATCTGAGCGTTCGTTCATATAGTTCACGGTTCGCTATTTCCTTTTAGAGTAATGGATTATAAAAACAGAACTGTCCGGACCTATCGAACGAACTTCTGGACCAAAACAATATAAAAAGGTCGCTTATACACGGGCGGCACGTGTGCCAACTGCAACCGTCGACGCGTTGAAGGCAGCCGTTGACGTGTATCGATAGCAGCCGTCGACGTGTGCTGACTGCAGCCGTCGACGCGCCAACGACAGCCGCCGACATGTCAGCGTTAAATATCCGTGTAAGCACGTCGATGGCTGCCGTCGACACACGTCGCAGGCTGCCGTCGACGCGTCGACGGCTGCAGTTGGCACACGTGCCGCCCGTGTATAAGCGCCCTAAGAGCCATGTGTGCTCATTCATGCAAATAAGTATAAATCTATTGGATTGTTTGTATTACGGTTCATAAATTATGAATGATAATGCTGTTTCTTATCGTTAATAACAATGCTGACTCTTTCGCTACTACCAAAGTAACCGACTAAACTTGTCGCCAATCAATAATTGAAGATAGATTTTTTTATTTACATTTCATACAATAGGATGGAGACATAGTTCTCACACTAGGATTCCCTGTGTTGTGAAAACAAGTCTCTTGCGTATAGTAGTTGTCGTGATCAGTTCCACCGTCGCTGTTTATGTAGCCTTTGAAGACTTTACGGTTTAACAAAGACAGAGCAGAATAGTTTAAGCTCAAAGTCTGCACTCTGGGATTCTGTGGTTTTAAACCACTAACATGCGAGCTCGTTTGAAGATTTAGTCTTGGTAAACCTGAGTTGGCTGAGTCTAATACAGTTGAATCAGCACTCGAAACGAAGTTTATTTCTTAAAATACGTATAATTCTTTGCTGAAAGTGACTTTGTGACAAGTAAATTCCTGATATAGTCGCGATATCAATCCGCCGCGTATGAAGAAACTTCGTAAGCCCCTTTGATTTATAGGAACATTTATTAACATCAACGAAAATATATGAAAAGCTCTCTACAAAGTAAACACATTAAAAGGAAAACCTATAGTTGAAGTGTGTGTGTGTGTGTGTGTGTGTGTGTGTGTGTGTGTTTAATAGCCACCGATTTAGTGAAAAAGGTTTTCTTTTAAACTAAAGCAATTGATACCTCTGACATCTACATCAGACAGCCTTTTAAAGACGGCCAACTGTTCAAACATTTGTCTAGCGAGAGTGCTAAGTGATGTATTAACCCCGATTTTTCATACCCTAATAAGCTGTTTTTTCGTAAGCACTACACATTTTTTATTTAATTTTGGAATCACTTACTTAAATTTTTGTCGGAAGAGTCTGACCAGGAGACGAGCAATCGACGACGCGAGCTCCGACTCTACACTCCATTCCATGAAACGAGCTCCCGAAGAAAATCTTCCATGTGCACCCATTGGTCAATGCGCGTGATCTTAAATAGCCACTGCATTCAAACGGCCTACCCTACCCTAGGAAGCGGACCGTCTTGACCAATGAGATGCAAGTCTTTGTTCCCTAGGAGTTCGGAACGGAGTATCCTCGCCGTGATTAAGCTCTTCGAATACGAGCGACACCTGGCTATTCCGAAAAAAATTCAACCAGGTGATTCCGGAATTAAGTAAATAATGATTAACAGATGATGTAACAGTCGTTTAAATACTAGTTGTCATGGTTACCTGTGTAGTGATTAAGCCCATACTCTCTCCCTGAGAGAAGGCCTGTGCCCTACAGTGGGCCGTATATAGGCTGCTTACGTTATGTATGGTTACCTGTGTGGACAGCATCAAAGCCCTCGTGTAATCGAACGCGTCGGCGAACCAAGATTCGTCGCCGGGTCCGCAAAGTACCAACAGGTTCGTGATGCCCAGTAGAGGTATTAATACTAGGAGAGCTTTGGTTGCTTTCCGATACTGCTCCGTCTCCAGTGTGTTCGCTGAACGCAGTTTGGTTATGAGGACCTGTTGGTAATAAATGCATCATCATCATCATCATTCAGCCACAAGAAGTCCACTGCTGGACATAGGCCTCCTCCATGGATTTCCAAAAAGACCGGTTGGAAGCGGCCTGCATCCAGCGTCTTCCTGCCACTTGAATGACGTCATCTGTCCATCTTGTGGCTGGTCGTCCCACGCTGCGCTTGCCGATATGTGGTCTCCATTCGAGAACTTTTCGGCCCCATCGGCCATCAGTTCTGCGTGCTATGTGCCCCGCCCACTGCCACTTCAACTTACTAATCCGCTGGGCTATGTCGACGACTTTCGTTCGTCTACGGATCTCATCATTTCTGATTCGATCTCGTAGAGAAATTCCGAGCATAGCCCTTTCCATAGCTCGTTGCGTGACCTTGAGCCTTCTTATGAGGCCCATAGTGAGAGACCACGTTTCAGTGCCATAAGTCATCACTGGTAACACTGGTATAATTTTGTCTTGAGCGATTGAGGTATATTAGACGAAAAGACTTTTCTAAGTTTCCCGAAAGCTGCCCAGCCGAGTTGGATTCGACGATTGACCTCTTTCACGAAGTTAGACCGGCCTAGTTGGATTGTTTGTCCTAAGTAGACGTATTCGTCTACAACTTCGAGAGTCGTGTTCCCCAATGTTATTGGGGTGGGCACAACACGAGCGTTCGACATGACCTTCGTTTTGTCCATGTTCATTTTAAGGCCCACACGTTGGGAAACTCGACTGAGGTCGTCGAGCATTATGCCGAGGTCTTCCATCGTCTCTGCCATGACTACTATATCGTCGGCAAATCAAAGGTGCGTGATGTACTCGCCATTGATATTGATGCCGCGTCCCTGCCATTCCAGAAGCTTGAAGGCATCTTCCAGTGCGTTCGTGAACAGTTTCGGAGAGATAACGTCTCCCTGTCTCACGCCTCTTCTCAATGGAATTGCCTCCGAATTCTGCTCCTGTACTCGGACCGACATGGTGGCGCTGTTGTACAAGCACTTCAGCACCTCGATATACCGATAGTCAATACGGCAACGCTGGAGAGACTCGAGCACTGCCCATGTCTCGATCGAATCGAAGGCTTTCTCATAGTCCACAAACGCTAAGCAGAATGGCAAATTATACTCCTCAGTCTTCTGTATAATTTGCCGCAGCGTGTGGATGTGGTCTATGTGTTTGCGCTAAGTCGATACTCAGCGCGCGCGCGCGTAATATTTTTTGGTATTGTTCCGCTGCGCCGGGCGCAGTGGCCACACTAGCGAGATCATTCGATAGTTCTGTGTGTTGATCCTAGCTAAGGAGCGGGTAGTCGCACGCGCAGCGCGGAGAAGCGGTTTATTTGGTTCCGAGAACCATAATTTTATATTCGGAAGCAATATCGGTGGCCGAGTTGTTTCTGGACTAATAGTCCGAACTATTGTGACTGTGCAAGCTTGTGTGACATGAATTGAGCGGGCGGAATGCCGCATCGCACTACGTGGAAAAGTCGTGTTTACGGATTTAATTAAAAGGATTATTTAGTGCTTCGGAAGTCAGGATTCCGTTTACTTGCTCGGACGCCGGTTCTCGATCTGGATGTGCAGGGTCGTCTCCAGGTTGGAGGCGTGGCGCCACGGTAGACTGACCGAACTTGACTACCGACTTTGACGGACCGGACCTTGGCTGGGCTAATGCCTGCTTTAGTGTAAGTCGCCACCAATCGACTGGGTCGACTCGGTTTCGGGAGCAGGGACCGGCGGGCAATGTAAGTACCATTTTCATTCATTTTAGTTTATAACGATCCGAGGGTAACTGCGCGTTTGTTGTCAGTTCGTTCTCCCGGTACCTTTTTTTTCCGACCACATAATTATATCGAGCCTAGTGGGCCACCACTAAGTTAGTACTAGTTTAAGTAACGTTTGGTAATAGGGCGGGGTCCTAAACCCAACAATTTCTGGTAGCAGAGCGTGGTTGACCGGATAAGGTAGTTCACGAATTTTAGATTTAGGGTGGCCAGCCTAGAAATATTCCCCGATTTAGGGAAAATTTGAACTTGGTGTGGTTGTCGGTCGGATTTTATATTTTGGTTTTTATTTGTGTGTTTAATATAAGTCAGTGATTGCACTCATTACTGTGCGCGAATACAGGGTGGTTCGGCAGATATAGGGTGTTCATTTTACTTTTCATTATTGTTAGACTACTTTCTATTCTTTTGTTGTTGTTCGGGTATACAGGGTGTCCCGTTTCAATAAATATAATTTTTTTTTTTTTTTAATTAATTTGTAATGGCGGTGGCTGCTGGTCGTATTGCCATACAAAACCAGCTGCGATGGTTTGTTGGCGCCGAGGCGCTCGTCACGCGAAGCGATCGACAGGAGGCGCTTCTCGAACGTGCGCGAGGTGCTACGGCTCGTTTCGAACAAGCGGAGGCCGCTTTAGAACGGGTTATGGGGAGCGCAGGCGTCGACACCGATGCGGTTGCCGTGGCGGCGTGCAAGGCCGATATGCTGCAGATCTCGGACCTGTACGACTCGATAGTACAGCGAGCGGCAGAGATCAACCGGGAAAGAGAGGGGTTGCCGGCGCGGCCCCCCCTGCCAGTGTCAAGGGCCCCTGGTGCGATAGGTCATCTGCCCTCTTTAATAGTACCCAGATTCCGGGGGGATTTGCGAGAATGGGCCGGGTTTCGCAACATGTTTGCGTCTGTTGTGGAGTCTAGGGCGGAGCTTAAGGGTGCAGATAAACTCGCCTACTTGCGCTCTTTTCTAGAGGGAGAGCCGCAGTCGCTGTTACAGCATTTGGAGCTGACCGACTCAAATTATGAGGCGGCCATGTCGACCCTGGAGGGGAGATATGAAAATCCGCGGCGTCAAGCAGATGCGCATGTCGCGCAACTACTCAACATGTCCAGAGCGACGGGTAGGGCCCAATTACGTAACTTGATTATCACGCCGGTTACGGTGTCGATTAATGCTCTTACGGCTCTGGGCCTACCGGTGGGTCAATGGGATTTTATTCTATTCCATATAGTGATGGGGAAGATTCCCCACGAAATGCGGACCAGGTTTGAAAGGGATCGAGCTGCGGGCCGCGGGGATGCTAAGGTTTTCCCCACCATCAAGGAACTCCTGGAGTTCTTGGAGTTGGAGTCTGGGGTGGTAGAGGCTACCCCCACAGACTCACGGGGGAGCGATTGGGGCAGGCTCCCAACGCCCCCAAAGGCGGGTCCTTCGAAGGCCCACGGTAAGAGCAGGCCTGGGTGGATAGCTGCGGCAGCAACCACGGCTCATGGGTGCAATTTGTGTGGCGGGTCACACTCAACCTTGCAATGCCGGCAACTGGCGGCTATGTCGTTGCCAGACCGTCGACGTTTGCCCAAGAGGTTGAATCTGTGCTGGGGGTGCCTAGAGAAGCACTGGTATGTCGATTGTCCTCAGGCTCAACCTTGCAGCAACTGCGGACGGCCGCACCACCCCGTCCTGTGTAACGGAAGTACAGATGAGGCGGTGCCAATGGGCGAGAGAGGGGCACAACGGGCCAAGGGGGATAGGGCCCTCACGGGTGGGGGGGCGCCGACGCGCTCAACCCACTCAGCCTACGGTCCTGTAGGAAGACCACCAGGCGAGCAAGATGGTGGAGGTTCAAGGGGACCTCCCCCTCACCCAGTTGCACGGTCTACGACACCAGGCGAACATGGCGGGAGTGCCAACAGGGCCAGTTGGCGCGCAGAGCGTCCCGTTAGTGGGATGGTCCCTACGCCACCTGTGCACTACCCACCTCCTTCGTTGCCAGGCCAATGGGCCAACGTGCAGCGTAGGTTTTCTCCACCGATACATGAGTATCCAAGACTGGAGTATCACCCCCCAGCCTGCGGGAGGGCTGCAGGCTATGCACCTCCGCGTGAAGTAAACCGCGTACGCCCAGGCTACTGGTACGGACCAAGTAGCCCGGTGGGATCACAGGGTGCTCCCAGTCCGGGGTGGTCCCAAGCTAGTAGCCCGATGGGCCCAGAGGGCAATCTGCTTTGACTAGCCGATCTACGAGCAGCAGCCGAGCCGCAAACGGTTTTGCTGCCTACCGCGCTGGTCTGCGTTTGGGGTCCCAGGGGGGACCATGTAAGGGTACGGGCTCTTTTAGATACGGGAGCACAGGGTTGCTTGATTTCTACGCGAGTGGCCAGGCGTCTGTGTCTGGGACACACGCCTGTTTCTGTGCCGATCCGTGGGGTCGGAGACACAGAAGTTCGGGGTGTAGTGGGTCAGACCCACTTTATGGTCTCGGCGAGGGACTCCGCATCAATGAGGATTGCGGCGATCGCAGTCATAATGGACAAAGTAGTGGGGTGGCATCCCTCGTCAGACATACCGAAAAGTCAGATGCCTGACACATCGGGCTTAAAGTTAGCCGATCCAAAGTACAACGAGCCAGCTCCAGTAGAACTCTTGCTGGGCTCCGATGTACTAGGCTGGATAATTTTGGGGAATAAGCAGGGCTTAGGTCGATCTTCCATGGTGACTCTTTCCACCATCTTCGGTCACGCAATTATGGGGCCAGTTTATGAAGAAGCGTCTTCCGACAGCTTGGCTGTCGTGGCTAGCACCTCCATCGCCAGGACGATGCAGAGGTTTTGGGAAGTGGAAGAGCCTCCGATGGTCTCCCGCTTAGATCCGGAACATGTGGAATGCGAGACCTTTTACGCAAATCATACGCGACGCTTAGCCTCAGGGAGGTTTGAAACCAGGCTACCGTTTCAGGATTGTCCGCCGGCTCTCGGACAGTCAAAATCACTGGCGGAGAAACGGTTAAGATCTATGGAGCGTCGCATGTCTCGGGACCCAGTACTTAGGGAAAAGTATATAGAATTTATGCGAGAATATGAGGCCCTGGGTCACATGTCTCCTGCCGTCGTGGACTGGACCTCGACGGACCATTTCTTTTTGCCTCACCATGCGGTGTGGAAGGCATCTACGGGAAAGCTGAGGACCGTATTTGACGGCTCAGCCCCGTCGTCCACAGGGGTTTCGCTCAATCAGTGTCTACATGCTGGACCTAAGCTTCACAGGGACATCATTGACATTATCTTAAATTTCCGGAGACACCAGGTGGTGCTGGGAGCAGATGTTCGAATGATGTTCCGTCAGACACTCATACATCCAGAGGACAGACGGTTCCAACTGATCCTCTGGCGAGAAAGGCCAGATGAGCCAATGGTCGTGTATGAACTTAACACTAATACGTACGGCTTAATGTCGAGTCCGTTCATCGCAATCCGCTCGTTATTAGAATTGGCCGAGCGAGAAAGGAATCGTTTTCCACGGGCAGCGGCTGTCTTAGCACGTGACGTTTACGTCGACGACGTGTGTACTGGGGCACAAACAATAGAGGAAGCTCTAATCCTGCGAGATGAGCTGATTGCCCTACTCGCGGCCGGTGGCTACGAATTGCGCAAATGGTTATCCAACGAGCCTCAGGTTCTTGAAGGAATAACTGAGGATCACCAGCAAAACCCTCACCTGTTCGAGGATTCAGGGGATCCCAGTTCAATAGCGGTACTAGGAATGCAGTACCAGCCGATCGCGGACGTTTTCACGTTTCAGGTGGACCTGGAACCCCAGCGTGTGTGGACGAAGAGGACGGTCCTCTCCACTATCGCACGGATGTTTGATCCAAATGGGTGGATTAGCCCTGTGATTTTGTCGGCAAAGTGCCTGTTGCAGACACTTTGGACCCTGGGGGTCTCTTGGGATGAGCCCTTGGTGGGCCCTCCCCTCGACACTTGGCTTGAGTTGATTTCCACAATTGGAGACATTAATCAAGTGGCCTTGCCCCGAAAAATACTGCCGTCGGGTAAGTACAAGGCCAGCCTGCACGGTTTTTGTGACGCGTCAGAGCGGGCCTACGCGGCGTCAGTTTATTTGCGAACAGTTGACTCTGAAGGTCGGGTCAGCATTGTTTTATTGTTGGCAAAGAGTAAGGTTGCTCCAATCAAAACGCGCTTGACAATACCGAAGTTGGAACTGAGCGGGGCTCATTTGCTGTCCAGACTATTGGGACATATCCACAAGGAACTGTCACTCACGGTAGACATCAGGGACTTCTACGCCTGGTCGGACAGTCAAGTGGCCCTGGCCTGGCTGCGCGCGGCGCCACACACGTTGGAGACGTTTGTGGCCAATCGTGTATCTCAGATTCAGAACGCCGATGTGCCTCTGATATGGAGACACGTTCCAGGGAACTTAAATCCCGCAGATTGTGCTTCCCGGGGTTGCACAGCACCGGAGTTGGTGCAACATTCCCTTTGGTGGGGACCTGAATGGTTGATTGGGCCCGAGTCATCATGGCCGGCAAATCAAGTCGATCGCTCGTTGCCAGACTTGCCGGGTTTGCGAGTTCATGCGGTGGTAACTGAGCCGAAGCCGGAACCCAACTGGTTAGTGGATCGTTACAGTAGTCTGGACAAGTTATTAGGAGTAACCAGCTGGGTCAAACGCTTCATCCATAACTGTCGACAGCCAGCTCGGAAGTTGCTGTCGCCCACAGTAAGCGTTGAGGAACGCCGAAGCGCTTTATTCCACCTAGTCAGGGTGGTGCAGGCGGAACGCTTCGATTCGGAATTAGGTATATTGCGCACTGGTCGCGCTAAATTGAAGGGAGCGGTTTCCCGATTGAATCCATTCATCGACTCAGATGGTTTGCTGCGAGTCGGAGGTCGACTCAGGAATTCTGATTTACCTTATGGTTGTCGCCATCCGCTTCTTCTTCCCAAAGGAGGGTCCTTCGTTGAGCTGTTGGTTGCTGACAGGCATCTCAAGAGCGTTCACGCAGGAAGTCAGGCACTACTCGCGATTTTACAACGCGAATTTTGGATTTTATCGGCTCGGAGAGTGGTCCGAAGTGTGTTGTTTCGGTGTGTCCCCTGTTACCGGGTAAAGGCGTCCACCATGCAGCCTCAGATGGGAGATCTCCCATCAGATCGGGTCACTATGCCCTCCAAGGCATTCGACGGAGTAGGTACAGACTTCGCCGGGCCATTTCTTGTCAAAACGTCCCCTCTTCGGAACGCCAAGGTGGTCAAGGCATACTTGTGTGTGTTCGTCTGCCTGGCCACCAAGTCCGTCCATTTGGAAGTGGTCTCGGCTTTGACCACTGAAGCCTTTGTCGCAACGCTGGACCGCTTTGTATCGCGTAGGGGTGTACCTTCGCTGATTCGTTCCGACAACGGCACCAACTTCAGGGGTACGGCCAACTACCTCAGGGATGTAGTTAGTTTTTTAAATAGTAACTGTGATAGATTAGGTCACATCCTAGCTCAGAGAGGAATTGCATGGCAGTTTAGTCCACCAGTGTGCCCCCACTGGGGCGGGATTTTCGAAGCCGCGGTAAAATCGGCTAAAACCCATCTTCGTCGCGTGATTGGGGACACCACGCTTACTTTCGAGGAGCTGGCCACGGTGTTTTGTCGAGTCGAAGCTGTCCTCAACTCACGTCCGCTCTGCCCTGTCTCATCGGATCCAAGCGACTTCGAAGTCCTGACTCCCGGTCATTTTTTGGTCGGGCAGCCGCTTACTGCCCTGCCGGAGTATCCCTGGGTGGATGAGCGTCGACAACGGTTGTCACGCTTTCAAATGTTACAACAAATGAGTCAGGACTTGTGGCGTCGTTGGTCCTTAGAATATCTGCATCTGTTGCAGCAGCGTGTCAAATGGGCAGACCGGACGTCTCCTCCCAAGGAGGGAGATCTTGTATTATTAAAGGAAGCCAATCTGCCTTCCTTATGTTGGCGTCGGGGACGCATTCTAAAGTTAATCGCAGGGAACGATGGGACCCCACGCGTCGCGCAGGTGTTGGTTGACGGATCCGTTCTGCAACGCGCTACTGCAACTCTAGCCCGCCTCCCAGTCGACTAGCAAGGCTAGTCAGCTTAGGTTTAGCTAGAAAGCGTTAGGGGCGCTTTGGGCGGGGGGTTGTTTGCGCTAAGTCGATACTCAGCGCGCGCGCGCGTAATATTTTTTGGTATTGTTCCGCTGCGCCGGGCGCAGTGGCCACACTAGCGAGATCATTCGATAGTTCTGTGTGTTGATCCTAGCTAAGGAGCGGGTAGTCGCACGCGCAGCGCGGAGAAGCGGTTTATTTGGTTCCGAGAACCATAATTTTATATTCGGAAGCAATATCGGTGGCCGAGTTGTTTCTGGACTAATAGTCCGAACTATTGTGACTGTGCAAGCTTGTGTGACATGAATTGAGCGGGCGGAATGCCGCATCGCACTACGTGGAAAAGTCGTGTTTACGGATTTAATTAAAAGGATTATTTAGTGCTTCGGAAGTCAGGATTCCGTTTACTTGCTCGGACGCCGGTTCTCGATCTGGATGTGCAGGGTCGTCTCCAGGTTGGAGGCGTGGCGCCACGGTAGACTGACCGAACTTGACTACCGACTTTGACGGACCGGACCTTGGCTGGGCTAATGCCTGCTTTAGTGTAAGTCGCCACCAATCGACTGGGTCGACTCGGTTTCGGGAGCAGGGACCGGCGGGCAATGTAAGTACCATTTTCATTCATTTTAGTTTATAACGATCCGAGGGTAACTGCGCGTTTGTTGTCAGTTCGTTCTCCCGGTACCTTTTTTTTCCGACCACATAATTATATCGAGCCTAGTGGGCCACCACTAAGTTAGTACTAGTTTAAGTAACGTTTGGTAATAGGGCGGGGTCCTAAACCCAACACTATGGTACTAAAGCCCTTTCGGAAACCGGCTTGTTCGGGAGGCTGGAAGTCATCAAACCTGCGTTCGAGACGATTCGTGAGGACCCTCGAAAACAGCTTATAAACATGGCTCAGAAGCGAGATGGGTCGGTAGTTCTTCAATAGAGAGTTATCCCCTTTCTTGAAGAACAGCGTCACCACGCTTCTGTTCCATGCTTCTGGCGTTTTTCCTTCGAGCACGACGGAATTGAAGAGCTTCTGAAGGACTTTAAGTACTGGTGTTCCACCCGCTTTCAGGAGCTCTGATGTGATTCCGTCCTCTCCTGGTGCCTTGTTATTCTTGAGCTGTTTCAGGGCCATCCTAATCTCGTACAGGCTGATGTCCGGGATGTCTTCGGTATAATGTCGGGTCAGTTTGGCTCTCGGATCTTTGTTCAAACTGCTAACAGGTTTTGCGACTGAGGTGTATAGCTGTCCGTAGAAACTCTCAATCTCCCTCAGCACCTCTGATTTGGTCGACGCTATACTGCCGTCCTCTCTCTTCAGCTTCGTCAGCTGGCTTTGCCCAATAGACAAGTCTTTTGCGAACACTTTGGAGCCCATGTTCCGCTCTATAGTCTCTTTAATACGTTCGGTATTAAAGGACCGAATATCGTGCCGCATAGACTTTGAGATATGTCTATTGAGCTGCCTATATGACTTAGCATCCTCGGAGGACTGCAGTTGCAACGCGCGACGTTTAGCCATGAGGTCGAGAGTATAGTTTGAGAGCTTTTGTGGTCTACTCGTACGGTTGGGTCTATAGAACCTCGAGCCCACTGTACGGACAGTTTCTACAAACCTGTTATTGATCTCGTCCACCGATGCGGCGCTCTCCAGGCACTCAAAGCGATTTGACAATTCATAATGCATAATTTTTTGCAATTAGCTCGTAATTAGCTGCTAGACGGGCGTTTTAGACTGTTGGTGTGATTTATCTGAACACGATTCCCCTAAAACCCCCCCTCAGAGGCAGTTTAAATAATCTGTGGTATTTAAACTGCCTCTGTGGAGTGTTTTAAGGAATTGTGTTTTTATAAATAATACCGTTCACATACAAACGTGTCGTTGAAATAACGCGTAAGCTAAAAACATTTTGTTCAAAATCGGGAGTTAAACAATTTCCATAAGCGATATATTTTATTCTTAATTTTATACAATTTGCAGCTTTTGTTTATTGTAAGAGGTTTAATTACTTATTAGTGATAATAAAAAAAACAATTTTAATGTTTAGCGTTATTTCAATACGTAAAGTCTATGTTGGGCGCCGATATTTTCAACTAAAAATTTATCAGGATAATGAGTATTGGCTATTAATCTATCGCCGCAAGTAAGGTTCTTATGTTTAACGGTGGACCAGTCTATTGTAAATAGTAAGAGGTCCGTCTCCACATGACAAACTGGTCTTCGGCTTAGCCAGCCTAATTGAGCCGTTCTCTCCAGATGACTGTCTTAACAGGCAGTGTGTGTAAAGCACAATGCAAGAAATATAAGAAAATACGTGGTTCTTTAAAATAGCATTGGGTCCCAAGTTGGACACCAATAAAGATCAGATAGCATGATTTAATTTTCATGAAAAAAGTTTGAGCCCGAACGTGAGGCTAACTAATACTTGGTCCCAAGTTGGGGGCCAATGAATAGAGCCTAAGATAGTATGAAGATTTTAATTTCATTAAAAAAGTTGGTGCCTGAACGTGGGGTTAAACTGGTCCCAAGTTGGGTGCCAATGTAGAGATATAGAGCCTCACATGGCACTACTTACCCACATGATCCTGACAAGAAAGAAGAGGTTGATAGCCAATCCCATAAGCGCCGGGGCTTTATGAATCCAGTCAACCTGATGCTCATGCATCCATAAACACATCTTAGGTTCTCCTGATAATGATAGCTGTAAAGAAAAAAATATTGAAATCAACAGAAAAATACTTCGTATTTCATAGTATTTTTAATCACTTCCAAGAAAAGAAGAGCTTATCAATTCATTTGCATATTTTTGATGTATGCTCAGCGCTAATTCGTGCGAATTCAATAATTAATTTTGTTAGAAAGAGGGTAGTACCCTCGATGGTGGTACTCTTTTTCTAAAAAATTATAATATATAAAAATCTTGTGTCACAGTGTTTGTCTTCGAAACTGCTTTACCAATTTTTATGAAACCACCGAAATTCTTTCTTTTTAGTGCTTGTTTTTCTTTTTTTTTTTTTTTTTTTAATCTTTATTTATTAGGGATTTTTGTACACTGAAAGTGACGATGTCAATCCCATCGTTTCTTATACTAAATACTGCTTATCTATATTACTAAATTCTAAAAATTACAGAAGAGTGTACAACATTCTAGCTGCTCTTGACAAAGGTTCAGCTAGAATGCTCTGGAATATGCCCACATCTAATATGTTTAGTTGCAGTGATTTTACAATATGGTCTCTTTTGTCTATATTTCGGTCACATTCCATTAATATGTGCAGTAGGTCCTCCTCTAGATCACAGACTTCACAGTTAGGGGAACTCACCTTTTTCATAAGGTACGCAAATTTGTTTAACGGAACGTGGCCGGATCGCATCCTGTGCGCGGCAACGACGTGGTGTCTTTCTAGTCTAGCAGCTTCAAACCATGGAATACGGGGTGGTTCACTTTGGATAGTCTTGTACCAGATGCCTTTAGCTTTGGACCGTTCGTCAAAGTGCTCTTTCCATAGGAGGAATGTTTTATTTCTGTATTTATGAAGAACCTCTGTATAATGTGGGCGAGTATTAATCTCTTCTCCCTCCTCTACAGCTTTCTTTGCCAAACGGTCCGCCGCCTCGTTCCCTGCCAAGCCAACATGGGCTGGAACCCACTGCATAGTCAAAGTAACTTTATCATTGTGTAGATTGTGGATCTGTTCCAGTATGTCATAAGCAGTCGCCACACCTGCGCAGCCGGAGGCACATCGAACAATGTGTTGTAGCGCGCTTTTGCTATCTGTGAGGATGACCACTTTGCTATAATCCATTCTGCGAATATACTCTAGAGCCTTTGACAATGCAATAAGTTCCACTGACATCATACTAATATTGGCTTCTATTTTGTAAATACCATAATTTCCAGTATTAGGTTCATAGAAGGCGGCTCCTCGGCCATTAAGGGACATAGAGCCATCTGTATACAGAGTATGGCAATCCGAATAGTTTGTACTAAGTTCTTGGATTACATTATGCTTCAGCAGGTTAGGTTCGTACAATGACTTAGAGTGCTTAACACTAGTGAGGCTATCTGAAACAACTCCTTTTATGCGAATGTTTGATACCCAGGTATTTAGAGAAAACATGTACAAAGGGCTAGAGGTTGCGATAGCCTCATCTTTAGTTTTATTGTGAGAGCTTACTAACATTGGTAGCTTTTTGTTTCTCCAGTAAGTGTTTTCGCAATAGTCATTGAGCTCTGATAGAAGTTTGGTAGTACAATTATAAGGCGTAGAATTATTTTTCAGGCAGAATTTATAGGCAAGGTATTGACTTCGTAAGACTAATGGTTGCAAACACAGCTCACTCTCCATAACATGTATTGGCGTTGTTTTTATGAAGCCACCGATTACCCTTAGAGCTTGGTTTTGTAGTTTATCTAATTTGGAAAAATGACATTGAGCAGCATTATTATATAAAAAACATCCAAAGTCGAATCTACTCCGTATAAGTGCAATATACAGTCTGCGTAGGTGGGTAGGGTGGACTCCCCACCCTGATCCCGCTAATACTTTCAATAAAGTGACATATCTTTGTGCCTTTTCACATACTTCATTTATTTGCTTGCCCCATCTTAGGGATCGATCTAGCCAAATGCCTAAGTATTTGACACACTCAACAGATTCCAGGATAGATCCATTGACATAAATTTGAACTGTTTGTTTTCTATGACCTCTGCTAAAATTACATACTTTGGACTTATTGACTGACAGTTCTAGGCCTAGTTGTCCTAATATTATAACAAGAGCGTCTAGCGATCTTTGAATATCCTGAACACTATCCTGTAACCTGTGTCTGTTCGCATAAAGCACAAAGTCATCTGCATATTGACCTATAAAGACATCACGAATGTTTCGGCAGATTCCAATTGTCACTATATTAAAAAGTAGAGGGGATATCGGATCGCCCTGAGCGATACCCTTACCTGTCCATCTAGTTTGTATTACATCCTTTTGTTCGTCGCTTTTAATCTGTAGGTGTCTTTCTCTCAGGAACTCCCAAAGGTAATTGCATATTTTACCTCCAACATGGAGTTGGTCAAGGGTTGTGACCACTCTTTCAATTAGGACATTATTGTAGGCACCCTCTATGTCCAAAAAGCATGCTAAAGTGGGCTGGTTTTTTGAGAACCCTATTTGTATGTTGGTTATCAATCGAGCTAAGCAGTCAAGACAGGACTGTGCTCGCCTAAAGCCAGTCGTGTTTGGAGACAATATTTTATTGTGCTCTACAAACCATTCTAGGCGTTTGGTCAGCATCAGATGAAACGTTTTACACAGGCAAGATAACATAGCAATCGGTCTTAGTTTCGAGTTTGTGTCGCTAGTGCCTTTTGGAATAGGGATAATTTGAACGTTTCTCCACTGGTATGGCACAGACCCTGATCTGTATATAAGATTGTAAATTCTCAGCAAATGTTTCTTCCCCGCTTCCGGGAGATTAGATATCATGGAGTATGAAATTCTGTCAAGTCCTGGTGCAGTATCTTTTGATTTAAAATTGTTCTCAAGCTCTTGGATTGTAAATTCTGCATCTAATTTAGGGTTTACAGATGTAAAGATAGGGGAATCCACTGGTACAAAATCAGGGGCTAACGATTCTAAAAGCTCTTTTTTACTCTGTTCTGATGTATAAGCCTTAGCCTGTTTAAAACCCTTCATCCAGCGCATTTTTCGCCAAAGATTGGACGAAGTTGTAGCTTCGTCTATAGAGTTGCAGAATGAATGCCAGCTTTTGGACTTAGATTGTCTCGTTAGACGTTGCGCCTCAGAAATCTTTTGGTTTAATTTATCCAAATTTAGAGGGGTAGGGTTCTGTCGAAATACTTTAAGTGCCAAGCGGCGTTGTGCTACCACCTTTGAGAGCTCCTGGTTCCAGTATACTTTAGGTACAAACTTTCTCGTAGGATTTGTGCAGATTTTTATGTTTGGGATATTCTGAGTAGCACATTTGTCTAAAAGTTCTGTAAATTCATCATAACTAGTTTGTACACTTTGAATTGAAATTTCTTGTGGCAGAGCATTCAAGACGGCAGTTCGATATTCTGGCCAGTTATCACACTTAAAGTTTCTCTTTTCAAAGAAATCAACAGAATCTCTGTATTTGAGAGACATTTTTATAATCAGGTGGTCGCTACCTAAGCTCTCGTTAGTTACATTCCAATTACTGTTTACGGCTATATCTGTAGAGAAAAATGATATATCGGGTGAACTTTTTTGTAATAATCCGTTCACTAGTTTTATTCTAGTAGGTCTGCCATCATTAAGTGAAATGTAACCATTCTCGAGGGAACTGTCAAATAGTTGTACTCCCCTTACGTCGGTTTTGGTAGACCAATTAGTGTGATGGCCATTGAAATCACCAACAACTATAGACTTTCTAGGGAATTTAGAAAATATGTCATCCCAGTCAGATTTTGAAGTATGAACGGGTGAAGTACAATATACAGAGAAGACGTTCTGAAGTAATTTACAATTTAAGATCTTTACATGTAAAATTTCAATCCCCACATTACCAACATTAAAGGAACTTACTACTGTCCTCAGGGAACTATGGCATATGACGGCAACACCACCGTAGGCGTCACTTCGGTCTTTTCTGTAGACGTTATAGTTACCAATGTTTAACTGGGAGTCTGGTTCTAGCCATGTTTCACTGATAACTGCTATATGCACTTTGCCTTGGTTTAGCAGGAGTTCAAATGTGGGCAATTTAGACCTTAAGCTCTGTGCATTCCACTGCATAACATTTATATTGTATGCTTTATCTTTACCGTTATTATCCATCGGTGAAAGCAGAAAATATTTTTGAGACAAGGTCTCCCTCTCGAATACTGTTCATTAGTACTGTTGTAACTTCTTCTAGTACATACTTCAAAATCATGCTAAGTTTTTCTTCAAATGGTCTTTCCGCTTGCAAAATCTCCTTCAGTCTATGTATTATGTTCCATATTATTGAATTTTTCTTTTGTCTTTTTTCACCAGTATCTGTCATGTTTTCTCTTTGCGGTCTTTCAATCTCGGTTTCCATTGTTTCTTCCGTTGTATAACTTTTGCTGTTTTTCTTTTTATGTTGTTGGGGATTGTGTGTCCGTAGGGGGAGGATAATTGAAGAGTTATCTTCAGACTCGCTGGTCTCATTCATTGTCTGTCCTATCCCTGTCTGATTTTTACCGATCAACATGTCTCTATAAGATGTGTTATTTTGTGAGATGTCTTTGTTTTGTCTTGGTTCGGCCTCAGAAGTTGGTTGGTCCGTAGCTACAACTCTACGGATGGGGTAGTCCTCCTGTACAGCTTTTGCTTTGTCCTGGAGAAAAGTATTCAATGCTTTTCTGTAAGTACAGTTGTTAATGCTCATAATTTCTCTGATTTTTCTCTCTTTTAGGTACGTTGGGCAGTTTTTATCAAGGGCCATGTGTGGACCTTTGCAATTCCTACATACATATTCTTTTGTCTCGCAGTTGCCATGCTTCAGCCCACATTTTGGACAAATAGTCTCATTATTTGGGCAAACACTTTTGTAATGGCCGTATCTCCAACACCCAGAGCATTGTGTTACAGGAAAAGTATATTGTTCCACCTTAAATCGGCACCCAAATCCTAGTATGTAGGTGGGCAAAATAGTTCCCCTAAAACCCAAGCGAATTGCTGTGCTGTCAATCCACTGTTTTTCATCGGTTGACCTTCTTAGTCTCTTTAAAGAAATTATTTTAGTCGTGCTTTCAAAAGAGCCGAGTAGTTCCTCCTCTGTAATATCTAGGTCAACATTTTTAACCACTCCATAGGTAACAGCAACCTCGTCCGTTCTCTGACACTTGTAGTCTAGTTCTACCATCTTTTGGCAATTCACTAATTTCTCTGCATCGTCTTTATTTGTGAATGTTATCAAAACTTTGTAAGGTCCTCTGTATTTAATATTGACTATATTAGGTATGTTCTCAGATTTAAGTAGTTTGGCCATGCCAAATTGTTTTGGAAGTACTTTTTTCGATGACATGCTTATTTCAATTTTTTCCGTCCTCTCAGAATTAAGTTCGAAATCCGTGTGGCCTTCCTTTGTCTGTGAAAAGCTTCTATGTATTTTTTTATGCCTTCTATTCACCGTAATAAAGTCGTCATCTTCTTTCTCTTTGCTTCCTTCGCTTTCCTGTCTCATCCTTTTCTCAGGATTTCTCCAGTACTCACTGTTTGCTTCCTGATCCATGCTGTTCACTTGTTGCATACAGTCCTTCTCAGGTATAAGATCTTCGTTTGTATTGCTTCTAGTGGCTATATTGGAATCTACACTATTTGAGCGGTTAAAGCTACCCATTCTCACAAGTTGTACGTAACATGTGGGTAGGTACAAAATAAGCAGGCGCAACAATCGTAGATATGCGGACGACGTGCGTTCTCCTTATCGCTCCGCGCGCGACTCGATATAACTTGTATAATATAATTCTGTGATATTGTTTTCTAAGTTACGTAGGTACCTATATTTGTGAAGTTATAGTAGCAATACCACTCGCTAACTTTACTGTGTGTTTTTCTTCGAGATGCCTTTTTTATAAGTAGTTACATATACCGCTACTTGGCAGTTTCACATCTTTATTATTATACTTTATTGTACACAAGAAAGAAATATTTTACACATAAAAACAAAGTAAGAAGAACGAGTACATAGGCGAGCTTATTTCTATAGAAATTATTTCGTGCGATGATGATTTTAAAGAAGTAGTACTCGTATATAGCGTATAGTTTCTAAATTCTGTTAAATAATTAGGTACAATTTATCAACTTCCCTTTCATAAGCTGCCGTTTTACGACCGTTTTATCATCTCGAGTAAAAATATTTGGAGCAGAAAAGCGTGATGGGACTAATTGTTTCATTAAATAGTCTAATTAAATTTTGGTGGAGGAGCAAGCTTCAAAGCGGGAGGTAATAATTGTTTTAAATTGACAGAGATTGTACACGTAAATGTTTCAATTGATATTAATATTCATCATGATTAATTAATTAGGTATTAATATTAATATTTCACCTCTGAAAGAGATCGCTCTAAGCAACAAGACTGCCAATTGTATACCTTTACTTAGGTATAAGAAATCATTTATAATATGTTTTTCTTGTTGTCGAATAATGTTCTCTAACTATACATCTATCGAAGAAGTGATTACACTGGAATAATTTCTTCAAACGTATATAGTCTAGAACGACGTCCTATTTCAGGTAAATATTTTTATGAATGAATTTCAATCGTCTAACAAAATCAGCACCAGAGAAAATGTCACGAGTCGGTGGCCTGATTTTTGATTGCATAAACATATTATGCATATGCACGCTTTTATTCGTCGCAATAATGTACTCAAGAATAAAAGAACTTTGTTGTAAGAAATATCTCCCGTGAGTATGGAACCCACGTACACCCGTTCTCAAGTAGCTCAACAGCTTGGAAAATAAACGAGGCCATTTTCTCTCAGAGCCACCTAAGTATAAGAGAGTAAACTGCTGATTTACGTAAAGAGAAATTCTTCACGCGATGCAGTCGGCTTGGAACTTTTTGTTAGTGTAGTGTAAATAGGACAAGTTGTTAGACATTCGTTCTATTTTATATCTATTACGATAAACCCTTCTGAATAGGCCTCACTAGAGAAGAAAATTGTTGGATAGTTATGTTTTAAATTTTCGTATACGTAGTTTTTGATACTCATACCTACAGGAGAAGTTTATAATTTGAGTGGCCCTAATTCTCTTTCATCATCAACCCATTATGTCCCCACCGAGGGGCACGGGTCTCTTCCCTGAGGAAGGTATAGGCCAAGTCTGGATTGGTGGAGGCTTGTAGACTAGAGACTAGTCAGAAGTTGTCAAGCCACCCTAAGGCCTCTGAATTCTCTTTATCAAAAACTAATTAAAGAATAACAAAAATATATTTTCCACCAACGACTCAGACCACAAGAGGCAAAAGTTCACTCATTACATATTTTATAATCATTAGAAATATTACATTGTGCAAGCGAGAGGGATGCCAGATGTAAAAGTAGCCTTAAGCACCAAACTACGTTTGGTTGTAATTTACAAACGACATTCCGGATCGCAATTAAACTTTACCAATATGTTTGAAGACACTAGTCGAGGTCTTATCGTGCTTAGAATTGCAAATCAAAAAGTAAGCCTTGTGAAAGCTTCTATGAAAAAGCTTTATTTATTTTTCATTAATTTATTCTCAATATTAACTCGATTTATGCCATCTTAAAATTTTGGTAAAGTTTTATTGCAATCGTTTCTAAAAATCACTAATAACATAAATTAATTAACATATACTAAATTGTTCTCAGCACGGGTTGGTGCAACAAAAAGAATATAATCACTAATAAAATGGTTGAGAGATTGTATAGACACTTTTTGCAAATTCAATCTGTAAAAAAAGATATGACTTTTGTAATCGGTGGTGCTAGGGTTACTCCCTTAAGGCTGCTGTTACGTCTGGCACGTTGCCTCGCTCGCACAATGTAACATTTTTAGTTATTTTAATGAAATTAGCATAACTTTGATACATGTGGCCTGAGGGTTTGATAGATAAGTCATTGTACTGTGTGGAAGCTATTATTATTATTATTATAAAATTAAGGAGATTTCGAACATATTTTTATTTCTCTGAACAGTTTTTTGATAAAGAAAAGTTGTTGCCAAAATTTAAGTTGTAGATTAAGTTTTCAATAAAAAAACTAGAAAAGTATGACTTGAATATCCTTAATTTACCTATATATCAAACCCTCAGACCACATCCATCAAAAGTATAGGTACAATTTTTCTACAATCATAAAAAGTGTTGCATACACTGTGCGAGCGAGACGGCATATCAGACATAATAGCAACCTTTTTATGTAAGTTTCCTCTTTACATACCAACGCAGGGCACAGGCCTTCTCTCAAAGAAATAGAGTTTGGGCGTAATTACCACGCGTGCCTACAGCAGCCGTAACCTCGTCACGCTTGACCTTGAAAATAACAATCGTGTTCGATTGTTATTTTGAAGGATAGGACTGAGAAGGGTAATAAGAATAAAAAATAACACACACCTCATCGGGCCCCGTCGACGGCTCGACGGAGACGAAGCATCTGGAGATTACCCATATCGTAATAAAAACGGCCGGGGCGCCTGTACAAACGAGGTCCATGATTAAATTAGAAGATAAGCATGACGGATCGCGGTCTTACAGCACACCGCCGGAAACTCTTCAACTTTAATTAAAAACCTCTGGCGGAGCGCCACTTGTTTCAAAAGGCTTACGGTCCACTACACGTTAACATTTCGACACATGCGTGAAATCTATGCAAGTAGGTACGTCAAATGCGACTTTTGCACTGAATGTGCAAAAATGTATCCGCTGACAAGTGTACAATACCTACAATTACATACTTTATTAATGCGTCGATGGTGTTTTACTCTGACCTTGGATTATTCAAATTGTAAAGTTTCAATAGAATTTAGGTGTAATTAATATAAGAAAATTCAAAATTGCGCTGTCATACTAAGTACCAAAATATATTGTACAAGTACAAGAATGTTGTCGTTTGATTGTCTTTAAGATTGATTCGTAACATTACGAAGAAGGATCAGTTAACTGGTACACATACGACAAGGGAAATGTTTCACGATTTCGAATCACACAGATTCGAACCACGATTTGTGGAAGTAAGGAATGAAGTTCTACTAACTGCTTCAGTGGATTGAAAGAAACTTTCCGATTATATGAAAGGAACTTAAATATGAATTATCTAGGGCAAAGTTTGCGAGTAAATAATAGATTATATCTAATAAGATATGTGACAAAGTAGAGCTTACCCCAACCAACAGTGGTGTAAACTTTGAGCTTTATGTTCTCTGCCGTAAATGTCTCTACTACTAACATATAGAGGTATAAACCTGTAACAAAATATACATTACATTACTTATCTAGAAGTCAATAATACACTAAAGAGAAAACGCCAAAGGTGGTCGGTTACAGTGAGACAGATGGCATGATTCGGCAAAAGGGATCCGAGACTAATTTGACTTTTACTATTGACCAGCTGGTACCGCCAAAAAGTTTCGGTTAGTCAAATGACAGCTATTACCTGGGATTCATTGGTTATTTATACCTACTAAAATTGGGAATTTACCTTCCTAACAGGACGATCTAGACGTAGATAATAATTTCGATACTTCAGAGGACATTGTATGATTACATAGGTAAGTGATTTATTTAAATGTAGAAAAAGGAAATATAGGTAAGGTACGTAAACAAATTGTTCTGAAAACAATGATGTCAGGATCAATTTAAAACTATACTAGCTTTTCCCAGCGACTTCGGACGCATACCAATTTTTTTTTTTTAAAAAACTTCACCTCTTTTCACCCATTAATGAGTGGAATTTTAATAAGCCTCTCTATTAATAGCTATCTAGCTTTAGCTAGGTTACAAAAGAAATAATATTTCCTCCTAAATCTCTAGGCCTATTGGTTTAGCCTGTAGCTGTCAGTCAGTTCACGTTACTCCTCTATAACTAAATATTAGATTAAAAATGAAGAAAAAATAGCTCACCTTCGACCAGCATCCAGAAGAAGTTAGTCAGATAAAAGTAATGCATACATATAATTAGAACCATACACGCAGTTTGGCCTGGCTGAGCCTCCTCAGACCAATTCTGAAAAATAAAAAAAAAAATTATAAATAACAAATAAATTGTCCAACTAAGACTTTCGTAAGCACTACATAAGACCAAGTGAATCCGGAATTAAGTTAATAATAAATAAACCGCGGTGGGAAGGCCCCCTACCAGATGGTGTGACGACCTGGTTACGGTGGCGGGGAGTCGCTGGATGCAGGCGGCACAGGACCGGGAACCTTGGAAAACCATGAGGGAGGCCTATGTCCTGCAGTGGGCGTCAAATGGCTGATGATGATGATGATGATGATGATGATTAAATAACTCCCACACTACCCAGTCACTTGCCTTGGCCCAAACTAAGATATCCTGTGCTATGGTAACCAGGCAAGGACATTACAAAAATAGAACTACACCCAGACTGAGGCAATGTGTACAAATGTACGGCGGGATCCAGTGGGAAACTGCTAGATGAACGAGGTAGATGTGCTTTTTTTTTCAAATTACGTGGTAATGACATTGTACATATACTTTGTGGGATATGCATTGTTGCCATCACTCGCGCCAACAAATATTTGTGCAGTATAGTGGCTTGGAAGCTCACTAAAAGAGATAGTGTCAAATGTCCAACTTACAATATTTGTACTTTCTGCAAGATTTCTCAAGAAAGATTTAATTTTTTAAGAGACTAGATACTGATCTGATTATACTAGAGATTTAATTTCGATAACTTTAATGAGATAAGTTGAGGTTCTGATGTCTTTTTGCTATTCGTAGAGCTATCTTAGAAGTAGAGGTCGAAAATATTTCACTACTTAATACTATACTATCTTGTGAGACAAACATAATTGAGATAACAATTCAAGTTTTAACCAATATCACTTACTTGTAAAGCTAAATTGAGTATCCAACTACATGCTGATAAAATATACGTTGACATAAGATTCGTGTGTATTGTGTTTCTTAAACATCTGAGATCTCTGAAAGAAAAATTGTGAATTGATTACGAATGAAAATAGAACAAGGTAAAGATAAGAAGGACAAACTAATGGTAGAACACTGACGGTTTCTGAATTGAGAATTCTATTAAGTAAATACCTAGGCATAGTTCTTTCTCTTCAAATTTCTCAAAAAGAACAGACAGACAGACATATACGTATTTATTCAGTGAAATCCCAATTCGGAAACCGGCGATCAGTAAGTGCTAGTTGTAGCTATTTAAAAAATTGTGTACCAAAAATCTGTGAACCAAAATGTTAGTAAAAGTGGTTCTTATAGCCATGTATAAAGTAGGCATGTAGGTATGTATCATCATCATCAACCCATTATGTCCCCACCGAGGGGCACGGGTCTCTTCCCTGAGGAAGGTATAGGCCATACTCCACCACGGAGGCCAAGTCCGGATTGGTGGAGGCTTGTAGACTAGTGGCTCGTCTACTGTCAGAAGTTGTCAAGCCGCCCTAAGGCCTCTGACTTGGCTTAACGACTGCCATCTATCGACGGCAGCCGGCACCAACAGCTTAACGTGCCTTGCGAAGCACGGAACCGCTCGGAAAAATGCCACTAGCGTTAGGCATAGACGGCAACCCATCCATGCACTGAACGCGCCCTGTGTTGCTTAACCTTCGTGATCGTTTAAGATCACTCAGGCAGCCGGGGCTACGAGCGATTCAGTAGGTATGTATAAATTATATTTTCCATGTTGGCTCAAAAGTTTGTTTTAAAGTAGCTGTTGTTCAATTTGTGGAAGTCTTTATTCCTAATACCTTAGAATTGTTTTACAATGTATTCCAGTCTAGGCTGGAGTAAGAGAAGGTTAAGGGGTTCCATAGACTAACAAATCATATAGTTTTTTGCAGACCTTTTTTGCAACAACTTCCAGTGAAGTCTTAAAAACCTATTTCAGCCAGATGTCGCTGCCTGTACGTAATACAGAGAAGTTTGTAAAGAGGTTCGAAATTTCGCCGATGCCTGCACTTACCCATTGGCTCAGTTGAGAGAGCGCTGGTACGGTTAGCCAGAGGTCGTGGGTTCAAGTCCCGTCATGGGTGGAATTTTTAGGATCGAATTTCGAAAGAAACGAAGCAAATAGAAAACCGCAGAAGAAATCAACAAATGACAGGAATGAGTTTTGTTACTACTATTGTTACATACAATAGTAGTAACATGAATAAAATAACATTGTATTGTATTCACGGCCGTGGGTTCTAAAACCACTATTGACATGATTGAGAGATTGTACTGACACTATTTACAAAAACGATCTGAAAAAAAGATATGTTTTTTTTCCATTGGTGGCGCTAGTGAGCTATGGAGCCCCTTAAAGTGTGTTTCCAGCCAATATTTTATATTCTCATAAAATTTTTTTTTGGTATCTGAGCTAGGACATTCCTAGCCCGGTTATTTTGCGGCAGGACCAGGCTACGAGAAAAGTTAAGGCATTATTATTCGTGTTAACGATTCAGCGACTCGTTACCAGTAATAGGTATCGTTAACGCGCAGAATCGCTTTTAAAGCTTTGAACATAATACTTTTTGCTTGGAAACTTTTTCCTCTGGTGCAGTGACGGTATTAGATTAAACAACTTTTAATGAGAGTTGAAGATACGGATTATTATATTTTCTGTCATTCGAGTGGTGTATTACTGGCAGTTGTAGTGCGATGCAATAACATAATCAAGACCCAACCAACAACCCAAGTGTCCACTGTATTGGGTTTCCATTTTATCGATTTGTGTCAAAATATGTACCGATCTATTTGATAGTCCGATCGAGGTTAAATCGGACGAGTCCATACAGCGGAAAAGGAGCGGAACCGCTCCCCTGGGCCTCATTCCATACAACTGCAATATATGGTTCACTGCGACAGTTCGATGTACATTGCATAGCTCACTAACTCAGAAATTAAAATTTAGGAAGACCAATTGTACTAATCGGCTACGCAATCTACATCGATCACTTTGTGAAACGTGGCCCTGGTTGGTGGCGTACAATAGCATTGTAATAAAGTACTCACTTGAAATAAAGGAAGACGAAGACGGCGAGCGACAACACGGCCAAACTGAGGGAGTACCCGCCGAGGTAGATGAGACTCGTGACGTCAGTGGGGGACACGTTAGCGATGCGCTCAATGCAGTTCGAGTAATTGCTGTAGTTTTGCCATCGACCGTCCTCGCAGAAACGAGAAGCATTCTCTGAAAGAAGGGTATGGTTGAGCTTCAAAGTGAAAATAATAATATTATTAGATAAAAAGAGACGATAGCACGGGTCACACTTAAAAGAGGACAGGCGCCTAGTAGTGTTCTTTTACGGTTCACTTTCATCGAGGACGCATCAAATATTTGATCTGTGGTATCGTTGCTGTGTTCTCATAGTTAAAGTTGCTTTGTCTTGTGCAGTTTTCATCAATATCTCCCGCTGATTCCTAAAATGTATAATAATGACATTCAAACAATAGATAGATAGATAGATAGAATATTCTTTATTGTATGTACACCAGGAATTACATATGAGAATTTAACAATAACATAGTACAGTACAATTGGTGGCCTTATTACTAAAAGTAATTTCTTCTAGACAACCATTGACGAAAAAAAAAAAAAAAGAAAAAAAAAAAAGAGAATCTAAATGAAACAAACAATACTTAATGGTCCCAAACTGGGATAACCTGTGATATGGAAACCAGGCAAGAACACCAAGAACATGGAGAAACATCCAGACTGTGGCCGGTTGCACAAATGAACGGCGGCCCTCAGTGAGAGTCGAACCCTGGAACTTTTGTCATGGCAATCAAACGTGATACCGATAGACCAATAAAAAGAAAATCAGAAAATCGATTTAAGTTATACAGGGCGATTATTGAACGTTGATGAAGCGAAAGAGGCTTGTCAGGATCGTTGCAAGTGGCAAACCCTGGTCTCAGGCTACCCTTTTGGGACACAGGCGTAAAGTTACGTATGTATTTGTTTTATACGGGGTCTCCATATCTTTCAAATTGAGGGCTATAGTCATAAATATAAATAACTTTTACTATTGGAAAAACTTCAAAAACGCGGAAAATCTATCAGCCCTTCCATAATAAAGTAACGTGCAATATTCCAGAGAAAAGCTGATATATGTAATTTTTTCGCGATTTCGAAGCTATCCGTACATTTTGGTTGTTTGTATTGATGACTAGACTAGCCCATTTGCAGATGTACGAGTATATAGGAATTTTGTTACACCTTGTATATATGCTGAGGTAATATGGGCTATAAGATCAATGACGAATTTTAGAAAAAAAGGATTTTAATTACTACAGGGTGACTTTGAATTCGTTCACCGTGTTTTGAGGGAATGTTCTTTTCGCTGTGAAAAACAGTATTATTAATGATAGTGTAACATATTTGTAAATATGCCTGAATTCCGACCTTTGGCTCCAAACGGTGAATGGAAATTCGAAGCGGTAGGAAGTGACGTAACCTTGAAAATTTTTTTCTAATCTAAAATGCGTTTATTAAGAGTCTGACGTCCGATATGAGTAAATAATTAAAAAAAAACCATTGAGTTGGCCGGTATCGACCATAAGACGCTCAAAACATAGTTTTTGATAATTTTTCTTACTTTTGTCCAGATAATGTTTGTTTATGCTTAAGTGAAGTAATTTTGGGTAAGAAAAAAATTTTCTTTTTATGCGTAGTTTTGTGAATACTTTCGAAATTTCCTGCCAGTGGCAGGATGTTGCGACGCGAAGCGCGACGTTGACGACCCTTCCGAACATATCGCTGCTTCATAATATGGGTCCTGATTTGGTACTTCACATTTCTCCTATGTTTTAGAGCTGCATTTCAAAATAAGGAAAATGCGTTCTCCAAAATATATTGCGAATTGAAATCCCTTCTCTATGTTTCGACAGGAAGAAAACAGGAAACATGATTATGAGCACCACAAAACAAAAATAAAAGAAAGGTGCACCCGAATAAAACGTTGCTCCATTCTTTCAAAGTGTCTTGCATTTGATTCACTCTGAGTCGGCTTGGCAAACACAATCGTTTCGTTTGTTAAATATTCTCAATCTATTGTTTTTTTTTCAGTTAACTATGGCCGTTAACAGATGAAACCATGTTTACGGTCAATATTTGAGTAAATAAAAATCAATTAAGCTTTTTCATACATATAAACAAACAACGGCTGGTTTTAACGTTAAATCTATCAAATGATATGAAACGCAATAATGTCTATAAAGTTGTTTACTCGGTTTCGAGACTTTACTGTACGTAGTTCTACCGTCACATATTCTACGTACACACGATGTTCTATAAATTTATTGTAGTAACAACCGTATATATCATATACCTTATAAATTCAACGAATATTAACCTCTACTATCAAATCCTTTGTTAGTATTAAAAAATATGTTTCACTTCAATTCTTTTTTATGGCTACCCTAGAATTCTGCCAATATCAAGTTAGATGGCAACTTTTAGAGGCTACATAAAAAAGAAATGTTTGTTACGAATGAAAGCGGAATGAAATCAAATATGGAATTACCCACGTCCAATTTCGAAATGAGACGTTTCTGTTCTGTTTTGTCGAAGCATTTTATTTTCGTCTGCAAAAAATTTCGAAGTGACGTGACCTGCCAGTCGGTGACCCTCGTCAGGGCTAGCATAACAACTCACCGCCCCAATAAGATCCACTTAAAACTTATGAATTAAGTACTTAAGTCATTCGCAAAAAATGGGGCCTCATTTTTATCTAAGCTCAGTTGTGTACGCGTATCGGGATGAGGTTGCGATTGACACAGAAGAGTTTTTTAAAAATTCGTTAATTTTTGTCTGAGTCACATCCCGAAATAAGTCCAAGTGCCGGACGTTATAGGTAGTTCTGATACAATAGGGTTTTCCTTAAAAAGATTTGGAAGAATTGGTTGTTTTGTAACGAATACTCTCTTGTTTTTTTCCTTTTATGTCAAAAGACTGTAAATAAAACTTGATTTGATTTGATTAACGAAAACCCGTATCGAATTCCAGCGGATTTCAACATGCTAGTTGCTGTAGCGAATTACGTTTCAGCGAAACTTTAAGGCCTACGCAGACGATGGACTTTTGTCCCTATCGGACAAAAATCCCTGAATCGTGTATAAAAAGTGTCCACCGAGCATTTGTCACGGACTCAACGCATAGGGTGTGCGGTCATTTGTTGCCCGGATACGTTCGTCACTATCGAGCATTCAATGCAGACTAAAGTTCGTTGTGTGCATTGTTGCGCCTATACCTAGTCCAACATAGGATGATCTCTGACAGCTGTCAGTGTCAAAACACGCCTATGAAGTATCGTATTTTTCGACGGTAAAATGTATAGAGACAATTTAAATACTTTATTGGCAAATAGTGACGTGCTACACTTATCGTAAGACAAGTTATCGATCTTGACTCGAAAGATATAATAGAATATTGATGATATTTTGTAAATAAAATAGATTGCAAACAACAAGGTAAATGAAATAGAAATACTATTAAAACAACGATAAAAAATAGCAAACTGAATTTTTAACGAGTGGCGCTTCATGGGCGCTCCACACTCGCGCGTGAAACAATAATGAAATCCCATTCATCCATTCATGCATGTTTCGCGGGCTTTGCGCGTGAGTGTGTAGAGTGGGCTTCACCGCGCCATGCCGCCATCTTGTTTGATTGCATTGCATCTGCCATTCTGCCATCTTGTTCAGTACGAGTGCCAACGCCTTGTATACGCCACGTGTTTTCATTCAGTCTCCATTCGGTTATCGTTATTGTTATTAATTTGTTGAGTTTTGCTGTTATTTGTTTGTTAAGTTTGTTCTGTTTTTGGATACAGTATGCCAAAAAGAACAAAGAAAACTGTTTTAAATAGTGAAAGCCGGGAGTTTGTGATTCGCTTGCGCGAATACTTTGAACGCGAGAGTCAAAATGGCGGACCGTTGTTGCCATTAACACAAGCGTGCAACAGAGTTGCTGATGCTCTGGGAATCGGGATTGCTACAGTGATTCGTGTCAGCAGAGAAAAGTATGGTGAGCAATCATCTGCGACAACGACGACAGAGGAAAACGAAGAGCAAAAACTGTCGACGCCAAATAAAAAAAGGAAGAGGACGTGTCCAATATCAAAAATTGACGATTTTGATGCCGCAGCAATCCGGAACCATATTTATGGGTACTACACGCGTGGAGAGTTACCAACACTCAGAAAACTACAAACATCTCTTGAAGACGCTGAATTATTTAAAGGTGGCCACTCGTCGTTAGCCAAAACACTAAAAAGCATCGGGTTCCGCTACAAAAAAAGTGACAAAAGAAAAATACTAATGGAGCGGACAGATGTTGCGCTCAAGAGAATTGATTTTCTCCGAAAAATTAAAGAGATCTCAAACTGGGACAAAGTGGTTTTTCTGGACGAAACGTGGCTAAACGCAAATCACACAGTTTCAAGATCTTGGACGGATGACACAGCTGAGTCAACTACAAAAGTGCCCGAAGGCAAAGGGCAAAGATTAATTATAACACATGCTGGGACGTCGTCTGGCTTTGTGCCGAATTGTTTGCTGGCGTTTAAATCAGTAAAGACCACCGAATATCATGAAGAAATGGATTTCGAAAGATTCAAAAAGTGGTTTTTAACTCTTTTGGAAAACCTGAAAGAACCGCATACCATCGTGATGGACAATGCATCGTACCACTCCGTACAAAGAGATAAAGCACCAACGTCAAGCAACCGGAAATTGGATTTAATTTCGTGGCTGCAAAGCAAAGGTATAGAGGCCAACGAAAAGATGTTGAAAACTGAATTACTACGATTGGTCCGTATACACAAACCCCGTACTCCAACATACATCTTGGATGAAATAGCAAAAGAAAAGGGCCATACTGTAATTCGGCTACCTCCATACCACTGCCAGTACAACCCGATAGAGCTGATCTGGGCTCAAGTCAAAGGTAAACGTGCTTATGTGTTTCTTTCACCATCGCTCGCATTTCTCTCGTTTGCTTAAAAAAAGTCAATTAGATTAATATTTCTAATTTATTGTACTCACATAAAATTATAATCAAATACATTTTGATAGCATAGGAAGATAAGAATGTAAAAATATCTCATCATCATCATCATTCAGCCACAAGAAGTCCACTGCTGGACATAGGCCTCCTCCATGGATTTAAAAATATCTCATAAAACATCAATTAGCTAATAAAACATCGATTAGCTATTAAGACATCTCTTCCAACAAGCCATGGTGTGTTTTATATGTATTTTATTTCTTTGTTACAGGTTACGCAGCCAGACATAATACAACACCGCCTTTTACAGCAAATAAAATGCTGAAGTTACTGAAGGATGCATGTGACAGTGTCACATCGGACAATTGGAAGAAAGACATAGACAGAACAAGAAAAATTATGGAAGATGATTGGGAGCGTGACGTACGATTCGACCAATCTACCCAGGAACTGATTATAAATCTACAAGACTGCTCCAGCGAGTCAGAATCAGACTTTGATGATAGTGATTTGGGCTGTGAACCGATTTAACAAGAATAAAAACATGTTACAACATCCTTTTGTTTGATTTGCTTGAAACATTCAGAAACTTTGGTTAGAATATCGATAATTTATTTCGACATTATCCCCATGCCTAGTAAAGTCACAGTGACAAGCTGTCAGAGATCATCCTATGTTGGACTAGGTATAGTTACGTTAGTTTTATGTTTTCGGGGACTCCCCCGTACTTTTGTTCAGTTCAGGCTCTCGGTGTCCTCGGTAATTTGGCGGACTTTTTGTGCGGGGTATTTTTAGTCCTTTGTGTGCGTTATTCGATACAATTTATAAGAGATCTATATCAGTGGACAAAAAAGTACCCGGAGGACAGTACCTCGTCTGCGCAGGCATAGGCAAAGTTGTATATTGCATTTTTCTGTTACAATTATTGCAAAGTCATACATTACGTGGTTTTACTTTAATAACAATTATAATTATGTTTTTAAATTACCTATTTGTTAATATTATTTAAATTAATGCTTAGTTTTTTTTAATGGCATTTTTTATTTCCTTGTTTGATTCCTTTCACGTTTTACCTAAAATATAATTTAGTATTTTTGTCTTTTTGTACGACCTCAAAGATCGGCTGTTTGTAGAGTTATGAAGTAATGTATGATGCCACAAAAAAAGCTTAACATGTAAAAAGCTGACTATTAAAAGATCTAAGCAAGGCCTAAGTACAAATTAATCTACAAGAAAATGAATGAAAGACCCACCTGCGGATGTCAAAAAAATAATATTTTATTTACCTATTTCAAAGTTTTACTTACATTATGACAGGTTTTAGGAGATAGCAGCTGTCATAACGGAAGTAAAAACTTTTTTTAAGGGCCACCCCTAAGCTATTATGATTGAAGTGAGTGAAAGGACATTTGCGCTGGATAATGTGAAATTGTGGCTAAGAAATCATCAAACAGTCATGCGGTGAGCTCAATTCGCGCTTATCGTCTTAATTGCTGATAAAACATTCAATGATGTGAGAGAATACGGCCACAAATTTATTATTTCAGGTTAAATAGCTTTATGAAAATAAAGTCTGTAATAGGGTCGGGTTAGCTGGATAAGATAATATACTTCGCCATACATTGTTTTTGATTGTTATTCGTATAACGTTCGGAATTAGGAGCAGCCTTATGTTATTATTCCCATAATAACGTACTTACTTGGATTTACAATACAGCGCTAAACCTCTACACTAAAACGATATTAAATTATATTCAAACACGATTGTTGTTAATTAAAATCAAACATAAACAGAAGCACGGGCTGGTTTATAGTTAGTTTCTAACTAAAACTCTTAAAGGTTAAAAACCAAAAAATTATGAAAGTGCCAATTTAGTCTTTTGGGTATTCACGTGATCTAGGTTTGAGAATGAGGAATTGAGACTAGAGAGAGACATGAGTAGAGGAATCGTCAGAAAAGCTAAAAACTAGTTTTCAAATAACTTCAATATAATTATGGAAGTTATAATGACTTCGAGAAGACCTAACAAAACAATTTAGATCGAGCCGCCTAAAATCACAAAACTTGTGTTTATTCAGTTTTACTTCCATCTTTCACAAACTTTTAAATCAACCCTTTCAGGTCTTCTTTAGATAACATTAATTGTAAAAATACATCGGTCTAGTGTCCTTGTATACGCACTACGATTCATAGGTTCTCAAAAGAGTTCTTAGGTATTGGATACCATTTTTCATAGTCTCATCTCATCTCATCTCAGAGAATTTAGATTTAAGAGGCTCCAGGGAGTAACACTAGCGCCACCAAGGAAAAAAATCATATCTTTTTACGTGTCGAATTTGCAAAAAGTGTCCGTACAATCTCTCAATCACGTCAATAGTGATTCTTAGGACCCACGGCCGTGAACCTAAGGCAAAAAACCTACGACTAGATAGACAGCATTAACGCTAAAAACGGCCGTTTTTGGCATAAATGCTATGTAGTCCCAGGTTCGTGATAATAGGTTCTTTGTCGTGGGTTATAATAATCTCTGTTAACATGATTAAGAGATTGCACGGACACTGTTTGCAATACGATCTGTCAAAGAAGATTGATTTGTATTTCATTGGTGGCGCTAGTTAATCTCCTCAGTCCTGACCTAGAAAATAACAATGGTTTCAATTGTTATGCTAACTGAAGGTGTTTATGTGTCCGACTAATATACATACGGATGCAATAAAGTATTGAGTATTACATACATGCATAAATTCATGCCTGTATCCCGAAGAGGTAGACAGAGAACAGGGTTTGTTATTCGACACGATCCTGACAAAACTCTTTCGCTTTAAAAATATTCATTAGCTGCATGCATGCACACCGGCTAATGTTGATTGATTTTTAAGGTTATCAAAGATACCGAGACTGTCAAACAAATTTTTATTAGGCTGAAGGTTTACCGATTTTACGGTAAAGAATTCAGGTACCTAGTTTCCGGTAGCCCGAATTTTCCTGAGATTTTATAGTGCGAAATCTACTGTCGCAGCCATGATTTAACTAAAATTTGTGAAAAACAAAAATCGTTCTAATTCATCCGTAGTGACTTTTTAACAAGTAACGGCACAGCGAGAGTCAAAGGCAATTTAATCTTCTGTCTGATAACATTGTTTGCGAAGCCTCGGAAAAACTATTGACACAGAAATATCGACCTAGAAAGCTGTAGTCTTTATCAAGGTGTAAGCTGCAAGCTCAGCAGTGCGACACGTTCGTACAGGCTACCATAAAAAACTGTGTGGGTGAAGTACTCTTACCCAGGTTTCTCTTATGATAACCTACGGTTAAACTGTTGTTAATCTTCTCTCAGCAGCTGACAGTAGTTTTTATCAACAAAATGGGATTATTGTACTAGAAGTGAAGTCCTTGAAAATCAACTATTGCGTTACTTTGAATGACAGGATACGCAATAGTAAGAACGAGAAGAGAAGATGTTCTGAGTATAGAACGTTGTAGATTTAAAGAGGATGTAGTGAGTGACCAGAATTATCAGATGGATGTTGCGTTAGTTTTGACCAATTGGTTTGGACATACAGAGATGATGAAGGAAGAAATATATCGAGTGAATGTGGAAGAAAGGACCGGTAAGGGACGCCCCGGACGGATTATCTATCGGCCAAATAGGAAATGTATTAGAAAAGGACAATATATAAAAAAATAATAAAAGGAAAACCTATCTTGCTTCATCAGCTCGGATGCTTGAAACCGATGTTCGTAATGTTGATGTAATGTCGATGCAGCGAATTAGGTCTTAATATTTTGCAAACAGATCTGTAAATCGTAAAATGGTTTCAATCAAAATTCAACGATACCATGGTGTATGAGAGAAAACATTTTTTTATATCATTCAATCCTACCGTTTTGTCGGCGTGATTAACATGTATATCTATGTCAACTTTCAGCTTTCTAGTAGTTGTAGTGTCTGTGCTAAGCAGCAGACAGATAGACGGACAGACAGACAGACGGATAAACATTGCGAAATTGTAATTACAACGGTTTACTACGGAACCCTAAAAACAGAGAGGGTTGAAATAAAAGGGAAGAGAAGAGCCACGATCGTGATAAACTTCTTTCACTTCATCGTCGTTAAAAAAACTTCACGTTGTGCAAGCATCGCATGCGAAGCTGCGATGGAAAAATACCATGGTTAATGATTAGCCATGTTTTTGACGAACAGCTCTATTTCAGTACAATATTTCGAAAGCGCATTTACTGTAGAGAAGCTTGACAGAATTATTTCAGGCAGATGTGTGATTTCCATGATTCATTCGTAAATATTATTTAATCAGTGGGATAGTTTTAGTTTTCAAATACTAAGCTGAAACGTGCTGTGTTCTAAGGTTGTCTTTCAGGTAACTACTACAACTCTCCAAAGTAAACAACGGCTATATTGTAGCTACACTTCTTCTCGGCTATCAAGACTCGACTTTAAAGTCCTGCTACATTTCTAACCTTACGAAGAGATAAATACTGTTAGCAGACAAAAACCGATTATATGTCATTCATCTTAGCCCGGCTGCTTTCTACTGCGCATTATTTCTATAAGCCAAAAATCTTCTAATCCAACTTAAAAAGTCTGAAGACTAGCATACGCGACAAACCCTCCTGTACTTAATATGCAAAGCATCCAACACCGGAGCTCGACAAATTGCGCAGTAAAAAAGGAAACAGAAGAATGTACTCACGTGTATCATCATACTGTAGCCCATTGAGCTCACTGAAGCATTTCTGGACGGCCAGCGTGTGCCAGGGCGTGGGGTCCCAGCACAGTAGCTTGTCGAAGAACGCGGGGCAAAAGTTCCCGCTTAGGTTGAGATTCTTCGCCAGGCATTCCTCTGCCTGGGTGTCATACTCAAACACGCTCTCAGCGCCCTGCAGGGTGTCTAGGTCCTCCAGTTTGACGGATTATGCGTTCCACTTTTAAATTTAAAATCCTGAAGCGTCGTTGTATGTTTTTTGTGACATGAACAGCGTTTTGTTTTTTGAATTTCGAAACTCGTTTTCATTTGTTTCCGCAATGGGCCTGAATTTGCAGTAAGACGGTTTGTATTACGTTTAACCCTGTTTGTTAATAGCATAGTCTAACTGCACTTGCACTTATCGTTACATGATTTGGATTATAAACGTCATTGTGAAAGCTGTCAAATAGTTTAGGTTTCGAGAGGCAAACGCGCGGCTGTCTGCCCGCTCACGGCAGAAACTGTGGTAAATCTTTGTGTCCCCAGAAATTCTGTTGGCATGATAACGTTTGTTTACACGGGTTTGTGTTCTAACTTATCAAGTGTACGATAAGATTCTACGGGGTAAACACCAGGAGACTATTTGCGTTAGGTTCGTGGAAAATCTTATTTCTTCTTTGATTGCGACATTTTCTGCGGTAGTTGGCGTTCATCTGAAACAATACAACGATAATGTCAACAAATCTTTAGTAATCATTTAGATCACTATTTTGTAATTTTTTTGGAGTATTATTTTAATTAACAAAAGAAAGGTGAATCGTAAGCAAATTTACCAATATGTAAAAGCGATAGAAATGTAGCGTTAATCGTGCTTAGAAAAGCTAATTAACTAATAAAAAAATCTTTTTTTAATTAACAAAAGAAAGGTGAATCGTAAACAAATTTACCAATATGTAAAAGCGATAGAAATGTAGCGTTAATCGTGCTTAGAAAAGCTAATTAACTAATAAAAAAATCTTTTTTTAATTAACAAAAGAAAGGTGAATCGTAAACAAATTTACCAATATGTAAAAGCGATAGAAATGTAGCGTTAATCGTGCTTAGAAAAGCTAATTAACTAATAAAAAAATCCCTTGTGAAAAGTTTCTACGAAAAGCGTTATAAGGCTTTAATTTTTTGAGCCTTGAGTTTTTATCTATTATGTTAAATGTTAGGAAAAGATAGATTTTATATGGTGTTTAAATAAAAAAGATATTTTTACTGTCGGTAAGGATAAATAAAATATATAAAAAAATATTTAAAAGTAGGCACATTTTCCTGCGGTACGCAAACTAGGAGACCCCGTAACGTGGGTGCCAGTTTTATCAAAATTATATTGTATTACGGCCATAATACAGAAGTTATCATATAGGTACTTAAATTAAATCAAAAGAAAATCCATAGCTTGCAATTATATATATATATGACCAACCTAATGGCCAACCATTTTATACGAATGGTGCTGAATACCAGACAAATCTGTGTGAGAACGTTTTTCGTGAAGATGGCATTCTTCACGAAAAACGTTTTACTAAACAAACTTTCGTCTTAAAATGCCATCTTTTGTTGATCGCCATCAACTTCTTAAATTAAGTTAAACCTAGTACAAAAATGTACCCGCAGTCTTCTGGTGGAATAATTATGTCCTTGCTAAGGCTTTTCTTACGTAGAACTCGCTCAAACTCACACATTGCTCGATCAATTTAATAATTTTAGTGATTGTAATAAAATGAGTATACTTTTGATAATGAGGTCTGAGGATTTGATAGACAATAAAATTGCGAACATTCAAGGCAAATGTTTCTTTATGTTTCAACTAAGTATTTATCGGAGGAACTGGCCGCCTTGTTTCCGCTTGCCGTCCTGTTCTTCAAAGTAGATAGAGAGACAATCAGGCTGCAGGATTATCTGACAGCTCTACATTCAAAATGGTGGAAGAAGGGGATTTCTTTTGAAATAAGTCCGCCTTTGTACATTTACACTTACCTGTTATTTAAGTTTTTTATTTTGTGCAATAAAGCGTAACAAACAAAGGTAAAATGTACTTTATCAAAATGGTATTGCTAAATAGTCTAGGCGGCTCACTCAGCCACACTTAAATCTCTAATTTGGTTATATCTGAAAGCTTTTTTCTATTCCATGTTTCTAGATGATTGATAAAGCATAATTATTTCTCTGTCTTTCTCATCGTTATTAACGGAATAATGACGAGGAAAACATGTCACGGAAAATGTGACATTCCAATATCACAAATACAATATTTTGTGTTCCGATAACTGATACCTGTCACGTACGGAAACTCCATTAGGTTTCTGTGGGTCGGCTTGGGTTTATTTCTTGGACTGTGATCCTTTTAATTGTACCTGAACTATTGTATGTCATCAAATTTTATGTACTCGTACTTATTGCTTTATGTGTGTGTGTGTGTGTGTCTCTAAGCACAAATAAATGATTTATCTATCTATCTTTTATTTTATTCTCATCCATTGGCGTGTAAAAAAGCATACTCGATATACTCACTGTGAATTTCTGACAAATTTATGTCTTCAGCTAGTCTCGTTAGAATAGATAAGGTAGAGCTAGTGCTAAGCAAGCTAGTGTGGTTCCGCCTAGCAAGCGATATCACTGTGGTTATTAGGTATACCTAATCGTATGCCTGATATACCTAACCTATGGTTTGGACACCTAAGTGTCTTCTTTTTTTGCGCGTGGCAGCTAACCAAAATGAATGCAAATTATTAGTAAAGAATTCTGAACTTCTCAAGCTATTACAAACTGTCTTCAAAAATTTCAGAAAATGGTTTTCTTAATTATCCTTAGTTGGTTTCATAGAGACTTTCGATCCTTATAAATAACAGAATCAAAAGCTTTGTGAAACAATATATAATGAAAATTTCTGTCAACCAAAATATTAACGGCATGCAAAACCCCGTTTTAATTTGCATGTGTAACTTGTAAAGCTATTCCACGAAGAAGGGTAAAATAAATTTACAAAAATACGTACCTAGGCGCGGAGAAAATACTGAAAGGAGCGACACACTCTATAGCCAAGACCTTTTTGATAAACGAGACAGGAGAAAGTGGCATGACAAATTGCAATTCCCGCTTCCGGTTTCTCCCGCAGTTGCATTGAACCCGGGGTTATAGCCGGCTTCTGAACTGTGGATTTCTAAGTAGGTATGTTCCTACTTAGAAATCCATATTTCCTTCATATTTCCCAAAAATCTACGAGAAGGCACCTTCGTGTTTACTTGGGATGTTTTATTAATTCAGACAACTTGGTAAATTTTATTAATCAGATATTGACACACAGGTAGACCATACTGGACTAAACATACAAAAGGTACTTTTTATGTTTCTGAAAACCACGCCAGCAAAATCACGGACACGGCTCGCTTTGCTTTGTTTGAGTACCTATTGAAATATTGGTTTTATCTATATGAAATTTTACGGTAGCCAAATATATTGAATTAAACGTATGATGTGATTCTTGTTTATATTTATGGTGAATTAATTAAGTGAAAAAAACATGGGGTTATTTAGTTATTTTTTTGGTAAGGAAGATGAAAGAAAGTATTTTTTGTTGCCAATTTCCTTTATCAAAAACTAGGTAAATGTTTGTGAGGCGATTCCCATACAAACGTAGTTTGTTTTTAATTTACAAAGGAAGAACCGGATCGTAAATAAACTTCACCAATACGTTAAGAGTATATAAATCGAGGTTCTTAGTATTGGAAATAAACTTAACGAAAAGAAATTAAAGCCCTGTGAAAAGTTTGTATGAAAAGGCTTATGAGGCTCAAATTTCTTTTTAATTCAGTTATTCTCAATTGTAAGCACGAGAAAACCTCGATTTGTGTCCTCTTAACATATAGGTTAAGGTGTCACTGCGAACCGGACCGTCTTTTGTGAATTAAAGCCAAACTACGTTTGTATGGGATTTGCTGCTTCAGGGACCTTATTAGACTTTGAGAGACTTTATATTTTAAGGGGGTCCAGGAAGTAGCACTGGCACCACTCAGGAAAAAAATCTTATCGGAAATTTTTTATCGATCAAATTTGCCAAAAGTGTCAGTACAATCATAGTACGATGCGCGAGCGAAAGAGATAGTTAGACAGGTTTCCGCACTTAGCCTCATAGTTAGGCCATTGTACGTAGCAAACGGTCAAGGTCACGCGACGAGGTATGGAAAGTGCCATGCTCGGAATTTCTCTACGAGATCGAATGAGAAATGATGAGATTCGTAGACGATCGATTAGTAAGATTAGTAAGTTGAAGTGGCAGTGGGCGGGGCACATAGCACGCAAAACTGATGGCCGATGGGGCCGAAAAGTGCTCGAATGGAGACGACATATCGGCAAGCGCAGCGTAGGACGACCAGCTACAAGATGGACGGATGACCTCATCCAAGTGGCAGGAAGATGCTGGATGCAAGCCGCTTCCAACCGCTCTTTTTGGAAATCCATGGAGGAGGCCTCTGTCCAGCAGTGGACTTCTTGTGGCTGATTGATGATGATGATGACGTAGCAAAGGCTAAGGTATATAAATACTTCAGACACTAGGGTTTCCTAACGATGTTTTCCTTCACGGTTAGCGATTGGCAAATGTAACTTAGAAAACAAAGTCATTTGTACATGTCATGATTCGAACCCACGACCTCCCGAATGAGAAACCGGCGTTCTACCGCTCCCTGCCACCGCTCCGAGCGGAAGGGATGACGACGAAGTTAAATAAAAGAGAACAGTTCGTTAGCTTTTACTGTCCAGGTCACGTTTAAAAGGCAAACTAGAGTTAACTTCCTTCTTCATTTAAAAAAAATACTTGCGGTTTCATCGTGTTAAAATATAGAAGATTCTCTATGTAATCTTTTTACATTTTTGGCTTAATATTAGAGTTTTATTCCTGCCTTCCACAACCAACAACTTCATCAAAGCTACTTTCAATAGAATTTGTACGAAGTTTTCCTTTTATAAGTTGGTCGGCCATTACTCGTTAACTTGTAAAGCCTATTAAGCCGTGGTAATTTTTCTTTTAACTTTGTACGGCCTTGCATTTCTTTACATTTTTAGTGTACAATATCTTATCTTATTATCATATCTGTTGTTCAGGATAATCCTGCAACTTTCGTTGGTGCTCTTCGCTCGACGTTCAATGAATTAAGAGCATTTGTGAGCACAAAATAAAAAGCAATTGAATTTATTTATATATTATGTTGTATAAAAATGCTTGCAAATTTTTCCATAGCATTGTGTTATGAATGCTACAGAATTTTCAATTCCGCCCGGGAAGCGAAGAAAACACGGAGAAGACGCCATAAATCGCTAAGAAATAAGACGACAAAATGGTGACCTCATAAAATCTCCATTCCTTCATTTTTATGCAATTCAAACGCTTAATTTAAATTTTCATTGGCAAACCCCAGGGCGGAATGAAGCGGCAACATTGTTTTGTGTCCAACGCCACCGCGCAGATGTCAGCGCTGCACGAGACATCCACCAAGCAGCGGGATCGCAAACTAAAATGACGACCGCTCGTGATTAGTACAGTACGATAGCAGGACTATTTGATAAATGCATATTATGAGTAATATTACATTATTTTCATGCTTTACTATTACAGTTCAATGTACATTTCAAAGTCGATTAACCCACAGATTAACGACTGGGAAGACTCGGCTGCGCAATATACGAGTACATCGCATTGTCATTGCTAAGAATTTATACAATCTGCATAGCGTGCCTCCAAGGCATCAAATTCGTGAATCAACTTTAGGTTAAATGCTCGGAGCAACGTCAAGCTCTCAGTAAGAAAATGCCTAATTGATTCGGAAACAGACTAGAAAAATAAGACTAAGAATGCATAAAATCTGCATTGCGCGCTTCCAAAGCATCAAATTCGCGAGTCAACTCTAGGTAAAATGCCCGTAGCAACGTCCAGCTTTCAGTCTGACAGTTGTCACAAATATCTCGGCGCTTTTGCCTCCAGCCCGGAATAATTGATAAAATGCCTAATTGATTCGGAATCAGACTAGAAAAATAAGACCAGGAATTCATAAAATCTGCATTCCGTGCTGCCAAGGCATTAAATTCGTGAAACAACTCTAGGTACAATGCACGCAGTGCAGTGCAGCTTTGATTCTGACAGCTATCACGAATATGTCGCGTCAAGCGCTTTCCCCCTCAGCCCGGAATGGTGACAAAAAATTCCTAATTGATTCGGAAATAGCCGCGGAGGCGGCGCCTATTTCCTCTTGTTGCCACTTTGGGCGTAATATTTTATCCCACCAAAACATAAATGTGATAAATCAGGCCAAGTTGTCGTCTCAAAAATACAATTGATATGAAGGAATTATGATAAGAAACCTCACAGCAGATAAGTTAAAATTACGTATTGTCCGCTTATTACGCGCTCAATATGCCATATTATTATGTCTCAAAGTACGACCCAGTCATCCTGTATAGTTTTAATGATTTTCGATTTTTCTATTACTATTCTTTAATGAAGCGCTAATAGTAGTTTTTGAGACAAAAATATGATCATTATTTTTTTCCTAAATTCAATGGCTATGGTTCGAACTTGTTGAAGCAGAGTGACAGCTTGGGATACGGGAATGACCTTCTAAACTAAATTAACGCTCAGTTCAATCAATACCAACTCTCAGAAGACTCGAAAGGCAACATAAAATGAGAGAACTTTTATGTACCTAATTAAAAATTAAGAAAATTCAACGACGCCGCTTTATTTTTAGGTGTACATAGACTTTTGGCCACCATGTTAAGACCTGCTAACAAAAACGCTGATGTTCCTTTATTTTTTTATTTTCATGATCTTGAATATTTAGTGGGCAGTTAATGTACCAAACTTCAATAGCGACTATTAATGTAACAAACTTCAAAAGCTTTAGCTCAATTAAAAGTAGCTACCGTAAACTTGTATGATCTATCAGTGAGTGTAAATTGCGATTATTGTGCCTCAATGTTTCGGAAACTTAACTAGCTGGATGCCTGGAATTTAGAGGAATGTTTTTTTTCGTTAATATATTATTAGATATTTTTTAGGCCTAGCACACTGTGCGCCTAGGTATGAAATACAACAGAACTACCGAATAGACAATGTCGGTATACTAAGCACACGATCAACGGTAAGGCATAAGTGCGGAAAAGTAAAAAAACGTTCCCGTATAGGGCTAATTAATAGTTGGCTTTAGCTCCGCTCATTTCGCTTTTACAGGAGATATCGAAATTGTGTATCTACTTTATACTATGTACCTAACAGTGATAATTACAATTGAACGTAAAGAAAATGCCACAGGCTCATTCTCTCCCTATGTACAGAGCTTATTCAGAATTATGTACCTATCTAGACATCCACTTAGAAATATTTTAAAAATATTTTTATTTTTGTTATTATGCTCACAAAACGATTCAAGTAAAGCTAAGGCAGTTGCGAATTCATTCCATTCAAAGTAAAGCTATTCTTCTGTGGCAGCTGTGACCCGTGCCGTGCCCGTAAAAATGGAAATTAGATATGCTGCCTTTTATTACCATTTTATGTCCTTGTTTTTGTCTTTACAAAAGGCTAATTTGAAAATTTTATTATTAATAAGGATAGGTACACAATCTCATTAGAAGGATTCATGTTTCTTACGTTTGTCTTAATAGAAAAAGAAAGTTAAGTCAGAAATGATTATGGTCATGTTACAGTGAACAAACCAAAAGTTACAGGAACTAACTAAATTAGCTAGCCGGTCTTCAATTGAACACCCCTCTCCTGGTTTACAGTAGAAACTGCTTTTCCAGCCGAATATTTCAGGGACTAAATCTGGAATTTGTACCTGTATTTTAATTTAATAATATAGTTTGAACCTCCCGACTATGGAGAGTATCTAAGTACTCGGAACATTCTGCAGTGTTCACAAACAAGTAGCAAATGAAAATTGGTTTTGCTTGTTTTAATTTACGCTTTTCATTCTGGCATGAGCCGTTGAAAGCCTTCCCTCTGGAAAAAAAAACATAGACATGTTTTCCGTTAGTGGCGCAAAATAGTAGCAGGTGTAGGTACCGTGAAACTACACAATATACACTTAAAAGAAGAAGTGCGCCTCGCTGATAACTGGTCTGAGCTGTGGCATGGCAATTAGTATGGAATTTGACTGTTAGACGATTGGGATCGCTCAGGATTTGGTGCACGTAATAAGGCCCCTGAGCTTTGGCCCTAACTCCATTCAGGGCACCAGAATTACATGGTTCACTGTGTTTACTTATAATCTATAAGTCTAGATTAATCGTCCATTATGTACATGGAATTGTCATAATAGCCTATGAGCTGTAGTTTTATAAGATGCGACCTGGCAGTCCACTAACACACATACTAATATTAATCAGTGGGTAATTTTTAATTTAGTTCTAATATGAAAGTGGTAGAACTACGCGGTGGTAGCCTAGTGGGTAGAACATTGCACTCGGAAGCGGGAGACCCAGGTTCGATTCCCAGTGCGGGCATGTACCTATGACTTTGTTTTCTAAGTTATGTACATTGTGAAGTTCTAGTAGGAATACCACTAGCTAACAGTGAAAGAAAACATCGTGAGGAAACCTGGGTGTCTGAGCTATTCACATACCTCAGCGGTTGAAATCGCCAATCCGCGGTGGGCACGCGTGGTGATTAAGCTCATACTCTCTCTCTCTCTCTCTCTGAGAGAAGGCCTGTGCCCTACAGTAGGACGTATATAGGCTGCTTATGATAAAAGTAATTTTAACCATTTAACCAATACGCTCTATAGCCTGACTTTTAAACGTAAATCGAATATTGTAATTAATTTTTTGAATACAAACTGAATGGACTCCGTCACTATGCTATGCTGTGGTAATCCATCGGTAGACCGCAACCCTCATATTCTAAAGTAGTCGTATATATACACGTACATAACTTGTCTGGGTGTTCACATACCAAAATAACATAAAAATAAAATCAGCGCATAAAATCGCAATTCATGGTGTGCGCGCGTAGTGGCCCATACTATCTCTCACTGAGAGATGGTCCGTATGTAAGGCTGTTTATGCATTTAAACCTCCATTGAGTAAGAGCATTAAAGCCCACGGAGATATCTACATAATTGAAAGCCCCGGGGATTGACGAGGTATTGTTTTTTCATAAAATATGCATGAGCTCTTTTACCATTAATTTGCAGACCATTCGTTATTTTCGACCGCCGGATTGCCAACATTTCCGGTTTTGCTACTTAAATACTGTCATTTGTTTTCCGTATTGATCGGTCAGTGCATAGAGTTCTTTTATACTCTCCAATGGAATTGTAATCTTGCTTGCAATATTTTGAATAATCAGCGAGATGAGCTTCAAAATAAAGAAAGTTTCGTCTGGTTTTAGTAACCGTAGACCGTCTATTCTAAAATGATACAGGCGTGAGTTTACGTATGTGTAGTGATCGTAAATGTTGTGCGGTTTAATGTTGAACTAAGTATTTTTTAAATTGTATTCTTCGCCGAAAGCTATAAACAAAGCTGTAAATTAATCACATAATGTGTATTTCCATGTTTGTGATGTGCTTGCCTGATTACCATGGCACAGGGTTTCCTAGGTGTGGAAGTTATTACTTTTTTATTCATTTACAAATCCCAATGTGGCCTACACAAATATCAGCACTTCAATATGGGAACACATAAACTAGTTCTAATGTTAATACTTTGATAGGAAAAAGAGTAAGAATGACGAATAAAATTGTTATGTAATCAACTGAAGTCCAAAATTAATTAAAAAAACAAAATGACGCCAGGTCGCCGCTGCTTTTTGTAATAATTTGTGATACTGCGGGCAGCAACAGAAGAAATTAATGGTATTGAAGTACTAATACTAGTACTATTGCGTGGTAGTCTAGTGGGTACAACAACAGCGGTGGTAGCCTAGTGGGTACAACATTGGACTCGGAAGCGGGAGACCCAGATTCGATTCCCAGTGCGGGCATGTACCCATGACTTTGTTTTGTACCTATGTTATGTACATTTGTGAAGTTAAAGTAGCAAAACCACTCGCTAACGGTGAAGGAAAACATCGTGAGGAAACCTGAGTGTCTGAGCTATTCACATAGCTCAGCGCTTGAAATCGCCAATCCGCGGTGGGCACGCGTGGTGATTAAGCCTATACTCTCTCGTGGATCATACAGGATCGTGGCAAGTGAAAAGCCTGGTCTCTGTCTACCCCTTGGGGATACTTGCGTAAGCTTAATTCAGAAAAGCTGATATTGTTGCGCGATTTCAAAGGTTTTATAACAAGTTAACAAAATGTAGCTTGTCGTTCTGACAAGTGGCGCGTTTATCTTTCTGACAAGCTACAAGCTGAAAAATCAACAAAAAAATATTGGGGAGATTTTAGTCATAGACATCCACATAATTATAACAAATGAATCTGTAAATTTCATCAGCGTTTTAGCTTAATCTCTTTATATATCATGGTGAAAAAGTAAAAACTCTCACACATAGTTATATATGAAACGAGTCTAATCGCGATTATTTATTCGGTAAAACTTGACCTTAGATTCCCGACATTTCGGCAACGTTGGAAAATTTTACCCGATAAATAATCACGATTAGACCCGTTTATCGCGACTACGTATGAGCATCGCGAGTTATGAAAAAAATACTAAAAACTCACATTCAAGTTATACAGCGTTTTACTTAAAGAGCTTCAGGGTTCTACTTTTTTTTATGAAACTGTGTGTATCCGTGCATTGCCTTCGTATCTCCAGTTGGAGTTTCCTTTCTACGTCACGATCCAATTTGTCCTTCTATATTTGTTTTTTTTTGTCACGGACAACAAGTTCGCAGCATCATCCCCTTCAGTATAATTTGCTGTTTTGCGGCTTCCCAGCCTTAACTACCAGTGGTTTGTAATTACTGAAATACTGTAAAGATACTTTCAGCTTCATGGTGGACCTTTGAATAATGTATACTAGTTTAGTTGTCGCAACTTGAATTTGTTTCTTCCACCTCAAAGGCTTTTTTTGTGTCGGCCATTACATTACATGCCCTACGGCCGAGTTTTATTGCAAGAAGACAGTTTCTGCTTTGCACTCTGTGATGTTATGTAAACTGAATTAGCACTCTCTTATAGAATCTTCTCCCTTCGCTTCATCTTGTTTGCAAATCAGCCTTGATTATTTAAATATAGACAAATTATATTGCAAACCTGTGATAACCACTGACTGACCGATTTTGACTCGATGTTTTTGTTCGGGATAGTTCAGACGAACTTTGTAAAAAAGTTACTTTTACGCTTTATTAATAAATTCATGTGCATCAATGGGCTATTAGAAATTAAAACGGGAAATGTTCGTACTTGCGTCATCAAAAACTAATAACTGCATTCAACAGATTCTCTTGTCAATATTAGATAGAACTAAACTAGCAAACTAGCTTACTTCTATTAATTTCTAGATCCAACGTTTCTCAGAGGACTCAGGGGTATTACGCAGCCGGCTAGCAAATGAGGTTTTATAATAGTGTGCTAATAACTGCTTCCATTGAACAAGACTCGCAATAGTATCCGACGAATTAATTGAAATAAACATTTGTGTTAAGCTTTTGCTCAATGAAAATGGCTTAAATATTGAAATGAAATAAAAAGGTTTTCACGTTCTGCGTTATTTCAATAACATTGTGTAAAATATGTGAGAAGGAAATGAAACCCGTCAAACACCAAAATGGAAATAAATTATTGATTTCTGAAAGAATTTTGCGTATTCGGAGAATGTAACAGCCCTATCACACTAGCGATTTGCGAGTGACTTGAAAGCGATGCGATTGCGCGGCGAGCACGCCGCAAAAACTCCGCGATGACGCGGAGTTGCTACGTCCTGCATCCGTCTCGCATATAATCCGAACACTGAATCTAGATCCCATAGGTTAGCTTTATAGTCTTGCACAATACCGTTTTTATTAAATCAAGCGGCCATTTATTTTACGTTATTGAAAGAGAATGACCCGTTTTATGGCTCATACGTCTATTTATCGAGGCTTCGGCCTCAATTTATTGTGTTAACTCACCTACCGAGTCTCTTATTGCCTTCGTCGGGTGCCCACTGCTAATAGTGACGAGCGGGGAATGATTTTCTCGGAGATAGATTGATAGATATAATATTCTTTTTTGTATGTACATCAGGAATTACATTAATTGCTGCCTTATTACTAAAAGTAATTTCTTCCAGACAACCATTCATACAGAGAATATTCTCGCATGATGAGAAGTAACCCTAATTGAATTTTATTACAATAATTCATAAATAATTAAATAAAAAGAAATTATTAAAATTATACAGTAAACTTAGTGATGATAAGAAATCGTTTTCAATTTATAGAGACACATCTCTACTCACAAAACGATAAAAAGCTTTAAGGTGTGTAGCGATGATAGGCGGGAATTTAAAAATATTCACAGTTTGACAATTTTTTAACTAAACTGGGCTGTTTGGTTATATCATTTACGACATTAAAAAAAAACTTATTATTAAACAAAAACACGACCTAAGCCAAGTACTAAGTTCTAATCGTTCCCCAGAACTCACGTTGACCATAAAAATAAGAAAACTGGTTATCTAGTGCATGCGCTGCGATACGATAGGTACCGACCACGTACCGACTTCTTCAAGTTATTATGATGGACAAGATTGAGGGGATGTGGTGTGTTACAAGATGAAGGAGTCGTGGCTCAGATACATCAGGGAATGGATGGACGTATTGGCAAGAAATGAAGAAGATTATCGGGAGCTGACGGCAAACGTCCATTTTTGCAGAGGCTCAAGTGAAAAAAGAAAAAAAGCCGACTGCTAAAAAGCCTTAAATCTGGTCCTACGTGGAGCATGCTGTCTTGCTCGCACAATTTAACTATAGAAATAAAAGATATGTGTAGGTGTGTAAATTATTTTTTCAATTTATATCTCAGATAGATAGATAACACTTTATTGTATACAAAAAAAGAAAATTGCACAGATATTTCTTAACCTAAAAGTACAGACGGCTGCCTTATCACTAAAAGTGATCTCTTCCATGTATCTCATGATACGGATTTACTCTAGTATGCGATACATAATCAATCGACCATAAAAACAACTGTTGGTACTTAATCTATGTAAAACTAATATTAATTAGTATTAGTAATTAGTATGAGATGTCATGCTGCATTTTGTATACCTACCACAAATAAATATTATTATTATAAAAAAAGACAAAGTCATGCCTGTGTCCCGGAGGGTTAGGCAGAGACCAGGGTCTGCCACTTGCCACGATCCTGACAGATGTCCTTCGCTTCATCAACATTAATTAGTCGTTGCATGCACGCTTGCCGATTTTGGGTACTTTTTATCTTGCCTTTTGCTATTACATCCCCTATTTGGTCGAAGTATGTCCGCCTGGGACGTCCATTACCGGCTTTTCCACCCACATTCGCTCGATCCGGCCCCCACATTCGATTCTGGGGGCCGAGGTACATTCGTACAAATGGCCTCAGTTTGGGTGTATTTTCATGTTTGTAACGTTCTTGCCTGGTCACCATAGCACAGGGGCCTAGTTTGAGACCAGGTCGAGTAATTGTATAAGTTATTATTATTGTTTGTTTTCGTATTTTTCTCTCATAAATGAGGTGTGCTTGGGCACGGACCGCAGCCAAGTGCATTGCTTTTATTTTTATTGGTGGTCTAAAAAATTGCGTACTATTCTGCATGTATTTAAGACTAGCTGCTGCCCGCGACTTCGTTCGCGTGGTAATTTTGATGTGTATTTTTCCGGGATAAAGAATAGCCTATGTGCAAGTCCAGACTATAATCTATCTCTGTGCAAAATTTCATCCGGATCCGTTCAGCAGTTTTTGCGTGAAAGTGTAACAAACATCCATCCATATATACAAACTTTCGCGTTTGTAAAATTAGTAAGGATTACAGCTTTCTATACCTGAATATGGGTGGACGGGTGGATGTGTACTTTTTTTAAGATTAGCGTGTAGGGACTTTGGTATAATGCCAGTTGCCGAGAGTACCTACTAAAGGCACAGTAACTCACATTGCTCACCCGCCATGGAGATTGTATTTCTGCTGAGAGTTCTGTGTACTTAGCAATTTTTTTCGGTGTGCACAGAAACTAAATTGTGTGTGTTAGGGACTGCAATATCAATGAGGTATACTTCTTTTGTTGAGTTTATCAACGATGTTTATATCTGGTCTATTGCAGTGAACAGTTTTATCAGTGATGATAGACCTATCCCAGTATATTTTCAAATTAGCGTCTTCTAATGTAGTCGCTGGTTTGTGTTTGCAGTAGGCTACTTTTTCTTTTATGAGTTTGCACTCGAAGGCGATGATCTATTGTTATTATTATCGTCATTATTATTATTATTATTATTTATTTTATTTATTAAGGCACACCAACAGCACAAACACATTATAAAGGTTAACTAAAGTTAATTAACAGAGGGCTGGCGTTTGTGCCAATTACAGGTGCGTACAGCACTCACAGGTTCGCACTATTGGCTTATTCTAATAAACAACATATATATATATATATATATACGACTATTATTAGACTTTTTCTTCAAGAAAAAAAGAAGAACAAGTTTTAATATAAGTGAGTATCTTTCTCTCCACATAATTTCGCGTGGTGGGCAGTCGAGTGACTGGCGAGGTCCCCAGTAGGGGACCTGTAACAAAGTTAACTTTACCTCCCGCATTATTAAATTTTGCTTAGAGTGCAGTTTTTACTACTAGCTTTTATCGTCAAAGTGTATTTGCAATTATGTTACGAAGCACTTGCGCTGTCAGTGAACGCGATAAAAGTTTCCTAACTAGTTTAAATGGATCATAAAGGGTTGATAGTTGCGTTACGCCGTCCGAGCATGCAGCAGCACAACTGGTGAAATAGGAGGTCATGCAATTAGGAACTTATGAAACTAGGATTTGTAAACTTGTCCATAACACAGTGAAGGCCGCTAAATGGCAGACGTGGTCAACTTAGAGCAATTCTTGACTTAGAGCCATCGCCCGCGACGACTTTTGTACGCGCATAGCAAATTTTTTGTTTTTTTTTTTTTACGGAAGTGCGGTGAATCGAGTTTATAAGTGGCCGTGAGGGATTGCTTTTAGTCTTGAAATATATGTAAATACGTACTTAGTACTAGTATACACAACAATAGTCCATTACCACGGAGAAAACTTTGAAATAGCGAAAAAAGTATCAGCTATTCTACCATAGTAAAAGTTTTTCATATTGACGAGTGTTCTGTTCAATTTTCAGATGTATATGCACTTAGGAATTTTGTTAAGCCCCTTTCTATACCTCTAATATCTCTATGTATACAAGTATATAATGTATTCAAATCCCAAATAGTACGAGCACAATGACTGCAATTCGTCAGGCCCTGAAAGCTGAACAAATGGCAAGCACCGGGCATTCACCAAGTTAGCTCATTTGGGCCGGAGCGTTGCTCTAGTTTCTACACTAAGAACTGATTTCGTAGTAGAGACAGTTGAATAATTCCACAATCCACTTCTGCCCGTTACGCGCATCAAATCCTGACCGATTCCAATCATCAACTGTCAAATTAGTATGGAATTAGTAACTTGCTTGTTGTTGATACAGCCTGTATGGGGCACTGTATACGGTTCTACAACAAGAAGATATATTAGATTTACCACCGACGTGGTTTAAAACGACGTGTTTTAAGCATTCTCTGTGCAAAAAAGCCTACTATAACATTAAGGATTATTTGGAAGACGTTAAGTTAAAACGTGTTTTGAAAAGAATAAATATGGAGTTTCTTTGTTAGCTTCTTCTCCACATAATCTATTAATTGTGAAACTAACAGCTTTGATTAAAAATTTTGAGTTTGAGTTTTAGGGTATGATTTTGGGCCTTCTTACAAAAATACCAAACGAACTTTTTTATAAAAACACGATCCCTCAGAGGTAGTTTAAATAGTATGTGATAAAGAGATAAACGTAACCATAAATTATTTAAACTGCCTCCGAGGAGTGTTTTAGAGAAATTGTGTTTTTATACAAAAGACCGTTACACTTTACCCCTCTAATACAGGATACCAAGTAAATAATAACCTCTGTACCTTCGTTAATATTATATTGTTTATTCTCTTGAGAGCGCAGGGAGAGCACAATATAATATCGTAATATCGAGCAGTCATCGCGAAACTGCCTTCCCTGTGCTTGAATGTTTAACATTCAATCTCGCGCTATTTGTTTATCATATTGACGTGCTTTATTAGATTTATGAAGGATGGAGAAGTAAAAAAAAATATGTTGCCTATAATTTATTTTACCTACTCTCCAAGTTATTTACCAAGCACCAATATTAACACAAATATACAAAACCAATATGCAAGAGTGGAGACAGAGACCATGTTAACAACTACCGTCCATTCTCAATATTACCTTCAAACTCAAAATTATGAAAAAAAATAATTTTACTATAGATTATATAGATACCTAGATAAAAATAATGTTGTTTTAGAAAATCAGTTTTGCTTCCGTTATTGAAGATCTACTAATGATGATATACACGCTCTAACAGATTGCGTAGTATCCAACTTAGATAAAGGTATAAATGTTTCCCAATTTTCTCAGATTTAGCAAAAGCTTTTGACACCGTCTCCGTCAAACTCCTTGTTACAAAACTTGAGAATATAGGTGTCAGAGGAAATGGTACCAAAACGTTAGAGTTGGTACGTATATCAGTAAAGAGTAACTGATTGCCTCAGTATTCTTGGTCCGACACATTTCCTGGTATACTTAAATGATCTTCTTTGGAAAAAAAAGTTATTTTCTATGCATACGGCTCCTTTCTTTGTTTGCGGTACCAGGTCAGACATTTTTGAAGTGGCACAAAAGGTGTATAATACATACACAAGGTGTATATATACACCCGGCTATGCGCAAACAAACTTACACTAAACGTCGAGAAAACCAAATTTCTTACATTTTCAATGAGAAAAAAAACATTGATAATAATCTACAAATATTTGTTCATGTCCAAATCAATCACAAAATTCTGATAATTGTCAATGCTTGAAATCAGACAACGTTTGTTAAATAAAATATTTAGGGATCATCATAGACCACCACTTCCGTGTGGCACCGGATTAAGAATAACGTCACTCCATTTCCTTCCGTGGATGTCGTAGAAGGCGACTAAGGAAATCAATTACCAGGAGACGGGCAGCAGCGTCTTCCTGAGATTCCAACCGCATACTGAGATCGCCAACCCGCCTGCAATCGAAGCTGCGAAGGAGGCCTATGTCCTGCAGTGGGCGTCAAATAGACCACCACTTAGATTTTAAGGGACTTATTAAATTAAGTACCTCTTCCTCTTCCTCTGACGTTTTAACCGTATGACAGTTTTTTATCCTGAATACACTTTTGTAGCAGCATGCTAAATACAAACCAAACCCTGCTATGCAAGACAAAAGGCGTAAATATAGGGTCTGTGAATATGACAGACTCTTTAGGACCACATTCAGCCAAAAATACTCACCTTTCCTCGCACCTTGCATTTACAATAAATTAAATAAATTACTTGAATTTCATACATTTAACAAGTATTACTTTAAAACTATACTAATTAAGTGGCTGCAAAATCTAATCTACTCGGAAACCGAGAATTTGATAACCATAACTAGATCAAAAATTCTGACTTCTGATTGAAATTACAAAACACAATAAAAAATATTACACAATATCCTAGTTTTCTATATTTGTCTAGTACTTGCAGAAGTTACTGCATTTCAATAAATAAAGTAGTTTCTGGTCCCTTCCCACAGCGCAGCAGTGTAGGTCTAGTTTGTAATTAAATTAATGGGTGGGTGGTGGGCACCCGTGGTGATTAAGCGTATACTCTTTCTCTCTCTAAGAGAAGGCTTGTGCCCTGCAGTGGGACCTATAAAGGTTACATAAAAAAATAACTACATCACACACCCTCTCACACACATTCACTCACAAACATACAACACAAAGAGAGGTTCCCTACTTACTACACACGCTTTGATTTTAATTTGTTACTAATATTAAGTATTTTAGATTACATATTACAAATTATATTCTTTTTGTTGCACTAACCCGTGCTGAGGACAATTTTAAAAACCTATTTATGTCCATGGATGCATGGGTGGAATTTTTAGCCTCTAACTAAATAGGTTTTTACATATTTCAAAGTCAAAGGGAAAAACTTTATTCACTAAAGAAACAAAATGTTTACTTAATGAACGTCAAAGCTGTTGGTTTCACAATTTTATGTACAAACACGACCTGTAAACGTACTTACAGTCCCTATCTATCGGGATGTGGCGCTGTTTGCTGTATGTGATACAGGCACTAAGCCTAGCTCAGTAACAGATGCTAAAGTTTTTGTGCTATTTTACTTGTATCAGTGCTGTAAAACTATAGCATATCTTCTACTTATTTAGTCAATAAAAATTATCTTATATAATTTATCTATCTTATCTTATATTTAAATTTGTGGCAAACCCTGGTATCTGCTAGAGTTGCCAACATGTTTTAAGGCAATTATAGCATTTTGCAGAATATCCTGTGACAAAGTACACCCCATAAAAATATTGTGTTTTTAGAAAATCTGCTAATATAATGACTAAAATAATAACAAATACCTAGTGGTACGAAGGATCGTGCGTGGCACAGAATTTTAACCATTTAAGACTCGTTCGACATGCGTAAGCAAGTAAAATAACCATTGAGTTGGTCGGCCCCGCCCAAGACGTTTGAACTATTTTTAGGGTTCCGTGCCCAAAGGGACCCTATTACTAAGACTCCGTCTGTCACCAGGCTGTATCTCATTAACCGTGATAGTTGGACAGTTGAAATTCAGATGATGTATTTATTAAATGCTTAAAACAGAATAAAATAAATATTTAAGAGGGCTCTCATACAACAAACGTGATGTTTTTGCCGTTTTTTGCTTGATATTAATAACGACAGCAGCTGGTAGACGCTGAATATTCGAATCTTGTATAAATAATAGTACGGAACCCTTCGTGCGCGAGTCCGACTCGCACTTGGCCAGTTTTATTTTTTATTTTGAGCTGTTATCGCTTATAGTAATGTAAAATTTATTTTTGTTTTGTTTGCGGTTGTAAGTTGAAATGGCAGTGGGCGTGGCACATAGCACGCAGAACTGATGGCCGATGGGGCCGAAAAGTTCTTGAATGGAGACCACATATCGGCAAGCGCAGCGTAGGACGACTAGCCACAAGATGGGCAGATGACCTCATCCAAGTGGCAGGAAGACGCTGGATGCAAGCCGCTTCCAACCGGTCTTTTTGGAAATCCATGAAGGAGGCCTATGTTCACCAGTGGACTTCTTGTGGCTGAATGATGATGATGATATTTTTGTTCAAAAAAATACTTTTCAAAAAAATTTATTAACCGAAGAACCCTTCTATAAAATGACCCCTTAAAATTTTGCTAACGAATTCAGTATAACCCTATACTTTTTGAGTTTTGAAAGTCTAGGAAATTAGTAACTAGCAGTCATTCCGAGAGACTTATTGTTATCATACCTCCATAGCTGTAGTCTTAATTGATATGAACACTACAGCTCACAGTTTATATTGACCTTATTCTCCGATATCAGGCATTTTGTCCGTATCTTCCAGATGGCGGTAAATAATATGGAAATTCCATAGCGATACGCTCTATCTATGTGAACCTCACCAGCAAAATCTACGAGAGGTATTGCTCGGCTCAATATTGCAACTTTATTTGCATTTAATTGGCAAACCTGTGAGGCAATGTCAAGCTTTCAGAGACATATTTACGTAAGTGTATACGGGGAAAAACTTCCTTGATGGTTAGGTACACTTTGTACTTATATAAAACTAGCTGACTCGACAAACATTGTTTTGACTACGACCTACGACCTATATACACAACTAAATATGCACAAAAAAAATTATAAAAATCGGTGAAGCCGTTTCGGATGAGTTCGATAACAAACACTGTGACACGAGATTTTTGTGTATTAGATTATGTTTGGTTAAACAAACGTATTTCCAAGTATGTGTATGGGTGTATTTGTATGTTGTATGTGATGTCCTTTTAACTGTAACTGGTAACCATAGTATACGGAAGAGCGGGTAATCGTGCTCTTAAAAAAATCTTACTATAAAGGGAAATGCAGATCGTATGCCTGGAGACGGCCGGTCCGACTGATGTTCGTCGGATATTATAATTTATGGTACGTCATGTGAAACGGAGGATATTTTATTTCGGAGTTTATAGTGCGCGCGCAGAGTTGACATGTGTTCGCCACAATAGCACAGCGTATCCTAGTTTGGGAGCAGCACAGTGATTGTGCTGTGTGAAAGTAATTATTGTTATCAATTTGGAATTAATAGTTGGGTAACGTTACAGCTATAGAGGAAAAACGGAACTATTTATTTAGCGCAGACATTTACAGACAAAACCCATAGTCAAGGCCTTCAGGTAACTGCTAATCCAGTGACAGTATCAAGATTGACTGTGTTTGAAGTAGTTTGCAGTTAAAGATCTTAATTATGAAACTGTTATGACGACTTCTATTTATGAAACTGATATCGACATTTCTATAGCGAAGTTTTGATATTTGCGTTAGTGTGACTCTATGCCCGGCAGATAACTTGAACAAAAATCCGCGTAGTAATTCTGAGTTTGCGATGGACATTTAAGAGTTTTTTTTTTTTAAATATATACATAAATAAGCATACATACAGAGATAAGCTCGGCTTTGTATTATTATTATTATACATAAGCTCACACCCATACTCTGGAGAAGTAGGCAAAGATAAGGGTTTGCTACTTGCTTGATCCTGACCTACCTCTTTCGCTTCATCAACATTAATTTGTTAATTTAACTAAAAAAAGTCCGAAGAATTCTAAGCCAGCGCCCTCACAGAAGGGACGTGGGGCGAGGGCGCGATTTCCATGCAACGCGTCGCGTCTTTTCCGCGCCCCCGCCCCGCGCCCCTTCTGTGTGGCCGCCCGCAATTTGCTTACAATACAAAATTGCAGTATTTATTTAATGAGACATTTTACATGAAAAAAAAAGGTCCAAAAAAGATAAAATTTCACACGTGAAGATACTACGCCGATCTTGGCCAAAAGCCTCTGGGAGCCAAACAGTCGGTAACAGGTGAAGTTTCTTTATCACAAAAGAGAACCCCAGCTGAGTACTTTTATCCCCAAAATTCTCGCCTTCACACGAAATGGTATCTTAGAATTATTAGAAGGACAGGTCAGATCTAAGAGGGTTCACCTGTAGACAATTCGCACATAAACTTCATTTTTATCATCTTTAAAATGAGGTCCGAACTCGGATACTCCATATCAGCGTCTTCACACAATGGCAATAAGCTATGAGATTGCAACAATTACATTTTAAAGCCTCAGTCTCTTGTTGAAATTTACAAAGCGCGATTATACTTGATTTATAAGCCTTATTTTGTAGTGGAAATCATAACTATTTTAAAGCGGTTTACTAAGTAATAGCGACGAAAATTATTTCGTAGCAATATTTATGTTGGAGCCATGATTTTTTAAATGATTTCAATAATTTCTAAACAGCCTTTAAACGGGTCGATTATTGAAATATTCGTAATAGTTTCAAAAAAGTTTTATAGTAAAGAATAAAAATGCAAGAAAATCCGTGAAAACTGGAAAATTCGGAAAAAAACTGAAAAAGAGGAGGCTTTATAATAAGGTTTATAAAATTTTAATTTCATTAATTGTACGTTGAATGATACTCTCCAAGTATAAGTATTGCCTCTTATGGGCATTAATGGCACATTCGGCAGCAACTCAACTTTTGCATATTTGTTGCAAGGTAGCCCTTAGCATAATTGATTACGGTGCGCGTATGTAAAATTGCCGTCAATTTTTTTAAACGTTTATTTACTAGTACTATGCTCGGGAGATAGCTTGGACAAAGAATTTGCGCAGTCAGGATGAGCTTGCGACGTACGCGCAAAAGCATATTTTTTTAAATGTTTAGTTATTTTTAATTTGACTAAAGTCCGGAGAAGTTCCCCTCATTATGAAAAATTTGACTTTATCGGAAGTAGCGTGATCCGGCAGATTGTACTGACACTTTTTACAAATTCGATCTGTAAAAAAAGATGTGATTTTTTTTCTCGATAGCACTACTGTTGCTTCCTGGAGCCCCTTAAATAAGATTTTATCCAATTAATATAATAATAACCTCCACACAATACAATCACTTGACCTGGTCCCAAACAAGGAGACCCTGTGCTATAACTAAACCTTACCTAACCGATCGGCCTCGTAGCTTCGTGCGCTGTCTGGTAGGTACATTTATTTTTAGTATCTTCTTACATTTGTTGGTTGTATATGGGGTCACAGATTAAGTCGAACCAGAGTTATTTGGTTCCCTTTATTCTGTGACGCCATGCGCCACGAGCCAAGAAAGGGAGCACAAGCACAAGACCGAAAAGTCTTTGTTTACATTAACATTACTTTATACTTTATACTAACATTTGGGGCCTTGTGCAAAAGTTTCAACTCCACATTGCTCTTAGCACAATTATTTCTCGGAATTACCTACTTCAGGTTGTGCAAATATTTGTTGAGGAAACACGAGTGCGGAACAATGTGGTAGTTCAAAACCCGGGAAAGTCGTTTTAGACTTGGCGGGCGGCGGCACACAGAGCATAGGTAAGTTTACATGACCGCTTTTACTTCTGGCATTCCTCTCGCTAATATACATATATATTGTTATTATTATAGTTTTTTATGTTGCCTACATACGTCTTACTGCAGGGCATAGGCCTTCTCTCAAATAGAGAGAGTGCGGGCGTAATCACCACGCGTGCCCACCGCGGATTGGCACTTTCAAGCGCTGAGGTGTGTGAACACCTTAGACAATCAGGTTTCCTCAGGCAAAGGTCAAACCCAGCCTTATAGAACTAGAGAAGGTTTACGAATACTACAGCAAAAACGTGGATTTGAGAAAAGCTTTTTTTCGAGAAATGCTCTAAAGCAATAATAATCTGTTAAGAAGTTGAGAATACAATTTTAGTTAGCTCTTACAGTTCTGTTTTTATTAATTTTGTTTGCTTAATAATTAAGATGATTTAAACTTCAGAAGCTCTATCAGACACCGAGATTTAAATGTTCGAAGTAAAACAATGAAGAACCAAAAACAAGTTTAATGATCTACTGTTGCATCTTGAAAACCTTGTTGAAGAATTCCAAGTGAATAACTCCTTAGCATTTCTTTATAGTATTATCAACATGATATTATTTACCTACAATAATAATCCTTTATATTGTACCTAGTATAAAACAAAGTACCTAGTTATTTTTAATCAGATATTCAAAATGAAGGGTTGGTGTTTTCAAATGCACTAAATAAAAAACAATCTCCCTCAAAAATGTGTAATAATAAAGTAATAACATAGGAGTGAAAGGATGACGCTGGATGCAAGCCGCTTTCAACTGGTCTTTTTGGAAATCCATGGAGGAGGCCTATGTCCAGCAGTGGACTTCTTGTGGCTGAATGGTGGTGATGATGATGATAGGAGTGAAATCTGAATCGCCAACCAACTGCCACGCAGTCTGTATTCACTGCGTAGTTTGTAGTTCCAACCAAAGAGTATGTAATCACTACCTACGTTATAAGAGTCGGCACTTGCTAACAACACGTTTTCAAAATTATGAACGTAGTTTGTACCAACCTAACAAAAAATAGTATAATACCAACATGAGAATGAAATTGCAAAACATTAGTGATTAACTACTTACCACATATCGGTATCAATAAAAAAAAATTCGAGACGTCTCTCCTCTTACCTCATTTTCATGCTTTGGAAATTAAAGTAGGCGATAAATCCCAACACAGTAGGTCAACTCAATTATTATTTCGAGTATGACATGGTGTGAATGGATTATCGCTTACTTTCATAATGAAAAAGGCATTTTTTTAAATCAAATCATTTATTTAGCATCAAGTGTAGAAAACTTAATGTCACCAATGCGTCACGTCGCTATCAAAACTTTGCACTTTGGTCGAATTTCAGATCTTTGGAGTCTGCAACAAACAAAACAATAAGTCAAAAAACATATTATCTATACCATATTTATTTGAGGCTGAGACAAAATGAAACTTTTTAATACTTTTTTTTATAAAGTATTAAATCTAATTCAATCTAATTTACTAATTAAAAAACCGATATAACATTTTTCAACAATGAAAATAGTCTAAAGAGTACTGAAAAGTTGTTTACACTTTGTCTCAGCCCCAAATAAATATGGTATAGGTACTGCTAATAATAATAATGTCAAGGAACGTTTGTATCACCTGTTTACTATTTTGCTGTACTTTGAGCTTGCGAAATTTTATTTGCGTTCGCGTTAATTTCTTCTACCTTTATGAAATCAAAATTACATATTTGACATTGTCTTCGAATAAAAATTTTTACAATTAAGGCAATCATTCTCTCCGTCATATAACGGTGGCTATTACAGCTCCACCATGCAAATCTTCATTGCCTGTCGCTTTAACCCATAAGCGGCATCTAGAATACAAAACAAAGCGGTGCAATGTATTTTTAAAGATATAAAACAAAACTGAATGCTTTGAGCAAAATAAAACAACATAAATAATTTCTGTTCTTGCTGTGTGGTGTTCGACGTTTAAAATTAAGTAGTTGTGATCAATTTTAGACAGCATGTAGAAATATCTGGCAGAAATAAATCGTCCAAAATATCGATAAAAAAATGTACCACATGGGTACCGCACTACAACCAGCGTTAATTTAAATTTGTCAAAATCGTAAATTGTTCTAAATAATTCAGTTGTTTTATCCAAGCGCATTAAATAAATATCAAAATTTGCGTACATTTATTATGATAAACTTGCTAATTTTACCTGTTTGGCTCCAGTGGATATCTGGCTAAGAATATGCCAGACGTACATTAATTTCTGACTTTTCTAATGCCACAAATTTCACATTTCCTCAATGCTTTTCCTCCCATATTTCCTGTTTAATCACTTTTCACGCACTACACCTATTGCTAAAGTTAAAATAAATAAAATAATGCCACACAAAAACAACAAACGAACAAAATTACCGGCCATTTGCAAAATACGTAATACCATAGAGTATAGTCGTAATACCAACATTACCAACATTAGATTTCACATATAACCCGACTTAATTTTAAATCATGATACATCTACGTGATTCACTGCGGAGTTAATGCCTTTTGTTTTAGCAGGATTATATTTTTTGTTTCATTGTTGGCACAAAGTACGTTCATAATATTTTTTGTATGGAGTGACGAGGGCCTGTTTCCAACCTGCTAATTATTAACGATCAAGATATTAAGGCCTTTGGGGACAGACATACATCCGGATAGATAGCGTTCAGAAACAGATATCTTCCATCCAACATCTGCAGCAGTATGCGCTTTAGTAATTCCCTGTACGGAAACTGAACTCACACGCTAATTACTCGCAAAACGGGGGATAAGAAAGTTCTGCGTTGTGTCTATCCACCTGTCACTTAGAAGGTGAAGCGTCCAGGTCCGGGGACAAATTACCTCGCGAACACGGCTCTTATTTTTTGTACACGAGACTAGGAACTACTTATTTCTTGTACGTGGAGGCAACATAGACCAGTGGGAAGGAAGGGAGTGGCGTGCCTTGGGGGAGGAAAGTAGCACGAATACGTGGTGATTGGGTAATTGAAGGGTAAAAACACAGAACAGTCTGTGGATAAAAACATAGATGTAAAAACGTTAGGTACTGCATAAGAAATAGGAGGTCAGTCTTTTAAGAATTGGCCCTTAATTGACAGAGTTTTTAATAGATCCTTATACTTACTAACCCAACACTAAAAACTTACAACCTAGAACCCAGGCAATCGTAAAATGGCAGCATAAACTTGCTTTAAGCTGGCAGCAAACATAAACACACAAACACACATAAACTGGCATCTACGTTTCCCATGTGCACTTTCAGACAAGAAGCGGAAGGAATCGAAAAGTTTCGCCGGTAAGCGATCCTATCGGCTGACAGGCACGTATTGTAATATATTCGTAGGTATATCTTATTGAGATAGTCAACAAGTTTTTGCCGCAATGAGAGCTTTTCAGTTCTTAGTGAGCGTGCCAGTTGTGAAATGTGGCTCACCACACCACGTATCAACTCGGAGCGCGCACTTCGTTCACCGACATCCCTGCATCGCGCAAGCGAAATGTTTCCCATGACATACTATAAATATAACGTCCGATGAACAAATAGGTGCTATCAAGAACCTGATTAGGGCCAAAAGAGCCGCCCTCCGGAGGGCCTCCCTCTACCCAACTCCTTCCTACAGGAAACGAGCTAATGATCTCCAGCGGCAAGTCAGGTCCCGTCTCTCTGATCATAACAACGCCCAATGGGGCGATCTCATGGAGACCATCTCCCCCTCCCACCAGGCTTACTATAGAGTAGCCAGGGCCCTTCGGGCAGACGCGATCACTTACACACCACCTATGGCCCGCCCCGATGGCTCTACCGCCTTCGAGGACGTTGAGAAGGCCGAGTGTTTCGCCGACAGCATTGAGTCCTAATGCTCGCCCAGCGCTCAGCAGTGCGACCCAGCTCACGTCGGTATGGTCGAGGAGGAGGTCCGTAAAAAGACCTCCCTCCCTCTTCCAACCGGCGAAAATCCCATTGGGGTTTCCACGGACGAAATTCAGTCTTTCATCAAAAGACTGAAACGTAAAAAGGCCCCAGGAGCGGATGGTATTGCCAACCTAGCGCTCAAGATGTTCCCCACTCAGGTGCTAACTCTGTTAGCACTCATTTTCAATGCGTGTTTTGACCACTGTCACTTCCCAACCGCGTGGAAGGAGGCGACGGTCATAGGCATCCCTAAGCCGGGAAAGCCCCTCAACCTCCCTTCTAGCCATCGCCCCATCAGCCTCCTCAAGGCTATGGGCAAACTCTTCGAGAGAGTCATCCTCACTCGCATGAGAAACCACCTCTTCCCCTCAGAGGGCCCCCCCCCCTCATCATTCCTCACCAATTTGGCTTTCGGGCAATTCACTCTTGCCCTCAGCAAGTCCACCGCATAGTAGAGTTCATTCTGAGCGGGTTTTTCCCCAGGCGCGAAAAGACGGTAGCCGTCTTATTCGATGTCGCCAAGGCCTTCGATAAGGTCTGGCATGCCGGGCTCATTTACAAGTTGTACGAGCTGGGTCTCCCCGACCGACTTGTCCGCATCTTAGCTTCCTTTCTGAAGGACCGCTCCTTCCGCTTTAGACACGAGGGCGTTCTCTCTTCCCTCCGCCCACTCAGAGCCGGGGTCCCGCAAGGCTCCGTGCTCTCCCCCCTCCTGTACATTTCGTACACTAACGACATCCCCATCCCCCGCAATGGGGTCCAACTGTCACTTTTCGCTGACGACACCGCACTCTACTGCAAGAGTCGGAAAATGTCAGCCATTCTTAGTAGGCTCCAATCCGCGGTCGATGAGCTAGGTGCCTGGTTCAGGCTCTGGCGAATCGAGGTCAACCCGGAAAAGAGCACCGCGATCCGCTTCGACCATAAGGTCCACCGCGGTCTCTCCGACCGCCCTATCCGTATGCTAGGTACCCCAGTCCCCTGGCGATCCACCGCCAAGTACCTAGGTGTCACCCTAGACAGTAGACTGACGTTTAGGCCACACATCCGGAAGGTGACCCGGACCGCCCGTTTTTACCTAGGCCGCCTATCCTCCATGATAGGCCGACACAGTAGGATGTCCCCTAGGAACAAGCGAACGCTCTATAAGGTTTGCATCCGTCCCGTGCTGACTTACGCGGCACCCGTCTTCGCCCACGCGGCCCCCAAAGTCCTGTACGAACTTCAGAAAGTTCAAAATCTTTTTATCCGCAGGGCTCTGAACGCCCACTGGTGTGTCAGAAATGCCGACCTCCATCGGGACATGGAAATTCCAACTATCCAACAGTTTATTAAATCTCTCTCAGAGACCTTCTTTAGCACGGCCGAAGTGCACCCCAACCCCCTTATCCGCCAAGCAGCGGACTACACTCCCCGTTAACTGGTGCGCAGGCCCAGGAACGCCCTCGTCGACCCCCCCGATCAGCTTTCATCTGATCTGGACCGCCTACTAGAGGCCCAGTCCCAGTCAGACGTAGCCCCCGCCCCCGCCCCCGCCGGTGTCCCCGCCGGTGTCCCCACCTCTCCCTCCTAGCCGCGGTCACGATGTGACGAGCAGTCCCAAGCGGACGCTCCCTTAAGGAGCTCCGCTGCGCGCCCTCCTCGGCATCGAGGTGGGTCGCTCAAGATGTAGGTTTAGGGGTCCTTAGGACCAAACCAGCCCCCAGGTGGTGTTTAGTGGGTAGGCGCACTTCCTGTGAGTCCCACATTGGCAGCACGGCCGGGCCCGTGCTGTTATGCATGAGCATTCACCACCTCCCTCCCCCGTATCCTCCGGAGGGTGGCCTTTTTAGGGCTAAAAAAAAAAAAAACAAATAGGTAGTCGGATCGGCCATCCCCATGTGTATGACAAGACCACTTCTGGGCACTTTGGCGATGCTATACAAGTATTCATATCTAGTATTCATATCACTAATCCCTGTAAGTTGCTCTTATAATGTCGTTTGTCGAGATCGTTACGGCAAATTCTGTTTACCCTCCGCTGTCCCTCCGGGATACAGGCGTGAATTCGGTGTTAGTTACATCATAAAAGAAGACAGCCGGGCCGCTTTTCACAAAATAGTTTATTATGACAATTCGATGTACATTGCAAAGTCGCTTAACCCCCAGATTAACAAGTAGGAGGACTCTAGTATGAAACAGCGGAGGGGCCGCTACTTTCGGATTTTGCTAAGTATATACAAATGTAAAGTTAAAGGTGCCATTTGAACGGCTACGTAGGTACATTCAGTCGCATATCACCGATACGGAAATAGGTAATTAAAGCAACAAAAACAATTTTTTGCTCACTTGTCGATAAAAAACCTATACTATACATCCTTAGTTATTGAACTAGCGGTTGCGGGAGCGATCGGTTTCATTTTGAGATGTGTGAGATGGGTTTCGCCTCACTCATGAATGGAGATGATGCAGGCCATCCCTCTTGCTTGCACATACTGATATTGATGATTGTAAAAGACGTGTGTACTTTTGAAAACTGCGGTCAAATCAAGTTCCAGAAATTATAATTACGGACATTTTGGACGTATTTTTACCCGACTGGTAAAAAGTCCATAAGGAGGATAATGTGTTTGGTTTGTATTATATATGCTTATCTAATTTTAGTTCTCGAATGGAGACCACATATCGGCAAGCGCAGCGTAGGACGACCAGCCACAAGATGGACAGATGACCTCATCCAAGTGGCAGGAAGGTGCTGGATGCCGGCCGCTTCTAACCGGTCTTTTTGGAAATCCATGGAGGAGGCCTATGTCCAGCAGTGGACTTCTTGTGGCTGAATGATGATGAAATTTCATCGATGCTTGCACTTGCCCATTAGCTCAGTTGGGAGAGCGCTGGCACGGTGAGCCAGAGGTCGCGGGGTCAAGTCCCGGCACGGGTGGAATTTTTAGCCTCTAAATAGGCTTTTAATAACGCCTTATTGTTAAAAGTATCTGGTATTGTCATATGGGAATCACACAAAAAAACGGTAGGATTGTCAGGGGATTTTTTCTTCAAAATGAGATAATCTTCTTTACCGATATTCGTTAAATCATATTTTGTACCGCAATAATAATGGTCGGGTGTCCGACAAATACCAGAATCTATGGCAACCGTATCCATTTTGATGTGCGAAAAACCTCTTTTGTCCAAGATTTTTTCACGTTTCCGCACTGTTACCTATAGACATTTTGATGCTGGCGATTGAACGTATCTTTGAATTCACTATTTTCACGAATGTTATCAACGTTTAATTTTTTTTTATTTCAATGTTAATTTCGATCTGTTGTGACACCGATGTTGATTGTCACGCCATTTTATTTTTTAATCATCATGGAGCGTTAATTAAAACTAAAACTTTCAAAGCGGCGTATCGACGATGCGCCCGTTTGTATGAAGGCGTCACGTTAAGCCCCTTTGACGAACGCGAAGTGCTCATACAAAGCGGCGTACTTTATTTCAGACGAATTGTAATTCGGCTGAACGTGAGGTAGCCGTATTGCATTAGGGCGACGTTTTTCAATTCGGCACGCCAACTTGTAATACGGCGTGTTACACGATATGGCTGCGACAGTAGCAATACCACTCGATAACGGTGAAGGAAAATATTGTATGGAAACCTGGGTGTCTGAGCTATTCACATACCTCAGAGCTTGTAATCGCCAATCCGCGGTGGGCATCTCTTCCCGAGATAAGGCCTGTGCCCTACAGTGGGACGTATGTAGGCTGCTTATGATGTATTTCCTGGTGTAAATAATATTCCATCTATCTATTTTCTTGCACTCGCTTTCTAGTAATGTAAGCCGGGATTTAAACTGTTGAGACCTAGGGTACTGATTGTGAGACAGCCATTCCAACCATTCCGCTTCGACTGCTGCTACGACTAAAGTAATAGAATTAGTCTAAGATTTACTAGTATCAGTTCGCTCTATGTATTGATTCGTGCGGATTCCTCGGAATCGCATTGCCTCAAAGCGGGCTGCCGGCTGTAAGCCACATGGTACAAATGATATATAAAGTACCTACGTTTCCGTTCGCGTAAATGGTAACTCACTACTCTATACACTTAGCAGTTAGGTATACGATACAGAGAGCCACTTACATAATTAGCAATATACTCTCTCACTTCCCACTACAGGGCATAGACCTTCTCTCAAAGCGAGTGTATAAACTAAATTGCTACGCGCCTCCGTAGTTTGGCGATTTTAAGCTCTGAGATATGTTTGAGGTTACACTCAGGTTATGGTTGCTAGTCCGTTTCTCAAGATATGATATGAAGTCAATGGGCTAACAAAGAGCCATGCATGTCTAGCGTTCATTAATCAGTGGCAGGAAATTTCGAAACTATTCAAAAAAATAATTATATTTGTCGCTAGACTCGAGTGAACTTTCGGGCTCAAACGCGACGTTGACGACCCTTCCGAATATATCGCTGCTTTATAATAAGGGCCCAGGGTCACGCTAGGTACTCTACAGAGAAAGGCGCGAGCGCAGCCGCACACACATAGCCTCATTCCATTCCGCGTTTGTACCCGCTGCCAAACGCACACAGAGGCAAATGTCGACCGGTACAGGAAGTATTCAGACGGGTCGCCCAAAGCGCCCGGCCGGCAAATATTGACAATAGTTACAAATGATACTTTATTTTAAAGGTCAGTGAATATAATGCTGCAATTATGTAATACATAAAAATCTCGTGTCACAGTGTTTGTTATCGAACTCCTCCAAAATGCCTTCACCGATTTTTATGAATTTTTTTGTGTTGGTAGGTCTGAGAGTTGGTCGTAGGCTAATTAAAATGGCAAAACAACGTTTGCCAAGTACGCTAGTAAATTAATAATATTCACTGATTTCTTGTACTTTTATGAATAAGCGTGTGACTAATTCGACCTTCTAAAGTAAAAATTATTATCTATTTAACATTCCTTTCACACGTGAATGAAAGTACGTAGTATTATTGAGTGAAAAACGCCATGATATAGACATCTCGGTATTCCGTAAAAAGTATAACATAACTTTTACGTTGTATTACATTATTAAATTATATAACTAATTTGACAACGAAGGATGAACAGGGTGGCTGCCCTCGCTTCATGGACATTGCAGCTTGTGAAGACAATGTTTGCAAGATCGTCCCGATCTCGACCTCCACTCACACAAGATGAGTGAAGGGCCCATTGGGACGCTGCAGTGCCTGGGACATTGTTTTTTAGATGGAGTAGGCCAGCCCAGCACCTATACCATCTTGATAGTTTAGTCGGCCTGGCCCACAGGAAAGACAAGTCAATATGTGCAGAGCCAACCGAGCCGCGGGTTTCCTCACGAAAACAATAACTTTGTTTGGGAGGAGAATATGCCGGTATCAAACCCAGGATCTCACGTATCTGAGGCCAGCATTCTACCGATGCGCTACCACTTCAGCTTACATGTGTTTTATATATAAGAGCTAATTGTGTCTTACATGTAAGTAAGATGAAGTACTTTTTGTGATACAAAAAAATTAAATTTACAGTTGATGCGTATAAAATCAAACCCAGGCTTTCTGTCCACAAGTCCTTTTTTAAAGAAAGCGTTAAAGTGTAATGTAATGTTTAATTGAAGGTTACCTATCAATTATTATTTGTCTGAATAGGTCATTTATTGAGACCAAAGAAAAAAGCTACCCAAAATCCGAACATTCACAAAAAGCTTCGTCATAAAAAGGGGCACAACTTTCCTCAATAAGTTAATCTAATTTATGAAAATCTCGTATCACAGTGTTTTTTTTATCGATACGGCTTCACCATTTTTTATGAATTTTTTGTGTATGTTTGGTAGGTTTGAGAATATGTTGTAGGTTAAATATGGCAAAACAACGTTTGCCGAGTCAGCTAGTATTTTTTAACTACTGTTATATATTTTTTTGATGTCCCCAATAATTCGGTCAAGTGGAGATTGCCGGTTTTATACGCCTCAACTTTATTTGGCAATTCTAGCAATCAAATCACACTATGTTGACACTGTGACAGCTAACAAATCGTCTCAGGCACCTCGCTTGGGCGAGGCTTTCAGGTGTAATGTTGCCATAAAAAAGCAGAAAGGAAACCTAATAACCACGAACTCGTTTGCCCTTTATGAGGTGAGGCAAGTGGCGGACCCGCATTGTGACGGCTACCGTTGCATTAAAATTCCAGACTAGGAGCACAGGAATTCACAGGACAAAAAAGGATAGAAGTTCATTTGTGAAGTCACAGCATTAGCGGTACAGGTACAAAAAAGATTTATTTTAAGTAGTCTAAAGGTTTTGATTTACGTTAATTGCACATAAATAGAGAACATAGTTTTTTCTTTCAGTCTCACCACCACCGCTAGACTTTTTGTAAACAATTGATAAACCGCAAATCGCTGAACTGTTATTAAATCTAGTTTTAGTATCTTAAAGGGTTTGAGTTTCATAAAAATTTGTTAAGAATTAACCGCGAAATAAGCAAAATTTAAACGAGGACTACACAGAAACTACTAAGAAAATTACGTACATTTTCCCCATTATTAGTTTAACGGTTTGTGTTACTTGGTTCCAAATAAGATACATCGTCGAGCAGCACGTGTGTATAAATTGTTTGCTGTCGGTGTAAGCCGGACCATTTCTGGTATGCGCTCGCCTCTGCGACGTCTAGTAGAAAATTATAATAAGAATTTCTTGGATATAGACATATTTTCCCTCTCACCCTCTGAATTCAAATATCAAATCTGCCTCGCTCTTGCTACCCAAGACAAAAATTCTTCATAAACATAAACATTTCCATAGGTACTCAAACGGTTCCATGCAAATTACATTTTATCATTGTCTCGTTATTATTAAAATATATATTAATTTGCTCAAATAATAAATATTATCACATTAAAATATAACTGAAGTGCTCATGAGACAAGATAAGAATATCCTTTATTGCAGACTTTAAGAAAATTAACAAAAGAATTGGTTTGTATAGCTACCTAATTAATATCATTATAAACAATAATTTTATTCTAACTATAATATGTAATCAATTTATAATGTTCTGCTTATTGTTAAATAAGTATGTAACAATGCACATACTGTGTGTCTATGTGCCTAAAATTCACTGAAATTGCATGCTAGGGGATGTTTTAATATCTTTCCGACATTTTCTGGCATGCAATCGCAGCCCTTTCTTGTAATCAATTATTCAACACAGACCTACATAAAAATATTTAAAATTATGTTTCTCTAGCGTAATTATTTTTTGTTCCCCTTCAATGCTTAAAGTAATCTGTTGATAATGTGGTGGATTATACTATTCTATTTCATACCTTTATTTGTCAATCATGTGATATTGTATAACTGTTTATTATCCCTAATAAAATAAAATTATAAGTATTACGATAGATAATAACATATGTGCTACGCTCTCTTATTTAAAAACTCTTGGTTATGTTAAGTACGCCCGACCTCTACCACAGGCGGTATCTTAATACGGTAAACTGTAAAGTATAGATTGGATGCTTACTCGCTTGTCTTGCGACTTTTTACGGCGACACATTCGATCGATCATGGTTGGAGGGTGAAACACTAAAGGAGAACGCGACATTTACGGATTCGTGAAACAATGAACGCCGCGGCTTCATAGACAAAGGCATGATTGTTCTAGAGAAAACCTAGAAGTGTTTGTAAGCCTAGAGACTTGGAACACTTGCCCTAAAAATAATGAAACAGCTCACTCAAATGGTGGCGGATTTTGTTCTATTTTGATATCATTAGTTCACATTCAGCGAGAACTCATAAAGGTCAATGAATACTTATGGACCTTTCGTGTCTTCCTATTGTATTCGGAGTACAAAATACCAAGGAACAGAACGTGAGCCTATGTACTACGTGCCCGAGAGCCAGTACGTCGTTTCGACGAGACATAATCAAACTTCCCCAGTGGAAATCTACAAACAACTGCTGGAGCCGTATGCGGCCGCGGAATGCGGGCAGCGAGTTTGAATTGAGTTTGTTTTAAGAGGGAAAGACGCGCGCTGATAGCATTCTGAAGTTTAGAATTTGTTCATATAGTAAGTAGCTACTGGTAGGCACTTGCTGATAGGACGTGCAATCGCTTGATCATCCATCATCGTTCGATGCCAGTCGATAGAAACTGTATTATGGGCTATTCAGTGCGTCATACACTGCCTAGTTCCTGTTTTTACAGAGCATTAGAACAAATGTGACTTTTAAACGTTATGTTGCAACTGCGAATTGAATTGAGAGAACCGTCAGTTGTTTTTTTGTATGGAATTTGGTTGAACTGACAGCTGATAACTGCAGATTAATAGATTGTTAGTGTACGAGAAACTGGGGGATAATAATATCCATTGTTTACAGATGAAGGCGTTTAAAAGCATCTCAATAAAACAACAAATACAACACCGCCTCCGAAGTATTACAGTAGAGATACGTGGTAGAGAAAATAAGGTTTGCTCTTCCAGGAATATAGAAGTTACGATATCAGACTTTCTGCTTATGCTATGAAAACTTTTGAGTATATATTTAGATGGTTTCCATCCGATTTTGTTTTTAAAAACTCAGAGCCTAAGGGCCGGTTTCCGAAATGACAATTTCACTAAGCAAATACTTAAGTAACGTTCTGTCACGCTCTTTTCTGGGAAATTCGAAGAGATACTCGTAGCGCTACAGTTAACTATTTGCTTGGCAAAATTCTCAATTCGGAAACTACCCCTTAATCTCCTAAGTCCTGACCTTGAAAATAACAATGGTTTTCTATTCAATTTATTTAATTGACTTAATTTCAAGGTCTTTCTAAAAGTTAATTGTGATTCCAGCTTTGACGTTCATTGTTTTCTATAGTTTCTAAGCCAAAAACTTACGGTGTTACTCATAAAAATACGACTCCTCTAAGAAACTCAGAGGCAGTTTAAATAATCTATGATTATGTTTTTCCCTTTACTACAGACTATTTACACTGCTTCTGAAGACCGTAATAGTTGTACGATTTAAGAAACAATGACGTAATTTAGAAAAACAAGTCATAATATGGCCATGCTGGGATTGGAACCCAGTACCTATTACAACTGAGGCGAGAGATACTGTTACAGATGGGTATATACATAAAGGCCATATTTTCGTCAAAATGACCTACATTTTGAAATAGACACCTAGTTTAGGTTTAGTAAGTCTAGCATAAGCAGCCTATATACGTCCCACTGTAGGGCACAGGCTTTCTCAGAGAGAGAGTATGAGCTTAATCACCACGCGTGCCCACCGCGGATTGGCGATTTCAAGCGCTGAGGTATGTGAATAGCTCAGACACCCAGGTTTCCTCACGATGTTTTCCTTCACCGTTAGCGAGTGGTATAGCTACTATAACGTAAGTCTAGTAAGTCTAGGTTACGTAACGTATTAAGTCTAGGTTTCTATGCTACTTTGAATAAAAACATTTTGATTGTACCTACAAGCTAGTAGTCGACTAACCCCTAAAATAAAATGTAACGATTTTTTTCCTATCCAAAATAAAATAAGACGGCTGTGCCAGCCACCTAGCATAACAATGAGGTACCGTAAAATACCCTAAGAAGTTCCCGTTCATCGCGGTGGTACGGTATCACCGCTGCACATGACATAAAAAAACCGAATAAGTGCGAGTCGGACTCGCGCACGAAGGGTTCCATACTATTATCTATATAAAATTTTAATATTTCAAGGGTCTACCTGTTGCCGTTATTAATATCGAGCAAAAAACGGCAAAAAATCACGTTTGTTGCATGGGAGTGCAAATATTATTTTTAATGGCTGGCATGTTATTGTTCATCTTTATAAAATAAACAGTTTAAATTTTTTTTTTCATTTTTTTACTATTTGTTGTTATAGCGGCAACAGAAATATATCAACTGTGAAAATTTCGACTGTCTATCTATCACGGTTCATGAGATACAGCCTGGAGACAGACGTACGGACGGGCGGACGGACAACGGAGTCTTAGTAATAGGGCCTCCTACCCTTTGGGTACGGAACTCTAAAAATGATTGCTTGCAACTTGCAAGAGATCACCGCGCGCGTTAACACCTTACAGAGACATACCTAGTAGAACACGACGCTACGCGTGGAAGACATAATAAAACGAAATCAAAGCTATTGTACGTTTTATTGGCCCTAAATTTGTTTTATGTGTTTGCTTTAGACGGCGCTGGCCAGCTCTCGAGTGTGGGGCTCGCATGCGGGGCCGAAAACACGGATATTCACTTTATTCAACTAGCTGATCAATTTAAATTCACATGAGGAATGGAATAAATGCAGAAATATTACAAGACACAGACCCCCGTATTCTACGCTTCTTCAATTCAGTTCTTTTTTTATGGCTACCCTAGGATTCTGCCGATGTCGAGTTTTGAAAATGGCTTCTTTAAGAGGTTATAAAAGTTGAAATACCTACAACAAAACAGCATGAAATACCTATAAACCTATAAACACATCACACATTGATTAATATATTGTAAAACCCAATCTATAATTTTATATTGTTTATAAAGTTACATAAAACATTCATATATGGGGTAAACACTAAAGGTAACACAGGACGAAAGTTAGCTGGGAGATTGAAGTTTGAAGGGAGATAATTATAAAGCTCCATTTCCTTCCGTGGATGTCTTAGAAGGCGACTACGGAAATAAATTACCAGGAGACGGGCAGCAGCGTCTCCATGAGATTCCAACCGTATACTGCCTACTATAAAATGCCATTTTAAATAATTTTATTCAATTTACTATATGTAGTTCCGTTTGGCGCCGGATTAAGAATAGCGTCACTCCAGTTCCTTCCGTGGATATCGTAGAAGGCGACTAAGGAAATACATTACCAGGAGACAGGCAGCAGCGTCTTCCTGAGATTTCAACCGCATACTGCGATCACCAACCCGCCTGCCAAGCGTGGCGATTATGGCAAAATCCCTCAAGGTTATGAAAACCATGAGGGAGGGCTATGTCCTGCAGTGGGCGTTAAATGGCTGATGATGATGATGAATTATAAAGTGAAGAAGACAGTTTTGGGCAGGAAAGATATGGTCCAGTGAGCCCTCGTCTAGACCACACTTACACAAGGAGTGGTCCCTCACCCGTATTTTCGCGAGGAAATCCTTCTATGCTAACAATCACACTGACAACAGTCGGATGGTTTTGTATGCAGTTTGGCTAACTGACAGGCTGTTAACAGTAGATTAATACATTGTTGGTGGACGGAAAAAGAGTCTTGTGACAGAATAAATAACACAGCGGGACACCGCAAACACTCGAAAATATGTCAATTCTTTCTTTATTTATATTGTCCGAATATTGCAAATTTCTTTTTTGACTACCACATAAAAAAATAATGAAAAATTAATTGGCTACTTAAGAGTGCTTGCTTTTTTACTGTGCTTAAATAGATGAAACGACCACTCAACAGCGTTAATATTAAATATAGTTTTGTAGCTAAGGTTTAAGTATTTTTTAATTATTTCAAATATGGACCACGTCTTATACATTTTTAAAATAAATTGTTTAATAAATAAATAAACTTCTTCAAAAAATTTTAATTCTTAATGAATTCTTCATATTTAACTTATAACTTTTTTTTTATCGGAAGTGGTTTTTTTGTCTGTACTTACTAAATAAATAAGTTGTAGGTATTATTTTCTAATGACTCTCGTTTGACTTCTGAACGGTTTTTTAACGTTGAGAATTAAGGTGATTAAGTTTGGACCTCAAATTAGAACTGTAACCTGGTAAGATAGTGAGATTTTAGAAATAAATAAATAAAAGTTTACCGGAGAAATAATTGCGATTAGACCCGTTATCATTTGTAATACAAAAAATACAGAACCATCCAATCGGTACGCAGAGCGGTCGCTATATTTAACGAGAGCTTCAAACTCGTAACCCACTGGTATGTGGTATATTTAGGTGCAGCAAAGCCTCAGAGCTATTTTCTCAAAGTGTTCGTCAATGAGATTTATCAATGCGGTCAAGTGTTTTTGCCATTGATCCAGAAGGTCTAGTACAAGATCGTTTATCAGTGTTTCTTAATCGCCAAGATTAATTTATTCGATAAATCACAATTTATTATTGTTTTTTTTATTGAAACAGGCTATAATATCGCGAAGAGAGAAAGGTATTCCATATCTACGTTATGAGTTACAAAATTTGTTAACAAATAACTAAGAATTTAGCAAAGAGAGCAAGTATAAAAGAATACGTGATTATTTTTAGTAACATATACTTTGAAAATTACGCAATTTTTTTATACTTCTTTGTGAATTGTTAACGAATCCTTCTAAAACTCTTAACTCTCTCCATGATACAATATTTTTAATTCCAGTGATTTGTAGCGCCGGTCGCGGTCAGTATTAAATTAGTCTCTTTGCTGCTTTTTAATGCTGAAGGCATTCTACACAAAGTTCTCTGAAAAAAATGGCTATGAGTAATATGAACGACAATTTGTACTCTGTATTTTTTAACTAAACTTTCGTAAGCACTACACATTATTAGCCTAATTCCAGATTCACTTACTAACTCTGTATCTTTTTAAATGTTTAATAAAGAATATTCTTATACTAACTAATCTCCACTTATCGTGTTTAGTTTCGATTTGATGATAAAAATTGTAAAGCCCTTCTGAAAACACTACACAAAACAACCCATGCGCCAAATACATAGAAAACTGTTTTTTTTTGTTTAAAAACACAACCAAAATATCGGCCTATTGAGAGCTCGTAAATTAAACTTGCGAAAACTACTGGCCCCCGACGACCTCGCCTGCCCACCGACCCGAACCCGTAATGGTAATATGCCACTCTACGTAATGTGACATTGGGACTACATTTTAATTAGGACCACAAGCTGCGTGCAATAAAGGGAATACGAAACAATACGAAATGCTCGGTGCAAATTGGACATCCGATGCGATGGCACATAAAACGCGTAGAAAGTCCGCTCGCTTATGCCCTAATTCGTTTTATCTCTAATACTATTTTTGTGTAAATAATTATATATAACTTTCTACTGCATGTAATGTCACATTGGGACCACATTCAAAAGGGACAAAAAAGGAAATACGAAATACGCGGTGAAAATTCCACGATAGGCGATACCACATAAAACCCGTAGATAGAGTAGACTTAGTGCTCTAATTCATCTTATCTCTAATACAACATTTGTGTATCTAAATAATTATATAGACCTTTCCACTCTACGTGATGTCACATTGGGACTACATTCTAATTAGGACCACAATCTGCGTGCAAAAAAGGAAATATGAAATGCTGGATTAATTGTTTACAGCTTTGAACAGATGTTTCTCAGGAACAGTCGGGAACTATCAGGTGTAAGTTGACATAATTGTTCTCATTTTGTCGGAGAAATAATGGACTTTGATAATTAATAAAGTAACTTTTGCCACAAACCCACTCTTTAGGGGTCAAAATTGTCGAAAACTAAAAAAAATCTGTAATCTTCCTTTTTTTTTTATTTTGCTAAATAGCCGTTTCTTAAGAACTGAAATTTTAGTAGTAGGTCCTTGGTGGTAAAAATTGAACAAAACGGAAAAAAAAACTCCTAACAATGATCTGAAGGGCTTTCAAGGTGGAAAACTTGGATTTGTCATTACCATGTCACCACTACCAAAGTACCAAACTGTAAATACAGTTATGTTTTGTTGGAACACAACTGTATTCACAGTTTGGTACCATTAAATATATATATATATATATTTTTGTAACGTGTGAATCATCATCATTATCAGCCATTTGACGCCTAGATACTGCAGGACATAGGCCTCCATTATGGTTTTTAACCATGAAGGGTTTTGCCATAATCGCCACGCTTGGCAGGCGGGTTGGCAATCGCAGTATACGGTTGGAATCTCAGGAAGACGCTGCTGCCCGTCTCCTGGTAATTTATTTCCTTAGGCGCCTTCTACGACATCCACGGAAGGGAATGGAGGGACGCTATTCTTAATCCGGCGCCACACGGAATAAATAAATTGGACCTGTGAATAAACAAATAAAAAAATATATAAAAACGCACGGGTTAGTGCAATAAAAAAGTATAATATATATAAAAAAATCAGAACTACCTCATTTCATCATCATCAGCTAACACATAAAACGCGTATTAATCCTTCTAAATCCTTTTTTTTAAACGTTTATTGGCTATTGGATACAGAGTCCTTAAGCCTAGCTTAATTAAGTATTATTACTAAGGATGGTTTACAATTTTCCTATTGAATTACACTATAAATTTGTATATATAATTGAAATAATTAGGATTACATAAAATACTTTCCAAGTTTTTAGGCACTTCAGTTTCACAAACACTTGCTCGTTCAGATACTTAAACTAAACGTTCGAGGTTGAATTTTTGACATTTCATTACGATATGTTCAAGGCAAGTTCAAGGTCAGCGACCTCACTGGTACAAAAATCACATTTGTTGTTTGTTATAATCTTCAATCTTGCTAAGTGAGCCGGGGTTCTGCAGTGACCAAATCTGAAACGGTTGATGGTAGTTATATAGTTACTGTTATTAGCTTGCTTATGCTTATTATACCAAGTTCTTGGCGGCGGGATGATCTGTATTTTAGTATACCATTTCCCTTTCTCCAGACTTAGGTATAATCTTCCAGTATTCGTGCCATAACTCTTACATTTTGGTTTAGCTCTTCTAAATCCTTCCACTCGTCCACAGATGATGATGATGATGATGATGAGGTACATAGCCTAGCAGATTCGTTTTATTAGTCTGTGTATCAATCGGCTTTGCAATGTACATAAAATTGTCATAGTGAAAATAAATTTTAGTTTCATGAAACAGGCCTCAGGTCGTAACAGTCAGTCGTTTGCTATGGCAACCTCTGACTGGTGAGCGAGACGATATAGTTTCTTTTTAAGTATGTCTATTAATTATCTTGATAACATGCGATACAAATAAAGTATCCACTTTTAAAATTAGTATAGAACATATTTAATAACACAAAAGAACTGAATGAACTATAAAGTTTATTATTTAGAATAAAAGCGTCAGAAGAAAAATTCTATGTACCTAACCGACATAACAACGTACTGACGGTTGCGTTCCGAAACATAATAAGCTTCTTTGACAAAAAATAATTATCTATTTAAGTAGTTATACTGTTAAAACTTAATGGCGGATGATGGTGATGTCTGTTATACCACAAATTTTAATAATCACACATAGTTTCCATTTTTAATTAGGATTTTTTAGCACCAGACAAATGGGGGGTCAAATCTTTACGTTTCTACACTTATTGACCGGATGTTTATATTTTTTTCATCCCCCCATCTCGGAAAGACTATTTTTGCTCTTCGATATCTACTCACTATATATTTTTTGCACTCGCAAAAAAGCCGTTTTTATCCGCTAGAGGATAAAATAAATTGAATTTAGAATATCAAGTGCACTAAGTTTGTAAATTCAAAACATCATTAAACCTATTTACTTCTACCTCCATGGTGCCGAATTTATTATACTACTTTTTTATTTTGTTATAAACTCAGACTCGCAACCTCCTTTATGTTTTTTTTGCATTTAATCATTTCCTTGCTGAGGTGGGATGAAAAGTTACGTGTTGCACTCGAGTGCAAAGATTTTTCACCTCGTGCTCTTTTGATTCCCTCGCTAACGCGCAGGATTCTAATTTAATTTTAGAATCCTTCGCTTGCTCTGTCATCAAAACTGAGCACGCAGTTAAAAAGCAACTTTGCACTCTTGTATGACAAATAAATATTTTAGTATTGTTATGTTGGCTATGTTAACATTTTATTTCTGATAGGTACTTAAAAAAAAGGATAGGTTGAATGAGGCGGTACGTTTGCCTAACCTTAACGGAAAACAAACAAAACTGCGTATGCAAGATGGCGAGCGATCAAAGATTTTTATCAAATCATCGTCTTTGTCATAAAAATCACATAAACCTCTTTAAAATATCAAATTCATGACTTATGCTTGTTAAAGAATAAAACGATCTTGCGACAATGTCGGGACGGGCGCGATATTGCATTAAAAATATGTATCGTGCGTACAAATGATATTTTGTACGAAGTTAATATGTTTCGGTGGCTCACCCCCAGTTTCTCGTACACTAACACGCTGGTAATCTACTTTTAACAGTCTACCTAATTAATATTAAGCAAGGAACAGCAAAATAATCACGATTGTTTGTATGGAAGCCCCGCTTAAATATTTATTCAATAAAATTTTTAGTATTTGTTATTACAGTGGCAACAGAAATACATCATCTGTAAAAATTTCAACTCTCTAGCTATCACGGTTCATTAGATACAGCCTGGTGACAGACAGACAGACAGACGGACAGTGGAGTCTTAGGGCCCCTTACCCTTTAGGTACGGAACCTTAAAAATGTTGAATAGACGACCACCTACCAAATTCGAGGAATTATTAAAACACCTGATACTTGTAGCACACTTATTGTGTCGTTATGTAGTGGAGTTATAGAAGCTAAAATGAAAACGCAAGCCAACCGAGAGTCGGGTTTTGTGTTGTTTGCTGTTGATGAGGTTTGCCTGAAAGCGTCGTAATTGTGGTCATTAAATTTGGGGGCGCGGTTTACTGTAGTTTTTTAATACAATAGCATTGGGACTGAACGAAAAAAAATCGTACCACGAAATTGGAATTTGTCTTTATCGTCACTCGATCTTTTCGTTCAATAATGTCCCAAGAAACTTATAAAAAGGAACTTATTTTAATGACTATACATCATCCATATTTTATTAGTACGTATTAAATTAATACAATTTTATTTCAGTGTTGGTAAAGATAAATAATACATTGAATGCCAGGCCTATGGCACGAAATGTAGTTATCATATGAATTACTCAGTAGGCGTTCAGTACGTTCGGCAGCTGATGAATTTTGACACCACCACGGCTACCACTACCTGATGTTATTAAAATATTATTGTGCCTTTAATATAATATAATGACTGCTAAGAAACATTAAGTAATTTATAAACTAATAATATGAACTAATACTAATAAATATAATTTCTAATTGTGTGGTGCCAGATTAAGAATAGCGTCACTCCATTTCCTCCCGTGGATGTCGTAGAAGGCGACTAAGGAAATCAATTACCAGGAGACGGGCAGCAGCGTCTTCCTGAGATTTCAACCGCATACTGCGATCGCCAACCCGCCTGCCAAGCGTGGCGATTATGGCAAAACCCTTTATGGTTAGGGAAAACCATGATGGAGGCATGTCCTGCAGTGGGCATAAAAATGGCTGATGATGATGCATATTTACAGGTAAAAAACTTGCCCCAGGTCGGTGTCTCGCGGCAGGGAGCCCAGGATGCTGGCAACATTCCCCCTTCCCCAATATTCCAACATTCATCAACTGCTGTCCATACGTTATGACGCCGCGTAGGTGAGCTCTCTATTAGTTATGTTGTTTGAGTTGAGCCCCCTCACTTTCATAATGATACATAACTAGCTGACCAGGCAAACGTTGTTTTGCCACATTAATTGATTAGCCTGCGACCTATCTCAGGCCTACCAAATACACACAAAAAATTTCATAAAAATCGGTGAAGTCGTTTCGGAGGAGTTTGATTACAGATTTTTTAATATTAGATTATGACCATTTTGGTACACCCTGTATGAGAATGTATGTATTTGCATAGCAGTATAGATATTACGTTGTTGATCAAAATTTAAACTACTGTTTTATTCACCAACAGCTGCCTCGTAAAATAACGGTGTTATTTACAATAACACGAATCCTTAAAACACTCCATAAACGCAGTATAAGTAGTCAGTGGTAGGGACTTTACAAGGGAACAAAATACCGTATATTTTCACTTTGTTCCAAAAATTTACTATCGCTTTGAAGGGTGTTCTGAAAAACATTTTTCAATACTCATACTCGGAAAGTGGGTCTGAAGTTGCCTAAGGAGCGGGTTGAAGGTTCAGTCTTAGGGAGAATCGTTTTCAACTGACAGCTGTCAATTTATAAAAAAACTACATAGTTCTATTTTCACATTTCAGTTGAATCATGTTCCAAATTTCTATACAGCTCCTCAAATACAGCGCGATGTAAAATTGAAATAACATAAAGTTAAGTATTAATTAGTGAATATATTTTTTTTTATAAATTTATTTTAGTTTACTTTCAACTATTTCTTACCATTTTTTCAATGTCAAAAATGAAAAATAATGGCTAAATAGCTGGCCAGCCACAGAAGATACCGACCAAGTGTGAGTCGAACTCGCTCACGAAGGGTTCCGTATAATTATCTATGCAACATAAAGATCGAGAAAAAACGGCAAAAAATTACGTTTGTTGTATGGGAGCCCTCTTAAATATTTATTTTATTTTTATTTAATTATTTATTTTTGAAGCGAATATAAAACTAAATATTCTGTAAATATTTCAGGCGTCTTTCTGTTGCCGAGCAAAAAACGGTAAAAAATAACGTTTATTCTATGGGAGCCCCCCTTAACTATTTATTTTATTCTGTTTTTATTATTTATGGTTATAATGGCAACAGAAATACATCATATGTGAAATTTTCAACTGCCTAGCTATCACGATTCATGAGATACAGCCTGGTGACAGAGACAGACGGACAGTGAAGTCTTAGTAATAGGGTCCCGTTTGGCACCCTTCGGGCACGGAACCCTAAAAAATAGGTAGGAAAGCGGCAATCCGAATCTAAAGTTAAATTCACCCATTTTTTTCTTTAGCTTCTTCATGTTTTTATTTTTACTTTCCTTATACCTATTTGTAATGAAAAGCACAGTGTCTACTTCGGGTTAAAGACTTATTTAGTAACTTGAATCCCCCGTCCCCGTACTAAATAAGTTACATTCACCCGTAGGGTAACAATGTTCTATTGTATGTCAGGCTCAAAGCTCAATAACATTCATATCAAATTTGGCACCCCTTTTGTCAATAAAAAAAGGTGCGATTTATTTGTACACCAGAACAACCTTATGATAGCTCTTAAAATACACAGAATAGGCGCTAAAATTGATCAAAATGTGGGACTTATGTGGGAATTTTAGCTACTGACTCCACGTACCCACAAAAATGTTGATGTTGTTTACTTATCTCTCACTCTATTTGTTTCTCGATAGAGTACCCGAGATACTTGTACGTAGGTTGTTATTATTTTCTCACGAGAAAACTTGTCGTTTGACCCATTTTACTCAAGTAGAGATGCAATTTGATAGATGAGCCTATATCTATATTCTATAAGTGAAGTGAATTCTATAAGAATAAGAAGTGATCTAAAATTTAATTAGGGTTGTCGAGGAGACGTGACATCTTAAAACCACCAAATACCTATATTGGTTTTGTTCCATTCAATTCCGGAATCTGCTTTATTGCAGAGCCGGTATTCGTTAGTCGGCGAGTCAGAGCGCTATTATGGTGGTTTTAACAGCTCCGTGCCATATCTCTTGTCCATGTACCTACCATGACTTTTTACTCACCTTATTTGATCAGTTAATGAAATAGTTTCGTGAGTAACGTGTCTTACTGAGTGACAGACGACGCACAGACTAAACCAGTGGGCCTAGATATTTGTGGAGGAAATATTTCTAGGAAGATTTTTTTATGTAGCCTATATACGTCCTACTACAGGGTGCATGCCTTCTGTCTAAGAGAGAATATGGGCTTAATTCCATGATTTCCGTGTGGCGCCGGATTAAGAATAGCGTCACTCCATTTCCTTCCGTGGATGTCGTAGAAGGCGACTAAGGAAATCAATTTTACCAGGAGACGGGCAGCAGCGTCTTCCTGAAATTCCAACCGCATACTGCGATCGCCAACCCATCTGCCCACCGTGCCGATTATGGCAAAACCCCTCATGGTTATGAAAACCATGAGGGAGGCCTATGTCCTGCAGTGGGCGTCAAATGGCTGACGACGATGATGATTGGCCTAATCGCCACGCGTGCCCACCGCGGATTGGCAATTTCAAGCGCTGAGGTGTGTGAAATAAAATAAACAAAAATACTGTAAGTGAATTACTGATACATTGCACACGTTAAAAGTTTTAACTTTGATATCAAAACATTAGTCAGTGATAGTGACTCTGGTTTTGTATTAGTAAGTGGAGATAAGGTCGGGAAGTCAGTTTGTGGCTTCAGTATCAAATAAATTCTCCTTAAAAAAACAACGTAGATGGTTACTTAAGTTAAATTTAAAAGTAGATAGTGCAAGCCTGTCTTTATTTGTACTGTGCCTATGTATAGCAAGACTGATTAAAATTTCACTTGAACCAAACCAATCCGCGGTGGGCACGCGTGGTGATTAAGCCCATACTCTCTCTCTGTGAGAAGGCCTGTGCCCTACAGTGGGACGTATATAGGCTGCTTATGAAACGTTAATCTTTCTTGCCTAGCTGCCATCGCATTGACTCACGTCTAGTGTGGTAACAAAAGTAAACAATGCTCGTGTTGCTTTTTAGGGTTCCTTACCTCACAGAGAAAAACGTTCGTCTGTCTGTCAAGACAGATCTCAGGAACGCGTAGAGCTATCGAGTTGAAATTAAACCCCTATTCAGGTCTACAGTCCCTTGAAGCTGTGAAAAAATCAAACTTTTAAATTAACGTTAAAAAAAGTTGCGGCAGTATATGCCGCAAAAAACGTATATTTCGACATTTTCAAGGGAGTCAAAATTTATAGGGTACTTTCCGTTGACCTAAATCTATGCAATTTGACAAGTAATCGCCTTATACTACAAGTACAGGGAAAAATCTGAAACTATACATTTGTAATTAAATCATAAAAAACTCTTTGAAGTTCGGGAAAAGGTCGGTAACGACAAATTTGTACGAACCCTCGATGTGCGAGTCCGACTCGCACTTGTCCGGCTTTTTTCTTTTCAATTAACATTTTGTATTGTTTATGTTTTACGTACATACATAAACACACGCCTGTACTGTATGCCCTTTGCTGCCTACTTCGCTTCTTGCTCTTCGCTAATACAGCCCCTGTTTATAATAATAAAATAATGTCCGCAATGTTCTGTTTTGTGGTGTTGAATTATCCCCCAGTTAATTTAAACCATTACACAACAAACACTTTGATGCACGTGTTACGTGGTAGCTATACTGATTGATTTGATATAAACTCGGCACATTCTTGGATGTCAGCCAAGCGCTCTCTGTCGGAAGAACTGAAATAGTCAAATCCGTGGATAGATCGAGTTGTGTTTTTTTATCCTACACGAACAACTTGCGTTTATCAATGACGTAAGGGGTGGAATGAAGATCATAAATAAAGATAAAAAAGAAAAGAAACACGTAACTCGTACACCTATGTAATATCTACCTAGATAGGCCAGGTGAAACTTAAGGGGCTCCAGAGAGTAACACTAACTAGACCGAGGAAAAAAAAATCATCTTGCCATTGTATTTTTTACTTATGTGCAATAAACGTATTAATAATAATAATAATATAATGTAAGTAAGTAATTTATAGAGATAGAGCGCTTCACCAACAAACTGCTTTACAGTTTGGCGAAATTATGCACTGAATATTATGGTTTTTTATTTTGAATAAATTAACGTGTAAAAAAACCTTTTTTTACAGATCGAATTTGCAAAAAGTATCCGTAGAATCTCTCGATCACGTTAATAGGGATTTTTAGGACTCACGGCGGTGAAACTAGGGCAAAAACCTAGGACGAGATAGCATTAACGCTAAAAACAGGCGTTTTAACATAAATGCTATCTAGTCCCAAGTTCGTGATTCTAGGTTCTTTGTCGTGGGTCTTAAACATAAACATAAACATTTACATACAGGCACATACATTGCTTCTGGCCCCACACTAGGATACCCTGTGTCGTGGGAACCAGAAACAACGACATCACAAACATGTAAACATCCAAGACCTGGGGTTTTTTTTTGTCCCCAGCCGGGATTCGAACCCGGAACCTCTCGCATGGTATGCAGATGCACTTCCGCTGCGCCACAAGGTCGCCCCAAGAATCACTGTTAACATGATTAAAAGATTGTAAAGACACTTTTTGCAAATGAAGACTTTTTTTTATTGTTGGCGCCATTTCGCCCACTGGTTTTCCTTAATTCAACTTATCGCATTGACTCATAGTAACAGTTTCGTAATGAAATTGTCCGTAATTTCGTTATGTAGACTAGTTTACCACATGAATCAAAATTATACTCATAATACATAATCAGCCTATATACGTCCCACTGTAGGGCACAGGCCTTCTCTCAGGGAGAGTATGGGCTTAATCATCACGCGTGCCCACCGCGGATTGGCGATTTCAAGCGCTGAGGTATGTGAATAGCTGCGACACTCAGGTTTACTCACGATGTTTTCCGTCACCGTTAGCAAGTGGTATTGCTACTATAACTTCACAAATGAACATAACTTAGAAAACCAAGTCATAGGTACATGCCCGCACCGGGGATCGAATCTGGGTCTCCCACTTCCGAGTCCGAGGTTCTACCCACTAGGCTACCACCGCTGAAATTATACTCATTTTATTACAATCAATGTGCGATTGAGACAGATACCAGACGTAACAGCCGCCTTTTTCAACGGACCTTTCTGAAAAACCCTGCATTACACGCATTTAACTTCCTCAGTCTTGACCTTGAAAATAATAATGGTTTTCTATGGAGAGCTTGCACTAAAAATGTTTTGATATAATAGGAGAGGCCGTGTTAAAAGATAAATGAACCTAGTAATTTCTTTTTCTACAAGTAAAATTTTTCATAATATAACCTATTGAAAACTCCATATAGTCATGTGGTATAAAAACGCGCCATACAGATCGGGCTCAAACTATGAGATCATAACTTGCACGTAACTCGTTATAATGTATGAAGCGTTTATCGATATTTGAGTTGTCTTGTAAAATAATGTTTTTATGCATGTATACCCTTATTAGAAAACGTTAAGAATTCAATGAAATAAACAAATAAGTTTTTTTAATTATTAGAGCAACTTTATTTTTCTCCGTTCTTGTGATTTCGAAAACCCCGAAAAAAATATTTTTATGGTTTTGTTTTGTAATTTTTCCTAAGTTTTCATATGTCTTCTGTGGTTTAAAAACAATGTCACCTTAATCTAAGTTACACACAAGTTCCCCATTGTTATTTTCAAATTAAGGACTGAGTAGGTTAAAGTAATAAAAGCATGTTTTTTAATTCTTTATTTTTTTAATTCCGTACTCGAGGTCTTTACCTGCTTGTAATTGAAAAAGTGATTAATTATCGCTCATTTTTAACTATATTTTTAGTTAACTTTAGGCGTGGCACACATAGGAAGGACTTGGGACGAGGGCTTGGAAAAGACGTGACACGATGTATAGAGTGCGCGGCCTCGTCCGTCTTATCTGTATGGGCCATGGCATACCGCTTCAGTACATTTTGTATGACAGTCAATTAAAAGGACGCCGCATCTTTTAAGCGCCCTCTTCCCACATCCGTCCTATGTGCCCCACGCCTCAGGATGTACTATTTCAAGTCAACTTAAAATCCGTGCTGAATCCACTAAAGCCTGTAATTAATTGCTACGAAAATAATTCTAGAAACGCAATTAACGAAAGGCCTCTGCAGTTTTATGGAGCTGCATGAAACGAGAAGTACAATTAAATATTGAGTACAACGTTATTAGTTTCTCGCTGTTAAACTGAATGAAAAAGCACAAAAATTGTTTGTTAGCAGAAAAGAGATGCCTCAAACTAAGGGTTTACCTGGTGCTAACGATGAAATAAAAGATCATGGTCTTTTAAAATATTTTTGCAAAATAAATTACAAATCACAAGTATGATAATAGCTTTTTTTAGAACCTCCAGTCTAGACCCTAGGGCCGATCATCTAGGCTGTAGTTTCTAAAAATATCTACCTCAATTATCGAGATGTATGATGTTGACTTTTACTAAAAACGTATAAAGATTGTTACTAATTGTTAACGCTAGTTAGCAATGGGTCACCCCTTAACTTGAAAGTAATACAAATGCTTCAACCAAACCGGTAGAGTCTGCATATCAACTTTTACACGCGTGCATTCTAAAAGTGAAAGTTTAATACGAGTTAATAATTACAAGGTAGTCAAAAAATAATACAAACACATACGTATATTGTTCGAGAGATCATGGTTGCGAATCCCGGTATAATGTGAATTTGCAGTAGCAATACCACTCGTTAACGTGAAGGAAATCATTGTGAGGAAACCCGTGTGTCTGACGTGTAGTCATGGCATTGCGCTTGAAATCACCAGTCCGCGGTGAGGCTGTGCTCTACCTAATTGTTAAATAATGAGAAATTAAAACTTGAAACTACAGCTCTACCCATCATACCTACTGAACAACTTTTGATTTACCAAAAGCGATGAAAAGCGAAGAATTTATTTCGCGAGAAAAAAAACTTAAGCAAGCGAACAGTGGTTTAAAATTTATGGAATAAAAAAAGGGCACAAAAGCGCTGCAACAATATTCTTCATCTGCAACGAACCTTTTCCATCTCGATTGAAACTTCTCACGCCGTATACTTACGAGAAATGAAGACAGAATACAAATGTTCCTAAACTGTCATTCCATACCCTTACTGTGTCTATTGCCTGTGTTGTACGACTGTACCCTATTCATAAACATGACTGGACTAGTTGAGACAGGTTCAAAGCTTTCAGATGTCTAACGGGAAGACTTCCAGTACGGTCCTGAATGGGAGACCTTAACGAGGAATTCATCTCTCACCTAAGTGTGATGTGACATCCCTTTGGCTTTAAATGTCACATCACTGTTCACTTGTAATTTGGTCAGACGAATTTGACTAAGTCCCAATCTGTGTAAGTTTACACAGTGACTTTGGCTTCGTTAGCAAAACCTTTTTCCGGTGTTCTGAACCCCATTGCGCTAGTTAACAAAAAAAGAATTAAAATATTTCCTTTTGTACTCATTACTTAAATTATATCATAAACAAACCATGTCAGCAAAAAAAGTTATAAACACATTTAACGCCTTATTTGGTTCGCCACCAACTAATCTGGGGGGACGGCAGTGCCCTCGCCAAGTCGAGCAAAAAAACGGCACGGCCGTAGGTACCTACCATCCTTTTCTCGAAGCAGTTCAGGCCATTTTCGATTTTAGAATTCAAATTTAGAATACAATTAGTGTTTAGTGTATAAATCAAGGAAAAACTAAAATATTTTGCAATTTCGGTCCAGTTTTTTGGATATTTTTTATTATCACTATCAGAAATTTGACGCCCACTGCAGGCCGATTACTATTGTCGGTTGCCGATTACTCTGATTACTATTGTCGGCTAAGATGCCGAAAATAGTAATCAGAGTAACAATAAATGGTTTTTATAACCATTTTAATTTATTAAGCAACCATTCTTCAGTGCTTAAATATCAAGAGGCTTGTCATTGATCCTTAGTCAGTGCTCTCGATTGCAGTCTACCCCTCTACTCTCGACGCTAATGTGTTCAAATTGCGTCACAATTAAATGCAATAATCAGAAAAGCAGCGCGATGGGCCGACGACACTGTGAAAGCGGCTAGGAAATATTTGACGAGACTAGCACAGGACCGGATGGGTTGGCGTGAAAGAGAGAAGAGGCCTATGCCCAATAGTGAGCTCTGTTTAGGGGCTGATTAGATAGATATAAGTCAGAAATAACGACTTATTTCTGACTTATATCTACCTAATAAACTCTTTTGTTGTAAAAAGTAGCATTAAACTTATTGAACCTTCAGATAGCATCGGAAACTGAAAGCATTCATAAGCAGCCTATTACGTCCTACTGTAGGTCACAAGCCTTCTCCCAGAGAGAGAGTATACTGAGTACTGAAAGCATATTTTGAGTGAATTAATACATTACTAAATAAATGCACTAATTTGGTACGCACGTTGGATAAATTAGCGTCGAGAGTAAAGGGGCTGTGTCTGAAATGGCTCCTTTAAGGTTGCACTGAAATCTCTATTGAGTCATCTCATCACAGTAGGCCCTTGTTACATTATGCAGTGCGAGTGTGTGTAAGGTTTCGTCAGAGGAGAGGTTAAGCCGCAGTAATATATCTGAGCCACGCTCCACTAAGACGGGGATTAGGCTCTTGGTTTACGCTCGTCGAATTAGGCAAGCGATATTTCTGTCGGCGCGGTGTAATGCCTGATACTGACGAACCAAACGTATCAGTGTGAACGTTACGATGAAAGTAAGCGAATACAGACGAGAGCCCCTGTGTGCCCTCGAGTTTGGCTTGTGAGACGGTCGTGACGTCGCACATCTAGTAAAATAAAAGCCATACTCACTTGTGGTCTTTTTACTGATCTCACTGACCTTCACAATGTCAGTGAAATATAGAAAAAGGTAATTAAGAAAAAAAAATCAAACACAGTATTTGTCAAATAAAAATTTGGCATTTTATGTAGAGCAACTTATTTTTAGTTGAGGGAGGCGTCTCTCGTCATAGTGTCATACAAGCATTATACTAGTTCTTATGTTGTCCAGTATCAAGAACTTTAATCCATTTTGCTCGAATCGCCCAAGATTTCGTTCCAACTTTCGTGTTTGTTGTTGTTTGTTGTTTCGTGACAATAATGTCATGAAATAGGTAAGTCTCCAAACAATTCAAGATTTTTATTACATTATAATGGTTTCGAACAATTAGTAACAATTTAAGGCTGGGTTCTCCAACATTACCCTTAAATCAGGTGTTTTGTTTTTTAAGTTTTAATTAATGTGTGTTGTTTGTTCCTGCAATAAATGTTTCTCTTTCTTTCTTTCTCTTTCTTTATTTTATAAAACATTTTACTCTTTAATGGTTACTATTTTAAATGTGAAAAAAATATTACTCAAACGTGATAGTTTTAATCGGGCTCAAACTATGACGTCACAACTTGAAGGTGACGCATTATAATGTATGAAGCGTTTATCAATATTTGAGTTATCTCGTAAAATATTGTTATGCATCACACCCTTATAAGAAAACGTTTAGAATTCAATGAAAAAACTAAATCTAATGAGTTTTTAATGATGACAGAAAAAAATATTTTTGAATTTTGTGATCCCGAAAAGCCTGAAAAAATATTTTTATGATTTTATTTTTTCATTTATCCTAAGTTTTTATATGTCTTCTTTGTCTTCGTATAAAAGCAATATCACTCCAATCTAAGTCAGACGCAAGTTCTTTATTATGAAGTCAGAATGGTAACAGTTGTAAGACAGCACTGACAGTCATTTAGTGGTGCCATGCAAAGATGTTAAAGAAAATCCAGGTCACGCTTTCGTTTGTCACACTCTAGGTTGTATGGATGTAAATAACTATTGAAAAATCTGTACCCACATCATGTGTTCAAAATTTTAGTCCAATTAATGTCAACTGTTTGGTACCTACCTATTTACCTGACTGGTTCTACTGCCTGGCAACTCAAACGAGGACACAATGTATGCAAATGAATGGTAAGTAGAAGACGTGCATCTATAAGAAACATTAATTATTCATCGTTTTATTATGCAACCTCGATTGGAAGACCTCATTGACCTATTTTCAGATTTAAAGTATCTTTTATTTAGAATAGGGTTTTATCTGCAAGTATCTTCTTAGTCTAATAAATTATTGTGTACGAGCAGAGAAGAGCGTGTGCAGCCCTCGCTCTACTGCACAGCAGATGTTGCACGTTGGACGGTGGTGGAAGAGGAAGAAGTAATTTATCTCTTCATATCAGTTGTTTATTCACTTCACAGAATTACATTGTTTTAGTAGTTAATGTTGTGTGTGTGTATTTGGCGAGTGGCTCGAGCCGACTGTCGGGCGGTAACAGTGTGTCTAACAATGCAATGTCACCACACGCAGCGATGCACGGTTCTTAGCCCGTACTCATTGGCCATGCTTTTTGTTTTTAATATACGTGTTTTATAATTTATTTCGAAAACATGGACCATTTTAAGAAACTTATTTCGTTATTTTTTAATTTTATTAATTATTTCTATTTTTAATAGTTTTCTCAAATTTTGTGGTGTGTGACGTCATCGAAGCATGATTAAAGAGATAGTCTTTGCCTAAATAAAAAGAAATGTCATTAACGTCACTTGATTTGGTTGGCTAACCATGTATTCATGTTTTCTGTGTCGGCTGGTTGCCATTTCAACAAATAATAATAATAATAATAACAACTAGGATAGGTTTATAAAATATATTTTGTATTTTTTTATATTTTTTTACTTTTATAAACCTATTCTAAGTCATGAAAATAAATAAAGAGAATAATAATAATAATAATAATAATAATAATAATAATAATAATGTATTCTGTGGGCTAACCCCAAAAAATAAAACCGAAAAATGACACTGTGAAACCGACACTTCAACACGTTGACATTTCGTTTTCCTTTTTTCAAAGGCAAAGGATTAATACTGAAACTGCCTTTGCTGACGTCATACTAAAGTAATTTAAGGTCAAAGCGTTTTATTGAATATCTTAAAAAATATAGACTTATTTACAAATCTGATAAATAGCAATTGTACGGTAAGCAAAATTCTCGAAATGGTTTTCAGATTTCCGTTCATATTAAAAAATGTAGCATGGCCAATTAGATATTCTAGAAGGTCATAATTAATTAAGAAACAACAAAAAGTAACAAAGTAAACAAAAGCAACTTAATTTAGTTCAGCGTAGGCTAGAAATGAAGGAAAACAACGTAAGGAAACCTGAGTGTCCGAGCTATTCACATACCTCAGCGCTTGAAATCGCCAATCCGCTGTGGCCACGCGTGGTGATTAAGCCCATACGCTCCCTCTGAGAGAAAGACTGTTCCCTACACTGGGCGTATATTATATACACACACATATATGTATACACACATGTATGTATATGTATATGGCTGTTTATGAGGCCAGAAATAGTTGTCGGTGAAATCAGCTGGCATTTCGTCGTAGGCTTGTTTAGTTATATATTAAGGAAAACTTATTTGTCTAAGGGCCAGTTTTTCAATAGTCAGATAAAACTTAACTGGAGAATAAATAGCATGCTATCACTGTCTAAATCATACAACAAGACAGTGACAACATCAGGTTTAGTATCCCGTTAAGTTTTACCTGTCTATTGAAAAATCAGGTCTTAATAAATTATGTAATGAGAATCGTGAGTTATTAAATACTCTTGCATTCTTTGTGGATATTATGTCACTGCGTTTGTATTCATCCATCTCGCATCGACTGAGATCAATCTACTCCGAGCTATTGATAATCGAATTGCTCACATCTTGGTTGAAGAGTATACTCGATACCGAAAATAGGTCATACAGCAAAAGGAACATAGAACTAATATATGTATTTGTTTGTATGTTTCTTTGTTTGGCCTCGAGTATAATAAATAGCGCTCTAAAAATATTCCAATGTCCACGGGCATATTTATATAATTGCAGGGTAAATAGAAAATCGACAATACATATAAAACTACTAGCTGACTCAGCAAACGATGTTTCGCCATATTAATTAATTGTTCGATGACTAACACTGTGACACGAGATTTTTATATATTAGATATAGAAAGTAAAAAAAAATGTATTTATTCAGAAGCGTAAATATTATATTATAATCGGTATATTAATAAATTAATTTGATTTGTAATGATAAATTAACATCAATACAAAAACACCATAATTGAATGCCTGTTTCATTATAGGACAAGGTATTATTCGGCAGAGTGGCTTTTATTAGCATAACTTGTAGTAACTGGCCATCCGCGAAGTATTTGACCAGTTACTAGTGGAAAATATGTATTTGATATTTTAATTAATAAATATATTTGATATATTTAAATATTTATATTAAAAAACATACATACTTGTATTGTATTGTAATTTAATTTTTACTTCCTCCTCATTTAAACCATAAATAATTGAATATCATCTATTCTTGCTCTTAAACGTACTCAAAATTTAAATGTAAGCGTGTATTGCACAGTCGACAGCAGATCTATCCTTGTACATTAGTTGCAATATCACACGTAACCGAGTGGAGTGCATGCGTGTTGAGGTTAACGATCTGTCGACCGTACTATAAATCAATCAATCAAGAGTCCCTGATGCTTGAAGCAGGTCCCTGCCTCCATTCTCGAGCGATGTCCTCAGCCCCGTTACATAACAATGGCCAAGTAACAAGTAGTACGATGTAATAAATGGTGCGAACAGCTCAGATAATAAAAGTCTAGCCGCCAGTGACGAGAGATTGGCTATGTCCGCCTCCGCAATTTGTCACGGTTCCACCGTGTGCCATTTATTCACACTTGTCTGGGCGTCTGGCCATAGAATTGCGGTGTAACATTACTTATAGACCATCCGAATAACTGCGAACAAATTAAACTGAACGAGTCAGTGTAAATGTTACGGCTAGAGGGAGGTAGTCGAAGATTTTGCTGTCAACGAAACGAAACGGTTCTTTTTTCACCTTAAACTAAACTAGTTAACGTTGCACCTATGGCGCGAGACACACAGATGGGACGTGTTACAGTTACAGACTAAGAGCGACCGCAGAGCAAGGACTGTGGTCTGTGACTCTGTACGTATTAGCACGCCCTCGCCCCACGTCCCATCTGCGTGTCTTGCGCCACCGTTCGATCGAAGAAGATTCCCTGGGGCTTGGCAGGAGCCTTCTTTATAAATAGGACTTCTTTATAAATCTGTGCCAGAAGACCCCAAGATTAATGTCAGTGGTTAAAACGTCCCCTTGTGTAACAATTTCAGAGAAAACACCAAATAAATGATTGGCATCTAGAGAGTTTCCTCGGATTGTTCAAGCGATCATTTGTCTGATGGCCAAAGTTATGACAGATAAACAAATGGGTGTATTGAAAAGAACAACGTATTTTGTCACTCTACATTGTCGAGTCATTGGGTAAAACGTTCTTGAGTAAAAGTCGACAGTTCAATGCTCAGTGTGAATAATGTGTGAACGAAAAAGCATTTGTACCGCAGAAAAAAAAAAATAGTAGATTGATCGATAGATTGAAAGCAAGATAACTAACAACAGGCATTGAGCTTGAATATCTACTTACAACGAGTAATTCTCCATATAGTAAATTGAATAAAATTATTTATAATGGCATTTTATAGTAGGTACACAGTTGTACAATTAGGAGTGTAATCGCGATAAACTTAATTACCGAAAGCTCGGGAATTAATCCTGACGTCTCAGCAACGTTGCTGTTGCCATGATTACTTACATCAGTAGCATCAAAACATCCTTGGTAGCATAAGTATATTCTCATACAGTCACCCTCAATCTACTTTTTTTTGGTACCGGAATTTTTCGGGGTCATATACGAAATAATAAAGAATTTAATTATGCGCATCACATACTGTAAAGATGCTATAATACTCGTATTTTATCTGCCAGTATTCGCGTGTTAAAACTTATATTATTCGAATAATGTGACCGATACAATAATAAAACACAAAAACGTTATTTGTCTTAGCATAATAAATATTCGTCCGTAATTGACCTATGTTTATCTACACTAATTACCTGTTTTTGGGTTCCGTACCCAAAGGGTGCCAAACTGGACCCTATTACTAAGACTTCACTGTCCGTCTCTCTGTCTGTCTGTCTGCCTGTCTGTCACCAGGCTGTATCTCATGAACAAACGTTGCTTAAAGACAGCGCTCGCCATCTAGCGGCCATCTATGTAACCTTCACAGCGCCAATGTCATGTCATTAAAGGTCAATGTTGAACTCTTCTTGTTGGTTTCTATAGATGGCGCTGTTCTTAAATTCGATGTTTGCCTAATGATGTATAGATAATGGTACAGAAGCCTTCGTGCGCTAGTCCGACTCGCACTTGGCCGGTTTTTTTAATAATTTTGAGCTGTGGAAGTTCTTCTTGACAATGCTCAACGATCTGTCCTGGTTCTCCTACAAAATTACAATTAAGTGAATCAAGACTAAAGAAAACAGACAATTAAAGGATTTTAAAACTAAAGCATTTATCTAAATTAGGCAAAGTAACAACTTTCATAAGTAAAGTACATTAAAGTATATTACAAGTGTTTGTTTGTTGAGATTATCGTTAGTAAAAATAGAATAAATTAATTTGTGTATCCGATTAATTAAAAAATTCAATATATAACTAGTGCTTAAAAGATTTACGACTTTTCCGGACTAAAGCGGTGACCGATTGTATACCCAGATTTCGATAACTGAACATTATAGAATTTTCACGAAAGGTTACAATTCCTTTTAATTGAAAATGTAGATTTCCACTGCGGTCCGAATCAGTCGGAATGCGATGAAAAAGTTTAAATTTTACCTCAGACCTCAACAGAATTTCAATTGCGAATAGGGCTCACAAAAGTGCCTATTAATTTTACTAAGGTAATTAAAGTTACTCCATTTCCTTCCCTTGATGTCGTAGAAGGCGACTAAGGAAATCAATTACCAGGAGACGGGCAGCAGCGTCTTCCTGAGATTCCAACCGCATACTGCGATCGCCAACCCGTCTGCCAAGCGTGGCGATTATGGCAAAACCCCTCATGGTTATAAGAACCACCAAGGAGGCCTACTTCCTGTAGTGGGCGTCGAATGGCTGATGATGGATGATGGATGAATTAAAGTCTTGTCTTGTCTTTCCTGTGGGCTAGACCGACTAAGCTGTCAGGATAGTACTGGGCAAGCCTACTCCATCTAAAACCACCTACTCCATCTAAAACCGCAATGTTCCAGTGCCGCAAACCGCAACGCTGCAGTGAGCAGCGTCCGAGTGCTCCCTTAACCCATCTAGTGTGAGTGAAGGTGCCACTGGACGCTGTATAAACCATCTCACTACGTAGATGTAAAGGCCAAAGTTTTGAAGGAGAAAATCTTTTTATTCTACAATACAATATTTAATTCGGTTACTATATTACTATAAAAAGTAAATTTTACAATTTTTTAAATCACGGACTACAAAATTATCTCATAAGAGTAAAATGTCAACGGTTTTCTTATTTAAGATTGAGGTTTAAAAGTAAAAATAATCATCATCATCATCATCAGCCATTTGACGCCCATTGCAGGACATAGGCCTCCCTCATGGTTTTCCAAGCTTCCCGCTCTGGTACCGCCCGTATCCAGCGACTCCCCGCCACCGTAACCAGGTCGTAAGACCATCTGGTGGGGGGCATGCCCACGCTGCGTCGTCCGGTCCGCGGTCGCCACGTCAGAGCTTTTTCGCCCCAACGGCCATCAGTTGTCCGAGCTATGTAACCCGCCCACTGCCACTTCAACTGAGCAATTCTTCGAGCTATATCAGTAACTAGGATTCTTCTGCGGATCTCCTCATTCCTGATTCGGTCACGCAGTGAAACTCCTAACATAGCTCTCTTCATTGCTCGTTGGGAGCAAGATCTCCCGAGCCTTCTTATGAGGCCCATAGTCAGCGACCAGGTCTCACATCCATATTTTGAACGCGAAAATGTGTTTTAGTTTTCCGACCGCTACCCATCCGAGTTAGATTCGACGAGTGACCTCTTTCTCGAAGTTGATCTTACCTAACTGGACTGTTTGTGCCAGGTATACACAGTGGTCGACAACTTCGAGGTCAGATCCGCTAACGGCGATAGGAGTGGGTGCTACATGGAACCTTGATATTATGTTAGTCTTGTCCATGTTCATTTTAAGATCCACTCTGTTAAAAGTAAAAATAATGGTAAACAAGAGTAAGTTAGTAATTTGAGTACCGTTTGACAGAGTATCTTGTCATGATCTGGCGAGAATTTTTTCGATGGCTTTAAGGTACAATACTTGAATACAGAAATGCAAAAAAATGTTTGACTGTTTTTACGAAAACGAAATTTAATAGTATCATAGTAAAACTTACTAATTCTGTGAAGGAGACTTTTGTCATTTTTCATCTACATTATGAGTTTCAAAAGATTCGTAAATGATAGAAAAATATTTAAAAAAAAAACGTTAAACGTCACTTTCTGCCTTATTGCTAAGTAAGAAAAAATATAATTATAGGTAGGTAGGTAAGCAGCAGCCTAGAAAGCGCTTGGAACATTTTAATATTGTTGAGGTTTTATAAAACCAATAAACTCCCCAATTCGGCTCACATTTCCTTTGCTTACACTGCCGAAGTTTTAATTGGCCGTCCTAAGATATGTTGATATTATTATTTTGAAAGAACATCAGGGGGTGTCATATTTTTTGTAATAATGAGTCAGTGATCAATTACACAAAAGGTAGAAGGAAGGTAAATCAATAAATGTTTTAATAACTGTGGTAATTAAAACGAACAAAAAGCAAACTTAGCGCTACTTTGTTTTTTTTAATCCATACTGGATCACCATTTTAAAAGACTCGATGAAAGCTATCGAATTTTATACTTAGAGCAAGTGTTCGATGCAATTTTCCGGCAATATCTCAGGAACCATCAGATTTATCTCAAATGTTACGAGTTTGGAAACAATATTGAGAACTGAAGAAAGAAAAATGGTACTCTGCCTATCCTGACCTACGGTACTTAGACCTGGCTCTAGAGTCTAATACTTACATTGTTTTTAATAGAATTATATAAGCACGACAATAGTAGTTATTTGCCTATAATTGGTAGTCTACAAAGCAACATAGCAATACAATGTTATCCCAATCGTAGGTATACACACATAAGCAGCCTATACACGTCCCACTGTTGGGCACAATAGAGAGAGTATGGGCTTAATCACCACGCGTGCCCACCGCGGATTGGCGATTTCAAGCGCTGAGGTATGTGAATAGCTCAGACACTCAGGTTTCCTGGCGATGTTTTCCTTCACAGTTAACGATAATTTTACAATTGTACATAACTTAGAAAACAAAGTCATTGGTACATGCCCGCACTGGGAATCGAACCTGGGTCTCTCGCTTTCGAGCCCAATGTTCTACCCAGTAGGCTATCTCCGCCTAGGCCGGTAGGTATGTATACCCGTTCAATTTAAACAGGCATCTCTTGCAGAAAAGGTCAATTTGCGCAAGGCACCGAGTTAAGTTACACGGATTATACCATTGGTATGCGATTGATGACTAGACTACCAATAGTGTCTATGAAACAACCATTACCGTCCTAATGTGGATCTATTAAACAACACTTTAGAGACTGGCCTCCTTGGTCCTTAGAGCGAACATTTAAAGTCCAGACTCAGTTTCATTAGCCATTTGACGCCCACTGCAGGACATAGGCCTCCTTCGTGGTTTTCGTAACCATGAGGGGTTTTGCTATAAGGGCGGGTTGGCGATCGCAGTATGCGGTTGGAATCTCAGGAAGACGCTGCTGCCCGTCTTCTGGTAATTGATTTCGAAGGCGACTTCTACGACATCCACGGAGTGGAATAACTCGGTCAATCAAGATGGTTTGAAAGTTAAAACACAGTGGCCTAATTATGCCCACCAAATCCTAAAGGATTCCTTACGTCTAGCTGTCAAATTCCATGCTAATTGCTATCCCAAACGTCAGGATTCTGTCTGAATCCGAATCAGATTTTGTGCGCGTTATATATGGACTGTTCTGTATACGTGCTGTTGCTATACAGAATGTGTTGTTTATAATGTCTTTAAATCATCATCATCATCATCTGAAAAAATAGAAAGAAGTTAATTGAGACTTCATAAAAAAACCTCCTCTCAGGTGATGAATTTTCAAAAATATTTTCTTAGTGCTCATCGTGGGACCCACCAAACACACGTTTAACACTTACTTGGTGAGTTTCTGCACCACATGCAGTAATTATACCGGACTGAATAAATGTTTTATGTATTTTTACGGTTTTAGAGAAAGCTATAGTGTATTAATTACATAGAACTTAGTGTATTCGAACCTCAACAATTTAAGGGACTTATTTATTGGGAAAATTTACCTACTTCGGGTTGGATTTATTTGATGCAAATACCTATTGTAAGAGGAAAATACGCCCAAAGAAAAACGATCGGCGTTGCTAAGGAAGAGATTCGAAGGGAAAGCGGGAAAAGCCACATTTGGGAAGTATTTTTTTTGGTAAATAGTGGTCCTTACATCGGAAATGTTATAAGCTAATAGGATGACGTTTGAAGGAATTTCAGTGGTTAGTAGGCCAGAAGAATGATGCCGAGGACCATTGAATGTTGCAGAGCAAAGAAGTTGGGCAATTTCTTAGTAAGTACGCTTGGCAGAACATTAACCTGTACATTTTAGTTGCGAAGAGAAGTTTGATGTGCTGAGGACTGTACATGTTTGAATTTTCCCTAAATTTCTTTCCACTAAAGAGCGAACGTTGTGTTTTATAAATAGATGGCGTTGTGCAAGAATCGTATAAGCGGATGCTGTGGCGGTACGAAGTTCGCCGGGTTAGCTAGTTTATTATAACCCTAAGTTCGACGATGTATCTTGATTAGGCCGTCTAGAGATATGGTGGGTGGACCACATTTAAGGTAGTGGGTCCCGTTTACTTGTCCAATGCGCGTAGGATTAATCTAGATTTTTCGGTTTTATCAATGTTAACATGCAAAGCAATGAAGAATAACATGTAAATGATGGATTATATTAATATAGAATAAAACATACATATTTATTTGTAAAAACGATAATAGAGCGTCCAACTTCGAGAGATTAAGCCCAAGCTCTATAGCAAATCAATAAAATAATAAAAAAGGCCCAAGTATAAGACGGATACTCACTAAGAATCCCGAACTAAATAGATAAATAAAGAACTTTACTGCACAACCCTAAAAAATAACAACATGTAGTTTCATATGTGAGGCTAGGTCGCGGACAGACAGACAGACATACGGACGGACATGGCGAAACTATAAGGGTTCCTCGCCGACTGCGAAACCCTAAAAACTTGTAGATTTATGCTATGTAATTGAATGAAGCGGTGGTAGCCTAGTGGGTAGAACATTGGACTAGGAAGCGGGAGATCCAGGTTCGATTCCCAGTGCGGGCATGTACCTATGACTTTTCTTTCTAAGTTATGTACATTTGTGAAGTTATAGTAGCAATACCACTCGCTAACGGTGAAGGAAAACATCGTGAGGAAACCTGGGTGTCTGAGCTATTCACATATCTCAGCGCTTGAAATCGCCAATCCGCGGTGGGCACGCGTGGTGATTAAGCCCATACTCTCTCTCTGAGACAAGGCCTGTGCCCTACAGTGGGACGTATATAGGCTGCTTGTATAATTGATCGCAATAAAAATAAATCCTTGAATCCTTGTCCTAAAAATAGTCTAGGTCTGCGTCTGACGAGACTAACCAACGGTCGGGTGAATTTTGATTTCCCTCGTAAATTATATTTTTATGGATACGTTTCCTTTCGTGAACTCTGGCAAAGCGTGAATATTGCCAGAACAGCGCATATTCAATGAACGTAGCAATATAACCAATTAATGGTTTTCCTGCAGATGTAGCTGTATTTATTTGGTAAATTTCACCTTCAGCTCTACAAATAAACATACATAGAGCTAGAAAGCGTTGACATTTCGACCTTTAAAATGTTTTTGGTAGTCTAAAAGCGGCTTGCGCTAAGCCACTGTGTAAGTAATCCAGGGTGTATATAACCCTTCATCATCATCATCATCATCACCAACAGCCATTTGACGCCCACATACGCCTCCTTCGTGGCTTTCATAACCATGAGGGAAAGCTTTCCAAAGGTCTCGGTGCAAGAAGTTTTTGTACTCATTCACTGGATAGAGCTTATCCATGGCTTAACAGATAAGTGCTCTTAGTTAGAGTTGGGAGCTAGCGGGCCTTTGTCGACCGTAACAGAAGAGAGATACAACAAACTGCTCCATTTTTTTCGGAAACGCATTCAGGTCCTGGGTTGCTCTGGTTCCTAAAAATTGCTATTACCTACCATAATTGAACCCTTTCAAGTTCACATGTAAAAACGTTTTATAAAGAAGATATGACTTTTTTCATTAGCGGCGCTAGTTAGCTCCGGGTCATCCCTTAAATTTATTACAAGTTTCCTTTTTTGCCTTTTTTATAAAACCACATTCTTGGGCTCTCATCAAATATTTGCCAGTGTGGGTTGGGCGGACGGACATACACAGGACAGGGCAATTTTGCGGTGGGAGATAACATTCTAGGGACAGTATTATCAAATTACATGAAATATATATAGTTAGAGGAATTGGAAGTTAAGTATAATTTTATTGTTAAGAACAAACCAAATTGACAATTAGTAGGTATAATGAGCATTGGTCTGACGCCTGGATACTTTTCGAAAGAAATCATATCGATTTACACCCGTGTAAAATAAGCCAGTTTTGTTTATATTTTTGCAACATTTTAAGAATGTAACACGCAAGATTCAACCATTACATTTTAGTTGTAAAGTCGCCCGTAACGCAATGAATAGATGGATGGACGCAAGTATATGAGTCACCCATGTACCTAATAAAAAATGATAACTAGCTGAACTATATCACGTGTTTTTATTGTATTGCTTGTGTATGTGTCGTAGCCATATCGTAGATTGTGCCATATCATGATGTGGTTAGCCATATCACGAAATGTGTCCTTTTCATGAAAAGGCCAAGTCAAATTGGCCGTATCGTTTAAGCATCAACGTTTGACGATATGGCAATCTACGTTTTGCCATATCATAATGTAGGGTACCTATGACTTTTCCATGCACCAACCTTATTTAAGTTTGACTCAAAACTAAGTTTTTTAGTGAAATATTTTTTTTCGCTTTTATATAAAAAAAAGAACTAACACCCGAAGTTTCTTGTGTGGAACTTCGAACCTATTTTTGCTTATGTGTACTGACCTAACAACCAACCCAAAATTTATTGTTTTTCCAAATTCGGGGACATCGTTTCAAATACCAACCCATATTTTCTGTCGCCTCCATCGTAGGAATACACAACAAACTAACATCAGCGCCTCTAACGGTGGATAATGGAAGTATTTTACGATATGGCCGCTAACGTTTGGCCGCATCATGAAATAGTCATGCATTTCGCTCTTCAAATCGTCAAACGTCGGTCACTCATTGATCTGGCTAAGCCATTTCATGATACGGCCAGTTTGACTTGGCCTTTTTATGAAAAGGATACATTTCGTGATATGGCTAACCACATCATGATATGGTCAATTCTATGATATGGCTACGACATATGTATTTCCTTTTTTGCCCGACTGAGCCGGAGCCCGAAAGGAGGGTAATGTGTTTAGCTCGTAGGTATATATGTATGTCTGATTCTAACTCCCTCATAACTCCTTAACCAATGGTTAGATTTTCACAACTAAGGTCTCAATCGATTCGTCATCCCTGCGCGAGTGTCATAGGCTATATAAAATTAGCATCAACGGAACAGAAAAGTATAAAAAAAATCGCTATCAAGTAACGTCATAATACAACCATGAGTCACTAGATGGCGCTGTTATATTTAAATTGTTATACTCGGATCTTTATTTTTGGAATTTTATTTAAATACGCCTTGTTATTTTATTTAATCGCGTGTAATGTATTTAAAACATCAGTACGCGTATTTTTCCACTAAAGAGACGAAAATAAAAAACTGAAATAAGAAATAACCAGCAACCCGACTGCTGAGCATTAACTACTGAGCAGACGGGCCCCAAATTGCGGGCAATGCAACTCCTCAGGTTGGTCCCGCCTGCTTAGAAGTTAATGCTCAGCAGTCGGGTTGTTGGTTATTTTTTATTTCAGTTTGTTTTTAAATGTAAAATAAAGTATTTTCTTACTGTCTAATGGCCTTTGCACTGACGCAGAAATCGACCTAGCAACGCAGAACTCACGGCAATTTGGCGAATGAACGGCAAAGAAGAAAGTAATTGGCAATAAATGCCATTAGCTGGAAAGGTAGGTGTGACTGCCGCTGGTCGCTATTCCAAATTAATCAAGGGAAATGCAATTAGGTTCTTCGCCAGGGGTGCGTGGACAGATGGAGTTCGAAGAATCCTCGGATAGTTCTCAGTTGGTCTCTCAAGTAGAGTTTCAGGCGTGCAATGGATTTTTATCATGCAGATGTTCGAAATTCAGCACAATAATTATGATCGTTAAAGAACTCGAAGTCGATACCTAGTGAATCAACCCCAACATTTTTGTTGCATAGACGCCTACAACGTGACTAGAAGGTTATTGTAATTATACACGTAAACTGTATAATTGATACCCGTAAGTACCTGAAACCGGCGTGCGTGCATGCAACGACTAATTAATGTTGAGGAAGCGAAAGTGATCTGTCAGGATATTGGCAAGTGGCATTCCCTGGTCCCTGCCTACCCCTCTGGGATACAGGGGTGAGTTCATGTATGTATGTATAATGACACTTTCAAGTTATAGTGGCTATAATTTCGAAACTTTTTAGACAAATTGGAGCGCGCTCCATTTAACTAAATAGTTAAAAACGTATAGAGCGTATACTTTCTATATCGTTTTTGTAAACACACATTTCGTACTTTTTTGTGAATAAGTTAACTAGATTCACGTCAGTGAAAATCTAATATTAATTATGAATAACAATAGAATCTTCCAGCCTAGTGTACCTGGTAACGATATTCAATTGACAGATTTAATTTATTTACGAAAGTTATTCGTTTGGATCTTGAGTGCCATTGAAATTCCTTTAATAGCTAAAACAGTTGAATGAGATTTGGAAGGCACATTAATATAATAAGTTTTTTTTGTAATCTTTGCTCCTTAGCGAGTCTTATGAGTCTAGGTATATGTTTGGGGCCATAACTGGTTTCCGTCGAAGTCATATACAAATAGAGTCACTCCATTAACCTATATTTCTAAAGAATTCTAACTTCGGTAATCCAGGTGGCATTTAACCAAAATGTATATTGTCTAGATGTTTTTAATTTCTTGTAAATAGTAACTTTTGTGTTTGATTGCCAGTTTCAGAATTGAGAATTGTGCTGCATATTTTTTTGAGAAATCAAAAGGAAAAGGTATTCACTTAGTCAAGTTCCCGTTTTAGAAATAGGCGACAACGCTGCCAGAGCTTCGTTTCACAAAGCGACTGTTACTGTTGGTAATAACTTACAATCATAAGTAACTTCCGTCCAACCAGCCTCACGATTACTAAAAATGTCTCTTTATGAAATTTGGCGCAGCATCCTTTGCGTCTATAACGGCATACATCTGAGTACTTAATTAGAATATTTAGTTGAATGTGCCATATAATTATAACGTGTAAAGTGTATCTCAGGTACGTAATGGATATCTTGCTTGAGGGGGTGTCTATGGGGGGGTGATTGAAAAAGATATTATCGTATTCGCACTCAGTGCATGGATACTACATACTTTTATACTTGCTTACTTATTTTTTTGGTGCATGTATAATAAAATAACAGTCGATCTATCTTACTTTTGCGTTGATACCTGTTCGCCGGAAATTGTATGGTCTATGCCATCGGCCTCAGCCTGAACGGAGCGCAAGTCTAGAGTATTATAATATTGGTAGAAGGTGCTACGAGCGGCAGGTATCAGACTAGTGAGCTCTCGACGCTGATTTGCCTTTCACTACGATGGCTATTTAACCTCGTCTGCTATTAATTAATAAAAATAAAACTATTGAATCAACTTTCATACAACACAATCACTTGACCTGGTCCCATTGTATGATACGCTGTGCATATGGTAATGAGGCAAGAACATAACAAACATGGAAAAACACCCAGACTAAGGCCATTTGTACAAATTGAGTAAGGTGGCCTCCAGTGGGAAGCGAACCCACGACCTATGTTTTGGTAGTAAAGCTAGTTAACGCTAATACGTAGTAGGTAGGTAGGGTGTTAGTAGTGACGTATTGTTATCTATGGTATTCTTTGCAAGGGAGGATTCTTGTATCTTGATTCTTGATTATACTTCGTTCTTATCAGTAACATCCGTGAACCCAGTATGCAAATGTTGCTTATGATCTAGTTCCGACTAATTCACGGCATTCGTGCTGGCTGTTTATATCCATTTGTGCAGCTTACAGGCGGTAAAATGAAAACAATGTTCAACTTATTGGTTCATGAATAGGCGATGAAGGCGCTCGCTCAGGGTTAGTTCCGCCTGCTCGCGAATGGAGGTTGGACTGACAGGCTGAATATTGAGCATTTCGGGGAAAGGAAATTTATTGCTGGTACCTGTAGCCACCTGTAGCTACTATGTCGCTGTTAAAATTAAGGGCGAAAAGGTTGCGATTGTTATGTTAAAAGTTTGACTCATACAGACGTAGATAAAAACCTACATAAACTCACGCCTGTATCCCAGAGGGCTATGCGGAGACCAGGGACTGCTACTTGCCACGATCTTGACAGATCAGTTTCACTTCCCTAACATTCATTAGTCGTTGCATGCAGGCACGCCGGTTTTGGGTACTTTTTTTTAAAGTTTGACTCGTAATACATTAGTACGTGGATGACCGGGTTTGGCTCGCCTTTTTTTTTTGGTTAATGGTGTTATTTTTTTAAAATAACACCATTAACTGGACTTAATAATCGGACACTGAACTCGAACCGGGGTCTTCTGGTTTCGGGACCGCCCGACTTCCCACTATTACAACGAGCTAATAGAACTTTTATCATGGAAAAAATTGCCTTAGTATTCTAATGATATTGTAGCAGTATTTCGTTGCCTAGAAACACAGATAAAACAACGTTTTCTGAAATGAAACGTAGATAGATCGATTTATCGATAAAATCGTTGGAGCAGTTACCGAGATTCAGATAGCAATTCTTATATATATATTGCTCGTTTAAAGGTATTTATTGTAATGTCATTATTGGATTAATATTTACTCCTACTTTTGTTAAGGTGGCTACAAATGTTGTGATGTGGTGGGATTTAAACTGACAGTGAAAAGATTATTCGTACAGTTTTTCACCCTTATGTCGTGCGTGGTTAAAGCTGAAGTGGTAACTGGATCTATTACGGACTATAATACTTTCTCTTAAAATAGAGACAATGCCATAACATGTCACGTACGTAGCGGATAAGGATGGCGCGCGTTTCTCTATCCATTCTCACCTTTCTTGAGTCGTAGACGGTAAGCGCTCTAGAAATCACATAACGAAAATCAACGTAACGTACCTAACAGAATACGTAGGTAGCAATGAAGTCGATGAAAAAGGTCGTGTAGACATGAAGCAAAACGCCTTTTTCACTCCAGGCTGGAAAATGATTCGGAATAAAAACCGCGGGGGTGGGGTGGGTTTTTTGTGGAATCAATTATGAATAGTCGGTTTTTTTTTTTTTACATGTTTCTCGAGAACAAATCATTGCGTGGCAGTTTGTTGGCGCATTATAATAAGAATTAATTTCTTATTATATCTCTTATTCTAAGGCTGACATGCGCCACTCTCCCAAACGTGGACATGGACATACAAGTAGTTAAGTTTTGTTTAATTCAAATGACATCTGAGAGGCAGCGCAAGTCGGATTAAATCTTAACTTCTATATTTAATTACCCGCCTGCTCGCTCTGCGCCTGCGGCTTGGGATCGGAACAGTGCCACAGACAGGGGGCAGTCTCACAAACACTAACTATGACATGCAAAAAAATTTAGAAGATAATAACTTTATGCTGAAGATGTAAATGAGATGTTTAGGTCGGTTATATTATATTATGGGTCACCTAATTTATTTAACAAAACCTTTTTTAATAACTCTTCCACACAAAACAGTCACTTGTCCAGGTCCCAAAGTAGGATTTACTACATTAACCGGGTGAGGACATCACAAACATGTAAAAAACACACTTTGTTCTCATTTTTAGGGTTCCGTACCCGAAGGGTGCCAAACGGGACCCTATTACTAAGACTTCACTGTCCGTTTGTCCGTCTCACCAGGCTCTGTCTCACAAAACGTTATAGCTAGGCAGTTGAAAAAGATGATGTATTTCTGTTGCCACTTTTATAACAAATACTAAAAACAGAATAAAATAAATATTTAAGGGCCCCTATACAACAAACGTAATTTTTTGCCGTTTTTTGCTCGATACTAGATAATAACGGCAACAGGTAGACCCTTGAAATATTAACAGAATATTTAGTTAAAATATTTATATTTGCTTCAAGAATAAACAATTAAATTAAAATGAAATAAATATTTAAGGGGGATCCCATACAACAAACGTGATTTTTTGCTATTTTTTCCCGATCTTTGTATATGTGAATGTTGTACATATAATGATACGGAACCCTTCGTGCGCGAGTCCAACCCGCACTTGGCCAGTTTTGTACTATGCAAAGGCTCATATCGCAACATAACGCCCTAGCCAAATCTTTTAACATTGACATAAGTTAATTTTACATATTTAAAATGAGTATCATGTCATCACTCTGAAATTTGGACCCATTTTTAAAATTGTATAATGTTAAATTTGATATGTAGGGTTAATTATTTAAACAACTATTTATTTACAACAATTTACTGACAATTTGCCTTATGTGGTTTAGTCCGCCGACTCTAGAATTTACACTTGAGTGGTTACCTTACTTGAAAAGCAAAAGAATTAGATGCGCGACATTTTTTTATTTTTCTTTCATTGTTGTTTTTATGGTCTCTACGTGGAATGGTTTATGTGCTTAGAAAGCTTTCTAGAAAAGTTCTCACTCATAAGTTACAACATCAGCCTGTAATCAGTTCTGAAGAGCATTAGGAGATTGATGTATTGCAGAGAGTAGCGCGTGAACAATGCTTGTTTGTGCTAAGTCAGCTCTCCAATTTTGAAGTCTGTCACGTAATGTAAACTTGATCATTTATAAATGTCACGGACTACATCCACAAAATTAGAATAGATAACTCAGAAGGAGATGTGTGTATGCCGCCATCCGAGTGGAATGAATTTTTCAGGCCGCGTTTTTACAATTTTAGTACGCTTGGACAGAGAGATTCATCTTAGTGGTATACACACATCTTAATGAGTTCAGATTTTTGCTTCAGATTAAAAGCGTTTCGTCGCTCCTCGTGCCAAAAACTTACTGCTACGAGCTTACGATGAATAGAAGTGGAATTAGACCGGTTTTATTAGGGTTCCGTAGTCAACAAGAGTAGAGCGTCCCCCCCTCTCCCGGCTAAACGGTTAATTGTAAAAAAGTGAAAAAATTCAGGGCGGTAGCACATAAAATGAACATAAAATGAATTAAAAGGAAAACTATCACGGCTAAGTAGACATTACAAAGTTAACGAGTAATAGACGACCAACTTATAAAAACAAAACTTCGTATTAATTCCATTAAAAACGACTTTAGAGTTATGTAAAGAAGATAAAAAAAAACCCTCTTTCTACAGAACCCTCGGTCACTCGGTCCGAGCCTAATTCGATTATGAAAACGCGGCTTTAGGGGGACAGCCACAAAAAGTACGAACAGTATTTTTTAGAGGAGAAATAAAAAACGGTATGTACCTGCATGACTCGAACTCATAATCACTCGAATTTTCGCAGTATCCATCTTTCTTGTCTAAATTGAATAACAAAAACAATTGAAAGTCGATATTCAAATGTTTCACATTAAAAAAAAAAAAAACATCATAGAAACCATTTGAAAAAAGTTTCATTCGAAAACCTCAAACCATGAAGATTCTATGTCAATTCAAAGAACCTATTGCAATAAAACGGCAATTTCATACTTTAACCCCTAATATTACAACGGCTCAGAATCCCTTCAAAATTATATAGAAATTGGCTGGATAAAAACAGCTTACAATAAAGAAAAACCGGTGAAATCGTTTTTTTTTTTTTAAATCGGTGTATCCGTTTGGGAGCTATGACGCCACAGATAGACACACAATAGACATTGCGTCGAAATTATAACCTCCCCTCGATTTTCAAAGTCAGGAATTGAATATAGCCTGAACAGTCCCTAAAATTATTTTGACGTAAAACATCTTTCAGTTCGGTAGTAACAGCCCTTGCCGTGGCGACATGTTTTCGTTGCATGCGGTTTTAGCAAGTGACCCCACTTGCTAAAACCACAAGCAAAGAAAACACGTCCCCTCGGTGAGGGCTGTAAGTCTGTAACTACGTATCGTAATGCAATTCATTTCTATATCGTCGAGTAGAGCTCTTGATTCTTGCCGCTAGCTAGATGATGCCAGTGCCGCGTAACACATTGCGCAGTTTCTGCTAAAAGTTGAAGCAAGCTTATTTATATATACTTTTCACTTTAAACCAACGGCCGTGTAACTCGACACAGTCCCACCCACTTTTTAGGGTTCTGTAGTCCGACAAGGAACTATGCAATGCCCGTCTGTCTGTCTGTCTATCTGTCTGTCCATCTGCGGCCTAGCGCAAAGACCGGTGGTACTAGAAAGCTGTAATTTGGTGTGTGTATACATATTTATCACGCCGACAAAGTTAAACAATAAGATGTTGGAAATTATTTTTATTACTGTACCTCCCCTAACACGAAAAGTGGGGTAGATCTTTTTCTCGTCTGCCCCATCATGTGGGGTATCGTGGTATCGTTGGATTGGTCGTTGAAAAATATTGTGGGTGTAGAAATTTTTCGATTTAGGGTTCCTTTTGCTAAACTGTTGATTGTAGAAACGTGAAAAAAATCAGGGTTGTAGCACATATAATCAATTTGAAAGGAAATGTATCACGGCTAAGTAGGCTTTACTAGTTAACGAGTAATAGGCAACCAACTTATAAAAGTAAAATTTCGTACAAAATCCATTGCAAATGACTTCCATGAAGTTGTTAGTTCTGTAAAGCAGATAAAAACCCTCTACGGAACCCTGCATTGTGCGTGGCCCGATACGTACTTGGCCGGTTTTTTATTTCTTACTAGCGCCGTGAACTTTAATCACTTTACGATTTGTTCTATTCTGAGTAAACTAAATGGGCACTAACCTGGAGAGGACGCTTGTTCTCCGTAATTACTCGCCACAATTAGCTCTTTAATTAGACCAGGCTTTGTGCTCAAACATTGTGGGCGCTCAGTAGTTCTAACATAACTTTCTTTATAGAAACTCGGGCGCGTAAAGATTAAAATGGATCGTTAAAAAGACATCGCGTGGCTAAGCAGCCGCAAGCGCGGCTCGCGTGTTATTCTTTATATAATGTGGGTCAAGCCCACCGGTATTTTATGAAAATACAAAACAATTCCTTTACTAAACATTGTTTTTATTTTGCTTCCCTTAAATCCTAGGGCTCTAGGGCACAGGCCTTCTCTCAGCAACCCCTTTCCCTAGCAACGAAAATATTTTGCCCATAGAAAACATTTATGTTTTTTTAGGAATGTATGAATTGATTATTCCCACTGATAAACATGCTTACATACTATGGTAAACCAGCCTTCCAGCCGCTAAGCAAGACCTCGACTTCGTTCGATTGGAAATTTTGATGTGTATTCTTCCAGGATAAAAAAGTATCTTATAATGTGCTATTCAAATTTTATCTAGGTCGGTTTAGCGGTGATTGAGTATCAGACATCCTTACATTCTAACTTTCACATTTTAACAGTATTACGAAGTACAACATCCAAGTTTGCGTAACATTTTGGTTCTGCGTTTGCTGTTTCTATTCAAAACTGTTGGAATGGGCGCAGAGAAAAACGTGTGAACAGTGGAAAAATTGTTTTATTAATTTTACAGTACCGACTAGCGGCCGACATTTTTACGAATGACCGATTGAATGATTGAAAGTAAAAAGAATGAATCTGAATGAATGAATGGAAGAGTGGACTGGGATTTTTGATTATTCCAATAGTCCCCCTCAAAAATTCTAGTCTTATATAATGAGATTAGGCGATAATTATCACATTATGTGATTATACATTCTAGTTTATTAAAAATAAATTATACATTCTGCTCTCAATATTCTGTTTTAATTATTTTAGTACCTTTTAATCATTAGGTACATTGCAAACATATTCAAATTAAATCAAGCTTAACTTTGATCTAAATTGTAGAAATTTCCCTGATGGTATCATTTTCGTGAAGATATCAGCTAGTTGATGTTCTATGGAAACATACTCTAGCTTTATTACTTTCTTAGTAATTTGTTCACGTGTGAAATGATATTTTATATCTATGTGCTTAGACCTTTTATAGCTAGTAGGATTGTTTGCAATGCTTATAAAGCTGTTGTTATCTTCATATATATAGGGATATGCATTGGTAGTTGGATTTTAATACTATTTAGCAATGATTTTATCCATTTAGCTTCTCTCACAGCTTCGAAAAGAGCCAAATATTCAGCTTCGCTCGAGGAGGCGGTGACTGTGTTTTGTTTGCGAGTATTCCATGACATTACACAGTTATCAAACACTTGGAATACATATCCCGTTGTGCTTTTACGATCAATTTCGTCGCTAGCCCTGCATGGGAATCTGCATAGCCTTGAACTATTTGATGATAGTCGCACCTTTTGTAGGTCAACTTTAAATTCATAGTGCCTTTTATTATCTTAAAAGATGTTTTAAGCATTTCCATAGTTTATTATAATAATTTTTTTTTTTTTATTTTGATATCTGCTCAGAATACTAATTGCTGAGCAAATATCTGGCCGTGTGCAAAGCATTGCGTACATAAGGCATCCTATGACGTTACTGAAAGGAGCGTCAAAGTGTGTGTCGGAATTAAGAGCCAAGTGATCTAATTTTGATGGGAACGGTGACTTTGTCGGATTTCAATCACTCATGGAAAACTTGCTTAAAACATTGTTCAAGTAGACTGACTGGTCCAAAGTTATTGTAGCTTCTGTTATGTTTAGGTACTCTAATGCCCAAGAGTACTTTTATTTCATTCAAATCAGTCTTTCAAATTAGTATTTCGGTTTTTACATAAAATTAAATCATCGATGTATAATATTAAATATACATTATCATAAATTTTTTTTTTAATTTTTTTTTATCATGTATATACAAACAAGGATCTACCTCTGAATTGTTAAAACCAAGTTCTTTAAGAGCGTGATCAAAACGCTTGTAGCAGCATCGAGAAGCTTGTTTTAAATCGTACAAGGATTTATTTAACTTGCATACCTAATTGGTTTGGTTCTGCAAAAACACCCTCAAGCACCTCCATGCAAATGTCATTCTCGAGAACTCCGTTCAAAAACGCAGTTTGGACGTCCAAGTGATGTACTTGCAAGCTATGCTGATTTGCAAACGCTAATATAAATCTAAAAGTAGAAATACGTACAAACGTTTGCAACGTTTCATCAAAGTCTTCAAGGTACTTTTGAGTAAAACCGCGAGCAACTAAACGCACCTTGTAACGAGTTGGTTCTCCTAACTCATTAATTTTTATCGTGAATACCCATTTACAATCAATAATATTTACATTTTGGGGTCTTTTCTTTCCACTAGAACCCATGGTTGATTTTTATTTAGCTTTTAACCATTTGTCACTATCATCCCTGTTTGAAATATCACTATAGTAACTAGGTAACGGCTGAGCAGTCGTGAGTGCTAAGTAACACAAATCTGTATCGCTCATCTGTTTATAATCGACTGAGGGTAGTTTTTTTTTTTTTATTCTTTCACTTCGCCTTATTTTGTTTGGCGAATTCTCAGCATCCGATTGGTCATCGGGAAGAATCTTGTGTTTCGTGCCTGCTGACTTATTATCACCGATAGGCTTGTCAACTTTGGCGGGAATTTGTGTGTTTTGGTTTGTCGGCCTTGATTGAACAAATTTTGACTCATCGAATATAATATCACGGGCAATGAAAAATTGGCCATTTTGAACGTTGAATAGTTTATGACCATTGTTGTCGTATCCGACTAGTATTGCTTTAAACGATTTACTGTCAAACTTTGTTCTTCTCGTTTTGTCATGGACATAAGCCGTTGCACCAAATTTTAGGTTTGTTATTATGCCACATTTCGTATGGTGTTTTGTTGCTGGTCAGAGCTTTAGTAGGGAGTCTATTTATTAGGTAGGTAGCTATTAGTATGGCTTACCACCAAAAAGACTTTTCTAATTTCAACCATGGTTCTAGCCATTTCGGTTAGCGATTCATACGCTCCGACACACCATTTTGTTGCGGCGTATATGGTACCGTTAGGTGGTACGAGATACCCTTGGAAACACAAAACTCGTTAAATTCTGTTGAAAGATATTCTCTACCATTGTCGCAGTACAGATTTGTGACTTTCGTATTGAATAAGTTCTCACTCCTAGCAACAAAATCTTTAAAAATATTTTAGCACTTCCGATTTTGCATTCATTAAGTAGGTCACAGTAGAATGAGTCTAATCATCCATAAAAGTAACAAAGTAGTTTTTGTCATCAAAGGTGGTAGGCGTTATCGGATAACAAACGTCCGAGTGAATAATATTATAAAGGGGTCGATTTTGGTGTTTACTATTGTTATCTTTAGTTTTTGCAAACGGGAGACGTGATTGTTTACCAAGAATACAAGGTGCACAAATAGTATCGCTGGGGTTTATATTGTTTATCAAAGACTGGTCACTTTCATCTATTTTTATCCTTTAAAATTCCAAACCTTTGTTTGTTTACATGTCCGAGTCGGCTATATCACAAACTATAGGCGTCACAGGAATTTTGAGTCAAGTGAATATTAAGTTTATTTACTTTAAAATTTAGCCAAAAAGGTTGTTGCAATTCTCCCCGGTCATGATGCACTTGTCTTTATGATGGACTTGCACACCGTTTGTTGCCAAAAACCACTGTCATACCTGCACGTTGCATCTTACTTACAGAAAGTAAATTATGACGTATCTACCTCGGACGAAAACAATACATCATCAATCGAGCCTTCAATACCTAAATCGGTTGTTACCTTTATGCTGCCTTTACCGTAGGCTTGTATGGACTCGCCGTTTTTCGCAACTCCGATCTTGAGAGGCGTCGATAGTTCCGTGTACCGTGTTACGTCAAGCGTATTCATAATATGATCCGTGGCACCCGAATCTAAGAGGAAAGAAATTTCCATATTAGTAGAATTACTAATAGGGTCAGATAACTTACAATCGGGTGAAACCATAAAAGCGAAACCGCCCTCGTCATTGTTGCACAACGTGTTGTGCGCCGTCCTCTTGTAGCCGCTGCCGCTGCTCCCAGCCCAGTCTTGCTGGATCTTCTTGAGGTAGCGACAGTAATTCTTGAGATGATTTCGGCACCCACAGTGATCGCAGTACATTTTTGAAATTTTGTGAGTTGAATTTCCGGTATGAAAGTTTTTGTTCGGTTGAGGGTAGTTTTTTTTTTTTTTTTAGAAAAATTTCCTTGTGATTTTGGAAATAAGAAATTCCTCGGACCTGTATGCAAAACCTTGAGCTCTGTTGTAGGTTCACCTTTCAGCTTCACTTTGTGGTCAAGTTGAAGCAAGGAACATTTGGTTGCAGTTTAAGATTCAGCAATTGCTTGCGTAGTGCTAATTGCGTGGCCAGGCTTCGTTTCTCGTAGATTTTATCGAGGTTATCGAAAATGGATTTGGCCGTTGCAGCGTCTTTCGCGAAATTTAAATATTCGATAATTGTACTTTTTCCAGTTTGGTTTTTCTTTAGCCACATTGCGTCTGGATTATCCGGCACTGGTTGTTCAACAACGATGGCCACTTGCAGTTCTTCTAACAAAGACTTGAAGACGTTCGCCGTTAAATTGCTGGATGTTTCGTTTGCCTCGTATCTCCATTGTTCATATCCGTATTTTAGACGGATAGCAGGAACTTAATTATAACTTATTTAAATCGTGCCCTGGGCCCATAACCTGTTGGAATGGGCGCAGAGAAAAACGTGTGAACAGTGGAAAAATTGTTTTATTAATTTTACAGTACCGACTAGCGGCCGACATTTTTACGAATGACCGATTGAATGATTGAAAGTAAAAAGAATGAATCTGAATGAATGAATGGAAGAGTGGACTGGGATTTTTGATTATTCCAATAAAAACAGCGGTGGTTTGCCGATAGCACCTTCAAACCACACAAAAATCGTATAACGCTGCTTACAAAATTTCAGCTAATACAAAATACTAAATAAAAATGAATAACTCTTTACATTTACTGTTAGAAGGAAGCGCATCTGTAGGTACTCTTGTTACGCATCGATGCCTGAGATTGTACCAGGAACCGGGATTGAAGTTCTCCTTATTTTAGGGAGTGAACGCACTTGCGGGCACTTACCCGCAACCTCGTGCGGGCGCGAATGCGCGAGCTTAAGTACATTTTCACACATTTTGTGAATTGACCGGATGCTAAGTAACCGCTAGACCGTTTCAGCCTTTAGAATATAACATTTTGTAGTAGGTAAAAAGTAGACAGAAAAACCGGCAAAGTACGAGTCGGACTCGCGCACAACGGGTTCCGTACCATCAGCTATACAACATTAGACAAAGATCAAATTTGAGAACAGCGCATTTAACGACATAATATCGGCGCTGTGAAGGTTAACATAGGTGGCCGCTAGATGGCGAGCGCTGTCTTTAGACAACGTTTGTTGTATGGGAGCCCCCTTAAATATTTATTTTATCCTGTTTTTAGTATTTGTTGTCATTCCGTTTGGCACCCTTCGGGTACGGAACCCTAAAAAGGTTTATTCTACTATAACGGCCACTTATGTGTCGCAACATGTTTTGTACTCATTGCTACAATGCATCAGAGAAAAAATGCTGTAAGTGACAAAGTGACTCAGAGTAATTTCGAAAATCGACATTGTTCGAAAGGAATGAAGGTTCGCTTTCATCAACATCTTTCTGTCAAATGAGGCTCACACTCTCAATATACTCGTGCAACGGTCATTTAATTAAGATTCCTTATCATCCGCTGAGTTTAACATACTAAATACCCGCAGTGAAAAGAGTCGTCAGCGCCCCGACAGATCAAAAGCGCCTCCCAAGCGTGCAAGCACTCGACTGTTAACGGCGATGGTCCAGATTAAACCAGCCCTCGTCTCTTGTGACTGTGTCCCTTAAATCGCTCGTATTAGCGGACACTTTTGCGTAAAGCCAAGGTCTCCATCAACTGGTCAAGTGGTAAGGCCAGTAGGGCCACTCAAGCACGAAACTCTGCGTCGAACTGTATCGAAAATGCTCTTGAATAAAAGTATGATGATCACTTTGAATAAAAAATATTGAGAGTCAGCCAAGATTCTTCAAATGAGAGCCACGGAGTCAAGTGTACCGAAAAATTAAAGACGGTTTTTGCTATTCCGCGTCCTAAGACCATTTATTCCAAAACAGAGGTAGTTGGTTCAATTCCCGCTAAAAGCCGCCGCACTTGACTTATGCAAATGGTCTCAGTCTGGGTGGATTTCCATGTTTGTAATGTTGTTGCCTGAATACCAACAGAGTATCCTAGTTTGGGACCAGAACAAGTTATTCTCATGTGTGGAATCATCATCATCAGCCATCTGACGCCCACTGCAGGACACAGGCCTTCTTCGTGGTTTTCATAACCAAGAGGGGTTTTGCCATAATCGCCACGCTTGGCAGGCGGGTTGGCGATCGCAGTATGCGGTTGAAATCTCAGGAAGACGCTGCTGCCCGTCTCCTGGTAATCGATTTCCTTAGTCGCCTTCTACGACATCTACGGAGTGGAATAACTCGGTCAATCAAGACGGTTTGAAAGTTAAAACACAGTGGCCTAATTATGCCCACCAAATCCTAAAGGATTCCTTACGTCTAGCTGTCAAATTCCATGCTAATTGCTATCCCAAACGTCAGGATTCTGTCTGAATCCGAATCAGATTTGGTGCGCGTTATATAGGGACTGTTCTGTATACGTGCTGTTGCGATACAGAATCGAGTTAGCCCGCGTAGGGGAGATTTTATCGCGTTCAGCATTTTCTTGGGGATCACAAAAGGTATTCCAAGGAAAGTGTTAATTACAATTAGGAGAATGTCATAAAATTACCAGTTTTTATAGCCTCTACCCAAGTCATCGGGATCGATAAAATAATAAAGTCCATCACGTGTGAGTACCATCATAATTTAATCATTCAGGACAATTATATAACCTTTGAAGTGTCCCCTTTTAAACTGCGCATCGGGCTGTGCTTTGATCAACCCTCGGTAAGTTATTTATGAAATTATTGTACCTCTAATAATAGCTCTTAGCTCCCCTCTGAAGCCTGCAACACCAATCGAAGCCAAGAATAAGCAGCCTATATAAGGCCCACTTCCGAGTCCAATGTTCTACCCACTAGGCTACCACCGCTACCACCGCAGTGCGGGCATGTACCTATGACTTTGTTTTCTAAGTTATGTACATTTGTGAAGTTACAGTAGCAATACCACTCGCTAACGGTGAAGGAAAACATCGTGGGGAAACCTGGGTGTCTGAGCTATTCACATGCCTCAGCGCTTGAAATCGCCAATCCGCGGTGGGCACGCGTGGTGATTAAGCCCATAATCTCTCTCTGAGAGAAGGCCTGTGCCCTGCAGTGGGACGTATATAGGCTGCTTATGATAAGGCCCACTGCAGGGCACATGCTTTCTCTCAGAGATATATATTAGATCAGATTAGATTAGAACGCTTTATTGTACACACCAGTCCAGAAAACAAGATACATTAAAAGGCTTTGATGTCTAAGTATGGCCTTGACCACCACGCGTGCACACCGCGGATTTTGTCAGCCTATATACGTCCCGCAGTAGCACAGGCCTTCTCTCAGACAGAGAGAGAGAGAGGGTAATCATCACAGGTCCACCGCGGGATAGGCGATTTCATATGCTGAGATATAATCTCAAAAAGATTAAATTAGAACACTTTATTGTACAAACCAGAAAACACAATACACTACAAGGCTTACAATCTAAGTTTTGCCATATACAATTGTCGGTCTTATCGCTAAAAGCGGTCTGAAGAACCTATGGAGCTTGCCTTTCCACAAATATTATTATTGTGTAATAAAGAATTTCTTAGTCTAATCTAATACTTCATACACTCAGAACGAGTGACATTGTTACTAGCTGGAATCGAACCAAGTACTCAGCGGATCTGGGGCAACCGTTTTACCGATGCGATACCACCGAATCACCCCTATCATAGCAATATTGAAACGGTTAGAGCGTTTCCACATTATCCGAATATCGGGGTGAGTAAAATGTATGAAATATGTCGGCTACGATATCCGATATCGGGAAGGACAATACGAAAGACAGGTACATATTTCATACATTTTACTCACCCCGATATTCGGATAATAAACCAACATAGATACAATTTGGCTCACAGATTATAGTGTTGAATAGCACATTATAGGATACTTTTTTATCCTGGAAGAATACACATCAAAATTTCTTAGTCTAATCTAATACTTCATACACTCAGAACGAGTGACATTGTTACTAGCTGGAATCGAACCAAGTACTCAGCGGATCTGGGGCAACCGTTTTACCGATGCGATACCACCGAATCACCCCTATCATAGCAATATTGAAACGGTTAGAGCGTTTCCACATTATCCGAATATCGGGGTGAGTAAAATGTATGAAATATGTCGGCTACGATATCCGATATCGGGAAAGACAATACGAAAGACAGGTACATATTTCATACATTTTACTCACCCCGATATACCCCGATATCGGATCGGCGTCCGACACCGATATCGGATCGGATAATGTGGAAACGCTCTTAAGGCTGCTCTTACGTTGAGCGTGCTGTCTCGCTCGCACAATTTAACATTTTTTATATTGTAATAATTTGAGTAAAGTTTTGATAAATGTGGTCAGAGGATTTGATGTATAATGAAATTACGGACATTTTGAATATATTTTTGTTTCCCTATACATAGTTTTAACAAAGAAAAGTTGTTTCCAAAATTATTAATTTTGGAATAAAATTTTCTCAATCAAAAACTTACTACAGGTTGAGAAAAGCATGCCTTGAATATCGGCATGAATCACGCCTACAAAACGGTGGGATAAAATAATTAAAAATATATATTTTTAAGGTATCTCCCCTACACCTAAATTAGGCATAGATGCAATTTTTTTTTCTCGCCTGCACCATAGCGTAGGGTATCATTGGATTGGTCGTTAAAAATAGTGAGGCCTTTCAAGTTAACGAGTAAAAGGCGACCAACTTATAAAAGGAAAATTTCGTACAAATTCCATTAAAAATTACTTTGATGAAGTTGTTACTTCTGTAAAGCAGGTAAAAACCAAACCCCTCTTTCTACGGTACCATGTGCAGTGTAGGCACTGCACATGGCCCGACACGCACTTGGCTGGTTTTTATTTTTTTATAATGATATCAGTGGTTACCTTCGTTCGTTATTTTGTCAATTAAATTCAGTAGTATTGAAGAACCCGACCTCGCCCTCGGAGCCTCGTTTTCTGAATCAAACAGTTATTGACACTGGCAAATCACTCGTAAAAGCGAGAAATTCACTTCGTGAAGATTCCAATTACTAATTAAGTACTTAATAAAGTTGCTACAGTGCCTAAGAGGGAGTTGATGTCTTGAAAAGATTTCGGTACAAATTAGTTTCAGTCTTGAAAAGATCTTGGGTTGAGAGAGGTCCAATATCTTTAGCAGAAAAAGGAACAAATCTTTCATATACCCTCTTTCGCATGATTTTATCTTTTTAACCGACTTCAAAAGAAGGAAGAAGCCATATATATTCTTTTTATTACTGAGCGATTCTTAAAATACAAACAAGTCTTTTTTCATACTATCTAAGACTTAATGAATAATAAGACTTAATAATAATTATTATTATTATTGCTGTTATTATTGTTAAATATGGACCCAGGTCTCAAATAAATATTTTCATTCATTCATTCATAAGACGATTTTACTATTTTTATAACGGCATTTAATGGAAAAAAAAATTAAAATAATGGGCACTGCCAGTGTAGTGCAGTTTTTTTAAACTAGGGGAACTTCAATTTGCATTATTTTCTCAATAAAGGAGTTGAAGTAAAATAAAAACTGATTTTTATTATTTTTCTTAAAACGTGCATTAAAATGGTCGCATGCATGCAACAGCACATGGATTTAAGACTAAGAAAGACTGTCGAACGAAGAAAAAGGTACATTTTTCAAACATGTACAAATTAATATAATTTTGCGTCCCATGGTAAATTTGGATATGTTGTTGGTAACTACCTAGTGTATCATCCCCTTAAGCTTAGACAACTATTTACGCCACATGCTGTATTTTGTATTTACTATTGTAGGCCATAAATCCTGCCCCACATTAGCGCGGTTGCTGTATCGGCTGCGTACGTGGGCCATATAAATCGCAGAAATGTTTTATATTTTGTGTAGGCCGCGACCGTGGCCGCCAACCGCGCTAGTGTGTAGCAAGCTTAACAAAATACACATCTTCTCAATGCCTCGGCTAAAGCAGAAGCATTCGCAAGTGATACCAAAAATACGTGTGTATTTGTAGCACAGTCAATGACTACCTCGTGGTCTATCGGTTAACACGCTTGACGGCGAAGAGGTCGTGGGTTCGACTATCATTGGATCCCACCATTCCGGATTAGTACAAACAGACTCTCGGTGTATTTCTGTGTGTTGAGTGGAAGTTATTAAGGGAAGATCTCAATCCTCAATATAATACGATAAAGCCCTATTTTATTTATTTTACCTTTTGCAGCAAGCGGGTAAATCCTTTGACGGAACAGAATGTCTGATTTTGTTGTGCTTGTATAGAGTACTCTGGGTCTTTTTAAGTACAGACCAACAGAAATAAAACCTGTGCCACTTCTAGCCAGGTGAACAGCGCGATGATGGGACGATGTGACCAAGTCCTCAGAGGGCTCGTGGATGCGAAAGGCGAGAGACCGCGAGATATCACGTAATGGGGAAAAGGCCTATCTACCTAGCAGTGGTCCGAGGAGGGGTGAGATGATGAAATCAGGGTTGGCCGATAAATATACTTAAACCATAATTTGTATTTATACCTAGTCAAGTTACAACGACTAAGGAATGTTGTTGAAGTGAAAGAGGCTTGTAAGAATCTTGGCAGAGCGTTGGTAGCCTAGTGAGAGCGTTGGTAGCCTAGTGGGTAGAACATCGGACTAAACGCTAACTGTGAAGGAAAACCTCGTGAGGAAACCTGAGTGTCTGAGCTATTCACATACCTCAGCGCTTGAAATCGCCAATCCACGGTGGGCACGCGTGGTGATTAAGCCCATACTCTCTCCTTGAGAGAAGGCCTGTGCACTACAGTGGGACGCATATAGGCTGATATGCTAAGAATCTTGGCTAGTGGCAAACCCTGGTTTTTGGCTAGCCCTCCGGGATAAACGCGTATGCTTTATGTAGGCATATATTTTATGCACGTATGTTGATTATATTAGGACATTATTGCCATTATAAATATTTTTATTATAAATAAAAAAATCACACATTTCATGCCTCACACGACTATCGAGCACATTGGAAATGAATCGAGTCATGAATGTGACGTGAAAAATGTCGTTCTGACTTTTTGACTTTTTTCAAAAAAGGTTAGGCTACAGGGCAAACCCTTAACCCGATCTTTGTTTCAGGCTCAAATTATATTGTCCAGAGGAATTTTTCTCAAATTTTTGATATCATTTTTCGTTTCCAAAATATCGGACGCAAAATAAAAAATTCAAAAAAAAAAATTTTTTTTCACTATTTCGGCCATAACTTTTTTCGTGTCTGACTTTCTCGAATAATTCCTCTTGTTAATACGCGTCGTTTGAGCTTTTTTTGGTGATATAAGAGAGATATAAGGGAATCGCACTTTCTCGTGAAATCGGTGCCTACACTGGAGCGAACGAAAAGACATTTCCAATGTCAAAAGTTGTTGATTATGAATCCAATCAACATGATGATGACAGTTGAGAATAGACAAATTGGCTCTCGTGCTACGCCCGCAGGAATTAAAACATCGCAAATAATATTCGCTCTATGGGATGTTTAAAACGAGAATGGGACCTTATATTTTCCTCTGTGCTTATATTAATTACTATTTTGTGCTGCTCTTCACTTATTCTTTATTTTAAACCATAAAATCGAAAAACCGTTACATAAAATTTGTTCCAAAGGGGAACTTATGTCCACTGTTCAAAAACAATTTTTATGTTTATCTGACTCTCGTAATCAATATCCAATACTTGTAAGTTATTAAAAAACAAATGTTTTATTTCGTTGAAATAAAACGGAATTATTCATTAACTTGAAAGCAGCGCCTTATTTAATAAGTTAAGTTCAAACTGCATTTATTTAAATGTGTTGTGTTGAAGTTGGCACTAGGCCGATATTTGCAGAACGCCTCGTCAAATCTCATTCAGGCATTAAGCAGTTCGTGTTCTCGAATAAATTAAGATTTCAAGCTATGCGCCGGTGTTTGAAAATACGATACAAATGCGAGGACTTTGAACAATAAGAAAGTAGCATTCTACGCCAATCTATTCGTGTTCTTCAATAAATTAAGATTTAAAGCTATGCGCCGGTGTTTGAAAATACGATACAAATGCGAGGACTTCGAACAATAAGAAAGTAGCATTTTACGTCAATTTATTCGTGTTCTTCAATAAATTAAGATTTAAAGCTATGCGCCGGTGTTTGAAAATACGATACAAATGCGAGGACTTCGAACAATAAGAAAGTAGCATTCTACGCCAATCTATTCGTGTTCTTCAATAAATTAAGATTTAAAGCTATGCGCTGCGATTCGATACAGTTGCAAGCACTTTGAAAAATAAGAAAGTAGCATTCTACGACAATCTATTCGTGTTCTTCAATAATTTACCGGTGTTTTTTTTTACAAAAACACGATTGCTTTAAAGCACTCTTCAAATGCATTTCAAATAGCTTCTTCAAAATCAAAATCAAAATTTTTTATTCAAAGTAGCACAGAAACTGCGACTTAATGAACGTTACAAGTTAAACTAGGTGTCCATTTCAAAATCTAGATCATTTTGGAGAAAAAATGGACAAAAAAACTCCAAACTTAGTCTTTTCAAGTCCTTAATTTACAGGATTTATATAAATGCACTAAAACTCATGCATTGAACTGGCTTAAATTCCAGACATCTTTGTCATCTAAATAATCTTTAATGTTATAGTAGCTTTTTTGGCACAAAGTGTGCTTCACACATTTTTTGAATCGCGCTTCTGGCAAGCTTATTATTCATATCCTCAGGGATCTTATTGTAGAAACGTATACAATGCCCCATAAAGGATGTATTAACCTTTGCCATCCTAAATTTTGGGAACGAAAGTTTATGTCTATTTCTAGTATTTACATTGTGTTACACCTACAGTTTTAAAGTCACTGATATTTTTCCTAACGTACATAATATTTTCATAGATATACTGACTAGCAAGTGTTCAAGACTCGTGTTGAGTTCTGATGAAGTCTTTCCCTTTGCTGTAGACAATTCAAACTGCATTTCAGGACTGGTCCAAGGAATCGTGTTCTTATAAAATAAGACTGTAAGATTTTAAGCTATGCACCGCGATACGATACAGTTGCAAGCACTTTGTAAAATAAGTAAGAAGCATTTTCCGCCAATTTCATATTTCTCGGTACCTCTATAGAATACAAATTGGCATCAGCATTACCTGGAGCGTAGAGTTCAGTGGCTCTAAACCTCCATTCAGTGCATGCTGCAGCGAGCATCGTGTTGAGTTGTGTTTTGTAAATTAAATGGAAGTTTATAGTTATGAGAAATAAACAGTCTTCCTGAGATTCCAACCGCATACTGCGATCGCCAACCCGCCTTCCAAGCGTGGCGATTATGGCAAAACCTCTCATGGTTAGGGAAAACCACGAGGAAGGCCTGTGTCCTGCAGTGGACGTAAAAATGGCTGATGATGTACACATATTCACATACTTATAGACATAGTAAAAACAAAAAATGTTAAATGAACCAAGAAAAATTAAACATTTATTTGCGTTAAGATGCACAAATAAATAGATGTTTTTGTTTGAAGAACTGATTGTGCATAATTACATTATTTATTTTATTTTATTTATTTCCTTTTTATTGACAGACAGCATGATCCAAGTTTTGTTAGTAGCAATAAGTATAGAACTTAGCCTATTGTTAGTATTTAATGTCTAGCAGTGATTTGGTACGTCTCATTAAGACAAAATCAGTGGATTATCCAGCCATGATGCCATCGCGCTCAGAATGCTATTGCCGCTTCCGCACATTCTGCTTAGTAATGACGCTGATTTTTTTGCCAGATGGCGTTAAAACCATCTACTCGGGCCTCGGCAAACATTGACGATATAATTTTTTTTTTAATTAAAATTAACAAAAACGTCTTAAAAACATGCTACCTTGCCTTGCGCAACACAGTCTGAGAAACACGAACACTATATTCAAATGCAGAAATAGGTAATAGTTATTGTGTAGAGCGACTATAGAAGTGCCATTATTTCTATGTTGCATTGTTGCTTTTATAAATATTAATATGATAAAACCTCTCTTTCAAATGCAGCCGGTCTTTAACACTGGGAAAGTAGGTATTCGAACTTTATTGTTCGTGCATTTGAAATGCAAAACACCTCTCGCTGAAATGAAGTACTTATTGGTTTAGAGAGAATGGAAGTGATTTGGCGTCTAGACGGGCGCTTTAGTTGACAAATAACAAATATTGTGATCTGAGATCGGTATAGTGATACCCATTCTAATGAAAGTCTATTTGTCTTAAGTTGTAAGTAATACAACGAGCCCCTATTCTTTCGTCTGCTTATGTTTATTGATTAGGTATTTTCAATGTCCGAGAGCTAACACATTACACATCCACACCATTATTCTTCTATTTACTAAAAACAACTTTTATTATGAGACCAACTGTTAAATCGCCAAAATAATATTCACTGTTCTGTACTAAATTTGGATAACTGCTCAAACAAATGTATGATAGACATATAAAAGCTTTGAACATGGGATGCGGATGAAAAGTCATATAGAACGTATGGTACACAGGAAGAATTTTTTACTTTGTAACAAAAGCAGTGAGCATTCCATAAAAAAAATTAAACACGCAGCACAGCAAAAAACAAACAGTCATCATCAGCCATCTGACGCCCACTGCAGTGCGTAGGCCGCCCACATGGTTTTCATAACCATGAGAAGTTTTGCCATAATCGCCACGCTCGGCAGGCGGGTTGGCGATCGCAGTATGCGGTTGGAATCTCAGGAAGACGCTGCTGCCCGTTTCCTGGTAATTGATTTCCTTAGTCGCCTTATACGACATTCACGGAAGGAAATGGAGTGACGCTATTCTTAATCCGGCGCCACACGGAAAGGTGGAACAAACGGTGAAATCCATCAAATTAAGAAAAAACTCAAAAAATATTCCTACGCTATAGGTACACCGAAGTTGTTTATTGTATATACAAAGCTCAATATCTCGATACAAAGAAATAAGAAGGTAAAAATATTAATCCTACACAAAAATGTTACTTCAAACACAAAATACGCTTCTAATGGCCTTTGTATCCCTTTTGCCTGGAGGCGCGCCCCTCGAAAAATGTTACCCGACTCTTTATTGTGTGCCGCAAAATGGTATAGCAACTTATTTCAGTTCTGCAACATTTAGGGTCAAAACGCACTTGCGGGCCTCGCCTGGTGAGTCAAAGTGCCTTTTTTTTATTGTGTAACAAAAAATATTTGTACTAAGTTTGATTTCAAAAATGCTTTATTGGACTTGTGCTTTATAAGAAGGCATTGTACAAAGGCAAGATTAATACTAACGAGCATTACACATTGCAATGGGCGCACTTGCATTTCATTGCGGTTACTTTTGATCGATAAAATCGCACTGTAAGAGCTTCTACAATAGGCACATCTACCTTTTCAATCGTGCACTCTACTCAATTGCATTATGGGCGACTTTGCAACAAAAATGCAAAAGCTGCTCATTACGTTCCATATTTGCGGGTGTTTGACCGCAGACTAAGCGATCGCAAATGTTCAAAACTCAAAACGAATAGTAACATTCTGATAATATCAATTAGACTATAACTCCTTAACTAACTTTTATAGCAGTATGATAACCTTTTTGAGGTTAATATTCCTATGAACCTCTAAAACGTAAACATACTGCTCTGTATTGTACTTTTTTCCCATATTCCTGGAGAAACAGTTCCGACGGGGCTGACAACACTCATACAAAGTGAAAACAATCTTTAAAGTCATAGCGTTAACGACTCCTTTGTGCGAGACTTTTTAACGGGAATCCTTCACTTCAAGTGTACTTCACCGTCACGCAGTCTGTGAGACTTAGCACATCGTCACATCTTTGTTCCGCGGCCGTGGGCGTCGTAAGTACGTTGGTATTTTTTGCTTTTATATTTTTTTGACTTCTGTTTTCTGTTTTACAGAAACGTATGCGGCAATTATATTCTGCCAGTGTTTTTTTTTAAAGTCATCGTATAAAAAGGATTTTTTTTAAATATTATTTTTTTCTTATTTACGTATAGTCTGAGGTAAGTCAAGACAGAAACTCTAGTTCGGAAAGGCTAGATCCTGGGAGTGGGACACTAAAATAATTATTCGTGAATAAAAAGTTATTGAAAACGTAGATACGTACAAAAAAAATGGGGCACGTATTTTATATTTCGTTTTATAACGGTACATTACTGGCCATTCCAGCACCTGTAAAGTAAAGTAATTAATTAAACTAAAAAATATATTAAGTGGAGACGATCAGTAAAGGTTATACCACATACCACAGGGTATCCTAGTTAGGGACCAGGCCTAGAGTCTAATACTCAAATAGTTTTTCAATAGAATGGTATAAGCACGATAGTAATAGTTATTTGCCTCTATTTGGTAGTGTACATAGCAATAGCAGTACAATGTTATACCAATGGTATAACCCACGCAAATTGAATAGGCATCTCTTGCGAAGAAGATCAAATTGCGCGAGGCGCCGAGTCAAGTTGCACGGATTATACCATTCGGATGAGATTTGTTACTAGACTACCAATAGGATCAATGAAACAACCCTTATAGTACTAATACGACTCTATTGAACAACTATGCATTTTAGAGACTTGCCCCCCTGAAGAAGATGATGGTATTGTGTGGAAGTTATTATTATAAATAAATAATTTATTTGTGCTTAGAGATACACGCATAAAGCATTGAGCACATACATATAAAAAGTTGTTTACTAACAAAGTGAAACGATATTAATTTAAAAATGTGTGGGCCCAATTTGATCAGATTCTGTGAGTGCTACCCACCTATGTTATTCAAAAAACAGCAAAGGCGATTTCAATATAAAAAACCGGCCAAGTGCGAGTCGGAGTCGCGCATGAAGGGTTCCGTACGATTATCTATACAACATTAGACACAAAGATAAAAAAACAGCAAAAAAATCACGTTTGTTGTATGGTAGCCACCCTTAAATAATTATTTTATTTCGTTTTTAGTATTTTTTATTATAGCGGCAACAGAAATACATTTGCACAAATGTATGGTAACTTCCCAGTGGGAATCGAACCCACGACCTCCGCCACGGTAATCAGACACTATACCGCTAGTCTAACGAAGCAGTCAAGCCTTCTATTGATCTATAAGAAACTCACGGTATTATTTATAAAAAAAACATTTCTTAAAACGCCGATTATCAACCCCCGCCTGGGGGTTATTATTGATAGGTGTAGTATAGTATGTAAAGGTTTATGTAAGTACTCGTATATTATTATTAAGTATAAGTATGTAAATCAATATTCATATTTGCACCGACTACCCGTCTCACTTTTCCTTCAGCAACTCTCCATCGTCGGTTGCCTGGAAGAAATTGCTATGAGCAAGAAGGCCGCCAATTGTACTGTATTTATGTAAATATTTTATGTTTGTTTTTTTCCTGGTACAACAAAGAATATTCTTATCTTGTTAAAGTAGTCTGCCCTAGAGATTTTACAAGGAAAATTCGTAACTACAGATTAAATAAACTACCTCTCAGGAGCGCTTTAGAGGAGTCGTGGTTTTATAAATACCGCCGTAAATCTTCAACTCGTTTTAATTCTTTGATATATTATCCAGTTTTGTAATAAAACTGACCAATTCGTGGCTCGTTGAAAGGGGAAAGTGGTTAGGGCGTAAAACTTTTCTACTTAATTTGCAATTCGGTTTTCCTACCTGAGGTTTTGCTTAAAGACTTTTTAAATATATTCGCTAACTTTTTAGGGTTTTGGACACAGAAACCACTTTATTTTGTTGAAACCTAATATGGGGCCTATAAAACTGTGTTAGACTATTGTTACATCGTCTATATAGACGATGCGTCCTCCATTATAGTTTTTATTAGCTTTACATATAAACTCTTCTTCTTTCTCTAAAGATAGATGATAAAGTAATAACATCAAATGAGGACATTGCTGCGGCCTTTGAACAATTCTTTACAAATGTTCCAATTGAAACTACGGCTCCTTTAGACTCGTCTCCTGATCTTGCTGCAAGTTTATTAAAAGACAATGTCCCCTCGTGCGATTACGAGTTTTCGTTCGACTTCATTAATCCCCATAGCGTAATTAAAGCGTTTAAACTATTAAATCTTAAAAAAACGGAAGATTTGTGGGGAATGTCAGTAATCATAGTTAGTTCAGTAATAGATGTCCTCGCTTCTCATTTAGCAAAAATTTTTAACAAATGTGTAGGTGAGGGTACATTCCCTGACCTAATGAAATACAGTAGGCTCGTTCCGTTGTTTAAAAGTGGCGATAGACACGATCCCACAAATTTCAGACCAGTCTCGATCCTACCCGTATTGAGCAAAATATTCGAAAAGATTGTTTTAGTTCAACTACTTACGCACTTTAATAATTATCAACTTCTCCATAACCAGCAGTTCGGCTTCACGCAGGGACGGTCGACGACGGACGCTGGTGTCTTGCTAGTTAAACATATTTATAGTGCATGGGAGGATCGTAGGGATGCTATAGGTGTTTTTTGTGACTTGTCAAAGGCATTTGATTGCGTGGACCACGAGACACTTTTGCTAAAACTAGAGCATTACGGAGTAAAGGGGAAAGGTTTACAACTGATGAGATCTTATCTAAAAGGAAGGGTTCAAAAAGCGGACATAAATCGTATAAAATCCACAGGTTCACAAATAAAAATGGGAGTACCACAGGGATCAATTTTGGGGCCATTCCTTTTCCTTGTATACGTAAATGATTTGCCGTTTATGGTACAAAACATGTCCGAGATAGTATTATTTGCAGATGACACGTCACTTATTTTTAAAATTAAGAGACAAGAAAAAAACAACATTGTACTCGGAAAAGAAAAACTAGAATTTGTAGAAGATACCGTTTTTCTAGGCATCACAATCGATTCAAAATTGCAATGGGGTCCTCATATTGTAAAACTAGCACACAGGCTTAGTTCTGCAGCATATGCTGTCAAAAGAATTAGAGAGCTCACTGACGTTGCAACTGCTAGGCTTGTTTATTTTAGTTACTTCCATAGTATTATGTCCTACGGCATGCTACTGTGGGGTCGGGCAGCAGACATTGAGACGATCTTCATCTTACAGAAGAGAGCCATCCGATTTATTTACAAGTTAGGTAGTAGGGATTCGCTAAGAGATTTCTTCAAAGAAACCAACATCTTAACAGTTGCATGTCAATACATTTATGAAAATATTATGTACGTTAGAAAAAATATCAAAGACTTCGAAAATGTTGGTGGCCACCATAATGTTAATACTAGAAATAAACATAAATTGTCATTTCCACTATTTAGACTTGCAAAAGTTAACACATCCTTTATGGGGCACTGTATAAGGTTCTACAACAAAATTCCTCAAGATATATTAGAGTTACCTCCAACGCGATTTAAAAAATGTGTTAAGCACATTCTGTGCAAAAAGGCTTACTATAACATCAAGGATTATTTAGAAGACAAAGATGTTTGGCATTAAACAGTAGATTAATATTATTTAAAGGACGATTGTGACTAGTGTTCAACACATTCATGACTAATATTTTAAGTTGAAAACTCTGTTAATTAAGTTAAAACGTGTTTTGAAAAGAATAAATGTGGAGTTTCTTTGTTAGCTTCTTCTCCACATAATCCATTAATTGTGAAACTAACAACTTTGACGTTCATTAAGTAAACATTCTGTTTTTACAATGAATAAAAATATTTGAATTGAATTGAATTGAATTGAAACTTTTCTACTTAATTTGCAATTCGGTTTTCCTACCTGAGGTTTCCCTTAAAGACTTTTTAAATATATTCACTAGCTTTTTAGGGTTTCGGACATGGAATCAACTTTATTTTGTTGAAACCTAATATTATGGTCCCTATAAAACTGTGTTAGACTATTGTTACATCGTCTATATAGACGATGCGTCCTCCATTATAGTTTTTATTAGCTTTACATATAAACATAATGCACATATGTCATATATTTAAAAACTTCAAGAGTAATATTTGTATAAAGTATATCAGTCAGTAAGTAGAGTCGCTCGTAGCCCCGGCTGCCTGAGTGATCTTAAACGATCACGAAGGTTAAGCAACACAGGGCGCGTTCAGTGCATGGATGGCTCGCCGTCTATGCCTAACGCTAGTGGCATTTTTCCGAGCGGTTCCGTGCTTCGCAAGGCACGTTAAGCTGTTGGTGCCGGCTGCCGTCGATAGATGGCAGTCGTTAAGCCAAGTCAGAGGTCTTAGGGCGGCTTGACAACTTCTGACAGTAGACGAGCCACTAGTCTACAAGCCTCCACCAATCCGGACTTGGCCCCCGTGGTGGAGTATGGCCTATACCTTCCTCAGGGAAGAGACCCGTGCCCCTCGGTGGGGACATAATGGGTTGATGATGAAAAGTATATCACAAAATAACAAAAAATAATTATGTGTGATATTGTCATTTATCAAGGGGAGCAAATATTATTCTCTCGTTAATAAATAATGATTCGTATCTCACAAAATGATATTGTCACACTGTATTGCATAAATTTTAAAATGATGCTGTTACAAAACATTAACGGTCTTATGTACAAAACATGATTTCTTAAAACATCCCATAAGCGTAGTATAAAAGTCGGTGGTAAAGACCTAACCACAGATTATTTAAACTGCCTCTGAGGAGTGTTTTAGAGGAATCGTGTTTATATAAATAACACGGTTAGGCTACAGACCCATCCCTAGTTTTATTGTTAAGAATTGTTGAGCTACTCACGCAGTTCCACTTTGTTTGAGCTCCAGCGTGCGGAATGTTCTTTCGAGAAAATTTCACGACTGGCGTCCCTGAAACGAAAGTTAAAAAAAGCTTTAGACAAAGTTTAACTGTTTGTGGGCCTGTAGCCAAGAATAGAGGTTGCCTAATGACTTTTTCTAGGTCAAACTTCGTAATATGGTTTAGGGTTACGTAAAAATACGTTTAAGTATACACGCTGCAATATTATTAGTAATTGAAAACACATTTTATTGAGACTGTTACTTTACTACGTAAAATAAAAATAAAAAGTTGGCTTCGTGGCAAGTGGCAGTACCTGGTCTCTGGCTTCCGCTCCGGCATACATGTGTGAGTTTCTGTTATGTTGCAAAATTTTGATTTAAAAATTTGCGGACAATTAGTACAGCCTCTCCGTCCATTACGGAGATACGGTATTTGACACGATCAACAATAAATTATTTCATATGCTCGATTAAAACAAAAATTACAAAATATCTCGGAAAATGTATCTCTTTTAGTCAATTACTAGTTATTACAATTTTGAAATAGATTAAACATAAAAAGAGTGCTCTGAAATGTGACGTCATAAGCAAGTATTTTCATACAAAATTCCGTTTTAAAAGTAACTCATTTGATATTTTGTCAAATACCCAATTCAGGGTGCTTATACTCCGTTCCACGAGTGAAAATCTTGCATTTGTAGTTAATCACGTAAGAAAAAGACATCTAAGATACTACCTTACATTTTCAATTGGGTTACAAGGTGGATTTTTTTTTTTTAATACGACTCTAACTTTCTTTGTAATCCTCAGAGTGTGACTTCTATTCGTACTAGTCCGGTTTTTTATTTGCTTAACTGTTTCGCTTTGCGCATAGCACTGTCTAGTATTTAATACTTAAAACGTTTATGTCATAAAATAGACATACATTTGATGAAAGAGACAGTGATGAAAAAGGTTCAGTGCGAAAGAGAGATTTCTCAGGAACGTAACAGGTGGCAAACCCTGCCCCTTATTCCATAGTTGCTCACAAAATTGAGTTATTAAATCCGTTTTGATGTTTCCGAAGAGTCAAAGCATTTTCGAAATGTACTCCAACACTTCGCAAACGTCAGTTCAGTCAGACAGTTTGGAGTACTGGAGAAACCAGGGCCCTTATCATGAAAATGCGACATTATCGGAAGTAGCGAGATGGTCGCAAATCTGTATGTCAAGATATGATATGACGTCATTGGGCTAACAAAGAGCCATGCATTTCCAGCGTTCATTACTCAGTGGTAGGAAATTTGGAAACTATTCAAAAGAAGAACCGTATTTGTCGCTGGATTCGAGTGAATTGTCGGGCTCAAGCGCGACGGTGACGACCCTTCCGAACATATCGCTGCTTTATACTAAGGGCCCAGGCCTCTGCATACCTCTCCGGGATACAAGTGAGAGTTTATGTATGCATGTAAGATAGTGATTTATTACTTGAGGCTGCGAAATTGGATTGTGAATCCTGACATTTCGAACAAATCCACCTGAGTAAATGTTCCTAGAACAATAGTTGTTGTAGAACCTAAAATCCGTGTTTCAAGAATCCAGAGACGGCGACATTGGTATTAGAAACTAACATAACAAAAAAATTAATTCAATCTCATTAGAAGTACCTAGAACAAAAGTTAAAAGTTGTACAACACAAACTCCGATACACGATATATTTTCAAAAATAACCCTGTCTGCAGTCAGAAAAAAAAAACGGTACGAAAGCAATAAACGCAAGGTGCCGACAAATACCCGCAGAGGCTTTTGATCCCGTGGCCATCAATTATTCCACACGTAATTGAGGCAGCGCGATTTAATTAACCTGATTGTTTTGATTAATATTGGCCCTGCTGGTGCCAATCAAACTCTCTGTGGGCACTTGTAGGATAAGACATGTGAACAGAAGAGCTTAACAAACCGTTGACAAGTCACGCCACCTTGTTCTCACTCGGTACTTAGGGGCCATACATATCACAATATGATTTTCTTTATTTCTGGAGCCCCCAAGTACAGGGGAGACGTCTTAAGTTTTTCGCTAGAGCTGAGTTAGTAAAGTGAAGTTAATACTTTAGATTTATACGTCATGAACCTCATGACTCGTCCTCCCCCCCTTGTCATTATCACGAAGATTAAAATGTTCTAAAACGTATTTTAAAAAAACCCGACTGTTAATCTTAAGCCAGACCTAAATTCAACTGTTAAATTTTATAACCTAGTAGGCGGGATCAAACTTTCTGGTTTAATCTAGTTCATGGCACATATCGCGAGTGCCTTTGTGTACATCGAAATGGTGCCTGGTCGGTCAAACTTCAAATCAGAAGCATACATTCATGGATCACCGGTTGGTGAATATTATATTATAGGCACTTGATAGGAGGGCAGTTACAAATTGAAAGCACTGACTTCGTAATGTAGTTTGTTATAATCAATAATGCAGTCTATATAAATCCCACTGTAGGGCAACGTAGGGCACTTTAGGGAGAGAATATGAGCTTGAATCTCCACGCCTGCCCACCGCAGATTGGCTATTTCAGGCGCCTAGGTATGTGAACATCTCAGGCACTCTGGTTTCCTCACAAGGTTTTCTTTCATAGATAGCGAATTATATTACTAGTAAAAATGTACTTAACTCGGAAAACAAAATGATGACGTTCAAATACATGATCTTTTGAGTATGAGGAAGTCTTTAACTAACCTCGCTACCCCCGCACCCTAATTTAATGTAATGATTGTCAGGAATTTGACTAGTCAATCATGACCTTTAGCATGGGGCCAGTAGACCCCACGCTGAAAGTCAATTTAAAAATAATTTCTGACTAAATTTATCAGTGGATCTGGTGCTAATTATAAGGGTGTATTAAGTTTGGATGGCCCTTCTCACCTCCCCTTTAATCAATTGCGGATCCTTACTAATATTATAAACGCGAAGGTTTGTATGTATGGATGGATGTTTGTTACTCTTTCACTTAAAAACCGCTAAACGGATCCGGATGAAATTTTGCACAGAGATAGATAATAGTCTGGACTAGCACATAGGCAATTTTTTATCCCGGAAAAATACACATCAAAATTACCACACGAACGAAGTCGCGCTAGTTTTAAATAATTTTGCGTCAAGATCTTCACCTACAGAGAGTTTATGTGAAGGATTTCCGTCAATGTATATTGTGGGTAGAGCTTAGTAAATACTTATCAGATATTGGAAACATATGCCTAACTCAATTTATTTGAAAGAAAACAAAGAAGGTAACAAATGTCAAGGTTACTTAAGTTATTATAGTCTTCATATAGTTTTTCTTCTGTGATATAGTGTACACTGCAGGGTAAAAGTTAGGCAACTAGATTGTTATCTAAAGTGTAGTTGGCATTAGACTGAAGCCTGTAATCACCATTTAGCTTGTTAAACTTGCAGTGACTAAGTGGTCTTGATCCTGGCGAAGCTTTTTAAGTTTGTAAAAAAAGAAGAAAGTTTTGCTTCACGAACACAAAAGCTTAAAAATGGACAGCAATGACAGACAACCTTAGATCTGGATGGTCAAGATTTACCTAAGTTATTATTATTTAATTATGGTAAATATTAACTTAGGCTTGTATCTGCCGTGGGATGTATATTATATATGCTACATAATATATGTGTATATCAGCGTCTCGCTCTTACAATAGTGCCGTCTAGATTGTGTTAGCGAGAAGCAAAATTATTTATTTAGTCCCTTTCTTTTATTAACCGTGCTAAATAAAATAGTAGCACCCATCCGATACGAGACGATACGAGTGCAGATCCGTAGGCTAAGGCCACGCAAGGGTGGACAAAATGTGCTACGCCGTAGTCGCGACCGCTTAATGCATGCAATTTTGAACGCTACATCTAACGCTATAGGATACAAACTCAATTAAGCCGGATATAAGCACTTGCCTAATTGCGTTTCAGTAACTCGATATTGCACTGCTTTTATGCCGGTACGCATTAATAGGGCAACGACTCGTCCTCGCTACCCCCTTAACAGATTCAATAATAGATTGCGTCCCTCACGCCAATTTGCCCACAAGAGTAAGCGAGACAGACAATTAGTTGCTGAACTTAATAATTCCCGACGGCTTGGAGCATTAAATATTTGAGAAAATATATGAAAATACCTAAAATTATTAAAATTTGCAAATCTTCTACTATTTATTTTAAAAATTTAAATAAAAAATAAGAACCGACTTCAGAACACTACAACACTAAAAAGTCAGAAATAATTTAAAAGAATACCTTTAAAGAATAACAGACTCAGCACAACGCTGAGTCGGTTGCCTTTTGTGGCAACTTAGATACACCACGGCTACCTCTATGGTCCTGTTTTATTTATTCGTTTTGTCTGTTGTGTATTTAGTTTTCTTTCTGTTGTTGTGCATATTATGTTGTTATTTATCGGCTTATTTTGTTTCTGTGATGTATCTGGTTGGTATAATAAGATTAAATGTCTTTCTTTTTCTAAATTAAAAGCATGTATACATGTAGGTATTTTAGAAGTATAATTTGTAGTCAGTGCCCAAAATATAATGTCCTGGTCATGAAACTGGGCACCGACTACAAATTATACTCCTACAATACCTACATACATACATACTTCTAATTTAATGGTATTCTTTTAAATTATTTGTTACTTTTTAGTGTTGTAGTCTTCTGAAGCCAGTTTTATTTTCTATTTAATTTTTTTTATTTTTCAGTTTCTCCCCCAGCGGGAGAAAAATAAACAAGTTCCTTGTAACCATAATTTACCCAACTTAATTCGTTGCTTTGAAATTTAAAGTTATCAATTTCCATCTCCGAAAGTCTTTACCAGAAAGAACATCACCGAATTACCTTGGGACTACTTTTACGCTATTTTATGAAACATACGGATATTGCTAGAGGATGAGCCCCACTAAGCCTTATTTACTGCTGTCCATTGAAGAGTTCCGTTCTCCATCTCTGAAAGTCGTCATCAGATCTTTACCAAATTAAAATGGGACCAATCAAACGTTATATCTATTTAAAAAAAAAAGAATTGTCGAAATCGGTTAAGATTTGACGGAGTTATGGAAGAACACAGCCAAAAAAATTTAAAAAAATCATATGAATTGATAACGTCCTCCCTTTTTGAAGTTGGTTAAAATATAAATATAATGATTATTTTCATATTAAGATTATTACATAAGCGTTAAAGATACTATTAATTAAAAAAAAAGGAAATGTTCTCAATAAAAAACTAACAACAAGATAACAAAAATACCAATGTCAAAAATTTTAATATCTATCTAAGCTTACATTTTTGATAAATAAGGTCTGAGATACTTATCAACAATATTTTTTTAGAATAATTAAAAAAGAATATTGTAAAAAAAGTCAGTTGTAACAGTAGCCTTAAATATAAAGAATAAAAGTTGCAATATCATTACCGTTCAACTACATTGTAGCTCTCCAAGTTTCACAATAAAAGAAAACACACAAATCATCCAGAAAAGCGGGCTTCTCATGTTGTAGAAGCCACAAAATATCCTTACATACGTAGATCCAAGCTTGAGTAAAGTAGGCAGCTTAACGATAATCCTCCATACATGCTTAAGACGTTGCTCGCAGGAGTTTTCCGCGTAAATGAGAAAATAAAAGTGATGACTAGGCGTTTATCTCCGAGACATCCATTACTTTGCTCAGAGATGCCATAAAAGTTGCACAGAAGTTAGTTTATTAAGTTAGAGTCGACTTTCAGATAAATATAACTTTCTAATTTGAAGTCGTCCCGCAATACAGAGAGTCAACAACCTGTAGTTAATATAATCCAGTCAATCCATCTATATTGATTACTCGATGGCTATTTTTTGTTTTCAGCATAGACATGACAAGAACTCGCAGTCATCTTCATTCAACCGCCCTCCCCGAAATCTTTGATAGACCGTCTGTCCGTCTGTCCATCTGTCCGTCTGTCCGTCTGTCCGTCTGTCCGTTCGTTCGTCCGTCTGTCCGTCTACCCGTCCGTCCGTCCGTCCGTCCATCCGTCCGTCCGTCCGTTGGATAAAACCTACAAAAAAAAATTATTAACCTACTTTTATAAGGTTAAAATATATTATTTGGTGAAGTTGTTCTGTAAAGCTGGTAGTTAAGTCAAATAAAATCCAATACCAATTAAAAACCCCTCCTTCTATCTTCGTATATTTTGAAAATCAACTACTGAATCCTACTATGTGCGTGGCCCGACACGCACTTGTCCGGTTTTTAAAAAAGCCGTCGTGACATTAGGAAATTTGAAAAATAAGGGCACCTTACATCAACATCTGGGACGCATCGTCTTTAAGGTCGAACCACATTACAACGGGCCGGCGACATGTGAGCGGAACGATTTCTATTTAAAATAATCTATGTTAGTGACTAAAATAAAAGTACAAAAACAGCCTGTCCCTGTGATGTGTTCGTAGGCCGACTTTGTAGCGATTGTAGCGACTACAATGTTACCGTAAGTCATAAACTAATTAGGGTTTATTTTAGTTTGTATAGTTCTGCAGATATACCTTTGTGCTCTCTTTGTTCAGCCCGATCCTCTATCATTCATTCTACGTGACCGAGCCAGCGAAGTCTTGTGGATTTAGTACCAAATCTTGACCAAATGTTGGGCTCGACCATTTTTTCTGTTCCGTATCTTAGTTTGTGTCCACGCTCTGATATTAAAATAATTTAATAACATCCCGTGATATTTGCTTATGCGGAATCCATTCCACTTAATTCTGTTATTCATCATTATTTGTTGTTCTGTTTTTCTGCGCTTCTGCAGAAAAACATTGAAATGTTTTAGTCTACGTTACGGGTAACTTAATAATGTAAATATCAATAAGCTGTTTGATATCAATCCCGTCTATATTATTCGTCACAATATTTTAAAGAAGTAAATTTCATTGATTCGGTTAATAATTTGTTTTAAGCTAAAAAACTCCAATCTTAGGAAATTTCCAATCTCAGGTGGGCACGCGTGGTAATTAAGTCCATCCTCTCTCTCTCTCTGAGAGAAGGCTTGTGCCCTGCAGTGTGACGTTATAGGCTTTGATATCAGCCTAACTCCATGACAGTTTATAAGATACTCTTAGTTCTTACTACAATGTAATTAGGACGAATTACATAAGCGGCCTATATACGTCCCACTGTAGGTCACAGGCTTTCTCTCAGGGAGAGAGTATGGGCTTAATCACCAAGTGTGCCCACCGCGGATTGGCGATTTCAAGCGCTAAGGTATGTGAATTGCTCAGACACTCAGGTTTTCTCACGATGTTTTCCCTCACCGTTAGCGAGTGGTATTGCTACTATAACTTCACAGATGTACGTAACTTAGAAAACAAAGTCATTGGTATACGTTGGGAACCCTCGACCTCCCAAATGAGAAGCCTGTGTTCTACCGCTCCTCTACCATAAATGCTTATAGCATTAAGTCCGCCACATTGCCATTGTATTTTTTACTTATGTGCAATAAACGTATTAATAATAATAATAATAAAACTATCAAAGAGATTCCTAGCTAGGTATAACAAAACTAAAAGTAATGAAACCGTTTTCCCTTTGTCAAAACGAGGTTACATACATAGGGGCAGGTCGCAAAATGGGTTCGTCTACTGTCAATATTGGCTTAACTCTGCCAGACCCCGAAGTAACTGGCTGCTAGGGAGTAGCAGTCGAGTAGTTTAGTCTAATATGCCTCAAAAGGTGGACCGGGGTAATGTGTTATATTTAACCAAGCGCGCAGGAACTCCAGTCCAAGTTTTGACAAACTCAAAACTCTACTCGTGTTCACTGTAACTTAAAAACTGTTGTTCAATGAATACCAGAATTTATTTATTTGTTAATACTTTTAGGTACTCTTTAAATAAACGTACAAATTTATTTAAACATAGTACTGACAAAGAGGCTGGTTTCTTAAGATTTAATTTCATTGATAAGTTTGTCTAAGTACACATCATACTACAATCCGATAATGAGAATGTGTAGACTCTACAACGATGTTGTGGCCACTAGCTCGGAAGTCGATATCTTCAACGCGCATTTTGCTAAATTTAAGAGATGCTCAGCCCAAATCCTGAATTCATCGAGTTGTATGGTTTTATAAAAAATGCTTAACCCTAAAATTTAACACTTTATTCAGTCACTCAAATTTACATGTGGCAATGTTGTGTGTGCATGCTTTAGACCACAACTTAGTACTCATGTCATATATATGTATATATATATTTTTTACGTAGCCTCGTTTGTGCCCCACTGCATGTCATATTATTAGTTTTATATCGTGTAAAATGGTTGTGATCTGTTTTGTACAACAAATAAAATAAAATAAATAAACGTACTAGGCGGGACCAACCTAGAAACCTCGCAATTTGGTTGAATTTAGGCCTGCTTAGTAGTATGCTCAGCAGTCAGGTTGCTGGTTATTTCTTATTTCAGTTTTTAATTTTTGTTAGTTTTCCGTACCCGAAGGGTGCCAAACGGGACCGTATTACTAAGACTTCACTGTCCGTCTGTCTGTCTCTCAGTCTGTCACCAGGATGTAGCTCATGAACCGTGATATCTAGGCAGTTGAAATTTTCACTGATGATGTCTTTCTATTGCCGCTATAACAACAAATACTAAAAACAGAATAAAATAAATATTTAAGGGGGGCTCCGATACAACTAACGTTGTCTAAAGACAGCGCTCGCCATCTAGCGGCCATCTATGTAAGCTTCACAGCATCAATGCCATGTCACTAAATGTCAATGTTAAACGCTTCTTGCTGGCTTCTATAGATGGCGCTGTTCTCAAATTAGATCTTTGTCAAATGTATAGATAATGGTACGAAACCCTTCGTGCGCGAGTCCGACTCGCACTTGGCCAGTTTTTTTGTGTATTTATGCTGATTTCATAATTATAGCCTACGACACTCACGAAAATATAAAAAATCGAGCAAGATCTTATTTTTCAAAATCTGACATACTTACGTATACACGCCAAAGACATCAATCACCCTACTTTTGGACTCCACCGTAGTCAGGTAATGAGGCCATTGCAGCAGAAATGAGTTTATTATGATGCATCGTCGAGTCTTAAACCCGATGTGCTCGACAAGCTCGGCAAAGGCATTGCAAACAAGAACGTCGGATAGGTTTCTTTGAAGTAGCACACGGGACAACCGTGTGTGCTAAGCTGAGAAAAATCATGGATGTTCCGTTATAATTTTTATCTTTTGGAAATTACCGCCGAATCGAATTGCGTAGTCTTGATTGAAAATTTTTTGTCTGACATTAGTTACAAGAACGGAACATAGAATATTTAAAACTTATTCGTCGATTTTTGTAATTTTCAAAACCTTATCTTTATTTACACAAGCGCTCAAGCAGCGCGCAGTGTGAAAAAATAAAGTACCAATTTTCTTCAACTAGTATTTCTCGTGAAGATGTGGAGCTGCACAAACAACATCACATCTTTACATCAGCCTTGCAGCTCCACAGCGCAGCTTGCGGGATCTCATGGAAGTCTCACCCAGCGCAGTTGCAGTAGCATGGTTTCGGGAGCGAGATGTCCGAGGAGAAGTCGACGCATTAGACTCGACAGAAGAAGAAGAACTAGCATAAAGGTAACAAAAACTTTGGTGATTTACGAACGGAACCGTTGGTGCGCCATTCTGACTCGCACTTAGATAAGAATTATAAAACCATTGACGTGGCTCACATTCGCTCTAGGCCACGTTTCAAAAAACTACAACTTATAGTTTATTATGATAATTTGATGTACATTGCGCAGCCGATTATAAGTACATACAATATTTAGGGCCAGTTTCTGGATTGAGAGTTTCGGTAAGTAAATACCTAGTTAACTGTAGTGCTGTCTCTTAGAATTTCACGGAAAAGAGCGTGACAGAACGTTACTTAAGTATTTACTTAGTGAAATTTTCATTTCAGAAACTGGCCCTTAGTCTTCCCAATTGTTAATCTATAGGTTACGTCGAATTGTGGTAGTAAACCATAAATTGTAATTAAAATGGGGCCCTGCCCGTGCATGATCGGTGACCACGGTAGTTGCAACGCTGCTGGAATTCGAGAATTAAGGAATGATCTGTGCGTTTACGTACTAAACGAAGTTTACTATTCGCGACTAGATCCGGTTTAGTCCTACTCTGTTTAACAGCGCCTGTCCAGAGTTATACTTTATGATGTGGAAAACATTTCACAGAGTTATTACTGAAATATAAAGCTACCACAAATAATCTTTTAAAAATCTTGCTAATTAGCCGATCACGAGTACAAGTTAGCATCGTCCCGCTAATTCTGAATCACAAGACGGGGTCAGGGACTGTTATGACTAACGCGAGCTCTTTAATTGTGTTGTGTGGAAGTAAAAAGTACCCGAAACCGGCGTGCGTGCATGCAACGACTAATGAATGGTGAGGAAGCGAAAGTGATCTGTCAGGATCGTAGCAAGTGGCACTCCCTGGTCTCTGCCTACCCCTCTGGGATACAGGCGTGAGTTTATGTTATGTTATGTTATGTTATGTTGTGGAAGTAATTTTTTATTTTTTCTTTATTACTTTGACCATCGTCAGCACGTCTTTCCTTAATTTTTGTTTGCAAAGTCGTTCGTAACATAACTAAGTAAAGCCAGTGATTTAACCATCATTTAACAAGTTAATATTGTCCTTGGCATTACAATAACTAGTTAAATAATTTAAAATAATCATATAGCCTAGTGGGTAGAACATTGGACTCGGAACCGAGAGATCCAGGTTCCATTCCCAGTGCGGGGATGAACCTCACTTTTTTTTCTAAGTTATGTACATTTGCGAAGTTATAGCAGCAATAACACTAACGGTGAAAAAAAAAGTCGTAAGAAAACCTGAGTGTCTGAGGTGTTCATACGGTGGGGACGCGTGGTGATTAAGATAAGATAAGATAAGGATATTCTCTATTGTACCAGGAAAAACACAACATAAAATATTTAGAAGGACACAATATAATTGGCGGCCTTATTGCTAATAGCAATTTCTTCCAGACAACCGTATGAAGGAAAGATTCTGAAGGAAAGAGAGACGGGTAGTCGGTGCAATTATGAATATTAAAATACATACTTATATAAATAACAATACGTACATAAACCATTACATATGTAGTTATGATAAACATACATAAATAAGTTATAATAAAAATCTACACGAGGAGGAATTAAGCCCACCAGAGAGAAGGCCTGCGCTCTACAGTGAGACGTACTCGTATATAGGCTGCTTATATAATCATAAATTTATCACAGTAAAATTTACTAAAGGTATCACGGAGAGCGAATATTTTATTATCTACGTTACGAGTCAAAAGTATATTTAACAAATAGCTGATTAACATTAAAAAAATCCTAAGATCGTGGGAAATCATCCGGGATACGAGTGGGGTGTGGGTTAAATTTGTCAACTAGTAAAAGTTTTTGTTTTATATGACAAATTAAACAAGAATATCAGCCGATGCATTCTAACAAACTCACGTTCCACTGAATGTTGATGAATACAAAGAGCTCTGAAATTTAATACGCGTGCTTATGGAGGCGTTGGATTAATTTTGCGAACCATTAGTAAGAGGAAACCGTTCAGCTAGCTCGAGCTAGAGCAACAACTCTGATGGCTTTGAAGTAGATCTAATATTCTATCTTAGCTACACAGTGTTATCTATAATAATTATGCGCAATTTCTGAAACGAATCAGTTAGAGTTTGTCGGTCATAGAACAACATTTTGTTCTACTACATAATGATTGTTAAAGTATCCATTGAAAAATATTTAAAAATAAGAAATAAAAATCAACTTCAAAACACTACAGCACTATAAAGTTATAAATAATTTAAAAGAATACCTATAAATTAGAAGTATGTATGCATACAAAATATATGTGGTCATGAAACTGGGCACCGACTACAAATTATACTTCTACAATACCTACATGTATACGTACTTCTAATTTACAGGTATTATTTTAAATTATTTGTAACTTTTTAGTGCTGTAGTGTTTTGAAGTCAGTTTTTATATATTATTAAAAAAATATTCTTTAATTTTTAGTGGGGAAGCGGGAGAAAAAAAATCATGTCTCTTATAACCATAATTTACCCTACTTCAATTCTTGACTTTAAAATTTGAAGTTCTCAATTTCTATCTCCAACAGTATGCACCATAACGTCACCAACTTACCCTCGGACTACTTTCACGCTATATTTTATGAAAAAACATACTCGTATGCATAAAGGATGGATTTATTGCTGTCCATTGAAGAGTTCCGTTCCCCATCTCTGAAAATCCTCATCAGATCCTCACCAAATTAAAATGAAACTAATGGGACATTATATCTATTCGAACAAAAAGAGAATTGTGGAAATCGGTTAAAGACGGAGTTATCCGAGAACATAGCAAAAAATATAGGTACGAGGTAGAATTTAAAAGCTTCTCCTATTTTTTCAGTCAGTTAAAAATAATACTGAAGCATAGTGGTTTTGAGAGCTCCGTATAAAAATATTGTTACAGGGACACTATTTATGTGCCTACGACGTCTCTCTGTCTATCTGACTGTCTGTCTGTCCAACAAAGGGCTTTCTCTCTGGAACGAGCTACCTTTTATGTAGCTCGTTGAAATTTTCACAAAAAAATTGTCCTTATAGCGGATTCATCATCATCATTCCTGGTATACAAAAAATAATATTTTTTCTATCTATCAAACTATCACCCCACCGCTACCCAGTGTTGGGTCAATGCCAAAATGCCACATGTCACTGTCCTTTGCCACCCACCTCCATAGACCTTCCGCCGACTCAATGTTAGCGGATTACTTAACAAAAATCACGTAAATATCCATTTATGACGATTTGTAACGGAGATTATTTACGAGCAGCCTATGTGTACATTTTTATGTATCCTATATATACACGTCCCACTGTAGGGCACAGGCCTTCTCTCAGGGAGAGAGTATGGGCTTAATCTCCACACGAGGTATGTGAATAGCTCAGACACTCAGGTTTCCTCACGATGTTTCCCTTCACAGTTAGCGAGTGGTACATATCTTCACAAATTTACGTAACTTAGAAAACCAAGTCATAGGTACATGCCCGCACTCGGAATCGAACCTGGGTCTCTCGCTTCCGACTCCAATGTTCTACCCACTAGGCTACCACCGCTGTTGGGCTACCACCGGAGATTAGTGGAACAATAACCCGTTAATACTTATTTGACTGAAAAGTTTCAAAAGTCGTTACAAGAACGTTATTTTCTAGTATCTATGGATGAATGTATAAAAATCTTGTTTCACAGTGTTGTCGAACGCCTCCGAAACGACTTCACCGATTTTTATGAGTTTTTTTGTGTATGTTTGGTAGGTCTGAGAATAGGTCGTAGGCTAAATAATGTGGCAAAACAACGTTTGCCGAGTTTAAAACAACGTTAAACATAATTATATGTCAGAAAAGTAACAAAGCTAATACTAATACTAAAAATTACTAAATAGACAAATCCTGCTCTGCTGACGTACTTGAATTACCTGTTGTTGGAGAAACATTTTGTTACTTACCCCCAATTCGTAGGTAAGCAGCGTATCTTTAGGAAAGCTTTCCCACCAATCATACCTGTGACTCAAGAAAGCGAGCAATTTGGTTGGAATGCGCCATTCAATCAAAATAAGCTATCTACTTAGTGAACGGAGACAAGAGTGACATTTCGGAGTTCCTTCTGAATGTAGAGTGGATTTTAGTGCTATACAGTGTAAGAATGTACTTCTGTTTTATACTCGGAGCTGGCTGAAAAGCTTATTTTTATATTTTTTTTAGTTGTAAACAATACACGTTTTCTGTACTAAGGTGTACTTAAAGCATGTTCTATCAGACAAGGGTTTGTCGATAGTGTGGCTTGGGCAGTGCAAAAACAGGGAGGGCATTAATTATATATATGTAATCGATAAATATATATAGCTAACTAACACGTACAATAATTTTACTATGATATGATATTCCACTGTAGTATACTAAAGGGGTATTATGATTTTGTAAAATGTATTGTATATATTTTTTATTTTAATGACTATCATCATCATCATCGGCCATTTGACGCCCACTGCAGGACACAGGCCTCTTCCGTGGTTTTCATAACCATGAGGGGTTTTGCCATAATCGCCACGCTTGGCGGATGGGTTGGCGATCGCAGTAAGCAGTTGGAATCTTAGGAAGACGCTGCTGCCCGTCTCCAGGTAATTTATTTCCTTAGTCGCCTCCTACGACATCCACGGACGGAAATGGAGTGACGCTATTCTTAATCCGGCGCCACACGGAACCCTACACCTAAATTAGGGATTTTTTTTCGGGCCCACACCACAGTGTGGGGCATTGAATTTGGAAAATATTAAGCTTTAAACAGCAATTTTTTGTCAGATCCAAGTAGGGCATCCCCCCTCTCCCGGCGAAACGGTTGATTGTAGAAACTTGAATAAATCAGGACACTAGCACATAAAATGAACTTAAAAGGAAAACTATCGCGGCTAAGCAGGCTTTACAAGTTAACGAGTAATAGGTGACCAACTTATAAAAGGAAACTTCGTACAAAAAAACATTGAAAATCACTTTGATGATGTTAATGATGAAATTAATTATATTTTTTAACACTACACTGCGCGTGGCCCGACGCGCACTTGGCCGGTTTTTATACAAACTGCTCTACCGCTCAGTAATTAGGTACTACAAGGTGAATTTGAAATCGTTTGCAATGATTTAAGGGAATGTTCGTCTTAATGAATAATGCCAATAATGATTTTTGTCGCGAGTTCAACGTTTGGTGATTTTGCTAATGACTTTAATGACAAAGAGAAATAATCCGGCCGTTAAACAAAAAAAAAATCGCAATTTCAATCGTTACACGTTGACTAACCTGGTACAGCTAAGTTAAGATTGTCGGATTGTCGTTCTCGTTTTATCCAAACTCTGAAGATGAGTATTGAACGTTTTAGCGTTATCTCGTACCCTCCAATAATAAAAACAAAGGAACAACAAAGAAGCTTCTTTTTGAGACGGTGGTGGCGAACAGCGTGCTCTTTATTTTTGTTCCACACGATTTAACAAAAAGTATTTTCATGAAGCAAACTTCTTTCTACAACTTCACTATATATAAATCTATCTGAGCACTACTTTCTCGTAACCTGGATGTGCATTCGAACTTTTAACTGAATTTGGTTGTTTGTTCTTACAATTTCACACCGAAACTGTTCAACTGGATTGCCATAAATCTCGAAAGAAGGAAGTTCGGATTTGACCCGTTTGTTGTATCCGTAGAACAACCTTCTAAGTAACTGAGTCGTGCGACTCAATAAAGTTTTAAGCAGTTCAAGTCGATAGTACTTATTTTGTATTGAATACTTACTAATTGGGCTTTGGGTTAGGATTTCAAAGAAGTTTTTGAAGAGGGTTCATTCACTTTATTTAAAGGGGTTGCTTACGCGGAAAACTCACAAACAAACGACTTGCCAGATCGCCATGAAACTTTACCAATGTGTTAGAAGGGCACAAATCGAGGATTCCGAAATTAAGTCAATAATGTGCTTACGAAAATGTTAGCTCCAAAATTATATTGTTTTGCTGACTGTACCTACATAAAAACCTTAGCAATGTCGATTTGTAGAGCCTCCTTTCTCGCCTCCGGAACCCACATTTATGGAATAACTTTTTTATCAGATTTACACACAGGGAGTGGCGGCACGATATTTGCTCGGGGCAAACACGACTGCCTATTTGGCTGTTCGCCGGAATTCGTCAAATTTAATTTCCATCTCTTCCTTCGTTCAGCAGATGAGTATTCGCTTTTGTACTTTTGTGTACCTTTCAATGTACACTATAGTTTTGGCGTTACTGCATTGCGTGGTGATTATGATCAGCGATCGCAAAAGATGGAATATGAACACCAAACGAAGAGAAAACGAAGATTGTGAACTGAAATAGGATATAGGGACTGGAATTGAGCAAGGAATTTTGGACTTATGTAGAGGATGAAGGAAGAAAAATTGACGATAGAAACGTGTCGAGTGAAATGGGTGAGAGGGCCAGTAAGAGATGTTCTAGGCGGACATGAGTTGACAAATGTATTTGCGAAGGGTAAGTATGCTAAATTGGCGTGAGTTCATGAAGCAATTGATGAAAGAGGTTTGGCAAGTGGCAAGCACTGACCTCTGCCCACCCCTGCAGGATACTAACGAGTTTATGTACTTATAGAAATGTTAGCTACCAAATGACCACGCCGCACTTTTCAAAGCTGGCAGTGGAAAAACAAATAAGCAGCCTCAATACCTCGAACTGCCTGGCACATGACTTATTTTAGTTTAGAGGAAGGCTCAATTACCATGCATGCCCACAGCAGATTGCCGATTTCAGGCGCTGAGGAATAGAAACCAAATTTTAAAATTCCACTGTACCTTTTCTGCCCGACCCAGAGATGTGCTTTCATACATATTTTATGAACAGTTGATAGTACATCAACCTTTATATCATCGTCATCATCATCATCAGCCATTTTACGCCCACTCCAGGACATAGGCCTCCCTCTTATATGCGCACTTTTATATGAAGAAGAAGAAAGACATTTATTATACCAACAAGACACATCACAGAAATAAAATATGAGTTCACACTACTCGGTTATGTTACGAGTAACTTTGCAATTAAAGGTTAATTAGTGTGATTTGTGTTTCGGCAATAAACGTATTTCTGTTTAACTTAAAGAGTGAAGTTACACAAACAACTGCTGTTAGTTTTTCATTTCCCTAACTGTTGACAACCTTACTTTTGCAGGGAAAATTGCCTTAAGTGCTTAGTAATTAAAGTACTTTTTGGGAACGTCCGCTGCGGGCCCACATCCAATAAAAATACAATGGCTCAAAAGTTAACAATCCAACTCTTGAATAAAACATGACTTGGCGCGGTTTCGACATTCGGCGAGCCGACAAAAGGGGGAGTAACAATTCGCTAGGTCTAGGCGTTTTGATGAAATGGCGGCCTTGACGAATGTATGAGTATGTATGTATGTAACAGTAGCAGTGCCTGCGACTCCGGTCGCGTGGTTAAAAAGATAGATACCTATAGATTAATAAAAAAAAACAGCATATTCAGCATATTATAGGCTGATTTGCGCTATCGCTATCTTACAGTACTATCTATCTATTTTTCTATCTGACTATATTTTTTAAATTTATTTTTACTTAAGCGCTTAGTCTAGCAGAAAGCAAACAAATAGACAAATATGGATAAGCTTGATTCAAAGAATCAAAATTGATCGCTATGGAAATCTGTCTTGAGAGGCCTAACAGGAACAGGATCCTCCTGTTCGCTATCGCTATCTTACAGTACTATCTATCTATTTTTCTATCTGACTATATTTTTTTAAATTATTTTTACTTAAGCACTTAGTCTAGCAGAAAGCAAACAAATAGACAAATATGGATAAGCTTGATTTAAAGAAGCAAAATTGATCGCTATGGAAATCTGTCTTGAGAGGCCTAACAGGAACAGGAGGATAACAGGAACTGATGATTATCATTATATAATGTTAAAAAAATCTCGTGTCATAGTGTTTGTTATCGAACTCTTCACCGGCTTCACCGATTTTTATGAATTTTTTGTGTATATTTGGTAGTTCTGAGAATAGGTCGTAGGCTAATTAATATGGCAAAAAAAATGTTTGCCGAGTCAGCTAGTTTACTATAAAAAAATCCACGTGGTGTCGTAAGTAACTGCATTATTAAAATTTGTCGCAACTACACAGCGCGGCGTCTTTACTCTTTACTGAGCTACGTAGTTATACATTGTTAGTCCTATAAACACATACAACTTTTACAAATAAACGAGGCACACAGTGAGATCGAGCTTAAGTTTGAAATAAGAGCGTTTTTTCTACGGATATAGAGTCTTTATTACAAACTTAGTCTTTCTATCTTTCTATACAGCCTATGAAACACGCCCACTATTTTCGTAGAGGCGTATACACCGTCACTCCAACCTCACCGGTCCTCTCCTAATTTCTTTCATTGTCCTTTTGCCATTTTCTTACAATCGGTGTAATTTTAACCCACCTTTTTAGGTTGTACAAAGTAAAGCCTAAACTTTATCGGACATAAAAATATGCAAAGCTAACAACTCAGTAAATAATCTATAACCATTCCGCTAACAAAATCCCCTTTGAATTTAATTTCACTGTAAAAAATGCAAGCGTACTGTCAGTGACAGTTGCATATAGCTATTTTATAGTAAGCCTTATGTAGCGCGGCATATGTGCAGGTTTGGGATAAAAGCCAATTTCAGGATGTCGCCTACTGCTCTTTGTAATTAATTCTTTGTTCCTTTTGTAGAATTTCGGAAAGGCTTCTATGTATGGTCAAAAAGAATTTTACCAAAACGATTTCAACTTAACTTCAGGTGTGGACGTTGATGAAAATTTCTTCTGTTCTCTTGAGAATGGCCGTAACCTTTACAATTCCTAATTTCTTGAAAAGAGCTTTTACTAAATTGGGCTAGCTGGCACCACCTAGGCAAAAACACCTTACTTGCTTTCTTTTCAACACATCGCTCATTTGCGACAAGAACGTGACAAAGTAAAAATCTCAATTTTTGATAAAACGCATTTGAAAGTTTAAAATTCCTGTAACTTTTTAATTATTATGCTTAGACTATTCAGCTCAATACAACATAATTTCAAGGTTTTCGTGTTTTTGGATCAAATTGGATTCAGACCTTTAAGTCGGTTATTAAATTAATTATGATTATTAATTTAAAAAAGGGTCCTCCTTGTTGCGTTATTCTTGTAAAAAACTTGCAGTATTGCAAAACAAACAGATATGTACCGTTTTTCTTGAAAAAAATTTGAATAAAAATCTAAACCTTTACATGTTATGTCGTATTGTTACGTTTTTATTGATAATCTGTAATCTAAATGTAGGGAACACTTTAATTAAGACACGTTACTGTCGTAGAAATCTCTTTATTTTTGTATTATGTTTTACAAAATGAAAGATATTTTAGCGAAGTTATTGTATAACTTTCGCTAAAATACAAGTAATAATCACATTAAAAAAAATATTATAATTATAACCAGACACTAATATACGTAGTTTTACTTTTACTCACAAACGTAAGCAATTATAACGTTATTAAATATTTAGGAATGCCATATTAGCATAAACATCACAAGCCTCTGCTTATCTCAGTAATATTAGGAAAATAATCTTAATTAAGTCTCACATAAATTAAGTAAACAAATATTATCCTCTTCAATCTTAAAACATTATTATTATTGCTTTTTAATGGCACAAAGTTTCAAGGCATTTCTGAATTCACAGTTCACTTAACAATAATAAATTAAATTTTATTTATTATTGTTAAGTGAACTAATTTCATTTGTTTAGCTATGTTATCTATTTCTTCATTTAAAATCGTATTTTGCATTATATTTGTTCTGTTGTTATCTGTTGTGTTCTCATTTTTTTGTTTGTCATCAGTCTGTATAGTACGTAGGGTATATCAGTCTTATTAGGATTTTCGTTGTCATCCATTTATATCTTCATCTTCACCTTCACTAGAACTCTCAATTCTTCGTTGATATTGAACTAATTCGTAGTCAGGATTCTTCACTGAGTCGTCAGAGTCTGCAGCAAAAGTTTATTTTAAATTTTTATTATTACAATACTGGGGCTATCATTAAAATACAGAAACTAACATTATCATCATAGAGAGAGAGAGAACACTTTATTGTATACACCCGGAAATCATCATACATCATACACGTTCTTAAATTTCATAAGTTTCCTATTGTTTTGATGCATTCCTAGTAAATAATAATATTGTTGCTCATTGTGATTCCCACAAACCTACTCTTTGAATAAAAATACTATACTTCGTGATTTATTAAATGAAACATATTTGTCTGCACTGTGAATAAAAATGCTGCTATATTGTTATTATAAGAGAACATACCTTCAATAATTAATGGTATTGATGATGAAGAAGTGCTGCTCCTCAAAGAACTAGACGAGTCGCAACGAGGCCGGTTACATTGCAGTTGTTGTTCTTCCGGTGCTGATTCATATGCTAAAAAATAAATTTATTATTTAATTCATTTGTATCTTTTTATTTTTCTAACTTACGTGAATGTTCATTAATTTCTCGGACAAGATTTACAATCTTCCTAAACCGTGATTCCATCTGAAAAATAAATTGTAATTAGACAAGGTTTTTATCATTTATAATGCAACATTGTAAAATATTCGTTGTAAAAATTTATAATTTTTTATCAAAAATGTGTTAACTTGAGATAACCAACATTAAGACCAAACATTTTGTACTTTTATTATCAACTGTAACGGAACATCTTAAATTAACCAACAAAAAACATTGTTTATTTCAGCAAAAACGGTACAATCCTATGTAAACCATAGCATGCGATTACTATTTTTGCTACAATAATGACCCACATACAGATGTCCCGTTATAGCTGCAAAAAAATCACTAAAAAAACAAAAAGCTGTATTTACCTTTTCATTAAAACCGTGACACCATGAGCTGTTACGTTTTTGCCGCAATCGGGCAGCATTTTCCTCCTCAAGCAAGCGGCGACAACTGACGTGAACCGATCTTGCAGTAAACTTAGGGGCGGAAAGAGATGGCGCTAAACCGGTAGTCGCCGACCTTTTCCCTCATTACTCGGTAATTTTCGGCGCTAGAAATATCGCGTTTTAGCAGCAAGTAGAGCGCGATACGCTGGATTCTACTGTATCATTATTCCATAACGATACATATTTGCGTTAACACGTTCTTGTCGCAAATGAGCGACATATACTTTATTTTTCCCTCTCGGCGCATAATGTCACGTTAGCATAATGACAATCGACGCCTAATGTTACATTCCCAAAAAGTTACTCTCGCAGAACGACACGTTCGCAAAAAGTTACTTTCGTAAAATGTCACTTTCGCAGAATGTTACTTTGATTTGACTTCACGTTTATTTACTTCACGTAAATAAACTAAACATGTTACATCATCATCATCAGCCATTCGACGCCCACTGTAGGACACAGGCCTCCTCCGTGGTTTTCATAACCGTGAAGGGTTTTGCCATAATCGCCACTCTTGGCAGGCAGGTTGGCGATCGCAGTATGCGGTTGGAATCTCAAGAAGACGCTGCTGCCCGTCTCCTGGTAATTGATTTCCTTAGTCGCTTTCTACGACATCCACGGAATGAAATGGAGTGACGCTATTCTTAATCCGGCGTCACACGGGACGCCGTTACATATCAAGTGCTAAATAATGTTTTATTTGTTATACCAAATAACCGCGATTTTTTTCGGTAGTAAAGGGGACATTTTATATAAACAAGTATGGATAAGTCATGATGGAAAAGATCATTTGGGAAGGAGGTGATTTTCTCCTTTATGCGCATTAGTTCCACTGCCTTGTTCCATGATGGAACTTGGTATTGCGAATTATTTAAACAGCACTACTTCAAAGGAGAAAAATTTAATAATTTTTTTTTTTAATGTTTTACAAAAAACTCTTAGAACAAAAGTGACAAGCCCAAACCGACACGTTTCCAGAATTGATCATTCTATAAACAGCCCTTTGGTACTTCTTCTATGAATCGTTCTTGACAAAGCAAAATGGACTGTAAAAGGAGATACCTATTTTTTAATGGTGGCGCTGGTTAGCCTTTTTGAATAAACCTTTTTTTTACGTCCCACTGGAAGGCACAGGCCTTAGAGAGAGAGAGTATGGGCTTAATTACCACGCGTGCCCACCACGGATTGGCACTCCTCACGACGTTTTCCTTCAACTTCAGTATTGCTACTAATGATAACTTCACAAATGTATGTAACTTAGAAACGAAGTCACTGATACATGCCGGGATCGAACCCACGACCTCACGAATGTGTTTTACCGCTATTCTACCGCCTCTAGTATCAACCTCCAATCTTAAAATATTTTATGCATGGATCCTGCCAAAAACAAGACGCGTGATTTTAATATTGAAGCCAGAGCCACAACCAGTACGGCTAGTATGGCGGCACGAGTCACGCGTTTTATGGCGCGTAAATGTCAGAATTTGACAATCAATATGCTGGAAAGTCGCGACTTCTGACATTTAAAACACGCCACTTTCGTCGTCTTACTTACTACCTATGCTGAGAGCTTCATTTGACAAAATTTAAGTAAGACGGTTTACTATATTCCTTTTTTGTGTTGGGAGAGCGCTGGCACGGTTAGCCAAAGGTCGCGGGTTCAAGTTCCAGATTTTTAAAAATTTTCCTCAGCACGAGTTAGTGCAAAAAAAAAGAATATAATCATGTACGTACAGCGATGTCATTCCAATGTTAAAAACCTAACTGCAAAGTGGGTTACTCGGGGCTGCAAGTGATGTAAATTGCTCTGGCCAGATGTCGCTGCCTGTACGTAATAAAGAGAAGTTTGTAAAGAGGCTCGAAATTTGCCGACTTGCCCATTAGTTCAGTTAGGAGAGCGATGCCACGGTTAGCCAGAGGTCGCGGGTTCAAGTCCCAGCATGGGTGGAATTTTTAGCCTTTAAATACGTTTTTAAAAAAGACGGTTTACTCTAAAAGCATTGCTTATCTAAAAGTAGCTAGCCATCCTGAAGGTAGCAAGGTTTTATATTTTTTATGTAACCTATATAGGTCTCACTGCAGGGCACAGGCCTTCTCTCAGAGAGAGAGAGTATGGGCTTAATCATCACTTGTGGCCACCGCAGGTTGGCAATTTCAAGCGCTGAGGTGTGTGAACACCTCATACACTCAGGTTTCCTCACGATGCTTTTCTTCACGGTTAGCGAAGTAGCAAGTTATTACAACTTTAATTTGAATTTCAAGGTTGAATTTAGATAATGCATTAAGACAGTTCATTGTGAATCCTGTGAGAATTACTTTAGTTAAGTGAAACATGCTAAAACAGTCATGAAAAGAGCTGCTGACTCTTATTGCAAGCACAAATCTAAAACAATTCCACTGTAATTCTATTCATATGCCATAATCGTGTAAGCATTAGAACCTCACAAGAATTGCATATGAGTACGTGAATTTCCACTTCACCGCAAAACCCTTTCACCATAAGGGTTCCGTCTCTTAAGGGCGTGTTTACAATGGAGGATTTTCGAGGCACCGAGGTTGGCCCTTCTGTTCGATAGAATTTTATGAAATGTTTGACAATTATTTTTGTATACAAATATTTTTTTTTTTGAATTCCTTGTTTACAACAACATTAAATATTATCTTACAATATAAAAAAATCAAAACTAGAAACAAAACTTAACCTAAACCTATTTTGTAATTCAAATAAAATATTTGAGCCACATCGCTGTCGGCCGGTAGAGTACCGAGAAGACGCCAGGCATTGCCTCGCTGTATTGTGACGCTTAACTTTTGGTCAAAATAGGCACCAGCCTTCGTGTCTCCTAACGCATCAACCAGGCGCGACGAGATTTCCTTAAAGAAAAGTCGCACCACCAGACTCCATGGCCCTAGGCCCAGTTTTATTTATTTATTTGTGTATACATGTTTTAAAAATTAGTTCCAAATCAATAAACCTGAAATTTTTTATTAAATTTTTAAGATCGGAGAGTACAGAACTCGCGTCGCCTCCTAGGGTCTCATCGTCTAAATACCAAACGTTGAATTTTAAGGTCAATGACTGAATGTGTTTTTTATTATTTTTCTTTTTTAATTATTCCTTTGATTTCTCTTTTTAGAGAACTTGTCGTTCACAGTCAACTGTTGCGTTTATTGATACTTGCTTACATACACCTGTATCCCAAAGAGGTAGGAATAGACCAGAGCTCTGTTTCATAAAGTTAATATTAGGGGTTAAAGTATGAAATTGCCGTTTTATTGCAATAGGTTCTTTGAATTGACATAGAATCTTCATGGTTTGAGGTTTTCGAATGAAACTTTTTTCAAATGGTTTCTATGATGTTCTTTTTTTAAAAAATGTGAAACATTTGAATATCGACTTTCAATTGTTTTTGTTATTCAATTTAGACAAGAAAGATGGATACTGCGAAAATTCGAGTGATTTTTTAATACGAGTTCCGACGCGGAACTAACGCGGCAGAAACAGCCCGCAATATCAATGCTGCGTTTGGAGAGGGGTCTACTAATGAACGCACCGTGCGATTGTGGTTTAAACGCTTTCGTGATGGAAATTTCGACTTAAAGAACGAGCCACGAGGAAGGGGCGGTCTTCCTTACACAGGTGAATAACGATGAATTAAGAGAGATAGTGGAAGCCGACCCTAGTCAAACTACCCAGGAATTAGCGGCATGGTTTAACGTTACCTTACCCACAATATTGACTCACTTGCGTCAAATCAATAAAATAAAAAATACGAAAAATGGGTGCCTCATAATCACTCGAATTTTCGCAGTATCCATCTTTCTTGTCTAAATTGAATAACAAAAACAATTGAAAGTCGATATTCAAATGTTTCACATTTAAAAAAAAAAAACATCATAGAAACCATTTGAAAAAAGTTTCATTCGAAAACCTCAAACCATGAAGATTCTATGTCAATTCAAAGAACCTATTGCAATAAAACGGCAATTTCATGCTTTAACCTCTATTATTTAACCATAAGCTTAACATTGAAGGAGCCTTCAGTAGATCATTGTCCTGAAATGACCATTCTGATAAACACATCTATGGTTTAAAGAATTATCTATCAAGCGTCAGTAGAAATAAAAAAAAATCATAATTCTGGAAAATGGCACATTTAAAAATATATTTTTCAATAGTCGTAGAATAAAAGTTATTGTAAATGACAAACTTCATTTTTACTTGGGGCTGCAAGTGATGTAAATTGCTTCGGCCAGATGTCGCTGCCTGTACGTAATACAGAGAAGTTTGTAATGAGACTCGAAATTTCGCCGATGCCTGTACTTACCCATTAGCTCAGTTGGGAGAGCGCTGGCAGAGGTCACGGGTTCAAATCCCGGCATGGGTGGATTTTTTTGCCTCTAAATAGGTTTTTAAAATTGTCCTCAACACGGTTTAGTGCAACAAAAAGAATATAATGACTAACTTCAGGTTATGCCAATTTCAAAAATAACCCTGCAATAACATTGTAAAAGCACTCTTATTGCCCAGCCAACCTTCCACCGTGTTCCTTTTTGGCTATTTGAGCTAACACAATGGCTGGGAAGGTTATCTCAGGGCTCCAGTGGGCACAATCCATGCACGCAGCGCCTGTAATGGCCCGGAAATCCATCGCCGTCGGGCCTCCGCCTCTGAAATGTATGCGGCAGCACTCTACGGGCCTACTCCGAAGTTATGTAACCTTTTTGAAGGGACAAGTCCTTTAATCTCTGAAATTGTAAATGACCCGATTGGACCACCATAACAATGGTTTTTAATTGGTCTTTCCAAGGTCATAATCTAACAGGTTAAGCACACTTTTTATGAACAGTGAACAAAACTAAACCGATACGACCGTCGACCGGGTCAGTGATCCTACGAGGTGTATTCAATAAGTACCTAGCCTCATCGCCAGAGGGCGCTGTAGTTTCAAAAAAGTTTTACCACAGTGTAGCACATTCTTTTTTAATTCTACTAGTAATTTACATAATAATAATTTACATACACATACGTATCACAATATAATATAATACACACCTATTCATTGCAACCTTATAAATATTACTAACATACCTAAACTATAATAATATATACTATAATAACTACACTAACTGTCTCGGCGAACTTCGTACCGCCACAGAATCCGCTTATACGATTGTTCCACAACGCCATCTATTTTTAAAACACAACGTTCGCTCGCACAACGCTATTTTAAACTTAAAATAAATATTATCCCACGGGAACGCATCACCGGGATATCAATTATGCTATGTCTCAATTCAGGTACTTGTCTATCTGTACGCCAAGATGTAAATCCTTACAGCCGTTATTCCGTGATTGAGTAATAAACAACCAAACTTCACAAACTTTCACATTTAAAATATTAGTAGGATAGTAGTATTACCATAAGTGACAAGGTACGAAAATAAGAGGCGATAGACGATAAAATCGATTGCGAAATAATTCTTCGGAGCCGAGAGCTAACAGTTACTAACGAAAGAAAAATTAAAATTTTTTAACACGCTAGGTTTTATGTTCGTACAAAAGCTCTATATAATTACATTTTTTGGTAATACGCCATCTAAAACTACAATAGAACTATTCGTAAAACTACAATTCATGGTTGACTATGACTATTCGATGTACATGGCATAGTTGATTAACCCACAGATAAACAAGTAGAAAGACTAATTGTACTAATCGGCTACGCAATGTACATCAGGTAGTTTTACGAAACGCGGTCCTTGTAACCATCGGTAACCATCGTAGAAAGCTACAAGAACTGTCACACTAGAATTCGGTCATTACGTCAGCAAGGTAGTTCGTATTAAGATAAGGCCGGCTGGTCGTTAATCGTGATAATGGTCGTCATCACGTTTCGTCACGTCACGAGAAAAAATTTGTAATTTCTTTGCCAGTTTCTTCTTAACATAATCGTATTTGAGTAAGATCAAACTCAAACTCTAATATTTTTATTCATCACAGCACAATACGTAGTGACTTAATGAACGTCAAAATCTAATAACTTTAGTATTGTACAATAATTTAGTAGGGAACAGGTGATACGATTACTATTTTCGATATTTTGCGGTTTCTAATTAAGGTGTTTACTAGCTGTCTTATTTTTTGAATTTTCTTTTAATAACAATCGTGTTAAGTATCCTATTTCTTTTTACAATAATGTCTATGTAGTACGTAAAACCATGAAAATTTCTAAAAGTATAAAATAATTCTTTAAACCAACAACAATATTTTTTTTGCAATAAGGAAAAACAATGATTTTTTTCAATTTCTACTCTTCCGTCTCATACATTTTCCTCGCTCCCCGATGGGTTCTCATGAAAATTGCTGTTCCTTAAATCGTTATAATACCTGCCACGGATTAACTGTAATTCCCAAGGCTTATTATGGTATGTGGCGAGCACATGTCAACTCTGTGCTCGCACTATAAACTCCAACATTCCTGCATCGCGCAAGCAAAATGTTTCACATGACATATCATAAATATAACGTCCGACGAACATCAGTCGGACCGGCCGTCCCCAGGCATACAATCTGCCTGGCGGGAAATTTCCCTTTATAGTGGAAGAGCACGATCACTCGCTCTTCCCTATAGTGGTGACCCTCGACAGAACAATGTCAACCTTCCTTCGCTCTCGTAGCACTCCACATACAATCAGTCTCAAAGCAAGGCCAGCATCCTCTTCCCTCTCACCTCATCAGTTCCACTACAGTCAACGCACCGACTACTGGTACTGATGGTGATCTCCCCCAACCCCTCGGCACGGCAGCCACACAGCAACAGCGCACGTTGCCAGTGGTACAGCAGCCTTCACCGGTTCCTACCACATGCGCGGTCCCCATGGTACTGTCGCCGGTGAAGTGACTGTTAACCGCCGAACACCTTCAACCGCTAGTCGACTCACTGACTCAGCGCCTCCTGGCACTTGCAGGCTTTAGAGCACAGACGTCGATTCCTATCAGACCTAGCTATGCGTAGCTACGGTCTTGAAGGGGAGTGATGTGGCGAGTACATGTCAACTCTGTGCGCGCACTATAAACTCCAACATTCCTGCATCGCGCAAGCAAAATGTTTCACATGACATACCATAAATATAACGTCCGACGAACATCAGTCGGACCGGCCGTCCCCAGGCATACGATCTCATCATCATCATCATCATCAGCCATTTGACGCCCACTGCAGGACAAAGGCCTCCCTCATGGTTTTCCTAACCATGAAGGGTTTTGCCATAATCGCCACGCTTGGCAGGCGGGTTGGCGATCGCAGTATGCGGTTGGACTCTCAGGAAGACGCTGCTGCCCGTCTCCCGTTAATGTATTTCCTTAGTCGCCTTCTACGACATCCACGGAAGGAAATGGAGTGACGCTATTCTTAATCTGATTCATACGATCTGCCTGGCGGGAAATTTCCCTTTATAGTGAAAGAGCACGATCACTCGCTCTTCCCTATAGGTATATTTACAAAAAGCGTGCACGCGTTATGCGTTAATATGTATTATTCGAACTCAGTGGGATGCTGCCTCCCGACGTGTGGGCTTTAGCATGAACCTGGACAAGGCTAAGGTTATGTTCAACGATACAACAGAATCAGAAACAACAACATAGAATCATGCTGGAGCCGGTCCTCCTCGGTGAGGTGGCCCTCGAAGCTGTCTAGGAATATGTCTACTCAGGGCAAACAATCCAGCTACGCAGTGGATGTTTGTTTGTTTGTGTTTCTGTGACAATTTAAATAAATGTCTCCTTTCTTTCTTTCTTTCAGAGGCAACTTCGAGAAAAATACCGCGAGAAGGATCCAATTGGTTTGGGCTGCGTCGTTCGGAAAACTGCGCCAGATTTTCACTTCGGTAATTCTTCAGAGCCAAGGGACAGAGACAAGGGTCTTCGAGCAGTGCGTCCTGCCAGCTATGACCTACGGTGCTGAAACGTAGATACTGACGGCAGGACTAGTCCACCGATTCAAAGTGCTATGGATAGGATGAATGGACCAAAGAAATATTAGTTAGTCCTGAATGTTTTGGTGGACGTATTTTAAAAGAGCTGGTCTTATGTAACTTCATTTAATTAGTGTTTTAAACAGCAATATTGAAAATATAAAAAAAGATGCCGGTCGAGCCCGGCGATAACACCAGAGAGCTGTAGAAAAAGGGTCACAAATTATTTTTTACAGTAGTGTAGTCCGGGATACAGGCGTGTGTTTATGTAATACATCCCATTGTGTCATGTCTAGTGACAATGTAACTTTAGAAGAGCGGTTGGTAGCGCATTGATAGTACGCTGGCCTCATATTTGAGTGGTCGTGGGTTCGTGGATACGTGGGTACGTGTATAGAGGGATATATATACAATGTGCTTTATTATTATTATTCATTAATACACAAGCAGCTTTAAGCTGATGCATGTATAGCACTTTCCGTGGACTTGTTAAATGTTTATCAATTCTGTTTTAAATGAGTTCACTGAGGGAGCACTTTACGAAACATTCCCCATTTGCATTCCTTACACACACTAGAGTTTGTCTTTTACGACAAACAAATCGCTGGGTTTTTCTCTGATTGTATTTCTCGAAATATCAGTGTTTATGTATTTGTATTGTATTTAAAGATTTTATTAAAAAGAAAATAACAAATAGGTTGACAGATTTGCCAAACTGCGCAGCAGTTTATCGGCAGTTGTTGACTTGTATAAGCGGCATTGTTGTAAACAATCTTTTCTCTGAAACATTATTATGTGATTTTATTATGTGTTTATCGTTCTATGCAAATAATTGTTTGTCCAGAAAAAAATACATTAAATTTTACATATATGGTTTTAAACTAATCAATGAAACAAAGAAGAAAAATAAGTTTTTACCCTTAGTTTTTAGTAAAGAAAAGTTTTTTTTTTCTCTGTGTTATGACTCTCATAATATTTCAGTCCTGTCCATCTTAAGGTTGTCTGGAAAAGATCGCTTTTTGCGATAAAACCGCCTGTTGTATACTATTAGGAACGAGAAATTAAGTACCTTATTACAATAACATTACGATGTGGGATAAAGAGTATCTATCTATCTATATCTGAATTTTCTGTATTTTAAATTCACTTGATTATTTATCTTTCTTTCACAGGATGACTGCTAAGTAAGTGAATTGAAACTGACACAAACACTGCCTGCCGTCAATTTTAATCATTTTACGCCCAGTCGAACGTGCGCAGATAACCATTTATTTTTCATTATCTCCCACGTTAATTGAGACAATGTAATGAATATTCAAATCGATCTTTGGCCTTACCGTCCATCGATCTCCCTTAAAAAAGCAAGTTAACGTCCAACGTTGGCTTTCTTATAACGCGTTGCTGGTCCCAACATTTATAATTAAAATATATACTTACATTTATTTACTTTGTAAATATTTTATGTTCGTTTTTTCCTGGTGTAACATAAAGAATATTATTATCTTATCTTATCTGTTGTATGGTAGCGAGACTTGAGTATGACAACAGAATCTAGAAAGTAGGATTAATGACATAAAGATGAGGTCTTTAAAATATAAATATGTCTGGTGGTATTTTGAATGATATGATAAGCATACAACGTGTCATTGAAATAATGAAAAATGTGAAAACTGTTCCTTCAGTATAGACAAATTAGACTATTGAAAATTTTATAAGAATATTTTCTTTCATTCCTTTACTATCACAGCTGTCCGCCTGTGGAATGATCTGCCTTTGGCCGTAAGATTTTCACCGTCCCTAACAATATTTAAAAGCAGGGTTCAAAAATATTACTTTGCCTTAGTTTGTTTTTTTTTTTTATTTATTTATTTTTTCTTTCTGGTGAAATCTATTCCTAGTAGTATGTAGGTATATTGTTCGTTCATCTCCTTCATATGATAATTTTTATTTATGTATGTTTATTCTATATTTATCTCATATTTATGTACCGTTTATGTATATGTATTAAATATATAAATATCTTTCTCAGTATTGTTTAGTTGCACCGACTACCCGTCATTTAGCTTCTAATTTTTTTTTCCGTCAATGGTTGTCTGGAAGAAATTACTTTTAGTAATAAGGCCGCCAATTGTACTGTAGTATATTATTGTTAAATTCTCATATGTAATTCCTGGTGTACATACAATAAAGAATGGCAAAGGCATTTCAGATAAAAAAAAACAACAATGTGTGGTCGTGTGTACCTTAGATAGAGTTCTTATCATGCAGACTGCACGCTAACGATGAGTTATTGCAATAGCTCAATTACAAATAATTGCACAAGGAACAAATGCAGATTGCGCTTTATTTGTATTTGTACAAAGCACATAATTGTTTCCACTGCAACAATAACAATGGTTTACGTTTTATTGTTAATCAATTTGTTGTTGTAATTGTTCCATGTCGACGTTAACACTTGCTTAGGTATGACAGCTGTATTGTTTAGAACAATTTGTCGCGAAAGAAGGCGGGGAAATGGCATAATAGCCTAACTTTATGTATGACATTTTGTTGAGGTTTGTATCAAATGCAGAGTTTCTTGCTGGCTGTTCTTGTACTGACATTAATATAAAAACGAATGACGTTTTCTTTTTACACTTCACTATATGATTGACGCTTTTACTGAAAGCTTACCTGAATCGTATCAATTTACTTGTGTTTATTATTGTTATTGTACAACCTAATCGCTATTTCTAAGTATAGCCCCCTACTCCCCCCATAACACAACACTCTTGAAGGAAAACTTCGTGAGGAAGCCCACGTCAGCTAGCTCCGCACATATGGACCCTTTGATAGTTTCTCTTTACATCTGTATATTTCATTTCCTCAAATTCGAAAAAAATATGCCTTTTACTCTACCTTGATTTTTTAACAGGCTTCACAGTTTTTTTTATTATAATATTATTTTTTTTTGCACTAACCCGTGCTGAGGACAATTTTAAAAACCTATTTAGAGGCTAAAAATTCCACCCATGCCGGGTTCAGTTCAGTTGGAAGAGCGCTGGCACGGTGAGGCAGAGGTCGCGGGTTCAAGTCCCGGCATGTGTGGAATTTCTAGCCTCTAAATAGGTTTTTAAAAGTTTTTTTTATTATTATATGCTGTAAAAGACACTGGTGCTAATTCATTTTTGTCGTACTAGAATTTTTTTCTTATTAATTGCAATCCAACTTATTAGTACAATTAGTAAATATTTATAACCATTGGGTGCAGACTTTTTTAGGGTTCCGTAGTCAACAAGTAATCCCTTATAGTTTCGCCATGTCCTTCCGTCTGTCTGATATCTGCGGCTTAGCACAGAGATGATAAGTGCTATAGAGGACAAATTTGGCTTAGATATACATATTTATTACGCCGACAAAACAGAAGAATAATGTCTCGAAAAAAAATTAGTTTTCCTCCCCTACACCTAAATTAGAGATGCGTTTTTTTTCTAGCCTACACAGTGTGGGGTATCGTTGGATTGGTCGTTTAATTTTGTGGGTGTAGGAAGATAATTTTTCGATTTAGGCTTCTGTTTGCGAAATATTAAGCTTTAAAGAGCAAATTTTTGTCAAAGTAGGGCGTCGTCCCCCTCTCCCGGCTAAACGGTTGATTGTAGAAACGTGAAAAAATTCAAAGCACACATAACTAACTTAAAAGGAAAACTATCACGGCTAAGTACTCGTAGGCATTACAGGTTAACGAGTAATAGGAGACCAATTTAAAAAAGGAAAACTTCATATCCATTCATCCATTAAAAATTACATTGATGACGTTTTTAGTTCTCTAAAGCAGATAAAAAACCCCTCTTTCTACGGAATCCTACATTGCGCGTGGCCCGACACGCACTTGGCCGGTTTTTGTAGTATAAGCCATGCTAACTTCAAAACTACATACCAAATATATTTACTTTAAAGTTAATTATTTATGAAATTCGCTACATGTGTAGTATATCTATAATCATTGCATTAATACGGCATTTAAAAGAAAGAAGATACACAGCATTTTTTTTTTCGCTGTTCTGTAAAATTCGTAAAATGGCTTTTACTACATTTCCTCCCCAAAAGGTCTATATTTACATTGTCTTTCCTCAAGATAACGTTGACTAAGCCGGGAGGATGGAGTAATGCTGAGTAATCCATCCGTCCAAAAATATGTCCCAGGCACTACAACGACTGAGTGGTCAGTTTCTGTGAAACGCAACCGTGATTAAGAATTATATATTTCATAGAAGATAATCTATTTAAGATGAGTTATGTACACTTGTAGAGCTCTTTGCCTGTCTATCGGCGTATTACCGATTAGTTGTTTGCATTCTGTAAGCGAAAAAATAAAATAATAGTTGCCTAGGCATAGACATCGCTACTCTACGTAATTTTTATTACGTGGCACATAAGTGCGAGTATCGAACAAAAAAACTGATACTGTCTTTCAACCATGCCTACATATCATTCAACCTTTGAATGCCTCGTTGATTTAGCGGTATCACGTCTGATTGCCGTGGGTTCGATTTCCACTGGGTTCCGCCGTATATTTGTACAAATGGCCTCGGTCTGGGTGTATTTTCATGTTTGTGATGCCTTTTCCTGGTTACCATAGCACAAAGTATCTCAGTTACCAGGGCCTAGATTCTGTTAATGCATTGTAGTAACATGACAAGTGCATGAACATGGCGGTTTTCATTTCATGGCTGCTTTAAGTCTACGCGGGCACACATACCAAACCTTCTAGGCGTCAATGGTATGAAAAAACACGTCACGTGACCCGACAGTGTACCTGTCATTATACTACAATGCACTAACAGAATCGAGGCCCAGGACCAGTGATCGTGTTGTGTGATAGTTATTTTTTATACTATGTGCCCTACTAAGTTAAGTTATGGGGTATTACTTAAATTGTAAAAGTTAACTGTGTTATCCAGTTCAAAGGATAATAATCCTTCAATCATCGTCAAATCTCATAAAAAAGATCAGACATTCATATTATTACATTAGGTATGATTGGACCTTATTTCCGTTGAGTCATCGTCATAAATTTCAATAAAACTCTGTTAAGTATGTATGAGTAGAAACATATATTCGTATGTTTCCAATTCAGTAGTAAATAAAGTCGACCCCATTGTATGGCAATATGGAATTTTTTTTCATGCGATTTGAATTCAAAACGTAATGTTCTAGGTACAACAAAACAATTTAATTTATCGAAAACTCGTCCGCGACTTCATCCGCGTGGACCTGTTCTTATTGACATCTATGATCGGAGTCAGACACAGCTGAAGATCCATCTTTTTGTGAAAGAAAAAACCGGCCAAGTGTGAGTCGGACTCGCGCACGTAAAGTTACGTACCATTATCTATACAAAGTTTGAATATTTCAAGCGTCTACCTGTTGTCGTTATTAATATCGAGCAAAAAACGGCAAAAAATCACGTTTGTTGTATGGGAGCCCCTCTTAAATTTTTATTATTTAATATTTTATTCTGTTTTTAGTATTTTTTGTTATAGCGGCAACATAAATAGATCACCTGTGAAAATGCAAATATCTGTCACGGTTCATGAGATACAGCCTGGTGACAGACGGACGGATGGACAGCGGATACTTAGTACCCCTATTGACCTTTGGGTACGGAACCCTAAAAACTGTGAATTGGATGCAGAGGCCAGATTCACACGATATTCTTTTCTAGTAAATATTCTCAACGTACAGAATCACTTCTGTTAAAGTCTTATAGTGTAGTGTAGAGTTAGTTATACTGTATGCACTCGGATGACCGGAACTTGGAGCTTTATCGATTGCTTGTAACGTTTCCTATCATGAGCATAATCTAGCTATTAAATTTTATATTAATGAACATTAGTTCTGCAGAGTTACAACGTTTAATGATATCAGTAGACGTAGTTAGAATGTTGTTTTTAACTGAGCAGAGTACACGCGTGTAAAGGTTAATGCGCTGTCGACTGTACCACGTACCGGCTCTATGTCAATGCAAATTTTGCATGACTGCCTCGTTGGTCTAGCGGCTAACCTGCTTGACTACGAAAACAGAGGTTGAGGGTTCGATTCCCACTGGAAGCCGCTATAATTGATTTGTAGAAAGTATAAAGTATAGCCTAAATCTGGGTGTATTTCCATGTGTATCCTAGTTTGATTGTGAGTGTGTGGTCTGAAAGATATTATTATAACTGTTTACATGAGGTTAAGTCTGCCACACACCAGCGCGGGGGCGGTACCGAGAGTTTCCGCCTCCCATACGATAAGCAGCATATTGAAAAAAATTAAAAACCGCATCATAAGTAGCCTATATACGTCCCACTGTAGGGCACAAGCCTTCTCTCAGAGAGAGAGTATGGGCTTAATCACCACGCGTGCCCACCGCGGATTGGCGATTTCAAGCGCTGACGCATGTGAATAGCTCAGACACCCAGGTTTCCTTACGACGTTTTCCTTCACCGTTAGCGAGTGGTATTGCTAGTATAACTTCACAAATGTACATAACTTAGAAAACAAAGTCATAGGTACAAGCCCACACTGGGAATCGAACCTGGGTCTCCCGCGTCCAATGTTCTACCCACTAGGCTACCATCGCACCGCAAAAAACCGCATAGCAAACTAAAATTACAATTCGAAATAATGGAAGGTCGTAGTACAAGTTGTTGTGAATTATAAACTCTTATTGACGTAATTCAAGAACTGCGTATTTTAGAGTTAAGTCTGCAGAATTGGATAGAAAACATTACGTGAACCCAGCGTCATGAAATAATCGGTAACGTCACAAATCAGAGCCAAGTCCAACCTATAGTGCGGTCCAAGTGTTCTAGATGAATAAAAACAAATCATTAGGTAAGAATAGCGTCACTCCATTTCCTTCCGTAAATGTTGTAGAAGGTGACTAAGGAAATAAATTACCAGGAGACGGGCAGCAGCATCTTCCTGAGATTCTAACCGCATACTGCGATCACCAACCCGCCCGCCAAGCGTGGCGATTATGGCAAAATCCTTAATGGTTAGAAAACCACGAGGGAGGCCTATGTCCTGCTGTGGACGTCAAATGGCGGCTGATGATGATGATGTATTGTTCAATTGTTACTGATTGTTATTAATATCATTGGTGGCACGGACTCTACCAACCTCCAATAGAATAAAAATTGTTTACTCCTCAATCAATGAATTAGTCCGTATTCGTTCGCTGCTGCGCATGGGCCTCCCCCAGGGCACGTCACTTTTTTCTGTTCTTGGATGGCCGAGAGTGATGTTGATGTAATAGAATGGAATAGATTTCTAACCTAGGTACATAGTATGTTACTGTAAGTATTTTATTAGAGCGGTGGTAGCCTAGTGGGTAGAACATTCGACTCGGAAGCGGGAGACCCAGGTTCGATTCCCAGTGCGGGCATGTACCGATGACTTTGTTTTTTAAGTTATGTACATTTTTGTAGCAATACCACTCGGTAGCCGTGAAGGAAAACATCGTGAGGAAACCTGAGTGTCTGAGCTATTTGAAATCGCCACTCCGCGGTGGGCACGCGTGGTGATTAAGCCCATACTCTCTCTCTGGGAGAAGGCCTGTGCCCTGCAGTGGTACGTATATAGGCTGCTTATGACTATAGTATTTTTCTATTTGCGTTGTTGGCTGCATGTACCAATTATTAAAAACTTACTGTTCACTGTAAATGTATTGCTGTGTATTTCTGTTAAGTTAATTATAAATAAAATATCGTCTCTCGCGGCGAACGCTAATGGTGAGAAACCTTGTTCTAGAGAACGTAATTTCGTAAGTAACTTTCAAGAAAAACTCTTTTTATGCATGACATTGTTTGTTCCATGATTTTGTTAAGACGTTTTACATTTGTAATCACGATAAAATTTAACACGTCTGAACATTAAACATGAAAAAATGTTAATGTTATGCATAAGAGAGTGTTTTTTTTAAGTCACAATGTGTGACTTTGAATGTGTAACACAGTCCAATTTATCAAATGCCCCCGTGGCACGACACCGCGAAAGGTTTATATCGTCCTATCGACCAGTGATATCTTAGTCGCGATGCTATACATAGTTGTACACTGAACGGGTCTGGTCGTGATTGTGTATTCATTATTTAGTAAGTATTTATTTTATTTACATAAATATTGCAACATAACAGTACAAATATACCAATGCATTACAATATTATAACTGAGCACTACCAATCAAACCTCTTCTAGCATTTTTAGGCCCTAGCCCCACCGGTGGGACGTAGGGCGAGGGCGCGGAAAAGACGCGATGCATTGTATAGAGTTAGCCGCCCCCGTCTCTTCTGTCTGGGCTTCGTCCCGTCCCTTCAGTACATTTTGTATGAAATTAAATTGGACGGAAGACGCGTCTTTTCCGCGCCCTTGCCTCACTTCATTTCTGAGTGTCTCAGGGCTTACACACCTTCACCACACCTCCAATCCCATCCACGAACACATCACTCTCAGGTTCCTCATCTTCACCTAAGTGGTGGTAGCGAAACGTTAAAATGCGGTCCCATATTCGGGAGGTCGTGAGTTCGAATCTCACCATGTACGGATGACTTTGTTTTGTAATTTATGTCCATTTGTGAATTTATAGTAGCAATACGAGTAGTATTTATCGAGAAGGAAAATATTACGACGAAACTCTAGTGTCTGAGGTATTTACATAATTCAGCGCTTGCTACGAGTGGCCTAACTATGAGGCTAAGTGCGAAAATCTCAGGACTAAAGCTGGTGCTTCAGCGAGGAGGGCACAGAGTAACGGCAGCGCACGCGCGACTGAGGAGTGCTGGAACTAAAGGATCTCTTACACCAGAGCAACATCGTGCTACAGGGCGGTAAGCTACAAATTGTGGCATCCGGCTCCTTGTTACATGCTACAATAGACAACATCATGCGGCCAATGTAGCATGCGTTAGTCTATTTCACGCCGAGGCAACATCGTGTTCGGATACAAGCTGCGACAGTCTGCCACATGACGCAAGATGCCGCACGATTTGACACAATATGCGACATTTTAAATTATTGTAGCATGCGGCCTTGTGGCATGCCGCAATGCCGCAGAGTGTTGTTCCGGCGTAAACGGGCCTATACGCTGAAAGTGAGAAGATTCAGTAACGCCCTCGTTCAAGCAAACCTCACCCACGTTCATGAAGATCATTCTTGTATGTCTTGTTAATGTATATATTGTTAATTTTCAAGTATGAAAGGTCGGGGCCGACGAAACTGAGAAGGATCGTCTACGCAAATGGAATAAATACCTTAAGTGCTTTGAAATTGAATTCACCCCTCGCGGCCTTGTGGCGTTATTTACCTGAAAATAAAATAAATATATTACTAAAACAATAGTACGTCAGTAATGCAATGTTATAAATTGTAGATCCATTTCATTAAATTATGGTTTAATTTATTTTATTACATTTGTGTACAAAGAAGGTCAATTGCAAAACGAAATCCAATACATTAGGATCTTCATTTTTACAAACATATATACATACATATATCCGTACCGTGTGGCGCCAGATTAAGAATAGCGTCACTCCATTTCCTTCCGTGGATGTCGTAGAAAACGACTAAGGAAATCAATTACCAGGAGACGGGCAGCAGCGTCTTTTTGAGATTCCAAACGCATACTGCGATCGCCAACCCGCCTGCCGAGCATGGCGATTATGGCAAAACCCCTCATGGTTATGAAAACCACGAAGGAGGCTTATGTCCTGTAGTGGTCGTCAAATCGCTGATGACGATGATGATACATACATATATCAACCCACGCCTGTATCGGCTCAAACACACGACCGCTAGCTTGTGAGGCAAAGGTTCTACGCTACCGCCGCTGCGCTGCTTACTGACTGGAATGGAGCAGTTAAGTACTAGTTGACCTATTAGCCCTATCTAAATAACCTACTTACCTAGCTATCTAGATGGGCTGCCTGCTTGGCTTAACCTTTGACTATTATATGCTCTTATATTGAAATGGGAAGCAAAGGTATTTGTTTAAAGAAACGAGGGCTCTTTTACTTTGGTATCCACAAATGAAGGTCTTTTGCTGTTATTCAATCCGTATTAAAGGAGTATACAATTTGGGCTATGTTCCACTTTTTTCTTACTCTCTAACTTTGTAAGTATATAACGATTATTTAAGATTGAAATCAAGCCATAATACATCGATTTTTTTACGAACTGACTTAAGACAGACTTTTGCACAATATAATCCGAACAGAATTACAACATTTACAATTTCAATGGCCGCTCTTTTTTCCTTTGTGGTGACACTCAATTAATGGTGCAAGTCGACCTAAAGCTGCTGATAGATTTGAGATTCTAGCGAATGTTCAATACATAAAATAGAGAGCATTCTGCAAAAGAGCATAAGACCATTTTAGCTAGCGTTCTAGCGAGCATTCTAGCGAAACGACAGTAAATTTACTTCAAGCTTTTTGCCGAGCCGAGCAATTTTATCACTGTTCTGCCGTCTGACATATTAATACATTATGAGTATGACGAGCATTTACTAAAGCGTTCGCTAGAACGATTATGAAAATGTTCGTAGCGATGTGTGGCTCTATGCTTGGCTCTGTTCGTTGTTCAGTTCGACAAAATTAGAAACAGCGATTGCATGATGTTCTGTTATAGGTGAATGCTTGGATCTATCATCACCTTTAGTCTCTTTTCAATTTAGTGGTATGTACCCAGTTCACCAATAAAACCCACACAGTTAAAACGGATGTGGATTTTTCCTATCAATTGCAACCTAATTTTTACTAAAATCACCTCGAATTTAGTAGTAGTAACAATTAACAAAATTAGAACCCTCTTTTAAATTTAGTGCTAACTGCGAGACGAACCCATGGATTTTTCACGCATTATTTTACTTACTGTATTTTACTACTACAAGCTGTAAGATGTCCAAATTTAAAAATAAAATAAAATTGAAAAATAATAAATTTATTTAGCATAATGGTAACAAATGCGATAAAAATTAGTTATGCGTCGGCTATAACTTCTATCCAGTTGACTGAGGAAATATCTCAATTTGTCACATTACAACGATCCAAGAAGTCTTGGAAGTTCGTAAAAAATACATAGCTCGAAAACTACGAAAAATCGCGGATATACATGGGGGCGATTTCGAGGATATAGTTATAGCCTAGGGCCGCATTTCATTAACTACAATTCGTAGTTTATTATGATTACCATACAATTTGTCTTCTTACTGGTTACCCTCGGTGTTTCGTACAAACAATAGAAACAATCTGTTAATACACTGTTAATAAAATTGCTGTCAGTTGTCTTTGTTGTATGCACTTTGACCAACCACAGCTGTTAACAGTAGATTGAAAAATTGTTAGTGTACGAGAAAACGGGGGTTAATCTGTGGTTTAATCAGCTCTGCAACGTACATCGAATATCCATAGCAAACTAGGTCCTGTAGTTCTATTAAATCAGGCTCTGGGCGTTTCCTGTCTCTGCAATTCGCTTGACTGTACTTTTTGAAGCAGCCAGCATTCCAGCCTGTTTCCAAGGTTTGGTTAAAAATTGCCCATTACTGGTGAGCTTGCACGCAAAGCGAGTATTCATTTTGATGAATTGCAAGCATGCGATACATTAAATTAGATATTGCAGCTTTACGTATCCATATCCATGCCAAAAAATACTGGGCAGTTGTTTCTGAGTCACACTATAGAAGGTAATAGCTTCAGACTTAGCTACCATTATATTTTATAGGCATTTATCTTATACGACTAATCTGGAGATAACTGCTAACCAACATCGCTGATCAAAAGAAATAAAGCTGCTTCTACAAAAGCACCAGATCCAAATTGTATTGGAGATTATTTAACCTAGAAATAATACTTCCTTAAAGAAAGGCCAGGTGCGACATCAGCAGATATAATACCGGTCAAACTAGGACCTTCATCAATGTTTAATGCTTAAAGTGTTTACTAAATTATACCACTCAGAAAAATAGGTTTAATGCGCGGCTTGAACAAAAATCCGCGCAGTCGCGATGGGTTTGCGATGGACACGTAAGAGCAAGATCACAATTTAAGTATATGTTTCATACTGTATACATAATACGTATCCTATTGTATATAATTACTATTCTGTATTACATAGTATTCTACTATATATAGTATTGCTCACGGTTGTACCACACCGCGGTATGTGACGCTCGCGGGGAAACTCCTGGCACTGACTGAAAATCAGCGCTGAAGGCTTGACCCTCAGCATACTGCTGAGTCAGTTGCCATTTATAGCAGCAGTGACACGCCGTGACCGTTCGTTTTCCTTTCTTTTTTATAACATTTCGGTTGAAATATTTTCTTTGTTGTTTTTTTGTTTTGTTATTGTGGCGTGTGCACTGTTTTTATAATAAATGTTTTTTCTTCTTCTTCTTCTTCTTCTTCTTCTCATTTTTAATGTTCAGAAAAACAATAAATAAACTGCTTAATTCAAGAAAATGCCACTGCACGACGCGTGAGCAGGTCCCCACAAGATTGTCTGATGACTTGGTTACGGTGGCAGGGAGTCGCTGGCGAAATCTTCCTGGATACGAGATTAATGTGCTTCCAGAGATTGCTCTATATTCGAGATAAATGATATAAGTAGAGGTATATACGATAACAGAACAATTCTAAGTCATAAACTGTATCTCCCGTCATTGACATCCGAAATCAACGTAATTTGTGTGAGTTATTTGTCAGGCATTATACCCAGCGTGTCAAGGCCCATTTAGTCACTGGTAAATATACAAACGAGTATAGCCTCGAATCACGTCTCTTTTATCCGACGCCCTGGACTGGAAGTCCAAATTCGTTTACATACCGAAGTAAATATTGACTTGTGGGCTAGCGACATGCGTGCCAACCGGCTTTGCATTTTCCACCTTATCGGGATCGGGATAAGAACGAAAGCTTTTAACGCAATTTGGCCGATGAAAACGTAATTTTTGTATCGCTTTGTGCGTATGAATACGGTTTTCGCCTAACAATTTTATATTTCCATCTTTTTAATGCAATCCGCAGCCACGCACGATTCTCTTTCGTTTTGAACATAAAACGCTACGACTCTTTAATACGATTGATTTTGGCGAGGATTTTTGCTTTTTGCAGTCAGTAGGTATTTTCCTGTCTTGTAAAAAGTAAAAGTAAAAATTATTTATTACCAAATGAATTATGTTACATGCATGTGGATTAATAATTATTAATCTTAGTTTAGACTTAGCTTAGACAAAATTAAAAATAATATTTAAATAACATAAGGTAGTGGTGGCCATGTCCCCACACTACTCTACCTTGTAAGGTAGCAAAAGTTAGTTTTTAATCGAACTATACTAATAAGTAAATGAATGCTAAATAGACGTCGCTTGTGCTAAAATTGTTTTTCTGTTCATTGGAATATTTTGCTATTTTAGTATAATTCCGAACTCTCTATCTCTGAATTTTCTCGTCTTTCATTAGACATCACACTCGAAACGATAGCAAAAGAGAGATCATATTGATTTTGTCGCCCGATATTGATTGACACCTTATAATTAAAAATCGGATGATTAGTTTAGGCGTTAAGGTGGAATATCCGTAAATACACACACACGAACATACATACATAGACTGCTAAAATCATACTAAGCCTTCATAATAAGCAGTAGTAGAGTTAACAGGAAGGCTTATTATGATAGATAAAAATAACCTCTCATTTTTTCATGAGGTCATCTCCCAGAAACACTACGTTACCTCTATTTTTTTCAATCAGCCAGTCTCTGTTAACGCTTTAATCTACCGTTTTTTTGTTATTGCTAAATACGGTCATGACTTGAGGTCAGCGGAATATGATTGATTGCTTTCGAATCGATTCCGTATTTCCGACTGCTATCCATGTTGGTTGTTCAGTATTTTGGCGATAAAATTACGATATTACTATTCTTTTTCGGTGACGTGACGCATTACGGGACGTAGCGTGTTTACAAGTCCATAGAATGGTTTCAGATTGGACATCTACAGGGTGACTTTAAATTCGTCTACCGTTTTTCAAGGGAATATTCTAACCATGATTTAGAAACATATGGTGCAGTTTTAAAAGAAACTGTGGTTCGAGCGTCTTATGGTCGGCGCTGGCTAACTCGATTGTTCTTTTAATTGTTTACGTATATCGGACGACTCCTTAATAACTAAGATTACTTTTAATCTAGCCTATAAAGATCCCACTGCAGGGCCTTCTCTCAGAGAGAGAGAGAGAGAGAGAGTATGGGCTTAATCACCACACGTGCCCACTGCGGATTGGCAATTTCAAGCGCTGAGATATGTGAACACCTCAGACACTCAGGTTCCCTCATGAAGTTTTGTCTTCACCGTTAGCGAGTGGTATTGCTACTATAACTTCACAAATGTACGTAACGTAGAAAACAAAGTCATTGGCACATGTCGGGATTCGAACCGACTACCTCCCGAATGAGAAGCCGGCGTTCTGCCGCTTTGTAACAACAACAATACATTTTGAAAACATTTTTCAATGTTATGGTCCCTACCACTTTGAATTTGGATTTACAATTTCGAGCCAAAGGTCGGAAATAACGAATATTTTAAATGTGTCATTACTGATCAATTATTATTAATACTGTTTTCCACACTAAAAAGAACATTCCCTCAAAGTATTGCTGATGATTTCGAAATCAGGCTGTAGTTTTATACATTTGCCTTGGCCGATCGTTCTATGAAAAAGATGTAGTTCAGTTACGGTTATCACTCCCAAAATTAAAATAAAAAACAATATTATTTTTAAAACAAAACGTTTACTCAGTGACCATCAGTGCTGGTAGTTTCAGAATTAATATATTATGCGGGAAAAAAGCTAACTAAGAAACTACACATTTATTCTTTTCAAAACACCTAATAGCCATTAAAATAGACAGTAGGTTATAGCTATTGGTTTTTTTAAATTTTTTTGGTCAACAATTACCTTGACTACATGCCTTTGATGTTAAGCCAATCTTGTACATGAAAATAAACATGATGACGTCAGTTTTTATACTATAAGCAGTCTGTACTCTTTTCTCGGTTAAGAATTTCTGTGTAATTTACTTATTATCTTTCTCTCTAAAGAGAATGCACTATAATCACACCACGTTTGACACTTCTATGTACTGCCATTTGTACGTTCTAGTACAAAACAAAAAAATGTTAAGAAACGCCTTTTTATTTACTTTTGTATTTTTTATTATTTATTTGGCAGTCAGCCGCAGAAAACATTCTCCCTTAAAAAAATTCAACGGTTCAAGGCTCTTTATAATTCAGACAGACAGACATTATGTTGTAGGTGGATGGGATCCTAAAAAGCAACTAGAGTTGCGTTCGCCCTTAAGGGTGAATGTAGCTTGAAGATGCAGCTCCATAGCAGCTTAAAACCATTATGTATTCTATGTTAAGCTCGGCCGAGCACTGTTTCAACTCTTTTCATAGCGAAGCACTATTGTCTCAAAACGTACTTATTTTTGCACATTTTCCCATTGCACAGGGTTTGAAAGAGCGCTAATTTACGCTGTATGAATAATTATTATACTCTGCGCAAAAATATTTTCCTTATTACGGGTATGTCGCGATTTTTGTACATTTTTTCTTTCCCTGAATATATGTGAGAATTTTTCACATGCTGTTAGAACAAAGTACCTTAAGTACTTAACTAATTTTAATCAAATAAAGCTAAACCAATCCTAGCTTGGTCAACATAGCACAGGGTATCTTAGTTAGGTACCAGTACAACTGATTTTGTTGTGTGGAAATTTTCTATTTTCTATTGATTTAATATTTTTGCCAAAGAGATTTTCATCCTCGGCTATCCAGCCGCCGCCACCTATAACCTGATAATAGTATCCAGGCATCCAGCCATCCAGCCGCCACCTACAACCTGATACTATCTCAGGTTATAGGTGGCGGCTGAATGGCTGGATCTGTAACAGATCGTCCAGTCCTGTTCTTAATATTTTTCCGCTCAGCTATAGTTAATCGATTTTACATTGAACGATAACAGAAACTGTACAAAATCATTGGATTAGTATTCATACTAAGTTCACACAACGTTCCCACAACGGTCTTAGTCATCATCACCAGCCATTTGACGCCTACTGCAGGACATAGACCTCCCATCATGGTTTTTCAAACTTCCCGGACTTGTGCCGCCCGCATTCAGTGACTCCCCGTTACCGTAACCAGGTCGTCAGACCATCCGGTGGAGTCCCTACCCACACTGCATTATCTGGTCCGCGGTCGCCAGGTCAGAAATTTTTCGCCCCAACGGCCATCGGTTCTTCGAGCTATGTGCACCGCCCACTGCCATTTCAATTGAGCAATTCTTCGAGCTATATCACTAACTCGGGTTCTTCTGCGAATCTCCTCATTCCTGATTCGATCACGCAGTGAAACTCCTAACAGAGCTCTCTCCATTGCTCGTTGGGCGCCCTCGAGCTTTATTATGAGGCAACACACATTGGTTTGTCTTGAAACATTGAGGTATTTTGGACGCGATAATGTGTTTTAGTTTTTCGAACGCTGCCCATCCGAGTTGGATTGGACGTTGGGACTGCCAACGTAGATAGGAGTGGGTGCTACATGAGAGTTCGACATTATCTTAGTCTTGTCCATGTTCATTTTAAGAACCACTCTGTTAGAAGCTCTGTTCAGGTCATTGAGCATTGAACTTAAATCTTCCATTGTCTCAGCTATAATCACTATGTCATCGGCGAATCGAATGTGAGTGATATACTCGGCATTTATGTTGGTGCCAGATCCTTCCCAGTTCAGAAGTTTGAATACGTCTTCAAGTGCAGCTGTTTCAAACTACCAGTTCGATTGTTTCATGTACTTACGGTTATCGTACAATGTGAATCCGACCATTAATCACTAATCACTTTGTTTACGAGCAGACAAGTTGACCCGCGACGGCCATACAAAGTTCAGTTGGATTTCCGCTCTACCCCCACAATATGCGGCGCGGAGTATCATATAATAATGATCCTCGGCTTTAAAGAGTCAACTCGTTGGTGTAACGAACTACTAACTCTGAAGTGGAAAAGACGTAAACAGAAATTCAATACTAAAGTGTAAATTAATTATTACTAGCCTCTGTGGTATTATGCTAAGTGGTGTTATAGAAGTACACCAAACAAAAAAAAATGCGATACAGAAATGTGAAAAATAAATGTCAAACGCACGTGAAATGTTTTTTTTCCATATCATAAAGCGGCTCCCTCAAACGAAAACGAGTTTATCTATCTAAGCAGACCAACTTATCTTCAGATGAGGAAGCCGTTTTTATAGCTGGGTTATTAAAAGTATACCAATGACAGCAGCTGATCAAAACATTCACAAACCGTAACTTTCCAAAACTTTTAATCACATTGTTTATTTGGTATACGTTTACACCTATACAAACAACACACTCCTAGTTTCACTTTTGTACTTTTGCATTTAACTCAATTTTATTAAAGGACTTTGGTAATTTATATGAAAGGTTATCGGCATGTTTGGGCTACTGAGCTATAGTCACAATTTTATAAAAGCCATTACATACCTAATTACCCTGTAGTCCACCATCAAGCACTTTTAGTCTGTCTTCTCCGAATCACTAAGGATGGCCATCCCTTAATTTTTGCCATTTTTTATGAGATCCTGGTCTCATAAAATAGTGGTAACAGTGTTTGAAGCTAATCGTGTCTGTAGGTTAACCCGTTTTACTTTCAGCATTTCCACAAAAAGTGGCCGGGGGTGAGAGCTCTTCGCAGTCACTATCAGGAGAGAAGTTAGGTCAATCAGATTAAACGCGGACCAGTCATATTTAAAAAAAAAAACTGTTTCAAGAACCGTTTATCTGTTCTTTCCTTAGCCGGTGGTCTATACGGTGGTCTGTAGTTGAAAAGTTAATTTGAAGCGGCAGTCGACATTCGCAGCGAAACACTGTAAACTCAAGCAGTAGCAGTGACTGCAAATAAGTTGCGAGAAACTTGCACTAGAAACCTCACAAAAACCAGGATTATGGAAAACTTGATGGCATTCCAAAATTTGCAAAATATAATAAAAACTGAATTTGCACGAATATTTGCTCGTTAATTTTTTATTTTACAATTTTCCGACGTTTCGGTACCTTTGCAAGTTCCATGGTCTCGGTAGACAGGCGGCGTCTTTTCAAAAGCATTAACTGTTAGTTTAGCACCCTCGGCAAAAATAAAAAATAAATTAAGTTAGGTACGCTCCAGAAATATTTTAGACAATTTTTAAATTTAAATTGGCAAAGCACTGGTTCCCATGCTGTAGCTATGTTCTAACCACGATCTCTATTGAAATTTGGATGCCGGCGTATCTCTATTGTATCGCGTATCATTCTAGGAAAGAAACGGTCGGACGGAAAAACTTGAACTTTATCAAAGTCGTTGGTACCGATGAGTGTATGTTCACTGACTGGAGATCTAACAGAGCGCTTATGTTTCACGTCCGCGATGTATTCCTTCACCCGTCCAGCTATGGTACGTTTAGTTTGATCAATGCACGAGGAACCACAATCACAGTCAAGCTTGTATGTATACTCCTGCCTCTTGTAAGGGAATCCTTGACGCATATATCTTTCTTGGCGACTTTAAGATGGTGTTGATTGAAGCGCGTTTCAAAATACTCCCAATTTTGTCAGTCACTCTTCTCACAGAGGGTTGCAATGCTGGAAATCGCTCAACTGTGTCTGGTGTGACACGTCCTCCGCGTCAAGCTTAAAACTCATTACCTACTCAGACAGTAATAATAAGCCCGTTAACATGTTGTCTTTGCGGTTAATGATCTTGACTTGCCATTAACTCCTGTCACAAAGACACTGACTATTATACTGCTCACATGTTGTGGCGGTAGCGATAAACCAATTATATTATATAATCTGTGAAAGCAAAATCTTTTGTTTTCTCGCAATCCTCGTACCTACTCTTCATTAAAAATTCAAGTTGAAGCAAATGTAGCCAACAATTGCAGTTACACACTGTAACCCGGTGTAATGTTAGTTTGAAAACAAAGCCATGTAACTTCCCTTTTGCGCTGCAGTAGCTATATGTTTATAAATTAAACAGAGAACAGTAAGTAGAGCCTTAAGCCGCGACGTTATTGGAGAAACATAAGCCACGAAGATCAAAATCAGAAGCACCAAGTCATTTGATTGCGTTTTCAAAAGAAGAATGTGACACGTCTGCAGTGGAAAAGATATAACCAAAAGCATAAGATAGATAAATATGTCTAGTGCGAGAGAGAGAGAGAAAGAGAGAGGAAAACAGAAAGAGAGAGATAGTGATAAGAGGAAAGAGAAAGTATGACAGAGACGAAAAGTTGTAGTTGATCAAAGATTTTTCTAGGATATCTATGAGATATGTAGTCATGATATATTCGTGGTCATTGTTCACAAAATTCGACACGTATAAATTAATTACGAAGATTGAGAGCGCCAAAATAAATTAGTGGCAGTTAGTCACGTAGGCAGGCGCAAATTGCCTAATATTTGATAATCCGACAATATTTGGGCCTGTAATCACTCATCTGTCTAGCCAAACTTTTGGCGATCGTGACCTATACCTAGGCTAACAGAATTAAGGTGATTGATTGTTACGTGCCACTAACAAAAAGGTACCAACATAAAAAAATGGCCTGAAGCATTTTGTTGATGACATTTAAATACCTGAAGATGAAAAATCGAAACAAAACATGCAGTTGATTACACATAAAAATGCATGTAGGTACAAACATACGTGTGTACGTACATACTAAGTGTGAGAAGAATAATTGTAATAAATCTGCTTAGGTAGTACTTGAATGTCTTCTTATAAAGATAAAAAAAGATTAATCAATTAATCATGTTTATAGCCGCCATTCATTTGTGCGGCAATTTCCAGCGAATTGCATTGAGCAGATGGATTATGCAAATTCTGCCATAAACAAATTACCACAGATATGACTTTTGCCAACACTATCTGACAGTACCACACATCAATTTATGTAGGGGATTACCTCTATCCAGTGAACTAAGTCCAAGAACTTCTTGTACCGTGCCATTTTTCAAGCTATCCATACACAAATTGAATGACTGACAACACTTTCGATCAGCCATTTATTCGTTTATCCCTGGATACGTATTATCTATTAGCTGTGCCCGCAACTACGTTCGGATTGGACTGGAATATAACGTGCCCTAATCAAGGCCATGGTCTATCTCCGTTCTAAATTACGTGCCTTGAGACCTTTTCACATTTGTATTAAAATTACTATTCTATTATCCTACCTCAACACGCCGTCTCCCGTCGGCGCAGCTTGTCGCCCGCTCAAATTCATTACAGCATAGGTGATACGAAAGTGTGAGTCACACGTCAGAATTTGACAATAAATAAACAAGAAGCGCTTTTAACATTTAAAACGTGCTACCAATCTTCTTATTGTGTCGGTGACCAAACCAGTTAGTTTTAATTGGCCCAGAACTCAGCCACTCCAGCGTCTGTGGCCTCCAGCAAGTCTTCTTGAGTACATTTGGACTGGCACAAGGGAAACACAGAGAGGTGCTCCTTAGCCTGAGGGGAGACTCCGCAACTGCAGTAGTTTCGCCCATGCGATGTTACTACCCAATTGCTGGTGGAATAGAATGCTCAATATAATAAAGTGACTTGTCATTTGGATCTGTTTGCGAATTATTGCCAAACGAAGCGTAGGACCCACACCAACTCACTGGACCGACGATGTAAGGCAGATTGTTGGTAGCGGTTAGATAAGGATGGTGGAGAACAGTAAGATGTGGCGTGCATTGGGCAAGCTTATGGCCAACATGAATATTCGAGCTGGAATGATAGTGAAATGAAACTCCTTACCAAATCGGTTAAACACTTATGTTTTCTTTTTATCACACTGCAACTTTCTTTATAACAATTATTATTTTATCACTATTTGTCACTTGACGCTAGCACGGTTAACCACCGACTGCCCGAGGCACAACGGTTGCCCTCCTTTTGTACCTCCCCGCCATCATCCTGCCTTTTTTTAAAACTACCCACAAACTTTTTATAAATGACGTGATGGCGGTGAAGGTATATTTCAATATATTTACGATACAATATCAGTTCAAAAATAATAAAAAAATAAAAATCATAACACTCGACCATCCGACTGCGTGCTATCTCCGGAGTACGCAAAAATCATAACACTCGGCAGCTTATAACACAATGACCTGTTTTACATAATCATACTTCGGTATTAAGTAATTGAGACACAATACACATAAGAATAGTTAATAGTTATCTTACTCTGAATGCCTAAATACATTAATAAAAAAAACAGCAATCAGTTAAATATACAATCCTAATGCTTACTCTGTACCTGTACTGTCATCGCAGTCAGAATCAGTTGACTCGGAACCAGACGATCTGTGTAGTTGTAATGCCTGGACATTTATCCAAGGCCGCAACCTGTCAGATGCCACAACTGTCTCGTACTTTCTAGCATTGAACCCAGGTATATTAGCTATTTTATAACGATAATTTCCTAAACAACTTAGGTAAGAGTTTTTTGCTTTTGTCATCATTATAAAAATTACTCTTTTTAAGTTTAACTAAATCGCCAACTGAATATGAAACGGCTGGGGCTCTTTTTGAATCGTACAACTCTTTTTGTTTTACTTCACTACGTTTTTCCTTATTTGGTGATGCGGATGCATCCACATCATCTGAAACATGAACGCTCGACGGTGAAATGTTCGTAACATCCCCTATAGAAACCGCGCTGGACAATGTGTGAGGGAGTGATGTTTCGCTTTCAGTCTGATTAGTCGCAAAAGCTGGCCTTTCAAGGCTGTTTGACGCTTGTCCATGATCAGTTAGCAATTTATTATCTATGGGACAGTTCAATTCGACTCCAAAAAGTAATCCAGCCGGACTTTTCTTGGTTGTTGTGTTTAGGGTATTATTAATACCCCATTGCACTCGACCCAGTTGCTTGTCCCAATCTCGTTCATTATTTTCTGAATTTTGCGTGGATAAGGCGGTAAGAATAGTTTGATTGTATCTCTCCACCTGTCCATTCGCCCTAGGACAAGCAACAGCGTTGAGGACATGTTTGATACCTATACTATGGCAGAAATCTTTAAACGGGCCTGAGGTAAATGCAGTCCCACGGTCCGTTATAATCCTACATGGTATTATAAAATCATAGAATAGACTATCCAGGACTTTAACTACGTTCTTTGTCTTCGTATCTTTCACTGGCCTTGCAAACACATATTTTGTAAAGGCATCTACTATTGTTAGAATGTAACTATTCCCGGCCTTACTTTTTACAAATGGCCCTAAATGATCCAAGTGTAAGGTATGGAACGGTTGTTCCACTTTTTCTTTTTCACAAAAGCCTGTGCCGATTCGAGCTGCATTACTTATTATTGCATTCTTTATTATACGCACAAGGAATACAAGAGGCCACATATTTCTTAATGAAACGTCTTAGCTTAGGGAACCAGTAACGGCTTTGAACGCGTTCTAAGGTTTTAGCAAACCCGAAGTGGCCCACGTCATCGTGGTTGGCTTTACAAATTTGCCACCTCGCATCCTTAGGAACCACTAACCGCAGACCGCCCTCTACCTTCCTGTGTAAGGTGTGATTCTTAATCACGTAGTTATTTTTAATGTCGGTGGCTTCTGGATCTTGGCCCGGTTTTAAAATACGAAATATTCGTTCTAAATTAGAGTCGGCCATTTGTAATGTAAGGATCCAGTTGTCAGTATTTATATTCAACACGCTAACTGACGGCATTGGCCTGTTTACTTGAGGGTTGCGACTTAGAGCGTCTACGTGATTCATGCGCGATCCCGGACGGTATTCGATTTTGAAGTTATATTCGCTTATCGTCAGCCACCAACGGGCGATTCGCGGGATCAAGTCACGTTTCGTAAGAGTAGTCCGGAGTGCATTACAGTCTGTATATACAGTGAAATCAATCCCCAAGAGGTAAGGTCGGAACTTCTTCAGCGAGCAGACCACCGCTAAAGTCTCCAATTCGTAAGAATGGTAGTGCCGTTCATCTGGTGTGGTCTGTCGACTGAAGTATGCCACAGGTTTTAATACCCTGGGACTCGCTTGCCACTGCATAAGGATGCCACCCAAACCTAGTGAGCTAGCATCGGTATGCACTTCCGTTTCCAGCTCTGGATTATACAGTGCTAAAAGAGGACGTCTAATCAGACATTCTTTCAGGGTGGTAAAACACCTTTCTTCTTCGTTACGCCACTGCCACTGTACGTCTTTTTTAAGCAACATAGTTAGAGGCCTAGCAATCTCTCCAAACCCCTTCACGAAGCGTCGAAAATAACTCGCCAGGCCCAAAAACTGTCGAACTTCATGGACATTGCGAGGCACGGGAAATTCTTGTACCGCGGATATTTTCCGCTGGCTTGGCTTTATGCCTTCAGAAGAGATTTCGTACACTAAGTACCCTATACTCATATTGAAAAAACTACATTTCGATAGTTTAAGCGTGAGCCCAGCCTCCTGGATAAGTTTTAGTACATCCTCTAATCTGTCAAAACCTTCGTTAATCGTTGCCGATGGGATAAGGAGGTCGTCCATGTACGCTAGCGTACTCTTAAACCTCCGCGCGCCTAACAAACTATTCATCATTTTTTTTTTAAATACGGCTGGCGCGTTTGCCAACCCGAACAGCATACGTTTAAACTCGTAATGGCCGTCCGGGGTGACAAACGCTGTTAGGTGTCGACTGCCTTCTCCCATCGGTATTTGATAATAGCCGGAAGCTAAGTCCAGCGTAATAAAATATTTATTCCCACTCAGGTTCGACAGCTGGTCTTCAATGAGAGGTAAGGGATATTTATCTTTAGTCGTCTTATTGTTAAGAGCCCTGTAATCAACGCATAGTCGAGACTCTCCGCTCTTCTTCTTTACCAGCAATATTGGGTTGGCATAACTAGAATTCGATTCCTGTACTATATCGTTCTCTACTAACTCGTCAACGATATCCCTCACTTTCTGACGTTCATGATACGATAACCGGTATGGCCTACATACTACCGGCGTTTTATCATGCACCTCAATATTCATTACAGCGTCCTTAGCACATCCTAACTCACCAAGATTCGTAGCGAAACAAGTTCTGTACTTTTGGAGAAGTTGACGAAGTCTCTCCCTTGTTTCCTCATTAGCCCCCCCTCACCTACTCCAATATCTTGGTCATCCAGTGGCATTAGTTCCGCATTTCACAATCGGCTTGCTACAATTCTGATAAATATGCCCGCGTTCATTGCAATTAAAGCAGACGCCATCTAATCCCCTATTGACATTCCTATTGGGAGTATAACCTCGAAAATCTCGTTTTCTGGAAAAGTTTGCTGAATTCTGTCCTCGGGAGAGGTCTTTAGATAAGGAAGGCTGTTGAGATGCTCCTATAATTCAACAGATCCTCCGGTTCCTCACATTTAAGAGCCTGTGCGCCATTTCTGATGGATGAGTCTGAAATCCCGAAGGTAAAGATTCGTACCAGCCTTTCGCTAACCGACGTAACTTCTGGAGTGCATAGTGGATCGTCTATTTTCTCGTCCCAAGCGTATATTTCGGCACACTCGTTTACCTTCCTCAGCCATCGTTCGACATCTTGGGCCTTGTTATTAGGGTCGAATTCGGGAACAACGTTATTAGTTGAAGTACTCTTACTTGATACATTCTGGAGTGTATATCATATCTTCACCAGTTCTTCAGCTGTCATACCCGTTCGGCTTCTTTTGGAAGTATTTTCTTCAGCTTCATCAGACGACAACGATCTTTTGCGGCTCCGCTTCGGCCGCCTCGGGGTCTCAGTTTCGTCAGACGAAACGGACCTCCGGCGACTCCGCTTCGGCCGTTTCGGAGTGTAACTCTCATTATCATCTGAAATGTCAAACGCACTTTATGTTCTTTCCCAGAACCGCAATTGAACTTGAATGAACTTCGACTGAACTTTGACTTAGAGCTTTGACTTGTTGATTTGAAATTATATAACTTGGAAATAGGTCTTGGAGTTAGGAGTGGAGCTATGACTTGCAACTTAGACTTGCAACTATGACTTGCAACTATGACTTGCAACTATGACTTGCAACTATGACTTGTAACTATGACTTGCAACTGCCTTGCAGCTATGACTTGCAGCTATGACTTATAGCTATGACTTGAAACTATGACTTGGAGCTATGACTTGGAGCTATGACTTGGAGCTATGACTTGGAGCTATGACTTGCAACTTGGACTTGCAACTTAAGACTTGCAACTTGGACTTGCAACTTAAGACTTGCAACTTGGACTTGCAACTTGGACTTGCAACTTAAGACTTGCAACTTGGACTTGCAACTTGGACTTGCAACTTGGACTTGCAACTTGGACTTGCAACTTGGACTTGCAACTTGGACTTGCAACTTGGACTTGCAACTTGGACTTGCAACTTGGACTTGCAACTTGGACTTGCAACTTGGACTTGGCACTTCGACTTTCAACTACCCAATAGCACACCTACATGGCTATTCACCCACTCTAGAGCAGCACACGTACATTGCCGCACTCTCATAAACAGCACACCTGCATGGCTGTTCACCTACTCTAAAGTAGCACACCTACATGGCCACGCTCTCATAAACAGCACACCTACATGGCTGTTCACGTACTCTAAAGCAGCACACCTACATGGCCGCACTCTCAAAACAACGCACCTACATGGCTGTTCACGTACTCTAAAGCAGCACACCTACATGGCCGCACTCTCAAAACAGCGCACCTACATGGCTGTTCACGTACTCTAAAGCAGCACACCTACATGGCCGCACTCTCAAAACAGCGCACCTACATGGCTGTTCAACTACTCATAAACAGCACACCTACATGGCTGCTCACGTACTCTAAAGCAGCACACCTACATGGCCGCACTCTCAAAACAGCGCACCTACATGGCTGTTCACGTACTCTAAAGCAGCACACCTACATGGCCGCACTCTCAAAACAGCGCACCTACATGGCCGTTCACGTACTCTAAAGCAGCACACCTACATGGCCGCACTCTCAAAACAGCGCACCTACATGGCTGTTCACCTACTCATAAACAGCACACCTACATGGCTGTTCACGTACTCTAAAGCAGCACACCTACATGGCCGCACTCTCAAAACAGCGCACCTACATGGCTGTTCACGTACTCTAAAGCAGCACACCTACATGGCCGCACTCTCAAAACAGCGCACCTACATGGCTGTTCACCTACTCTAAAGCAGCACACCTACATGGCCGCGCTCTCATCAACAGCACACCTACATGGCTGTTCACGTACTCTAAAGCAGCACACCTACATGGCCGCACTCTCAAAACAGCGCACCTACATGGCTGTTCACCTACTCTAAAGCAGCACACCTACATGGCCGCACTCTCAAAACAGCGCACCTACATGGCTGTTCACATACTCTACAGCAGTTCAGCTGATGAATGTACACACTTTTAGCGTATGCTAACGAATGACTTCTCATTAAGTTTCTTAAAATAAAATAATCATTACTTTAACCAACAATGGTTCACCAAGCGACTCAACATTAACGTTTACCGTTACTATTCAAATACTATACTGCATAAGGTGAATACATCATAGCAATTTCACCAAAAGTAATCATGGGATGGCTGAGAGCCGCTTCAATAATGTAATTTTTAGTATTGGTGTGTACCTTCACCACGCAACTAAGTATTTTAAAATTAATCGAAATTACTTACCGTTTCCGCTCGGCATGGCACGCAAGCACACGCCCACTTCTGAATTGAAATGAAACTCCTTACCAAATCGGTTAAACACTTATGTTTTCTTTTTATCACACTGCAACTTTCTTTATAACAATTATTATTTTATCACTATTTGTCACTTGACGCTAGCACGGTTAACCACCGACTGCCCGAGGCACAACGGTTGCCCTCCTTTTGTACCTCCCCGCCATCATCCTGCCTTTTTTTAAAACTACCCACAAACTTTTTATAAATGACGTGATGGCGGTGAAGGTATATTTCAATATATTTACGATACAATATCAGTTCAAAAATAATAAAAAAATAAAAATCATAACAATAGGTTAGATTGGACTGAGCCAAGTAAGCATATTAATTAAAACTTCGCTTATTCTTATAAAATCATAACTTATACTTCGTTTTTACTTACGCACTCTAGCAAGAAATATCATTTGTCTGTACAATTATACATAGTTTTCAATTCAATTCAAAAATACTTTAATGCACAAAAGGGGTTTTTGTACAAAGGCGAGCTTAATACTAGTAAGTATTTTCTTCCAGCTAACCTTGGGTTATGTGGAGTTTTGCGTCTAAGATAAGAAATGATTCAATATTTTCAATTGTTTATGTAGATACCAAATTAGATTTTTTTAACCTATCGGTTGCTTTTTTACATTAGGATTTTAAACAGTTGAAAACCTTTGCCTACCAAAAATATTTAAACAACGTTTAAAAAAAACCGAAGTTGATGTAAATTTTATAGTTAATTTAGATTCTTTCTTTAAAATAAATAATTCAATTGGTTTATGACGTTTAAATTTGGACAAGTAATTTTCAAAGAGAAACTACAGTGATTTATTATAATAGGTTGAATATGTTTTATCTCTGCATTACCTAATCTGTGAATGTGTTGAATTATTATTGGGCCGTACATATTTGGTCGTACCATACTTTAATTGAAATCGGAAGTTAAACGTAATAATATTTTCGCCGATATTTCGGCTCTCTTATTACTTTTTAATAATTCATATAAAATGTAGTCATTATTTTAGGTAACGCATTATAACTAAAATAATTAGCAGACATACCATACGTAAAAATAAATTAAGAAACTATATCGTCTTGCTAGTGCCTGCAGGTTGTATGTTGTCAGGTTTCCGTAGCAACCGATTGACTCGGTTAGTACCTGGGGCCTTTTGCATAGAACTAAAATTAATGTTTACTACGACAATTCGATGTACATTGCAAAGTCAATTGATCAATTGATGCCCAGATAAATAAAACTAATCTGCTACGCAATCTACCTGCTTTTTTTTTCCTTTTTTTTGGCGGTAGGTGGGGAAATTGTTAACACCTACAAAATATAAGTCCCGAGTATTTATTTAATTTAAATATATTTTAAAGTACTTCTATATTGCAAGTGATCAATTGTCAATGAGAAGCAACTGACCTGTGCCTGCTGACATTCTTTTCTCTTACCAATTCTCTTCACTTCAATATATCAGTTTCACACCAAGTGGAGTAATATAACACTGCACTATGGACACCTTTACTGAACTGAACAAGAAACTGGAGTCCCTCTCTGAGGTATTTCACTCCCGTATGCAACACTTTGAGCAAAAAGAGTCCAATAAGAATGCTGCTGCCTCCACGTCGGCCAGTCATAAGGTGAGCGAAGACTACTTGGCCTTCAAGGAGTATGTGGTGGCAACACTGTCAGCTCTCAAACTGCAGATAGAGCTGCTTGCAATGACTCAAGATCGACAAGAGACCCATGCCCGTAGAAAGGTGCTCCTGCTCCATGGTTTGCAAGAAGAGCTTGATGAGGATGTTCGCACCAAGGTTCTTGAAATTATGAGCAAGAAAATGGAATTGCCTTTCACTGATGTAACTGTTCTGGAAGCCTGCCATCGTTTAGGACCTAAAAAGGGTGGAGATAATAACCGCAGTCGGCCTGTGCTTTTGCGCTTCGCAGCACGTAGTGTACGTGAGCAGGTTTGGAATGCGAAGACTTTTTTGAAGGGTTCGTCGCTGTCAGTCTCAGAGTTCCTGACCCTGCCTAGACAGGAGGTCTACACTACCAGTAGAAAACACTTCGGAATGACTCGGTGTTGGTCAAGGGATGGAGTGGTGGTGGTGTTATGTCCCGACAAGAGCCGCAGGAAACTTATCTCCATGGCGGAGTTGCAGCCTCTCATTCAAAAGTTTCCTTTATCATCCGTCGCTGAGGCGCAGAAGAAGTATAAACCCGCCCCTAAAGAAAAGCCCGCTCCAAGAACAAGAAAAGCAGCTGCCGCCGCAGCGAAATCTTAAACTGTGGCTTGTTGTTTGTTTTTGGATGGACTCACTGCAGCGGTACTCGTAATTTATTTTTATTTGTTTTTTTTTTCCTACTTGGTTATGTTCGCAGTTGACAGCTACAAAAAATGTTGCACGCACATCTGACATTTAGCACAGAACATTTCATAAGTTGCGTTCGTAAACCAATATTTTTTTAAGGCCATAGAGGTATTAAGGCTCTTCGAATAAATTATTGGTTTTTTTTTTTTTTTTTTGTTTGTGTGTCAGCTGCATATCCTAACTTTTGCCTTTTAAAATGGAACTGATGTTAATTTGTCTACCATGTATAAAATGATGTCAGCCGGCCAGCCGTTGGTAAGATAGGTACTTGTTTTCTTTATAAGCCTGTGTTTGTAAAGAGGGCAGTTGTTTTTTGTTGATTAAGTTGTTTATTTGTCTTTATAATTTTACTATATATACCTAGTTACATACCTATATATTATAACCTATATATTATACCCCTATATTTTATTATATCATAAACCTATACAATGTCTGATAATATTCCTCTTGGTTACGACTTTTTCTCATGCTCTTCTTCCGATGGCTTTGAAAGCGCAGTCAGTGATGATGACTCTGTCCTGATCGATGACAGCCCGCTCCACTCTAGGCTTAAGTCTGTGTTCTCAACTAAATCCCCCAACCTCAATTTAGTACACATCAATGCTCAGAGCATTCATGCTCATTACACGGATTTCCTTACTGCGTTTAGCAATCAGGAGATAGATGGAATTCTTGTATCAGAAACTTGGCTCTCTCCCTCGCTTCCCTCCACACTCTATCCACTTCATGGTTTCAGAGTATACCGCAACGATAGAACTGGTACGTCTGGTGGTGGGGTATGTCTCTATCTTCGCAGCAACATTCCCTGTGAGGTTGTTAGTCAGAGTGACAGCCCCGTACCTTATAAAAGCTCTTTCGAATACATTTTCTTTAAAATTACGTTGCATCACAACAAAATTCTTCTTGGCGTCAGCTACAGCCCCTCTTGCAATGTTAACTTTTTCCCTACTTTTGAATCCGAATTAAATAACCTCAGGCCAGATTACGACCACATTATTATAATGGGAGACTTTAATACGAATCTGTTAGCTGGTGACTCTCGGAGTAAGGCCTTTCAATCTCTTTTATTTTCCCTCGATCTTCACATTCTTCCTCTCTCGGCTACGCACCATCCTCCCAATAGTTCTCCTACTTTGTTAGATTTTATCATTGTCTCCAAGCCCCAGGCCGTCTGTTCTCATGGGCAACTCACAGCTCCTTTCTCGTACCATGATCTAGTTTACCTTGCCTACAAATGTCGTCCCCCTAAGCGACGGAGCAAAGTCATCCTGCAGCGAAACTTTAAGGATATGGACGTTGATCGCCTTAAGCAGGACCTAAAGGAACTGGACTGGTCTATTATTTTTGATTCTGAGACTGTTGATGAGAAGGTTGAGCTTTTTGTGGTTTCTCTTACTAACATATATGACATTCACGCTCCCTTCAGACAGATCAGAGTCAAACATTTTCCGGCTCCATGGCTTACTGCGCAGATTAGGAATCTTATGGCCAGGCGCGATCGGGCTAAGCTGAAACTCAAAAAGTATCGTACTTCTGACAACATGGTTTTGTACAAAACTCTTCGGAACCGCTGCAACAAACTTTGTAGAGATGCAAAGCGGCGGCATATTCATTCGTCCATTGATCAACTCTCTCCCCCGCAGGTGTGGAAGTTTCTGCGATCGCTGGGTGTTGGGAAGTGTCCTGAACCTCTACAAAATACTCTCGACCTCAATGACTTGAACACTCACTTTTCCACTCCGCCAATCTTACTTGACTTCTTGACCAAGTCTTCCTCTCTCAACAAATTGGCACAAAAGGAACTTCCCGACTGTGACTCCTTTGTGTTCCACAACATCACTGAGGGTTGTGTTAAAAAAAGGATATTGTCCATTACTACAAAAGCTGTGGGTAGCGATGGTCTCAGCCGTGACATGCTTCTCCCAATTAATGATGAATTAGTACCGGTGATCACGCACATCTGTAACTTTTCTCTCAGCACCAATGTCTTTCCCTCTGCCTGGAAAAAGGCACAGGTTATACCCCTACCCAAAATCTCCAACCCCACATCATTTTCTCAATTCCGTCCCATCTCGATCCTACCTATCCTTTCTAAAATTATTGAACATGAGGTGCAAACTCAATTATATTCCTTTCTTTTTAAAAACAATCTCCTTAGTCCATTTCAATCAGGTTTCCGGCCCTTTCACAGTACAGTTAGCGCTCTTCTTAAGGTCACCGACGACATCCGACTTGCTATGGACAAAAAAAACTTACGCTAGCAGTCTTACTTGACTTTAGCAGTGCGTTTAACTCCGTTGACTTCGACATTCTTCTCGGCATCCTCCGATCTTGTAACATCTCCGCATCTGCGGTTGAGTGGTTCGCTTCATACCTCGGTGGACGTGTGCAGAGTGTGTGTATCGATGAAGCGTCGTCGACCTGGTGTGAGTTAAAAGCGGGTGTTCCTCAAGGAGGAGTGCTTTCTCCTCTACTTTTCTCTATTTTTATAAATGAGATCACCCGTGCGCTTTCATCGAACTACCACCTCTATGCCGACGACCTTCAGATATACACACACTTTGATGCTGGCTCCGTCCCAAACGATCAGTCTGCTAGGCTCACAAATGCAGCTGCAGCATTTGCCTCCATTAATGGAGACCTGCTGGCTATTCGAGGATGGGCACGTGAATTTGGTCTGCTCGTGAATCCCTTGAAATCGCAGGCTATTATTTTTGGGAGCAGACCTCTGAGAGATAGCCTGTCTCTTGAACACCTTCCGCCCATCTGTTACGACAATGTCCCCATTGCTTTTTCTGATAGGGTTAAGAACCTTGGCCTTATCATGGACTGCAACTTGTCGTGGCATGCTCATGTGAACGACGTCAGTAGGCGAATGCATTTTTCTTTTCAGTCACTCAGAAGACTTCAAAATTTTCTGCCATTCAAAACTAAGGTTCTCTTGGCACAGACACTGCTGTTGCCGCTCCTGGACTATGCTGACGTCTGCTTTATGGATGCGACTGAGGCTCTTGTAAATAAGCTTGAGCGCCTCCAAAATCTCGCGATTAGATTTATATACGGATTAAAAAAATATGATCATGTATCAGAATTCAGACGGCAGCTAAAGTGGCTCCCTATACGCATGCGGCGCAATGTTCACATGCTTTCCCTCTTATATAATTTACTGAGAAATCCCAGTGCCCCACAGTACTTGCGGGAAAGATTCTCGCTGCTGCCTCCACGTGCCAGGCCACAGAGGACTTGTGATGTTAGGACCTTACAAGTTCCCGCCTGCAACTCACAGTTTTACTTTAAGTCATTTTCTGTGCGTGCTGCTCGTATGTGGAACGGTCTACCCAAGTCTATCAGGGAGAGTCCATCTGTTGCTGTCTTCAAGGCCAAACTGAAAGAGCACTTCCTTTTCTCATTATCGCAATAGGTTTATTTAGTTTATTTATTTACTTAATTTATTTACTTAGGTATTTATTTATTTATTTATTTACGTATTCTAGTTATTTATCATCTTATAAGTAAGTTTATGTAACTTTTTAATTTTATAGCCATATATATATAAATATATATATATAAATAAATATATATTACATATGTATGATTGTACTGGGTTGTAATATAGTACATAATAATTATTGTACACTTTCCTCCCTTATTTATAATGTTCGTATCACCACATCAAGGGTTGGCTGGAAGAGATTTCTGCTGAAATAAGCTCGCCATGTACACTTTTTAATTCTGTAAATGTTTTGTTTTATTCGTGTAATTTTATGTGTGCAATAAAGTATAAAGTATAAAGTACCTCGAACAGTCATAATAAACTGCAAATTGCAGTGTTATGAAACTCGGCCCTGAAAGCTCAGAGGTCATCGAGTATTGGTTTTTCTATAGTGTCTTATTTTATTTTTATTTTCTTTATTAGGGAAAACAAACAGAAGTACAATGTATCTTGAACAGATAAATTAGAAAAATGAAAAAAAATATACTAGTTAATTTTACATCCAGCTCCGTTATACACAATATTCTTTTTTTTTAAACTAAGTAATCAAACAGACGAACGCACGCTTAGTCCAAGGATTGTTCAATAAACAATCCCTAAAAGGAAAAAGAGAAAAAAATTTATTGATTGACTTCATAACAAAACTTTTACCCTTAAGTTTTAATTGAAATATCCTTAATAACTTTAAGAGCCAGTGCCTTAAATGACGCAGGAGTAAGTGCAAACATATCTAAAGTATTTAAGGTAAATGTTTTATGCTTTCACCATTCTATTAAGAGGTGCCCTTTCATCTGCGTTGGTTTTACATTGGTTTTCATGGATAGATGATGGGGATGTGTACTCTGAATTCTTGTTGAGCGACATGGAATTGTATAATATATTTGAGTGGTTCATCATCAGCCATTCGACGTCCACTGCAGGTCATAGGCCTCTGGTTATGAAAAGGCAGGCGGGTTGGCGATCGCAGTATGCGGTTGGAATCTCAGGAAGACGCTGCTGCCCGTCTCCTGGTAATTGATTTCTGTAGTCGCCTTCTACGACACCCACGGAAGGAAATGAAGTGACGCTATTCTTAATCCGGCGCCACACGGAGAGTGAGTGGTTAATTAATTACAACTAAAGAAGTTAGGGCATACTTTATACAAGAGTAATTCATCAAGGAACAACCTTCTCGGTTTTAACAAAGAAAGTGAGTATTTAGACAGTGCACTAGCATAGGAGCATTTGTTACGAAAGCATCTGTAGTTAACAGCACAAAGAAATTTGCGTTCTGTAATTTCAATTTGGTTGCAGTATTTACTATAATATGGATTCCGAAACGGCGAGGCATATTTTAATTGTGATCTTATTAACGAACAGAACAACTGTATGTGGGTACCTGAACGTTTGAAATGTTATTATTATTATTATACTTTATTGCACACATAATGTGGAAACCCCTACACTTGGAATGCCTTGGTTGTGATAGAGTTAATATGAATGTCAAAATGTAATATGTATATACATACATATATAATGTAAGTGAATTATGGCTACAGTTTTACATAAAATAGGTATATATGTAGTCTATGTGTATCATATCTTTGCATACTCAAAGTCACAGTTGATGATATACCTAATAAGCATTTGATAAAAAATAAAATAAGTAAAATAAATGATGTCATCACAATTATTACTTTGCTATGTTGTACTGAGTCTTCGAGGCCCATAAGTACAAAATTAAAATAATAAATGTCCAACTAGAATAGATTATTAAATTGTAATGTAAAATTTAAATGTATTATAAAATTAAATTGTTTTATAAATTGAAATAAAATAAATTAAAATAATTTATGTCCAACTAGAATAGATTATTAAATAGTATTGTAAAATTTAATTGTATTATAAAATTGTTTCATAGATAGAGTGATATAAAAATTATACATTAACGATGTCCATATAGAATAAAATTTCACATTAATTGTAAATCTGATAAAAATAAGAAGATGTTACAGTCAAAGCAAAGATTATATGTCCAGAGGAAAGAAAGATGCATACAATTACGTCCCAATAATTATAATTTTGTTAGCTTCCTAGGGCAGCAATTTCTGCTGATCCAGCAGAAACTTTTTAAATTGCACCCTGAGAGTGGCCCTTGACTGAAGTTTCCAACTTGACAGAAATTCCAACACTTTGTAGCCTGGAACCGGAAACTGCCACGAAAAGCGGCAGTTCAGTGATGCGTTTATGTTACATGCATTTTCCTATCCCGCTTTGAATGGGTTCAAATGATGAATGGTCCAGAGTTGTCAGAGCAATTGGGATTGCTACAATCTACTACAGGTCGATAACATTACGCCTTTCGTTGAATAATCGCACTTATATCACACGCAACAAGAACCATCTTGGTTTTTAACGTTGCTCCCGGGGTGGTGTTTCAGTGACAGAATAAGAGTAAAGTGGTAGACCGCTAATTAACAGTGACCTAGATGAATAGTACGGTGACGGAGGATCCTCGTTTCATTTTCATGGATATAAGGTAGGTAAATAGTTGTTATACAGGGTAAATCTTTGTCTCACTCAGGCAGAAAATATCGTCATATCATACTATCGATAGCTTCTAATGAAATTTGCAGAGCCAATACAAATACATTTTTATTTAGAAAGTCAATTCGACTTCCTCTTCCTAAATAAATATCCTCTTTGTTTCTTTCTTAAACTGACTTTATTTAGGAAAACGAGGTCTACGAAACTATAAGGCTCCTTTTCTTCCGCAGTTTGAAACAAAGAAAACTTGCAAAACATTACATACACTCATGTCTGTATCGCGGAAGTACAGGCAGTGACCAGGTATTGCCTCTTGCCACGATCCTGACGAACCTATTTTAATTCACCAACGTTCATTAGTCGTTGCATGCACCATTTCCTTTATTGAAGAATCAACAATGTAGGAAATGAGGTCCTTGGGAAGTATGTGTGGTGTTACTTTGAATAACAGGATACGCAAAAATGTGCTTAGAGAACGTTGTGCACTGAAAAAAAAATGTAACGACTAAAATTGAGATAGGAATGTTGCCTTGGTGTAGACATATGGAGAGGATAAAGGATGAAATCCTTGAGAAGTATGTATGGTGTTACTTTGCCATACGCCATGCCCAAGTCTCGCTACCACACGTAAGTTCTGAAACCAGCAGTGCATTATGGATAGTCTCTTTAGGAAATATATCAGCTACAAAAAAAGTTTTTGTCCTCTCCTCATTAAAAATAGATTGCGATTAAAAATTTTGGAGCCAATGTTTTTCCATCTGATACTTAACTACTTTATCAAGAGTTGCTTCGCTAAAGTAAAAGGGAAAGTAAAACTTTTTATCTCCGACCACTCTCTCTTTGAAGATGTTGGCCAGCAATTCATACCAAACGCGAAACTTCAATCGAACCAATATTTTCCATAGGTTATGAAGATTATCTCACCAATTTCATTTTTCCTTACATAAAGATAGCTTTAATTAACACAGTTAAGAATTGGGCCATACGGCCTATTTCATAATTTTTCCACAACTTCCGCAAAGTCATACCGTGGTGTGGCAGTCCTAACAGGCAACTGCTCACTGAATAGACTAACCGACATTGGGCCATGCTTGGGCCCAGTGTCGGTTAGTCTATTCAGCAATCATTGGAAAGCTGGGTCCCTTTAGGTGGCCTGCAGTGACATCAGAGCACTGCTGGCTTTCTGGAAAGAGATAGGCTGGTTTTGACGGCTTTACTACGTACAATGGCCTAACTATGAGGCTAAGTGCGAGAATTGTAAGACTACCTAACTATCTAAGACATTCCGGTGTATTACACTTTTTCGATTCACGTAGAGTTACAACACCTGCAAGTGTTTCTTTGTTAGTTTCTTGATACTAACAAAGAAACACTTGCAGAAACACGGTAGGGGCTACCGTGGAATAACCATAATTATTTGTGAATGTATATGCAGACTTAACGAACTGGACTTGATCCTGGAGAGAGATAGACAAATTAGATGAAATTAAATACTAAAACATGTTGTAAGTACTTATTACAAATGCTCCATACAGAACATTTTAGCATTGAAAATAGGTAATGTAAGCTTCCACTAGTTCAAACACCTGTTTTTTTTATTGAGAATTCAACTACATAAGTACTTAAGTATCGTTCTATCTATTCATACTTCTCATAAATGAACTTGGAAATTTGTGAACTCAGAAACCGGCTAGTAAACCCCCATTGACAGTGTGGTGGAGATTTTTGAATAAAGAGTAGCGTATATTTCGATTTATTCAGCTTTGGCCTACATGTAAAGAAACCGTTGTTAGAAATCGTTAAAATACGAGAAACAATAAAGTCGATCAAGTTGTTTGCTCCTTCTAGGTCATTCATTTATGTCATTAATTCGAGAAATATCTATTGTCAATTTCTTGACTTTAATTAATATTATAAAAAAAAAGATTGCTTAGATATAACCCAATCAAATAGAGTATAGTGTAGAGGATGATAAAATGAAATATAGACTTTCCGTGTGGCGCCGGATTAAGAATAGCGTCACTCCATTTGCTTCCGTGGATGTCGTAGAAGGCGACTAAGGAAATAAACTACCAGGAGACGGGCAGCAACGTCTTCCTGAGATTCCAACTGCATACTGCGATCGCCAACCCGCCCTCCAAGCGTGGCGATTATGGCAAAACCGCTCATGGATGAAAACCACGAGGGAGGCCTGTGCCCTGCAGTGGGCGTCAAGTGGCTGATGATGATGATGATGATAGAGTAGAGTAGAAAATGTTTATCGGTTATTAAAAAGTATTAATTAATTACTCATGTATTTTAATATTATCTTTTTAACATGGTGGCAAGTGCAACCACTGGTATCTGCCTACCCCACCGGGATACAGACGTAAGTTTATGTTATGTTTTAATACTTATTATCTACTCACGGAATTAAAAACTTTATTCAACATCACTGATAAATATTTATTTAAATAACTGTTGTCCAGGGCATAACTAACGCTACTAGCACTGCCCCTTCCTCTATCCTCTATCACCCTGCGGAGATCATCGCTCCACCAAGTCTGAGAACGTCCTACACTACGTTTACCGATCCGTGGTCTCCACTCAAGAACTTGTCTACCCCATCAGTTATCATTTCTTCGGATGATATGGTCGGCCCACTTCAGCATGCTAATTCGGTGGGCTATGTCGGTGACTTTGGCGCTTTGGCTGGCAAGAGCTGGATGAGAGTAGCCGAGGACCGTGTTCAGTGGCGTGCAATAGGAGAGGCCTATGTCCAGCAGTGGACAAGCGTAGACCGATGATGATGATGATGATGATGATGATGATGATGATGATGATGAAGTATATCTTGTGCAATAAAGAATTTTCAAATCAAATCAAATCATTACTTAGGTACTTCAACAGTGTTCTTAACAATGATGGTTTTTATATAGTCCACTACATACCTCTTTAAAAATTATCTAAAATCAGCCGCTTAGGTTAGAGAAGCTGCGCCCGGGAATTCGTTTGCATGGATATCTTGTCCACCAATCCCCGCTATGATTTAAGGGGCTCCACTCCACACTAGCACCACCAAGGCAAAAAAATCATATCATTTTTTACAGATCCTACCTGCAAAAAGTGTTTGTACAATCTCTCAGTCCTGTTAATAGTGATTTTTAGGACATATATGTCCGTGAACCTAAGGCAAAAAACCTAGGAGTACCGGCCGTTTTTTGGCATAAATGCTATCGTGTCGTGGGTTCTAAAACTATTAACATAATTGAGAGATTGTACAGACACTTTTTGAAAATACGATCTGTAAAAGAAGATATGATTTTTTTTTTCATTGGTGTCGCTAAATAACCCCGTGGTTCCCTTTAATAAAAAAATTACCAAGAAAGATGAAACAAAATGGAAAAAAAAATAAACCGCCGTCCGACCTTTTTCTTCGAAAAGGCGAATAAATTGCAAGTTCATCTATCAGAGTAAAATTTACCTGCCCTGCATTGGGTGGAGTTAATTCAAGGAGAGATGCATTTTTTATCTCCTCTAGCAGCCATATTTCTCTCGTGGTTCTAATTTTCAAGTTTAATTACCTGCAAAAGATGAAAAAAATAATTAATATATTATTATTTATATGATAATATAAACACACAGCGTCTAACTAAATAAGATAAAAGTGATGATTTTGTGCAACTCCTAAGTATTATCAAATTTTCCTGAAACGTGGCATTCATTTTGTTGTTACTTCATTGAGACTCGAGACAAAAGCGAAGTATATAAACATTTAATTTTTTTACCTTCAAAAAAGCGATAGATACATATATACATATAGGCTACATATAAATAAATGTTTTTTCTTATAAACATAAATATAAAATTAGACAATCATCCAAATTATTCAGCCGCTAAGGCAGGACTAGCTGTGCCCCCGATTTCGTTTCCATATACTTTGTTCCCCAATCCCTAGTGCGATTGAAATAAAATATTTACCAGCCGGCATTCGTGGATATTTTGTCCGAAAATCTCTTCTGGGCTTGAAGTAGAGGTTTAGTTCGGATTTCTGGAATAATCCAGGTTAATCCGCTGTAGGCTGTAACCTCAGTTCCAATGTGACAAGAGGAAAGCCAGTCGCCTTTGTCTTGTTCACTTGGCTTTGCCGCGTGTTCCCTGGTTCACTTCCGCTAGCATCCGGCGTCACAAACAGGCACTGAGCTCAGGCTTAACCTTGTATCAAGTTCTACGTATCACAGAGGTACGTATGTAAGTATAATCTAATATATAAAAGGCGACGTTCCAACATACTCACTCATCAACACTTAGACTTAGAGAGCTGAAATGTTGCACAGAAAGTCCTTTAATGATGCAGACAAGAAAAAGGAACGGATTTTAGAAAATTCAACCCCTGAAGCGGTGAAAGGGGGTGTCTAAATTAGTATCTGGTCAGATTTATACGAAACTTGGTACAAATTTACGTCTGCATAATTGATGAGACACACATTTCACGGTTTTTCAATTCCTAAGAGGGCAAAAAGGGGTGACAATGTTTAGACGTGGAGTACAATATTTGTAGTCGAATTTTCTTGAACTTTAGTACATATGTAATTGAATAAAATTTATGAAACACGTATTTCTCAGTTTTTTTTAATTCAACACCTAAGAAGGTAATAAAGGGGTGCTATAGTTTGTACGGGGAGTAAAATTTTGTGGTCGGATTTTCTTGAGACTTTAAAATTTTACGACACCCGTATTTGATAGTTTTTAAAATATCAAGCCCTAAGAGGTTTAAAAGAGGTGTCTAAATTTGTATGGTAAGTAAATTATTTGTGGTCACATTTTCTTGAAACATAGTACAAATGTATTTCAATAAAATTTATGAAACACGTATTTCATAGTTTTTTAAAAGTTCAACCCCTAAGAGGACCGCCTTCAGGGACACCTCTCTTAAAATCGTGTGCACTTTTGATTAGGCATACGTGTAGGATCAAAGAGTAGACATAACACATACTAATGGGTGGAAGTAGCCAAAATCTGGTATTTTGCACCATCTCTTGCTTCGCTAACTAAAGTAAAATAGCTCTACTCATGTTGCTGTTTCATAGAATGTGTCAAAAACTATACATGAATAACTTATCTATCTATCTACTTATCTTTATAAAAAAAATCGCCTGGTAGATTTTTTTGCAAAATATTGTAAAACCAGACTCTGTTTACTTTACACAGACCTAATTTTTCCTGTCAAGATAAATATATTCTTAACGGCCAAATGATCGTCGAATTCAGTTTCTTTCGAACCACGCTAGACTAAAGTAATAAAATAATAATGCCTTGGACGTAGTAAAGCCACGTAAAGCTACGATTCGGTCACCTTTTTTTGTTTTAACTGTGTAGGCACAGACCAACCGTGAGTGCACTCCTTAAAATTATTATTTACAACTTTTCGTTCACAGAGAGATTGTCAGAACTGAAGATATATTCTGTTGATTTCATATTAACTGTTGCCGAAATCCGATGGTGGTCGATTACCGCTTTTAGGCGAGGAAGCAATAAGAGCTACCGTATATTAGCTTGGGCTCTTGATGACTGTACTGTATGTATACACGTACTGTTTGAGCGTGATTGATTGCAATAAAACGTTTGCTTTAAAGACAATCTATCATTTGGGAAAGTAAATACCGATTTGGAGTGATTCATAAATTGAAACTAAGACCAAGTTTCACCCGGTGTTGGTTTTCAAATTCAACAGTGGTAGATTGCAATAAAAAAAATCTTGAAATAATTCATAAATAAATATAAAATTCAGATGCTATGCAAATAAAACTAAAAACACTTAGTATCACATGATTTCTCAATTAGTATTCTCTGATAGAAAATGAGGTATAAAGGTCTATTGATGCTATTGGGTATTTAGAGGACAACAAAATTGTGTCTAGTGTTCAACAAGTTCATCATCATCATCAGCCACTTGACGCCCACTGCAGGGCACAGGCCTCCCTGGTAGTTTTCATAACCATAAGGGGTTTTGCCATAATCGCCACGCTTGGCAGGCGGGTTGGCGATCGCAGTATGCAGTTGGAATCTCAGGAAGACGTTGCTGCCCGTCTCCTGGTAATTTATTTCCTTAGTCGCCTTCTACGACATCTACGGGAGGAAATGGAGTGACGCTATTCTCAATCCAGCGCTACACGGAATAAACCTATTATGTAATAAACATATTCATAAATAATATTTATTTTTATAAATTAAGTCAAAAGTTTTTTGAAAAGAATCAATGTGGAGTTTCTTTAACGCCAAAAAGAGTCGACGGGATCTCTTTCGTGGGTCTTAAGAATCACTGTTAAAATTATTGAGAGATTGAACAGACACTTTTTGCAATACGATCTGTAAAAGAAGATATGATTTTTTTTTCAGTGGTGGCGCTAAATAGCCCTGTGGTTCCCTTAAATAAAATATTTACCAAGAAAGCTGAAACAAAATGGAAAAAAATAAACTAATCCAGTGGGTTAACGTTACCCTTAGCTTTAGAGACTCCACCAACGACGCAGCTTTCAGTAAAGCGTTGCCATCAAGGATGTTTTACCATACATAAAAGCATGGTCATTATGTTTAAAACATATGGGTATTAAGGATTATACATCAAAAAGCGCCACTCCGCAGCAGCGAAACCGTAAAATTTCCCTGGTTTTCTGAAAAGTTGAAAATTAAGTGCAAAAAAAAGTAAAAAAATCGCACAAAATAGTTGTAGTTAATGACAAACTCTCAGCAACATGTTTCATGGATTGTGCATTTTAGAAAAACCCTGTACAGACGACAAACCCTTGTAGACGGTAAAACAATACTTTGGGCCAGCCTATCAAAGTTGACAGCATATAAACATTTACATGCGTTCACTCTGATCAGTTACGTTATAATACACTTTGCAATAGAAATTGATTACATGTCGATTCTATGTACAACTACAAGTAGCTACTAAGTAACTCACATTACGGCCTATAGGCATTGATTAACCACTGTATAGAGACGCTTAGCCTATCCGGTATAGGGATACGCGACAATCCGAAACTATCGATACTCTACTAATTTACTCATTTCGTAAAATAAGATAATATTATAACAATATATCGATATAATAGTAATAGATACCTACAACAAAGAGGAACGGGTACAGCCTATAACTGTTCGATCTTGTTACAAAACAGGTATACATTTCTACTACTTTGGGTCTACTTTCAAATGTATACTGATCATTAAAACACAATCATAGAGTAACTTTTATAAGTATTCGCGTATTAATAATTATTTGTGTTATTTAGCTCAAATAATTACTAATCACGCTAACTGTGAAGGAAAACATCGTGAGAAAACCCGCGACTTGTCTTTCTTGTAGGCTAGGCTAACTGTCAGGACGGTATAAGTGCTAGGCAAGCCTACTCCATCTAAAAACTATGTCCCTGGCACTGCAGCGTCCGAGTGGTCGCTTCACCTATCTAGTGTGAGTGAAGGTGCCACTGGACGATGTATAAATCTCATAACGTAGATGCATAGGACAAAGTTTTTTTTTGGTGGTATTTACATAGGTCTAAATTTAAAGGATTTATTAAGAACTATACTCAGAGTTAAAGAAGAAAAATAAATTTCTTTCTTTACCGTGAAATGACAATATCAGTTACAAACTCCAAAACACAATATTATATGCTCAATATTCTGTGGCTACAAATATTATGGAAATTGTAATTATTTTATAAAAATCATTGTCTACACTCTAACGTTCTATGAAATAATAATAATTTTTACAAAAGTTCGCTTAATTAATTTTTTTTTAACAATTACAAGACAATTCAATTCAATTCAGTTCAATTCATTTTATTTCAAATATACAAATTCATATAAAATTGGTAGTGATCTTAATTAGTAGGGGACCAATAAACTCATCAGTTTTTGTTTTGGTGATTAATTTTGGGCATAATCAAAAACATGCAACCAAATAAAAGTATATAATCTCAGAGAAATTTTGGTTTTTCGTGTTGGAAGCCTCGTATTATCCATATTATCGATACTAGTAGTAATCGATACTTTTGCGCCTCTCTAATCCGGTGAATTAATAAAGATTGACGCGTCAATGCGCGTACGGGTCGTCCGTCTCCATAGAGGACATACTTTGGTTGACAATGGCTAATAACTTTTATAGCGACGCCTCCATTATGGGCCGGCCTTTACCTACTTAAGACGATATTTTTCGGAAGTGTTGAAGTTGTTCATACCACAGGTGCAATGAGCAGGTCAAAGTTACACTTTTTAAGGCGTACCTACTGTCAAAGTACGTATACATGCCACCTGTGGGTCGACTACACCAGAAAATCGCTGAGTACCATGAGGGTACAATACAATGGTGCTTTTCGTATACTCATGAAAAAACCAAGATTATGTAGCGCGTCGAGCATATTTGCGGAGGCAAGGGTTCCTGACTTCTTTGCTATCTTACGGTCACGAATCGCCTCTTTCTGCTCTAGGCTATGTGAGACCAAGAATGCAATCCTACAATCAGTTATCTGTAAAAAGAAAAAACATAATTGTTGTATTTTGTATTTGTATTGAATTTTGAATTTTCGCAGTATCCATCTTTCTTGTCTAAATTGAATAACAAAAACAATTGAAAGTCGATATTCAAATGTTTCACATTTTTTTAAAAAAAGAACATCATAGAAACCATTTGAAAAAAGTTTCATTCGAAAACCTCAAACCATGAAGATTCTATGTCAATTCAAAGAACCTATTGCAATAAAACGGCAATTTCATACTTTAACCCCTAATATTTTTGTTTGAAATCATAATTTTAAACCGGAATTGGCTTTGTATTTCTTTATATCTATTTCATATAACCTTTTTGTACCTCCAGAGAAGCACGGCGTAAGAAGTATACATAATATTTCACGCCAATTTTCTTTATAAAAAACCAGATTATATGCAGATAAATGAAAACAAAGGAACTCGATATCCATTTTCATCTTTGAACTTTATATTTTCTGGGACTGTTGCAGATCACTTTTTTTTTAAATATCATGATGATGCATATTATGTAGGTACCAATGTATATAATCTCTACATTATATTTTATTCGTTCATCAATACTAGCTCTTACCTTAAAAGCTTTATCTTAGTATAAGAGCCAGCCAACAACATTTCATAAAAATGTTGCTCATACTTAGCTAAAGCCTGTTTGATAAGAGCCAGTATCGTTATTGTTTAGGTATAAAAGGAACTAAAAGAAAAGAACTCAATTTTATTACATGCTATATATGATGGATGCATAAATCATTTAACTGTTAAGGAAATTATTGTGTCCGAATGAAAAAATCGGAAAACACCGTCTCACAGTTCACAGAAAATAAATTAATCTGGAATGCACATAACAGGTTTCATAAGTAGCCTATATAAGTTCCACTGTAGGCACAGGCCTTCTCTCAGAGAGAGATTATGGGTTGGGAGAGTAACAGGTTTATTAAATGTTTTTTAAATAAAATATTTTTTTAAATAAAAAGTAAAATAATGCACTAAGGTTAACAATCGTCAATAGCAATGGTTCACGGAAGTGAATTATAGTATTAACTTCCACATAGTACAATCACTTGTCCTGGTCCCAAACTAGGACACCCTGTGCTGTGGTAACCAGGAAAGGACCATTTGTACAAATCAAGTACGGTGGCCTCTAGTAGGAATCGAACCCACAACCTCCGGTTAGGAAGTCTAGCGCACTAACCGCTAGATCGACAAGGCAGTCGAATTAAACAAATAAAAAACAAAAATATCAGTTTTGCTCAGAGCCAGTAACAGGTATTATTTTTGTTCTCTTATAAATTGGACTGCCCTGTTTCATAAAGCTACAATAAACAATAAACTAACTTTAGTTTTGGCTTTCTTGATCGATCTTCATGAGTAAGTTTGTGAAAATCAGTGACCAGTGTATAAAACAAATAATAAATAAATGAATAATAAATTCAACACAACACAATCATTTGTCCAGCCCTTCTACGCTCAGCGTTATTGCGTTCAAATTGGGTCACAATTAAATGCAATAAGTCAGACATACCGACTTAGTAAACGTATTAGTTGTAAAATATAGCATTAACCTTATTGGAACTTCAGAGCGCAACGGAAACTGAAAGCATATTTGGCTAAATTATTAAATAAATGTAATTAATTGTAACGCAAGCTGGCTAAATTAGCGTCGAGAGCAGAGGGATTAGTTCCACACTAGGATATCCTGTGCTCTGGTAACCGGAAAAGGACAAAAAATATGTAAATACACCTAGACTGATGCCATAATTTGCACAAATGTACTGCGACCCCCACGCGGAATCGAACTCACGAACTCTGGCATGGTAATCAAACGTGACACCTCTAAATTGTAAGTTGTATAGGTACTGGATCTCCTCAACAGATAACTTAAGTAAATTTTAGTAGATTAGTTTAAGAGAGTGTTAAAAGTTCTAGACAGATAGATGATATTGAGTCCACCTTTTGTACACTGTCTTTGTGCCATAAAAAATTAATAGTAATAATAATGACACTATTGATTGAGGGATAAAACACATGCTGTGGCCGTGGTGGTCCATACAAAATCATCATCATCATCAGCCGTTTGACGCCCACTGCAGGACATAGGCCTCTCTCAAGGTTTTCTAACTATGAAGGGTTTTGCCATAATCGCCACGCTTGGCAGGCGGGTTGGCGATCGCAGTATGCGGTTGGAATCTCAGGAAGACGCAGCTGCTGCCCGTTTCCTGGTAATTTATTTCCTTAGTCGCCTTCTACGACATCCACGGAAGGAAATGGAGTGACGCTATTCTTAATCCGGCGCCACACGGACCTTATACTACTGCCGTAAATGACGTATGTGTGGACCGCCACCACCACTGCCACCGCCACCGCGTTGGTGTGTTCTACCCTTTATAGATGTAGATTGATGACGGCTAAAATTGTACGTTGATATTCAACAAACAGAATGTAAATTGTTTACGTTGGAATATTTTTTTTTCTGATTTATTGTACACAATAAAGAAAAACAAAAACCTTGCGCCTTTATTGTTTCTTTTTTCTTACAACTGTTATAATAAAATTACAAACTGAATTCCACACGAGCGAAGCCGCGGGTATAATTAGCAAGTAATAAACTAACATTTTCAGTAATTTTCGCCCAATCTATCTCGTGATTGTTCGGTTGGATGAAAATGACTAGTAATAATAAAATTCTGTTAATAATTACAGCTTTATGAAGCCGTGCCTTGGGCCGCATCCATAAAACTACAATGTATCTACTGTGACAATTCCATGTACATTGAGTTGACGAGTCTTCCTATTTGTTAATCTGTGTTGCTTAATCGACTTTGCAATGTAAATCGAATTGTAATAGGAAACCATGACTTGTAGTTCTCTGAAATAGGTCCCAAACCCAAAACTATCAGGGGCCTGTTTCATAGAACTAAAATTCGTGGTTTACTATAACAATTCGATTTACATTGAAAAGTCGATTAATCCACAGATTAACTTGTAGACGCTGCTCCGCAATGTACCTTGAATTGTCATAATAAACTACGAGTTGTACTTTTATGAAACTCGGCCTTGGATTATCTATGCATGAATTAGCTTAATTCCTGATTCACTTATTTGAATTGAATTCATCGTCATCGTCAACCCATTATGTCCCCACCGAGGGGCACGGGTCTCTTCCCTGAGGAAGGTATAGGCCATACTCCACCACGGGGGCCAAGTCCGGATTGGTGGAGGCTTGTAGACTAGTGGCTCGTCTACTGTCAGAAGTTGTCAAGCCGCCCTAAGGCCTCTGACTTGGCTTAACGACTGCCATCTATCGACGGCAGCCGGCACCAACAGCTTAACGTGCCTTGCGAAGCACGGAACCGCTCGGAAAAATGCCACTAGCGTTAGGCATAGACGGCGACCCATCCATGCACTGAACGCGCCCAGTGTTGCTTAACCTTCGTGATCGTTTAAGAATTGAATTGTTTACACGAAATGCCCCCAAACGTAAAGTAGTCTACAGTAATATTACAAAGAGGAAAAGTTTGTAAGTTTGTTTACAGGACTGAATAAATATTTTTGTATTTATTTTTATATTTTGTAATAAATATTTTTGTATTTATTTTTATGTCTTGTATTTGGTTATATGTTTATATGTAAGAGGTAATCTCCGAAAGTATTTATCCGATTTAAAAAAAATATTTCACCAGCGCTGAGAATGAACCTTCAGTCTTCAAGCTACAGGTTAGTCCGTTAACCACGCGAGCATAGTCGCGGGCACTGATTAGAATATAAATATGATGCATCCGCGAATTACACCTTTGGAGGCATTGTGTCAGAAGTCCACAATCATGAATCATGGGTATTCTAGAATCATGCACGGTAGGTAATTTCTTTACACAATTTATTGAGTGTTGCGCTTATCTAAATTCTCATATTAACCGGTGGTCAACGATTTCGATAAACCCGGGTCATATTGATCGCGTTTATTACAACGATGATAACAATTATCTACAAGCACCAACCAGTGTTAGCTTATTAATTTTATTTAGTGTAAAAGTGTCACAAGGTTTAAAATATAGTTGTTATGCAAATGCAGTTGACAGCACATCACAATTTACATGCGTGTACTCCACTAGGTTATGACCATTGCTATTGACGATTGTTAAATTTAGTGAAATATTTTAATCTTTATTTAAAAAATTTTTTTATTTAAAAATACATTCAATAAACCTGTTACTTTTGCATTCTGGTAAAAACGAAATTAATTCATCCATCGTCTTAGAGATATTGATGGATGTTTTTTCCTTTTTTCTGATACACTAACGACATAAGAAGAAAAGACGTGTGTGAAGTAGGGAAAGAATTCCCATAGGTGCATAAATTTGTCTATGAAACCCGCACTTGTGACGGGGTTGATGTTTGTCACATTTCTTGAGTCCGGATTAAGCGAGTAAAACGTGACCCCACTTCGTGTTGTTGCTGTTTGTTGTTGCCAACTCCTTTAGAATATAATACTTTATTTATTTATTAGCTGTGCCCACAACTTCGTTTGCGTTGGATTAGAATATGAAATGCCCTTACTCTTTAGTCCCTGCCATGGTCTATTTTCGTTCTAAATGTCTTCCCTTGTCACATTTCGCGGTTGTTTGAAATTTTGTATTCTAATTTTCTACCCAACCATGCCGTCCTCTGTCGGCGCAGCTTGTGGCTCGCTCAGACTTATTTCAAGTGGAATAGAATGCTCAATATACGAGTTATATAGTGATTTGTCAATCTGATCTGTTGCTAAACTCAGCGTAAGACGCTTCAAGGACCTGGAACTGGAGGGACGATCTAAGGCAGATTAATGTTAGCAGCTGGATGAAGATAGCTGAGAACAGAATGATGGAGCGTGCCTGGAGAAGGCTTATGCCCAACATGAATATTCGTGTTGGAATGACAGATTAGATTGGATGCAGCCACCCGAAAATATTAAAATTTCACTTTTTTCATTACAACGGACTCTTTTTATTGACTCGGAAGCGGGAGACTCAGGTTCGATTCCCAGTGTGGGTATGTAGCTATGACTTGTTTTCTAAGTTATGAACATTTGTGAAGTTATAGTAGCAATACCGCTAACAGTGAAGGAAAACATTGTGAGGAAACCTGGGTGTCTGAGCTATTCACATACCTCGACGCTTAAAATCGCCAATCCGCGGTGGGCACGCGTGGTGATTAAGCCCATACTCTCTCTCTGAGAGAAGGCCTGTGCCCTACAGTGGGACGTATATAGGCTGCTTATTATTACAACACTGCAAGATGCAATACACCCACGTAGTGGCGGATCAAATCAAATAATTTTTTTATATTCAAAGTAGCACAGAAACTGCGACTTAATGAATGTTACAAGTTAAACTAGGTATCCATTTCAAAATCTAGATCATTTTGGAGAAAAAATGGACAAAAAAACTCCAAACTTAGTCTTTTCAAGTACTTAATTTACAGAATTTATATAAATATTCTAAAACCTGGAACTCATGCATTGAACTGGCTTTAATTCCAGACATCATTGTCATCTAAATGATATTTAATGTTATAGTTGCTTTTTAGGCACAAACTGTGCTTCACACATTTTTTGAACCGCGTTTCTGGCAAGCTTATATCTTCAGGGATCTTATTGTAGAAACGTATACAATGCCTCATAAAGGATGTATTAAACTTTGCCAGCCTAAATTTTGGGAACGAAAGTTTATGTCTATTTCTAGTACCTATTTAGATTGTGTTGGCTACCTGCAGTTTTAAAGTTACTGATATTTTTTCTAACGTACATAATATTTTCATAGATATACTGACTATCCGTGTGGCGCCGGATTAAGAATAGCGTCACTCCATATCCACCCGTGGATGTAGAAGGCGACTAAAGAAATTAATTACCAGGAGACGATTTACGAACGTCTTTACGAGACGAACAATTTACATTCTGTTTGTTGAATATCAACGTACAATTTTAGCCGTCATCAATCTACATCTATAAAGGGTAGAACACACCAACGCGGTGGCGGTGGCAGTGGTGGTGGCGGTCCACACATACGTCATTTACGGCAGTAGTATAAGGTCCGTGTGGCGCCGGATTAAGAATAGCGTCACTCCATTTCCTTCCGTGGATGTCGTAGAAGGCGACTAAGGAAATAAATTACCAGGAAACGGGCAGCAGCTGCGTCTTCCTGAGATTCCAACCGCATACTGCGATCGCCAACCTGCCTGCCAAGCGTGGCGATTATGGTAAAACTCTTCATGGTTATAAAACCATGAGGGAGGCCTACGTAGTGCAGTGGGCATCAAATGGCTGATAATGATACTGACTAGCAGCTGTTAGGACACACATACATTTTACAGCTAAGTAGGTAGGTTAAACTAAATATTAAATGAAACTAATCAAATACCGCCCCGGGACACGCCCGATCCAAAAGTTCCCATAACGCTAGCAGCGTTCCCCCGCTGCACCGCCAGGGAATTAGCCAAAGCAACACATTGGTTGTAACTATGTTATTTACACTAAGACGAGATGCAAAGGATGAATGATAATTTTTAATAAGGTTTCTTAAAATAAACAACTTAAAACTATGATAGAAATAAAGTGGGAGCGCAAGAGCCGCTGCATTCCGCTAAACAATTTTTGAACCCACAGAAAAGTGCTAGATATCGAAACTAAGCCCCGCGGACGAGGAAGACCCCAAATCACATGGATGTCCGTAGTAAATAAGAGCCTCAAAGAAGCCCAAGTCAACAAAAAGACGACCCAGGACCGAGCGGCCTGGAGACACATGATACGGAGGGCCGACCCCAAATAAAATGGGAAATTGTATGCTCTTGTTTTCTGTGTCTGTTTTGTTAATTCAATGTTTTTATTTTTTTGGTTTGTTGTGCACGTGTTATGGGTGTGTAAAAATTGAAACTAAATGGGTTATCTATCTATCTATCTGTCAGATATAACTGCTCTATAACTCGGGTTAGACAGCGAAAGCAATAGTAACCATTTAAAACTAGTCGTCACCAATGCAGAGTTATCTTTTGGAGTAGGTAGCGCCAGCAAAGTCAAGGACGAATTTTTAGCGTTCTCAATAAAATAAGTTTTTTTTTATTTGATGCGTTTTGGTGAGTTTTTGGTAATTAACGACCTGATAGCTGACGACGTCATATGCCCCAAGACGCTAGCATCGCCCATACCTTTTATTTGACAACTCTAGGTGGTCATATAGATATAACCACTAGCCACCGAGGGAGAGACAACGTTTTTTGAAAAAAACATTCCACTTAGGTAAATAGAATGACAAACAAATGTTAATAATGTTGACAGAGTTTAATGTCAATTCCGTGTACAAATTGATTAAAACGAAACATATTGTTGTGTTTTGAATATAATTTGAATATTATGTTAATTTTACAGAAACAAGCATCAACACAAACAACTGTCAATCTTGTTTACAGCCAAGGCATTTGATATACCTACATGAGTCTAAGCCGAACTTTAACTGATAGACTGGTAGAGAACCTGGATTGTTTACAAAAAACGAAATGAAATATAAACCTAAATATAAGCTAGTCATTTTAGAATCGAATATTTTGATATAATTTCGAATATTTATAATTCTCATATTCGTTGTTGTCATTTTTATAAATTTTTCTAATTCTCAGTTAATTGGTAAATTATTATCGAATCCTTTTGAAACTCTTAACGTTGATATGAATGAAATTATGTCAAATGAGGCTTAACTACAATTCAATAATTTGCAAAACTAAACCCGTTATTCACAAAACAAAACCAGTGCCGGGGTTGTGTAAGTGTTAAGAGGGAACATTAAAATCGTGCTAGATTAAACCATCACAAAATGCTACCTTCATAGTCTATATAAGTGACTGGTAAGTCTATATAAGTGACTGGTAAGTCCAAAATACATGATTCCCGGTTATGTTTTATCTATTCCTAGTAACGCTCCCGACGCTTCAGCAACGTCATCGTGGTCACAGGTATTCTGACGTGAGAAGGTACCTAATAAAGTAAGGTACATAATATACGCAATAAACATTAGCGAATACCCATTGAATATATAAGAACATGCGGTGGTAGCCTAGTGGGTAGAACATCGGACTCGGAAGCGAGAGACCCAGGTTCCAGACTTGGTTTTCTAAGTTATGTACATTTGTGAAGTTATAGTAGCAATACTACTCGCTAACGGTGAAGGAAAACATCGTGAGGAAACCTGAGTGTCTGAGCTATTCACATACCTCAGCGCGTGGTGATTAGGCCCACACTCTCTCCCTGAGAGAAGGCCTGTGCCCTACAGTGGGACGTATATAGGCTGCTTATGTATATAAGAACATTTCCTCTTTGCAATTTTCTTAATTTTTCTTGCTACACATTGTGGACCGACGTGATTCCATGTAAATATTGCTCAAAACACAGAAATGGCGAGTTCAAATAGTTGAATACCAGTGCAAAACGTGTAAAGTAAGTTTTTGTTACCTTGTTTTGAAGATTATACGACCAAGATTATAAAATAACCTTTCTTTTGTCTCTTCTCTTTCTAATAAAGAATATTTTATTTATCTATTTATTTCAAATGGGATAATATAGTGTTCTGTTTATTATACATTACTAATAGCAGTGCCTGCGACTACGTGTTAAACAGCTTTGAAATAATGGTAAAATAATTTTTGAAATCGTATAATTGTTATATATTAATTTCGGAGATTATCCGATACATAAGAATTACAAACATATTAACTTACAAACTTTTCTTCTTTATAATATTACTACCTACTATAGATTCACGTAGCCCGAAAGTAACACGTTCTTCATTAGTTCCGCAACCCTATTAAGGCGATTAATTCGCACACCACTAAGTGATGATACCCATCGACATTACACTGCCCAATAAGGTTAGCATCAACGAATTAGGCAAATAGTGTTCACTAATAGTGTTGCCTCCTTGCTCGGGGTCATTCTGATAACATGTCACGGACTTGACTCCCACTGGAGAGTGACCGTCGTTTTATAAACAGAGATTGATTATGTTATTACGTATGATATAACTGTGACAGTTCAAAAGCCGTTTACGAAACGTATTGTGAAGTATCGGGAGTAATTTAGATTTTGGATGTATTTAGAAAAAATACAATTTGATAATTTAATATTCACACTGTGAACCAAGGTCAATGTCAGTGTCAAATAAGTATAAACAAACTATTATCTATTTGAAGAAAATTTAATAACAGTAATGCGGTTGTTATTCCAGCTGAATACACATAATATTATAATTTGCTCTACATGGAACATTATCTAATAGGATATTACATGAGAAGTAACATTCATGTACGAAGGGGTGCTTATCTCCGTAAGAGATGTTTTCTGGAAACCTTAGAGGATCGAAGTGAAACGAGGTAATAATTAATTCACATTTAAGAAAAATACACTGTTTAAACTTCATTTCGACCGTGGTATATTGGCGGATATTAATATATTTTTTCTTACAATCGTCTTCTCCATTTAAAAGTATATAAGAAAACCTATATTCGTATTATTACTAAGTATAATATATAAATATAATTTTCGACGATCGCGAACCCGCCTGCCAAGCGTGGCGATTATGGCAAAACCCCTTCATGGTTAGAAAACCATGAGGGAGGCCTGTGTCCTGCAGTGGGCGCCAAATGGCTGATGATGATGATAATTTTATTTGAATAAAAATATCAAAATTAAAAAAAAAACAAAAATACCTGCACAGTCCGCTAAAAAGACGAAAAGTCGACCTCCAAAAAGTTTTATCGCAGAACTTTTTCACGCACTCAGAACTTTTCCAGCCTGACACTTTATTCACTTTTTCCAACTGTGCCACTTTCGTAAGCTGTTCGAAGATTTGTGTTTCCTAAGTCCAAGAAGTTTTTATTACTGTCTTAGAGGTCTTTTGTGGACGAGAGGCGCGCGAAGCATGTTAACGGCTCGGCGGGCGAGATTGCACTGATGATGGCTTGGACGGGGACGCCGGCCGTTCTGAACTTTCAGCACCCGCCTATTCCCGAGTGTACCGATGCGATTATACATCCCAGCGTCTTTGCAGAGATTTTCAGTAAGCCGTGCGCTTTTGTTTTCGCTGTTTCTATAATAGGGACCGCACTGTTTGTTATGACAACACAAATTGAAGAAGAAGAAGAAGAAAAACATTTATTTAACACCACAAAGACATACATTTAACAATGATTAAAACGGACAAACAATTGAATATGAAAAAAAAACAAAAATAATCCCAAAACAATAAGGGGCCCAGGGTATGTCTATGCAGCGGTAAAATGTTCTCGAGCTCAGTATACGCTGCGGTTTTGCCCACAGCACTGATTTTCAGCACGGGCCTTTGGTAAATCTATATGATATTGATATGTCTCTCAGTGAATTGATTTATCTAAGGTCAATATTCGATTCTGGAATATGATAATAGTAGTCTACAGTGTGATAACATACTTTTTAATATGTTCTATGTGTGGTAGGAAGGTCGTTAATTAACGGGTCCTTATCGAATTTCGTGATGGTCAGCCCTTTGATGTTTTAGGCGCGAAAAGCAACCCAAAAGGTTTATCTAACACAATGGCCGAACCTAAAGGGGTGACCTACAAGTTTTTAGGCATGTACCTAACAGATAAACTACGAAAATGTGTGCCAACCCATTTTCCAACTCAAATACTTTACCTAAACCGTCATTAAAGTGTTTGTGGAGGCCAGGTTAAAATAAATAAAATTGGTCATTTATTGGTCGGTTCTGTGACAGCTGTCAAATACTATTTGACATTTCAAACTCAATGGAATGTCGATTTTGTTGCACTTAATAATACAGCCTTAATAATACGTCCCTTCAGGCCTTCTCTCAGAGAAGGGGCTTAATCACCAAACGTGCCCAACTCAGATTGGGCATATCAGCACCACAAGCATACATGTTTCCTCACGTTGTTTTCCTTCACGGTTAGCGAGTGATATTCACAAGTTTACGTAGCTTCGAGAACAAAGTTCTTAAGTACATGCCGGAGTTCGAACCCACGACCTTTTGAAGGCAATTGTACTACCGGCCGCGCTACCCTTTATTGCACTTGTATGGTGCAAATGGCACTTGATAGCGGAAGAGAACCATAGCGTTCGTTTTATTGTATTGGCCGGCGCCTGTATTATGTAATTCTACTGGGTTGAATGACGTCATAGCATTTATTTTTTAAGCCGCACCAAATACAAATACGTAGGTACAAGATGGATAATCCAACACAGTGGATAATTACACACAAAAAATATGGGGGAAAAGGGGCCTTTACGTTTTTATTGCAAAGTCATCCAACCTGACTGCCTCGTTGGTCTAGCGGCATCACGTCTGTTTACCATGCCGGGGTCAAGGGTTCAATTCCCACTGGGGCCGCTGCACATTTGTGGCGTACACTAATGTCCTCAGTCTGGGTGTAGGTATAAAATTTCTATGTTTGTGATGTCCTTGTGATGGTAACAGTACCATAGCACAGGTTATCCTAGTTTGGGGTCAGGACAAGTGATTGTGTGATAGAACAAGTTATTATTATTATTATCCAAAATAACGGAGTAGGGAACACGAAGTAAAAGTCGACGTGTTGTCGAATGGCTGTATTTATAGTGTCGAAATTATAGCCTTTAGTATGCAGCTCAGCTCTCTAGTTCAAACAGGTTGCAAAATTTGCTTAATTTCAAAGGCCCTTAGGTACAAATTACCTTATTACCCAACGGTCGTGGGTGGTGAGATACTTCATAGAAAGGAGGGAAACGACTACTTGTGAGGACACTCCGATATTACGAGCATCCTTCACCATCTGATGGAGAGTAGACGCGCTCGATTACACGAGGCAAAGTTCGTAGGCAGAAAAAAAAAAAGGTTAAATCAGACAGGGCCACGGCAGTTCTTGGCGGAGTTGAACTACATGCATACATAAACTCACGCCTGTATCCCAGAGGGGTAGACAGAGAGTAGGGACTGCCACTTGCCACGATCCTGACAGATCACTTTCGCTTCCTGAAATTAATTAGTCGTCGCATGCATGCACGCCGGTTTCGGGTTGTTTTTATCTTTCGCTTTGCTAAAACATCCTCTATTTGGTCGAAGTATGTCCGCTTGGATCGTCTCTCACCTACTACTTGCCGACGCAGTAAGATTTTTCGCAGTAAGTTCTCACTTTTTTCAGCAGATTGTAAAAATATATTTTACACAGTTATAATAGATATATTTGCATGCGCAGTAACAAGTATACTCTGTTGCAACTCATTCTGCAAGGCAAAATCCAGGGACGACGGAGACCTGGCCGCAGGAAAACATCGTGGCTCCAAAATCTTGCAGAGTGGTATAACACGAAAAAGATAGAACTCTTCCGAGCCGCAACATCACTAGCCACAAACAAGCTACAAGCTAGCCACAATGATAGCCGACCTCCGATAGGAGATGGCACCAAAAGAAGAAGAAGAAGAATATATATATTAATAAGTATTAATCGACGTCCCAGGCGGACAGGTAAAAGGTAGAGGTAGAAGATGGATCAACAATACAGTAGACAAAAATTGTCTACGTTCCATCTATCATCATCATCAACCCATTATGTCCCCACCGAGGGGCACGGGTCTCTTCCCTGAGGAAGGTATAGGCCATACTCCACCACGGGGGCCAAGTCCGGATTGGTGGAGGCTTGTAGACTAGTGGCTCGTCTACTGTCAGAAGTTGTTAAGCCGCCCTAAGGCCTCCGACTTGGCTTAACGACTGCCATCTATCGACGGCAGCCGGCACCAACAACTTAACGTGCCTTGCGAAGCACGGAACCGCTCGGAAAAATGCCACTAGCGTTCCATCCATAGATTTTTCTTCTTTCATTAGATAACCAATTTACTGGGAACTCGCATGGCACTTATATACCATGCAATCGGGTCTCACACTTCTCTGGCTACGAGTTTGTCTACTGGTTGGTTACTAAACCCAATCTTTTAGCAACATACCCTACATCGTGAATAAATTACAAAATTTGGAATTGGAAAAGATGTTTTGTTTACTTATAACGACGAATCTATCACAGTATATTTATGTAGTTTTATGTAGGTCATATTAATTCAAGCAGGCTTATACCTATGTTTATGTAATAGTCTATTTTATTTTATTCTACTAAACTTGTAAAAACTATCGTATCGATATAATATCTATAATAATATTTTATGTAGGTTTATTTTATTATTTGAATTAAAAGACTTGAGCCATATTATAGTTTGCTATATTATGCATGTTTAACTTTTATTTTATTACTGTGCAAACTCTATGTTGTGATATATTATTTAAGTTCTCTCTGAATGGATCACTGTGCCCTAAGATACAATTTAATTTAGTTTAGGGTTCAGAGTTACTTTATATATTGTTAATTTTTGTTCAGCTCAATAAACATTTTTCATTTTCATTTTCATTTTTTATCCACTTACGATATAGTGTTATTTCTGAAACGTGCATTTCCTGAAATATGTCGGTTAGAGTTGGTCATTTACAACGACTTTTGTTCTATTGCCATTTTTTAAATATACGTTTAATTAATGCTAAGGGTTATTGCGCTTTGTAGAGTAGCACTATGTGATAGATAATGCTTACTATGTGTGTGTATTTATTACCACAATTACTAAGCTTGCATCTGCTGTACATCTACGAATTCGTAGTAGCAATACCACACGCTAACGCGGAAGAAAAACATCGCGAGGAAACCCGCAGATTGGTTAGCTCCGCACGTATTGACTTGTCTTTCCTGTGGGCTAGACCGACTAAGTGAGGATGGTATAGGTGCTGGGCAGGCCTGCTCCATCTAAAAAACAATGTCTCAGGCACTGCAGCGTCCGACTGGTCCCTTCACCCATCTAGTGTGAGTGAAGGTGCCACTGGACGCTGTACAAATCATCTCATTACATAGATGCAAAGGCCAATGTTAAGCTTGCGTAGACCCAATAAAATAACTTGGTAGAGGCATTAACGCATAATTCTGGAAGCGGGTACTAGAAACTTTAATTTGGCATCTAGATAACATATTAATATCACCGTCAAGATGGAAGAATAATAATTTAATGTTTTTTTTAGATTACATCCTCTATTCCTAAATTAAAATGTTTTTTTCTCGTTCATCCCATAGTGTATAGGGGAGGGGTATCGTTGCACTGGTCATTTAAAAATTTTGTGAGTATAGGTAAACCATTTTTTGATTCAGTATCCGTTTGCAAAATATTAAGCTTTTAAGCAAAACTTTTGGTAAGGGTAGAGCGAGTTGTCACGGCTAAACGGTTGTTTGTAAACACGTGAAGAAAATTCAAGGTAGTAGCAAATATAGTGAAGTTAAAAAGAAAACTATCATTGCCGAGTAGGCTTTTCAAGTTAACGAGCAGTAGTAACCCAACTTATAAAAGGAAAATTTCGAACAAATTCTACTGAAAATAACTTTGATGAAGTTGTTAGTTGTGTAATGCAATTAAGAAACCCTTCTTTCTACTGAACCCTACATTGGCCGTGGCCTGTCATGCACTTGTGTGGTTTTTAATAATAGTAAACTAATAAGTACACTTTTGTCGAACGTGATGTCAGGTGGCACTAAAAATTTAATTACCAACATTTTAGTAACATTTCAGAAAAATCCTGAAATATTTAACAAATTGTATTACTAATACCACCCAAAACTGAGTCAACAGGACCGCGATCCTCAGGACTGTAGTTTAAGATAAGTAGAATGATAACATAAGATAAGAAGATAAGAATATTCTTTATTGTACACTAGAGCACATGACATAAAAATGATATACTTTAGAAGTATAATTTATTACTTCCAGAAAATAAAGAATAAGAGAGAAACCTGGTCGGACTCTTCCGACAAAAATTCAAGTAAGTGATTCCGGAATTGAGTTAATAACGAGTAGTATTTACGAAAGTTTTAGTTCAGAAATAGTTATTTATTTTGAGTACAGTAGAATAAATACAAGGTTTTCTATTATTATTATATTCTATTGTATTTATTCTACCGTTGTCAGTGCTCGCCACTTCTTGATAGCAGCAATTACCGGTGGAGTGGACTAAGTGTTTTTAAGAGTAACAGTAATCTAATCTTCTCAACTCAAGAGTAAATCAATTAGCAATCAATTACCGAGGTAAAGTAGTTTTTCGTAATTTTTTTCTTATTTACCTATCAAGTAGAAATCTTAGGCAGGCTTGCGCCAACGCTATCCTACAGCACTATCTATCTGTCTATCCGTGGGTAAGCTCTATTTAGATAATAACTCAAAAATATCTTGCTTCATGACAGACATTTTCTTGTTAATTAGCTATATGTTTGTGTCTCCTTGTATACGTGTTTATATGTTTACTTATTTATACAGCGACTCATTGTTTTTTTAAACCTTGTACATTTCATATTTTTATACATCGCTATGAACATTTCAGCACTGCAGAGAACCATATTTGAGTTTGAGTCACAAAAAATGCGTTTTTCGTCGGTCTCCTTCATGCCATCTAGCTGAAGGGTTCTTGGTGTAAATGATACGATAGTAAAATGTAGAACTTCAGTAACTGTGGTTTTATTTCGGAAAATTGTAGTTAAGAGGTGGTAAACAGAAAACTTCGATTAAAACAGATTAAAATAGGAAAATAAACAATTCACAAGTAATTTTGTCAGCAGTGGTATTTCGTCAAAGGGTGAAGTAGTAATGAAAATCCAAAAAACATCTAGAATGGGTGACGTAATTTTAAATTTTGAGTTTAACATGATATATAGAATGAGAGAAAAGAACAGAAATGGTGTAAAAAGGTTTGCACCGTTACACGTTTACTAGACTCTCTTGGTGTAAGCAAGCCTTATCCAATGGCACACCCAGCCGCACCATTTGTCCCATTTCATTATTAACATCAAAGCTTTGTAGCTATCTTTAAGCCGTTGGAATACAGTGAACATCTTTAACAATGTATAGGGATTTTTTCCATATTCAACACGGAAATGATAAATAGTTTTTACATTGTTTCCATAGTGTCTTTAAATTAACCCCATTGTAAAATAACCAAGTTGGAGTGGAAATAGACAGGGCATTGTGGTAAAGTGGTCTACTAAGGTGGTTACAGAGTGGTGGACGGCCATCACTCTGTGGCCTTAAAAAGCTGACAGTGAGGTAGTGTTGACCCATAATTAAAGTATAGTTTCGTAAACGGAAAACCTGAAAAATACGGAAGTCAAAGGATAAATTGTATAAATGGATTTTCATACTTATTCAGCGAGTGGTATTATTGCTGCAACAAGTTTGAGCGGTAGTAGCGCAGCGATAGAACGCCTTCTTCACATTCAGGAGGTCGTCGGTTCGAATCCCGACATGTACCTTTGTTTTTTAAGATTCGCACATTTTTGAAGTGAAACATTGAAGAAGATGTGAAACAGCTTTTATTTTTTTTTAGTTGGCTGTGTTGGTCTCCCACTGCCGAAAAAAGGCCTCCCCCATGATCCTCCGCTTCTCTCTGTCCTGAGCATATCCTCTCCCATCCGGGCAAAAAGGTCGAGATATCGTCCCGCCATTTCCGCCTTGGCCGACCACGTCTGCGACGTGGAACCCAATCGGTGACAATTTTCGACCATGTATCCGGACCCATACGACTGAAGTGGCCTGCCCAGTTCCACTTCTGTTTTCCAAACAACTGTAACTTAGGCGAATACATTTATATCGCGAATAAAATATCAGGTGTTCTTTACATTTTAATGCCGTTGGTCGTAACTTAGTTAGAAACATTTGATATTTCGTATTGACCAGTAGAACCTTCCCATTTGCTGATGTAAATGTGGATTTATTTACACTCTACAGCAATAAAATCGAGCAAAAATACAAGCCAAACCGGAAGCAAAGTCCGCACAATATAACCTGTTTTAGTAGCCGTATTATAGAAATTAGACGTACAAATATTTCGATGGTCTAAAAATAGACTTGAGAGGAACGTCACCTTTATACAATTTGTATCGGAATATGGTTGTATCATTTTGTGACTAAATTAGAAACTACTCAGAAGAACCGGAATTGATGGAGTGTCAGTCTTATATTTTATAATAATAATAGGATTACTTAATACACTCCTCAGATGCAGTTTAACCTTTGGAAGGCTGAGGAACAGATCTGCACAAGGCACTTTCGCTGCTTAGTAGCAGATCTGCACCAATTATATTGTATGCTTTAAACATATTTTATTTAATTTATTTGTAATAAAGTTTAAAATTCTTTTATTCTCAACTTAACCTTGTCGTTCTTAAAGGGGCTCCCGCACTCCAAAGATAAAATTGTCTGTGGTAAAGACGTAATCGCAGATTATTTAAACTGCCTCTGAGGAGTGTTTAAAGAATTATGATTTTTTATAAGTGAATCGATCGCACTGCAGCGCTGTACAAATACTGAATGCCAAATTGCGTAGAGCGTAGAATAGAATAGCGTAGAATCTTTGGGTGGCTTTATGGCGGGTAAAGATATAAAGGCAGAAATAAATATTTCTTAAAAGTGACCACGGCAACCGCAACTGTGTCGAAAGGGCAGAAGTTAAGGTAATTAATTTTTACAACAGAACAGTAGATGAAATTAAATGTTACAATACATTTATACATGGTTAGAAACCATTGCAAGCAAAAATATTTTATAGTTTGATACATTGTCAATTCAAATAATATCGCAACTGCAATCAATTCGGACAGAGTGAGCCGGCGCTGTGCATATATTTACTAGAAGCTATTCGAGCACTTTTCGACCCCCCCCCCCTCTATCATTAAAGCCATTTACATCACATGGCAAAAAAATTGCCGAAGGGTTAAGATTAACAAATTGAAAGATTGCTCTAAATTTCATGCTATTGTAGTTTAGAAAATGTGGGGGTTCAAAAATTTCGGCACTCATTACACTGACTTACACACTGATGGATCATCAAAAGTCTAGGGTACTTTTAATTGATGTAGAGATTTGAAATTTGGAATAAAAACAGTATTTATTAAGTAAGTAATGGCAAAAATCAAAAATCATAAAACATATACAGGGTGACCGTGTTATACAGGATCGTATTTTCAGGGGAACTACCTAATCCGTCGCAGATAGAGAAAAAGTTTGTTAGAAGATCTATCCTATTCACAATTTTTCCTTATTTATTTTGACACAGCTAACTCCGCGAAGACAAGAAACTTGGCTAGTTCTTCTATATCAAGTATTTATTGGGGACGAGAAGTTGGCTAGTTTTTTTTTACATTTATGATTTGGTGGGATATGATATACATTATTGATAATTTAATTACATTTTACTAATTTATAATTTAAGTGCTGTGGTAGCCTAGTGGGTAGAACATTGGACTCGGAAGCGGGAGACCCAGGTTCGATTCCCAGTGCGGGCATGTACCTATGACTTTTCTTTCTAAGTTGTGTGCATTTGTGAAGTTATACTAGCAATACCACTCACTAACGGTGAAGGAAAACCTGGGTGTCTGAGCTATTCACATACCTCAGCGCTTGAAATCGCCAATCCGCGGTGGGCACGCGTGGAGATTAAGCCCATATTCTCTTTCTGAGAGAACGCCTGTGCCCTACAGTGGGACGTATATAGGCTGCTTATAAATTTATAATTTATGAGTGATAATATTAGGAGTTGAATCGAACCCCTCTATCTTGGTATTAAGCGCCTTAACGGCTAGTCCAGCTAAAATAAAATAGATCAAAACTATACATGACATTGTAGGCAACAATAAGCTTTATCACGCTGATGCTTCGATTTTAGGGAAAAATACATTCCAAAATAATAATAACCGTACCTTTTTTAAATTCCGCAGAGACGCTACTAATAATGATTGATCTTGATTGGTTTTATACAGAATATGAGGACATTAATTAAGGGAAACCAAGTCGCTTGGGAAATATCTTTAAATATTGCTATTTTCAGTGTTTCAAAAAAATTTTTTATTGAACAAGGTTGAAAGAACAAAGAATAAAAAGTAAAATATTTATGCCTTTCGATGATATTGTAGTGAAAATTATATTAAGTTGCATTTTTTGACGCTTCAAACAAAATACTTATTAGTTTCTGAATTAGTTTAATTTTTCCGTTGAAGATTGGTAAAAAATTAAAATATTCGCATCGCACAAAGAACCTCCTCCTAATTTCGGCTATTAAAATTCTCTTTAAAACAATAAGACGAAATTGCTTCCTAAAATAACATCTAGATGATAAGAGATAAAAAAAAATATCTCCTTACTGAAAGTGGCTTTGACTTACACAATTTCAGCCCGTGAATTTAATTAAGGCATTATCAAACGCTGTTAGCTGTCTAGGCGCTGAATAAATTTCCCCAATTATCTGCCCCGGATACAAAATAACTTCTTCAGTAAAGGTCTATCCAACTACTTCAGTCGGGCTTGCGCATCAAGGGTATCTTACATAATATATATTATTTAGTTTGGGACCATTAGTGGTGGTCCAACTCGTGCAACTTACCACGATCTAGAAATACAAGTATATACGCTAGTAGTATCCTGAATCGCGTTATAAATGCATTTCGTTTGAATCGTTACAATCGAGAAGTGACGAGAGTAAGTCTTATAATTTCATCATCATCATCATCAGCCATTTGACGCCCACTGCAGGACACAGGCCTCCTTCGTGGTTTTCATAACCATGAGGGGTTTCGTCATAATCGCCACGCTTGGCAGGCGGGTTGGCGATCGCTGTATGCGGTTGAAATCTCAGGAAGACGGTAATAGATCTCTCTCCTGGTAATAGATCTCCTTAGTCCCCTTCTACGACATCCACGGAAGGAAATGGAGTGAGCCTATTCTTAATCTGGCGCCACACAATCTTATAGTTTGCGACCCATTATTCATTGTTGAATTTAAGCAATTCTTGGTACCTACTCTAGATTTGTATTATTTAGTAATGTAGCCTATATACCTTCGTCCCACTGTAGGGCTCAGGCCTTCACTTCAAGAGAGAGTAGGACATGCCCACAGAGTGCCCACCGCGGATTGGCAATTTCAAGCGCTAAGGTATGTGAACACCTCAAGACACTCAGGTTTCCTCACGATGTTTTTGCTTCACCGTTAGCGAGTGGCATTGCTACTGCAAATTCACAAACGTCCGTAACTTACAAAATAAAGTCATTGGTACTTGCAAGGGGTTCGAACCCACGATCTCACGAATGTGAGGCCGGTGTTCTACCGCTGCGCTACTACCTATTCTATTCTTGTATGGTTTGCCGAAACCTAAATCAAAATCTGGCTACGTCACACATTCCATCTGAAATTAGGACATACAAGAACAGAGGTCAGCTGCCACCAAATGCCGCTTTTACTGCTCATGTCATAAGAGCTGGAATGCCGAGAGAACGAAACCTACTTTCGTCTGTGGTTGAACTACTTAGTAAATTGTGTTACCCGGCTGATAGTGTAACCCTACGCATTTGTTAGGAAGGTCCACGCCATGCTCTGAGGTCCACGTATTTTTCACATACATTATGTTAAGTAAAGGTGCGCGGTACCTTTACTGAACATAATATGTATGTGTGAAAAATGCTTTATTTAACTAAAAAAAAATATTACATTTGCGTAGCGTTGTCATTGCGTAGCATACAATTGATACTCTCAAGCGGTCATAAATATTACGATATAAAGTCAGTAGCACCTTTAAATGCATGCCTTCTACTCAGTTACGTTACGGACGACTATACAATTTTGAGTAGCTGTCGACTGTTCGTTGCAGAGGTAACATTTACCGTTTCAAAGACGGAACTGAAAGAAATCTATTTTAAAACCGTACAAAATTGCATAACAGCTATACTAGTCCATTCAGTTAGGGGTTTTGCTCTGCAAAGGTGGAAAATGAACGATGTTGTTCAGGTATGGGGTCGCACTAAAAATAAATTTTCGAACTTCAAAAATTAGCTAGCTAACTAGCGTCACCGATGGAAAAAATCATGATATACATACATAAACTCACGCTGTATCCCAGAGGGGTAGGCATAAACCAGGGACTGCCACTTGCTACGATCCTGACAGATCACTTTCGCTTCCTCAACATTCATTAGTCGTTGCATGCACGCACGCCTTAAATAATGACTTATTCACAAATAAGTATTTATTGAAAAAAGTAAACATCACAAATCTCAATAAAGGTAAAAGCTAATTTTAGAACTTACAGTCTAGAACCTTAGGTCAAGAACCCAGGACTTCAAAGCATTTTCTCGGATCCTAGGTTATTGAACCTAGGTTCTAGGCTGTAGGTCCTAAAACCTGCTATTATCAAGATTGAAGGAGTTCACTTTTTACACAAAAGTGTCACTGATATCTGGGATTGGTGGCGCTGATAGCTCCGGCTAGCCTCTTAACTTAACTTAACCTCACTTTTGGTAGGTACCATTTATTAGTCTTAACCAAGTCACTTACGGACGGAAATTGTAACTGAAAGCCTCACCTAGGGTCTAGCTTTTAGTTAATGGACGCTAAGGCGCATAGGTAGCTGGCAGGTATAGTACATAAATCTTATTTTTAATTAAGGTTGTTTTACAACAGGGATTACTGGGAGAACCTTTCCTCGTTAGGCGATCAATCAATTATGAAATCTACTAAAGTCGATATTATACAGGGCGTCCCACGGCTAAGCCACATTGAGGGAAAGTACCTTGAATATTGTAGATGGAATATTTTACTAAAAGAATACATTTTTTTATTTTAATAACAATCTAAACTGTATTCATAGATTTTGAAATAATTACATGGTTGAACCGGGAATCGAACCCGCTACACGAGAAAAAAATACCCTGTAGATTTATCGTACCGATCGAAAGGCATCATCATAACGATTATGTTTTGCTAAATAACGTAGTTTCAGAAATAAAATGAAGACCATGAACATTTTTAATTCATAATTAATCAATTTAATTTATGAAAAAATGCTCAAAATGAGTCCCATTCTGTTGAATACAAAGTCGCTCTCTTTTGATTATTTTGCTCTCTGTCGATTTTTTGATCTTGTTGAGGTGGATATTTAAAAAAATATATCTCAGTTCTGCTTGTAGTTCGTGGACACTTTCATATTGGTTCTTGTAAACTAAATTTTTTACATAACCCCATAAAAAATGGGGTTAGATATGGGGATCTCGGCGACCATCTTATTGGTCCATTGTCCCGATCCAGGAAAGATAGCGTTCATTGAGATAGTCCCTTGTTCTGTGACTGCTATGAGCCGGAGCCCCATCTTGCTAGAAAGTAAGGTTTCGTCGTTCTGCAACCGGAAGATTATTTATCTCATTTCTTAAAATCTCTTAAAATCTCAAGTATCCCTTCGTAACAATGCAGTAAGAGGACCCGGTTTTTCACAATCCCACACCAACAATTGAACGAAAAACTCACTTAAACGCACACCATTTTTCTTTTTATTTTTATTAGTCCCGCGGATACGTAAGGTATTCTCTCTCGACCAGGTGCGATAATTGTGTTGGTTGTACATACCATTATTGCATAAGTTTGTCTCGTCTTACCAGATAATATTATCCAGAAAAAACTGATTCTCTAGGATGAGCCTTTCAATTTCATGGCAGAAAATAAGTTGTCTTTCAGCATCACCCGGCCGTAATTTTTGTACTAATCGCTCTTCAACGTAACTTTTGAATTTGTATTTTTTTAGTACACCGTGTATTTTGCTGTTCGAAATTCCGATTTATTCTTCACCTTCCCTAACTGAACTCATAGGATTTGCCTCAAAGTATATCAAAATGTCGACTTCATCGTCAGAGTCTGTCATTTGGTGCCGCGGTTGTGGTAAGCGATGATCGAAACGTCCCAAATTTATCAGATTATCCACTAAACATTTCATAATAAATCGAGATGTTGTATTTCTATCATTTGCGGTACCAATGTAAGGCTAATGTTATGTTTTTGTGGTGTTTTTGTGCTTCAAAAAGAACTATGCTTCCATTAAATCGAAATGATTCGCCATGGTTATGTAACAAATTCACAATACCTACATTACAAAAATCCTAAAATAAAAATCACAGAAACAAAACAATAATAGTTTGAAAATTGAACACATTTTTTAATTTATAATCAGCCAGCCGCATTGCGATAGACAAAATCATTTACACGCCTTTCGGCAGATTAAGAATACGGTAGAAACTTGATTGGACAGAAACTCGATTTGTTGCATACAACCAGGTACCTATTACTCATTACGTATATCTTTATTATATTATTATTATTATTAAAATATTATTAAAATAGTGGTTCAGCTTACATGATCTTTTTGTACTTACGATGACGACTGTACTAGTTCTTTATAAGAACTGTATTACAGCCACCATTTATCATTTTATCATGCACTTAAATTATAATAGGGAAATGATTCGTTCTTCTCAAGTGGGTATTGATTCATTAGCAATAAGTAATTTAAAATGATAATGTCCTTACGGCAATTTCAGCTTTTCATTTTTCTGAACAAAATTTCATATCAGATGTTCAAATTCATGGTCTCCCTTTTGTATCACTACGTTATTTAGCAAGAAATAATCCTTATGATGAAGCCTTTCGATCGGTATGATAAAGCTACAAGGTAATTTTTTTTCTCATGTAGCAGGTTCGATTCGCAGTTGAAATATGTAACTATTTAATTTTTTATTTTTTTAAATTAAAATAATGTCTTTTTTAAGTCAAATGTTCCATCTACGATATTCAAGGTACTTTCCCTCCAAGTGGTATAGCCGTGGGACACCCTGTATTATTTAGTATATAAAAATCTCGTGTTTGTTATCGAACTCCTTCGAAACGGCTTCACCGATTTTTGTGAATTTTTTTGTGTATATTTGGTATGTCTGAGAATCGTCTAATTAATATGGCAAAACAACGTTTGCTGAGTCAGCTAGTATATTGTAGAATATAAATAGTATCGATATTGTCAAAGAGTACCAAACCAACATGCAAACATTAACAAACCTACTCTCACATGATCAATGACCGTCGCTTTCTGAATTCGTCTTCTTATCATGCCAGTGACAAAACCAATTAGATTTTAAAAACATATTTAGAGACTAAAAATTCCACCCATGTGGAATCTTAATATTAGGGGTTAAAGTATGAAATTGCCGTTTTATTGCAATAGGTTCTTTGAATTGACATAGAATCTTCATGTTTTGAGGTTTTCGAGTGAAACTTTTTTCAAATGGTTTCTATGATGTTCTTTTTTTAAAAAATGTGAAACATTTGAATATCGACTTTAAATTGTTTTTGTTATTCAATTTAGACAAGAAAGATGGATACTGCGAAAATTCGAGTGATTTTTTAATACGAGTTCCGACGCGGAACTAACGCGGCAGAAACAGCCCGCAATATCAATGCTGCGTTTGGAGAGGGGTCTACTAATGAACGCACCGTGCGATTTTGGTTTAAACGCTTTCGTGATGGAAATTTCGACTTAAAGAACGAGCCACGAGGAAGACCGCCCACACAGGTGAATAACGATGAATTAAGAGAGATAGTGGAAGCCGACCCTAGTCAAACTACCCAGGAATTAGCGGCATGGTTTAACGTTACCTTACCCACAATATTGACTCACTTGCGTCAAATCAATAAAATAAAAAAATACGAAAAACGGGTGCCTCATAATCACTCGAATTTTCGCAGTATCCATCTTTCTTGTCTAAATTGAATAACAAAAACAATTGAAAGTCGATATTCAAATGTTTCACATTTTTTAAAAAAAGAACATCATAGAAACCATTTGAAAAAAGTTTCATTCGAAAACCTCAAACCATGAAGATTCTATGTCAATTCAAAGAACCTATTGCAATAAAACGGCAATTTCATACTTTAACCCCTATTACTTGCCCATTAGCTCAATTGGGAGAGCGCTGGCACCGTGAGCCAGAGGTCGCGGGTTCAAGTCCCGGCATGAGTGGAATTTTTAGCCTCTAAATAGGTTTTTAAACTGTCCTCAGCACGGGTTTGTGCAACAAAAAGAATTATAATCAAAGATTTTACTAGCCCAGGAGGGCGACTCTCTAAAATGCATATCTGTTCCACAGAGTCGTATTGACACTATTGGTACTCTGCTAACCAATCCAACGGTATAACCCATGCAGCTTAACTCGGCGCCTCGCGCGATTCGATCTTCGTTGCGGGAGATGCTGTACCATTGGAATGACATTGTACTGCTATTGCTTTGCAGAATACCAAATAGAGTAAAATATCAACTATATTCGTGCTTAAATCATTCTGTTGAAACCTATGTGTGTATGTCGTTTGTGGCCTCTAGCAAGTCCTGAATTGAGAATGTTGTTGAAGACTCCTTGGAGCTATATTTTATAATTTTTTATATTTTTCCTTTTATTGTCTTTCCTCTCTCATGTCACTCATCTTTGTAATATTCTTGCTGTCACCTCTTCATTGCCCATGTTTTCTGCTACATTACTATTATACTACACTCTACCTGTTTTCATTAGTTTTATTTAATTACTTAGGTATACAGGTCATTTCTTAACAAATGTAATATGTACCTTCAGTTGTCGACAATTAATAGGCCCGTTAGGACAGCTGCTGTCATTATGTAGCAATTAGGGAGGTGAACCAAATAAATCGGCACCCTGAATATGCGATTGACGTCTCTGTCATATTCATTTTGTATGATTTCCCTTCATTTTTGTACTACATTTGCCCCGTGTTCCTTCGTGATTGTGGCACAATTACATCCGAGCAAAAATACACCGAATACAAAGAAGCGCACAGTTAAGTTCAATATGGCGACAAAATACACGAAGCGCGGCTGTCGAGGTGGGACACCATTGTCAAAAAGTTTTGCCAGTAAGAAAACATCTTTAATTGATTTTATTTTTATACAGGTTTTATGTTATTATTTTCTAATCGCATGCAGCCGATATTTTTTTTGTTATCAGTTTCTGACTTTATTATAATTTACATTCTATCGTCATAGCTAGGTGTCAAGACGGACCTATTAGATCTCTACTACTGTAAGTACGAGTGTCTCGCCTTGGTTACAGATACCTCGTTAGTTTTTGGGAAATCGAAAGAGACTGAACGATACTTCACATCACTTAATAATAATAAACTGTTAGTAAGTACGTTATTATGGTTATCAAAAACATCGAAGTACTTCACCCATAAATAATTTGAAGCGATGCCTGCCAGCTAAAATGTCTAACGTAAACAGCTGATCTTTGGCGCTCTATTTACTGGTCATAAAGACGATTTTATACTGAACTATGTAAACATGTAAACATCCGCAATAATATGCTTGTTGTCGTGTCTTCAACGATGCTCTTAAAGCGGCTATCATATTGCTCTTTAACGAAATGGAGCAATTATATTTATGTACTGTTTTGGATCATCACCAAAATGTCTAGCAAAGTAGGTGGGGTGTTGTATGTCTTTTTCTCAACGCATGTTTGAGAATGCCACGCACGGTGAAAGTATTGTAGTGATCGTCGAGTCTTCGGCATATGTTTTTTATCACTTTGACGTCTCAAAAACTTGAAGTGTTTGTACGTTCGGACCTGGAGCGGCAATAGCATGTAGACCTGTCTGCCGGATACATAAAAATCAAAATCTAATCAAATCAAAAATACCAGCGAGTAAGTACTAGAGTTACCGCTTTCAGATTTAAAATGTATGGAGCAACTGATATTTTTTTGGGGAATTTAAGATTTCTACATAGTAAAAAATGTTCGTATTTGTTACTCCCTGTATACAGGGTTTCCTTAAAAGTGCGCAGTTCCTAAAATTTGATTTTTTTGCAACTTTGCGCAATGGGTTCTTTTAGGCTTATATTTTTTGTAATATCAGGGCTTTCCCTGGTTCACATTTTTCCAAATTCGTGCTTTATCAACGGCGCGGTCGGTTATTTATTTTCCTACATAGAGGAAACGCTGTACGCTTTAAAGTATATAATCATGTGAGTACAGAGGATATCGCTGTACTCACATGATTATATTCTTTGTTGCACTAATCCGCGCTGAGGACAATTTTAAAAACCTATTTAGAGGCTAATAAATTCCACCCATGCCGGGACATGAACCCGCGACCTCTGGCTAACCTTGCCCGCGTTCTCCAAACTGAGCTAATAGACAAGTGCAGGCATCGGCGAAATTTCCGGCGATATTTATCACGTCACGGAATATTTAGCCTCTAAATAGGTGTTTTTAGGTTCAAAATGATTAAGTGACCTCATAGATAGATAGAAACACACTGTATTATTTACACGATAATTTTTTATTTTGGTTACTACCTACCATTAATTTTAATTAAAATAAGCTATTCAGAAATTCTTTGCTTCCACAAAAATATTGCAGAGACTTTGTAGTAAGATCTTTTCCAAGAATTCATCAAAATTTAGGCTTTTCATGGGATCTTTCTCAGAACATACAAAGGGATTTTCGCTTTTACTTTTCTCGGGGCTTAAAGGGAAACTAGGAAAAGCCTTCTCTCTTTGTCTAACAAGGGAATGCCTTTAGAATAAATAGCCGGGCCGTTAACGTCTGCCGCTATGACATAAATATTTTTACGGGAAGTGGGCTTTTATTTGTTTCCGAGTATCTCAGTATTGTTACACTGTATGCTATAGACAGTTTACAGAGGCTATGGTTTTGTAAAGCTATGCCCGACTCAGGGGTGTCTATAAACATGACACAAATACACAAAAGCGGTGGTAGCCTAGTGGGTAGAACATGGGACTCGGATGCGAGACAACCAGGTTCGATTCCCAGCGCGGGAATGTACCTATGACTTTGTTTTGTAAGTTATGTACATTTGTGAAGTTATAGTAGCAAAACGATTCGCTAACTGTGAAGGAAAACATCGTGAGGAAACTTGAGTTTTTGAGCTATTCACCAACGATTAAGCCCATACTCTCTCCCTGAGAGAAAGCCTGTGCTGCCCTACAGTGAGCCGTAGGTATATGGGCTGCTTATGCAAATACTCGTACACAAAATATATGGTTTTTTTAATTTTTTAAGAAAAAATGAAGAAAAATCATCATCATATTAAATTCACGGCTTCCGCCCCCAGTTTCTCGGTTAGCCCTCTAATCCACACTTTGCGGTCATTTTAAACTGAATTTAGAATGTAAGTGATGTGACTCGCTGCGCTCGTGATTCAATTTTAGAATCCTTCGCTTGCTCTGTCATCAAAATTGAGCACGCGGTTAAAAAGTAACTTTGCACTCTTGTATAACAAATAAGTATTGTTTACGGCCACATCCATGTAGTACACGGGCATAGTGTTTGATGAGAAAATGATTTCGTTAAGTTTCCGAGTGGTTGAAATCGAAAATACTGATTTGAGAGAATCTTTGGTCAGGAGTGACACCATAAAAATAATGGAGACTATTTACTTATGCTTTTGTATGCATACCTTACTTCGCCGCAGACAAATCTAGTACTAAATGAGTACATTTACTTAGCTCTTCATGTAGTTTAGAACCTATTCAAGTGAAAATTACGTAAGACTTCGAGTTAATTATTGTACGCCGCAAACTCTGGGGGAGTATAGGCGACGCAATTATGAGACCTCGGGCCCTACTCAGGAGTGTCGATGTTTTTTACATTGAGGTAGTAATCATTCAAGTTACAATATTCAACACACGTTCACTATTTTCAAGAACTAATAGTAAATTGTTTTCTCAACAAGGTAATCTTATAGTTTTACCATGTTCATCCGTCTATCTGTCTTTCTGTCTGTCCACGCTTAGCTACTTTTTTTAGCAAAACAAACTCTCTCAGCCCCTCAGAGTGTTTTGAGTTGTGATGCATGGAAATTTATTTTATGATTAATTTTCAACTCCATATGAACAGTGCTTTAGTGGAATGGATTTTCGTAAGCAAGTTGGCTTCAATAATATTTTTTGTTGCAAAAGTCCCACCAGGTTTCGCTCATATGGTCTAAGAGATTCTTAGCTTCTTAGACCTTAATTAAAATTAATGTATTATCATCAACCCATTATGTCCCCACCGAGGGGCACGGGTCTCTTCCCTGAGGAAGGTATAGGCCATACTCCACCACGGGGGCCAAGTCGGAATTGGTGAAGGCTTGTAGACTAGTGGCTCGTCTACTGTTAGAAGTTGTCAAGCCGCCCTAAGGCCTCTGACTTGGCTTAACAACTGCCATCTATCGACGGCAGCTCGTAGCCCCGGCTGCCTGAGTGATCGTTTAAGATCACTCAGGCAGCCGGGGCTACGAGCGGTTCGTTTTTGTATAGTGCTTATGAAATATTTAGTTCAAAAAGACTATTAATGATTAGTTTAGTCATAATTTCAATTTTCATTGGTAATCTACCTGCAGTTTAAATGGCCCCAAAGATACGGGGAAATTCCTAAAAAAGATTATGTATACCGTGAATTTTAGGTAGTTTGAAAGCCATAGCTAAATGAAAGTGCCTTAACAATAGCTATCGGGTTCGCTAGTTTGTTTCTTTTAGAAAGGCGCTTTCCTAAAATATCTCGAAACAAACTCGAATCTATAAGAAACATTAGTGGCCAGCTACAGTGGTGCGTGCGTGCCGCGGGTCCGCGGGTCGTTGTTTTGATAGACAGAGAGGCGGCACTAATAGTTAGCGAATTTTTTGAAACAAGATTTCTCAACTCTTTTTTATATTTTACGTCTTCTTAAAAGTAATAATCTAATTAGATGGCATTTTTAATTACTAATTCCATAAACGCAGATTTAAAAGCATCCCGTTATCAGCGTCTATAACTTATAAATAATACTGTAAGAACATAACACTACGAAGTCGAATGTAAAGAATGTGAGTAGCAGCCCCGATAAGGCAACAAGACCGGGCACGAATTCGGGGTAACAACACTGCGGGAAGTCACTTAATTTTCTTGTTAAATATTGTTTCATACAACCCGTACGTTTCATAGACCCGTACTTACCTCAGCTCGTGACGCTCCATCCACACGATGTACCAACACGTCACGTCACGCGACATTTCGCATTGGACAACGTGTCAATACCGTTATGTGTCAAGACGTTGCGTGCATTTAGAGTATAAAGGGCTTTAGCATGGGTTAGCGTGCAACCTACGAACAACATTGATTGATTTCACATTGGACGATAATCGGTTGGACTGGTTTTTACACAACGTCTATACAACTTTCGCACAACAGCCTTAGTAAAATGTCTGAAACTAGCAGTCTGATGAAGTCGTGTCGTTACGGTTATCGTCTAATGTGTACCTATGTAAATTATTCAAATACATAATAATATACACTTATAAGATGCATTAAAAATACAAAATATTTCACGGAAATAAGACAGACTTGACTCTAATGGACAACATGCAATAATATCAAAAAAATCTATTGGTGTCAGTGTAGAAGCCTACAACTAATATTGTTCATGTCAAAAAGTAAATCTATTCACTTGGTACAAAAGCGCTTCAGTGACGTTCAGTGAATTCGATGGAAAAACTAAATTTAATAAGTAAGCAATTATAAGAAAAAATATTATATAATTTTCATTTTCCCGCACAAAATTTTTTTATGATCTGCATTTTTGAGAATTTTAGCATATTCTTTGGGGTACTACAATGTACGAGGATACGCTAAAGTCACCTAGTTTAGGCAACCCGGCTGCGAAGTGTGGCGATTATGGCAAAAACCATGAGGGGTTATGAATGAAAGACCACGAAGGAGGCCTTTGTCCTGCAGTGGGCATCAAATGGCTGATTATGATGATGATGATGATGATTATTACTAGTGTTACTCGAATCTAATCGTGAGCCATTCACTCCGTGGTTATGTACTTATTTAATTAGTGCCATAAAGAATTGAAAAAATAATGTTATAGGTGCTGGGCCTGCTCAACTAAAAACAAATATGCCGGGTACTACAGCAGCCGAGTGGTCACGTAACCGGCGTGCGTCCAACATTAATGAATGTTGATGAAGCGAAAGAGTCTTTCAGGATCGTAGCAAGTAGCAAACCCTGGCATACTCCTCCTGGATACAGTAACTAAGGTAATATTATAATATAATTATGTTTGTGCGTGAACCTTTGATTAATATTCTCGCTAAATTGGAACTTGTGTCACTTACGACGGCAGATGGTGACGTAGATCAGGGCCCTTATTATGAAGCAGCGATATGTTCGGAAGGGTCGTCAAAGTCGCGCTTGAGCCCGAGAATTCACTCGAATCTAGCGACAAATAGGTACGGTTCTTTTTTTTAATACTTTCGAAATTTCTTGCCACTTAGTAATGAACGCTAGAAATGCATGGCTCTTGGTTAGCCCAATGACGTCATATCATATCTTGAGATACGGATTTGCGGTCATCTCGGTACTACCGATAATGTCGCATTTTTCATAATAACGGGCCCTGCTAACAGGTAGATAATGTTCAATATATCCGAAAACTGTTCCTCATATTATGTCATTTTGTTCCATCTCTATTCCCAAGAGCTGGGATTTTAGATGCCATAATTATTTAGATGAATTTCACTTCAGCTGCCTACTTTGACAGTTGGAATCCTCTCTCGTTGAAGCCCAAAAGTGTCTGCAACTATACACGGAGTCTTTTAGAATATTACAAGCCGATTGGGTTTTAAAATGTTTGGTGAAAGCTGCTGTTACGTCTGACATTCCATCTTGCTCGCACATTGTAATATTTTTAATGACTGTAAGAAAACTATACGTTTGAAAAACGTATAGTTTTATTAGCCTTACTAGATAACCTAATTACGGACATCTAAGATTTGGTTTTTGTCGCTTAAGCCCTATATCCTTTTAACTGTAGATATGTTTTTGTTTACATAGCTTTTGATACAGAAAAAATCATAATACAATTACAAATTTTAGTAGCTAGTTTGCTTAATCAAAATACTGAGAAAAAATTGACTAATCATATACAGAAGACACGGTAAAAAATATACAACCAAAAAGTCCGTAATTTCATTGTCTCAAACAACTTTTACAAATAAATAGCAACCAGGAGGTTTACTAAATGAGTAGATATAATATTTATCGAATTAATAGAACAAATAAAGCAGCACAATAACGCAGTAATAAACCTGTAGGTTAAAAAACACCGTGTATGCCACTGCGAGCTGGATTCTACGCTGAATCCATTTAATCATCTGAATAAATCGGTTGGGCTTGGGTAGTCTAATTCATCTTTTATAGCTTTTTGAGGCTGAAATTTCTGCCTGGCGACGATTTCCAATGATACATATGCATGACCGAAATGAGGGAATTCACACACGGCAGCTATAATGTAAAGATGTATATTATAGCACGATACATCTCATTACATCTTTCCATATGAATCATGAACAGACCACACACGACAGCTATAATGTAAAGATGAAATTGAAAACAAATTGAAACAACGATTTATAGCCTCTACCTTAAACGATATTTGAATTCCATAAATAAGTAGAAGGGGAAATTAAGACAACATCTTGCCATAATAATGCGATTTGTCAATCCTAGCCTTTATTAAAAAACCCAATGAAGCATAATGAAAATAAATTTAATTATGACGTAATTTCGATCAGAGGGAATATATATAAGCGCCTATATACGTCCCACTGTAGGGCACAGGCCTTCTCTCGGGGAGAGAGTATGGGCTTAATCACCACGAGTGCCCACCGCGGATTGGCGATTTCAAGCGCTGAGGTATATGAATAGCTCAGACACTCAGGTTTCCTCACGATGTTTTCCTTCACCGTTAGCGAGTGGTATTGCTACTATAAATTCACAAATGTACATAACTTAGAAAACAAAGTCATAGGTACATGCCCGCACTGGAAATCGAACCTGGGTCTCCCGCTTCCGAGTCCAATGTTCTACCCACTAGGCTACCACCGCATGCCCAGAGGGAATATAAATGAAATATTTGCTTCTGTCGCCTCTTAATGCCGGCCAGCTACTATAAAGAGGAATCGTTACATTCTCCCCCCGTTATCATTAAATTTTAGTTACAATTAAAATTTGCCCTAGCTGTCTAGGCCACTTTGATAACCTAACGTCAATCATCTGTCCTACAGTGTCGGGGAAATTATAAACGAACAGCGAACGCATGACGCTCCGTTAATAATTCGCTCAGTGTGCCAGAACAGTTCAAAGACCATCAAGACAATCTAATCAACCTTCGTAAAAGCTCCAAGTTATTTATAATTAAGTCACAAAAGAAAATTGGTCCATGATTGAACGGACAGACCCCCTTCTCGGCAAAACCCAACAAAAAACCGAGAAGACACCATCAAACGCCGCTTCTAGTTACACAATTATAAGTCTCGCCTTAAATGAACTAGCTAGACACGTATAATCTTACAAACTTAATATTTTCTGAGGTTAACACGAGCACTAGACTAGATAATAAAAACTTAATTTGAACGGATACTTACTCGTTTAATTTTTCTTTTTAAAATTTTCCGACATTTCGGTACTTTTGCAAGTGCCGTCGTTTCGGTGGACCGAGACTACCAAATTCAGTTTTTTCTTACAAACTTAAGCAAACTATCGCCGATCGATTTATCCTACTTACCAAAAGTTTAACGCTCTATATATATTACACGGATTTCGGGCAAATACTAATTTTTACTATGCTTTTTTCATCGATTGCCTAGCCTAGGATCGACTGACATCCGAAAAAAAACGAAACGATTCCCTTCAAAATATTCAAAATCTGACTAGGCGGCAATGCCGGCCAGCTACTGTAAAGAGGAATCCCTGCAGTCACAGTACATATTTAAAGATGGAGTGGGCTTGCCCAGGAACTATAATGTGGGAAAAATAATGTCATTGCTTTCAAAACTAATTAGGCTGCGGGTTTCCTCGTGATGAGGTCAATTACTACCAGCGAGTAGTGTTGTCACTACAAGTGAATAAATAACCGTAACTGAGAAAAATATATTCTTTTTGTTGCACTAACCCGTGCTGAGGACAATTTTAAAAACCTATTAAGAGGCGGAAAATTCCGCCCATGCCGGGACTTAAACCCGCGACCTCTGGCTAACCGTACCAGCGCTCTCCCAACTGAGCCAATGGGCAAGTGCAAGCATCGGCGAAATTTCGAGCCTCTTTACAAAATTCAAGTCGGTATATTCTGGGATTCGAAACCACGACCTTTCGGATGTGAGGGAAGAGTCCTAACGATAGCTCTGTACACCTGTACCTATTCTGGGCTTATGTTTAGTTTTGTGATGTCGTTGAATAGTTACCATAGCACAGGACATCCTGGTTTGGGACCAGGGCCTCGATTCTGTTTTCATACCATTGACACCTAGAAGGTTCGAAACTTGTGCGTGCGTAGACATAAAGCAGCAATTAGATTAAAATTCCACGTTCATACAGTACAGTACAGTACTACAATCCATTAACAGAATCTAGGCCCAGGACAAATGATTATGGTTTTTGAAAGTTAACATTATAAAGTTTGCCAATTGCTTGATTTCAATAGTTGCACCGACGACTTTCCAGAAAGTATCACAAAGCTATTCAGCAAATTAATACGATATATTCATATGCCATATTATAGGTATAGCTAAATAAAGCTTTTACGTGTACGAGATAGCACGCACGAGCCTTAATTCTGAATTAGCAGCGGTTTTCCACTGCCAATTAGGTAGACCTGAGATTCCCGCACTTCGCCTTATACTTGAGCCATTATATGTACGTAGCAAGCGTTGAGGTATATCAACACCTCAGACACTAAGGTTTCCTCACGAGATTTTCCTTCAGTTAGCGAGTGGTATTGCTACTACAACTTCACAAATGTACCCACATAACTTAGGAAACAAAGTCAGCGGTACAAGCCAGAATTCAAACCCACGGCTCCCCTCCGCTACCACCCTACCGGTTGTAACATCAAAATACCGCTTTAGGTATTTTTAAATATTTTACGTATTTTTAAACATAATATATTATTTATTTATATTTATTATCTTAGGTATGGTTTTGTTTCTTTCTTTTTCGGTACTTCCTTCGAATTTTGATTTATTGTTTCGAACCAAAGATCGGAAATCACGAATATTTACAAAAGTGTGGTTTGTAATTACTGTTATATCATTAAAAATGCTGAAACGTATCTAAGCATTCCCTTAAAATATTGCTAACAATTTCTAAACCACTAGATGCCACTAGACGTTGCATAAATTATCTAATACCCGTATATTAGTTGTCAACCGGGAACCTGTGATGCTGAGTCAAGAACCTTTTCTTGTACCATGGCAGACATCGTCTCCATCATAATCACTTCACCACTACTGTATGAATGATTAGAATTAGTTTATTTATTATTACTTTTTAATTTAAACTGTAGCTACAGCGGTGGTAGCCTAGTGGGAACATTGGACTCGGAAGCGAGAGACCGAGGTTCGATTTCCAGTGCGGGCATGTACCTATGACATTGTTTTCTAAGTTATGTACATTTGTTAAATTATAGTACCAATACCACTCGCTAATCGTGAAGGAAAACATCGTGAGGAAGCCTGAGTGTCTGAGCTATTCACATACATCAGCGCTTGAAATCGCCAATCCGCGGTGGCCATGCGTGGTGATTAAACCCATACTCTCTCCCTGAGAGAGGGCCTGTGCCCTACAGTGGGACGTGTATAGGCTGCTTAATATGTACTTTAAGCGGGTTTTCCGGTTTTCCATTTTATTATTTGTAAGATTTTATGTGTGTTGTGGTATCTGAATAAACGTTTTTCAATTCAATAATTATAGATGTGAAAGGCTTACTTACTGCATCAGACATCATCATCATCATCATCATTCAGCCACAAGAAGTCCACTGCTGAACATAGGCCTCCTCCATGGATTTCCAAAAAGACCGGTTGGAAGCGGCTTGCATCCAGCGTCTTCCTGCCACTTGGATGAGGTCATCTGTCCATCTTGTGGCTGGTTGTCCTACGCTGCGCTTGCCGATATGTGGTCTCCATTCGAGAACTTTTCGGCCCCATCGGCCATCAGTTCTGCGTGCTATGTGCCCCGCCCACTGCCACTTCAACTTACTAATCCGCTCGGCTACGTCGACGACTTTCGTTCGTCTGCGGATCTCATCATTTCTGATTCGATCTCGTAGAGAAATTTCGAGCATAGCCCTTTCCATAGCTCGTTGCGTGACCTTGAGCTTTCTTATGAGGCCCATAGTGAGAGACCACGTTTCAGTGCCATAAGTCATCACTGGTAACACACACTGGCTGTATAATTTTGTCTTGTTTTGCATCAGACAATTTGCAATTAATCATGCAATTAAGTTTCATACCAATTTGCTATTAAGTTTCTTGCTAGTTTTTAAAGTCAGTATTTTTTTCTTCAAAAACGGTATCCTCACCCAAGTCTGGAACGCTTATGAAGAATGCACAATAACTTAGATAAAAGTCTCAACAGAAATATTGTTGGCAAACGCCAACTTTCATCATATAAAAGTTAGCCGCCTTCCTTCAGCTAAGATCAAATCATTGTTTTGATCTCACAGACAAACGAATACTCAACTTTATTTAACCGAACAATAAGATACAGTATTGCTTGCCGTCTTTGAGGAAAATTCTGTGCGGTAGCGCATTAATCCCTTAATTCAGAGAGGACAGACAAAGACCCAATCGTAAGTTGATGTTAACTTTAAAACATGATTCTGCAGATTAGAAATACAAATGTTTTGCAGGAACATTATCAACAATTTTAACAAAGGTTAAGAAAATGTTTCCCTGCAAATATGCTGACTCATAAGCAATATTTGTATGCGGAGATTGGGTGGGTTGTTCGGTTAGGTTAGACATTCACCGACGGTTTCTCGTACACTAATAACCTGTGAATCTATTGGTTAACCGCTGTCAGTTGTTTTTTTTGTAGGCACTTTGATACCTGTTAACAGTAGATTAACAGTTTTTTGTGTTTGAGAAATCGGAGGTTAATGAGGTAAACATTAACGATTTTTAGATGACACAGATGTCTGGAATTAAAGCCAGTTCAATGCATGAGTTCTAGATTTTAGAGTAATATGTAAAGTCTGTTAATTACGGAATCTATTTGGACTAAGTTTGGAGTTTTTTTGTTAATTTTTCCGAAATTATGTAGATTTTGGAATGGACACCTAGTTTTGCTTGTGACATTGATTAGGTACAATTTCTATGTTATTTTGAATAAAAGCATTTTGATTTGATTTGAAAAGTTAAACATTTAATAGAATTCAGGCCGTTAATTTTAAGCGATATAAAAACTCACAAAAATTAAAAAAGCGTTAAGATTACATTACATTAGATTACAACTCTTTAGTGTACACGCCAGAAAAAATATATCTTAAAAGCCTTGTACATCTAAGTTTTGCCGTCTACAATAGGCGATCTTAAAAGCGACCTCTTCCCGACAAAGTTGGGGTGGATAGAACAAAAATATGAAGAGAGAAGGTATATAGGTGTACATGAAATATATTGGCAGTAATGTACCTAAACTAACTATACTATAGTACTACATATAAGCTAACTATACTACATATAAATCAGAAAGATTTTCGTACGGAATCTCAGTAAATACTCTCGTGATAAGACTACCTTAGGTACATGAATGTGGGTCAATTCAATACAACCTAATCATCTCCACGGGAACTTTTAATAAGCGCAGCCTCTCGTGGGACAGTGTTGGCCACTTCGTAAGAGCAAAGTTAGGGCCATGATTGCAGTAATTACTCTGGACCCAGTGGACATCAGTGGGCCACTAATTAAATAGGATAGAGGGTCACGTTGATCCTCACGAAATGAGCGATCTAGGAATAATTTTGTTTGTTGAATGTCAATGTACAATCTTAGCCGTTGCCTTCTGGTCGATTTTTAGCAGAGGAAAAGGCAGCGAAAAGAAACTCCACTCCGACCATCTTTTCTCAAATCATCTTAAGCATCAGTTAAGGATATGGAATCCATCAATAGCTTTAAATACCAAAACATTAGTTACTTTTCTGAGTATATTATATCATTCGAAAAGATTAACAAAACAATAAACTATGTAATTTATAAACTAAAACCAATAAGTATAATTTCTAATCAAGTATACATCTTTACAGGTAAAAAAACTTGCACCAGGTCGGTGTCCGCGGCAGGGAGCCCAGAATGTTGGCAACATTCTCCCTTTGGATGGCCAGGCTTAATCTCTGGCCAAGGTATGCGCCAGCCCTCCGATTTCCCATGGCGTCGATGAGCCGCTTTTTCTACTTTTCTTACAGGAAGGAAGCAGGAAAAACGTTAATGCTGCGGCTAGACACACGAACAGCACGCGTTCGCGAACATAACTATATAGTATTTAATTTAATTTCGTCTAAGGTAGTTTTTTGCAAAAGACACATAAATATGAATAATTGCTGTTATTATAATATTAGGGGTTAAAGTATGAAATTGCCGTTTTATTGCAATAGGTTCTTTGAATTGACATAGAATCTTCATGGTTTGAGGTTTTCGAATGAAATTTTTTTCAAATGGTTTCTATGATGTTCTTTTTTTAAAAAATGTGAAACATTTGAATATCGAATATTGAATATCAACAAGGCAACACAAGTTTCAACACGCGTTTCTTTCTGCAGATCAGTCAAATCATGAGGCACCCATTTTTCGTATTTTTTAATTTTATTGATTTGACGCAAGTGAGTCAATATTGTGGGTAAGGTAACGTTAAACCATGCCGCTAATTCCTGGGTAGTTTGACTAGGGTCGGCTTCCACTATCTCTCTTAATTCATCGTTATTCACCTGTGTGGGCGGTCTTCCTCGTGGCTCGTTCTTTAAGTCGAAATTTCCATCACGAAAGCGTTTAAACCAAAATCGCACGGTGCGTTCATTAGTAGACCCCTCTCCAAACGCAGCATTGATATTGCGGGCTGTTTCTGCCGCGTTAGTTCCGCGTCGGAACTCGTATTCAAAAATCACTCGAATTTTCGCAGTATCCATCTTTCTTGTCTAAATTGAATAAAAAAAACAATTGAAAGTCGATATTCAAATGTTTCACATTTTTTAAAAAAAGAACATCATAGAAACCATTTGAAAAAAGTTTCATTCGAAAACCTCAAACCATGAAGATTCTATGTCAATTCAAAGAACCTATTGCAATAAAACGGCAATTTCATACTTTAACCCCTATATAACCTAAATTGTTTGTTTGTGTAGGAGAGCTCCACGCAGCCGTTGGCTGTCGTTGCGTATCTTAATAGGTCCCGACTGAAAACCAGCGCTGCAGGCTATTGCTTTGCAATACCTGAAGCATATGCTGAGTTCGGGTACCTTTTTTATTGCCATAGCACATAATACGCAGCTAATTACAGCCAAATTACAGGTGTGCACTGTGCATGTACCCACTTCCTTACAGGGCAAATCCCCTCCTTATTTGGATGTGTTGTTTTATTGTTATTTGCATAGACTGTAAGCATGCTTTGCCTGTCAATTGTAATATATTTGTGTGTTGTGGCAATTTAATAAATGATTATCTCATCTCATCTCATCTCATCTCATCTCATCTCATCTCATCTCATCTCATCTCATCTCATCTCATCTCATCTCATCTCATCTCATCTCATCTCATCTCATCTCATCTCATCTCATCTCATCTCATCTCATCTCATCTCATCTCATCTCATCTCATCTCATCTCATCTCATCTCATCTCATCTCATCTCATCTCATCTCATCTCATCTCATCTCATCTCATCTCATCTCATCTCATCTCATCTCATCTCATCTCATCTCATCTCATCTCATCTCATCTCATCTCATCTCATCTCATCTCATCTCATCTCATCTCATCTCATCTCATCTCATCTCATCTCATCTCATCTCATCTCATCTCATCTCATCTCATCTCATCTCATCTCATCTCATCTCATCTCATCTCATCTCATCTCATCTCATCTTATCTTATCTATAACGCAGGGGTCAGCCATCACCAGTCTCAACTATTTTTGAAGGAGATAGGTGACCCGGCCGCCACGCCACTCTGTAACGCCTCCATTTATAGTACTTGTTCAATCGACAGCAGGGGCACGTTTCATAAAACTAAATCGTGAGGAAACCTAAGTGCCTGAGGTGTTCACTTGCCAATCTGCCAATCTGTGAAATTGCTAATGCGTGGTGGGCACGCGTGAAGAACAAGTCCGTACTCTTCTCTCTGGAAGAAGGCCTGTGCCCTACAGTGGGACGCATATACATAGGTTGCTTCATTAGAGAGGTGTGTCTTGACTGCCTCAATGGTCTAGCGCTATCACGTCTGATTACCATGTCGGACATCGAGGATTTATCACGAGTAAATGTCTACAAATGGCACAATTCTGGGTGTTTTCCATATTTGTGAGAAATGCCTGGTTACCATAGCACAGGGCATCCTAGTTTGGGACTAGGACAAATGAATGTGTCGTATGGAAGTTATTTATTTACTACTTATTTAGTAAACTTTTATCACTCCAAGACGATCGTGTCGAAGATAGTTTTTTTTAAGTCCAGACAAAGATGTTTCTTCGTAGCTCCGCTCCACCGCAAATTACTTGTGTCACCTGTGTGAAAGGACAAAAAGTTATCATTGCGTTGTTCATCGCTGAGCCAGTTTACGCTGCGAGCTACCTAGCCACGATACGGTTGACTACCAAAACATAGGTCGTGGGTTTGATTCCCAGTGGAGACCGCTGTACTTGATTTGTACAAATTAATGGTTTCATTCTAGATGTTTTTTGCACGGTTGTGATGTCCTTGCTTAGTTACCACAGAACAAGTTATCCCAGTTTGGGAGCAGTACAAGTGATTGTGTTGCATGGAAGTTACTATTATTATAATAATCAAAGTTCAAGCCGAACCTGCCTTTCTGTACCAATAAAGCTATAATAAGCCGGTCGCCTATTTGTCACACTTGACCCAAATGAGGGCTGACGAATGCGGACGTGCTTTTATCGGGCTGTTTTTACAGTCTCGCCTGTGATTGGCTGCGATTTGCCGAAAATAGGGGAGCAGTTAGCGAGCTTTTCTTTGACTTAAGCAGTATTTACTTTGAGTGATATCAACACTATTCAGTGCAGTGCATAGTGCTTATGCCACTTCTCGTTGGTCGAGATTTCGAGGTGTACACTTTTTTATCACATTCTTGTCAGAATTGCATCAGTACTGTATTGTATAGGTAACGATAATTTCTCCCAAAGAGCCTTATAAGGTCATTAAAAAATTCCCGGTTCGAATCCCGGCATGTACCAATGACTTTAGTTTCTAAGTTACGTAGGTACATTTGTAAAGTTGTAGTAGCAATACCACTCGCCAATCGTGAAGGAACATACCGTGAGTGTCTGAGGTGTTCAATACCTCGGCGCTGGAAATTGCCAAGGCGCGGTGAGCACGCACTCTATTCTGTGCCCTGCAGTGGAACCGTGCCTACATGCCGAAATCTGAGTGGTTTATCTAATTAGTAATAAAAATGCCATCTACTCAGACTATTACTTTCAAGCAGGCAGGTAAAGACGTAAAATAAAAAAATACTGAGTTGAAAAATCTTTTTTTAGTTGATAAAAAATTTGGTTTCGCAAATAGTTAGACCGCCTCTCCGTCTCTCAGAACAATAACCCGCGGAGCCGCTGCACGCACGCACACCTTTGGCTGGCTACTGATAATGCTCATAGATTCGAGGTTGTGTCGAGATATTTTTTGAAAGTGCCTTTTTTAGATACACTCACGCATGTATCCCAGAGGGGTAGGCAGAGACCAGGGACTGCCACTTGCCACGATCCCGACGGATCACTCTCGCTTCCTCAATATTCATTAGTCGTTGCATGCACGCACGCCGGTTTCGAGTTCTTTTTATCTTGCCCTTAAGTGCCTTTCTAAAAAAAACAAACTAGCGTATTCGATATCTATTATTAAGACACGTTCATTTTGCTAAGGTTTTCAAACCACCCAGAATTCAGGGCTTGTATAGCCACGTTCAAACTATACTAATCATACGAGTAGATTGTGCAGTATAGACGCAAATTGCCTATTAGTTTCTAAGGCAAACTCTTGTGAACACCGGAGTGTCATGAAACGCCAAGTGAAGATCCTTTAGAGGTCCTTTAGGAATATCCTTAGTAACTCTCTCAGTTAATCTATTGAGGAAGCGAAAGTGATCTGTCAGGATCGTGGCAAGTGGCAGTCCCTGGCCTCTGGCTACCCCTCTGGGTAGCCATATGTATGATACATTATGTACATTGTTACATACATTCATACACTTCTACAGTGGGCGTCAAATGGCTGATGATGATGATGATACACTTCTAAAACAAGGACCCTTTCTTTCTTGGCTCTGTTGTAGTCGCATAAATTGACATCATAATGTAAGTAATCTGCCAAAGGCCGAGTCTTACGACGCAATTTTTCTTACGAAAATAATACTTTTATAGTATTTTTTAACAGACACACGACCCTTAATAGTACTTCTATTTCAATGCCCTCAAGCATTTTCCTAAGAGTCACTCGTCCTGTAACGCGCTCAGTTTGTCAACTTTTTTATGAAGCGCGTTCTGCTTGGAAGCACAAAATAATTACGGAAGGAAGGTCAGCCTAAAGGTTGGGTATACTGTAGGCAGGCGCGGATCCAGCCCTCAAAAAAGGTTGTGGTCAGATCGTTTTTGCTAAAAGTGACAGTAAAATATCCCACCCATGTTAAGATCCACTGGACTGACTACCGCCACCAATGAAACAAGTCATAAATCTTCTTTTACAGATCGTATTAGCAAAAAGTGTCTGGACAATCTCTCAGTCATGTTAACACAGATTTATAGATCTCACGACAAAGAACCTAGTATCACAAACCTGAGACTATATATGCCTTTAGTATAATAAGGGTGGCCAAGAACAGAAAGGTATGACATTCTTTAGGGAAGGCCTATGTCCAGCAATGAGTGAAAGTAGGCAAATGGATTGGATTGGAGGGTCCGCATAGTTTGAGTGCAGTTACGCGTTCTATTATACGCACATTGAGTTCTATGATATTGAAGGTATGGTTTAAGCCAAACTAAGCTTTGTTTCCTGTCCTTTTCGAAGATAGTATTTATTGTCATCGCTGTACACCGTACGATGGCCTTTCGAGGTAGTTTCCGTTTTATGGCGTCCAAGTGCTGGAATTATATACCTCTCCCAGTCCGTAACGCTTCCAGTAGGTATGCCTTTGGGCGCAAGCTCAAGGTTTATTTGCCTGAACAGCTGAGGCTGTCCCGCCCGATTTTTCACCGCTTCTGACTCTAATTGACTTGTACTTTTACTTCTACTTTTACTTTTTACTAAAATGACCGACTATATAATCGCATCAATCATAGGCCACCATTGTGTAATGTTGGGAATGTATTTACTTTGGTGTGTATCTTTCTATCTCTCTTCTCCTTATTATTTCACTTCACTTATATTTACTCATTGAATTTGGCTTTAACAGCATTTAACTAAAATTCTTCATACAAAAGTCGATTTAAGTGGCGCCTTAAGTGATATTTAAGAAGTGATGCAAGTCGGTCTTAGTTTATTATGGTCTTCCTCTATATTTTACATATATTAATTTATAACTAATAATATATGTAAGAATTTTATGACCATATTTTTTACTTTATTGTATGTATGTTATTGCATCTGATTTAATTCTTTTTAAATACATAACGGCACGCACTCCGTAGTACAATTATGGGTTACCGTGGGCACTGACTGAAAATCAGCGCTGAGGGATCCCTTCCTCAGCACAAAGCTGTGTCAGCTGCCTTTTGTGGCAACATAGATAAACCACAGGCTACATCTGTGGTCCTGTTTTATTTATTAGTTTTCTTTCTGTTGTTGTACATATTATGTTACTTATCTGCTTATTTTGTTTCTGTGATGTTATCTTGTTGGTATAATAAATTTCTTTCTTCTTCTGTCAATATAAACGAGTATCTGTTACGCCGTGCTTCTGGTTTATTTGTTTTATTTTCGAGTGTTCACCAAAAACCACGAAGGACAAGTGCCAACGAGGGCCCTTAAGAAAGGGACGACAGAGTGAGGGCTTCATGCCACCAATGTGATGTCTCCATCTCGAAGGCTGGATTCCAATTATGTGCATTTTTTTACTAGTACTATGTAAGTGGCAAGCGGTTGACCCTGGTCTCTGCCTACCCCTCTGGGCGTTAGTTCTTGTAATGCAAAGTGAAGTAGTGGGAGAGTTAAGAGACCAATCAGACACTGTAACCATTTATTCAGAGTGTAACAAAATCCGCATCCACCAATCAGTCGGTCCCTCAATGATGAGGATCGTGGTTGTTATAACGGAGGGTGACCAGATCACCAAGGGGACGATACTCCAGTTTCACCAGGCAGTCCACACAGAAAACGACAGGTTTAGATGGAACATCCTCATAAACACTTTTATAATCGAAAATCACGAAAAAAAGGCGGCGGAGGCGGAGATCAGCATAGGTACGACGCGAGTCGCGCATTATAACATCAAAAGTCGCGACTTTCCCGTACATTAACTGTCAAATTCTGACATTTTAGCGCCACAAAACACCTGACTCATTCCATCTTACTACCCATGCTGGGGCCTGTTTCATAGAACTACAATTCTTGGTTTACTGTGACCATTCCATGTACATTGCAAAGTCGATTAACACAAAGATTCACAAGTAGACTCCGCTACGAAATGTCCTTGAATTGTCGTAATAAACTACGAATTGTAGTTTTATGAAAATCGGCCCACGGTTTGCCGCTTGCCACTTACATAGTATTAAGTGGCAAGCGGTTTGCATGTCTGAGTAAACTTGTTTGTATGTCCGAGTAAAGTTGTTTATATTTTCGAGTAAAGTTGTTTGTATATTCGAGTAAAGTTGATTGTATACTCGAGTAAAGTTGTTTGTATACTCGAGTAAGGCCTCCCATTTTCAGAAGTATACGGGGATTTGGTACACCCTGTATAGATGACATATAAATGACATTAAGTTAATAGTTACCTTAGTTGAGGTACGTAGTCATAATATCATTAATTTCTTGGTACATGATTGTAATATTTATTTGTTAAAAGCGCTTACTCGTATGGTTTGCCAACAAGATCATCCTTGCTTGCCCACAATAGTAAACTATTACTCTAAACTCTAAAGTCAGTTTATGTATGATATTGGGTGAACACTCATGTATATTTTATTGACCTACTAATAACCTATCGTAAAGTCTCCAGGAAATTGATCCATTTACTCGCTCTTACGCTCCTAGTAATAAGGTTGTAAGTCTCAGGTCATTTAATCTAATAGGTTATTGAAGCACATAAGCACAGTACAAATACATAAGTGTCTTCGCAGAACTCCGATACGTAGCGGGTTGCCGATATCGGCTTGATATGTTGACAGTGGCTGCCAGAGGCATAGCTATGCTTCTCGCAACAAACTTACTAATCTTAGATACTTGTAGTCTGGTACAGGAACATTATTTGACCTAGAGGTCAAGAGGAGCAAGATATTTTTTTTTCACCTAATTAAAAACATAATTTAAAAACGCCTTTAGCTTTGTTTTTCTGTAATAGGTATCACAAAAAGGCTATCTCCGGTAGAATGATTCAGTAGGTATCTAAAAAAAACTATGTAGTCCGCTATGTTCCTCTACCGGGCTAAAACGTGTTTTCAAGGTTTTGTAATAGGTACATCAAAATCATCATCAGCCATTTGATGCCCACTGCAGGGCATAGGCCTTCTTCATGGTTTTAATAGCCATGAGGGGTTTTGCCATAATCGCCACGCTTAGCAGGCGGGTTGGCGATCGTACTATGCGGTTGGAATCTCAGGAAGATGCTGCTGCCCGTCTCCTGGTAATTGATTTCCTTCTACGACATCCTCGGATGGAAATGGAGTGAGGCTGTTCTTAATCCGGCGCCACACGGAGAATACATACAAGTGTCAAGCTGGGTGTGATTATAGTGCATTCCCTAATAAAGTATGACAACCAATAATAAAAAAACCAGCCAAGTGCGCGTCGGGCCACGCGCAGCGGAGGATTCAGTGGAAAGAGGGCTTTTTATCTGCTTTACAGGACTAATAACTTCGTCAAAGTAATTTTCAATTAATTTTGTACGAAATTTCCCTTTTATAAGTTAGTCGCCTAACCTACTCGTTAACTTGTGAATCCTTCTTAGCTTTTAGATTGTGACTAGTGTTCAACACATTCATGACTAATATTTTAAGTTAAAAACTCTGTTAATTAAGTTAAAACGTGTTTTGAAAAGAATAAATGTGGAGTTTCTTTGTTAGCTTCTTCTCCACATAATCCATTAATTGTGAAACTAACAACTTTGACGTTCATTAAGTAAACATTCTGTTTTTACAATGAATAAAAATATTTGAATTGAAAAAAAAAAAAAAAAAATAGCTATTATAGTTTTTCTTTAAAGTTCATTATATGTACTACTGCCCTGAATTTGTTCACTTTTCTACAATCAACCGTTTAGCAAGGAGAGGAGAGGGGGGATGGGGACGCCCTACTCTGACAAAAATGTGTGCGTTAAAGCTTAATATTTCGCAAACGGAATCCTAAATAGAAAAATGGTCTTCCTATTCCCACAATATTTTTAAACGACCAATCCGGCGATATCCCGCACTGTGAACAAAAAAAAACTCCCCCATTTAAGTGTAGGGTAGGTACCCTAAAAAAAAAATTTAAACGTTTTATTCTACCGTTTCGTCGACGTAGTTAATATATATATATATATATATATATTATTAGAAACAAGTACGAGTGACACTTAGAAAAAAAAGATGTAGGTAGTAAAGCAGGCATCGTGGCTGGCCTTGATGACGTCAGAGGGCGTGTCGTTCGGGCGGCGCAGCGGGGATACCGACCGGGCGGCTCGGAGCTCACTTTTTCGCCTTCGCTTGACGCAGACGGTCGCCTACCTAGCTCTGTTGCATTTTGTAATTTAGCTCGTTGATTTTTGTGAAATATTTATCATTTCTTAAATTAAATTTTGTGTTATTCAGTTTGTTTTTTTTTAAATAACTCCGCTTCTGATTCGTAAAATCAGAAGTGGGATACGCTTACGCGCTTTTACCGCTCTGATCCGACACTTTTTGCTTAAAAATTCACAAATTTCGCTTAAGTTAAAAAAAAAAATTTCAAAAAGTTTCCGTTATGTCAACGAAAGGAAAGAAAAAGAAATCTACCGAATCTAATTCCGCTGCTGCATTAGATGCGATTCTTGGCCGACTAAATGCAATAGAGAATAGGATAGGTGCATCGTCGACGCAGCCACCGCCAGAGCCCTTGCTGGAAGTGCCTCCATCGTTGCCACCAACGCCCTCGACGTCACGTGTGGATCGTGCATGCTCGGGAGCCGAAGTTGTTATGCATGGTGGTGCGGACACCGTGGGACCGGGTGATGTGACTGTGTCAGAGCAGCTACGAACATCAACACCGCGAGGGGACGACGTAACGGACAGGATCGTTGGCGCGCTATCAGCATTGGTCCAAGTAAGAACTTCCAATCATTTTTATGTGTCCAATTTCAACCCAGACGTGCATGACTTCGATGTTTGGTGTGCAGAGGTAGACCGTGCGTGTGAATTAAATCACTGGGACGAAAATGAATGTCTCGCGCGCGTTGGAAACTGCCTCAGGGGCGATGCGCGCACGTGGCTCAATGACTGGGTCACTAGCGATCGTACATGGAGCAGTTTTAAGCGCGATTTTAGATCACTCTGCCCGCGAAACATCGATGTCGCAAATATTTTGTTTGAGGTTATGTCTACCGATTCAAACAATTTTCCGACATATTCGGAATACGCGCGTCGTTCTTTGTTGCGCCTTAATATTGTGGCAGGTTTGTCCGACGATTTAAAAGTCGCCATTGTCATCCGGGGAATTGCGGACCCACAAATTAAGGCTGTAGCAACTAACGCGAAGTTGAAATCACACGAGCTGGTCGGGTTTTTATCGGTGTACATAAAACCAAAAAGTGATTTCCGTCATAACCGCGATCCTGTGCGTTCGTCAAAGCTAGGTGTGGGTAGGGCTGATTTCCGTAAACGCGAGGCTTGTATACCCGACGTAAAATGTTTTGGTTGCGGCGCGACCGGTCACAAGCGTGCCGATTGCGCAAAACGACCGCGACCCAATCCGGCGATCCCTGCACCCGGACAAAATTCCAATCCGACGGTCCCTATATCTGGACCGAGCCCCTCAGTCAGACCTTACTGCACGCATTGCAAAAAAACCGGTCATTTAGTTGATTCATGCTTTGTAAAACAGCGCTCAGAAGCTAGTAACAATTTAAGCAAACGAGCTAATAATGTTAACTTCTGCCGGGAGCTTGAATTGCCACCTAATAATATTGATGTTATGACCGCTGTTATACAGGGTGTGTCAGTCGACGTGCTTGTTGACAGTGGCTCAAGTATTTCTCTCATCTCAGAGACTCTGTTGAAGCACCTCGACTGCAAAAGGGCCCCCGCGTATCGTATGCTCCGAGGCATAGGTAGTCAAGAGATTGAGTCAACTTCTTGCATTACAGCCGTACTAGAATTCCCAGAGATATCGCTCGAGGTAGATCTATTTGTAGTGGGCCCTGGTTGTATGAGTACCCCTGTACTGATAGGAACTGATGTGCTTAATCGAGCGGGCGTTACATACATTAGAAACAGCGAGTCCCAACGGCTTGTCAGAATAGGTTCCGAAGCAAGCGTGACTCACGTGCGAGTGGTAAACAATGGTCATGTAGATGAGTCATTGGTTAACACTCCACTGGTAGGCGCGGAGAAAGAGCAGCTAATGGAGATCGTCAATGAGTACTCTGAGTCATTTATCACGGGTACCGCGACGTCTACCGTAAACACTGGCTCCATGAAAATAAAACTAAACAGTGACGCGGTCGTTCACTATCGTCCATACAAATTGTCTCTTGACGAAAAGTTACGAGTGAGGGCAATCATCAGTGATTTGTTGAGTAAGGGTATAGTTCGTGAGTCGGTTTCGGAGTTTGCGAGTCCTATCATCCTCGTAAAAAAGAAAGATGGTTCTGATAGAATGTGCGTAGACTACCGGGCACTTAACGCACTCACCATCAAGGATAGATTCCCCTTACCTCTTATTGATGACCACATTGACCGTCTGGGGTCTAACCAATTCTTTAGTAGCCTTGACATGGCTACAGGCTTTCACCAAATTCCCATTGACCCGGACAGCATTGACAAAACAGCCTTTGTGACTCCGAAGGGTCACTATGAGTACCTCAGGATGCCATATGGGTTGGCCAATGCACCCGTAGTCTATCAACGAATTATTTCAAATACATTGAAATCCCTGATCGAGAGTGGTAAAGTGCTCGTGTACATTGACGATGTCCTCATTCTGAGTCCAACTGTTCAAGAAGGCTTAGAGACGTTACGCCAGGTCCTTGAAACGTTGGCTGGTGCAGGTTTCTCGATCAACTTAAAAAAATGCGCTTTTCTGACTTCGGAGGTTGAGTATCTGGGACGCGTAATTAGTCAGGGTCAGGTACGGCCGAGCCCAGCAAAAATCGAAGCGCTCATAAATTCTCCGAAACCAACGTCTGTCAAGCAAGTGCGGCAGTTTTTAGGGCTCGCAGGCTATTTTCGGCGTTACATCGCGGGGTATGCTTCAAAAACGTCTAGCATAGCCAAACTTACCCGCAAAGACGAACCTTTCATTTGGGGCGCCGAACAGGATGCTGCTCGCGACTATATTATTAACTGCCTCACATCAGAACCTGTCTTGGCCATATTTGACCCGACTCTTCCAACAGAGCTCCACACTGATGCTAGCGCCATAGGTTACGGTGGGGTTTTGTTGCAGGAGCACGAAGGCAAACGTAAAAGGGTGGTTGGGTATTTCAGTAGGTCAACGCAAGGTGCCGAATCTCGCTACCACAGCTACGAGCTGGAAACACTGGCGGTAGTGAAGGCGTTGCAACACTTCCGTCAGTATTTGCTTGGCATAAAATTTAAAATTGTTACAGATTGTAATTCACTAAAACTTACAGAGCGAAAGAAAGATTTGGTACCTCGCGTTGCCCGCTGGTGGGTCTACATGCAGGATTTCAATTTTCAAATTGAATATCGAAAGGGCGTCCTTATTTCTCACGCTGATTACCTCAGCAGAAATCCTGCAGTGGTCCACCACATCCGTAAACCTACCAATTGGGCTACAAATGCTCAATCGGCTGATGAAGAAACTCGGTCCTTGATTGACCAACTTAAGGAGGGTAAGCTTGATTCGTCTCGCTATGTGTTGCGTAACAATTTGCTTTATTACCTGTATTCCCCAACAGGTGAGGAGACCAGACAACTTTGTTTCATTCCGAAGGGTCACCGGCTCAGTCTTCTCCGTATCTTCCATGATGAACATGATCATGTTGGTATTGAGAAGACTGCTGACCTGATCCTCCGTCACTTTTGGTTCCCTGGCCTTCGTCAGTTTGTGAAAAAGTATATCACGCATTGTCTGGTCTGCTTGTCTCACAAGAAAAACCCAAGGGCTCCCCATCAGCCAATCGAGTCATGGACTAAGCCTGATACCCCTTTTTCTACCGTTCATATGGACGTTTTGGGTCCGCTTTCTGAGTCGAGAGGTTTCAAGTACATTCTTGTAGTTGTGGATTCATTTTCCAAATACTGCCTACTTTACACATTGTACAGGCAGGATACGGATGAATTAAAGCGTGTTTTTAATAACTTAATATCTCTGTTTGGTACTCCGAGTTTAATAGTTTGTGATAGGGGCCGTATGTTTGAGAGCGCGGGTTTTCAAAATTGGGTTACGGAGCTGGGTGGTGCGGTACATTTTATCACACCGGAAATGCACCACGAAAACGGTCAGGCTGAGCGTTATTGTAGAACCATTTTGAACATGCTGCGCGTGGAGGTACACAATAAAGGCGCAGATTGGTCCGATGTCCTCTGGAGGGTTCAGCTAATCCTTAACACCACAAAACACGCCACCACTCAAACGTCTGCTTTACAACTACTGGTTGGAATCGAGGGCACCACTCCCGTGCTAAGAGCCTTGATACGTGATATTGCGCTTGAGAACTCAAATCCCAATAGAGAAGCTATGGCTACGTTGAGGAGGCAACGTGCTTCCGAGCTGCTTACTGCTAACCAGCATAGGCAAGATGAATACGTGAACGACGGTCGCAGGCAGCCGCGCACTTTCAAAGTCGGGGATCATGTTTTCGTCATAAAAGGATCTCAGTCTGCAGGAAAGCTAGATTCCGGCATGCGTGGCCCGTATAAGGTCGTGAAGGAGTTGCCTCATCACCGCTACGAGTTGAAGCTTCTGGCTGGCTCATACGGCAAGCGCAGTCAATCCGCCGCGGAGTTCATGATCCCGTGGCGTGGCGAGTGGACGCCCGAGGCGTGTGCAGCATTTTTCCACCGTAAGTGTTGATCAGGATTCTGTCCTGGATGGCTTTGCCGGTAGACACTTCATGTTTTTATGTTATGTAGTGTTGTTTCAGAACGCTGTTTCTGGCAGGGTTTTCCTCCCTGGGTGGCTTTGCCACGGCAGACATGATGTGCAGACGAGGGCTCACATTGTGTATCAGGATGATATTTCCTGGCAGACTTAACCTAGATCGCTTCAGACACCTCATGTTTATGCTCATGCGTGTGTTTGTTGAGGTTGGAACGGTGATGTCTGGGTGGCTATGCCACGGCAGATATGATGTGCAGACGAGGGCTCACATTATGTATCAGGATGGTATTTCCTGGCAGACTTAACCTAGATCGCTTCAAGCACCTCATGTTTATGCTCATGTGTGTGTTTGTTGAGGTTGGAACGGTGATGTCTGGGTGGCCATGCCACAAAAACACTTCAGGTACCTCATGTTCATGCTCATGTGTGTATCGGTTGTGGGTCGGGATGGTACTTCCCATGTGTGTGTGTGTCATGATTATTGTGTGGATGTATGAATTTCCCGTATGAAAGAACTTATTTGGCTTTACACTTTCAAGTAAATTGTGTGGTTGAGAATAATGACAGAGCCTTGTTCATAAACGCTTGAGCGCTCATGAGTTTTTATGGTACAAGGGTGTGTATGCGGGATTGAAGCTCCCCTGGCACCCCTGAACTAATGCGGCCAATGTTATCTCTGTTACAGCTGAAGATGAAGCGGACGAGGACGCCTCGCAATCAGGAACGGCCGTATTAGAAACAAGTACGAGTGACACTTAGAAAAAAAAGATGTAGGTAGTAAAGCAGGCATCGTGGCTGGCCTTGATGACGTCAGAGGGCGTGTCGTTCGGGCGGCGCAGCGGGGATACCGACCGGGCGGCTCGGAGCTCACTTTTTCGCCTTCGCTTGACGCAGACGGTCGCCTACCTAGCTCTGTTGCATTTTGTAATTTAGCTCGTTGATTTTTGTGAAATATTTATCATTTCTTAAATTAAATTTTGTGTTATTCAGTTTGTTTTTTTTTAAATAACTCCGCTTCTGATTCGTAAAAATATATATATGATTGATTGTAGAAAAGTGAACAAATTCAGGGCAGTAGTACATATAATGAACTTTAAAGAAAAACTATAACAGCTAAGAAGGATTCACAAGTTAACGAGTAGGTTAAAATTATTATCCTAAACATAGAAAGAAGAAAGAAAGAAAGAAGACATTTATTTAAATTGTCACAGAAACACAAATTAAACACGAAGGTACATAAACATATCGCATATTGTTTTGAGTGTTACCTATATATATTTGGCATAGATATATATATATATATATATATATATATATATATATATATATATATATATATGTTACATATATATATCTATGCCAAATTTCAACTCTCTAGTTCTTATCGTCTATGTGCTAAGCCACGGACAGACAGACGGACAGTTAGACAGATAGACGGACGGACATGGCGAAACTATAAGGGTTCCTTGTTGACTACGGAACCCTAAAAACCGGCCGAGCATGAGTTTGTAACAGGTAATGCTCAAAACAATATGCGATATTATTATGTTTATGTACCTTCGTGTTTAATTTGTGTTTCTGTGACAATTTAAATAAATGTCTTTCTTTCTTTCTTCTTTCTATGTTTAGGATAATAATTTTATCGCAGAATGCAACTTTGGTATTTTACATACTAAGTATTCATTAAATTAAATAAAAGTACCTGTGTAATAAAAAAGTAGATATTAGTCACGTTTGCTTCTGTGTAAGTAACCTTGTTTATCCGTTCCTGCTGATAGACCCGATACCAATCAGTTCGATTGCCGGGTAGCATTGATATACGGGCCTTAGGGGATCTACAAAAGCTCTGCTTCGAGCAGTGGCCGTTGTCTGTATATAATTTTTTGACCTTTATAGGTCACCAACGAGTTATTGTTGATACCTCAAAAGGTGTCGAACTGGCGAGAAACATCAATAAGTGATTTATCCATTACGAGTTAATTCACTTTCCGAATGATTGTGGCGGGAAGAGTAATGAAATAGTTTTTGGTGAAAGAAAGCACTGAATTGCCTGTTGTACACAAATGTAACATTATATTTGGAATGTGATACAGGATTGCAATGCTTTTTAACACGCGTTTATTATTTTTACTTGTAGGTATTTATTTTGAAAAGCAAGTCGAAAATATTTTGTATATAAATCTAGCAATTCAGTCACAGAGTTAGCCACTTGGTCAGGTTTGTTTGGTATAATAGCAAAAAGTTTCATTTCCGAGATTAAAGTCAGGTATTGCTGTTGAAATGTAGCTTAAGCTAATATGAAATCGACTTATTTAGAAGAGTGAATTAACTCTTATACATAAGTCGATTTCATATTTTGTAGCATAACACTTCATATTAAGGGGCTCCAGAGAGTAACCCTAGCCCACAGAGAAAAAAATCATATATTTTTTACAGATCGAATTTGCAAAAAGGGTCTGTGCACTCTCTCAATTATGTTAATAGTGATTTTTAGGACCCACGACAAAGAAACTAGGAGCACGAACCTGCGACTACATAGCGTTTATGCCAAAAACGGCCGTTTTTGCTGTTCACGCTATCTAAACACTAAACTTTGGCCTTTGCATCTACCGCCAATTGTATACCACTACTTAAGTAGATATAATAAACTATTTGTAATATCTTTCACCTGGTTGTGCAATAAAGTGTTCTCTATCTCTATCTATCTATCTATCTAATGGGATGATTTATCCAGCGTCCAGTGGCACCTTCACTCACACTAGATGGGATATCTTCCTTCACGGATAGCGTTTTAGTACATTTAAAAAACCGGACAAGTGCGAGTCTGTCCGTTCCGTAAAAAGTCGTAGGTATATACATACTAGGTGTAAATTGTTCAGGAATCGATTTTCGCAGTTTTTTCCGAGCTTTTCCCGATTCAAAGATAATTCAAAGACAATTTTTTTATGATATGATTACAAATGTATAGGTTTCAGATTTTTTCCTGTAGGTACTTGTAGTGTAAGCCGATATTAATTGCTAAATTTCATAGTTCTAGGTCAACGAAAAGTACCCTACATGTTTCCTTGAGTGTCAAATATGCATTTATTGCCGCATAAACGGTCGTATGTTTTTTTACGGTCGTATGTTTTTTTACGTAAATTTGGAATTTTGATTTTTTACAGCTTCAAGGGGCTGTACGAGAGACGTATCAACTCGATACCTCAACGCGTTTAAGAGATAAAGGGTCTTGACAGACAGACAGACGGACGGACGGACAACAAAGTCACTCTAAGATCATTGCTTCATGCAACCCAGGACTTTTAGAATGTGAGGTCAACGTTTTACTGATGCGCCATCGCGTATTTTGTAATAGGCATCAGTAATACCACAAAATGTGGTGTAAGTTTTGAGTGTATCTAGTTCGTTACCAGTAAAACACTCCCTTTTCTAGTAAATAATGAGAATAGAATTAGTGATCGGTTGTAGATGAGTACGATGCTTATAGTTGGCGAGGAGGCATATTAACATGAAGATGTTAAAATCACTAAATATATATTAATTTATTTGTGTAGAATCCAAAAATCCCGGGAACCTGCTTCCGGTTTCTCGCCGCTGTGCAATGGCATAACCGAAATAATTAAATTTGTTACTCACTGCGAAAACATGCATTTCAAGGCTACTCAGAGCATTAATTATGGTTTTTTTAATGGTCCAATGTTGATGCCCTCACCAACTAGTAACTGTAGGCAGGTTATTCACCTTAATACTAAGATACATCGTCACCCAAATTGTACTCACCTAAATCTATCATCATCATCATCATCATCAGCCATTCGACGCCCACTGCAGGACATAGGCCTCCATCATGGTTTTCAACCATGCAGGGTTTTGCCATAATCGCCACGCTTGGCAGGCGGGTTGGCGATCGCAGTATGTGGTTGGAATCTCAGGAAGATGCTGTCGCATTCTACGACATCCACGGAAGGAAATGGAGTGATGCTATTTTTAATCCGGCGCCACACCTAAATCCGATCACAGGTAATTATGTCTACAGGATTTTCACAATTTTTGTTTATTCAATTCAATTCAATTCAATTCAATTCAAATATTTTTATTCATTGTAAAAACAGAATGTTTACTTAATGAACGTCAAAGTTGTTAGTTTCACCATTAATGGATTATGTGGAGAAGAAGCTAACAAAGAAACTCCACATTTATTCTTTTCAAAACACGTTTTAACTTAATTAACAGAGTTTTCAACTTAAAATATTAGTCATGAATGTGTTGAACACTAGTCACAATCGTCCTTTAAATAATATTAATCTACTGTTTAATGCCAAACATCTTTGTCTTCTAAATAATCCTTGATGTTATAGTAAGCCTTTTTGCACAGAATGTGCTTAACACATTTTTTAAATCGCGTTGGAGGTAACTCTAATATATCTTGAGGAATTTTGTTGTAGAACCTTATACAGTGCCCCATAAAGGATGTGTTAACTTTTGCAAGTCTAAATAGTGGAAATGACAATTTATGTTTATTTCTAGTATTAACATTATGGTGGCCACCAACATTTTCGAAGTCTTTGATATTTTTTCTAACGTACATAATATTTTCATAAATGTATTGACATGCAACTGTTAAGATGTTGGTTTCTTTGAAGAAATCTCTTAGCGAATCCCTACTACCTAACTTGTAAATAAATCGGATGGCTCTCTTCTGCAAGATGAAGATAGTCTCAATGTCTGCTGCCCGGCCCCATAGTAGTATACCGTAGGACATAATACTATGGAAGTAACTAAAATAAACAAGCCTAGCAGTTGCAACGTCAGTGAGTTCCCTAATTCTTTTCACTGCATATGCTGCAGAGCTAAGTCTGTGTGCTAATTTTACAATATGTGGACCCCATTGTAGTTTTGGATCGATGGTGATGCCCAGAAATACAGTATCATCTACAAATTCTAGTTTTTCATGTCCAATTACTATGTTGTTCTCAACTACTCGTACGTTAGGTAAGGAAAACTTTATACATTTCGTCTTTTTAGAATTTAGCAGCAGATTATTTACTGTGAACCAATCTAGTACTTGCGAGAGAGCATTATTTGCATCGTCAAGATTATTTTCTTGTCTCCTTATTTTAAAAATAAGTGACGTGTCATCAGCAAATAACACTATCTCAGACATTTTTTGTACCATAAACGGTAAATCATTTATATAGACTAGGAAAAGGAGCGGCCCTAAGATAGATCACTGCGGGACTCCTATTTTTACAAGTGAACCCGAGGATTTAATACGATTTACGTCTGCTTTTTGGACCCTTCCTTCTAAATACGATCTTAAAAGATCTAAACCTGCACCCTTTATTCCGTAGTGTTTTAACTTTAGCAGTAGCGTTTCGTGGTCTACATAATCAAATGCTTTTGATAAATCACAAAATATGCCTACTGCATCCTTGCGATCCTCCCACGCGCTGAAAATATGTTTAAGTAACATAACTCCGGCGTCTGTTGTATTCCGCCCTTTAGTAAAACCAAATTGCTGGCTATGAAAGAGTTGGTAATTATTGAAATGCGTAAGTAATTGATCTAAGATGATTTTCTCAAATATTTTACTCAATACTGGTAGTACTGAGACGGGCCTAAAATTGGTTGGATCGTGTTTATCACCGCTCTTAAATAAGGGTACTAGTCTACTATATTTCATGAGGTCCGGAAATACTCCCTCATCTACACATTTATTGAAAATTTTTGCTAACGGTAAAGCTAGGACATGGATCACTGAACTAACAATTTTTACTGACATACCCCACAAGTCCTCAGTTTTTTTAAGATTCAATAATTTAAATTTTTTAAGAACGTTATGGGGCTCAATATAAATAAATGAGAAATCGTGTTCGCACGAGGAGACATGGTCTTTTAGTAATGTTGCTGCACGATCAGGTGACGAGTCTAACGGAGCTGTAGTCACGATTGGAACATTAGTGAAGAACTGTTCAAATGCTGCAGCGATATCTTCATTTGTCGTTATTATTTTGTCATCAATCTGACGACCTCGTGGCGCAGTGGTAGTGCATCTGCATACCATGAGAGAGGTCCCGGGTTCGAATCCCGGCTGGGAACAAAAAAAAAAAAATCCCAGGTCTTGGATGTTTACATGTTCGTGATGTCGTTGTTTCTGGTTCCCACGACACAGGGTATCCTAGTGTGGGGCCAGAACCAATGTATGTGCCTGTATATAAATGTTTATGTTTATGTTTATGTTTATGTTTATGTTTATGTTTATCTTAAGCGAAATATCTCGGTCTCCCAATTTTGTTTTACCCGTTTCTCTATTTATTATTGTCCAAATTGTTTTAATTTTATTCGGTGACTGTAAGATTTTATTCTTTATATGATCGCATTTAGCCTTATGGCAGACGGCCTTAAATAATTTGGAATATTTTTTGACGTGCTGTATGAATTTGGTGTCATATGTATAAGTCTTTTTGTCATACAGTTCATAAAGTGTGTCTCTACTTTTCCGGATACCCGAGGTTGCCCATTCACTAAATCCTAATTTATTCTCATTATTTGTTAGCTGCCGCAATTTAAAAACTTTTTCAAAACTACCCGACACGACTTTGAAAAAGTCTACATAATGAGCATTAGCATTTTGGTAATTTTCTTGAGTTTTTATGCTACTTTCAAGGTCTACTTTAAATGACTCTAATTTTTTACTTGTTACGGGCCGGCAGAGGATAACCTGTTCTGCGTTTTTTCTATCTATTTCAAAATGAACAATTTGACCACTGTGGTCTGACTTCAAACAATTTACTGTAGAATTATCTGAAAAGTCGCAATCGCAGTAAACATTATCTATGCAGGTGGCCGTAGTTTCGGTTATTCTAGAAGGCTCCAAGAAAATATTTACTAAATTAAACGACTTGAAAATTATTGTCAATTTGGTATTTAAAGCCGAGTCTACCAATAAGTCGATATTGAAGTCACCACAGACTATGACTTTCTTATTACTGCTGGAGGCTACCTTCAAAACATCCTCTAATATTGATTCAAATGAACTGTAATCGCTGGTAGGGGGCCTGTATATGGCTACTACAATGTGTCTAGACAGTTCAACACATGATATTTCAATTACTTTTTCAACAGAAAGTCTGCAAATGTCTTTCCGTTCTTTAAATTTCAAACAATTTTTTGCTAGTATCAAGGATCCCCCGTGCCTTGCAGACTTTCTATTGAAGCAACTGGCTATTTGATAGTTATTCACAGAAAAATTCATTTGTGTTTCTGGTAGCCAGTGCTCTGTGACGCAAAGTATGTCCACTCTATATTGTTCTAAGAACAACTCTAATTCTAATAACTTTCCAGAAAAGCCACCCTGTATATTCTGATTAGCTAAAATTAATTTATTTAAGGGGGGCTTTTCTTTTGTCTGCGCTGACAGTTTAAATCAGCGGTCAAGTTTAACCTATTTTTCACAACCTCAGAGTACAGAGGTTGGGAAGTATCAATTTTCTTACATTTTGTATAGCCTAGAGGTCCCTGTGCTATTGTCTTAACAATAAGGGGGTCATATACATTGAATGCCAATAATTTGGCAATATGTCGCTTAGAAGAGAGGGGCAGATACAATGTGTCCCTAGTTAATATAAAATTTCGAATAAATTTATTCGTATCGAAAAAAAGTACTTGGTCTCGATGACCGAAGGTCATATTATATAATAGCCGGTTTAATTTATCTATCCGGTCATTTTGTGCCTCTGAGAGAGTTTTTGAATAGGGAAAAGCACAGATGATAATTTTTCTTACTTGCAAAGCTACTATGGACTCATAATAATTTATTAAGTCACTTTCTTGAATCCCTGTGCTGTTCCCCATTAATAATACAATAGTTGTATTTCTATCATATTGTTTGCTGAGCAAAAGGTTGACTATTTGAATATAAGAGGCATTTGGCATACATACATTCTCTACATGCTGTCTTAAGCTGTACTGTAGCTTGGTACCTAAACCTACACCTATTTTGTCAGAGAAAATTAAGGTTTTAAAGGGAGTGTCTTGAACTGAGCTGCGGGTGGGCCCCGACTGCAGCCGACCATGCATTTTGCTGGCACTGGTTGATGTAGCTCTGCACCCGCTTACAACCTGACGGCTAGGCTTGCCTCCATTCTGCTGTGCACAATCCAGCTGTATAGGGGCTGGTGTGGATGGCACACTGCACGGCTGCAAACCTGGCTGCGGACTGACTTTTTCATCGTTCAGCTGCTGGTTGGAGCTTAGGTGTAGAGCGACTGGGTCTCCAGACAGGTCTGATGGTGGTGGCAGAGGTGACAAGGTCACTCCTTCTTCAGAGTCATCCGCAATCTGGACCATGTTAGACTCGACGCGTTTCAGATTGTCCTTGCTTAGAGCAATCAACCCATTTATTGATGAAATGCAGTCATTATTCTGGGTCTGTACAATTGAGTACTTACAAGTGATATCGAGTAATTGAAATTGCAGATCTTCCACTTGTAATTGTAACTCAGCCATCCCTAGCTCATGGTCCACTTTGTTGTCAAAAAGTTCCTTCTGGCATTCAGCCATTTCTTTTTCTAATTGCATCTTTTGGCGGTGAATAGGTACACTTTCTATACTCTTCCGGCTTTGTTTAATTAGTTTCTGCACCTTCTGAATGTATTTTTTTGTTTTTATATACTTTTTGATTTTGTTCGCACTGTTCATTTTCATACTACCGTTGTTCTTGGTAGTGCAAGACCTATCACTGGTTGTAGTTAGGTCAACAGTTGGTATCCCAGCTTCACTCATCATTTCATTGTACAAGGCCATGGTTTTAGAGCTTTCTTTTTGTTCTTCACGCTCACTGATTTGCTGGAGCTCATGGTGTGCCTCAGCAAGCTGGTTTTCAAGCAATTGTATGCGCTGTAGTGCCACATCATGGACATCGTGGCACTTGTTAAATGAGTTGAGCTGACGTTGTAGGTCATCCCGCTGGCCAGTAAGGTCCTGGCATTGGATGTCCAACTCGCTTAGCTCTTCTTTTAGAGCCTTGTTTGTTTTTATTTGTTTTTCTATCTCTTCTTCACTGTCCACTCGTTCTTGAAGCAGCGTGTCGCAAAGCTCTTTGCTCTTTTTGAGCTCGAGCAGGGTCGCCTTCAGCCTCAGCTCCATGTCACGTACATTTATTTTGCCCCGGGTCAGCATGTTACTCACCTGGAAAACCGGGAATCGGTGTCAGTGTCAGATCGTGAACAATAATATTGACCGATAGCGATGATTGTGACGTTTATACATGTACAGTGTGCGTTTTTGTTGGCTGAGGCTTGGTTTTGTCGTCAATTTTGCTTCCACTTTTCGTCAAGTAAAGAGAGCCAAAACAGTGCCGGTGTATGTATACGACGTATCTCACGTACGTGAGGCTATGTATAGTTAGTTTATGCAGTATAAAGTGCGGTATTAAGTGTAAAATACAAAATTAAAACAATACTCCCCGGATTTGTCGTTGCAATTCGAACTGTTTGACAGTTCGACAGTCCAGTGCAAATTATCAAGTTCTCCTTGAATTTGGTATGTTTCCACTGATACGTTTTAAATTAAACTTTAATACTAGCTTTAATTACATTGAACTACGTTGAAAAAGACACAATAAACACTAGAAATATCAATAAATTTTATTGATAAATTAATTAATCTTAATGTGAATTAACTTAACTTAAAATAAATTAATCTTTAAAATAGTAAGACCGACGCCAACCCGTCACGAAAAACAAATGTGTACAGTAACTACAAGAAACTACAAAGGGCATTAGTCTTTGAAATGCCTAAAGCCATTAGGGTCCTGTAACGGCTGAAATCGTCAACCCTTTCAGCAACATATTTCTAAAATAGATACAAGTATCGTACTTATTCGAATGTGATAGGGTGATACGTTTTATTTTACTGTGCGCGTTATTATCTTTGTGATGCGTTATTCGCGTCTGAAACTGTCTAGGCGCGTGTGTCATATGCCTTCAGCATCGTAATGCATCGGCGTGCGTTGTTGTAGTATACAGAAGGATTGCAGTGCTCACTGTCTCACCGGCCAAAGAAAATAGTCGTGATCGTCTAGTTAAGTAATAAAGACCCGTATGTTGTGTTGAGAAATGATATAGACGAATAATGTAACAATGACCGAGAAAGTAAATAATAATAAGTATGGGTATGGGTCTTTATTACTTAACTAGACGATCACGACTATTTTCTTAGGCCAATTATTTTTCAGAAAATTGACAACCCTTCAGATTATCTTTTATTCGTTTATATATTTTATTTGCGTGGGGAGGTGGCGTCACGCATTTAATTTTATTTGTGGAACCCCAAATCTTCTTACAGTCCCAAACAACACGATAGCCTTCAAGAAAGAAGAAACAAGGGCCGAGCGTGTGCTTGTTTAGGCTTGTTCAGAAAGCTAGCTGAAACGCAAAGTTTATGCACAATTTAGCGCAAGTTTTCAAACATGCGCTAGATCCAGTGTAAACTAAATTACGCTGAATTCAGCCAGAACTTAATGTAGGTAGGTACCTAAACAGGTTCAGATTATATCGATTCAAAGTACTTCATCTTTTTCTTCTTTATTTGCCGTCTCCTACCGAAGGTTGGCAACCAATTTGGCTATCTTGCTTTTCGAGGCTGCCAAGACAAACAAGGAACTGGTACTCTGTTAAAGTTACTGTCGTAAGTTGTGTAGCCATGTCTTTGGTCGGCCAAGGAGACCTGGGAGATCAAAGATATCATTCTTTTGTCTTCCAGGTCTCCTTCCTGGAATCTTGCCTTGTACGAAAGTTGAAGTAGACTGTAATTGGTGATACGCATTATATGTCCGAAATACTCTAGCTTACGTTTCTTGATGGTGTTAAGTACCTTCTTCTTCTTCTTATTCATTCTATGCGGAACCTTAGAGTTGCAGACCTTTTGAACCGAAGAACTTCTAAGCACCCGGTGGTACATCTACATCTCAAACGCTACTGTATGTTTAAAAGACACATTCTGTGTAAGTGTCCAGGCCTCTGCTTCGTATAGAAGCATGAGGAAGATGTAACCCCTGCAACACTAGCGCGTGTCTCAATGCTCTGGTTTCATTCGCAGAGACAATTTTCCATTGCCGGAATGCGTTTCGAGCTTGTTCTATTCTGCATTTGATCTCGACACTGTGATCGTCTTTATCGTTCTTCATAATTCCTAGATATTTGTAGCGATTGACCCGTTCCAAGACATTTCGATCAACACTATTAAGAGTTTGGCATCGGTGCTCTGGCATCTATAATGTACTTAGTTTTCTTTCAGTTTATATTTTTGCATCATAGGCGACGTATTCGTTCAACGCTGGACATAGGCATCTCCAACAGCACGCCACCTGTTTCTGTCCTCGGCTGTCCTCATCCAGCCTCTGCCAGCAATTCCCCTCAGATCGTCTTACGTTGCGTTTGGCGGTCCACTCGAGAACCGTTGTACCCAATCAACTATCGGTTCTTCGGCATATGTGGCCAGCCCACTGCCACTTCAATATGCTAATCTTATGCACGTTTGCTTATAGGAGGATAAACTTTATAGGTAGGTGCTGATAAAGTTTTAGGATTTCGCGAATTAGTCTTTTTACGAAATAGTCCTTTGGCGAATAAGGCAGAAAGCGAATTAGGAAATTTCAGACTCAGTAGCCATTTTACGAAATAGGCATTTGTCGACTCAGCTTCTAACCTTTCGACCAAGGCTCATTCGACACATTCGACTAGTTAAGGTGTGCGTTTAATAACCTCCAAAGTTATATTTTTAAGGTCAGATTTTAAGAGGTTAAATGGGATGACTACATTTTTAATTAAACTCCATGCAAAACAAGCCAACAGAAATGTCATACATTCGCCAAATTTATACATATTGTATACGAAAGCTAGCAAACTTTTCAGGCTATTCTAGCATTTTGTGGTGGAGAGAGTTGGCTTCAGTGGTTCAGGCAATAGGCTTGCGGTTGCAGAACATATATAAACCAAGTTGTGTTTGATTTTGCTCACTTCAAAGAATTACTGAAATCTGTTAACAACTCAAAGATCCGGAACTGAGCTAATAGTGCTTACGAAAGTTTTAGTTCGAAAATTCAAAGAAGATTGTCAAGTTCACGAAGTGTTTGTTACCAATGTTGTTTTAGTAAACAGTACCTATCAAAGCAAAAGATTTGAATACCTGGCAAAGCAAAGATTCGGTATTTGTGTTTTATTTTATTTTATTTGTTTAATAGACACAGCCAACAGATGTTAAGTTAGAAAAATGTTACAGACACATTATACAACTTAATAATCTAGCTTAACACCCAATTACAGTCATGGAACAACACTCTTGACTGACAGTTACTTATCAAACTAATTATTATCTGGCTTATAAACTTTCGATCGTGTTCGATCGAAAGTTTTTTTTTTCCAGACAGCAGTACTAATGTTATGTTCTTATTATTGATCATAAACTTTTACTTCTTTCTCGCTTTTGCTGTTATCCAAGTGTACTTGGGTACTCTGGACAACACAATATGCGACAAGGTAAAATATAACTTTCACAGTACAGATAGAAAACTACTTACACAAGTTTTCCACTGCGAACTACGCTAAACACAAGTATCAAAGTGCAACTTTCTGATGTTCCGACCTCCTTACTTCAACTAAAGTGAGAAGGGAAATGAAGGAAGCTTTCATAGGTTGTTTATGGTCTATCTAATCTAGGCTCTGGCTTTCTTGCCATCTTTCTATAGTTATAGTTTTCTTTAAGCACCCTTTTATTCTACCCTTTAGCTGTGATGGGCAAGTCAGAAGCGAAGTTCATTATCCTACATGCAAAAAAAATTATCACACTGCAACACGATTTTTTGTGGCATTTAAATGGAGCAACTTGGATCCGGTTCCTCGCGGGTTCCCGGTTTCCGCTCGTTACCCGTATATAAACATAATCGAGTGCATAGATGCAGTGCAAGGGGGGAATGTAGACGGGGCTTAAGAAGGGAGAGGACACCAATCAATGCAGTAACTAAATTGCGCATCGCATATTGCTTCCGCCCGCAGCGCCGGATCCTACGGCCCAACGTCATTGCTGGTGAATTGGTCTATTTGCAGGATCTCAGCGTGGGTATATTGAGTAACCGAAGGGTTAGGGCCGAGATTCATAAAACTACAATTCTTAGTTTATTATGACAATCTAAGGTACATTGCGTAGCAGAGTCAACTTGTTAATCTGTGGGTTAACCGTCTTTGCAATGCAAATCGAATTGTCATAGTAAACCAGAAATTGTAGTTCTATGAAATAGGCCCCTGAGTCGTGTCCAAAATACCATTCTCAGCTTTTAAGCGCACATTTTCAACAGAAACCTCACGTTCGATCGGCTAACAATTATTAATAAAAGAGCAGCAACACGTGGCCAGCAAATAAATAAAACATAGTTAGCAAATTAATTTGTTTAAGTTTAAAAAACTCTGATGATAGATGATTTGGAATTATTGCTGATCAATTGGGATTTTTTGCGGCTCAGTTTAATTATTTAGCTGTTCAGTTTTGTATTTAGTGCCGACTACTAGTTGAGGCTCAAAAAACCTTAATTGCCGACAGAAAAATAGTTATTTGTTATGCAAGGCTGCAAAGTTAATTTTTGGCGCGAGTACCTTGTATTGAAACCTGAGCAAGCGAAGGATTCTAGGATTGAGCCACGAGCGAAGCGAGTGGTTCAAATATAGAATCCTGAGCGTAGCGAGGGTTTCAAAGGTACGAGACGCTAAATAACTTTGCTGCCGAGCGCAACACACAACTTTTCACCTCACTAAAGCGAGGAAAATGTTAGGTGCAAGAAAAACAGTTTTAATAAATATTACATAACATAAGCAGCCTATATACGTCCCACTGTAGGGCACAGGCCTTCTCTCAGGGAGAGAGTATGGGCTTAATCACCACGCGTGCCCACCGCGGATTGGCGATTTCAAGCGCTGAGGTATGACAGCTCAGCTCAATAAATATTAAATTACTGTTAATTTATATCTTCGTCGCTGCTAGCTTCGCTCATATTTTATGATTTCTTTCGATTTTATCAAAAAACAAACCAAAATAATGGAAGTAAAGTGAATTCAATAAAAAGAAGAAAATTTTAAAGTTTTTTTTTTAAATCAAATTTTCTTGCCGGCCAGTGCGATTCTTTAAATGAGGCTGGCGCATGACATGAAATAAGTATTTGCATTTCAATCATCAATGGACTGGCTGCAGAGAATATAAACTATTACGAAACCAATGAGGTTCTATATATATGTAATTTATTGTACGAAACCTTTATTGAATAAAAATATTCGAATTTTAAAAACACTTTCCACGCTAGCGGATAAAGTGCGATTTTCCACGCAGATTTCGAATGATAAACAGAGCTTTTACGAGCTAGTGAGGTGAAAAAAATATTGCTGACCGACCGTAGTTGTCTGCTCTTAATAACGCGCGCGCGTAACAGGCGATTCTGCCACTGGCGACGCGTCCTGCCGCGGTGGGCGAGCGGCAGATCACGCGCGCGGCCAAGGAGGCGCAGATCTGCGTCACCTAGCAGTTTGAGCTGCTTCCCCGTAGGAGGTGGCGGTGTATGACGGCCCCGTGTCCAATATTCGCTTCGCAGTCGACCACCATGGAGAGTGGTTAATGCCGAACTTATTCACGATGCTGCAGTTATATTATCAATTTGGTTTCTGTACACTCTAATTAGGAGACACCGTGTCCATAGAAAATTTTGGATATATTCCTATTTAGGTACGTTCAAGATCTATAAATCGATCGTCTTTTTAACCGACTTCAAAAAAGGAGGAGGTTATCAATTCGACGCGTATATTTTTTTATGCATAAAAACCCGCGCGGTAAGGCGGGAGCCAGTGTGTTATACCCCGCTGCACGCCCCGCGCTTCTGCGCAGTTTGGCAGAATCTCCACGCAGGATGCGCTCCCGCACGGTGACGCGTCGGCAGTGTATGGTCCTAGGCGTGTTTTCTATACAAATTGAGATACTTGCACACGATTTACAAAATCTGCGGCCCGCGCTACGCGACGGAGCGCGCTGCAGTGTGATAATCGCCTAACGCACACCAAATCCTGAACAATTCCAATAATCTATCTTTCAAATTCCATACTAATTGCTACAGCAAACGTCAGGATTCCGACAGAATTTGTTGTGTTCTGAGGGGGTGTGCTTAATTAAGGCTCTGCACGTACTCTTAGAAATCGTTTATGGCATTGCGTTTGGACTCGCCCCACCTTTGATTAATCAGACGATACAAGTTTTCAACGTATGAGCCAATGGTCTTTATTTGTACTGTGGCAATGGTAGGTAACTGGGCTAGTCTCGGGTAGGTGGACGAAACTCGCCACCGAGGGGATACCGCGCCACCAAGCGGATCGATGGCTAACGTTACGCAAATTTTATCACGTTTATCATTTTTACCCCAGTCACAGCCCAGGTGGTAGTAAAGTCGTCATTATCATTTTATATTTGATTTATTTCGAAATATATGAAACTTTCTACCGCAGGGACAGGTGGGGATTCAAAAATTGCAATCTTCGGCACTCATTGACTTACTCACTGATGAAAGTCTAGGGTGCTTTTAATTGAAATAGAGATTTGAAATTTGGAATATAAACAGTGTTTATTGAGTAAATGACGGGAAAAATCGAAAATCAAATAAAAAAATATAGGGTGACCGAGTAATACAGGATATTAATTTGAGGGAACTACCTAATCCCTTGTAGATAGAGAAAGAGTTTGTTAGAAGACCTATCCTAATTAATAAAGAACTTTAAACCATGGCCATATTAAGCCTGCTTGGAATACATTGAATAAAAAAAACTGTATTTGACAATAGATTCATTTCCGCAAGAAAAATATATAATCCTCGCGTACCTATACAAGGTAATTTCTAAAATGCACTATTCCTAAAATACTCTATTGACTGACGAATCGTTACCGAAATATTAGAGTTTGTCATTTATAAAAACTTTTCTATGACTTTTGAAAGTTTTTGTCCAATATACCAGGGCTCTTATCTTGAAAAATGCGACATTATCGGAAGTAGCGAGATGGTGGCAGGAAATTTCAAAACTATTAAAAAAAAGTGAATTGTCGAGCTCAAGCGCGATGTTGACGACTCTTCCAAACATATCGCTACTTCATAATAAAGGCCCAGTTTTAGTTAATTATCGCTGTTTTTCTGCTTTGCAGTAGCGAAGTTTTATAGACAATGCTTTTAACCATTTGTTTTACATAGAATATACATTTCTCTATGAAAGACAATGATTTACTGAACGCTGTGACATTGGTAGAGCTCAAACAGCGTATCATCATCATCATCATCATCATCATCATCACCGCAGGACATAGGCCTCCCTCATGGTTTTCATAACCATAACAGCGTAACTTTAATAAAATTATGTAAACATATTTAAAAGCTTTTAAAGTTATTGGTGGCTATCACGGAATCATAATTATCATATAGGCTTTGATGTATAAGTTTAAGACGATTTGAGAAAAGATGGTCAGAGTGGAGTTTTTTTTCCAGCTGCCTTTTTCTCCACTACGAAGGCAGCGGCTAACATAGTAACATAGTACATTGACATTCAGCAAACAGAATGTAATTTTTTTACGTTGAAATAAATTATTGATTTCAGATTTCTGAAAAGAATGTAAATTTGAGAAAATGTTATTGAACAAAATATTTTGTAAGACACAAACTCTAATTGGGGTGTTTCATGAGTTATGCATTTTAGAAATACAAAGGAGATATTAAAAACATATCGTAACATAATAACATTACATATTTTATTTTCAAGCAGATAGATGTATATCTATGCTAGAGTCGGCCCTACGATTGATTTTGCTTCATGATCGGTGACCGTAAACGTGTTGTTGGCACAGCTCAGATAAAATCCTTTTTCTGGAATAAGAGCTGATTTTATTTCCATTCTTTTGAACTCAAAGGAAAATCAACTTCGACCTACTTGCCCGAAGAACGCCTCTAAAGCCGCGTTGTGACTGAGCGGGCAGCCTTGTGAGCATAGCTTGCCATATCCCGCCTTATTCTACGCGACGATTTGCTGCGTGAGGCTGCCTCGCCACAAAACCTAAGAATTTGCTACGAATGGACCCGTGCAAATTCAAACGTGCTTTGGCAAGGTACTGTGCGCCAACGCCAATACATCGTATCTATAAGCATAGCGCAGATTTAGGATACAGGCGTAAGGCTCTCGACTCAGAAGCAGTATTCGCGGCGAGTTCGCCCTTTCTGAACAAGGCCAAAGTCACGAGGTTTTTGTTTGTTCCCCGTTGTACTAGATAAGTATGAAATACAATTCTTGAGCAATGTCACCACCGAGCGAGGCACACAACGTCAGTCCTGCCAGAGTTAGAGCAGCAAACAAATGGAAGGGATCTTGGAGTTCGATAGAAAACTGCTCCTACACGCATCAAATCCTGGAGAATTCCAATCGTCTAACTTTCAAATTCTATACTGATTGCCATCGCTAATGTCAAGTTTACGTCAGGATTTGGTGCGCATAATTAGGCACCAGGATAATCAATCGAGTCGGCCGCAGCAGAGCTTGAGCGAGTGTAGGGTTTAGCTTACGTGTCTAGCGCGATTCTATTGCCTAGCACCCTACTCTTTCTATCAATGCAAAAAGACTTACGATTTGTCCAAGTTGAACCACTGAAATCCAATTTCACAACACCTTCATGTTATCACGAACGAAAAGATTTTAGATTTTAGAAAGATTGAACTGTTGGTTCACTATTATTTCAAAGCTAATACGTATTTCTAATTATTTTTCCATTTTTCACATTGTAAATATTGTATTTTGCTTTACTGTCAACGATTCAACTGTTAGTCAGATATTTCTTTTATTTGAATATTGTTCTTTATTTTTCTAAATTATGCCAAATAACCGTCATACTAAGAAGGTCGAATAAGGAAACTTCTGGCCTATGGAGACTTCTAGAAGACTATTCCAAATCGAAATTATGAATTTAATGCAAGAAAGAGAAAGATCTGGAATTCGAAATTATGGATTTGGAACAGGATCCGGAAACTTCCAGAAGAATTCTGACGCAGATTCAGATCGAATTTGAATTTTAGAATCGAACTACTTTTGGGGTTTAAAAGCCGCCCAAGAAAGCTTTCGAGTCAGTCTCATCCCAGCTCTGCAGAAAATCAGTAGGTAGCCAACCAACTACTCTCAAATTTCCTGGTTCTCTAACCTAAAATTACTCCAATATCTGAAGATCCGCTGGCTTAACATCTGCTATAAAATCAGCCATGGCGTGTCTCCGTGTCTTCCTGTCTCCACGGTGAGATCCTGTCTCCACGGGCTGCCTACTCGTCTCTACGCCCGCCTACTTGTCTCCATGGCGTGTCTTCGAGTCCTCCAGTCTTTGTGTCAAGAACTCGCCTCCTTGGCTTAGGCCCTAAGGTTCCCTTTTGTATATATTTTTTGTTTTTTTATTAGGTATAGATTCATTCTTTTGTTTAGTTCTAGGCTTACTGGTTCTACTTCTACGATTATACTTGTACAGTTTTAAATCTTTCTTTTATTTTCGTCAGCTTCCGTTACCAAGGGTTGTGCCTTCACACAACCCTCGTTAACGTGACACGAGACCGCAGCAGAGCTCGGGCGAGGCCGAGCGTGCGCTTGCTTCAGATTCAAGCGAGGCTTTTACGGAATATTTACGGAATAGTGTGTTAGAGTGGGATCGTAGACTTGCCATTCAATTTTAATGGAACATTAAAACTTAGTCAATGGTCCAGCTTTAAGAAGGTGCAGTCATCAGCAAGTCAGCCTTTACATTGTTGTTGCAAAATAATCCGCAACGTAACCGAGTGCACGTGGGTAAAGGTTGCAGTGCTGACGACTGTACTGGCAAACCCAGGATTTACTGGACACTGTTCACTCAGTGTCTGCTAACGCTTTATCAATCCTCGTGGAACATCTCGGAGAGCGAAGTTACTTCACTTGCATTTTAATTTGCGACGAGAAATGACAGTGCGGGTGCTAATCGAGTTCCCATCGTAGTGGTTAGGGAAATGTGGAAAACCAGGTTTTGCTGAAGAAATCGAATAAGGGAATCGTTTTCAAATGCTCTCGTATGCTCATACAATGTTATACCATTGTACGTATTCTGTACCTGTGCATGTGGAGTAGACTTAAAAATTAAGTTTGCGCTTACGTATCTAATAGTTCACTCTGAAATCACCGAGAACCGTTTGATATTATTTTGAGTCTCAATACAACCGGTCTCCGAGCACAGCGTTACAGGCACTTTAGAATTCGCTTTCATAGGCTGATTTAGGACTCGCTCGGAAATCGGATGAAACCATCCGTGATTTGTGAGTGCAAACTCCAACAGTCTCGCATTGGGAATAAATGAAAGGAAAAAAAAATCCTACTCGTCAAATTAAATCAAACCTGTCATGCTCGCAGAGAAAAAAAACTTACTTTATCTAACCATGGAGGGAGATGAGTTTTTTATTCAATATCCACAGAGCGACACAGTAGGTACGTTTCTCCCAGAAGGAAATCGATGATTTTTCCAGCTATTCTAGCATAACCAGCACGGACTCGATGAACGGGTTTGATGCAGTTTAACTCGCTTACTTATAGAATGTAACTATACATATTGGCACTCGTATTTACGATATTTTGCTTCCACACTATTTTCGTATTATTCGCGCACGTGCCTGTTAGGACCACAATAGTGTTTTAATTCACCTTAGGGAACGCACCCATACCACGTGACCAGTTTTGTGCTTCAAAATCAATATAGTCGGAAGTCAATATTCTCTCCAATGGTAACACTGCTCCAAAATTGGACTAGGGAAATGTCGCGGTTTTTCGAGCTATATTTTAATTATATTATATAGCGCGCACAGACACACTCACGCATATATTTTAATATATATATATAGATACACATATACATATGTAGATAGGTTAGGATAGTATACTTAGAATAGGTATAGCTCGAAAAGCCGCGGGATTTCCCTAGTCCGGTTTTTAATTCGATCAAAAAAAAAATGGAGGTGTTACATACCATTGGAGAGAATACTGACTTCCGACTATATTGATTTTGAAACACAAAACTGGTCACGTAGTATGCTTTCGATCCCTTAGAGTTGACTTAAGTAATTGTAAATAAAACTACTGTACAAACTAATTAATATAAACTAATACTAATATTTGTATTTTCTAATCTATAGATTTAGGTACTTTACTTGCTTATGACCTGCCTATTTAGAGCTCATGAGTGGTATATTATATTTATTGTTTATGAAGCCTGTCTACGTCTCACCGCAGGCCACGGACCTTCGCTCAGAGAGACACTATGGGCTTAATATTTCAGACACTCAGGTTTCTTCACGATGTTTCCCTTCACAGTGAGTGGTATTGCTACTACACCGCACAAGTACCTAACTTAGAAAACAAAGTCAATGATTCGTGCCGGGATTCGAACCCATGACGAAATTGAGGCCAGCGTTCTACCCCTACGATATCACCGCTTTTTAAATAAATAAATAAAATGTATTTAATACTCATCATTATTATTATTTCAAATATAAATATGAATATCTATGGAGGGTTTGTAACCAATTTAATAAACTGGCAAAGATAGGTGATCTTGATACGTTTAATTTATCAGTCCAAAGCTTGAGGGAAAAACTTAGTGCAGATTTCTTCAATGGTTAGAATAAGTTATATTATTAAGGTAGTTTCTTAAGCTGTCTTTTGTGTTTTTGCTTAAAGCGTTCAACGACGTCTTAAAATATTTCTATAAGAGACTTATAACTGGCCTTCTGTATGCTTAAAGTTTCTGTTATTCATTGTTATGTGCTGTTAGTCTTCCTAATATTAAATAAATAAAATGCAAACAAGTATACTATTAAAAATATTATTATTATTTACTATGGCCATAAACATTAACATTACTAAGGGCCGGTTTCTGAATTGAGAATTTCACTAAGTAAATATTCTGTCACGCTCTGTCGTTTGAAGTAACGTTCTGTCACGCTCTTTTCTGCATAGCGAAATTCTCAATTCAGAAACTGGCCCTAATTGAATGCGTAGTAGGCAAGCGAGGCGTCTCAGGCTACGAGAGACGCACGGCAAAGGGTGCTAATAGAATAACTAAAGTGGACGGAAACACAATTTCGAATCCCTTCAGTGACTGATCATGGATAGCGGGGTAGCTATTGAAACGCAGCTGTCTAAGGACCTACCAATGCAGGCTTTATGTTATGACCAGTGGTTAGAAGAAAATCGGACAAATGAAATGGAACAACCGGCCAAGTCCGTGTCGGACCACACGCAGTGTAGGGTTCCGTAGTTAGCCGTCAAAATGTCCGGACTCAGAAGGAGATGTTTTTTATTGGTATTATGAACATATTAGTAGGACGCCCACGGTACGGGCTGATTGATTGATGGATTTATTTGACGGATTAACTAATAACGTTATCTTCATCAAAGCAATACGAAATTTTCCTTTTATAAATCAGTTGACTATTACGTGCTATTACCTTCTCTCTAACTGTGATAGTTTTTAGGGTTCCATACCCAAATGATAAGCGACCCTTTGTGCGTCCGTACGTCTGTCACCAGGCTGTATCTCATGAACCGTGGTGTTAGACATTTGAAAATTTCACAGATGGTGTATTTTTGTTGCTGTTGGCAACCCAACAAAGCATATTTGTTTGAATGTTTTGTAGCTGTGGCAACATTGTAACCTTTTCTCTTCTCTGTGTCACCGTTGAGCTGTAATGACGTTCTAATCTACAATAAATTATTTAATATGTAAAATTTAGCGTTTCCGTGCTCCAAACCCTCCACAGTTGCCGCTATAAAAACATATAAAATAAATATTTAAGCGAGGCCCCCATACAACAAACGTGATTTTTGGCCGTTTTTTGATCGATATTAATAACTTTTTTTCTTTTAATATCGTTAGAGGTGCTACTTCCCAGATTTTTTACTGATTGAAACCAAGCCGTTTAGCCGTTTGTTATAGTGGGGACGCTCCACTATAACAAAAACATGTTTATGTGTAGGTACCTATCTAGATGCTGCCACGTATTCATGGAATGCACGCCGCGTTCCAGACACTACAGTATATACGGTCTACGTTAGAGGAGAAAACATTTCTGTAAAGACTATGAAACGATATAGCGTAACAAACAAAATGATTCACATATTAAGATGATTGAGGAAAGAAAGGGCTTAATAGATCAATCAATCAGTCCGTACTCGTCTAGTGCTCGACATAGCCCCCCCCCCCCAAGGCACAACACTCCCTTCCGTCCTTGGCCATCCTCATCCAGCTATTGCGAGCAATCTTAACATAGTCGGTTCGAGCGAGCCGGTGGGCGTCCTACGCTGTATTTGCCAGTCCGTGTTCTCCAAACGAAAACATTTGCACCCCATCGAACATCGGTTCTTCGCCATTTGTGACCAGGGTCCTTTTTGTGAAGAAACGATATGTTCGGAAGGGTCATCAACGTCGCGCTTGAGCCCGACAATTCACTCGATTCTAGCGACAAATACGGTTCTTATTTTTAATAGTTTAAAAATTTCCTGCCACTAAGTAGTGAACGCTAGAAATGCATGGCTCTTTGTTAGTCCAATGACGTCATATCATATCTTGAGATAAGGATTTGCGACCATCTCGCTACTTCCGATAATGTCGCATTTTTCATAATAAGGGCCCAGTCCACTGCCACTTTAGCTTGCTAATCTAATAGGCTATTCAGTCACCTTACTTCTTAGGTGGATTGCTCACTTCCCATGTGATCCATCAAAAGGACTCTGAGCATAGCCCTTTCCGATATTGAGGATTAATGTCGCACTTCAGTAACATTAGTAAACAGTTTGGTGTCGTGAAACAAAAAACCCCGTCTGAGCGCTGCCTGGAGGGGTCGCTCTCCTCTCCGCCTTACTGTTGGCCGGCGCGCAGGCACAGTGTAATGGCCGGCGCGCAGGCATAGTGTAAACCAGTTTAGTTTGGCGTTCGGCAGTTTCCTCAAAACCCTATTCGCATCAATATAGGGTTCACATTTGTATAATTATTGTCTATCCCGTAGAAATTTCGCAATAAAAAACATTACCTATTTCAAAAAAGGAGGTTATCAATATTAACTGTAACACGGATAAAAGCTTCCGTACACCGAGCAATACAGTCTACTTGATATCGACATTTTTGTCTAGCTAGCCGATCCGACGCGTCGCCCGTCTGCACTCACGCGCGGTGAACACCGGTCTGCCACCGAACCGGAGCGGACCGATATCCTCGCGTTTCGTAGTTATGTATATGTCGTAGCCATATTGTAGATTGTGCCATATCATGATGTGGTTAGCCATATCACGAAATGTGTCCTTTTCATGAAAAGGCCAAGTCAAACTGGCCGTATCGTTTAAGCATCAACGTTTGACGATATGGCAATCTACGTTTTGCCATATCATAATGTAGGGTACTGTAATGCTCTACTTATTGAAATTCAAATTACGGGCAATATATATTTTTATTAGTCTTTTTTTTATCGATGCCCTAGCCTAGCTGGGGATCGACTGACATCTAAAACAAAACGTAACGATTCCCTTCAAAATATTCAAAATAAGACGAGAAGGCTCTGCCAGCCAGCCGCAATTTTTTCGAGTTTTGTTCTGCTAAAGAAATAAAAATTATTTTATTACGCATTTTCGCAGATTAAAATTTATAAATTCCGTTTCAGTAAAGCTCCCTGAACACGGGCATATTTTTTGTTTTTCCAAATTCGGGGACATCGTTTCAAATACCAACCCATATTTTCTGTCGCTTCCATGGTAGGAATACACAACAAGCTAACATCAGCGCCTCTAACGGTGGATAATGGAAGTATTTTACGATATGGCCGCTAACGTTTGGCCGCATCATGAAATAGTCATGCATTTCGCTATTCAAATCGTCAAACGTCAGTCGCTCATTGATCTGGCTAAGCCATTTCATGATACGGTCAGTTTGACTTGGCCTTTTCATGAAAAGGATACATTTCGTGATATGGCTAACCACATCATGATATGGTCAATTCTATGATATGGCTACGACATATATATATATATATTGTATAGACGCGTTTCAGACGTTAGTATGAAGATGGGTAACTGTTCTTATTTAAACTGTGGCGCAGGGGTGCGGGGCTGTGCTCTCGGCAAGGGGGCTAGGTACCATCATAAATAGCAATTTTATTATAAAACTTCTATAGGCGCCATAGCCTGCCGAGTTAATGTAACATTTCGCTGCTTGGCAAAAAAAGTGTCATAACACAAAAATGTTGAATTCGAGATAATGCGACTTTTATGATTTTTTATTATTTTATACACTGATATTATAGAAATTATGGGAGTTACATTGCTGAAAATTTATTTGCAAATAGTATATCTATATACATTTCAAATAGTTTATATTTTTTAGAAATATTATGTAATTTTTTTAAGTAACTTTCAAGCTATTTTTAATTTGGGGTATGTTATGACTCTTTTTTGGAGAATTTGGAAATATTTTAGGAAATAATACTCTTTTTTATAGTATAAAAAATAAACTGTATTAAAAGATATTACTACTTTCTTTCTAATACAAAGTTACTAGTGTAATAAATTTCTTAACAATATAATCTTATGGCTTCGCTCACAGTCACATTAAATTACAGGTATCTATTAATAATCAACTAAAAGGAACTTTTCATTAAACTTTTAAATATTTTAATTTAACAATAGGTTAAGACTTAGTAAATAGTTAGGTACATTAAATGAGTATCAAAACAAGTAACAACTAGTTGTTACTCAAAGTAAATTAGTATTATTTGAATCGTGTGATTTTAAAACAACACAAGTCACATGTGTTTTTAAAATAACACTTGCCCATTTTTTTTTAATTAAATTATTTACACCTACCTATTGATTTACATTAGAAAAAAAAATGTAGTTTATTCATACAGAAATCAATATAATATGCTAAAATATTGCTGTTGTAGATATTAGTTTTTGAATAAAACAGTTTTTTCTATTTCCTGCAAAGTTGTAATGAAAGGACATGTGTCGTTTTAAAATCACACGATTCATTTATCATAAATGATTTTGTAAGCTTTCTTACAGTTGGACGACCAGAGTCACTATCTGAGCCGGAACTTTTATTTACAGACTTGGCTTCGAAATTTGGGTCTTCGACGCTATCATCGTTGTCTTCAAAATAAACATTTTCTTTATGTGATGTTTGACCTTCATCTAAAACAAAAAAGTCGGTAGGCTAAAAAACCTGCCAAGTTTCGTACCATTATCTATAAAAACGGAAACAAATCATCTCGGTTGTATGGGATTTGGAAGAATGTTAAAAAATTAGTTGTACATAACAATGTTTATTTATTTTAGGAGTTTATTTATTCAAGGATCTGTACATACTTACCTATTAGTGATCGTCGAAATCGTAAAAAAAACCATAAAATTAGTAATAGTTCATGTAACCTTGCTTTGGAATATCGTTTCCAAAAGATATAGTTGGAATGGTAGTCTGATCAGAAATGTCTTGTTGGTCTTCTTCACACGCTAGTGTGATCATCAACGCTCCGCGATTAGTCTTCATCTTTTCCTTAAAGAATAAATCAAAATAATTAGGTATACTGGAAAGAAAAATAAAATTGAGAAATGAACTATTCGCTTCAAATCATAATATCTTTTTATGAAAACAGACCGATAACACAATATGCCACATGCATCTAAAAACTTAGTTTTATTTATGCAGAAAGATAGTAACAATACAACATAACACTGAATATTACTATAATATTGTACGGTAACACTGTCATTGAACGTGTTATGACTTTATTACATTATTTTCAAATAAAATATTCCCATCATACCATGACGTATAAAAGAGACACAGGATATGACAATTTTCTTTAAAATATTTAGTATTCCACATGATTTTTTCCTCGACAAAACCGTCATAACACAATTTGATGCACTTTTCATGGAAACAATTGTATAATAAACTCCTAAAACTTACCTATAGACAGTCGCATCACACATTAATACTTTTTTGTGGCAGCACAATACACAACCGCTCTGGATCAACACAATTGTGACACTGTTCATGCCAGTCAACTGAGCAATACGGCTCAGTGAAAAAGAGAACTTAGCGCCATCTCTCGGTAACTAAGCACACCATAATAATGACGATTTTACAGTCGGTCAAATGAAATATTCGCTATCCAATGGTACAAATATGTCAAAACGTAATTATTATGTATTGTGACGCTTTTCTTGCCGGGCAGCGATTTGTGTTCGTATGTACTAAACTGTGTTTAGGTAACTTACATTTGTGATGTTTATAAATAAAGACTCTTTTAAAAAAATAAAGTATTAACAAACATAACATAAACTCACACCTGTATCCCAGAGGGGTAGGCAGAGACCAGGGACAGGTACGATCTACGATCGTGACAGATCACTTTCGCTTCCTCAACATTCATTAGTCGTTGCATGCACGCGCGCCGGTTTCGGGTACTTTTTATCTTGCCCTTTGCCAATACATCCCCTATTTGGTCCTCCTATTTGTTAATAAGTATTAACAGTATCTATTAAATAGCTTAACAGGATTTTAATAACAAAACAGACAAAACACGGTCAGGCGTGTTACGCTGGACCAACTTCTGCCGATGATGCGCTATCACAGGCGTTACATTGTAATTATACCTACCCTATACATTTTATCGTATGATAGAATCGCTTCTGATTTCTCTATGTCAGTCTAATGTTGGATTTAAAATCTGGACACCGCATTGATCTTAACAAGCTCTTCCTTTTGCTTAGCTTGCAATACTCTGCTTCGGCGGACATAAATATAGGAGATTCTGTAAAAAGAAAAAAAATATATCAAAGGAAAACTTAGCCAGGTCCACACCATGAATTTAGGGTGGTTTGAAACGTGCCTTAATAATATATGTCAAATACGCTAGGTTGTTTTTTTAAAACAGGCACTTTCTAAAAATATTTTAACACAAACTCGAATCAAGAACCATTAGTAGCCAGCCAGAGCGGTTGTGCGTGCCGCGGGGGGTCCGTGGGTCACTACTCTGATAGACGGAGAGACGTTACTAATCGTTCGCTTTTATGTAACAAGTTTTCTTAATTTGAAACCATTATATTCTTTTTGTTAACCCGTGCTGAGGACAATTTTAAAAACTTAGCCTCTTTATGGTGAAACCATTGTATAGGTTGATGTGCTGTCGACTGTACTAGCATCAAACTTGCTCCTAATTTTGCGGTTTGACGAGATCCAAGCGTATACTTACAAGAAGAGCACAAGAGCAAAGGCAGTTAATGCCGCGTCAAACATGTAGAAGGCGCCGGGGAAATATTCTATAGTGTTGATGTAGATAGAGCTCGAAGTTGGCATGTACACGGCTGGTGCTATCGCCTCCATCACGCCGATTACTGAGTTGAGTTTTGCTGCAATTAGTAAACATTACATTACTTTACAAAAACTCACGCCTGTATCTCGGACGAGGAGGCTTGTCAGGGTTTTCTACTTGCTACGTTACTGACAAGCCTCTTCTTATAAAACCTTTCCACGACATAACCGTAATTAGGTAATTCTTAAAAAAATAAATAGTAATAGCTTTCACAGAACACAATCACTGGTTCTAGGCCCAAACTTGGATTCCCTGCATCATGGTAACCAGGCGAGGACATGACAAACATGGAAATACACCCCTCAGGGTGGGTGTATTTCCATGATTGTGATGTCTTCGCCTGTCATTTCTACAAATGTACGGCGGCCCCCAGTGTCGCCACGTCACGTCACGTCTTGTTATTGTATTTCCCATTCTCTTCATCGGTGTGACCCTTTGGAAAAACCGTAATATTGCAATTATCCATGGACATTTTTATTTTTGAAAATAAAAATTTGAATTTGCGAAACGGAGGGGTTGTAGGAAGACAGATTTATGTGGGTGGAAGGACCGGTAAAGGGCATCCTAGGCGGACATACGTTGATAAAATTTAAGCTGTAGGGGACGTACTCGAGAAACCGGCGTGCATGCCGGACATCCACGCACCCTGGTTTGTGGTACTCTTTATCTTGCCCTTCGCTTATACACCCCCTAGTTGGTCGACGCATGTCTTCTTGAGACGTCCCTTACCGAGTCTTGCATACACATTCACTTGCATTTATTAAAGCATAAGCAGCCTCACCGGTGTGAAGTTAGCTGACAAACTTAGCTGACAAACATTGCTGACACTATTACACGACCAAATAAAACGGTCGTTTTTAAAAAAGGCTTTCATAAGCCAGTAAGTAGGTACGACAAAATGCCTATGGCAATAATAAATTTATAATGGTATTAAACGGTCAAGACCGAAGACCAAATGTTATATTTAGAATTAAGAAATACTGTCCCATCAAAAAATATTCTGAGATAAGCTCCTCACAACTAAGCTAATTTGGGGAACATTCTGACCGTAAGTAATTGTGACAATAAAAGATGTTAAAACATATCTTAATTATGGCTAAATACCGTAGCATAGCAGTGAAAACGTGAAGAAATAAAAAATATTCGCAAAATTTTCAGTACGCGTTTATGTTTCTTATTGGGATACTAAAAAAATTAGAATTTCTAGAAGGCTGGATCTTAGTTATTACGGTTCCTTAGATACTAAGGAAACTGTTAAGGTATAAATAGAAGCATCAAACCCTTCAGTTTTTGTGATAAAGTGGAGCAGACAAACAATTTGTGAGAAAAATCTCTCCGGAGTTGCGCCCTCGACGACATACCGCAGAAAACAGAATTTCTACCACTTTAGAAATACAAAATTATGATTGCATAGACTCTTAAGTATTTTAAATAAATCAATTTATACCTTCAGACCATTCAATTTTTCTGAAATCAGGCGATAGACAAAAATAATGGACAAAATTTAAAATAACCTTTGTGTTTTTGTTGAGATATACAAAAAAAACGAATTTCTAACAGGCTGGATTTATATTATTTCGGTTCCTTAGATACTATTTAAACTACTCAACTATAAATTGAGACATGAAACCATTCAGTTTTTGTGATAAAGCGGAGCTGACAAATAATTTGTGAGAAAAATCTCTCCAGAGTTTCTTTCTGGGCGACGTGTTGCAGCAAAACGAATTTCTAACACTTTAGCAATGCAAAATTATGATTGCATAGACTCTAAAGTATTTTAAATAAATCAATTTATATCTTCAGACCATTCAACTTTTCTGAAATCGGGCGATAGACAAAAATAATGGAGAAAATTTAAAATAACCTTTGTGTTTTTTTCTTCAGATATACAAAAAAAAACGAATTTCTAACAGGCTGGATTTATGTTATTTCGGTTCCTTAGATACTACTTAAACTACTCAACTATAAATTGAGACATGAAACCATTCAGTTTTTGTGATAAAGCGTAGCTGACAAATAATTTGTGAGAAAAATCTCTCCAGAGTTTCTTTCTGGGCGACGTATTGCAGCAAAACGAATTTCTAACACTTTAGCAATGCAAAATTATGATTGCATAGACTCTAAAGTATTTTAAATAAATCAATTTATATCTTCAGACCATTCAATTTTTCTGAAATCGGGCGATAGACAAAAATAATGGAGAAAATTTAAAATAACCTTTGTGTTTTTCTTGAGATATACAAAAAAAAACGAATTTCTAACAGGCTGGATTTATGTTATTTCGGTTCCTTAGATACTACTTAAACTACTCAACTATAAATTGAGACATGAAACCATTCAGTTTTTGTGATAAAGCGGAGCTGACAAATAACTTGTGAGAAAAATCTCTCCAGAGTTTCTTTCTGGGCGACGTATTGCAGCAAAACGAATTTATAACACTTTAGCAATGCAAAATTATGATTACATAGACTCTAAAGTATTTTAAATAAATCAATTTATATCTTCAGACCATTCATTTTTTCTGAAATCGGGCGATAGACAAAAATAATGGAGAAAATTTAAAATAACCTTTGTGTTTTTCTTGAGATATACAAAAAAAACGAATTTCTAACAGGCTGGATTTATGTTATTTCGGTTCCTTAGATACTACTTAAACTACTCAACTATAAATTGAGCTCGCCATCTAGCGGCCATCTACGTAACCTTCACAGCGTCGATGTCATGTCATTAAATGTCGATGTTAAACGCTTTTTGTTGGTTTCTATAGATGGCGCTGTTCTCAAATTCGATCTTTGTCTAAGGTTGTATAGATAATGGTACGGAACCCTTCGTGCGCGAGTCTGACTCCACTTGGCCGGTTTCATGCCTTGCGCTGATTTCCTCTAATCGTAAGTAATGTTTACGATATTACAATTAAAGGGCTATTCGCAATACAACGGACCAGCGATGTGCGGGCGTAACCATACAAACTAAAATAAACCTTAAATACGTTGAAGGTTACAAACTACCTAAAAAAACCTTTCCCGTCACGTGTCCCTTAGCCTTTAGCTGCCCTTCGGCCGCACGTGGTCGGGCTTTTTTGCACAATGTATTGTATCCGCGGTGGACACGCGTGAGACGTATATAGGCTGCATAAAAAAGTCAGTGTTGTAAACTGACTTCATAATTTAAGGATTATTTTAGATCGATTAGATTTCAATCTAAAATAATCCTTAAATAATGGACCGGGGTCCGTTATAAGATGGATAGACCTTAATTTGCGATTATGCGCGTTTTCGTGAAAACGGTTGAGCCGTTCGCGGTTAAAAAAGTACTTTTTTTGAAATTTTTCGGCCGTCTTAAAATTGCTTCTAATGATTTAGAAAAAATACTATGTCAAATATTGCTAATATTTATCTTAAGCTAGCTTAGTACCCAAAACCTCGTTTGCACGAAATACGGACAAAATTACTACCTTTGTTATACTTTTTTGTAAAGGCTATTTTGAACCAAAACATAAGCAAAATGTTACCTAAATCCTTTCATCCATTTATGCATAAGTGTGTCGTCTAATATTAAATAAAAAAACCTACATCTATATGGAATGACTGCGTCGTTGGTCTAGCCGTTAAGGCGCTTAGCTACCAAAACAGAGGTCGTTGGTTCGATTCCCATTGGAGGCCGACGCACATTTGTTCACATGGCCTCAGTCTGAGTGTATTTTCATGTTTGTAACGTCCTTGCCTGGTTACCATAGCACAGGGTATCCTAGTTTGGGACCAGGTCCAGTGATTGTATTGTGTGGAAGTTATTATTATTATTTTAAGAAGAAGAAGAACAAGACACATCACAGAAACAAAATAAGCAGATAAGTAACATAGTTAGATAGATAGAATATTCTTTATTGTACACAGAGATTACATTACCAGAAATAACATATTAACATAATATGCACAAAAACAGAAAGGCAACTAAATACACAGCGGACAAATCAAATAAATGAAACACGATCACCGTGTGTCTAAGTTGCTACAAAAGGCAGCTGACTCAGCGTTGTGCTGAGGAAGTGATCCCTCAGCACTGATTTTCAGGCAGAGCCTACGGTAACTCATTACTCATTTGACGCTACAGCACGCTCAGTTTCCTTACCAATATCCTCAGTAGGTACAACTTTGCTGATCATGGACCTCAGGATTGGGAGGCTGCAGCTACTGAACATGTTGAAGAAAGGCGCGGAGTAGAACCACTGTCTGTTCGGTGCGAAGGCGAACATAAAACATCCTGCTATCCTGCTCATTCCCGTGAAGAATCCTATGTTGCAGTCTTCCACTTTCAGCCTCTTGCTCAGGATGCCTATGCAGAATACTGTACCTGTTCGAGTAAGATTGTATAACATGTTATTGAATTAAAGAAAAACCTGAGAAAGGTAAAGGAAATTAAAGTAAACTTTATATTTCACCATAAAAACAACAGACAGCGTATTATAAGCCTTGAAGGCTTTACAAAAACACATAAAGGCTATTGGTACAGTATCAATTCAGCTAATTGGTCCTGCATTATAGATGTTAAGCCACTTTCCAATGAGATATTTTAAAGATAAAGACGTGCAAAAGTCAATCTCTGAGCATAATTTATCTCTGTATCACCACCAGCCCAATGCTACCAACTGCTGGGTATAGCCTTTCACTCTTAAAACTTTCCCTTGCCTTGGAATCGTTACATACCTATATACGCATACGTAAGGTTTATCCTCATTACAACGGGCCAGCGACTTACGGTGCAGTGATAGTATTAGTATTGTTTACTTGTTTTCTCTGTGTTTCTGTGAAAATTTTAATATATGTTTCTTTCTTTGTTATTTTTCCAAAAAACTAGCTGTCCCGGTGAACTTCGTCACCAACTATTGCCACAGAATCTGCTTGTACGATTCTTGCACAATGCCATCTATTTTTAAAACACAACATTCGCTCACGAATGAATATTATCCCACGGTAAACGCATTACCGGAATATCAAGTCTGCTATGTCTCAATTCAGGTCTTTGTCTATCTGTATGCCAAGTTTCATGTAAATCCGTTCAGCCGTTCAAACCTCCAAACATTTTTACAAAATTTCACATTTATAATATTAAGTAGGATAAAAGAGACCATAAATCATTTTATGGATCAGGTTATAGACTACAATACCAGCGCAGAAAACTCCGGCACCGTGGCGATCGACGGGCAAGTCACGGGCTTTTTTGCAATCGTGCACGCCACACTTCGCCGGCCCGTTGTAACATGGATAGACATTATGTATGTGAATTTATGTATATTATTATGTCAGTATTTAGTGGAATAGAAAGTAAGTGAAATAAACACAGCATACAAACCGCACAAGCCGAGACAGATGATGATGGTACCGTACAGGCTGTACTCGACCTCCGTGAACGCAAACTTTTTGATCGCGTACAAATATGCCACTTGAGAGTCGCCTGTAAAAGATAAACAGTTCAAAATCAATGTATAAAAAATACATGAAAAACACACTTTGCGGGCAATTCAATAAAAAGTAAAAATAAATTTAATCAGTAATTTCTACATTTGGCGAAAAAGGCGTAGACACGTGTAGGTAGACACTCAGCGGTGGGCTACCGATAAAGTTTCAAGAAGTTTTCGATTAAAAAATGTTAATATTACCAAATCATACATTGTTCTGTATACTGCAGCTCTATCAGGGAGTAGTCTTCATTTGTGTCAGAGTTGTAAAAACGTATAAAAATGAAAAAAAAAACCGACTTGAAAACCCTACAGCTACCAAAAAGTTAGAAATAATTAAAATAATTACAAGTATGTATACACGTAGGTATTGTACCCAATAAAAGTCTTTCATCTTCTTCTTCTTCTTCTATAAGTATAATTTGTAGTCGGTGCCCAAAATATATATGCTGGTCATGAAACTGGGCATAATATCTCGTGCCCACTATATTAATAAAGTTTTTATACGTATCAATATGGGTTTAAAAATTTTGGCATAGCTATTGGAAAAAAATGTTTTCATGTCCGCAGCTTATGACAAAACTTATAAAATGCACAGAGGATACAAACAAAAGCAAAACATGATACATGGTCAAATAAAACTATGTCCATAAATCGAACTTTCACTCCTCCCAAAACATCACTCAACGACATTTTACCATCGACTTTTAAGCTTGTTTTTGTATCTGCGGTCCATAATGGACAGAAGAAGTTACAGGACAGAAAATACGCGGCACACCATGAAACTTATATAATATTTAAGTTTCATAGTGTGCTGCGAACTTGAAAATTTTCAAGTGCACTAATCATATTACTGATGGAATTCACTTTTTCAGAGCACGCATAAAGATTAGTTGAATTTTAAAATTACTCAGCGCATGGAACTAATGGAAAGAATGTGTCACTAGTTCTATAATTGAACTTATTAATGGAACTAGTAAGTTGCTCACTCCTTATCTTAAGCCGTTGCCTCACTTGGCCACTCGTATTTGCGTACATATTTGGCAAATATTAATCAACCTGGGCTTGAGTCTCTAAAATACTTAATGAACAGTCATACTAGTCAGCAATGGTTTTTTCATTGCGACTGTTGGTAGTCTATTTACCATTCGCATTCTACCAGTATAACCCGTGCAGCTTAACTTGGCACCACCTATTTAATTTGAATCAATCTCTGATCAATACATGACATACAATATTTTTTTAATAATAGGGGTTAAAGTATGAAATTGCCGTTTTATTGCAATAGGTTCTTTGAATTGACATAGAATCTTCATGGTTTGAGGTTTTCGAATGAAACTTTTTTCAAATGGTTTCTATGATGTTCTTTTTTTAAAAAATGTGAAACATTTGAATATCGACTTTCAATTGTTTTTGTTATTCAATTTAGAGAAGAAAGATGGATACTGCGAAAATTCGAGTCATTTTTGAATACTGTTGTGGCATTTGACCTGGGGTCAGCCATTGCATTTTTCTTTTCCGGTTATCATAAAGATTTCATCACATGTTACAATTCGATCCAATATTCCTTCATTTCTGTACCGGTTCAACAAGGCAAAACAAGTTTCAACACGCGTTTCTTTCTGCAGATCAGTCAAATCATGAGGCACCCATTTTTCGTATTTTTTTATTTTATTGATTTGACGCAAGTGAGTCAATATTGTGGGTAAGGTAACGTTAAACCATGCCGCTAATTCCTGGGTAGTTTGACTAGGGTCGGCTTCCACTATCTCTCTTAATTTGTCGTTATTCACCTGTGTGGGCGGTCTTCCTCGTGGCTCGTTCTTTAAGTCGAAATTTCCATCACGAAAGCGTTTAAACCAAAATCGCACGGTGCGTTCATTAGTAGACCCCTCTCCAAACGCAGCATTGATATTGCGGGCTGTTTCTGCCGCGTTAGTTCCGCGTCGGAACTCGTATTAAAAAATCACTCGAATTTTCGCAGTATCCATCTTTCTTGTCTAAATTGAATAACAAAAACAATTGAAAGTCGATATTCAAATATTTTACATTTTTTAAAAAAAGAACATCATAGAATTATTAAAAATTTATAAAACCATTTGAAAAAAGTTTCATTCGAAAACCTCAAACCATGAAGATTCTATGTCAATTCAAAGAACCTATTGCAATAAAACGGCAATTTCATACTTTAACCCCTAATATATTGTGTGTAAACGTCCCACTACAGGGCACATGCCTTCTTTCCGAGAGAGGGAGTATGGACCTAATTACCACGAGTGCCCACCGTGGATTAACAATTTCAAACACTGAGGTAAGTGAACACCGCAGACACTCAGGTTTCCTCACGATTTTTTCCTTCACAGGTAGCGAATGGTAATGCTACTACAACTTCACAAATATACATAGCTTAGGAAGCCGTGGTAGCGCAGCAGTAGAACGCCGACCTCATGTTCGGGAGGTCGTGGGTTCGTATCCCGTCATTTTGTTAGTCGGTCATTTTGTCGACGTGCGTAACACGCGACGATTTTTTTTTTGCCGTTTTTTGCTATTTTTTGCTATATATTATATTAATAACGGCAACAGGTAGACGCTTAAAATATTTCACCAAAAATTTAAATTACGCAACTTACGATTTGCTATTTGCTAGTCACGTCTACAGTCACACAATCTACTGTTAATAATTGTGAAAAAAAGAAAAAATTGGTTTACTTTTCATAAGTGGGGGTTGAAGCTTTCCTAGTAATATGTACATTTCATAGAGGTATATTGTTGTTTTCTTTTACATAGTTTTTGATCGACAAAAGTAGTGACTAAAATTAATAATTTTGGAAGCTACTTTGCTTTCTCAAAAACTTGGCAATATTCATAAATATACAAGTATAGTATAATTCATATTAAGTGACTTAATTAATTTATAACTGATAAAAATATACAAATAACTAATTCTATATTTACAAATAAAACACCTGCCCCAGGTCACTGTCCCGCGGTAATGAGCCCAGAACGCTGGCGACGTTACCTCTTTGGATGGCCAGGCTTATCCTCTGGCCGAGGTACGCGCCGGCCCTCTGGTCTCCCGATGCGGCGATTAGGCGCGCCGCTAAGTCTTTGAACAGCAGGCGCGCCTCTGGGCCCCAAGTGCCTATGGTTTCGACCCCAAACGGCGCAAATATGTAATTGTTTCCTATTGAACCGTATTTGCGCCGTTTGAGGCTTTCGGCCGCGCCAGCCGCTGAACCAGCGGCTCTTCCACTCTGGGAAACATGAGAGGGTGCCAGCGTGTCAACGCATGTAGTGTCCCAAACTAGCGGCCTCCCATGTTTCCAGGGGATCAATGTCATTCCATCGGGCCTTTTACCATCGTCGCGGATGATGCCTGGAGGTTCCAGCGTGGCCGGAACCCCGGCTGTGATATTATTGATTGATAAAACGAGTATAGTGATAAAATTATTGATTGCACATGAAATTAATCTACAGAAAGGTGATCTAAATACTAAAAAGCATTTTCTACCATGTGATGTAGATATAGGAAGGGGTGAAATCACATGCTTTTTAGGGTCCCGTACCTCAACAGGAAAAACGGAAACCTTATATGAATCACTTTGTTGTCCTTCCGTCCGTCCGTGCGTCTGTCTGTCAAGGTCCTTTATCTCGGAAACGCGTGAGGGTATCGAGTTGAAATTAAAACCATATACTCAAGTCTACAGCCCCTTGAAGCCGAGAAAAAATCAAAACTTCAAAATTAAAGTAAAATAGTTACGGCCGTTCGAGTCGCAAAAAACGTATATTTCGACACTCTTAAGGGAATCAACATTTATAGGGTACTTTCCGTTGGCCTAGAGCTATGCAATTTGGCAAGTAATATCGAACAGGGAACCATCTAATAGCTATACATTTGTAATTAAATCATTAAGAAAAATTGTCTTTGAAATTCGGGAAAACCTCGGAAAACTGCGAGACTCGATTCCTGAACTATTTATAATATGTAAGTACCTACAAATTTGTACGGAACCCTCGGTGGGCGAGTTTGACTCGCACTTGTCTGGTTTTTTTTGTGGTGATTCAAATTTCTAACCAGACGCCGAAACGCATTATTTCCGTCGTTTATCTGCACACGTATACATAACTGTTTTAACCTTGAGAAGTCGATAGCATTTGTGTCCACAATAACTGAAGTCGTTAGCGACGATAGACAATGAGACACATTTTCTTTATAATACTTTGAAGACAAAAAAATATTTTGCGACAGCCTCGAGGTAGTTTTTGTGAACGAGAATGGAACAAAAAAAAGAAGTATATGTTTTCGAGGGGTCTTTCACCGTTTTATTGATTTCAAAATCTCGGTACTAAAAACAAAGTTATACGAGTATCGAATCGGTTATTAGGTATTAACGTCGCAAACGTTGCGTTCACTTACGTATTTAACGATTCAACTTGAGTCAAACAGGTTTTTAAACAACCTATTTTCTAAATTGCATCTTAAGCTGATATTAATCACGCCGTCAAAATGGCAAGATAAAATACCTAAAATATTTTTTTTGATGTACCTCCTCTGCATCTAAATTGGAGATGCAATTTATTTTCTAGTCTTCATCGTTGTATTGTTCGTATAAAAATATTGTTCGCTTATACTCGTAAAAACCATTTTTCGATTGATCCCTAAAGTTTGCGAAATTTTTGTTAGAGTTGATTAAAGAATCGTAAAAAAATTCAAGGCTGTAGGGAATACCTATAATTAACTTATGAACTTAACGGGAAAACTATCGCGCTTAAGTAGGCTTCTCAAGTTAAAAATATTTTTGCACTCAAGCTGATAGGTTTGCTATATCAAAAAAGTTTTGGCGTGGCCAAAGGCCGAATACCGTGTAGGGTGGACCCCGGTGCGTTATAAATACCTGATACACTATTTGAATTTTATTGTGTGTTGCTCAATAAAATAAAATAAGTAAATAAATACTTCCCAAAGCAGCATCGGGCAAGGCCCGGAGCATCAAACGATGCGGGTTTTGTCACCACTGCAGAGCTAGGTGCTGAACCCTAGGGAAAAGATAAGTTTGCGGGAAGAAATTTCTATAGTTCAGGAATCGAGTCTCGTAGTTTTTTCCAAGCTTTTTCCGAACTTCAAGACTAATTTCTATTATTTAAGGTGGGACGATTCCCATACAAATGATTATTTCCAAATTTGTTAAAAAAAACGTAATTATACACTGAAATTATGTCTATCTGCATTAATTAAGATTTTTATTTGCGCCAATACATATTTCCTTCAATAAAACAGTAGTTTAATAGGTTAAATAAGATCGATAATGTTTGTACGAACTCATTTAAGCTATTAGGCCACAGATTTTTATAAGAAACTGTATATTGGCGCAAATAAAAATATAAATTAATGCAAACAGATTTAATTTCACTCTATAATTATGTAAAATTTTCAACAAATTTGGAAAAGTTCATTTGTGTGGGAATCGTCTCACCTTAATTACAAATGTTGAATTTAGTAATCGATGGTAGCCTAGTGGGTAGAACATTGGACTCGGAAGCGAGAGACCCAGGTTCGATTCCCAGTGAGGGCATGTACCTATGACTTTGTTTTCTAAGTTATGTACATATGTGTAGCAATACCACTCGCTAACCGTGAAGGAAAGCATCGTGAGGAAACCTGAGTGTCTGAGCTATTCACGTACCTCAGCGCTTGAAATTGCCAATCCGCGGTGGGCACGCGTGGTGATTAAGCCCATACACTTTCCCCGAGAGAAGGCCAACTCTTTAATGTAGCGTGGCTTTGCTTTATTGGGTTAGGTGAGCGACCGATGTCTAATATATCGGTCATTCTCCCTTCTGGAATGCCTTATGAATTATGTACAGCATGGTTCAAAAGTACCACTGTAATCAGGCGTAGGCCCAGGACACTCAGAAAACATGATTTTGTGACAATACTACTGTCTAATTTGATAGAATTTAATGTATAGAGGTACTATTAACTAATCGTAAAAATATGGCTTACTTTTTAACCAATTTACCATTGTATGTTAGATTCTGAAGAGGGACGTGTCACGGAATATCAGATTTGGGGCCTTCTGGATTTTTTCCAGTATGTTTTAGAAGGCTTTTCTAAAAACTTGATGCTCTCCAGGTAGGTGAACATCCAAACTAGTGAACATCCAAACTGTGTGGTATTTTTGCAGAATTTTATTTTAATATTTAGGCAGTGGTCCAAGCGGGGCCGCTGAAAATCTCACCCATGAAGAAATGCTCATGAGTTACTAGATTAAGTTAGATTAAGCCCCAGTTACGCCGGACCTTTCCAAGAAACCTAGTACAGTGTGGCGGCAACAGTGAAGAAGTACCTGTCAAGGATTTCGCGCTGCTGTTGCGGTTCACCTTGCAAGTATCAACGCTCTTTGGGGATCTTTGCACGTAAAGCCACCGATATTTATTACTTAACGAGGAAAAAAAACACTTTTGTTGACATTTGAGAGCAAACAGCCGACCCTTGTCATTACCGAGATAAAAGTCTTCGGTGCATTAACCATTGTGACATTTTTGTATTTGTTTAAAACAGTGTTTCTTGTTTTAATTTGTATGGTTTCTAAGTATTTATGTCTTACTAGCTGTGCCCGCGACTCCGTTCGCGTACATTTCGATTTTTACGAAGCAGCATTTGTATGGGGGCCACGTCTTATCATAACTGGAGCTAGAATTTAAATAGCCTATCCTGTGTCCCAAATGTCTATATGTTTTTATACCAAATTTCATCAAATTCGGATAATTGGTTTAAGAGTTATGGAGGAACATACATACATACATACACACATACAGAAAAAAATTCTAAAAATCGTGAAATTAGTTTCAGTGTCATATATTGAGCCTATAAACACAATATCTCTGAAAACAAACTAACTTACTCCATGACCGACCCTTACAGATTTATTATTAGTATAGATATAGAATAGATGCCTCTTATCTCAGGTATGTCAATGCCGTTTTACGTGCTAGTGAACTGTCGAATATATCCCGTCGGATATACTAATAAATACACATGCCTTCATACTCGAATGTATATTGCAATACGTCCCTCTATAGAGCACAAGCGTTCTCCGAGAGAGAGAGAGAGAGAGAGAGAGAGAGAGAGAGAGAGAGACGCCATGCTTTATCACCATCTATTTTATTTTAGTAAATTTATTTTCTCTGGGCACGGAGCCCACTGATCTGGCGTCTAGCTCTGGCATTGCGCGGACATTATTCTGTTTCATTGAAACACCGTACCAAACTCACGGTCATAAGGTCATTATATGAACACACTCAACGGCCTTTTGTGCCGTGCAGTCGTTTGCAGCGAGTTCGCTGTCAGTTCCTTCGCATGCCTGCGCCATGTCCGCGCCAGATCAGTGGGCACCGCGCCTAACACTCAGGTTCCACCAATCAGCGAATGGTATTACTACTGCAAAGTCACAGCTATTGGAACATCCGGGTTATCCGGAACAGTCGATCAGCCGGGTTTCAAACCCAAAACCGCGCGCAGGTAGCAAATGCTTTGCCCACCGCTTTCACCGCTTCTTAGTTGCTTACATTGTTTTTTTTTTTATAGGTGTATACGACTACTTGACGGGTCTAATCGCAATATTAGACTCTGGGTCTACAGTCGTTCCAACCGTTTATTTAACTTTTCACAGCTCGATTTAGTGACGTTCCTGAAGTTGCCAATTCGATTGTTTTTGACAATAAATTTTAGTCATGTTGAAGTTTTAATCGTTTGATGTCATTGGTATTTTATTTTTATATTTTTTATAGTTTGTCCGTCTCAGCGTGATAAACTAAAAACTATCGAACATTTCATATTATTTTGTTACTTATAATATTTAAACCTAATTTCTTCAACCGCCACAAGGCGGTCGCCGCAAAAGGTAGGCCAAGAAGACGTTGGCGAGACGACCTCGACCGACACAATGCCGGAGTGGTCTGAGGTGGCACAAGACAGAAACATCTGGTCTGAGTTGGAGGAGGCCTTTAACCAGCGGGACACAAATGAGGCTACGTAAAACAAAAAAAAACGTTTATTGCACATAAGTAAAAATACAATGGCAATTTGGCAGACTTAATGCTATAAGCATTTTCTACCAGTCAACCACAGGTGGTGCAAGAAATTAACTGAAAGAAGTATTGATCTTTGTAATAAGATAGGTTTAATATATTTATGAAGAAAAGGGTGTCCATGAAGTGTTGCAATTTTTGAGTATGGTTTCCTGTCGAATAAGTAAGAAACTTCATGGGTGTGCAATCTGCATTTTTCAAAAGTTAAATAAACGGTTGGATCGATTATAATCGCAATATTCAGACTAAAGTTGCTAAGATCACATGTTAACTATACTCTACTACAGCATTGTAAATCAATGTTATACTTTCAACAGAAGTCATGTACATAACATATCTTACTTGTAGAGTCGACAGCACGTCAATCTTTACATGAAAGAAAGAGAAAAAAAAGACATTTATTATAACAACAAGACACATCACATTACATTTACATTTCAGGTGACTTCGAAACTAAAATGTAAAGTTTGATGTGCATTCCAATAATCAATGGACGTGAACTTTATGACAAAAAGAAAAAAATAACTTGCCGTAAAGGGGTCCAACCATGAGCAGGTACAATACTACAATCAAAAGTATTTGTGTTCTTGCTCCAAACTCGCGCTTTCGGAAGGCCACGGTAACAGTGTTGTACACCAACCCTAAAACAGCGGTGATAGCACTGCACAGAGATTCACTCGAATCGCTTGATGAATCCTCATTGTCACTCACTACATCATGAAGCTTGAACAGGCCGTAGAGAAACGCAATACAATGCAGACACAAGAGCAAAGTAAACATTCCATAATACCCGATAGCGCGCAATGCTATGCCACTCAACGCGGTCCCAGTGGGATTTCCGAGACTGACAAATATCGCCGCAATTCCGAACCGAACAGTTCTATTTTCGATCGTTGTCCTGTCTGCCATGAAACTGAACATCCCGATGAATATTATTATGTAGCTACCTGTGAAGGCAGGGGGAAGGGCCTCGATCAACGCTGTCTCTGCCAAGGACAGCTCGTAGAAGAAATACGTCGCGAGCAGGAGGCAAATGTTGGTTACAATTTCCCCTACCATGGGGACAAGTATTAGTACTTTCCTTTTTCTATTTTGGTCACTCCACGCCCCAACAAAGAGGACTAAAACAGCTGGTATGCCGTTTTGCAGCGGGAACTTCCAGGCCATAACTTTTGCTACCAAAGACTGCACTTGGTTCAGCTGGTCTTCCAATCCCGTGGTATTCCGGTTTGAAATGCGATCGCATATTTCATCTCCGAACTTCAAGTTGACTCTACATGACTTTTCCAAGTGCATGTTTTGTACAGTGAAGGACGACAGAGCTGTGCACATCATGTAAATAAACATGCATGGTTCGACCGTCGTTTCAGCGTAAACGTATTGCAATTTCCTCGAAACAGCCTTGCATTTTTTTGTGAAAGAATTACCGGTAGCAGGATCAGTAAGTCTTGCGTTCGAGTTAGTGAAATCAGTGGAGGCCCAAACGCCGCTCATGTTTTAAGAGGATCGGATATTTCAAGGGACTTTAATCACGATACACTGTATGCGTTCTCAGCACCCGATGGTTACTAACAGTTTGATCCGAACTTTTTCACATGGCTTCATAATTATGCGAGTCAAATTGTGAGCGATATGAGCGTGCGATCGCGGTGAACAAATACGACTCGCTCGCATCTCGTTTGCGACGATAACAAACTTCTTGGTGGCAATGACACCACCGCATTATAGCACATTTATTATCTGTTTAGCACGCGCAGCATGAATATTGAATATTCATGCTCAGGCGAGATTCGTTGCGCTGTTTAAGTACCACTCGCTTAAATTAACAGGTATTTGGAAACAAAATGTGCAAAATTTTGATTTCAAAAATGTCTATTAAATAAATTGTGAGAGGAAAAAACTGTTGAAATGTTTTTAAAACATTTCTCAATTATTAGTTTGTAACGAATTTACTTTACTTTCTAATTTACTAGAATAATGATTTTACTTTACTTACGAATTTACTTTTCTACTATTAAAACTGGTAATACACCTACATAAATAAAGCCTCCTTTTCTATTTTGTTTCGTTCAACTATTTAGCTTTTTATTTTAAAAATGCTCTATTACGTGATTTAGGAAAAGATCTTTTGTCAAACGATGCTAATATAAGTCTCTTATGTAGGGATTGAAACGGTTACTTTCATATAAAAATATTTTTTCAACTGTATGAATTAGGTACTTACGTAAGTGTATCCAATTTCCATAAATCCGATTTCAATAAATACGTATCAAAATACCGAAAATTCAAATTACCTATAACACCCAAAATACCGACGCATACCAAAACAGTTAATACGGCGACTCGAGTCACGCGTTTTAAGTGTCTAAAGTCGAATCATCGTTCGAAAGACCGAATAATCAAAATCAATACAGTCAAGTCACCAGTTTGACCTTGCCAATATAAGTAACCTGCGTGTCATCATCATCATCATCAGCCATTCGACGCCCACTGCAGAACACGGGTCTCCCTCAAGGTTTTCCTAACCATGAAGGGTTTTGCCATAATCGCCACGCTTGGCAGGCGCGTTGGCGATCGCAGTATGCGGTTGGAATCTCCGCTGCTGCCCGTCTCCTGGTAATGTATTTCCTTAGTCGCCTTCTACGACATCCACGGAAGGAAATGGTGTGACGCTATTCTTAAACCGGCGCCACACGCCGCAACCTGCGAGTAACCAAGTTGATTTTGATAGAACGCATAATACAACATCTACATATGCCGCTTCAGATGACAAAAATGAGCCTGTAAATGTCAAATAGATATTTGAATCCCACAATATAGATTCGTAGTTTCAGTTGATGACAGAAATATCAAAGCACACACTGACCTTTCGTCCACGTTCGTAACTAAGATTTCATAACTGGTTATGAATAAGGAATTATTTTCACTGTTTCATAAGATAAGATAAGAATATTCATAATGAGGCGGTAAGTCACAGCGGTAAATGTCACGGCCTAGAAATGGAATTACTACTTAGAATTGATCCGCCTGAGAGTATTTACTGTCTCTCTTTTCATAATAATATAAAATAGATTATTGTGTGAATTGTGTTCCACAATACGTGGGCATACTTAGGATATAAAAAAAAAGTTTATTTAAAGCTTTTAAAATATTCTCCTCCAATCCCTATGCGCTTATGCATTCGGGTGAACCAGATTTCTAAACATTTAAATAACGTAACTTGCGGGAGATGGAAAAATAACCGCCGAAATTCTTCGACGGCCTAGTCTGCAGTGTTGAATTTTCGTCCACGAAGCATTTCTTTACCGTAGTAAATTAATAAACGCATGGAGCTAAATCTTCGCTGTACGGAGGATGGGGTAAAAATGTGTACCCTATTTGACAACTTCGGTGTCAAATAGTCCAAGGCTCCAACAGCTGTGTGAGCGGGCGCGTTACCTTGGTGAAAAAGAATGGCACGAACGCCGATCCTTGGCCGCTCACTATTCAACTTATCAAGGTTCCCAACTTTAAGGTGTTCATGCAGGATGGCGGATGCTGCCTGTGATCCAATCTTCAGTTCAGGCTCAATCTCCCGATGTATCATGTGTCTAAATTGAATAACAAAAACAATTGAAATTCGATATTCAAATGTTTCACATTTTTTAAAAAAAGAACATCATAGAAACCATTTGAAAAAAGTTTCATTCGAAAACCTCAAACCATGAAGATTCTATGTCAATTCAAAGAACCTATTGCAATAAAACGGCAATTTCATACTTTAACCCCTATTATTTCTAGTGTCAGTTGACTGAAATGTCGAAGCACACACTGAGGCGGTAAATGATTGTGGTAAAAGTCCCAGCCTCGAGTTGGAATTACTACTCCGTATTTATCCACCTGAGAGTATTTATTCCCTATTTTTTTATATAAAAGTAAACGTATCAAATTTCAAGATTGCATACAAGTTTTGTATACAGCCTAGAATGAGCCACCCTATTTCTTCCCGTGGGTGTCGTAAGAGGCGACTAAAAAACTTAAACCAGGGAACGGGCAGCAGCGTTGACCTGTGACACCAGACCACCAAACACTGCGATCTCTAATCCACCTGCCAGGCATAGACATTACGGCAAAACCTCCCATACAGGGAGAGACCCATGTCCTGCAGTGGACTGCTATGGGTTGATGATGATACAAGTTTGAAAAAACCGGCCAAGTGCGAGTCGGACTCACACACGAAGGGTTCCGTATCTATACAACATTAGACAAGGATCGAATTTGAGCACAGCGCCATCTATAGAAACCAAAAAGAAGCGTTTAACATTGACATTTAATGACATGACATTGGCGCTGTGAAGGTTACATAGATGGCCGCAAGATGGCGAGCGCTATCTTTACACAACGTTTGTTGTATGGGAGCCCCCCTTAAATATTTATTTTGTTCTGTTTTTAGCAATTGTTGTTATAGCGGCAGCAGAAATACATCATCTGTAAAAATTTCAACTGCCTAGCTACCACGGTTCATGAGATACAGCTAGGTGACAGACAGACAAACAGACGGACAGTGAAGTCTTAGTAATAAGGTTCCGTTTGGCACCCTTCGGGTACGGCACGCTAAAAAACATTGATAATTTGAAACTATTGTATTTTGGAAGTTAGTTTTGTTATCGATACTGAAGAAACCGTTTCAAGGTTTGAGTTAAGTCAATGACACTGTAGATATAGGTAAGTGGGCTCATAGACAGAGTCTGCGACTCTGCGACAGCAAAAAAAAATAAGGTAATTATCCGATGAGTCCTTACTTTTACCCGATTGCGGCGGGGCCCAAAAGAAGGTCTAATGTGTTTGGCTCGTATGTTTATATGTGAATATGTTCGATTCTATGTTCCCTCATAACTCCTTAACCAATGGTCAGACTTTGCCAAATATGATGTCAATCGATTCGTCTTAATAATAAAATTTCAGGCTCGACCAATATTCAATCATTGCAAGGTTGGTCCCGCCTGCTTAGTAGTTATTTTATTCTTAATAAAACATCATCATCATCAGCAATTTGACGCCCACAGGCCTCCCTCGTGGTTTTCATAACCATGAGCGGTTTTGCCATAATCGCCACGTTTGGAAGGCGGGTTGGCGATCGCAGTATGCGGTTGGAATCTCAGGAAGACGTTGCTGCCCGTCTCCTGGTAATTGATTTCCTTAGTCGCCTTCTACGACATCCACGGAAGGAAATGGAGTGACGCTATTCTTATTCGGGCGCCACACGAAAGTAATAATAAAACATGAAAAACCACAATTTCATCAGTTTGCCAAACGGCTAATGCAGTTTATCGGCAAGCTCTTGGTACAATCCTTGTATAAACTTACACAACAGTTAATGCTCAGCCGTCGGGTTATTGGTTGGTTTTAATTCGTTTTTTTTTTCTGCAAGGATAGTTAATCTTATCTTCGTTTATAGCACGGTAAATTAAAGAAAGGGACTTAATAACTGTTTGGCTCTCGCTAACACAATACAGACGGCAGTATTTACGAGCGAGAGGCAAATAGTGGTCCAGCCCCTTTCTTTAATTAGCAGTGTTATAACAAAATCGAACAATGCTATTTATATTGTATAAACTAGGGTCTCGCGAGTCACTGATAAACATTTTAAACAGTTGCGAGTCAATAGAAAATATATAAAAAAAATTATATATGATGTACTTTCAAAACTGTATGTAGCCGCCAACCTCTCAATAATAGACGCAAAAATAAACTTTCCTTCCCAAAATTCCGCTCATCAGCCATTTGACGCCCACTGCAGGACATAGCCCTCCCTTATGCATGGTTTCAACAACTTCTTTTATGAATCATTGTTAATCGTTTTTATAACAAAATCCCCCAAGATGTATTGGATTTAGATGAAATAAGTTTTATGAAGTGTGTTTAGCACACTATGTGTAAAAAGGCTTATTATTAAAGGTGCTCTCCATCCCCAGCTGTCTTCAAAAACAATGTAAAGGAGTTTTATCTGTCTTCAAGTATAATATCTGTGGATTTATATCTGTATAAGTAAATAAATTTTTTTTCTTTGTTCTTTTCCTTTATGCAGGTATGCTATAATATTGTTTATTTCCTTCTCGAGTCGATTTTATTATAAGTTATTTATGTATGTTTATCTTATATTTATATATTATGTAATGGTTTATGTAGGTAAATAGTTATTTATATAAGTATTTTATATTAATATTCATATTCGCACCGACTGCCAGACTCATTTTCCTACAGCAACTTTCCGTCATAGGGTTGTCTGGAAGAAATTGCTTTTAGCAATAAGGCCGCCAATTGTACTGTGTATTTTTTTAATTTTTATGTCATGTGCTCTAGTCTACTATACATTATTCTATGCTCTATGTACTATACTTCAGAGGGAAGAATTACATACCGAGATTATGGCATTTGCGCCACGAGCTTGCGAGGGGCGCAAACCATTTGAGGTATGGAACTGTACTTTATCCTGAGGTATGTATAGTGCTTTTTATTACACCTACGAGGAAAATTATAGACATAAATGCATAGAAATGTTTACAAAAAACACAAAGATAAATGCTAAATCAATCGAAGTTTTTGCGAAAATGCGCGGGCTTTTCCTTTTTTTATTCGCCCGTTTCTGGAGTAGGCTAAGATCATAAGGTCATGCAGCCACTTCTTCCGTGATTCCGCGCGTTTTATATACAAAAATAATTTCGTTTTTAATTTTCTGTATGCACCAAGGAGGTTGGTAACTGGTAAAAAAAAACTGTATGTGGCCAGTAACAATTTACTTGAAATTTAATTAGTAGACAGTTAAAGTCTCTTTGCAGTATGACTGCTGACAAATTAAAAAAAAAAAAAACCGGGTATGTAATGGAATTTCATACATACTTCCCACCCTTGGGTCGGAAGGATTTTCATACAAACTTCCATACCTTGGGATGAAAGGATTTGAAGGGCGGGATAAAGGCGTTTCTTCCCTCTAATTGGTATAATTAGTATGTATTTTCAGAGCAGGTGTGATAAAATAGTACATTGTTCACCGAGAGGAGAAAGTGACCGATTACCGTCGAGGGTGTCGTTTGAAGCCCGAGCCGTAGGCGAGGGCTTTAAAACACCCGAGATCGGGAATCGCAGTTTCTCTCGAGTGATACATAGTGCTTTATACTACACCTGCTTGATAGTTTTATTTTACTTTCTACGAAAACTGAATCCTCAAACAACACACAAATTGGAAATGGCGCCAATGGCGTCTGCAATTTTCACATGTTCTTTTTTCAAATTGTTTATCCTGCCGCCGCAGGGTCGCACTGCCAGCCCGACACCATCCAACACACAGCTAGTGGCCAGTGTCATTTTGCGAACTTGGAGATAAAAACTCATTTTAAATCTTTTTGGCTTTTGATATTTAGGTTACCGGCGCATAGTCTTACCCAAAATTAAAAAAGAAAAACCACGTAAGAAATGGATTTTCATAAACTTTTCTCTCCCGCTCAGATGCGTTTTCTCCCCGCATATTTGTTCGATATGCAATGACGTACTTTGTATCGTAAATTTGATAAAGTATCAAGGTACTTTCCAAGCAGGTGTAGTATAAAGAATATTCTTATCTTATCTTATTTCTTATAATGTTAATGAGTATTTTTACGACGATCACGTCTGGTGTTCCAGATGGTCGTACTCTAAATACTCAGAAGTAACATTGAAAATGAATCTGGTTGTAGTATATTGAAAACTCTATTAATTAGATTGAAAAGAGTAAGAGCGCTTTCGCACTACGTGCGATCCGAATCCGATCCGAGCGCGTGAAAATACGCTCCGAAGTAGTCGTAGAACTATTTCTATGGTAGTTTACGCACTAGATCCGGCTTCCTTCATCCGATGTCGCTCCGTCATCCGTGAATCTTCATTTCGGATAAGATTATTGACGGACGGAAGTAGCCATAGTATTTTTGTATGAACGCTCGCTCACTGCGTCCAGACCGAATCCGAGCTTCATACGAGTGGCAGGGGCGGGGGCGCCGCATATCCAGTTTAGTACGTACAATATCAATGCTAAAAGTTGACGCCGATCGAAAGGACTCATGATCAACGACGTGAACGCGCGAATCGAAGGGTGTGGCCGTTTGCGTGGCCCCGTGGCCCTTGAGCTGCTTGGATTTAGATCAGAGATCGGACTAGTGCGTAAGCAATATCCGACTTCGGTCCGAGATATCTAGATCCGTATTTTCACGGATTAGGACCGGATGTAATGCGAAACCGCTCTAACGGTGTTAGAGTCTGAACGTCACCCGACAGGATGACGGTAAAAAATATCGTTGAAAAATACAAACATAAGTCGTAACAACAACAAATAAACCTAACTTCGCAGAGGAAAAATATTCACTCCCATAGAACCCAATTACAAAATAAGTTTCTAGTCTTTTGATGCAGCCTGTATACGTTTCAATAAAGGGCACAGTCGACAGACGGTCAACCTTTAACATTTTGTTGCAAGGTCCCCTGTAACCTAAATGAACAGCGTCATTGAATTTTGAGTAGATTGCACTCGTGTAAATTATCTACAGTGGAATGAGCAATGAGCATACTGTTGCCAGACTAGAGGCTATTGAGATGAAAAATGTTTACATATTCCAAGAGTTTACGATTTGGTGATCACCTTATCTAGAAGAAATTTTAATACGCCTCTTTACTCCTAACAATATAATTTAAGATTTGTGTTCTTAAATTCGCGCCGCGATTCTTCCATTGATAAGGCCAGATAAAACACTTTTCAGTTGGTGACAACGTTGTACCTAGCAGTATGTTCATATAAATATTACGGCTCTTTTGGCAAGTCACGACAATTACAATTTGGTATCATTTTTAGGATTCCGTAGCCAACAAGGCACCCTTATAGTTTCGCCATGTCCGTCCGTCTATCTATCCGACTGTCTGTCTCTCGGTCTGTCCATGGCTTAGCTCGTAAATGCTTAGTGTTAGAAAGTTGAAATTTGCATAATAATTACGCCGATAAAACAGTAAAAAATCTTATTTACGCTACAGTCAGCACGTCTCCCTTTAAAACCCTTTAAAGTTAAAACTTAAAAGTTTACATACGTATGTCTAATCTAATCAGTTACGTTAAAGGCGACTTTGCAACAAAAATGTAAAAGTTGACCGACTGTCGACTGTAACTACCCTACACCTGAAAGCTAAGGAACCGCTGACCTCTACCTATGTAAGTATACGTAATGTTATTCGTGCCTTCTTTTATCCAAACTCAGTTTAAAAGAATGTATTCGAGTAAATTTTCAGTTAGCCACTATCTACCTACGAGTGAAAAGTTCTCGGCCTGACATTGAAGGACTGCGATTTTCAATTAAAAATAGGTATTTTATTTTTTCTGCATAATCTCCGTTGACGTCAAAAAACCTGATACAGGGTTTCTCCACCACCAGAATACCTTCCCGGAAGCGAGATCCTGGAAGGCCAGAAAAACATTAATCTAGGGCACTCTCAACTTCCACATTACACGTAAAGCGCTTCCCAGAAACATATTTGGTAACAGAAAGAAGTCTGGGAGTACCTTAATAAGAGAATAGGAGGGATGTCCTAGCAAATCGTACCCCAAATGAAAATGAAAAAAAAAAAGAAAAATCCTTTATTTAACCGCCAAATAAAATGTAACTATAATATAATAGGTACAAACACGACGATATAATATAATTAAACTAAACAAGAATAAAAAGCAGTAATAACTAACATACGATTATTTGAATACAAAAGGTGGGTCAGCAATAGTTTGATTTGTGACTTCACAGCGACTCCACACTAGGCGTACCTAGCTGTGTTGTGGATCCCGCAATTTTCGCATTGCCAACGCCCCCTTGTGTCCAGTTGTGTAGTCCTGCTGGAAGATATTTTTTTTCTTCTTCAAGCCAGACCTTTTCTCGCGAATTTTGGCATTGAGCTGGTTATATCAGTTGAAGTAATATTCGCATTTGATGATTCAGCCCTTTTAAATGTAGGTAATCAATTAACAGGATCCCTTTTGTATCCCAAAACATGCTGCTGCGAACATCATCTGCGCATTTGCTTTTGATTGGCAATCAGCAAATGTGGCACCCATCTTGCGTAGAGCTTTCGCATGCACAATTATTTTTGCAAGATGTTTCGCATTCTTTGTTCCGATATCCTAACACCTGCAGCGATCTCGCTCACCTTCACTCGCATATCATCCATCCAATATAACGGTTGACATGGAAGGAGCAGAGTTCTTTTAAACTTTTGTCAACTTCGGATGACTTTCCTTAGGGGTTAAACCATACAAAACAGGGAATTTTATGACCACATGACATTCGAGTTTGTCCATTTTTACCAAAAACGCGCAAGTCATCTACTGCACAAGTTGAAACTTGTCATACGAGCTCATCACATGAGCACCCCGGCAGAAAACGTAAATGTTTGCTAATTGGAACGCTATTTCTTTGTCAGGCCGAGAACTCTTCGCCTTACCCTGGTAGATTTCGTAACTCCTGAATAAATAAGAAAAGCAGTAGGATTACTCTAGCTCTTTCCATTGCTTAGCCATTATTTAAGGCGCTTGGTATTGCAAACCGACTTGTGTCATTCGTTGCTTTCATGCCTCATTCAGGCACTTAATTAGCACCTTTAAATAAAATGTTTTATTCATTGCCGAAGACGGTCGAGGGGGTGCAAAGGTTCTGGAGACCACGAACTAGCAAACGTAGCGAAGGACGCCCACCAGCTCGCTGGACCGACGATCTGAGGCAGATTGCTGGCAGCAGCGGGATGAGGTTGGCCAAGGACGGCCGAGGAAGTGGCGTGCCTTGCGGAAGGCCTATATTCAGCAGTGGATGAGTATGGGCTGATTGATTGATGTGTTACAGGCTCTCACTCGACATCTATCTAACCTGGGCCTAGATTCTGTTAATGTATTATTGTATAATGTTAAACTTTCTAGGCAGATAGACAAATATATGTCATTGTATTTTAATGTAAGTAGTGGCACATATGGGGCTCTGAACAGAATCGGGGAAGTTCTTAAAATTAAAGTTTACTATCTAGACTTGACTGAAGAGCAAGTTAATAAACTTGAGCGCCTCCAAAACTTTGCTATCGCGTTTATATTTGGCTTATGCAAATATGACCACATCTGAATACCGCGCTAAGCTCAAGTGGCTCCTCATCCACCTCCGCAGATATGCTCACATTCTTTCGCTGCTTTACTCAGTGCTGCTCAATCCAGCCACTCCCCTTTATCTCAAAGAGCGCTTTAGCTTCCCAGTGACTCCCAAAGCCGGGTACTACGGTCCGACCAGAGGCTAACGCTGAAGACACCAAGTCATACGACAAGGTTCTTAAGTAGCTCATTTACTGCAAGGGCCACCCAGCCTTGGAATGACCTATTCTATAAGGCGCTCCGCATATCTCACTATATTTAAAACCAGAGTAAAAGAATTCCTTCTGTCTAATTAAGTAATTTTGCTGAAAGTATTCATTCATATATATGTAGGTTTATCACCTTTTTGTTGTCCAGGTCACACACTTGTTATGAGTCACTATTTATGAAAGTTCCGTTTAAGTAAGTTCCGTGTGGCGCCGGATTAAGAATAGCGTCACTCCATTTCCTTCCGTGGATGTCGTAGAAGGCGACTAAGGAAATCAATTACCAGGAGACGGGCAGCAGTGTCTTCTTGAGATTCCAACTACTGCGATCGCCAACCCGCCTACCAAGCATGGCGATTATGGCAAAACGCCTCATGGGTATATAAACCACGAAGGAGGCCTATGTCCTACAGTGGGCGTCAAATGGCTGATGATTATGATGATGATTTATGTAAGTACGTGCATATACGTATGTATATGCGTATATGTAAAGTAACATTAATGCCGACTGCCGACAGCGGCACGTCACGAACGTGAATAGAATAAACTTCGATGGAATGAACACATGTTAAAGACAGCGGCTTAACAAAGGTTCCTTGCACGTTTGCATAAAAATAATCTAGTATCTTTTTATATAATAAAACTTAATTACCTTAATTTCAGACGTTCCGGCAACACTGCACTTGCCGTGGTCACGGGTGTCCGGTGGTCCGGAGTGGTGAGAATCAGGAATCAGTAGCATCGGGAATTAAGGTACCCAATTAAGTAATCTTACAAAAAATCGCAATTAGACTCGTTAAATGTATAATTATTTATGCGTATCACGAGTTATCAAAAATATTGAAATATGGTTTCGCTCTGCTCCCATTGGGATGGGAAAACCTTGAAGTCGCCGCTCAAGACCGCAGCAAGTGGAGATCTTTTATAAATGCCCTATGTCCCTGATGAGGGACGACAGGATATAAGGTAAAGTAACAGCCTCGGGCACTTGAATGCATTTTAGCTTTTTTTTTCAGCGGAAATTTTCTATAAATAGTTACTGAACACCATTATGGAGGTTTCCAACCTTTTTTTTTTGCATTAATGTATATATGTACTTACTTACGTTTTTTAGGTACGGAACCTCAAAAGAAAAAAAACGGAACCCTTATAGAGGGGAAATTCGAATATCGAGTTGAAATTAAAATCGTACACTCAGGTCTACAGTCCCTTGAAGCTGCGAAAAAATCAAACTTCTAAGTTAACGTAAAAAAAGATTCAGCCGATTATGCCGCAAAAAACGTACATTTCGACGCTCAAGGGAATCAAAATTTATAGGGCTCCGTTGACCTGGAGTACTAGTTCCTTGTTTGTATTGGCAGCCTCGAAAAGCAAGATAGCCGAATTGGTTGCCAAGCTCCGATAGGAGACGGCACCTAAAGAAGGAGAAGAAAAAGTTGAACTATGAAATTTGGCAAGTAATATCGTCTTATACTACAAGTAGGTACAGGTAAAAATCTGAAAACTATACGTTTATAATTAAATCATAAAAACACTGTCTTTTAGGTTCTTCACACTTGATTCCTGAACTACTTATAGTATGTAAATACCTACAAATTTGTACGGAACCCTCGGTGGGCGAGTCCGCTAGTTAGCTCCGTCGAAAAATAAAGCTTTAGTTATGAAATGAGCCTAATTTCATAAATTAAAGTAGATTTTAGTTCAGACGACCGCACATCTACCTTTACATGCGTGCATTCTATTCCGTCACGTTACGAGGGACTTTACAGCATACGAGTATAAAGCTCAACCGGCTTAGTTAGTACGAAGGCGCGCGTTACGCGTTTTGTGGCGCTAAAATGTGGCGAACTGGCGTCTAACTTAGATTGGAGAGACATTGCTTTTATACCACAGAAACTAATACTCAGTAAAAAATTTAAAATAAAACCAAGAACTACATTTTTTGGGGATATCGGGGTCTTAAAAAATGCGAAAAATCAAGTTACTTTAATATTAAAAAACTTATTAGAGTTTGTCTTTTCATTGAATTTTAAATGTTTTCTAATAAGTAGTAATATATTAAACGGGTCTAACCGCGATTATTTATTTATTAGTTAAAATATAATTACCTTCGTTTCCCAACGTTCTTAATCTGGCGGCACGGAGTCCCACCGCCAATTCGAGCTATGCAGAGGCACCCCGTACCATACTTTTCTCGAAGCAACTCGCGGCACTTTTGTTTGACCCCCCCTGTATCTTCGTTGTGAGTAAAGCTAGAAGGCTGAAATTTCGGTTACTAAGAGTTCTCACGGAACCTACCTCGACCTCCAAATTACAAGTTTGTACCTATATTTAATAATCAAATAACTCAGGTCAAAGTTCGGTCAAAACGTGGGTGACATACTGATCACCATCATGATTTTTAAAGTACTTCTTGTAGGCCTATGGAGTTGAAATTTTGCATGCGGTTATTATTAAGTTAATTATGCACTATGAAAATATTCTCGAATAGTAAATTTTATAATTTACTAAACATAAGTAAAAAATAATAATTTATGCAAGCCCCATCTAGAGTTGTGTATTGAAATATTATATTTTCCAAATCACAATATATTTTCATATCAGATGAAATTCACTAAAGATTAGAAATACAACTGTGAGCTAAAACTTATAACTATCGGAAATTTATGAATGAACATACCTACAAAGACGATGACAAAAAAATATTCCTACTTCATGACGCTACTACTTGAAAATTTTGCCTGCTGTCATTATAAAGTATTTAATTAATGCAATAAAAAATGTTCATGAGGATTGGTAAATAATAAAATTATAGGTACTGCCATACAAAAGTTATAAAAATATATTAACATTGCTTTTCACCCCTAGATGGCGCTACAAGTTGTAAATTTAGCGTGCGTTATTATAAAGTGTTTAATTTAATGCAATAAAAAAATGTACAGCATCCTTGACCCTTAACGCAATATTTTCAATATGGCGCAATTTATAAAATTCAATATTATTCACGAATTAAGACGCATTGTATATTTTTATTGTTCAAATTTGCCTAAACCTTTGAATGAATAAACATTACGAAGTATATAAAATCGAAGCATGACTGTGCGAATAGAAATATCACCCGAGAAGAAAAAACGGAGGACTACGTACAAAAAAGAAGTGAGATCCCATCAAAAACATAAATGTACAAAAATCCAAGTCTCGCTTGTCTCACAAGGACTTGGCAACAGCACATATCTGTGATAGTTATAATTTGGTAGATGAATGAATTATTATTATACTTATTGCCAAGACACTATTTACATTTCAGAAAGAAATATGTTTAATATTGATACAGTCATTAAATGTTCGTAGGTAACTAATTAGGAAACAATGTATGACAAAGTTGTTGAATACGAATACCTACGTGTTTCAATACTGAGTAAAATAATTGACTTGGCTTTACATGGACATCTCACAACTTTTTACGGTGGAAGCGAGACTTGTATTTTTGTAAATTTATGTTTATGATGGGATTTTAATTATTACAAGTTGTATTATGCTGAATAAACTGATTCAGGAATAATTTTACTTTTCATACAGAACAATGGACCTTCTAGATGTTCGATAATTTGCGAAAAAAAAACTGTGTTCAACACAACATTTCATATATATCAGGAAAAAATTTAAGTGAAAAACTTTTTGTCCTATTGCAAAATAACAAAACTTGCAAAACAAAAGTTGTTTAGTACGATGAGCATAATTACACCCATAATCGGCTTAAATTTACAAATCAATACATTATAACTGCAAGACACCTCATCAAAACCTAATAAAAAACTAATAAAACAAAAAGCAAACATAGATGTAGCCTGTAGGTGTTTAAGTTGCCACAAAAGGCAGTTGATTCAGCGGCGGAGTGGGCCATCAGCGCCGATTTTCAATCAGAGCCAACGGTAACTCATAATAGGCTCTGATCATTATTTTTTTTCAGAATATCACAATGCTGTTACGTAATTGTCATAAGCATGCTGTTCTTTCGCTTCGGGATCTTTAACCTGGTCCTTTGCTTGCTTCTTGCGGAATAAATACAGTACTCTGGAAACAGATAAAATGCAGGGTTGTAAATCGGCAGTAGTTGATCAACTGTCTATCTATCAACTTTACAGGCGAATATATCACGTGAATGTGAGTGGAAGAGCCAGTGAGAGTGGTGCGGGCCAGGCGCACATGCTTCAACCAAATAGGGGTGTGTGGCGGACATACTTCATCCAAATGTGTTAGTGAAGTGCAGGAAAAAAGTAGGTAAGTACCTTAAAAGAAACATTCATTAGTCGCTGCATGCGACTAAATGTTGATGAAGAGAAAGAGGTATGTATATCAGGACTGTGACGACATAAACCCTGGTATCTGCCTACCCGTCCGGGATACAGAAGCGATTTCAAGAATGTCTATAATATGTCTCACATGAATATAAAGAAGGCAGGTATAGTCATGGCTCCGCCCAGCACGTAGAATGCTCCAGGGAATGTGTCCAGCGTGTGGGAGTACATCTTGCTATAAATCGGCGTGTAGATGACTGGGACGAGCGCCTCGGCGAACCCGATTAGAGAGCACATTTTACCTGGAAGCAGTGAGCTACTGTGAATGTTTGGTAGGTACTCTATCATCTATTTATAAAGAGCGCAGCAGAATCTCCATATAATTAAATCCTCGTGCTCGTAAACAACTTTTATACGAGTAAAAACGACATTCAAGACAAATTGTCATTTCTACGATTTAGACTTGCAAAAATTATTACATGATCCTGTATGGGGCAGTGTGTAAGGTTCTACAACAGATTTCCTCAGGATAATTACCTTTACTTCACTTAGTTTTACTTCTGATGCGCTTTAGGAAATATTTTGTTAGCCTGTGCAAAAAAGGCTGCTATAACAAAGGCTATAAGAAATTAGCTTGCTTAAAATTTGACGCCCACTGCAGGACACAGGCCTCCTTCGTGGCTCTCATAACCATGAGGGGTTTTGCCATAATCGCCACGCTGGCGATCGCAGTATGGGGTTGGAATCTCAGGAAGACGCTGCTGCCCATCTCCTAGTAATTGATTTCCTTAGTCGCCTACGAAATCCACGGAAGGAAATGGAGTGACGCTATTCTTAATCCGGCGACACACGGAACGGTTATTTGGTTGACACAAGATTTTTTCAACAAGTTGTACGCGTCCCATAATAATAATTGTTGTGATGCGGTAAAGTATAGGTAGGAATTGTAGGTATTGTAGGTTATGAAGTTGTTTAGGACGAGTACTGTTTCGTTGTTAGCTTCTTCTCCAGATAATCTATTAATCCTGAAATGAACTAATTTGACGTTAATTTTTGTAAACATTTTGTTTGTTTAATAAATATTTTTTTATTGAATGTACCTAATTTAAATGTACTTAATTGAAGCAACTGTACCGTACTAGGATGTAGGCAAAATTACTCAAGTTGTAAGCATAATTACGTAGTTATTATAAAATAATGATTGTATGCCATGGAGGTAGCTGTATGTACGTCAATATTGTAGGGATCCTTAGTCAAATAAAGAAACGTTTTCCCGCCAGAAGGATAGCGGTTTTAGACCTTCGTCAGTATGGGTGTAGACTTATTCTGTTGTAGTCGTTCCTTATTTCTTTCCATCAGTATACAAATCTTGTTCATAATTTGATGTTTCGTTAGTAGTCAATCTTCTTCTTCTATTGATTAATGTACCTACATATGTGTTATGATTATTAATGCACAATATAAAGTCAGATGCTCTTTGTGGCAACTTTGACACACCACAGGATGCACTCTGACGCTCTGACTTTATCTTGTGTTATGTTGTATTTATGTGACTTGTTTTTCCTTCGTACTTGTTTGTGCTACTACTTATGCGTTTTTTTCTTGTGATGTGTTAATCTGTCCCAATAAATGTCTTCCTTCTTTTTTTTCATGTGCATGGTCGTTACTTTACATTTTTAATTTGATACCTATCAAAGGAGAGTTTTGTTTTCTTGTTACCTAATTCGTTTTCTTATGTTAATTTCACGTGCTGTTAGTCCTCATTAATTTATAACTAACATGTATTTTATCTAACAAAACTAATTGATAAGTACCTAATATTGATGTTACGAACACTTTATTATCTGAACTCTGCTTGTGGTATTTGAAATCAGATGCTGTCCATAAGTTTTCAGGAAACTTTAAATTTTAACTCTTTAAGGCGTTTCGTACAGGTTTTGGCTTTAGTTTTCAGTTAAGAACCGTCATTTGTTGTGTAATTATCTTTTCAAGTAAGCAATGAACGCAAGCATGAAAGCAGTACGAAAGCATTTGGATACGACTACTGCAATGAGACCCATTACATAGATTCACGAAGAACATTCAAAGTAAACTGGGTGTTGTAGCTGGGTTTTTCTCGCAGAACTATCCATATTGCTTGGAATCGTTTCCAGGAGACAAGCACTGTTACCAGAAGACCTAGTTTCGGAAGTCTTTGGGCTACAATTGCTTCAGAGGACCGATACATGTGCTTGAGTGCCCGTCGAACTCGGACAATGACGGCTCGGAAATTACAAACATGTCTTTGGCTGATAAACGAGTGCCCGTGTCAGTGACCAAACGATTCAACGTCGGTTGCATGAAGATCAGCAAAGATCCAGACGACGAATTCCTTTGACCAGGGCTCAACCTGCAAACCGCTTAAGGTTTTCTCGTCAACATTTGAGCTGGGGAATAAACCAGTGGGACTTGGTGCCCTCCGCCGACGAGTGCAAAGTCAAATTGCTTTAATTAATGAATCATACTTTATTGCACCGAAAAGAAATAACATGTACAAAGGCGAGCTTAACGACGATCGGCGCATTAGGGTGTGGAGACGATCTGACGAGCGATTAACGGATTAGTCATTCGTAAATCGCTCTCCAGATCGTCTCCAGATTAGTCTCCGGATAAGTCATCCACGAAGTTGACTGTTTCAGTGGTCCAAATTCAAGAATTTAGGGTGGGATTAGCTTATACGGTAAAAATGAGGTCGCCATTCTGAGTGAAGGTAACGTAACTGGACAGCGATACATCGGGGATGTCATCAGACCCCATGTGATACTATTTGAACAGCGAGTGGGTCCTGGAATTTTTCTTGTGCAAGGCAATGCCCGTGCACACGCAGCTCGAGCAAACTATTTTGTATAGGAAGACTCGTATTCAAGTGTTACCTTGGTCAGCGAATAGTCCGGACTCAAAACCAATAGAGCATATGTGGTGTCAATTGAAATGAAAGGTCAGAGAGAGTGAGCAAAAGATCCACAACCAGCAGCAGCTGATTATTGCATTAAAAACTGCCTGGAAAGACATTCCAGCTGAAAACGTGAGGAATTTGATTGAGAACACGCAATCGAGGCTTGAGGAGTACATAGCTAAAAGAGGAGGGGTATGATAAGTGCAGATTTTTGAAATTTTTCAGTCACTTCCCATTGTTTGTTTTTCATTAAAAAAATCTCTTTAAGTTCAATATTTTTATTATTGAGCGTTATTTTAAATAATCATTAGCCCTAATAATGATTCAAGAACATTGCTTTACTGGTAACCGTCTTAATTTAATTGTATTGTTTTTAATGCTATATCAAAAATATTTAGCGTATTTTGTTTTGACTAGTATATAAATAAATCCGGTGTAACCTTTATACACAATTCCTTTCCACTTCGTCTTTCATTAGGTACCTATTTCTTTTTCATTCTGTTCCGTATCATTTTAAAATTCAACCCATTTCACCCATTCCTAGATTTTTTTAATTTTTTTATTTACCACTCTAACCTTTCAATGGATCGGACTAATAATATCAAAACGCAGGTAAAGTAAATAACTCAGACACTCATCACAGTCAGAGAGCGGTATTGTATTTTTATATGTTGTAAACAGTTTACACTGACGCCTATTTTTAGAGTGGTTTTGCTGCAAAAAACTGACGAGTGTACTATTGACAACAGATCGGCATTTAAATTTTATTTACCTAGTCAGCAGGAACGAAACTGTGTAGATTGTACTTTTTAGGTCTACGTGCTGTGGACTGTACCTATTTTGCATCTTCTAATGTGTCCCACTGCTGGGAAAACGCCTCTACCCTTTACATACTCTTTGGCCTCTACTTTAGCTTTCTACTCTTCACTAGTCGTGACGACCTCTGAAATTTAAATGTCTTGCCAACCCGGTAGGAAAGTTGTGAGATCTTCCCGCCATCTCTTTTTCATTGGTCACGATTGCGATATCCATTGCGTGGCACCCATTAATGCCGATTTTTACCCACCTGCCTGGGCCCTTTACAGCATACGTGGCTCGCCTAATTTAATTTCAGCTTAGCGGTTGCAGCACCAACATGGATAATTTTGGGTTTGGAGCGCAGTACCTATTGGGTTTCGGATTTTGTCAATCCTCTTTACACCCGGTAGACTGCGCTCCATTGCTCGCTCCTTCAGTCGCGGCTTTTGATATTCGGTGAACGACCACGACTTCGTACCTAACGTCAAAAAACCAAGTCATTGGTACATGTTGGGATTCAATTCCACAAAAAGATCCTTCTAATATTATAAAATGTGAAAGCTTGTGAAGATGTTTGGATGTTTGTTACTCAATCACGCAATAATGGCTGAACGGATTAAGATGAAATTTGGTATGGAGGTAGTTTGAGTTTCGTGGAAGGACACAAAATACTTTTCATACCGGAAATTACTTATTTCATGCGGACAAAGTCGCGGGAAAAAGCTATTATAAAATATCTTGACAATCCGGTTTTCAATGTCACTGAGAGCCACCAAGGATAGAGACCCCAAGATGCTGGTGATGTCACAATTTATAAATGGTTTGTACTATATGGTTTCAACTATATTGAATCATATTATATCCTTTAACAAAGAGGCTTTGCGCGAATTTGTTACTACGAGTATCTGCTAGATAGCATCAACATAGTGCAAACGGAACGAAAATTAATGTCAATTAGTAAAGTCTTCACGTAATTGGATAAACTTTCGAGCTGGATATTGTGTCCATCATACGAGTATCACACGCAATAAACCGGAATATTAATTCTCAGTTTAATAAAGCTCAAGAAAGCTCATCTAGCAGTGGGCCAAAGTAGGCCAGTGATGGTGATGGTTGATATCTCAAAAGAAAACTGAAATCGAGGATATGCAGATCCAGTTGGAGTAAAATAAAGAGTCGATAAGTCATTTGTGTGTGTACACGATTGTCTTACACGCTTTCTCGCAAAAGCACTAACCAAAATCAATCTAAGCACTGCACTAGGAAAAAAAATGTGATTAATCGATGGCCCTTGTCGGTACATATCTCCGGGATTTTATAACCTATTGTTATTTGGTAAATTTAATTGTGGTTATCACTACAATGGCCGAATGTTCATGAGTCATAATTCTTGAGTTTTACGTCGTTAACCACAAAATACCCTTGAAAATAGTTGAGTTGAGTTAGTTGAGTACTTCACTTCCGTCATTTGGATTTATGATACCTAGGTAACCCATGATATAGAAAAGCAATAGTACCGTAAATTCCAGCGTTCTTATGACCCCACGCCAATGCCTATAAGCCAGCGCTATGCTTATTTGAGATACCGATGTTGGAATAGGTCTAATCCGTGGCAAAATATCCAATCCCTTTTCTAAAAGCAAGTTTAAAACATTCCATAAGATTGCTTGGGAGGAAAAGTTTGGCATACGACACTATAATGGTATACGACATGACACTACCTCGACTACCTCGTTGGACTAGCGGTATCTCGTCTGATTACCATGCTGGAGATTGCGATTTCCACGGGGTGGGCCCCTACATTTGTAAAAATGGCCTCAGTATGGGTGTATTTCCATGTCCGTGATGTGCTTGCTTGATTACCGTAGCACAGGGTATCCTAGTTTGGAACTAGGACAAGTGATCGCGTTATGTGCTTGCATTGTAATATATTACATACATTTTCATTAAAGTGGAAGTGATTTAACTACCGATACAGTAGGAACGGATTTCAGGTTTTGCATATTTTTAATAAACTTTGAAATAAGAGAACAAGAACATTATATTTACTTCTTACCAACTTCGTCAGGCTCCACAACCTTGGTGCCAAGGGACCTGATTGCAGTCACTCCGGAGTTCCCGAAGAAGTCAAAAGCTGGGCCCGAGTAGAACCATTCGCGAGTGGGCGCAAATCCATAAACGAAGCTGGATGTCACTTTGCAGGCCGTAGCTATGATCCCGATGGATGCGTCGTGCATCTTCAGGAGTTTGCTGAAGACCGTCACTGCAATTGCTGTACCTGAAAATAGGATAGTAACTGTAAGATTAAGCAGACATCCAATGATATACAACGAATGAGCTGCAGTTGCACTGCTTAAGAGAGCGCTTCGTGAGGCGACTTCCTTACAAACGTAATTTCGTTTTCATTTTTAAACGACGTTTTTTGAGATTCTGAGATTCCATGCAAAGCTTAGCATTGAATATTATGCTGTGTTTAACTTTGAATTAATAGACAATAATTATATGAGAAGAGGTACAAATGGCGACATTATTTCTAAAATCAATTGGATCAGTTAATCTCGAATTTAATTTTCAGTGACGGTTTACCTTTTCTGAGTCGTGGGCGAGAGCTTTTTGTAAGCATTGTCATGTATGTAATAAAAACGATAATTCATTTCCGCGATTCAAACTTGAGTAGCTATCGTGAAGTTCACGGTCAATTTATTTACGTGTTTATATATACAGTCGACAGCAGGTTAATACTTAAGTTTTTGATACAAATTCACCTATATCAGAACTGAATAAACCCCACACGTATGAAGGTTAATGTGCTGACCGTCCAATCTTTAAGTTGTAGAATGCCGATTAGGTGATAAATTGTAGAGGCTCATCAGAGGTGCCAAATTATTTTGAAATACTTGCAACTAGCAAGCGTGACCGAGGAATGAGGAATCAAGTAGAATTTATAGTATTATGTAGGTAAATTGCACTACCCACCGCTTAGGCGTATCATTAGATAAAAATTCTAGCTTCTAAAATCCTATTATTAAGGTTATTTCGATAGTCAGAAATAAGACTTAAATTTCAGGAGTTGTATCAATCATACTACATTAATTTGTCAATATATTATAAAGGATTGTCACAGAAATATGCAATTCTTGAAACCCATCGATCATTGTATGTCATAATTACAACGATATTTTCTTCGAACAATGTGATCGCAGCTGCAGAACGTTGTGGGTTTAAATCCCAGCATGTACCAATGACATTGTTTTCTAACTGCTCTAACAGCTTTTCTAACCCTCGCTAACTGTAAAGGAAAACCTCTTAAGAAAACCTTAGTATCTGAGGTCTTCACATACCTCAGAGCTTGAATTTGCTTGGTAATTACGCCCATACTCTCTCTCTCTCTCTGAGAATAAGCCTGATCCCTACAGTGGGTCGCACATAGGCTACATAAAAAAAACTGAATATACGGGAAACCCTGCTTTCTAGTGGTGCTGTTTAAATAGAACGGACGTTGTTCTACGATTCATAGAGCAAGTAAATGATATTTCGAAACATATTAATGCACGAAGAACTGGTGGCGCTAGTTAAACCTGGTGGTTAGTTAGTTGGTACCGGGTCGGCGTTTAGAGTTTCATCATGGTACACTGATGCTTACCAATTAACCCCATGAGTACGGAGTAGGTAGAGAACAAACTGAAATCCACGATGTCCATATTGTACTTCTTTAAAGTGTACAGATACACAACTGCACCTTCACCTGAAATTCATAAAATAATCAATCAATCAGCCCACATTTGTCCACTGCTGGAAAAAGGCGTCCCCCAAGACCCACCACTTCTTTCTTAACCCCTGAACTGCCCTCGCGGAATGGAACGTATAGGTGTCCCATACTAAATTTATGTCTGCCTGACATTTTATTGAAATTTTGCTTCGGTTAAGCGAAAGAGGTTTATCAGGATCGTGGCAAGTGGCACACCCTGGTAAGTGCTCACCCCTTCGAGGTACAGGCGTGAGTTTATGTAATGTAATGTGATAATGTTATTTAACATTAAAAAAAAGTACAGACAGTTTTGTCATCAAAAATAAGTAAACATTACCTACCTACTTTATTTATTTTTCCTGACAGTTCAACATTTAGGCAGAGCTCATTTTATTGTGCATAAAAAAGCAATCTATATTTCATAGATTTCATCTATACAACCTTTGGATGGACCTTTCGAAACGAAAATAATAATATCATAGGCATATAAATTGTACGACATGTAGATGTAATATAATAATTACTAATTTAGAAATTAATATATTATTATACAAATGGTTATATTATACAAATGGGTATAGATACAAATGTTTTAAACAAATAATGCATAAGTGAATACCTACATTCAAACTTAAATAAAACCTTACTTACCGAAAACAGGGCCAATGATTACGATATGCGCACAAACTACCATAATCACTTGCAACAGTTGCTTCCCCCGAGGTTTATACAGTAGCGACAATGTATCCAGAATATTCTTTGGGTTGAAAAACGCTGAAAACTTTTCCAAACACGTTCCTTCAATTTCTGTTCTCCTGACATCGTGGATACGATAATACGTGTGAACGAATCCGAAGGCATACAAAACCATTCCGATGCCAAATATGCCATAGTATCCAACTGCTTCCGTCAAAACACCACTAACTGCAGAACCAATAGGTATTCCTAATGTAACTATGACTGCCACTATTCCAACTCTAAATGTCCTGGATTCTACCGTTGTCACATCAGCAATGTAACTATAAGAACCCATAAGCGCAATAGACCATCCACCGGTTAACGCCGGGGGCAGAGCTTCGATCAGCCCAGTGATCCAAAGAGGCCATTCAAGAAAATAATACGTCGCTAACAAAAGACCGAAGGCTGATATGAGCTCTCCTAAAATCGGTATTAGCATCAACGATTTCCTGTTTCCTGTTTTGTCGCTCCAGGCTCCAACAAAAAGGATCACAATAGCTGGTATTCCACTCTGTAAGGGTTGCTTCCAAGCAGTCATGTCTGCTACCAATATTTGTGCTCCGTCCAGAGCTTCTGTTGTTGTGTTGTCATCGATATATCCAGCAATAGCTCTAGAGCAAACATCTTCAGTGAAATTCAGGTCCGCACGACACGCTTTCTCCATATTAAGCTTCTGTACAGCTAAAGCAGATATAATGCTCGGTAAAATGTAGCAGAGCAAAAACGGTTCCACAGTGAAAAAGGTTAGTAGCGTCTTTATCCTCTGCCATAACATTGCCGGTTTATTGTCCTTTTTATCAGGTTGTGCTTCGTCATTTTTATCGAGCTCCATATTGCTTATTGGGTCGATCACAGTCCTTACACTTCAATGCGATCCTATTCGAAATGTTTGAATGTACTGAGAAAAACCGCAACTTTTGTGATTGTGACAAATTTATCTATTGAATGATTTATTATTTCGATTAATCAAATCTGTACACATTTATTGTTTTTCACTAGAATGAAATTGATAACTTTAAATTCTTTCATTGATTAGCCCCATGATTTATGGAAAACCAAAAATAATCAACAAATATCCCACTTTTTACTCATAATTCGATCGACAAAATATCATTCTTTTTTCACAATTTCTGTTTTCAAAAAGCCATTTTGGTAATAATTATCAACACAACTTTATGGTAAAACTTTTAAAATAAACAAGCTTTTTGTTGGTAAATAAATATGGCCCACGACTGATCATCTACCGCGAGAGGTAGTAGAATGAAGATAGTGTGGTTCAGGCCCGGACTCGGATCTTAAAATGGCCCCAGGACGATTGCTTAGTAGACTATAAGAAGTGTTAAAAGTGTATTGGAGGTAGTAGACTAGGCCCAGGTCAACGTAGAAAGATAACAGTACATTTAAATATTTTTTGTTAAAGTTCGAATTTATCGTAACTCGACAAGAGAACAACGGATTTCCCCCAGTGTCTTGGCTGGCCAATTGCCTTGATGCAGTGATAGTTAAAAACATAGATACCTAACTACTCGTAGCGCTAAAAAGTTAACCCATGTTCAGTTGTGGGATAGCGGGCGGGCCTTGTCAATTGTGTTGCCAGTCGGAGCCGAATAAAATAAATATTTATATATTTTTATATTTATGTTTTTAATACTCGTTGTTATAGCGGCAACAGAACATCATCTGCGAAATTTTCAAGTGTCAGCTATCACGGTTTATGAGATACAGCCTGGTGACAGACAGACAGGCAGACAGACAAACAGTAGAATCTTAGTAATAGGCTCCCTAACCCTTTGGGTACGGAATCCTAAAAAAGATAATCGTAAAAAAAAAGTAATTTTCTTACTATAATATTTCCTTTTTTACAATTTTGCCAAATGATCAGTTACCTACTTAATTGTTAACATTCATAAAAGCTCATAGCCTATGTGCAATGAGTTTGTCTTTGTAATAAAATAATCAGATTTAATTCATATCTGTATTTAGCGTCTTCCTGACATTCCAACCGCATACTGCGATCGCCAACCCGCCTGCCAAGCGTGGCGATTATGGCAAAACCCCTCATGGGTATGAAAACCACGAAGGAGGCCTATGTCCTGCAGTGGGCGTCAAGGCACTGATGATGAATTTATATCTGTATTTAATTAATTTGCATTATTCATAAAAGGATTCACGCCGGTCGCAGCCATGTTTGTAGCACAAAAAAAGTACTACATGCAATTAACGTGCAATTAAGAAAAATCTAATCTATGAAATACTCGTATAATTTTTAAGCAATTTAGATCAAGTAAAACAAAGTTCCCGTACAAAGCTCGATTTGCTAGATCAAGTAAAACCAAGAACCCGTTTGCTCACTTGTACCAGTCCGGTCCTGAGTGCCGTGGAGATCAGAGAACTGGTTTCCCTCCTTTATCACGTCATCCTCCACTGACAATTAAATATTGAAGATATCTGCGTCATTGAAGAAGCTACAACTTGAATCAAAGTTAAGCCGCATTCCTATGCGTTTTTTTCTGTTTATGTTATTCATTACATTGTCGTAACGTTATTACTCTGTTATAATTTATGGCCATGGCCATAGCCATTAAGCATGTTCATTAAAGGTAATTAGACAGTTAACATAACATGTCAGATCAAAAAATTAATAAACTAGTAATATAACTAGTTCATCTATCTTTTGTATGAATGCCGTAGGTATGACTCTATTAATATTAAATAAAAAATAAAAACCGACTTCAAAACACTACATTGCTGTAGTGTTTTGAAGTCGGTTTTTATTTTTCCATGTAGGTAGTGTGGAAGTATAATTTGGAGTCGGTGCCCAAAAGTATATCCTGGTCATGAAACTGGGCACAGACTACAAATTATACTTCTACGATACCTACATGTATACATACTTCTAATATAAAGGTATTGTTTTAAATTATTTCTAACTTTTTAGTGCTGTAGTGTTTTGAAGTCGGTGTTTATTTTTTATTTAAATATTTTATTTTTAATTTTTTTGTGGGAGAGCGGGAGAAAAATAAACAAGTCCCTTATAGCCATAATTAACCGTACTTCATTCGTTGTTTTATTTGAAGTTCTCAATCTCCATCTCCAAAAGTCTTCACCAGAACATCACCAAATTACCTTGGGACTACTTTTACGCTATTTTAATAAAAATACGGATATTACTAAATGATGGGCCCCATTAGGCCTTATTTACTGCTGTTCATTGAAGAGTTCCGTTCTCCACCTCTGAAAGATTTCACCAGATCTCCACCAAATTAAAATGGGACCAATGCGACGTTGTATCTATTTGAAAAAAAAAAGAACTGTGGGAATCGGTTAAGATTTCACGAAGTTATGCGAGAACAAAGCCAAAAAACAAGAATATACGCGTTGAATTGATTCGATTAAAAATGTCCACCTATCGTTCTTCAGAAACTACCAGTTCGATAATGTGAAACCGCGGCCATTCGCGAAAAACCGTCTTTGTCTCATGATCGGATGATATAGAATGATCGTATAAAGTCGGTGTCATTACATAAATAGTCAACGCTTCACATTTTTTCAGGGTTTCGTGCCTAAAAAAAAGGAACTCGTCATAGTATAACATTAGATGACGGCAATAGGTCGTATGGAATGCACCCAGGGCGTACTTTGATGGTTTTTGTTATTTAAAAAAGTGAACTAAAAATACAAACTTATCAAGTCTCTAGTGACATGTTTCTTGTTGAGTGAACTTTGAACTTGTAAGAAAACAATAGGGAGCATCGGTTATAGAATTACGGTCTTATTCTGCGATTCGACGTGGGAAGAGAAGGCAGAAGACCGAGCCTTGTGGCGCCGTATAGTTAAAACTAATATCTTTTATTTTGGGGCCAAACGAAGTGCTGCTCTTGACGCCAGACGTGAAATCAGATGTAGACCACCAGCTGCCATACAATACCACTACTCAAACGGACGGACGGACAGACAGACAGACGGACAGTGAAGTCTTAGTAATAGGATCTCGTTTGTCACCCTTCGGGTAAGGAATCCTAAAAACGATTCAAAGACCGATCTTAACTAAATTATGATTTATAAAGTCCACAGTTAGTTAAGCTTTAAGCCCTCCGCAGCTACAGTCTCATTAAATGTCCCTTAAACATAATTTAAGTAGTGTCTTTAATCTGTGGTTTGCACTGTGCACCACATAAGTGAATGAATGACATGTTAAACATGAACAGCTGTTTCTGACAGTGTTACCAGTTGAGGCGATTATGGCGGCAAAAAATTGCAATTCTACTTTACTTCGTCTTAGGGGGTACATTTTCGATATTTTCTATTGTTGAGTTTCTTCAATTAACACGTTCGCGGCGGCATGAGTTTTGGCTAACTTACAGGTAGTGCGTTACAAGTCCAATCAAGTCTGGAGGTTGATTATCCGTAAAGGCGATACAAGGTCTAAGAGACTGGTACGGATTTTTTTTTCAACGGCCTATATTTTCGTGAATTTTCTATGAATAACTAAAATGACGTATGCAACTCATTGTAGATTAGTCAATCTTGAGTTCTTGGCGCAGGACTTAGATCGGATTTGTACTTTAGAAGATATGAGCATTTTATTTTACCAGACACATTTGTCTGGTAACGCACCGATTGAAAAGGACAATCTAGAGTTTCTAAGTTTGGAGTAGTGATGGGAAACAAAACTATCGATAATAAAATACGAGATGCATAATAAAGCATAGTGAGTATCTCAGAGCTATAGAGGATGTTACCGAAAGGTCCTGTCAGACTAAATAGACTAGTTCAAAGTTTGTTAATAACAACAGAAAACATTTGTTATGAGGCTAAATGCGAAATCTCAAAAAAGTCATTAGTTCCATAACTGCTCCACCATCATGGCGCAGTAGGAATGGAATTAGTAAGGAACAGCTGATATTTTTTCAAGGGTACCATTTGGCCCCATAGCGAAAGCTGCTTGACTGAATAGTTAACCACCCTTTATCATTGTATGACATGCCTTTTGACACGTAATAAAAGGTGCCTAAATATTTTATCATTGATATCAAACAATATGGTGCAAATAAAATATTTTATTTAAAATTACCTTAAACTTTCAAACATTCAACCAATCTATGACAAACTTTCTTCTTAATTAGAAATTTTAAACTCAATAATAATAAGTTTAATCTTCTTAAAATTCTGACAAACTTTAATAATCAAAATTTTTTAAACTTAATAATACTTTTTCTATCGGTAAATAAAAAAAAAACAACCGAATGTAGTATTTGTTTTGAAATCTTTGGTGCATTCACTATGGGATTATTACAGTGAGATCTTAATTAAATCACATTCGACTTTAAAAAACTTAAACAAAATTCTTCTTGAGATCAGAATAAAACATAAGTAAAATAATAAGTATGGTATGTACCTACTGTAATATAACCTTCAATTATTGAAAATATAATTTTTTAACTTTGATTTATGTCATAAAAAAAAAAAAAATCGATACATTCTTAACAATTTGGCGCAAAATCTAGTAAACAGTGGCACGTTCGAACAACTTCCGCCTCGCATGCAAACTGAAACAATCGCCAACACTAGACATTTATGCCCTCGACCCCGGTGCGATACTAGTCCTTGCCGTACCAGTCGTATAGGACTTGTATAGCACTAGAAGGATTTTTTTTCGTCCAGCAGAAACCAGTCGAATTTGTCTGGTACTAATTTATTTCAATATTTAAGTGCCCCTTGAGATATCAAACCGAAATGTACAGTTATCTCTTTCACACTCCTTCAAACACTAAAGATATAGGCCGCGCCGCTGGGGGAAGTCTCATGTTTTTACCGTCGCACCGAATGGAAGTCCAGTACCAGACAAAAATGACTGGTGCCGCCGCGAACGTGTTAAAAGTCGAGTTTCAAAAAAAGCCTCGCAAAACTACGTCAATTCTCTTTTAGGAATTCACAACAACAAAGCGTTGCTGACACAACCACAGACTACACAAGAATGAATAAAATGTGTAATAGACATTGAAAAGAAACAACAGCCTTTTAGCTCGAACTTTTTGTAATCATAAAAAGTTAAAACGCCTACTGAAGTAAGATGGTGTCTTAGTTAAAGAAACTCTAAGAGGGGCATTAGTTTATTTTTAGGGTTCCGTACCCAAAGGATAAAGGACCTTATTACAAAGACTCCGCTGTCCGTCCGTCCGTCCATCTGTCACCAGGCTGTATCTCATGAACCGTGATAGTCAGACAGTTGAAATTTTCAAAAATGATGTATGGGGGGCATACAACAAACATGATTTATTGCCTTTTTTGCCCGAAATTAATAATGGCAACAGGTAGACGCTTGAAATATTCAAATGGTGTATAGATAATGGTACGAAACCCTTCGCGCGCGAGTCCGACTCCCACTTGACCGGTTTTTGGCCGGATCGAAAACATATCACCGAATCGCGTTTTAGTTTTCTGTCAAGTTTTATTTTATTTGCCGGGCTTTTACGACAGGATGAGTTGCAGGTAATAATTTCATACGTAATAAAGTACAAAGTGAATGAGGTGAATTCAAACGTCACTTAGAGTTTAGAGCAGTAACCTTGTATACTGCAGGTACTTCACTCTACAATGGTTACAATCACGTCCACTCCCTTCAGTTCTAGAGGTCGTCATTGGCAATGAAGCTTTAATTTGAAGGGGTTACGAAATCCACTGTCTTGACCGACTTTATGGAAAAAAATTGGGGCGTGTGTGTACGTGAGTTATTTACTTTCATTGCCATGATACGATATTGGAATGTTTTATTAGAAATCAATATTGGAGTGGAGTTATTAGTTACAGTAGACAGCACATCGACCTTTATGTGTAGACTTTATTCAGTTGAGTTACGGGCAATCTTGCAACTAAACTGTAAACTTCTGTTGACTGTGCTCTCTGATTTGATCTCCAATTATTATATCTACAACATTATAATACGAACAAGTATGTTATTAGATTTGTCTGTCAGTAATAGGATGTCATGGCAGAGTACCTAGATTGGTACTCTGCCATGACATCCTATTACTGACAGACAAATCTAATAAGACAGTATATTTCAAACTTGCGAGTAGTACTTTGATTCCGAACAAACAATTACAAAGGTATTTTTAATTTTTCACGATGCTCACACATTTTTATTCCCCATTGTAGTATTAAATGGGTCTAATAGCGATTATAAAAAAATACCTAATAAATTAAATTAGGTACTTAACTTTAAAAGAAATTGAACATAATAAATAATCGCAATTAGACCCGTTGAATATATAACCAAATAATTACAAACCTATTATAACAAATTAAGATATTATGTGTCCGCCATCACATCCTACTACTGACAGACAAATCCAATTATATTTACCTTATTTACTCCGGTATCCTAAAAACCATTTTTGAAGTGTATGTTTTATTGTTCAATATAATTATAAGTATCACCATATCTATGTCAGCTCCTTAGTACAAAGTGCTCTGAGCTAAGCTTAGCGGCGCGGCGCCGCGTACGGACAAACCAACATAAGGGTCTGTAGTCTACAACTACGGAACCCTAAAAAAAATTACCCAAGTAAAGTGCAAGACAACAAAAATGTATAGCTTCCTACTCAAAAACAAAACTACTATTATTAACTTAATTCCGGATTCACGTACTTCCGCACCCCACGTCTCCGCAGTCAGAGACGAGCAACCGACGACGCGAGCTCCGTCTCTTCTCATCATGATTAAGCTCTGCGAATCGGAGCAAAACCTGGTCGGACTGTTCCGACTGTGAATCCGGAATTAAGTTAATAATGAGTAGTGCTTACCAAAGAGTTCCAAACCAAATAAAGGTAGATGATTGAACTGACAACAATGACAAACCCTGCTCTAGGTATCGGATAGACGCGGTAAAACATCTTGACATAGGTAGCAGGAAATATCCCATACAAATGTCTTTAGCATAAACTAGATTTAATTAGTTTATTTTGATGCCAGATTAATAATGTTTTCTAATTAAATTCTGATTTGTTTGATACAATGTTGCTTTTGCAGTTAAATGATTTGATTAAGTGAATGATTTATGAGAATATTTTTATAGACCATTACTTACTAGACCAGAACCAACCATACTTTAATAATAATGTAGCATTCATTTAGACAAGTGAAATCCATATACAAAATAACACAAATGATTTTGATTTACAACTTAAAACAAACATTTAAACATTTTTCTTTCTTAGTTTACTTTTATGAAATAATTATAGGAATCGCGTCTGTACAATCGGCCATTCAACAGCATTTTTTTTTATGGAGCATTATGGAGCATGCAACATAAATTTTCTTTTGATCTCACTGGAGGGACTATGAAAAAAAAAAAATAATGGTAATAAAGATTTTTCTTTACGACTATACTTTTTATAAATAAGACCCGTCGAAAAGCACGAATCAAGTCTAGATATTAAACGGTGTATTTTAATTTTTTACGTTACACATGTATTTACTTAAATAGTTGTAGTATATTTTGAGCATCTTATTTATCATTACAAGCAAGTGTGTGTGTGCGTCTAAGTCGATTTAATGCTCCGTGAGTCACTAGAAGACTTCTGCTGAAAACCAGTGCTGTGGCTGTGGGTGCAAACTTCATTATAATCTAATATTAAGAAGAAATCTCTATTCTGATGGATAGATTACAACAAAGACTTTGTGTACTTACGACATTAAAATTAAGTAAATCCGTGATTGCACATTCACTCAGTCACCTAAACCATAGTTGCAACAATAAAAATGTTTTTTATTTTTTTCTAGGTCACGATTCTTCTCAACCACTCCTCAGAGGCAGTTTATTTAATCTGTTTTTACGTATTTTCATTGTAAAATATCCACCACATTTTAATCGGGGTTTATCGAGTGTGTTAACCGTGTTTTCATCGTAGAAATAAGACCGTAATAATTTACTATGACTGCCTCGTTGGACTAGCCGTTAAGGCGCTTAACTATCACGACAGAGGTAGTGGACTCGAGTACATTTGTAGAAATGGCCTCAGTCTGGGTGTATTTCCATGTTTGGGATGTCCTTGCCTGGTTACCATAGCACAGGCTATCCTAGTTTGGGACCAGGTCAAGTGATTGTGTTGTGTGGAAGTTATTTATTTATTTACCTACAACACATTTCTGTCTGTCTAATTGACCTACAAAAGGTGTTATTAGGGTTCCGTACCCAAAGGGTAAGGGGGGTAACTACCCCTATTACGAAGACTGCACTGACCGCCTGTCTGTCTGTCTGTCTGTCTGTCTGTCATCAGGCTGTATCTCATGAACCGCGATAGCTAGTCAGTTGAACTTTTCACAAATGATGTATTTCTGTTGCCGTTGCTGTTGCTATAACAACAAATACTAAAAACAGAATAAAATAAATATTTAAGGGGGGCTCTCATACAGCAGACGCGATTTTTTTGCCGCTTTTTGATTGATAATAATAGAAGACGCTTGAAATATTCAAATTTTGTATAGATAATGGTAGTGAAGCCTTCGTGCGCGAATCGGACTCGTATTTGGTCCGGTTTTTTTTATTAAGGTAGCTTACGCCACTAATAATAAAAGGTACTTCCAAAAAAATAAAAATATGGAGTCCCCATACAAAAAAACGTAATTTTCAGTTATTTTGTTTTTTCATCAGTCGCAAAATAGATCCCATACAAGTGTCAAACTTGGTGTAATTAGATTGCTACACAGTGATAGTTAAAAACATAGATGTCTAACTAGCGTTCAAAAATGATTTCTCGTTCAATTTCGGGAAGGCGGGCGGACCCAGTCAATTGTGTTACCAATCGGAGCAAGTTCAGTATTACCCGGTAAAATATCTATCCACCTGCCCACCATCAGAGCGCCATCTTGCGAGGTACCTAATAAATTCCGAGGAGTTACACATCAATGAAGTCAATGGTTTGACGTTTTTGTATAAAACCAATCATCAGTTAGGTACGCTCTCACTTAAAATCGCCCAACCAACGTTCACGTCGTCACGCATTACAGACTAATTAAGAGAAAAGGGGCCGTTTTTGAGAGTGAATTTTGTAGGAAGAAATACTTCTGTGGTTTTTTATTCGTAGGTGCTTAGCACCAACAACAACAGATAAAACTAAGGGTCCCGAACTGATTGAACGAAAACGTCCACATTGTACTGTGGCATGGTGGTACAGCAAAGTAAAGGGCACGTCTGATTAAGGTACACGGTGGTGAAGGTTGATGTGTTGTACGGAATGCCATCGAAAAAATGCTTTAGGCGACTTACGATAAGACAATGTATCAAACGATACTAAAATTACTAGCCTATTAGTAAATTAACACTGAGTATTGGGTAGCCAATAATATTGACTAGCCTATTAGTAAATTAACCACAGAAATTAACTAATTCCTATTGTGTAATAGGATTGGGTGAAATTGACTCCATTGAATGGGCTGATCAGAATCAGCCGATCAGAAACAGCCCATTCGATGGAGATCCAGCAAAACAACTACAAAGCAACTACAGACTTATAATGACTTCATAAATGGCTTCATAGGCTTCTATATCTATAGTACACTGATGGAGCACAGGCAAAGAAATCTTTATTGATGGTAAACTTATAAAAAAATACCAAAATGCCGATTGATGCTACCTCTGTTGTATTACCTAACTACGAAGCAGGCGGGACCAACTTAGATATGAGTCACAAACAATACTCACAATGGAAATCAATGTTGAATTTGACTCCCGCCTGCTTAGTACCTATTTATTTATTTTAATTCTTTATTGCACTAATTACATTGTAAGTGTACAAGGGCGTGCTTAATGCAAGAAGCATTCTCTTCCAGCAAACCTTTGGTTTTGAAGAGACTGGCGACCAAGGTACTCATCAGTCGAGATTTTTGTAAATTTTTATTTCAGTATTTATTTTTGTCAATGTTGTTTATTTCCTTTGCATTTTAGCAATAGTATCAGCGCTATCTAGTGATGAGTAGCAAGATTAACCAGTAGCAAGATATAAATCGTTAATCGAGCCTTCTATCGTGTTGGCAGAAAGTGAGTGCAGTGGAGAATTGAACGGGAGCCCTTTACCCAGCAGTGTGGCACAACCAAGGCTACATAAAAAGAAATCATGGTACGACCGACCCATGGAATTGTACCAATTAGTGTTTCTGTGAATATTGTAGTCTACTTAGTAATACCTACATAAAGGTCATTCTATTGTAGTAATTCTTATCCCAAATATTTATTTAAGTAGATAATTATAGTACAGTCGACCCGTAATTTCAGCTTTGTCATAGTTTCGGTTTGGTCACACATTCGCTGTCTTTTCCTGATAAGTCATAACTTTAAAATATAATCATTTTGTTTTATACAATAACTATTTTCAGTATAAAAGTTTGAGGGACCAAGAGAACCAGACCATTAGCTCAGTTAGGAGAGCGCACGGTTAACCAGAGGTCGCGGGATCAAGTCCCGGCATGGGTGGAATTTTTAGCCTCTAAATAAGTTTTGAAACACCTCTACTGTTTATGTATAGATTGTACATGGACAGCACAGAATTCTAGCCCCAAATAAACTCGCTGAACTAGAGAGTGACGAAGTTTTCAACATTACATCTATAAAATGAGAGCCTTGAATCCAGTTTCCAGGGACCATTTTAAATCAACTTTTATTGTCATATGCATTTGGAATTTTGGAGCATTTTTTTTTATTATCTGTCCTTCGAAGTAGGGAAAGCGAATAATAAAATACAATCAAAATTTATTATCATAAGAACCCAGGTCCAGCCCAGCGGATTAGTAAGTTGAAGTGGCAGTGGGCGGGGCACATAGCACGCAGAACTGATGGCTGATGGGGCCGAAAAGTTCTCGAATGGAGACCACATATCGGCAAGCGCAGCGTAGGACGACCAGCCACAAGATGGACAGATGACCTCATCCAAATGGCAGGAAGACGCTGAATGCAAGCCGCTTCCAACCGGTCTTTTTGGAAATCCATGGAGGAGGCCTATGTTCAGCAGTGGACTTCTTGTGGCTGAATGATGATGATGATGAAGAACCCAGGTGGTAAATTATTTTGAGTACTAGAACCAGATATTTTATTGATCTGCCCCCATAAGTCTCGACAAATTGCTTGCAACGAGTCGACCGCTTCTTTAGGCATTGGTCTTGTCAGCCTCAAGATACTAATTATAACAGATCACATGGATGGAAAAAGAGGACGCATGCCTGACGCGTTTACAGCAAACACCAACGAAACAAAGTACCTTTGTAAATATTTTGTGTTTGTTTTTTTTTCTGGTGTACAATAAAGAATATTCTTATCGTATCTTATCTTTATTTCTAACATATTAACAAATTAAACCATTAAACAGACATTAAACGTATATCAAACAGATATTTCTTAACCTAAGAGTTCAAGAAAAGAAAAGGTATGTTGTGTAAATTTAGTTAGCATGGAAATACCACGTGAAGAAAAATGGGCCAAATGCGTGTCGCAGTGTAGGCTTCCGTAGGAAGAGGTTTTTTTTACCTGCTTTACAAAACCAACAACTTCATCAAAGTAATGTAAAGGAATTTGTACAAATTATTCCTTTTATAAGTTGGTCGCCTATTATTCGTTAACTTGTGAATAGGTTTCCTTTACTATCGCGGCTAATGATATAACACCTCAAGCCTACTCCCAAAATGAAATAATGCAAAACTAATTACAAATATTTTTTCCAATTTGTTGCCTGCCTGACTTGTAAGGAGAAGAAACGGGAACACTTTTATTAATAAAATTTTATTTGAATGGTCACAGGACTGAACAGGAAAGCGAAAAAAGCGTCGTATAACTGAACTGTGACCAGCACGAAACAACCCATCAACTGATCGACAACAGATCAACCTTTACATATTGTGCACTCCTCATTTATGTGTCAGGCTATTTTGTAACTAAAATGTGAATGTTGATATTGTGAATGTTGTCTGTACAGTCGACAGCCATCATCCCTTACATCCATGGACTCTACTCGGTAGCGTTACAGGCGACTTTGCGACAAAAATGTAAAGATTGATGTGCTGAAGATTGTACTACATCTAAAATGGTTGTTTAGGCAGAATAAAATTTGCCTAAAATACACATTTTATAGTACCTACTATTATCATTAAAACACTTTTTATACGGCTGTAACAAAATCCTCCTGAGTTTTTTTCAGCTTTTTACGATGGCGATATGAAAATGTTTATTTGATACATAGCATTGAATTTTAAGTACACATTGTTAAGAAAGGCTATATGAAGTTATTAATACATTAAGTGATTTATTAAGTTTGTTATTTCGTATTCGTGTACCTAATTTACTAGGAACTTGCATACATACACTCACGCTTGTATCCAGAAGGAGTAATTAAATACAAGGGTTGCCACTTGCCACAATCCTGACAAACGTCTCTCATACACAAATTTTAAATAAGAATTTAATGATATCTAACTGCCGTACTCACACTCGTCAATTAAACTTAATGTTCATTAAATGTCGTGCTATCCCTTTCATATGTCATTGAAATGAAAGAGATGACATGATACTTAATTGACATTAAATCTTAATTGACGACTCTGAGTACGGCAGTAAGAGTTATTTCTTGGAAGTGTTAATTAAGCATTTCTCAATTCAATTCAATTCAATTCAAATATTTTTATTCATTGTAAAAACAGAATGTTTACTTAATGAACGTCAAAGTTGTTAGTTTCACAATTAATGGATTATGTGGAGAAGAAGCTAACAAAGAAACTCACTTTATATTTTACAAAATAAATACATACCCAACTATATTATTATATGTGTTGCAACGTATGCCTAGTCTAAGCCTACTGTTCTAGTGCACCATAAGCATAATCAGCCTATATGCGTCCCACTGTAGGGCACAGGCCTTCTCTCAAGGAGAGAGTATGGGCTTAATCACCACGCGTGCCCACAGCGGATTGGCGATTTCAAGCGCTGAGGTATGTGAATAGCTCAGACACTCAGGTTTCCTCACGATGTTTTCCTTCACAATTAGCGTGTGGTATTGCTACTATAACTTCACAATGTACATAACTTAGAAAACCAAGTCATAGGTACATGCCCGCACTTGGGATCGAACCTGGGTCTCTCGCTTCCGAGTCCGATGTTCTACCCACTAGGCTACCAACGCTTTGACTGTCCAAATTCATGTGTTTTTTTCAGGTTTTATGACTACTCTGATCAAGCGAAGTGAAACGTATCATTAGTAGCCCAACAAGTCCCAGTGTGGAGCTCTGAGAGAGAGAGAGAGAGAGAGAGAGAGTATGGGCTTAACTACCACGTACAGAGCCCACCGACGATTGGTAATTTCAAGCCCTAAGATATGCGTACAACTCACATACCAAGGTTTCCTCACGAAGTTTTCCCTCACTGAAAGTGTAATATTGCAAGACGTAGTAGTAGAGTGCATGAATGTAAAGGATGATGTCCTGCCGACGGTATACTCTATTATTGAAATTACTCCTATCGCTTGAACTAATTTGCAATGCAAACCTATAAAGATACTTACAACGTGATGATAATTTTTCGGGATGATGATGATGATTCATAATTTTGATTAAACAAAACTAACTTTAATGTTGCGCATGGAAACGCTTTCCTAAGCACCCCTGGAAACGCTAAGTGCTGACTATTTTAGAAAATCAGCTTATAAAATTTCATAAGAAAAACCCTTGAAGCATGCTAAAAAGTTGAAACTTGGGTAATAGTAAAATCGGAGCTGGTATTGATAAACAAACAGTAGGTAAAGGTAAGTTGCAGAGCAAAAAAATACTTATAAACCAAGAGGCAGTAAATTCCAATCCAATGCATTCATAAATTCCAATTTATGTTTTTATGCGTCGACACACACGCTCGCTCATAAGATAAGTTCTGACAATAATTATCCAAAGCGCAAAGTACTCGAGATGTTTTCAAAACATTAATTAACGTATTGGGAAACGAACGTACAATGAACTAATAACAAAGGAAGCGTGTAGGTACGCCGCAAGCTCTGATTTTCGTACGACTCGCGACGCCGGCACGTGATAGCAAGGTGATAAAGTACAAATTAAACTGTACTTACGGACCAGCTGATAGGCAGTAGCTTAGAGAGGCTTGCGCACTACAGTCGCCGTGCATAACGCAGTCGCACGCGCACTCGTTCGCTCGTCAACCGCCGATGCCGCACATCTAGCAACAAAAAAACAACAGTGAACTTTTTTAAATTTAGTATTCTCTTAATTCGCGACCCAACAAGTGAACTTTAAATGTCACAGTATTTTTAGCCCAAAATGACGCTACGGGACGCGGCGCCCGGCGAAAAGGTTGTGAACGTGGAACAATGCAAGTGCAATAACAACAATGCGTTCCCGGAGCCAAAGGATACGACCCTCGGCAAGAGACTGAAAACATTCATTAAAAGCTCGTGGGCATTTAGGAGGAAAGTTACGGTGGAGCCCTTCATAATATGTTACATGCTGCCGAGTGTGCTGTCCGGCTTGGCCGTGCAGAACCTGTGCCTAGAGAAGTCATGCCTTGTGAACCTGCACTACAGCTCAAATACGTGCGCAAACATTATGCACGGTCGGTCCCACAACCACACGGAGGAAGAGAAAAACGTCCAAATAATGGTCGCTGGGATGACCGCGTGGAGCTTCCCGCTACAAACGGCCGTCTCCGGGATCCTGACACTGTTCGTCGGCGCATGGAGTGATCGCACTGGCAACAGAAAGGCTTTCATGGTGCTCCCTATCTTAGGCAAACTGATCTCCGTCATCGGCATCATACTGAGCACTGTGTTCTTCTACCAAGTGGGTCTCAACGAGACGGCGCTGATGGAGGGCCTCCCTCCAGCCTTAGCAGGTGGGCGTACTGCCATGACCACGGCAGTTTACAGCTACATCACAGACATCACAAGTGACTCCGAACGGACTTTTCGACTGGGCATCATCACAGCGATAATCACGCTCACTAGGCCCGTAGGCCTGGCCATTAGTGGTATTATGACGAATAATTTCGGTTACTACGGTGTGTTCATGGTTGCGTGCGTGTTCTACCTCACGGGGTTCGTTTACATTGTGATAAGACTGAAGGAGAAGGGAAGAGTGCAGAAGTCAGTGGAGAATGAGGAGCCGACCACCATACTGTCGATGTTCTCCCTGAAGGACCTGGTGGCGACGGTCAACGTCGCGTTCCGATCACGCCAGGGCCATAAGCGGCTGCAGATAATACTAATCATGTTTGCCTACATGTTAGTAGTTGGACCTCTCTTGGGTAAATATTATTAGTCGATTGTTCCAATAACAACATGCATTTAAGCCCCTTTGCTGCAGGGGTCTAGCACGCTACTATTAATAGTATTACATTCCTTCACTATTCAACGTCCCATCCTGCCATTACTTTATTAATAAATCATAATTAAAAGAACCACGCTTTTCTCGCCTTTATACCGCAAAAAGCAAGCTCATATTTTTTGGCGCCTTTGAAGTATTTCCTACAGTATAATAACTTCGTAGTAACGAGTACATTTTTTGATGCACATGAGGATTTCATTACCCCCTGTATACAGGTGAAGCTGATAAAAGTGTTTTAAAATGGTCTATGAAGTACAAAATGAGCATCAAAGTACCACCTAAGCATATTAATAGCACGAGTAATTCTTCATCTAAGGTCTTCCGGGTTATCGGTCTCCACTTGATAAAGGCAAGTAAATTTGCTCTACAATGGCATATAATTTTGTTCCTGAATCTAGATTCTACTACAGTAAACGTGTAGAAAACCGTTATAAAATGGCTTCTTTTTGATATATATTGGAATTCCATAGCCTCCAAGCACAAACCTATACCTTCTGGGCCGCGTTTCACAAAACTACAATTCATAGTTTATTATGACAATTCGATATACCTACAATGCGTAGCCGATTTGTACAATAACGGGATTATTTATAAAAACACGGTTTGTCTAAGACCAATCTAAAACTCAGGTTATTTCGTCTGTGGCTACTACATCTTTTCCTTTTTTAATCGGCGTTTTTGAAGTGTTTTTTAAGTAATCGATTTTTTATTTATTTTTTTATTTTACATTATTAGGAACAACAACAGCGTAATCTGATAATAATTACTTATTAACTAATTACTAAAATAAGAACGTTAGTCTTCCTACTTGTTAATGGCTTCGCAATGTACATTGCATTGTAGTACTATGAAATGGCGCCCGGGGATATTTTAAAAATGCTCAATCCCTGAAATAGATAGGTTTCGACATTTACAACAACTAATTTTGCAGCATTTATGATTTTTTTGTGTAGCCTACAAGGGTCCCGCTGCAGGGAACAGGCCTTCTCTCAGAGAGAGAGAGTATGGGCTTAATCACCACGCGTGCCCACTGTGGATTAGCGATTTCAAGCGCTGAGGTATGTGAACACCTCAGACACTCAGGTTTCCTCACGCTGTCTTCCTTTACGGTTAGCGAGTTGTATTGCTACTATAACTTTACAAATGTACGTGAATCTTAGAAAACAATGTCATTAGTACATGGTGGGATTCGAACCCTCGACCTCCCGAATGAGAAGCCGTCGTTCTACTGCTCTACCCATTTTTTATGCAATATTATTTTTTTATGTAAGTAGTGCTACTGCCTGAATGTCTATTTGATAGTGCTTTACATCGTATGCTTTAAATATAATGAACATTCATCTATATAGGACGATGGTTTACTGGACGCTGTGATACGTCTGAATACGGAGGTAGTGGGTTCGAATCCCACTATGGGCCACCGTACTACGTAGTAACTCTAGGTGTCGTATTTCAGGAACCGCGTATTTTAAAAATAATCCTGCATGGACTTTGACAAGTCAATCTAGTAAAAAACATCCGTCGAAATCTGTGGTTTTACCAGTTTTTGTATACTTTCTTCTTAAAAGAATTAACCCGTCTTGATAGATAGATAAACCATCTATTTACACACACACATGCACACGCACACACACACAAACACGCACACACACACACACACACGGCTCTTTACTTTTTGGCTCTTTACATATATTCTAAATGATTCATACTCTAGCTATACCATATAAGTGTTAGGCATAAAACCTACATTTTAGATAAGTAGATTTGCCCATCGACACTAATGCTTCTAACCGTTTCAATACAATTTCAATGTAAAATAGGAAGTCAATAAATCTCTCCAAAAAACAGTCACAGCCATAGCTTTTAGGTCTATTATTACCAACTGCCTTTTACTCACGACTTGAATGAGTACTGTCCGGGATGAAACGTATCCTATGTCCTTCCCTGGGACTCAAACTATCTCCATACCAAATTTTATCTAAATCCGTTCAGCCGTTATTGCGTGATTGAGTAACAAACATCCAAACATCTTAACAAACTTTCACAATCAATATTAGTAGGATTGCAATATTTATTATCTTTTGGCAGCTATATCCCGGCAGAAGAGCTGTTTCATCCCCATGTTAAGCCAAGCAACCGAAAACCAACGTCTCAGCTTAGTTTGGCAATTTTATAAGAAACAGAATGTTTTTATCGCTATTACATCCATAAAAAGTAAATCTTACCTACCACATGTGTTCGTCTGATACGATGTTGTTTTGCATTACTTTTATAGGGCAATGCAAATTTAACTGTACGACTACGGCTGCCGAAAATATGAACAATACAAGAAAATGAAGGAGAGGCGATAAAATTCTTTCATGACACATTTACGTCAGTCAAAGTGTAATTGAAAAACAGTTGAATACCTGATTCAGAAAATCTAGCCACTGAGCAGTGAACGGCGAACTTTTTCTCATTACTTATTGCTGGGAAATTACCAATTTTCATAACAGATAGAGTCGGAGTCTCAATTACGCAGTGCAATAGTATTAGGGGTTAAAGTATGAAATTGCCGTTTTATTGCAATAGGTTCTTTGAATTGACATAGAATCTTCATGGTTTGAGGTTTTCGAATTAAACTTTTTTCAAATGGTTTCTATGATGTTCTTTTTTTAAAAAATGTGAAACATTTGAATATCGACTTTCAATTGTTTTTGTTATTCAATTTAGACAAGAAAGATGGATACTGCGAAAATTCGAGTGATTATGAGGCACCCATTTTTCGTATTTTTTTATTTTGTTGATTTGACGCAAGTGAGTCAATATTGTGGGTAAGGTAACGTTAAACCATGCCGCTAATTCCTGGGTAGTTTGACTAGGGTCGGCTTCCACTATCTCTCTTAATTCATCGTTATTCACCTGTGTGGGCGGTCTTCCTCGTGGCTCGTTCTTTAAGTCGAAATTTCCACCACGAAAGCGTTTAAACCAAAATCGCACGGTGCGTTCATTAGTAGACCCCTCTCCAAACGCAGAATTGATATTGCGGGCTGTTTCTGCCGCGTTAGTTCCGCGTCGGAACTCGTATTCAAAAATCACTCGAATTTTCGCAGTATCCATCTTTCTTGTCTAAATTGAATAACAAAAACAATTGAAAGTCGATATTCAAATGTTTCACATTTTTTAAAAAAAGAACATCATAGAAACCATTTGAAAAAAGTTTCATTCGAAAACCTCAAACCATGAAGATTCTATGTCAATTCAAAGAACCTATTGCAATAAAACGGCAATTTCATACTTTAACCCCTATTATTTATTGCACTGCGTAATTGAGATTTATTCATAAATCGCTGACAAAGAAGCAAAGGCTGAAGAAAGTTCTTGAATGGAAACCCTTCGGAAGAAGAAGTGGCAGTCGCAAGTGCTGCCGAGGGCCTTGTATCTTTATCTCTGCTTCTAGCAGACATAAATATACGGGGCTGAAAGGTTGGCCCTTACTAGTCGGAGAGGTACTATAGGAAAAAGAAAATGGCTTTCGGCCACAGTTTTTTAGTGACTAAAGCGAAAGAGATCTGTCAGGATCGTGGCAAGTGGCAGACCCTGGTCTCTGGCTACTCCTCTGGAATACCGGCGTGAGTTTATGTTATGTTGTGGTGTTTCTTTAGTATTATAAGAAGCCACAAGAAAGATTCTTACACATAGGTACCACGTGTAAGATCTTATGTGGTAGAAAACTGTTTTTTTCCTAAGGGCCCCCTCATTGTTCGTAACGATGGCAAAATCTTCGAACTAAAACTAATGGCAAATCGATGAGTTCATCGTCAAAGTAAAAGATCTTGCTGAGCGCATTGCGGGTTTTAAAAATATAAACAGCTTATTGAATGCTAGGCTAGCTTTGAAGCATTTGCGAAAATTTGAAACACCAAAGGTCCGAAAAAAAGTTAAATTCTTGAACAGATAAGATAAAAGACAAAAAAGTATTTGAGAAAGAGAAAGAGAAACATTTATTGCAGCAACAAATAACACACATTAATAAAAAATGAAAACAAAACAAAACATGGACAGCAAAAAATAATAATAAAAAAATAATAGGAACACTTTTCAGAAATTGTCGCGGTGTGTCTCTGCTGCTGCAAATGGCAACTGACTCAGCATAGTGCTGAGGGTGTGAACCCTTTATTATTTATTGCCTCACCAGAAAAAAAACTTAAAACAAAGTAAAGTAAGGCAAAAAGTAGTGGCTCAGCTGGTGCTGACCCGGGCAGTCCCGGGCAGCGCTGGTTTTCAGCCACTGTCTTTTCCCTGAGATGTTGTGCGGGAGTTACGTTATGTATGAGGGCTAAACAGTCAACTAGGCAACTAAAAATGTTCTGGACATCGATTAAAAACGAAACAAAAGTCAATTAAAAATATGAGAAAGAAAAAAAAAACAATTCTTCTTCTTATTAAAAAAGGAAGTTAATAGACTTTTGAAACGTGAAAAGATAGTATGATGATTTAGGTACATACTCGTACATCATATTGCAATAACTAGAAACGTGAAAATTTTCTTAATAGGTACTTATGTGTGGCGCTAGATCAAGAATAGCGTCACTCCATTTCCTTCCGTGGATGTCGTAGAAGGCGACTAAGGAAATCAATTACCAGGAGACGGGAAGCAGCGTCTTCCTGAGATTCCAAGCGTATACTGCGATCGCCAAGCCGCTTGCCATGCGTGGCGATTAGTGCAAAACCCCTCATGGTCATGAAAACCACGAAGGAGTCAAATGGCTGATGATTATTAAAATAACTTTAAACGTGAAAGGCACTCTTGTGAGACTCAGCAGATGTATTTGTTAATTAATAGCAGTCAATTGTTTTAATCAGAGGTGTGTGTTTAATAAACATGAAGGATTTATGTTTACTTATAGCTAGTAATAAGAATAATATAGTTTCAATTAGTAATAGGCCGTTATCACCTTGGCATGGGCCTCTTACGTTCACATAACTTTACACGAATCTGTGTCATACATACAAAACTGTTGGTTTTTCTAATCGTGCTCTGCCGGGCTAAGATGACAGACGTAGACACAACTTTTTTCACAACAACGCAGTCTTTCATCTCTTTCTAGCTTACATCAATTTAGTATTACCGTCTCGTTTAGAAGTGGACAAAAGTAGAGTCTACGCCTGCCATGTTCCTAGAACTGGTTGATGGTCTCCGGACATCAGGAGACTTAATGCACTGTAAAATGGTAACCAGAAAAGGAAATCACAAACAAAATACCCAAATTCAGTCTGATTGTACAATATACAAGTCAATGTACGGCGGCTCCCAGCGGACCGAAGATTATAATCGTCAATAATTCATGTCCTGCAAGACATGTACTTGCAAAAGCCGCCCCATAGATACCGTCAGGGACCGATATTTGTTACCCGGCCGATATTATTTTGTTAAGGTTTTGCAGTCAAATAAGAAATCCTTTAAATTTCTTAAAGCCCTACCTAGACGGGTGTCTGTCCGTATTTTCCTGTTTTAAAAGTAAGCTCGAAAGCTTCTACATCATTTTAGGCTATTGTGGATCCGAACAATTTTCCAAAAGTCTATGCAAATTATGCGAAGACTTAGTGACGTCATTAGAAACTAGAAGTTCATCATCATCAGCCATTTGACGCCCACTGCAGGACATAGGCCTCCTTCGTGGTTTTCATAACCATGAGGGGTTTTGCCGTAATCGCCACGCTTGGCAGGCGGGTTGGCGATCGCAGTATACGGTTGGAATCTCAGGAGAACGCTGCTGCCCGTCTCCTGGCAATTGATTTCCTTAGTCGCCTTCTACGACATCCACGGAAGGAAACGGAGTGACGCTATTCTTAATCCGGCGCCACACGGAACTAGAAGTTCATGAGAAATCAATTTAAAAAGTACTTGGTCGTTTGAGATTTTCGACAGTTTTTCTTGATTACTAGACTATTCATGACGAGATTGCTGTCAAAACCTTCAATTAAATTTTTAACCGACTTCAAAAAAGGGTTCTCAAGTCGTCGGAATCTTTTTTTTATGTATGTTCCCCGATTACTCGAAGACGCTTGGACCGATTTGGAAAATTATTTTTTGTTTGAAAGTGTATACTTTCCAGGTGGTCCCGTAATCATCAAATCAAGATCTGATGATGGGATCCTGCAGAAATCGAGGGAACTCATCAAACTTTAAAGACACACTTGAAGCGATTTGGGTGTTTTTTAGTGAAACAATTTGGTGGAGTTATATTCACAAAAAATTGCAAAAGACTAACAACAATCGTTTAGACTACACCGAATTATTACTATTAAGAGTGAGAGCAGCCTAGGTTTATGCTGAATGGTTTGCTCTACACTAACCAAATAACTGAAAACATTAAAAAACATCCTCAACTTAAACTTTCGTAAGCACTGCACATTTTATATATTTGTTTAACGGTTTCACTTACTTTTATTAACGTCGGAATAGCCGACTAGTTTCAACCTCGTCCGGAAGCCTTAAGCCCTAGTCGGCTATCCCGACGTTAATAAAAGTAAGTGAAACCGTTAAACCCACATATAAAACTTCCTAAACATTTTTGGTCATTTGTTAAGTCATGGCTTATCCAACTATCCCAAACATTCAAACTACTTGATCCTAATAAAGGGGCTGGTAGTGATCAATTTCCACAGTTTCTTTATAGTCAGCTGTGCCAGTGCAATTGTCTATAATAATAATAACTTCCACACAACACAATCAATTAACCCAGGTCCCAAACTAGGATACCCTGTGCTATGGTAACCAGGCAAGGATATCACAAACATGGAAACACACCCAGACTGAGGCCACTTGTACAAATGTACGGCAGATCCTTCGAATCTATCGCAATATGATCGCGATAGCGACTTGTCTAATTTTATGAGTCGCAATACCGATCACCTTCCCGAATGAAATCTGCGCTCGTCGTTCACTTTAAAACGTTTAGTTATTCCTAAGTTTTATCGATTCATCGTTTTAGCATAGAAATTGAAATATTTCAAAAATAAACACAGTTATTTTAACAAAACCAATTGCACAATTTTATCAATCATTCTAGTATTCATACAGTCTATTAGGTTCCATCGTTTTAAAAAAACTTTTTGTTTTTATACGACAGAAAGTAGGATTATAAACATATATTTTAGAGTCGGTGCCAGAAATGTGTATGCTGGTCACGTAACTTGTCACCGGATATGTTGCCGGATATGACACTGATATGTTGATTGATGTATTTGGATTAAGTAGGCCATAATCTAATCATAATCCGAAAAAAAAGGGTCTTAATACCCGGACAGACAGACAGACAAACGGTCGGACGTACAAACAGATACATTTACTCTCCTTCTATCTAAAAACAGTGAAATGTTTTGCCGTTGTAAGAAACTGATGTTTTTACATGACACCTCATTGCCATCACATTACCCACTAATATGTTCAGTTGGGCTATTTTATGTTCGACACATTCTGAGGTCTGCGCCCATTTATTTTGCCTTCCTCAATACAGCACTTCCAATCGACAGTACTCGTATACGGTAGGCACGTATGGTGATTAAGCCCATACTATCTCTCTCTCTCTCTCTCTGAGAGAAAGCCTGAGTGGGGCGTATTAAATAACTAACTTTGGCTTTTGCATCTTACGTAATGAGATGATTTATACAGCGTCCAGTGACACCTTCACTCACACTAGATGGGTGAAGGGACCACTCGGACGCTGCAGTGCCTGGAATATTGTTTTTAGATGGTACTGGCTTGCCCAGCACCTATGCCATCCTGACAGCTTAGTCGGCCTAGAAAGAACAGGAAAGAAAGCTAATACGTGCGAAGCCAACAAAGCCACGGGTTTTCTCATGATGCTTTCCTTCACAGCAAACGTGTCGTATTGCTACTACAAATTCACAGATGTACGTAACTTTGAAAATAAATAAAGTCGTAGGTAAATGCCCGCTCTGGGAATCGAACCTGGGTCGGTTGCTTCCGAGTCCATTGTTCTACCCACAGGACTACCATTTTATTTCATAATTACCATTGCTTACTGTATAACTTCTTTTGCCACTTCTATTGCATACCTAAGGGCACATCATTGTTCGGTCTTACTTCGTTAAATTTATTTGGGGAAGATAAACTTTGCCCGACCGTATTGAGCTAAATAAGGTCTCGAACTTCCTTTATAAAATAAATCTTATTGGAACTTTGTTATTACCGTTGACGCCATTAATATAGAGATACCGACGTATGAAAGGAGAAAATCTAGAATTATAGAAGTTTGATCATCATCGGAAATAGGTCAAATTTTTCTTTCTGATTGTGCTTTAACATTTGATGTTATTATATGGTATTTTTTTCATTTATACACGATGAAATCGTCGAGTGATTTGAAAGCCGCGGTTATGTAATTTGTATTTAAAAAATGGCATCTATTTAGATTACTACTTTTAAGTATAAACTTAAATAAAAAAAATTAAGTTTAAAAATCTTGTTCCATGTTGAGAAATCTGGTTTCAAAAAATACGCGAACAATTTATTACTGCCCCTTCGTCTACCAGGACAATGACCCGCGGACCCGCGGCACGCACGCACCTGTAGGTGTCGGGATATTTTTGGAAAGTGCCTTTAAAAAAACAAACTAGTGTATTCGATAGCTACTGTTAAGGCATGTTCATTTTAAAAACCTATTGAGAGGCTAAAAATTCCACCCATCCACCCAGGGACTTGAACCCGCGACCTGTGGCTCACCGTGCCAACGCTCTCCCAACTGAGCTAATGGGCAAGTGCAAGCATCGATAAAATTTCGAGCCTCTTTACAAACTTCTCTGTATTACGTACAGGCAGCGACATCTGACCGAAACGATTTACATCGCTTGCAGCCCCGGGTGACCCACTTTGCAGTTAGGTTTTTACATCGGAATGATATCGCTGTGCCTACATGATATTCATTTTGCTTTGGCTTTCAATCCACACAAAATTCATGGTATTTGTCTCTACAAGACTTTTGAGGTAGTATGAAAGAGAAATCATTCTTTTGGTTAAAGATCCTAAGAACATATTCTAATTACAAAGTCAACCGTAATGCAGTTGAGAAAAGTGTACTCATGTACTTAACTAAAGGTCAACGAGCAACCAAAGTACACATTGGCCAAACAAATTTAGATGGAAGAGTACTAATACACATCCGTGTGGCGCCGGATTAAGAATAGCGTCACTCCATTTCCTTCCGTGGATTTCGTAGAAGGCGACTAAGGAAATACATTACCAGGAGACGGGCAGCAGCGTCTTCCTGAGATTCCAACCGCATACTGCGATCGCCAACCCGCCTGCCAAGCGTGGCGATTATGGCAAAACCCTTCATGGTTCGTAAAACACTGAGGGAGGCCTATGTCCTGCAGTGGGCGTCAAATGGCTGATGATGAGTTCTAATGCATACACTTACATGACTCATTGATGTTTACACATTTTTTGATAGTTTGATTCTACTAACAACCATTTAAAATTCTACTAAAGTTGAAGTAACTTTTTATTTCTTAAGACCTTCGCGGTTTTAAAAAATACAAAGTTAACAAAGGTTACTCGGTGTTACCCTTAGTTGATACGTTTTTTTCTAAGATAGGTCAAAATCTCGTCAATATAGTCTAATATCAATATCAATTGGTCAAGGAAATCAATGTGAATTAGTTCTTTAAAGTTGCCCACAGTAAGATTTATAGTGCGAATTTTATAAAACTAGATAAATAATAATTAACTCTGATATTTCGAAAAGTGTCAATCTGTTAAAAAAGGTTACTAGAACAACCATTTAGACATTGAAAAATTCGATAAAACGTGAAAGTTGAAATAACTTTGTATTTTTTAAAACCTTTGCGGTTTTAAAAAATACAAACATAACAAAGGTAACTCGATGTTACCCTAAGTTTATGCGTTTTTTTCTAGGATATATCAAGATTTCGTCAATGTAGTCTAATATCAATCGTTTTAATAAAATTAATATAGACATTGGTATTGATGTTGGTCAATACCAATGTCTCTAGGTATCAATTTTATGAAAATGATTGGTCAAGGAAATCAATGTAGGAAATGAATTAGTTTTTTAATTTGCCCCACAGTAAGCTCTATAACGCGAATTTTATAAAACTAGATAGGTACATAATAATTAACTCTGATATTTCGAAAAAAAGACTCGTAGAACAAAAGTAGTTGTTGTTGATGCATTTCAGGAATTAGGTATTTTAAAAATATCGCCAAGTATGTAATATTGCAGTGAAACCCAAATCAAGAACTGTGTTGTGACTTGTGCAACAATTTTAACAATTGTCTTATTCTATTTATTTCTAACTAGCTGTCCCGGCGAACTTCGTACCGCTCCAGAATCCGTTTATACGATTCTTGCACAACGCCATCTATGTTTAAAACACAACATTCGCTCGCACAGCCCCATCTATTTTAAACTTAAAATAAATATTATCCCACAGGAACGCATTACCGGGACATCAAGTATGCTATGTCTCAATTCAGGTCATTGTCTATCTGTAAGCCAAATTTCATGTAAATCCGTTCAACCGTTATTGCGTGATTGAGTACCAAACATCCAAACCTCCAAACATCCAAATGCTTTCACAAATTCTCACATTTATAAATATTGTAGCAGGTATTAGTAGGATGCGCATTTAATGTCCTCTGATACAAAAATTTCTATGAAGGGTGTGTATTTACTGTCTATCAACTTTTGATTTGTCTCCATAGATGTTATCTTGATGCATTAGTGTTTACGTTTCGTTGACTTCATTATGTCTCTCATTCTTCATAACAATTATTGGATTGTCTGATTGTAATCTACACGCCTATCTATTTCTGTTATAATTATGTCAAGAAAGTTGCACGACGTACAACGACTTACGTATTTACGTATTCTACTGAAACAAAAGTACTTACGAGAAACAATAGCGAACCAGTGTGTTTTGATAAATGTATCTATTTCATTGGCGCTTCAAGTTCGCTCGCAAGAACGCGTTAATTCTTTGTGCAGTCAATAGTCAATACATTAAAAAATCGGACAAGCCCGTGGTTTGCCACTGGTTTTATAAAATTTTGTCATAATAGAATAAGCTCACGGGTTATCAACATCGGTGGTAGCCTAGTGGGTACAACATTGGACTCGGAAGCGGGAGGTCCAGGTTCGATTCCCAGTGCGGGCATGTACCTATGACTTTGTTTTCTAAGTTATGTACATTTGTGAACTTATAGTAGCAATACCACTCGCTAACTCCTCAGCGTTTGAAACCGCCAATCAGCGGTGGGCACGCATGGTGATTAAGCCCATACTCTCTCCCTGAGAGAAGGCCTGTGCTCTACAGTGAGACGTATATAGGCTGCTTATGTATGTAGGTATGTTATCAACATTAGAATAGCATCTCGTGTTCTCACTTAATCGGCTTTGTTTTAAAAGCCAGATATTGCGTACGTACATTTCTCTGAAATATCGAATTCGAAACGAGGTGTTCCGTCAGAGAACTAAAGTCACCGACATAGCCCACCAAATTAGCATGCTGCAGTGGCAGTGAGCCGGCCGTATCACCCGAAAAACTGATAACCGATGGGGTAGACGAGTTCTTGAGCGGAGACCGCGAATCCGTAAACGTAGTGTAGGACGTCCTCAGACTCGGTGGAGCGATGATCTTCGCAGGGCGGCTGGCAAGAGCTGGATGGGAGTAGCTGAGGACCGTGCTCAGTGGCGTGCAATAGGAGAGGCCTATGTCCAGCAATGGACAAGCGTAGGCCGATGATGATGATGATGATTGCGTACATTTCTCAATCCAAATATTTTTGTGACGGTGGTCGGTTTTTCCCACTCGCCATTTTTTATCTACCCCCGATTGTGTCCCACGCCTGGGCAATGACCTCCTATTTAGCTCTCCACTCCTCCCTGTTCGTGGTCACTTCCTGCCAACACTGTAGAATGGTCGTGAGGTCATCTTGCTATATCCGCTTGGGTCAGCCACGTTTATTTTTTCCAGTTCATTTTATTTATGTTTATTTATAGTCCCCCACCCCCTCCCTGTCTTGACTAAACGGTTGAGTTTAGAAACGTGAAAAATTTCAGAGCACTAGTACATATAACGAACTTAAAAGGAAATCTATCAGGGTTAATTAGGCTTTACAAGTTAACGACTAATAGGCGACCTTATAAAAAGAAAACTTCGTACAAAATCCATTGAAAATTACTTTGATGATGTTGTTAGTCCTGTAAACCAGATTAAAACCCCTATTTCTACCGAATCCTATACTGCGCGTGGCCCGACACACACTTGGCCGGTTTTTTCTATATAACATTCGTCATATTTATTTTGTTCTTATAAAATGTATCCTGTGTCATTAATTCACATACAAACTCACGCCTATATCCTGAGGGCAGAGACCAGATATCCAATGTCACCCAAACCATAAAAACGAATATTAAAATTAAAATAACGAATCGATTGACAACTCATTAATCAAAGTCCGATGGGTAGTTTAGGGGTACGTTAGAACATCCGTAAATACATACATACATACACACCCAAACGTACATACAGTGATACATAGCGTAATAAAAACATATACACTCATACAATCGAAAAATATAACCCTCCTTCTCGCGATGTCGGGTAAAAATCACAATTAATACATTTCGGCACCAAGCTAAATGCAAGAGCGCGTTGCAATCTGTAAGAGTTTAATTAACATTATTTGGGGGACAGCGTTTGTTAAACACTCAGACGTAATTGTAATAGAAATGAACAGGGGAGTTCAAAACGTTATGACTTTATATAGTCCGCAAAGATGTTATTGGCGGTAAAGTGAACATGGTCACACATGCACGCCGTCATGCATGATGCAGGCTGCACAATGTGCGGAAATATGCAGTCAAACTAGAACTAGAAATGAGGCGCTAAGGCTTACATGCATACATCAATGCTATTATAAATGCTTATTTTCCTCTTTAATCTTTTAAGCTTAGCTGCAATGATGATTTGCTAAGTCACACAAACCCTTGCTTTTTACTTCCAAGTTGCCTCTCCGCCGTTGGAGTCGGCCAACAGATTAAGTAGGCCATAATGGTTTGCAGATTTGCGCCAGCTCCGCACAGTTCACTAATCGATGCTTTCGTTTGGGATAAAGGTGAGGCGCAGATGACCTACTGGTTCACAAGATACAAGTTCAAATTCAACGAGATCGACTACAGTTTCTTCCTAACGTACTCCGTCCTCGTCGGTAGTGTTGGTGAGTACCAGTTTGTTTTGCTACACAGTAATCAGACGACGTAGCTCTACATTTAACCCGGCGTGAGTGAGGTGAGGAATTGTTACACCAGCTATGAGGTGGGTATGAGCCACCCGGAACTATGATGTTAAATTTTTGATACTATGATTGTGCAATTATGTTTTTTGACTTAAGGCATATTAATAATAACAGTGTCTCCTTATTATTATAACTAAAAAAGGATCCGAGAAATCTTATGAGATCATGTAACATAGCACCGTAGTTGCACCTGCGAATCGTGTATCGACCGTCACCGGCGGCGCAACACTATACTCGACAGTTTACCTAGCCTTTCACACCCAGCTCCAGCTACTGAAATGTCAGGACTCGCATGACAGCAATAAGATTAAATAATCTGCGATTGAAAACTTCCCGGGTATGACATACCCGACCTCACTCACGCCGGTTTAACGGTGGCTACAATCAATCGATTGATTGATGGGTGATGAGACCGTAATCGCCCACTACTGGACATAGGCCTCATGGGCCTCAGGCTCCAAGCAAGCCATTTTTTTCTGTGCTCGGCCATCCTCGTCCAGCGACCGCCAGCGATCTGGCCCTGGCCCATATCGTCGGTCCAGCGGGCTAGTGGCCGTCCTACGTTGCGTAATATTATGTTTGTTTCAACCGCAACGTAGTGTAGGACGTCCTCAGACTCGGTGGAGCGATGATCTTCGCAGGGTGGCTGGCACGAGTTGGATGAGAATAGCCGAGGACCGTGCTCAGTGGCGTGCAATAGGAGAGGCCTATGTCCAGCAGTGGACAAGCATAGGCTGATGATGACGATGATATTTTTGGATATTTAATGGAACATTAATGACGTTTTTAGCTTTCCCGTTATATTCCAGTGCTGCGTTGCAATTACTACGAAATAAAGTAATAAAGATATTGTTTATTTTTTAATCACATACGTAACTAATTACGTAGGCTGCGGCCGGAGGTTCCAAAAAAAAACCGAATGCTTTTTAATTAATTTAATAAAAAATTATAATAAAGGTACTTAGGGCTAATTAACCTAGCGACCGATTCGAAGTTTGAATACAGAGTGTGAGAACTAAAACTAGGTACGCGGCACCGAGGTGGAAATGCAGCGTCAGCTGCCTCGTGTCGCGCCGGGCTGTATTGGGGTAAAAGCCGCGCCAGCGCTATGCCTGTTGGTTCTGTATGTAACACCTCCACCCTCAGATCAGCAACTATTTGGGCACGTTGAGTGAAAATGTTGCTGGGAACCTTCCCTTGGGTTCATATCTTTTTTCGATGTCTTCATAGGTGTGCTTCTTAGGTGTGGGTGGTTCAGGGTCTTTACGTTTCTTGCAGCTCCAGAATCCATAGCGATGGGTTACCACTGCAGTTACAAGGGCACCGCCGATCAATATCATAGTGTAGAGAGGTATCGTCGTGTGGTACAGGACATCTGGTTGCGCTTTTTCGGTTTGGATGGGAAGCTGCATCATGATCTTATCCTGGATGCTGTGTAATCCTTGTAGATCGATTGAGTTGAGACGTAGCATGTTCCTCGAGGTATCAGCTTGATTGTCAGCGTCGTAAGGGATCTCCGTTAGTTTAAGGGGTTGTCCTCTGATCTGGTCGTTCTCGTTGGTTAGGGTGAACTCCGTAGTACGCAGATAACAGTTGACAGGGATAGTGGTAAGATAGCTTCCTTGGATTGAGCTAAAGTCATCTCTTCTGCAGGTTAACTGTACTTTCGTAGGTTGAGGGAAAGACAGTACGTAGTGCTGATCGTCGAGTTTCTCCATGGCCTCCTTTGATAGTTGAACTGATGAGAAGTGACAGGATTCCTCCAGGTTTTGATGCAGGATAAGTTCTTGAACGCAGTCAGGCTGTGTGCGAACTTGACGTCCTATCTCCTTCTCGCAGAGAAACCAGGTACTTAACTTCGGGCATTCTGCCTCCATGTACACGAATGAATCCTTGTTAGTTGCTATGAAAGGATGGGAAGGGATAAGAGCCTGGTTATTTTTATTAGGGACTATGGATAGTCTATAAAGGTCATAGGTGTTTAGGGAAACTATGGGGAACCGAAAGACTATAACTAGCTGTTTCTCGTTAAAATATGATCCAGATTTGATTACGTCATAATACTCTCTGAGCTCTAAGCTTAAAATCTGATCCTTACTATATATACCTTTTAACTTATCTATCATTGAACTTAAAACGTCTATATCTATCATAGAATGATGAGTGCTCGATGCACGAATAAAAGCTAAGCTATTTTCTACCTTAATTAATTCCGACAGAAGGTCGTCTACGTTTTCTCTCATTACGTCTAACAGTTGCGCGAATCTAACGTGTTCCATCAGACTGGACTCTCTGTACGCATTATTATCTAGTAACAAATTCAGCGTAGCGTTTATTTTATTCTGGTTATCTAAGAGTTGCTCTAAAACGTTAGTGTGTCGAGACATCCATTTTTTACTAAGGCTTACATGTTCATTAAATTGAGTGACTACCTTATCTTGGTTTTTCTGTAAAGCTTGAATTGCACTGTTAAACTTGATCGCGTCCACGTAATCCAAGTTACCAGTGATACTTTTTATTACCGAACCGAGACTGTCTACAAGACCTCTTTTAGCGCGATTGGGTTCTAAGGATCTTAACTGAGATTTTACCTTGCCAAGCTTGTTAGTAAGATAATGTATCTGAACCTCATAGAGTAAGTAGGTATTGTTCACGAGTCGCGTGCTAATGCTATCTAGCTGAGTCTGTAAAAGGTTAACTTTATCTTCGATTTCATCTAGTTGAATAAACTGAAGGAAAGTATGATGGTGGGTGGTAAGTCTGGTTGGTCCTAGCTTATAAGGCAGCAGTCCGGGTCCATCCGCTAGACTCTCAAGTCTTATCTCTTGAGGCCGCGTCACGTGGACGAAGATTAACAGCAGAGTCCTGTAACAAGGTAACTTCCTTAGGGGCTCGCTTTAGCCTTGACTTGGCTACAGGGCCGCGTTTCTTTGACGTATAAATATGTATAGGGAGGTCGGCTAAAACGGTGTCCTGCGTGTAGCGCGGGGTAGTTTTTTGACGACTAGCGAAGGGGTTCCTAATGAAAACCTGTTGTTGCGGTTCGTATTCCATCTCGGGTTCGCGATTTTTATTCCTATTATCAATTATAGCAGTACGGTTGGCTAGGGATGACTCGTTGATAATGTCGTAGACCTTTTTCATCTGTTCCTTATGATTTTGCGTATACTGCTGTAACAGCTGTTCATTTAAGTCGACGTCACTGAGGTCTCTGGGATCAAAGTGACCGGTTAGTAAGTCGAAGGGTCGACATTTAGTGAAGCTGTGAATTGAGCTGTTATAGCCTATAATTGCATAGGGCATAAGGTTCACAATTGGTTCATTTTTATGCTGTAATTTTAGAATTCTGAGATGCTCAAGTAAGGTCGAATGGAAGCGTTCAATATTGCCGTTATCGTTAGGGGAGTGAGCTAAGATCTTATGGTGGTTTATCTTATGTAGACGTGTGAACTCTGAGAACAGCTGATTGGTAAACTCTGTTCCATTGTCTGTAACGATGGTTAGAGGCACTCCGTGGTGGGTACAGAATTGTAACAGTGCCTGAAGGATGCTGACAGCTGTTCCATCTCGCAGGTGGTATGCCTGTCCGTACTTGGTAAAGACATCTATCAGAGTTACATACTTCTCACTCTGGACTGTGAATAAGTCCATATGGACTATCTCAAAAGGCTTAGTTGCTGGGGGCACTATATTGAATTTGGGCCTAATGGGGTTTCTGTCATACTTTGCCTGTCCGCAGACTGTACATTCGTTAATGAATTTAGTTATTTGGTCTCTCATTTTTGGCCAATAGTACTTGCGTGATAGTGATAAGTAGCATTCGTTTATTCCACGGTGGTTTGTTTTACCGTCGTGATATAGGCGAATAATGTCTTGCTGACGAAGGTACTCTTTCACGTTCTCAAGTTCTGACTTGCAGAGAGTTAAGTTCATGGAAGAGCTTTTGAATTTATCTTGTATGATGGGGATGACCTTGTACATTCCGAGGGGTGGATTTATCAAAATGGCAGTTCTGACCTTGGGGTTAACGTACTCCTTCAGTGCGGTAACTAGATCACTCTCTAAGTTCGATTCCGATAACTGTACAGTTATGCGTGTGTGAGTGTCGAACGGTTTCGTCACTGTCGGCTTACGTTTGACATCGCTTACGATGGTGAAAATAATTTGCCTGTGAAATTTATTGAGGGGTTCATCTGAAACTGGGACTTCAAGTATGGGGTGTTCGTTACTCGTGTGAACGGTCTCAGTGGAGGAGTCTGCTACGATCGGTGGACTTTCTGAGGGGTTGGGGAGTATAGAGCAAAGTTCATCGATGACTGACTTTGATTCCTCATTATGTATCTCTACTCGCGAGAGCGCGTCAGCGTTGCTATTAGCTTTACCCTTTTTATAAGTCACGGTAAAGTCGTATTCGCTGAGCCTCAGTCGCCATCTCGTGAGACGTGAATTTGGTTCTTTTAAATTCATCATCCACTGAAGAGGCTTATGGTCGGTGACTACCTTGAACTTGCGTCCGAATAGATACGGCCTAAAGTACTTGGTAGCCCAGATAATGGCTAGTAGCTCTTTCTCAATGGTGCTGTAGTTAAGCTCACTCTCGTTCAGAGTGCGAGATGCGTAGCATACGGGTTTGTCTGATCCTATTGGGCCTTGGGATAGAATTGCTCCAATAGCGACATTGGAGGCGTCCGTAGTAAGGATGAACTCTCGACTGAAGTCGGGATATTGCAGGATGGGGTCGTTAGTAAGAAGTGTTTTACACTTTTCGAAACAGGTGACATATTCAGTGTCCAAAATGACCTTTTTACCCTTTTTTAGACACTGCGTGAGGGGCTTCGTTATACGAGCGAAGTCAGGGATGAATTTTCGGTAATAACCGAGAAGACCTAGGAACTGTTTTATCTCTTTTGGGGTTTTCGGAATTGGGTACTTCATTATCGCTGAGATTTTATCTGGGTTCGGTTTGATACCCTCTCTAGTAATGACGTGCCCAAGGTAAGCTGTCTCAAGCTTTAGAAATTCGGATTTATCCAATTGGATTTTGAAATTCGACTCTCGGAGTCGCTGAAGGACCTTTTCAAGGTTGACCATGTGTTCTTGGAGCGAAGTACTGAAGACAATGATGTCATCCAGGTAGACTAGACATATCTCGTTTTGGAGACCTCTAAGGACATTGTCCATAACTCTCTGGAAGGTGGATGGAGAGTTTTTGAGTCCCATGGGCATTCGAACATACTCGAAATGACCATGTTCTACATTGAAAGCAGTTTTGGGGACATCAGAGGGGTCCATCTCGACTTGGTAGAAGCCACTTGCCAAGTCTAGGGTCGTAAAGTACTGACATTTCCCTAATTTGTCAAGTACGTCATTGATGTTAGGTATGGGGTACTTGTCATCGACTGTCTTTTCGTTTACTTTGCGAAAGTCGACTACAAGGCGCCACTTCTGTTTGCCAGAAGCGTCGGCTTTCTTAGGAACTATCCAGATGGGCGAGCTCCATGCTGAGTCCGAAGGTCTTATTATGCCTTGGTCCAGCATCTTCGTGATTTGGTCTCTAACCTCCTGTCTATGTATGAATGGATAGCGATAGCTTTTAGTGTAGATAGGGACCTCGTCTGTCGTCCTAATTTGGTGTTTGATTTTGTTCGTAAAGGTGAGAGGTTCGCCTTCAATATAAAATACGTCGGCGTATCGAGAGCAAAGAGTGATGAGATTACCCTTTTCCTCTTCGTTCAGATGGTCAGTTCTTAAGCGCGAGATGACGTCTTGCGCGCGCGTGTTAAGCCGTTCCTCTATCCTACTACATTCTACGTTAAAGAGCTCAGCTTGAGCTGGCTGGTCAAGTGAAAAGATAACGTCGTTCGGTGTCGGATTCTCGACTTCTAAGTAACCGCGACTATTGGTGACCGTCGTGAGGCATTGATGTATTATGCAATTACAGATCACTTGTTCTTCTATGAGCACATCGCCGTCCGGGGCGTTTATCGGAATACGCACTAATTTTGAGGTGCCGGCCGGTATCATGTCCTCATATAAGTTGACATTGTATGAGTTATACATGTGAATTGGGTTAGCAGCAGATTTCGTCAATAATTTGGAGTCTTTAAGGTCGATATTAGCCTCCCACTTAGCTAACAGGTCTAACCCTATAAGTCCGTCAAAGTACTCGTGGAAACGATACACAAAAAGCTTAATATCGTCCGGGTCGTTGAATTCCGGGAAGCAAGGCAGTGTTATAGAATAATCACTCCTACTCTTAGCGTGCACGTTTGTGACTTCGAATGGGTCATAGTTAAGGTGGTAGTTGGGGAAGTACTGTTCTACCGCTTCGGGGCTTAAGAAAGATTGATTCGCACCTGTGTCGATTAAAAATCTAAGAGGTGGGTCTGAAATCTGGATGTAGGGTAGCTGACGTTGTGTCTGAAGATTGACCTCTATTTTGGCTTTCCTAATTTCTGAGCTGACTGAAAATCCTGATGACCATGGCTAGGCCCTGGTTGTGGTTGGCCTTCAAGACATAGCTGGTTATCGCCAGTGTAATCGGGATTATATTCAATGCCATAGGTATTGTAGTTGGAATCGTCCGTGTAATAGTACTCCGGGTCATATTCGAACTCGGCGGGGAAGTATGAGTCATCGTACGCCGATGCACACTCGTTTAAATGCATTTCACGGGACTTGAAATAATTGTTAGGTGGAGGGTTCCCTGCCTTACGCCAATCGTGTCCTGTCATCATGCTATGAGGCAATGGTCTAGGGGTGAAATGCTGAACACCGCTCATGGGTCTTGGTGCAGAGTTTTGGGGTGCGTTATTTCGTGGTGGCATTCGAAAAACGTTACTCTGGGGGTTGTAGTTGGGGGGTGCACTACGGAACATTTGTTGTGTTCGAGTGGGCATGTTAGGCATGCGGTTTTGTGAGAAACCTTGCTGAGGCGAATTGAATTTAAAAGCCTGAGGTGGGGCTTGGAAACCTCTTTGTGTTACAGGGGCTGGCCAGTTGTTAACTGGGGGTTGGTAAAATTGAGGCCGTGGGGCAGTGTATGTGACGGGCAAAGAGGGGGTTGGTAATTTGAATGACTGCTGGGCTTTCGGTTGGTCATTGCGTTGCTGTAGATAGATTACGTTAAGTTCCTCTTGCACGTATTCCAGTGCCTTCTCTATGGTTGGAGGGCGCATACACCTGACCCTAGATCCTATGGGATCTTTGAGTCCTCGTACGAAAGACTGCATTGCGATCTTTTTATATAGTGCTCGCTTCGCTTCCACTGTAGTTGCTACGCTTTCGTGCAGAGTGACATAAGTCATTATCGTACTGAACAAGGTTTGGCAATGGTCATAAAATTCCTGGGGTGTTTTATTACCCTGTGCAGCTAATGAGAGGTCGCTGTACAGCGCCGTTTCGTCTCGTTGGTCCGAGAAATTATTAATAAGGGCAGTTCGAACGCCCAGCCAACTATCAGGGATGCCGTTCGAGTTGATAGTTGAGGCAGCAGAGCCCGTGATTTTATTAAGTATACCATTTAATAGACACACATTTGGGAGTTCACTGCCTGGGGCTGTGCCCATATATTGACCTACTATGGTATCACATATATTTATAAAGCGAGTTAGAACGTTAGGGTTCCCGTCAAACTCGGGTACGAGCCTCAAGGCTTTAAAGATCGTATCTGGATCATGAGCCATCTCTCTATCTCTGAATAACCTATCTAAGCCTAAATCTAAGTCTAAGTCTCTATTACTATCTATTCTACTTTGGCGAGCCTGTCGAGATGCAGGTATGCCTGCCCTAGAATCTTTCGGGTGAAAAATCTTGGGAGTTAGGGTGAACTTAGGAATAAGGGAAGCAACACAAGAACAATTCAAGTGCACTTACAGTTTCATTCCGGTTCCTCTTGGTGAGTCGATGTCTGGAGTCCCCTCCTGGCTGCAGCTGGATTGTAGATTCTGGATACCCGTGGACGGAGTCTTGATAGCCTCCAGGTCAGGAACGCGATTTTATGGTCAGTTTTACCGCACGCGAGCTGACCCACGAGTATCCTACCGCCTGCGCCAATTACGTAGGCTGCGGCCGGAGGTTCCAAAAAAAACCGAATGCTTTTTAATTAATTTAATAAAAAATTATAATAAAGGTACTTAGGGCTAATTAACCTAGCGACCGATTCGAAGTTTGAATACAGAGTGTGAGAACTAAAACTAGGTACGCGGCACCGAGGTGGAAATGCAGCGTCAGCTGCCTCGTGTCGCGCCGGGCTGTATTGGGGTAAAAGCCGCGCCAGCGCTATGCCTGTTGGTTCTGTATGTAACAAATTACGTAGGCTGCGGCCGGAGGTTCCAAAAAAAACCGAATGCTTTTTAATTAATTTAATAAAAAATTATAATAAAGGTACTTAGGGCTAATTAACCTAGCGACCGATTCGAAGTTTGAATACAGAGTGTGAGAACTAAAACTAGGTACGCGGCACCGAGGTGGAAATGCAGCGTCAGCTGCCTCGTGTCGCGCCGGGCTGTATTGGGGTAAAAGCCGCGCCAGCGCTATGCCTGTTGGTTCTGTATGTAACACCTCCACCCTCAGATCAGCAACTATTTGGGCACGTTGAGTGAAAATGTTGCTGGGAACCTTCCCTTGGGTTCATATCTTTTTTCGATGTCTTCATAGGTGTGCTTCTTAGGTGTGGGTGGTTCAGGGTCTTTACGTTTCTTGCAGCTCCAGAATCCATAGCGATGGGTTACCACTGCAGTTACAAGGGCACCGCCGATCAATATCATAGTGTAGAGAGGTATCGTCGTGTGGTACAGGACATCTGGTTGCGCTTTTTCGGTTTGGATGGGAAGCTGCATCATGATCTTATCCTGGATGCTGTGTAATCCTTGTAGATCGATTGAGTTGAGACGTAGCATGTTCCTCGAGGTATCAGCTTGATTGTCAGCGTCGTAAGGGATCTCCGTTAGTTTAAGGGGTTGTCCTCTGATCTGGTCGTTCTCGTTGGTTAGGGTGAACTCCGTAGTACGCAGATAACAGTTGACAGGGATAGTGGTAAGATAGCTTCCTTGGATTGAGCTAAAGTCATCTCTTCTGCAGGTTAACTGTACTTTCGTAGGTTGAGGGAAAGACAGTACGTAGTGCTGATCGTCGAGTTTCTCCATGGCCTCCTTTGATAGTTGAACTGATGAGAAGTGACAGGATTCCTCCAGGTTTTGATGCAGGATAAGTTCTTGAACGCAGTCAGGCTGTGTGCGAACTTGACGTCCTATCTCCTTCTCGCAGAGAAACCAGGTACTTAACTTCGGGCATTCTGCCTCCATGTACACGAATGAATCCTTGTTAGTTGCTATGAAAGGATGGGAAGGGATAAGAGCCTGGTTATTTTTATTAGGGACTATGGATAGTCTATAAAGGTCATAGGTGTTTAGGGAAACTATGGGGAACCGAAAGACTATAACTAGCTGTTTCTCGTTAAAATATGATCCAGATTTGATTACGTCATAATACTCTCTGAGCTCTAAGCTTAAAATCTGATCCTTACTATATATACCTTTTAACTTATCTATCATTGAACTTAAAACGTCTATATCTATCATAGAATGATGAGTGCTCGATGCACGAATAAAAGCTAAGCTATTTTCTACCTTAATTAATTCCGACAGAAGGTCGTCTACGTTTTCTCTCATTACGTCTAACAGTTGCGCGAATCTAACGTGTTCCATCAGACTGGACTCTCTGTACGCATTATTATCTAGTAACAAATTCAGCGTAGCGTTTATTTTATTCTGGTTATCTAAGAGTTGCTCTAAAACGTTAGTGTGTCGAGACATCCATTTTTTACTAAGGCTTACATGTTCATTAAATTGAGTGACTACCTTATCTTGGTTTTTCTGTAAAGCTTGAATTGCACTGTTAAACTTGATCGCGTCCACGTAATCCAAGTTACCAGTGATACTTTTTATTACCGAACCGAGACTGTCTACAAGACCTCTTTTAGCGCGATTGGGTTCTAAGGATCTTAACTGAGATTTTACCTTGCCAAGCTTGTTAGTAAGATAATGTATCTGAACCTCATAGAGTAAGTAGGTATTGTTCACGAGTCGCGTGCTAATGCTATCTAGCTGAGTCTGTAAAAGGTTAACTTTATCTTCGATTTCATCTAGTTGAATAAACTGAAGGAAAGTATGATGGTGGGTGGTAAGTCTGGTTGGTCCTAGCTTATAAGGCAGCAGTCCGGGTCCATCCGCTAGACTCTCAAGTCTTATCTCTTGAGGCCGCGTCACGTGGACGAAGATTAACAGCAGAGTCCTGTAACAAGGTAACTTCCTTAGGGGCTCGCTTTAGCCTTGACTTGGCTACAGGGCCGCGTTTCTTTGACGTATAAATATGTATAGGGAGGTCGGCTAAAACGGTGTCCTGCGTGTAGCGCGGGGTAGTTTTTTGACGACTAGCGAAGGGGTTCCTAATGAAAACCTGTTGTTGCGGTTCGTATTCCATCTCGGGTTCGCGATTTTTATTCCTATTATCAATTATAGCAGTACGGTTGGCTAGGGATGACTCGTTGATAATGTCGTAGACCTTTTTCATCTGTTCCTTATGATTTTGCGTATACTGCTGTAACAGCTGTTCATTTAAGTCGACGTCACTGAGGTCTCTGGGATCAAAGTGACCGGTTAGTAAGTCGAAGGGTCGACATTTAGTGAAGCTGTGAATTGAGCTGTTATAGCCTATAATTGCATAGGGCATAAGGTTCACAATTGGTTCATTTTTATGCTGTAATTTTAGAATTCTGAGATGCTCAAGTAAGGTCGAATGGAAGCGTTCAATATTGCCGTTATCGTTAGGGGAGTGAGCTAAGATCTTATGGTGGTTTATCTTATGTAGACGTGTGAACTCTGAGAACAGCTGATTGGTAAACTCTGTTCCATTGTCTGTAACGATGGTTAGAGGCACTCCGTGGTGGGTACAGAATTGTAACAGTGCCTGAAGGATGCTGACAGCTGTTCCATCTCGCAGGTGGTATGCCTGTCCGTACTTGGTAAAGACATCTATCAGAGTTACATACTTCTCACTCTGGACTGTGAATAAGTCCATATGGACTATCTCAAAAGGCTTAGTTGCTGGGGGCACTATATTGAATTTGGGCCTAATGGGGTTTCTGTCATACTTTGCCTGTCCGCAGACTGTACATTCGTTAATGAATTTAGTTATTTGGTCTCTCATTTTTGGCCAATAGTACTTGCGTGATAGTGATAAGTAGCATTCGTTTATTCCACGGTGGTTTGTTTTACCGTCGTGATATAGGCGAATAATGTCTTGCTGACGAAGGTACTCTTTCACGTTCTCAAGTTCTGACTTGCAGAGAGTTAAGTTCATGGAAGAGCTTTTGAATTTATCTTGTATGATGGGGATGACCTTGTACATTCCGAGGGGTGGATTTATCAAAATGGCAGTTCTGACCTTGGGGTTAACGTACTCCTTCAGTGCGGTAACTAGATCACTCTCTAAGTTCGATTCCGATAACTGTACAGTTATGCGTGTGTGAGTGTCGAACGGTTTCGTCACTGTCGGCTTACGTTTGACATCGCTTACGATGGTGAAAATAATTTGCCTGTGAAATTTATTGAGGGGTTCATCTGAAACTGGGACTTCAAGTATGGGGTGTTCGTTACTCGTGTGAACGGTCTCAGTGGAGGAGTCTGCTACGATCGGTGGACTTTCTGAGGGGTTGGGGAGTATAGAGCAAAGTTCATCGATGACTGACTTTGATTCCTCATTATGTATCTCTACTCGCGAGAGCGCGTCAGCGTTGCTATTAGCTTTACCCTTTTTATAAGTCACGGTAAAGTCGTATTCGCTGAGCCTCAGTCGCCATCTCGTGAGACGTGAATTTGGTTCTTTTAAATTCATCATCCACTGAAGAGGCTTATGGTCGGTGACTACCTTGAACTTGCGTCCGAATAGATACGGCCTAAAGTACTTGGTAGCCCAGATAATGGCTAGTAGCTCTTTCTCAATGGTGCTGTAGTTAAGCTCACTCTCGTTCAGAGTGCGAGATGCGTAGCATACGGGTTTGTCTGATCCTATTGGGCCTTGGGATAGAATTGCTCCAATAGCGACATTGGAGGCGTCCGTAGTAAGGATGAACTCTCGACTGAAGTCGGGATATTGCAGGATGGGGTCGTTAGTAAGAAGTGTTTTACACTTTTCGAAACAGGTGACATATTCAGTGTCCAAAATGACCTTTTTACCCTTTTTTAGACACTGCGTGAGGGGCTTCGTTATACGAGCGAAGTCAGGGATGAATTTTCGGTAATAACCGAGAAGACCTAGGAACTGTTTTATCTCTTTTGGGGTTTTCGGAATTGGGTACTTCATTATCGCTGAGATTTTATCTGGGTTCGGTTTGATACCCTCTCTAGTAATGACGTGCCCAAGGTAAGCTGTCTCAAGCTTTAGAAATTCGGATTTATCCAATTGGATTTTGAAATTCGACTCTCGGAGTCGCTGAAGGACCTTTTCAAGGTTGACCATGTGTTCTTGGAGCGAAGTACTGAAGACAATGATGTCATCCAGGTAGACTAGACATATCTCGTTTTGGAGACCTCTAAGGACATTGTCCATAACTCTCTGGAAGGTGGATGGAGAGTTTTTGAGTCCCATGGGCATTCGAACATACTCGAAATGACCATGTTCTACATTGAAAGCAGTTTTGGGGACATCAGAGGGGTCCATCTCGACTTGGTAGAAGCCACTTGCCAAGTCTAGGGTCGTAAAGTACTGACATTTCCCTAATTTGTCAAGTACGTCATTGATGTTAGGTATGGGGTACTTGTCATCGACTGTCTTTTCGTTTACTTTGCGAAAGTCGACTACAAGGCGCCACTTCTGTTTGCCAGAAGCGTCGGCTTTCTTAGGAACTATCCAGATGGGCGAGCTCCATGCTGAGTCCGAAGGTCTTATTATGCCTTGGTCCAGCATCTTCGTGATTTGGTCTCTAACCTCCTGTCTATGTATGAATGGATAGCGATAGCTTTTAGTGTAGATAGGGACCTCGTCTGTCGTCCTAATTTGGTGTTTGATTTTGTTCGTAAAGGTGAGAGGTTCGCCTTCAATATAAAATACGTCGGCGTATCGAGAGCAAAGAGTGATGAGATTACCCTTTTCCTCTTCGTTCAGATGGTCAGTTCTTAAGCGCGAGATGACGTCTTGCGCGCGCGTGTTAAGCCGTTCCTCTATCCTACTACATTCTACGTTAAAGAGCTCAGCTTGAGCTGGCTGGTCAAGTGAAAAGATAACGTCGTTCGGTGTCGGATTCTCGACTTCTAAGTAACCGCGACTATTGGTGACCGTCGTGAGGCATTGATGTATTATGCAATTACAGATCACTTGTTCTTCTATGAGCACATCGCCGTCCGGGGCGTTTATCGGAATACGCACTAATTTTGAGGTGCCGGCCGGTATCATGTCCTCATATAAGTTGACATTGTATGAGTTATACATGTGAATTGGGTTAGCAGCAGATTTCGTCAATAATTTGGAGTCTTTAAGGTCGATATTAGCCTCCCACTTAGCTAACAGGTCTAACCCTATAAGTCCGTCAAAGTACTCGTGGAAACGATACACAAAAAGCTTAATATCGTCCGGGTCGTTGAATTCCGGGAAGCAAGGCAGTGTTATAGAATAATCACTCCTACTCTTAGCGTGCACGTTTGTGACTTCGAATGGGTCATAGTTAAGGTGGTAGTTGGGGAAGTACTGTTCTACCGCTTCGGGGCTTAAGAAAGATTGATTCGCACCTGTGTCGATTAAAAATCTAAGAGGTGGGTCTGAAATCTGGATGTAGGGTAGCTGACGTTGTGTCTGAAGATTGACCTCTATTTTGGCTTTCCTAATTTCTGAGCTGACTGAAAATCCTGATGACCATGGCTAGGCCCTGGTTGTGGTTGGCCTTCAAGACATAGCTGGTTATCGCCAGTGTAATCGGGATTATATTCAATGCCATAGGTATTGTAGTTGGAATCGTCCGTGTAATAGTACTCCGGGTCATATTCGAACTCGGCGGGGAAGTATGAGTCATCGTACGCCGATGCACACTCGTTTAAATGCATTTCACGGGACTTGAAATAATTGTTAGGTGGAGGGTTCCCTGCCTTACGCCAATCGTGTCCTGTCATCATGCTATGAGGCAATGGTCTAGGGGTGAAATGCTGAACACCGCTCATGGGTCTTGGTGCAGAGTTTTGGGGTGCGTTATTTCGTGGTGGCATTCGAAAAACGTTACTCTGGGGGTTGTAGTTGGGGGGTGCACTACGGAACATTTGTTGTGTTCGAGTGGGCATGTTAGGCATGCGGTTTTGTGAGAAACCTTGCTGAGGCGAATTGAATTTAAAAGCCTGAGGTGGGGCTTGGAAACCTCTTTGTGTTACAGGGGCTGGCCAGTTGTTAACTGGGGGTTGGTAAAATTGAGGCCGTGGGGCAGTGTATGTGACGGGCAAAGAGGGGGTTGGTAATTTGAATGACTGCTGGGCTTTCGGTTGGTCATTGCGTTGCTGTAGATAGATTACGTTAAGTTCCTCTTGCACGTATTCCAGTGCCTTCTCTATGGTTGGAGGGCGCATACACCTGACCCTAGATCCTATGGGATCTTTGAGTCCTCGTACGAAAGACTGCATTGCGATCTTTTTATATAGTGCTCGCTTCGCTTCCACTGTAGTTGCTACGCTTTCGTGCAGAGTGACATAAGTCATTATCGTACTGAACAAGGTTTGGCAATGGTCATAAAATTCCTGGGGTGTTTTATTACCCTGTGCAGCTAATGAGAGGTCGCTGTACAGCGCCGTTTCGTCTCGTTGGTCCGAGAAATTATTAATAAGGGCAGTTCGAACGCCCAGCCAACTATCAGGGATGCCGTTCGAGTTGATAGTTGAGGCAGCAGAGCCCGTGATTTTATTAAGTATACCATTTAATAGACACACATTTGGGAGTTCACTGCCTGGGGCTGTGCCCATATATTGACCTACTATGGTATCACATATATTTATAAAGCGAGTTAGAACGTTAGGGTTCCCGTCAAACTCGGGTACGAGCCTCAAGGCTTTAAAGATCGTATCTGGATCATGAGCCATCTCTCTATCTCTGAATAACCTATCTAAGCCTAAATCTAAGTCTAAGTCTCTATTACTATCTATTCTACTTTGGCGAGCCTGTCGAGATGCAGGTATGCCTGCCCTAGAATCTTTCGGGTGAAAAATCTTGGGAGTTAGGGTGAACTTAGGAATAAGGGAAGCAACACAAGAACAATTCAAGTGCACTTACAGTTTCATTCCGGTTCCTCTTGGTGAGTCGATGTCTGGAGTCCCCTCCTGGCTGCAGCTGGATTGTAGATTCTGGATACCCGTGGACGGAGTCTTGATAGCCTCCAGGTCAGGAACGCGATTTTATGGTCAGTTTTACCGCACGCGAGCTGACCCACGAGTATCCTACCGCCTGCGCCAATTACGTAGGCTGCGGCCGGAGGTTCCAAAAAAAACCGAATGCTTTTTAATTAATTTAATAAAAAATTATAATAAAGGTACTTAGGGCTAATTAACCTAGCGACCGATTCGAAGTTTGAATACAGAGTGTGAGAACTAAAACTAGGTACGCGGCACCGAGGTGGAAATGCAGCGTCAGCTGCCTCGTGTCGCGCCGGGCTGTATTGGGGTAAAAGCCGCGCCAGCGCTATGCCTGTTGGTTCTGTATGTAACAAACTTCTGGTAGGTATGTGATTAAAAAATAAACAATAACTTCCACACAACACAATCACTTGACCTGGTCCCAAACTAGGATACCCTGTGCTATGGTAACCAGGCAAGGACATCACAAAACATGGAAATACACTCAGACTGAGGCCATTTGTACAAAAGTACGGCGGCCTCCAGTGGAAATCGAACCTACGACCTCTGTAGAGAAAAGGCTTTTGAAAAGATAGATACTCTGTGTTTCAATTACTGAAAACGTTACATCATCAGCAAGTAGCAACTTGACACTGGATGCGTCATTTAGGCACACCTACTTATTTAATTTGTGTACTTAGGCAATTTTCGTTAGTATGTAAACCGCCTTTAAAAACGTGTGTATGATCGAGACACACACGTGATACTTAAGTTAATATTATGACATTTTTGAGAGCTTTGCAAAAACTATGTGTGTATCAGACTCAGGAGGAGAGTCGTGTATTTAATCGCTCCTGCTAAAAGGGACACAAATAGTCTAATTATACCTACAGCTAAAAAATTCACAGATTTCGTGCCTCACACGACTATCGAGCACATCGAAAATGAATCGAATCATAAAGGTCATGTAAAAAATGTCGTTATGACTTTTTGTTTTTTTTTTTTTGTAAAAAAGATTAGGCTACAGGGCAACCCTTAAGGGATAACCCAATCGTCTTTGTTTTAGGCTCAAATTATTGCTGACTAAAGATCAATTTTTTTCACTATTTTGGCCATAACTTTTTTTGTTTCTGACTATCTCGAATAATTCTTTTTGCACCTTGCAGCTCCCTTTTGAGCCTCTTTTGACAATCATACCTTCACAACTCTCCGAGATATAAGGGGATCGCACTTTTTAGTGAAATGGGAGCCTATGATGGAGCGAACGAAAAGACATTTCCGACGTCAAAAGCCTGATATTCGCTAAGTTGAAAAAAAGGCACTCAACAGTAGCACAATAATTATCCGGTAAAGTTTTCGGTTTGCTTCAATGGAGCGGCGGTTCCTCTCTCTTCTTAACACATTATCGTTACGAAATTTCAATAACTTTCAAGGCATTAACAGTCGAGGCGGTCCGAAAGAAAAAACGCTTCCTATTGGTGAGTGAAATTACCTCTCAGCTGTAAGGCGTAGGGCACATTGGAAGGACGTGGGATGACGGCGCGGACGCGAGTAATTAAAATCGACTTTTATACAAAATGTATGTGCTGAAGCGATGGGACATGCCCACACAAAAGAGACGGGACGAGAACGCAAAATGTATTACATACAACTCGTCGCGTCTTTTCCACGCCCACGTCCCTCCTGTGAGCTCCGGACCTATGGTAATAGTACATCTGATTTGTGCGCGTACAGAAATCGGACGGTTTTATATTGGACGATAACAGTAACGATACGTTGACATCGGAATCACACATTCACTAAGGACTCTGTGCGAACGATGTTACGATGCCCATACTCTTTCTCTGGGAGAGGGCCTGTGCCCTGCAGTGGGACTTATATAGAATACATTGAAAAAAAAGGGCCAATTACGAGTCGGACTCGCGCACAAAGGGTTCTGTAACATTATTTAAACAACATTAGACAAGAAAAAACGGCAAAAAATCACGTTTGTTGCATGGGAGCCCCCTTTAAATATTTATTTTATTTTAATTTAATTATTTAATCTCAAATCAAATGTAGAACTAAATATTATATGAATATTTCAACCGTTTACCTGTTGCCGTTATTGATATCGAGCAAAAAAAGGCAAAATAATTACGTTTGTTGTATGGGAGAACCCCTTAAATATTTATTTTATTCTAGTTTTAGTATTTGTTGTTACAGCGACAATAGAAATACATCATTTGTGAAAATTTCAACTGCCTAGCTATCACGGTTCATGAGATACAGCCTGGTGACAGATAGACAGACAGACAGACAGACGGACAGTGAAGTCTTAGTAATAGGGTCCCGTTTGGCACCCTTTGGGTACGGAACCCTAAAAATGTGTAGAGTAAAGAACAATAAAGAAGAAATTATACAGCCAAATTTCTTGACCTGAAAGTGCAGTCGACAGCATTTTTCAACCTTTACATTTTTCTTGCAATGTCACCTATAATGTAACAAATTAGAAAAGTGTAAGTTTTCTTTTTGAATTGTTACTTTTGGTACAGGGGATTCTAATTAAGGCAAGGTAGCTAAAATAAAGTGTTTCATAAAACTATATACAAGTCTATGTCTACTTTATTACGACAATCGTTGTACAATTAGTCTTGCTGCTTGTTAATCTATGGTGTAATCGGCTTTACAATGCACGGATCAGTGATGCAATGTACATCAAATTGTCATAGTAAGCCTTGCATTGTAGTTATATGAAATGGGGCCCCGATGCTCTTCCTTCAGGGGCCTCTTTCATAGAACTACAATTCGTGGTTTACTATGACAATTCAAAGTACATTGCAAAGTCTAATAACCCACGGATTAACAAATAGACTCCGCTACGCAATGTAGGTACGTCGAATTGTTATAATAAACTTCGAATTGTAGTTTTATGAAACTCGGCCCTGGCATTCCTACCGCACATCATCATCAACCCATTATGTCCCCACCGAGGGGCACGGGTCTCTTCCTTGAGGAAGGTATAGGCCTTACTCCACCACGGGGGCCAAGTCCGGATTGGTGGAGGCTTGTAGACTAGTCAGAAGTTGTCAAGCCGCCCTAAGGGCGACTATCGACGGCAGCCGGCACCAACAGCTTAACGTGCCTTGCGAAGCACGGAACCGCTCGGAAGAATGCCACTAGCGTTAGGCATAGACGGCGACCCATGCACTGAACGCGCCCTGTGTTGCTTAACCTTCGTGATCGTTTAAGATCACTCAGGCAGCCGGGGCTACGAGCGATTCTCCTACCGCACATCCTAATATATTTAATTACTTTTAACAAATGTGGGCTAAGGTATCTCGCAAGCTAATAATAAATAAATAAATAACGCCCACTCAACATAATCACTTGTGTTGGTCGCAAACTAGGATACCCTGTGATATGGGAACCAGACAAGGACTTCACAAACGTGGACAAACACCCAGACTGGGGCCAATTGTACTTTATATGATGCGTGCTAAAGGGACCAACTTAAAGAGTATTTTAACGGATGGTGGTTTGAAATCTTCATAGGAAACAAGCTACGTAGAAGAATAAAAAAATCCTTTTGGGAAACTGGTTTCCTAACTCTGGTTACCTTAACGGCCGAAGAGGGTTTTACAATAGAGACTTCATTTTTAGAAAGGAAAATTGGCAACTAAAATTATGTACAACTCCTGCGCTATGTTTCTCTATAAAAAGTCAAGAACGTGTTAAAAAATATTTAAAATGACCTTATTTCATTGACTGCCTTGTTAGTTGAGCAGTTAACACGATTGACTGCTAAAAAAGAGGTCCAGGGTTCGTTTTCCACTGGAGGCTGCCGTACTTAAATTGTACAAATGAGCTCAGTGTGGGTGTATTTCCATGTTTGTGATGCCCTTGCCTGGTTACTATAGCATAACATACGATATCCTAGGTGGACGAGGACAAGTGATGGTGTTGTGTGGAAGTTATTAATTATTATTATTAAATTTATTTCCTTATTGATAACTTACGCCCAGTTACTGACCCAGTCTGACCCATCTGACTCCTGGCCCAGAGGGCGCATGGGGTCTCGTCTCTAAAAGTTTAATGCCTTCAAAGATTGTAGTTTATCTGTCGCTGTCGAAAGTGCGCCAATTAGATAAAAATTGGGCAAGTGCTAGTCTGATTCTACGACCGAGGGTTCTGTATCACCAAAAATAGATAGTTACACATAGAACACTTTATTGCTCACCAATTAGGTATAGTATTTAATCACTAAACATGTGTTTCAAACGTTCAGTCTTCCGGTCTTACTCGTATTTATAAAAACACGATTCCTCAAAATGCTCCACAAAGGTAGTTTATATAGTCTATGGTAGAGGGAAAGACGTAAGAACGTATGACGTAGACAGATTTTTTAAACTGCCTCTGAGAAGTGTTTCACGAGAAAAATGAGTTGAGTGAAATTTGAGTACAGAACCCTGCAGATCGACCAAGTGCGAGTCTCACTCGCGCATCGATGGTTCTGTACCACCTAAAATATTATAAACCTAAAGTATTACAAGTATTACTATTAGATATTTAAGATTTTTTATGTACCTACTTTTGTAATGCATGGTATGCAATAAAGAGTATTAATCTAATCTAATCACCCGTAGTGTGGGTCTGACTCACACTTGGCCAGATATACAGTCAGACAGACGTTCTATACATAATAATAAGTTCTCGTTAGCACCATTCATTACGGAATCTTAAAAACAAAACATGACGATTCTGACCATGTAGGTAGAGAGATAATATGCCATTTGAACAGTCAACAATCTGCGTGAAATTTTCCCAGCAATTCTCAACTACGTAATACTGTTCAAACTTTGATTCAGTACGCAAACAATATAATATATGTATTAATGTTAAGTAGGTACTTTGCATAAAAGTATACTTATTTAGGTGAGTATGTGCTTAGTCATTAGGTTATTGTAGCAAATATTTGGTGAAATAATAAAAAAGTATCCGGAACAACGTTTGCATACCTAACACCTAGGTACTTTGATAAAGGGTGAAGATCTAGAATGCTTCCAAATAGGTACAAACAATTTTCTAATTTAATTATCTCTTTATCTTATAGCAAGAAAAGAGGCTTAGCTTTGTTTTTTTACATGTTTGCCTGGTTTTTGTGTAATCTCGGAAAACTCTTAGAAAAATATTTTGGTGCGTTCTCTCATAAATAATATAAACAATGTAGATAATAAAGCAAGAGTACGTTGTGGAAAAATATGCAGAGGAACAGTCGGCAGCGACCTTTACATGTGTGCACTCTACTCAGTTTCTTTACAGGTGAAATTGTGGCGATAATATTAAGGTTGATCAACTGTCAACTGTACCTATAGGGAAGGAAATGTTTCGACACATTTTTATATTAGAAGGTAAAACTTAGGACATTTTGTTACTTTTCAAAAAGTTCAATGCTCATATTCCGAAGCAAGTATCGTTTATTTTACTCAAGCACACAATTTGTCATGTACAAAAGAAAGTATTACAACACGCCAGATCCGGAAACTGTCAGTCTGAACCAAAATTTTGTTTACGAAAAAATGAATGAAGCTGATAAGTCTACGTGTGAGATTACGTAATTATGGATTCACATATTTTATGTACGAGAGTACCAACAGAGCTCATGTATTCAATTCAGAATACCTGAAGAGATATCAAAGCATATCTCTGGACCGGATGTAAATAATAGAAAAGCACAGCCTGTCCAACTCGCCATTGAACATCTATTGAGAATTTAAATCACTAGAGATGCATGGTTGTCAATTTTTACCCGACTGCGGCGGAGCACAAAAGGAGCGTAATGTTTTTCTATCTGAACAGAACATACTTTTGTGAATTTTTCACATTCATCACATTAACTTGTTGTTATTATATTACCTTGAACTAACTGGCTAAACTCTGTTCTGTCCTGAAAAAAATTCAATTCAATTCTCCAACGTGTACTCAGCTACCAGTTTCAAAATTTGGATGAAACTACCAATATCTGAGCTTACGTTGTGATTTATATCAATTTGATAAATCTAGGTATACATTTAAAGTGTCCAATCACGTTTTTATAAGGTAAACTTATTACCTTAACTCCCGTATGTCACAACCATAAATTGAATGGGAATTTATTGATACGTTGCCGAGTATTACAAGCATCTAAATAAACAAAAACAAAGCCAACTTTCTAACATCGGAATACGAAACTCTAGTACTTTTTCAGTTGTTCCCTTTAGGTCAGTTAAGAATTCGAGTCAAATCCATCGCATCCCTACCATCAGGGCTCGATACATTATTCATGAGGTTATGAAAGGGTGCACAATTTTTTTATTGAGACAATATTGACAACAATGTCTAAACCCGGCTACTAGAGCAAGTGAGGACTTTTCACATAGGACGGAAGGAATGAATTAGAAAAACCACTAAGTTTGTACGAAATAAATAGGCTAGTTACTCAGTGAAATTGAGACTGTGATTTCTTTTGGTAAGTAGCCCATATCGACTGTGATCTGGCAATAACTCCTATATTATTGTTGTTTTGGACAAAACACTTTTTGACTTAATTTCGTCATATCAAGCTCTACCGAGCCAAGTGTTATGGCCAGATCACAGTCATACAGGTTGTGACGTGGTTGTGACGTAGGGAATAGATAAGCTGAAAACTGTATCTTCAGAATCGACGAATGAAAGCATTTTTGAAAATATTATACTGGTTGGCAGCAGTTTAAAGTTTTCAATGCCTATTTATTTATTACTCTTCAAATGGCATATTAATTTTTTTTTAATACGTTTGGTTATGGGAAGTGATCAAAATTACTCTCGATGCTGTTCACCATTCCTCGCATTACGCCCTGTATTTTTAATATCTCTAAATATTAGGGGTTAAAGTATGAAATTGCCGTTTTATTGCAATAGGTTCTTTGAATTGACATAGAATCTTTATGGTTTGAGGTTTTGGAATGAAACTTTTTTCAAATGGTTTCTATGATGTTCTTTTTTTAAAATATGTGAAACATTTGAATATCGACTTTCAATTGTTTTTGTTATTCAATTTAGACAAGAAAGATGGATACTGCGAAAATTCGAGTGATTATGAGGCACCCATTTTTCGTATTTTTTTATTTTATTGATTTGACGCAAGTGAGTCAATATTGTGGGTAAGGTAACGTTAAACCATGCCGCTAATTCCTGGGTAGTTTGACTAGGGTCGGCTTCCACTATCTCTCTTAATTCATCGTTATTCACCTGTGTGGGCGGTCTTCCTCGTGGCTCGTTCTTTAAGTCGAAATTTCCATCACGAAAGCGTTTAAACCAAAATCGCACGGTGCGTTCATTAGTAGACCCCTCTCCAAACGCAGCATTGATATTGCGGGCTGTTTCTGCCGCGTTAGTTCCGCGTCGGAACTCGTATTCAAAAATCACTCGAATTTTCGCAGTATCCATCTTTCTTGTCTAAATTGAATAACAAAAACAATTGAAAGTCGATATTCAAATGTTTCACATTTTTTAAAAAAAGAACATCATAGAAACCATTTGAAAAAAGTTTCATTCGAAAACCTCAAACCATGAAGATTCTATGTCAATTCAAAGAACCTATTGCAATAAAACGGCAATTTCATACTTTAACCCCTATTATAAGTACGTTGTTTAGAGAAAGTATTTTGTCGGCTAAAAGGCTAGCATATATAGCAATAGCAGTCTAAATGCTTTCATTTAATTTATAAAAACTTTTATCCAACACAATGTCCATCAATTCTAGAGACGCACTTCATAATAATAACTCGCAGTTCATCGGTTTGTCCAGGGTCCTTCATAACGATATATCTGTTCAGCAAGAAATGGAAGATGGACGACTGTCTCATTGGAGTGATCGCCTGTGCAAGCAGGGTGGCCGCGAGCTTGGTCTACGCTCTCGCTCCCACTCGTACGATCTACTTCCTGGGGCCAGTGATGGACATGTTCAGCTCAGCCAGCACCACTTCGCTCAGGTCTATTGCCACAAAGCTTGTGGACGCTGACGAAGTTGGTAAGTCTATACGTTATTACGCCACTCTCTAGTTAAGCCTCTGACGCAAACAACTGAATCCTGTATGCTTCCACAAAGTTATCTGTCTTTGTTGTTTTACCTGAAAATATAGTTTGTTTTAAGTTTTATAGTTTTTGTAGCCGTGAGTTTCGTTCTTATCCGCCGACATACTTCACAGTTATTTACGTATCTATCTAATGTGTAATAATATCAGGTATTTCCGAAATCCAAATAGGTATTTTTGACATCTTCACAAACATTTTAACTCAACGGCTTAGAAGATATGGCATAACTACAGAATATAATATAATCACCAAAATAATTAAAAGCCGGCTAAGTGTAAGTTGGACTTGCGCACGAAGGAATCCGTACCATTATCTATACAATATTAGACACAAGGATCGAGAAAAAACGGCAAAAAAGTCACGTGTGTTGTATGGGAGCCCCCGTTAAAGAATTGTTAAAATTTTTTAAATTTAATTATTTCTTTTTGAACCGTGTGGCGCCGTGTGGATTAAGAATACCGTCACTCCATTTCCTTCCGTGGATGTCGTAGAAGGCGACTAAGGAAATAAATTACTAGGAGACGGGCAGCAGCGTCTTCCTGAGATACCCGCCTACCAAGCGTGGCGATAATGGCAAAACCCTTCATAGTTAGGAAACCCATGAGGGAGGCCTAAGTCCTGCAGTGGGCGTGAAATGGCTGATAAGGATGATGATGATGATTTATTTTTGAAGCGAATATAGCACTAAATAATCTGTGAATATTTCAAGCGTCCACCTGTATCCGTTATTAATATCGAGCAAAAAACGGCAAAAAAATTACGTTTGTTGTATGGGAGCCCTCCTTAAATATTTATTTTATTCTGTTTTTAGTTATTTGTTGTTATAGCGACAACAGAAATACATCACCTGTGAAAATTGCCTAGCTATCACCGTTCATGAAATACAGCCTGGTGGCACACACACAGACAGACAGACGGACAGTGAAATTAATAGGGTCCCGTTTGGCACCCTTCGGGTACGGTACCCTAAAACGGTCAATAAATACGGTCGATAACATTAAGGCTGACTATTCATAGTGTTGTGTCAAAAAACTTACTTGGTTTTTTTGTCGGAAAAGTCCGACCAGGTTGTTGTGACTCAGTTAGATTGTATAAAACTATCAAAGTAATGAAACAAAATTAGCTGCAGACTTTCAGCAGAAAATGTCTAATTTTAGTGCTGTATAGGTGTATAGGCGGTGATAATGGTCAAATGCGTTTGTAACACATACTCTATCATCATCAGCCCTTTGACGCCCACTGCAGGACATAGGCCTCCCTCATGGTTTTCATAACCATAAGGGGTTTTGCCATAATCGCCACGCTTGGCAGGCGGGTTGGCGATCGCAGTATGCGGTTGGAATGTCAGGTAGACGCTGCTGCCCGTCTCCTGGTAATTTATTTCCTTAGTCGCCTTCTACGACATCCACGGGAGGAAATGGAGTGACGCTATTCTTAATCCGGCGCCACACGGCGATACTCTATCATTATTTGCAGAAAACCACGCCCGTTTCGCACACTCTTTTGTGTCCACGTGACAGCAGAGTTGATTAAAAATTGCATTTATGGAATTAGCAATTTTAAACATTTTTAAACATTTAAACATTTATATACAGGCACATACATTGCTTCTGGTCCCACGCTAGGATACCCTGTGTCGTGGGAACCAGAAACAACGGCATCACAAACATGTAAACATCCAAGACCTAGGGGTTTTTTTTTTGTCCCCAGCCGGGATTCGAACCCGGGACCTCTCGCATGGTATGCAGATGCACTACCGCTGCGCCGTGAGGTCTTTATTATGGAATCTTATCATCTAGGCTGTGATTCCAACCGCAACTGCGTCTTCCTGAGATTCCAACCGCATACTGCGATCGCCAACCCGCCTGCCAAGCGTGGCGATTATGGTAAAACTCTTCATGGTTATGAAAACCACGAAGTAGGCCTATGTCCTGCAGTAGGCGTCAAATGGCTGATGATGATGATGATGATGATGACACTGACGTGGTAGTCAGTTATAAATAATACCATATGAATGTTTCTTCCCACAGGCAAAGCATCGTCCTTGATCAGCATCTCGGAGGCGCTCATTCCTGTGATCTACTCGCCGGTGTACAGCAAGGTGTACCTCCTGACTCTGTCCTGGTTCTCTGGCGCCTTCTACCTGATCAGTGCCAGCCTGGCCGTGCCGGCCATTGTGATATTCTTGTAAGTACAAATCGGTGAACTTAAATAGAAAGTTTATTTCTACGCGCCGCGGATCCAATCCAGCAAAGGACGAATGATGGCTGATGGATATAAGCCATCATTCGTCCTTTGCTGGCACGTAAGACTCCCTCCAAGAATTTACGGTTTTTCTGCTTTGCTTAAAATAGCCCTGTATTTCGAAAGGCAGATTTACGATCATATTGGACATCGAGCTCCCCACAGGTGATATTCAATTGTTGATTGATTACTCCAGTGAACGATGACGGCCGATCGTTCTGGCAGACCAATTAGCCGAACTATCATAGAGGAATGACGTGGACTGAATGATGTATGCACGTTGCACGTTGTTTGGCTTGGTTTTACAAACTAGTTCTCCTGGATGAGACAGGGTCCTACATGACCTCTATCTAGGGTAGCCAGATGTCCGGGTCCCACTAGGATTGTTCCGAAATGCCAGTGTTTGTCCCGGATTCAGGACTTTCCAAAAATGTCCCTAATTTGTAAACGCGGCGCTCTTCTAAAGTGTAGTAGTGTAGTATTGCGTCCAACGATTTAAATTTCGCGCATAGTTTTCCCGATTTATAATAATGTTGTCCACAAAAGTTACTTAAATATAGATAGGTACATATCTTTATTATGTACTAAAGTTTTGTAGTGTAATTTTAGGTTGTAGGGTAATTGTAGTGTATTTATGGTGAAACAAAATATGCTAACTATAACCAGTCAAATCCACTTTAGACTGAGGATATCGGTTCGAATTGCAGTCTGAACTTGTTTTTTTGAAACATTTTGAAAGAAAAACAATTTGGTTTTGAAAATTAAAACTATATTTCATAAAGCTACTTAAAAATTGCTCGATTTGGGACAAGATAATCTGTCAAACGAATCAGGAATAACTGGCTTGAACGTGGCTCGCTCATTTTCGCTCATTGCTCGCAGTCGTAATAGGTACTAGATTCGCCGGTCTCATCGATCCGTACCGAATTTTTTGTCACTATACAACGGGTTATGTCGACAAAGAGGCGACAAAAACACCGACCGTGAACAAATCGAGCAATGCCCTACTGCCGATTTGTCATTAAACAGAAAGAACCGATTTCTATGAAACGCTATACGGAGTCGAGGCCACAGGTTTTCTATTTTTATGATATCTTTTCGTAGAACGTTTAACTATGGGTGACCTTAAAGTTGTCAGAGTATTTCTAGCTGTGCGCTTTCTGAAAGTGTGCTTCGAAAGGTTTTTTAATATCATTGAAATAAAGGGTTATTTATAAAATGCGCTCTATTACTCTACCTCCGCTTTCTGTCTGTCCGTCCGACCGGCCTTTAAAGGGCTCTAACTTTGGAACCGTAATAGGTAGCCATTTTAATATTTCACAGAATATGTATTATTACGGCGTGCTACCTAACGACTAAAAAAAAAATAAAAAAAAAATGGGGGTCTTCATACAATAAATGTGTTTTTTCGTCGCTATTTTGTTTATGCTCTATCGTAAAAACGATAATACATACATGCATCAAACTTGGCATGATGGGACTAATTATATATTCTAACGACAAATAGTAAAAACAGCCAAGCGCGAGTACGGACCTGCGGTGGTTTTTATAAACAATGCATGAAATAATATGACGGTTACAGTTTCTCATAAGATAGAGTTTGAGTTTGTGTTTACAAGCGACTTTTGTTCTATTACTGTTTCTCAGATTTATAGTTTTCGAAATATCAGGGTGAGTTTACGTTTTACAAAAATTCAAATTGTTTTGTGTTTTCGAAATTGCGCATATTAGACATAATGTTAATACATAATCGTGGCAAACTGTTTCTACGAAATTTTTAAAAATATATTAGATGTCAGAGAGTTTGTTTTACTTCAGCTTGAAGTGATCTCGAGGTTTTTTAAATATTTAGAATCACTTACTGTGGTTAGATTTTATTTCCAAATAAGCAGAAAAAAATTGATGCTATAGATGGCTTCGAATCGATTTCGTTCATGACTTTGCATTGCATACCTTTGTTATCGTGTTCAGTAGAAAGGCCTTGAGACGAATTTACACGGTACGAGGAAATTCGTGCGGCTGAGTTGATCGTTTGCAAAATACTTCAATCTTTGCCCGCGACTTCGTTCACGTAGGTAGATAAAAATATCCTAAATCGCATTCACAATCACGTAGGTAGGCCCCCCACCAGATGGTCTGACGACCTGATCACGGCGGCACCTGAAAATTGCTCCATCTGATTAAGGACAAGATAATCTTTGAAATCATAATTGGATAATCGGTCTATGGATGACCCGGCAAACGTTGTTTTTGTTCAAACCTACGACCTATTCTCAAACCTACCAAATATAAACAAAAAAATCATAAAAATCGGTAAAGTTTCGGAGGAGTTCGATAACAAACGCTGTGACACGAGATTTTGACATATTAGAAGATGTAGCAATTTTTTATACGGGTTGGTAGAAGACTAACATCCGATCCGAAAGCTACACATAGACACAAAACAAAACAAACTACTTCATCCATATAAATTCAATAATGTTATGTTACGAAAACTTACAAGAATCTAGCGAATCAAATTTCAAATTGTTTTCTAGACATAAGCTTAAAATTTTTGTTAAGGGTACTTGGGTATATTCGCTATAACATGGGTCACAGTGGCCTTAAGGATGTCGACTTCAAGGAGATGGCACCACGAAAATCGTTTTATGAAACTACCTACCTAATTGCATTCTACGATTAAAGTGCGTCGTCAATCCTGAAGTCAGTTTTCCTTTGGAAAAAATCTCCATGATAATATACAGATATACAGTATAATACGTTGGCTTCGGTAAAGGCGCTAATGTACCTACCCCGATAGATTCTACTCAATTATGATGTATAAATTATTTCTAAAATGTACAATTCCTGAGACACCCCAATTACAATTTGTATTCGGCAACAATTTTTGTTCCATAAGTTCTTTCTCAGATTTTTATTTATCAAAATATCAGGGATAATAATAATTTAAGATTTGTAAGCTGATGATTTTCCAATTTATATAAATAAATAAATACAATTTTATTACATAAATTCGCTCTTTACGTGCTCTAGAAATGTCGCAGTATTCAGAATGTCTGATCTATTTAACACCTATGTTTTTAAGCATTATCTATCAAATATGAGATCACTTCAAAGCAAAAAACTGTGAAAAGTCCTATTATTTTTAAAAGAATAAGTCGAAGAACAAAAGTTGTTACAAGTGACAAACTCTAACCGTACTGACAAACACTAATCGTATTGGATAAATCAGTGCAGTGAGTCCATAAAGCAGAATGGAATTGAATTCATCTGAAAAAGACCTCATTGGCAATAACGTTCTGTGCCCATTCATGCGTGAGGCTAGTTAGCACTGCCAATGATTATTTTTGTAAAAATATTTTGACTATTCTCTCTTTTAAGGACCCACGATCCAGAAACCAGAATCACGGACTTGGGATTAGATCATATTTATGCCAAATATGGCCGTTAATGCAATCTAGGCTTATCGGAACATCTCCAAAATCACGTGTTTTGAGTTAATATGCAGAATTGTTAAGAGTTTATGGATGTTTTCTAATCAGTAATGGTACAAGCTAAACGTTAATAAAATTGTAACTATTATAAAATGACTTCGACCAATAAAGAAACAATGATTTGACTGTACATTTTAAAATTTTACAGATTTTTTACTGTCAATTACCTACCTAGTCAAAACAGTATATTTTGAAATGTTCCAATAATTATTTTGACCGACGAATATGTCCTACATACATGATTGGGAGAATATTCAAACTTTTTTAAAAACAATCTGTATAAAAAGATATGATCTTTTTTCGTCGGCAAGAATAAGATAAGAATATTATTTATTCTGAACCTCATCTCTTACTTTAAGTAAGAGCATGGAAGCTTATTGTGATAAGATCTATCTGTCTATCTATCGACAAAAGCAGTGAAAAATCACTGACTTTAACAGATATTTTCAATACATCAACGCCACAAAAGCTTGACGCCTTTTGTGGGTGTGAACTTAAAGCGGCAAGGCAATAAAGTCATCTGTCAAATCATTAACAGAATCTAGGGCCTTGGCATAAGGAAGTGAAACGTTGTTAGGTGTTTGCGGCCCTATTTGCTAAAGACTACTATGATCTGTCGGGTAGATACGTAAAAATGTATTAATCTTTCGACCACTTTAAAACGATCATTCATATTCATATTCATTTATTCAGTTTAGGTAACAACATCGTCAAATAGTAATACAAGATCTAAGCAGAGGCTTAGCTTAAATAACTTAACAATAGCTTAATAATAAAATTACAGTCTCATAACAAATAAATTTAAATCAATCAAAAATTCAAATATTAATAATCATAGATAATAAATTAATGTCAATTCGGTTGTTCGTCCAGATATTCCTCAACAGAATAGTAAGCTTTTACACATAGATATTTTTTTAGTTTATTTAAGAATATGTGATTGCTCGGCGACTCCCTGATGTCCACGGGATTTTTTTTATAAATACGCGGACACATGGCCTCTAGTGATTTGCCAGTCAGACAGATGATGTGTAACAGTCATCAGGTCATGCTGTCTTCGGATTCTACACCTACTAGTAGTCATCACTGGGGAAAAACGTGTTAAATTGCACCGGACCTATTTGGCTACTTCAAATAAGTGTAGAGAAGGAACTGTGATCCAGATCTTGTTTATAAACCAACTTTATTGCATAAATAAATATTATTGAAATATGACATCATGATGACAGTTAAGCCGCCATTCGTCCATTTTGCATTTACTCTACAAGTACAACCCATTCTTCATAAATAAATTAGGTATCCATAACATTAATTTATGTATATCTTTGTTCCAGAATTATGTACAGGGTGAACAAGCCGGAATGCAAAAAGAGTTTGCCCGAGATCCAAACCGAAACCGAGAACCGGAACTGCAAGGAAATAACGCGTTTTTGACGAGGTCGTAGATAAGTTAATTAATTGTATAATAATTGTTATGCTAAGAAAAGTTTACCACAAAATCTCAATAAATATAAGCTTTCTAAGATAACGTGTTTTAACTTCGACCTCTATGAACTTAAATAACATATTGTTGATACTTACATAATTATCGTCGGTTGGAATCATTAACAAAACATCTCCAAAATCACGTATTTTGAGTTAAAAATGAAGAATTATTAAGAATTTAAGATTGTTTCCTAATCCCTAATGGTACTAATCAAACGTCAGTTGTAACTACTATAAAACGACTTTCATCAGTAAAAAAGATATTTTACTATGAATTTTAAAATTTTACAGATTTTTAAATGTCAAATTACTGAAAACAATATAGGTATTTTGAAATTTTCCAATAATGATTTCAACCGAATATATTAACACAGCGCCCGTCCGGAATAACAACGTCTCATGATTACATTTTTGCGAATTTCACAGGAACCGTTCGTTCATCGATGTTTGTATAGAAACTCCAATGAAATTAAACAAAAACCCAGTTGTCTCGATGTCTCCATTGTTTAACTGTCCTTTTGGAGTGTAGAGTGACATACTTAACTCATTTTGCCAAAGCGTAATTCTGTCGTGGTTGTTTCTGATGAGCGATAGCATGGAAAATTAAGTTAAAAAGATATTTTTTTAGTTTTCTCACATTTGCAATAGGTACAGTTTGGGCACAGTTTCAGTGACATCTACTCGCATATCTGTGGTTTCAAAGGAAACAAATTAATGGTTCAGGTTCATCAAATCGTTCGCTCGGTAGCAGAAAGGATTTTACTGCAGACACGTCACTAACTAGTGTAATCAGCTTATCAAGTTGATGGTTACGAAGTTAACGGAACGTAAACTTCCTAGCAGTTTAGCTGACAGGTTAAATAAACTAAATGGCTACGACAGAAACACTATCCATGATGGAAACAGCTTGAACATCCGAGCTTCAGGGGACACGACCCGTTGATACGGCTCAAAATAAATGCCATCGTATCAAGTATGACTACGCTATAAAACGTTGCGCCATCTCACTGTTTACATACATACATAAACTCACGCCCTGTATCCCACAGGGATAGACAAAAACCAGGGACTGCCACTTGCCACGATCCTCACAGATCACTCGCTTATTCAACATTCATTAGTCGTTGCATGCTCGCAAGCCGGTTTCGGGTACTTTTTTTCTCACTGTTTCTCCCCATAAAAAGCAAGGCGGCTACTACATCGTCCGCTACCTTGCTGGATACGGCGGTCGTGCTGCTACAGGGTTTCCTGCGTCATGCGTGAACTTGTGACTCGTGTGTTCCCTTCTCACGACGAGTGATATCCAGTAACTGTGTAACCCTAAGGCGGCGAACCTATATGAAGAACGTGGGACGAGGGCGCAGAAAAGACGCCGCGTCCTTTCTATTAACTGTCATACAAAAAGCGATGCAAAATCTATACAACGCGTCAAGGCGTCGCCTCTTTTCCGTGCCCTCGACCCACGTCCTTCCTGTGTGTCCCAGGCCTAAAAGATCCACTGGGAGAGGGACACGCTGCGAATCTCTGGTATAAAGAAATAATAATAACTTTCACACAAGACTAAAGTGTGTTGAATACTCTAGTATTAATCGGTGGTATATAAGCGAAAACCTGTAATTAGCTTATAGTTATTATTTAGAAGTTACTAAGAAAGTTTAAAGCTGTTGGTTTTCCATGTGTTCGTAAATAAATAAAAGTACCTTCATAAGAAGTTAAAATCTATCAGCTGGGCACTTATCCCAGAGACAAAGAGAGATAAGTATTCAACTCCCTTGAAACATACACACATCAAAAAAAGTAAGCTGAAAAAAAAGTTTGCGATCACTTTGAAAAACTAAAATCTATTTTGTTACTGTAGATTATATTATGATTTTTCCTTCTTTTTAGATTCTTTATATAAAAATAAAGAATTAGAACACAAAACAATGAAACCGTTCAGTTGTTTTTTAATATTAAAAGGCTTTCAGTCCTAGCTTACGCTCATTCAGAAATCTGATTTAGTCAATTAGGTATAACCGATTCAAGATATTTTTTGCGGAAAGTTGTGATTGAAAAAATGCCAAGAGGATTATCAGAGGTTTTACGAGCAAGAATAGTAGTAACCTTGAGGGAAGAAGGATACACCACGAAAGTACTAGCACGCAGACTTGCTATATCCCAATCCTGTGTCGTGGCTACGTTGCAGAGGTACCACGGAATGGGGAATTTAACTGACCGACCCCGCAGCGGTCGCCCAACTGTTTTGACAGCTGCCCAAAAGCGCTATATTAGATTGCTGGCAGCCCGTGATCCAACAATCAACGCCACTAAAATAAAAGCAGAAGTCAGGGCCGCCTCTGGGCTTGAAGTTAGCACGCAGACCGTTCGCAATTGCTTGCACCACGCTGGATTACGAGCACGGAGGTCTTGGCGAGCTCCGCTCAATTCCCGGCAACGTCAACAACGAAGATTGCAGTGGGCTAGACTTCGGCAAAATGAAGAAGGTGAGGAAGAAAACATTTGGCAAAACTGTCTCTTCGTTGACGAATCCCGAATCAGCACTCATCCAGATAACCGACGTGTCCGTGTCTGGAGAAGACCAGGCGACCGTGAAAGACAAAGAACTGCCACTGGAACAGTTCAGCAAGGCGGAAAATCGGTGTCCTTTTGGGGTGGCATTATGATTGGAGCTAGAACGCCTTTGATCCCGTATCGGGGCTACATGACAGCAGACATGTACAAAGCAGTTGTTATTGATGATATCGTCAGACCATTCCGAGTAAACCATGGGCACCAATTTGTACTGGTCGATGATAATGCGCCCGCACATCGAGCTCAACGAGTCAATGCTGCTCTTCAAGAATACGATATCACACGTTTAGACTGGCCTGCCGGCTCGCCCGACTTAAACCCAACAGAGCACGCGTGGGATGCTCTTAAACGAGCTGTATGGAACCGTGAGCCACGTCCCCAGACAGTTCCAGAGCTCAGGGAAGCCGCTATTGAAGAAAGGGATAGGTTACCCCAGGAAATGCTGGATAACTTGATCCTCAGCATGCCCAAGAGGATCTCCGCATGTGTTCGAGCCAGGGAAGGAGTTATTTTATATTGAATTTAACCTTTTAATAATAAATTGTTGTTTAAGTTTAATTAAACAGTATTTTTCTTTCTATGAAATTTATATCACAATTACATTATGATTAATGGCTCAATTTTTTTTAAATAAATAATAAAAAATAGTTTCATATTTTAATTTCAAACAGGGTATTCCTATTTAAAGAAAGCAAACAACATAGATTTTTTCTTGATAAAGTTAAATTTAAAGAATTATAGGAGCTTATGCTTATTATTATTATTGATCACAAACTTTTTTTGATGTGTGTAAATTGCTAGTACGGAGAGAGAGCATTAGTAAGGTCAGTTAATTTATTTTCTAATAAACTATGTACAAACCGATAATTCTTGACATTAGATACGTCAAGGTTGGGATTAATTAATTTTCATTACAATAATTATTTAGTGCGCTCGTCAATGTGCGGTGCGATTTGCTATTATTCTGTGATATGATTATTCTCCTTGGAGATACCTACCTACTTGATTTGGTCTGAAGTCAGTGGCGAATTATGTAGTCTACAAATAAAAAACCAATACGAGTAAGTATATTTTCTTCCTACAAAATTCACTCCCAAAAACCCGCCCTGTCCTCTCGATCAAAGTTAAAGTCAAAGTCAAAAATTTTATTCCCTTCTAGTTTTATAATATTGTTGTTGATAAAAACAATTAGAACATGGAGATATAATTTGAATTGTACAAAAAAATCTATCGGTGACTTCATCATACACTACTGAATTGAACATCTCGTAAGTGCAACAACAAAATAATAAATGAAGAAGAAGAAATATCCACAGATATCGTTGTTATAGCTACAACAATAAAAAAGAAAGCATACGAAAAAAGTTATGCAGCGCATTGCTTAAGGAGCTTCTGAAATATGCATTTCTTATTTTTTATTATTTACTAGCTGTGCCCGCGACTCCGTTCGCGTACATTTCGATTTTTACGAAGCATTTGTATGGGGGCCACGTCTTATCATAACTGGAGCTAGAATTTAAATAGCCTATCCTGTGTCCCAGATGTCTATATGTTTTTATACCAAATTTCATCAAATTCGGATAATTGGTTTAAGAGTTATGGAGGAACATACATACATACACACATACAGAAAAAAATTCTAGAAATCGTGAAATTAGTTTCAGTATCATATATTGAGCCTATAAACACAATATCTCTGAAAACAAACTAACTTACTCCATGACCGACCCTTACAGATTTATTATTAGTATAGATTAAATAAGTCTGTTTAAGCTTAATTATACCGTGAAACCGCGTTTAGTATACATGGTGAAACTAGGACGTTCGTCACGTTTTCAGTCACTAGTTTTAAGTTTTGACCTATCTAATTTGTAATATAATAGGGTTATCAAACTGCAAAAGTAAACATCACGTTGTCAACTTGGTTACTATAGAGCCGGATGTGGTTCGGGGTGATTTATTTGGTTAGGTTATATTATTTATTATTATTTATTTTCAATAGTGTTTTGACATTGTATTATTTCTTTTTTTTTAATTTACCATTTTGACTGACGAAACCTGCGGGTGTATTTTGTATCGATTATTATTATTTCTTTGTTTGTATTTTAATGTGTATTGTGTTTTTAAAAAATGCAATAATCATATGCACTAATTATATCTAACTTCAGGTAACAAATTATTACAGCCACTTGACTTGATAAAGGCCAAATCAGACAGTTAATTTGTTACTTAACTTCATTCCTGATTAACTTACTTGAATTTTACTTACTCGAACAGACCTTAATCATGGTGAGTCGAGACTTAAGTCGCGTACTCGGAAGCTCGTCTCAGACTGCTGACCGACAAAAATTCAAGTAGGTACATTTGTAAATCCGGAATTACGTTAATAAGGGGAAAAAGTGTACCAGGATCCATCAAGGGAAACAATGGGTCCAAGTGGACGGAGAGGGGTCATCCATAAAGTACGTCACACTTTGACCCGTCCCCAGTCCATGTCAAAGTTGGTCACATTTGTGATACCTCCTCTCCCTAGTGTGACGTCACATTTGCAATTTTGTACCTAAAAATTATGAAATTAAAACAGCAGTTCCGCAATTAGTCTTATTTCCATTAAAATTATATATATTAACATCGTATCAAACATTTGAAAAAAATAACAAAACAATAAATTATTAATTAATTATTAATGTATTTTGTTTGTGTACCTTCGTGTTTACTTTGTGTTTCTGTGACAATTTAAATAAATGTCTTCTTTCTTTCTTTCTTTTCTTCTTTCTTAATTATAGTTTTGAAATGTGACGTCACGAAACTCAGGACCCCTCCCGCCCCTTGTCATACAATGTCACACTTTGTCGACCTCCTCCCCCTCCTCTTAACGTGTGACGTACTTTATGGATGGTCCCTAATGTATAATGCTTCCGAACTAATGTACCTATAGAGTATACCAGCATACAGAATAATGACGCAGAGAATATCAGTGGCTAGTTTTGGAAAGTACCTATATTAACCCACGATACGTCTATAGATACACCACATGAACCACGCCACACCAAGCGCCAAAACCTGAATAACCGACGTGGGCATCCTGACGGTGAAATTAAGGTGCAGCTGGGCTGTCACTGTCAGTCAAATGCAACCGGATATAGACTTGCGCAAAGTGTGTCCTTAGAGGGAGTTGTTATATCCCATATCTTTGCTCACCGGGACACACTATATCTGTATCATATCTGGCTCACCACTTGTATCCTAGCTCATACGACATACAATCGAGTGAGTGTGTTTGGATACAAGAGCGGTAAGACACAAGTGGTGAGTGAGTCTAGTTTATCTGTTTCCTACTTTATCCAGCTGATGCGCTCTTTTTTATACTATCAGTATATTCCAATAAGATGAGTTCAAACCAGAATCAAAATGTTTATCTATTAATTAACTTTTGACACTTTATATTGGTTTTCTCATTAATTAAGTGAACTGTAAGTTCTTTATGAGAAATAAATATCTTTGAACCCAATTAAAGCGTGACAAGCATATAATATGATTATCGTCTTTACCGTTCATCTTTTTAGTACGAGTACTGCGACCAAATGCCCGATGTTGACCGAACAAGCCATCCGTACCAATAGCGATCAAAAAGGTCACCAAGTCAATACATTTGTAGGAGTCTGGTGACCCCTTTCTCGTCTCTCGTTTATTACTGCGACGAGAAATGCTGCAGAACACATCCGATTTCAGCCGATCTTGGTCTCGCTCTCGCGCACTGTGTGTGAGCTGGATAAAGTAGCAGGAGCTAGATGTCTACCGTACTGAGTTGAGAGTATAGTGAGGGAGCCAGATATAGTTGACATCTCTGGGATATAACTGGGACACAGTTGACGGCAAGGGAGATGTGTGTCCTCTCATATCTGGCTCCTGAGTTACCCAAGGCTAACCGGATAGATGCCCGAGACTCGCCACCGAGTGAGTGCATAATACGGACGTCAAAGTCGAAGCCGGCCTAGGCGACGGTGGAGAGATGATTTCGACCAACATTTGCCGGAGTGGTCTGAGGCGGCCCAGGACCGAAAACTCTGGACTGAAGTAGGGAAGGCCTTCGCCCAGCAGTGGGAAACTAACACAGAGGATACGTAGGACAAAACATCTAGTATTAGTGTGGATTACACTAGAAGATTCTTGTTCATCGCACATCTGAGCGTACCTAATGTAAAGGAATGCCACTATGTAGATATCGGCTCTTGTTGTACGCATAATCCCAATTAAATCGTGTTTTGTATGCAAATAAATACGTACTCGGATGCAATAAATGTATTGAATGCATTAAATATTAATTACTATTAGATGCCGTCTACTCTCTCTCTGAGTATTCTTGGTTTTTTGGGTCAATTTTATGTTACGATTTTGATGTTTTTTCTGCATAAGTATGTGTGTGTGGAAGTGATTTCTCAGGATCGTGGCCAATTATTTGTATTTTTTTAGTGCTGTTGTTTTTCGTAGTCGGTTTTTATTTTTTATTTAAAAAAAAAAAACAGTTTTTAGTGCGGTAGCGGGAGAAAAATAAACACGTTACTTATAACCATAATTTACCCTACTTAATTCGTTGCTTTAAGATTTGATGTTCTCAATTTCCATCTCCGCAAGTCTTCACCAGAACATCACCAAATTACATTGGGACTACTGTTACGTTATTTTATGAAACATACGGATATTACTAAGGGATGGGCCCCATTAGGCCTTATTTACTGCTGTCCATTGAAGAGTTCCGTTCTCCATCTCTGAAAGTCTTCATCAGATCTTCACCAAGTTAAAATGGAACCAATGGGTTAATATTTGACGGAGTTATGCGAAAACATAGTCTATGTGCGATATCTACGCGTCAAATTGATAACCTCCTCCTTTTTTGAAGTCGGTTAAAAAACAGCCAAAAGCGCTTGGTCCGACCCGCACTTGGGCGGTTAGAGGGCTCCGTATAGGCCGTCAACATATGAGGTCTTAGGAGGGCATTTCTTCCTAGTGTTGTCCTTTCAAAAATTCCTGTGTCCTACCGGCTAATATCGGCTAAATTTGTGTTTCTAAAAGTTTTCTGTAGGAACTGATTGTCCTATCTGAAATAAATTTAAATAGGCACTATAAATAACTATACAAGCAGTGCTTTGTGGTTTAATTCTTTTTAAATGATTGATGCAAATAGCAACTTGTGCTGTTTTTTGTGTGTCCCCCATCGCAACAGCTGAATTAAACGTGCTATTACAGTTTTTTTTTCCACTACGGCTTAAAATATTTTTGCCTCAAAACTTTGTAAATTTTGTAAGCATTGTGCTTTTTGTATACTATTTAATTTAAAATGCAATATATTGAAAATAAAACCAAAATTATCCGAGGACACGAAACGCACTCAACTGGAAATTCATATTGAGTTACGTTCATATCTCTAAAATCACTTCTATTTATTAACAAATAGTAGCATATTATTTTACCTGGCGACATTACAGAGTCAATGTATCGGCCATGTTTAATCTTTTGTAGCTCAGTTCTACAAAAAGTGGACTTTAAAAGGACGTGTTTGGAGGTTCTAAGCATTTATCCATTGAGTGACGGAGTTTTCTAAGGAAAGCTACATTTCTAATGTAAAGTGCTCGGTGACTAATTTGTTAAGTACAATGTCTTATCCTAAACTATTAACACTCAGGCAATAAAACACCCGCTAAAACCAATTATATTTTTAGGTTACTCGACGACATGCAAACCGTTACGTTCCTGTGAGAAATTTCGTAACTCATGGGAATGAATCGTAACTCATAGTAACGCTAAGGCCGCGTTATATGTACCACCTTGTTTGGACGGGCGATATCTTTGTTAAGAAGAAAACTCTTACTGTAGCATAATAATAATATGATGGAACGTTGTGGCGGGATATGGGACAGGTTATAATAGTTATGATGGATTAAGATTTTTTTGGGGTACCTATTTTAATATAGGTTTTGTAGTTAAGGTTGTTAGATAGATAGACAGATATCTTATTATTTCACACAAAAAACTACTACATAATATACCCTAGTACAGTCAGCGATAATGTTTAAGCACCACAATTGTACTCTTGTTTTGGTTTACGTGTGTTTTGTCATTAAAATAAACTTTGTAGGTGAATACATCTTTACCTATATGTTACGTTCCATTGAGTGACAGTCCTACTTATTGGATTTATATTTTTTAAGATTTTTTTGTACTTTTTATACGCATGTGTGCCATATTTTGATGTTATTTAGTTCTCTAAAGCATTTTGTGTAATATTGTAAGATTTCACATTACAACCTCGTCGTAATTTTAGTTTAACATTAATAATACATGTTTGTATTACCACAAATGTAACTCAAAAGATTTACTGAACTGAATATTTTTGCGTTATCTAGTATTTTGCTCAGAGTTTTGCAATACATGCAAAAGGACTCCCTGGTTTTTCAATAATAAACTATAAAATATTATATCATGCACTTCATTTAATGTATTCGTACATAAATATTTCGTAACTCATTGGACCAAATTCTTCCAACCTATCACAGTTATAGCTTAATATTTTGTCAACCAATATAAAATATGCAGCATTTATTGATTTTTTAGGTAGATTACAAGCCTAGGCCCTAAATTAAGTTACAATATAAGAAAAAAAATAAACTTATTATTATTTCATCATTATTTTAAAAGTGACAACACTAGGAAGAAATGCCCAGGAGGGAGTTTTGATTGACATTAGGTATAGGGTTACAGAACTCTTCTTAAGAAGCCATTCAAAATGTATCTTGTAAGTATGTAGATCACAGATATGTAGATTCCTTCGAAGTATTTATCAATACTACTACCGCCATCTATTAGTTGTCGGGTTATATCTTCTAAACTTTTGCTTGCATGTTGCACCTACCTAGATACAATTTTGCATAAGGATTTTACACCCTGTATCTAAAAACGGATATATCATAGAAAACGGCCATTATTTATCCTCATTATCATGTGTGAGTATTGTTAGGCAACAAATTTCCAGCAGATCAAGGGCCATTAATAACACACAATAGTGCGTAACTAATGCAGTTAAACGATTGGTTAAATAGTCAATTGTTCTGTCGTTAGTTAGTTCGTTAACTAAGTGCGTGCCTAAACTGAACGATGGATTCGACGATTCTAAATCATAACGATAACAAAAGGTCATCATAACGTTCTCTTTCGCAATGAAGGGTTTGTTTAATAATAATTGTATAATAATTATTAAACAATATATCGTCGGCTTATTGCAAGAACTCATTAATATGTCGGATTCACTATTGAGGGAAAAACTACTTTTTAGTTCGTGTTAGTTAATGGTTGTATTTCCTCTTCCTTATAACATCGTTAAAATAATGCCTGATATTAAAACACCACTATTGTATCATTGTTCAATACATCTATATGTATGTACATACCTTTAAAAAAAGTGGTTAGTGAGTGCAGTAAATGACTTCTTGCAGTAAGCCGACGATATTAACTTCCACACAACATAATCAATTGTCCTGGTCCATAAGTAGGACCCTGTGCTATGGTAACCAGACAAGGAAATCACAAACATGGATATAATATAGACTGAGGCCATTTGTACAGTCGATAGCAAGTCCACCTTTACATTTTTGCTGCAAGGCCACCCGTTACGTAACTGGGCAGAGTGCATGCATGTACAGGTTGATGTGCTGTCGACCTACTAATCAAGTACGGCGGCCTCCAGCGGAAATCGAACCCACGACCTCTGTTTGCTTTCAAATAACTTAGTTTTTAAGGTGTTGCGAAAATATAATGCCTTACGCTGGCTTGTCCCACGCTATCTGACAGTACTATCTGTTTATTAAGTAAGCTCTATCCAGTGAACAAGAATCTTATAATATTTGCAGAGCTATCCATAGATTAGTTGTGTAACTGACAATACTTTTTTATTTGTTGACGAGGAAATCTTTAAAATATATTCCAGGGGGAAAGCCCGGGCTTTTCATCCACTAAAGCCCCCTGGTGGCCCACCCCGTGCGTTTGAAGGGGGCTCAGAAACGTTGTTGGGGCTTCATTGAACACTCCGGATCTCATTGAACACTCCGGAACCCCTGCGAACTGTGCATTTCGGTACCCGTCATTCGTTCAAGCTAGACATTGAAAAAAACCGTCCATTTTTTGTAACAGAAGATGTTTTTTTTCCATTGGTGGTGCTATCGCTAGCTAGCCCACTGGGTCCCCTTGAGGTAATTTGTGCTCCCACTCCGATACACTGACGATTATTGACGTGAAACGTCTTTCAGTTCGGAAGTACGGGGTCACTTGCTAATAGGTACCGCATATGCAGAAGAAAACATGTCGCCTCCGCGAGGGCTGTAACTCAGTAACTATTGCAATATTAATATTGTTATAGTGTTGAATACAGCAAAGTAGCCATAACTCAGATCATCTTGATTCGTGCCGCTAGATGGCGCCAGTGCCATCAGTGCGCAGTTTGAGCTAAAAAAAAATGCTTACTTAGGCTCCGTATACAATACTGCGAATCGGCGCGATGCGAATTCGCAAAGCAGAAAACTGCGACACGAATTGCTGCGATGCGATTTCGTGCGGCAAGTCATCTCCCATCCATGATTCGGGTCCTTGGAAGACCGTCAACCGTACTGAACGTATTTTGTAAACTAAGTCGTGACATGGATCGTAAAAAAGGTGCTCACTTCTGTTATTGCTAAGAAGATACATGGAAAAGAAACAATGAAATTTTTGGGTCCATCCATTTATTACTATATTATGAACGCCGATGCGAATCAATTCGCAAGTTCTTGCGATGCGTCGCGCGAGCTCGCAGATTTTTATGATGCGACGTCGCATCGCAGTTTTGTGTACGGACCCTTATAGACGTTTCACGTTAAACCAACGGCCGTGTAACCCGATCCAGAGCAGGGAATACTGTAGCTCTATTAGAAGCCTGAGACTACAGGCAGGACTATAATTGACAATGACCTCCCCATCAATCAGCTATTTAACTATTTGTAATTTTTTCAGTTTCTGATTTGAGAAGTTCACTACCCTTAATCAAACAATGCCCATATAGCCATTTTTGGTCGCAGTTTTTTAATAGACGTAACAAGTCGCAGCAGTTCCGTAACTGTTACGACCCATTGCGACTGTGTCGGGTTTTGGTTAAAAGGTGTTGTAACAGTGCAGTAACAATGTTACCGAACTTAGTTTCAGTAACCGTGTGTGGTCGCTGTGTCGACATAATGTACAATAATCTGTGTCCACACATTGTATACACTTTGCGTTTAGTTTGCAACTAGTGTACAAAAGTGGTAACAATGTGTCGTAACAGGATGGTAACTTATGTCGTTACCGTTACGTCAATGTTTCGGAACACTAGATAACCTAACTTGCACAAATAAACGTCACTAAAACCAGTCAGTCTCAAACATTTAATTCAAAATAAAAAAAAAATTGTAAAGAACCAAAAAACACATTTCGACTGACTTCTACTTTTTACAGGAGAGTTAACAAAATAACAAACCAAAATTGCTCAAGTACAAGTAAGATATTTATTTCTATTTAATACGTAGGTACTTTTTTATCAGCCAATTTAGTGCAGCCAAAGGTAAGAAAAGGTACAACTTTTATTTCAAAATCATAGCCCCTTAACAAATTAAATAGGCCAATTTTTACTTTAATAGATTCATGTTGCAAGTTAGAATGGTCATAATAGTTCCACAAGTCTTTAAAAAAAATACTTAACATTTTAAACACTTTTATAATTATCATCAATCAATAATCAACATTATTTGTCATTACAGTCGTCCTTTCAATTTGAAATTTTGCTTCACAAAAAATATTTTTATTTTATTTTTGAAAAAATGAGAATTAAGTAAGTTGTCACTACTCATGTTTGCACTCATTTTTTAAATCCATGACAGTATCATGTATTTTCACATCAGAGAGTACAGTCACTAATTTCGAAGATATCATGGAACTCCTTTTTGTGTTTGGAGTATGGCCTTCTGAAAAAATATGATTTAACATAAAGAGCTACGAAGATTTTTGTATGGGGCCTGGCATAGTTCATAGTGGCGCCCTCTATATTTTTTTCAATATCGTGGAGCATGATGAAACCTAGCTAGATCGATAGAGGACAAAAAAGTAAACAAGAAATTATTAAGGTCACCATGTCCTAAAGTGGCACGTTTAGGAGTTATTGAGCTTTGAAGTTTGTATGAGATTTTTATAAAACTTAACTTTTGAATCATTTTCCACTAAATACTGGACTATATGCTTGGCACTTGTGACTCGTTGCCGATTCTTGACTAAATTGATAAATAAGCCGTAGAAAAAACACCCAGTTTATTATAGATACCGTATATTAAGGCACCCGAGCGTAGCGAATTTTAATCGAATTGAACGAATTGGATGCATGAATAATACTATAATTTCATGTATATATGTATATAAGTAGGTAGGTACCTACTAGACATAGCTACCCAGACTTTAAAAAACATCAAAGTAGGTTTGAATCCCCGAGAAAACTCATATCAAGTGACAAATTCAGTGATGAAACTCAGTTAGTGGAAATTCCATACAAACTTCAAAGCTCAATAACTCCTAAACGTGCCACTTTAGGACATGGTGACTTTAATAATTTCTTTTTTACTTTTTTGTCCTCTATCGATCTAGCTAGGTTTCATCGTGCTCCACGATATTGAAAAAAATATAGAGGGCGCCACTGAGACTATGCCACTAATCTTCGTGGCTCTTTGTTATTTAATCAACACACTCAGGCTCTGAAGTTACGTACATCTGTCAATTTATAGTAGCAATACCGCAGGCTAACCGTGATGGAAAACATCATGAGGAAACCCGTATTGACTTGTCTTTCCAGTAAACTAGGCCGACTAAGCTGTCAGGATGGTATAGGTGCTGGGTAAGCCTACTCCATCTAAAAAACAATGTCCCAGCCACTGCAGCGTCCGAGTCGTCCCTTCACCCATCTTGCGTGAGTGAAGGTGCCACTGGACGCTGTATAAAATATCTCACTACGTAGATGCAATAGTCTGTGTGAATCATGTTGGAAAAGAGATTTTCCATTTCAAGGCCTTCCGTAAATGTGTCGATTCCACTGGCTTTGACTTTACATGGTAATTTTTGCCAAAATTCGTCCGGTACACTATTTTCGTTTCGTCTTATTAGCTCCAACTCACAAGTTTTCTTAAATCTTGGCCAAAAAATGACGTTTTCTTTTATCCATGTGCTTGGAACAAGCCTTCTTTAGTCAAGACAATGCAGTATGGCATTTTGCAATACTTTGGGAAACGCTGAAAGCAAAACAATTAAGAAACCATTTTATAAATTCAGTAACTTTGTGACGACTTTAAGCAACATGTCGACGCATTATCGTAACTTTGTGACTAGTTGTGACGAGAATATTTTTAAGTACCAAACAACATATTTTTCTTTCGAAATCTATCAATTATGTTGTTTAATATTGCAAAAATAGATTATTATTAGTACCGATATTAACTATAATAAACAATTAAATTTATTTGAGCACTGGGTATTTACAAATAATTAATGTTTACATTTCACCAACATATTAAAATTGTGATAATAATGTGGCGCGTTGCGCAATTTCAACCTATTTGACAAAATTACACAGTCTATTTCTTTCCCATTACGATTTGAGCATTATTAAACTAAAAAAAGCATTAAAACCTTAAAACTATTTCTACTTACCTCGATTAAGATGGCGTTATCTTATTTATTTTTTTAAGTGCTCGTAGCTTCTCACACAACACAAGTGACACAAGTCAAATGAAATGAGCGAATGAATGAATGAATGAATGCGAACTCTGGTTAAAATATGGTAACATGTTACGACACGGCGACGTAAATTTGTGACCAAATGTTCCTGTGTCGACTGTTCCCCGTTTCTGGTTGCGGCAACTGCACAATTACATAACGGCGACGAGATTATGTGTCGGGAATAAGTCAGAGTCGACTCTAAGTTTCGTAACGGTTACGACAAGTTACCAAAAATGGCTATATGGGTGGTAGAATACATGCCACCTTCACATGGCAACATATTTTACGATATAAAGTATTAAAATCTGAACGCATCCACTACAACTTTTTTTTTCTCATTACAATGAAGATTTCTTTTCGTCATGTTGGCATAACTGCTTACAAAAAAAAAGGTTTGATTGGTATTTAGGGGCAAAATTCAAAACCGTCTTAAAAGATTCCTCCATTGAAACTTTTACCGCGTTTTTTGTCGAAATATTTGATTTGTGACTAAACAATGTTGATTTATTTATGGAGTATATGATATTCTTAAGTGTTATTGATAAAAAACTGGCAGTTTACAATATTATTTATGTCTAAAAAAAGGTTCAAAGTAGGTAAGTGGCAAATATATAACCATTGTCTGTTTAGGTATATTGTTGGTAAAATATTTTTAAACTAATTTTATTATTTTTTCTGTATTTATAGATAATAATCTTTTCATTAGCTGCAATTTATTAGTGTTTTAAATAGTTACTGATCAAATTCATATTTTTACACAGAAAAATGTCATCAAGAAGAGCAATATCTGATCCAGAACTCCAGGACATCTTAGAGAATTGGTCGGAGCCTGATTCTAAAGACGATGAAGGCCCTTTTATGCCTTCTCTTGAAATTGCAGAACTTCCTGACGAAGACATCATAGACCGCAGGCTGGAAAGAATTTTTGCAGGTATGCAAAATACTGACGACGATGTTTCGGAGAGTATGCAAAATATTGAGGATGATGTCGCAGGTAGTTTGCCATATGATCATGAATATATAGACATGGTGACTGTACCTGAGCCAAACAATGAGTTTGAAGTAGGAGCAGTTAATGCTAGCGTAAATGCGTCTGAAAGTACTCGTACCGCCGCCGTCACTGAAAGTGCGCCACCAGCATGGTTGAATTTGACTATCTCGAGACTAAGTCCTAAGATGTCATACGGTGCAAGTTCTGCTCAACGAAGAAGGAAACAAAGAGGTCCAATATAAAATGTTCTTTTTGTGGTAAGTATATCCCTTTGCGTGAAAGCTTGTTTTAAGAAGTTTCATTTGGCTGAAAACCCAGAAGAATAAACATTTGCATATTTTTTAAATTTGTTTCTTTTCCTATTCAGACAATGGCCACATAGTTGCCACTTTTGTTAAACCGTTACCAGACAAAGGTCATATATTAGCCACCAAAATTAAAAACCCCTCCCATATATATATATTTGTGTTTTTCATTTAGGATTCTTATTTAGACCATATTTAACCAGAAAAAAACGAAAAAGCCATGATAACTATACCAATAGCTCGCATCCGATTAAGGGTTAAATAGCCAAGTATGTACTTCAATTTTAATATGGCACTACAGAAACTAAAAAAAAACTGATTGGTACAGGATTAGCTGATGGAACTTTACCTACATTCACATATAAGAAATCGAAAGTAAATATGCCTACTTATTTTACTGTATATTTTTGTTCTCCACGGACATAAGCCACAGGCATCGCCTAGTGTGGGGGTCTTTACACCTACATGTTACAGTTTTATATGGCAGTGAACATTGTTATATTTATATTACTTTATCATCATCTTTATTATCTACAACCATCGATTTATCGATGTCTACAACTAACATCTATGTGATTACTGCCAGAGTACACTAGCTTAGGAACCAGGGCTTGTTTTGTAAGTTTAATTGTTTCAAAAGTACATCGGGTGTAACTGCAATGTTGCCATTAAAGATAAAATAGTTACCTCCGGTTTCCCGTACACTATCAGTCTGTTAATCTATTGTTAATAAGCGTAAGTTGCTTTTTTTTTGTTTGCACATTTGCGTGCCAACAACTAACACCTCTCTACTCGTACTCTCTCTCTGAGAGAAGGCCTGTGCCCTACAGTGGGACGTATATAGGCTGCTTATGATGATGAACTAACACCTATTAGAATTAGATTAGCAGATTGTTACTGTAACGGAAAACCAGAGGTGAGTCTTGTTACACATTAGCCAATTTAGACTATTCACAAATTTACTTGTTAAAGTAAACAAAAAACCTTTTTTTTTTGGATATACCTAAGGAATGAGGAAATGGCTGTAAGAAATGTAGAAGGAGGAATAAGCTTACTCTGACTTCACGCGCCACGGGTGAGAGAAAAAGCAACAACACCAGAAACTGATGATTTCCTTTCCTACCTACTTATACAAAAGATTAAAATGGTCACCTATCTTTTGCTCACTGATATGTATGTATCTTTAGCTCATCTCGATCGCTTGTTCACATAGTGATCACTAGTCAACGCGCTCACGGCACAGCTCAGTAGTTCATGATAAGTTTGATAAGCGAAGATCGAGAAGAGAAAAAGTCATCTGAAAAATCAATAGTTTGTTTTGTCCTCTGTCATAAGCTAAAAAGTTGTACCATGAGCCAATCCATAAAATAACTGAGTAGGTATTAAATGCAGTTTTCGCATATCTACAAAAGGGTAATGTAAGTTATGTACATCGATTTTCCTTCATACTTTGACAGGCTTACGACTGACAACCTAAACTAATGTAATATCAATGGGGAAAAAACGGAATATTGTTTTTAGTGTTTGACACTTTTTATTGAAAATGAAATGTAGGTTGGCATATCTAAAAATCAAACAGTGATTTGAATTTACATATGTACATAATTTACACGCAGCTTCTGCTAATAAAAATCAATTGTGACATCTTTTTTGTTGTCAGCCTTGTGCGCCGCTCATTTAGAGCATAAACTTTCTATATAACTTTGAAAATATTCTTTCACATGGGACGAGGTCGCCAGCAAATGAAGTATTTTTATCTCATAGGTATTTGTACTGAATTGGATAAAAATTTCGCCATTCATACCAACAATTCAATGGGTACATAGTTCTTGGTAGTATGGGCTCTTGAATGTATTTATCCAATTCCACAATCCCCACAGCAATTGTAATTTCCAGTAATAATTTCGATACCACCTGATCAAATTCTTCCCTAAGGGAAATGGATCTCCACCTGGTAGTTGCATTTTCCATAGCTGTTGTAGAAGTAGGTACAGATTGCCTCGCAGAACTCCATCTAACTTTTGTTTTTAACCCCGTATTTGAGCCCATATTTGACACAGATAGAGAAAAAGCTGTATGACAGAGACAAAACACATACCTATGAGTGAATGAAAATGAACGAATTGAGCTCGGTGCCCAGAAGAATAAATAAATCAGCGGTTAACAGTAGATTAGCTAATTTTCCAATGATTTGCGTTCGAGAAACTCAACACATGGTAACGGATGGTGACAGTCTGTTAGCTGATTCGTCGCGTTGAAATTGTCTCGGAAACCGGCCGTTAGGTACTTAGGTATTAACAAATGGTACCTAAGTATTAACGATTTTATAGTTACCTACTTCTTTATTATATTTAACAACTTGCTTATTTACATTTTAATCCCTTTTTTTTTTTAAATAAACAGCTATCAGTGTAGGTAAATATTGTTTAAATTGCTATACAAATGTCGAGATTCCTCAACGAGCGATTATGGCAACGGAGTTTATTGAATCTTTTTTAAGTTCTTAGGTAGAGTATATATTTCTATCTAAGAGTCCCATTTAGACCGATAACTATTTTTGAGACAAAAATCAGTTTATTGAATGAAAACTTAATAATTAGAGCCCAAAAATATGAAAAAAAAAATAAAAAAAAATATTCTATAAATAGGGGGGCTCAGGGGGGCCGTACCATATAGGGTACGGTAGGACTATAAGTAATCAAAATACCATAGATTTTTCATAGTAGGACTTATTTATTTTTGGTATGAAACTTGATGAAACATTCCACATGAACACCAATATTGCACTTGACACATCTTGTAGGGCATTGTTTGTGGCATTGTCCACACCTGGTTCTCTTCTTTTGCTTGGTGACATAGATAGTGGTCTTTACCATCATATCGAGAATCATTATAAGTTATTGAAGAAGGCCGACTAGGTCCTGGCTTTTCACGTTGTTTATTGCAGTCAATGATAGTATTCGCAATACGGCGTCTAAAGTTTAGTAAGTCCATGGTTCCACCATTATGTCTATACAGCAACCAAGCGTTTTGTACTGACATGTCGATGCAATGGAGAATCAATGGCATGTACCACTTTTTTCCTCGTATGCTGGTTCGCAATGATGATATGTTCTGGTCAGATAAGTCAACACCACCCATGTTCTTGTTGTATAGCTGGATAAGGTGGGGTTGGGACACAGTTATCTTTTTTTTTGTTGCTGAGAATAGCGTTCAGTTCTGTGGACAGGGTTAACGCCGGCTGTATTGGAGCAAACAGATACCATGCTATTATCGTGCCACTTGCAAATAATGACATCATCTGACATCTCCTTTTTCTTTGCATCTTTATTTTCCAATAGAGGACATTTGCCGGACCTGTTTTCTCTAATGGTGCCAGTTACACGGAATCCTCTTGCAGAAAGTTCATGCACCAAAGGTAACAGTGAAGAAGTTGTCAATAAACAAATGGTAGTTTGTGCCGAAACCCAATTGCTCTAATTGGTCTGCATAAGTCAAAACTACACTTGCACCGAGACCAAGCTGAGAATAACGGGCATTTGTAAACGTAGACGCACCTTGATAGGGTTCAAACCACACAAAGTAACCACATGAAGTCGCACCAACCCATAATTTGTATCCATACCTTATAGGTTTGCCTTTTATGAACTGCTTGCAGCCATGACGACCAAAGTATGGTACCATAGCCTCATCAATGCTATGATTCTCTTTATGCAGACAATGCTGAAGGAACTTGGAAACTAAGAGGTTTAGCAATGGGCGCACTTTTGCAAATTTATCAGATTCAACTAAGTTCAGATTATCAGCGACATGAATGTTGGAGTAAATTTGTGCAAATCTATCTCTAGACAAGGCTGCGGCGATCAATTCATTTCTTGAATCTGGTGCATTTTCCCAGTACATTCTTCGTCTGTTTACTTGACTGTAGCCGCTGACTAACAAAATTCCGACCAAAAATTTCATTTCTTCAATTTTGACATCAGCTGGAAGAAGTTTTCGGGCTAAATATCTGTTTGTTTCCATCGTAAGCAACTCAAAAACATCTTCAGAAAAGAACAAAGAAAACCATTCCATAGGAGTTCTGTCCAGTGGAACATGATGAAGTGGTTGCCAAGTGGTTTCTTTAGGCTGTAAGTCTCGTTTTCTCCAGTTATACTTCATAGCACGTTTTTGTAAGGGTTGTTGAGACTCGTGAGAGTCTTGGTGTTCATTTTATGGCTCGTCTGAAGAGGCAGAAGCCGCAAGCTCTGCTGGGGCTCGAAGCAAGCTCGGAGGCAAGTTATTTATGTTGACAGCATCTTCATCGCCCGAGTCTTCGTCAGTCTGATCATTGTTGGCGGTGTCAGGGGGTAGTAAAAAAATATCCAGATCATTTTCATCATCTTCCTCAAGAAGTGTAGCAATATCATGAAGCGTCAATGATCTAAAACAACAAAATACTAGATTTGGAAAAAAACAACGGTAGGTAATGTTTTTATCACATTTTGCTTCTCCTTAGACCTACTGTACCGTATACGGTACACGTAATTGAGGTCTAAGTATTACTTACAAAAATAATGTATATGTAAATTCTTTCAATCACAACATCAATTTGACCCCTATTCTTCATAATAACACCGACAAATAATATATATTATAACAAATAATCTGAAACTTACCTCTTCGAAGACATGGTACAATATTTTTTCAGTTTCTTCCACGAAATCTCAGTGAATACTCAAAATCACTTACACAAAACGACTTTGTAACACAACTCACGTATAACTAACATTACGCTGCGATTCTCACAACTGAATAAAACATTCATTGATTTGTGGGTAAGACAAAATAATTTAACAAAGTTGCTGTACCACATACGGTACGCTAGGTCTATATGGGTTAAACACTTATCTAAACGTAGGTAAGTACCTATAGACAAACCTTCCAACCTCAGCGCTTAAAATCGCCAATCCGCGGTGGGCACGCGTGGTGATTGAGCCCATACTCTTTCTCTCTCTGAGAGATGGACTGTGCCCTACCGTGGGACGTATATATAGGCGTATGGGACGTATATATTTCGCTTGTGGAACAGCCTGCCTCTGGACATTCATCAGGCTTCAACCCTGGAGATTTTCAAAAAGAAAGTTCTTTATCACTTCCTTGATCTGCAGAATAGGCAGTAAACGATCACCAGTTATTTTATATTATTTTATTGCTTATTGGTACATACCAATCGTGTTTAGTAATTGTAATTATCTTCAATATGTATGTACGTATTTTTGTTGTTATTTATTTATTTATGTACCTACTATCATTTATGTAGGTTTATAATAATTTCTATTATCCCCCCCCCACTAAGTCTAAGTTATTTCCCTAGGTTTACGTAAGTTTATTATTGTATTTAATCTTCTTCTTGCACTACCCGTCGCCAGTCTCTTCAAAACCAAACCAAAGGTTTGCTGGAAGAGAATGCTTCTTGCATTAAGCACGCCCTTGTACACTTACAATGTAATTAGTGCAATAAAGAATTAAAATAAATAGGCTGCTTATGATAGTCCGCACAGATCTTTTTGGCGGTAACGTGAAAATAGTCATAAAAAGATTCATGCGGGCTATATCACTGCATGATTTTGTTTTAGGAATCAGTAGCGTATATAAAAAGCAAGCAGACAAAATTGATAGAAAGAGATAAAATTACATCGAAGTCGATGAGAATCTTCCTCTTTTATTAAAATAGATCATTTCAGTACCCTATCAATCTATACAGGATATGACAGGCATAAACACTCCGTATTTTGCCCTGAACTAAACCGCAAAGCCCTGTAAGCAGTACCTACCTAGCTATATTTGTCGACAAAGACTTAAGCAACAGTTGCCAATCGTGGTTTCTATGGGATTTCCTTTCACCGCCTACTTGACTATCAGTCAGGTACAATAATGTAATGAAAATTATGCGTAAACTAATTATTTTCAATAGCGGCCTTCTAGGCTGAAACGTCACAGAATTTTCTGTCACTCTTGCGCCGCCGCCAAGGCAGCTGCAACCGTAAATAATGATAGCATTATGGGACGTGCCCTTATCTGATTGTTGGTAAATTCCACTGGTCTATTTTCAGTTAACGATCTAGATTGATCCGGTTGAGGGGCTACTGGACAATGCGTTTTTGCATGAAAGTTACATTGATCGTTACTAAAAAATGAACGGTCGGACTTGCGCACGGGGTTTCCTACCCCCATATTATCTACCTATTATAGGTAATATACACCATGAATTTTGAGTAGTTTGAAAGCCATAGCAAAATGAACGTGCCTTAACTACAGCTATAGAATAAGCGAGTTGTTTTTTTTAAAGGCACTTTCCAGAAATATCTCGACACAAACTCAAATCTATGAGATGAGAACCATTAGTAGCCAGCCAGAGCGGTGCGTAAACGCCGCGGGTTCGTGGGTCATTGTTCTGATATACGGAGATGCTGTACCTATTGTTCACGAATTTATAAACAAGATTTCTCAACGCATTTTTTATTTTTATTTTAGGTACGTCTATACTTATAAGTGATAGTCTAAATAGATAGCATTTATCATTACCCACTAATTAAATACTGCGGTTAAAGCCCCAAACATATGCCTATTATAAAAAAAATTGTTTTGTTTATTTTGATTAAGAAAAGCTATGTCATGAATTAAAGGCAGTTTCATTTTATTATTTACACAGCCTTGACTATTTCATCCCCGGTTTCTCGTATATTTAATCTGTCTCGTAAATTTAAACTCCATAAAAAAGACACCTTCAAATGGTAACAAGCGATTAAATGTGCGAGAAGATAATTTAAAGATAAAATTGCTTACAAGACAAAAATCTACCAATTGGCCCCTTCGTTATTAAAATAGCAATAACTGATTGGCTTGTGAACATTTTTTTCTATTTTGCTTATTCTGCACAACATTATACAATTTTGAAAATCATGGGCTGCCACATCTTTCTTTTCAACCATGCTCCAAAACTCAATGATTTTTCGTAAGGTTGAAAATTTCTAAACAAAAAAAGTTAATTAGTTACTATATTGAAAGTTTATGAAGTAAACGTTATTAGTTAAATCATGAACTCAATTAGATAGAAAGAGAACACTTTGTTGTACAACCTTATGAAAGAATCACAAAGGACTCCAATCAAAAAACCTCTCCTTCTAAGCCAGCATATTTTGACGGCAAACTACGAAACCCTATACAAACCCGAAACGAACTTGGCTGATTTTCATAGGTACCGTCGTCTCCTGTAACTTCGCCTTTTGTACCTAACTTCGCCCAAAAAAATTAAATGGGAATAATATTTTTATTATAATGGCAATACTGCTGCCTGCTCATTGGTTGGTTCAATAATTTGTCTATGGTCTTATTGCGCCTCCATTGGTCAAAATCGGAACGGCCATTTTGTCAATATGAAGGAAAAATTCATAGAAAGCATGTGCGTTTTTTTTGCGACTGCCAGCAAAGCGATCAATATTGAAAAGCACACTAAAGGTAAGATCTTTTACAGTAGTTAACTTATGTATTAGGCTTTCTGTTGCGCAAATATTTGTGGCCTAGGTCTTTTTGGGTGACTTTTTGTTATTATATATTATCTATGTAAGAGTAATGGAGGTGTGTCAAAGATATTATATGACAGTATATATAGTCTATTTCTAGTAATTTTTGTGTCTTGTCTATGTTAGTAAAATAGGTATTAAAAAGTCTAACATTTCTTAAAAAGTACCTGATTGTTCGACAATTGTTGTACAAAGTACAGTAAAGACTGTAAAAAAGTGTGTTTATTAATAAATATAATTCATGTTTTTACATTCGGTTTTATATTTCCTATAGTTACACCAAAAAAAAACATTTAGTGATAAAATATATCATAGTGACACAATTTTTTTTATTTTTAAAAAAATTATTTTTAAGTGACAACCCTAAAGTTTGTTCCTACTTTCGAAAAAAGCCGTCCTAACTTCGCCTACCTCCAATAAAAAAAATAAAAGATAGGTTTATAGTAGTTCCATTATTATATAATGGTTCTAAATGTTTTTCAATGCAATTGGAAATTTTTCTTTGACATTAAATGTATTTTTATAGAAAATACGCGAAGCAGGCGAAGTTAAGATTTGCTCCCAAACTTCGCCGTCCTTTTTTCAAATGCAGATTACAAGCTGATTGGCTAATATCGGTGGCTTAACACACGCACACTAGAAAAGCGCTCATATTTACACAACGTGGTAGAAGAACGATAGCAACGGACTATCTTAGTTTGGCGGGAAATTTAAAAAATATGAAAATTTGAGCCAAAAATTGGCGAAGTTACAGGAGTTAACGGTATTGACAGTTTTTTTTTTTAATTTGGTAAGTAAATGAAATATTTTTTGTCAAGGTAGGTACTTGACAAAAAAAAAACTACAAAAAACATTATTTAGGGTTCCGTAACGGAAGGGTGCCAAACTTCACTAAGTCTTCACTGTCCGTCTGTCTGTCGGTCTGTCTGTCACCAGGCTGTATCTCATGAACCGTGATAGCTAGGCAGTTGAAATTTTCACAGATGATGTATTTCTGTTGCAGCTATAACAAATACTAGAAGAAGAAGAAGAAGAAGAAAGACTTTTATTGGGACAAATTAACACATCAGAAGAAAAAAAGGCATCACAAGTAACATAAACAAGTAGGTACAAAGGGAAAACAAGTCACATAAATACAACATAATACTAAAAACAGAATAAAATTAATATTTAAGGGGGCTCCCATACAACGTTGTCTAAACAGAGCACTCGCCACCTAGCGGCCATCTATGTAACCTTGACAGCGCCGGTGTCATGTCGTTAAATGTCAATGTTAAACGCTTCTTGTTGATTTCTATAGATGGTGCTGTTCTCAAATTCGATCTTTGTATAATGTTGTATAGACCCTTCGTGCGCGAGTCCGACTCGCACTTGGCCGGTTTTTTTACTCAAGTTTCATTCAAAAAAGTGCCATAATGTCTCTGAAAAAACTTTGCTAACCTCTTAGTCACCCTGTAGAAATCTAGACCTGACTTAATATTTCGCAAGGTTTTCTTTTTCCACTGACACCTCAATGTCTCGATGCGTTTGTGCGTGCCAACCTGAGGGTTCAGTGGAATAAAAACGTCTGGTTGACTTCCATTGTATGTACATTCCATATTGCATATAGATTGGCATTGTATCAGGGCCCTAGAACATTAATAGTACTGCAACCTTTATATTTTTTACAGTAGTGTAGTAAGTAGCTTAACCTTGTGCAACCTTGCACTAAGGGGTTTTCAAAGTGTGCGTCGCGCTCCAGTTTTCTCTTCTCCTGAAACAGAACTTAGGGATGCTTCAGATGTGGTTTTAATTTATTTTCATATTTTCCTTCACAACTACTAAGGAGTAGTAGGTATTACAATAAATGTGTATTTACGTAAAGATAAATACGATTCCTAATGCTAACTCAACTCCTCGCTAACGGTGACTTTATTTTCTAAGTTATATATACATTTTGAAAAACCTATTTAGAGGCTAAAAAATCCACCTATACCGGGACTTGAACCCGCGACCTCTGGCTAACCGTGCCAGCGCTCTCGCAACTGAGCTAATGGGCAAGTGCTAGCATCGGCAAAATTTTGAACCTAGACAGAGGTCGCGGGTTCAAGTCCCGGCATGGGTGGAATTTTAAGCCTCTAAATAGGTTTTGAAAATTGTTCCCAGCACGGATTAGCGCAACAAAAAGAATATAATTATATGTAGGTACATTTGTGAAGTTATAGTAGCAATACCACTCGCTAACTGAAGGAAAACATCGTGATGAAACCTGAGTGCCTGAGCTATTCACATATCTCAGCGCTTGAAATCGCCAATGCGCGGTGAGCACGCGTGGTAATTAACCATACTCTCTCCCTGAGAGGCCTGTGCCCTACAGTGGGACGTATATAGGCTGCTTTAAAAACGATTCCTCTGAAACACTCCTCAGAGGCAATTTAAATAATCTATGGTTACGTTTTTTCCTTTACCAGACTGTTTGAAGTGAATCTGAGAAATGTTTAAAGGAATCGTGTTTTTATAAATATGACAGTTACCTAAAAGTCTTATAGTTATAAAAAATTGATCCCCTAAAACACTCCTAAGACGGAGTTAAAGCCAGTTTATGAGAGGAATTCCTGTTATAAACCAGCTTTACGTCCGTCTTAAGGGCGTTTTAGTGGGATCCATTTTTATAAAACTGAAAGTCATTGGTACAAGCCGCGATTTGAACCCACGACCTCGCGCATTTTAAATTCGGGGTTCGTAGAATCTGATCACGCGATCCTTGCACCGCGAACTATAAAAGTTTGGGGACCCCTGCACTTACTGACATTTAATTGAGAACAAAAAATCTGTTTTGCAACTTTATTGTATGTAATAAAACAATAACCAAAATTATTATAACATAGTTGTTACAAATCTACATAATCAAGTTCTATTCCGATTACAAAAATACCTACCTACAATTTGATCACAAGCTACTTACAATCTAAGTGCTTGTTTCAGCAACTATGTACACTACAAATTACATAATCTATTAACACGGTGTAGGTATGTGTTAACTATTGAAATAAAGCAAACCTAAAACCATTTCATCGGTATCGATGATTAAACCACTAATTCGTACAACTTTTCTGTAAAAAAAATTATGATACAAAAACTATTTCAACATAGAACAAAATAGTAGTTTATTTTGGTAATTATAGCAACTTCCTTGCCCTTTTTGCATTGGTGCCGGTCGATTGTACATTGTTAAGCCGACTTGCACCATTTAAGTCGCCATTTATATCGACTTTTGTATGAAGAATTTTAGTTAAATGCTATTTAGGAAAGTGGTGCAAGTCGGCCTTAATATATACCAGAATTTTCCAACAATATATTTTTTGCTTATTTATGTACAGAAAATGGTTTAATTCTCCATACCGACGGTTTTTAGGGTTCCTAACCCAAAGGACAAGGGACCCTATTACTAAGACTCTGCTGTCCGTCCGTCCGTCTGTCACCAGGCGATATTTAGACAGTTGAAATGTTCACAGATGATGTATTTCTGTTGCCGCTATAGCAACAAATAACAGTAACAATAAAAACCGAATAAAATATATGGGGCTCCCATACAACGTGATTTTTTTTCCGTTTTTTGCTCGATATTAATAACGCCAACAGGTAGACGCTTAAAATATTCAAATGTTGTATAGACAATGGTACGGAACGCTTCGTGCGCAAGTCCGACTCGCACTTGGCCGGTTTTTTTAAATTGTGTATTATTTCAATTACACATAGTGTATTTCGGCACTCAGAAAATAACAAATACCGAACTTCCTGAAAAACATTTCATTTTGGCGTGTCATTGAATAGCCGTCTCTTGGTCGGGTTTACTATGCGCAAAATATTAGTTTTGTTGCATCCTCTAGCAACGAAATTTTTTTGCACTTAGAAAAGGATTATTGTGTTATGTTTTTTTTATTTTTATTTATGGAAGTCATGCCAAAGGTCCATCCTAATTAGGGTTGCCAGTCAAAAATAGAAAAGCCGGACTCAGGTTCATATTAAGCCGAACATTAGGTCTGAAAGTGACACAATGCTTTTGTCACGATTTTCTTTGCCCGCGCCCGCAAGATCTCGAGTCGTACGTTCGTTTTTTTAAAAGCCAAACTTGTATTTAAATTAGCCGGACACCACTGTAAAAAGGAGGATATAGGAGGAGGAAATAATTGTATTGAAAGCAACCCTAATCTTTTCTATGACTTTCGTAAATTTTCATTTACTGAAAAGTATCTATTATGTGAGCACCTTTAGCCTAAGCTTAAACAGCCTAATGGTTTTCAACGATAGAGCAAAGGATGTTCTTGAGACTTATCAAATGAAAACATAATGAGAGCAGAGCCTACCTAATACAACAAAGAAGTTGTCGATTCGAAATTTTATAATGGATTCTAAGTTAATAAACTGAGAACTTTGATCATTTAAAAATTAATTTGGTACCGAAATGGACACCATAAGTATGGATTGGCAAAAAGGGCACGGAGCAAGGTAACAAGAACGTTAAAAGCTTAGTGCACAACAAGGAGTATTAAATACTCCTTGGTGCATAAGTAATACTCAGGAAGATAACAATGTTGAACACGATGGAGACCCGCAGCTTGGTACGGGAACGTTTTTACTTGACCTAAATCGCTTAGAGATTTAGATTTGATTTGATATATTCTTTCTGTTTTGATATATTTCGTAAAAACAGTCGCGCCGTCGTTGGTTTAAAAAGAAACCTTTTGGTGGTTAACTTTTTTAAGCCGGAAAAAGGCTTTCGAATAGGTTACATTTATCGTGGCCGTTTGCTGCATCGACTAGAACTTGAACCGCAAGTGCTTCGCCGGTGGTTTAGCCTCGCCGAGCGAAGATTTGCCGTCGATGAGCATCCGAATGTACTTCCCTTGCTGGTCGGTAGGCAGCGAGATGCCAAGCACTTCGCAGTTGCGAATTATCTCGGTGCAACCGCGAACATCCCGGTTTTTCACTGAAAAAGAGAGAAATTATGGCTTTAGAATAGTGATTCCTCATTCATCGTGCGGAGGTGCGAAGCGGTGGTAGCCTAGTGGGTAGAACATTGGACTCGAAAGCGGGAGACACAGGTTCGATTTCCAGTGCGGGCGTGTACCTATGACTTTGTTTTCTAAGTTGTGTATATATGTAAAGTTATAGTAGCAATACCACTCGCTAACTGTGAAGGAAAACATCGTGAGGAAACCTGGGTGTCTGAGCTATTCACATACCTCAGCGCTTGAAATCGCTAATCCGCGGTGGGCACGCGTGGTGATTAAGCCCATACTCTCTCTCTGAGAGAAGGCCTGTGCCCTACAGTGGGACTTATACAGGTTGCTTATGATTCATCGTGCCCGGCGTGCCCTAACAACCTTAACCCGGAGGACCTAATGAATGCAAGTGGTAACGCAGTCAGCATCGCAAAATTCTGGGCCACAAATGTTTAATGAAGACTGTTTTGTCATTTTTTAACATTGTTTCCTCATCCACACGCTAAGAAGAAATGGTTTCGAACCTTTTTAATCTTTTTTTTTTGTTTAATATATTTGTCTTACGTCTAGATGTAGTTTTAGCACCTAGCTAATTAGGGTCACGATGGTGCTGACAAGGTCGCCAAGTGACAAAAGCCACGAATATAATATGATCATATAAAAAAAATTCAATCTCGTTACCCCTACGACACATTAGGAAAAATGACCCCAGATTTATAGCTACGTGTAGTCGAAACTATGTAACAGACAGACTTAGTGTCGACTGCAAGTACATGGAAATAAAATACTATAGTCTGTTAGTAAACCTTATCTAATATATAAAAATCTCATGTGACAATGTTTGTATCGAACTCCTCCGAAAAGGCTTCACGGATTTTTCTATATAAAGTTTAAGAATAGACCAGTTTATTTTATATACATAAGAACACCCTAGATTGCTCTCTACCAATCTAGAAGAAGAAGAAAACATTTATTATAAAATCAGTGCACACGCCACAATAACAAAACAAAAAAAAACAACCAAGAAAAAAAATTTCAACGTGAATTTTATAAAAAGAAAAGAAAACGAAAGGTCACGGCGTCACTGTCACTATAAATAAATAGCAACTGACTCAGCAGTATGTGTAATCTAGTGCGTTCCGAGTCCTGCGTGCACTGTGATCTTGCATCAGGTACACATTCATTCGGAGTTCCATTCGCGATATCAGATGAAATATTACAGGTTAGCCAGTTTTTTAGGGTTCCGTACCTCAAAACGAAAAAACGGAACCCTTATAAGATCACTTTGTTGTCCGTCCGTCCGTTTGTCAAGACCCTTTACCTGGGGAGCGCGTGGAGCTATCGAGTTCAAATTAAAACCATATACTCAGGTCTACAGTCCCTTGAAGCAGTGAAAAAAATCAAACTTCTGAGTTAACGTATATTTCGACACTCAAAGGAATCAAAATTTGTAGGGTACTTTCCGTTTATGAAATTATTATTTTGGCAAATAGGTAATATCGTCTTAAACTACAAGTACAGGAAAAAATCTGAAACTATACATTTGTAATTAAATCATTAAAAAATTGTCCTTGAAGTACGGGAAAAGCTCAGAAAAAACTGCGAGACTCGATTCCTGAACTATTTATAATATGTAAGTATCTACAAATTTGTACGGAACCCTCGGTGGGCGAGTCAGAATCGCTTTTGTCCGTTTTTTTCTTTAACGTAACTTTCTACGCTACCATACTCAACTCAGCATCTGAATAGGCATACCTACCGACATAAACAGAGTCAGGATTTTGTTTATATCAAAGACATTAATAAACATGTAAGAAATGTTACGCGACTGACTTTAATCAAATAAGGTGAGGTAAAGGCATGGAAAACTCCTATTGTTTTCCCCCAAGATGTTTTCACACGGAGACCTTTACTGTAGGCAAATGTAGGCATTCTAACAATGTAAATATAAGATTTTCTGATAGACACTAATTGGACGGAAAATTTTCAGTTTTCCGATGAATGTTTTCGCAGTAATTAGGTATTTCGTACTACGTTGGGTGCGATGACCTGGTTAAGTTTTGATCAATATTTTGGCTTGATAAATTAGCATGCAAAAGAAAAACAGAGAGAGGTGAGGTTTTTCCTTTGTTGAGCGAGAGATGGATTAAGATATAAAAGGTTTAAGAGAATCCCCTTATCTACAATTATAATGTGAAGATGTAAATTTTGCAAGCTTGGATAAGTTTTGATCAATATTTTGGCTTGATAAATTAGCATGCAAAAGAAAAACAGAGAGAGGTGAGGTTTTTCCTTTGTTGAGCGAGAGATGGATTAAGATATAAAAGGTTTCAGAGAATCCCCTTATCTACAATTATAATGTGAAGATGTAAATTTTGCAAGCTTGGATGGATGAATGATTGCAAGGAGATAATCTAACTCGGTTTTTACTCATGCGTTTTAAAAAAAAATCACTAATATTTAGGATGGACCTTCACATTAATTATCGCTCAATTCCTCGCGGGCTAAGCAGCGGGGACAGATAGATCTATAAAAGGGTAGCTTTTCTATTTGTTAACACTAACAAATAAGGTATGCTAGGGGTCAACCTGAAAAAAACAGCTGTTGCATAAATTTCGTTATCTACACTCATCTCGTAAGATTCGAAATTTAAAAGTTGATACATAAAGCTTAGTGTTATTTCACAGACAACTGTATAAATAAAAAAAATAAATTACCACACAAAATTTTGTATTACAAATTCTGCGAACCTGTATCGTAAAATAACTTTTCTTTATTATGATACACTTCCTGGTGAAATTCTCCTTGCTGATACAATTCCGGTTGAAATTCTCCTTGCAGTAAACTTTTCTGTGAATTTTTGGTCTGATTCACCCATACTGAACACCTGGCTGTATGTAGGCATGAGTCCTTTGCCTATTCCAAATGAAACAAATAAAAAAAAGAAAAAGAAAACGGACCAGCGCAGTTCGGATTTGTTTTGCCGCCATTATTAGTTTACAAATTTTTCTGTGCGGCTAAAAGAATGGAAAATAATTGCCTTTCTCGTTTACTTTAGTTTAATTTATAAATGAGTAAAGACAGTGTTTGCCCAAAAAACTTATACGAGTTGGCTCGTATAAAGTGTATGTATCTATGTAATTATGTCCGATTCCACGTTCCCTCGTAACTCCTTAACCAATGGTCAGAATTTAACAAGTGAGATCTTTCCGCGAGTGCTATAATACATATTATTATGAAATAAGCATAAATCCAAGAAAATACAAAAAATACTCACCACTGAATTACCTAACTTAGCAGGCGGGACCCAAATTCCTATGTTGGTCCCGCCAGTCGGGTTGTTGGATATTTTTTATTTCAGTTTTTTTCACTTCTTCCATCGATTTATTGATCGATTCGTTAAGGACGGACGGACGGACGGACGGACGGACGGACGGACGGGATGGATGGACAGACAGATAAAGAGACAGACACACAGCATGGGCCCTAAGCCCATTTCACTATTGTCAGGGTCATTCGACACCTTGCGGAACCTAAAACGAAGAAATAATCTCTCACTTTTGTAACTGAAGAGGACCTGCAGCACCTTCGCATACTCCAGCATGAGATCATACTTCAGCAGCGCCTGTAGAAGCCTCACTACTGCATCTTCATTGTTATCCCGCCTCAATACTGTAATGCTGAAGGTCGTCGACCTGGAAAAGTAGATATAGGTCATTACTTATTATAATGGCATGCTGCGATACTATATGCATTGCATTACATTACATACATAATCTCATGCCTGCGTCCCAGAGGGGTAGGCAAAGACCAGGGTTTGCCATTTTCCATGCTCCTGAGAAAGCTATTTCCCTTCAACATTCATCAGTTGTTATTTATTATTGCTGCTGTTGCTGCTACGCTATATTATTGTATACTAACTTAATTAATTACTGGTGTGCAATAAAGTGCTATCTATCTATACTGCAATACTCACATTAAACCTTAGCGCCGGTAAGAAGTTAGAAAAGTACTGACCAACATGACTGAGTAGATGCCAAAATGTATCATTCATGAGTTCCGATATGCAATAGCTGGTAGGTACTTATAAAATATCAATGTCATTGAGATGAATGCGGATAGCAAGGGACCGTGAGAGATGGCATTTGGGGGAAAAGGCCTTTAGCCAGCAGTGGACAGCGGTGGGCTGATGATAATGATGACTTATAAAATGTAATACAGAGAGTTGTCACAATTGTCTATCTGTCTATCTATCCAGTCCATGAAAAGAGCCCACTACTGGGCAAAGCCTTCTTCCCAGTCACATAAACCATCTAAGACCCCTGCCAATTTTAATAACAAATTATTTTTGCTCTATCATAAAAACAGCTAAGTATCACAACCGGATACCTATGTAAGTGACAAACCTCCAAACGTTCCTATATTATAACAAATAATAATAATAATAATCTTTCTTTCTGCATCAACTAATTCGAAGAGTCCAAATTGTGACGATTGTGACACTGTTGAGGACGTTCAACACTTGTTGACTAGCTGCAATCACAAAGGGGAGCTGATCTTACCTTAATAATAGGGGTTAAAGTATGAAATTGCCGTTTTATTGCAATAGGTTCTTTGAATTGACATAGAATCTTCATGGTTTGAGGTTTTCGAATGAAACTTTTTTCAAATGGTTTCTATGATGTTCTTTTTTTAAAAAATGTGAAACATTTGAATATCGACTTTCAATTGTTTTTGTTATTCAATTTAGACAAGAAAGATGGATACTGCGAAAATTCGAGTGATTTTTGAATACGAGTTCCGACGCGGAACTAACGCGGCAGAAACAGCCCGCAATATCAATGCTGCGTTTGGAGAGGGGTCTACTAATGAACGCACCGTGCGATTTTGGTTTAAACGCTTTCGTGATGGAAATTTCGACTTAAAGAACGAGCCACGAGGAAGACCGCCCACACAGGTGAATAACGATGAATTAAGAAAACAAAAAATACCTGTTGCATAACAGGTATTTTTTGTTTTGTTATGTTATGGATTTAAAAAAATAACTTTGGCCTATGCATCTATTTAATGTGATGATTTATACAGCGTCCAGTGGCACCTTCACTCACACTAGATAGGCTCACTTGGACGCTGCAGTGCCTGGGATAGTTGTTTAGATGAAGTAGGCTTGGCTTAGATTTATGTACCTTCATAATACCACATAATACTCAGAGGTTTGTTTTGTCAGTATTGTGTAGTTAATGGCTATCTAAGAGTAATTTAAGATATGAAGACAAGGACCCCGAGACAAACCAGTTATGGTTTTAGGAGGTCCGAATCTACTTAGCCTGTATCTGTATTATCTTAAACAAGTAAATTCTCCACTTTCGCACACAGACGTATGTGTTAAAAGATGCTTAATCAGGGCCGCGAGAGACAAAACATATAGGTAGTTGGGAATAGAAAAATATTGAGTTATGAGCTTCAAACATCAAAAAGCAAACTTACTTGTCCCTAACAATATTTCTTAAAGGCTGTGAAGACTCTAAAAGCTCGCTGGACAGCATTTGATCGGAGAACCAGGTGCTAAGCCAGCAAATATGCCATAGACAGACCAAGGGATAATGGTCGCCCCATCGCTCACTGAACTCCAGTACATTGTTCTTAAAAATAACCATCGAAGCTTCAGACTTATTTAATACTGAGTCTTGAATTAACTCTGTGAATATCAGTCTGTATAAACTTCGTAGAGGTTCGTATCTGTTATAGCAGTCTTTTAAAATGTTAAGACCTTTGTCAGAGTTTCCTTTAATGCATTGAGCTTTTGCCAGAAAGTGTAAAAATTCCCCGTTCTTAACATAAATTGTGGGTGAGGTCTTTTCACAATATTTTTGTATTAGTTTCACCATATCCACTTTGCCAGCCACACAATATGCCCGAAGCAGTTTTTTCAGTAAAAGTTCATTGATAAACCTTCTTTTTTCAGTGCATTCTAGGATCACTTGCTTGGCAACCTCATCATTATTTTTTGTCTGGAGATTAATTAAAGTGTTTTCTAATTCTTCTTGTGATAAATTGCATATGACCAAGGGTTCGCTCGGTTTTGTCTTCATGAAGCATCGGATACGAAGGTCGTTGAATGCAAATGTACTGGTTTGATTCTGAAGTCTTTTTTGCCTGCAGTGTGAAAGTTCAGTAGTAAATAGGTCTATAGTTTCCATGGATATAGTTGTGGTGTAGGACGTGCCATGATTTTGCACATGTTTCTGTACATTGAGGAGAAGAGGGATGAAGTTCAGAGGTCGTTTGGATAGCTGCATCATCACACGGGCTGTGTTTCAGTAGTTTTATCAATCTGATGTTCAGGTTATGCGATTATAAGAACAATTATAGCTCAGTAACATTTTCTTACACGGACAACTGACGCCGCTTTATATTAGCAACCGTAAATTGGCTTCTAAGCATCTAAATTCACATTTTTTTGGTAAGATAACAATTTTGCACAACGAAAACAAAGTTCTTGTCGTCCGTCTGACATTACAGTACATATTTACGAAATCAGTTGTGGAGACTCCCTACCTACCTTCTGACTAACCTAAAAACCTTAATATTTTTGAAAGATCTTTAATTTTGATAATTTCACATAACTTTATAAATAATAAAAGTAGGCAGATATTAAAAAAAATACAAATAAATAAGTGGTGCAACTATATATTTTTTATAAAATGTTTTGATTTTAGATCCATAGTAATCCTCGTACACATTCTTCGTTACCACTGCTGCCATTTATTTGTAAACAGTAAGAACTAAAACACCATGAATCTTTGCCACTTAACGCTAGATGTGGCTTTATTTGTTTTATGATCATTTCTACTCACCGCTAGATGGCTCTTCAAGTAAGAAGTAAGCATAGACGTAAGCACTAAGTAAGCTATCAAACCTATCCGAACCTAACCTAGCCGAAACTATCATAATAATTTATTAAAATAATATGCTTGTAACAAATTAAACTTATGTACTTTAAGATCCCCTTTGAAAATTTCAAACAATCACAATTTCTTTTACAGATCATTTTTTTTTTAAATTGTCTTATTCTTTTATACATATTTTTTGTTAAATTTCTGAATCATGGGAATAGTGATATTATGGACCGAGAACTTAAGGCCAAAAACCTAGGACAAGATAGCATTAACGCATTAACGTTTTTTCGTCTAACTGTCAAATTAGTATGGAATTAGACCTTAGACGATGGGAATCGCTCAGGATTTGGTGCTCATAATCAGGCCATAATTAGACATAATTGGCGGTGGTAGCCTAGTGGGTGGAAAATTGGACTCGGAAGCGAGAGACCCAGGTTCGATTCCCAGTGCGGACATGTAAATACGATTTTGTTTTCTAAGACCGGATATTTCAACAGTAAGATAAAACTTAACTGGAGAATAAAACTGATGTTGTCACTGTGTTATCGTGTAATTTAGACAGTGATAGCATGCAATTTACGCAGTTAAGTTTTATCGGACTATTGAAAAATTGGCCCTAAGTTATGTACATTTGCGAAGGAAAACATCGTGAGGAAACCTGAGTATCTGAGCTATTCGCATACCTCAGCGCTTGAAATCGCCAATACGCGGTGGGCACGCATGGTGATTAAGCCCATGCTCTCTCTCTCTCTCTCTCTGAGAGAAGGTCTGTGCCCTACAGTGGGACGTATATCGGCTGCTTATGATAATTAGGCCTCTGGTCCCAGGTCCTTGAATCTAGGTTGTCGGTCATGGGTCCCAAAAATCATCATCATCATCATCATCATCATCATCATCGGCCTACGCTTGTCCACTGCTGGACATAGGCCTCTCCTATAGCACGCCACTGTGCATGGTCGTCGGCTACTCTCATCCAGCTCTTGCCAGCCGCCCTGCCAAGATCATCGCTCCATCGAGTCGGGGGACGTCCTACACTACGTTTACCGATCCGCGGCCTCCACCCAAGAACTCGTCGTGACCACGCAACGTTGCTGAAACGTCGGGAACCTAAAGTAATTTTATCGATAGCAAACCCTTTTAGAGTTGCCAGATGAACCAGATGCCAAGTTGACCACATAAATAAATAAATAATTTCCCACCCAGACCGCCCTTTCCCGCCTTTTGTACAAATCAAGTAGGGCGACCACCACCAGTGGTCAGTAATTACCACAAAAAAAAAAACACAAACGACCGGAAATTCCACTTTTTTCTAATAGTTTGGCAGGCACAATAAGTAAAATGTCGTACAAAAGTGTACCTAATGATAAATTTCGTAACGGTCCACACGAGATTTCTCGTACGTTTGGCAACACTGAGTCCTACCGCGACGCCCTGCCCGGCCCGTCGACGTTTTATAAGATGCTATCGTATATCGACATCGATAGGATCTTATCCTGCCATCGATGTCGATAGCTGACAGTAATGATGCCGATGTCGGTCGACTCGTCACTAAGGCGCATGTTCAATGGTCCAGCATAGTTATGGGCGCGGGAGAATGTTTTTGCTTGACAAGAACTAAAAAAACCGGACAAGTGCGAATTGGACTCGGCCACCGAGGGTTCCGAACAAAGTTGTAGGCCCTTAAATATTATAAATAGTTCAGGAATCGAGTCTCGCAGATTTTTCCGAGCTTTTCCCGAACTTCAATCTTCTTATGATTTAATTACATAGCATAGTTTTCAGATGTTTCTCTGAACTTGTAGTACCTATAAGACAATAATACTTGACAAATTTCATAGGTTAACGGAAAGTATGTCCCTCCTTTAGGGTTCCGTACCCAAAGGGTGCCAAACGGGACGCTATTACCATGACTTCACTGTCCGTCTGTCTGTCTGTCTGTCCGTTCTGTCTGTCTCCAGGCTGTGTCTCACGAACCGTGATAGCTAGGCAGTTGACATTTTCACAGATGATGTATTTCTGTTGTCGCTATAACAAAAATGCTAAAATTTTTTATTAATTTTTTTGATATTAATAACGGCAAGAGGTAGACGCTTGAAATATTCACAGAATATTGAATTCTATATTCGCTTCAAAAATAAATAATTAAATTAAAATTAAATAAATATTTAAGGGGGGTCCCATACAACAAAGGTGATTTTTTGCTGTTTTTTCTCGATCTTTGTGTTTAATGTATAGGTAATGGTACAGAACCCTTTTTGCGCGAGTCTGACTCGCACTTGGCCGGTTTTTTATGTACCATAGTGTTCTCCGTCTATCTACCTATCATAACGGCGCGCTCAAATGACCAAGTCGCGACTTTCCAGTGCATTAATAAATTGACAAAGACTATCAAGCGTCTTATCTTTTTCCATACCTCTGCAGGGATGGAAAAAGGAATACTTAGTCGAGAATACGTCGAACATATTCGTGCACTCTAATCGGTTACGTTATGAACGAGTTACTTTGTAATAAAATTGTAAATATTAATCAGTTGTCGACTGTGATAGCTACAGAACGGTTTTATACTAATTGGACTAATTGGAACCATGCCATTCTAACTAATAGATTTTATTTCGGAATAACTTTGTATCAATTGTAGAGTGTGTAGGGCCGTTTTTTGTATTTTTGCTTGAAATTAATTTCTACTTTTACAGTCTTAGTAAAAAAAACGATTCCTTCAAAATACTACGGAAAACTGTTGGTGAAAATGAATGAAAAGTTCTACCCATTACCCATTTCAAGAATGGGTGAATTTGACGCATCTCTCCATCCACTTCTCTATCCACCAAACAAATAAAATATTAACTTCTGAAACCTTTCTCTCTCAGTAAACAACGTTCAAAAATAAATATCATCATCATCAACGTCAGCTATTTGACGCCCACTGCAGGACATAGGCTCATGGTTTTCGAAGCTTTCCAAAAATAAGTACTCGTATGATAATAGATAATCTAGACAGAATAATAGAGGTGAGAAAGCGATAGTAGAAATACAATGCAGAATCAGATTCTTGCTTTATTATTGAGATATTATCACTGCAAGACAATGCGGTGTCACTTCATTGGATATTGAGACTATAGATAAGTAGTTACGAGATCTTATCTTTAACTCATGGGATATGGGGTCGTTTCTAAAAAGCGCAATTCCTGAAATATGTCGGTTAGAGTTTGTCATTTACGACAAATTTTGTTCGACCACTTTTGAGTTTCAATTATCTAATATGAAAATATGTATGACTTTTTGCGGTTTTTATGCTTTGTACGTGAGTTGTTTGACAGATAATGATCAAAAACATATTATGTGGGACATAGACATAGACATAGCTACAATTTATATATATAAATCAATTGCCGTTAGTTTGTCTCGCTAAAACTCGAGAACGGCTTGGCAGATTTGGGTAATTTTTCTTTTTTTATATTTGTGGAAGTACGGGGAAGATTTAAACGGTGAGAAGAAAAAAAAAAAGATTGATTTAGGTGATACGAAGGTCATCTAGTTTCATAGAAAACAATGATTTACTAACGGCTGCGACATTCGTAGGGTGCGTATAGTGTGAATTTTAAAAAATTATGTAAACTGAGCTAAAAAATGGTAGAGCAGTCGGTAGAACCTTCGCCTCACATTCAAGAGGTGGCGGGTTCGAACCCCGGTGCATGTACCAATGACTTCGTTTTCGAAGTTACGTACATTTGTCAATTTGTTGCAGCAATACTACTCGTTGGGCACCCTGGGGCATTTCGGCGAAAATGGAATATAAGTTATTTATAGTGGATACTTTACTTACTTATACTTTATTGCACACATAAAAACACATAAATAAAACACAACATTTACAGAAAAATAAATATAAAATTAGATAGCAGGATGGCAGGTGAATATAAAATTATTACTAGTGGTGCCTCCCTCAACTGGAAATAAGATAGTAACTACATCTGAAATACCAAATTTTACTTGACAGCTGTGCTTGATTTTTGTTTGCCCTAGCTATAATCCAATCTAATGTTTTTATTTAATTTTAAGTCATAAGATAATAGTAGCCAATCGCTTGCAATAAAAAAGAAAAAAAAATACTAATGTCACAACGTCAATACGATAACCAATAGTTTATTACTCTAAACGAGGTTGGTATTGACAAATCAAACAGCAGCCAAGTTCCAACTGACGATGACGTGTTAACAATGATAACTGCACACTGAACACAACAAGGCATAACTCATTCGATTAAAAAGTTAGTTCCGTCGCCTGCGGGTGCTCTTAATTTTAACCACGTTGCGGTAAAGCTGAAGAAGTAATGTAACTAGCCACATAGAACAATACGCTGCGAAATAAAGCAAACTCAAAGAATGTTACCACAACGTAGACTTGAGCTATTTTGCATGGTGATGACTGATGCCCACTCTTTATTTGTCTCACCCTGAAACCATTTTATATTTGACAAAAATTTTGCACAGTGTAAGGAAAGAAAACCCCCAAAGATGGCCAGGAACTTTCAAAAGAAGATTCTATATGAGCAACGTAATATTCGTAAATTTGGAGGACAGCTTTGAGATAAATTTCAATCTGCATGAATGACGAAGTTTTTAAACATACTGACATGTTTCACAAAAGTTCCAAAGTAAATTATTTCACCAAAAAAATATGACAATAACACATTTACAGAAGTTTCATCCACAAAACAAGTAAATAAAATTAAAAAACAAATTCACACACCATAAAGTACAACATTTAAATGAAAAATTAAGAGCTGTGACGTACTCGTACTAGCGTTAACGTATATATGTGGTCAAATATACTCATTTATTGAATGTATAACAATGTACTGAAGCTCGCATGCTCGGTACGTTTTTTTCATGTAATTCCCCGACCACCACACGAGTTACGAGTAAGCGCCCGCAAGTAAGTTTAGTCTCTTACTGTCCTATTTCACTACCGCGTACTGCGTGGTTGTATAATTATATGCGCAAACTAAAAAGATGGTTCACTAGTTTAATTTTACTACTGCCGTAGAACACAAAATACCAACCACAAAGACCTTTCCAAGTCCGAAGAATCACCCTTCAAACGCCTGTTTTAATACCGCATAAAATGTGGAAGAAAGGTCTTTGTAAGAAGGTCATTGGAGTGCCTGACAAGGCAACTAATCTTCTAGCTTATCCGAGGAATGTCAGGAGTGTAATAATCTCGTTTTATGATATGCCTAATTGCTACATTAATTAATTGAAAGGAGTAGAGGGAGTCGGGATAATAACACCATTTTGTGAGCGGTGGATTGGGACATCTTTTGTCACAAGCTATCTACCTTATACACGATTGAACTCGATGACAGATAAAATGGACACAAATCTTTATTGAAATTTTGCAGTTTGGTGTTATAAGTACAGTCGACAGCTGGTCAAATTTACACGCCCCCTAATAGTTTACGTTACAGAAGACTTTACAACATATAAAGGTGGAACTGCTGTCGACTATGCTACGAGTATCATTAGATACTGATTTTGTACTTTGAGGTTGTTTTGTCCACAAATTAGTAGGTATTAGTCAGTAATGAGTAACTTAATATTAATCATCTGCCAATTCTGACCACTGCTGGATATAGGCCACCCCCAAAATCGCCATGGAAGTTTTTTGCCTAGATTACCCTTCATCGCTTTCTACGAAACCGAAGGGATGAGTTAGCTGGTCATATTATTACAGCGAGAACCACACGGGATATTTAACATTTACATGTGTCGATTAGGGCATAGGATACCAAATAGTTTGCAAGAACTGACAATCTGAGGCAGATTGCTGGCAGCGGCTGGATAGAGATGGCCGAGAATATAAGAAGTGGCGTTCTCTTCAGGAATGGGAGGGGAAGTTATGTCCAGTAATGGGCAAGAACGGTCTGATTGAATTGGCGATTTACATCCCAGAAAGTAACGAAATAATTACCTATTACTGAACTGTGAAAACCTTATCCATAAAGAAGAAGTCTCAATAAAATTGTGTACGTGACGGTTTAAACAATAAATTACAACGACAATTACTGCGACCACAGAAAGGGTTGGTAAACTAATAAATAAACAAGCAGAACGAAACGAGCTAGGGGAGTAAATACCCAATGAATTTATCGCTCTAATATGCTAATGGTATGGTAGGGGCTCACGTTTTGATCACAACGGCAATTTACTTTCTTTATTAATATGTTTCTCTACTCATGGCGGTGGGACGTTTGTTCACTATGCTGTCATGGGCATCACGAGTGAGCAATTTGTCACTGTGGGTAATTTTAAGATAGATTCAGAGTGTTAAAAAACTGACGCTCGATCCGAAAGCTAAGCATTCTGCACACTGAAAGCAACTGCTTTTCATAAAAATTTGCTGGGAAATATTTTTTTTAGTTTTATATTAGTGGATAGGGATGAGTGTTTCGTGAATGCACGAATTCGTTAAATAAACGAGTACATATCCGTGCAATTTCAGTCTTTATTGTGTACACGTACATATTTGGTCTGTACATTATGAAGCTGATCAACCTTAACGTTTTGATTGAAAAGCCTGCTGTGGTGCTTCTGAATTAGTGTGTTCGAGTTAGGGTTCGGTAAAGGTTGATGAGATGTCAAAGGTGTAGTTACTGTTGTGACTGTTACCGACTATAGTTAATGTTGTTTCTCTTCTATGCTTCATAACTGTTACAAGATTTGCGATGTAAGTTTTTGCATGTTTTATTTCAATAAGACAAAGAACAAGTTCAACAATAATTTTGTCAAAAGTATTATTTTTTAAATTAGTTAATAACAATTATATCACTAACAAGAGCCATTAGGTTTTATAATAGCAATCGTTTAAGTTCTATTGTGTTGTACTCTTTTGTATAGCAAAAAGTGTATTTGCTTCCGCTTGTACCATTGAGTACAAAAGTGCGAACATCGAAGTTCTGAAGGACATTTATTATATTGCCGAATAGATTGAATAGATTTTTTTATAGCGATTTCCCAGTTTTTTATTTGACTGTACCTGAGTCCATTCAAAGTGAGGTACAGAAAAGAATGAATGAAAAAGACAATTAGATGATTTCATGAATACGCCAACGTTGGATTTCAATTGAAACAATCCTTTTTTTCCTAATAATAATAGACTTATTATTATTTTATAATTTTTTAAATAGTTCAATTGTCTTTTTGGGGTCAGCAAAAGTACTCGCATACAGAGTTACCTTTAAAATATGTTTTACAATAACTTTTGTTCAATGAGTTTTTTCTTAGATTTGTTTTAAATACCGGGGTTCGCATAATATTATTGCGCTCTGTATCATGCAATTCAGGTTTTTATGACTGCCTCGTTGGTCTAGTGCTTAACTGTCGAAACAGAGGTCGTTGGTTCGATTCCCGCTGGAGGCCTGATTTGTACAAACATATTTGCCTGGTCACCATAGCACAGGCCAAATGATTGTCGTGTGTCGGTCATTTATCACCGACATGAACCAATGACTTTGTTTTCTAAGCTACGGACATTTGTAAAGTTATAGTAGCAATACCACTCGTTAACGGTGAGGAAAAACATCATTGAGTGTCTGAGTTGTTCACACACCTCAGCGCTTGATATTGCCAATCTGCGGTGGGCACGCGTGGTGATTAAGCCCATTCTCTCTCTCTGAGGGAAGGCCTGTGCCCCGCAGTGGGACGAATATAGGCTACATAAAAAAATGGGATTAGGATTGTTTCATCATGATTTCAACATAACGATTTCAATCATTTTCCAGTTTGATACTGGATGAATACATAAACAAATCTCTTTGCTAAGTAGTTCGTCTACGTAACCGTAAACCACTTTGTGGTTTGACCTAACCTTATTAAATTAGAAACATCGGACAGGAAAATCCGTATGCGATAGATACTGGAGCAAATAATACGTACAACGTCGTTCCTTGCTTTGTTGGTCTAGCGGTATCTCGACAGATTACCATGCCGGAGGTCGTGGGTTCGGTTCCCACTGGGGGCCGCCGTACGTTTGTACATTGGCCTCAGTCTGGGTGTATTTCCATGTTTGTGATGTCCTGGTCTGGTTACCATAGCACAGGGGATCCTAGTTTGGGACCTGGACAAGTAAACTGTGTTGTGTGGCTTTGTAGCTCTCTTAACTCCTGTACGAGGTATTTTTTTAGCGCGCTATTCCTAGAACATACTAATTAGTAATTAAAGTTTGTGTTTTCGAGAACCTTTGTTTTATAAGTTTGAGGCAGGCGGATGTGTGTGATGGAAGTGGAGTTACAGAATTCGTTAGCGAGGAATTCAGAAGGGGTAAGGTAAGATGAACGAAAACCAAATTTTTAGATGAAAAGCGTCGAGAAGCGAATATTTATTACAAGTGCATCATATCAATCGAATTGACAATGTACAACAGTCGCTCATGATTAGGGTTGCCAACTTTTTTTCTAACAAATATAGTATTTTCGAAGCTATTACCTCTAAAAATATAGTAGATGGCAAAATAATGGTAAAAAATAGCGACAGTTGTGCCACGCGATTCACGGACTACTTGAAGAGCGAGCTTTAGAAAAAGATTAAGGCTGGATTCCGCTTTTCGCAAAATATAGTAGTTTCGCCTACTATAATAATATATTTTTTTAGAAATATAGTATTTGAGCCCCTAACATAGTAGAATACTAAATAATATAGTAGGGTTGGCGATCCTACTCATGATGCCTGATGTCAAAATTCTGATAAAGGACCCGTGGGTACGCCAGTGATGGTAACATATGATTTCGTTACACCCCAATATAAAATCATGTAGATACGCCAATAGAATTTACAGCGGTGGTAGCGGTCATGGGTTTAGATCCCGGGATGTACCGATGACTTTATTTTCTAAGTTACGTACATTTGTAAAATTATAGTAGCAACACCACTGGCTAACTGTGTAGGAAAACATTGAGAGGAAACCTGAGTCTAAGGTGTTCACATACCTCAGCGCTTGAAATTAGCAATCCACAGTGGGCACACGTGGTGGTTAATCTCTCTGAGAGAAGGTCGTACATAGGGACGTATATAGGCTGCATTATATGCCAATATAAAATCATTATGTTACATAGAATGGACATTCTTCTACATATGTAGGGCAATTGTTCGCCCTGTTGAGCCCGTAAAGCGTGAATTTAAAGGAAAAAGTACACTCTGATATTTCGATACATATGAATCAGAGGAAAAACTCATACGAGAAAAGCTGTTGCGAAACACAAACTCTAATTGGGGTGTTTCAAGAATGGTGCATTGTTTAAGTAGAGTGTGCATTTTTAAGTACTTGGCCGGATGATAGACTTGGTGACCCTAGATATAACTTCCACACAACACAATAATTTATCCTGCTCGCAAACTGGGAGACTCTGTGCTGTGGTGACCAGGAAAGGACAACAGAAACATGGCAATACACCCAGACTGAGGTCATTTTTACGAATCACGTACAGCGGCCTCCAATGAGAATCGAACCCAGGACCGCTAGAACAACGAGGCATTCAATAGATAAATAGATAGATAACTAGAGAACACTCTATGGAAAACCTACTTAAGGGTAAACTTTCTACTACAGTTCCACTCGTTCCACCGAATAGCTACCCAATTATCCATAGGCAAATAAGCGCCGGCTAGATCATCGTCGCAAATAGCGACGCGCAGGCGCGTCAATTTATCTATCGCCATTAGTTACATTATCTTTGATTCGGTTAGAGCATACGCCGACGGTATGAGTGTCTGTGAAGAACAGCTGTTGTATGCGATGCTGCTAAAGCCGCGTTTTCAATATCTTAGTACACTCGGACCGAGTGAGTTAGCTACTAAGATGCTGCTCGTATCGTGTACACCGGCGTTCTTAGTAGAAACAAATGCCGTTTTCATCAAATGGTACTAAGTTCGCCTGTACACACGATACGAGTAGCATACCTATTAGTAGTTGAAATAGGTAAGTCGGTCCTAGTGTTCTAAGATTCGTAATTTTAATAACACGTTGTGTGTGGCTCGCTTGCACACTTCTGCTTCTTAATAGTGAGTGTTGACATAATTCAGTCAAGCACGTCCCACTGTAGGGCACAGGCCTTCTCTCAGAGAGATAGTATCGTGTCCACCACGGATTGAAAATTTCAAGCTCTGAGGTATGTGAACACCTCAGGCACTCAGGTTTCTTCACGATGCTTTCCTTCACTGCTAGCGAGTAGTATTTACAAATTCACAAATGTACGTAACTTAGGAAATAACCGATGACTTTGTTTCCTGCCGACACGTGTTCGAACCAACGACTTCCTGAATTTGCGGCACGCGTTATACCAAACGCGCTACTACCACAAGTGAGAACAGTACAGTGAGTGCTACATCTGTTTAATTCGGTGAATGTAAGTACTTGGTCTAAAAGGCGCCGGCCGCATAAATTGTTTGAAAACAGACCGCCCATGGTGTCGCGGACCCTGTAGCGCGGCGATAAAATGGCGCTAGGCCAACACAATGCATTTAAATAATATCAGGAAGACGCGAGATAACAGTCTTATCTTTAAAAATAATGCTACTAAATGGACTCAGGCCGCACAATTCTGCCATCGAACTTCACAACGACGCGTCGTCATTATGCAAAAGTTGCTCTTTGGAGTTATTTTTTTAACCGCGACTTGAATCTCGTTTTTGCTGTAAATTTACCTAGCCCAAAAGTCTTTAGCAAACGTGTACCGACTTATTAATTAAGAATGTACCAAAGTAAAAAGTAAATGTAATATCAAGGAGTATTAAAGTGTATTATCAATTTATCACCTTCTTTTGTAGAGTGCGTCAGATACATACATCGCTATCGAGCTTGACAGAACCCCTTTTGTACTCTGGAAGTGATCAAAATCCCTCTAAACATCAATTAAAAAAAATGAAATTGGCCAACTTCTAGTCCCAAAAAAATACTTGATAGGTATATAAGAACTTGCCAAGTTCCTTGTGTTCTCAGAATTAGCAGTGTTAAAACAAAATAAGGAAAAATTGTATAATTTTCAAATTTGCAGCCAAAACTTGGCAAGTTTTTAGAAGATGTTGAGTAGTTTTACAATAAAAACTTGCCAAGTATATTTACTGCTAACTCCTGGCAACGTATCAAGTATTTTTTTGGGACGAGAACTTGGCCTTTTTTTTCTTTTTATTTGTTTTTTTGTGCGATCTTTTGACTTTTTGTTGAGAATGTTAGTCTGATGAAGTGCATGATAGTTTAGAAACGAGAATGGCAATTATAGTAAGAAAATTTTATTTATTGTTTATTGTAAACAACTATCCTAACAAAACTTTTTTCTACCTACAACGGGTAGCATGTTAAACTATTTACTTTATTTTTAACAGTTTTCACAAGTCTAATGAAGTGCTAATAAGTTTATAAATATGATCTATCGTCGCTATGAACGTAAATAGAGTAATCTTTTAATTTGGTAACGACTGCAAATTTTTAGTTATGTGACGTAACTGGCTTCAAATATAGAGAGGGTCGAAAAAATACTCGAATCTCTTCGGGTAAATATATGCACAGCGCGGGCCGGCCGAGAACTTGGCCTGGCGCACTCTGTGCGCCTTAATTTTAGGCGTCTACTTCAGGTAAGTTTATGTCAGTTGATATTAAAATAATAGTTTTTTTTTATAATATTTTTTTTTCTATTTACAGAGCTCTGCTTCTATCACTTGCAATGGATACACAGAACTAGAAGAGCCTAGTATACTTATTGGCCCTTGTATTAGCCTCGATGGAGGAATAAAGTGTTGAAGAAGAAGAAAATTAAAATAATCTTAAAAAAAATTGAAAACGAAACACTTCAAACTCGATTTTTGCAAATTTATGAAGGGCGTTCAAATTGCAACGCAGCGTCATTTTAGCACTATCCGCCTAATTTAGGGATGACAGTTGGGCTACCGCATTGAGTGGCGATTAATTTACAATACGCACCGCCCGGTTAGGTCACTCTAGGGACTATTTACGACGCGGCCCTATCAAAGGGAACTGATAAGATGCTGATTGGAATAGATGGAGTTGGTGCTATTGAGCTAGATTTGTTCCGTCAGCGATTGCAACTTTTGCCATTTTTGCCAGGGTTAGCGGAGTTTGCTTGACCGTTAGGCCTTATTTCGACTATGGGCTCCAACTACTTGGGCTTTAATGTCCAGGAGGCGGGTATTCTTGTTATCTTTATTGTAGTTTTTGTTTCGCTTTTATTAGTACGTAACAAATCTAGAGATACAGTTTTGACCTACTTACTTCTAACCGTCAATTCGATTTGTAAGTCTATCACGATTTGTATGTCAATGACTATATAAAAATTAGTATTATCGAGCTGCTCCTATATTACGCGCACCAAATCCTGAACGATTCCAATAATCTAACTGTCAAATTAGTATGGCGTTTGAGAGTTAGACGATTGAAATTGCTCAGGATTTGGTGCGAGTAATTAAGCCCCTAATCTGATGATAGAGCCAGGAGTGGGTTGTGAAATTCTTTAACTCTCTGTTGCTAACCAAACTTTTGCAGAAGCAACAACATATAGCGCAGTTTTATTGATAAGATGGCGTTACAGCAGGACCAATATATAATAATTTTGACTCGAAAAAAATAAACAAAATTAAATGCTTAAGCAGTAAAAAAAAAAACTAAGAACATATTTTTGTTGGTAACGAACTAAACAGTAAAGAACATAGTTTCATAATAATCAGCGTCCGAGCGTGTAGCACTTGTTGGTACCTATATAGTCGACAGCACATCAACCTTTACATATGTGCACTCGAATCAGTCACGTTACTTTGCAACAAAAATGTAAAGTTTGACCTGCGGTCGACTGTACAGTTCAATTTCGAGAATCTGCTTTTAAAATTATTTATTTTAGTCAAAGCGTCTCACGCGTTTTGACTTAGCCACTGAACTTCACGACGCGAGGTTGGAACTATACTTACGAGTTCTGCAGCAAATTATGTAAATATCCAATCCTAGTTTGGAACTCAGGATAAGTGATTGCGACGTGAAGATGTTATGTCATCTTCTCTAGATTTCTGTTTATTACTAGAAACTTCACTGATTTATGTTTAAAAAGTAGTCTGCAACATAATATTATTGTACCGTTTGATTCATAAATAAATAAATAACTATACCGCGAGACCCAGAGCTCAGCGTAGCCTTAACCACTGGATACCATACAAACATGCTATCACGGTGTCCTCATAAAGCTCAGCCCCGCGGAGCTCTATATTATTCCTGCTAGAGGGAGACAATGCCGAAACGTGCACGCTCCGCCTCTGGCACAACAGCACAAGGTACCTTGCGACGTGCACACGGTTGTGGATATTCAGGTGTTCTCTTATGGCCTATCAACGTTACAACCACTTATCTCTGAAAGACGTGACGGACCTCGTAGAGTACATCTTCGACGAGGCTTGGAGGTGCAAGGTCGAGACACACCAGATCCCACTGGTTCGAAGTGTCAACAGCTTTGACATAGTTAGTTAGACCTGAGACTTCCGCACTTAGCCTTATGGTTGGGCCATTGTACGTAACAAAGCTGTGAGTTTACTCCAGCCAGTCTATCTCTTTCCAGAAAGCCAGCAATGCTCTGATGTCACTGTAGGCCTCCTGAAGAGATCTCAGCACCCCAGTGATGGCGATCCGTTGCTTTTCCACGCCTTCACAGTGAATGGTCACGTGGCGGTGTTTCCTCTTCTTTGAGGCATAGCCCGGCAAAGCGGGTGTCGGTTAGCTTTGACATATCCATGTTAACAACGGGCTGGTGACTTACAGGCGCAACGATGCAAAGTAAAACAAACCATATACTATGAAGGCTATAGACAACAATACTAGAGCAAAAAAAGTCCGACGCCGTTCGGTCGACGAGCGGTCACGGCGACGATCTTCTTTTTGCACTTGTATTGTAGTCCTTAACTATGTATGTTTTTAAGGATTATTTTCAATTGAAATTGCGTCGCCCGAACGTCGCCGGGCGGCCGGTTGTAACGTGGTTAGTTCCACACCAGACATGATAATATTAGATTACATTAAGTTACATTATCAGTTAAATTAATATATGAAAAAATAGACGAAATATAACTTTAGTTCATATGCGCTGTAAAGTTTCAATAAGTTTCACAAAATGTACCTTACTTAGACAACAAAATAATCACATGGTACATGGAGACTTGACAAAGATATCTAAAGAGAACGCCTTTCTCCTGTTGCGCCTTTACACGATATTGATTTACTTTTATCTTCTAACGCTGTACTCAAACATCCGCGTTGTCTGCACGTTTTAAATGCATTGTTTTGCTATGTTTATTGAAGGAAGCATACACTTATGCAGAGAGGTATCTAGGTGGTATTTATTTATTTAAAAACACCATAAAAGAAAGCAAACAGATCAGGCAAAATTGTTTGATTAAAAAAATGGCGTTTTACGGTTGACTCTTGGCAGCAGTGAGTGTCATAATTATGGTAGGGCATAAATGTTGAATCCGTGTGGCGCCGGATTAAGAATAGCGTCACTCCATTTCCTTCCGTGGATGTCGTAGAAGGCGACTAAGGAAATATATTACTAGGAGGCAGGCAGCAGCGTCTTCCTGAGATTCCAACCACATGCTGCGATCGCCAACCCGCCTGCCAAGCGTGGCGATTATGGCAAAACCCTTCATGGTTTGTAAAACCATGAGGGAGGCCTATGTCCTGTGGGCGTCAAATGGCTGATGATGATGATAAATGTTGAATACTTGTTAAAAGTTTTTATTAACAGATGTCCCTCAATAACTTCTGTTATAAAAAAAGATTCTTATCGACTTACAGTGAGAAGTTTAAAAGCCAAAACCATTTATCACCAAGTTTGTATGGCCACAAAGTCTTTCCTTAGTACGGTCCTGAAACCAAGAGATCAGATTTTTATCAAACTTTTCATTGTTTTTTCCAAACAATCCGCTATTGCAACTGTGATGACAGCGTCTCTTATGGGTGGTATTTTATTTATTATTTTAGCGAGAGCGGCGCGATTTTACAAGGACTGCCCCGACGTCGTAAACATACATGACTCTGATCGTACTGTCAACAACTCAACAATGAACCTGTACATTTCAAAGGCTCCTATCACTAAGTAGGTAATCTGTTCAACTTTATAAGCGGCGCGGTAGAACGCCAGCTTATCACTCGGGACTTCGTGGGTTGGAATCCCGGCTTGTCCCAATTTTACAGTAGCAATACCACTCGCTAGCGGTGAAGAAAAACATCGTGAGAAAACCTAAGTGTCTGCGGTGTTCACATACCTCAGCGCTTGAAAACGCCAATCCGCGGTGGGCACGCGTGGTGATTAAGCCCATACTCTCTCTCTGAGAGAAGGCCTGTGCCCTACAGTGGGACGTATGTAGGCTGCTTATGACTGAATGTGACCAACGGTCAATAAATTCACACTTTTTTCGAGTTTTCATTACAAAAATCCATTATCCACATTGTAGACGAATTCACGGTAGTTACTCGGAATTGCGTTAATGAATCGCGATAATCTTCGTTTATGGTTTGTTTTCAGGTCGTCGGGCTCGGGAGTTATTGAACCTTCTTTTATTGTCGCTTACGGTGATTATAGGTTTATTAGCCACGAGGTGACGTAAATTAGTTCTTCGAGGATAAGGGCCGGTTTCTGAATTGAGAATTTTGCAAAGTACATACCTAGTTCACTGTTGTGCTGTCTCTTAGAATTTCTCAGAGAAGAGCGTTCTGGACAGAACGTTACTTATGTATTTAGGTACTTAGTGAAATTCTTAATTCAGAAACCGGCATCGAAAACCTAATTTACGTCAACTCGTTTAAATTTTCAAAGATACTTTTTGGTGTTCTGAATGAACACTCTGAATCAAATGTATCTATCCAATAGGCCTACGATCTACGTTTGACTGTCTATAAGTCTGTCTGTCTGCCCGTCCTTCCGTCTGTCTTGCTTTTTAAAGCACTGTAGTTAGGTAAGTATCACTTGCTGAGCTTGAACCGTACCTAAAAGGCACCGGAGATAGGAAAACCGTTTTTACCGTGTAGCGCAAACACTAAAATTCTATGAATTGATCTCCTTTCAACCTATTTAGTTGCAACGAGATCTTTTCTTGTTGTTTTGCCATATTAATTAGCCTACGAACTTTTCTCAGAGCTACCAAATGGTAGGTACATAAAAAATTCATAGAAATCTGTGAAGCCGTTTTGAAGGAGTTCGATAACAATCACAGTGACATGAGATTTTGTAAATTAGGTTGTATTTCATTATTACATATTCCAATGTAAAAATGGTTATTCCTAAAAAATGGTGTGCTTACTATGGTGTGAATTGGACCTTCGCTTGGGATCCTGAGTTCAACGAAAAATAACACATTTTTTTGGTAAATACTTTCACATTTAGTGATACGTCTCAGAGAGAGAGTATGACTTTAATCACCATACCCACCGTGCCCATAGATTGGGGATTTCAAGCGCTGAGATACGTTGACACTCAGATTTCCACACGTACTTATCCCTCACAATTAGTGACTAGTATTTCTACTAAGTACATGAAATTAAGTGAAAAAAATTCAGAAATGCATGTAAATTAGAAAACAAAGTCATATGGAAGAAGAACCAGTTTCTCAGACCTATAATGTGGGCAAATAACTTCATTGACAGCAATGTCTTAGTATAGCGCATCCTGTGATTAAAGAGTGAAAGCGTTAATTTTTTAAAGCGACTCATTCAACCATCTGTACCTACCTTGGAATCCAAGTAAAGAAGATAAGAAAGAAGCAGCAAAGTCGATAATGATGTAAGTACATAAATTGATCTGTTGTGGTTCAATGGTAGTTCTGATGCAGCCACAATTAGCTATCAGCTAGCCGCTATTCAGCTTGAAGAATCAGGAACAGCGGACGGGGTAGATCTATCTAACTGATATTATCTTAAGTAGGTATAAAAACTAAGTGAACAGCCAATTATTTGCAGTATGTCCGCGGTTTAGCATAGAGACGACCAGTACCAGAAAGATGAGATTTAACATAGAATACAATATATAAATCACGCCGATAAAAAGTTGGATAAAATAATTTAAAAAAAATGTAGGGTCCCTCTTGGGATGATTTGTTTTCTTGCCTAAACCATAGTATTCCTTGTTCGACCTATCATAAAATTTTCTTAGAGTAGGGCGTCCTCCGATCCCGTCTCCCTCTTCTCCGGGCTAAATAGTTGATTGCAGAAACGTGAAAAATTTAAGGCAGTAGCATACATAATAAACTTAAAAGGAAAGCTATCATGGCTTAGAAGACTTTATAAGCTACCGACTAATAGGCGACAAACTTATAAAAGTGGAAGTGAAAGTGAAATTTTACGTGAAAGTGAAAGTGATCTACATTTATTGCCAAAACACTTTACACTTTATTCATAAATATAGACATAAGCTAACATAATTATCGTTATCCTTAATGTTTTAAAGAAAATTACAATATAAAGGTGCTGTTTTCTGGTGTGTACAACCAGGAATATTCTTAGGCTATTTTCTTATCTTAAAGTTTTTGGCAAATAGTCCCATGCTCAGCAAAATGCCGCCTGGAGATGCATGCAACACCGGTCGGCGCTGATTTTCAGCATGAGCCATTAAGACAAAAAATAGGTTGACAAAAACTCAATCACAAACGTCGTAACGCTGGAGTGTCACAAAAGTATTTATATGTAGATTATTGACAGACGAAAAAACTTAGTATAAATTCCACTGAAAATTACTTTGATAAAGTTGTTAGTTCTATAAAGCACCCTACACTGCGCTTGGCCCAACATGCACTTGACCGGTTTTTACCTGCGATTTTTTTTAAGTGCCTAATTGCCTAAGTTTTCATACTAAAGTACACAGCATGGTCCGGGTTTTATCAAGTGCAACAAACAAGATACTAGCGAAATCAACACCTTAAAATTATACTTAAGTGAGTGAGTGAGTCACCTTGTGAGTGACACTTCACAATTTGGTAGATAAAATTAATGCACTTGAAGGATAAAATGGCAAACATTTATTTAGAATCACTATACCTATTATGAATGTATTGTTATTATTAATACGTTTATTGCACATCATCATCATCATCATCATCATCATCATCAGCCTATGCTTGTCCACTGATGGACATAGGCCTCTCCTATTGCACGCCACTGAGCACGGTCCTCTGCTACTCTCATCCAGCTCTCGCCAGCCGCCCTGCGAAGATCATCGCTCCACCGAGTCTGAGAACGTCCTACGTTTACCGATCCGCGGTCTCCACTCAAGAACTCGTCTACCCCACCGGTTATCAGTTCTTCGGATGATATGGCCGGCCCATTTATTGCACATAGGTAAAAAAATACAATAGCAATGTGGCGGACTGTATTGACTTATGCGTTGAGCTATGTTATCCCAGCACCGTTTACCAAACTTTAGAGATTTGGTCCTAAATCACCTAAAGAAATGTTTGTTTATAATGATGCCTTTTAACCTAGGTACTCCACTGCACTCTTGTGCAACTATGCTCAGCGGCTAGCGGCGATGTGTCGTCGGCACCTATGATGCTTTTCTTGGTAAACACGCGCTATGCCGCTGTATTTCCGACTTTACCACGATTACAAAAATATCCACCTCACATGTCGTCTCTTTCCCGCTACCGCTTTTGGAATAAGACAGCCAACAGTAATCGATAGGATTTAGAATGGGGTAAGCTTGAATGAGACTTAGGGAACAATTAATACGAGTTTTGCGACGCATCATCCTGACGTGACGGTATTTATGTGGACCAGAGCAATTGCCCCTGTCGGCTGGGTTGGGCTTGTAGAAAGTGGGGTCTCAATATGGTAGAGATTGCTATTGGCTGTCGTTATCAGCCATGATTTATATCAGAGTCACGGTGGGCCGCTTAACTGTCACGTTTATGACCATATTTCACTATAGGTCTTATGGTAGTCATAATAGGTACTTGGTAAGTTAATCCAGAAAAACGAGAAAAATAAAGTGTTTCGATAACATTTTTTTTTGGAATCGGACTTTTCTCTCTTCATCTTCCAGTTCTATCCATCCTAAGGTTGTGTGGAAGAGACCGCTTTTAGCAAGAAGACTGCCAATTGTACAGGGAAAAACATAGATATGTATTTTGTTCTCTGGTGTGTACAATAAAGAGTTCTTATCTAATGTAATCCATCCTAGCTTCGACACTATTTCGGTAATATTCAGTTCAATTAAAAACCTTCACCAAATTCTCACACCAAAACCAAAGTTTATCTCGCCACTGCAGTCTAGCCGTAATCACGGTAACTGCAACGTTGTGGCAACGTCAGAAATTAAGGTAATAAACTTTACCTAATAAACAACCAGGATTAAACTCGTTAAATCATATCTATAAATTTGATCTCATTGTACATGCCCGTTCACGGAGAGTTTGGGAAATGCCTGAGAAATGGCAAACCTGTGAAAAGATGTCTTTGCGGGAAGATGCAGACTGATAAGTAATGATTATTCGGATGATTAGCTGCTCAAGCTTTGCAAAAATGTACTGCTCAAAAGAATTAGGTAAATAACATTTCAAAGTAGAATAAAAAAGTTCTCAGTTTTTAATTATAACTGCCCGCCAAATATTAAAGTGACATTGTTCGTGAAAGTAAAAAAACAAAAGAATCAGCTTTCTGTTAGAGTTCTTAATATGGTGGCCAAGTGTCTCTGTCCACCTAAATACAAAGTGAAGCCATTGAATTTTCTTAAACATTTTAACTACCGAATGCTCACTCAGAAGACTTAACAGTGGCCTTTCTGTAGACTCTTAGCCACCATAATTATTAAGAACTGCTAAAGAAACGCTGATGTTTGTTTCAAAAGTAATAAAATCGAAAAAAAAACATGTTTTGAGTGCCTTATAAGGAGGGGGCCGGCCAACTCAATTGTTCTTTCACTTCTTTTCGCATACCGGACGATAGAGATCATTTTTAACGCTTTGGTAGTTTGGTTTCATAGTTTCGAACCAAATGTCGCAAATTACGAATATTTATAAATATGTTAATCAATTTCTCCTTGATCATTAAAATACTTGTTCAATAAAGATAAAGATAAAGATTATTTATTTGTCAAACATGAGATATAAGGTTGTTACATTGAAATACGTCCTGTACATGTTTCGCCCATCGGGACTTACAAAATATTTAGAGAGAGCACCATCGTTTGTCATTAAAATATATCTCTATCACAAAATACTTTCCATACGAGCTATATTTACGTCAATTATGTTGATATTGGTAAATTCAAATGCAGTCGGAAAAATGAAATATCAACTTGTCAAATATTAAAGTACATTTCAAAGTCAAGTTCGTGTGTAGAAGAGTCAGTACATAGTCATATAATAATAAATCAATCAGTTAGAAATTCTATTAGCTTATAGTAGCATTTTTCTAGTAGCATTTTTTTCAATTTAAATTTGAATTGATTCAAAATATTGCTAACGTATTTAAAATCACACTGTATTTACAAATCATAGTTGACAACATTGTATTTTTAAGCTGCCACTTTGCAATGACAGAGTTCGTAGTAAGAAAAAAAAAAACACTGCATGTAAACAATCCTAAATATTTGCTTCCGTCCGAACAGCGAATGTAAAGGTGCAATAATAATATTATGAAAGAAACCAACTGAGAAACAATGCCGGGCCTTGAACCAAGCAGCTAGTTACAGGAAGTAATGGACATTAAAATATTATTAAAAGTTTCAAATATCATCTTAACAACAATACAAGCTAGCAGTGGACGAGATTGCAGTCTCACACGAAGATATAGTTCGCTTGTAGGTGAACTGTGCTTATTACATGTATTAAATTTATTTTAAATTTTTACATGACTAGCATCCGGCCCTAGAGTCTAATACTTTTTATTTATTTCTATTTTGGCAACAGACAGTTACAGTTTTGAAAATAGGTACAATGCAAATATACCTACTTAATGAAAAGACTTAAGAATAACATTTAATAACATGTAATACATACACAGTTTTTCAATAGAATGATGCAAGTACAGCAATAGCTATTATTTGTCTTTATTTGGTGGCCAACTAAGCAAGCAGTACAGCGTCATTCCAATTGAATCGCGCGAGGCTCACAGGTTATACCATTGCAATGCGATTGGTTACTACCATTAGTGTCCATGAAACAACCATTACCGTACTAATATGACTCTATTAAACAACTGTGCATTTAAGAGACTCGCCCCCCAGGTCCGATGACATCAGTGCTACTACAGGGTCGACCTGGACTACAACAGCCGTAGACCGATCACAATTATTATTATTTTCTTCATTTTTTTATCTTTGTTCTTGCAATAAATCTTTGTTGGCACTACCCCTTGCACTACCCACATAACCCAAGGTTAGCTGGAAGAAAATACTTAATAGTATTAAGCTCGCCTTTGTACAAACACCTCTTGTGCAATAAAGTATTTTTGAATTCTTTTTTAATTTGAATTACGGACTTATTTAGAGGCAAACGTCCAACAGTGGACAAAAAAATGCTGAAAAAGAAGATAACTTCTATATCAGGCCTGATAAACCACATTGGTGGATGAGAGCACTGTCTTGGTATGCAAGAGGCGCGGGTTCGAATCCCGCTTCGGCCCAGAATAGTTTTTTCTATGTGAAGTTTGTTTAACTGTTCACATGTCGCGATAAAATGACGTACGTGTACCTTACAATTTTAATTCTGCTAGATGAATTCTTGTTATGTTAGAGATGACTAACGGCTACGCAATGTACTAAGAAAAAATTGTCATAAATTATGACCGTTATGACTCATAATAAACTATGATTTGTAGTTTCATGAAAAGCGGCCCTGCTATCGACTGTACCTACCTGTCACCATCTTGAAACCATCAGAACATAAGCCCACTAATCTTGGTGCATGCCGCAGCATAGTTTGACAATGCCACTATTATGCGCCGAAGGCTATTTTCGTCGTACATCGTAGATCTTGCATCCGAGAGTTTTATAATTGCTCCTTCTATATTTAGCCATCATCAAAGGAGTGACCAAAATTGAGCCAGAACCTATGCCTAAAGTTCCCTAACTAAATCAGTCATAGATGTGAAAGTAAGTGAAGTGTTTATATTATAAACACATTTCACACGGAAAGAAAAAAAAACCTGACTGAAAAGAGATTTCAACCCGCGCCTCTAGGACACCGTGTCAGTGCTATTACCAACTAAGCCCCGGTTCCTCGTACACTAACAATCTGTTGACCTAACAACAGCTTTCAGTGAATTTTTTGTATGCACTTTGGCCAACTGACAGCTGTAAACAGTTAAGAGATTTTTATTGTACGGGCTTACCGTCTTGTTTATGAGACTAACATAGGGCTCGTGTTAAACATATTATAAATTTAAAACCTTGAAATAAAGTCCAAAACCAATGAAATTTTTTTAATACGCATGCCTAGTTAAGGGTTGAAACCGCGAAAGAGTCGTTCAGAACTGAACTGAACAGAGAGCGTTTTAAATAGCTGACTTTCAACATCTAGTGATGGAGAGGCGCTTTAAGTACGAACCCGATAACAATCGGAATTGATCGAATATCTCCTGATCAAAGATTATGATCACCTAATAAGCTCTAGCTTTTTCTATCAAAATCTAACTGGGTATTCTGGAAGTAACATTTTCGGTAACGAAAGTGATAAATGACATGTTAAGGTGTTCCGACTTGGTGTATGGTTTCCAACACCGAAGGCGTGGGAAGACCGCCCGTTTTGGCCCCGTGTAGAGTTTCATGGATCGGATTCTGTTTGTCGCACCATCAAGAAGTATACCTCTACTCAGCCACCTCTTATTGCTAGAGGCATAAGTGCGAGGATCGGACCAAAGAGGAAATCGAATATGATGTTCGTACGGTGGCGAAGGCGGCCGGCCTGTGCTGTCAGCGGCTGTCAAATAATAATCAATTTTATGTCTGGCACCAACAATAAAGGGAAAAGAAGAACGACTCTGAAATAAAAAAATCGATTTCTAAAAAGTCTTAAAAAATGTTTGGGCCCTCAGCAGGCGGCACCTCTCATTCAATCCTACTAATATTATAAATTTGTTATATTATAAGTTTGTGAAGATGTTCGGATGTTTGGATGTTTGTTACTCAAACACGCAATAACGGCTGAACGGATTTACATGAAACTTGGCGTACAGATAGAGCAAACCCTGAACTGAGACATAGCATACTTGATATCCCGGTTATGCGTTCCCGTGGTACAATATTTATTTTAAGTTTAAAATAGCAAGGACGCAAGAATCGTATAAACGAACTCTGTGGCGGTACCAAGTTTGCCGGGATAGCCAGTTTCTTATAAGTATGTTACTTTAGTCTTACTCGCCCTGAATAAAAATTCAACTATGTAGTTATAAAAATAGAATGTCTCACACAGGCCTATATGAGGTTTGCCTAAGAGTTTTTATCAGTCCGATTAATGTTTTCATTATTATAACGATTTTTTTTATCCAAAGCTTTTTGTTGGCTTATTTAATGCATTTATTATGACAGCTGCCGTCCGCTTATTTTTTTTTGCATCAATTGTCATTCGAAAAGTAACACCCGCGTCATCAACACCATTCAATTATCAAAATTAAAATATCAAATTATCAATGGGGCCATCCCCAACTGTAAAAAAAACTATTTGACTTTTCTTGACTATTTGTAAGGGAAAAGCACAATATTTGTAATTATATAAACCCGAGAGATATGTGTACTGTCTTTTTTCAACAAAATCAGTGCCTACGCATTTACTGCTCAGTTTGCAATAGAAAAACTGTGGCTCCTAAACCATTTGGAGAAAGTAAATAGATTATCAAGAAGTTTATAGGTTATGATTCTAGTAAACAAATACCAAAAAAAAATTTCTATGCAGCTAAATACAAATAATACTAACGAAATATATTCAGAATCATAGTTAAAAGTTATATTTAATCAAGCTTGTTTGTTTTCAGGTCCGCATCTTTCACATTCGTTAAAAACGGAGGCAGTGTTTAGGTACCGAGACTGTTAAATCTAAAACTAACTAAAACGAGAAATGCAAGCTTTGATATCAATGATTCAACTCATTTAGCAAATGTAAAGCCAGCTTTTATTGCTGCAGTTGTAAGTGAAGTAAAACAATGTTCCTGGGTACTTTTAATCATCGGTTTTATTTAATAAAATCATAATCATACATTGTAACACGCATTTCTTTGGGCCTAAGCCCGTATCTCAAAATAGGTAAGCAGCAGCACTTATTTACCCAGAGCCAGCCCACAGCATTGAACTGGGCAGACCTGATAGGACAATTTAATTGTTGTTGATAAGTACCTTCAATAAGTATTCCACAGCATCATTTTATGCTCATAAAGCTGCTTCGTCTTCTAATGGGAATAAAAGTAAGACAGTTCATGCAGAATTTGTATGACTTTATGGGTACCTAAGTTTATATGGTATAAAGTGTAGATAATTTTACGTCCTATAGTGGGCATCAAATGGCTGATGATGATGATACTTACGTTCATACATATTTGCAAAACATAATCCTCCTTTGCTTTTGCAGTGGAGTAAAATGACTTCTCGCCTTTGAAAAAAATTACTGAATTGTGGTCTCTGCCTACTCCTCCGGGATAAACACGTTAGTTCATGTATTAAAACGTGTAATAAATTATATGTAATTTAAACTTAAACGTAATTTAAATTTCTTTACGCCCCGACGTTTCTGGCGCCATTCTGTTACTTTTATTTTGTGTTGGCTAAGTCAACTTGTGTCTTATTTTCAGTGAGTTGTCCAAATTCTTTCAACACCATTTGCTTTGCTCGTATTAAGTAAAAATACTTTTAAATAAACCTTTTTGCTAGACAATAATACAATTTTTCCATTAAAAAATCCACTACTTTTGAAAATTTACTTTAAACTCCAGCGGATACAATCAGCATTAAGACGTTTTCATACATACGTTCACTCTACGCAGATTACGCAACAAAAATGTAAAATTCGACCTGTGTAGCTCGACACATTTTTGTTTTTTGAATGGATTTACATATTCCATTTCATTCAGCTTTCCGTGGATATCAAGAACTGGTTAATAGGGGTTAATAATAATAATAACTTTCACACAACACAATCACGTGTCTTAGTCCCAAACTAGGATACCCTGAACTAAGGTAAGGACATCGCAAACATGGAAATACACCTTAGTTACAAATGGCCTCAGACTAGAGGGCGTTTGTAACTAAGCACAATCGGACCCACTATCCTATCCGGACACGCCTAACTATTAAAACAGAGACAGTGGTTAGTAACCCACTATCTCTGTTTTGATAGTTAAGCGTGTAAACCGCTAGACCAACGAGGCAGTCGGTTGATTATTCTATTAATAATTTGTTTCATCCAGGGAATTTTTTAAAGACATAATTATAACCAGTGGTCTCAGGTCTCAGACTCGTAGATCGGGTGCCCAATGTCGTCATTCGTCGCAGGACAAAGGTCCATGACATTGGCAAAAGAGTCTCGAGATTGAAGTGGAAATGGGCGGGACACCTGGCGAGGCGGGAAGACGGCAGGTGGATCAGGGCAAACACAGAGTGGCGGCCGAGAATAGGACGACGGTCAGTGGGCAGAGCAGCAGCCCGATGGTCAGACGATATAGCTGAGTCGGCAGAGGGTCCGTGGATGCGGATGGCAAGGAACCGTGAGAGATGGCATTTGGGGGAAATGGCCTATACCCAGCAGTGGGCAGCGGTGGGCTGATGATGATGACGATGATGAACCAAATTTTTGAAGTATATTACACTATAAGATTTAATTTGATTCACTTATGGAATAGTTAAGATACGAGAAGGAATAATGAGGAATAATGTAATCAAGTTGTTTGCTAGGTAATTCATTCATCCCATTGATCCAAGAAATATCAAAATAAATTATCAGTTTCTTGTCTTTGATAGTATTTAAAAATTATGTTTACACCCAGATCAAAGCTGACCGCAACGAAGTATAGTTACTTCAATTTCCACCTTTCATCTCTATCTTTGTGGAGTCAGTCTATACAGTTTCTGGTCATAATACACAAAAAAAAAACACAACGAACAGTTCGGATCGGAAACAAGGCAAGACGTTGAGTGATGCGCGGGAAATGGCAAATGTCGCGTGCCGTCGACACAGTTTCCATTTTCATTCAACGGAAAAAAATGGGACGATTCGTTTTGGCTGGCGGGCATTATGCATGAGTTTCCATTAGGTACCTATCCACGAACAGTGTGCCGGGCATCTCACACGTGTGTAGTGTACCGTACACAAGGCAAATAAGTGAAGTGTATACTGAGGAAGTACACTGTACCACGCTAGTCTAATGTCACAGTCCGCAACAGCCCGCGTTGTTGCTCAGACGTCAAGTCGAGGTACTGGCAGGCAAAGGGCCCGCGCGCGCAAACGCACGCGATAGAAAATTAAAAAGAAAAACCTTTTCATTTTCATCACTTTTCGTTTCACCATAGACAATTATTTGTTTTATTGACAGTTCTTTAGTTTTTTTTTTGTTTGCTTGATGGGACTTGTTTTTTTTCTGTGAATGCGACTTGTGAATGAGTTTTAGTGACCCGAGATTAGAAGGTTAGTATTTAATTAACCAAATAAAACTAATCTGGTATGATAAGTTTACTACATAGTGGAAGAAAAAAAACGTTTTTGTTGTGGTGAAATAATCGGACGTCAATAAAAATAGATTGGGCTACGATAAATATGGTTCAATTGAAAGGCCGTAACCAGTACCGTAAGTAATCAACAAATAATACGGACGAATTAACAGCATTATTTAACACTGCATTATCTTCTTGACTTTATCAACCCATCTACAACTTTACTGAAATAACACAAAATTTGTTTATTGAGTAAACAGATGGTAAACAGAATTATACACGTAAGTACAATTTAAATTATCAATGTATGTATGTACTTACTTATCACATATAAATTTGAAATCATCATCGTTTTTTAAACTAATTTATCGATAAAAATGGTTGTCAGGTTTTGCATTATTTCCATAAGCTTATGTTCTCGTAAAACTCATTTAAAAACGAGTACGAGGGTACCTATTTAAGAAAAACCGTCCTTCAATTAGAATTAAATTCTGTACAGATAATAAGTCTAGGTCATAAAGTAAACCGGTGGGCTACATCTTAAATTTTGATGCTCAAAACGTCAGTGATTTATTTCAAAATATCATTAGTATAATTTTATTAGATAGGTAATTATTAGATAATGAAACCACGTATACACCCATGAAAACCTCTTAAGGAAAAGCATATAATGTAATTGATTGGAGCCGAGCTCCAGAGCTCCTGAACCAAAATAAACCATCTGAAACAATATGGAAAACGTCTACAGTGGCAGTTGGTAGCCTTGTAGATATTTTGGCAACTATTGGTGCCAATCAATGACAATTAATTCGGACTACTTTTTGAAACTAGATATATTAGGAGAAATGTCCTGGGCTTCATCGTGGCAACATAACTTTTAATAAATGTAACTAACTCATTCATTCATTTCATCCATTCGTTTCATTCGTCAACTGAGCCTACTCAAAATACTTACAATTAACGGGCTTAGATAGATCAATTACTCCGATTGAACTACTTTAGAAGTTTGATTAAAGGTACAGTTGACATCAGATCAATCTCTACGTTTAGAAAATGGATGTAAAAGTCGATGAATTGCTGAACTTTGGTACGGTATGGTACCAGTATATAACATAACAGTATATAAAAAATTGCATCATTGCACTCTACATGACTGTAGACGTTTGCATGTCTGTATGTTTCACATACAAACTAAAAGGCTTAAAAAGGCTAAAGGACTAAAGGCTTAAGGATTTTGGATGAAACTTTGCACAGAGGTAGATAGATTAATCAAGTAATTATCTATTAGACAACACCTAGACAACATCAATTACATAAAATACACTTACAAATATGATGATGAGAACACTTAGATCTAATAGTATTATGATGTGATAGGCCATATTTTAGATTAAAATTTTTACATACTTCATCTGAATTCCACGCCAACCAAATCACAAACATGTAACAAAAACACATATTCGTAATATTTAGCACAGAATTCTTTAATCTTCAATTCCGTCTAGGTAGCAGATAAGTATCACCAATCCATGACAGCGGTGGACTCTACATCGGTAGAATTAGTTTGAGCAGTGGATAACCAGAAGTTGAATGGATTAATCCAATCCCGTAACTGGTTGGTTCCCGTAACCACTGTTATCCGAGATCAAGAGATCTAGGTAGATATATGTAATATACTACTTACGGTATTCTTTTGAACTCAGATGAGCGAATTTATGGTTAGTGCAAGTTTCATTTTAAAAAGTCAGTATTTACTAGGGAACATCAAGAAAAACCCTTCATTTTAACTCACTTAGGTTACAATAAATACAAATGGAATATTTTAAGAGACTTCCAAATTGTTTATAGGTACCTCGAAATATCATGCTTTACAAGCGAATGAATTGGCAGAATGAACATGTTAACAATCTTCATGAGCCTTCATACTGTTTGAGTGAGATAAAATGAAAATGCTTTTACTCGTGGTTTTCAGAACAATTTTTCGATTGCTTTACTGCAAAAAACGAGAGATGTTTTGATTTTTTGTTCTCAAAATCGTGACCGGCACGAACTTTTTTAAGAAAAGTAAGTTATTATTTTATCTAAATTCTGTTCTTACGTGAAGCGTGGCTCACTCGCACAATTATATATTTTTTTAATAATTATATTATTTTTCATATTTGTGGTCTGAGGTGATTAAATTAAGAACATTTTAGATATACTTCTGTTTTCCTTTACGTACTTTTTAATAAAGAAATTATAAATTTTTTAATCCAATTAGACACACAAATAAGACACAAATGCATTGAATGTTCGCAATTTTATTATCTATCAAACTCTCAGACCACAATTATCAAAAGTACCTATACTCATTTTATAACAATCACTAAAATTATTAAATTGTGTGAGCGAGACAGCATTCTCCACGTAAAAACAACCTTGACAATATTTATTAGTAGATATCATGGAGTAATTGTTTTTTCGTTTTGTTTATTTTGTAATCTACGGACATACAAGAAGTAAACAATAAATAATATTACATAAATTCTCTTTTAGGGTTCCGTAGTCGATAAGGAACCCCACTAGTTTCACCATGTCCGTCCGTCTGTCTACCTGTCTGCTATCCACGGCCTAGCTCAGAGACGATTAGTACTAGAAAGCTGACATTTATCATAGACATCACATATTAATCACGCCAACAAAACGGTAGAATAAAATCATTCCTTTTTTAGTGTACCCTAATTAGGCATGCATTTTTTTTCTCACCTTCACTATGGTGTGGGGCATCGTTGGGGAAAAATATTGTGGGTGTAGCAAGATCACTTTTTTATTAGGCTTTACAAGTTAACGAGTAATAGGCCACCAAGTTATAAAAGGAAAACTTCGTACAAAATCCATTAACAATTACTTTAGGAAGTTCTGTAAAGCAGATAAAACCCCCTCCTTCTAAGGAATCCTACCCTGCGCGTGGCCCGACACGCACTTGGCCGGTTTTTTTGCGTAGTCTCTATGTTTGTGTCCTACTGCTGGGCAAAGGCCTCCCCCAATTCAGTCCAGACTTAGACGACTCCGGCAGATGGTGATCGAGGTCAGGGGCCTAATTTACGAGCACCAAATCCTGTCAGAATCCTGTCGTTTGCGATAGCAATTATTATGAAATTTAACAGCTAGACGATTGGAATCGCTCAAGATTTGGTGTGCGCAATAAATGGGCACCTCTCCATATTCTCATTTAATTTGTAAAATGTCCTTTTCGTGATACAAGTATCGCATCATACGCCGTTTGCCGGACGTTTTTTTTTCTTTTCTTTCCTATGTTCAGTAAATTTACATCTGTCGAATAGATAGACCTCTAGACGAGTTAAATCAAGGGAAATGTTCCCGTACCGGGCTTTAATGCGAAGTAAAGGTAACACAGAAGGTTTCTAGAGCAGTGGTTCTCTCAGTCAGGTGTCAACGTCTCCGTCCGTCTGTCACAGCTCATTATGGCGGAACCGACAATGATAATGTTAACATGAAAGCTTGCATAACAGTTTACGTACTTTATACGGTCCTAGCAAGATATCGCGAGAGAGATATAGGATTTTTTTATACGGATATAGTGTATTAAAATCGTATTAATTACTCGAAAAAATTGTCCTAGGGTCATATTGACCAAACGCTGTTACCTCTAAGGTCGCTCTTGAATGCGACGTCAAGTTGCTCTTTTGTTTTGAACAGCATTTTAAGCAAGATCGATATCAAAGGTAGGAGTGCTTTAAAAGAAAGAAAGACATTTATTATACCCACAAGACATATTATCTTCTTTAGGGGTATATTTGAATTTGGGTATATTTGAATTTAGGTACTTTAATTTTCCAACTAAATCTGATCTTTAAATATTCTTTAACATAAATGGTTTGCACTATAAATTTACTGACACTATAAAGTTACAGTTTAAATTGCTACTTTTAACACATGTTTTTCTTCTACTACCCTTAATTTTTTTTTATTAATTTTTATCATGAACCGCAGCATGTCTGTGTTTGTCGTTTAACATGTCGTAGTCTTTCACACATTTATTTTGTGAAATTTGAAATTTGTTTATTTTCAATGCATTACGTTTGTACATTGAGATAACCCGAAAACTGAGACATTTATTCTACGCGCATTTAGCAAGTAAATAGGATACACTACCGTTCACTAAAAACCTCATGTTAGGACTAAAGGATAAACAAAACTTCTTAGAATAAAAAAAATCCGGACTGAAAGTTTTTTTTTCCTTTACCATATAGGTGTGTACAACAGGCACCTAATAAACAATCAATTACATGCAGAATAGGATTGATAGTAAATCTAGACAACAGTAGATCTAGAGACACTATTAGCAGTAGATCTATAATGTCAAGTGTTGATTTGAAATCAGAAAGGAACAAGCAGATCGTGGATTTTAAGCAAGATCACTGTGTCACTCACAATTTTGCACCATAATATTTTTACCATCATAAGTATCATAACCCATTTATATGGTTGATAATTTGCCGCAACATCACACTTAGTTGAACTGAATGACACAATTTACGACCGTTCCGACAGCCCTATCGATGGATGTGACTGTTCAATCAGTCGGTCCTTACAATTGCTTCCACGTGGTGACCTCAGATTTCACATAAAAAGCTTCAGTAATAGGTCACCGCAAGACACGTCATACTGCGTTTTCGATATCACTGGGAAAATATGTGTCAAACCTATAATGTTTACGTCTACCTAATACGTTTTCTGAATTGTGTGATCGTCGTGCAAATATTTGTTCGGATAAGTAGGATTTAGCAGCCCATAAATAAATAACCATCTTTTAGATAAGTAAAAGTATCTACCACATTGAAATAATTTAAATATAATAATTAAGATAGTACAAAATGTATAGAAATATAAATATTTGGCAGCATTTTGCTTCATTAAGAAAGCCTATTTAAACGTAGTTTAACTTTTAAAACGCACAGTCCGGGCGAAGTGAAGCGTGGAGTGATTCGTCACAAAGTGTCGAATGCGTGTGATTTTTTCTGTTCGGGCCAGGGAACTCTATAAATATAACAGAAGGATTACTACTGGTACGTTAACAAACAGATGACCACCGGTCAGTGGTACTCTTGCCAAAAAAACAGACTTTGAAGATAATAAATTGATCTTGGGTTGAAAATGAGATCTTGGCTCCTTTTTCTGATTTGTGTTATAGTGAGATGAGATATAAAATTTGCATTTTTACTTTGTCGAGTCAAGTGGCGTGGCTACTATTTGCAACTACTAAAGGGCTCTTAAGTGAACAATACTTTAAATTTAAATTTAGGTAACATTTTGTTATTTAGTTAACTACCTTGCGTACTTAACACGTGTAATATATCGCGTAAATAAATCGCTTTTGTATTCTTATCACAATTATAATTAAGAGGTTCCATGAAATTTACTAGTGCCACAAATTAATAAAATAATATCGTTTTACCCAACTGCGGCAGAGTTCAAAAAGGAGTAATGTGTTTGGCTTGTATGCTATGTTATGTAAATTTAATTATATATTCCCATAACTCCTAAAACAAGCATCTGATTTTGAGAAACAAGATCTCAACCGATTCGCCATAACTGCGCGAAACAAAAAACAAAAAAATTAATTCTATTTTTGCAAGCATTTAGCTAGATGAAGATTTTTATACCGTGCTTAATCTTGCTACTCACCACTAGATGGCGCCGTTGCTCTTGCTAAATAAAAATTATGTCTTAAAAAGGTAACAATAAAAAAAAACTAAAAATTGAATTATAACTAAACAGGTGGGACCCAAACTGAGATCCATTGTGAGTAACTCATTATACGTGGGGTGGTCCCGCCAGTCAGGATTCCTCTTATTTTTTACTTCAGTTTCTTTTTGTAAAGCGTTTTTGAAAAAAGTGGTTTACAAAAATCTCAATATGTTTCGTACCAAGAGCCTTGGAATTAAATAGCATTTTCGGTAAAAAAAATTTTTGGTTGCTTTCAGGTACAGTCATGTAAAGTTTGTTCAGCTGATGGTTCCTCTGTACTCACTATTACGTATTGATGTGGGTCACACAACATACGCCATACAGTTACTATGTAAAACGATAAGCTGAGAATGTGTCGCTGGTACTCCGCCCTATACTTGAGAAATTGTATATTTTTATTCGACCTTGTGGTCGGTGTATCTACGAATATACACATTTAGTACGCCTTTCGATGTTATTGATAAATAAACTCCTTAATAAATAAATCGTACCTTATTAAACACAAGCACAGAAATAGGCTTTACAAACAATGTAGCTGACAGGATCTCCGTCAGAAGTAGCATGACAGCGGAAGTCGCGCGTCATGTGGCACTGAAATGTCAGAATTTGATAATTAATGCAAGTCGCGACTATTATCTAAAATTTAAGCGCGCTGAAACGCGCGACTCGCCATGTCATGCTACCTGTGCTGGAGACGCGAGGTCTGAAGAGGATAACTAAATGGCGCTTTCGACATGTAAAAGAGTTATCGGGGCAGCAGTACCAGTGTGACACGTTACTTATATCAGCTAGCTAAAAGGTATGACAGCACTAGTCGCGCGTTTTAAATTTCAAAAGTCGCGGCTTTCCAGTACATCAACTGTCAAATTCTGAAATTTTAGCGCCACAAAACGCGTGACTCGTGTCATCATACTAGCCATGCTGTAAGAAGGATCAATCAGTGCCCTGTAATTTTGTGACAGCAACTTTATAACGTCTTGCGTTGACACTGCCCAAATGTAAGCTGCATGCAAAACAGACAATAATAACGGACTTAAACATATGTTTTGAAATTTACAATAGGCTTTGTGATTGCGTTACATACTGCAACTACTGAGTGCACATAAGAATGGTTAGAGATAAAGATAGCCCAATTATTTACCGGATTAGAAGTTCCGCTATTATTGAACATGGTGCGTGTTTTTCTTGATTTGTTTCAGAATAACCAGTAATTGTATAACGACATCGTGTAAAATAGATAGTAAGGTAACCTAGGCGCCTAGAAAAATAAATTACTATATGGACATAAAATAAAAATAAATTGTCCAAGTACACCAGAAAAAGCAATGAAACTCAACAGACCCGTTTCTACAGAAAAAAAACTTGCCTCTATGAAAGCTGGCAACAACATGATGGCTTTATTAAGAAACAACGTATTATTATTTTATAGGGGACTTATTTTTCTTAATTACAACTTTTTTTGTTGATGGCCAGTCCAATTACTGTCACTGTGACGGCTACCGTTCCGTACCAAAGATAATGCACTTTTAGGCAGACCATTTAGGTCTCTGACTCACAGGTAGTAAGGGCTACTAAGGAAGGTAGCCCTTTATAGGTCGGGATGATTGGTTTATTTCTGATCACTGATCAAGTCAATGGGCGACCTCACACGGTGAAAACAAGTCCATTGAGGTGGTTTTATGGAAACGATGAGTAAACGCACTTTCGAATAGAATAAAAGTCAGTGAGAGCAAGAGTTTCAACATAGACAGGTCATCCGTGGGATTGAAGTCCGTTTTTCCCTTTACTAAGTATGTAGTAAAGGGAAAAGGTAACCACATATTATTAATACTAGGTACATCTGTGTAGTGTTATAGGAGAGTCGTGTTTTATAAATAAGACCGTAAGTGTCTACATATTTTTCATAGTAATACGTACCCAATTGAAATTTTCAGTTTTTTTTCTCGTGCATAACAATCTATTAATCTAGTGTTAAAATTGTTACTGTACGAGAAAACAGGGTGAACCAGATTTATTAATGCATAACTTAAAAAAAGCAGACAAATAAAGGAACTTAAGAAAGTCTATACGAGAAACTTGTTATTCAAGGTTGTTTTGTTTTTGCTGAGGAAAACGGTCTTTACAGACGGACATGAGGACAAATGGATGGACGGACCGCAAAGTAATCTTATAAAGGTACCGTTTTGATCGTTTTCGGTGCGGAACTTTAAAAAATAATAAACGCTGGTGCACATGTACTGCACTGTATTTTCAAATTCACAATAATCGCCTCAATTATAATTGTCTTTTTTAAAAGGCACCTTGCGTTTGACATAATATAGTTACGTTTTAATATATAATTACTTGTGGCTAGTCGTCCTACGCTGCGCTTGCCGATATGTGGTCTTTATTCAAGAACTTTTCGGCCCCATCGGCCGACTGATGTTCTGCGTGTTATGTGCCCCGCCCACTGCCACTTTAAGTTACTATTCCGCTGGGCTATGTCGACGACTTTCGTTCGTCTACGGATCTCATCATTTCTAGACAGATGACCTCATCCAAGTAGCAGGAAGACGCTGGATGCGGGCCGCTTTCAACCGGTCTTTTTGGAAATCCATGGAGGAAGCCTATGTCCAGCAGTGTACTTCTTGTGGCTGAATGATGGTGATGATGACTTATAAGTTGGAATATTTTTTAGTCTCTTTTCTCATATTAATAATTTGTAAAGTCGATGGCATAGGGAAGTAATTAGATACTATTTTTTTAGTTCCTATTTTGTACGTCATAATATGTATATGCCACTAAAAAGTAACTTTAGTTTTAAAACAGCATGCACCTCTTTTACAATAAGGGCATTCGTGTAACTAACTGCTGTAAATGAAACATTCTATAATTGCTTCGTAGAAATTCATAGAATGTTTTATAGAAGAATTTATAAATTTTTAAATCCATAGAAGGATTTATCGATCGCACCCATGGATGTTCTAATAAAATTGTCACAGTTAAAATTCAAACCAAGCGGATGGTTGCAAGGAACATGCTTTTACAGATAAACAGCTGACTCAGCAAACGTTGTCTTGCCATATTAAATAGCCTACGAATTATTCTCAGACCTACCAAATAGACCTAAAAAAAAAAACATAAAAATTGTTTGTTTTTTTATACGTAATACTTAAACTTCCTGTCTTCGTTTCTTTTGTGAGATGAAAAGCGTTTTTAACCCGACAGCGGCGCTACCAAAAAAAGTAGGTATCTGAAATTTTGTACATGATTTAGCATAAGCTGCTTATTACATATCTCGATATAAATTTCAAAGGTCTAACCGTGATTTTTTATTAGGTAACGTTGGATATTAAGGAGATTAGACTGGTTAAATGCACACTCATATAAGAGCATCTCGGGTAATTAAACAATACTAGCCTATTATACGTCCCACTGTCATAGTACAAACACTGTAGGGCACAGTCCCACTTTCAGAGAAAGAGTGAGAATAAGAAGAACTATAGGTTCAATAATCGAAAATTTGTAGCGCTCAGGTTTCCTCATGATGTCTCTCTTCACTAGTAAAGTAAAAGTAAAAACGTGTTTATTTGACCAAACAATCATTCACCCTTGAGACATGGTAAAAATAAAATAAAATATGATAGTACAGTAGCAGGTGATTTACATAATATTTTAAAGTTATTTTCGATTTCTAAACTAAGATTTACCTGTTTAAACAGACTGCTAAACAGTCTGTGAATACGATTGGGCTTTCTAACAGTCTGGACTGGACTGATCCACGTAAGTTTCACACTGAGTTTCATGTTTCACGCCTTGAGATTTTATTACGAAATGGTGCTTTTATTTCTCCAGTGTGTAAGCAATGCGGGGCTATCAATCTGACAGCTATGGTAGCTTTCTACGATGCCCTAGAATAAACACTCTATGAAACTATAAATTCCGTCTTGGAACAAAAAAACTCGGAATATCGGCCTACATCGGAAATGTTCCATAGGGCAGATAAGTCCATACTCAATATTGTAAAACATAAAATATTTATTATCTGTGTCTGTATTTTCTCCAAATAAAATAAATAAATAAAAATACACTTACAGTTTGCAAGAAAACCTGAACTTTTTATAATTTCCACGGGAAACGGAACGTAATGAGATGATTTATACAGCGTCCAGTGGTACCTTCACTCACACTAGATGGGTGAAGAGACCACTCGGACTCTGCAGTGCCTGGGACATTGTATTTTAGATGGAGTGGGCTTGCCCAGCACCTATACCATCCTGACAGCTTAGTCGGCCTAGCCCACGGGAAAGACAAGTCAATACGTGAGGAGCCAACCAAGCCGTGGGTTTCCTCACGATGTTTTCCTTCGCCGTTAGCGTTCAGTTGTTTACTGTCACTCTTAAACTACCTCATTATAAGTATATTCTACTGCCTCAGTTTCTATATCTCATTAATTAATAATAATAATAACTTCCACACAATACTATCACTTGCCCTGGTCCCAAACTAGGATACCCTGTGCTATGGAAACCAGACAAGGACATCACAAACATGGAAATACACCCAGACCGAGGCCGTGTGTACAAATGTAGGACGGTCCTAGTGAGAACAGAACCCACGACCTCCGGCATGGTAATCAGACATAACGCCGCTAGACCAACGAGGCAGTTATTACATCCCATCAGTCGCCAGTGAGATGGCACGTGACATATGCCATGCGACTCGTAATCTCTCGTAATCGCCCGCTTATCGGTCATTGATACCGCTTGTTGATTCACACTCTATTCTGCGTATATCACTTTTACATAATATTTGCCTATTGTAATAAATATCTAGGGTAACTAGCGCGTGGCGGACTAAATGTACCCATTGTCAGTGTGAACTATAAATGCATTTACGTTATGTCATAAACAGGACGAAAAGTGAGAAATTAAAGGTTTGTAAAATGTGCTGGAGACTACTGGTGTTACCCGATTCCTCTAAAACACTCCTCAAATGCAGTTTAAATAGTCTGTGGTAGAGACTACGCCAGTGTTTTGAGGAATCGTGTTTTTTTAATGAGACTGTTAGCTCTTAAAAAAACACTTTTTGATAACATACAGATGGACAGTTGCAAAGATGTGCGCAAAATTAAACGGACAAAAAAAAATCGTATTAGAATTCGAATTTTTGTGCTCGTGAGCTTCCGTCAGATGCTATCTGAGTCAAGGAAATGAATAAATATAGATCTTATTTGTAGGTAGGTAGTTATTGCTTAACTTTGGTTTTCAATTCAAAAATCAGAAATCAATAATTTATTTCAACGTAAAGAATTTACATTCTGTTTGATGAATGTCAATGTACTATGTTACTATGTTAGCCGAGCATGTATTATGTCTCAAGTATTTTATGCTTCCAGACAATTTTTTTGTAAAAAAATATTGAAAATGGTGCGGTTCTCAGCCGAGTCGGTAACAACATACGGGTACGACTAGTTTTCACAACAAAAACTAGGAATGCGTAAAATATTGTTTCCAAAAATAACTCCATACTGTTATAGAGTAAAATGTAAATAAAGTCAGCCGTAATTAGTTCATGGAACTCCTTCGGTATTTAAACAAGTGTTTTGTGTGGTCGCGTATTAGAATAAAGACGTCACAAGCGGGGAGCTTAAAATATTTGTATGACACAGTTTAATTTTTTTAACGACTATTCACATATCCGTTTTAATCATATAGCAATCATACCCAGTTTAAAAGAACTCTCAGAGTAGCTACTACTTTTTAGTATATTAAAAGTTTCACATCGGTTCCACTTACGTCTAATTTTCATTTTCTGAACTTCTTTCTGTATGAGTTTTAAAAGTAACTATTATTGCGACAACTAAAAAATCTTTAAAGTTTCAAATTCTTTACAACTCTAACTATTTGTTGTAAATATAGTAGAAAATTAATTAATCGAAAAGAAACAAGAAAAATATCTCAAATTTGCCAATGAACATTTGAATATAGAATGGGCACAGTTTCTCTTCAAAAACGTAGCGAGATTTATCGTGATTCCAGTATCGATATCGTCGGCTCCATCGCGTGCTTGTAATAGCTCCACTCAAAGCACAATTTATTAAGATATCCTCCAGTGGCTCCCGAACGTATAAACAATGTGGGATGATTAAAAACGTCTCAATATAGTAATTGAAACGTCAGTTGAATTGATTTGTGATCGCTCTAAGGTCTGGGTTACGAGAGTATGAGGTTTCACTGAGACATATAAGTAAGGAAGTAGAACTAGATTGAAATACAATATGAGTCTACCTACAACCTATATTCAAGAAAAGTTATTGTGTCAGTTTAATTGCGCCAGTAAGTTACTAGTTCAGTAAGTAACGTTATTTAATATCTTTAACATTACGTTAGATGATGGTGAATCATCTAACGTAATGTTAGTCATCACATTAATGAAATAACTAGGAAAAAAGCATTTCAAACCTCATCACAACCACCTCACGTGGGGGCTTACAGATACATATATACATAAACTCACGCCTGTGTCCCAGAGGGGTAGGCACAGACCAGGGACTGCCACTTGCCATGTTCCTGGTAGATGACTTTCGCTTCCTCAACATTCATTAGTCGTTGCATGCACGCATGCCGGTTTCGGTTTCGTGGTTGTTCAACCTATTCATGGACAGTTGCCTGAGTGATTTGAAAGAGAACGACTTTGGGATAAGGATGGGTGAGCTAATGGTCAAATGCTTGCTATGCGCCGACGACCAGGTTTTGCTCGCATCGTCAGTCGAAGACCTGCAGAAACAAGTAACAATACCTAATGAATGAGGCATTTAAAAGAAAAGGAATGAACATTAATGGAGGTAAGACGAAAATAATGGTGTTCGAAAAGATGATGAAATGACTAAAATAAGGATTAGAGGTAAAAGGGTGGAACCAGTGAAATAATTTGTCTATTTGGGAAGCCTCTTTACGAGGGATGGAAAGTGGAAGGTGATATAGAAAGAAGAGTAAAAGTGGGAAATTGTGTAAACGGTGCCTTGCACTCCTTAGTGAGTGGCCAAAAAATTTCCAAAAGAGCTTGGTTGGCTATCCATAATGCAGTGCTGGTCCCAACACTTATTCATGGTAGCGAGACTTGGGTATGGCAAAAGAAGCAAGAAGGTAGGATTATTACAGTGTAAATGAGGTCCTTGACAAGTATGTCTGGTGTTACTTTGAATGACAGGATACGTAATATTATAGTTTGATAAGAGAACGTTGTGGACTGAAAGAGGATGTAGTGACTATAATTGAGAAAGGAATGTTGCGTTGGTTTGGACATGTGGAGAGAATGAAGGAAGAAAGATTGATGAAACAAATATATCGAATGAATGTGGATGGAAGGGCCGGTAAGTCTCGTCCCAAGCGGACATACTTAGACCAAATAGAGGATCTATTAGCAAAGGGCAAGATAAAGTCGAGGCTTAACCAGACAAAATCAAGAAGGTACCGTTTAGTAAAACGTATTAGCGTTTGAAGCAGCAGACACGTCCAGAAATAGCTTGTCTGATAGTCCTATTAACGCGAGGTGTCGTATCAACTATCACCTGCCAGTCAGGAGGTACAGGAAGGCCGAGCGGACCACCGCACACGATAATTAGCCTCTACCACCACGCGGCAGCGGCAGGGTTAATAATTTGAAACGTTTCATTTTTGATAACACTTTATTTATTTTTCTTTCAGTTTCTCACTTTCTTTCAACCAGCCAATTTGAGAACTCTTTTCGAAACGGTTCTGGTCTTTTGCAAACTGGTTCTAACTGGACAGTGACGACAAGTGCCCATAAGGGCGCTAATACACGGACGGCACGTTACGAACGACAGTGCCAACTGCAGCCGTCGACACTCGTCGACGGCAACCGTCGACGCGGGTAGTCGACGCTGACATATCGACGCATGCTGTCGACGAGTGTCGACGGCAGCAGTTGGCACTATTGTTCGCAACATGCCGCCCGTATTTAAGCGCCCTAACAAAGAAATTTCTGCTTTACAGCACAAGGTGTTACGTCACAAATCAATGAACTATTAGGTATCAAATTTTATTGAGCCTCCTAGATTCAAATTCACTCAACGCTTTTTGTACAGCCTTAATAGGTATCTAGTGCGTGGGAATACCAGATTGGTAACTTGGTGTTAGATCAATATTCTAAACTGGTTATACAATGACAGACCAGAAGCATTAAATCAAACAAATTTAGAGTTCCAGTGGTCAGACTGCCACTTTGACCTTCCGAGCCTTAATTCAATTGCTCAACTAAGCTTGTGCTTTAATTTTGATTACACCCTGTCATGTCTTTCTCCGTAAACGCGCGGGATCACGGTCTTCTCGAAAATCGATGCACGATTTATAGAGTGAGTTATTTGTTTTACGTCAGAAATTGATCGATCATTGCTTGCCGTCGATCTTTTTATTTTTAGACGTGCCTTCACGATGTTGCGCCGCGCCGCCATGGAAGTATTTTCAGTTCACAAGGACCGGGAACCAATTAGGTTCCTACCTGTCCATAAGAAAGATCGGTCCCACTCCCAGCGTAATTCTTACAGCATCCATAGAAAGGGCTTAGCGACTACTATTTTCTGTTGCATTTTCTATGGCTGGCAGACAGTGGTAGATAAATAAAAAAAAATCTGAAAAACTGACAGACCAATTCTAATAAAACCATAGACTCACTACTGGAACATAGTACGATTTGCCTATTTATAAATGACCTAATGAAATACGATCTATTTGTACTCTGACTGAATTGTGCCAATTGACGAAAAACTATTTTACTGTTTTATGTACGAGATATTGTCGAATTTGAACTAACCTGTTATTTTAGATGCATATTTATTTTTTCTAAACCTAATAACGAACATTTAATAAAATGGTCAAATGTCCAGCCGATTTTAACTGGTGCTTTTACTTACCAACGAACAGCACTTATGTGTTCAAAATTCTTACTCATTTTGTTAGATTGACTGGCCCGATGTTAGATAGAACTTACAAACCAAATGACGTGATATGTCATTTGGTTTGTAAGTTCTATCTAACATACGCAATGACGACGGGATGACACTATTGACCTTAGCAACAGTTGTCGAGCCCTTTCACGAAAAAAAATCCGATGAGTTATTTTCCATTCACAGGTCGCCGAAGCTCTACGCAAATCGTGACACGAAAGGGAGCCAAAAATGCCCGACGACGGCGTCACATGAGATCGGCGGAAAAACGAAACGTTTGCCTCTGAACGAACCATGCCAAGAACCATAAGACTGTCAGTTATCGCAGTTCAATCAACTCGCCAAGTACTCGAACCTACATCAGTGTTGAAATGGACATGACTCACAATTCGTGTAGTTTTTCAATCGCTTTTTGTTGTGAGTGAAAAACAGTGTTGAATAAACAAAGCTAAAGTTTTCAATAAGTGATTTTCAAGACCATCAAGATGCCGCTACGAAGGGTACCATTCTTCGCGGCTTTAATGTAAGTAGCTATTGTTTTTACGACTTATCAATAGGAAAAAGAAGCTGTGAAGTTAAGGCCAATTGAATTAAATGGACCTTCCCGTCTAAAGGGTTGTAAAATCAAGACTGTTCGATTGACACCTCTACACTGCCCTATAAGTTCTTACGGAAGGGTTTACTTAGGTACTTTGATTTACGACGTACTATCGTTTTAGAATAGGTTATAGTGTTATCAAAAGATACGGCGTTAACATCGCCGCCTCGCCTCATTGTCTTTATAGGATTTATTACGCGGTTGAAGTTCATAAGTGTTTGATTCTATAGCGGCTGCGTTCGGATCATAAATGTAATTTATGCCTCTATAACTTTTATTTGATGTTTGCGTAGAATTTGTTTTCATCTAAAATGAAGTTATCGTGAAGCCGCATCTTACATATTTACGCATAATAGGTCCTCAATGGTAGCAATGGTTGGTTGATTGATTGAAAAATTCTTTATTGCACTAAAAGACAATTTTGTGCAAAGGCTAGTTTAAAACTAGATAGTATTTTCTTCCAGCTAACCTACGTTGATGTGGAGAGTCGATGGGCTAGTCCCAGAGAAAATTATGGGAGTAATACAAAAATAAATACAAAGACTGGTTGATAGTCTATCAACCAGTCTTTGTATTTATTTTTGTATCAGATTATTATAATTTAACTACTCATAAGTAATAAAATATGATATTATATTTTAAAGAAAATCTACTAATTGCGACCAACATACTTACATGCATATAGCCTAATAATTTATCTACCTAATGGTGCGTTGATATTTTATGTACTCTATGTATCGATTGAAGGTATTGCAGAAAAAAACAAACTGAATTGTCTTTTATACATACTACATCTACATCGTTCAAGCTTTACGCAACTTTCTATCCCATAAACGTTTACCGTAAAACAAACGAATGTCACAATATAATTTTGTAAACGAATGCAAATTGGATTTTTTATTATCATTATTGTTTTTAATACAATTTGCATAACTTGAAATGCAATGGACACACAAACCCCCGGTTTCTCGTACACTAACAAGCTGTTAATCTACTGTTAACACCTGTCAGTGGTTCTTTTTTGTATGCACTTTGGTCAATTGACAGCTGTTAGCAGTAGATTAACAGCGTGTTAGTGGACGAGAAACTGGGGGAAAGACATGTTTCAAAGGAACGGATTCCTTACGTGCAAATTCGCGATGGATTCACCCGTAACATAACTGAATACAGCGCACGTGTGTAAATGTTGATGTGCTTTGATACGAACTATCCTTTGGACGTGGTGTAAAATATGCTAGGATTAAACTATATACAGTCAAATCCGTCCCTCGATTCTGTACTTTGTTTTTAGGGTTCCGCACCCAAAGGGTAAGGGACCTTATTACTAAGACTCCGCTGTCCGTCTGTCCGCCCATCTGTCACCAGGCTGTATCTCATGAACCATGATAGCTAGACAGTTGAAATTTTCACAGATGTATTTCTATTGCCGCTATAACAAAAAATACTAAAAACAGAATAAAATAAACATTTAAGGGGGCTCCCATACAACAAACGTGATTTTGCCGTGAAATATTCAAATGTTGTATAGATAATCGTATGGAACCCTACGTGCGCGAGGCTGAATCGCACTTGACCGTTTTTTTTTTGTTTTTTTTTGCGCACTTCGCTAGTGTCGATCTGTCTATGACAAATTTTATCAATCCATACTTGGTTATATAGGGTGTGTGTTTATGACAACACGATAGGAAAACTTACATAATTTAAAAAATTTAGACGACGACTAGAGCCGAGTATACCGACCGTCTGTGGCTTGTTTCACAGAATTGCAATTCATGGTTTACTATGACGATTCGACGTACATTGCGACGTCGATTGACCTACAGATTAACAAGTCGAAAGGCTGCTACATAATGTTTCTCGAATTGTTGTAATTCGACAAATTGTAGTTTTATAAAACATCCAATTCAGCGTCACCGATCCGAGCGTAACAATTCAATTTCTTTCACTGTTCAGAAAAAAGTGCACCAAAAGAAGTTTTCACTCCAAGTTTAAAAATGTGTTAAGCATACTCTGTGCAAAAAAGCCTATAACATTGAGGATTATTTGGAAGTGTTTTTAAGGAATTGTATTTAAATAATGTTAACGGGGATGATTGTATCTAGTGTAGCGTAACCTTAAGTTGAAAACTCTGTTATTTAAGCAAACCTATTTTGAAAAGAATAAATGTGGAGTTTCTTTGTTACTTTCTTCTCCGCATAATCTATTAATTCACAGACTAACAGCTTTGGCGTTCCTTAAGTAAAAATTTTGTTTTTATAGTGAATAAAATTCTTGACTTTGACTTTTTGACTTTAGCTCATTGTGGCCATTTGTGGCCAGCTGTATTTCTGGTAGTAGACACTTACCTGTTTAGTGCGCGGTTTGGCGGTGTAGTGGGCGGCCTGTCCGGATCTGGGTCTATACATTCTGTGTCACAGGCCCCCGGCAGTGATGCAAGTGAGACTTAATATATTTTCCCGGTGAATTTATCGGAATGCGCGATCAGCTTGCCGTCTGGGCTTTGATTCTACTCGTGAATGGTCGGATCATCGGATGGCAGTAGTTTTCATTCCATTGACGCCTCTAGTTCACACGCATTAATGCAACGAATCCTTAAAGTCTCAGTGTAATAAAAACATTTGTAAAAGTTATTTTAGTAGTTTATGCAACTGTCATATAATGAAGGGTATTAAAACACGAGTGTGAGTTTATGAAACGAGTGCAGCGAGTTTCATAATAGTAACGAGTGTTTTAATACCCGTGTTATATGCAGTTGCATACACTACTTTATCTTCACTAATGCAATTAATCAAACAACAAATTTATTAAATTAAATTCACGCGTACGTGTATAATCACAGTGATTTTGCCGCCATTAAAATTTAACCAATGAGAGCGCAGCTGCGCGCTTCAATAAAACGCGACCAACCTGATTGGCCCTGCAATCAAGTTGGTCGCGTTTTATTGATGTTATAATGAGATTTTACGATATCGATGTGAATATTATACCATCATGTGAAATTGCTTAAATTGAGTGTTTTGTTGTCTGCGCTATAACAGTAGTAATTATAAGTCAAGTATTGAAAACATAAGTAGAATGTTACAACATTAGTGTAGATAAAAAATTTTATAGCACAGTTATCAGTTTAATATAGGCAAATAATGCTCTTTATGCAGAAGGTGTAGTTTTTGCATCGAAATGCTTTTGTCAGACTTATACATTTAATTATTATTATTAATTATATAGTATAATTAATTATACAGAATTATACAACTATATTGTTAGGAATCCGAGCCACAGATATATAAATATTATTTAATCATCATCATTAGGCCGTCACTGCCCACAGCTCGGCTGTCCCAAAAATAGACACAGTAAGGGACTTTTTTTTAAGCTGAGAAACACCTTGGAAACACCCCTATTGGGTACTAGTTGGTTCCAGTAACCAATAGTAGAAATACTTATCACGGTTTTGAAAAAAAAATGTCCCTTAATGTGTTTCTTTTTGGGACATCCGAGCTAGGTAAGAGACCCTTTCTTCGTATACGCCATATCTTACGGTTCCTCGCCATCCGTAGCTACGAATCAGAGTTTAATAATAAATAAAATTGTTTTATATCGAGCGTATGTGGGGAGAAAGGCCGGTAAGGGACGTCCCAGCCGGACATAATTCAACCAGATAGGGGATGTACTAGCAAAGGGCAATATAAAAAGTACCCGCAACCGGCGTGCGTGCGTGCAACGACTGATGAATATTCAGGAAGCAAAAGTGATCTGTCAGGATCGTGGCAAGTGGTAGTCCCTGGTCTCTGCCTACCCCTCTGGGATAAAAGCGTGAGTTTATGTAGGTATGTAATATTTTTTTAATAATTAGCAGTTATCATGAGTATCAAACAATTGCATCCAAACCTACTCGTCTTATTTATGAAAACACGATTAATTAAAACACTCCTCATCATCATCATCATCATCATCAACCCATTATGTCCCCACCGAGGGGCACGGGTCTCTTCCCTGAGGAAGGTATAGGCCATACTCCACCACGGGGGCCAATTCCGGATTGGTGGAGGCTTGTAGACTAGTGGCTCGTGTACTGTCAGAAGTTGTCAAGCCGCCCTAAGGCCTCTGACTTCTCTGACACTCCTCAGAGGCACTTTAAATAGTCTGTGGTTAAGGAAAAATCGTAACCACATATTATTTAAACAGCCTCTAAGCAGTCTTTTCGAGGAATCGTGTTTTTATAAATAACACCGCTTTTTATTTGAACTGATACTTTCCTGAGTAGGTAATGTATATTATTATGAATGTTATGAAAATGCTTGCTACTATTACATTTATACCAAGACCTAAAACCTGTGTCCGAGAAAAATGGGCATAGACCAGGGTTGGCCAGTGGCCACGTTCCCAACAAACCTCTACTACTTACTATTAATAAATTAAGTCAGGTCTAAACGCAACATAGATCGATCCCATTGTGCGAAGTATCGAATATGTTGTAATTGACTCTATACAACCAGTGGAAGCCTTTATATTGCGGTATAAATGGTCGTATAAAGGCTGTGTAATTGATCGATGATGTCACGTTGAACTTGTACTTATAGTGTGACTACTATATTACCTGGGGCCCATGTCGTACTACAATTCATGGTGCAATCACAATAAATAGATTGCAAAGTTGATTAACTAAAGTAAGGTAAAGTAAACATTATTGGTTGTCAAATGAATTATGTTACTTCCTACTTGCTAAGCACAGATTAACAGTACGAAGATTCGGGTGTACAAGGAATAATTCCGGCAAGAAAACAGAAATTAGACAAATATTTGACGGAAGATGTGAAGCAAAAAATTTCCACTGCTTTAATTACGAAGTTAGCTAATGCGATGGATCGCTAATTTTAGTAACAGACGAAAACAATTTGGACAGGGAGTTTCTATTTCAAACCAGGTAACAACTACTGTATGCTACCGGATACTGCTCAGAATTGGGATAAAATTAATTTATCAGAACCAGCAGCTTTTGAAAATTTGATGACACCAGACATTTCTCAGACTTGGGACGTTATTAGTTTGCTAGAACCCTCATTTGAGACATGTTCGTACACACCTTACTCTACGCAGATTACTTTCGAAGCTGATATTAACATTGGTCCTAAACGCACACCCAAATGAAGACACACCCAAAATCAATGATGAGATCGTTTTAAAATCTGTCTCCTTCATTGATCCTTAACGTATCGTGTTGCACAATAACAAGTAGTTAACGGTCTCGATTGTCAATTTAGATGACATTGACGTTCTCACATCTACTCCTACTAAGGAAAATTCTGAAACAGGACCAAAAAAAACATCACTACACCCGAAAACAATTTTACTACAACCAGAAAGAGAACTCGACGATGCATTGCTAACAAGCTCAGCACATCCTTATAAAAAGAAGATGACATGGATATGGACAGATCCTCACCAAGTATTGTTACAATCTCAACTGTTAATATGAATCGTGAAAATATGCAGCATGAAAATGTTTCTGACCCCCAAATGCCGTGTAAACGAATAAATGCTATTGAAGTATTTAGCGACACAAAACAAGAATAGGTCGAGAGACTAAAAATTAACGAATCCAAATTTGAACATTTACAGCAGTTAAAAAAGGTCATGGAAGTGGATTACCTTGAATTTTATGATGCTATTCCTTATGAATAAATCTTCCGAATAAAACCCTAAAAGTCCGATTTATTTTAGCAGATAGTGCTCAAACGAAAGCTAATGAAAGAGGAGAGTTAAAGTAGTTAATTTGGTTTCAATTATTTAAAATTGTTTTGTTTTAAATGTTTATGTTGTCTGGAAGAAATTACTTTTAGTAATAAGGCCGCCAATTGTACTGTACTATGTTATTGTTAAATTCTCATATGTAATTCCTGGTGTACATACAATAAAGAATATTCTATCTATCTATCTATCTATGTTATTTAGTTTATGATGTTTTTTTCAAACTTCAAAGAGCCTACATTATAAAAATTTAAATCTGTAAATACCAGACTACGTTTATGGATCGTCATCATCATCATCGGCATACGCTTGTCCACTGCTGGACATAGGCCTCTCCTATTGCACGCCACTGAGCACGGTCCTCGGCTACTCTCATCCAGCTCTTACCGAAGCCTTGCGAAGATCATCGCTCCACCGAGTCTGAGGACGTCCTACACTACGTTTACTGATCCGCGGTCTCCACTCCAGAACTCGTCTACCCCATCGGTTATCAGTTCTTCGGGTGATATGACCGGCCATATCAGCGGCAGCACTTCAGCATGCTGATTCGGTGGTCTATGTCGGTGATCTTCCGACGTCGGTACTCCGTGTTGGTGGTTCTTCAGTAGGGTTTTATCGTCGTTTTTGAAGAACAACACGACAACACTCTTACTCTGCGCCTCCGAACGCAGGACAGCATTAAAGATGTTCTGTAGCTCTTTCATAACAGGTTTACCGCCAGACTTCAGGAGCTCGATTGTAATACCGTCCTCTCCAAGGGATTTTCCATTTTTAAGCTGTTTAAGACCGATCCCGATTTCATCCAGGCTGACTTCTGGCAAGTCTTCAGTAGAGTGGCGTATCAATGTAGCTCGGGAATCCTCATTTTCGGGATCAGGCCGAGAGGCATGCTCTGGTTTAAGAATAACTATTTATAATTATAATAAATATTGTTACCGACGATTTTGCCAAAGGAGGCTGTTTTGTTTAAAAATTTATAAAATGTTTGTAGGTAGTAAAATTATTAGTGTTTTAATACAATAATTTAAAAAAATATGTATATTGCATTTTCTTGTAGCAAATCACGTAAAACCTTTTTTAACTTTACTATTTTATAGGCAAAACTCGTAACTCCATATTTAATGACATAGGTATTGACAGTTTTAATTTATTTTACTATTGTAATCTGATTGATACGTTTAACTTTAGGTGATAAAAGTCAAAGTCAGAGCAAGCCTTCATACATAATATTTCCGTGGTGAAGTTTTTTGCGCCTCCTGTAAAGTTTGGTTCAACGGATTTAAGAGGGTTGCGACTTTAGCCGACGAATTGTCATTATAAACTATGAATTGGTAATAAACTATGGTGTAGTTTTATAAGCCCCGGCCCTGGCATACATTTTGTTTAGTATTTTCTAAGGTCAACCCGAGCACTAGTGTAGGAATGAGAAGGCTTCAGTAGAATAACAATAAGACTATTTATTTTATAATATACAACAAAAGCCGTGTGGCACACTTCAGATGTACGACGCGAGGGGGCGCTCCAATCGAGTCATCGTTCCTTTTTCAACAACTAGACATAATAAAAACTGAATTTTCATGGATATTTACTCGTTTATTTTTTTCATTTTACAATTTTCCGACATTTCGGTACTTTTGCAAGTGCCGTGGTCTCGGTTGACTGAGGTGACAGGCATCTTTTTGAAAGCATTAACTGTTAGTATACTACCCTCGGCAAAAAAATATTAAGTTACGTTCCAACAATGTTTTGGATTTTTTTTTATTTAAATTGGCAAAACAATAATTTTATATAAACTCAAAAATATTTATTATTAGTTATTGAAATTAAAATTATATCTACAATCGCACTTCTAGCAAGGGGGTCTCATGCACTTAAGTACCGGTTCCCATGCTGTAACTATGTTCCAACCACAATCTCTGTTGAAATTTGGATGCCGGCGGATCTCTATTGCCTCGCGTATCATCCTAGGAAAGAAACGGTCCTCTCGGGCTAGTACTTGAACTTTATCAAAATGAATGAAGTGGTTGGTACCGTTGAGTGTATGTTCACTGACTGCAGATCTACCAGAGCGCTTATGTTTCATGTCCGCGATATGTTCCTTCACCGGTGCAGCTATGGTACCTACGCTTAGTTTGACCAATGTACGGGGAAACCACATCCACAGTCAAGCTTGTATACTTCTGCCTCCTGTAAGGGAATCCTATGCTTGACACTTCATATGAATTGTTGTATCTTTCTTGGTGGTTTTGATTGAAGCGCGTTTCAAAATAATCCCAATTTTGTCAGTCCCTCCTTTTACAAAGGGCAGAAACGCTGGAACTCGCTCGACTGTGTCTGAGTTTGACACGTCCACTGCGACGGATGCGCGGAACTTGCAGCTTGTTTGCACAAACTCGTTTGACATTTTGCCAAAATATTTTTGGAGCGTAACTTAATAATTTTTTGTTGAGGGTATTAAAGTAACAGTTAATGCTTTTAAAAAAAATGTCTGTCACCTCCGTCTACCGAGACCATGGTACTTGCAAAAGTACCGAAACGTCGGAAAATTGTAAAATGAAAAAATAAACTGGTAAATATCCATGCAAATTCAGTTTTTATTATGTCTAGTGCTCGACCGTGTTGACCTTAGAAAATACTAAACCAAATGTATGCCAGGGCCGGGGCTTATAAAACTACACCATAGTTTATTACCAATTCATAGTTTATAATGACAATTCGTCGGCTAAAGTCGCAAACCCAACAGTTTTCACAAGCTTTACAAACAGTTTTGCACAAACAAGTTTTGCGTTGTCTGCGCATGTCTTGTAGATCAGCTTCCTGTTTCATCTTTGCTGACCTTATCCTCCAAATCTAATTAAATTTAGTAGCTTATCAATAAGCCCAGTGCAAGCTTTTAAGATAAATCATACTCGTAGTATTAAGGTAGAGATACTGTCAAATTTAAACTAAAAGGCAGACAAAATTAACGCAAAACGTGTACCTGCGGTTATTAATCGATACATGATCAAATAAATTAAAATGGCTGGCTCTATTGTCAATTGTCAACTCGACGCCGGCTATTCCGGCGCTACAGAAGCCAAGATAAGTGATAAAATTAATAATTATAAAGTCGAAGACTTGATTAATGACTTACCGACAATAAGTAGCCCGTTAGCGCATTGCTCTTAAAATGGACGGCGTAATACTGAACTGAGTCAGAGACCTTTTTTGTGTTCACTAGTACCTTTACCACAGTGACTTTGCAAATTTGTTATCAAATACCATCAAGCCGGAGGCACACAATGTCGACCAAATAGGAAATGTATAAGCGAAGGGTAAAATAAATAGTAGGCATCCGAAACTAAAGAGGTTTCCCAGGATAGCAGGGAAAGGCAAATCCTTCTCTATTGGTGCCTTACCCTCCGGGATACAGTTTATGTAATTGCAACTGAAAACATCTGTAGGAGTGTTAACAATAGATTTGCGGTTATAAAAACACGTTTCATTAAAAAACTCCTCAGAGCCTGTTATAATAAGGGGAAAGACGTGATCACCGAATATTAAAACTGCCTCTGAGAGGTGTTTTAGAGGGATCGTAGTTTTATATACGAAAGTAAGGTTAACACCGTAAGTTTGTGGTAATGTATTAATCACGCTTAATATAGTTACTGGAAGTAAAATCTTGCCTGATAATATTCTTTGGAGAAATAATTCTAGGGTCAGCGGACTAAAACACATAAGTCAAAAATACAAGTTTTTGAGTCAGTGAAAAAAAGCTATCATATTATTACTCTAATAACATTTTTATTAACTTTTTTGCATTGACGTAGAGCTGTCATGAAACAATAGGAATAGAACATACATGTATTTTACAAAACTTGAGCAAACTGATGTTTTAATTATTAATGTTCAATAGAATAATAATTTAATGAAAATTTTACTTATCTGCTTTAGTGCGCCGATCCTAGAATTTACATCACACCTATAATTTTCGAATATCAGCTTTCAAAATCAGTTCAAAGACGTACACACATAATTAAGCGTTATTTTGCTGCATCGTGATTAGCAATAACATACCACAGAAAAAGTGCAGCTTTTCAAAAGTTGCAATGTTCAATAAGACTAACCACGGCTTGTAACCAACACAACGCTGAATGATTACGCTTTTAGAGTAATTTTTACACACTTTTTGCCAGATTTAATGCATTTAAAGCCATGTTAAGGTTATTCTATCCTAACAATAAGTTGTCACGATTTAACGTGTTTACAGTATTTTACATCGTAGACTCACAAAAAAATTTACAGGTCAAAAATAAAGATTTTCAATATGCTAGATAGCATAATCACACTGAATATTTAGCGGAATACATATCGGCAAGCGCAGCGTAGGACGACCAGCCACAAGATGGACAGATGACCTCATCCAAGTGGCAGGAAGGCGCTGGATGCAGGCCGCTTCCAACCGGTCTTTTTGGAAATCCATGGAGGAGGCCTATGTCCAGCGGTGGACTTCTTGTCGCTGAATGATGATGATGATTTAGCGGAGTATTTACGAAATATCGCCTTTATTTAAAACTTTTATGTATACTTATTATTGTGTAGAGTTCAAATTTATTTTGATACACCGCTTATACGTAGTAAGTACGTAATATTTTATAGTGGAAGGTATAGTTCCTGCAGTAAGGAACATCATTTTGCTTTAAACGTGCGCCGTAACTCAGCTATACAGCAAAGAACTCGTATCTCCCAAGTAGCGCCACTGACATTTATAGCAATCTTAAAATTCAATGTAGAACAATATAATATCGTAAAATCGACGTTTATAGTTCCTTTGACATGATTATTTCCATTGCTCGCACTGGGTGGCTGTAGTTCTTACTGCGGAACAGAAACGTTAGTCATGCTTCTAGGGCATATGGTTAGTTGACAGCTCATCAAGCCTTGCAATTTCGTTGCAAAGTTGTCCACAACGCAACTGGGTAAAGTCCATGCATGTTAAGATTAACTTGCTGTCAACTGTACAATCTAAAGCAGATCCACCTATACATTTTAGCTGCAAAATCACTTCTGTAACGTAAGAGTAGAGTGCACGGTTGGTTAATGTGCTGTTGACAGTAGGTATGTATGTTTTTCTATAACCAGAGGCCAAATAACTTGACCGATTTTGCTTGACTGCAATAGGTAGTGGGTCATCTTGAGCGTTAATGTGCATAATACATCACTTACAAATTGACAAAACAATACCTCCAAGTTGCTAAATAAATAGTCTTAAGTAAAAAACTTATTACCAGAACGAAAAAGAGTATTTAGCACGCTGTCAGCATTAAGTTTGCCTTTCTACTTTTATTTATAAGTTTATTTTTATGTATTTTATGTGACATGTTTTTATACTTTAGTAACAACAAACCTTATTATTTTTCTTAATAACCTCAAAAGTAAAAGTTTTGTTATAATTTTAATAATGCAATTAGTTTGCAATGTAGAGACATCAAAACCTTTTATAGGAGCTCTACTCTCGAGTCACGCGAATAATTTTGATCAAGTTATGCTGTCACGTTGATCATAAGTACTGGCAACGGCGAGCATTCCAAGCATTTCTTTTTGTCGAAGATTCAATCATGGCTACATTAAAAAAAATAGATCGTTTGCTATCCCTGAGGCTGATGGGAATTTAAGCCGTTGAGATGGGAGCTAGAATAACTACCGGAATATCTCCGAACGCTCGTGATTGCTTGCCTCTTTGGAGAGTCCCCGTGCCCTTTTACATCCTCGTCCCGCATTTCGCCACGGTAAATGAAATCAAATCGTCCAATAATTCAAATTTGCATGGCGATAAGGAAGCTCCCGTCTCCAGTGACCCCCACATCGTCTAGGCATTAAATGAATTCGCATAGAGCATAGCGAGCTTGGGAAAATTGTTTCTTTATTGCGGTTATTGGCAATTCGTTGCGCCAGTTTGCTTTGCTGGGAACGCTTAGCAGACAAGGGCTTGGAAATTATTGTTCTTTTAAGCGCCGCTTCATCGTAGGAGGGCTGGTAGCTTTGTGTATCGGTCTCTATTCAACAGTACCGTACGTACGTACTGTATCCGTACGAACAGTTGACAGCGTATCAACCTTTGAATACTTGCACTCTAATCAGTTACGTCAAGGACGTATTTGCAATGAAAAATGTCAAAGTTAACCTGCTGTCAACTGTGTACAGACTTTTTACAATGGATCGTAAGTTCAGAGTTCAACAAATTCGCAAATATAAAGTTGACATCACATCAATCTTGCACTCAGTTACGGGCGATATTATAACAAAAATGTCGACTACAAAATTATCAAACATAAAACGAGGGCCTCACCAATATGCAATAACCGATCTATTAATCAGTCATTAAGCTAACATGGCTAAATCTTCTTCTTAAAATACGTCTCCATCATTGGAGTTTGGCGTCACACTCTCAAAAAGTATGATGCATAATTACTGGAGTTATCTTTTATGGACGATGACATCTTAACATTTTTATGGGGTTCAGTGACACACATTATAAATTCCACTACCAGCAGTTGCATTAATAAACCTTTGGTTATATTTACAGAAGTGGGTTTGACTTGGTGCTTGAGAAATTATGTTTACTATTGTCACACTACCAAACTCTATTATCTTTTGGCAAACTTAAGTATGAACGTATCTACCTTTCCACCTTTGTCTCGTACAAATTACACTGAATACTGCCATCAAGGGTTCAAGTCCCGGCATGGGTGGATTTTTTAGCCTCTAAATAGGTTTTTAGAATATGAAGGAGAGTTTTTTGTACTGGTACGAGAAGAGAAAAGTTAATTTAGAACAAGAATAACGTCACTACATTTCCTTCCGTGGATGTCGTAGAAGGCGACTACGGAAACCAATGACCAGGAGACGGGCAGCAGCGTCTTCCTGAGATCCCAGCCGCATACTGCGATCGCCAACCCGCCTGCCAAGCGTGGCGATTATGGCAAAACCCCTCATGGTTATGAAAACCACGAAGGAGGCCTATGTCCTGCAGTGGGCGTCAAATGGCTGATGATGATACTGGTCAACGTGAAGTTACTGAGGTATCCCAGCTTCTCACTATCGACTCTGAGATCGCCCTTGAGTGCGATGTCATCTTACTGTTTTGTTTCCAGCGACATCTTGCAATATTGAGTAACTACAAGAGATTTCAGAAGTAAGAGCGATTTTTAATATGGCCCGAAGTAATTTTAAGACTTACTATGGTACTTTATTTAGTTAGTATTGTACTTGAATGTATTAGTTTAAGCCTTATTAAATATTCAGTAGTCTTCCAAAGCCCTTGTAACAATTATTTTACGTAACCCGCAGCAAGATGTCTCTATTACAAATAGATACACAAAGACTGTTTGTCGACGGAATTGGGTTACACTTGAACTCCTTTCATATCGCCAGTGAATAATTTTCAAGCAGCTCACCTAATCATGTTTTTATACGGCTTATTTTCCGGGTAGTAAGATAAATAATATAATAAAGACTGGCCAAGTGCGTGTCAGGCCAAGCGCAATGTAGGGTTCCGTGGAAAGCGGGGTTTTATCTGCTTTACCGAACTAACAACCTCATCAACGTAATGTTCAATTGATTTTATGCGAAGTTTTCCTTTTATAAGTTGGTCGCCTATTACTCGTTAACTCGTATAGCCTTCTTAGCCGTGATAGTTGTCCTTTTAAGTTCATTATATGTGCTACTACCCTGAATTTTTTCACGTTTATACAATCAACCGTTTATTCTGGAGAGGGGGAGGGGACACCCTACTCGGACACAAATTTGCGCTTTAAAGCTTAATATATCACAAACGGAACCCTAATTAAAAGAAAATACCTTCCTACACCTAGAATATTTTTAAACGACCAATCCAACGATACCTCACACTATAGAGTAGGAGAGAAAAAAAAATTAAAATACCTTAATGTAGGTGTAGGGGGTACCCCCAAAAAAAATCTTTTTATGATTTTAGTCGACCCTTTTGTCGGTGTGATTAATATGTGACATACATGTCCGTCTGTCTGTCCGCGGCTTAGCACAGAGACGACAAGTGCGAGAAAGCTGAAATTTGGCAACGATATGAAATGGCTATGAAAGAAAACTCATTTTTGCTGAATACGTAAGAAAAATACATATAATGAACGACTCTAACCTGCACTTGACCGGTTTTTACACACAGCATTTTATACCATGAGTGGTTAGAGCTATCGTGGCTTTTTGCATTCAAAATATTCAGCGAGTTGCGAAACTTGCCAAAGCAGGAAGATTTCTGGTTCATCTCTTCTCATCTGACAAAACGCAAAATCACGTTATCAAAATTCCATGAAAACCATTTCCGTTACATATTGTAAACATTTCTGTTTAAACATTCAAAGCAGTTGCAGCATTGCATAATGTTCAGCTTGCACGCCTATCACGAACCAAACGCAGTTATACGCACGATCTTATTAAAAGTCGAGTTGATACAAAAACAGTTTTAAAAAATTATTTTACTAAGTACCGAAAAGTGTACCAGGACTAGCAGTAACCTTAGCTGGAATTCTTGCTCTTGGAGTGTTTAGTTATTGACGGAAAAAAATGTATGGAAAAGGACACGGTATGAGTTCTGCGAATGTGCTACCACCGCTGAAGGATAGACAAGTAACTAAAAATGAAACACGATGTTTGACAAGTTTCAAAATTGCGCCTTTTACAAATAGTACAGTAAAGTACTCTTACAGCTTTCTACTTTGGGCGAAAATTGTTGAGTACTTATGTAAAGACAAAGACAAGGCTGCCACAATAATGGCTTGAGCTAGCGTGGTAACCTATTTATTAATAAAAACATTTTTATTTTTTTTTTACTTTTCGTCGGATTTACGATAGACACTTCGACAAGGCGTTGTTGCCACGGCGCCGGCGGCGCCACAAACGCGGACTTTCCGTTTTGAAACTCACTTCTGGTTCTAGCTGTCAGGTTGTCGTTTAGGAGTAGGCAGTCAGTGCATCGTATATCATCATCTCCGTGATAAAGAAGAGACTGAAAGGTACTATAAGCTCAAGTTTTGTAATCAAATTATGAAAACCCGATATTTTCATCCTTTTAAAAAATAATCCGGTAAAGTACTGTCTCAGCTTTGTACTAAAATAGTCCGGTAGTTATAGAAAGATGAAGTTTTCTGGTGTGTACAATAAAGTGTTCTAATCTAATCTAAAGACAAAGAAAGCCACCACAACACAGATTTGACGTAGCACGTTACAAACGACACTGCTTGTAACATTTTTTTCAACAAAAAAAGTAAAAGTAAAGCAAGAAGTATTTAAAAACCACACAAGATTAAAAAAAATGTGTTCGTATACTTTTTTTACTTTTCGTTGGATTTACGATAGACCCTTCGACGAGGCGTTGTTGCCACGGCGCGGCGCCGCAAGTAAGCGTTGCCGTTCCGTTCTGACACTCGCTACTGGTTCTAGCTGTCATGTCGTCATTTAGGAGTAGGCAGTATATCATCGTCTCCATGACATGGTGTAAGGCGGGAGAGAGTAAGATGACCGTCAATTAAGATGTGATACTTATCGTTTGCCATGTACAATCGTTAGCAGGGAAACTTTTTGGTTGCGAAGTAACTATTAACGTAACTGAATAGAGTGCACTTTTGTAGAGGTTGATGCGCCGTCGACTGTACCTCTAGGTTGGCACAAACATTGTTTTTATTCAAAATATTAAACATAGGGTTATTTCTAAAATGCGATATTCTTGAAACACCTCGATTAGAGTTTGTATATTTAGAACAACTGTTGTTCTATGAGTTTTTCTCTGGTTTTTTTTTTTTAAGATAAAGGTTTACATATTTTTTATTAAATTCGCGTTTTAATCACCCTACCTGAGTATATCATTGTCCTATATAAAATAATGTCCATTATATGTGCCACATATGGTATTAAGCATTATCTGACGTACATTAGGGTAAAAAGCGACAGTAAAACCGCGAAAATACATAAAAATCTCAGATAAAAATACATTTAAAAAATATAGTATATTGAACAAAAAGAATTCAAGAGTAATAGAACAAAATTTCTTATAAATGAAAAACTCTAACCGACATGTTTCAAGAATTGTGAATTTTAGTAATAACCCTGTATACTCACTTATAGATTATTTTTAGTACTCGAAATTGCGATTTGGACTATTTTGGTATGTTCAATACAATTACAAGCCTAACATTAACAACACCGTACCTCGTACCTCCTCACTTCCTGCTTCCACCTTTGACCCATTACCGAGAATCAATCTCAATCGGCGATCTAAAAACACATCAATGAATGGATCGATTTGCATCCCATTCTTCTCCCAGGGCGACAAAGAGACTGTGGTCCTATTATCTTGAATACATCCTACTGTATCTGAAAATCAGATTCGTTCGACTCTGGCATTTATATCAGTCGCGTTAAGAGCGCCAATGGTTTATTTTTACACGTGTTTGGGCGCATAATGTTGCGTAGACGGATATTCGTCACACATCGTAGGGCGCGCGCCGATTCAGGTCATTGGACATGTAAATGGGGCAGTTAGAGGTACCATTTTACACGATCCATCGATGGCTGAGCATTTAGAAGCAAACAATGCGTGAAATCAATCGGCTTGTGCAAAAACTTGGTGCACAGTTAATCGTAAACTCATTTAATTTATGATGCAGTAGACAGGTACTGTGTTATAAATTAAATCAATTTACGATGTTTAACCCGTGAATTCAATTAAATCCGAAGACTAAATTAAGTTCATAGATAAAATAAAGATGTTAATTTTAAAAGCCAGATCGCTGCGGAGCAGAAATTATTAGAAGTTTCTGAACTTCAATAACCTCTCGATGAAAATATCTGTTTTTTTACCATAATATTAGTCCAGTAACTTTAGCATGAAAACGGGGTCAGCCTCGGAATGAGAGATAATAAGCTGAATATTTTTGTATATACCTAAAGGTTTAAGGTATTTTGGCGTTGTAAATGTTGTACTAAAAGTCTCATCAAATCTCGTGTCTGCGTTTTAAATAATTCAAGGTCAAGGACTATCTTATATCTAAAAGAATCCGCTTTATTATTGAATTATTTTAAAATCACAGTCTTACTAACCCATTTAGGACATCAAGCCTTCTCTTAGAGAGAGAGAGTAAAAAATATGAAGAAGAAAAAAGTTAAAGTTGCGTTCAGAGCTTTTTTCAGCCTATTTTTTGGAAAATACGTCACGTTTAAGTATAAGTTTTAGGAACTGAACATTATTATGGGCGCTATTATTAAAGCGCAGAACCTTCTCTTTGAAAACATCTGAAGATCCTTCGACTAGACACATTGTTCCGGTTTGACAACAGAAACAAAACACTGGCGCGTGCGCTGCGTAGCGTATTCAAATCTAACCGCTTAGCCGTGTAATCGCCTTAGTCCAGCATATTTACTGGTAGAAGGTTGACTTGAAATTTCTACACTAATGGTGCATTCCTTTTAGGGTTCCGTACCTGAAGGGTGCCAAACGGGACCCTATCACAAAGACTTCACTGTCCGTCTGTCTGTCTGTCTGTCTGTCTGTCTGTCTGCCCATCTATCTATCTGTATGTCTGTCACCAGGCTGTATCTCATGAACCGTGATAGCTAGGCAGTTGAAATTTTCACAGATGATGTATTTATGTTGCCGCTATAACAATAAATACAATAAAATAAATATTTAAGGGGGCTCCCATAGAACAAACGTTGTCTAAAGACAGCGATCGCCATCTAGCGGCCATCTATGTAACCTTCACAGCGCCGATGTCATGTCGTTAAATGTCAATATTAAATTAAATTCTGAAATTCAATTTTTGTCTACTGTTGTACAGACAATATTACGGCACCCTTTGTGCGCGAGTCTGACTTGCACTTGGCCAGTTTTTTATTATATTTTAGTGTATTTTTTATAATTGTTTTTTGCTCTTTACAATTTTTATAGATATATGTGAGTGCACAAGTGTTAACTTTGAGGTATTGTCGTTTGTGCCTGCTGTAACGAGCTGAGTTTGAAATTAATTGTGGTAAAATTGCTGGTAGGTATATTTTTATATTATTTTTGTTGCACTAAACCGTACTGAGAACAATTTTAAAAACCTATTTATAGGCTAAAAATGCCACCCATGCCGGGACTTGAACCCGTGACCTCTGACTAACCGTGCCAGCGCTCTCCCAACTGAGCTAATGGGCAAGTGCAGGCATTGGTGAAATTTCGAGCCTCTTTATAGTCCACACAAATCTTTTTTGGCGGTAACGTGAACATAGTCACAGATCGTTTGCAGATCGCTTACTGTCTTTACAGTGTATGTGTGAGTAATGGACTAGGTACTTTAGTAATTGACTAATAGTAATTTACTACGCATCACACTACGTCAATTACTCACACATACACCGTAAAGACAGTAAACGATCTGTGACTATGTTCACGGTACCGCCAAAAAGATCTGTGCGGACTATACAAACTTCTCTGTATTACGTACATACAGTGACATGTGGCCGAAGTAATTTACATCACTTGCAGCTCCGAGTAACCCACTTTGCAGTTAGTTAAAAACCTAATGGGTGGAATTGTTAGCCTATTTTTATTAGCCTATTAACCTATACTTTTACTTAACTACTGTAGAGCCAAAAGAAAGGGTTATGATTTTAGCAGTCTATGTTTGTATTTATAGATGTTCCACCGCAGCGCCTAAGCTTTTTGTCCGATTTTGACGAATGTCTTGTGGATTTATTATTATGGTCCCGGTTACATAAGCTACAGTGGTGATACAAATAAATAAATTTTACATGAACAAAATGAATACGGATATTTAAATTAAAAAAGTGGGGGTCCCTGAATTTTGGTTTTTGTTATCGTTTCTAGTGGAATATCAAATGAAGAGGAGACAACTCTGAATTCGTATTTTTTTATGTAGTCTAAATACGTCACATTGCAGGCACAGGTCTTCTCTCAGAGAGAGAGTATGGGCTTAATTGGCACGCGTGCCCACTTGAATTGTCATTTTCAAGCGCTGAGGTATGTGAACAGCTTAAACACTTAGGTTTCCTTACAATGTTTTTTTCTGTAAGACTGTGTCCTAAATAAAATAAAAAAATGAAATAAAATGTTTCGTACTAGTAAGTACTACAATATTAAAATATTCCAAGCAACAAAAATCTATTTTACTGTATTTTAGCGTTTATGGTTTCTACTAGCGCCATCTAGTAGTCTGGTTTTAGACTTTTGCTTGTATTAGTACCTAATTATTTGATGTATGACAAATTTATCAAATCCTCATCACCCTTTTCGAAATTATCGCTAATCTAATCAATCTAATCATAAAAGAATTAATAAATCATTATGTCATTGTAAAACGTGCAAAATTTGAGGTTTATGTATTTTTTATGTTCTTCCAAGTATACATCAACAATACCATTCGAATGAAGTGAGTTGTGTCTGACGATTGAGCAATACTTCGGCTCTTTTTATTTTGTGCCTAAGCTGCGGAAACACAATGTAAAGACAGCTTTAGCGGAAAGATGATTGATTGGTCACCGTCTGGCGTCGAGGTAAATAACCCTTTGCCACCTTTGGATTGGGGGACATCCGTAGCTCTTAAGCGAAGATAACTGGTTAAAATAATTATATAGACACACCAGCTGACTCGAAATGGGCAAATGTTGTTTTTCCATGTTAATTAGCCTACGACCTATTCTTAAACCTACCAAGTATACACGAAAATTCATAAAAATCGATGAAGCCGTTTCGGAGGAGTTCAATAACAAACACTGACACGAGATTTTGATATATTAGATAGATAAAGAGTGGTGGTGGCGATAGAACGCTGTAGGTTCAAATCCCAACAAGTACCAGACATTATTTTCTAAGTTACGTGCGTTTGCAAAATTTAGATCTAATGATAATACCACTCACTAACTGTGAAGGAAAACATCGTGCGAAAATCTGAGTGTTTGAGGTGTTCACATACCTTACCGGTTGATTCGCCAATCTATGGTGGTCACATGTGGTGATTAAGCCCATACTCTCTATCTGACAAAAGGCTGCTAACGCGATAGACAAAAAAGTCTAATTAAAAAAATTACATTAATGACATCCGAAATATTATCACATTGTACGATTATCAATCTTCCGATTGAGTGCAATAGCTTTTGCAAACTCACAGAAGCTACTTTCTTGAAAATTGAGGAAATATAGCATGGCATACGCAGATGTGCCACTAAAGGGCACAATCTTTCTCTCAGAAAGAATAAGCGCTTTATTACTTCAGAAACTATAATGATTTTACAATGTTTTCCCTCACTGTTACAAGACTTAGTGCAAACCAAATTAAGAAGTCCGAGAAAAGATAAGGCCATATCTAATATTGTAAAACATAAAATATTTATTATATCTGTGCCTGTATTTTCTCCAAATAAATAAATTAAATTAAAATTATTATCATACTGTAATGTAATGCAAATAAAGAATTTTGTATTTTTGTATTTGTATTTTGTATTGTAATTTCGCAATACTCCCAATTTCATGACCAGCACATATATTTTGGGCACCGAATCCAAATTATACTTCTACAATATTTACATGTATCATCATCATCATCAGCCACTTAACGCCCACTGCAGGACACAGGCCTCCCTCATGGTTTTCCTAACCATGAAGGGTTTTGTCATAATCGCCACGCTTGGCGATCGCAGTATGCGTTTGGAATCTCAGGAAGACGCTGCTGCCCGTCTCCTGGCAATGTATTTCCTTAGTCGCCTTCTACGACATCCACGGAAGGAAATGGAGTGACGCTATTCTTATACTTGCCTACATGTATACATACTTATAATTATTTAAATTATTTCTAACTTTTTAGTGCTGTAGTGTTTCGAAGTCGGTTTTTATTTTTTATTTAATTTAAATATACTGTTGACAGCTCATGAGCCTACTTTATTCGGTTACCTTACGGACGTTTACCTAACTGGTACAACAAAGCAGTCTGTGGTAAATGTTGATCGGCTACTGTATACTGTAGGTATACAACAGAAACTTATTTACATAAAAGGCATAATGCCACAGTATATTCTACTCTAAGTTCTTTAATAAAGTGGGCGGTTAGGTTACAGGTTAAGACGGTAAGTAGTCTGTCGATACACAGCACATGGATCTTCACACAGACAGTCTGAAATCAACTCTATGTCTTTGCTATAAGGACATGCGAAAGTAAAAAGTGCTTAGGTTGACCTGTTGTAGCCCGTATAATATCACACTAGGCGGCTCTCCATGAAGTAAATTAGCGAGACGTTTGTACATCCTCCGTAATCCGCTCATTTACCGCCTACATACCGGTCGTGGAACAAATAAATTGTCAGCATGGTCACGATGATAATAAAAACGGCCTGCAACTCTGATATACAGTGGACAGCTTAGCTGGTACACAAACTCGTAGGTACATAAACTGAAACAAAATAATATATATATTTCAACATAAATAATTTACATTCTGTGTGTTTAATGTCAAGGTAAAATGTTAGCCGATACCTTAGGGTCGAGTTGTAGTGGAGATATAGACAGCGAAAACGAACTCCACTCTGACCGTCTTTTCTCAAATCATAATAAGTCTAATACGTAAGTTGGTACGAGGACCAACGCCGCCTGTACCCGGCATGAGTAGGCAGAGACCAGGGTTGGCCACTAGCCACGATCCTGACAGACCTTTTTCGCTTCATCAACATTCACCACACCTGCCTATTTCGGGTACTTTGTTGGCCCTTCTTTTAAATTCAATTTCACGCTATGAGTAAGCCATCAGCCCACATTCATCCACTGCTAGGCCTCTCCCGAGGCTTAGCGTCCTCAGGTTTGCCTCAGTTCGTCCGGTGCCACTGTGGCGGCGGTCCCACGCTGCGTTGCTGGTTTGTGGTGTCAACTCGAGGGCATTACCCCACCGATTTTATTGGTTCTTTGGAAGAATTAAACAGTCCACTGCTACTTCAGTTTGTTAGATTGTGATATCTGAGTAAAGTTCTCGTCGTTGTGTTGCTGAAAATCCGAAAAAAATCTAGAATGGATGATGTAATTTGAAATTTTGAGTTGATAGACATAATGAAATAAAATAACAGTAATGGTGTAAAAGTATTTGCACCGTGACACTACCCGGGAGCGTCCAGTAATTGTTTTTTTTTTTTTAATTTAAAAAAATATCTTATAGGTTTTATTTTAAATTAAGGTTTAAAAAAAATTACGCAAAAAAATTTGTCGAAAGTTAGAGTCGGAAGTAAGTTGTAAAATTAGAATTTAAAATTGAAGTCTTAAGTAATGTCGATGTGGGTCTATAGATGTTGTGAAATAGAATCTATTCTTACATGATAACTAAAATTAAAATTAAAATCCAATAGATGGGCGATGGATGATAATTTAGGTGAAGATAAGATAAGATAAGATAATAATTTAATTTAGAAGGTGTGGATGATATTTACAATGTTATTTACATAAGGTGGTTTCGCGTTTATTCATCATCTATCACTCATCCCTAGCATGCATCATCTAGCATTGTCCTCAGTCTATGTTAAGATGAGGACGTCGTTAATTTTAGACAAACCTATTTTATTTTATAGGTTTTTCGAAAAACCGGCATAATTTAATATAGGCTTATTTATTGACGAGTTACCACCCGCTGGTATTTGGTAGTGGCGGGGCTTCGTTTCGTCACAATCTGTTCTGCTATGACTATTTACAGCAAAATTACATTAGGTGTTTAATACCTGACGGGGTAAAATCCATCGTAGATTTGCTCGCAAGAGCTACGGTGTGGTAGATACCGTGAAGCGTTTGAAATAACTTGTTTGTTAGATTAGTTGACGTAGGCTTATTTAACGTGTTGACGCCGTACCTGACTAAATTTGGGTGAGATAATAAAATTGATTAGTAGATGCTTTTGAAGTTAATTGTTAATTTGTGCTTATAGAACGCACGAAGTGGTAAATAATTGGTGCTCTAAGTTTAGGTTACAAGTACACCAGGATAAAGAAGAAAAGAAAAGAGGTATATTTACAAGTATTTAGAAGAAGAAAGGAAGAAAAAAGAGAGAAGGAAGACAGGAAGAAAAAAGGTATAAAGAAACATCCATTAATTTAGAAACATCCATCGTGGATAGGTACAGTATTTTCTAGTCGACTGTTCAGGTACCTACTTAATATAAAATCAAAAAGGTAGTAAGAAAGGAGGTTAATGTTTTTATGGGGTGAGGATGAATAGTTTTTATTTTATAACCAAAGAGTTCCGCGTAGTTTTTCCTGTGGAGGTTTGTTTTAGAATTTGGAATTACGTGCGTAACTTGGAATAAAAAACATTAAGGTCGACCTGCTGTCGATTGTAACAGTCATTCTGGACTAAGGCCTGTCTGCCCAGTTCGTTGCGTTTCCGCGAGCAGTAAAACACCGGATAGAATAAACATGTAAGCATCGAGGTGATCCGTGAATAATAGCTGCATTTATGGCCTACACACGATACTAAAGCGATCTAAATAGATCTCTGTGTCTTTATAGTAAGAGTGTTTTACCAGTCTTATGCAGTAAGGGTCATACGAGAACTTCTCTCTGTTTTTTTCGGTTTGAATCTTATTTCAACTCTAACCCTCCACTATAAATCAGTAAAAAAGCTTAACGCAGTAAATATACGAGTAGGTATGTAAAAATTGAAGAATGTAAATAGTACCAAACTAAATATAGGAAACACATTTTTGCTAAGAAAATATGTGATAACATGTTTGAGGTGGTGTAGGACCTCGGTGCATTAAACTGACTCGCACTTGGCCGGTTAGACGCCGGCAGAGCTAGTCCGATAATTTTGACTTTCTTGTGAATAGCAACCTACGGACGTGCTTAAACGTGTGTTTTTCAAATTGTTTGCCTTGAATTAAGTGTCCTTTCATGTCGGAAAGGATTAAGAGGCGCGTGTTTAGACAAACAGGCCTCTTCATTTGCCCTTTAGCAGGCACGGCCTTAAAATCTCTAGTAAAATTAAATACACATAAGTATAATCCGGCGTGGCAGTCACTTCCTTCAGACGTATCGTCAGAGACAACTAGACGAACAACATTCATTCGATGCTCGTACTTACGATGCAAGTTATAAGAGTGTAAGTGAATAATGTCGTTGGTGTAGACGGGAGTTTTATATCTTCCTGTCCAGCGATCTTTATTAGTAAGAAGGTAAACATAGCAGTGCAGTGTCGCCTGTTTAGCTATAAATGTATTATATTTCTTCACCCAATGAAGAAGGCATCTTCTGACAATAATATATATATAATGCCCGCCACATAAAATTACCGAAAATCTGAGGATAAGTGTACGATGGACACGTAAGATATTTTTTTAATTTTACTTATTTGTTAATTTGATTAAACTAAAATCTGAAGAGCTCCTCTAGCGTCTCCCGCCAGTAGGAATCGAATTGAATCGTGTGATTTTAAAACAACACAAGTCACATGTGTTTTTGAAATAACACTTGCCCATTTTTTTTTATAAAATTATTTACACCTACCTATTGATTTACATTAGAAAAAAAAATTGTAGTTTATTCATACAGAAATCAATATAATATGCTAAAATATTGCTGTTGTAGATATTAGTATTTGAATAAAACAGTTTTTTCTAATTCCTGCAAAGTTGTAATGAAAGGACATGTGTCGTTTTAAAATCACACGATTCAATTATGTCTATGTATAAAGTAATATTTTCAGCTGTGAGCCGTGAATTATACGTACCTAAACTATTCTTAGGTAGCTGACCGAGGACTTCGCTGCCGTGACATTCGAATAAAATGAAATGCTAAAGGAAACAATAAAAAAGTACCTACTCATTCAAAAGCCGCCAAGTGTGTTTCGAACTCACGCTAAGGATCCCGAACTCACTATCATCATCATCATCATCGAACATATTTTAAGACATGGGCTCTTGTTGGCGCAGCATCCTACGTGTACTGCGGTCACAGGCCTGTTCCTACGCAGTCTGGTACATACAGTTGACAGAAAATTTACCTTAAGTCCTCAACAGGCTTTCACTCTACTTGATGACGTCACGGATGACTTTACAACACAACAGTATAGGTGCACTGTTGTCTACTGTATGTCACGCGACATCCACCTTCTCTTTCTTAAATGAGATGAAAAACTTTTTGTAGTGACTCGCCCGACTCGCGACTCGCACGGTGGCTGGTTTTCTGCAAATAAGCAGGTATTTCTTTTAATTTTTATTGAAAAATGTGACATGTAAGCGAAATAATAACTTAAACTAAATAAATCCACAACAGTATCGTCATAACTAATTACAATAGTATTAGTAAATAAAAAGAATGTCATTAATTAAATACAAAATATCAGTTATGTAGATCAACCCGAGACATCTCCGAACCAAAGGCCGCATTACTCCTAACTGAGTAGAGCAAATGACTGCATCGTAGAACTTACAAAAAAAAAAGTTACAAAAAAAGGTGGGCCTCAAACTAAGATTTTTTGTGCTATTGGTAGGCCAGGCTACTTTACACTTCAGTATTTTTGACTTGAGTACCGCGAGTCATTATCGCGATACTCAAACAATAATGAATTGGAGTAATTAAGTTTACCTGATAAATAATCGTGAACAGATCCGTTATAAATAAAATACTTTATACCTCCGCCATGCAAAGTTTGACGGGCTGTCCTTTTGTACCTAACCTCAACATCTTATTTGTGTCTTTACTGAGTAGTAGTAAAACACTATTTTATGTTAATAACAGTGCAAACACTTCAAGTGGTCTTGGCCATGTGACGAATTCATCTCAATTTGTACAATGTTGCCTCTATGTTGGTAATATTTATAGAACAAGATTGAGGACTTTGCCTCTATATTTACAAGCGCAAAATTGTAACAAAGTTCTCATTTACAAAGTTTTTTCATGTTTTTGTTTTGTACTTTTCAACTAAATTTTATAAAGTTTAATAGACAAGAATAAAGCTTAAAACTTTCGATATTATTAAAAAAAAATACGATTCCTTAAAACACTCCTCAGAGGCAGTTTAAATTAATCTGAGGATTAACTTAGAGAAATCATGTTTATTTTAAGTAATTTATTCGATATTCGTAATTTATTTGTCAGCAGCGAATGATTCAATCGTATTTTACAAAGTGTTCTTGAAATACCATAAATCCTAAAAATGGCTTCTTCAGTTCCATTTTCAAAAAGAAAAAGCTTAAAATTCTCATTTATTCTCTAAATTTTTTTATACACTTGGATCAAGTCATGTTTCAAGATTGCGTTAAAAATAAAGAAATACATGATATAATAAAATGGTTCTCAAGAAACTGTTTCCAGGTATATACGTTATTTCAATAACACGTTATACATTTTTTCACAGTTTTTGACGCAGCGTTAGACGTAAACCCTAGTTACATGATAATAAGCAAATATTTGTTCGCAACACCATCTTGTTGCGGTAGTAAGATTCTCATGCAAAATTACGAAACATTGTCATCGGAAAACAAAGCGCGAGCCACCACAAAAAAGCGCAAAGACAGAACGTCATGTTTCCATTGACTTTTAAAATCGAAACCTATTTTCTTCTTGCATCTTGCAAAAACATCGAAATTCTATCCAAACTCGTGGTTCATGATTCAAAATGCAGTCCAAACCAGCCCATATTCGTCCACTGCTGGATTCAGGGCAAGGGAAAAATACGGGCGTTTGTCCTCGTCCATCCTCATCCAGGCTCCAGCAATACTTCAGATTCAGCGAGCTATCGGTCCAGCCAGAGGTACATTACACGCATAATTTTCCACGTGGTAGCGACTCGAGAACCTTTTATAAGTTGCCCAAGAATCACAACCCGTCAAATGAATCAATCAATTAAAAGCCGTTTCCTATTAAAAATCTATGCCTACTGACATCTAAAGTTTTACAGTTTCTCCACACAATAAATTCACAAGTCTACTATAAGTGGGTAAGTAAGTATAAGTATAAGAAACGGACATACATAACATAAGCAGCCTATATACGTCCCACTGTAGGGCACAGGCCTTCTCTCAGAGAGAGAGAGAATATGGGCTTAATCAGGGTTAAACGCGGTTTCCTCACGATGTTTTTCCTTCACCGATAGCGAGTGGTGTTGCTACTATAACTTCACAAATAGCGGTGATAGCTTAGTGGGTAGAACATTGGACTCAGAAGCGAGAGACCCAGGTTCGATTCCCAGTGCGGGCATGTACCTATGACTTTGTTTTCTAAGTTATGTACATTTGTGAAGTTATAGTAGCAAAAAACGGACATTAAAATTTAAATAATAAAAAGGTGAAATCCGAAATCATAGGAATGTTCAGCATATTCTTTAAAAATATTTCATACCGATGCTTATCTAAACTTAACCCTTGTCTGCCTGATTTGCCAATTTTACCTGCTGAAACTTGGGCGAAACTTCTACATTAGTGTAAGTATAGCGCAAACATTGCACAATGCAAGCGAAGTTTGAACTCCAAACAAGAGGTGGAGAAACGGGTCCGCTATCAGCAGATAGCAGAGATAAAATGCAGATAGGTGCTTTACGGAAACTATTCCGCATTGTGAGTGCGCGCCCTTATCTTCACTGCGCTGGAATCCAATAGGAGCTGACGAGAGTTTGCTAGACAATGGGGACATTTATTCAGACACCAAATAATATTCTACCTCTACAGCTTTTGCAATCGAGTAAAAAGCTGTTTGAAAAGTATTTTTGTAAAGTAAAGTAAGTTACTACGGCTTTATTACCCTTCCTATTTACTGCAAACGTTTATAATTTACCTGCCGTAGGTAATACATTCTATTTTGACCTTTCGATCATGTTTATTGCAACGGTACCTATTGGCAATTTAGAAGGTAAATTTAAAGGATGTAATAAAACGATCCATAAAAACTGGTGCTTTTGAATGTGCTGTGCTCATACAGGAGTTTCGAATTTCGATAAATTTTTTAACCCCTTATAGAAGTTTTATTCATTTCGTGTACTTCTGAGAGATCTATTCCGTTAGGCCACATTCGACCACCACTAAACTCTTCCCTCTGTTCTTGGCAATCCTCATCCAGCCGCCTGATGATCTGCTTCAGATCGTTGGTACAGGGAGCTGTTGGATGGAGCTGGGATACTGGACGGCGTTTGTTTTATTCGAATTTAGAAGTTAACGGATGATGGATATATGGAAAGTAATATATCGAGTCGATGTGGATGGAAGGGCTGGTAAGGGACGTCCCAGGCGGGCATAGTTACCCCGACTAAATAGGGGATTTAATAGAAAAGAGCAAAATGTGTGTGCATGCAACGACTAATTCTGTCAGGATCGTGGCAAGGGCAAACCTGGTCCCTGCCTACCACTCCAGGATACAGGCGTTATCTCCTCCCGTCTTGCGCCAATGATTTATGTAGATGTACCTCATTGGTTCATGTGAGACTATCACTCTGATATAACAATTTATTGCCGTAATGTAATTGCAGATTCGGAACAAAACAATGAATCGATGCTTAAACGGGTTCAGCAGTCAAAATTTCAAATAAATCAAACTCGTGTCTTAATTCTCAAGTATTCGTCTCTTTGCTAACTTCCTACACTACCAAGATCTGCATTTTCAAAAGATCGTACTATATAGACAGCTCCCAAATTCCGTGCCGAATGAACAAAGTCGTTAATTTTGCCAAATTACTTTTTTGACTCGCCAGGCGCCAAACATTTTACACCACTTACAGCTGGGCAATAAAATAATTAGGAAACGTTCGAATGTTTCATACTGCTTGTCTAAAACTACATTCTAGTCAATGAACCACTATATTTGTAGGTAAAAACAGGTGCTGGAAAGCTTTAAGTCTAAACTGAGTACTAGTTTAAATGAACAAGCAAGTAAGTTACATTGCGTCATGATTTGATAATGGATGTGTCTGCTATATTATCTAATAGGCATAATTTTTTAGGGTTCCGTTCACCGTATAAAAAAATGGAACCTTAATAGGATCACTCGCACGTCTGTCTGTCCGTCGCGTCGGTCTGGCGCACCGAGTCTACTGGACCAAATCAGGTGAAATTTGGTAAGATGGTGTAATCCTATGACCCAAACACAGATGTGCAAAATAAATATTTTTTTTTTTTTAAAATAAGGTTCATTTTCAGGGGACAAGTTAAGACATAAAAAAAATTTTGCAATCCTTACTGTGACATGAAAGGGTTCGTTACGAGGATCTGAAATATATTTTTGTTATTATTGAAAACATCTAGTTTTTATTTTATTCATGAAAGAAGACGAAACTTGACCATTCACCTCCCCCCTGATCTCCGAAACCACTAAGCCTAAAATTTTGAAAAAAATAAGAAATATAGTTCATTGCTTGTAGATTACAGGAAAACCTATAAGAATTCTATCAATTGAAAATAAAGTGGTAAACTCAATATAGCTAATACATTCAGTTACGGAAAATAGTTAACTAAAATACCACTCGATAGCGCTAGTAGTAGTTAACTCGCGTCTTACTGTGAGGATTTCAAATGTGAATACTGAATAAAAACATGTGACACTTATTCAAACTCTAAATCACTCTTAAGAGGGAGTTAAAGCCGATTTATAACAGAGACTCCTCCCACAAACCGGCTTTAACTCTGTCTTAAGAGTGTTTTAGTGGAATCGACTTTTTCTAAATAAGACCATCAAATGTATCTATTCAATCAAGAAATTTAATTTGAACATTAAAAATCGATAACTTTTAACTTACTCTTCTTATTGGAGGTGATTTCATTTATCCATACTATAGAAACGATTCTATGATAACACGTTGTATGCATAGAAAGGAAAGCTATGACATCATTGCAATAAAAATAGAAAATAGTAGGTAGATCAGTAATTCTAGGCGACATGAATTGGCCATTAGGGTTCTCTATATGACAATGGGTCCTTTGAAAGTCCGCCTGGCGCCACTGTAACACGCCATGCCTAGAATGCACCATTGCAAAGAAACTAATATCAGAAGAATATCAAAGTCATTATTTATCTGTGCCAAATTAGTATGGAATTTGACAGTTGGACGATTGGAATTTGGCTCAGCTCAGGATTTGGTGCGCATAATTAGGCCGCTGAACGAAGCTGAAGCCGTTTCATTTTTAATGTAATCCGAAACCGGTGTGCGTACATGCAACGACTAAATTATTAAGTGGCTCCAGGGGGTAACACTAGCGCCACCGCGGAAAAAAAATTATATCTTTTTTTATTTTATTTTAATTTATTTTTACATTTGGAGATCTTACAGCTTACAGTAGTAAAATACATTAAGTAAATTAATGACACAAAAAAGCCATGGGTTAGTCTCGCAGTTAGTACTAAATTTAAAAGATTGGTTCTAATTTACAGATCTGCAAAAAGTGTCAGTACAATCTCTCAATCATGTTAATAGTGATTTTTAGAACCTATAGCCCTGAACCTAAGGCAAAAAACCTAGGACTAAATAGCATTAACGCCAGAAATGACCGGTTTTGGCATAAATGCTATCTAGTCCCAGGTTCGTGATACCAGGTTCTTTGTCGTGGGTCCTAAAAATCACTGTTAACATGATTGAGAGATTGTACTGACACTTTTTGCAAATTTGATCTGTAATTAAAGATATCATTTTTTTCCTCGGTAGCGCTAGTGTTACTCCCTGGACCCCCTTAATGTTGATGATGCTAAAGAGGTTTGTCAGGATTGTGGCAAAGTGGCAAATCCTGGTCTGAGCCTAACCCTCCAAGATACGGGCGTGGTTTTATGGAATCGTAATTTGAATGTGCCCGCAATTTCGTTCGTATGGGACTCTCATGCAACGTATTCGGTTACTAATTTAAGACAGGTTTATCTGTTATGTTAATTTTATCTAGATATATATTCAACGGGTATATTAGGTAACCTAATTCATAGATTCGGTAGAGCAAATATCAGAATTTACTATGAAACAACTGCTATTTTTATCGATATTTCGGAATTGCTCTCTAATAAACGTTGTTTGTCTTGATGAATAAATTAACCCCCTTACAGAAACACCCCGTAAAGGCTTAACGAGTATGAGCCATCCGTCTGCTTAACTAGTATTTAAATTCTAGGCGCCACAATGAATGCACTCGTATCAGGTAGATATATTTGCATACTTCACTAACAAGTATCCAGTTGAGAGTGTTTTACTTTACGGTGAGTTCCTTAACATAGTTGAAGAAATACAACATTACGACCGTAACGTATCTTTAGTTAGTTTAGTTCTATCGATCTTTAGTTTGTTCTAACATTTGCCACAGCTGTCAGCATCCAAATCCAATCTCGACTGTCAACAAAAGGTATCATTTCTGTCATGTTAGACTTCCGGTTAATCTTTATTTTGAGCCAACTATCAGACAACGTATATTATTTATCTAGTTTTCATAAAGGCAAAATACTAGCTATGGCAATAATTATCTAATACAGACGTTTAACTCAGTGCTCATAAGTACCAACCCATCCACTCTCATATTAAAGATCCCTTCGGTTCTTATTCGTTAGTTAATTTCTCTGAATAATAGGTTGAAATTTCAAACTCTGGCACTTTATGTATTGTTTTTTTACTGAGCCAAAAGCTAAGAGAGACGGTAAAATATTCATAGCCGGTGACTATAAAGAAAAACGGTTAACTATTTCCTTGTAACAACATTCAACAAGTTCTTCGTACAAATAACAGTTCTTGAAAATTAGAATCTTTCTTTGTGTAATTGAAAACAGTTTAGAAACTTTTCTTACCCCATTTTCGTAGGCATCCTACATAAATTCAGAATTACTTACTATCATCGCCCTTGGATTCATTAGCAGTAGTCCTTAATCCATCTGTGAGAAAATAAGAGTTTTATTTGTTTCCAAACAAACTCGTCAGCCTTTTTTGTTCTCGTACTGAGTTAATCCACTGCAAGTGCATTTTCTGCAGCTACGGTGTGTGAATAAGGCGTAAAGCAGAACCTTGTCCCATTCCAGACCAGACCTTGTTAATTACGAGCTGCAGACCCGTTAGTCTGACGTGGTCGCGCACTGGGTTCTACACCTGTCGCGTTTGCTTTTAGGAAACAGCTGATTATTATTATTGAAATGACAAATGCCACAAATGTATAGGCTACTAGGCCACTAGACACAACCTATGTCGTGGGTGCTGATAATAAGGTACTGATGCACTGCCAATAATACTCGTAGTAGACTTACGATGGCGGGTCACAGGAGAGAGATGTAAAGATTGGGAAAAATAGTCTCACCTTAGTTATTTCTCTTCTTTCAAAAACTCGATTCCTCATGTTTTAAGGAATTCCTTCCTTTGGCCTCGGAGCCATTTAAATAGTATGTGGCAAAGGGAAAACCGTAATCACAAATATTTAAACTACCTATGTTGTTGTTGAGGAGGAGTGTTTTTGAGGAATAATGTTTTTATAAATAATACCGTTAGTATCTAGATTATAATTAATTATCTATTTCTCTAGACTGTAAAAATATCGTAGAGGGCAGTAAACCCTACAATAATTATTCTATGTTTGATATTTGCCTGCTCCATTGGCGTAGCAGTAACACGTTGGTCACTAATACCATGGCTCAATTACCTCTGGGGGGAGCCATCCTTTGATTGGTACAAAAGGGGGGTTTTCCAAGTTTATACATATGCTTGTCTGGTTTCCATAGCACAGGGTATTATAGCTTAAGACCAGGACAAATGACTGCGTAAAGTGATTTGTTAAAAACATTCTAGTTACTAGTAGCTAATCCCTTTGACTCAATAAACGTCAATATGACGTCATAATAAATCCTTGTTCACGTATTATGTCTATATGGAACTAAGGTGGAAGCGAAAAAGAGCTAACAATCTTAGCTGGATTATTCCTAGATAGACAGAATATTTGCTATATAAGATTTACCTTATAAGAAAAAAAAAACGAATTAACATAGTGGTAAAAATTTTTCCCAGTTATTTGCAGGGTGACATTGAATTCATTTGACGTTTTCATAACCATGATTCAGTAACATAATAATATGGTGCTAGTTAAAATGAAATGATGCGTCAAAAAAATATTTTTATTTGCCTTAATTACTTCACTTAACCTTAAATAAACAATATCAGGAAAAAAAGCAATAAACATATTTTTTTTTGCTTTTATACCACAGAAGACATATAAAACTTAAGAAAAATTAAAAAGTAAAACCATTACAATATTTTTTGCTGGTTTTCTGGAACTCAAAAAATGTGAAAAAATAAAGTAAAAATAATAATAAAAACTTTTTATACTTTGTTTTGCATTGAAATCTAATTTTGTTATAACGGTGTAGATGCATAAAATGATTATTATACTAGATAACTCAAATACTAATACACGCTTCATACATTATACGGCGTTACGTGCAAGTTGTGAGAGTATATTGACTTTTCGACAGGTTATATTATGAAAAGTGTTAGTCGTAGAGAAAAATAATTTACTCGGTTTATTTTACTCTCCGACTAAATTAAAACATTTTTTATTGCAAGTTCTTTCACTTGTTTAACAGAATATTTTTCAACGTTACCATACTTCCTATCACTTTGAATTTGGATTTACAATTACAAGCAAGGGTTGGATGTTATGAATATTTACAAATATGTTAAGGCTTGAAAACAATATTCTCTCAAAATATGGCTAACGCTTTTCAAAATCACGCTGTAGTTGTTCGTCCAATATTACCAAATTACCGCAGCGCGTTGGTAACCGAGTGCGTACGCGATAAATCTCCCAGCGGTTGCTCGGAAGGTGCCCGGATAGTTATCCCATGTTATTGGGAAGAAATTAGTTTGTTTGAATTATTGGGTCATCCGATTAAGCGGTGCGACCAGATGGGATACTAAACTATCTTGTGTAAAGGCTAATGTCTACTGAAGTATTAAGCCTCATTTATTTCTTTTGTAGTGTACCAAAAGGCCTTCTCTCAGAACGACAGAGAGAGTATGGGCTTCATCATGCGTGAACCCCAAAGATTGATGTATGGGGAACCTGCGTCTAACTTAGATTGGAGTAACATAGCTTTTATAGAAGACATATAAAAACTTAGGAAATATTCAAAAGTAAAAAACCATACGTTTCCGGTGTTTCCGGGATAAAAAAGGCAAAAAACAAAGTTACTCTATAAACTTATTATAAAAACCTATTTAGAGGCTAAAAATTCCACCCTTGCCGGGACTTGAACCCGCGACCTCTGGCTAACCGTGCCAGCGCTCTCCCAGCACTTTTAAGTGTGTATATGCATAAAAATATTTCTTTACGAGATAAATATTGATAAACGCTTTTTCATAAAATTACAAGGCGTTACGTGCAAGTTATGACGTCATAGTTTGAGCCCGATCTGTTTGACGCATTTTGTACCACGTTACTATATTGACATTACAATATTATACAACCTATTAGTTGTAAGAGGAAAAAATACCACATTTATTTATTTGTTAAGAGTAATAAACATTTTTTTGTGCAAGTTCCCCATCAAAGTGTTGTGGAATGTAAGTACACTTTGTCACGATTATTTTATAGCACGCTGTAGCACGTTTACTCTAAGAACGGGACTGAATAAATGTTTGCTTCTCTCTCACGCCATATAGACGGCTATATTTTTTATAAGTGAAAAGCAAATAGTTCTTTTTTTAATGAACAGTGTTATGCGACAAATTGAAAAATACAACATGTAATAATTGGAAATAATGAAAAATCTGAAAACTTGTTAGCAGACCTCATATATAAGAGTGACGCTCGCGTCATCAATACATTTGACACAAAATTGGCCCAACCGTTTGGACTCTTCGTGGTTATATAGAAACCTACATACATATACATAAAACATAACTCTTCTTCGAGTTTACGGACGGGTTATTTTTTTTATTAAAAAACCTACTGGCTTTTAAACGGTCGCGATGTCTGTTTTTTTAGTGTTTTTTTTTCCTAGCAGAATACAAAATAAACACCTTTACTTGTCGTAGAAAGATGTAACAATTTCCTTTCTGAACCACCCACCTCGGTGGGCATTGGCCCTTAGCCGTCCACAGTAAATAGAACTGCGGAGCTCGTTAGGTATAGAAATTGCAATGAAGATTGTATAGCGCAATAAACGAGCTGTAAAACTTGGTATTTATAATGTAACTATTTATACTACAAGCTTTCAAACAGATGGACCACTTTACTTCTGCATGATTCAGCTGAAGGCATGCTGACCTGCACAATTTAGCATTTTTTTATATTGTAACAATATGAGTAAACTTTTGATAAATGTGGTATGAGGGTTTGGTGCACAATTATATGACGGACCTTAAAATATTTTTGTTTTCCTATACGTGTAAAGAAAAGTTATTTGAATTTTGGAATCAAATTTTCTCAATCGAAAACTTAGTACCTACAGGATCAAAAGAATACTCATTTTATTACAATCACTAAAATTATTAAATTGTTCGAGCGAGACAGCATGGTCCAGGTAAAAACAGCCTTAAGGCAAATAAGTTTTTTTTATAAACATACAAATATTCGAATTAGGTAGGTAACATGCATAGTTGCATACCGAATTTTGTAAAGTCGACGGCCGCTCAACCTTTACGTGTTTGTTGCAAAGTCACTTGTAACGTAATTGATTAAATTGCATGTATGAAAAGGGCAATGTACTCTTGACTGTAAGACAAATGGGTCTGAGTGGCTATAAAATAATTGTTACGAAAAAAGTCGTGTGTTTATGATGCCTACTTTGGCTATTAATTTATTGGTCCAGACCATCCTAGGGTTGTCTGGATGAGATCACTTTTAGTGATAAGGCCGCCGTCCGTACTCTTAGGTTATATGTACAATAAAGTGTTCTTTATCTCTATCTAGCTCTATCTCTAGCTAACTAGCGATGAGAATGAAAAAGAAAGATCCTCAGTCAGACTTATGAAAATGAAATAAGACCGGTTTCAGAAGCTCTTCAAGTTACACACTATTTGACTTTAATGAGCGCGAGCGTTCTTTTTATAAATTATAAAAAGTTCTAGCTAAACTGTGATGAATGCATTTACAGATTCATTTATACTCTGTGGACACCTATGTACAAAATGCTGTCGTTGCAATTACAAGACGTCCAAATCTGCAATTAAATTCAAATTATTTCTCGAATAATTGTTAATCGATATTAACTTAAATACTGTTTTAACTTTATAGGAAGAGTGTTTAAGTAGAATCGACTTATTATATTAAGTCTCATCTAATCGCTTACTTAAAACAAACAGCTTTTAAATCGGCGGAAAATGCAGTAAAATAAATCTTAATTTCTTTGCCCTAGAATCTAGATCACGAAAATAGCTGTTAGAATTAATGAGAGTTGTTTGCAAAAAATAAAAAAATACTTTCTTTTAATATGTGAAACTACACAGTTAGCTGCGCCATGAACTATGTTTTAAGTTGATTCTTTTGTGCTAATCACTTCTTGATATATGCTGTTAGTGTGTTTAATGTGTAAACTGTCCCAGTCAATTTGTTATAACTATTTGGCGTGACTTTTAGAGCTGTAAACACCTAGTTATGTGGGTATATCCAAGCAAAGTAGGTCTGTATAATTAATATTAAAGAAACACTTACAAGCCTAGTTATTTTTCATGCCAAGCTTTTTTTTTAACACACTATTCGAACATGCATCAAAAAAACCTACGAAACAAGATAAACTTTATGTCTAGACAAGAAAGTTGTCAAGAGTGTTGGCAACAATATTTTATAGTTTTTTTACCTAGATTTGAAATTTTGCTTTTCAGTACTTTCATCTAAATTAATTGCTTATTAAGTTGAATGTCCAGATCTTTGCATTTTCTTTCAGGCCTACACCATAGTGTGGGGTGTTGTTGAAAAATATTGTAATTTTATCAAAATCATTTTTCGATTTAGGGATCCGTTTGCGAAATATTAAGCTTTAAAGCGCAATTTTTTGTTAGAGCAGGACATTCCCTCCCCCTCCCCTCTCTCGGCTAATGGTTGATTGTAGAATCGTGAAAAAAATTAGAGCAGTAGCAAATATAATAAACTTAGAAGGAAAACTGTCACGGCTACGTACAAGTCAACGAGTAATAGGCGACCAACTTATACAAAGAAAACTTGGTACAAATTCCATTTAAAATTACGTCGATGAAGTTGTTAGTTCTGTAAAGCTGGTAAAAACCGCTCCTTTTATGGTCCCTACATTGCGCGTAGCCCAACACGCACTTGGCCGGTTTTTAATAAAATCTGTCACGTCATGTACATTGCTAAGGAAAATATCCGTGCAAAAATTTTTTACAACTTCTGAAACTGCCTTATACGGCTTCAGTATTTCGGGGCCCTAATATCTGTATTCCTTAACCTCCTCAGTCCTGACCTTGAAAATAACAATGGTCTTCAATTGTTATTTTTAAGGTCAGGACTGAGGAGGTTAATGACGTGCCATGTATATGAACTGTCGAATACACCGCAGAGCTTAATTCCTGCGTAGACATACCAGTCTCAGTGACAAAACTCGTGAAGGACAGATAAAATCGCGGATTTGAGACAACTACTTCTCAAAGATCGTCACGTGGCACATCGACTATTTGAATCTACTGCTACTACAAAATCACAAATGTATGTAACTAAAACAAAGTCACTGTTAGGACAGAAGACCACTCAGTTGTAGAGCAAGGATTCTATCTTTCGAACACTACCTATGTTACTTATTTTTGAATAGCCCTTTAATATTATAATAGACAAAGTAATACTCTACAATTGAGACCAAGCCATTATAAGACCAATTAGTTACTCTAAAGACAATGGATCTCTGAGCGATTTGAACTAAGCTATTAAAGGAGTGGTCCTTGGATCAGTATTTGCAACGGTCTAAAAGTATTGGTTTGGTTGATGATATCATCGGACTCTTTTGACATCGACATTTATGCTGGCAGCTACGAAAAAATGCTGAAAACAAAATTCAGCTAACGAACAATATTTGAACGATTTTCAAAATGGAACATTTTTGTCTGACCGCTCAACTTGACAGCTCATAAAAGTAATATCCATAATTATTGGTGGCGTGTGACCACAGAAAGGCGTGTTAAAGTGCCTGAAGGGTCATTTTAAAACCCCAATTTTAAAACACTAGCGCTTGAGACGAATTATAGCAATTAGTTTTATGGGCGTTTCGTACAATAAGCGACTCTTATCTGTGATGTGAATGCATTAATGTGCCAAGTCTGGCTACTGTGCCCAGGAACAGTTTACAGCACCTACTTAGTTACGTTACGATTTGGAATTAAAATGGAAAGGTTGATTGTATTGCCGACTGTACCTGGGTCGCGTAACATATAAGAATTAACATTTCTAACCCATCACGCTTTCTGTCACGCTATTGTTTAGTTTAGGGTCTAATTGAATTAAAACATACTTAATCATTCGGGTTCGTGGAATCAGCACCGGCTGTTTAGAAGTTGATATATATGAGTTAATTATTAAAATAAACAATAATGAAAAAAAAAAAATACGCGGCTCACTTGTGTTCTTATATGTTCTCACAATGTTACAGACTGTATCGAAACAATACCAATTAGTACTCCATAAACCCACTGGCCAGAAAACTTACAGTAATTGAAGACGTAAAATCTACACTGCAAACACTACTTTGTGACTGAACTTGTATTTGTTAGGACAAGTAAATAGTAGAAATTGCAGGAACCAAGCTTGATATGCACATTTCATCTCGGTCTAATCGCCGAAAGTGGTAACTGCACGACATTTTTTAGGGTTCCGTAGTCGCCAAGGAGCCCTTGTAGTTTTGCCGTGTCCGTCCGTCTATCTGTCCGTCTGTCCGTCTTTCCGTCTGTCTGTCCGCGGCCCAGTTCAGAGACGATTAGTACGAGAAAGCTGGCGTGATACGAGTACATATTAATCACGCCAACAAAACGGTAAATTAGGGATGCAATTTTTTTTCTTACCTACACCATATCGGGTATCGTTCAATTGATTGTTTAAAAATATTGTGGGTGTAGGAAGATATTTTTTTTATTTAGGGTTTCATTTAGGTGCAGGACGGTACCGTAAAAAAACGACCTCGACCGACACATGCCGGAGTGGTCTGAGGTAGCACAAGACAGAAACATCTGGTCTGAGTTTGGGGGAGGCCTTTGCCCAGCAGTGGGATACAAACGAGGCCACGTAAAAAAAAGGGTTTTATTCCACTGTTTTGTGGGTGTGATTAATATGTATGTCTATGCTAAATTTCAGCTTTCTCGTACTAGTCATCCCTGAGCTAGGCCGTGGACAGACAGACGGACAGACGGACAAATGGACAGACAGACAGACAGACAGATGTACGGACATGGCGAAAGTACAAGGGTTCCTTGTCGACTACGAAATCCTAAAAAAGAAAATCAGTTGATATTATTAATTTATGATTGTAGTATTATATTATTTATAAATATAGTTCCATTTATATGAAAAAAATATACTTCTAAAATTTTTTTTATAAATATTTACTAAGTATACTTCTAAAATTTTCAAATCGTCGGTTGTTATTCAAATTCTCAATACAGAAACCAGCAAGACAAACCAATACGGAAGTATTTACTTAGTGAAATTTAGAAACCAGTGGAAAGTATAGATGTAGTTCAATGTCTAGGGTCTAGAGAGAGAAGACTTCTCCACTTGGACGTTTATAGGCTGCCAATGTTTATTGCTATCACTCTAAAGCCGACAACCAGATGTGGACCTTGCTATGTGAAACTGATTGGCCCTCTAATTGGCCCATGTTTGCGGCAAAATATCCTCACTAAGTCATAATATGACACTCAACATGCAAAAGTTTCAACCTTTAACCCGACTACCATAACAGAAAGAAATTAAAAAATCAATGATCCCGAATTTTGTTAATAACTGTCTATATCTATGCTCTATGCCTATGTCACTCGTGACAAAATAAAGAATCGAATGACACCTAATTCACCAAAATCGAATCGGTAATTTAGGCGCTACGTACGGTGGAACATCCGCAAACACACACATAGTAGATACTTACAAACAAGCTAAAAGTATAATCCTTCCTTTTGACTTTATCGTAGTTGGGTAAAAGACAGAATGAGAGAGATGGGCCTAATCATCTTGGGCGGCTAAGCGCTAAGGTGAGTCATCTGACACATGTCAGGTGCTTAGGCTTCCTGGCGATATTTTCCTTCACAGCTAGCGAGTGGTACTGCTACTACCAATTCACAAACGTCCATAGCCTACGAAGCTCAACAATGGCATGACGGGATCCGAATAAAGGACCTGACGAATATGAGGCGCTTGGTCTATGTTGTGCGTTACCATGGCATTTGTTCATGTACGCATAAGCTAACGTCACGTGAGAGCCTCAGCATGTGAGTGGCACCAGCGTTGTCAGACGTACGAGAAAGCTTAAACCGTTACGGTATTTAGTAGTCTCTATACGAGAGGACTTTCTCGTACTATCTCGGACTATCTCGTACACTTTTGATGAGAATAGACACGTCGTCAGCACAAAGAAACAAACATGGTCAGATTTTTTTTTTTTATTTCGCAATTTGAAAGATGCTAAATTTGAATTTTCTGCTGCTTTTGTTTACTTTCCTGCTTGCTCATTTTTGTATTTCCTATCAACCACTGGTTATTCCTCGGTTTCTACTTAAAATACTTTCGTCGATGACAGAAAACATTTTACTGCTGACCAAAACCATATTTTGCTGACTATTTAAGTAACACCCGAAAAAGAGTACGGTCTCTGGTAACCCTGAGCGGCGCCAACAGTCCAGTCGGGCCCTGTTATCGCCAATTAGCAACGTCATGATGCGTCCGCTCCGTGCGTTTACCTCTGCGTTACGTAACCGCATTAAACTTGAACTCTCTGACCCATATGCGTTGCCTTTTTGTGGGGTTCTAGGAACGTACAATCGACACAATATTCTCCCTGAAATACCTACATAGGTAAGTAAGAATCCAGTGACTACTTAAATACGTTGTGGAGAACTATACGAACTTTACATTGTAAAAGTTCTGAAGACATTCTCCAGTTTTTTGTCATACTATGGGAATACCTAAAGATTTCCTCAATCACGTGAGGCATAATATATTAATGCAGCCTATGTATATCCCACTGTAGGGCAAAGGCCTTTTCTTATTATCTTAGAGAGTGACTCCCCAGTATGGGCTTAATCAACACGCGATCCCTCGAATTACATTCGGCGATTACAAGACCTGAGGTATGTGAACACCTCAAGCACTCAGATTTTCTCACGACGTTTTTCTTCACGGTTTGCGAGTATTATTGCTGCTTTAGGTAGTTTAAATAAAAATAACTATACAGAGCGCCATCTCACTTCCAATTTTTTCTTGAAAAAGTTATATTTCTCATTCCTGGATTACCACAACACAGTATGTGTAATCTAGCTAACCTAGCGTGGATTCCGCTATAATTATTACCTATGTTTCAATATCATTAGGTGACCATCGTTACAAATTGGCACCCTGTGAACATAATATTTTAATCTCAACGATGGTTTTTAAATTATTTCATTTTACTTTACTTACTTACCACAAATTCGCAAAAGTGCGTAGCATAAAATAAAGTCATTGGGTACATGATTCACATTCAAGGGCCTTGCTGCCATAACTTATATTATAGAGGCACAATAATGATTCTTAACGATCACGTATTGATGATCACACTGTTTCTACAGACTACTTTACAATAAGCGATATACAGTAACGGGTGACGATGGAAAAGGCAGATGATTTTCCAATTGTTTTCTAAATCATCAAACATAGGTATAATAAGTTCAAAAATTCAGGACGAATGTTTCAGGACAAATTCTCCTAAAAAGTCAGTAGATAGGTACTTTTTTAAATTCTGTAGTCGTGATTTACAAAAACTGTATCTTCTTCTTCTTCTCTTAATTGTTATATATAAAAATTAATTGCTATTCGTTAGTCTCGGTAACGACTCCGACTCAAGAACGACTGAGCCGATTTGGCAAATTTTTCTTTTTTCATATTTGTGGAAGTCCAGGGAAGTGTTAAACGGTGAGAACAAAAAAATATATAGGTGATACGAAGTTTACGGGGTCATCTAGTAAGAAATACCTACATCAGAAATATTTTTCCAGATTGTTGGACTCCTAGTAAACAGTATTATACGTAAAAATCCATTCTCCATACTTACTGGAAACTCTCTATCTTACTGACCCACACACACTCACTTACACCAACACTGACAAACATACACTATCTCACGCACGCACGTACGCACGCACGCACGCACACAAACGCCTATAGATAGTGCTACTCAGCTCTAGCTTAATTTAGTAAAAATTTCATTGTCATTTAGTTTTAAATTAACTATACAGTTTCTTTTAAAGAGGCCGACTTACACAGGCTCAATTTCTTGAATTTCAGTAAAGTAACCACTTAAATCAAATTTAGTCGAGCGCTTCCTGAGCCACGTATGGGAAACTGGTGCAAGTCTACCTTGCCTTACTTCTAGCCTTATTTTATTTTACTTTACCCATTTGTTTCCTTTTTTGTTTTATCTAAACTCAAAAATGTCTCGTATCACAACCACATAATCTGAAAAACCTGTTAAACAATTATTCTCTCCCACGAAACAGGATTTGCCTGATGTGGGAGTCAGCAAGTGTTTAAATAATGTAAACAACTAATGGCAATTAAATACCTTTTTATTTATTTTTTTATTTCCGTTGCTAGCTGAAGCAAAAAAAAAACAAAATATTGTTATCCGCGACTTTTTCATAATTATTCGGATTTAGATGTACACAAATGTCAGTATTGACATCGCTAATCCGTGGCAAGCGTGTGTTCCCAACTATCTCTCTCTCAAAGAAGGTTTGTGACCTGCAGCGGTTCATAATATGTAACTAAGTATGCCTGACTGATAGTTCCAAATCTTGCATTAATTAAGTATTGTAGATCCATAACTTATTGGCGCGATAAAAGCGTAAGCACATATCAAAGTTTGACTCATAAGATTTGTACGGAACCACCGCACACATTGTATTTTGCCGCGCTAGCGCTTTACACAATGACATACGTATTTTACCTGTATTCACTCAGTGACGAAATAACCTTAGAGTAGCCAACACGTATGATTGTGAAAGTGTCAATAAACAAATAACTACGTTACTCATCTTTAACTTAAACTCCAAGCAACTAAATCCGTCTGCGTTATGATCCTGATCGCGAACGCTGCTTTTCTATAAATCTCACGCGTCTTTCAATAGGCTGGTCGTTTGGACTTGCTATTAGATCAATGGTTGGGGCCCTGTGAGGTTCAATTTGTTCTGCTTACGTCTAATTATATATTACCTTTTTTGGATTATTTTTTTGTCTATATAGGTCTTTGCTAATTTTCTTTTTAGCGTATCGATGGCAAATGATATTTGCTATCATGGCGAAAGGATTTCACGTAGTGGCCAGTCTCATCGTAGTGAGGAGGAGGAGGAAGCGAAACTCTTATAGCTACTCTACAATTTTAATAAGTGAAAAAAAAACTGAAATTGATTAGTGTAGAGTAAACAGTGTGTTGTAAGGTGTATGGATGTAGGTGAGTCCAATTAGGTTATCAGTATCACCAACTCGCCTCAGCAAAAACGAGTTTATACGTTTGGCTGTGAGACGTGTAGTCAATAAAACACAAACCTTTACATCTATGCACTCTACTTGATAACTAAATGGACGATTATGCAACTAAAATATAAAGTAAAACTTAACGAGTGCAAATTCGTGCAAATTCAGTTTTTATTAAAATATAGAGGTTGGTGTGCTGTCTGCAATTTTCACACATGAAATTAAATAAAAATAGGCAGAGCACGCATAACAAAACTACAGTGCAGTTTTTTATCTCTCGGTTTACTGACATGTCTATTCTTGTTACGGCAAGCTTTTGACATAATGTAGCCTATATACGTCTCACTGTAGGCCTTCTCACAGAGATTTTCGTCTTATTTTATACAAAATGAGAAACATAGTAAGTTACAAGAAGATACTAACCACATTTTTTTAATGCATTTTTTTTAACATCTTTTTTGAGATTAACCGTTGAATTCAGATTTTATTAAATTACATGTACTTCATACGTGATATCGTCCATGATAACATTTCGATGTCATCCTGAACGGGATCGAATGCCCCGGTGCAAGCAGCGCCCGACCTCATGATCTCATTCGGCAGCCTGATCCAGAAACTGGTGATTTATCGTCAGATTACACAGTGTCGATGCGCTGACGCAAGTGCCCACTCGCCCGTGACTCCAGCACTCCCTGACGACAGCGGAATGCCGGCGATGTACTGCGGTCTGCGACCTATTTATGAACATGGAAGTGTTTTGCTGAATTCCGATGGGCCGCTTCTTTGTGGCGCTTCTACTGGTGGCGCACTCGAGCTATCACGCGTGATGGGTAATTGAGGTGTATTTTTGGTACATGATGGTATCGGGCCACGCTGTTACTTAACACGAATAGCGTCTTAGCTAACGAGCCTCTATGAACAATTCCACGAATTGTTACACACATAGTGAGAACTCGAGAAATGGCGTGTCGTTCGAGACGCAGCATTTGGGAATGATTAAAAAGTTCTGAGGACGCTCGGATACGAAAAAATCACGAAAAAAATCGGAGCTTAGGTAGCTGCACGGATTCTTGTAGATTAATCTTAGCAGCGAAAAATATATTAAGTACAGAAGTCAGCAAAAGTAGACTATAATCAAATAGTTGTTCAATCCCTTTCTTTTTGAACATATTATACCACCTTCCCCAATCTTAAATATTACGCGTTTACACTACTATCCATGCAAAATCTCACGCAAGCCATCGCAAACGCGAATCACAATGGCGGAAGTTTCATAATGCCATTTTAATAATTCAAATGTGAACATTAGCTTGTGATAAGAGCGAAATAATGATCGGACAAAGGGTTCCGTTAGTGGAGCCTGGTTTTGAATAAATGATCTAGGTAGTAAGTGCAGGCAAACTCGGCGTAGGAGGCCCCAGGGCCTACGATCGAAAGCAGATTGCTGGTGTTTGGATGAGGATGGCTGAGGACAGAAAAAAAGTGCCTTGGGGAAGGTCTATGTTCATTAAAAATTATACTCATATAGTTCGCACTCAACACGCTCATAATAAGCTTTTCAGGCGCAGCCTTAAATGTTTTAATGACTTTTTGCAAGATATTGATATTTTTACAGTTACATTAAACGAATTTAAAAAAGAGGCGGGTAGCCTATTGCTCAAATACACTTAAGTTAAAATGGCTCATACTTATACTTTTATTTTACTGTAACCAATACTAAGTCTCAGATACTAAGAATCAAAACTGGTTAAGATCGCATGCTTATAATATTATAATTTTGTTTACTTAAGGGACCTCCAGGTCTAGTTTTGTTTACATATACTTTTTATTTTTTCCTGTTTGACTGTTGGTGTCCTAAATAAAATAAAATAAAAAAAATAAATAAAATAAAAATATATCACTATTGGTTTAGGAATTCTCGAAAGTTTATCGATTGTATAGTGAAAATAATCTCGGCAGACTACCGAGACCACGGCACTTGCAAAAGTACCGAAACGTCGGAAAATTGTAAAATGGGAAAGTAAACGAGTTAATATCCGTTAAAATTCAGTTTTATTATGTCTAGTGCTCGTGTTAACCTCAGAAAATACTATGTATAGTGAAAAGTTTTAACAGTTTAATTTAAAGGAAGTGAAGGATTCATTTTTTGATCATATCTATGAATTGCAAAATTATCTATGTATCAGGAGTAGAAAAGCTAAAATAGCCTTAATCTCCGTAACCCTAAACCTTTGCCCATTCATACAATAAGGACTCTCCCATTAGCATTTTACATAGATGCCCTTCGCCGATCCTATCTGATACTTTGTATTCAGAAGGAGGCTCATATCGGCAGCATAAAGAACAATCGCGCCAATAGAAATGCTAATGATGTTTGACACTTTATGATTTATAGCGAAAAACAGAATAACAGCAGCAATGAAGGTTGCTGAAACGAAAGGGATTTGTCAAGATCGTGACAAGTAGCAATCGATGGTAATGTAACATCTCGAGACAAAGCGTGAGTTTTTATGTAGGTATGTAATTTACAGAATAACCCTTCTGAAAATGGAAATGCTGTCACTATCGCACAAGAATTACACGTACCAACTTATTAATTGCCCTTTTCACTATCCACATAACCCAAAGTTAACTAATAAGTATTTTCTTCCAGTTAACTTTGGGTACTTATAAGCTCGCCATTGTACAAGTACCTTTTTCGGGCAATAAAAAAATTTTCAATAAATTAATTGCAGAATATATGGGACGCTATCGTTCTCTCCGTAAAGATACGATGGCTTTTAATCGGGATCCTAATTTACATCAATATAATTGAAAGCTCGTTTGTTTTTCTGCTGTTCTATAATTAATTACATGTGTAACGTCAAGCCAAAGCCAGTCGTATAACTCGTTCATATGACGGCAAATCTACCTTTAGTCGGCTAAGCCACAGTTACATTTGCTACAAAAATGTGAAGGCTGACCTGAAGGATTTTGTTTCTATTTCAAGATTCGCCACATAATATTCGCATATCCGCACAACATCCTGCGTTTTCAAAAAATCCCGCATTGTGAAAACGTCCTTTCTTGAAATGTCCAAATCACAAAAGTTTTCAGAACGGATACGGACAAGTTACTCGTATAAAACAACGTTTAGCCGTTCGTAATTTACTATATCTACAAGTACTACAAGCACGATTAAACCGATCCGACATTCCGAGTTTTTATAGTGTTTACACGGGAAGGATCTGAAAGCCCTCTGTTATTGTTACAGATTCCTCACGGTTTGCCTCCGGGCGACGCTACTGCGCGCCGAGTTCGCCGTCAACGAGCTTGGGCGAGGGGTAAGTTAGTCCAGAACTTATTAGTAAATCTTGTTAGAGACCGCTTTACTTATGATACAACTTAACATTGATACAAATTTTCTGACCAAGAAAATTATTGGGTAGCTTTGTAAATTATTTTCTCGTTATTTTTACCGAAAACGCTGCGTGACAAATGACAACAATGAACATTCTTCTATGCAGGACATTGTGTATCGAATGACGCGACATTAGTAGAGCGTGGAATTAAAAAAAAATACTGCACATACATAAACCCATACCTGTATCCCGGAAGAGTAGGCACAGACCAGGGTTTGCCACTAAACAAATGTAAACGATGACGTTTTGAGAAATATAAATCTATGAAAAACTCGTAGAACAACTTTTTGTAAAACACATAAGATAAGATAAGAACATTCTTTATTGTACACTAGAGCATATGACATAAAAATTAAAAAAACATACAGTACAATTTTGGCGGCCTTATTGCTAAAAGCTGTATCGCACTCCTGAATCCAAGATCTTATAGGAAGTCTACAAGCCGAATGCCACGTAACCTAGCGACACGTTATCAGAATGATTAGAAGAAGGATACAAATTGCAATCTTAAATAGATGCTGATTGATGCACACCGAAATAGCTTCTTTAGCAAAGGCTTAGATTCGAATATCGATTAAAGAGATTCCCACGTCCCGAACGGGAGAATTGAGTCGGTCCCCGTTCATTAGCAAGTCCAACGAAGCCCACCAGGCGAAGATTGCAGATTAGTTCCTGTCAGAATGCTTACATGTCTGGCTGAGGCTATACTAAGGTAAAATTCCTTGTCAATCATATTTTTGCTTGCGCGATAGTACCTACATACTTATATTAGAGTATATGACCCTGTGAACTTTGTATCATCCGACAAATCCGTTCAACAAATCCGTCCAGCTGTTCTGGAGTTTTAGCGACACCACGCAATATTCATTTGCATTCGAGTATTTCATAAGTATAAACATACACGTTGCGTTTACACATTGTATGCTCAGCCCACTACAGATTGCACGCTTTCTCTCAGAGAGAATGGGCTTGATCACCTCAAGTGCCCATCGCGGATTGGCGACTTCCAGCGCTAAGATATGTGAAAAAATCGCACAGTCTGGTTTAAAAACTGTTAATTGTGTGAGAAATCTCGTTTCTTTTATAACTATGTCTGTATAAGTTATGTTATATAATAACTATTCATACACGTCTAAAACTATCATTTTGTTTGTTTGTACATCTACTTCCTTCTCCAATGTATTAGTCCAGTCCATCCAAAGGTTGTCTGGGAGAGATCACTGTACTCTTAGGTCAAGAAGTATCTGTGTAATTTCCATTTTTATGTACAATGAAGTGTTTTCTATCTCTATCTATCTATCTAAATACTACCACGCGTATTTTCATCATTACGTAAGAAGAAGAAGAAGAAAGACATTATACCAACAAGATACATCACAGAAACAAAACAAGCACACAAGCAACATAATATGCACAACAACAGAAAGAAAACTAAAATACACAACAGACAAAACGAATAAATAAAACAGGACCATAGATGTAGCCTGTGGTGTATCTACGTTGCCACAAAAGGCAGCTGACTCAGCGTTGTGCTGAGGAAGTGATCCCTCAGCGCTGATTTTCAGTCAGTGCCTACGGTAACCCATAATTGTACTACGGAGTGCGTGCCGGCCCGTGGTGCAGTTAAAGAATTAAGTCAAATTCAATAACATACATACAATAAAGTAAAAAAATAAATAAGATATCGTCATAAAATACTTACATATATTATTAGTTTTAAATCAATATGTGTGAAATATAGAGGAACACCATAATAAACTAAATTTAATAAGTAAATATAAGTGAAGGAGAAGAGAGGAGAGGAGAGGAGAGATAGGAGGATACACACCAAAGTAAATAAATTAAAAGTAAATACATGCCCGAAATTACGCAATGGTGGCCTATGATTTAATTGATGCGATTACATAGTCGGTCATTTTACTAAATAGTAAAAGTAGAAGTAAAAGTAAATCAGAGTCAGAAGCGGTGAAAAATCGGGCGGGATAGTCTCTGCTGTTCAAGCAAATATACCTTGAGCATGCGCCCAAAGGCATACCTAAGTAAGGAATTTCTAACTAGTTTTGAACCCCCCCTTTCCTGTGTCCTTTTCTTGTTGTTGTGCCATCTCCTATCAAAGATCAGCAATCGTTGTGACCACTATAGTCCGTTATGTGGCGGCTCGGAACAAATCTATGATGCCTATTTGAAACCATTCAGCCAGGTTTAGGAGCCAGTAAGTTCTTCTAGGATCAGTTCGAGGAGATCCTATTTATTTCTCTGCATTATGTGACCAATTATACGTATAATAATTTTAAAAAATTGGACCCTCTCCCCCTTATCCTTTTATGTAATAAATTAACAGTCACTAACCCATGATCGTCTGCAAACGTTCCAGGACACTCAAGCGCAGACCTCGCAAGTGCAGAGTTCAAATGCGACCCAATATGCGTGGAGCACCTGGGGCAAGTGGAGTGCCTGCTCGAAGTCCTGCGGAGGCGGAGTCGCTGTGCAGGAGCGCCACTGCCTGCCCCGAGACCCTTCCAGGTAAACTGATTGGGCTAGCCACGTTTTATCAAACTACGTATACAGTTCGCAGTTTATTATGACAATTCGATTTACATTGCGTAGCCGATTCCTATTTGTCAAGAATCAATACGAAAGTATTTTCGTTCAAAATAATACAGAAACTGTATACTAATGAACTTTACAAGTTAAACTAGGTTTCTATTTTAAAATGGACATAATTTTAGAGAAAACGGGACAAAAATACTCCACATAATTATGTAACACATATAAAAAAAATATCTCCAAATGTTAAACTCCTTGTTAATATATGGGTAAATAATATCTAATGTACATCAAATTATCGTAGTAAACCACGAATTGTATCTAAATGGGGCCCCGTGGGCCTGTTTCATAAAGTTACAATTAGAATAAACTTACAATTGTTTGTAATTATCGCTCAAGTGGCTCATCGTGAGGCTATCTTGCCCAAAAATCATTATGCATGAAAGCTTTATGAAATAGGGCCCAGAAGTACTTTCAAAAACGTGTCGGTTGGATCTTGGCCATGTTTCAGGGCGGCCGAGTTGCTACCTGAGCCACTAAAGTACCTAGTTTAAAGAGCTACACTGGAGCAAACTAGGTTTTTCGTAAAGTTGTATAAATTCTTTCAAAATAATGTAAGTTTATGTATTGCAAACCTCCATTTATGGAGGGCCGCAGGTGGAGCTCCATTATATGGGTTTATTCGGCAGACAAAAAAAAACTATGAGAAGTTATGACCAAATAATTGCATTTACCAAAAACAGACGTGCCATTGACAAAGAAAAATCGTAACTAATAAGTAGTAAATAATATATATGTCGGAGCGTGGCCAACGCCTTCTACCAGACAATAGCAATTTACTCTTTTTGATTGTTTAATCTTTGATTTAAAGTCGGTAATAAACCTCATGTTTAATTGTCAGTTCAGGTGATGAAGGTAGTTTTGAATAATGTTAATTTTGAAATTTTACTTTGACAGCCATGATTTAGTTAGTCTGTGCTGTTTTCATAGTACTGGCGACACTTTTTGTTTGCGGAGTGAATAGGTTGGCTAGCCGGTTCGATTTAAGCTTTGTAAAGTTAGCAAGCTTGTTTAAATTGACCGTTCACGATGACTTTATCTTTGTTGGTTTGGCAAGTCTGTTTGAGTGGACCAACCGTGATGATTTTAACTTTATAACGTTTACTCGTAAGCGGAAACTCTCCAGAGCTTACGAAGGAAGCCATGATTGAATCAAACGGCAGCCTTATTATGATTCTTATTCTGATTCTAATTTTAAGTAGGTATTAAGAAGTTTAGTCAGCTCCGTGTCAAACTTGCCGCGTTCCAGTGCCTAATTCAGTGTAATTACCGACTGTAACTAAAATTTACACTATTTGATAAAAAAGTATAGTGCTTAAGAACTCTTTGTATTAATTTCTGAAAGATCAAATGAAAGAAAAGTCCAGAAGGAAATTATTGCTGCTTTTTCTTCTTGGAAAGTATGTTTCCAAAGCAGTGTAGTTTAAAAAAAGAACTAAAAGAAGATGCACTAACTATGAAGTGGTTTTCCTGTGCTATTCTGAACATCGCTCCACTACCCATGACACCACCCCCGACATATACAAAGTCAAAAAGTAAATAAAGCACCCTGTTATTGTTGTCGAATCATCAATGACAACAATCTGATAGCGCCATATCAAAACACATCCTTTCTCTCAATGTCTTCAATTTTAATGACCCAATAACAAGCTATTAAGATATCTAACAACCCAGCGCTATCCTACACCTTTATCTTTGTAGTCGTTATTGCCATTAACACAGGAACTAAAATCTTGCCTTTCGTTCTCGTTTACCCAGTAGGTTACCGTCATTTATTACAAAACATCCTCTCCCGTATTTACTTGACTCTTCGAAGAGTCTGTGTATTGTCTTAATTATTGCTTCACGCCATACGGGTCGTTTGTGGGTCAACTAAGATAAAGAAGCGTGTCGCGGATAAAAACTACTCCAAGTAGTAACAGATGAAACATAAAACTGTCAGAACCACGAAGGTGGAAAGAGACAGAAGATTTATTGTGGAAACTGTTGAGTGTCCGTTCTTCTGCCATTGGTAGTTACCTGCCATGGTTTTAATAGTTCAGAATTACAATTACAGTTGATAGAATATTGTACACATGCGTAAGTTAAGATACGAGCAACTTTGCAACAAAAATAAAACTTTTATTATTGAGAAAAACCGATTAAAAAAAACACGCACTGAAAATAAAACTTCGATTATTTTCTCTTATATCATAGCAACAACTGTAGACCTATGGGACCACCCCTAAAGTAGTAGAAAAAAAATTAAATCGTGCAACGTGTAAAGATAATTCTTTACTACGTTTTACGATTCCATTAATTACTCGCTGGACATAAATAAAAAATATTTTTTATTTCCTTTATTTTTTTTTTATTTCGGGTAACAAAAACTGTACGTAGTTACAGCACATCGATCTGAATGCAGAATACAGTGAAAGTGTTATGAAAAGCCAAGATTATCTCGATTTGAGTTCCGGTTTTGTAGCACTTGACAGACATCTCAACCAGATTACCAGATACAAATTCTAAGTCATTTAAATTTTGTCCATTTATAATGTAAGCTGCAACTTTCCCAAAATAATAATAATAATAATTAAGGCTTATAAAATAAAAATACCATTTTTTAATTCATCAATAAAATTTTCAGTATTAGGTATATATTTCGTTAAACCAATAGTTTGTAGAGGACTCTTTCTGATAAACATTATGTTACATTTATAACATTATCTCATTATTTGTATCTCTAGATCTTTAACACGTACAATGTACCTGTTTCATAGAAAAATATCCTTTCAAAGTCCTTATAACTTATTCGTTGACCAGTAAATTACGATGGAAGTAAAAAGAAAAGGAACAAAATATATTTATTGAGTTGTTTTCGGTGACAGTACGGGGCCTCTACTCTTTATTGCTCTAATGTTGTACTCGTCGGAATTAGGATGGTATTTCGTCTTAATTCAACGAGGGTGGAAATAAATATAGTGAATTTCGAGTTTGCAAAACAGTGTCATAAAAGTAAAATTATGTCCTTTTTTGGGAAACCGCATCGTTATAAGATATGATCATCAGATAAGGCAATGAGGTAGTTATGTTTTTTGCGTACTTTCTATTGTTACAGTCTTTGAGTAAAGTATTATTTGAGCAAACTTTAGAATCATTATTGTCAACAGCACCGTCACCTTTACATGCATCTTTATTTTATTTATTAGCGACACAAAACAGCAAGGCAACAATACATATACTACAAAACACCCTTAACATTAATGTTCCTAATTGAATCGCCAAAACATGTATCGACAGCATGCCATGATGGTGGTGTTTAAAATTACAAAACTTAATCTAATCTAATTTTAGAAGCAAACAATGCACTCTACTCATAAATGTTACAAGATGTAAAAGTGGACGAACTGTCAGTGGCATGGTAGTTACGTAAGTTGTCATTAAAAACTTCGCGGTTAAAACGGTCATCAATGGTCGCAGGTTGCGAGTAGGCCCTCAAGGCGGCGCGCGCGCTGACCGCACGATTCATCATATATCACAATGATATCTAATGATACGGCGTGTGATCGACAAAGAGCCGGCCACCGCGGGAGAGCCTTCCTTGCATTCACAAAGGTATCGGACTATGGGAGGTTTGTCGATAGTACAACGAAGGGATTTGATGATTTACGAATGGGTAGTAACAATCTAGTTGTTGCTTAAAATGGAGACGTATGTTTAGTTTCTAACGTTGATTATGACGTTAGTGCCCGGGCATGTTGGCAATATTCCCGGGTACGCCGTACGGTATGTCATTATCTCAACAAGACAGTACTGTATCACACGCAATATATGATAACCTTCTTGGGCAATTACATGTTGGTTGCTTACACATAGGACCAATTGGCAGTGGAGAGAACATTATGAATTTAATTAGACTACATAATTTCAATTTTAAAGCTACTTAACGCTAGTATCTGACATGGCGGACACTAATGAGACATAATGTATTACATACTGCGGCTCTATCTTGATCAGAAATAGGTTGCATTTTAGCACCTTTTTTCTTTACTTTGTAGTTTTTATATTGTTTTAGATTCAGATTAGATGGTTTCACATTTTAATAGTCTCATTACAAATGTCTTAATTCAAGTTTTTGTAATGATTATATCGTACATTTTTATTAGGACTAATAATCCTACTTGAAGACGTTAGTTTATATCCGTTCTTAGGTCCGTATTGTTAGGCACCATTACCACTCATCGCTATTGAGTGCTTTTCTTAAGATACTATCCGAAAATACGAACTTGAAAACGCACTCAAAAACGTTCTTACAGGTAAAAGCAGTTAAAGTAAAAGTCACGGTGAAACGGATGTTAATGTGTTATAATTAGTGCGACTTTGTATACTAAATTTATAAAAATCCTCTTATTTTCCCAAAACAGGGGCTTCATCTTTACGAACAATTTTTTATATGGAGAGAACTATGAAGAGGTCTGTCAGGATCGTGGAAACCCTGGTCTCTGAATAACCCTTCGGGATACAGGCGTGACTTTATATAATGTAATGTAATGAAGAACTATGATATGACTGCCTCGTTGGTCTAGCCGCAACAAGCTTTACTTTCAAGACAAAGATTGTGGGTTCTATTCCCTCTGGAGGCTGCCGTACATGATTTGCATAAATGGCCTCAGTCTGGATGAATTGCCGTGTTTATGACGTCCTTTACTGGTTACCATAGTACTTAAGTATCTTAGTTTGAGATCATGAAAAGTTATTGTATTATGCGGAAGTTATTATGGAAGTTATGAATCACGAAAAAAATATCAATAGTTCCGTACGTGGTAATGGAACAGTTTTATTTTTTTATTTTGAAATTACAGCCATAGTAAAAGTTGGTCTTATTTATTTATTATCTTAATAATACTAAATAGCATAACTCAAGTAAATTTATCTCTTTGACTCTGTACAATTTCCTGAACAAAGCCAATTTCCGCAAAGGAGAAGCTACATTTTACACTACACGATACACGAGCTACATAATTCGAGTATACATAGAACTACTCCTTAACATAACCTTCCCAGGCACTTCATCCTTCGTTCCCGGGGCCATTCGTCATGTCAGTACTAGATTATGATTACAAGTGAGGATAGGCTAAGGCGCGCTTCACGTGACTGATGGGCAACTTTTGTTAATGGTCAGCCAATCATCAGTGCTTCAGACTTGATGGAGGATCGCAGAGATGGATCCTGAACTGATTAATGCACGTCTGTTGTTGCGAACAAGATATTGCGTTAGAAATCGGTGCAAATACCCGACAAATAATATATTCATATTCTTTATTGCTAAATCACGTACACAGTTATAATTACAGGTGGTATTGGTTTTTGCAGGTAAGTACATGATACCCTGTGAGGGCACTGCAACAGTCAGTCTTGTGACACAGCGTTAAATTAAATTAAATTATTTTTATTAATTAGATATTGATTTCTTACATGCAAATGAATAAATAACAAGCATACAAAATACTTAATAATTTCTCAACGAGATTGAGGGTTAACTAAATATGCATTTAAATTATAACAACAGTTTTTGATTAACATATTTTTGAGTTTTTTTTTAGTAAATTGTCTTTTGCTTCATCTTTTATGTTTTCAGGTAGTTGATTATATATTTTTATCAGTGATATGTAGGGACTATTTGAATGTAGTTGAATAAGGTGAGTGCAGTTCACAGACTGGTAGAGAATGGTGTTATAATTTCACGTAGCTGGGGAATGACATTATTTAGAAAAAAAAATTGAATGAAAGAGCAAAACAGAAAGATTGAGAACACAAGAAAGTAGTAGGAGTGGTAGAGAAAGACTAATATATTTATTTTAACCAGTCCTACGACAATAAAACTATGTTAATTGCAAGAAAGCGTAATTGTTTGTGCCAAAATTATCAAGGTCGCCAAGCAAAAGGTGATCTCCAAGTTATGTCATTGTGATAATCCGCCTCTATGTCTTCCTGTAGGGACATAATATAAGATGAAGGCTTAATGTAAGATTAAATGAATGTTATTGTACCTATGTTTTGAATACCCCGAGAAACAAAATTTTCCAAAATATTCCACGGGTACTCCATGCTGGCTTACAATTATTATATTGAACGTCACATTTCATGACGATCACGTCAACTTTCACATTTCAATTGAAACGAGATGAAAAGTGGAACCGATTGGAAAACCAAGAGATGACGAAGAGGGAACAATCAATTTTTTTGTCCACGACCTTCGGTGGATTTTGTTTTGATTGAAAAGAAATCAATGTTACACAAGAAATCTGTGTTGTGAAACTTTCTTTTGAAGTTTCTCTAAAGTGAGAATTAATTTTTAAGGATTACAAGTTTTTAGTCGATGGTAAAACTTAGTGTCGATGATGATAAGTTTTGTACACAAGGACCCCGTAAATAATGATCAACCTTGATACTGGTAGCCAGATTTTTTTCTATTCACGGGCCTCCTTATATAAGTGAGGACATTTGAAAAAAACGTGATATAGTAATCAGGGTGAAGGTTCCGGTGGAAGTCGAAAGCTTAACAACCGACTTAAAAAAAAGAGGAGGTTGTCAATTCGACGCGTTATGTATATATTTTTTGGAGTTTTGCCATAACTCCGTCAATTCTTTTTTTGTTCGAGCAGACATAACGTCTCATTTGTCCCATTTTAATTTGGTAAAGATCTGATGAAGACTTTCAGAGATGGAGAACGGAACTCTTCAATGGACAGCATTAAGTAAGGCCTAATGGGGCACATCCTTTAGTAATATCCGTATGTTTCATAAAATAGCGTAGAAGTAGTCCCAAGGTAATTTGATGACGTTCTGGTGAAGACATTCGGAGATGGAAATTCAAAACGTCAATTTTTAAAGCAACGAATTAAGTACGGTAAGTTATGGTTATAAGGGTCTTATATATTCTTCTCCCGCTCCCCCACGAAAAATTGAAAAATAAAAAAAATTAAATAAACCGTTTTGGGCACCGACTCCAAATTATACTTCTACAATACCTTAAATTATTTCTAACTTTTTAGTGCTGTAGGGTTTCAAAGTCGGTTTTTATTATTTATTTAATTTTTTTTATGGTGCAGTAGATACTGCAAGTCGAAGATAAAGCAACTCTGCTCGCTGCTACTACAAAACTCAAATTCCACCATTGAAAACTAGCATCATTCGATTACCAACGGTTTGTTGTGACAAGATAGCCCAAAATGCCTGATTAGAGAGCTATTTCGCTACGGGACCCCGGCCAAAGGCCAGAATACGTACGTCCAAAAGTGACCCCGCCCGCCCTTTTCGCGTCCAACATACCACCAAATTAAGGTAATATTGAATTGAACAACGCGCAACTATGTAACAACGTCTGCCTCTACAAATGACCTATTTGATTGAAGCACAATTTGGAGTCGCTCGCTAATACTGTTGTGATGGTTATCTTTTGTTTACACGCCCTGTGAAAATGTTTGTGCAAGTGCTTGTATCGGAAGTGCTGAGTCAGCGTATATCATTATACTTACTGTGTACCATCAAATACGGCCGATCGTAGGGCCGTTATTTTAGTAACTTGCAACTTTACTTGACTTAGACCAGAATTCCATAAAAAGTTTATAATCCTGTAGAACTAAACAATAAGGCGTTTTTTTTTTCTTTTTATAAGATAGCTCCGTCGCATCAGAATGCGTTTTTTTTCAATGCCCAAGCTGTTTGAGCCAAAAAATCAGCCCTTCTACTCTTGACGTTATTGTGTTCAACATTGCGCCACAATTAAATGCGAGACGTCAGGAATAATGACTTAGTAAACATTTTAGTTCCCGACGTTTTAGTACCAACCAGCCTCACATTTGGGAGGTCATAGGTTAGAATCCCGGCATATGTCAATGACTTTGTTTTCGAAGTTACGTAAAATTGGAGTATCAATAGCACTCGCTTACTATGAAAGAAAACGTCGTGAGGAAACCTGAGTGTCTGAGGTGTTCACATACCTCAGCGCTTGAAATTGCCGATCCCCGGTGGGCTCGAGTGGTCCTGCTGAGGGACGTATATAGGCTACTTTAAAACGTTTTAGTTATAAGAAATACCTACCTAGCATTAAACTTATTGAAACTTTAAACATTAAAAAAATTAAGGCATAAATAATATCAAATAAATGCACTGAATTGTAACGCAAGTTGGCTAAATTAACATCGGAAGTAGAGGAGCAGGACGTTACATAAATATTCTGATCACCTAACACTGAAAGTCCGAGCAATGCTATCGACGATCGAAATTGCCGCACTATACCCCATGTTTGGCAATAACGAGGAAGGATACGCAATTTTCTAGTAAACTAGCCTTAAACTAACACGACCGACCTTTCAGTAACTGATGGTTTGTATCGTCGCGCACTCGTAAAATCTAATAATCAATGCTCACATCCCGTTTTCTTGAAACGTGTTTCTTGCAACTTAAAACAGAGGTATTTTGCCGAGAAGAACCCTTTACAAACCCGAAAGTACCTTGAACCGGCGTGCGTGGACAGGTGTGAGCTTTTGGAGCGTAATGTAGAAACGGTTAAAATTTAAAGGTACTTTGAAAATTATGGCCGTAACATAAATAGTTAAGCTAGGTATTTCACTGTAAATAATTGTTGCGCCTTCAATAACATAAACCCGCTTTAATAATAATTTCCGACGCTACTAATTGATAAATTAAACTTAAACTGATTTTTAGCAATATAAAATAAAGCTTCATTATGTGAACAAGATTTGTAAATTTTAACAAGAGAAATGACTTGACAGCTCAGTGGTATTGTATTAAAATTCTGATACGGTGAATCCGGGTTTCGTCCCCAACTATTCATTTAATTATTAGAAGAAATTTTAAGTGAAGAGTAGCGATTTTAAAGAATTGATAGTAATTTTCCGAAAAAAATTGCAAGTTTTGTGCAAATCATTGATTTTAAAGGTCAAGATCCTACTTTAAATTGCATTTTGCATTTAGGAGTGCGCAGAAGCTAACATCGCGGAAAAATATGCATAGGTAGATGCAGACAGCCGACACACATGCATGGTGTAACTAGAATTCTAAATTATATCCCAATTCATCTTTACGATTACTGCGGTTTAATAAGCGGAACAGACTGTTTCCGTCGTTTTTATGAATGCTAGCGGTCTGCCAACAGAAGTGCAGGTCTAACAAGTAATCATTACAGATAGTATGATACCGGTCTGTTTTTTAATTTAAGGCAAAACAAAAAGACTGTCACTTTGACATGTGCCGGGGTCGTAAACCATCACAACCCATTACATTTGTTGACGTACTCCATGGGTTGGAATTTCCAATATCATCCGTTTAGTCAAGGGTTGAGGGGGTATGAGGGGGGAGGGGATGCAGAAACCCAATAGTTTTTGAAAAAAAGGAAAACAAGTTTTGAGGTTTTATGTTGACAAAATTTCAATCAGTATATTACGAGAAACCTTATTTTAGCTTAAATTTAGTAAATATACACTATGATAAATGATAACACATTATCATATAAATTAGGACTTATTCATAGTGCGACCTGAAACAAAATTTGAATTAATCAATATTTTAGACTAAATTCTAATAAAGTTTTGGTAAGTTGTAATAAAGTTTGGATAGAAGTAATTTTACCCAACAGGCGAAATGAAACGCGGCGTCCGTTCCGAAACGTCAAAGTTATCAAAATGCTGTAAAGACGTAAGAAATTTTGATTTTTTTTTTTAAATTAATGTCTCAAAAACTAAATAGTTTCAGGTGTTGGCATTTAATATTTAAACTTCTCGTCCATGGGCCAAAAACGAATAATCCCATATTCCCGGCATCCAAATTTCAATAGAGATCGTGGTTAGAATATAGACACAGCATGTGAACCAGTGCTTAAGTGAATGAGACCCCCTTGCTAGTAGTGTGACTGTAGATTTAATTTTGATTTCAATAACTGAGAATCAATATTTTGAGTTCATATAAAATAATAGTTTTTGTACATTTAATTTTTATTTTCAATAACTAATAATTAATACTTTTGAGTTTATACGAAAAAAAAATTTTGCCAATTTAAATTTGATAATTTGGCAAAATATTTTTGGAACGTAACTTAATAATTTTTTGTAACTTTCGACGAGGGTAGTAAATTAGCAGTTAATGCTTTCAAAATTGCTTCTCTTGGTGTCGAAATAGGATATCCTGTAATATGGTAACTTGGCAAGTTTAGCATAAACATGATATACCATTTATTCAAAACAATGTATGGCGGCCTCTAGCGAGCACCGAACCCACGACTCTCCACCGTATATTAGTGTATAAGAAACTGCCACATGCCAGACCAATACGTCAGTCAAGAACTTACGTAGTCCACACTCCTACTCTCACCGCTATCAATATCCCACTCCACAAAAGATCCAACACCATCACCTAAAATTTTAATCATATACTAAATAAATAACGGTATATTTTAACCACCCGTTGTGCGATGATCCTGTGAGGTAATGATATGATTGCCTCGGTTACTGTGGCTGAAACAATGCGGTTTCATTACCGCCGAGCATGCGCACGAATGGATACGGCAGCGTGGGCAGGCGCCGGTTTAGATGCGAAGAAAAGTGATTCGAGAATTAAAAATAAAGAGAGAAATAAAGAAACATTGAACTCGGAAGCGGGAGACCCAGGTTCGATTCCAGGGCGGGCATATACCTATGATTTTGTTTTCTAAGTTATGTACATTTGTGAAGTTATAGTAGCAATACCACTCGCTAATTGTGAAGGAAAACATCGTGAGGAAACCTGAGTGTCTGAGCTATTTACATACCTCAGCGCTTGAAATCGCCAATTCGCGGTGGGCACGCGTGGTGATTAAGTCCATACTTTCGGCCGAAATAAATTTTCTCCCATAACATAATTATCTGCAAGGTTAGGTTTATAATCTTAAAAGATTATTTATGTGATATCTGCAACTTATTTATTTTCCGATGTTTTCATTTGCGTAACTTTCTTCTTGCCAAATTTTATGATTATGATTTACTTCGATCTACAAATTAAATAAAAAGTATTCTAATTTTGCGGGATATGCTTGTTTTTTCTGATTTTAACGATTTTTATCAAAGGTTTGTTTTAAGGAACATCCTAAATACACGGGATACCTTGTTTTCATCTCATGGCATTTCTGTTATCTCTAACCGAATCACGACACAGATTTTTTTATTCTTACCTACTCAGGCCTAATTTGTTTGCTTCTTGGTGAACAAGGCAACACCATTGTACTCGATCTTACATTATTTATTGTATTACATCAAGTCCATTTCACGCACCTTAAAACATACTAACAAAAATTTGTTTGCACAGTCAAGCTTTAGAGCACAGTCATAATACAATTAATATTTTATTACACTTTGTTGATAGAAGAAGTTAAATTGTTGTAAAATTACACATTGGAGCATTCTACTTCCATGTATTTTTAGTCGAGTAAACCAATAAATCATGAAAAATCACGTTTCACCGGTATCGAACTTTTGCTTTTATATTAATAAGTTTTTGTACACGACAGTACTCCAATCTAACTCAAATTAAATTTCAAATCAATAAGTTATTAACTTTATTATATTCGTCACTGTTTGTGCCTGGTCGGACGATTAAACTATCTTTAGAAGTCGACTTTGACCTAGTTCTTGGGTGATCGAACTTTCCAAGGGAAACCGTCATTATCTCCCGGTTTTGTTTAGTCACGCAGGATTGGGTTTTGTTATGCTTACTTTAGGCTTTTTTAGGGTTCCGTACCCAAAGGGTGAGAGACCCTATTACTAAGACTCCACTGTCCGTCCGTCCGTCCGTCTGTCACCAGGCTGTATCTCATGAACCGTGATAGTTAGACAGTTGAAATTTTCATAGATGATATGACATGACAACGAATACAATATAAGGTGCGGGTAGCCGTGAGAGCGTAAACAGCTTCATAGAAACAACAGCTTATTTTTATCTTTTTACAACTAATTACCTGGGAAAAAGTCATCCTGGCTGTTTGAAAACGTCTAGTAAACAGTGAACTTCAAGTGCCATCTAAAATTCACCTAAAATAAGGCGAAATCGTGAGTAGATTTAAGCAAAAACATTGCTAACCGTTGATATTATCCGACCTATTTGCGGAGTCTCGAAACGTCAAAGACTTTCGTTGCGTTCCATCCTACTCAATACTCCAAAAGTGTCAATTTTTTGGTGGCGCCACTATAATCCGGCCGATTTGCGAAGGTGCCAAACGTCATCGAAGGAGAAACGTTCCGTTCTACGCAATATCCTTAGGTTGGAAATAGTCTACACATTGCGTCGTGCAAGAAAACATCAATAAAAACAATGGAGTCGTATTGCAACATCTGTAAAAAGAATATCACTGGTCTTGATTACATGGAGTGTTCGAAATGTCATCACAGCTACGACTTGGACTGTGTGGGCGTCAAGGCGGACGATTACATAAAAATATCCGTGAAAGATAAAAGGAACTGGAAGTGCCCAGGCTGTAGCATCCCCAGGAACGATGATACTCCAGTTCGCCAGACACTTAACGACACATATACATCAAGCTATGTCAACATGTTGCGGGGAAGTAGACGCACGACCACCTCGACACCTCAAAGTGAAACCACTGTTCACGAAGAACTGCTTAGGATTCGTCGTGATCTACAAGACCTTAAATCCACTAACGAGGACATCAAACTGCTTCGAAACGACATACTGGATCTTAAACTTCAGATGACGTCCTCACTGGAGGAGCAACGGATCAGATACGAGCAGCAACTGAAAGAGAAAGACGTAGAGATTATGAGTCTCCACCAGCAATTACAGGATGTGAAGGGGTCCTTTGCGACACAGGAACAAGAGCTACTGAAAAACGACATAGAGATCATCGGTGTTCCAGAAGAACCAAACGAAAACTTGCATCACATTTTGATGGTGACTGCTCAGAAACTGGGTGTAGACCTTGGTGAATGTGAGATCAACGACGTTGCCCGCGTAGGCCCCAAACGGCGGGCTGCGGGACTGGACCACCCAGGGAAGAAAATAAGCACGTTTTTTTCTCGCAAGACAGCGCGCCGGGCTGTTCAATATCAAATTTGTCTGGCACCGCCAAGGAACAACCCACATTAGACAAATGGAAGGAAAACCGGCAATCGCTATCAGAACGTTGGCGGATCTCGATACAAAGATCGGACCTGCTCCTAACACAGAAAATCCTCTCATCAGTATCGCTTAGCTTGGTTTACCTTGAGTTATTTTGCGACACACGCTATTACACACAATTTTACACACTCAAATACAAATACACAACACAAAACTCACACACAACTACAAATAATATACTAGTTATCATTTGTACTTTCACATATTTCCAGAGTTACTTCCAGATGTTCGATAGAATTTATAAAGTAAATTTTTGTCCTTATTCCGCTCATACAACCGCAGTACGAGTACTGCGGTTATGCACCTTTTATTACTTATAAAGTATTACGGCGGCCTTAAATCATGAAGTTGAAACTCTTTTATCTATCGAATGTCATGTGTTAGAATTGGTTGATTCATGTAAAAGTATTGGTAGCTTCCAAAATAACAGCAACTTTAAAGTTCTAACCTTTAACATCAGAAGTTTAAATCATAACATCGATGAATTTATGGTGACCTTACAACGTATTGATGTTCCTTTGGACGTCCTGGTCCTAACTGAATGTTGGTTAACACCAAACATGGATATTAAACGTATCTCAGGCTATGACTCGTTTTACACTACTAAATACATAAATAAATCAGGCGGAGTTGTAGCTTATGTAAAACAAAGCTGGAACGTTACAGTTGAAGAACCGCGCCTAGATGATGCACAGGGCTTAATCTTGAACTTCCCAAATAAAACTTCCCTTATTGCTATTTACAGATCTCCTTCGTTCAACAACCCACAAAACTTTTTTGCATCAGTAGATTCCATTCTAAATTCAGTGAAGAGCATAAATAACGTATTTTTACTCGGCGACATAAATATAGATATCCTCGTTGATACAGCTCATATCTCCAGTTACTTATGTCTTCTAGCCGAGCACGGTTATCTCCCTGCCATTACAAAGCCAACAAGATTAGAAACTTGTATTGATCACATCTTCGTGCGGTCGAAACATAAGTGTGAATCAATAGTTTGTAATTCGTCTATTACCGACCACGACTTAGTGATGTGCTCGTTACAATGGGGATTGTTCATTTTTTTTACCCCTATTTTTTATTCCAGATATCGAAAATATAGACTAATTTAAGATACCAAATTGAATATTTTTAAAATTTTTGCTACCATAATTTTTTTATTAATTATTTAAAAATTCTAAGAGTTTGGTAAGGATGACGTCATTGATGGCATTATGTTGCGTTTTTCATGCATAAACAGTAAGTAATCTGTGCTTAAATACGTAAATACTCACCTCTACTGTCAAGTTGACAGTTGTTTAAGTTTTTTTTATTCTATGGCAATGGATCTAGGCCGAATGATGACGATAGTGACGTCATTGAAGTGCAAATGAAGGTTATACAGTTTTTGCGATAAATACTAATAATCCGTCATTATTTTACTTAAATAAATCGATAGAAGTGATCAGTAACCCTATTCCTCGAAATGGTTTTCACTAAACGACAATATAAAAAAAATTAACAATCCCCATTATGTCACTCCCATAGTAGTAATAATAATAGATTTCGTAAGAGTTCAGACTTTACCGCCATTGCCGAAGACCTGAAACAAACTGACTGGAATCATATACTGAGCTCTGCGAATGTTGAGGACGCAGCCTCATTGTTCTCAAGAATAGTAACCAACGTCACTGACCGGCATACAAAGCTTGTCAAGATTCCCTGCTCTAAGCGTACTGTCAAACCTTGGGTTACCCCAGGTCTCCTAAGGTGCATAAAACACAGGGACCGTCTTCACTTAAAGTCAAGAAAAAACCCTAATAACTGCATACTTCTACTAACTTACACACGTTACCGCAACTTTTGTAACACGTTACTCAGGAAACTTAAAAAATCGTACTACAACCAACAAATTTGCATTAGTAAAGGTAGCTCAAAAGGTATATGGAAGACAATCAAATCAATGTGTGACCGACCAGCTAAGAATAACAAAGCTCCGACTGAGTTACTCGAAGCTGGACCGTCTTACCAAGCCGCTCTTGATCATTGCAACAATTTCTTTGTATCTGTAGGCCTTAATCTAGCCCAACGCACTTTAAATGAACTAGGTAAAACACAAGAATGTTTGGTAACAGAAGTAAATATGCCACACGCTGCACATACTTTCTACATGCTTCCAACTGACTCATTGGAGGTTGGAACATTGATAAGACTTTTGAAAAATGACAGTGCGCCCGGTCTTGATGGAATAGGAAATTATCTAGTTAAACTATGTATTAACTCAATACTAACGCCTCTAGTTCATATTTTTAATCTTAGTTTGTCCTCGGGCATTTTTCCAAACTGTTGGAAGACCGCATTAGTATCACCCATATATAAATCCGGTGATAAATCCTCCCCCACCAACTACCGTCCAATATCACTCCTTAATGTGTTCTCAAAGCTGTTAGATAAAATCGTTAACCATAGACTTATGGATTTTCTGGAGACGAAAAACATTCTTGCACCTTTTCAATTTGGTTTCCGTAGCCAACGATCAACCGACGATGCCGTGTCGAGCCTGCTTCATTCAGTCACTTCTCATCTAGATAGAGGTGAATGCTGCATAGGTGTCTTCCTAGACCTAGCTAAGGCATTCGAAACGGTGTCAATTCCACTTCTGCTAGAAAAGCTCAGCAGACTTGGGATCAGAGGTGTCGCTCATGACTGGTTCACAAGTTACTTATCAAACCGACAGCAAATAACCAGAATAGGAGAATACTATAGCACAACCGAAAGCACCTCTTTTGGTGTGCCGTGTGCCGGTGTGTGGTGTGCAGTATCCTTGGTCCATCACTCTTCATCACCTATATGAATGACATTAACAACTCGCTTGATGTTTCGTACAGGATTAACCTTTTTTGTTATGCAGACGACACCGCGGTTATTTTCAATGACTCTAACTGGAAAGACGTCCTTGCGAAAGCAGAAATCGGCATGGGAAAAATCAACAACTGGCTAAAGAATAATTTACTCACCCTTAACTCTGACAAAACTAAGTTTATTTGCTTCCATAAAACAAAAGCATCTGGACCCTTAAACTTAGATACTCTGAAATTTCACAACTGCTCAGGGCCAAAGAGTCATCCTTGCTCCTGCTCCAGTATTGAACGTGTTGATGCATTGCGATACCTAGGTGTTACACTAGACGAAAACTTGAACTTTAATAAACACATTGCAGATGTGACTGGTAGAGCTAGAAAACTAATTTATTTGATGAAACAAATCCGAGATCTGACTGACAAAAATGTTCAAAAGCTCGTGTATACGGCTTTATGTGAGTCTATACTTTCGTACTGCATCTCAGCCTGGGGCGGAGCTGCTAAAACTCATCTACTACAACTAGAGAGAGGCCAACGGTCCATCTTAAAGGTCTTGCACAAAAAACCATTTCGCTATCCGACCTTCACACTTTATTCAGAATGTGAAGTTTTCACAATCCGACAACTCTTTATTATAAGATCAGTTCTTTTGGCATATAAATCTTTACTATCTGATAAAAATTTCAATAAAATCCTCAGCAAACGTGTAATTCGATTAAATGTGCCAACCATGAACACAAGGTTTGGTCAGCGTTTTCCAAATTTTTTACAACCCTTTCTCTTTAACAAATTGGTCAAAAAATGCTCTATTATTAACTGCACAGTAAAAGAAGCTAAACACAATCTGAAAAGCTATCTTTCCAAACTAAATTACGATGACACTGAATCTCTTTTGAATGTTTTATAAAATATAAATCCATCCAACCATTTAAGAAACAATACACACACACACGCTCACACCCTCACACTCACACACACAAAACACAAACACACAAACACCACAGCATGTTTACTGTATATTAAAATAGTATTTCAGTGTAACATTTCAAATAAACATAATTTCTCACTTTTATCTTTAAATTCGTATTCACAAGCAGTCAAGAAATGCTATTGAAAACTTACAATTTAGTTGTTAAAGTCGTGCCAGTCTTAGTATTGCTTAAATATAGATTTTAAATAAGTTTTATTGTTAAACCCTATTAATCGTTCTCATGCGCCAAGTAAAACACTCTGTGTTAATTATCCTTAGGCCGCCACTATACAGGCTATTTTGCTTAGTGTGGAGACCAATGTAAATTTTTGTATGTGTACCTTCTTTTTGCAAATAAAAATTTTTCTATTTTCTATTCTATTTCTATTTCTATAAGAAACAGAATAAAATAAATATTTAAGTGGGGCTCCCATACAACAAACGTGATTTTTTCCGTTTTTCGCTCGATACTAATAGCGGCAACCGCTAGACGCTACGGAACTATTCGTGCGAGCTATTTTTGGGACCCATGGCACCCAACGGCCGTTTTTGGCATAAATGCCATCTAGTCCCAGGTTCGTGATCCTATGTTATTTGTCGTGGGTCCTAAAAATCACTGTAAACATGATTGAAAGACTGTACAGACACTTTCTTATTTTTTTGTCGTTGGTGGCGCTAGTTAGCCCACTGGATCCCCTTAACAGAGATTTTTAAGGTTCTAGAACTTAAGATGAGCGGCACCAGTTCTTGCTATAAATACACCATGAATTTTGGCTAGTTTGAAAGCTATAGCAAAATGAACGTGCCTTAACAATAGCTGTCGAATACACTAGTTTGTTTTTTTATAAAAAGGCACTTTCCTAAAAGATCTCGCCACAAACTCGAATCTATTAGAGCGATTAGTAGCCAGGCAGAGCTGTGCGTGCGTGCCGCGGGTCCGCAGGTCATTGTTCTGGTATACGGAGAGGTGCATTTCTTAAAACAAGACTTCTCAATTCTAATTAAGATTTCTCATCCAAGTTTTTTTTAAATTTATGTCTGTACTTAAAAGTAATAGTTTAAATAGACGCCATTTTTCACTCCCATCTTTTCGTCGCCCAGATTTCAACATGTACCCAAGATGACTTATTTCCTCTATATTATATTATTGTATTATATATTATATTTTAAATTATATCTATATTATATTACTTCCTCTCCCCATGTATAATTTGATTATTAGTATGTATGTATGTCTATTTATTTATGTATGGTTTAAGTAAGTTTATATACTTTTCAACATATCTCTTAATTGCACCGACTACCCGTCTTTCTAACTTCTTTCTTGTCTCCGTATATTGTTGCCTCGAAGAAATTGCGTGTAGTAAGGCCGCCAATTGTACTGCGATTTATTGAATTTCTGTTAATGTAATCTTTGTGTACAATAAAGAATATTATATCTATCTATCTATTTCGACGGAATATCCACATAGAGAGAACTTTCGTCTGCGTCTGTAAATAGCACAGACGCCGACCGCAGAAGGTCAATCTCAAATGCAATCTTGGCCGAGACACGCATGCTTACGCCAATGAGACGCCTTTTCATGTGCCACTGTTGACCGCTCCGCTAGATGTTGTAGCCCGATACCTTGTGTCGGATAGCGCTGCGGTCGCCATGGGTTTGATTGAGCGGTGTCGAAAATGATTGAAAAGTCGAGGGCGGAGAAACCGGGTCGCGCTACGCTGCTGCAGAGATTTGCCAATCCGAGGCGTCCACGACAAGTGTGGGTTCAGTTTGATTTGATGGAAAAATATAGTCTATTTAGAATGTGGTATGTGTTTTTTTAATCTTACTGTGTGAACGGAGCTTGGCCTTGTTAAATATGAAAAGTGTCTTCTTCTACGTAACTCTTCCGCGTAGTCTAGGGTCTTCCACGTATGTCAAACTATGACGATTGTAGGCAGTTTGTACATGTGTTATTATTAGTTTTTTGACTGTTTTGGTCTTTTCGTTTTTAGTATGTACCTATGTATAAGTTGAAGTGGCAGTGGGTGGGGCACATAGCACGCAGAACTGATGGCCGATGGGGTCGAATGGAGACCACATATCGGCAAGCGCAGAGTAGGACGACAAGCCACAAGATGGACAGATGATCTCATCCAAGTGGCAGGAAGACGCTGGATGCAAGCCACTTCCAACCGGTCTTTTTGGAAATCCATGGAGGAGGCCTATGTCCAGCAGTGGACGTCTTGTGGCTGAATGATGATGACGATGATATATGTATAGTGTCTGATAATGTCCCAGGAACTGCAGCGTCCGAGTGGTCCCTTCACCCATCGAGTGTGAGTGATGGTGAAACTGGACGCTGTATAAATTGTATAAATTATCTCATTGCGTAGATGCAAAGGCCACAGTTTACAATGTCTGAAAATAAATATTGATTTCTAGTAAAATAGAGAATTTCACTGTTTCGTTGAAGGCCTATTTTTCTACTTGTTCACAGTAGGTAATAATAATAAAAATACAATCACATTTTATGTCAATGTTGTATCTCACGTCAATGTTTCTTATTATTTCAGTTGTCAGAACATATTATTTCAGTTGCTATCCAAACAATAGCTATCCTTAGTTCAGAACAAACTCGCGGAATAGTAATATGGAACAGACATCGTCACAAAATAAGTGAGACAGAAGCAAATATAGCAAAACTTTTGCTGTAGGTATCTCATTTTATTTTCATGGCCGTATTCCCGTCTTATATTCTAGACAATGTTAGTTGAGGTTTTCTTATTTCATCTTCGGATCGATTACAACATTCTGCTTCTACATGATGGGCTAACACGGCTATCACTCACTGTGAGTGGCGACGCATTATTTGTATAGTGGCCTATATTTACAAGCGTTGCCTAACGTAGGCCATTATGGACGCTACGAAAAACCTTCGCAAGTGACAGCCGGAATTATAGTAATAGCGAAGGTGTGGATGCGTGGTTCTTAATGTTGACGTTACGTTTGTCCCTATTACGTCGTGTTTGCGAAAAAATCGACCAACTTGAAGCTTATCTTGGAATCTGACTGCCCTCTGTGCATGCTCTCTAATTTGTGCACATGGTCTTGTTAATAACGTATGTTCTAGATTCTCAGACACCCTACTTTTCCTTCAATGGGCTTGTTTACATACTAATGTGCTCCGCATAACGACTGTTATGATTTGAATATGCGAGTGGCTATTTTACTTTGAACAGAGACTGAGCATTGTGCTTATGTTACAGCGTGTGTGGCTCATTCAGTTTTTGGATGCGAGCATTTGTATGGTCACAAAAGTAACCTTTGTACCTCATTTTAGTTCTGACTAGGGAATTTAATGTCTCTGTTGCCAACTCGACTATATTCACTCAATTTTCTGTAGATAAAAAGGGGGTACAGGCTCAAAACCAGACTTGATCGTCGTACCAAATTATCAATCAACACTGAATTATATATAGATGAGGAAATGGGATTTATCTGTAAATAGGATGAATATAAATAGAAACCATAAAAAATAACATATAGTACAGTCGACAAGACATGAACCTTTACATTTTATTTGCGAAGTTTCCCGTAACGTAAATGAATAAAGTGCATATATTTGAAGGTCGATATGCTGCTGACTATATCATACCGCACCTTAATGCCATGCCATACAAAAAAACATGTCTGTGCTAGAAATTAAGCTTTTTTTTTAACGATAACAATGGTCTAACTGAGTTCAAACTGTACCTGAAGGTTGATAACCTGTCATGTCACGGCATTTTTTTTTCAATGGGTACAAAAAAGTTTTACATCTCAAAGCTACCGCTTCGTTGGTCTACTTGTCCACCAAAGCAAAGGTTGTGGGTTCGATTCCCACATTAGATATACGATGGTCTCAAACCTTTAGCAAATATCAAATGCTGTTAAAACCATTTTGAATTTATGTGGAAATAGAATGAAAGCTTATTTTTATATTAAAAGAATTAAGTGCAGCCTCCGGGTGTTTCTTCTATGTTTGTGACTTTTTCACTGGTTACCATATCAAAGGGTGGTTTGTGTTTTGTTTTGGGACAAGTGGACGTTATCGTTATTTTAAATGTAAAGCATCCTAGCTTACCAACCAGCTCATGCTCAAGGGCAAGGTAATAATGCCGTCTCTCTCCCTCTATTCCAGATGGCGAAGCAGCAGAAAGAGAAGGAAGCTGTCTGTCGGCACGGAGCGCAAGCGGCGCGGAGTCCGCGCGGTCTTCGCCTCGGCAGACCAAGACTGTGCCGGTATCGCAAAGAGATACCACGAGTGTAACACTGCGGTCAGTGTCGAATGTTACCTCATCTCTTTACTCCCTTTTGCATTTGTACAAGGTGTAAATTGAAATACCGTAAAACCTGAAAACGTTTCTTCAGTACTTACCTACCGAGAAGTTAAACCACTTCATAAAACAATCATATTTTTTAAATTCTCATGAAACATCGCAGTAAATTTTTAGGAGCAATAAATTGAAATTTTGTACAAGGTTACAAAGTTACAGTACTATGTACTACAATAAGTTTTCAATACAAAGAGAGTAAGAAATTGAAAACCCTATGTCATCCCCTGTGATTTCAAAAACTCCAAACACGCTGTTTTAATTTAGGGGGTGCCTTTTTTTGAATTTGCCGGTTCTTACCACAAATGTGCTGAATAGCGACAGATTAAATATTATGAGTTTTTACTTGTTACTTGCTTGACATCACCAATCCAAGGTGGGCATGCGCGGTGATGAAGCCCATACTCTCTTTCTCTCTGAGAGAAGGCATATGCCTACCTATCTGAAATGCGCAATTCATTAAATACGGCGTTTAGAATTTATCACTTAGAACTTTACTTTAGATGCCACTGACAAGATAAGTGTCCTGCTTCCGACAGCGTTTAAATGCTTCGACATGGATACAAAAACTTGTAGAAAGCCTGGTACGAGCTAGAGACTCTTTCTTATCATCTCTATGCATGATTTTTATTAACATGATTGAGACATTGGTCTGATACTTTTTAGAAACCATGTGTAAAAAAAGATATGAGTTTTTAGGGTTTCGTACCTCAAAAGGAAAAACGGAACCCTTATACGATCACTTTGTTGTCCGTCCGTCCGTCCGTCGGTCCGGCCGTCCGTCCGTCTGTCTGTCTGTCAAGACCCTTTATCTCGGGAACGCGTGGAGTTATCGAGGGGAAATTAAAACCATATACGCAGATCTACAGTCCGTTGAAGCTGTGATAAAAACCAAACTTCTAAGTTAACGTTAAAAAAATTAAGGCCGGCTATGCAGCAAAAAACGTATATTTCGACATTCTCAAGGGAATCAAAATTTATAGGGTACTTTCCGTTGGCCTAGAACTATAAAATTTGGCAAGTAATATCGTCTTTTACTACATATTATTTGTAGCATTTGTAATTAAATCATAAAAAAAATTGTCTTTGAAGTTCGAGATAAGCACCTACAAATTTGTACGGATTCTTCGGTGGGCGAGTCCGACTCGCACTGGTCCGGTTTTTTACACTGCTAGCGCAGGGTTACTGCCACGAGCCGCTTAATACATTTGTTTTGGCTGAAAAACATGGTGAAGAGCCAACTTAGCTCCCAAACTACTCGAATTCTACCTGTCCATAGCAGCAAACCGATTCAATGCTCCAATCCCAAAATACGTATTCAATTAAACGATATCCAAAATTTTCTGCTTTCCAGCCTTGTCCAGGGGCGCGGAAGGACCCCCTAGTGGAACAGTGCGCAGAATACGACCGGAGACCTTTCCGAGGACGATTCTACACTTGGGTGCCTTATGTGGATGGTGCGTCTGTACAGGGTGTAACAAAGTTCCCACAAATATGTTCTTCATGTCACTTTAATACCTTTTAGAATGGTGAACCTTTTAGATTATGACCTTGAAAAGAAAAATATAATTAAAGATCAGATGAAGAAAAGATCAGGTCCTTTAAAATCTACAGATTAAAAATAAAAAACAGGTGCGTCTACGCCATTAAAATGTATAGATGTACAGTAGGTAAACAAGTTTCACTATCGTGACAAATTCTAATACCAAAAAAGTATCAGCTTTTCTTTACTACGGTTACCACTTACAGATATATTTTTCGCGATTTCGATGCATTTCCTCATAATAAAAGTTGTACATTTTCACAAGCGAAATCCTCAATTTTCGGATAGATAGAATAAACTTTGTTACAGTCTGTATATCTTATTTATCTATTTGTCCAGACTATAAATAGAGCCCCTCATATTACTAACAGAACCTTCAGTATTTTCTCAGCTGATGTCATCACCATCAGTTATGGATTTATGGATAACAAGTTGCCATTCGTAGCCCCGGCTGCCTGAGTGATCTTAAACGATCACGAAGGTTAAGCAACACTGGGCGCGTTCAGTTCATGGATGGGTCGCCGTCTATGCCTAACGCTAGTGGCATTTTTCCGAGCGGTTCCGTGCTTCGCAAGGCACGTTAAGCTGTTGGTGCCGGCTGCCGTCGATAGATGGCAGTCGTTAAGCCAAGTCGGAGGCCTTACGGCGGCTTGACAACTTCTGACAGTAGACGAGCCACTAGTCTACAAGCCTCCACCAATCCGGACTTGGCCCCCGTGGTGGAGTATGGCCTATACCTTCCTCAGGGAAGAGACTCGTGCCCCTCGGTGGGGACATAATGGGTTGATGATGATGATGATGATGATGAAGTTGCCATTTATCCGTGGACAGAGAGAGGTGGCATCTTTTGCTTGCGGAGGCCAAGACCGTGATATATCACCAGGCTCGTCAAATTAATGTACTTTTTCTGTTCTCAGGAAACTCGCCCTGTACGCTCAACTGCAGGCCACGTGGACAGCAGTTCTACGCCTCATTGGGGCTGGTAGCCGATGGCACGCCCTGCACTAAGCCAGGCTTCAGGGCCATCTGCGTCCTAGGCAGTTGTAAGGTAAGTAGCTTACCCCCGATTTGTTAATGTTAATGTGTTGACCTACTGTTAACAGCAGCGGTTTTTTTATTGTACTTTAGCTAGCTGAATTCTGTTAACAGTAGATTAACAAATTGTTAGTTTACGAGAAACAGGGGCTTACACTTTCAAAAATTGGGTTCGGGAAACATAAAATGTTGCAACGTTATTTAAAGGATCAGCGAAATATTATGTGTCAGTTTCTGTCCTGTTAGTAAAAAAGTATATTGAGCAGCAACTAGACTACTAAAGAGTCGGCAGAAGACAGCAAAAATAACTGAATTCAGCTGATAGTGCCAAATTGCTGAAACATAACAAACTGGAAATGAACTCTTTTTAGTCAACGTAATAATTAAGTTACTCTGTCAGTAAAATAAGTAATCGAGTTATAATTATTTGGGCAGTTGGCATAGCATAAAGGAGTATTTGTTTCCGCAGAGAACTGAGGCCTGTTTCATAAAAAGTACATTTCATGGTTTTGTATGACAATTCGATGTACATTGCGATTTTGCACGATTAACCCACAGATTAACAGAACGATTCTGCTTCGCGATGTACCTCGAACTGTCATAATAAACTACGAATTGTTGTTTTATGAAACTCGGCCCTGATATGACTTTCAGCTAAAGTGATATCAGTTGATGAGACACTTACAACAGTCGTATACTTGATGTATTACAATTTCAAGTTTTGTTCTTTGTAAATCCTACTCGATGGATAAAGAACACTTTATCGTGCGTAAAAATGGAAGTTACAGAGATATTTCTTAGACTAAAAAAATCATCAGTAAATAACAATTATCCAGTGTCATATGCACTAAAAGTAGAGTTCTAATTGTAAAATATTACAAAATACTGTACATACCTAGATGCGACTTGAATTTAGATCGATTAATTAGTCGACAACGATGCAAGAAATAATTCAATTCAATCAATTGCCAAACATACACACTCGTACTTAGTCATTATTGACTAAATTGAGTTTCATAGAACTAAACTTTATTTCCTTCCCAGCTCGCTCTGACTCAAACCCAACTGTTTACGTTTCAAGAGGAAAATGGGCAAATTTTTTCCCATGATTTTAAAATCTTTTACTCTACCTTAAGAACCACAGCGCCCTCTAGCGACGAATAGCGGTAGGAAAGAAATTCTGCACGGCTAGAGAATTCGCCGGATTTCTAGCGCCATCTGTTTTGTTGGTTCCTACTTTGCTCAAACTACGGAAAGTAATTATGGCTACTTACTTGTTTGCTATCATTATACATACATACAAAAGCAGCCTATACTACACGTCATTATAATTATGGATAATCTAGTTAACTGTTGCAGAATAAATGCCTTGTCTAGTACCTATTTCATTTTGTTATTAAATAATTAGGTACTTGCCTTAATTACATTCTACTCATTTACGTACCATAGTAGTCCTTATCCCATGCGGTATACGTGCAAATATCGAATACGTAGGTTTCCTGGTCAGTTCACTTCACCAAGAGCTTAGTGGTCACATTTAATTTAATCACTTTAGAAGTCTGTCAATCAATACCCTTTAGGGACCAGTTTACGATATTTGATAAGATTTATTTGTTTATTGACTTGTAATCATGTCACAACTTTACTTATACCGAAACAGGTACAGTAAGCGACATGCAGAGGTTGGAAATTACAACCTTTCATTCAGTAGTCACACCTAAGGCAGTGGGTATATGGTTGCGATGAGCTTAATTAGCGAATCCTTTTGAATAGGTACCTACAATTCTATCTATGTCTTACTGAAATTAACGCAAAACATAAAACCATCTCAGTATCGATAAATTAAACCAATTCCAGTAATAATAAGTTTAATCTTATCTTTTCTTTTTAATGTTTAGTATATTTCATTTTTATATTTTTCTATATTTTAGTTTATTGAAGATAAAGTTATTTGACAATTTCAAAGTTTATTTGCGTACCCTACTTTAACTGTATCTATTTTATCAAATCAAAGGTTTTCATTCACTCCAACCCTCCCTCCTCAGGTCAATAAATAAATAGTCTAGAAATTATTTATTTACGGCTACTTACTAGCAGCCTACAAGTTCTGCTCTACCAAACAGCCCTAAACATGTCTTCGTCGATCTCAATACCGCGCCGCGCCTCCCGGGCACTGATCAATCACATGCAGCACTTCGTACTGGCACAATAGTGATGTTTCTGTTGCCTCAAGTGCAGCTATAGCTTAAAAAAAAGATTTATGAAAAAAAATTATGCTGGCCACACTTTTAGACTGCAGAGGATGAAACCTTCAGGTAAAACTTATTGCCAAAGAGCCGTTCGAAAAAAAAGAAGATATAAGTGGTAGTGTCCTGCTGTACAGTTGACAACGGGTCAATCTTTAATTCGCTGCAAAGCCCGTATGTAACGCCCCTGAGTAGAGTGAACTTATAAAAAGTTCGACGTCATGTCGACTGTCCCTGCACAGCTTAATTAAGGTAAGAAACCTATTTTCAGCTTAGCGAAAAGTAAGAGACCTTTCGCGATGGAAAAACTGTAAATAGGTAGGTAATGTAAGAAAGAAAGAGGATATTTATTTAAATTGTCACAGAAACACAAAGTAAACATAAAGGTACACAAACAAATACACGAACGTCAACAAAACAACAAGAGATAAAACAAAACAATCGTGAAGAGAACATGTGAGGTATATAGAGTCAAAGGCAGCCGGGTACCATAGAGTAATGCACCAGCCACCTCGGACCCCAAACGCCTCAGGTGCCTCCGTGACAACAAAAAAGTACGTAATGTAGGATACGATCAGCGGAAGTAGGCAATCCATAGGAAATGGTCCGATTAATACTTACTTTTTGCTCGTAGGATTAAACGAAGCAAACTCACGCTAATCGGTAGCAGACAATTACCTACTCTTGATGAAGTGCTCTACGTTATGTTTTTAAGTAATTCATTGAAATTTTTTACGATTCAATCTCGAAGACGTATCACATCACATTAAGCTTAATACACGAGAATCCTACTCAGTTGCAGTACTGGTTATTTTGGAGCAAAAATGTAGATAATTAAAGGTTGATCAGCTGCGAATACAAGTGAATACAGCGATATGGCTACCAACTCTTTGGTCCTCATCCAAGCACCGTTTTTCTTCTGCAAATGAAATCAGCCTATACAGAGTAATAAGTTCGGTAAAACTTGAGAAAGTGACTCTACTCATAAATACAATGAAACTCTAATACGACGAATAATGTATTAACTGTTGTTTCATACAAAATCTTTATGCTTTCTCTGGCAAATGTATGTAACAGCTGATATTTTTAACCGATTTCAAATTTACCTCAACGCATTTACGAGCATCTTATGTGAACTATTGTTATTTATATTATTACTAATTTGTTGCAATTTAACAACGTAACTAAAGGTATTTCCTTACCTACCGATTAAAGCACAAACACCTCCATCAAAACATCGACATCTGTGACACCCCTACAGCAATCTCGGCGAGTCGGAAGTAGAGGCCCACACCTGACCGGAGCCCTAGGCCCGCAACGGGACCCCGCCATTGTTTCGACAGTAATCGACGTGGTTATCTACCGTGAGCCACAAGACCTCATGGGCCTAGCAAGCAGTCCCATATCGACTAGTTGAGTTATTTCATTATCATCAAAACTTCGACATCTGTTTCACCCTCACAGCAATCTTGGAGGAAGGAGAGGCCCACACCTGACCGGAGCCCTAGACCCGCTTCGGGACTGCGCCATTATTAAGACAGTGGTTATCCACCGTCGGCCACGGGACCTTCAAAATAATAAAATCAAAATCAAAGTGTTTTTATTCAAAGTAACACAGAAACTAGGTGTCTATTTTAAAATCTAGGTCATTTTGGAGAAAAAATTTACCTAAAAACTCTAATCTTAGTGTTTTAGTCATTGGCCTAGCAAGCAGTCGATACGGTAATTCGACTCAGATGGTCAGTATGGCCTATGAAGTTAGAGCAGTGAGAAAGTGAAGTAAAATTAAAGTAATTTATTGTTCAAAACAAGGTAGTGCAAGACTTATAAAACATAGGAAAGTCTACTCCGGGAAAAAAACTGCAGGTAACGTAGACAACTAAAATAGTATAGGCAGCGGTCTGCACTGTACAGAAACGTTCGCAGCCGCTTAGTATTTACTATTTCAGTCTCACCATTTTCTACTTTACTTACTATGAGTATCTCTTACTAAACAACGTGTTATTGAATTACCGTTGCTTCGGTATTAATACTCATAATTAAATATGCTCCAATAAGTGTATAATTATAATTGTCCTTTCAGGTATTCCGGAGGCTAAGGTTGCCACTTGCCACGATCCTGAAAGGTCTCTTCCGCTTCATCGCTTTCCTTTAAAACTATAAAAATTAGTGTTATAGTATCTCGAAAATTACAATGACCAACTTGCATTAGACCTGTAAGCAATTGTTTCACTATCACTGCCGCTCTGCCAAGTGGAAGGTGCTTTTGGCAGAATTTATTAGGAAAAGTAGCGCCCCTTACCGATAAAGTAGGCAACTGTAACTAATGCGCTCTAAGCAGCACAGCGAAATGGCTAGTCTTTGTCAAAATTATTTATTGAATTGCCTATAATGCTACTCCGTAAGAAAGTCACTGGTCCGGAAACATAAACAATGAATTCACATTGACGCTAGATTTAGAACGCATTTTCCTGGTTTCAATCTTCGGTAACGGTACCTTAGAAGAAACTTCACACAAAAGGATCTTTTTAGAGTTCCGTACCCGAAGAGTACGACCGAACGGGCTCCCATACAAAAAACGTAATTTTTTTGCCGTTTTTTGCTCGATATTAATAACGGCAACAGGTAGACGCTTGACGCTTGGACGTCCTCAGACTCGGTGGAGCGATGATCTTCGCAGGGCGGCTGGCAAGAGCTGGATGAGAGTAGCCGAGGACCGTGCTCAGTGGCGTGCAATAGGAGAGGCCTTTGTCCATCAGTGGAAAGGATAGGCTGATGATTTAGACGCTTGAAATATTCACAGAATATTAAGTTGTATATTCGCTTCAAAAATAAATAATTAGTTTAAAATAAAATATATATTTAAGGGGGTAATTTAAAAATAAGTTATCACTTTTTTATCATAAATTTAAGTTTCGCAAATCACATAGACTGATTATATATCATAAGCAGCCTATATACGTCCCACCGTAGGGCATAGGCCTTCTCTCAGAGAGAGAGTAGACTATTTAGTCTATTATAAAGAAATTCTCCAAAAAAGAGTTGAGAACTTTGTGCAGAAACAATTGAGAGCTTTGTACGGAACCATTGAATTGTGAATACCTATGATATCTATGCGTCTATTTAATCTCCCTATAGTACGTACACCAGATTTCTTCTGCTGACAAAGGAAGCATTGCGTGATTAACAATGGGGAACTTGCGTCTAACTTAGATTGGAGTGACTTTGCTTTTATACCATAGAAATCATATAAAAACCTAGGAAACATTTAAAAATAGAACAATAAAAATATTTTTTCGGGGTTTTTGGGGTCACAAAATATGCGAAAAATAAAGTAACTCTATTAACGCTTCATACATTATAACCGTTACGTTAGGGTGTGACGTCATATCATAAAGTCGATTTGTATGGTGCGTTTTAGTACCACGAGACTAAATTGACTTTTCGACTGATTATATTGTAAAAAGTATAAGTCACAGATAAAAAAAATATACCACGTTTATTTATCTGTTAATGTGTCCTTTCCTATTCAAACATTTTTAGTGCAAGTTCTCCATTGTCTGACAGAGAGAACCTTAGAGTCAAAAAGTGGTACATTTTGATGACTGCTCTTTAGGCCCTTTCAAGGAGAACTAGGTGGGACTTTGCTGCACCACCCCAGATTTCGATGCCATATCCTGTAATAGATTGGCAAAGAGAAAGGTATATTTTACGCATAATTTTAGGTTCAGCTATATGGGGTATGTTTCTGAAAACTGATATTAGTTTTCTGACTCTAGAAGATAGTTTTATAATATGGTCTTTAAAGGAGAGTTGTTTGTCCGTCATAATACCGAGGTATCTAAAAGAATCAACTCATTCAAGGCTTTGACATTAAACTTTATGTTACAAGTTGTGTATGTACAAGTTATTGAATGGGCTTTGATACCTATATAATTAATGACTTAAGGGTTGTGTTTGTGGGACAGTTGAAAATGTCAAATATACGTTGTTTATGTATAACAATAATATAGGTACAATATATGTAATTAATATATAGAGGTAGAGTGCTTTGCCTTCGAGAAATTGTGTACTAATAAGGTTTTTATTTTGAATAAATAAACATATAAAAAAACTCTTCTCAGCATTTAGGTTAAGTAGACCATTTAGTAACGAAGTCAAATCCCGTTTGTGCTTGACTAAATACCATATTCCAGGATTCTTCCTAAAATATTAGCGCTGTCTCATCAGCAAACGAGATCAAGCTACTATTTTGCAAATCAATATCACATATAGAGTTAAGGTAAATTAACAACAGTGTCGGCCCTAAAGTGCTTGGGGGACCTTCTTCCTTTATAAGCTGGAGCTGTAAACCACGAACACCAATGTGTTCCATTGGTATCTAAATAGTAGTAACTAAAAAGTGGTATCGAAATAGTGTCAAAGGATATGCAAAAATCAAAAAATATGGCTAAGCAACGATTACCTCCTCAAGATCCCTCACAATTGTATTCGTAAGTTTCGCCACGGCATCAATTGTCGTTTTTCCCTTATGGAAGCCAAACTGATTGGGCGAAAGCAATTTTTGTGATTCTAAGAAATTAATCAGTGGCTTGTTAATAATTTTTTCAAGGACTAGAAATAGTCGAGAATAGAGAGTCTGCCTATAATTACTGAAATCAGATTTTTTGTTGAACTTATAGAGAGGCATCACTGCTTTCTTTAGGTCATCAGGGAATACTGCAGAGGTGATATAAAAATGACAAATAAGGGTTATAAGGCCACCGAGGGATGTTAAAATGTTCTTTAGTAGTTTTGATGAAACTTTATCCCATCCAGATGATGCAGTATTTTTAAGCGATTTTATTATCATTATAACTTCAGAGATATCAGCTTTAAGTAGAACTAAATAATTACAATTATTTGGACACAGGATGTGGAGTGAATGTGTAAAGGAAGAAGTGTGTGGATTCTTTGATAATTTATTCTGCAAGATTCTCTCTTACACTAGAGAAGTATTTTTAGAGAAGGTTTTACTTACAGCTTCAAGTGGGTCATTGGCCAGTAATAGAATGTCTTGCAAAGGAATTTCACGAGGCTTAAAGCGCGCAATTTTGTTAATGACTTGCCAAGTTTATCATATAGTTACGAAATAATATCCACGGATATTACACTCCTTTATGTCCTCTGGTATTTTATTATATAAACTAGGCCCTAGCAAGAAGTGAAATCCCTGACCAAAGTTTGTTTGCATCCTGTCAAGCATCAATCGCTGCAATAACTGTTATTGATTGAATTATACGTTTAGTTCCTTCTAAAAAAACACTTTACTCTTATCTTTGCGTAATGTGGAGATAACTTCACAATGGCGAAATAAGCAATAATCTGTTCCAAAGAAATATCAAAACAAATCAAGATGTCGGAAAAGCTTTTTTGTCGCGATTACGAATCGCCTCAACCCCCATTTCCGGAATAAAGTTGAATTTTTATGCACCCTGACCATGATGCAATTGAAAACAACAAAAAAAAACATGTTATAGAAGCGAGGATGTTTTCAATAATGTAGAGCTTAGAAAGAGTAGGCTTAAAGTATAGGGCTCACATACCAAATACTGAAAGCCGTCGCATTGCGTTAAAGGGCTTCCCTGGATGCCATCTGCATCCCATTACGCGGACAGATAGCCGTTATGCGAGCACTTGCTCCGATTTATCTGCTCTCTAGGATAAATATTAGCGCGAAGACGCGGCGGCGATCTAGTTCGCGCGGGTGAAGATGTTGAGTGGCTCTCTTTTGAGAAGCCTGAGCTGTTTAGATTACAAAATAAGTACCTGGGCCGAGTTTTTATAAAAATATGTACAACTCGTAGTTTATTATGACAATTCGATGTACATTGCGTAGCAGAGTCTACTCGTTAATCTGTGGGTTAATCGACTTTGCGATGTACATTTCATCGAATTGTCATGATAAACCATGAATTGTAGTTACATGAAACAGGCCCCTGGCGACCGAGCTTCGCTCGTTTAATTTTTTGTAAAACCTACGAATGTCGTATAGCGCCATCTGTTGTTGATCTTTCAGACCAGCAAAAAATTTGAAATTCCCATTTCTTTGTTAATTTTACATGAGAGAATATTATCGTAAGAGTGCAGTTTATGTCGCTGCATTTTCCACCATTGACATTCAATTCAACAAACAGACTTTCATTCATATTAAACAAACAGAATGGTGATTGATATAAATGTCAAGTTTCCCGATATTCAGGTTTCATCACGATGTTTAGTAGGCTAACTTTATATTATTTCCACTGTTGACTAACACAAGCAGTCGGTTTCACAATACTATCATCTACTACACGTTGGAGAAAAATAGTACAACCAACTACTTATCAGGTTGAAACCACGGCATTACCTATGTACTAGTATATAAATAAATAAATAACTTCCACACAACACAATCACTTGACCTGGTCCCAAACTAGGTTACCCTGTGCTATGGTAACCAGGCAAGGACATCACAAACACGGAAATACACTCGGACTGAGGCCATTTGTACAAATGTACGGCGGCCCCCAGTGGGAATCGAACCCACGACCTCTGTCTTGGTAGTAAGCGCCTTAACGGCTAGTCCAACGAGGCAGTCGAATATTTATAATTTTCATAGGTATTTTACCAAATAGGCTCAAATTGAAGCTTGATAATTTCAATCTTATTTTCAACTAGCTTTCCCAGCGAATTTCGTACCACCACAAAATTCGTTTATACGATTCTTGCACAACGCCATCCATTTTTAAACACGACGCTCACTCGCACAACGCCATCTATTTTAAACTTAAAATAAATATTATCCTATGGGAACGCATTACCGCGATATCAAGTATCTCATACGATATACGATATACGATATCTCAATTCAGGTCTTTGTCTATCTGTACGCCAAGTTTCATGTAAATTCGTTCAGCCGTTATTGCGTGATTGAGTAACAAACATCCAAACATCTTCAAAAACTTTCACATTTATAATATTATTTTAATATTATATACTAGCTGACCCGGCAAACGTTGTTTTGCCATATAAATTAGCCTACGTTTTTACGTTTTGTGATTTTTATGACAAAGAACGATGATTCGATAAAAGTCTTTGTGATCGCTTGCCATCTTGCCAACGCAGTTTTATTTGTTTTCCGTAAAGGTTATACCGCCTCATTCGATATAAACTTTTTTTTGTGTCAGAAATAAAAATATAACAATACTAAGAAAATATAAACATCCGGTCACTTAGTTCCGAAATGTAAAGATTTGACCCCAATTTGTCTAGTGCTACAAAAATCAAAATTCAAAAACAATGTACTTTAACAAATAAAAAACAATATTGAAACATTTTTCGTATTTTATGCAAATATAAACTATGTGTGATTATTTGTGGTGTTACAACATACCTTAATCTAAAGATAATGATTTTTTGTCACAAAATCTTACTGTGTTTCAGAACGCAACTGCCAGGTTTTTTTTTTGTTAGCGTTTTTATGTTGGTTACATATATTTTTTACCTCTGAAGATTTAATTCTAAATAATTAAATTTATAGTTCATTGAGTCCTCATATCTTATTTAATATGTTTTATAGTAATTTTCAAAGTGGATACAAATTTATTTGTATCGCATGTTATCAAGATAACTAAAATACATACTTAAAAGAAACTATATCGTCTCGCTCGCCAGTGAGAGGTTGCCATAGCAACAGACTCGGCTAATGCCCGGGGCCTGTTTAATACAACTAAAATTTATGTTTACTATGAAAATTGTATGAACATTGCAAAGCCGATTGATACACAGATTAATAAAACAAACCTGCTACGCAATGTACCTCGAATTGTCATAATAAACTACAAATTACAGTGTTATGAAATTCGGCCCTGAAAGCTCACAGGTCATTGAGTATTTTTCTATAGTGTCAGATAGAATTAACCAGTTTATGAAGGTATTTAGTGTTTTTCTCACCCCCTGTAGACTTATGCGTGATGTTATGTACTTAGCCTATATGTTACACGGGAATCTAAAGTATAATCATGGTAAGTTTTATTAAATTCCCTTGAGTGCCTTAACAAACAAAATATATGTCAGACAGACAAAATTTACAAATTTGTTATATTATTATGTATAGATTAGTCTCAAATCAAAATCACGACAAAAGAACTTATGTGGCTATTACGAATCTACAATGTTGAATTAAATTGCCTCCAATTCCTATCATTCTTAGGCACACCAATAAAAACCATGGCGTCATCTCATTAAGACAGGAAGTGGTTAAATACCAACGGAAAGACTGGTTTAATTCTAAGGGAACATAAAGATGTGTGGAAGTAGCAGTTGAGGGCAAATTTGCAAGAGCACAGCCATCCAGTTGACAACTTAAGGAAACATAATTCCTACGCCTGTTTTTTGTCAAAATTTAAACGTCGCGTCCAAACACATTACTGGATGTAGAAGTGAATGAAACCTAGTTACCGGTGGAAACATCTTTATGCAAAACATCAACGTTGGCCGATAACATGACTGCGGATGTGTTTACCGCCCCTGACTTTCCAGAAACATGATGCTAGCTACTTATACGGCATAATATACAGTTTTTGCATTCAATCTAGTTACATGTTGTGCCTTTGGTTCAAAAGCGTCATTGGATGCAGTAGTGAATGAAGAAATTGCAGTCCCTGCATATTATCGGAACCCTGCAGCTTGTTTGCTTTGAAGTGAACGACAAATTAATTGTACTATAATGACAAGCCAACCCTGCTGGCTGACGCCCAGATGCGCTTGAGACAGTGATGAATAAATACAGAGAGACGTAGTTACTTTTAATCCCTTTTATCTTCTTGTATCATCTGCTATCGTTAGTCTAGCCTAGCCGATAGGTTCAGCTGCAGCAAGTATTTTGCGTAATGTATGTATCCTTCAAGTATCAGATGGAGTAGATTTTCGTACTTGTTGACCCCTAAACTAATTAAGAACTTGTTCAAGACTAAAATCAGAGAATGCTCGATGTCAGGCTAACAATTAAGCTTTTGCACAGGATTGATAACAATGTGACGTAATTTACTTTTCTTAATCTCACTAATTCATATGCAAAAAACAGGGAGGCAGGTATCTCTTACAATATTTCGGAAAGATCACTGATCTCAAACAATCAAAATTATAACTGAAGCCCTAATGGTTAGAATGTTTTAAGGCCTGAATGCGTTAAACACTTTTCAATGTGTACATGCATCGTACGTTGTGTAGTCCATTCACTTTCCTTGACAGACAAACTATGGTTTGCAAAAGATTAGTGTATTTATTAGTTTTAAAACAAAATAAAATTAATCTTCGGCAGTCTTTCTAGGAGTTCGCCATGTTGTCCTGCTCTTGTTGGAGCGATGTTAGAGGCTCTCTGTCGAACCGCTTATCGCCAAAGCGATGGCTCTCTAATTGCGCTTGAGCCATAATTTGTAGCTTTATCACGTTCGCCTTTAGTGCCCCAGATTGCCGATTGACGCTTACTAAATGAATGATTTGGATTACATAGTCAGTTGTTTTGTCGTTAATTGAGCTTTGTTTAGCCTTGCGCATTGTGGAGGTGAAACCTAAAGTGAAAAGGACGTGTAATAAAATGCAAAGAAACTTCTATAGCTTCAACATAGAGTGCAGTCGATGTTAAATATAGAGTCAAGCAACACTAAATTTGTAACAGGTTAAATTAACAACCCCAAAAATTGTTTTAAGTGACTATAAAAAAACCAATTAGAGGTGGACCAACATGACTGTAAAGTTAAGTAGGGGTACCGTCACTTATCGTTCATTTGACACTTGATAGTCTTAATATCTGCTGTCTATTGCACAGTTAACTCAATAAGTATGTAGTAGTAATTTTTGACTCTTACACGTGACACTTGGAGCTACCATTTTTACGTACTATCTTTAGGCTAAGTTTGCAAAGTTAGCTTAGCATTACTATTATTGACTTAACGTATCTGTCTGATGACAGATACGTTAAGTTTCAGAATTGCGCCAAATTAGTGACTACTATACTTTCCTTCCTATCATCCCTACCCTACCTGCCTTCGATTTTAATGTATAGTGAAAACGTTCGCTGTAAGAGTGACGTACCTATGATCGCTGCCCTCAGACATGAGGGAACAATGAAGAAGAAAAATTATGCCAATGTAACACCTAGTGTTTTGTCTGTGGCCTCTTATCTACCATAGTAAAGCCAAACTCTCAGCAAAACAATTAAAAGCCCACGTATAAAGTACCTATGAAGTTATTATGTAGATACTCGTTGGGTCGCTAAAACTAAAACTACCTATCTTATCAAAAACCCCGTCTTGTATTAGTAATTGCTATAGGGCAATTATTCTCTACAGATCAACTTCCCCAGTTCTTTGCTTTGCAAAATATGTAGTCACAGCAGAAGGTCTAGTTACAGCTACGGATGGAATAAAATCGGGATGTATTCCATCTATGATCGTAGTAAGTTAACATCAATAAAGGAATTGTCTATTTTCCAACCCAATCAACTATTTCAAGAGTTAAAATGCCATTTCAAATATACTCACAAAAATATTTATTTTTGTGTGGCATAAATATTTCTATTGTCTATTCTGACATATAACAATAATTTAGAGTTTTTCTAAACGCAAAAAAATATCTTTAGATTGAAAAAATATTTGGTTTCAACTTTCTGACGTTCCAATAATCCATTAAGTCGCCTTGTGAAAGGCAGGGTCCAATTACGTCCGAACCTAGAAATCTTGAGCGCCAACTGCCATATAATTTGTCAGATCGCCAACGAGTAAGATAAAAGTGGCTTCATGCATAATTGAAAGTGCTACAGGAAAATGGGTCACTCGCATTGTAGTCTCTGGATTTGAATATAAGGCCCGTGTTAATAAAGCGCTCTTACCGCTGAGATCGGACGATCATGAGTGCGCTATCAAGATAAAGTTTTACTTAAAACAGTATCTTGACAGCGCACTCAAGATCAATCTCAGCGGTGAGAACGTTTTATTAATCCGTCCCTAAATATTCAATCAGAGGGCTAGCCCGTAAGGTAAAGTTAGATGTATTATCTCTAGCCTCAGGCGTGCATCAGCATAGGTTGTACGAGGACGCGAGTTGCGCGTTTGAAATTAAAAAAAGCGTGACTTTTCAGTTTATTTATTGTCAAATACTGACGTTTTAGCACCAAAACATGCGTGACTCACACCTTCGTACCACCTATGCTTGTATAACACAGTCAAATAGATAAAGGATAACTCAGTCTCAAAATAGATGAGCTAGAGGCAAATAAGCGCTCCGCCAAGTTTAATATTACATTCCATATTTTGGTTGTACTACATAATAAAATTAAATGGAATAAAATTCAATGTCTCTACACAGAAAATATGTTGTCTCATTTATGAGACATCTCTCAGTTCAATATTTATTTCCTTTAGGTCGCTTTGTGCCGCTTTCTTGAATGTGTCTTAAGTTGTATTTAACTATAAATCTTGATAGAAAATTCTATTAAATAGGTTTTTAGAAAATTCTATTTAAGTGGCCGCTTAAGTGACATTTAAGTGTCCCAAACTGGCCTTTTTAGGGTCCCGTATTCGAAGGGTGCCACACAAACCTTATTACCAAGACTTCACTCTCCATCTGTCTGTCATAGTCTGTCTGTCACCAGGCTGTATCTCATGAACCGTGATAGCAAGGTAGTTGAAATTTTCACAGATGATGTATTCCTGTTGCCGTTATAACAACAAATACTAAAAAAAGAATAAAATAAATATTTAAGGGGGGCTCCTATACAACAAACGTAATTTTTTTGACGTTTCTTTCTCGATATTTATAACGGCAACAGGTTGATGCTTGAAATATTCAGAGAATGTTTAGTTGTATATTCGCTAAAAAAATAAATAATAAAATGAAAATTCAATAAATATTTAAATCCATACAACAAACGCGATTTTTTGAAGTTTTTTCTCGATCTTTTTGTCTAATGTTGTATAGATAAAATGGTACGGAACCCTTTAGCGTAAGTCCGAGTCGCACTTAGCCAGTTTTTTTATGTAGTTTGTACACGTCCCTGAGGTAGCCTGAATATATACAGCTTAAACGTAATAAAAGAAAAGTATTGTTATTTGCGCAAATTATTTTTATTTACGGAATAAAATTAATTAACTTCATTACGAGAGTGGCGTGAAAACTGGATGTGTAATGGCAGTGACATAAACACGAGTGACTCAAAGTTACTTAGACAGAGATAGTAAGGGGAAAGCCAATATTTGCATCAGGTAGGCGCCTGACGGATCATTGTGGGGTGCTTGATTATGTTGTAAACATCAGTGACTCGCCACAAATGGGTCCCGCCCACCAAATTGCACCTTGTGCAAATGCAACAAGTGCTAGTTTAGCAATTAGGTCGAGTTATGAGGGAACTCCACAATGACAAAAATTTTGAGTACGCGGAAATGTGTTTTATGTCGCTTTTCTTTTATTGAGGCTTATCTATCTATACCTTTTATATAAATATCTTGGTAAATAAAGTCCAATCGTTTGTACATAATGCACTAATAAGCTAATTAAGAGAAATATCTTAAGGCTTTAATAAGGGCTACTAGCGCCGCTAATGAACTAAAAATCACATCTTCGTTTTTATCCATTTTTCCAAAAAAGTGAACGACAGAGTTTTCTGTATTAGTGATAGCTATTTTTAGAACCTACAACTTAGAACCTAAGGCCAAGAACCTAGCCCACAAAAGATATTTAAATATATTGGTAAATTAAGCCTAATTGTCTTATTAAAACTGTTGTCCCCTATGTCATTTGAGAATATGATGCAGTCAAAATCATGGTCAATATGTTTTATACAAATTAGCGCAGTATTTGCCACTTAATGATCGTTCCAAGTTAAACGTAGGTGTCAATTTCAAGAGCTAGATAATTTGGATGAGGGCAATACTAATAAATTTTAACACCAGATTTAACACACAATGTCGTTTAAAAACATTTACCTTACATAATTTTATTATTAAATTACTAGCGTAAGCTATCCAAATATTACTCGATCAAAGTTATAAGGCTGGGAGTTCACTATCTGGAACGGACGTTTAATCCTTACCTAGTTAAATAAATTAAACTAGACATTTAAACACCGCAGCCCTATATGCTCTCACATCGCTGGCTTTATGTTCATGAACCCGGGTTTCTAATCATGGCACTCCGTTGTTTATCCATGCCTTCACAGCGAACGATCACTCAGTCGAATGTTTTCTCTTCTTGGAGGCTTTTCTATTTATTATTGTAAAAGAAAATTAGGACGTTTAAACCTTATCGGCCTATTGTATTCCTTCTAAGACGGACCTACGTAATTGGTAAATTACACGACCAATTTACTACCTGTTCATAACCCTCAACATTCCAGTGGCTGCTAAAGGCAGAATAGTTCAAATTAAGAGAGTATTTTGCAGTCCAGATTTTACTCTGGGACTTAGTTTTTTTGAAAAGTCGTTACAGAAAGGTTTCACTTATTAGTCTCGTGTATGAAAAAACATTGTTTACGTCAAAATAAAAGTAGTAAAGTTATTCTTTAGATGTGGAAAACAAACTCACAAGTATCGCGAGTGATGTGATACCTACCTACCGTGAGTGAGACCCGTAATGAGTTTCAAAATTTAATGTGAGGTCAAATGCTTTTCAAAGTAAACGTCTAAAGGCTTAAAAATTAAAATTATTGTGGAAATTCTTACGACTGTGTGGTTTGCAAGCACTGGCATGTCGCTTTAACTACCTCGACGTAAAATCCAAAGAGTGCGCTCCACAGAAGTCCCAAAGTGCTGAAAGAAAATATATTAATCTATTTAGTTCACGCAATAATACGTGCAAAACTTCCCCAAAAATATTTGTAGGCATATTTTACAATTCAGTGCTAGGCCAATTAACATATTTTTTCTAGCTTAAAAATAATTCAATAATAATGATAAAACTATATCGACAGTATTTACTTTGTGGTTGAACAATTTATGTATTCTACACTAGAACTAATCCATATCATTGGGTGTGTGCATACTAACAGTATTTTATAAGCACCAAAAGAAAATAAAAACCGACCAGAAACATTTGAGTCCTACAAAATACATATATAGAAAATATATCCCGGATCAGCTTCGGTATCTTTTTGTTTGTGTCATTACTAAAAAAACATTTGCCACCTTCGTTTGTTTTGTCCAACGCGGATGATTATTATTGGCCAAACAAACGTTACGGCATAATTATGTAGGAACATACAATAAAACAGCTTAAAAATAATGACGCATCTCAAAACTTCCACTATACTATGTTGTTGAAGGTGTTGAAATGCACAAAGTTGATTGTTTTAAATTACACGGTGTGAAACTTTGTGGTACTTAGTACAAAGGATAGGGCCCTTTATTTTGCACGTTATTTTATAGCCAGCTAAAAGAAAATGTCGACATTTAATAATCTAACCTAATCTTTGTTTCATGACACGTAAGTCAAAATGGTCAACAATGGGGATCAAATTGTTCGTTTTTTAAAGAAAGTATTACTAGCCTGTTATTGGATAAATTGTCAGTATCGAATATACCATACATTCAGTACCTACCATCAATTTACTTATCTCTTCAAAAAGTTGAATTCATGATCCACCTTAAATTTCAATTCGGTTTAATTACTCCAGTCTAAATAGATTTAAGAATGCGCTAAGTTTGCAAACAAGCTGATTTTTTGTACAGTTCTTAAATACGTCATTACAAAATATTATTATTATTATTATTAATTCTTTATTGCACAAAGACAGTGTACAAAAGGTGGACTTAATGCTAATGTCAAAAGTCCCCTTCAATCCCGCTTGTGCATTGTTTTTTATCCGACGTCAAAGGTCAGACAGAAGTTTTCGATTTTTTTGTGTATATCTTTGAAACGGTGAGAGCTATCGAAAAATATACGAACCAAGTTTCTACATCGCAAAATTTTCTACAAAAAAGATATCTCTACTTTTTCCCTATGACGCACCGTTCTCGAGTTAGCTTAATTTCTACTCTAAGAAAAATTTGAGCTTTGAAGCAAATGGATTTCTGAATCAAAATTTTTTTTCTACACCTACAATATTTTCAAATGTCCTACCCAACGAGATATACGACATTTTTTTTATCCCTAATGCAAGTGTAGGGGTGGTACCCTATTTTTCTTCAAGATTTTGTTTTACCTTTTTGTCGTCGTGATTAATACGTATGTATATTTTTGATAAATTTAAGCTTTCTTGGACTAATAGACTCAGATCTAGGCCGCGGACAGACAGACCGTCATATAGACAGACGGACGGACATGGCGAAACTATGAGCGTTACTTGTTGACTGCGGAACCATAAAAATCGAAATATGTACCTACATATAATTATAAATACGACTTTCCTACAGTTTGAAATTGTGATCGAATCGAGAACGGTGCTTCGTAAAGAAAAAAAGTATCAATACTTTTTTTGGAGAGAATTTTATGATCTACAAACTTTTATGCATCCATTTTTAGGGTTCCGTATCCGAAGGGTGCTAAACGGGACCTGTGTCTGTGTGTCCATTTGCCTGTCTCTCTGTCACCAGGCCGTATCTCATGAACCGTGATAGCTAGGCAGGTGAAATTTCTGTTGCCGCTATAACAACAAATAGCAAAAACCTGCCTTGTGCGCATCAGACTCGCGCACGAAGGGTTCCGTACCATTATCTATGCAACATTAGACACTTTGTGTTAAATATTTAAGGTGGACTCCCATACAATAACGTAATTTTTTTACGTTTTTTGCTCGATATTAATAACGGCAACCGGTAGACGCTTGAAATATTCACGTAATATTTAGTTCTATATTCGCTTCAAAAATAAATAATTAAATTAAAATAAAATAAATATTAAAGGGGGACTCCGATACAACAAACGTGATTTTTTGCCGTTTTTTCTCGATCTTTGTGTCCAATGTGGTATAGATAATGGTACGGAACCCTTCGTGCGCGAGTCCGACTCGCACTTAGTCGGTTACGCCCACATACGCAAAAATATAGTACAAACTTTTGACATAGTATTAAATTTGAACTAATGACGTATTATTTCTGGTATACAATAAAGAATATTCTTATCTTATCTTATCTTATCTTATTTAATACCAATACAAAAATCCAGCTTGTTGCAAACTGGATATCTGTTTTGACTGGACTAACTCTTGTTAAAGTTTTATTTATTTATTCGATGCCATGTTGCTGAATGGTGAACTTATGACCAGATATTGGTTTGAGATTCGGCTAAGGTATTTAGTCCAAACGTCCGAAGAATATGCCTCTCTGTTTAATATTTTACACTGCGATCGTAAATTAGGGAGATTTATTTCACAAACAAAACTTAACCAAATACGCTGGTTCCTAAATAATTAAGTTTGAAATTTCAGCTAGGGCCAACTGGTTACATATTTATTAGGTCAGTCATCATAAGATAAGCAATTAAGCGTGTCCTTGTTTGTAGGTAGACAATTTATGTGTCGAAGTTTGAGTTCATAAAACATTTACATACAGGCACATACACTGCTTCTGGCCCCACACTAGGATACCCTGTGTCGTGGGAACCAGAAACAGCGACATCACAAACATGTAAACATCCAAGACCTAGGTTTTTTTTTTGTCCCCAGCCGGGATTCGAACCCGGGACCTCTCGCATGGTAGGCAGATGCGCTATCGCTGCGCCACAGAGGTCGGCAAAAAGTGCAACAATATCCTTTATTATCTACCATTGAAATTTGCAAGGGATACTTACCGACCGACACCGACTACCCGTCTCATTTTTCCTTCAGCAACTTTCCATCATAGGGTTGTCTGGAAGAAATTGCTTTTAACAATAATGCCGCCAATTGTAGGTACTACATATTTTAGCAATTTTTTATGTCATGTACTGTAGCGTACAATAAAGAATAATCTTATCTTACTTACCCCCGGTTTCTCGTACACTAACAGTCAGTTAATCAGCTGTTAAGAGCTGACTGTCAATTCTCCGAAATCCATACATAATAAATAACTTACAGCTACTTATATTAGATTAACAGATCGATGGGGTACGAGAAACCGCGGGTTAAATTAGTACATATGACATTCAAACATTGATGTCTATTAATACTTAGATACTCAGGGTTGTATTAATAAAGCATCCTTACCCCTGAAATCGCTGTTGAGTGACCATTTCAAGATACTTGTTTGAAACAAAACAGTAAAAAACAAGCGCACTGAAGAGTCTCAGGCCCTGGCCACACAGAAGGGACGTAGGCGAGGGCGCATAAAAGACGCGACGCGTTGTATAGAGTTCGCGCCTACGCGCCACGCGCGAGTGGGCTTCGTCCAAGAACGCCTTGGCTTCGTCCGGTCCCTTCAGTACAATTTGTATGTTAATTGGAAAGACGACGCGTCTTTTTCGCGCCCTCGCTCCACCCCTTCTGTGTGAACTCAGGGCACGAGTGCTTATTAATTACTACGCCCTTTCCGGCACTAATATTAGGGCTCCGTACCCAAAGGGTAAGGGACCCTGTTACTAAGACTCCGCTGTCCGTCCGTCCGTCAGTCCGTCACCAGGCTGTATCTCATGAACCGTGATAGTCAGACAGTTGAAATTTTCACAGATGATGTATTTATGTTGCCGCTATAACAACAAATACTAAACATAGAATAAAATAAATACATGTATGGGGCTCCTATATAACAAAAATGATTTTTTGGCCGTTTTTTGCTCGATATTAATCACGGCATGAAATATTCAAATGTTGTATAGATAATGGTACGGAACCCTTCGTGCGTGAGTCCGACTCGCACTTGGCCGGTGTCTTTTATATACAGTATACAGTGGCTAACGAATGTTGACGAAGCGAAAGAGGTCAGTCAGGATCGTGGCCAGTGGCAAACCCTGGTTTCTCTGGGACAGCTTACCCCTCTGGGATACCGATGTGAATAAATACATTTCATCATCATCATCATCCATTTAACGCCGACTGCAGGACATAGGCCTTCTTCATTTATATATTTGATGTACTTTAATTCGTTCTTGCCGGGATGGTGTGAGAAGGCTGGCGACAGGGAGCGATGGAAAGCAGGAGGGGAAGTCTTTAACGTCTTAGTGCTTAAGCCTCTTTCAGGTCAAATCAGTACCGCTCAATTGAGAGTAGCTACACCCATAGGTAACCCTCCTATCTTGGCAGTCGGAATCGCGACCCGAATGCCGCAACTCAGTCGCGTCGCACCGCTTTGCATGACTGTCGCCTGGCGACCGTGTCGCACCTTCAACAAAAAGTTCAATCCCTAAAAACTGGTGCGACGCGACATGGTCACCGCCGTCGGGTCGCGCAAGTTGCCGGCTACGGAACGCTACCTTATCTACTACACTACCATCATCATCATCATCATCAGCCACTCGACGCCCACTGCAGGACACAGTCCTCCTTCGTGGTTTTCATAGCCATGAGGGGTTTTGCCATAATCGCCACGCTTGACAGGCGAGTTAGCGATCGCAGTATGCGGTTGGAATCTCAGAAACACGCTGCTGCCCGTCTCCTGGTAATTTATTTCCTTAGTCGCCTTCTACGACATCCACGGAAGGAAATGGAGTCACCTCGGAACTGTTCTGAGGGAGTCACGCTATTCTTATAATCCGGCGCCACACGGACGGCACACTACACCACCAACAGTTAATTTATAATAGAATCTGAATACATAAATGCCTTATACTCATATGTGTTTAAGTTAAGTAGATGGCGGCTAGCTAAGCATTGCCCAGGGCGTCAGTCTAGTACATCATAAACACTAGTTAACTTTGATTTAAAATCAGATTTCATTCTGCTCAGAAGGTATACTTAGCTTACAAACAACCCGCTGCTATCCAGGGTCATCAGTCTACTAAACGCATGGTTGTGCAATAGAGTGGCAATAGCATGGCAATGGCTATTTTTCTACGTCAATGGTAGTCTAGTAGCCATTTCCTTTTTAATTTCATTTGAAATACCATGAAGCTGTCCTCGTACTTGTCCGTATTCTACGTCCACACTGCTGTTACTTTTTTTGCAGTAACATTTTCCAACTGGAATAACATTAAAATGGATCGAAATGAAAAATATGTGTTTCAAATTCCTAATGTGTTGTTGTACAAATTCATAAATTGCCGGTTTCTAAATTGATATACATAGTAAACTTCTGTTTCGTCCTTTTTTTTGAGAAATCTGAAGAGACAGACTGAGTATTTCATTAGTGAAATTCTCAATTCAGACATCAGGGGTTAATGTTATCATGTTTTAAAATGTTGCTTCATAAAAAATACACTACACTTTGTTTCATAGTTGTTCTATGAATCATAATGACTTTAATCACTGTATTTTCAAATAGTTTCATTTGGTAGATTTGAGGTCCTGGTTTCATCACTGAAGCTGCGTTGACACGGGTCGATTTTCGCCGAACAATGACAAAATATTTTTATCGACAAAACTTCTTTCAGTTTAAACTAAATAATAATACCTTCCACATAACACAATCGCTTATTCTGGTTCCAAACTAGGATACCCTTAGTTTTTTATAGGACATCACAAGAATTATTTAATGCAAAAAATTGTAGCCTAATAATAAAATAGACTGCAACGCCTTTATATTCTTTACATACAAGGCATTTGAATATATCGGTTAGTGTAAAATTACTCTTGTCAACAGGTTTCAATCAGACACCGCGTTGATCATAGATGTCACTACTAAAAGTGGATTTTAACTGCTCTAGTGAGATTTCCCTTGTAACTTTATAGTAATTGAATTCATCTATAAATTACAAAGTTTCCATTTAACTCTCATCTCATTTAACACATGGTCTATGGTCCTGTTTTATTTATTCGTTTTGTCTGTTGTGTATTTAGTTTTCTTTCTGTTGTTGTGCATATTATGTTGCTTATGTGCTTGTTTTTTTTCTGTGATGTATCTTGTTGGTATAATAAATGTCTTTCTTCTTCTTCTTAAATGAGAATTGGTAACATTTTTCTGCCAATCCCTTCCTTCCGAATCCATTTTGACCCCATTAATTAATAGATGAAATATTAATAGACCTGGTCTCTGACTATGGACCGCATAAGAAGGCTCAAGGTCATCCAACGAGCAATGCAGAGAGTTATGTTAGGAGTTTTACTCCGTGATCGAATCAGGAATGAGGAGATCCGCGGAAGAACCCGAGTTACTCCAAGAATTGCTCAGTTAAAGTGGCAGTGGGCGGGGCACATAGCTCCGAGAACTGATGGCCGTTGGGGCGGAAAAGAGGGCCGCGTTACATAAAACTACAATTAGTAGTTTATTATAACAGTTCGATGCACATTGCGTAGCAGAGTCTACTTTTTAATCTGTGGTTTAATCAACTTTACAATGTACATCGCATTGTCATAGTAAACCATGAATTGTAGTTTTATGAAATGCCCCTGGTGACCCCGGACTGGACGATGCAGCGTGGGCAGGCCCCCCACCTGATGGTCTGACGACCTGGTTATGGTGGCAGGGAGTCGCTGAATTCGGGCGGCACAAGACCGGGAAGCTTGGAAAACCATGAGCCCTATGTGGGTGTCAAATAGCTGATGATGATAATGGTAAATTTCCATGGCGCAAACAAACCATTTTTGATCACTCTTCAATCAATCAATGGACGGTTTCACATTGGACAGCAACCGTAACGACAAAACATCGGACCGCATTATCCTCCATTATCTTCTACTCTCGACGCTAATTTAGCCAACTTGCGTTAGAATTGAGTACATTTATTTAATAGTTTAGCCAAATTATGCTTTCAGATTACGATGCGCTCTGAAGTTCCAATAAGTTTAATGCTTACGACTAAAAAGTTTACTAGGTTGTTATTTCTGACTTATTGCATTTATGACTTATTTAATTGTTACGCAATTTGAGCACAATAATGTCGAGAGTAGAGAGGCTGGTAGTTTCATACATTTACTAAAGTCATTGTGCGAACGCTGTGTATACTTTATATGGATGCTAGTCCAACGATGTGGTACAGTTATCGTCCAATGTGAAACCATCCGATCAATGAATAGCACCCAATAAGGTTATTTTAATTGCTGTTTACATCCAGAGAACATTGGCAACTTCAGTGTAGTATTTACAGATACACAGCTCTAACACACACCGTCTGGCTAGATTTATACTAAGAACGATGTTCATAGCAAAATATGAATGCTCTAAAATAAATTATACTTCATTAGGTTCCTATTTTGGATACAAAAACTATGATAGACTAAAACTAGACATGACGTGTCTACTGAACTCGTTTGTTTTGCTAATATTTATGTAGCTGTAACAACACTTATTGAGTTGCTTATCTGCATCACCTGTATTCGTCATCATTTACTTGCTATTTGCAAGTACGATGAACTTGCTGTAAAGTATTGATTCCGAAATAACACTCGTAATTGAGATATCAAACATTATTGAAGGTTTGACATTCGAAGCACTAAGTAGGTACTCGTAGAGAGAATTGGTTTCTTCCGAATTAATGTACAGATTTTGATCTCAGCGTAGAGTTTAATATCAAAAAGTCGATTTTATCATCATCATCAGCCATTTGAAGCCCACTGCATGACATAGACCTCCTTCGTGGTTTTCACAACCATGAGGGGTTTTGCCATAATGGTCGAGATTTAGATTTAGACCACGTAGGATTTTTTGCCAACGCGGATCTTAACTAAAATCCTAGGATATTAGCGAAGAGATGTATAATAGAGAACTCCAGAATGATATCTCTTACAACAAAAATATAAAGGTTGATCTACTGTCGACTGTACCTGATCTGATTACGTACATTGTGTGTTCATACTTATAAAGTGCGTCATAAAAAACTTGCAAATAGTCATTCGTGTCATTTGCTTACTTAATATCTTGTTGACGCTTTACCACAAGTATACCTTACTTTATGTCCACTTTGATTAACTTGATTGAAGTCTAGACTTACTATTTAATGACATAACGATACCACTATTTCACTGGAATAGCCTTTGATATATATAAAGCAGCAAAAGCTGTTAAGGTTTTTTATGATGAAATATCAATTTAGCCTTACGACAGGTAGTCGAGTGCTCAATCTCGATCGAGTTTTGAACTCAGGGCCCTTATTATGAAGCAGTGATATGTTCGAAAGGACCGCAACGTCGCGCTTAAGCCCGACAATTCACCCGAATCTAGCGACAAATACCGTTCTTTTTTTGAATAGTTTAATTGATTATATTCTTTTTGTTGCACTAACTCGTGCTGAGGACCATTTTAAAAACCTAGTTAGAGGCTAAATATTCCACCTATGCCGCGACTTGAACCCGCGACCTCTGGCTAACCGTACCAGCGCTCTCCCAACTGAGCTAATGGGCAAGTGCAGGTATCAGTGAAATTTCGAGCCTCTTTACAAACTTCTCTGTATTACGTACATGCAGCGACATCTGGCCGAGGCAATTTACATCACTTGCAGCTCTGAGCAACCCACTTTGCAGTTAGGCTTTTACATCGGAATGATATCGCTGTACCAACATGATTATATTCTTTTTGTTGCACTAACCCGTGCTGAGGACAATTGTAAAAAAAAATCTATTTAGAAGTCAAAAATTCCACCCATGCGCATGTTATGTATGTATACTTAAATACAATAGCACGTTAAGCTTTTCATCGGCAATCTAAATTCATCTTTATGTGTGACATGAACGGTCAAGAGTTCCAAATGTAAGCAAAGACTGATTAGCTTTCTTGTAATCACTTTGAAATTTCGGAACAATGGAACGGTGTTTCGAATAGTTTAGAAACTGAAAATAAACCAGATACAATTTCGTGTATACATAAAATCACGGCTTTATCCCGCCATTTAATGAAGGAATAAAACGTCCTCTATAAAATAATGATGGTATTTATACACACACACACACACACACACACACACACACACACACACACACATTAACTCATGTCCCTCCAAGGGATAGCCAAAGACCAAAGTTTGTCACTTAACGATGACGTTGTTGGTTTGTCGATGGTGGTCGAAGGAGTCGACGTGTGATGATGGCATGCTAAAATACGGACGAGAATGGGAACACATCAAGTCAAATAAATAATATATTCAAACACATGTAAAATTTAGTTAAATACCTAACTCAACATACTGAAAAGTCATAGGATCCCTTACACTCAACTCCACGACCATTCAGGATGTCTAGTTCTCACGTTAGAGTAATAAAGCAAATTCCTCTATCACATCATAGAACGGTCATCATAATGATTGGAACACTCCTATGGTTCATCGTCTGCAATACTGTGGTGTTTAGATGGTACCGCAGCGGCGGCGCCAAGATTCGTCATCGCTGACCGAACGTAATCGCACGCCTGAATCATCGGCCATGCGGTATTACTTAACATTCTTCAGTCACTCACACGTTCGGTTCGCGTAATAATTCACATCTTTATATTGAGCGGTTAATCTGAAAGATTGTGGTGGTGATTAAACCGTTCAAATGGCTTGGCTGCTCGGAGATTAAAATGTAGCTATTTTTGCGTTTAACGCTTTTCAATGTCAGATTTCGATTACACACGTTAAATTTAACTGTAGGTGCAAGGTCTCTATTCTGAATATTGTACTTTCTGACATCATATTTTCGCACGCCTCAAGTGTTGGACTCTGTATTGCTTAGTCAGTGGGTACGTGTGACACTGACAGCTTTAGGTACCTCGTAAAAAATTACAATTGTAACTGTCATCGAAAATAGAAATAAAACTCCATGTTTCCTATGTGGTTGTGGATTAGCTGTTATTCTTTTGTTTTACTCGACAAATACAAAACTATTTAGCGCACGAGATACAACAATTGAGGGCTTGGGAAGTTCCTATTCAGCCTTAATCGCAAAGGGGCACAAAGCGTTCCGATAAGCCCAAATATATTGTTTGGAGAAGCCTATGCGTAGGTAAATGTGGTAAAAAAATCGTGCGACCATTACCAATAGCGGCCTAAAGCCAAGGCCTAAGGTCATTGCGCCATAGACAAATATAGAACGACAACTTCAGCATAGTGATAGAACTTGGCTAGCCGATTTTCCAGATTTTCCCCAGTTTTCCAATTTCCCTTGTTATAATCCGGCTTTGTTGCGCTGATACAGTTTTGAAACAAACACTGTTTAAATTAAGTCATAGATTGGTGCAAAAGTTTGCACCGCGGGGAAAGGCCCTATGCTCTACTGGACTTCGTCCATGGGCTTCGGGATAGATGAAAACTCTAATCGTAAACTCTTAACACTAACAGACAACACACGGCCTAATTCGATATGTCAAGGAGCATGGAAATTTTCAAAACAGCGCCTTTAAATAAGGTAAATGAGTATTTTTAAGAATGACAATGAAAGCTTGTATGGAAGTGTCACATGGTTGAAGTTGTAAAAGTAGAAATTTGTAGTGAACTAGTGAGATGGACAGAGAAGATTATACTCAAAAACTCTAATATTTGAGAAAAAGAAGGGATATCCCATCGGACATTTGGCTACTATTAAAGTAATCGCAGTGAAGCCTACGTTTCACCCAGTGTTTCTTCTGTAAGGGCGATTGATCCGTCCACGTGAGAAAATGTTTACCCAAGTAGATATGGGAACATGATTTATGGGTAGTAATCAACTGGCAAGTTTGTTTACATCCCTATACGGGGGCTTGGTAAACAAGGTGTTTTGGACTATTGTTTTGTTGTTGGTTGGACGAAGAGGAGAGGACAGACAGTGTAGATGACATTACTCTTGTTTTCCTTATGATTAGCAGTGTGTTTTATGACTCATGCATAATGTAGAAAACAAATAATGATTATTACCTAGAACAGTACCTACTTGGAAACTCCGAAATAATAATAATACCAACCAATAATGAAAACCAAACCGGTCATTCTCCAATTTAGTTTTTAGTATACTGCATTTTTTAAAATAAAATGTAATAATGTTTCCATAGTTGTCATTGTAATATTGAAGTAACAAGATTTTTTTTGTGGTGTTACCACAAGTTTACGATTTACTGACTTTTCTTTTTACTTTTAATATAAGACATTGCTACTTATCAAATTTCGTAATTTTAGACACGATAAGATAAGAATATTCTTTATTGTACACCAGAAAAAAAAACAACCACAAAATATTTACAATGGTACATAAAGTCAACTGGAAGTACCCTATAGGTTTTGATTCCCTTGCGGGTATCGAAGTATGCGGTATAATATAAATGGCCGTATCTTTTGATTGTATTGACATAGATGTTTGATTTATTCACAGCTCCAAGGGATGGCAGAGCTGAGTGCTTCATAATAATATAGGTAAACTTGATTCCTCCACGCGTTTCTGAAAAAAAGGGTCTTGACAAACAGACCGACGGACAACGAAGACGTCGTATGTGGTTTAACTTTTCAAAGGTTTTTGATATTAAAACTAGTACCTAAAAATCACTCTCTATAGACGGCAAAATTGTGTGAGCGAGAGGCCAATAGTGTGTATCTCACTCACTATTGAGCCTAATTCGTATTAAGGTATTTATAAATTAATAAATTTGCCCACCGATTCTTACCGCTAAAATAACTATAATTTGAAAACTATTGATACAAATCGATGCTGTTTCAATTGACATGAAAAAGTGGTTATTAATACGAAATAATGTAGAGCAATTGAAAACGCTCCAATGAAACGAAACAGGATTTTGGAGCGTGGTGAATGCGTAATACAAATAAGACAGTTCCAAATTGTCATACGCAAACAATATTTTTCGCCACAATTCTCATTTCAGCTGAAGATGTGATTCAGCTCTGATTGTTTAATTATTTTTCTAGGTCTTTTGTTGGTTTGTCTGTCCGCCAATAATAGTAGTTTATGCAACTGTCATATAATGAAGGGTATTAAAACACGAGTGTGAGTTTATGAAACGAGAGCGCAGCGAGTTTCATAATAGTAACGAGTGTTTTAATACCCGTGTTATATGCAGTTGCATACACTACTTTATCTTCACTAATGCAATTAATCAAACAACAAATTAATTAAATTAAATTCACGCGTACGTGTATAATCACAGTGATTTTGCCGCCATTAAAATTTAACTAATGAGAGCGCAGCTGCGCGCTTCAATAAAACGCGACCAACCTGATTGGCCCTGCAATCAAGTTGGTCGCGTTTTATTGATGTTATAATGAGATTTTACGATATCGATGTGAATATTATACCATCATGTGAAATTGCTTAAATTGAGTGTTTTGTTGTCTGCGCTATAACAGTAGTAATTATAAGTCAAGTATTGAAAACATAAGTAGAATGTTACAACATTAGTGTAGATAAAAAATATTTATCCAACTGATTGTTGGCCCTATCTCCAACTGATTGCTGGTAGCGGCTGGATGAGGATAGCTGAGGACAGAAGGAAGTGGACAGAGTGGAGAGAGTGGACCTCTTCACTTTACCGAGTGAAACATTTTGGTCTTCCTGTCGACTAGCAACGTTATGCTTTGTTTCACTAGGTAAAGCAATACACGATAGAAAAATAAGACCGTTTATCGCGGTAATATGCAGTCTACTGCGTTTTATTCAAATAATACAAGACCTAAAAACAGTTTCGATATCAGAATATCGATAGTAAAACCACGTTCAGTAAGCTAAACTTAAAAATTCTTCGTTATTTTAATAAGTTTTCGTACAATCTTGAAATTCAATGAGGTCAAATTGGATGAAAATAACAATGTCAAATTGAGAACTTAAGACTCGCGCTAATTAGAAGTGGTTTTAGTATCAATACTGAAGAATTTTGGTTTTTCATTATTTTAATACGTTTTATAGAACTGATCGCTAGACGCAATATATATCATGTAGAATGTAATAATAGCATGCGGCCTAAGATTTTATTGGCCTGTCTATCAACCCTTATCTTTTGCCATAGTAAACCATTTTTGAGGGTTTTGTTTGGAATTTGAAATGTTGGGTAAGTGCCAGACATTTTGCTCTGTTAGCAATATACTATAATGTGTTTACATTTCAGGATTCTAACTCGTACAGTTTATGAACTGGGGCTGGTGACATACAAACAGATAGACTGACCGACGACGGAGAGACTAATGGAAAGGCCTAATATTAGGGTTTCTTCCTACTTTGCCAGAGAAATTTTTAAAATTTTCTATAATGCCGATCTATGAAATATCACCGACTTTCTGTTTCGTGGATTTATTAGTTACAAAGCTCTCCTTTTAGCAAGAGACTTACACATTATCTTTCTTTAAATGACGTTCATTATCGTTGTCTACGGAATGTGAAATACACACAGTGCTATCGGGGTGTTTGCTGAACGTTTCAGTTGCATAACACTATTTTGCCGGATACTCGCTAACCAAAGTTCGCATACCTTTATACGGCCTTGCTAATATTTGTCTCAACATGCCACATATAACTTCTTTGGGAATTAAAGCAAACAATAGTTTTGAAGGTCTGCAAATGAAACTCGGGGTTTCATTTGGGTTTTCAGGGTTTTTCGGGGTTTCAGGTTCATAAAATTTGTTTCTTGTTCGATTATCTATTTTGACCTTTTGTACATTTATTTTACAACTTTTAAATTTTCAAAATTATAATTTTAAATTAAATTTCATCTAAATAATTCAAATCCTATTTCAAAATCCGGATTCAATCAATCAATCAGTTCGTAGGTACTCGTCCAATGGGGCACTTAGGCCTTCCAAGCACGCCACTTCTTCATTTCCTCGGCTGTTTTGTCATCCAGCAGAGGTCATAAACTACTCGTATAGTGTTAGTTGAAGGGTTACTGATGAAGTCAGGCCGTAAAAAAAGCGACTAACGTGGGGGTTGCTCTAAAAGTAGTTCTTATTTGTTTAAATTTTCTAGGTTTGTCTAAATACGGAATGAAGTTATGTCTATCAAACTGTTTGCTCGTCCTAGGTCATTTATTTACCCCATTATTAATTCAAAAAATCAATTCCTAAACTGCAGCTTAAATAAAATGTTTCTTTAAAAAGCTAAATTAATTAACACCTCGAAGTAATGCTAGAGCGGCGATTGATTTCTAAGAATGTTACATTATAAGGTCAAAAGAAAGGATGGTAAATTTTGTACGTTCATTCGCTAATTAAAAATACTTGTAAGTAATACTTGGTGTAAACTTGCCTAATAAGAGGTCTGAAACAGTTCGCCTTCGATTTCCGCATACAGTGGTCTTAATTTGAACCGTCTATCTCTATCAGTTACGTTTCGCAATCCATTAACTCGAAACCACTCGTACTATCCGAAATAATCTCGAAGGGCAGCGGTGCACACTCAGTCAGGGGCTATTCAAACCCAACCGGATTCGTCGAGTCTTGTACCGGGAAAAAATGTCGTTGTATTTGCCTTAAACGCAAACATTAACTTTCTCGTTTTTTTGCAAAGTCTCTCGTAATGTAAAGAAGTAGAGTGCATTCATGTAAAGATTCATTTACTTTCTACTACACTATACGAATAAGGATGTGAGCATCACACGTCAATCGGATTTCCCATGATGATAGGCTGCTTGACTGGTTATTGAACACCCAGCCCCGAGATACTTACTTACACCGATCAAACCTAAGTAATCTCCTTTATACTTACTTCTGCCACTAATAACCGCTGGTTTCCGAAGATGACCTTCTCTGCAACCCTCCATCTTTGCCTCCGTCGAATGTCTGCGATAGAGTTCTTCCATAGGAGATTACTAAGTAAAGAATGAGTTCCTAAGCTTTCTATCTACTATTTAAAACTCAGATTAAGGGAAATATTGTTCTTTTTTTATTGTACTCTTTTTCATCGATTCCCTAGCCTAGCTGGGGATCGACTGACATCTAAAACAAAACGTAACGATTCCCTTCAACATATTCAAAATATGACTAGAAGGCTCTGCCAGCCAGCTTCTATAAAGAGGAATCGTTACAGTACTATGTAAGCATTTCTTTTTAAATATCTGACGTAAATAAACTGCAGAGGGCATTAAATTATTTATATGAACTCTAATTATGTCAATGAATTACTGATAATAAAATTATTTAAAAAAATATCTATAATTAATAGATGTTAATGTTAAAATACAAAATGGAATTTAAAATTTGGGGACATAAATTGCAATGGGAAAGAAAGTGGTAGAGTAGCTCGCCCACGTTGCTGCTTACTGTTTAATTTTTCTTTTCCCTTCTGAGGTGCAAAAAGCTTAACGATTTACTGTGACTTTTTGCCAATTCATACATTACATATACGAATTTCGAAGTGTTACCGAAGCGATCTCGTGTGAATCCGCTTCTAAATAATGGTCTGTTATCGAAGGGCTTTCGTCCACCGGTAGTCAGCTGATTAGCTAATTACACCTGTCCATCAACCGGCCGCTATCCAACGGTTATCGCGTGTCGCACAGTAGAGCCTTGCAACTGTGTGCGTGCTGCAAGCTGGCGACCGTTTCGAGTACCGATTTTACACTGAAAAATTACTGATTTTCTAACTTCAATTATCCAATATCCAAAGTTCGATCAGATGCCTGTCAAAATTTAGGATAATCGAATTGTCCGTACTCAGAGGACCGGTGGTCACGGAGCGGTAGAACGCCGGCTTCTGATTCGGGAGGTCGTGGGTTCGAATCCTAGCATGTACCAAGGACTTTGTTTTCTAAGTTACATATGAAAAGTTATAGTAGCAATACCACTCGCCAACTGTAAAGGAAAACGTCGTGAGGTAACCCTATTGTCTGAGTTATGTACATACCTTAGCGCTTGCTACGTACAAAGGCCCAACTATGATAGAACTAGTCCTTAAATAAAATGTGCACACAATTATATAGGTAGCTACAAAGATTTCTCCACTGTTTATTGGCGCTCGTGATCAAAACAAAAGTTTCAGACTAAAATAATAACTTCTATTAGGCTGTAGTAGTTATTTGTATGGAAGGTCTAAAATACGCAATTCCTGAAACAAATCAAAGCGTGTAACAGTCGACATTATACCTTCATTTACATGTATGCACTCTGCCTATATTTACATATTTTTAAATTTTTGCACAAAAATGTTTCTCATCTGTCGATTATAATTAAATCATCAACCACAGCCATCCAAAATGGAGATCGTAAATTCCACCCAGAAGACGACCCAACTTCTAATCGCTTCGTCAGTCATAGTTCCAATATTGATAATATTGTCAGTGGAAAAAGTTTGTGCGTTAAAGCGACTTGCGTCCATAGGTTTACCCTCGTTACCCCACACGTTTTGAAAGAGTAACATTGCTGGTGGCCCATGGCCGCGGCTAGTAACCACCCACCAGAGAAAGACACGCTGCCGAGCGAACGCCACACGTCATCAACTAACGTGGTTGGGCCTGCGAGTCAGCGAGGCTCGTAATAGTACATTATGATACAAGTGTGGTATGTTGGTCATTACACTCGAGTCGGTTTTTAAGCCTGAGCCGAAGGCGAAGGCTTAATGGAGACGAGAAGTGTAATGACCAATGCTCACGTGTTTCATACGACGTTTTTCAACACACTTGCGAGGAAAAGTAAATAAAAAAACAACACTAACGAAATGCAATACTGTGAATAAACTTAACAAACAGAAACCCATTTAAAAGATGGCGTATTTTTCGTGCGTGATTCGTGTTATGTATGGCGGTAAAATTCAAAACAGTATTCTTGTGCGCGCGCATCCATCAAAGATGGCTGCAATGCATGGCCATCTAGATATAATGAGGTTGCTAACCTATTCATAAATTTTATGTTAATTATTAGGTTTACATTAATTATTGTAGTGTTTGCTTAAAAATGCTAAAACAAGCAGTTTCATGAAATTCTTTAATTATTTATCACATTTTGAATTTAATTTTATATTTACGCAAATAACTACTTAGCTGTTTTCGAAACATTAATACTTCTTGCTAATATTTAAAAAGATATGTAATGAAAAGGCACTAGTGCGATAATGTAATGTAAAAGGCACGGCATGGGTAATATTCTGCATTATCAGTGTAAATACGCTGTAATAAGACCTACTTTACGAGCAGGTGTGTTGAAAAAAAACTTACAGGACCATCGGTTCTCTTTCACTCACACAGGCGATTGGTTCGCTGCTTAGCAAAAGATTCAAATTGTGCCTAAATTTAAGCTCTGGATTTTCATAAGGCGAGCAAGTAATTCTTTGAATTCAATGGGTTGATAGATAAGAAACAATACCTGTTGGTATGTCAAAGTTGGTAAGAGATGATACCACTTATTGCTGTATCCCAAACTTTGCAAATGAAGATATTTTCTATTTTGTGGCTCAAATTGGTCGGAATGTTGGCCTTTTGTTATCTTTAAGGCTATGTAGAGCTTGGTAGCCTAGTGGGTAAAACATTGGACTCGGAAGAGGGAGACCCAGGTTCGATTCCCAGTGCGGGCATGTACCTATCACTTTTTTTTCTAAGTTATGTACATTTGTGAAGTTATAGTAGCAATACCACTCGCTAACGGTGAAAGAAAACATCGTGAGAAAACCTGAGTATCTGAGCTATTTACATACCTCAGCGCTTGAAATCGCCAATCCGCGGTGGGCACGCGTGGTGATTAAGCCCATACTCTCTCTCTCTGAGAGAAGGCCTGTGCCCTACAGTGGGACGTATATAGGCTGCTTATGATCTAGAGCTTAGACGAGATTGGCAGGGACCGAAAGGGATGACTTGACGAGGAAGAGACCTATGTCTAACAGTGAGCTCTGTTCATAGACTGGATAAATCTAATGTTATAAAAATCTCGTGTCATAGTGTTTATTATCGAACTCCTCCGGAACGGCTTCGATCAATTTTTATTAATTTTTGTTTGGTGCGGTAGGTCTGAGAATAGGTCGTAGGCTAATTGCTATAGCAAAACATCGTTTGTCAGCTAGTAGATAATTATATAGATTAGATAGATAGATTCAGAGATTTTTTATTGTACACATAGATTACATTAACATAAATTCAATAAATCGAAGTACAATTGGCGGCCTTATTACTACAAGCAATTTCTTCCAGGCAACCATAGACGGAGACAAGAAAGAAATTAGAGACGGGTAGTCGGTGCAATTAAGAAATACGAGTTGAAAACAATATAAACTTACATAAACCATACATAGATAAATATTTGAATAAATATACATACATACTAATAAATTTTAAGCGTTTTTATTTAATCATAGTCCGGTAAGGGAACGTTTTTCACTTGACCGAAATTGACCGAACTTAATTCGACAGATTTGCGGTTTCATTCATAATTATTAAGATTTAGTACCGCGAGTGAGTTTATTTATGCTTTTCAAAATCCCAATTTAGAATTTCGAGATGTATGTAAGTATGACGTCAATTTGGCTGAAAGTTGTAGAATCATAGTCCTGTGTTCACAGTTTTCGCGTCGCAGCTAGTAAATCGTAAGGTAGGTACCTACTAGGTAGGATGTGGGACTCGAGCCGCGCTCCGCAGTACAGATTGAGAGCGCGCGAACGCGGCACCGGCCCGTGCGTCACTCCGTCACTTTTCTCCGCGGTTTTCCGGAAAATTGGCGCGAAAATGCGGAACCGCCCGGACGCTTTTGCGTTTTAGTTTCATTTCTTTTTCTTTTACGAACGACTTTGTTGTCTTCGGATCGTGTATGTGAAGTGTGAAACGTTTTAATTGGCATTTTGCGAGACAAAGTTTAATTTCAGTGATACATCTATCAAGTAACATTTTCATTCATATTCTTGATTATTAGCGAGATTTCAGGTTGGTGAGTTACGAGATAGCATTATTGACAAACAGCCAAAACCATAACTACGCTGGAGTTTCCTCCAGAAAATTCCTTTAGGCAAGATAAATTGAACAATTAGTAAAATGTCAAACACATTCTTGGTCAGCTGAACAAGAGACGGCTTGGCTCGGGAAATGAGCGGGGAATTTGTTAATATATTGTTCTGTTTTGACTAACTAAACGAGCTAAGTATGTTTTTAGGTTATTATTTCGATCCGTCATCTAGAAGATAAGTCTTGTGTCCCTGCCTCTCCTATGAATTATCGATGCGATGAAATTGTTACGAAAACTAGTTTACTATGCTCGTTATATTTTATGTTATGTGTGTTTTATTATTATTATGGCCGGTCAACTTCTATTATTTTATAGACCCGAAATACCTAGTTATATCAACATCGAATATGTTGATATATTCACACAGGTATAATAATAAGTAATTTATTGGCTATAAGTTACAGAGACATATCACATTTTAAAAGTTACAGCATTAAATAGGCACTGGAGTTCAAAGGTATATATTAATATATGGTGTGCAATAAAGAGTATTAATCTAGTCTAATTAATCTAAGCTACATACATACATACTTAAACTCACGCCTGTATCTCAGAGGGGTAGGCAGAGACCAGGGACTAGCACTTGCTACGATAGTGACAGATCACTTTCGCTTCCTCAACATTCATTAGCCGTTGCATGCACGCACGCCGGTTTCGGTTACTTTTTATCTTGCCCTTTGCTGATACAGCCCCCATTTGGTCGAAGTATGTCCGTCTGGTTCGTCCCTTACCGGCCCCTTCACCCACATTCGCTCGATATATTTGTTTTGTCAATCTTTCTTCTTTCATCCTCTCCACATGTCCAAACCAACGCAACATTCCCTTCTCAATTCTAGTCACTACATCCTCTTTCAGTCCACACCGTTCTCTAATCAAACTATTGCGTATCCTGTCATTCAAAGTAACACCAGACATACTTGTAATGTAATCTAATTAAAAGCAATTTATTCTTAACAATAACTTGTTCAACTAAATGCGTGCTTCAATTTTAATCCAGAATCTACTAATTGGAACCTGCACAAAATTAATTAGAGCACACTTAACGAATCAAAAAGTACAGTGAGACTCACAAAAAGTAAATAAACGTATGTATCTACAATTTGAATACACCGATCAAGTGCGAGTCGGCTACGCGTACTGAAGGTTCCGTACTGCTATAAATACAATATTACATTCTTCGCAAGAACACATTTTCTTTAATGTCAAATGTAAATGTTTGTATTATTTATTGCTATACTATACAAATAGCTCTATTTCACTATAATCAGGCCAAGTTTGACATTTGTTGTATTACTGTTGTTACATTAGAGCAATACCAAGAAAAATACATTGAAAATCACGTTACTTGTTCGTTATTTTGGACTTTTTTACTTTTCATATCCATTACAATTTTATGGGCGATTAGTGAAAATTACACATTCTCTGAGAAAATTTTAATCTGCTGCCTAATAAAAGCTTTGGATTAAAACCCCATGAAGGTAAGACAAACGTAAGACGCAGACATAGTAAAAGTGTCTTTTGGCAACGGAATCCCAAAAATAAGGTAACTGAATAAACCAAGGTTAGTGGTAAAAAACCCAATGTCATCGTAAGTAAGACTGTTATCAACTTATCTTCCCAATTTCTCTTATCTGTCCTATGTAGGTCATTCAAGAGGCACTCGCCTGAAAAGGGACAACATTTTTATGCGTTGCTAATTTAACGTTTAGATTAGCACTGATAACGGATGTGAACGGTAGAGTGTGTTTGTATAGAGTATCTTTCGTTTTCAGGCCCGCTGAAGCTCCTGATAAAAAAGGTTATTGCTATAAAAGTGATAAATTTTATTTTTTAATTTCTTTATTGTGTCGTTCACCCAATTTTGTTTTAGGCGTCGCCTTAGATAAAATAATTTGTGAAATTTTCCACCTAACAATTCCAGAGTTAATTTCTTGGCTTTATCTTTTCTACTAATACAAAGTAGTCTAGTGAATACCCGATGCTGTAATGTACCTATATATCGTAGTTTTTGACCAGAACCTGTTAGTACAGTTGACAGCTCCTTTACATTTTAATTGTAATGTCACTCTAACTTATCTGAATAGGGGGCACGGTTGTAAAAGTTTATGTACTGTTAACTGTACCAAACTGTCTACTACTACTATTTATACGTAGCCTCTAATAAATGAGTATCCTACTGAAGGGCAAAAGCCTTCCTTTATTCTGCTAACTTTGCTTTTCGCTTTATTTAGTATATTTTTCAATATTTTCTCCGATACAAGAGAGCAAATAGTTCCTAATAGTAACAAAATTATAACACTGATTAGTTTCCGTAATTGACTGAAAAGGAAGCAATGGTTCCCAACAAATGAAGGCGTGTAATCGAGGTAAATGACTTTACCTAGGTACCCAAACTCTACTTGCGTCCTACTGCAAGGCCTAGGCTCTCTCTCAGAGAGAGAGAGAGAGAGAGAGAGTATATGGGCTTAATCACTACGTGTACCTGCCGCGCATTGACAATCGCGCATTTCACACGCTAGGGTATATACATAAATACCACAGGTGTCCTCACGATGTTTTCCTTCACAATTAGCGACTGGTATTGCTACTTCAAATTCACTAATGCCCGTAACATAAAAAGAAAGTCACAGGTACATGACGTGATTTGAATCCACGACCTCTCGAATGTGAGTCCAGCGTTCTACCAATGCGCAACCGCCTCCAAAATTCCACAATCTTTTAATGTAGGGCAATTACAAATATAAAATAAACATTGCACGCTCTAAAACCAACAAGATGCGTCCTCGAGCCCTCCGTGGCGCCGGTGCATACAGTTTGAATGCCCTAAAAAGCGGCGGAGTAAAGAACAGATTTTATCTTACCTGTGTCAACTTTTGAACGAGATTTGGCGCAGATTTCCTTAAAAAGACAATACACAGAAATTAGGTCAGTTTTCTTAAACAACCATGATGTTATAGTTAGATAGAGACGCCGAGGCGCGCACGTGTTATCCGGCATATTTTAAAATGTGCCCGTTTTAAGTAACGGGAGAAAAATTATATCTGCAAATTATCTCGCATCCTTAGCTAGGCTAGGCTTAGCCTGCTCGTTCCAAGCACACACAGGAATAAAGTTGTCTTTATGATAATCAAATAGCCTCTAAACTTCAACAGCTATATTAAACGGTGGCTTAAAAACCTTGTTACCATCATCCTCAAACTTTAGGGGCGCGAGTCTAGCCTGACTTATCATTGATAATAAATGACGATCGTACGGAAATCGCAGATGTGTCGATTGATTTCACCGTGAGTGGGTTCCGGAATCAGGTCCTAGGTGTTTTAACAGAATCCAGCCGGACAGGGTGAAGTAAACCTGTAGCGACATTCTTGGGTATTCTATGTACAGTTTGACCGCAGATCCGGTTACGTGGACGTTGCTCGTCTTCCTGAGCTACTTGCGGGGATGATATTTAAAGTGAATATAAAGTTGAGACGAGGAGCTGCTAATAAGATGATCTAGAAAAATCATTTTGTAAAAAAATCAGGTAGTAAGTTGATGTACGCGATGTTTTAATAGTAGTTTATGTGACTGTCACATAATGAGGGTTAATAAAACAAGAGCCAGATTTTAAAAAACGAGCCTTGGCGAGTTTTTTAATAGCATTGGCGAGTGTTTTAATACCAAGTTATGTGCAGTCTCATACACTACTTTATCTACACTCATAATGAAATTTTTGAAACAAAATGGCGCAATTTCGTCAAAAGTATCTTGACATTCAATCGTCTGCACTCAGTTTTGCGCGCGCAATTTTAGGTATTTTTAGTTGCACTTTTGGTACCACGAAAATGAAATTAGGTTTTTTATAGAGTCAACTTTTGACATTAAAAAAAAACTTAAGTTTTGTTCCGCGATCACAGCAACACTTTCAAAAAAATAACTGTAACATAAAGTGAAAAATCTGACCTTTAACCTCCTCAGTCCTGACCTTGAAAATAACAATTGAATACCATTGTTATTTTCAAGGTCAGGACTGAGGAGGTTAATGTAACTTTATCTACACTAATGTTGTAACATTCTACTTATGTTTTCAATACTTGACTTATAATTACTACTGTTATAGCGCAGATAACAAAACACTCAATTTGAGCAATTTCACATGATGGTATAATATTCACATCGATATCGTAAAATCTCATTATAACATCAATAAAACGCGACCAACTTGATTGCAGGGCCAATCAGGTTGGTCGCGTTTTATTGAAGCGCGCAGCTGCGCTCTCATTGGTTAAATTTTAATGGCGGCAAAATCACTGTGATTATACACGTACGCGTGAATTTAATTTAATAAATTTGTTGTTTGATTAATTGCATTAGTGAAGATAAAGTAGTGTATGCAACTGCATATAACACGGGTATTAAAACACTCGTTACTATTATGAAACTCGCTGCGCTCGTTTCATAAACTCACACTCGTGTTTTAATACCCTTCATTATATGACAGTTGCATAAACTACTATTATATTACACTTTTTTTTTAATTTTCTTTAAAGTTATGTATTGTTTAAAGCCTGTCAATATGTGTTTACCTTTGAATTCTTAATTTGAAGATTATGATATGAGTGTAGATAAAAAAAAATATTTATCTGAGCAACCTGAATAACAGAAAATTATTTACAGTCTTTAAAAAGATCGTACACATCGTACACACCGAACCAATATATCTTTCGCCAAATTAACTAGTCTTCGATTTATTGCCCGGTGGCTGCACCTATCGACCATTTATTATCTGTATAAAAGAGTAAGAAGGTTCATAATTAAACGATCTCATTATCATCATCATCAGCCATTTGACGCCCACTGCTGGACATAGGCCACCTTCGCAGTTTTTATAACCATGAGGGGTTTTGCCATAATCGCCACGCTTGGCAGGCGGGTTGGCGATCGCCAGTATGCGGTTGGAATCTCAGGAAGACGCGGCTGCCCGTCTCCTGGTAATTGATTTCCTTAGTCGCCTTCTACGACATCCACGGAAGGAAATGGAGTAACGTTATTCTTAATCCGGCGCCACACGGCCACACTTACAATGAAATTGATCCCCGTCTCATAAGAGGTTCAACTTTTAAGACAACTGGCTGTGTTCAATGTATTGTTTATTTATATATTGTTATATTTTTTAGTATTGTGTTGTTGAATAATGTCTTATCTATCTATCTATCTATCTATCTAATCAGCCAATACACTGCTCCTCTACTCTGGGTGCTAATTTAGAAAACTTGCGTTACAATTGATTTCATTTATTTAATATTTTAGCCAAAATATGCTTTTAGTTTCCATTGCTCTTTGAAGTTCCAATAAGTTTATAGTACATTGTTCACCGAGAGGAGAAAGTGACCGATTACCGTCGAGGGTGTCGTTTAAAACACCCGAGATCGGGAATCGCAGTTTCTCTCGAGTGATACATAGTGCTTTATACTACACCTGCTTGATAGTTTTATTTTACTTTCTACGAAAACTGAATCCTCAAACAACACACAAATTGGAAATGGCGCCAATGGCGTCTGCAATTTTCACATGTTCTTTTTTCAAATTGTTTATCCTGCCGCCGCAGGGTCGCACTGCCAGCCTGACACCATCCAACACACAGCTAGTGTCCAGTGTCATTTTGCGAACTTGGAGATAAAAACTCACTGTAAAAACTTTTTGGCTTTTGATATTTAGGTTACCGGCGCATAGTCTTACCCAAAATTAAAAAAGAAAAACCACGTAAGATATGGATTTTCATACACTTTTCTCTCCCGCTCAGATGCGTTTTCTCCCCGCATATTTGTTCGATATGCAATGACGTACTTTCTACCGTAAATTTGATAAAGTATCAAGGTACTTTCCAAGCAGGTGTAGTATAAATGTTATTTTTTATTACTATTGCTATTAGCAATAAGGTCGCCAATTGTATATTTTCTTTTGTCATTGCTGTTTCTGTAACATTTTTTCCGGTATACAATAAAGAATATTCTTATCTTATCTTATCTTATTACAACTAAAACGTTTATTAAGTCGGTATTTCTGACTTTTAATTGTGACGCAATTTGAACACAAGAGAGTAGAGGGGCTGATTGTTCTCAAATTAATGACTTACAGTCAAATTCAATTTGAGAGTTTAAAGGTCGATAGACTGTCCGGACTTGGCCCCCGTGGTGGAGTATGGCCTATACCTTCCTCAGGGAAGACACCCGTGCCCCTCGGTGGGGACATAATGGGTTGATGAAGACTGTCACTACTAATACTCGATTTTCTCTATGGTGGGTTGGCAATTAACCAAGAAGTCATTATTTACATGACATCATCATGATTTTAGTTCGTAGTACGCGAAATAATAGAAATATTTCGAGATAGCGGCTAACAAATGTATAAATATTTGTGTAACAATCTATGAGTTTCGTATTCCGTTTCAGTCACCATGTTCACTAATCGTAAATTTTAATTCAACAAAGCAAAAATGCTTTTAAACACGGCGTCAAAGAACAAATTAACAATGTCATAAAAACTGCGGTTCACAACAACACTTTGATTTATGTGTGTCTTATAGAAATCGTTTTACAAAATAGCGATCCGGTTGTAAAATATTTGTGGTGTATTTAGACCAAAAAGATACACCTAATTTATTTTTAAATCTTATTACGAGTTTCCAATCGATTCTGAATAAACTTCAAGTTTTTTTTCTAATCTAAGACAGGCGATACGTATTTATTTTATTTTATTAGAAGGTGAAGAAACAGATACAAGTACAATTAAACATGAAAACAAACAGATATAAATAAGATTTAGAGTAGGTACTGCATTCTTAGACTTTCAAACTGAGAAGTATATATAAGAAATTATATTTTGTAATTCTCTTTTTCTAGTTGTGCAATAAAGTGACCTTAATCTGTCTAAGAAATGTGAAAAAGAAATAATAAAGAAGAAACAGACTGAAAATAACTACTTTTAGGACATTAAGTTAAAATACGTAGTACTTTAGTACGTAATACGATGTTTTAGGACTAGATTTTAAGTCTAAGCCTACGCTGTCGTACTATACAGTAAACCTGTATTACTGTTAAATGGCTCTCTCTCTTAAACCGAAATAAAAGCTATTTGAAATGTTCAATAGTGGCGGATTGCACACCAAATATGTTTTTTTTATAGATAAACAGTAATACATATAAGTGTCAAACTTGGTGTGTTTGTAGTGCATTCTCTACGCGGTATTTAAATAAACAATAGAAACTAGCCAAATGTGAGTCGGACTTCCCCAAAGAGACCTGGCTGGAGGAAAGAAAACAATTTGTTGCTAAAAAAAATGAGACTAAAGACGTCTCCCCATTGCTTGGGGAAGTTTTTAGCGTTGTTGACTCAAGAGTATTCAGGGGAATAGCTCAGCTTAATATGTGTAATATCTTGTTCTTGAAGTCTAAATATCCCGTAGCAAAAAAGCGATTTGGTTGTAAAATATGACTGTAACAAAGCAATCAGCGATGTTGGAAGCGCGCCCGCGGCCCTCATTCAGCCACCGTCATTCATGGCGGCAATAAACGATTGGGATCGCGCGCCTATGTTGCATAACATGCTACTTTTTAGTACTTTCAACAGAAATTGTAAACGGAAATCGTAGCGCGTTGAATAATTTCGAATCATAACGAACTCGAAAATCAGTATCATTCTCTTATGTCGCAAGAAAGTCGTTGAAATTTAGACAGTATGACGTAATCCCAGGTGGTGCATATGCGAACGAGTTCCTTTAAAAGTGACAGGAATTTTATGAACGATGAATCTGAATTAAAATAAGGCAAAACCTAAAAATTGTTTCTTCAGTGCCAATAAAATGAAGCCACTTCCTATACTTAAAAGTTTCATATTCTCAATAGTTTCTAGGGTTCCGCACCCAAAGGGTAAGGGACCCTATTACTAAGTCTCCACTGTCCGTCTATCTGTTCATCACCAGGATGTATCTCATGAACTGTGATAGCTAGATAATTAAAATTTTCACATATGGTGTATTCCTGTTGCCACTATAACAGCAAATACTAAAAATATCATAAAATTTACATTTAAGGGGGGTTCCCATACAACAAACGTGAGGTCCCGGGTTCGAATCCCGGCTGGGAAAAAAAAAACCAGGTCTTGGATGTTTACATGTTTGTGATGTCGTTGTTACTGGTTCCCACGACACAGGGTATCCTAGTGTGAGGCCAGTAGCAATGTATGTGCCTGTATGTAAATGTTATGTTTTATGTTGTTTTTTGCCGTTTTTTCCTCGATATTAACAACGGCAATAGGTAGACGCTTCAAATATTAAAATGTTTTATAGATAATGGTATGGAACCCTTCATGCGCGAGTCCGACTCGCACTTGGACGGTTTTTTTATTTATCAGACAAATTGACCACCTCAAGCTTTAAGATTGCATATACTCGTAGAATCAAACTGAGCATTTTAAACTTTTATGGCATGTTTTCAGGTTTTGCTTTATTGAAATATCTTATAATACTTCTAAAAAGAAACCTCAAGGTGAGACAATGATAAAAACTTCCACGCAACACAATGGTGATAAGCTATCCCTGTAGCTGAGAAGGCTTTGAGGTTGTGGCAGGCTCTTTGTCCTGGTATTGATGCTCCGGAGCAGCCTGATCGGCAGCGTGATTCGTCGGTACGTCGAGTGACATTGGACGCTTTACTGGAGTGGAGTTCAGTTGCCGAACTGGCACGTTTAAAGGCAGTTTCGCAGCCAGACTCTGGGCTATAGCTCCACGCGTTACCATTGCCGCAACAAAAATGTTCATTCAGTTAGTCCAGTGTAAAACATTATTTTTACCGATGTAGTCGTCACCCCAGAGAGGAAACCTATAAATAATCTTCTGTACAGAAATGAAGGGAAAATAAACATAAGTCCAGTGACGCGTGTCGGAAGGTAACCAGTGAACTTCATCTGGATTTAGAAAATCGATAGAGGCAGATCTATTTCAGGATGATATAAAATTTGTTTACTCTAGCTAGAATACGGACTCACCCTTGACAAGGTTATAAAGGTTTCAATTATAGATTAAAAGTTCTATGAATTTTTATTCAATCAGTATAATGTTGAATTTGTGCTTTAACTACCTCCAATGTCATATAGATACGAGATATACTTGTATCATTTAAAAAAATGTGTGCTTCTTTGTGGATCTCCCATCTTTCGATTATCTTGTAGTTTATTTACCTGTTGAAACTGTTTTATTGTAAATTTTATCTGACGGTTAGTTTTCGTAACAGAAAATCACACGCGGTATTATACTGTTCAGAAAGCCTTAAAACAGGCATTTTTTTTCGTATTACTTGAAAACGTACCATTATTAAAGTTTTATCTGTTCCTATAGTATTTTTTTGTATTGTAGATACACTGCCGCCGTAATGGTTACGTTTGTTGCTTGTAGAATCCTTCAGTCGCTTATCTCGTCTGTAAATATTTGCACCGACTCAATGCTATACACATACACTGTGCACATAGGAGGCAGACATTTGAAAAGGAAATGTCTTCATTTCAATGATTTTTTTTTCTACTTTGTTTGATCCACAAATTATGTTAATTAAAACTGCAAAACGTTTAAGCTTATAAAATATATGAAAATATATGTATAAGTATAAAATATATATGTTACTGAGAAAATTGAAAGTGATCTTTGATCTTTTAAAATTTGTCTTCTACCGGTAACCAGCAACATGAAGTTGGTTTATATAATTTTTGTACTTAACCCTAATTGCAACTGAAGAATATCGTCTGATATTTGCAAACAATGTTTCCAATATTTTACGGGAACTGATATTCAGGTACAAATATTTACTTACCTCTTATCAGATATTGTCACTGGGTGCTTAAGGTAAATGCACTTTTTAAAAGATAACTCAGTAAATGTACATTTTAATAGAACATACAATTACATGTCAGACGTAAGTAAGTACTTGATATAATGGTTCTATTGCTGAAAACTCAAAAAGTAGAGCAATGTCTTTAGTAATATGATAAAAAAACAAACAAATCTAGATAGTGAAGTGCGTATTCCAAATCATATAAGACGTTGTCATTGTTGTTGATAGATGTATTGCTGACAAATTAAGCGAGAGGAAAAAACCTAAAGAATAAAAAAAAAAACGAAAACTGATCAAGAAAAACGTCTTTATTGGCAAGTGCGAGATTTGTCTAATTCAAGAAGTGATCAATAAAGAACTATCGAAGTTATAAATTGATAATGACGAAAATACAAGTGTTGTGTCTGGTGGCCATTATACTGGTAAGTACAAGTAATAAGAAATACTTTTCTATTTTTCTTATTAACCGTGCATGACGTCCAATAAACCGATAGTCAATAAAATAAGGTGTAAATTATGTATCGCTTACAAATGGTGTCTAGACAATCAATTCCGAACAGTTGTAGCCACAAAGTGTTGATTAGAAAATTTGTGAACTCGTTATTGCCACGAGCGTAAAATTTGGGTCAGGCGCAATTTATTTCTTTGATTTGATCTCTTTCTTTCATTTGGATCCATTTGTCTTCTAACACAGGCAATTTAAAGCCAGCCTTTTATGACAGTAAACACCTCAAATCGTACTACGTTATGGTATTTCTGCAAAGGATTAAATCAAGGCCACGGAATATTTTTATATAGTTGCTATGCGCGCTGCTGCGTTATTTTCCTATCGTAAACCTTGACATTGAAGCTGTGAGTTTAGTTTTACAACGCAGGAAATACATGGCGTCGCCAAATGCTTGAGCTGTTTCAGATCCCGGGTGTCGATTCTAGGAAAAAATCGGTTGGTTTAATATCGTGGTTTGCAAGGATTTTTAGGTGAAATCGTGCAGTTTTGGCCAAAACACTCGAGTATAGCAGTATGCCGTCTCAGTTTGATGTTTACGACCGGCGTGCTTGTTTACTCGCACAAATTCCTAAGGTTTTCGGCAACAACGTGTGGCGCCATTCTCATCTCAGCGATTTGCGGAATTCGCAACACAAATCCCATGAAGCAGTCACGTTGTTTAACTACTTCTTTTAACTAAAACCAAACAAAGCGACAAGCATAACTTTCTGAAATATGTTTAAAGGTTAAATCTGACAATTGCATGTTAACGTTGCTCTTGGACCATATTTGAAAGTTAAGAAAGGTAAAGATTAGGAGCATTTACTACCTCAGCATTTCTTAAATAGGTATTTAAAATTGTCCTCAGCACGGGTTAGTGCAACAAAAAGAATATTATCAATACTTAACTAGTTTATACTAGTTTATACTAGTTAAGTATTGATAATATTCTTTTTGTTGCACTAACCCGTGCTGAGGACAATTTTAAATACCTATTTAGAGGCTAAAAATTCCACCCATGCCGGTACTTGAACCTGCGACCTCTGGCAACCGTGCCAGCGCTCCGACGTAAAAACTGCAAAGTGGGTTACTCGGGGCTGCAAGTGATGTACCTAAATTGCTTCGGCCAGATGTCGCTCCCTGTACGTAATACAGAGAAGTTTGTAAAAAGGCTCGAAATTTCGCAGATGCCTGCACTTGCCCATTAGTTCAGTTGGGAGAGCGCTGGCACGGTTAGCCAAAGTTCACGGGTTCAAGTCCCGGCATGGGTGAAATTTTTAGCCTCTAAATATGTTTTTAAAACATGACCTAGGTACTTTTGTTAATTGGTGTCTTAGTAGTATCACTAAGAAATAAGTTCGTGAACATCTCAGACATATTTTGGTCATCCTTTATCAAGTTTTGACACAGAAAATTGGCAAGAAAAATGACAAACTTCTTACGCTACATTTCGGTATGAAAAACGAAACGCAAATATTTTCTTACATATTTTTGTTTTAGTATCTATCAAAAATAATTTTAATAATATTAATAAGTGATAATTTTACAACATTTAAACATATTTGACGTTCTTATAACATAACGAATTTATAACAACTTTGACGTTCATTAAGTAAACAATCAGTTTTTATAATGAATAAAAATATTTGAATTGAATTGAATTGAATTATTGAAATATGCGAGCGAAAGGAATGTCAGACAGAAAAATCCTCTTAAATTCTGAAGTTTGTCTTCGGGCAACTATTATGCAAATTGTCAGGTTTATATTATAATCTAGAATCTAGATAATTATTTAACATTAGCGCATAATACACTTAAGAAGAATGAGTTCTCGACCCAGTTGTCTGGTCCACTGTGTGCAGTGCACTATTTACATAGACGCTCCATCGCTCCCCGGCAACCTTTGTCTCAAACGTTGACTGTAACTGAATAGCTAATTTGAGAGCCACTTATCTGATTCGCTTGTTCACTCGACCTTAATATTCGGCTTCATAAATTTCGCTTCCACGTCATAATTGACAGTCTATTGTCCCCGCGATCGATGTTATCACTAACATCTGCGATACTGTGGTATTACTCATAGGTACCTACATTCTGTTTGTTGCATTTGTTGGCAGTGAAAGTACCCAGGTCCCTTCAGGCCATATTTAAACTGATGGACACGAACCATCAGGCCTGGTACATCTTGAGTTGGTGCAGCACCGTCCGCTTTTACGTTTTGACATGCTAATGAACAGTGTAAACTTCCTGACAAATGCAATCTGCGAAATTGCGGCTAACTGCGGACGTCTAACCAACAAGGGGCAATGAATACATGATTTCGCTGGAGCTCACGTGCTCATCTAATATTATAATTCATACTAAAGTTAACCTGTCTAGCAGCCTGCCGAAATAATGATGCCCTAAAGTTTATACCTGGGAACTATTAAAGTTAAACACTATGGAACGCGCTTGTATCCTGGAGGGGTAGGCAGAGATCAGGGTATGCCACTTGCCACGATCCTGACAGACCTCTTTCGCTTCATCAACATTTAAAGTTAGTATAAAAAACACGAAGCAGAGGGGTGGAGCCCAGTGGGTAGAACATTCCTTAGGACTCGGAAGCGAGAGACCCAGATTCAATTCCCGACGCGGGCATGTACCTATGACTTTGTTTTCTAAGTTATGTATATTTGTGAAGTTGTAGTAGCAGTACCACTCGCTAACGGTGAAGGAAAACATCGTGACCCTCAGGGTCTGAGCTATTCACATACCTCAGCACTTGAAATCGCCAGTCCACGGTGGGCACGCGTGGTGATTAAGCCCATACTCTCTCTCTAAGAGAAGGCTTGTGCACTACAGTGGGACAAAAAGGGATGTTTCAGTCTTATATCTACTATTGAGGAAAAAGTGCCTGCGACTTCGTCAGTAATTCAATCTAGATCCTAGTCTGTGTGCCTAAACATATAAACAAACGTTTACATGTACCTATTATTAGGTATTACCATAGTCATTATAATGTTGAAAAACTTGGCCTTTGCATCTACGTACTGAGATGATTTATGCAGCGTCCCGTGGCACCTTCACTAGAGACTAAATGGGTGAAGGGACCACTCGGACGCTGCAGTGCCTGGGACATTGTCTTTTTTTTAATGAAGTAGGCTTGCCCAGCATCTATACTATCCTGAGACCTAAAATCGTGAGGAAACCCGCGACTTGGTTGGATCCCCACGTATTGACTAGGCCGACTATAATATTAAAGAGTCTGACTATTGTCGATGACTAAGCAGAAGATTAAAACGAAAATGATTCTTTACTTTGCATTTCATTTCACGTCACTTTTTTACCTTTTTAAAAAAAGCCTGTCTGTTAATAGATTGATATACCCATGAATCTTATGAACATCTGTGCATAAGATTGCACAATCTAATCGTTCCAACCTTGCTCAATCCTGTATCGTCCATATACGAGTGCAATTGGCAGTGATAAAATTGTGTTGTTGTTATAAATTTGTTACAATGTTTGTTAAACTGAGGATCGAGGTGATTCGTCTATAACATAGACAAGTCGCACCGTTCTAGTGTCTGGTCACCCCAACGTCTCTGCAAATAATTTGACAGGGAAGATCGTCAGTGATTTACGGTTGGGACGAGACCACCGCATCTACAAAGGAGATAAAGCGGTGTTAACTGTGTTAGTCTAATTGATTTATGCATCGCTTAAGCGGCCTCAAGGTGAAAATAAAACTGAGAATAAGACTTTCTATACTACGCACAAAGTAACGTATCACCTACTCTTCCTTAACAGAGATATATAAACATAAACATTTACATACAGGCACATACATTGCTTCTGGCCCCACACTAGGATACCCTGTGTCGTGGGAACCAGAAACAACGACATCACAAACATGTAAACATCCAAGACCTGGGTTTTTTTTTTGTCCCCAGCCGGGATTCAAACCCGGGACCTCTCGCATGGTATGCAGATGCACTACCGCTGCGGCACGAGGTCGTCTAAGTAGTAAATTGTAAACAATGTGTATTACTATGCGGGTATAGTAGATTGTGTCTCAAGGGAGCAAAATGATATATTTACGGCGAGGGCGGTATATTGAATCCTGAGTGAAGTGAAAGATTCTACAATAGATTCCCGAGCGTAGCGAGGGATTCTAAAGTAGAATCTTGAGCGTAGCGAGGGATTCAAGTGTTTACGCCCAAGACGGAAATAATTTTGCTACCGAGTGACACATACTGCTTTTCACACCTGCTATAAGGAAAAATTATTTATGTGCCGTGGAAGACAATTATGATCGATTGCAACAAAATAAAAATCGAATTGGAATTACATTTTGTGAAAATCTGCACACGGATCATGCTGAGGGCAATAAAAAAAAACTAGAATATCAGGGAAGAAAAGTACAACTTTGATCCCTCATTTGAGGGAATCAAGGGATCTTTTCTGAATAGCAGGTGTGAAAACAATATTTTCCGTCCAAGTTTCAATATTATTGGATATGTATGACACATTTACTTAGCGAGTTTGTTTTCTTTTCGTACCTACCAACCTATACTATAGCAACTGCCTACCTCTACCTAGACCCCCCTGGGTCTCTGTGTTCCTGATCTGATACAAGCTGATTGATTACACGGAGACTACCAAATCACAATGCAGTTTCAGCATATTCTGACATGTATTGTCAGAATACCCTTCAATAGCGATTCAAATTGCACGATATCTTAATGTGAATAATAGTTTAGAGATTTGTATAGTCAGCAGATACGCAAAATTACGCATTTTCGTTCAATACTAGCACGTTCACTATTCGTGATAAGAGGCAAATAAAATTGGCATCCCAAATGCCTCACTGTTTATGGTTCTTTGTCTTACAGCCAATAGGTTTTATCGCACGCACAATTTGGTCCATTACGGCTTGGGTATTTTAGGTGTATGATTCACACTGTTGTGGATTTGCGAACTTAAATTGCGTTGCGGTTAAAATGTCTCTTTCAAAAACGGGGGTGAAATTGAAGTTTTCTCTTCATCATCAACATCACCAGTGCTGAGTATAGACATTTCACTCATAGGTCTGTAGATGCGAATGGCAAGGGACCATGAGAGATGGCATTTGGAGGAAAGGCCTATACCCAGTTTTTTCTTACTAAATGGGAATCACAAGTTGAAATAAATCACAAGAATTTAAAAGATGACGGACGTCTCCGCATAATATTCATAATGTGAGGTATTTTGTATTGGTCCAGTCCATCCAAAGGTTGTCTGGAAGAGATCATTTTCAGTGATTAGGCCTCCGTCTGTACTCTTAGGCTCAGAAATATCTGTGCAATTTCCTTTTTTATGTACAATAGAGTTTTCTCTATCTATCTATCCATTTAATTTTTTTTTTGAGAATTTGGACATCCACTCCTTTGAGTGAGATTAAGTGAGATGTGGAGAGCACCCATAACTTTTCGGTTAGAAAATTAAACACAAAATGTTGTAGTAACTTAGGACTCGTAAATTCAATGAATTTTGAGATGAGATTTGGTGAGTTCTTTTTTCGGATATTTGACATTTCAGAAGTATTATGGGGATTTCTTTGTATTTTTCAAGTTAAATAAGCACAATTGATCTTATTAGATCATTAAAATTTAAGGCCATTTATAAAATAACGTTATACCAAGTGTCAACTAAGGAAGAATTCCCGTCAAATCTCGACATGTCTCTACACGAAGGAATGTTGTGGTTTGTTTATGACTCGCCGTCAACCACAAAGCTGGTAAATTACTGTCAATATTGGAATTGGGCGTCAAAAGAATGCTACAACAGCCTTCAACCAGTAAATGCGCTAAGAAATTGAGATCTCCTTTAATGGCAGTGAATAAAAGCTACCATAATTATACGTAGCGATATAATTGAAAAAAATAATAATTGGAGTTCTTTTATGTGTTCAAAGCAGGAGCAATCAAAGGCTTGATTGAAGACGTCAATATTTGAAACTATCGCTAGAGTTGTCCTTAATTAAATCGACATAACACTGCGCCGTGAATTCGAGTGGGTTTTTGTGAGGGCGTTTGAAAGCTACTGGTAGGTAGCCACTTGTCACTAGACTTGTCAGTTAAGAACCATTTGCAGGTGTTAGGTTACTCTTAAAACGATATCTTATGTTCCTATTACATGGTTGTTAAGAAATGGAATTCTTATTTACGTTTGGAACGTTGTTTCCACTAGCTCTTGATATTTCCGTAGCTACCGCATACGAAAAGCAGAACAGTTATAAGGGTAAAGCATAAGCAGTGAAGGGCACAAGTCTTCGGTCAGAGACGGAGAGGGGTTTAACCTCAATAAGGACCTACTAGGCTGCTCAGTGTGCCGCGGGCCAGGACCAACCTGCTAGCCGAAGCACCGCTCACTAGAGCTATCAAAATCCTCAACAAGGTTGCGGAAAATATTGATATATTTATTTGTTCTTTGGGTGAATGCGCAGAAAAAATTAAAAAGGTACTTAGTTGTTAATATTTGATGTTTAATATAGTTTTGTTAATTGTATTAAGTACCTACTTAAATTTAATTGTGCAACGAATTAGTTTCGAACTGTAATGTTGGACAATTTCATAAAAAAATTAAAAAAATATTTCTTGAAAATCTTGCCTCTGTCTGACTGACGTAATAAACGTCACAATTGAAAAAATAAACTTAAATCAAATCAACGCAGAAAAATTAAATCAACGCAGCCAAAAAAAAAGTGTTATGACGGATTACCTAACAGAAAAAATAGAAAAAAAAAATAAAGGAATTCCCTAGACAATAACGATATTTTTAAACGTGTATGTTTGTTTTTGCTATATATTATAACAAGACATAATAAATTCTGGTCGAGTGAGCATCGCGCTCTCGCTGAGGGCCCTAAATTGAACGAAAGAAAATATATCATTGCTAAAAACGTTATATTATCGTTATTATGGTAGGAGACACACAGTGCCTGAGTTCGACTAGCACTCGGCAGTTTTTTTTTTTCATCATCATAACCCAAAAGTCACCCAATGCGTGTGCAGTGTAGTCTCTTCCACAATTTTTACAATGCTATCCACTTACAACTAGAGTGACTAATATCAAAGCTATTATAATATTTAGATGTCGCTATCAAGCGGCAGGCGCTCGTAAAAGTCGAGTCACCATACACTAATGTTCGTATCGCATTAGAGTCACATTAAGTGTTACGAAACGCTGGGAGTTTGCCACCCGACCATAAGCGTCGCTGGCGGCTTTGTAGTTTGACCAGACAAAATACCAATAAGCGATATGAAAAAAAAACGCCCAAGTGCGTGCCGGGCCACGCGCGTTGTAGTTCCGGGTCCCGTAGTTGGTCAAAATATACAAACTTAGGAGGGGTATTTTTAGGGTTGCCAACCCTACTATGTATTATAGTATCCTACTATATTAGGGGCTCAAATACTATATTTCTAAAAAAAATATGTAGTAGGCGAAACTACTATATTTTGCGTAAAACGGAACCCAGCCTTAATCTTTTTCTAAAGCTCGCTCTTTCAAGTCTAGGTCCGTGAATCGCGCTGCAGGACTGCCGCTATTTTTACTATTTGTTACCATTATTTTACCATCTACTATATTTTTAGAGGTGATAGCTTCGAAAATACTATATTTGAAAAAAAAAAAGTTGGCAGACAGATAGACAGGTTGACAGACAGATGGACGGACGGTCAGACAGACCGACAGACAGACTGACAGACAGACAGGCAGACGGACGGACGGACATGGCGAAACTATAAGGGTTTCTTGTTGTCAAGTGCAAGTCGAACTCGCGTGGAGAGGGTTCCGTATCTATTGTGGACTTAGAATTTTTGTTTAGGTTTCCATGTAAACTATGTGTTTGGCCTCAGTACTTTTGGAGATATTTTTGTATATCTTCTAAACTACGAAAATAAAATTCTAACGTCACCCTGTAAGGCACAGGCCTTTTTTCAGAGAGACGGTAATATTGTGTTAGCGAGAGGCAAATAGTTGTACGGTCCCTATCTTTAATCAATAGTGTAAAAAACAGTTTTTTTATGTAGCCAATTTGACGTCCCACTACAGGGCACACGCCTTCTCTCAGAGATAAAGAGAGAGTACGGGCTTAATCACTACGCGCGGCCACCGCGGATTGGCAATTTCAAGCGCTGAGGTATGTGAATAGCTCAGACACCCAGGTTTCCTCGCGATCTTTTCCTTCACCGTTAGCGAGTGGTATTGCTACTATAACTGTTTTTAAAATTCGTTTGTGAATACGTACATAACTTAGAAAACAAAGTCATTGATACATGCCAGATTAAAATCCACGACCTCCCGAATGAGAAACCGGCGTTCTACCGCTCCGCTCCCACCGCTTTTATTAACAGTTAAAAATAATATTTAAATACATTTCTTCAAATTTATAAAAACATATACGTATTTATATCTATTTCTTTTAATTGGAGAAGTGAGACGTTACATGATAAACTTTACGTTTCTTAGTGTTCCCAAAGTTTTCAAAATGTTACCCCCAAAATCGGAACTACATAGTTTTCTTTCGTGATTAGTAGGTGTGATTGGGTATAGTTTTTCGTCCAGCACAATCGGAGAAAATAGAACGTGACGGACGGACAAACAGACGCACGACTTATTTTTTTACCGGACGACTTATTTTTTTTCTGACGTACGGAACCATGAGTTTAAGGAAAAAGATGTCATGCTTGTTAACAGGGTCCGGGATAAAACTAGACATTTTCATTTTCAAATATTTTATACATGAAAGAGCTGTTAGACGATGTTATAAAGCTTAATTTACGACAGCTTTCACCCTAAGCTAACATTAATGTCCTTATACCAATATAGCAGACCCCGCGACTGCGTTCATGTGGCAAACGGATTAGCCTTCAGCACTTGCCCATAGGTCCATCCTAAATACTGGTGATAGTTTTTTTTTTACTTTGGACTTGTGCTGCATAGCATAAGCAGCCTATATACGTCCCACGGTAGGGCACAGGCCTTCTCTCAGGGAGAGAGTATGGGCTTAATCACCACGCGTGCCCACCGCGGATTGGCGATTTCAAGTGCTAAGGTATGTGAATAGCTCAGACACTCAGGTTTCCTCACGATGTTTTCCTTCACCGTTAGCGAGTGGTATTGCTACTATAACTTCACAAATGTACATAACTTAGAAAACAAAGTCATATAGGTACATGCCCGCACTGGGAATCGAACCTAGGTCTCCCGCTTCCGAGTCCAATGTTCTACCCACTAGGCTACCGCCGCGTGTACTGTATGTTGACTTTGAAATGTATTATTATTATTTTATCGGATTAGCCTATAAGCACATATCTATACTGTAGGTAGAAAGATACATAGATAACACTTTGTTGCACACCGGTAATTTATAGAGATATAATATCTAATTCTTAATAGATCCATTCTAAAAACTGGTGAAAGGTTTTTTTTTATATCGGATAAATACTTTCGGAGATTACCTAGAAACATATAAGCTGACAAACTTTCCTCCATATAATATTGGTATAGATTGATAGGCGACAAAGTGTGAATTTATCTTCAGGGGGTTCATGTTGCTTGTCCAATGACTCAAATTTCAAACTCGCTTCCTTAATTAGTAACGCTGGCACCATTCGGTAATCTAACTAGGAGATTAATGAAAATATTACCGCAGCTAATTTGTGAAATTGTTACAATGTCACAGTTTTAATTAAACATTGTAGTTTCATAAGACTAAGCTAAGTTTAATTTGTAAAAAGTTAATGAATAAAAAATAAAAAAAAACATTTACATACAGGCACCTACATTGCATCTGGCCCCACACTAGGATACCCTGTGTCGTGGGAACCAGAAACAATGACATCACAAACATAATAGTTCACTTAAATAAGTTGCTGACCTTTTCTTCGGAATAGAGGGTGAAAGAAGTAAATGTTACAATATAGTTGCGATATCTTCTTGGGTAAGAGAAGTTAGTTAAACAAAATATTCAGCTTTCCACCAACTTTGTCTACAAATTAAATCAAACTTCTCCATAGCCAAATACTTAAAAGGTCAATACAAAATCAATTACATTCCAGCAACAATTACATTTGACCACCGTATTAAACAACCAAATGCAATCAAAATCCGCACAAATTGTACGGATCGAAAGCATGATAAAGTACGGGTAAAACCCTAACTCACAATTCGCGTAATTCCCGCAAATCTCCAGACAAAGGCGCGCAGTCACGGAGCTCAGTGCTTACAGGATGAGTAAATGAGAGTACCTACAAGCTACCAATCGGCGTTAAGGTACCTTCCCATTCATGCCTTTTGCAAATAATGTTTGGAATAATCCACTCCGATTGAAACTTACTTGCACCATTTGTATGGTAAACTTGTTTGTCATATCTATGCAAATAGTGAATTGTCGAAGTGGTTTACCTATCTTAATGCTCAACAACCCAGTTAGATGTGATTTTTAACAACTTTTCTTTTCTCAGATTTGTATTTTTTTAAATATAAGGGCTTACACATTTTTATTAAATTCGCGCTCAACGCGCTCTACCTACCTATGTCGCAGTAAATCATTGTCCTACAGAAAAGAACGTCCATTCCATTCAGAATAAATAAATGTACATATCTTTTATAAAATAGCACCACTACAAAAAATTAAAAGCGTAAGACGTCATTTAAATTATTTAAAAGTCGTAGAACAAAAGTTGACGTGTTTCAAGAATTGCCCATTTTTAGGTAACCCTATATAATCCACACGACAGATTGACGTTAACACAAAATATAGATAGAAAAGCGGTGGTAGCGAAGCGGTAGAACGCCGGCTTCTCATTCGGGGTTCAAATCGCGGCATGTACCAATGACTTTGTTTTCTAAGTACATTTTTGAAATTATAGTAGCAATGCCACTCGCTAACGGCGAAGGAAAAACATCGTGAGGAAACCCTAGTGTCTGAGGTATTTACATAGCTCAGCGTTTGCTACGTACAATGGCCCAACTATGAGGCTGACGCCCGGTTTCTCGTACACTAACAAGCTGTTAATCTACTGTTAACAGCTGTCAGTGGTTTTTTTTGTATGCACTTTGGTCAATTGACAGCTTTTAACAGTAGATTAACAGCGTGTTAGTGTACGAGAAACTGGGGGTAAGTGCGGAAATCTCAGGTCTAACTAAAAACATTAAATAGATTCAAAGGCAATTGTGTAAGAGGCGCGCTACAAATATTTAAAAGTAGTAGCTACCAAGCTTTGAACAAACAAGTGTATTAGGTATCTCATATGTATTGGAGTAAAATACTTTACTCTATTACTATTCATTCGCAAATGCAGTGAATGGGAGCTTTAGAGCTTAGTTTCCAATACTACGAGAATCCCATTTGCTTTAGTTTATTGCACACGTAGGTGTTACGACTAAGTTGGGAGTTAGTTTCAGTTGTAGCTGGATTGCGTTTAGGTTTTAGTTTTCAGGCTTGCGGCTGGGGAATTGGAAATTATTGTTTGCTTTGGCCTCGAGTCCTTTGTATCCGTACATTCAAAGGTAGCGTTTAACAGAAATTACTGTTTGTTTTTAACTTGAGTCAGCGGATAAAGTTTAAATGATAACACTATTTGCACGGTTCTTAAACTAGTTAAGTATTGTTATATTCTTTTTGTTGCACTAACCCGTGCTGAGGGCAATTTAAAATACCTATTTGGAGGTTAAAAATTCCACCCATGCCAGGACTTGAACCCGCGACCTCTGGCAACCGTGCCAGCGCTCCGACGTAAAAACCTAACTGCAAAGTGGGTTACTCGGGGCTGCAAGTGACGTACCTAAATTGCTTCGGCCAGATGTCGCTCCCTGTACGTAATACAGAGAAGTTTGTAAAGAGGCTCGAAATTTTGCCGATGCCTGCACTTGCCCATTAGTTCAGTTGGGAGAGCGCTGGCACGGTTGCCAGAGGTCGCGGGTTCAAGTCCCGGCATGGGTGGAATTTTTAGCCTCTAAATAAGTAATTAAAATACTTAAGTATTACTCATTGTATTAAGAAAAAACCGGCCAAGGGTGTATCGGGCCATGCGAGGTCTAGAGTTTCGTGGAAAGAGGGGTTTCATCCGCTTTATAGAACTAATAACTTCATCAATGCAATTTTCAATAGATTGTGTACGAAGTTTTCGTTTTATTTCGTTTTGTTGGTCGCCTATTACTCGTTAACATACAAAGCCTACTTAGCCGTGATAGTTTTCCTTTTAAGTTCGTTATTATGTGCTACTGCCCTGTTTTTTTCGATTAGCCGGGAGAAGGGGGGACGCCCTACTCGGACAAAAATTTGCGCTTTGCATCGAAAAATGGTCTTCCTGCACCCACAATATTTTTAAACAGCCAATCCAACGATATTGCACACTATGGTACAGGCGAAAAATATTACATCTCTAATTTAGGTGCAGGAGAGGTATTTAACCTAAAAAAAATTTAAAATCACGTGAATTTCTCTTTCTTTGTTCTTCTCTGGTGTACAACAAAAAGTGCTCCACTGATAAGATAACAATGTTCTTTATTGTCTACCAAGAGTTACAAAAGAAAAAGTAAAATTTGCGGCCTTATTGCTGATAGCAATATCTTCCAGGAAAACTCATATTGGAGAGTAGGTTATAATAGGGGTTAAAGTATGAAATTGCCGTTTTATTGCAATAGGTTCTTTGAATTGACATAGAATCTTCATGGTTTGAGGTTTTCGAATGAAACTTTTTTCAAATGGTTTCTATGATGTCCTTTTTTTAAAAAATGTGAAACATTTGAATATCGACTTTCAATTGTTTTTGTTATTCAATTTAGACAAGAAAGATGGATACTGCGAAAATTCGAGTGATTATGTTTGGGTCGCAATCAAACATAAGAAATTATAATATAAGTGGACTGTATTAATTATTATAGAAATAGAAAAATGACTGACACAACCTTCTAGTAATGGGTGAAGATGCGTAGTGAAAATTAACCAAAGACAACTCTTTAACATAAAAATAAATATAACCTTTTTACAACTTGCCATGCACCTTCTTCATGTACTGTTTCGTACAAACCCCTAATATTTATCTATCTACGTTAAGTTTGTCTCTATCAAGGACAACAATGAACGCGTAACAATGAAAACAATGTATTAATCGTTTATGTGAATTTATTAATGAGGGATTAAGACAATGCGGGTAAGCCCAATGAAGCAGTTGATAGTGTTGTTTAAATACAGCTTTACAAATATACTTCGGAGATAGTTGCTCTGCATAGCTCTGTTCCGTAGAATTTTGCGCTCTGAATTGATATTAGACATCCTTACACGTTTCCAGAAATCCATTAGACATAGGTACGCGCCCAAGTAATGCTCAATAACTAATAACGAGGTACTGACAATATTATTATCTAATGAGTAGATACTACCCTGCTGTTAATCTTCAGAAGTTTGAGACAGAACATATTACTTATTCGTTTAAAACTTGTGTGGTACCCAAGCTTACCAAAATAATAAAAAGTTCGTAAGGCTCGATTTATACCCACCTCGTTTATTTTGTGGATAACCCGTAGTGATAATAATGTTCATCGAATTAACGTACTATATCGGAGCTTTCATACATTTATTGCAGTAAATAAAAGGTCCTTCTTTACCATGCATAATCACTCTGTCTGTGAGAAGTTCGAGATTTCTCCTTACAGAATCAATACTAAAATACCAACTTGTCTCTGTGAGCTTCTTCGCTTTAAACCCTATAGCCGTCAGGTTTATTTTCACTTGCACAGTCGGCAATAGTAATGGTAATATCAGAACATCCGTGAAACGTGCTGACAAGTTAATCTGTCTAGTGCAGAATCAGTAAAGATACTATGGACGCAGATATTGGATCGAGATTTAAAGACATCTCCAAACTACACGAGACACGTGAACTATTTGGATCTTCTCAGACGTTTAGGGTTATAATATTAAATTAGAACGACACAATATCTGGGATATGTCTTAGAGTAATAGAGAAAAAATAATTAGACGTTCCGTCAGTTGTTAACTATTTTACTACTCAGTTTTAATTTTGGCGCATTATTTGAGAAAAGTAATACCGATTCCTGTGACAGGTGTCTGTCAAATAACGAATTATTTGAAAAATATTTTATTGTGCCTTGTAGAACACATATAAAGAATTGTAATTAACTTCAGAACTTGACAAATCTCTTGAAAATCTGCCCTCGTTTCAATAAAAAAAAAAAATTACGTAATCCTGTAGTAAAATTTTCCAATCCAATCCGGATTTAACGAACTCCACGTACCTACTTACATTATTTTATTAATCAAAGGGGTGCAAAATTTAGGGGTGCAAAGGTTCTCGAAGGAAGACCACGAACTGGTGAACGCAGCGTAGGATGCCTACTGGCTCGCTAAACCGATGATCTAAGGCAGAGTTCTGGCAGTGGCTGGACGAGGATGGCGGAGAACAGAAGGAAGTGGCGTGCCTGGGAAAGGTCTACCAACGGCCATCTACGACCAGCAGTGGACGAGTACGGACTGTTTGATCGATTGATTGATGAATCAAAGGGTTATATTATTACGATTAGACTCGAGACTGCTGACCTTTGGGCAACCTTTTTCTTCTTTCTTTAAAAAGCTTGTGAGAAAGGAAAATGACTAATAAGACTACTGTATACGAAAATCCTGAACGGTTACTTTGATTTTCACTATCTCTTTCCGCTGTAGCTCGATAAGTTGCGGCACAAAATTGCAAAACAAATCATTGATTTTTTTTTCCTTCTTTAAAAAGCTTACCTACTTACCAGAAAGAGTACCAACCAAGACATTGCTTCCAAAGTAGCCCTACCGGTGCAATACCAGTATGCGGAACGTCTTAACAGATGTAAATCATATCGGCCCTGTCCAAGAGCGCATGTGAATTGCGTGACTAATTACGAGCACTTATATTAATGCAAGCGAAATTCGCTTTGACATGAGATGGACTATTTTAAGATATTTTGCTGCTTTTGGTCAGTACGCCGACACGCTTATCACTTGAAATTATTTTCGATATTCACCTCTACAAGCATTTTATTTATACACGCTGAAATTTGGGTGGTTTAAAAGCCGCGGATATGTACATAGTGATTAAAAATGCTGCCTATTTAGACTATTACTTTTAAGTCATCATCATCATTAGCCATTTGACGCCCACTGCAGGAAATAGGCCTCCTCCGTGGTTTTCATAACCATGAGGGATTTTGCCATAATCGGCACGCTTGGCAGGCGGGTTGGCGATCGCAGTATGCGGTTGGAATCTCAGGAAGACGCTCCTCCCCGTCTCCTGGTAATTGATTTCCTTAGTCGCCTTCTAGACATCCACGGAAGGAAATGGAGTGACGCTATTCTTAATCCGGTGCCACACGGCATTACTTTTAAGTATAACCTCCTCAGTCCTGACCTTGAAAATAACAATAGGTTTCAATTGTTATTTTCAAGGCCAGGACTGAAGAGGATAGACCTAAAATAAAAACAAAATTGAATAGAGAAATCTTGTTTTCGAAAATTCGCGAACGGTTAATACCGCCTCTCTGTCTATCAGAATAATGGCCCGCAGACCCACGACGCGCACGCACCGCTCTACGCTCTAGCTGGCTACTAATGGTTCTCACAGATTCGAGTTTGTGTCATGATATATTTGGAAAGTGCCTTTTTTTTAAAACAAACCAGGCAGCGTATTCGATAGCTATTTTTAAGGCACGTTCGATTGGCAATGGCTTTCAAACCACCCAAATATCAGCGTGTATAAATAAAATGCTTGCAGAGATGAATATAAAAAAAACAATTTCAAGTGATAAGTGAAAGTGATAAGAAAATATTTCTTACATACTGCATTTATTTTCCAATATTCCGGAATTGGAATAGATATACCTACTTGATTTGAATAAACGTGGTAGAAAGGAAAAAAATTTTTTTCACCCCAACTCATGAATCTTAAAGCAAGTTCCACCCCGTTACCCCACCCACCATAGAAGCCCCGAGAGCTTCTTAAAGAAGACAAGAAGAAAGCAAAGGCAAAGTCGAGTACTGCCTCGTTGGTTTACCCGTAATACGTTTGATTATGCCTGGGAAGCATCGGACTTTGATTTGTACAAAAGTCACAGACAGGGTATTTCTCCATGTTTGTCGATATTTGCCCATGTCAGGTTGCCATATCAGCGCGTATCATTCGTGATTGTGTTGTATCGATGTTATCATTATAAAGTCTTTTTTTCTATTTTGTTTATTTCGAGAAATCAACGGCGATACATTTAATTAGTACTTAAAAATATAATCAGATACAAGGCTAATTATAGATTTCTACTTGTGTTGGCGAGCCCCCTGCGCGCTTACGCGCGCCAACCCCCAGCCGGCGCTTGGGCTAGGGCCTCGCTAAACACTTGAGGTTGGGATTGTTTGAGTGGGAACATGTATGAACATGTTTCTCCTATCTCTCTTTTACGTTGCCACTTGTACGCCGGAACCTCCATGGTCTCGGCCTTCGGCCTTGGCGTGGGTCACCGCCCCGTGCGCTTCCATGGTGAATTCCGCATCTCGTTTGCAGGTGGTGGGGCGCGAGGGTGTGCTGGGCAGCGGTGCAGGGCGGGAGGCACGCTGCGGCCGGCGGCTGGTGTCGGGGCTGTTCGCGCGGCCGCGGCTGCCGCTCGGCTACTCGCTCGTAGCCACCGTGCCGCGCGGCGCCTGCCGCCTCAACGTCACTGAGCTGCAGCCTACTGACAACTATATCGGTGAGTTACAATTACTACAAAAGTACAAACAGCGTCTGTTTATACAGTCAACCCTTACAGTTTTACCATTCTGTTTGTCAATCTGTCCGCTGCTAAGTTCAGAGTGGTGCTAGAATAGAAAAGATATGAATACTAGGTGACTCGGCAAATATTTTTTTGCCATATTTATTGGCCTACGACATATTCTCACACCTACCAAATATACACAAAAAAAAAACATTAAAATCGGTGAAGCTATTTCATTGTGACAGGAGATTTTTATTTATTATATTAATCAGACAAAACAATAAAACAAAATCTTAAAGATTTTTTTAAGGTAAAGCTACCCTACACTCAAATTAGGGATGGTTTTTTTGCCACAGTGTGGCATTTCACTGAATTGGTCGTTTAAAAATATTGAGTCTGTAGGATAATCCTCAATATTATACGTACAGGTTTTCGTTCTCCAAATAGTAAGCTGAAGCTTATGAATGCTGCTGCGCCATAAATGGCGCAAGTTATAGGTAGGTCATACATATTAATCACGCCAACCAAACGGTAAATAAAAGATCTGAATTTTTTTGTGGTGTGGATATCGTTAAATTGGCCATTTAAATATATTGTGGGTGTAGGAAATCCATTTTTAAATTCAGGGACCGATTTAGGAATTATTAAACTTTAAAGCGCAATTTTTGTCGGATTGGAGGACTAAAACTTGATTTTTTTCTATACAAATTAGGCATGATAATTTTTTTTTACTAGTAATAATAACTTATAAAAGGAAAACTGCGTACAAACTGCGCTGAAAATATGCCGACTAATCACAAGTTCGTTGCGTTGCAGTTGTTATTGACACTATCGATAGTCAAATTGGCAGCTTTAATACCCCGACTGATTTCGAATCGATTGTTTGAAATTGGCAAGCACCGCCGCTGCACTTCAATCGAGGCGCCTACGCAGATTCGTCGAGACAAATGGGCCTTTACAATTGATAGCTAATTATTTGCATGACGCTGTGTTTTGTTTTGCTTTTAAAGGAGGTCGATACTCCAAGCCTTGGTTGACATAATAGTTGCAATTAGTTGTGCTAGTTTTGTGTAAGGAGAATCAGGTCAGACTGATTCCTAGTAATGTTGTACCGAAGACGAAGTTGGGGTTTTCGGGTCAATTCACTAAAGCAGTCTCAATGTCTAAATTTTGCAAGTGTAGGTTGGTGGGTTGAAAAAATTCTACACCCGATTCCTAAGCTATTATGGACGTTTGTAGTTCAAAGCTGACACACAGCTGCCCTAAAAGAAGTAACAGAATTTTACTCAGGTACTGAAATAGGCACAACTTTACTAACCATAATGTACTTTCGGTTTCTAGCCCTGAAACTCATTAATGGTTCGTACATAATGAACGGAGAGTTCGCTGTGAGTGCGCCAGGCACTTACGAGGCGGCTGGGGCCAGGTTCCTGTACACCAGAGTCGCCAACCTCGACAGCGTCTTTGCACTTGGACCTATACAGCATCCAATCGATATTATGGTACGACACTGCAATTTAATTTCAAATTTAAAAAATAATAATTGATTGGTCTAGATCTCGAATTTCAGCCATTCCAGCTAAACTATTTTTTTTTTTCACGAACCCCAAATAATCTCATCAAAAAGGCTAAGAACCTATAGCGGGTAAAACCCAGTATTTTTATCTATTACATATGGTCTCGTAAGGACTCTTCCTTCACTCGACTAATGTAATAAATAAAAATATATAAAAGGTTTTAATAAAATGTATATTTATGATGATGAAGATGATGGCTTACTTGCTTACATTCTTTGTAACAATATTGACCAGTAACTCAAACAGCAACGCATTTGTGTTTCAGATTCTCTACACCCAACCGAACCCGAGCATCAAATACGAATATCTAACAGATGGAGCTCCAGAAGAGAGCAACGATATACCTAGCAATACACCACAAAACGAGTCGTCCCATCAGCGACACCACCGACATCACATTTCCGAAGTGCATACCAAACGCCTGGAGAAACCTAACCAGCCAGATTTCAACGGGTTAGAAACCCAATCTCAAGTTGAAAACAATGTCATAGGAGACCGAAAATTCATCTGGAAAGTTGTCGCCTTTGCCCAATGCTCCAGAACTTGCGGCGGAGGTCTTCAAATAGGAAAGTTCAAATGCGTGGCTGTTTCAGACGGACTTGAAGACAAGGAGGTCTCTGAAGCTCTTTGCTCGGGGTCCCCACCCCCGTCTAGGCGTAGACGGTGCGGTGGAGCCCCTTGTCCGCCTAGGTGGAGAGCTGCGCCTTGGGGTCCTTGCCCCGTGTGTGGTCCGGCACATAGGACGAGGATAGTGGGCTGCGTCCAGGATCATGCTAAAGGCATTACCAAGGTAAGAGTAAACGTCGAAGATCAGCTTTAATTATGATCTCAAGATATTGTGACTAATTCCAATAACCGGTCATTTTTATATCGTGAATCAATAAATACTTAAGGTAATGAAATAATGTCACTACAACTTTGATGGGTTTTCGAAGAGTCTGATTAATTATTTTTCTATCAACTCTACAGATAAGCGATCAAAAATGCCCTCTACCAATGCCACCAAGCAGCGAGGTCTGCGAAATACCCAACTGCGATGGGACAGGCGTTTCGAATGACATCCCCCGACCTGACGCGCGGCGCCAAGTGAAAAAAGACAACATCGATGCCTTTCACGATGGACCCGTGATCTCACTCGCAGCTAACTCTAGCGAGAACGAGGTTGGGTCCAGTCTCGAACAGAGCTACAGTCATAGTGGCGCAGGAGGCTGGCTCTACACGGAGTGGTCTGTAGTAAGTATCCTCACTAACTACTTTACGATACGATTATAGACTGCATATACTTACATAATAGAACATAATAAAATTATTGGTATTATAAAATACTACATAATAGCAGATACGGTTCAAAATATGATATCAACTTTGTCCCTAGTGCGCAGGCGGCTGCGTAGGCGGCGGGGTGCAAACCCGAGGTGTCAGGTGCGCAGACCCAGCTGGCTGCGCCCCCAGACGGGCCCCCCAAGCCTCTCAGTCTTGCAAGCCGCGGTTGCAGTGCGATGCCCGCGATGGGCAGTGGTTTACCAGTAAGTAAAAGTAGTTTTTATCTACACTCATATCATAATCTTCAAATTAAGAATTCAAAGGTAAATACATATTGACAGGCTTTAAACAATACATAACTTTAAAGAAAATTTAAAAAAAGTGTAATATAAAGTTACATTAAAGGTCAGATTTTTCACTTTATGTTACAGTTATTTTTTTAAAGTGTTGCTGTGATCACGGAACAAAACTTAAGTTTTTTTTTTATGTCAAAAGTTGACTCTATAAAAAACCTAATTTCATTTTCGTGGTACCAAAAGTGCAACTAAAAATAAATTTATAATTGAAAATTTTGTTTCATTTCGATATGAGTTTAGTTAATAACCGTAGATTTATGTATAGTACGAAGCTTGTCAAACGTGTTTTCCTTTGATTCCTTACTTTGAAGATTAAGACATGAGTGTAGATAAAATAGTGTATGAGACTGCACATAACTTGGTATTAAAACACTCGCCAATGCTATTAAAAAAACTCGCCAAGGCTCGTTTTTTAAAATCTCGCTCGTGTTTTAATAACCCTCATTATGTGACAGTCACATAAACTACTATTAAATGGCTGACAGCAACAATCATTACACTTCTCCAAAACCGAATTAAATATTAATAACAGTAATAAGGTCCACACAACACAATCACTTGCACTGATCACAAACTGGGGTAAACTGTAATACGGTAACTACATAGACCGGAGCCATTTGTACGAAGTACGGTAGCCCCCAGAGCGAATCGAACCCATGACCTCTGTTTTTGCTGCCAAGCTAGACGAGTCAGTCAAGGCCAAAAATTTTGATTCGGAACCAGAAAAAAGGCGCATTTGCTTAATTTTCATGTATTTTTATCTGCTACAATTCAATAATTTCTGGAACAAAATGGCACTTTTGGCTTAGGTTATATGTAATTGTGGTAATCTTCTTGCCGAATGCTACTCTTCTTTCCCAGGTGAGTGGTCTAAATGCTCAGCGACCTGTGATGGAAGACAAGTCCGCGGGGTGCTATGTATTGGAGGCACTGGTAGGAGACTTCGGGATTCTGCTTGCAAGTCAGTGAAACCTGCAACTGAGCAAGCTTGCGGGGGCACCTGCGCCCCTTCGTGGTATCTAAGTGATTGGAGTGAGGTGAGTCGATGACAAACATAATTTGAGAATATTTTAAGGGAAAGCCTTGGTTTTGTCTAATCTGATGGGTTAATCTTTGGAAATAGCAAAAGCATATCGTCGTTCGGCATCCAAAACCGCGAACGTGACTTTTATCAAACTTTACAGGACTCACTAAAAACTTTACAAATCATACCGTCGTACACATACAAAAATTTCGAAATAATAGTTTTTCGATTAACATGGTTAGTCATGGTTAGTTAGTCTAAAAACAATTATTTCGAATTTTCAGTATGTGTACGTCGGTGTGATTTCTAAAGTTTTTAGTGTCTCCTGTAAAATTTTATAAAAGTCACTTTCGCGGTCTTGGATGCCGAACGACGACATGCAATACATAGAATCATCATCATTATCATTCAGCCACAAGAAGTCCACTGCTGGACATAGGCCTCCTTCATGGATTTCCAAAGAGACCGGTTGGAAGCGGCTTGCATCCACCGTCTTCCTGCCACTTGGATGAGGTCATCTGTCCATCTTGTGGCTGGTCGTACTACGCTGCGCTTGCCGATATGTGGTCTCCATTCGAGAACTTTTAGGCCCCTTCGGCCATCAGTTCTCCGCGCTAATCCGCTGTGCTATGTCAACGACTTTCGTTTGTCTAGGGATCTCATCATTTCTGATTCGATCTCGTAGAGAAATTCCGAGCATAGCCCTTTCCATAGCTCGTTGCGTGACCTTGAGCTTTTTTATGAGGCCCATAGTGAGAAACCACGTTTCAGTGCCATAAGTCATCACTGGTAACACACACTGGTTGTAAAATTTTGTCTTGAGCGATTGAGGTATATAAGACGAAAATACTTTTCTAAGTTTCCTAAATGTTGCCCAGCCGAGTTGGATTCGACGATTGACCTCTTTCAAGAAGTTGGACCGGCCTAGTTGGACTGTTTGTCCTAAGTAGACGTATTCGTCTACAACTCAGAATACACAGAATGCTATTTTTTTAAAAGTTAACGACGCCAGATCAGAAAAGTTTATCTTGGAAATGAGATCCTGAGACAGAAAGTATTACTCGTGATGTGGGTACTGCAAGATGTGGGTGTAACACTTAACTTTCTACGGTAGGACCCCGATATGTTACACTCGGGAAGATTTAACGACCTAAGGTGCATTTTTTTCCTGCGCTTCCTTCCTCCAATGGTCAATCTTAAGCTCGTGCAATACACAGGTCCCGACAGAAACAATAAGCTATCTTCTCGTATTTTCGTCCCCAGTGCCAAGGCCCGTGTGAAGCCGGTATCCAGACTCGCACAGTGTGGTGCGCCCACGGCGGCGTAGAGGGCGCCTCTGGAGCGGCCAAAGATATCGATTGTCAAGGGACCAGGCCATTAGCCAGGAGGAATTGTGTACCGCTTAGGTGCTCTACCAGGCCAGCGGCTAGGCCCACTGTCTTAAATCCTGGACCTTCTGGTTAGTTCATTTTCGATTCAGGTAGCTTTTTTGTTTCCTTTAAATGCGGCACTAACGGCTATGATATTATTTTCATCTCTGTGAATAAGCGTTATAAAGAATGAGTAATGGCTGTAATGCTCGTATTTGCAGGCTTGTCGATTATTAGATTCGGAAATTTAAAAAAAAAATTACTTAACTAATTTTCATTCTGACTGTTAAAGTATCTACATCAAGCTGGCTTGTTTCGGGTCGAGTCTGTAACGAAGAAAAAGATCTTTTTACCCGTCTTCAGCAAAGCCAAAAGGAAAGGTTATTATTTTAGCATTATCCTACTTTGACGATGCCAAAAGGAAAGGTTATGATTAGCAGTGTATATAAGTGTGTATGTATGTAGGTTTATATTTACGGATTTTCATCTGTAGAGCATTAGCTACTCATCCGATTTTTCTGAATGAAACGTCAATTGTTCAGTTAATATGGTCCGGGTGTCAGGCTATATTTTTAACAAACAAAATCAGTATGATGGGAATTACAGTGGGCGTCCCTGATTTTTTGCTACATATCATTTCGAGTTCCCTGTCAAAGGAAAGAGGAAATAAACTGAGTTCATAAATATAAATACGGTATTGAAACATTTTAAGCTATAGAAAAATAAATTTACCGTATTTTAGCGTCAATTTCTGACTACTAGCGCCACCTATTAGCAGTTCTGAATACCTTGTAACTTTTTCTGTCTTTGTTGAATATTTGCTTGTCTCAAATAATCTCATGGAGTTGGCGATAAGATTACAAAAATGCCATCAATCATGATAGATTACAGCTGCCACCAGACATGCTTACAGCATTCATTCACAATCATAACGCAGGGGTCAGTCCGATGACTGGCGATACAGTCACAACCATAGAAGAATATACCTTGTCACCATTTGCACGACTTTTGTCGAAATTGTGTGAAGTTCTTGTCAAATATATAAAATTGTTTTCTGTTTGTAGTCACTCTTTAATAGTATACGTATTTTGTCTAAGACACCTTATCCACACACTGCAACTCTTTTTCTTGGATTTGAAATTTTTTTCCTTTCTCTTTCAGATAAATTCTATCAATTATATTTATCTGTCTCTATTCCAGTGTCAGATCCTCAGCAGCGTGTAACCAGGCACCAAAGTCGCAACACACAGAATATTGACATCAAAGAACGGTCATTTACTGATGGTAAGTGCTTCCCGTTTCTTTCCAGGCTCTCAACCCCTTTTGATTGTAGATATATTCTGTCAAGAACTTGTAATAAATTAACAACTTGGCAAATACCATTTTTTTTAATATTGTCAATCATGTAAGAGTATATAAGTACCCCAAAGTATCTCCAATAATTTCCAGATCTTAGATTGAATCGTACACGATAACGTTATTCTTCTTTCCCTTTTTGCGATCTCTGCCATTGAAACTTGGTCTTCAGCTCCAATTTTTTTTATTTCACACTCAATGTGATAGGTTTTTTACGCAAGCTTCAACTATTTAAGTTTTGGCATTATTTTATATTGTTTCAGGCACGGGAGTTTGTCAGGACAAGCTGAGCAATTGCGCGTTGGCAGTACAGGCGCGTTTGTGTCATTATCACTACTATGCCGAGTACTGTTGTCGATCTTGCCATGGACGATAAGATCTGACTTAGACGAGGTAATGGTTCATTCATAGACATACCACGCAAAGACAGAGTTTGTCGAACAAAATTCCGCTTAAAGGCGAGGCGACACGCACACATTAACGTAGCATATATGTGTCTAAGAGGATTATCACACATGCGAATGTGTCAGACGCGCACAAATTCGCATTAATAGTGCAAAACTGACAAGCGGGTACGCTAATTTGTTGCCTCACTTTGGAAACTCGGACTGTGGTTCTATACCTTATAATAATTCTATAGGTTCATTGTTTCTAAAGCTAGTATTTCGCCATGATTGTTATGTTATGTATATTATAGCATTATAGACAGAGAACACTTTTTTGCACAGCCACAAAAAAAATATTAAAACTATGATTTCGTAAATCTAAGTAATGTTGTACAATTCGATCGCAATACCATCGCTTAGAGCGATCGTTCCAGACAACCTTTGGATGGAGTGAATTATGTGAGGTTCTATAACCACATTTGCATCTTCCATTGACTTATTTTGTTATTCAGGTATGCACGGGAAGATAAGGCAGTATCAGGGCATTTGAACACCACAAAGCATTGTGATACCCAACAAATGGACTATAGTGAGAAGACGAAACTTCGTGTTTCACGTAGGAAGGAGTCGTGTAGAACAGATTGTTGTACCGTAAGTATTAGCCGTAGGTTTGTGATCTCCAGTGAAAAATAGTTAATGTGGAGTTGATCTGTGACTTAGTGAAGAGTTGAAAACTGCATTTTTCCTACTTTAGCACCTTCTATTTATATTGGCACTGTGAAATTAACTTGCCTATGTAACAGCAACGTTAAGAAACATATTGCATTTTACTTGATTTACAAGAACCTAAATAGAACATGTAAATCAAATTACTAAACGATGTCATAGTAGAGTGTAATAGAACATTGCATTTTATATCTAAAGATAAGACCGGACTTACCTGCCAAGTGCCACGTCCGTAATGATACGCTGAACTGCCATGATGTACATTCGACAGCTCGTCAGCCTTTACATACGTGCACTCCAATCAGTTACGTTTAGGACGACTTTGCAACAAAAATGTAGTGGTTGACCTCCTGTCGACTGTACATGGTGTATGCAGCAGGTAGCTTTAGGTAAACTGTTTGCAGCTTAGTGAGGTCTTACCTTAAAATATAAGCTATCATCCTAAGACGTGTGACTTAAAATCCTAGACTAGTACTATTATAGTGTAAGAAAACATAGTATTCCTTCTGTTTAGTTAAAGAAAGAACATCGGGGTTTTTTCTAGAACCCTGTTCATGGTTACTTTAAATTAATGCATTGTGTTCAAAATAATTTATTTAGACGATTTTCTTTTATTCTTTACAAATATTTTTAATCATCACACATTGTAAATATTTTCTTTTCTCATGTATATTATTGTAGTATCCATACTTAGTTTGATAATCACCTACAGCCAATGTTCAATTATTCCGGATACGGACATCGTTCAAGGAATTAAGTTTTGTTTGTCACTAATCAAACAATTCTTCTGTTTTATAGTATACAGATTAGTAAATCCTATCTCGCATAGAGATTAACTTACCGACTTCAATCATGTAAAAACCGATTAAAGTTACAATTTATGTACTAATAATGCATATTAAAACCGTGTACAAAAATAATAAAGCTTTAAACACTTATTTATTTTTTATTTCATTAGCTCTCTTTCTTTACTGAAGAGTAACTGAATCCGAGTGAGACAAGTACGAACGAATTAAAAACCGGCCAAGTGCGAGTCGGACTCGCGCATGAAGGGTTCCGTAGCATTATCTATACAACATTAGAAACAAAGATCGAGAAAAAACTTTAAAAAATCACGTTTGTTGTATGGGAGCCCTCCTTAAATATTGATTTTATTTTAATTTAATAATTTATGTGTGAAGCGAATATACAACTAAATATTCTGTGAATATTTCAAGCGTCTAACAACAGTTTTTATTAATATCGAGCAAAAAACAGCAAAAAAATGACGTTTATTGTATGGGAGACCCCCTTAAATAATTATTATATTTTTAGTAGTTGTTGTTGTAGCGGCAATAGAAATACATCATCTGTGAAAATTTCAACTCTAGCTATCACGGTTCTTGAGATATAGCCTGGTGACAGACAGACGGACGGACGGACGGACAGACAGGCAGCGAAGGCATAGTGATAGGGTCCCGTTTTTACCCTTTGGGTACGGAACCCTAAAAAGTAGATGAAAATCAGAATGAATGTAATGTCGCCAAAACTTCACGATAATAAATTAACAATATCTAGACCTTTATTCGTTAGCTTTCTGAGGCAGATTGCTCGTGGCGGCTCATAAGTATTGCTGAGGAAAGAAAAATAGTACATTGTACACCGAGGGGAGAAAACGATCTAGGTTTTTCTGTTCGAGAGTATGCTTAAGCCCGACACGGAGCGGAGTGCTTAAAGAAAACTTGAGAACAGAAATAGAACTTAAAAATGTAGATATAAAATGTAGATATATTTTACTATAGTCTGAGCGAGTTCAAGAGGACCATAATTCGGATTTTAAGTTAACGACTTATCTCATAATGTACATAAATGTGTAATTTTATGTAGCCTCCATAGTATGGGTGTCCCACTGCAGGGCAAAGACGATATTTTTATGTGTAATCTATATATATAAAAATTAATTGTTGTTCGTTAGTCTCACTAAAACTCGAGAACGGCTGTTCGTGGAGGTCTAGGGAAGGTTTAAATGGCGAGAAAAAATCGAATAATTTCCGGGAAAACCCTAAAAACAGCCCTTTTCTATTTCCCATACAAACGTTTTCTGTGGCGTTACGAAGTTCGCCGGGACAGCTAGTATCTTAATATATGTTATTTCTTTTTGTTCAAGTTCACTTATTTTATCTAACTCTATCGCATTAGGTACTACACCTGTAATTATAGATGTTAAGTGGTGATACAAAATAAAAAAAAATAAAAAAAACTTTCTCACGAGTGATACATAGAGCTTTATACTACACCTCATCATCATCATAAGCCATTTGACGCCCACTGCAGGACTTAGGCCTCCCTCATAGTTTTCCTAACCATGTAGGGTTTCGCTTGACAGGTAGGTTGGCGATCGCAGAATGCGGTTGGAATCTCAGGAAGACGCTGCTGCCCGTCTCCTGGTAATGTATTTCCTATACTACACCTCATCATCATCAGCCTATGCTTGTCCACTGCTCGACATAGACCTCTCCTATAGCACGCCACTGAGCATGGTCCTCGGCTACTCTAATCCAGCTCTTGCCAGCCGCCCTGCGAAATTCATCGCTCCATCGAGTCTGAGGACGTCCTACACTACGTTTACCGATCCGCGGTCTTCACTCGAGAACTGGTCTACCCCATCGGTTATCAGTTCTTCGGATAATGTGGCCGGCCCACTGCCACTTCAGCATGCTAATTCAGTGGGCTATTTCGGTGACTTTGGTTCTCTGTCGGATCAGCTCGTTTCGAATTCGATCTTTCAGAGAAACCCCGAGCATGGCCCTTACCATAGCACGCTGAGCAAATTTAAATTTATGGACCAGCCCCACCGTGAGTGTCCACGTTTCGGCACCATATGTCATGACGGGTAGGACGCACTGATTGAAGACTTTCGTCTTGAGACTCTCTACACCTACGAGGAAAATAATAGTAGATTGTACGACAAGGGCTTAAAGCAATAAGTTGCCTCAGATAAAAATGGACATTTACTCGTAGGCCTGAGTAAAAATTTACTTTATGCGCCAGAGCTTAAAAAGCGATTGTATGTCGTCTACGCACGACTTAAAGTCGAACTTTACGCGCATGAGAAGTCAACAATAACTTAAATCAGCAACAATATCTGGAAAGTGGTGCGGAGCACCCTAGATCGCCTCGTGTGTAGGCAAATCGTAATCATTATTATTTCCCTAACTCAGAAATTGCTTCGGTTGAGCTGAAGATTTGAGGGCCGATTATCGTCAAAGGAGCATTGTCAGTGCGTGTGTAGCGAAATCGGGTCCGATTTCACCGCAGGTTTTATGCGAGCGTAGAGGCAACAAAACGCGTTATGGTGATTTTGTTTTTAATTCGTGCGGAGATATGGCGAAAGAGAAAAAGCGAGCGGTCTGGACGAAAAATATTGATCTTTACAAGGAGTTGACGTATTTATGGGACAAAAAACATAATGAGTATTTTAGCCATGACATGAGGCCGGAAGCCGGAGGCGTTCAAAATGCTTTTACAAGTTTATAATGAAGAATCAATTGGTTCTAAATATCTCATCACGTTCATGTGACTCAATTCATGGCGTTTTATAAACCACCTCTTAACCCAAGTCTTCCTAATAAAAACTGAATTTGCACGGATAGTTTAGGTACTCGTTTCTTTAAAAAAAAAGTTAATATACGTGCAAGTTCAGTTTTTATTATGGCTAGTGCTCCAAGTCTTCCTCTTTGTTTTTGTTTCAGCCGCACCGTAGCAATTGCCAGAGCGATACCTATTTTTCGGCATCTTAGATCAACGAGCGGTTTGCTGCACCGTGGGTTACGTACCAACAGGCAAGGACGTGTGTACATTAGTAGCCGATTTCATGCCCACCATCACTCTCCCGATATTACCTTTGATTTTAGGGTCGTTTGGAGAAGCTGTTAGAATAATTAAATGCGTAAGTACTGTTAAATTATCAATTTAGTAAAAAACAAAATTTAACATAACAAATTGCCGCGCTTGTTTTTTTTTTCGTAGTCCAGAAAAAAGTTGCCAGCTTCCTTTCATTGAAAATCGAGTACGAAAAGAAATGTCCACCTCTTTTTTGTAATTATTTGATATAAAACCTTTTTGAGATTTGACGTTTGTATTTTTTATATTCGCTGCTAAATAACAAAAGAACGTTAGCAGGGCAGGAATGGACTTTCATACAACATTCCTAACCTGCTACGGGAGGCAGGAATGAAATTCCATATAACTTTTCCCGCCGCACATTTATAAAGGAGAAATGACTAACTTTGTAACCCGTTTATGAACGAGTAATGAGACGCTTTCTGACTTTGTGTGCTAGAAAAGATTAATTTCTTTTAGATATGCCTTTTTTATAATGTAAGCAAACTGTTGATGAAAATCATTAAAATACTGACAAAAATGCCTATCAAGCAATATTGATCTATGTCCTTCATTAAACTTATCTATCATGAAATACTAAAATCTGGTTACTATTTCTCCACTTCGATCGTACTTCAATAGTTTGTTTACATCCAAAAGAAGCTTATCTGAAATGGAAAATACGTATTTCCTACGGAGCTACAACCTGTTGTGGGTCTGCTCAAAGATGTTTTCATTACTCATACTCTGAAAGGGGGTCATTGTTCATCCAGGCACCGTGCTGAAAGTGGTACATGCCTGCTCTAAAGCAGAAAAGTATTAAAAAAAATATTTAAGACACAGATAAAACCACCAAATACGCAAATTCAAAATGGCCGTCTTTCGCGGTCGCGCGCCATCTTGCGAATTGTGATGTACGGCTAGCACAAGTTGGCGCGCCAGCTAGACTATCCGTCTGTTTTGGCGTGATTTCCTTAAGTTTTATATTTTAAACTTGTTTTTATCTTTTAGTGATTAACATTAATAATTAATTTATATTATTTAATTTTTTAAATACTAATTAAAAAATTAAATTTTTGAGGAGTCGTTTAAAAGGGCGGATAGTTTATCTCTCGGCGAGTTAGCTCACGCGCCGACTTGTGCTAGCCGTGCAGGGTGTGCGTTGGTATTAAAAAAGTAAACTGGCGGGAAACCTTAAATAAAAAAATGCAATTTTTTCTATGGAAGTTCCATTAGACTGTGTTTGTGATATTAGAAATTGAGTTTGATTTTAACTGGCTTGTGTTTACTTTCCTCGTATTCGTAATGAAAAGTAAAGTGTTTTACTCGGGTGATAGCACCCATTTCCGTCAGGAATGGGTGCCTTTCAGCCCTCGGTTAACAATCTACTATTTCTTATCAATACTCCGTAGTTCTTCCTCGATTTAATCTGTCAACCGCTTCCTGGATCTTCTACTGTATTTTTCTGTCACGGAGTTTAATGTCTTGAATATGGTTCAATTAAAAGCCGTATTACCCACATCAATCACATTAAACGCTTATATGACATCCAAGGTGACCCAAAAGAAGTCGAATATTGACTAATGAACTGGATTGGATCCAATATTTTATACGGATTATTACGGTTTATCTACGATATAAAAAAAACACATAACCAGACTTCGTAACTATGACATAATTGTGTTTTCCCATCATAAAATTCGATATGATATATTTAGCGATTGTACGTGATAAGAAAAAAAAATCCTAATAGCTCAAACCACACCTTCAAGGCAATGACTACTTTGAGCTATTTATAGAAAAGTTAATGTATTTTGTTTTCTGGTGTGTACAATAGATAGTTCATCCACATAGACTAGAAAATGACTGACGTGACTAGAAAAAACAATTGTTTACTCTATGAACACATATTTTTATTTTACTTTTATCCCATAAGGTTTCATTTTCATCCAGATCGAATGTCAACAAAGCGTCGCTCATAAACAAAACCAGCCAAGTGTGTGTCGGGCCACGCGCTGTTGTGTTCCGTACTTTGCCAACAAGATATGCGGTAAGATATGCGACCAAAGGAGGGGCTTTTTTGATTGATATTTTGAACATATCAATAGAGTTCATGTTTTAAGTAATAACGTTTATTTCATCGAAATAATTCTAAATGGAATTTTCAAGAAGTTTCCTTCTACAAGTTGGTCAACTCATCAAGCCGTCAACGAGTGACATGTAAAGCTTAGGGGGAGGCGGGGCACAATGATACAAGGGGCACATTGATGCACCAAGGGTATAGCATAATAGACTAAATGTATCTGAGTGGCCCTATCACTAAAATGTGTCTATACATGTGTGACGGCAACAGCCGAGACCGCGCGCCCGACCTGTTAACCGTTGGCATTTGACATGAAAGAACGTGTTTTTAGTGCAGCAAGCTAAAAAAATACTTGCAATTTAGAAGTGTTTAAGCGATTGTCTGTGGCATCACGTAAATATCTATACAAACTTCAGGTAAGTTAAGACATCCAGGATTACGAGTTATTAGCTTTTTTTGGTATATTGAAAGTGATTTCATTTGTAGTCTTCAATTTTTAAAATAAGTCTGTTGGGTCACATTAATACAGTAATGCTTGGGGCAGATTGATACGTATCAATCTGCCCCAATACTGCATGAATCTGCCCTAATAATGTATTTAAGTGCCCCCAAATACTTTCATCTGATATATGGTTTTATGTGTTCTCCAAAAAATGGTGCGTACTTACAAACCAAAGACTGATTGAAGCAATATAGACGAAAAAAGATTAAGACTGCAATGTCCGAAGTAATCTCAACTCGAAGTAATCTCTCAGTTGAAGTAACATCAAGGATATTGTCTATCCGAAAAGCAGCTCAGAAGTACGGTATCAAACGAGGTACAATGCAACATTGCCTTGAAAAGTTTCGAAAATGTCTTGAATATTTTTTAAATTACTTCATATGAATCTATATACACTGTGGCTCAAGTTTTCACAACAGAACAAGAGAAGCTATTTACAGAGTATGAACCAGTTATAATCCAAAAGACATCTAGGAAGGGAAAATCCAGGGTTTATACTGGAACACCAGAAAAAGGTAGATTACAAATGTTACACGCGGAAAAAGAAATAAAACGACCAATCATAATTTGATTTGATAAAGCAGAAAGTGAAAGAACTAAAAACGGCAAAGAATTTATTGGCTCCTACAGAAACTAAACATCCTAAAAAGAAAAAAAGTCCGTCTGTATTTAATATTACGGTCAGATTCTGATTTCAGTCAAAAACGTTTTATGCCCTGATCTTAAACAAATAAACGTTGGTGATTTCTTGCTAATCAAATTTGCAAAGAAGAAATCAGTTGACTTAAATGCATACAACATGCAATAAAATCATGCGCATTGCTATGGTTTACATACATTTTATATGCTATTTTTGTTGCCTAGCTAATTAGGATGTGCAATGATTTTATCTTAGATTTCTCTAGTTTATAGTACCTATAGCCAACCTTTTCTTTTGTTAAAAAATAACTAGAAAGACCTTTAAAATTGTTAATAACGAAAGACAAATTTTGATCTCTCTATAATAAAAAAAATTAAAAATATGAAAGACTTCTAAATTATTTATTTCCCCGTGTACCAAAGTGCCTCAAGCTAAGTATCAATGTGCCCCATGTATGGGGCAGAATGATGCAAAAACGATTTTTCATTTAAAACGTAAAATATATGTTATCTCGTGACTTATACAGGTTTTAATATTTATATTTTAATATTGATAAATTAAGTAATGGACTAAGCTTGAAAAAATTGCAAGATAGTAGGTTTTATCATTTGAAATTTAACTTTGAATTTTTTTGCATCAATCTGCCCCACCTCCCTGAAATAGACAAGAAAAATCAATTCTAATTTGAACGTTTTTGACCTAAGGCAGGGTCAATCCATCAAAAAAAAATTTTGATTTTATGTTACCGTTCTGTCGGCATGATTTATTATGATTTATGTATAAGGCGAAATTTTAGCTTTCAAGTACTAAAACGTCACTGAACTAAGCTACGGAGAGAGAACAAACAGATGGACGGTAATCGTCAGAATAGCTGGTTGTCTGTAGAGTTTGGCTGCAAGAGTTTATTCAAATATTGCTATGTAATTGCTTCTATTTGCTATATATAGTAAGCACATTGCTGCCAAATATATAAATTAATAATTTTTTGACCGGCTATTCTGATGTCAGAACGGCTGGTCACAAAATATTGTCTCTTTATTCAGCATAGAGAAATCTGAATTTCTTAACCTGCGTAGTACCAATAATTGCTACGAATTTGCTGCTTTCTCGTATTATAGTCGTAGCTTCGTAAATTCTCTGGCAAATCAATTGTCATTCTTACAATTTAATCGAGGGATAGGCGCAACGTCGCTTTTAAATAAGTGAGAAACGGTTTGAAAAAATCTCTGCGCCAGCGATTGAACACAGAGATACTAACAACTATTGAGTTATTGACGGTAGGTTCGTATTTTACTAAGTTGTAACGTGGCGTTAGAACGACGCACAATCCACACACGGCGGCACAGCGAGCATGCAAACTACAGCCGCCGGCCGCAAGATCGCACCCCACCGCTCTAGTTCAAAGTCCGGCTCGCCTCACCAATATTAAACAGCGCTCGCCCTCCATTAGCGTTTGTGGATGGAGGCGTACCTGAAACTGGAGGCGGCCTACCTGAAGTGGGGCGCTGCTAATGAGGACGGCGACCGCCTCGGCGATGCGAGTGTACCACACTTGCCCGTCCTACGCTACCGCCGCCAGAGAAGCCCAAACGCTGCCGAGGAGGAGGCGAAGCGCCACTGTGCGCCGATCTGCCGCCGCCTCAACCCGCCCACTCCCAACTCTGAGTGGTTGCCGCCTGCACCAGTTCCCAGCACGCCGAACCCCCGCGTGTAGTCGCCGCACCGTGTCCGCGCCCAGGGGAATTGCTCCCAGGGCCCCGCCCCCCGATCACCGACACCACCGCCCAGGGACCTCTCCTTCGAGGTGATGCAGGCGTTGGGCAGCAAATGAGCAGGCCCGGACGTCGCCCCGGGCGGTGAGGGAAACGGACGCCGCCCCGACCGACCCTCGGCCCCCAATCCGCCTTCCCGGGCTGACATCGCCGCCACCCAGCCAGATGCGGCTCCCGCAGCCGACGTTCGACGGGACTTCGACAGCACCGACGACCTTTGCGGGCGCTGTCGCTTGCCCTACTGCAACATCGGCCGCGGGACCCACCCACCCTACCGAGGGGCCCAAAAATATATTGTACCTACGTAGCATTTTTTTAAGATTGATAGGAGATAGAAGCAATTAGATAGCATTTTTTTAATAAACTCTTACAGCCAAATGCTATTCTTAGGGATTAAAGCGGACTAAACTACAAAGGATCCTTGTTGACTACGGAACCCTAAAAACGACTCACCAAAATTACTCATTCGGCATTAAAGATAAGCTTAATCTAGTTGATAAGCGAAAACTACTTTATTGTTTTGGCAAAATCGTTCACTTTCTACATTACAAGAAGTCGAACCAGTCTTAAAATTCTGATATAATAAAAAAAATCTAACTCCCAAAATGCTTGACACTGACGACTCACCAACTTTCGTTCTCTTTATGAACGTGTTTAACACAATAACGCATCTACTGATAGGTGGTGTAACGTTTATCTGCTGTGTATTTGCCTACAATGTTACGGCTAGTGATCATTTCCGTCAGCACATCATGCTTTGCACTATTGGGGTAAGCTAATTTACTTCACTACTTAGAATTTATAAACCTTGACTTTTGACGACGGATCACTTTGTTGTCCGTCCGTCCGTGCGTCCGTCTGTCTGTCAAGACCCTTTATCTCGGGAACGCGTAAAGATATCGAGTTGAAATTCAAACCATCAAGTCTACAGTCCCGGGAAGCTGTGAAAAAATCAAACTTCTTAGTTGACGCAAAAAAAAATTACTGCCGTTTATGCCGCAAAAAACGTATATTTCGACACTCTCAAGGGAATAAATAGTAGATTGTTAACCGAGGGCTGAAAGGCACCCATTCCTGACGAGATGTTTTGGCGCTCGAACGAAGTGAGAGCGCCAATAGTTCGAGGCAGAAATGGGTGCTATCACCCGAGTAAAACCCTCTACTCTTCATTACGAATACGAGGAAAGTAAACACAAGCCAGTTAAAACCAAAACACTTTCCGATAGAGATTTCACCCTTTTCTTGGCCCGCCACTTTATGAAATCATTATACGATTTCATATATCGTTCCTTAGATATCGTTGGCAAAAGGTTTTCTACGACAGCTTGAGCCTCTCCTCTTATAAAAGCAGGTGTTAATTCAATTTCAGAACCGCTAGAACTCATTTTGTTATATTAAACTCAATTTCGAATATCACAAACACAGTCTAATGGAACTTCCATAGAAAAAATTGCACTTTTTTATTTAAGGTTTCCCGCCAGTTTACTTTTTTAATACCAACGCACACCCTGCACGGCTAGCACAAGTCGGCGCGTGAGCTAACTCGCCGAGAGATAAACTATCCGCGCTTTTAAACGACTGCTCAAAAATTTAATTTTTAATTAGTATTTAAAAAATTAAATAATATAAATTAATTATTAATGTTAATCACTAAAAGATAAAAACAAGTTTAAAATATAAAACTTAAGGAAATCACGCCGAAACAGACGGATGGTCTAGCTCGCGGCGAGATAGCTCGCGCGCCAACTTGTGCTAGCCGTACATCACAATTCGCAAGATGGCGCGCGACCGCGAAAGACGGCCATTTTGAATTTGCGTATTTGGTGTTTGTATCTGTGTCTTAAACAATATTTTAATTTATTTCGCAAATCACATCTCACCTTGAAAGTGACTAATAAATACATAAAGTACATTATAAACATCAAAAAGAATTTAAATGTCAACAAAACTAAGAAATGAAGAATTAATCGTTTTATGGCTGTATAGGTTACTACCATTGCGTTGTTCAATATAAACTACGATTCATTTTTTTTTAATACTTTTTCAACACACTTGCTCATAAAATGACTCTTATTGCACTGAATTAAGGCACATAATGTGGCTTATTATCAAAGCGTGCGTTTTGCATTACCATTATAACCAAGTGCGATAATGTTATAAAACCTTTTTGTTCAACCTCGGAGAAGGTTTGATATCATTTTGATGTATAAAAAAATGTTTATCTACACTAATGTTGTAACATTCTACTTATGTTTTCAATACTTGACTTATAATTACTACTGTTATAGCGCAGACAACAAAACACTCAATTTAAGCAATTTCACATGATGGTATAATATTCACATCGATATCGTAAAATCTCATTATAACATCAATAAAACGCGACCAACTTGATTGCAGGGCCAATCAGGTTGGTCGCGTTTTATTGAAGCGCGCAGCTGCGCTCTCATTGGTTAAATTTTAATGGCGGCAAAAGCACTGTGATTATATACGTACGCGTGAATTTAATTTTTAATTGCATTAGTGAAGATAAAGTAGTGTATGCAACTGCATATAACACGGGTATTAAAACACTCGTTACTATTATGAAACTCGCTGCGCTCGTTTTATAAACTCACACTCGTGTTTTAATACCCTTCATTATATGACAGTTGCATAAATTACTATTAGAGTTATTTCGTTCAGTGGTACAAATCAGTATCTACCTTGATAAATTCAAGCATTTCCGTACAATAAAATTAGATTTTTAGCATTTTTAAGCAAACACTACAATAATTAATGTAAACCTAATAATTAAGATAAAATTTATGAATAGGTTAGCAACCTCATTATATCTAGATGGCCATGCATTGCAGCCATCTTTGATGGATGCGCGCGCACAAGAATACTGTTTTGAATTTTATCTACACTAATGTTGTAACATTCTACTTATGTTTTCAATACTTGACTTATAATTACTACTGTTATAGCGCAGACAACAAAACACTCAATTTAAGCAATTTCACATGATGGTATAATATTCACATCGATATCGTAAAATCTCATTATAACATCAATAAAACGCGACCAACTTGATTGCAGGGCCAATCAGGTTGGTCGCGTTTTATTGAAGCGCGCAGCTGCGCTCTCATTGGTAAAATTTTAATGGCGGCAAAATCACTGTGATTATACACGTACGCGTGAATTTAATTTTTAATTGCATTAGTGAAGATAAAGTAGTGTATGCAACTGCATATAACACGGGTATTAAAACACTCGTTACTATTATGAAACTCGCTGCGCTCGTTTCATAAACTCACACTCGTGTTTTAATACCCTTCATTATATGACAGTTGCATAAACTATTATGATACAAGTGTGGTATGTTGGTCATTACACTCGAGTCGGTTTTTAAGCCTGAGCCGAAGGCGAAGGCTTAATGGAGACGAGAAGTGTAATGACCAATGCTCACGTGTTTCATACGACGTTTTTCAACACACTTGCGAGGAAAAGTAAATAAAAAAACAACACTAACGAAATGCAATACTGTGAATAAACTTAACAAACAGAAACCCATTTAAAAGATGGCGGCCGTAATTTTATTTTTTCGCGCGCTCAGCGCTGCATGCGCGCGCAAGTCTGAGATAAGGGCACCGGCAAAGTAGCTAATCAGCCACATATTTATAAATTTTGAAATTGGCTATTTATAGGTAAAAATACACCGTCAAAATATAAATACCAACAAGCTAACAAGCAGTTTAATGAAATTCTTTAATTATTTATCACATTTTGAATTTAATTTTATATTTACGCAAATAACTACTTAGCTGTTTTCGAAACATTAATACTTCTTGCTAATATTTAAAAAGATATGTAATGAAAAGGCACTAGTGCGATAATGTAATGTAAAAGGCACGGCATGGGTAATATTCTGCATTATCAGTGTAAATACGCTGTAATAAGACCTACTTTACGAGCAGGTGTGTTGAAAAAAATATTTCTAAGTGAACGAAATCAAGAGATATTGATTTTTTTCTTGCTAGAAAACTCACTATCAAAATCTATTTATACTTCCGGTGATATAGAATCATGAAAAGGGTTGGGTTCTTATTGATGGTAGTCATCTTCGACTACCATCAATAAGCACTACGATTTTTTCAAATATTTGTTTGGTGATAATCATCGTCATAATCAATTAAAGGGCTCCATAGCGTAACACTAGATAGCGCCACCAAGGGAAAAAAATACATATCTTTGTTACAAATCGTTTTTACCAAAAGTTTCGGTACAATCTCTCAAGCATGTCAATAGTGATTTTAAGGACCCACCACCGAGAATCACCAGGATCACGGACCTGGGACTAGATAGCATATTTATGCCACAAACGGCCGTTTTTGGCGTTAATGCTATCTAGTCCTAGGTTTGTTGCCTTAGGTTCACGGCCATAAGTCCTTTTTTTTTTATTTGGACTTTGCTCCGTGCTTGTAAGGTGCACAGGGATTTTGCCAGTGTCTCGTTGTGAAAGGTACACGCTACTTTATATATACAAGAAACCAATGTAGAAAGAAAGAGATATTATAATTTGATGAGGAGTTAAAGCATAAGTCCTAAAAATAGCAATTAATATTATTGAGTTATTGTACAGACACTTTTTGCCAAAACGATCGGTAAAAATACATTGTGATTTGTTTCCTTTGGTGGTAGCACTAGTGTTACTCTAAGGAGCCACTTAATATTAAGATAGTTAAAAATTGTAAATTGGTCAACTTATTCAATTGGTTTATTTTTTCGCTCCACGGAGTTCTTAGAGCAATAAGAAAAAGTTATAATGTCGGGCCACCTAGCTCCAAGATTTCCACCAATCGTAGTGCCTGTTAGCACCTATTTGGTTAGCTGCTTTGCAAAAAAAGGAAGCCACGGTTACCCAAACCCTTTTCACAATTGACGTATATGAGAATGAGATGTCGGGTGTCAAACTAGTGCAAAAATATCCGTCTTGTAACCTGTACAGCTTTACCGGTTTTGATGAATGAAGTCGGCCTTACTATTGATATGTTAGTATTGTGTAATGTAATAAGAGTAATTTAAGATATAAAAACATGGACCTCGAAACAAACCAGTTATGGTTTTAAGAGGTCCGAATCCATTTAACCTGTACCTATATTATGTGAACCTAAATAAATAAAATGAATAAAAAATAAATTTAAACATATTAATGTCATAATTGTCAAAAACCTTTGCGAAATTGGTAATTGAAGCTCATTAGTCCCTTGGATATATTTGATCTTTGGATATATTTACCGCCCAACACTTTTCTGGAACTATTGAACAAATAAATTCACAGAACAAAAGTTGTTGTAAATGACAACCTCTAACCAACGAAAATTGCGCAATTTAGATATAACCTTATATAACTCATCCCGATATAACTTAAAAGCTTTTAATACATTTTTTTGTAATAATATTTTTTTGTGGAGTTTTATTTTGATAATTATTGTTTCCAGTATATACTGCTAATGTCCGAGGCCATTCTCTCCTTCAACCGCCATAACGGCTGGTCACTGTCTCTCAAGCATAGAGAAAAGAAGACCTCTCACTTGATCGTGCAAGTCGCTGGGTCTGGCCTTGCTATTGCCGGCAGCATTATCAGGATCCGGGGCTACGGAGGGAATACATTTAGTACTCCTCATGGAATTACTGGTTCGTATTATGAAATCATATTTTGTAATTACTTTATCTGGTTGTGCAAGAAAGTCGTCTCTATCTAGGTCTATCTACCTACTTTTATTTGATTTTTTAATAGGTATGTAGAGAATAGGTATGTAAGCATAAGTACCGGTACATCTCTACTTTTATGTTCTACCTCTAACTTCTTGGAAAATTTCGAGGAATGTTGTTATTCTTAATGTAGAATAATTGCTAATTCATATAAAAATACCTACTTAAATTTTTAATAGCTAAACTAATAATTTAATCTAACACCTATCTAATCAAAAGAAGATTAAGCACCAGGAATATACAAGTATTAATCTACGAATAAAAAAACCCATAGAAGTATTTCTCCCTACAAAATGTACACTCAAAAACGGCCCCAGTCGTCTCGATTACATTTCACTAATGAAATGAGTGCAAGATGTCATGTACCTAGAGTAAATCGCTCTGTGATGGTTCATTCTGTTCGCCATACATGATGACATTAAAAATTCGACGATAGTTAAGTGACAGCGTAACTGATGAGTACCCGTCCCGTGCCCCCGCTCCGCCCATGGCCGCAGGACCGGCCGGACCGCCTCCTCTACGAGTCTCCGACTCGCAGAGGGGTCCTCCAACCTCAGGGCCCACCTACGGAAGAGATCGTCGCGAGCCTCCAGCCTCCAGCGAACGATCTCCGCCGGAGTGGGCCACAACTGATGATTGGTTTTATACAAAAACGTCAAAACATTGACTTCATTTATGTATAACCCGTCGAAATATCTAGTTAACTCGCAAGATGGCGATCTGTCGGTGGCAGGTGCATAGATATTTTGCCGGGTAATACGGAACTCGCTCCGATTGGTAACACAATTGACAAGCCCCGCCCTAGTTAGACATCTATGTTTTTAACTATCACTGGGTATAGGAAGTTAAAATTACGTTACACATGATGCGTCACACAACTCACACATGTTTAATTTGGTACTGTACTAAGAAACATGTTCATTTGTTTTTCAGGTTGGCTGGCTTTCATTTTAACCTTCATAAGTCTCTTGGGAGGACTTATCAACCTTTGGCTTAAAAATAAAGGCAAGTTCATCAAAATCTGTCACGCTTTAATTGGTTGTTCAACCCTGATCATCGCTGCCATTTGTCTTTGTTGCGGATTGGATAAACCCGCCTTTAGATCATGGTCTTCAGATTCTACTGCTAACACCGTTATTGCGTTTACAGTTATTTCTGTTGCTGGGACTTTATCTTCTGCTTGTCCTGGAATTTTTAAGCGGATATTCAATTAATGATTCGTAATAATCATAGTTTATTCTTTTTATTTATTTTAAGTCTTTCATAAAGAAATATAATTTGATTAAAACATGCAGTTTACTTTTGATATTATTTTATTTATATTGTTAATCCTCCTTATCAGGAAGTCCTTTACCATTTATCTTCTTGAGTGTCACGTAGTGCAAGTCCACTTGAATTTTGCTTGTCGAGGCGCATTGATAAAATAAATAAATTTGTTTAATCTCTTGTAAATCACAATAATCATCAGCCCTACTTTTCCTGAGCTAGACATGTCTGTGGAAAATTCCAATAATTATGAAGACAAAAACGTCGCAACAGCGGAGGTGGATTCTATACAAATATATGATCCAATACTACTTCGGATTGTTGGAAATATTATAAACTTACTTATTCACATACTATCGGGAATCACAATATTTATGTGCTCTTGGTATGCTTCATTAACTGAGCCAATGAGTGCCTACAAGTTGCACATAATACTTTGTGTTTTAGGGGTGAGTATATTTAGTTATTTTTGCACACACGCTCTGCCCTAAGGGCTTTATTATGTTTACTTAATTCTTTAAATTGTATTTTATTTTTAGTATCAGTTTTTCATGGTTCAAGGTGTATTGGTTCTTTCAAAATACAGCCATTGGGCGGACTTGCTTACTTATCACAAGAAAAGATATGTCCACTGGGGTTTGCAGATTTGTGGACTTATTTTGGTAACTGTTGGCAGTGCTTATATGATGATAACTAAAGTGAAAAACTTTAACACCATTCATGGAATTTTAGGTAAGATTTTTCACAGAGCATCCTATCAATTAATTGCCTTTACTCCGTGCTAAATATACTTTTCCTAAATGTAAACAAATGTGTTGTTATTTCTCTATTTTTAGGGTTTCGTATGCAAAGGGTAAGGGACCCTATTACTAAGACTCCGCTGTCCGTCCGTCCGTCCGTCACCAGGCTGTATCTTATGAACCGTGATAGTAAGACAGTTGAAATTTTCACAGATAACGTATTTCTGTTGCCGCTATAACAAAATACTAAAAATAACATAAAATACATATTTAAGGGGGGCTCCCAGACAACAAACGTGATTTTGTTGCCATTTTCGCTCGATATTAATAACGGCAACGGCTTGATATATTCAAATGTTGTATAGATAATGGCACGGGACCCTTCGCGTGCGAGTCCGACTCGCACTTGGCGGGTTTTTTAACTAATTTTAAATAATATTCAACTTTTTATCCTTTAACCCTCCCCCTCCTAGGCTATAAAACTACTAAAATTCAACTTTGTTTAATTATTATCATTCATATCATTTTAATGTTTATTATTGCTTACAGGATTAGTCTCTTTACTAGTATCATTCCTATTACTGATCACCGGAATTTTAAATACTTTTGCCCGAAAAATCAGAGGATATTTCAATGTAAAGTTTATAAAGTTCAGCCACTTCATAACAGGAGGTATGACCTTGATATTGTCATCAATTTGTCTCAACATGGAATACAAGACATTTGGATTCAGAATTTGGTCAAGTGATTCAATTTCTACGGCACTAATCGTTATTTCAACTATGACTTCGGTTCTTGTTGCTTGTGATCGATTACTCGTTATGTTAAGAAATAAAATTACTGCTCCGTAAATTTCTTCATTTTACTTTAAGCCCCATATAAATATGCACTTTTAAAATAGAGGTCCTGAAAATTGTTACTTCAATTTAGGAGACCTAACTCTGATCCTTCGTATCAGAGTCCTGACACGCTGCCACCTGCCACTGAACTTGATAGCTTAAGTATTGCTATGATTCGATGAATACTTTCTCTTATTAAAATGTGTAACACGCGGTTACGTAATATTCAAGCTCTATTTCATAATAAAAAATTGGAAACAAAATTCTTTCTTGTTTATTCTTTGCAAATTTATGTCAAGTGCTTTAGTGTACAATAAAGAATATTCTTATTCTTTTTTGAGTTAAAGATGAATATTTGTTGGTTTAATTTTATAATTTACAGAGATGTAAATTATAGCTTATACTAAAGAGATTTGTTTTATTACATTACTTCTATTTTTTATTCCGTCTTCAAAAAAGGAGGAGGTTATCAATCGACGCGTATTATATATCATATTTTTGGCAAATTTTTCGCATAACTCCTAACCATAATCTTAACCGATTTCGACAATTCTTTTTTTGTTCGAACAAATATACCTAACGTCCCATTGGTCCTATTTTAATTTGGTGAAGATCTGATGAAGACTTTCAGAGATGGAGAACGGAACTCTTCAATGGACAGCAGTAAATTATGGGGCACATCCTTTAGTAATATCCGTATGTTTCATAAAATAGCGTAAAAGTAGTCCCAAGGTAATTAGAAAGAGTTTCGGAGATGGAAATTTAGAACGTCAAATTTTGAGGCAACGAATTAAGTAAAGTAATTTATGGTTATAAGGGTCTCATTTATTTTTCTCACGCTCCCCCACTAAAAATTAAAAAAAATAAAATTTTTTTTAATAAAAAATTAAAACCGACTACGAAACCCTACAGCACTAAAAAGTTAGAAATAATTTGAATATTTTTAATTTTTATTTACATTTTTTTTATTATTTACAGTGCCTTTAAAAGCGTCCCTTTTACACTACCTGGATGATCTCCTTCAAAATTTACTTTCTACAAACAACTAGCCTCTCGTTTATAAGTCCGCCTGTTTACGTACCTAGTTACCGGGGTGAACCTGGGGGCACGGTAGTTTCCACACCAAGACGAGCCAAGCGAAGCGCAGGGCACTACTATGTTTTCTCGAAGCGTTTCGTAATTTTTTGAACTCGCATAACTTGGGTTCGGATTATATCAGATAAACAAAAATCTCGGGATATGATGTCAATAGTAAAATCAATAAACATTTATAATATTTCAATTGCATAGCTCTTATACTTTATTGATATCTAAAAAACCCCAATTTCGTCACTGACTCACTGAAGATCATCAAGATTCTTAGGGGTACTTGGAACTTTTACCCCGCAACGCCTTAAACTGGGGGATTGAAGTTTGTATGAGACATCCGCAAATTTGCTAGAGGTCTGACAATTGATATAGGTACTCCACATTCCACAAGTTTTAGTAAATCACCATCCACTCTTTAAATTAAGAAAAAGAAAAATAATAAAAATATTGTCTGAAGCAACTTACAAAAAAAAGTGAATGAACAATAGTGCAAAAATAAAGCACTATGATTTTATTGCTTTTTTGAGAAGAAAACAGAAAAATAGGGGACACGTATTTTTTCTTTTTTTTTTCATAGTTATTTATTCAAGACATTTCACAACGTACATATTTAATACAGTAAACCCTCACTCAAACCTATTATAGGTTTGTCTGTGATTTATTTGAAAATAATAGTTATTTATAAGTTTTAAAAAACCTATTTAGAGGCTAAAAACTCCATCCATGCCGGGACTTGAACCCGCGACCTCTGGCTAACCATGACAGCGCTCTTCCAACTAAGCTATTGGGCAAGTGCAGGCATCAGCGAAATTTGGAGCTCTGTATTACGTACAGGCAGCGACATCTGGCTGAAGCAATTTACATCACTTGCAGCCCCAAGTAACCCACTTCGCAGTAAGCTACCCACGTATTTTTAAGTTTTAAAGTTGATGTTTAGGGCCAGAAGTGACGTAGGCTAGAAGGCAACAAAAAACATAATCTGCCTCTACCTTTGCCTTTACTTGAAAAAAAAAACATAATCTTTGCCTCTGCCTTTGCCTTTACTTGAAAAAAAAAAGTGTCATTTGACATTGTCACGTCATGCAAGATAATAATCTGTATTGTCTTCGAATAGATCGTCGTGCTAGCTAACATTATTTTTCTTTCACCTTTCGTTCACCGATGAAAATTCGTTTCGATATACCACAGACTATAAAAAACATTGTTGACATTTGCCTTTTTTTTGGCTAACAAAGGCAAAGGCGTAGGTACTACGCTGTAGAGCCGCTGTGCCGGTTCTTTTTTTAATTTTGCAATTTTTCAATTATCTCTGAAACAAAACTACAGAAAAATCTTTAAGTATTTTCTTGTATTCTGTGAAGCTTAATCTCCAAACAGTTTTTTTATTTAAGCTTAATATTTTTTTGAATTATTCTCCATTACCACCAACAACATTTTCATGTAAAATATTGCCAAGACGAGACTAGAATGTTATCATATCTCATGAAGAGCCAGGCTTCTAACTCGATACGCTGTAACTCTATAAGTCCTAACTTCACAAACTCTACATCTTAGTCAAATTATGTGGCTTGACCGTTTCGTTACCGTCACATGGGCGTTAGGTGAAAAATTATTCCTTATTATTTACGGTCCATTCCTTTCCTGTTATACAATAGCTGTAGTAAATAAACGGCAAAGCTACATATTTTGAGAAGGTGTAGAGTTTGTGAAGTTAGGTCATATAAAGATCACTTTTTGTCAGTGCGAAGCATATCGTATCGTCGTAACTACTGATACACAATACTCTACGCTTTTGCCGTTTCAGCCAATCTTTTGCAATTGAGACCAAAACTCAGTGTCGTAATATCGGAGGTACGTTTGACACTATCAATGAGATGAAAGATAACAATTCTATCCCGTGTCAGCCACATACGATGATCTACTGATACACAACCTATCCTTTGGAGTCACTCGTCCGTTTTAATTCAGTATTATTATTGTGAAAAATTGAAAGGGCCAGAAAATAAGAGTATGAATCCGCAGCCGCCACCGCCACCGCCAATGCCCCACTTACCTCCTCATGAGCCGCGAGTTGATTATGAAAATGGCGGATTAAATCCCGAAAAGTGCGGCGATCAACCTGCCCTGATACTCGTAATGAATATCATCAATACACTAACGCATTTGGTGCTGGGTGCTGTGACCATTTTGGCGCTCATGTTGGCGAACACGATGGGGTCAGTTGCTGAATTGAGTTCGATGAAGCAACATATTTATTTGTGTACGATTGGGGTGAGTAAAGGCCATTTCTGAGATTATCTGTTAATTAAATATTCTTAAAATCGAATAGGAAACGCATAACTTGTTGAACCTCTTATCTTACCCCAATAAGAACATATTTTTTTGAAATGGTGATTGAATAAATGTTACATCTTAGGTTTCTTCTTCGCTTGCCATCAGTTGAGATAAACATTAAGTGTGTGCCTAAATCAAAAGAAGAATCAAAGAATTTATTCTTCTGACCATCCATTCATCAAGTTGGTGTTCCCTTGGGATTTGTGCGAGTGTAATTTTTTTGGATAGCTTAGTTATAGAGTTTAATTTTATCTCGTTTCTAGTACATCTTGCTGATGAGCCAAGCCGTACTTACTCTGAACCCTTTCAACGGCTGGTCGCGTACCCTAAAGCACCAGCAAAAGCGAACCATTCACTGGGTGATGCAGATTTCTGGCTCGATTTTAGCAATCACTGGGAGTATTATCAGAATCAACGGAGTTACTAACAACTTTGAGACAGCCCATGGGATTCTTGGTAAGTTTTATATTGTGACAAATGAAGTAGTTACTTAACTTGCTTACGTACCAACCCTGCTATGGGGCATTACTCTGATAAGTTTTTTTGGATAAATTCTGGATAGTCCTCTGAAATATTATTCGTATGTATTATGAATATTAAAACAAATTCAATTACTTGCAATAATGAAGGATGGGGGGTCTGGACCAGTTTATACTTATGTATGTTTAGATGCACCATTTTTATCATTATTACTTATGGCTTTTTTGTGCTGTCGACAGCTAGTTAATAGGTACCATGTTTCTGTTGCAAAGTCACCTGTAACGTGGGTAGCCATTTAAGGTCAACGGATATAAAGGACAAAGTGCACTCTACCACGTTCACCAAGAATCCTATCTCGCTCTGCTTTTTTATCAACATCAGCACAGGTGACGGCTGATAATAATGGACGATTTGCCGTCGGCTGTCACCATCATAGACTAATCATATTATCATATTTGGTTTCTCCATATCTTTTTCATACGCGTGTCTCAAGTTAATTTGATTCATAGATACTGAAATATGTTTATCTTCATCAGCACCTCCATAATCTAGACGCTTCTTATTACACAGATTTCTTAAAACTTGGACTCAAATATAAACGTAACTTGTTATGTAGACAATGAGACACCAAGAAAGGTCTTTTTTTACTCATTAGCGCTTTACTGAAAAAATCATGTTAGGAAGTCGATCGTTTTCCCGCTAGACTCGCTAGAACAACAAAGGAGTTACGATTGGTGTTAGGGGACAACTTGATTCTATGTAATATTGTCCAAGTGACTGATTTATTGTCATTGGTTTAGTAGGTGATTTGCTTGATAATTAGCCCTTCTAAAATTAACCAAGCGTTTCTCTATTTTCCAGGTCTGATCGCGATGTTGTTTACAATACTCAGCTTAATCGGCGGTCTAGTCAACTTATTCTGTGGTCATGATATCAAACTCATGAAAGTATTTCATGCATGCATCGGCATTTTGACCCTCTCCATAGCATATTTGTGCTTGATCTTTGGCTTTCACGACACGATCTACAGATTAATTCAAGGAGACACTAATACTAATTTGGCAATATCGTTGACGGTTATTGGTTTCATTGGTACTGTTATTTCTGCCTGTTCGAATGTGCTTAGGAGGATATTGAGCTAAAGTTTTTATATTTTCGATACATTTGAGAATTTGAATACCCAGTTATATGTCTATAACTTTTGGTGATATTCCTAGATATGATATTTATAGGTTTGTTAGGAAAACAAGTCATCGTAAATAAGTTTTTACTCAAGATGTTGTTTCACTATTTTATTATAAATTTAAATAAATAATTACAATATAATTCTGCAAATACTATTTTATTAAATATACTTACTTCTATCTATGTACACTAACATTACATATCTTATGCTGCTTTGAATACTTACTACGTATCTAAACTAATTTAGGTATATTCCATACTTTCTAATACAGTCCTTACATTTAAAGTCATGGTTTGACTTGACAGTGATGTTAGTCTAGCCTAATTACAAACTTACAATACTATATTTCAAGGGCAGTATCAGTAAATATCACACCAACTATTAAACTAAACATTGATATTATTTAACTGTAGATACTTACGTCTTCTAAACAGCAGTACAAATACCTGTGACAAATACTAGGTAAAACCTGTGGTAAAACTGATGCATCTGCGTCAGAAGTTGTAGCCTACCTCTTTTGCATATTTTTAATTTTAGAAGAGGAAATCATGAGAAATGTCAATTGTATGCCAATCTCAGTCAGTCAGTGAAAGTGAACAAAAATCATGCTTTTATAGATCCATGACCAACATTATCAGAATTACAGTGACAACGTACTTTTCTATGTGCCCCCCGCGGCATGACTTGCGTGAACTTGATTTATTTTATTTTATTTACGTTAGTTATTTATTTTATTTACGTAAAATAAAATTGCTCTAAGCGATAGCTCGATAAAATAGTTTGTCACTACATCATGCCACAGGGGTAAGGTTTAATTTAGTATTAAATTAATATTCTCAAATTTCTGTGATCTGCCACTTTCAAAGAAGATGAAAATTCTGCACCAACAAGAGTAAGTCTTAAATATAATAATTATGATTCACAATTTCTCACATCTGAAAAGAGCATCTTCACCCTCATTAATATGAAACTATTGCCGAAAGTTAACTTTTTTCTTCAAACCACCCGTTACTCTCAGGACTTGGTTCACCTCGTCTCACTTTTGTTTGCGGAGTACCTATCTGAAGATTTCTTTCATGATAGTCTTTGCCAAGGACTTTTTCCTCTAACATGCCGATTTAAAACGGACTGTCCAGCTGAAGAACTATCTACATACACTTAGAGTGAAAATTCACCGTCCATAACAGGAATAGCAGCAGTTCTGTATGTAGTATTTGTAATGACAAAGCCGGGCCTGCACTGCCAAGGCGCAGTTGCCAAGTTGGTCCTCGCAATCTGGAAATAGAAGACACGACCCATGATATTGTGTAGTATTTGCCTTACGATTACTAGACCACTTTTCGTAAATTTTATTATGTAAACGCTTTTAGATTCAGCCTTCCTTTGTGAGTTGTGAGTTAATAGGTATATAATATTTAATGTCCCATGCCTGTCAGTTAAAGGAAGAGTGAAAAGAAAATTTGAAATGTATACTCCACAAGCACAGACAATTGCATCATTGTTTAAACTATTAAAACGACATACACTTTTAAAACCATGAATAATAATTTAATTTTGTCATAAACTAAACATACAAAGCGATAGCAAATAATTAAATAATACTTGGTAAATAATCAACCCCACCCGGTACACAATTTATATAATCAATAATAATATCCTTTAAAATCGATGTACCTAATGCATAGACGGACTAACCCCCAGTTTCTGGTACACTAAAACGCTGTTAATCTGCTGTTAACAGCTGTCAATTGACCAAAGTGCATACAAAAAAAAACCGCCTCAATCTCACCTAAATTTTGTACGAGTACAGACGACAGCACATCGACAAGTACCTACATGTGTGCGCTCTGCTCCATTGCGTTACACGTGCCCTTGCACCAAAGTAATGTTCCAAATGTCGACCTGCTGTCGACTGTGCAATTAAAATTGATTTTTGAAACACTGGATTGGCTCTTTCCTGTATTTGTAATCCAGTGCCATTAAGATAAATATTTTTCTGTACTGTTCATATCTGATCTAATTTATATTGGTCAATAATCTACTTATAAACACTTTTGTCACACTCCCGCGTTACGACGCCGTTTCTGGTTGTGCTTTTGTCAACCTATTTTTTGTCTTAATGGCTCATGCTGAAAATCAGCGTCGACCGGTGTTGCATGCATCTCCGGGCGGCATATTGCTGAGCATGAGTCATTGGCCAAAAACTTTAATAATATAACAAGATAACCTAAGAATATTCCTTGTTGTACACACCAGAAAACAGCACCTTTATGTTGTAATTTTTTTTATAAAAGAAAAAAGTTTTAATTATGTAAGCTTATGTCTATATTTATGTACAAAGTGTTTTTTTGGCAATAAATGTAGTTCACTTTCACTTTCACTTTTCTTTTTTTTTTTTCATTCTGACTAAAAGATCCTAAAGTTACTATTAAACAAGTTATAGAAGTAACGGATAACTTAAAAATCGTTTCTTGAGCATCAATAAATTGAACTTTTTCTAAATAGCAAAATTATCAATTTCACTGTTTTATTTTTCATACAGTTATGAAACTTTACGTGGTCAATTGATTTGCTAGGGCAAGCATCTACTAAAATTTAGTTTTACCGGATCTTTCTGCAATACTACTTATTTGAACCTACTTTAGGATTATACCTACTCGAACCTGACGTTCAAACAACTACCAATAAATTTTAGTCATGAAGAAATACAAACTACAATGACGATAATTTCAAAATTATATTATTTTAGACACCACGTCTTATAATCCAATTTTAATGAAGTTATCATCGATTACGAAACATTTTGATTAAGTTGTCGTAGCTGACATACTTACCTTTTGCTAAGCTTGATTTGATCGTTTTGCTCTCTATTGTGTTCGATATTTCATTTCTTGCGATCCTTTGCGATTCTGTAAACAATAATTGTTTGTGTATTGTTGTACTTACTTAATTTTCTGGACCGTGTTCCATAAAACTACAATAATTTTTCAAAGTTTATTGGACGATTCGATGTACGTGGCGTAGCTGGGTCTGCCTACGTTTTAATTATATATCGGTTAATCGGCTATGCAAAGTAAATCGAACTGTCATAGTAAACCATGAATTGTAGTTCTATGAAATAGGGCCATGGTGCACAATAATGAATATTCTGTTCTAATTAATGACACTGGGTAGTAAGTTTTGTTGTCTCGCTAACGTTATAGGAAAACATTGTGAGGAAACCTGTGAGGATTTAACAATCCCCAGTGCTCAGAATCACCAATCCACGGTTGGAACCCGTAGTGATTAAGCCCACAACCTCTTTTCGAGAGAAGTTCCTATCCTGCAACGTATTATGGCTGCTTATGCTTACGCCTGTTATGACCCAACTATAGGAGTAGCTGAAGTTGCCACTGTAAACGCTGTATCAACTTTAACGCATAGATTTAAAACGCCCAGGTATTTACTCGACTGCGCCAGAAGGAGGGGTATTTACGTCGTCTTCCTCGGACTTACAAAAATAGTGAAGGCTTCAATCAATCAACAATTCAATCTCACCTATACTAAGGTCAGGGGGGGCCTCGCTTCCACTCGCACAGCGCTCCAGCTTGCAAACTTTCTGCGCAGGCGGCTTGGCACCGCTGCAGTCGTCCTCGGAAGGGGCGCTGTTGTCGCTGCGTGAGCACCACACGGTGCGTCGCTGTATCCCGGTACCTTGTGAGCAGTTGCCTGTGCACTGTTTTTCGGAGAAATTGTATAAGATTATTGCCTGTCTTCGTTAGTGGTAGGCCAGTATGTAGAGACGGAGTACATTCATGGCTAAGTTTTTTTTTTTAATAGAGCTTATGTATTTTAAGTCATTGGACATCAAGCGCCAGTTTAGTTTCCAGGATGATAACATTTAAATAGTTGGTGCCATTGCTTAACCTTTCGGAATTGTTTAAAATAATTTTCAATGTAATGTAAATGTTTTATCACTAACCTGACTCCAGTCGCTGAAAAACCACGTCGGTACACACTCATCCCCACAATCTCTCTCGTGGTCCGGCTTCGGTCCTTTACAGGCGGAGTCCCTCAAATGTCTTCCGCTGCCTCCGATACAGAGCACGCCTCTGATCTGCTTCCCTTCACACGAAGACGAACATGTTGACCAATCGCCTGTAGGGATAAAATAATACCTTAATCTCGTTTTCCTGAGCAATCTTCAAGGCGAAATATTTTACACTGATAACTTAAGCGGGCCTAACATAATAAAAATTGTTTTATCCATCCATTTGTATCTGTTGATATATTCAGTTAGGTTTGACAGAACCAACTTCTATTACTGTTAAATTACAAAGGAAATAAAGAACTATATTAAGACCATTAATGTACCTGTAAACCATTGCCCATCATATGGTTCACAAGATATATTAGGTTTGCATATTTTGGTAACATCTGGTGCTTTCCGCGGTGCGCAACCAGCTGGATCAGCGCATTTGACGGCTCTTGTTTGTATTCCAGCACCAACGCACCAACCAACGCACTGAAAAACGACCGTTAGAATTTATAATCTGACACTTTGACACTGCAGCTAGATTAATAGCAAACGAATGATTGAGATAACGCAAAATATGAAAGCCGTTTATTCAGTTAAACGTCACGTAACTTACCTCGGACCATTCCGTATAAAGCCATCCTCCAACAGAACTAAAACTGTATTCGGGATCTAAATCATCAGACTCGTTGACGCTGACGGTATAAACAGGTCCTTCATGGAATGTATCAGTCTCCACTCTAGGTTTGATAATCCGTTTTATATCAAGTTGTTTGGATTCTCTCGAAGGCATGCCTTTGTAAGCTTCGCTGTCGCAATCTGGTACGTTGCAGATACCGGTGGTATTAGGTTTTGGCGCTGGACATTTTTGGTCACTGACCTACAACACAAAAGAAACATAAAATCTACTCAAAACAATGAAAGGTCAAAGTGATTGGCCTTGCCTCAAACTAAGATAAAATGTTCTACAATAACCAGAAAAGACAATTGTGACTGACTAGGTATTAATGGTAGGCGAAAATCAACATTCACTTGGTTTCATGCGATGGATACCGCAAACGTGGTTCACCAAGACGTAGATGATGAAACGACATCAAGATCTCCCTACTAGGATAGAAAGAGGACGCTAAATCCTGGGAACATTGGAAAGTTAAAGACTAAACCTAATCCAGTAGATACACAGAGGGATTGACAAAGAACTGTATTCTACACAGAAATTTTTTGAAAAGCAACGGCAAAGCATTAAAATACAATACCGATATGTAACTATAGTATATTGGCATGTATTTAACGCGGCGACAAATTGATACCATTCCGGATCTTAAAAAAACTGAAAATGGATCGTAAATAAACTACTTTGGCGACTAATTTGAGGTAGCATCTTAACTAGAAAGCGGCGGCTTTTTAATGAGTTTTGAGGTTTTATTTAAATTTTATCTGGCAGTGATTTTCTTTTGTGGCAATTGAATTTCTTCTAAGGCGACAAATTATTGGCGGATAAAAAAGTTAAAATAGGCTTTCATAAATTCTAAAATGGGGTTGTCTATAAACTTGACCAAGGTCTTAAATAAATACAAACAAGATCTTAAAAAAATACTTTTGGCTACATTTTCATAATGTAGGCCCCATGACTTTTCCATGCACCAACCTGATTTAAGTTTGACTCAAAACTAAGTTTTTTAGTGAAATATTTTTTTTCGCTTTTATATAAAAAAAAAGAACTAACACCCGAAGTTTCAGGATGGAGCGTCGCTGCGCTCCGTTCCATCCTGGAACTTCGAACCTATTTTTGCTTATGTGTACTGACCTAACAACCAACCCAAAATTTAGATTGCCAGTATTTATTATTAAGATTAGTCGCCACATTAGGTTTTATAATACCTTAACCAGTTTTACACTGATCCCGCTTGATATATTTGACACCTTACAGTAGCAGCCGTTTTTTAGTTTTTTTGATCCTAGCCTTTTGTTGCTTGTATAGTTTAATAGTTGCTAAGATATTTAATCACTGAAAAGTTAGTTTTTTTGTGACTTAATAGAAAGTCGCCTAAAAAGGATTTCAGTTGCCGTGTTAAATATTTGCCTAGTATATTCATCCTTACTTGTCCAATTTAGTAAACAAGATACTACCCGCAAAGTATGACTTCTTAGTCGAAAACTGCCATATTCCCATAAATGAAGTAACCTGGGACACCATTTTGGATAACACGCTGCTATGTTTATAAACAAAGTGCACGAACTTGCAAGAAAATATCTAGTTTCGGCATCAAATGTCAATTTTGAGGTTAGAATATTGTTTACTAAATTGGACAAGTAAGGATGAACAGACTGTATATACGAGTACAAACCTTAGTAATGCCCTTGGAATGATCCTGCACGCAGCCAACTATCCTTGTCCTAGTAGCGGACCCACACTTAGGGCACGCTGTCCATGCGGTGGACCGCCATCTTGGGGGGCAAAGGCCTACACCACAACGCTTCCTCCGGCTGGCTGGAGCGGAACCCGTACAGTGAATAGGGGACACTTCGCGATAAGAGCCATTGGACCCTGACTCTACGCAGCGGTACTTGCCGATCTAGGCATAGGACAAAGGGTAGCAATATATGATACGATGACTAAATTAAAAGTCTGAACTCTGAATTTTCCTAAACACATTTGATTTGGGCTATGCCTTGCAGTGAGACGTATAAAGGCTACTACATAAAATAGTAGATTGTGTCTCAAGGGAGCAAAATGATATTATATATTTACGGCGAGGGCGGTATATTGAATCCTGAGTGAAGCGAAAGATTCTACAGGATTCAAGAATCCCGAGCGTAGCGAGGGATCTAAAGTAGAATCTTGAGCGTAGCGAGGGATTCAAGTGTTTACGCCCAAGACGGAAATAATTTTGCTACCGAGTGACACATACTGCTTTTCACACCTGCTATAATGGATTGGTATTAAATTATTTATGTGCCGTGGAAGACAATTATGATCGATTGCAACAAAATATAAATCTAATTGGAATTACATTTTGTGAAAATCTGCACACGGATCATGCTGAGGGCAATAAAAAAAAACTAGAATATCAGGGAAGAAAAGTACAACTTTGATCCCTCATTTGAGGGGATCAAGGGATCTTTTCTGAATAGCAGGTGTGAAAAAAATATTATGTACCACATATTATGAGGTACATAATCAAATATGTTTTTGTGTAATGCATAAAGTCACTCGAGTTTGCCATGATATTGACACATCTACCGCTAACGCTCCATTAAAATTATTTTCTTCTGTCTCTGGCTGGTTGTATATCAACTTTTACGGGTAGGTTTCTAAACATACGATTCCTAATATATAAACGACAAAGTCCAAACATTGGTCACGTTACTCTTAAGTACGACAACTTTTTCACATACCTGGAATCCACTGCCGCACGTCCTCGTACATTGCGAGAATGACAATATCTTCCACATAAACTTCCTTGAATAGACAACATTATCTACTACGTCTTCTTTCGGTATTGCTTCCTCTGACATCGCAATGTCTGGATAACTTGATATATTATCATCAGTTAACACTCTTGGGTTCGGTCGAAAGCTATGGTGTCGTCGAGTGTGTTTTGGTGCTATGGTAGAAGGTACAACATATTCTGGAATGTCACGGCCGGATCCGGATTCCGTGTCTAATTCTCCAGCCATGGAGTCCGTGAAGTATTCGTACTTTATACTAGGATTTGGCTGGGTGTAGAGTATCTGAAAGCAATATGATGTTGAAATAAAATTTTGCTAAGTACCTATACAAAGTAAAAATTACAACTGAGTACATGATAAAAATTGTCAATTTTGACTTCGGATTTTTTGTAAGTATTTACGCATTGTCGAATGCCGTGGTGCTATCATTATCTAAAATACTGACCATAATGTCGATAGGATGTTGTACAGGTCCTTGTGAGACGACGCTGTCGAGGTTGGCGACTCTGCTGTACAGGAACCTGGCTCCAGCGGCCTCGTAAGTGCCGGGCGCGCTCACCGCGAACTCGCCGTTAATTATGTACGAGCCGTTAGACACTTTCAGGGCTGCCAAACGAATGTAATAATTGAAGATTGATTAAGTAATTTTTATGACTTACATAAAATGTAGAAAAAATCAGAAATAAACGACAAATTGAAATTTAAAAGTCAAAACACACGACCGGACGGTAAGTAAAAGAGAAATTAGCGTAGGTTTGACTTCTGCTTTGAAATATGTTTTTGATGCATAGGATTAGGATCTCCCTGACTGTGCAGCAGGGTAGTGCTGCTTTGGAATCCTTTATATCGGATATATCCCGAGACCACCCATCATTTGCATAAGTACCGTGGTTTCATTTCAGAATAAGCCGTTTCCACTTTACTATAGAAACTCAGCAATCCGACTTGACTAAGCTTTATTTTAATCTCGCGTCTTCTAATGACAGCAAAACGCCTCCGCCCAGGAGTAACCTACACTTACCAATATAGTTGTCAGTAGGCTGCAGTTCAGTGACGTTGAGGAGGCAAGCGCCGCGTGGTACGGTGGCCACGAGCGAGTAGCCGAGGGGCAGCCGCGGCTGCGCAAACAGCCCCGACACCAACCGCCGGCCGCAGCGCACCTCCCGCCCCACACCGCTACCCAGCACGCCCTCGCGCCCCACCACCTGCAAACGAGATGCAGATTTCAGCGTGAAAGCGCACGGTGGCGGTGGCGGTGGCGACGCAATAGAGCGCTTGCTGAAGCAACCCGCTGGTTAGGGTTTCGAATCCACGGCGCTTTAATAGTTTTATGTCATGCAAGTAATAGAGGACACTGCTTACAATACTGACTGATTAATCACTTTGGCTTTTGCAGGATTGAGTTTGCAGTTTTTGTGCTAGGTAACAAGATACGCTTTACAATGTTGACCGATAGCTTTGGGCTGGCAGTGACATTTATTGCAAAGACCTTGTATATTATGAAACTACGTAACAGTGGTCGTAACAGTGGTCACATACCAGAAAACATAAAGCAATCAAACTTAATGCCATAAAATTCCTAAGCAAGACCATACACACAAGTAAGCGCCTATAACTTTCTCAGATAGCTGCAGCAATCTTGGTCTTAAATCTAATCTGAATCTCAAAGACGGTAGTTCGGGCTATTTATGGCGATGGATCACAACAACAATCACTCTCGGCAGTTTATTGGACGACATTGCAATGAATCTCTATTACTATTATACCTACTTAAATAAAGATATCAGCAAGGGAACTGTAGAAAGGTTGGAGAAGTGGTTCGATAAAAGGAGCTTATTAAAGATCCTATGTTCCAAAGTAGCTACCATAACATACGAGATCTGTCTAGTTGCAATAGGATCAACTCGTCGTGAGATAATTTACACGGTTTGCCAGTTTGCCGCCAATCTAGCTGTCAGGAGCCGATGTGGCTGACAGAAATCGAAAATTAAGTTGGAGTTAGCGTGGCTAAAATAAATGTAACTGACGGAAATGTTACGGCGTTTTTTCTAATAGTATCTACGATGATAAATCATGAAATGAACATGCATACATTTCATGAAACTCACGCCTAGATGCTGGAGAACTAGGCAGAAACCAGGGTGCATGGAAAAAAAGTATTATTGAAGTCTTCATGATCCACCAATTCAAGATAATTATTTGGTGAATAATCAAAAGCAAAATGTTTTGTACTGAAATAGTTAAATAATTTTCTGGAATTGTTCGAATCTAAATTCGTCGCGCAGATTTAAACATCAAAACGAGTTACCATGATCACGGGAATACGTTAATAATTTATCGCGGGAGAATAAGGTAATTACTCGTAAATCTACCTAATAAAAGATTTTCTCTCGATGGCGCAATGCTAAAGTAGTCGAGCAACAAATCGAAGTTTAGGCATATAATCTCTGGAGTGTAAACACAAAAAACAAAATTAACACAAACAAAAGTGGTATAAAAAGAGACGCGACAGACATCGAAGGTTAAACAGTAGCAAAATAAACAAACATGGCTTGTCGACACGATATTTTACACATTTTATTACAAGCTCATATTAGTTAACAATTAAGAGTTTTATGCAAAAAAAAGTTTGCAAGCCTCCGGATTAAGGCGGTTTTGCACGAGGAAAGTTCCTCTCATGTATTGAGAAACCTAAAACTCGGCAATATTTTCAATGGGCCTGGGCACGGTACAATATTATTCGCATGATATTTTTTTATTAATTTTTACAATCAACATCACATACGAACCTACACCTTTAAATCCATACACTCTATCCAATTACGTTAAGCTTGCTGCAAATATGAATATGAATTCGCTAGTCAAATCTCATGCTATGAGAATCTGGGAAGCGTGCAATTTAATGAACTGCGTTGCGTCTGTAATAAAGGCGGATATGCTGTCGACTGAACCATTTGCTACTGGTAACAGGTAAAATCGACAGAACGTAAACTTTTATTTACTTGCACGTTACTCCATTAAGTTACGGGAACAAAATGACAAAAAATTACCACGTCCGAAAGTACGAGTATTTTGTTTCCCTTCGTTGTCTAAGACTCCAACAACTTAGCTAAGCTTGCGAGAATTTATACTTTACTGAACGAAAATACACAGACAATTTGTAACCAATAAAGTATCTTTATGTAATGGACCCTTGGATGTTGGATATTGGAATTTATCCACAATAATTCGCACATAATATATTCTGAAGACTTTATGCACTCAACAAGATTTCCATAAACGTGGCCTAATACCTATTGATATCGCCAAACGATTGGCTGCTTATGTCAATGATTTTGTGGTCACCTAGTTACATTTAGCTTATAATAAAATATTAAAACTAGTTTTTGAGAAACCTAAAAACTGTTCGATAGTCGCTCTTATGTTGAGCTCGATAAAAGCTATTTATAGTTGCTTTATCGATGAGGGTCCTTAAAGCATGAGCGGATCTTTCTATAAAGCCTCTACATAAAATGCATATAGGGTGAATCAAGATAGCCTTTCTTCCCGAAAAAGATACCACTACGAACCACTACGAACACACAAAGTGACCCTATTACTAAACATAAGTATGACGCACTTCGGTCTGACTGATCTATAAAGGAATTGTACAATTTAATACATAAAAATAAAAAAAAATATCTCTTGAATAAGATATTAGAGAATTTTCTTTCCTGACAAATAATAAAAATTCATAAAAAGCGAAAATAAGGATCCTCATGTGTACTTAAAAGAGTAGTAGAACCGGGGGGTTCTACTCGTTAATATGAATAAATTTCACTAGTCTCTAAATTTTTCTCTACAATTTTTTCATCCTATTTCAAATAGTGAAAATTATTTTGAATAATTTGACTAGTAGAACCTCCCCATTTTTACATAGATTCGGAATTTTGCTACTCCCTGTATAAGAACGTCGTGTACATATCTACTACTTTGTGCCTCATACGACTATCGAGCACATTGGAAATGAATCGAGTCATAAATGTCACGTGAAAAATGTCGTTCTAAATTTTTGTTTTTTTTTTTCAAAAAGGTTAGGCTACAGGGCAAACCCTTAAGCCGATTGTCTTTGTTTTAAGCTCAAATTGTAGCTGAGTAAATTGTCCAGAGGAACTTTTCTCAATTTTTTGATATCATTCCTAATTTCCAAAATATCGAGTGCCAAAATCAAAAATTCGGATAAAATGGAAAATTTTTTTTTCACTGTTTCGCCCATAATTTTTTTCGTTTCTGACTTTCTCGGATAATTCTTTTGGCACCTTACAGCTCTTATAAATACGCGTCTTTTGAGTTTTTTTTTAATATCATATCTTTACAACTCTTTGAGATATAAGGGGATCGCACTTTTTCGTGAACTCGGAGCCTACACGAAAAGACATTTCCAATGTTAAAAGTGTCTATACACTCAATCATGTTATTAGTGATAAGTGATATTTTAGGACCCAAGGCCGTGAACCTTAGGCAAAAAACCTAGGACTAGATAGCATTAACGCCAATAACGCTTTTTTGGCATAAACACTATCTAGGCATAGGTTTGTAATCGTAGATTCTTTGTCGTGGGTCCTAAAAATGAGTGGTAACATGATTGAGAGATTGTACTGACACTTCTTGCAAATACGATCAATAAAAAAAGATATAATACTTATTTTTCATTGGTGGCGCTAGTTAGCCCACTGGATCCCCTTAAGTTACAATTCTTTACTAATACTGCTAATACCACGGAGTTAATACGAAAGTATTTATTTATAGTCCAACAGCATAACCTTTAAGGCATTTACGTCTTTGTTTCCGATAACGGCAAACAAAATGTTCCACATCTTAACACCTTGTTCAAGGATCTCCTTAAAAGCATCTTATCTATTAAATGTCTTCATTACTATGCAAAGTAACATAATAAAAGCAACCTACGCGCATAAACATGCATTATTAATGGCTTTTTCCGAGTATTTGATTACTCTTAACATTTTTTATATGGCGCTACTTAAAAAATATACCTACGTGATGTGGCCTATCGTAAATATTCTCCGTGAATACTTCTTAGAGGTGGTAGCGTAGCGTATCGGTTAAACCGTCGCCGGAGTGGAAGGCCTAAGCTAATCTTGCAAATAGAAATAAAATAAATAACTACGCAGGAAAACATAGTGAGACAACCAGCGGCCATTGTGTTTCCTTAAGGTAAGAGGATGGTACGGGTGCTGGGCAAGCCCACTCCATCCAAAAGTATGCATCAGGAACTAGGGACTATACTGTCTGAACGCTTACATAACCTATCTAGTGTAGGTGTAACGTGCAACTAGACACTTTATTAATTACTAGCTGACTCGGTGAACATTTTTTTGCCATATTAATTAGCCTACGACCTAATCTCAGACCTACCATTATAAAAAAAATATCATAAAATTTGTAAAGCCGTTTCGGAGGAGTTCGATAACAAACATTGTGACACGAGATTTTTATATATTAGATTTAAGGTGAATCGACATCTATCGCCAGGTTGAATTGAATATATCTATCTACGGAATATCTAATACTTTTTTTTTGCAATTTCAAAGTGGTCCCCGAAGTAAAATTGGTTGGTATCTTCGGGAAGATAAGTGGATTTATCGTATTTATACTGTAAGTGTGTCCACACTTTATTTCCACCAATATAAATTTACGTACCTAGTGGCGAGTTAAGGGAAGTTAAGTCGTAGCAGAACCACTAGCGTATCTGGTTATTAGTTATACCAGGTTTCTTGTGAAAATGCCATGCCGGGACTTGAACCCGCGACTTCTGTCTAACCGTGCCAGCGCTCTCCCAACTGAGTTAATGGGCAAGTGCAGGCATCAGCGAAATTTCGAGCCTCTTTACAAACTTCTCTGTATTACGTACAGGCAGCGACATCTGGCCGAAGTAATTTACATCACTTGCCCCGAGTAACCCACTTTGCAGTTAGATTTTTACATCGGAATGATATCGCTGTACCTACATAATTATATTCTTTTTGTGTCTTCAGCACTGGTTAGTGTATCAAAAAAAAATATAATCAGTATAAAAATATAAAATAGGAATTTCAAAACCTTTAATCGCATTAAAAATGTGATAAAAGGTTTTGGAAAGTTATGCTCTACGAATTTTTGGTTCAAGTCTCGGCATGGGTGGAATTTTTAGCCTCTAAATAGGTTTTTAAAATTTTTATACCGATACAAAGAACACATTTTCTAGTATTACTTTTGCATATAACTTCAAAATGTTTGTTGGATTTTTGTAATTAAAATGAAACGTTATCGGCATTCTTAGGTTGACAGAACAGTAGGAGATTACTTGCTACCACTTTTGCTTTCCGCATAGCGGAAGATGCTTTACCGATTCCACTGTCAGGCAATATTTCACAAGCTAGAAATAACCCCCCAAACATAGAATAACACAATTAACGAACGCTTAATTCATCTAATCTGATCACATAATCTGAGAAAACGTTTATCAAAGTACACTTAGCAAGGCGGCGTTTTACATTGGGTCTTGGAATCTGATTCCATTTTGAACAAAATGGCTATAAATTTCATTTCAATGTTGCTGTTCTCAAAAATGCGTCTAAAACAATCAAAGGATATAATTAATTCATAAAGTAATTGACAGATTTAGTAAATTGCTTTGATCCATTTTAAGTAAGTAAGATATCGTCAATTACCCGAATTAGACAATAATATGACAGTTAGTTTTGAAAGCTAAACACAGAAAAATAGACTTTATATTCAGTTATGGAAAGATTACCTAAGCCAGCCATTACAGATTTTCAGTCCCTGTCCCTATATTACGCGCACCAAATCCTGAGCGAGTCCAATAGTGTAACTGTCAAATTCCGTACTAATAGGGGCAGCATTTAGTGGTACTACTTTTATGGCGCTACTTTTAAGTGATAAAGCTTTCCCTGTCGAATCATCCGATCATTTTATTCAATTATTCACCGCTCCTACTTTAATTAGAATCAAATCGTGAGATCCTATCTGTGTACTAGTAACGCGCGTGTCGGTGTTGGAAATAAATCAAATTGGTGGGTAATTGAAAACGTCGACTAATAGCCTATTAATTAGACTTAAGTGTGATTTAACGAATCACCTGTCGAGCTCTATAAAGTGTTGAGCTTTGAAGTATAGCGATGGGATCTACCTCGAGAGATTTTGTTGGAATTTTCTATTTGAATTGAAAGAAGAAGATACATAAAGGAAGTTTCGTAATTTTTTTGTAACGTCATAAATTCCCAATGTACTTATAGAGCTGTGTCAGTTTCATTATGACACACATATCGGTATCTGTTGCAATTAAAGTTCAAATTGTAGGATCAGAAATGAAATTTGTTTTTTTATAAAATTTTGGTAGGTACTGAAGATATCTCTTAAACGCACGATAATTATTCATTTCATTCCGATGGAAACACAGGTGAAATAGATTTTATTGATTTAAGACCAATTTTTCCATCACCCAGGGCCGAATTTCATAGAACTACAATTCGTAGTTTATTATGACAATTCGATGTAAATTGTGCAGCAGACTTACTTACTTGTTAATCTGTGGGTGAAACTACATGCAATGTACATTGAATTGTCATAGTAAACCATGAATCATCATCATCAACCCATTATGTCCCCACTGAGGGGCACGGGTCTCTTCCCTAAGGAAGGTACAGGCCATACTCCACCACGGGGGCCAAGTCCGGATTGGTGGAGGCTTGTAGACTAGTGGCTCGTCTACTGTCAGAAGTTGTCAAGCCGCCCTAAGGCCTCTGACTTGGCTTAACGACTGCCATCTATCGACGGCAGCCGGCACCAACAGCTTAACGTGCCTTGCGAAGCACGGAACCGCTCGGAAAAATGCCACTAGCGTTAGGCATAGACGGCGACCCATCCATGCACTGAACGCGCCCTGTGTTGCTTAACCTTCGTGATCGTTTAAGATCACTCAGGCAGCCGGGGCTACGAGCTATTGAACCATGAATAATTGTAGTTTATTGAAACAGGCCCCTGGTAGTTTTTTTTATCTAGTAAGCCCACACAGCACTGTTCGATTTTCAATTTTAACCGAATAACGCGTGCGTGTCTTAAATTAATAAAGTGAATAACTTTTCAACAGTTCCTTGACTCACAGAGCCACTTTCAATATTTTCAAGGCAAAATTTTTGACGGCACAGCAAAGTTTTTTAATATAGGCAATGGGAGCTTGTACCCCTGTTGCTTAACAAACATTACACAAAATAATCAGCTTTCCATGCACAAAGAGTTTTTAGGAGAAACGAAATAAAAATAGATAATGTTTTGTTTAATTTTCAATGAAAAATACTATGAAATTTAAGCCCGAAGATCCAGTGTGTGTCTCCACGGTGATCTCCGGGCTTATATAAATGTTTGTGACCCCATTTAATATGTTAAAGCTGTGACTGTATCTGTTCAAGTATATAGTTTAATTGATCCTAATGAGGCCGAATAAATCAATTAAATACGGCAACCTCCATTCTTGGGGACAACTGATTGGACCACCAGTGTAGATTTATATTTAACCGGACATGCTTTAGAATAAATCTTACTTTGTACAAGAAGCAGCCGCACGAATCGACCATTTTATTGTGGCATTTAATTTACTCGGACGAAGTTAATTAAAGACACATTCCAGATAAGAGTTTCTTATTTCTATTTGGATCATATCACAATGCAATAAATTAATAACGTAATCTCTGACTATATATCCAGCCCTCTTCCCTGTCACGCCATCCCTCTTGGTCCTCAGCCAAATTCAATCCATGAATGGAGTCCAATGCTGCATAGGCCTCTTATCACATCATCACACCAGCCTCCTCGGTGCCCTGCCTTAGTAATATCATCTACCCAATCGGGTCTCTGGTCTACCTACCCATCGTTTACCCAACCCCGACCACCGCTCTGTGACCGTCACCAATCATCCTGTCACCTTACCAAATGCCCATCTCCACTTGGTTATTCGCGTGCCTACATCCTCGACTCAGTTTTTTTTATGAATCTTTGACTGGGGTCGAAGTATTGTGTTATTTTAGTGTTCCGTACTCGAAGAGCGCCAAAGGGACCCTATTACTAAACCTACGCTGTCCGATCGTCTGTCCATCTGTCTGACATTTAAATGGTGGTATCTCTTGAACCAGTTAGACTAGGGCAGTAAAGGAGTGACGACGGTGAGCTGGACAACGTTTAATGGATAGACCAACAGTCTGATGATCATACGATGTGGTGAAGTTGACAGAGTGCCCGCAGATTCGGAAGGGACCGCAAATAATTGCATGATGGAGAAAAGGCCTATACCTACCAACAGAGAGAGGTGGGCTGAAAATTATGACGACGATGATTATGATTGAACCATAATACGTAGCCAGTAGAAATATTTACAAGATTTGTGTTATTTGTTGCTATCAGAATATGCCCAGAAAATAGTAATAAAAATTCAAAATTTAAGGGGTGTTTAAGGTAAAGGTAAGGGGTTTTACAAGAAACGTGAGTTTTTTGTTTTTATTTTATCGTAAAGACACTGTCAATTTAGGTGTGATTATAGAGCACTTCCTATATCATAACAAAAAATAATAAAAAACACAAATTTGAATTAAAAAAGTTTAGCAAATACTTAGAAACGATAATAAAATTAGAAATGTTGAGCAATTATCAACAAAGCGAACAAACTTAATTTTATCTGCTTACATCTCACTATCATCTGGGTTAATTAAAATAAGAGACAAAAAGCAGAGTCACTTACGAAAGTCAGGAACGTCGCAAATAGACCGGAAGTCAGCATGTTGCATACACCACACAAAGATAAAGTTTTGTCACAAAGTTATTCCATCAGATAACACTTTACTAGAGCGAGATTATCCAACAAATTTTCAGTTCATCCATTGCTCCATTAGTTTCAACAGTCTATATAAGTTACTGTTTACGAAAATAAATTCGTTCAATAGTTTGATAGACACATTCAAATATCTAAAGAAAGAAATTGATCAAATTTTAATGACGTTCTCTGTGCAATAAAAAAATAACATAATACTAAATCAGGCAGTGAATAAATGACTGTCTGTACTCTGTGCAGTCTACAAAGTAGGCATAAATAGCAAAAATCCCTCAACATATAAATCCTAAAGATCAAGCAGTCTAGACAAGCTAAACAATGTATCAATGGTAACAGATGAAGACAGACAATCCAAGACTTCAGTTTATGACCAACCAATGTGACCGTGTAACATTTCATCAATCTCCCATCATCCCAGTAAACCGTGACCCTGAATTTCGCAAATGCGCTCTTCTCAATGCTCGCAATGTTTTGGTTGTAAATCATACAGAAGGTTAAACTCCTATTTACATTCCGTTAGGCCTGAAAATGCTCTAACCTATTCAGAGGATTGCAAATAGCTAACTAACCCTGCGTGAGTGTTTGTATGTTTTGATGTCAGATACATTTTATCCCAATCCTAAGCTAAGGCAGTTGGGAGTGCAGCTAGTATTATAAATGTTAATGTTTTTATACATAATACATACAGGGTGTAATACACTCGTCAATACAAACAACTTTTACTAAGCTGACAACTTAGAAATCAGGTGGTTCATTCTACATTATGACTATGAATTCGTCACCGTATTTTAAGGGGCCATTCTCACCATGGTTTAGAATCATATGATGCAAGTTTTAAAAAAAAATTCGAGTCAAAAGAAAATTGTTTTTTACCCAAAACTACTTCTCTTAAGTAAACGCAAACAATATCAGGATGAAAAGTGATAAAAATCCAAAAGCACTATGTTTTGAGCGTCTTATGTTCTTCGCCGGCCAACTTAATTGTTTTTTTAAGTAGTTGTTTACGCATATTGGACGTCAGATTCTTAAGCATTTAACATATTAGAAAACGTTTTTCAACGTTACGGTACTTCCTACCATTTCGAATTTCGATTCACAGTTTGGAGCCAAAGGTCGGAAATCACGAATATTTTCAAATGTGTTTTACCATTACTGATAAGATAAATAAAATTATTATGCAGTTTTTCACAATGAAAAGAACATTCCCTCAAAATACGGTGAACGAATTCAAAGTTATGCTGTAGAGTGGTAACTCTTACGACTCTACGACTTACGACATTAAAAGGTATGGAATAGCTGATATCTTTCTCTATATTTCGAAGTTTTTTTACATAGCAAAAGTTGTTCGTTTTGACAAGCAGAACCTCTTTTTTCGGATGTTTATGAAGACTAGCTGTATGTAAGTACATATTTTCGACAATATTTATTTCAATTCAAAAGCCCAAATTTCACCGCCTTAAATTCACGAAAATCCTGCTGGCAAAATGTGATGTGTCTAGCTTTGGTTGTTTTAGTGGGATCTACTTTATATATATAAGACCACTAGTTTTAAAAATGTCCCTCTTATCTTATAGAGCCCTACCTAGCTGTTGTGTGTGGATGTGGATATTTGAGTGGCAATCACAGAAAGAGCAAACGCTAAAATCACAAGCACACTCCTTTATTTTTCTATTATTGTATTTAAGCATGTTTGTTTGTGGCAATAAATCATTCATTCATTCATTCACATAAAAAGCGAAGCGATTTTTTTTTGTTTGGCATACAGAGAGACCATGCCCTGGATTATGACAGTGAATATTTTTTATGAGTATCCCGCGCGACCTAAATTGCGGACATAGCTACTAAGTTTATAAATAACTAGCTTTTGCTCGTGACATCGTCCACGTGGATTATCTTTGTAAAAAAAATAGTTTAAGTCTTATATCTCCAGCTTTCATTAGCATACCTAGCGATATAATATGTGTTGTGTATCAGTCTTTAATCAGGGTCCCCATGCTTACTGGAAATCCTTTCACTATTCTGGCAAAATAAGATTGTCATCGATATCCAATCCTGGTTTAAATCTGTTCATAAGCTTTTAAACACAAGTAGTTTAATTTCAATCAGTCCAGTATTTTTTGCGTGATGATTGAACAAACAACAGACAAGACAAAAAAAACTGTTATTTAAGTAATGTTCACCGAAACGACATTTTTTTTTATGTAGCCTTTATGCGTCACACTGCAGCGCGCAGAGAGAGTATGGGCTTAATTACTACGCGTGTCCACCGCGTACATTAAATGTAAAAAAACAAAGTAACAAACAAACAAACAATGAGAAGTCGGCGTTCTACTGCTCCGCTACCACGGCTCCGTATCGTCTACTAAACTTTATTTTGTTGACATATTTTCACATTGCTGACTCACTTCTGTTACAGTTTTATAATATTGTAGAAGTTTAATTTAAAGATGCTATAACGAAATGCTGCACTCGAATTTCAGCAGAGAGAAGCGTGTGTGGCAATAAATATTAATTCAACTGAAATTCGTGTTCAGGCTCCCGATTTCATATTAGCAGTTTTTAATGTGCAAAAAGCGGAGTGAGCCAAAAGTGCAATTCTCACACTTCCCAAATAACTTCAGTTGCAACGGACGCAATTTAAACCCATCACAGCAGTTTAGAGACGAGCCAACGATCTCACCCCGACTTTTAGCACCCTCGTTGCGGATTTAAACGTATAAACAAGTACTTTACTGTTAATCACTGAGAGCAAATACAGACTTTGATCTCGTAAGCGCATCAGGTCTTCCAGCGAATCTACACCGGAGCTAAATGGCGCAACTGTTTGATTCGGATATCTTTATTATAAGAGCAACTTTGTGAAATCTCCATCTGAATAGGCCAGGATTTCGCCCACGCATTGGCGAGTCTTATTGAGAAAAGCGTATCTTACCCTGTTGTGGTTGTCATATTTGAATGCATTAGGACGATTTGGTAGAAAGGGACATTTTCGCAGCGGGGGGGCGCGGTGCCAATAATTTCATGTGATTGACGGCTCTGTTGTTATGACACTGATATTTTGTGCGGAGTCGTAAATAACTCAGTTGCGTTTAGATCATTCGTTGGTAGACCTAAAGATTGGTTTGGCACCATAGATTCGCTGTACAACGTAGCGGACTACCTCGTTGGTCTAGCCGTTGAGGCGCGTAGCTACCAAAGCAGAGCTCCTGGGTTTGATTCCCACTGGGGGCCGCCGTACATTGGCCTCAGTCTGGGTATACTTTGATGTTTGTAACGACCTTGCCTGGTTACCATAGCACAGGGTATCTTAGTTTGGGACCAGGTCGAGTGAATGTATTGTGTGGAAGTTATTATTATTGTTATTTATGTGAGTGACTATTATTGCCAGTCTTCTCGGCAATAAGTTGAATGCTAAGCTAGCTGTACGAAAAGAGTTTTTAAGTTTAAAGTTGGATATACAATAGACCTCCCACCCCCAGGCGTACAGCCGAACGTTTTGGCTTACGAGTAGACTTGACAATCGGCCGATTAGAGGTCATAGTTGACCTCACAACTTGCACGTAACGCCTTATTATGTATGAAGCGTTTGTGAATATTTGAGTTATGTTGTAAAATATTTTTTTATGTACGTGTTCTTGTAAGGATGTACCCTACAAGAACACGTTCAAAATTTAAAGAAAAACCTGAATCGAATGAGGTTTTTGTTATTAGAGTAACTTTATTTTCTTGTGACCACGAAAACCCCTAAAATAATATTTTTATTTAAGTTTTTGAATTTTATTGTTGTAAGTAAGACGCAAGTTTCCCATTGAGAAGCCTTCAATATATATAAATTTTTCAGTTATAACGACAAAGTGCCTTAATGAGGAACTTGCGTCTAACTTAGATTGGAGTGACATTACTTTTATACCATACAAATCATATAAAACTTACAAAATATTTAAAAACAAAATAACAAAAATATTTTTTAGGGATTTTAGGAGTCACAAAAAATGCGAAAAATAAAGTTACTCTAACAACAAAAACCTCATTAGATTAAGTTTTTCTTTGAATTCTTAACGTTTTCTTGTAAGGGTGTACATTCATAAAACATTATTTTACGAGATAACCCAAATATTGATAAACGCTTCATGCATTATAAAGGCGTTTTGTGCAAGTTGTAACATCATAGTTTGAGCCCAATTTGTATGGAGTGTTTTTGTAACACATGACTTTATTGACTTTTCAACAGGTTATATTATGAAATTTATCTATTTGTCGTAGAGAAAACATTTTTAATGCAAGTTCTAAAAAACTTATTTTACGTTAGACCACAACGATATGACTGTGGAGTAGAGGCTACATATATTTCCACAGTAGAACGATAGCACGACAGTACTTCGACACAAGACTCATTCGCGCGCGACAAAGCGATAAGGAGTCGCACCATATTGCTTCATGTAGCGAGTAAGAGTGAGAAGGTGTGACTCTTTTAGTTTTGTCGCACACAACACGAGCGGCCATGGCACAAGGGCTAAATGTACAAAACTTTTCTTTTACATTTGCCTCATAAACAAAATAATTTATTTGTGCCAACAGCATCCAAAAAATTAGCTTTAGTTACAAAAAAGACAATCCAAAGTACATTTAACCGGCCATATAATACCCGTACGCTTACCACAAGCTAATCAAACGAAACGGCAATATAATATTTAGGAAACTGGTTCAAGTGTGCATGTGGACTACTGAACATGGCCTGACCTACCTCGTATATTAGCCACGGCTCGTAAAGAACTTGGCTGGGCCTCAGCCAACGAGTGTTTTCTGTACAATCGAGCGTGAAAGTGGTAAGCGAGTCATCAGCAGTTTTATTGGTGCAGTAAAAATTTTGACTGAAACTTTAATATTAATAGAAGACCGGCCAAGGCCGAAACCATATTACGTAGAAATATTACGAAAATTTAAAGTTCCTCTGAGAAAGTAAACGGGAATCTGGAAAATTGCCGAGATTGTGGTCAAAATCTCAATAGAACTGTATTTTCTGGAATAATTTGTCCGCTAAATATGAACCAATACATAAATATCGATAATAGTACGTGAATAAAGGAAGAATAAAAACATATGTTGCATAAAAATGTAGACTCAGTGTTTGAAGAACGTACTCTTAACTTGGAATATTTATTATAACAACACGACTTTACGCATAATGTATCATAAGAAAAAAATATTAAAATGTACTACTACTCATTAATATATTTGAAGAAAAATATATTAAAATACCTACTACGACATGGCAGCGACAATTTCATTAGTGCAACTCTACAATGTTTTTACTGCGAAGGACATCCGGATCTAAGAGTAGCATGTACGTCATATCATATTAGTGTAATTTAAACAGAAAAATCATACCAGTTTCAGCCACAATTTGACGTAAATATTCGCAAAACCTATTACAGGACACGCGTGCATACATTTTTGTCGATATTTCGTTCGATATTTTTTATGGCAACATTGAACAACATGGAGTCATTTTCGTAATGTCTGTACTTTCTACTCATTGAAAAAACATAGCCATTAATACTGTCAAATAAATATAACTGAATTTAGTTTACAAAACAAAGCATTACAAGTACGCTCAATCCTTACGATTACAATGGGCAATAATTCAAAAAAATATTAAGCTGAAATAAAAAAACCGTTTGGAGATTAAGCTTAACAAAATAAAAAAAATACTCAAAGATTTTTCTGTAGTTTTGTTTCAGAAATCATTGAAAAATTACAAAATAAAAAAAAAAGCCGGTGCGTGGCACCTACGTCTTTGCCTTTGTCAGCCAAAAAAAAATTCAAATGTCAACAATTTTTTTATAGTTTGTGGTATATTGAATCAAATTTTCATCTATGAACGAAAGGTGAAAGAAAAAATGTTAGCTAGCACGATCTATTCGAATCAACAAACAGACAACACAGATTATTATCTTGCACGACATGAAAATGACAAGGGTAATTTTTTTTGAGTTACGGCAAAGATAGAGGCAAAGCTTATGTTTTTTGTTGCCTTCTAGCCTACGTCACTTCTGGCCGTAAAAAATCAACTTTAAAACTTAAAAATAACTATTATTTTCAAATATATACAAGAAATGAAAAAATACGTGTCCCTATTTTTCTGTAATAAAATCATAGAGCTTTATTTTTGCACCATTGTCATATTACTAAGGCGAAATAAGATGAAAAATGTAACAATCGCTATGTTAAATTTCATAGTCGTAAAATGTGTCCTTAAAAATTGACCTAAACGCAAACATAACAAGCTTGCTGACAGAATACTTTGTAAAGCGCCCCCCGTGGCTAATGCGTAGTTTACAACATACATCGTAAACTACGCAGAGTGCCTTCAGCGAGACAAGACATCATGAAATCATTCCTAGTACTGGCAGACAAGAGTTCATGGCTTAGTATTATGGGAGACGTGTATTGAACCTCGAATGCTAAATATTTTACAGACTAACGATGAAAATATGACGCTACGGCATCGAAGCTTGCTACGGAATTATCAAACACAAATAAAAGGAACTTGGGAATGATGAAAGCAATGACACTTTAAATCTGAATCGTAAAAAGGAATTTAATTAAAGAAAAATTTAATCTTAATACCCCAAAGTCAGTATTCCCACTCTACTCATGTTATGTATACAAATCTACACACGACACAAATAATCAAGAATACAAATTTTACATGAAAATGAAGACATCCTTCATCCTTTATTCGGGTTAAAAACGACATTAACACGGCTCCAATCTAAAGAGGATTGTATCCTTAATACATCGCACTCATTTATCATAGTAAAGTGGACGACCCAGGGACCCCGATTTTGTCGCGTGTCGCCACTAAATATTTCAATTATTGTTATTATGATGTAGCCGGTTTTGTGCCGCCTTTACGGCGTTAAAGACTAGCGTTTAATTGGATATAATTTATGGAAAACCAAGCAGTTTAGATTTATATTTATGTATGAATCTCATATGTACAATCTGCCTCACCGAGAGTTTGAAATGGAATGTTCGCACTTGTATATACGCCGCATAAGTGTGGGACTCGAAGTGTTAACTTTTCCTTTTGTAGAGATCCTATTTTGCGTATTTGATTTGTATTAGAACCTTTGAACTGCTATAAATTGCAGTATTAAATCGCCGTTTGTGCATTGATGATGAACACCGTACTACTTATCGTAGAGCGTTAATTAAAACTATCAAATACGATTCGCTTTCATGTTTCCTCATTTGTACTTTTTTAATTAACTCACATTCTATCCATTTAAAAAAGTACCGTTGCGACTCTGGTACCTACCTGTACAAAAATTATCGTAAGTGTGCACACACGACATCACACAAATCTTTAATCTGACTAAACATTATGCCGCTGTCAAGGCAAACAATAATATAAACTATAGGTTAAAGAGAGGTCCCGGTTAACAAAATACATGCTGGTCTGGTAAGTAAGAAATTAAACATGTCAGAAGTTTTAGAAGTTGTCGAGGACGTAATAATGAAATTATTTTCCAGTTTTACATTTCCCTCCCTTTTCAATTCTCTCCGGCGCAGAGTATGAGACTAAGGATTTTCCATACCTCACTACCCGTAGCAGGTGAAAGTAGTTCTGTCTACCTAAACCTAGTATTCCACCTAGAATGCCTAAGTTTCCAGATGGAATTCATCCATCTGTGGTCTGCCATCAATAAAATTCTGCCCGCGCCCAGGTCAAGCTGACATCGCCCTGATGAGCTGTTGATTGATCGCCCCAGCTTTCATCGACTGACAGCGTCTGTCACATTGTTTGTCCACGCTATGATATATCGTTCGTAGACGAGACTTACAATATTTTGTTAGATTTCTTCAATTGACTTCTTTTTTATCACTATAATTATGTACGTGTTTTATTTATTCAAGAAGGCTAGATAGCTGACATTCTTAAACAACATTAACAAAATATGGGGACTAGTCGGGAAAAACATCACCAAATTTAATTAAGGGACAGGGGGGCCCGGGTTCAATGAAAATCTCAAATCTCGTGAATCTCTAGAGAATATCGTAAAATGTCCGTTCTAGAGTTGTATTTTGTAAAATTTACCATTATTACCGTGATTGCCTGGGGTCTCTCCTAAATGTCACCAAGGGGATGAAGGGTCTGAATTGCTCATGCAAAACACAGCCAGAAAGATGGAGAAAAAAATATTGAGCCTCTTAGGATAAACATTGGTTATCTATTTAACAATCATCAACAGTGAGTCAGAAAACATTTTTTAAGTAGGTGCCAAATAAATTAGTGTGTGGTCCAAAAAGAACGGCGTGACAAATTTAAAAGCTGGCGAATCGCAATGAACAGCCATCTTGTAATTGAAACATTTCTTGTCTAGACAATAGGGTTGTCAAAAAACATCGTTAAAATTCATCTGGCTTTGACACACTAATGTAGGTTACTTATTCTTTATCACCGGAACAATGCACCTCGTAATGACAAAATTTCAGGAACGACAATGCTAAAGAAGCCTTCTTTGCCATTATTGCTAGATGATAATAATAATAATAACCTCTACACAACACAATTACTTGTCATAGTACCAAGCTAAGATACCCTGTATCCTGTGCTGCTGTAACCAGGCAAGGACATCGCAAACATAGAAATACACCCAGACGCCACTTTTTTTACAAATCAGTAGGACAAAGATAAAGAGGGAAGATGAAGGACTCTTCCCTTTCACTTTTCGGATTACATACTTCTAGCATACAAGATAAAAAAAATACATTTTATTGAGAGATATTGTCACAACCCTACGGTGCTCAATGCTCATTGACTAGTTTCGACAAAGAGTGATTTGCAAAAAGCTCAAGTGTTCTTAATCGCGGCTAATACCATGTCTCGAAAACATAATCTTGATTGTCAGTGATATTCGTACCACTCAATTGGGCGTGCCACTAATTTTTTCCTTTGGCTTCATCCTTATACATTAGTCTCCACACCCACAAAGCCACATCGCAGGTCTCCAATATGGCCACCTAGCAATAAAAAGACTTTGAAATAAAGTGTTTTTATATTAAAAAATAACGAAAGATTTGTGAAATGGAACGAAAAATCTCAATCATAAGCAGCCTATATACGTCTCACTGTAGGGCACAAGCCTTCTCACAGAGAGAAAGTTTGGGCCTAATCACTACCCGTGCCCACCGCGGACTGGCGATTTCAAGCGCTGAGGTATGCGAATAGATCAGACACTCAGGTTTCCTCACGATGTTTTCCTTCATGGTTAGCGAGTGGTATTGCTACTATAAATTCACAAATATACATAACTTAGAAAACAAAGTCATAGGTACATTCCGGCAATGAAACCGCGGTTTCTGGCTCCTGAGTCCAATGTTCTACCCACTAGGATACCACCGCTCTTGGTCACGCTATGGCCACGTACAACACTTTGAAATAATGCGTTTTTAAGGTAAAAATAACGAACGATTAATGAAATGGTACGAAAAATCTCAATATGATCATATAAACCTTGAGAGTCACAAAATAGCTTTAGAATGCAGTCGAGTTTAGTCGAACATTAAATTGTCTGTGCTAGCTTTGTTTCACTACTTATCTATTGATCTAGTAAGTTTTAATAAAATTTACGTCCGATAAGCTAAAAGAACCTTGGATTAACCTTAAAAGCTTCTCCGTAATACAGAAGGGAAGAAGAAAGACACATACAGAGTTGGTATGTATTTTTGTACCACACCCACTCAGAAAATGTCTCATTGCTCGTTCATAAACGGGTTACAAAGTTCGACATTTCTCACTTATAAATGTGCGGCGGAAAAAAATACGTGGAATTTCGTTCCAAATCCATTCCTGCCCTGCTAGCGATCTTTTGTTTTTTTAGCAGAGAACATAAAAAATACAAACGTCAAATCTCAAAACGGTTTTATGCCAAATAAAAAGGAGGTGGGAATTTTTTTGGTATTCGCTTTTCAATGAAACTAGGCTGCAACCTTTTTCTGCATACATACACATACATACATACATAAACTCACGCCTATATCCCAGAGGGGTAGGCAGAGGGACTGCCACTTGCCACGATCCTGACAGATTACTTTCGCTTCCTCAACATTCGTTGAATGCACGCACGCCGGTTTCGGATACTTTTTATCTTGCCCTTTGCTAATATATCCACTATTTGGTCGAAGTATGTCCGTCTGGGACATCCCTTACCGGCCCTTCCACACACAGTCGCTCGATATATTTGTTTTGTCAATCTTTCTTCCTTCATCCTCTCCACATGTCCAAACCAACGCAACATTCCTTTCTCAATTCTAGTCACTACATCCTCTTTCAGTCCACAACGTTCACTAAACAAACTATTGCGTATCCTGTCATTCAAAGTAACACCAGACATATTATTATTATTATTATACTTTATTGCACACAAGACATTTAACAGGACATTACATAAGAAATTACATGTACAAAGGCGAGCTTATCTCTGTAAGAGATTTCTTCCAGCAAACCTTCTCAAGGACCTCATTTCTACTGCATTAATCCTACTTTCTCGCTTCTTTTGCCATACCCAAGTCTCGCTACCATACATAAGTATTGGGATCAGCACTCCATTATGGATAGCCAATCTAGCCCTTTTGGAGATGTTTGGGCTACTTACTAAGGAGTGCAAGGCACCGTTTACACAATTTCCCGCTTTTACTCTTCTATATAGAAATATAGAAATATCACCTTCACACTTTCCATCCGTCGTAAAGAGGCTTCCCAAATAGACAAATTATTTCACCCTTTCACCATGTTTTTGAACACCATTACTTTCGTCTTACTCGATGTGAGTAAGAATGTTCATTCCCTTTTCTGCACCACGAAAAAAAAACAAGCGCGGCAATTTCTTTATTGGCAATGTTTTGTTAAATTTGGTTTTTTACTAAATTGAGAATTTAACAGCACGCTTTTAATTTTAAATATGTAATAATTTTATTTTCGTGGTATGTGTAGTATAAAAAGCACTTTGTATCAGTTTTCTCCCCTCGGTGTACAAAGTGCAGTGTGTGTTGTTCTCCCCTTCTTTGGAGTTATATTTCATTTTTCCTTCTTAGGAAAGAGTCAATTTTAAAAAAGAGACAAAGTAAAGAGATAGCAAGTTAAAAAAGAGACGAGTTTGGAAAGGGTCGAGTTTAAGAAAATGTCAAAGTCGTCCGGAGGGTTGAAGTTGTAACTGCTGTCAAATTACCTTTTCAACGACGTTGTCTTTATAAATATCTCTACAAACAAGTTTTTCGATGTCTATATGTACGTGACAACTATTTGACTAAATATAATCATGTTTAGTCAAGCAGATGTGTCGCATAGATAGACAAACATAATTTTGTACATTTGTATTGTAGTCTGGATGAGTCATGTTTGTGAACACATTCATACAGTACAAAGATGCCGTTTTTAAAGGTCTAACGGCTTGGGAATTACGATCTTCCGAGAACAATAATGCCAAAATGTTTTTGGTGACTACCTACTTCCTCGAGAAGTACTTGCCTACTTCTATCGTTTTATAGTTCCATTGAAATTGTTGGATGACTCAAAAACTCTCTCGTACAGTTGACAGCATATTTAATTTGGTGTTGTATTAAACTCTATGTAACTTTGTGGTTAGAATTTTCACTTAGCTTTTCCTGTAAACTAATAAATACATTACATTACATTACATAAACTGAAGCCCGTACACCCGAGAAGTAGACAGAGACCAGTGTTTGCCACAAACCTGACAGAGGAATTTGGGAAACTAATAATGAGGCCCTTTATACCTTTGTTTTTTCCTTAATATATTTTAAATTGTGTAATTAAAATGATTCTTCTCTAGATGTTAAAGTGCGTCACAACTTGACAAAACGTTTTTTGTTGTGTTTTATAATTTGACAACAATTCATCGACCTTAACATTTTAGTTTCCAAGTCGCCCTTAGCGTAACTGAATAGAGTGCACACGTGTACAAGTATTTGTGCTATCGACCAAGCATACTCTCAATTTAACTTTTACATTTTTATTGCAATATCGCCCGTAACTACACCGAATAGAGGGCACGCATGTTAATTTTTATACGCTGTTCATCGTTTGTGCAGTTTATTCGGTATAGTAGAGAGGACTTCGATTTTTACTAGTGTGCAATCTACCCAGTTACATCATGGATGATTTGGCTCCGAAAATGTAAAGGTTTGCGACAAACCTATACCGAGATTGATTGGGAAAACCTGAAAGAAAACATTTACTTAACCTGCCACAGACAACAAGAACGATTTGTACGCTTATACTACAGAAGATGACAGAGGAGAAGAAGAAGGAAGACATTTATTATACCAACAAGATACATCACAGAAACAAAATAAGCAGATAAGTGACATAATATGCGCAACAACAGAAAGAAAACTAAATACACAAGATCTACCGAGGACTAACCCAGTGTAACTGTACGGTAGACGCATCAATCTTTATATTGTGCTCTCTACTCAGTTACGTTACGACCGACTTTGCAAGAAACATGTGAATAATGATCAACTATCGAGTTTACATGGAGGTGAACAATAGAGCTACCACCACAACAGTAACTTTAGTCGATTACAAACTGTTAGCCTCTACAGCAATACCCCGAGCGGGCGGGGCTCACTGCACACGGCATCTTCAACAGGTCATCCGAGGGCTGCCACAAACTTAACTTTACAAATTACGATATCGATACAAAAACGATTAAGATGAGGTTCTTACAGGATTTTTAATGCTGAATGGGAAACTTGCCTCGATGGTGTAATGAAATTGTATTTAATAAGAAAGACGTAGAAAACTCAAAAAAATTAATTAAACCATGAAAATATTTTTTTGTGTCTCGTCCTTTTAAAGATCTTGAAAAATATCAAATCAAATTACCCTAATAATAAATAATATTAGATTACCATTGAATTCTAAACGTTTTCTAACAAAGACGTAGACATAAAAACATTATTTTAGGAGGCAACTCAAATATTAATAAATGCTTATAAGCCGTTATGGGCACTATGTGACGTCATAGTTTAATGTTAAAACTTTTAGAAAACGACCGAATATAAAGTGCTCGGAAAGTCGCAACTAGCGAGTGAGTATGCAATTCTGCATATAACGTATGAAATAAATTTGTAAGGACCGCGGCAAAGCAGTGCCTCTACCCACCCCTAACACTTTCAAAACTTCGAACTGGTGGTATACTACAGACATTAAAATCACATCGGCTTGCCATTGACAATGTCTCATTTAGCACATCACCTTTATAATTGTTGGCATTGTCCAGTTGTTTACAAGTCAAGCTTGAGACGGATGTAATTTATTATTATTAATTAAATTCACGGACCTACCAAGAAAAGGTGAAACGCCTCTGGGCAGGTAGTAAGGTGGATTACAGTGTTCAAATTTTACCTCCATTTGCATGAAAAACTATTGGTTATAACAGTACCTAAGTACCAAGGAAAACATAACCTACATGGTTTTGCTTTTCTCGAACACAACCAAGTTAGTTATGTTTTTCGCAAAAGTCGTTCTGCAAAATTTCACGACAGAAACATGATGCCCAATTTTGATTTTGCCTAGACCTCGGGATATTGATTACCAAGCGTGTTATAAGGGAAACGGTATGAGTAAGAAACAAATTCTTATAAAATATTTAAAACATACAAAAACACGAAAGCTTCGAGCTTTCACTACAAAGAAAAACCAAAGGAGAATCACAATAAAACTCAAAAGTATCACAAGCAACAGAATACCGGCCACTGCACAAAACAAAACGTTTTCATAAGAAAATTCGAAATAGGAATTAGTTGGCGCACTTTTCCGAGTGTCAGATGGCGAATGCGCGTCGCGCGCCGCGTTTTCGTGAACTGGTGGCGATGGCGGTATGGCACGCGAGCTCCCGGCGGAAAACCAACGGACCTGCCTTAAGCTTCGGTCACACACAGCGACTAATCGCTGCGAAAACCTACTCGCCGCGAGTATTCGCTGTGTGTGACAGGCTATTCACTTCGATAGATTCAGTCGCCGCAAGTTGAAATCGCCGCGACTAGAATTGAGCATGAGCATGTTCGATTTTACTCGCTGCGGATGCGCACGTACGCTCGAAATTCTCGTATATAACTCGCTGTAGGTGACAGGCAGGCATCGAATTGTCGCTATGATTCGTGGCGAGTGCACTCGCAGCGATTAGTCGCTGTGTGTGACTGAAGATTAACATACAGAAGCCGCCTCGAGGCCAGCCTACATTGAGGGGATAGCTATAAGAAGATAACCTACGCGATAAAAATGTAAACTGTTCAAGATCCAGACCGATGCTTTGATAAAGGTCGATATGCTCTGGGCACAACAATTATGCGGCATAAATGACTTTTACTAATGAGTGAATATTAATATTCTCAATAATTCAGAAAACGCATCTCAGCGTAGGATTTTCACTTATCTCGTACCTAACATTAGACCTCTGCTGGGTCGAGTTTGCGGTCTCAACTAAAGCACAGAACCATATTCCCGATATTTTTTAGTGTGACACACTCCTAATACTAATGCAGCGGGCGGGCGGCCGACAGATCTCGAAGATTCAGTTTCGTAGAGCACCCACACAGAATCGAATGATTTATTCAATTAATCGACGTCACTCGATTAGCTCGAGTAAAACTAAAATAACTCAACTGCTATGATTAAAGCAAATTTAGTGCAAGTCGTCACTAGTCGGTTTTGTTTATTTACTAGATAAAATGTTAATTTAGCTTCTTCTTGAGACATAATTTTTCATGCGTATTAAAATTACTGAATTAATTCTATTCTTAATTTAAGTGACAGATAAATAATTACGTAGATTTGATTACAAATCCAGTTCAAACTATTTATCTAACCAGTGAAACATAAATCAATTCATAACCTAGGACTTAATCCCGAACCATTTATTATGCAAATATCAAAGAGCTTAGGGCAGAAGCTAGCCTTTAATTAAACTGTCCAAGAAATGGGTGCGAACTATTAATTAGAAAACACATTTCAAACTTGAAATGTTTGTGTAAATCTTGGGTATAAAATCAATAATCGGTAGAACGTCAGCTTTGGTATTGATTACGAAGTACACTATTCCTGACAGCATTTTTCTATAGCTTAGCTTAATTTAGAGTGTTCTAGTAGCTAATGCTTCACAAATGGCATATTATGGTTAGCCCTTAGATGATGATGTGTGACCACAGATTTTTATACACCTAGTTATACGCTTCGTTTAACTTGTAACGTTCATTAAGTCGCAGTTTCTGTGCTACTTTGAATTTTAAAAAAATTAGTATAGTTTGGTTTGGTATAAGTTACTTTTGCAATAGACTTTTACTTTGCAACTTATAGAGCTATAGTTTTTCATTGATTTTTTAAATAGTCTAATTCTGGTGGTTCTTTTGTTTTTGTTTTAGAGAATTCGCTATTCTTGTATTTTTTGTTTGTAAGCTTAATCAATTTAGCGCAAAAGAACAAATACACAATATGAAAATCGTACGTGCTTGAAAATCCACTGGAGCCACTTATAGTTCGTTCAGTAACACTATGGGGAATAAGTATTAAGTTTTAGGTAACGTTACTGTCATATTTTGTAGTGTCCAAATATCCATGATTGTCATAGAGTAACCACCTGATATAGCCTCCTCAGTTCTGACCTTGAAAATAACAATTGAAGACCATTGTTATTTTCAAGGTCAGGACTGAGGAGGTTAAAGCATATGGTATTGTACTTCTGTAAACAAAAAATACGTTATGTATAAAATACGTTATGCATTTTGGATCTGGGGCTATTATTCTTGGCATGAAGTGAGCCTGTCAATCTTAGTCTGCGAGATAGGTAAAGGGTAGGAATGCTTAAGTTTCTATTCCACTCCGCTTAATCCAACGCTGGAATTACACGCTCAATGAATTGCTACAGATTGGTTGGGCTCTTATGACCATAAAAGGGGGTTCCCTAAGTGGCTGGATAAATCACCTTGTCAATATTTTCACATTCAGTGTAGCTTTAAATAATTTGTACTTATTTGTAGGCAACTGCGAGCTTTCACAACAGAGGTAAATTAAATTTTACACAGATTTTTGATAGAACAAACTTTATAGAAAACGTTAAAGTATGAAAATTTATAGTAGCAATACCACTCGCTAACGGTGAAGGAAAATATCGTGAGGAAACCTGAGTGTCTGAGCTATACTACATACCTCAGCGCTTGAAATCGCCAATCCGCGGTGGGCACGCGTGGTGATTAAGCCCATACTCTCTCTCTGAGAGAAGGCCTGTGCCCTACAGTGGGATGTATATAGGCTGCTTACGATGATGAAAAGTTTAGTAATGGTAGATCATTCGCTTATCTTATTATTTTAAGTAATATCAGCTCCTATTATCAATTTTATAAATAATTTTTTTTATTCCGGAATCACTTGCAACTTACTTCTGGAATTAAGTTAATAATGTGTAGTGCTTACGAAAGTTTAGTGCAAAAAAGTATTTCTTCTTCAATTTCTGGTCTTCGTGTACACCTAGCGTGAGGTTGAATGTATTTCATTCACTTGTATATTAGACGTACATTTTAGTATATTTGACAGCTGATAAAACGTTACACTTTAGTGCCAAAGTCAGTACTAATGTAAGTAAGGTGAGTAAGTGAAGATCACTAATGTAAATGTCGATAGATAGATAGATAGATAGAATATTTTTTATTGCACACAGAGATTACATGTATGTCGATGTGATGTCGATTGAGTACTTAACTGATAATACTAATGATATGATACCCACATAAAAACAAAAAATATTGCGATGCATTTGAAGTTACTGACACACTCGAGAAATTTTTAGAGGATATTGAATAACTATGTAATAAAAATCGTCTTTTTCAAAACACTGCTTATACTGTGGATGTATTATAATTCATAATAGGATGATTCAACCAAAGGTTCAGGCTCTCTTGCCGTCCCATCCTTACCTTTGCTGCATCCTTTCGTGTCTCATCTCAAATTACCACCCTGAAGAGTCGCGTCGTCTCGCCTTCTATTAGAACTAACGTTGATTTGAGGTCGATAAACAGATCATGCTAAGCTACACCTGTTTCTAAAATACCCCCAGCCTCCAGGTCGCCCGCGGCGGTGGACTAATCGCGAGATCAGTGAGACGCCGGGCGGCGCCGGCGCCGACAGCTATTAGGAATTCTCCAGGCGTTGGCGCATGCGTACGGACGAGTATTTAGCTGCTTAGACATTGTTCGATAGAGGGGCTTTTCTTTGCGTGTTCGCGTTAGGAAATAGCTTAGATTTTTTCTCTCCATTGAACAGTCCATTCAGTCTAAATTTTGATTTATCAGCTAAACTGGTGAAAATGTCAATAAATGGAGAACTTGCACTAAAAAATGTTTTAATAGAATAGGAGAGTACACATTAATAGATAAGTAAGCGTGGTATTTATTTTTCTTTGCAACTTATTTTTTTTGTAATATAACCAGTCGAAAAGTCAATATAATCACGTGGTAAAACGCGCCATACAAATCGACCTTAGCCTATGACGTCACTCCATAACGTAACGCCTTATATGTATGAAGCGTTTATCAATATTTGAGTTATCTCGTAAAATAATGTTTTTATGCATGCACACGCTTATAAGAAAACATTCAGAATTCAATGACAAAACGAAAACTAATAATTTTTATGTTATTAGAGTAACTTTATTTTTCGCATATTTTGTGATCCCGAAACCCCCGAAAAAATATTTTTATTGTATTATTTTAAATTTTTTCCTAGGTCTTTATATGATTGCAATGCTACTTCAATCAACTTAGACCTAAGTTCCCCATTGCGCAATTCCTGAGATACCCCAATCAGAGTTTGCCCAACAACGTTTACTCTATAATTGTTATGTCAGATTTATATTTTCCGAAATATCAAGGTGATAAAATAAAAATTCGCGTTTTACGTGCCGTACCAATGTACGGCACGAAAAACATTCAGCGTTCAGCAAATCACTGTCCTGCATATAATAATATCCATCGTATGTAACAAATGTGGTTTTAAGCATTGTCTTTGAAATAGCGCCGCAGAAAAAAATATTGAAAGTTTTTTAAAGAAATGAAACGTCGTAGATCCAATGTTTTCGTAAGAGACAAACTCTAACGGACTCGTTTCAGGAATTGCGCATTTAAAGATGTTAAGGCTTTCATAAGCAGCCTATATACGTCCCACTGTAGGGCACAGGCCTTCTCTATGGGCTTGATCACCACGCGTGCCCACCGCGCATTGGCGATTTCAAGCGCTGAGGTATTGGAATAGCTCAGACACTCAGGTTTCCTCACGATGTTTTCCTCCACCTTCACGTTAAGGCGTTATTACAACTTTAATAGCGATGCCAAAACTGCTCTCAGGATAACCAGATACTAACCACCACCACCTACGTGTAGAGTAAATACGGTGACACTTTCTTAATTCTGCAATCGATTACAATATTAGGGTATTATTTACTTAACAAAGCAGCCTGAGGTCGAAGCTGCATCGCCGCCAAAGCTTATTTACGTATGTTACAGACTGCGCAATTGTTTGAACTGCCTACCGTTAAGGCGGAGCTTGAATTATCACTAAATTGAAATTACAAATATTTACTTATTTCAAACTTTATTGCCGGCTTCTGTATTTACCGCTCTTTATTTTCTTGAGAAATCTGAGGAGTCAGAACGCTGCTAAATTATTAGTATTTACTTAGTGATATCCTCAATTCAGAAACCGGCGGTTAATTAATCACACGATAGGAAGGTGACGCAAATGTATAGACTCATTGGCAGACGTAGGGTGACCACCACTGATAGACAATGATAGTTTAAACTTCATAATTCTAGTTGAACTTAGTTTGTTTCTAAACAGAGGATAGTACCATCATCATCAGCCATTTGACGCCCACTGCAGGACATAGGCCTTCGTCATGGTTTTCCAAGCTTCCCGGTCTTGTGCCGCCCTCATCCAGCGACTCAAGGTTAGTATGGACCAAATATAATATTTATAATAACTTTCACACAACACAATCACTTTTCCTAGTCCGAAACTAGGATACTCTGTGCTATGGCAACCAGTCAAGAACAGCACAAACATGGAAATACACACAGCCTGAGGCCATTTGTGGAAATGTACGGCGGCTCCCAGTCGGAATTGAACCCACGAAATAAGACAAAAATGTGCACTAGAAGACGCTTTGAATGCTAACAACTTTCATATTATTTTATCCTTGTAACAATGGACATAAGAATATTAAAGTTGATACTGAACTGATTAGGGGTAAAATAAAGCCCGGATAAAAAAAAAATACATATTTCAAGAGACCTAAGCCCAGTATCCAGAGGGATTATATTACAAAAGTTTATCATTTCCTCACAAATAAAAAGTGCAAAGTCCCACATAATGGCAACGACTAATAAAGAATAGAGCCAATTTAAAACAGAGAGCTACGCAAATTTCCTCGCAGAATAATAATTCGAGATGATTGAACTAATGAGAAAAAGTTTTTTCCAAACCCTTTTGTTCCATATTAAGCTCTTCGGCATAAACATCATTTAATGTTCGCAATTCCTATTGGGGCATAGAAAGTCTACAAGGGGCTGTAAATTGTAACACAGGTTCGTGGAAATACGTTTGCCCTTAACAAGTTAAAGGTTACCGCTACTTGGAGGTGTTAATAGTATTTATGGGATTTCTTCTTAAGTTTATCTGCAATAATCTGTATGCAAATTGTCTTTGATAGCTCACAAGCATGGAACAGCCCGTACACTCGACGCTGATTTGGCCATCGTGCGTTACTATTGAAAGCATTTATTTAATAAAATTTATTCTCAAGATTTATTTTTATTTTCCGATGCACTCTGAAGTTTTAATAAGTATAATGCCATTGCTTATGACCAGTGGTCGGAGTAGGTATATTGAATTAAGGTCACTGACATCAAACGTATATGTTAATATGGATACGCCTCCGAGTTTCCGGATTATTATGATAAAAATACCGAAACATCGAAATTATTACATGAAACTTAGATGTTAAAAGAAATAGCTTAAAATTAGAAAATATTGAAAAAATTATAGTTATTTATTTTAATTGTATAGAGACAGAAAATCAAAATGTAGAACTTGTAACCGATGAGGATTAAAAATAATTATTTTTAATAAAACTGTAATAATGATTATTTGTATTAACAATAAACAATTTTGTTTGCTTACATATGGTTTTTTATTTTATTACTCTATTTACCAAATTTTTGGAAACTCCGGTACATTCCGGAAGAAATGCATGTCCATGTTATGATATCATGACGCAAGTATCTAAAATCAATATACCTACTCCGACCACTGCTTATGACTAAAGCGTTAACTAAGTCGGTTTTTCTGACATAGCATTTAATTGTGGCACAATTTGGGCCAAGAGTAGAGGCGCATCGAGAATGGCGAGAAGGGATAAAGACTCGCGCCATTCCGCTTTCATTTGGTATAATATTTCTCCCTTTCCTTTAGAAAAGTTTCCTGTAGAAAAACCTACAGAAAAGCCTTTTTCAAGGCGTGCAGAATGATTTACACACTTGCACTGGCGTACATTTCACGATTACTTTTCAGTTTATTTTTAACCGACTTCAAAAAGGAGGTGGTTCGCCTTTATGTATGGATGTTCAGCACCAATTCCTTAGTAGCGCATTGTCTAATTTCATTGATTCTTTTTTTAATAACTTCATTCCGGAATCACTTACTTGAGTTACTTACGAAAGTGTTAGTTCAAAGAATTTATCGACTTTTTACAACATATAATCGCAACTCGAGAAAGTAGTTTCCAACTTGGAATCTCACGAAATATAGTGTCAGCTCGTCTCTATTTGTGTCGAAAATACCGGCTATAACATCTAGTTCGAAAATATCTAGCATACCAGGCTTCGTACTCTATCTCGATACAAAGATTTAGCTGAGCCTGTTGTATGATATACTGAAGAAGAGTGAAATAAATATTGGACTGAAAGAGGATGTAGTATCTAGAATTGATGGAAGAAAGATTGACGTAAAAATATAATATATTGCACGAATGTGAGTGGATGCGCAAAAGTGGTACGTACCTTACTGAACGTCAGTGCCAGAGGCCACACAAAAGGCACGTGGGGCGGGGGCGCGAAAAAAACGCGACGCGTTATATCGAAATGCTGCTCTCGGCCCGTCTCTTCTATGTGGGCTTCGTCCCGCCCCCTTAGTACATTTTGTATGAAAGTGAATTGAATTAACGATGCGACTTTACCGCGCCCTCGCTCCACGTCCCTTCTGTGTGACCGCTGGCAGTAAGAGATGTATTACGCAGACATTCGTCGAGCAAATAGGGGATGTATTAGTAAAGAGCAAGATAAAAAAGTACCCGAAACACGAATATTGTGCGGGCATAAATGTTGATGAAACAAAAGAAGTTTGTCATGATCGTGGTATGTAACAAACTCTCGTCTCTGCCTACCCCTCCGGAGTATTTATTTATTTATGTATGTAACCTGACTTACGGTGAATTTGAGAGGCTCTTTCTATACGCAACCCATCGATAGTTCTTTAAAATTGTAAGTATAAGAGCTCACCTTACAGACTCCTTGTAGGCATATAGCCCTGAAACCAGGCTTCGTACAGGGTGTCCCGTCAGCCGCCACCGCCAGAGACGCGTAAAACTGCTGCCCTGCTGGCCTGCAATTTAAGGTGCAGGGTGCATCACCTGAAAAACATTGGCCTTATTAGTATGAATCAATTTAATAACAGTATACTGAAGAGAGTCTCGCAAAGCTCATCACAGTTTTTTTGATAAGTTATTTTGTCCCAAAGTGATGTTACATCCCCATACAACAAACACAATTTTTTGCCGTTTTTTGCTCGATATTTATAACGGCAACAGGTAGACGCTTGAAATATTCAAATGTTGCATAGATATTGGTACGGAACCCTTTGTGTGCGAGTCCGACTTGCACTTGGCTGGTTTTTTCTTTACATTTACTACTATTTATACTACTTTATACTTATATTTAAGAACTCACCATCAACGTACGGTACCCAAGTATAATACCGACCCCGAAAAGGTCTTCTGTCGTAGGCCGAGCATTGCTCTGCTCGGAGATCCTTCGCATTGCCCGAACAAGGCTGAAAATTAAAAAACAATTAGGTCTTATCTTAGTGTAAAGGGAAAATATGCATGACATGCTCCAAAATATGTATATGAAAAAGCTCTGCCGATAAAAGATACTTTCATAAGGTGCACCAGCTGCGATATTTAATTGATCATCATCATCATTCAGCCACAAGAAGTCCACTGCTGGACATAGGCCTACTCCACGGATTTCCAAAAAGACCGGTTAGAAGCGGCTTGCATCCAGCGTCTTGTGACTGGTCATCCTACGCTGCGCTTGCCGATATGTGGTCTCCATTCGAGAACTTTTCGGCCCCATCGAACATCAGTTCTAAGTGCTGTGTGCCCCTGTATTTAATTGATACCACATCATAATTCTAAATGGTGTTATTAACTTAGGAACAAATTGCACCCATAATCCAAGGTTCATTATAAAACAATGCTAGTGTAGCTTCGAGTTTCAATCGTAAATTACCAATCAGTGCGATCAAACTTTTATATCCCGATTTGCAATGGTTCTCCTTGATATAACAAGGAAAGCAAACAAACCTTAGAAGCTTAGAGTTACTTTTTTCTGCAAAAAATTAAAGCACGTATATTGATGACTAGATAAACGGATATTGATGAACGCATATTTTATACGAATATCACACGAATATGATGTTTGTAAAATCACAGCTTTCAAAACACGCAATTTTACTCTGGAGTGTCTAGTCATCGATGTAGGGATCTCTTTCTTATTCTCTCTGGATGTTTCCGTAAAGTGCTCAACAACAGATGTTGGTCTGTGCGCTTGACAGTATACGAAAACAATAGCCTAGCCCTAGATTCCTATACAATTTTCCCATAATCAAATATTTGCTACTGGTCTAGAATTCTTAAGGGCGATTATACAAGGGCGGCACGTGTGCCAACTGCAGCCGTCGACACTCGTCGATGGGAGGCGTCGAATATCCACTTCAGTGCGTGGACGGCTGCCGTCGAAGCGTCGACGCTTTGAACACACTTTTCCAGTTTGCCTTTTTGACAATCTTTTCTTACCACTGTATTACATTCATGGTAACGCCGCGATGGACCACCGCATTCTTCTGAGTTGGACACTTGTCTCAATGCAACTAGCAGTGGCGATTGTGTTGCATGTGAAGAAGTCGTCGTGTTGATGTCTCCATTACCCCTGAAAAGAAATAGCTGGTTTATGGTCCGAAATTAGAAACAAATTCAAATATTTTCCCTGTATTATAGACAGCTCGGAAACCTTTGTATTTTATTGCAGTCAGCAATACGACTAAATAGCGTGCACGCGTGTAAAGGTCGATGTAGTGTTTGTCGACTGTTATAACGTCAGTTGGTGTTCCATCCCGTATTTCTTTCATCTAATGATTTTTCTAATTGATCATTATCACACGTTCCGTCCTCTCAGAGAGTATAGGAGGTTGGGAAACTATAAAGAAGAAAAGCTTAGCAAGATAAAAACCGGCCATGTGAGAGTCGGACTCACACACAAAGCGTTCCTCACCATTATCTATACAACATTTGAATATTTTAAGCGTCTGCCTGTTTCCGTTATTAATATTGAGCAAAAAACGCCAAAATATCACGTTTTTTGTATGGGAGCCCCCATTAAATATTTATTTTATTTAAATTTAACTATTTTAAACTGAATATACAACTATATATTCTGTGAATATTTCACAAAAAACGGCAAAAATTATCAATTTTGTTAAATAGGAGATTTATTTTATTCTGTTTTTAGTATTTGCTGTTATAGCGGCAACAGAAATACATCATCAGTAAAAATTTCAACTGTCTAGCTATCACGGTTCATGAAATACAGCCCGGTGACAGACAGACAGACGGACAGTGGAGTCTTAGTTATAGGGTCCCTTACCCTTTGGGCCCGGAACTCTAAAAAGTACCCGAAACCAACGTCCATTATTCCGCGATATATATATATATATATATATATATATCTTTGAATCTCGGAAACGGCTCCAACGATTTTTTTTTTTTAATTTAGTATGCAGAGGGTTTCGGGGGCAATAAATTGATGTAGCTAGGTTTCATTTTTAGAAAACGTGGTTTTACCCATGTTTTCAGGCAATGAAAAACTGCTAAAATATCATTAGAATATGAAGTTATATTTCGCCACCATCTACAATAATAGCTCAGGTGAGATATTTGGCGGTCTCGAAACCAGAAGATCCCGGTTCGAGCTTGTCTTCAGTCTGATAATGTATAATAATAACTTTATTGATAGTTACAGGGTTGATGTACATTCACTTAAGCTCGGTCATTCAGGTACTGAATGTTAATAAAGCGAAAGAGGTTTGCCAGAATCGAGACAAGTAGCAAACCCTGGTCTCTGAATATCGCTCCGGAATACAGGCGCAACTTTATCGTATGTGTGTAGGTTAAAAAACTAAACCAAAACAAAAAAAGAACTAACTAAACATTAATCCCAAATCTAATAACTTCAAGACTCCAAGTATGTGTATACCAAATTACTCATATCAAGATAAATCATCGAGGGAACAAGTCAAATCGTTTGTGTCGGCTCTACACAAAGTCGGCGTGTGATGAAATTAACGACGTCTCTAACAAATAGGCTCTACGGCCGTTAATCTCACGGGTTCTTGTTAAAAATAACTGATCTAGTACGTACGGTACGTGAGGTTTATAACGATAAAAAATTGTCCTGCAATCAAGATGCGGGAAACCTTTCTGCCACGAGATCATCATTTGAGACAGAACATGACAATGAACAATATACAACTTGAGCCCAATTTTGCATGTTTCCAACCATCATTCTGAAACTCGAGAACTAATTACTTAGGTACTATTTACGTTTGAAAAAAGGCCATTTGCTTACTTCACTGGCTTGCTTGGAGTGAAATTCCTCCAAAAAATTCTGCGACGAAAACTAAATCGCTTTCGAACTCGTCTAGCCGTGAAAGAGTAGCGGAGCTTATAAAAGGTAATCATAATCCCCAAACTTTTGACAAACAACTTTTACTTAGGTGAATCAAATCAAATCAAAACATTTATTTGTAAAAAAGACAGGTGTTCATTACAGGTATTGAGAATAAATTGGATCTCTATTTTATATCAAATATTTCTATCGCGAAGAAATTATCAGCCGTTTCGTACATTTTAGTGTCCTAAGTGGTAAATTTAGCATATAGAAAGGCAATTATTATACCAACAAGACACATCACATTAACAAAATAAAAAGATAAGTAACATAATATGCACAACAACAGAAAGAAAACTAAATACACAAAAAACAAATAAATAAAACAAGACTATGGACATTCTATGGAATGTCTATGGAATAGCTGACCGTTTTTTTGTTTTTTTTTAAGTACATAGTCTCTATATAAAAAGTTGTCCATACTGACAAGTGGAGCCCCTTATTTTCAAATATATTGGGAGTTTCGTTGCACCGTGTTCATAATATATTATATTTAAAAATATCATCAGGCGCGTATAGGGTTAGGGCATGCTAATGTTTTCTAAAGAAGGTTATTTTCTAAGTATAATTAAATATTTTGTAAACTACCGAAGTTATATTTCTTTTGCCACCCGTATTCTTTCCTTTTGCCACCCGTTTTGAGAAGCGACATATTTGGAATCCAAAACGAAAAATTATACGAGCATCCTTCCAACTAAATAGTTCCACATATTTGTCTGAGAGCGTGTAGTTACAAATGTTCTTGTCGGGGTACAGGACCCGTACTTATCAACTATTTAGTTTGAATATTCATGACAACATTTGTATTATGGAGATATTACTAATGATTATTGAGCTGATTAACAACAATGTTAAAGCATTATTACTTATCTTGTTATGCACTCTCTGGTTGTATACAGGCTTTAAAAAAATCTTCATATCTAGCCGAAAATGGCGAGTTCTAGTTTTCAATAAGAACTACTTTTGCTACGGGAAAAACTACGTAGTTTTTCCACATTTCAATACCGTAGGTGGTAATTTTAGTATGAAAGAGCTGATCATTATTTTTCTATGTGAAAGTTGTTTCTAGAGATTAAGTTATAGTATTTTACTAGCTGTGCCCGCGACTCCGTTCGCGTACATTTCGATTTTTACGAAGCAGTATTTGTATGGGGCCACGTCTTATCATAACTGGAGCTAGAATTTAAATAGCCTATCCTGTGTCCCAGATGTCTATATGTTTTTATACCAAATTTCATCAAATTCGGATAATTGGTTTAAGAGTTATGGAGGAACATACATACATACACACATACAGAAAAAAATTGTAAAAATCGTGAAATTAGTTTCAGTATCATATATTGAGCCTATAAACACAATATCTCTGAAAACAAACTAACTTACTCCATGACCGACCCTTACAGATTTATTATTAGTAGTATAGAAGAAGATATTGACTAATAGATAGTTTCACCAACTGGATTCGCGCATTACCAGCTTCTCGTGTCTTTTTTAGAATTGCAATGTAATTTCTCGACAAGTAATTTTAGTGCGGTATCAAGGATGAAAGGTTACCTCAAAAACTATTTCAATAAAGATAAACTCTTCCATAAATGGGTAGTAGGTAATTGTGTAGACGGTGAAAATAAAAGCTCAAATCGAGCGAGAGAGCGCGTAATGTAAACATAGCTTCATTAGCATTACTTCGTTATTCTAAAACCTAAGGAGGTTCGTTGCCCTAGGGTCTCCAGCCAGGATGAGTTATGTGTCCTGTCGCCACAGCCGCCGCCGGCGCAACCCGGCTAATTAAGAGTGACGGTATTTTGATTACCTACTTATCTACCTAACAGCACTCTTTATCTGGCCGTATTAATCCTGCCTGCGTCCTTTGGAGCAACAATTATCTGCGTCCGAGCGTTCATTTGTACGCAAATAGCTGGTTCTGTAACGGGTCTTTAGTTTGTTCATTAATTATGTCAAAGCAACGTGTATTGTTTTCGTTTTACATAGTGTTGTTTGTTTTTCGAGACTCTTGAGATTGTGGCAAGTACTACGTACATTTTTCTATTTTGCATGAACAAATTGGCAATATTGTTAATTTTACAGTGACCCACACTTATTGTATTTCTTTCATACCTACGATATCCAAACGATACTATTAAGTACCTACTACATTTGAACCCGACACGATATTAGAAAATTCAAGTAGACTGCAGTGCTTTTTCGCAAATAACTCAAGCCAGGAATTTAATTCAGCTTCCCCTTCATCTAAATGTTTATGGTCAAATCAGCGCATTTACAACGTATTACTTCCCTAATTAACTCGGTTAGGCGCGTAAACTCCCGGAGTGTAACATTAAATTTTACTTTAATTTTGGGCCCAAAATTTTTCTTTAACTTTCACCAACCGATGGCATTGCTCTTTCTGAACCACATTATAAAAATTAGGGAAGGGATCAAAATTTATCAAGATTTTAAGCCACCCGTGTTCGGGCTTTTGGAGGACTTGTATGCAATAGCAGGTCCACCAGCTCGCTAAACCGGGAATTTAAAGCAGATTGTTAGCAGCGGCAGTATGGGGAAGGCTGAGGACAGAAAGTGGCGTGCTTGAGGGAGGCCTACCTCCAGCAGTGGACAAGTCCAGGCTGATTTTAGTATAATTACATTATTCTCAGTCGCGATGTCACGTTAATGCGTGTGGCAAAAATTTTCCGGCGTCATCATACATACCATGAAAATACATTTCTCAAAAAGAACGAAACATACACATGCTTATGTAGGTATTTACTTAGTGAAATGCTCAGTTCAGAAGCCGGCGGTAAGGCAACATAACGTTCCCAAGAGGCATGAGAAAACTGCCGTATTTGATGACAACACACAACCGCGGCAAACAGTGGACCCGAGAGAAATGACGAAATCACTCCCGACATCAAAACACTAACTGACAAGTCAGCGGCGTGTTCAAATTGTAATCACCTCATTAGGCCGTGTTACTACAAATACGAAGACAAAGCAGCTGTAGGTCTCTCGCCGAGAAGTGGGCGTTGCGATGTACAATTAACAGCACATGAACCGTTACCCGCGTGCTTCTTTCGGTGATAGCGCTGGTCGCCTGTGGGTAGAATATTGCTGAGCTGGGCCCTTATTATGAATGAGCGATATATTCGGCGATGTGTCCGGGTCGTCAACGTCGCGCTTGAGCCCGGCAATTCACTGAAATCTAGCGACAAATATGTTTTTTTTTAAATAGTTTCGAAATTTCCTGCCACTGAATAACGAATGCTAGAAATGTATGGCTCTTAGTTAGCCCAATGACGTTATATTACATCTTGAGATACGGATTTGCGACCATCTCGCTACTTCCAATAATGTCGCATTTTTCATAATATCACTTTTTTCACTTTTACTTTCGATATATTCTTCTACAGATCGTTTTGACAATCTCCCAATCATATTAATTATGATTGTTATAATCCACGACCGCTAGCCAAAAACTTGGAACTGTCTAGGCTATCCAGTCTCATTTCCTTGATTCTGGGTCAGCCTTCGATCCGCAAAATCACAATTTATATGGCTAAGTGATTTGTACTACTTTTTTCAAAACATCTGTAAGAGAACAAAAATGCTTGTAAACAAATGGAGCCCCTTGAAGCTGCTGTTATTTCTACCGAATCGCTAACACATTCTAACATTTTTAGTGATTATAAAAAAAATGCCGCCTAACTTTGATTTGAAAATTTTCCTCCATTGAGGTATTTTCCATGACTGTCTTGTCTTTTTCTGGTTACCACATCTCAGAGTATCCTACTTTGGCACACGGGACAGTGATTATGCTCTGTGCATGTTACTTATTGATAGCGAGAGTCAAGACACAAGCTCCCCTGACGACAAACGAGCTATGCAGGCGTGTATCTTTTATCAAATTGAGGATAATCGCGCGGTCATTACCAGCTCCATCGACGCTGATGTACGTCAATCAACCCGTGTCGAGAGTGCAAGCAATCACTGGCCTAGCAACAATAACAGCTTGTTACAGGTACAACTAGATGAGGAATTCCGCTCGATAAAATTCAGTTTTCTGAAAATTCATGTTTTTTTTAATAGCATAGTAGGTGTGTCTTTGACTTTGGTTGCCCCTGCTGACGGATCATACTGGCAATTATATGTACAATGCGTACATTGCGTACAATGTGTACATTGAGCAGCCGATTAGTACAATTACAGTGCTCTTACTTTTAAAAACCTATTTAGAGGCTAAAAATTCCAGCCATGCCGGGACTTGAACCCGCGACCTCTAGCTAACCGTGCCAGCGCTCTCGTAACTGAGCTAATGGGCAAGTGCAGGCAGGCATCGGCGAAATTTCGAGCCTCTTTACAAACTTTTCTGTATTACGTATGTGTTCTTACTTGTTAATCTCTGAGTTAATCGACTATGCAATGTACATGAAATTGTCATATCAACCCATGAATTGTTATTCCATGAAATGGGCGCCTGGTCAGATAACAGTTATAATTAATACAGTGCGTGGATAAACTACAGTGTAGGAGATATTGCATTGCTTTTTACTGGTAGGAGTTGACAGTGTGCTGTAAAATGGCATTATTTTAGATCGCCAGAGATGGGACAAAAAAAATAGGAGAAAATTTTTGTCTACCGTAAGTCGGAACTTTCCAGGCATAACCTAAGATCATAAATTATAACAGAAATGTTCATAAAATATTCAGAAATGTGAGACTTTTTTTCTAGTTTTTGTTTCATCATCAGCCATTTGACGCCCCCTTATGATTTTGTAACCATGAAGGGTTTTGCCATAATCGCCACTGGCAGGCGGGTTGGCGACCGCAGTACCTATGCGGTTGGAATCTCAGGAAGACGCTGCTGCCCGCTGCAGTTTTTGTTTGCTAGCTGTTTATTAGTACCCTTTATCTTTCTTAACGTTGACATTCTTATTTAATCTCTATGCTATTGCTATCAGAAAATGTATAGCGAATCAGCTGTCGTAGGTACATAGTTAGTTTCTACACCCACTAATATGGCTACACGAAAATAGAAATAGAAAATGTTTATTTGTCTTCAATTACGACTTGTTATTGTAGTAACGCAAAACCTGAAAATGTTAACGATATTACCGAAACCATTCCAATAAAAAATACATATATTATATTTCTTCTTTTCATACATTAAAACCTGGAGTGGTTTGTTTGTAAAAAAATATAATTTGAAGAAGAAAAAGAAAGACATTTATTATACCAACAAGATACATCACAGAAACAAAATAAGGAGATAAGTAACATAATATGCACAACAACAAAAAGACACTCTTATTTAGAAACTGTTTAAATACCAATACTGAAGAAAATATATTTAGGTTTCGTTTATTTTTTTGTCTTATCTTAACACGTTGTAAGTGCGAGTATCGAATAAAAGGACCCTTCAGTATTACCGACCGTACTATCCCCACGTTTGATTTCCATTACCTTAATTTACCCGATAAAAAGCGGCTGATGCTACGATGCCGGTTTCACCTTTGACCGCACGAGCCGTTTTCCACCTAACAGATTTATTTTATAAGATTTTAATCTCGATTATTTATAAAATAACAGGCGTTGGGGACTCTAATTACGTGGGTACACGCGCTTTATTGTTACGGCCGGCCTTTGTGGAAAAAATATAATGATCATGTCGTAAATCGTAATTGAACCTCATTACTGGAAAGCGAAGCTTTAGAAGTCCATTTCTTGTTTTTAGGGTTCCGTACCTGAAGGGTGCCAAACGGGACCCTATTACTAAGACTTCACTGTCCATGTGTCTGTCTGTCTGTCTTTCTGTCTATCACCAGGCTGTATCTCAAGAACCGTGATATTGAAATTTTCACAAATTATGTAATTCTGTTGCCGCTATAACAACAAATACTAAAAACAGAATAAAATACATATTTAAGGGGGGGCTCCCACACAACAAACGTAATTTTTTTGCCGTTTTTTGCTCGATATTAACGGCAACAAGTAGATGCTTGAAATATTCACAGAATAGTTCGTTCTATGTACAAAATATAATAAATATTTAAGGGGGCCTCCCATACAGCAAACGTGATTTTTTGCGGTTTCTTCTCGATCTTTGTGTCTAATGTTGTATATAACCCTTGTTGTTGTACCGACCCCTACGTGCGCGAGTCTGGCTCACACTTGGCCGTTTTTTGTGGATGATTTCACAATACGTTCTTCTAATAATCTACTTATTTTGTTATCCTGAATAGCTTAAATACATGAAAAACATTAAATAATTTCTCAGTCATCCCAATGGCTACGTTTCTTTTACCAGCCCAAAACGTTCGAGAAAACAACATGTTTACAGGTATTCACATTTCTTGATTTCTGGCCCATTTGCAGAGAATATTGCCACTGCCGAAAAACTTTCACTCCCAATATGATTGCAAGTTTTCCGGGTAAAACTTTCAGCAGACTTTGATTATTTTGTATAGATGCTTAGTGACATCTTAGGGGATGTTCTTTTATTACGTAAAAAAAATCTGGTGCTTCGAAATGTCTTTATGTGTTCTTACACAGGGAAGAAGGAGAGCTTGTCGGTGCGGTCTTAAGTACTAAATTGGAATACTAATATGGACCTAACTGACTGCCATTGCCTCATGTAATCTTTAAAAAATACTAAACTATAAAAATAGGAGCAAAAACGACGTAAAGAAAAGATGTAAGAGGTTATAGGCTAGCATAAATATAAACACTCCTAATCAATTAAGTTAAACTTCCTTTCATTTATCGAAATAATTTCACAAAACCAAAAAACAAACTAACTTGTCTGCTTAGGAATATTGCCGGCAATGAACTAGAAATATTGCCAGAAATATTGATATGCGATTGGAGTTTTCGTTTAAGTATATGTAAATTTCTTGTCTGTTTTTATTACACGTATATATTTGTTTTATACATATATGCGGCATACGTGTATAAAATAAGGGTAATTTAATTGAGTTGTCTAACTTACCAAATTTCCAGTAAATTCCCACTTAAAGCACTTTGCCGGCAATGTTGCCAGTACCTAATATTTGTACCGTTTGGCAGTATTCCCGAGTACGGTACATCAATCGGCGTAAAGTAAGCCTAGCAAAACGCAAAATAGGATATAACATTTTACCTGAAGATAATCGTAAAGTGTAAAATAATTTCCAATTACCGCATAGGCGTGTAAACGCTGGGTGTTTACGAGGTTTGCTTTAATATAAAGCACTTTATAAGAGCCGACCGCGGTGGAAACCTTGGCCTTAGGCACCATAATAAGGTGCAAGTACTTTGTTGTATACTCACGTAACCAACTTTGTTTTAGAATCTCTTGCGCATGTGTAAGTGCTAAATACCACCTGCCTTTGCGAAACGATCTGATATTTTCGTGGAAAGTTCAGCTCATTGCAAATCCTTCTGGATGGATCATAAATAAAAGTTAAGTAGGTACATACTTATGGTAATGGAAAATTGTACAAATAAATGTTTTAATATAATCGGAGAGGCCATGTTAAATAAACATGGTAATCTTTTTTCTCTAGGACTAATCATTTTTTATGGCATAACCTGTCGAAAAGTCAATATAGTCACGTGGTCCAAAAACGCGCCATACAAATCGGGCTCAAAGTATGACGTTTATCATAGGTATATGAGTTATCTCGTAAAAAAATGTTTTTATGCATCTACATCGTTATAAGAAAACGTTTAGAATTCAATGACAAAACTAAATCTAATAAGATTTTTTTTATATTAACTTATTAAGTATTCACATTTTTTTTGATCCTGTAAACCCTGAAAAAGATATTTTTATGAAAAGATCTTTAAAGAAAAGGCTGTGTGACTTCAGTTTCCTTCGCCTCGAACATAAACAAAACTGTGTTTATAGACTATGGTCGATTTCATAACACTGTTCAATCAAAGAAAAGGACTAAACATTTTTTCGCAATCGTTTTACATTGGGCAAAAATAGCGATATTTTTTTGGCCATATATATCGATATATGTATTTGAAAAATATTAATACGATATAGGTATATATATCAATATATTTTTCCACTTGCCCATCCCGATACTGACGAAGTGGTTATGAAGAGAACGTCAGTGTCATACCTGGATACACACTGGCGCGTCTGGACCGAGACACCTCCTCCACAAGTCCTGGAGCAGGGGGTCCAGCCGCTCCAAGCGCCCCAGGTCCAGCCAGGGACACTGCTAGCTGGCGCAGGCTGTGACTGAAAGAAATACGATTACGTCAACAAGCAAGCAACAATGAGTTTTATTTATCTGATAAATGTACTGTAACGATTCCTCTTTATAGAAGCTGGCTGGCAGAGCCTTCTAGTCATATTTTGAATATTTGGAACTGAATCGTTATGTTTTGTTTCAGAAGTCAGTCGATCCCCAGCTAGGCTAGGGAATCGATGAAAAAGATTATAGTAAAAAACTAATATTTGCACCTTAAATCTGGATTTTAATAAAGTAGAGTGCTATATTACCTACAGTCGACAGTCGCGTGCACTCCACTCTTTTACACAAGCGTGCGCCCCCTCTGCTCAATCACGTTACTTTATAACAACCACGTAACGGTATTATTTATAAAACCAAGATTCCTCAAAAACACTTCTCAAAGGCAGTTTTAACAGTCTGTCGGAAAGCCCCTCGGTGTCATTTATAAAATAATTTTAACAAAAATTAAGAACCGCTCTCAAAAATTACACATAATAATACTCGTAAACAATCCGACTTCATTGAAGTCGACGTCCTTTTTAAACACGTAGTTTCGATATGTTCAGCAGGACGTTGACTTCAATGAAGTCGGATTATTATCGTGTCATTTTTGTTAAAAAAGAATTCTCTTCTTCTTCTTCTAAATTTTTTTTTAGTTCTTAATTTTTGTTAAAATTGTTTTATTTCACTATTTTTAGTTTTCATTGTCTAACTAATCCCACTTCAGCCAAACGCGCGATTACACTGCATTTTTGCATTTTTTTAATCATTTATTTACTCATTCATTATTCACAGATTCAAAGCATCTACATTGTTTCGTACATTGGGCCGCGGGGCATTATCCCTAAAATCGACGCGGTTGGGTCGACTTGGGAGCCGAAAACAGGGTACCTACCTACGTCTTGAAACCGACATGGAAAGAAGAAGACGCGGTGTTAAGAGGATCCATGAGGTTCCCTAGCGTTTATGAAAAAAGTGTCTTACCATTTTCTCAATCCTGTTAATAGTGGTTTTTAGGAGAACTTTTTTTTAATTTTTGTACTTGAACTTTAAAACTGTAGGTAGCCAACCTAGGTACAGTTTTAAAGTTGTAAATACACAATGTAAATACTAGAAATAAACATACACTTTCGTTACCAAGACTTAGGCTGGCAAATTCAACGAGTTGAATCGCCCAAAAAAATCAGCTGTCTCATACATTTTGATGGCTTTTATTAGCTTCCTTTGACTTGTGCCCAAAATACCAACACAGTTTGGATCGGCGGCAAGTGCTCACAAGCGACGAAAAGCCAAGACAAACGTCCTATCCACACGTTTGAATTTGTGATGTCTTGTGAAGGCTCGCCAAGCGTGTGGACGCGGCATTGGATAATCCGCATAAATATATAATATAATATTCATAACAAAGTAATCACTGCAATAACTACATATATAACTACAATAACCACGGCTGCCGTTTGAAATGAAAACCTGCTGTGTTAAAACTCTAAATATACCGTAGTACGTGCGCCAAATGTTTAATTCTTACATTCATTTATCAATTCGTCTTCTACCCCATCGTGCACAGATTCTCGGTCCTCGTTGAATTGCTGTATTTCTATTCAATACAAGCGTATTAATTTTCACCCCTAGAAGTGATTCAAGTTTTACTGACATTCATAGTGAAAACACTATGGAGGTCAATAAAGTTCGCCTCCTTTCACCGTAACGTCTACACTGATTCGTTAACTTTTCGTTTGATGTCGTTCAGTTGGTCTGCATCCGGCATTATTGAGCGCAAGTGGTCGACTGAACAGGGTGTAGCCACATTTTCCTACTTTTCCGAATAAGCCCTTTTCCGAATCGAATTCTACTTATCATGGGTATGGGGATAGCTCTGGAATCGCCCAAAAAAATCAGCTGTCTCATACATTTTGGTGGCTTTTATTAACTTAATTCCGAATTCAATTACTTGATTCATTCACTTAAAGGGTTTATGTTACACTTCACAAGGTACTAACACATATTAATAAATATAGTATAATGAACCTGAACCTAGTATTATGCGAACCAAATCCTGTCGGAATCGTGACGTTTGCGATAGCAATTAGTCGGGAATCTTTAATGTAGGTACCTATATTGTTAGAAACGCTCAGGATTTGGTGCGCGTAATATTTTGATTTGATTTGAAAATGCTTTATTGCACAAGACATACATCTGCACAAAGGCGAGCTTAATACTTAAAAGTATTTTCTTCCAGCTAACCATGGGTAATGTGGATAGAGGAAGGGGTAGTGCTAGTAAAGTTTTTTGAGAAATAAATTGCTTACAAATTACCAACAATATAATATCGATATAATGCATAAAATTGAAATACATATACTTTACACTATATGTTACATCATAAACTACTTGCCATTATTAATACATAACATAACCATACAGGGTGTAACACAATCTCCGTATAGTTGCGTATAAAGTATAAAGTGTAGGTACCTAACTTTGAAGTTTCAATAGTAATAGTTAATAGTGGAACCCCCACTTTTAGATGTATATGGGCGATTTTGTTAGATCCTACACACTTCAATGTGCACAACATACCTCTTCGGAAGTGGGAAGTAAGTCGTCCGCCGCCGTAACCATAGCAACGCACAGCACCATTGCAGTCCTGAAATTAAAAGCAAACATTCAATTCCCACGCCCATTACATCCTCCCGCAAAGCAATTTGTCAATCGTTTCACTTGTTCCCGCTAATAACCATGTTACTAGACAGAAAAACTACCGGATCCTACACAGCATTTTCTATTTTCAATCCTAAGCTGTAGAGGTAAAGTTCCTTTGGAAGCGGCTAACAAATTGGGTGTCAGGCATAAGGTGAGACGTAATGACCTGTAACAACATCCACTTAGCCATTGTCTAAAGTTAAATACTTCACGTTTACTCAGCTTCTTATCAGATGAGCTTGGCTTGTATGCAAGTTACGGCACGAAGGGTATTGAAAGAGCCTAATTAAGTTTGTTAGTAATTTCAAAATCTTCACAATATACCTACCATAGACTCTTTTCACCCGACTGCGGTGAAGCCCAAAAGGAGCGTAATGTATTTGGCTCGTATGTATGCATGTAAGTATGTCCGATTCTATGTTCCCTCATAATTAACCAATGGACAGATTTTGACTAATAATATCTCAATCGATTCGTCTTGTTTGGACGCCATATTTTAAACTAAGAAGAATCAGTTCCTCCCCACGGACTACTTTCAGGTCCGTGTTCCTCCCTAACAAAATGTCTGAAGGTACTATCGGTTTCAATGTCGGAACAATTTAAGGTGACACAGTAGGTATTTAAGTAATTAATTAGTCAGGTAATTATTTACATAATTCATTAATAATTATAATTTATTATTTAATTAGTCTCAGTTATTCAAGCAGGTCCATAGATCAGTGTTCCAAAGAATGACCCTAATAATGGTATTTTATTTAACTCTGAAACAAACCAAGTATCTTTTTGGAAGCGCCAGATCAGACCTAATGCATGCGCCCACGCAATTCACACTATGCCCTTGCGCAATCCGACAACTCCATTAGCGGCCTTTGAAGTTCGAACGTTACATTTTCGTCGAGCACCCGCGTCTACATTAAAAGTATTAAAACCATCAAACGGCCCTCTGGAGCGTACTAATGAGCTGATTCGAGAGTCGTGTTATTGAGTGCGATCGTCATTTGTTTTGACCATAAACGTCACTCAAAATGGAGTTCGGAGGATTTTGTGTTTTGGTGATTTCGGACAAAGATGCTGCAATATCATTTCGATTTTATTTATCGACCGCTTTGGTCGAATTCCAAATTAAATACGGTGTGGTTTAAGATCTTTCATTATATCTTCTTTGTAGGATTAAATATATCGACTTACTTACAATATGTAAATTAGACAAAAGCCATAGGAAAGAAAGCAAAACAAATATAAAAATGTCAACACGGCGGGTAATTGGATTTACACAGCCGACCAAGCGAGCCGTTTGGTTCGTAAAGAAGCGCCAGATAAGGAAGATGGGGATTGGAAATACGCCGCTGCACAAATAAGGATATGGGTATATGGGCTTATATGTATTTTGTTTTCTGATGTGTAAAATAAATTATTCTAATCTAATCTTAAGAATTAGAATGTTAATAGTGATTTTTAGGAACCACGACTTGGAGAGACTTGGACCACGGACCTGGACTAGATAGCGTTCATGCCAAAAACGGCCATGTTGGCGTTAATGCTATCTAGTCCTGGGTTTTAGGGTTCCGTAGTCAACAAGAAACCATTGTAATTTTGCCATGTTCGTTGGTCTGTCTGTCTGCGGCTTAGCACAGAGACTACAAGTAGGTACCTACTATAAAACTGACATTTGGCATATCATATATTATACATATCAATCACGCCGACAAAACGGTAGGACAAGATCTTAAAAATAAATCTTTTAGCGTACTTCCATTACACCTACATTAGGGATACTTTTTTTTTCTCGCTTAGACCGTCGTTGGATTGATTGTTTAAAAATATTGTGAGTATTAAGCTTTAAAGCGCAAATAATAAACTTTAAACGAAAACTAACACGGCTAAGTAGGCTTCACAAGTTAACGAGTAATAAGCGACCAACTTCTGAAAGGAAAATTTCGTACAAATTTCATCGAAAATTACTTCGATGAATTTTTAGTACTGTAAAGCAGGTAAAAACGCCTTTTTTATTTATTGACTTACGTTTGGGAGTTTGTTGGCATATAAATCGCACTCTTTTAACATTTCTTAAAACTAGTACTAAGTAATAATAAAATTAATTTTAAAGTTTTAAAGTACAGTCGACAGTCCTTCCCTTTCTTCCACAGAATGGTTTCCGGTTTTTATAAGAAGAATCATGGTAAGAATCATGGCCTAAGAATCATGGTATAATCATCAATTAACATGGTTAAGAGTTTGGTCTGTAAAAGAACGATCTGTCAAAAAGATGTGATATATAGTAGTGTGGTGGGAGCTTAAATTGTTTCATGGTATATTAAATTATTAGCTAAATTGGGCTGTCATTGTATAACTTTCAGATTATACGCGAAATCAAACCAGTATTATTTTCATCGCTCACCATAATTGAATAAGAATAAGCTGATTCGGTGCTAACGGCTAAAATCTACGGCCAAATAACCAGTTTTAGGCAGAGCTGACTTAACTGTAGCTGAATTTTGCTTATTGTGGGTTTGCATGTTTCTGTAATTTTGCTTATTGTTTCATGTAACACGGTCCAATTAATGTTACAAATTTTGAAGAATATTTAAGAAGCTACTGTTTTATCAATTTAACTACGAAATTGATAAGAAAACGTGAAAATCTTGAGATTTTCCTGAGTTTCCCGCCAAAATACTAAACTAAAGCTTTAATTACGTTTACGCCCTTCTTGTAACTGAGCAATAAAATCTAAGTTACAGGAAATCGAATCACGAACTCGGTTTTGGTAGTCAAGCGTGTTACCGAGGCAGTCAAGGTATAAAGTCACGCAACGCGTGCGGCTCTAAAGAATATAAAGGCTCGAGTTCTTCGCAAGTTGACAGGACCTTTTAGGGTTCCGTAGGGTGCCAAACAAGACCTTATTAAAGAATATGCCACGATGATGTTTGACCTGTTTCTTGAACCATTCGGTGAGATGATCATTGATAGTAAGTGACCAAGAGATGGCGCTAGGAGTATTTTACTTCTCCATTTTCGACACTTGGTCTTCCATAAATTCGGGCGGTAGTTTAATTTAAACATTCCATTGACAAATGGCAGATTGAAGTAATCAATTTCGGGGTAGGCGAAGATATGGATTTTGACAAGTGACAGAAAAAGATTGAGAGAATACGTCGTTCACTTGCTTCAGAGCGCAATGTCTTTTATTTTATAAACTAAAGTTATTCGCGTGCCGTATGGTCAGAGACGGTATATAATGTGCCATGTGTGTAGCGTTACGATAAGATAACGCGTACGGAACATTGAAATAATTCTTCGGATTTGTGCTTCGTCACGGGGTAAGTGATTTGTTACGTAATGTACAGTGTCACAATGCTTAGTTTTTGGTCATTAGGATAGGATATGAAGGGTTTTATTTCCTTTGTCCACAGCGTCAGGAAACGCCCTTTACCATTAGGAGTTCCGTGTTTATTCGGCATACCTGAAGGCTATGTCAGTGAAATCACAACATACGGGTTGTATAAGCTGATTTCGATTCGCTTTCAACAAGCGACGGTGGCTCAAGCGTTAGTGAAGCCGCCTAACGTACGGGCAGTCCCGGGATCAAACTTCGCCTGGCATTTAGTGAACTTTTGTTTTGTTGCGGTTATTTTAGTTTCTTCGGTTGATTGTCATTTGCCAATATTTCGCTACCGTATTTATAATAGAAGAAGTATTATGCTTAGTGTAATTAGTTAGTAAGTAGCATAGACAATGTTAGTATAGTCTGGTGGTGGGTAGTATAGGTCTACCTCGGTGGTGGTATTTGGTAAATAAAAGTGTTATTTTATTTAACTTCAGTGTTACTTTATCACCTTCCTGTAAGAACCCCAATCGTGACAGTGGCGCCCAACGGCATAACGAAGGTTTTAAACTAATACTTTGGTTGAATACTAGAACTTTTCGCGGCCATGTAGACATTCTTTTTTCGGCCAAGTAAAAGTAAAATTAGATAGCGAGAGATGTTTGTTTTTTTATTTTCATGGACTGTGTATTTTTTTGTTTAGCCCACTACAATTTTGTTAATCTAAAAGTTTTTTTTATTACCTAAGGAAGCTAAACTTAATACAAGGGGTAATAATTTTGGTAGCTTGATAGTTTATCTTCCTTTTAACTATTGTAAATAAAGAAAGTAACATCTACCGTCATGGATCCGAATCTTCTGTTAAAAGACGAACTTGAATTTGAGTTATCATGCCGTGGCATATATGATGTCAAAACATGCGGTCCCATGAGAAAAATTTTGAAAGAAGTTATAAGTCAGGAGTCGTCCGGAGCGGCTTCTTTCAAATTAGTAGCTCCTCGGATATGTTTAGAAAATCCCCTAGTTGAAATTGACACGTGTGAAACTAAATGCCACGCGTTGACCGTCGCTTTGGAAGAAATACGTGAAAATCCCGACCGGGCCAATTTAAAACGCATCCACGCGCGCGTAAGCCATTTGAGTCACCGAATTAGTTACATCTACCCCACAGAGAAAGATCATATTGATAGACATTCAGAAATACGTAAATCTATTAACAGGCTTATGAATACAATTAATTCACTGCGTAATGTTGACGAGATAGAGGGACAGGAAGAAATTACTGAAAGGGACAAAGAAATTTTGCACAAATCATTAGGTGAAGACGGCATTAAGATAATTGAGAGAATCGAATCAGGTTCCCTTGATCTAAAGAAACAAACCGAATCTATGCCTACAACAAAAAAAAACATAGCACCTGAAACGAGTTTCTTATCTTCTAATGGTAGCCGGAATCACGATTTTGAGACTGATCCACCCCTTCCCAACAACAGATGCCAAGGTTTCACTAGGACCTCTACAATAGATACTGACAGACCTAGAAGCAAACTAGTCCCAGTAAAAGATTGGGGAGTAAAATTTACCGGCAAGGCTAATACCAGCATAAATGCATTTCTGGAACGTATCAACGAGTTAAAAGAAGCACGAAACGCTGAAGATACTGATTTGTATCGTTACGCCATAGATCTTTTCGAAGACGACGCTCTAATTTGGTTCCGTGCAAATCGAGGGAATGTAAACAATTGGAGTGAACTTGTTGACCTCCTCTTAATCACATTCCAGAAACCATTTTACCAAGATGAGCTCATGGATGAAATAAGGAAACGCACTCAAGGTAAACATGAAAAGGTTATTATATATATCGCCACATTACAAAACATGTTTAACCGATTACCCGTCAAACTTACGGAACAGCAAAAACTATCGATTTTGAGAAAAAATCTACATCCATACTACCAGCAAGCCATTTGTCGCGATAGCTTTTGTACCGTGTCAGAATTGATTTCAATTCTGAGAGTAGTCGAGCAGACAAAAGAAAATTGCGAGAATTTTAAGGAACCAGAGTTACACTCCCGACACTTGGAGCCGGACCTCGCATTTCAAGGTAACTATAGCTCCTTAAACGTAATACAAAACGCACGCAGAAATATTGAACCCATGGATGCAAAAACATCCAAGTGTTGGAACTGCAGGGCCCCTGGGCACAGGTTTAGAGACTGTAACCTTCCTCAACAGAGACTATTCTGCTACCGCTGTGGGAAGTTTGGAGAGACTACAAAAAAATGCCCATGTGCAGGCCCAGGTATTCCGGGAAACGTAAGGCCGGAGGACGCTCCAGTCAGGCGTCTTCCGTAAAACAGGACCGTGACAATTATTGGCAAGAATGGCTCAAATTAATTTCAAATTATTTTAATACCGGAGAAATATTAGATATCGGTAAACATAGCAGTGATAATAGGTTCTATGGTACTTTTACAGTTATGGGCCAATCATTCGTAGGGCTTTTAGATTCAGGCGCAACAATATCGGTAGTGTCGAGAGCGTTCTACCGTAAATTGGCATCGTTGGGCCTGGAGGCACATGAAGTTGTGAGCCAAAACATTTCTACTGCAGATGGAACTAACCATTCTATTCAGTTAGTAGTCCACGTACCAATTGAATTTAATCAAGATTTTAAGGTTGTGCCGTTTTTCATCATGGAGAATCTTAACCATGAAATTATATTAGGGATGACATTTTTTAACGCATTCGAATTGTCGATCGAATTAAACAATGAGAAAAACTCACGTGTCATCGTTCAGGGAAAACAAGAAATTACTTTAATCAATAACGTGACTCCGATAATACCCCGAAATGAACTCCTACCAGAGCAAGAAATAAGATTAAATAAATTAATACAAGAAATGAGAGACAATATTGGGATCGGTCTTGGTAGGACCCATTTGATTGAACATAGGATTGATACTGCCGACCACCTCCCAATCAAGCAAAGACAATACCCCTTCGCTCCCCCTATAATGAGGGAGCTAGAAGAGGAGATTCAAGAAATGCTAAACAATGACGTTGTTGAGCCTTCTTACAGCCCTTGGCGATCTCCAGTTTTATTGGTGGAAAAGTCATCTGGAAAGAAGAGACTATGTTTAGACAGCCGTCAACTTAATAGGGTAACTAAAAAGGACTCTTATCCGTTACCTAGAGTGTCCACTGTTTTAGATAGCTTAAAAAACGCTCGATACCTTTCTACAGTAGACCTTAAGTCAGCGTTTTGGCAAATTCCGTTAGATGACTCCAGCAAAGAGAAGACGGCCTTTGGACTACCGGGTAAAGGCCTGTACCATTTCAAAGTTATGCCATTCGGTTTGAGCAATGCAGCCCAAACTCAGCAACGGCTTATGGACCGCTTATTTCCCCCCCAATACGAGGGCAAGATATTCACATATCTTGACGATATCGTGATCGTTAATAGTGACTTTGAGGATCATCTCTCGTCCTTACGATCGGTTAAAGAAGAATTAAAGGCAGCAGGATTATCGATAAACCTGGACAAATGTGTATTTGCGAGACCTTCCTTAAAATATTTAGGTTATATCGTAGACAAGGAAGGATTACGAACAGACCCCGACAAAGTTAGTGCCATCTTAAATTACCCAAGGCCAACGACATTCACTGAACTGAAACGGTTCATAGGTTTAGCCAGCTGGTATCGCAGATTTGTTGAGAATTTTGCCATTGTGGCAGCCCCTTTACACGATCTGACCAAAGGAGGTCGTAAGGGAAAACATATCATTTGGAACGAGGAAGCGGAGCAAGCTTTTATTGACCTCAAAACAGCGCTGACGACTACACCAATCCTGGGGGTACCTGATTACAGCAAAGAATTCAGCATTCAATGCGACGCCTCGAACAGAGGGATTGGAGCAGTGTTATTCCAAAAGATTAACGAAAACGAAAGGCCTGTCGCCTACACGAGTCGCAAATTGACGGAGAGAGAGAGCAGGTACTCCACATCGGAGAGAGAGCTACTTAGCGTTCTACATGCCGTAGAGCAATACAGACCGTATGTAGAAGGAAGCCATTTTAAAATATATACAGACAACAGCTCTCTTCTTTGGCTACAAAAACAACGAGACCCACACGGCCGGTTAGCAAGGTGGGCCATGCGTCTGCAGCAGTTTGACTACGAACTACTACATCGTAAAGGAAAGGACAATGTCGTTCCAGATGCCTTGTCTAGAGCCATTATCCCTGAGGAAATTAACGCATTAGATATTAGACAAGAAGATAAAGACGAATGGTATTTAGCTCAAGAACATAAAGTGAAAAGGGGCCTGGAAACGCCAGATTGGGAGTTAAGCCAAAATAAATTATGGAAATTTTTGAAACTAACACAGTTCCCAGACGAGTCTTATGACTGGAAATTAGTAGTCCCACAGAGGTTAAGGGACGCTGTTTTAAAAGAATGCCACGACGATTCAATTTCTGGCCATTTGGGTATAAAAAAATCGGTTCTTAGAGCTCGTCAGCATTATTATTGGCCTTCTTTAATACAAGATATGAAGAATCACGTACGGAAATGTGAAACATGTGCAAGCCACAAAGTGTCACAACTGCCAGCATCAGGTTTAATGGGCAACCATAGAGAGGTCACTCAGCCGTTCCAGATTGTGTCACTGGATTTAATGGGACCGTTCCCTCGTTCCAAGCAAGGTAATACAATGCTGCTTGTGATATCTTGCTGGTTCAGTAAATTCAGTTTATTGTTCCCTTTACGGACTGGAAAGGCATCACACATCACAAAACTGGTAGAGGAGCAGGTTTTACTCCTCTATGGCGCCCCAAACGTCCTAATCTGCGATAACGGCAAACAATTTATATCAAACCAATTTAAGGAGTTGGCCCAAAACTATGGCATTGATATGTGGTACACGCCATTTTACCATCCACAAGCCAACCCTACGGAGCGCGTTAATAGAGTTATCGGGACTGCTATCGCATCGTATGTTAATGACAACCATAAAGATTGGGACAAATATATCCCACATATCGCCCATGCTATTAGAACTTCAGTCCATGAAGTTACCGGGAAAACGCCGTCATATCTTTTCTTTGGCAGAGAGACTTCCGTCCATGGCAATAAACCCCCTAGCTTTAGCGCTGAGAAATCCCTCACCTTTAATAGGGAGACGTTTGAATCTAATCAGAAGTTAAGAAATTACATTTTTAAAGACGTTAATAAGCGACTTAAAGACGCCTATGCGATCAACAAAACCCGCTACGACTTAAGGCGACGCATATGCGAATATAGAGTTGGAGAAGTAGTGTGGAAACGAACGAAATTCTTGTCTAACGCAAATAAGCAATTCATGGCTAAACTCGCACCAAAATTTGAAAAGGCAGTCATTACCGAAAAAATATCCTCTGACGTATATAGCTTAAAAAGCCTAAGGGGCAAACATTTAGGGCATTGGCACTCATCTGACCTAAAGCGATTAGTGAATTGAATCCAAGTTGGATTCTTTTGAGGAGGGGGGATATTGAGATGATCATTGATAGTAAGTGACCAAGAGATGGCGCTAGGAGTATTTTACTTCTCCATTTTCGACACTTGGTCTTCCATAGATTCGGGCGGTAGTTTAATTTAAACATTCCATTGACAAATGGCAGATTGAAGTAATCAATTTCGGGGTAGGCGAAGATATGGATTTTGACAAGTGACAGAAAAAGATTGAGAGAATACGTCGTTCACTTGCTTCAGAGCGCAATGTCTTTTATTTTATAAACTAAAGTTATTCGCGTGCCGTATGGTCAGAGACGGTATATAATGTGCCATGTGTGTAGCGTTACGATAAGATAACGCGTACGGAACATTGAAATAATTCTTCGGATTTGTGCTTCGTCACGGGGTAAGTGATTTGTTACGTAATGTACAGTGTCACAATGCTTAGTTTTTGGTCATTAGGATAGGATATGAAGGGTTTTATTTCCTTTGTCCACAGCGTCAGGAAACGCCCTTTACCATTAGGAGTTCCGTGTTTATTCGGCATACCTGAAGGCTATGTCAGTGAAATCACAACATACGGGTTGTATAAGCTGATTTCGATTCGCTTTCAACAAGCGACGGTGGCTCAAGCGTTAGTGAAGCCGCCTAACGTACGGGCAGTCCCGGGATCAAACTTCGCCTGGCATTTAGTGAACTTTTGTTTTGTTGCGGTTATTTTAGTTTCTTCGGTTGATTGTCATTTGCCAATATTTCGCTACCGTATTTATAATAGAAGAAGTATTATGCTTAGTGTAATTAGTTAGTAAGTAGCATAGACAATGTTAGTATAGTCTGGTGGTGGGTAGTATAGGTCTACCTCGGTGGTGGTATTTGGTAAATAAAAATGTTATTTTATTTAACTTCAGTGTTACTTTATCACCTTCCTGTAAGAACCCCAATCGTGACTAACTTCTAATTAACCTATTTAAAATATTCACAGAATTTGCGTTATATTTGGGGAATGGGCATTGCCCATCAAATAATAAAAACATTTGAGGATTTTGTGTAGTTTATATTTTACAATTATCTTTTTTTATCAGTTTTTACGCATTTTTTAAGTTGACCTCGTGTGTTTTTAGCATAGATTTAAAAAATATCGCAAAACACGTTTTATGTACGGGGTGCTCATACATACCTGTAGAACTTGTTTTTTACGTTATTTTTCAGGTGTAAAATGTGTAAAGTGCACTACAATAATACCGTAAAGACGATAATACATACGAATGGCAACTTGTAAGAACAATTAATAAAATCCGGCCAAGTAAACACATTTTGCTAAGCAGGACAAATACCTCTCACTCTCTCTAAATATAAATCTTATGTACGCGGAACCCTCGGTGACCGACTCCGACTCGCACTAGGAAGGATTTTTTTTCTTCGCAGCCAGCGCATGCGCCCGTCCAACTGAATGGTGCATTTGATTTGTGTTTACTTTCGCTGTCGAAGGAGACTCAAGTAATCGTGTGAATATGGGTTTACCGTTCAAGCACGAAGCTAAATATTTATTGAGGACAAATGTTTCTATAACGGCCCTTGGCACTTGGTCAGGGGTAGGTGCTCTATTTTACCCGACTGTTAATGCAAAAGAGGGTTGTGTATTTCACGGGTAAGTATTTTTGTACATGGTCGTTTATGGCCATCTAGAGGCCAGTAAAAAATCTATTACAAAAACCGAGACAAGACGGCGCTATTCGTCAATACAAACAACTTTCACTGTGAGGAATACTTTGAAATCGTAAAAAGTATCAATAAATTACATTACATAAACTCACGCCTGATCTCCGAGCATCCATGGCATCTACGGCATAAAATGTTTTAATTAACACCGTTAATTAAAGAAAGGGACTGTTCAACTATGTGCCTGTCGCTCATACAATATGGCCATCTATATTATGTGAGCGAGAGAAGAATGGTTGCGCAGCCCCTTTCTTTAACTAACTATGCTATATTATTTTTCGTGATTTCAAAGTTTTAACAGAAGTTGTCGGTATTCACGAATAGAACCACCTGTTTATTAATGTACATATATTTTCGATAAATAAATTAATGAATAACTTCCACACAACACAATGACCTTTCCTGGTCCAAACTAGGATACCCTGTGCTATGGTAACAAGGCAAGGACATCACAAACATAGAACACACACACAGACTGAGGCCCGTGGTAATCAGACGCGATGGCAATCAGACATGATACCGCTAGACAGATTTCGGCAGGGCGCAGGGCTTATCTCAGAGACCACCACGTAGGGATGAGGCGATAGGTCAGGTATTCAGGCCACCTCACGAGGTTTTTCTAGACATTAGCGAGTGATGTTGCTACTAAAAATTCTTAACAAATTTGGTCCACGCCGGAATCAAATCCCAGACCTAAAGAGTAATGAGTCAAATGCGCTTCTATCAGTTAATACCGTTCTCGCCTGCTGAGGTTGCAAATATAATTATATAGACTTGTCTAAATCCTACTTAAGACTTTCTTGCAGTCTGATTTTGTATTTTTTTTTTATTTTACTAAGGAATTTTTTTTTATTACTTGTTTAGTAAGTATTTTCACCATTCCGCGATTATTTTTGCACTTTATATCATATATTAGTGAAGAGATCCTATCAGAAACGTCCACTAGGCGAATCGGGCCGGGACACATCGCAACGCAAAAATCCGCCTGCTGTATTTATGCTGTGGCCCGCCCCGCACCGACCCGCCGCTAGTGGACGCTGTTCCATATAAATACAGACAAGCGGATTTTTTACGCTGCGATGCGCCCCGGTCCGATCTACCTAGTAGACGCCGGGCTTTAACTTCCACGCAACATGATCATTTGTCCTGGTCCCAAACTAGGCTACCCTGTGCTATGATAACCAGGCAAGGACATCGCAAACATGGAAATATAATGAACGAATAGAGGAATGGAGTATAAAAGAAGAAAGTAGACAAAACAAGTCGCTTAATGTTATTATTGCACTGAAGTTATTCCTTTTATTTTACTCAAGCCTTTCAAATATGTGCCAGATTATTTTTACAGCATCTAGAGCAGTCTATTAGCAACTGCTACCTATACGAGATAGGTGACGACACTTATATTATTAATAGGGGTTAAAGTATGAAATTGCCGTTTTATTGCAATAGGTTCTTTGAATTGACATAGAATCTTCATGGTTTGAGGTTTTCGAATGAAACTTTTTTCAAATGGTTTCTATGATGTTCTTTTTTTAAAAAATGTGAAACATTTGAATATCGACTTTCAATTGTTTTTGTTATTCAATTTAGACAAGAAAGATGGATACTGCGAAAATTCGAGTGATTTTTGAATACGAGTTCCGACGCGGAACTAACGCGGCAGAAACAGCCCGCAATATCAATGCTGCGTTTGGAGAGGGGTCTACTAATGAACGCACCGTGCGATTTTGGTTTAAACGCTTTCGTGATGGAAATTTCGACTTAAAGAACGAGCCACGAGGAAGACCGCCCACACAGGTGAATAACGATGAATTAAGAGAGATAGTGGAAGCCGACCCTAGTCAAACTACCCAGGAATTAGCGGCATGGTTTAACGTTACCTTACCCACAATATTGACTCACTTGCGTCAAATCAATAAAATAAAAAAATACGAAAAATGGGTGCCTCATGATTTGACTGATCTGCTCCACGACAACGCGAGACCTCACACAGCACGAGAAACCATTTTGACCCTTCAGGAACTGCAGTTAGAAACCATTCATCATCCTCCGTATTCACCAGACCTTGCTCCAACGGACTACCATTTTTTTCATGATTTGGACAATTATCTACGTGACAAGAAGTTTTCTTCCCAGGAGGCAGTACAAAATGCTTTCACACAGTTTGTGCAGTCTAGATCGTCGGAGTTCTGTCGCAAAGGCATTAACGACCTTCCCATTAGATGGCAGCAATGTATAGATAATAATGGCAACTATTTTGATTATATAAATTTGTTAAAAATTTAAAAAATAAACAATTTAGATTTTCAGTACAAATCGGCAATTTCATACTTTAACCCCTAATATTAATACGTTTATTGCACATAAGTAAACTTTACAGTGGCAATGCGGCGGACCTAATGCTACAATCATTTTCGACCAGTCAACTTTATTGCCTGGTCCATATATTTTAGGTCGAGTAAGCTTCTGTTCACCACCCAGCTACTGGGCTGGACGGTGGATAGAAGCAGTATTAGTATTTCACGAAAAGCCAAATTAAGTAGCTAGGCCATTTACTTTGCTAGCACCAAAGGCTGGTTTACACGTATTAAGTCGTTAAGTAGTAACTTTAACTTAATTTTAAGTAGCTGCTTATACGTGCAACGCACTTAAATACTATTAAGCTCTTTAGTTAGCCTAAGATGGACGACCAACAGCGAATTGAAATCTGAAATTCTGTAACAAAATTCGTAATTAGGTTTTAGAGGAAGTAAAGGATGACATAGTCAGGGAAGCAAGAATTTTATACTTTTTAATTTTTCTGTAAATGTTGTGTTTTATTTATGTGTTTATACATTTTCGATTTAATAAATATATTTAAAAACAAGAAACACAATCACTCTCACATTTCCAAGCTTTTGCATTTAACAAATAATTAACTAAATCGTACCTGTCCAAACATATCAAGTAAGTGGCCACGCCCACCAATTAACTCGAAAAATAGAAAAAGTTCTAATGTACATACTTGTTTACTTGCACGCAAAATATTAACTTGCAACTTAATTATTACTAAATTAATTGTTTGCAGGCATTAAGTAGCTTAAAATACTTAACAACTTAATACGTGTAAACCAGCCATAAGAGTCGGCATTAATAACAGCTTAAAGCATCGTTAAGATATCCTTGATACTTTGTTAGCCTGGTACACTACATAGAGAGATGAGCATCCTTAACTTTCATCGCAAAGTCACTCGTAACGTAGCTGCGCATAGAGCTCTCATGCAAAAGTCGATATGCTGTCGACTTTTGCATGAGAGCGTTTACTATGACGACATACTTTAGTAGCAGCACCTCCATCTTAAATCAGATACACACTCGATTTTATGCGAATAGACATACCTGATAGACTGATCACCGGTTTCTGAGAATTTGACTGGTGGGAGACTCAGGTTCGATTCCCAGTGCGGGCATGTACCTATGACTTTTCTTTCTAAGTTATGTACATTTATGAAGTTATAGTAGCAATACCACTCGCTAACGGTGAAGGAAAACATCGTGAGGAAACCTGAGTGTCTGAGCTATTCACATAGCTCAGCGCTTGAAATCGCCAATCCGCTGTGGGCACGCGTGGTGATTAAGCCCATACTCTCTCTCTGAGAGAAGGCCTGTGCCCTACAGTGGAACGTATATAGGCTGCTTATGATGACTAAATAAAAACTTATGATTTGTCGCGTTCTTTATTGAGAGATTCTTTGAAGAGACAGACTGTTTTAAGTTAAATTTTCAATTCAGAAACCGGCGGAGAGTAGAAGTTCTTGCGAAGATAAATTACACACACCCGCGTAGGTCTTATAACGCTAAACATATGAATGACAATCTAAGATCTGCAGAAATCTCTACCTAGTCAGTCTTGTAAAAACAGCCTGCCAGCGAAGATTTATAAAGTTATTGAGTTATTGTCCAACCGCCTAGGCCTTTGTAAAACTACCTACAATTTGAGTGCCAAGGAGGCTTCTCAGAAGAAATCAAACTATTCAGCACTCGGGTAGGATTGTAGGACAGTACGGTTATTAGTGGTTACATTGTATTGAAAGCCAGTATATTTACGTGACATGGGACGTAGACTTTATAACTTACGGAGCTGACCCGTGGACACTGACAGTCGGTCTAGTGTCTCGATTCAAATTCGGCGTACTGCGTACGGCGTACAGCGTACTTTGGAACAGACTTTGCTCGGAGTCTCTTTGATGGATCACATCAGAAATGAGAAAATACACCAAAAAACTAAGGTGACTGACATAGCCTATAAGATTAGCAAGTTGAAGTGGCAGTGTGCTGGTCACATCTGCCGAAGAAGTTTATAGTCGATGGGGAATAAATGTTCTCGAGTAGGATGCCCACCAGCTAGCTGGACCGGCGATCTGCGCACCGAATCCTTTCGGAATCCTGACGTTTGCGAAAGAAATTTATATGGAATTTGGCAATAAGACGACTGGAATCGTTCAAGATTTAGTGCGCGTAATATGCTGAGGCAGATTGTTGGCAGCGACTGGATAGTTGATAGGCCGTAGGACCTGCAGCTCGCAGAAAGGGTTGTGATGAAGAAGTCTGATGTTGGTGGTAGAAATAAGAGATGATTGCACTTAGAGAACAGCCTTACGTCTTCTCCTGGACATGCAGGGCTCATTTATGATGAGAGTTCATTGACTAAACTATGGTTGAAGCGTAGGTAGTGAAATGGTAGAACGCTTGTCTTACATTCGAGAAGTCATGGTTTTGAATCCCTGCATGTACCAATGACATTGTTTTCTGCGTTGTAAATTTGTAGTAATAATACCACTCGCTATTGGTGAAAAATATCCTCAACTTACCTTAGCGCTTGAAATCTGAAATCCGCGGTGGGCACACGTGGTGATTAAGCCCGTACTCTCTTTTTCCCTCTCTCTCTCTGAGTGAAGGCGTGTGCCCGGCAGTGGGATATGTGTAGGCTGCTTATGATTGTATCATGAAGATGGGCCACCGCTCACCTGAACTTTGTGTGCCTTGCTGCTGCGGCTATACCTACTACGATTCGGTCTAGGTAACAATGTGACCCCCGATTACCCGTACGCTAACAATCTGTCAATATAATGCTCTTAACTGTCACTTGGCCAAAGTGCATAAAAACAACAACAGTTATCTGTTCACATTACATTAACATATTGTTAGTGTGCGGAAAACCGGGGGTAAGAGTAGTAAGGATGGTCATATTGGTTATAAATAGCCTGTTTAAATAGTGATGCACAGAGAATGAGGTGGAGTGGAACTCAGTCTTGCAGACTGTACCTAGTAAGTAAATAAAGTACCTATTTTGTAAAGGTACTTTTTCTGGTCGTCAACCTAAAACCTTTTTGTCATTGTGGAAAACACGACAGATGGTTGTTCGGATCATTGAGTTGAGTTAAACCTTTTTGCTCATGTAACTCTGTGGGGTCTTGACCTTTTTGGTATTTAATCTGTTTACATATCTACTTTCTTAGATTAAAGTCACTACTAATATACCGGGTGTGAAAAGGGCCTTTAATTATAGTTACTGTTCTTTTTATGCGAGGTAAGCATAGTTCGAAAATAGACATGTTGTTAAATATTTTTTTAAATTAAAAAACACCTGGCGTGTAAACTTACCACAAAAGTTTTTCACACCTCTTCTTTGCATCCATTTTCTTGCTTTCACCATTGGCTTTGGTTATGTTTTAATTTGATTTTGTTTTTATGTATCTTTGATAGAGATTTACGTGACACCACGTCTTATCATTGTGCTAAGTTCCTAATTTGGTATGCCACTTTTCACTGCGCTATTATACCTGCAACAAAACAAAAACATGTATAAAATAACGACGTAGGTAGGTACAGACTTCAAACAGCCTACCTCGCAATAGAATTTCCATTGTTTGGTGATAATAGCCAAAGTAGTAAATGCCAGACATAAATAGGTACTAAGGACCGACGGAAACTAGATTGTCAGCTGGAAGCAAAAGGCAAGTTTCGATGGAGGTAAAGTTTCAGTCGAAACTGAAACCACTGACCAACCAGGCCGAAACTGAAACGACAGCCTAAATTAATACACAAGCTTACAACCTAAGATTTTGAAAGAACACAAATTGTACCACCCACTGTTTTTAACAGGATGTGATTTTGACAGAAGCTGATTCCGGAGGCTGTCTCTTAGTAATCTGTATTTTTTCTTATGTCAGATGCTGTGTGCCAATTAGGTAAATCGCCAGCGGCCCTTCTCAGACGTTTAAGAGATGTGAAATTACTTCTTTTGCTACGTAGTCGTTTGGCAATGTAACACTTTTGTCGTTGGAAAATCTCGCGCGTGTATATTCTGGATTAAAGCTCTTATAAGAAGTAAAACGTGCGCAAAGTTTCATTAAAAATTCACCCGCTCCTCGTTTTTTCTTTCTCAACACAGTCCTAAGTGCATAATTTACGGAAACGGAAGACGGCAAGACCTACTAAGATAACAAGCAAACACTCTTACGCCTGCCCGTGAGAAACACTGACTCACTTGCAGAGAATGTTGCATTCTACTTGCACCTCAATGGATGGCCGATCAGACCTCATATTCTCGACTTTACCCAAATTTTGGCCAGTTGCGCTACAATTTATTTAATCATTATATAGTTTAAATAAGTTGACTACAGTTTGTAAAACCAGGTGCCAATTTCATAGATGCAATTCATGGTTTACTATGATAATTCGATGCACTTTGCAAAGTCGATTAACCCACAGAGCAATGTACACCTTATTGTTATAATAAACTACGAATTGTAGTTTTATGAAACTCGGCGCTGCTGTACAAAGAAATATAATAATAGGGGTTAAAGTATGAAATTGCCGTTTTATTGCAATAGGTTCTTTGAATTGACATAGAATCTTCATGGTTTGAGGTTTTCGAATGAAACTTTTTTCAAATGGTTTCTATGATGTTCTTTTTTTAAAAAATGTGAAACATTTGAATATTGACTTTCAATTGTTTTTTTTATTCAATTTAGACAAGAAAGAGGGATACTGCGAAAATTCGAGTGATTTTTGAATACGAGTTCCGACGCGGAACTAAAGCGGCAGAAACAGCCCGCAATATCAATGCTGCGTTTGGAGAGGGGTCTACTAATGAACGCACCGTGCGATTTTGGTTTAAACGCTTTCGTGATTGAAATTTCGACTTAAAGAACGAGCCACGAGGAAGACCGCCCACACAGGTGAATAACGATGAATTAAGAGAGATAGTGGAAGCCGACCCTAGTCAAACTACCCAGGAATTAGCGGCATGGTTTAACGTTACCTTACCCACAATATTGAGTCACTTGCGTCAAATCAATAAAATACGAAAAATGGGTGCCTCATAATCACTCGAATTTTCGCAGTATCCATCTTTCTTGTCTAAATTGAATAACAAAAACAATTGAAAGTCGTCATTCAAATGTTTCACATTTTTTAAAAAAAGAACATCATAGAAACCATTTGAAAAAAGTTTCATTCGAAAACCTCAAACCATGAAGATTCTATGTCAATTCAAAGAACCTATTGCAATAAAACGGCAATTTCATACTTTAACCCCTAATATATATTCTGTCCATCTACATCCTACATACAAATAGACATGACCCGGTGCTACTTAGCTTATTAGTCGCTTTACAAATAGACTTTTATAGTACATTGCGTATATAAATTCACGCCTGTATCCCGGAGGAGTAGGCAGAGACCAGGGGTTGCCACTTGCCACGATCCTGATAGACTTCTTTCGCTTCATCGACATTAAATAGTTATTGCATGCACGCATGCAGGTTTCAGGTACATTTTATCTTGCGGTTTCCTAATAAATCCCTTATTTGTTCGAAGTATGTCTACCTGGAACTTCGCTTACCGGCCCTTCCACCTACATTTGCTCTATGTATATTTATGTAAATGAAATTAAATTGTGGTACATAGTTAAAGCTGGTATATCGAGATATAAGTATGTTTTTATTTATTTTAAAATTATGTTTGTGCAAAAAATTATCATCTTTTAAGTGTTCCGTAGTCGATTTACCTCCGTAGTAAAAAGCCTATTTGCGTCCCTTCTCCAGACCTTCCGCAGACCTTCTCCTAGAAAGAGTATGAGCTTATGTAAATACCACGCGTGCCCACCACGGATTGGCAATTTCAAGCGCTGTATATCTTAAATTTCAATAATTATGATAGCTGTCTTTACAAACTACAGCCTGGAATCTAGGGTCAATAACCTAGGACTAATCGACATCCGCTGAAAACGGCCATCTTTCGTCCAAATTGTTTATACTTCTAGGTTTTTGGACCTAGATTTCCGTTGTAGGTTCTAAAATGCTACCATAACTTTAAAAACTGTTATTGAGATTTAAGATTACAGTCTTCGCAAAAACGGATTTTAGAAGAAGATATGATTTTATTCCCCTAGTGCACTAGTTAGCACAGGGTAAACTCTTAATAAAAGGTATTATATCGTTTACTATATCGTTTATATAAATCTTTATTTCACACTGCACGTAATTGTGACGCCAAACACCGAGAGTAAAGGAGCGGTTTTACAAAATAGGTTTTACCATCAATTTGTATCGATTGGTGCATCCACACTGCAGTTAGGTACTTTTATGGAGTAATATTTCGGCAAACTTTCAAAGTTACTTGAACGTTATTTGACGTTCTTATGTGGCAAAACGTTGATCCATCAAAAATATAAATGGGAATAATAATAACATTCGCATAAGACAATCTTCTGTTCTGGTCCCAAACTAGTACATACCCCGTGAAAAATTAACCATACAAGGATATCACAAACATCCAATTTCAAGAACGAACGGATAAATAAATCTCAACTATCGGCATACATTACCAGCATAGATGATATACAGGGTTACCTAAAAAAATCCAGTTCTTTAAACTCGTCAATAAGAGTTCGTCATTTACAACTTTTACTCTACGACTTTTGAAACATTGTTTAATATTCTATTTTTTACGATGTTTCCATGGTGGAGAGTGGTTTGATAGGTAATGCTTAAACCATATAATAATATGTTGAATGGAGTGAACGTAATTCTATGCGGGACAATTATTTACCGGAAGCACAAATTTAATAAAAATATAAATCTTATAGAGAACTCAAAGAATAGAAGTCGTAAGACACCACCTCTTATTGGAGTGTTTCAGGAATTATGAATTTTTGAGGTAACCATGTATATAGGGAAATGCAAAAATTTCAGAAGCCCAAATGAGTAGTAGGTAAGTACGTACTAAACGAATACGGAAATCGTTAAGCTTGTAAAACTTGTTGCAGCAATAGATATAGCTGACTAATAATTACGTATAACAAAAATTAGGCCAAATATGCATGGAGCTCATATAACACCATATGCGTTTAACACTACAGCGGGAATGGCCTATTTTTGTAGCCATATTGTAAACAGTTTCCATAATACTGTTACAACATCTACCTCTAGAACATCAGCGGATGGCTGTTATCAGTAAAGAAAACAGGTATAATTAGAGACCGCTGTGTTATCTGGTATTATGGTCATAAGGCAAGTAATGTTTCTTTAGTAGGTGTTAGCAGTTTTTTGTCGTAAAAGTGCAGCCTGACTGAAACTTGAAATTTCGTAACTTAATAATGGTTACTATTCGTCTCTCCCTTTAGCAGACTTTCTTCAAAACATCTAAAGGATCTTCAGGAACCTCAGTAAGGTGTAGTAACCTGAAGACACAGCCCAGAAATAATGGTAAGAATTAGCGCTTCAGCTTACCCTTTTAATAAGTCCCTTACACATAGAAGAAAACTGACTCTTTTCTCTACCTCCACAAACTTTTTTCACAAATCTATGATGCCAATAATTTTAACAACCTCCAAAACTACAATCACATAAAAAAACTCAACCGACCACTTTTTCCAAAGGAAAATAAAAAAAAAATCACCAAATAGTTTTTAGTCTAAAAGGGCCGCTTTTCCACTCCCGCGCATAGCCCAATGTACACGCGCGGGTTGCCCTGAGCCGACTGGACTCATCTGAACACTTCCGCCAAGGAAAGAAGCACGCACTATACCATAACGCACCATAGGGCCTTCGCTCATACCACCAACACACCTGCGGAGTAAAATTTCATACAGTTTCCCTGATTAGAGCCTTTGCCTGTACCAGTGACATCGAACCTCAGAGAATGACGAACTATACATACATACGTATAGGTCTTGTAGGAGCCGGCTATTTGTACCACTTCATAATGGTGAACATCGTGAGGAAATTGGAGTGTCTGAGATGATCACGCTTGAACTCGCCAAACTACGAAGGGCTGCGTGGTGATTAAGATCATACTATCTCTCTCCTAGGTGCGTGAGACGTATAGAAGGTTATCGTTAAATACGCATTTCCGCAGTTACGTCAATTAAACTTAGATATTAATAAAGGCAACAGGTAGATGCTTGAAATATTCACAGAATATTTAGTTCTATAGTCGCTACAAAAATAAATAATTACATTTAAATAAAATAAATATTTATGAAAACCACGAAGGAGGCCTATGTCCTGCAGTGGGCGTCAAATGGCTGATGATGAAATGATGAAATATTTAAGAGGGGCTCCCATACAACAAACGTGATTTTTTGCCGTTTTTTCTCTAATGTTGTATCTAATGTTGTATAGATTATGGTACGGAACCCTTCGTGCGCGAGTCCGACTTGCACTTGGCCAGTTTTTTATTATTTATACATGATCACGTTTATAATATGAAAAATGTGGTTACCATATCACAGATTCCCTAGTTTGGATCCAGAACAAGTGATTGTGTTTGGTGGTCATTATTATTGAATTGTTATTTTGTTTAACCGACTCAAAGAAACGAGGAGAATCTCAATTCGTCGAAATGTTTTTTTTTCAAAATTCACGCTATAACACACCGAGCAGAGACATAGACAAAGAGATCATCAAGAGGCTAGTAAGGCTATAAAACTTCATTGATTGAATACCATTCGATTGGTGGCCGATTCGCAAATGCTTTTAGTTGGCTAAATTGTTTATGTAGGTACAATTTATCATTCAATTCGTTAGAGCGTACACCAAATACACCAATCTATTTTATGTTACCACTACTTTAACGACATTTTTTTAATGGATATTGATAGATGTATCGACGCTGTTGGTGATTTGAGAAAGTTTTCATTTGTCACAATTGGCGTTTGCGACTTCACTTTACAAGGCTAAATTGATCTAGTTTGAGCTGAGAATACCAGAATTCCAGTACCAGAGTCCAACAATAATTGACTCTACAATGTAATGAATATGGAGGCTAGAAAACCACTTTTTATTCAATATTCGCATCGCGCCTGAAAAGATGATTCGGGCTAGTTATGCATAGTACCTACTTAGCTATATTGCCATTTTTGGGCATATCTTGCGCATTTCCTCAAACTACAAGCGCCAATTTAGTTTACAGTTGGTACCATTGCTCACCCTTTCGGAATTGTTACCATTATTTGCAATGTAGGTAATGTGAATATTTTAGTACTAATGGGACTCCAATCGCTGAATTGTCAAAAGGCAATAAACCGTGAAGTACGTGAAAAATTCAACGTGAAAAAGTGAAGATTAACGAAGATTCGTTAAGTTGTAATCTGTTGGCGTCAGATTTTGTAATTATTAAACTCGAACGAACTACATATCTCAATTACTAAACTCTAAAGACGGTTAGTCTTGTCTTGCAAAAAGTTGTCTCGGAGATTCGTCTAAATAAATGGCGTGGGTTTGATCACACACTGAGGAAACCAAATAAACATCTACCCAAAAGGATCCTCAAGTGGACTCCTTGCCGCAGACGATAGATGGGCGCTGTTTCACATAGTTTTAAAACTTCTCTGATAAAGCCAGTAATCCAAAAACAAAACTTCAGTAATCTCTTTGTCATATTATCGTCTTTGGTGGGTAACCTAGCCATTAAACCGTATTTAAAAGGTTTTTTTTTTTCAGAAAAGCCTAAGGGCATATTTTTTCGATGTTTTTTGCCAGCTTGTGGCCAGAATACCCACCAGAAAAGAGGTCCTATATGCGACCCATCATTATTTACAAAATCTAATCATTTGTTCAAATTCTTTACCAGCTTATGACCGACGTCACAAGTTACGAACGGCTCCTTATATGAATGAAGCTTTTATAAATTATTAAAATTATTTGAAAATATTCATTATTTAATGAAAAATCTAAATATTAGTACATATGATTCCTATTATTAGAGTAGCAGGATTTATATTGAGACCGTTCAAAACCACAGTTTGTTTTTACTATTATTTTTTGTTTTTTTTTTATTATTTGTGAGTTGTTGTAGGTACTTTGGGGTACGAATACCTACAATTTCATTCCAGTATAATTTTAAGTCGACTACCATATTACTTCGTGACTTTAATTAGGGAATGTTGCCGATAATAGGGAAATTGAACCGATCACGTGGTAAAAACAATGCGTTTTGTGTATCAGCAATACATATACTTACCTACGCATATACAGAGATTAATACTTTACGAACTGTCAATACCTTTAATGTCAATTCCCATAAACATAGGCACAACACCTACGCACAAAATTTCTAACTAAGTAATAAGTAATAGGTTACTAAGTACCAAACCTCCTTGGTGGTCCCATAAAGGTATTTCACTACATCTCAGTTTTGTCTCCTTTAATCCGTCAATGATTAAGTTTATTGTCCGACTTTGTTTCCATTAAGCACGTAAGAAATTATGGCCCATTGTACTTACGTTTAACACTAAAATAGATAACAATTTCATTCCAAAAACAAGACGTTTCTATCAAAAAGTGTTCCGTTCACAAAACTTTCCAAACAAAGGTTTGACTCGGACAAATCTTTGCCAAGTTTAGTTAGTTTTTTAAAACAAGATACGCAGTCAAAGTAAATTTTTACTGCTACCTCGGAATTTCTCATTATTTAAGCTAACATTGACTTTATTTAGTCAGAGTTCACATGGCTCAAGTCACGCTTAGAAGAGCACAGAAATTAGTTATCAACACAACCCACAAATTAACAAACGGAGAAAGTTGTTTGTGTCCTTGAAATTAAAGTTAGTCGCTTTTTAATCAGATTATTCATAAGAACCTAAGCCCTTGACAAACAAGCAAGAGCTCTTCAACTCGAGATGGAGAAACTTTTTCCGAACTCTAAATTATTATCAGCATCTAGCCAAGAAACAAAAATAATGACTATCAGGTACTAAACAAAACAAGTAGGTACTTAAATAATTTCATCATCAACATAAGTAGTCTTATCCAATTTACGTAACAATTATTATCGACATACTAAAACAACAGTGAAAGCTCAGAAAGGCTTTCATACAAACGTCAAATTAAACCTATCGCGATAAGCATACTTGTATAATTTTAATACAATTGGTCAGCTAAATGACATGAAAATAGATAGGAATGTTCGCATCATTAGCGTCCAGCGCAGATAGCAGTTCTATTAAATTTAATAATAAGAAAAACTATGACGACCTCGTGGCGCAGCGGTAGTCCATCTGCATACCATGCGAGAGGTCCCGGGTTCGAATCCCGGCTGGGGACAAAAAAAAACCCCAGGTCTTGGATGTTTACATGTTTTGATGTCGTTGTTTCTGGTTCCCACGACATAGGGTATCCTAGTGTGGGGCCAGAAGCAATGTATGTGCCTGTATGTAAATGTTTATGTTTATGTCAACTAAAATAAGATTTCGGTAGAATGGCACTCGCTATTGCGAATTCACAATTTTCTGTTCCAGTTTGTTTCAATTCGTTTATAATTTGATAGTTGCAATGTAGGTACTTGTCTCTAGCCAAAATGAATACTACCGTTGACAGCAAATCAGCCTAATCCATGCACTCTGCAACTAAAATGTACAATACTACATATTATTTAACTTACTTACTTGATTTTTTATCGGAAGAGTCCGACCAGATTTTGCTCTGATTCTCTTAATTATCGTGATCGTGGCCAAAAATCTAAATAAGTAAATCCGGGCTTAAGTTAATAAACGTAAAGCTTGTCTTTATGAACCAATATGAATACATAACATGATGAATACTGCCTCCAAAGGCAAGAGCGACACGTTCATGATGACGTGTATCTAAATGGTTTCCTAAACAGAATTCAAATTAGTGAGATGAGTCAAGTTGGGCACCAATTATCACCTGTTAGCGGATGAGGGCATCTACCTTTAGCCCATAAAGGGAGGAGATACGAAGTTACTGGCCCAGTTTGCTCTCCCACTTTCCTAATTTGATTGTGTTGTATCATGGTTTTCTGTGAGTTTGTAACAGTGGCTCTGTTCTAGATTTGTGTAGCCTGCCTCGTAGGTCTAGCGGTAACAAGTTTGAGTATCATGGCAGACGTAATGGGTTCGATTACCACTAAGGAAAGTCCTCAGTTTGATTGATTTCTATAGTTGTCTTTGTCCATGCCCTTTTCTGGTCATCATGGCATAGGATATACTAGTAGTTTGGGACTAGGGCCTCCATAAAGATATTCGGTCTCTACTCTCTAGAGACTCTACCGTTTCTAGCGTCTTAGCTAAGATACAAGTTTGTTTTAATATCTTTGAAATCTTGACTGCTGATTGGCTTATTTAAACGAGGAATCATTCTTTTTTCTGATTGGTTAATGGCATGACATCTAAGTTTTTGCATATTTCCTAGAGTTCATGACAGATTGGTGGTCATCAGACATTGGCCTATCAGAATAAAGCAATGAATCGACGCTTAGGGCGCTTATACATAGGCGGCACGTGTGCCAACTGCAGCCGTCGACTCGGCGCCTGCCGTCGACGAGTGTCGACGGCTGCAGTTGGCACACGTGCCGCCCGTATATGCACAAGTGCCCTTAATCAAGCCAAACAGCAGGCAATATAAGAGATAAAAAAGAAAAGGATAGGATATCACCTAAGATTCGCATTATCAAAAGATCTTGCGAGATATGTACCACTAAAATCGTTTAGAAACTCATTGTTGAAACTTAGCCAAGATTCGTCACCTGATCACTTCGTAGGTAGGACCTCCAAAAGTTACGGTAAAACCGCATATCAGCAAACACTGGATAAAGCTATTGACACGGGAAGTTCTCTTTCTAGCGGCCTAAGTAAAAGTTTAACCGCAACATTGCTGTGTCACTGAGTTGACTGGGTTACGCTGAGGGCTTATGAACATACATACTTAATCAGGCTATTTAACTTGTTATTGAAATAATACCTGAAAGCTGTTTCTTGAGTTTAAATTCTCAAATATCTTTTTGATTAATTCATGCAATCATGAAACTTGACGCGGTGAATTTTATCTGTATGAAAAATAAAATTGAGAATGTTTATCTTTTGGTTATTATTACTACACAATAGTAAGCTTACCTAGGCACGTCACTCCGATTGATAGTAAATTTTGCACATTTCAATTTTATTTTGAAATTACTATTTTTTCTTCATCTTTAATTACAATAAAATTGAATACAATGTGATAAACATTAACTCCGCTCCGTGACGATTTCATCAGATTCAAAGAGTTATACTACGCCGGCTGCTACCAACAATGGCTCGCGGAAAAAGCCCGCAGCTGTGTCCAATCTGCACCCATTAATCAGGAATGAGCATGCATATTTACCTACAACGTCCTTAGAAGTGGGCTGATTTCTAATAATATTACCCTGCGTGGAAGATATTCTCGACGGGCTCTAAGTAGATTGCTACGGACCGATTCATCTGCAGAATGCGTTTGAATAGCCAGCCCTGTAATAACCATAACTTCCACACAAAACAATCACTTGTGCTGATTACAAACTAGGATACCCAGTGCTAGGATAACTAGGCAAAGACATCACAAAGATGAAAAAATGCCCACATCGTGGCCATTTATCCAAATTTACCGCAACCCCTAGACAACCGGGGGCTGGGGACCACTGGCACAGTAATCAGACGTAATAACGCTGGAGCAACGAGGTGGTCAAAGAAATATATTTAAAAAAATAGTCTCTTCCCGCCGAGGAAAGGGCTCCAAAAAGTTTTATTACAAAAACAAAGACTTACAAATGTCTATCTTACTTATCTTGTTCATTTATGACCTTGAAATATTGTATCTTACAAGGGAGGATTGGCGAGGTCCGAAAACGGTGTCTTGCATACATTAATTAAATAAATAATGAAAATTACTGTCGTACATAATAAATGAATGCCCTTAACTTCAAATATTTTAATCTCGCATAGCTGCTCAATTGGCTGGATACCTGTAAATCTCCGAAATGTTGTAAAATTATAACAGAAGCGTAAGAATAAATTATTATTATGTTTCCACTATCCGCACTTCCGGATAACTGTTCGAAGGATTTAGCTTTTTTGCTATCAAATATTTACGCACATGCCTCAAATGGCAAGGAGCAGAGCGTCCGAGGGGCGTGGCACATCGAGACATCCGTCTGTGTAGTAAATCTTGTATTTAAACGTACGTAACCAATGATGTTTGAAAATAATTAAATTAGTGTCGACTTTGCAGACGCGACACTACGCGACAGTCAATATCGACGATCAATCAGAGCCGTAAGTACGCAGTAGCTGTGATAGGTCGATGACATCCTATGCACTGCAATATTTGACGATATTGGTAATGGCCTCTTGTTTGTAGGAGCCGACCCGCTTGGACTAATTAAATGATAAATGTTTTGCAGGCGGCGGTGTCTGCTTTTTTGTTAAGTAATTTAATAAAATTGAAATATCAAATGATATATAAGCTTTGGCGTGATGACTACTGTCCAAAGTTATGGCTAACTATACCTCAAATTGCTTGAAGCCAAACTCAAATGGCCCGGACCCCAAAGACCTTCGTCTAACGTCTGCTAAAGACGTTTGTTCTCAATGTCCGATGTCAGCAATTTGGTTAATTTAGGATTAACCTTGTGTTTTACACAAGAGTAAGCGTATACGTTTTAGTGGAATCGCTTTTTTATAAGTAACACCACTAAACTGTAAATAAGTGGACATAAATGTAATGTGGACAGAAATACGTGTTCCCGAAATTTCAGTATCATCAAATAATTTTATAATCTAAAAGCACGTACCAAAATTACCACACCTGAATCATGTTATAAAATGTATTAGGGGTTAAAGTATGAAATTGCCGTTTTATTGCAATAGGTTCTTTGAATTGACATAGAATCTTCATGGTTTGAGGTTTTCGAATGAAACTTTTTTCAAATGGTTTCTATGATGTTCTTTTTTTAAAAAATGTGAAACATTTGAATATCGACTTTCAATTGTTTTTGTTATTCAATTTAGACAAGAAAGATGGATACTGCGAAAATTCGAGTGATTATGAGGCACCCATTTTTCGTATTTTTTTATTTTATTGATTTGACGCAGTGAGTGAATATTGTGGGTAAGGTAACGTTAAACCATGCCGCTAATTCCTGGGTAGTTTGACTAGGGTCGGCTTCCACTATCTCTCTTAATTCATCGTTATTCACCTGTGTGGGCGGTCTTCCTCGTGGCTCGTTCTTTAAGTCGAAATTTCCATCACGAAAGCGTTTAAACCAAAATCGCACGGTGCGTTCATTAGTAGACCCCTCTCCAAACGCAGCATTGATATTGCGGGCTGCTTCTGCCGCGTTAGTTCCGCGTCGGAACTCGTATTCAAAAATCACTCGAATTTTCGCAGTATCCATCTTTCTTGTCTAAATTGAATAACAAAAACAATTGAAAGTCGATATTCAAATGTTTCACATTTTTTAAAAAAAGAACATCATAGAAACCATTTGAAAAAAGTTTCATTCGAAAACCTCAAACCATGAAGATTCTATGTCAATTCAAAGAACCTATTGCAATAAAACGGCAATTTCATACTTTAACCCCTATTATTAAACCAGAATGTATTAAACTCGAATGCAATAAACTTATACTTATTTAACAACAGTCCGGCAGTTGACATCAAGCAGGTACGCAGGAACAAAGCTATTTGTCCACATCAGGTTCTATGCCCCAAAATTATCCCATTCATTAACTAACCCAAACACGGATACCCATGTGTCTAATGTTAATTAAGACTATTTGGATTGTGAAACCATCCGCTAAGCTATAAACTGTGGCTGATTACACCAAACATTGTCACAGTCGGTTAAGTCTCTACACTGTATCCTGATTTGGGATTGATTTTATTGTCCAATTAGATCCTTTGAGTGACAAAGGCAGGTGCCCAATAACAAGCTTTCGTGCTACATATTATAGTTGGTATAATACACATACACCATTAATCTCAAATAGGTAGCCAATTTGTAGAAGCAGTCGAATTGTCTAAACTCTTTACTAAATCATTTCTATTATATGTTAATGAATAAAGATTCGCTTATCGAATGAACGAATGAATCAGTGAATGAATAAACTTGCTGTTCTACGCATTTACAATGGCAATTCCGACAGCTTCTCACGTTTTACGGTTTTGCTAGACTTTGAGTCGTCGGATATCACGGTTAATGCGCAGTCGACTGTACGGTCGGCCAAAATTTTTGTAGCAAAGTCACCCTTAACGTAACTAACTAGAGTGCACGAATGGAAAGGAAAATATGTGGTGTCGGCTGTACCATATTGTTTTACAATATAACATATTACTGTAAAAACACAAAACCTGAAAACTGTTTCTCCACTGTCTACTTCACATAAAAGTTTGTTCAAAATTCTAAACTTTTTCATAGGAACTGACTGTGTCAAGTTTCAAGGTACTCGTAATACCTATGATTTTTTTAAATTAATTTGCGAATTTCAAACTTTTTCTTATTGCTCTGTGCATATTGTAAGGACGTGATCTACTACTAGATAATTACAGTGAAGAAACTATTTTCAGATTTTGAGTTATTTCAGTAAGTAAATAGGCTATAGACTAGATTTTACTTGTTGTGTACTGCGTATGATCTGTTTAAATGTTCGTTTGTTGTTATAGTAAAATTTGGTAAATTTGTAGTAGCAATATCACTCGTTAACAGTGAAGGAAAACATCGTTAATAGACCTGGGAACATCGGGAGGTGCCTCAGGTGTTCACATATCTCCAATTAGTTTAAAATTGCCAATTCGCGATGGGCATGTGAGGTAATAAAGCCCATATTCTCTCTCTCTCTCTCTCTCTCTCTCTCTCTCTGAGAGAGGGCCTATACCCTCCAGTAGGATAGGCCACATTATAAAGGATCAAAATAAAGTCTCTCCAAATCGATTGAACTAGTAATGAGTGCAGTCAAAATGCCTCATAAATTTTGTGACTCATCTACCCATATCTGATCACCACCAACGTTTCTATTTGAAAATTCAACACTTATCTGTGTCCCACATCGTGTTACACACCGTATTACGCGCCTAGAGATGATTATCTTCAATTTTAAATGACAGCATCATTGGTTGTATAATCTTTAGTAGAATCCATGTGTCACCTGTGATGGCTTGGACATTATTCTTTTTTTTTTCTTTGTGAGATACTTTTGGCACGCCTTATTTTGAATAAAAAAATACTGATACTTTTGTGACTAGCCGTAATGAAGCAATCTACAGTATTTAGTATTTTATATAAGAATTTAGGTACTATCTCAAAGTTTTTACGACTCGGCACTTTCAAATGCCTCCCGAAATTGCTTCGATTAAAACCTATAAAAAGAAAATAAAACTTACTCTAACCAGTTTTATAAGTTTTCCCTGTGTCAAGCCAATCAAAATAAAGTCAAACAACGTACGCTATGGAAATAATTAAATTATCAGCCAGACGGAATGCGGCTTCAAGTTCAAATATTTTATTTCCAAACTTGTCTGAGAGCCAAATCACTCAGTGTATCGTATCAGTAAGTAAATAAATTTAATTTTACAGCTTGTCTAACATTAATCGGCAGACAGGGCCGGTGCAAGCGACTTCAATACACATACAGAGTTGCTGGTACCTAGGTATACCAGGAAAAATATTTAAAAATATCTTTTTACACAATGTAAGCGGGATAATAAATATTATTCCAGATTCACTAACAAATCTATTTATTTCGTAATTTCTTCGGATAAGTCCGACTAGCCCCTTTACTCTCAACGCTAATGTGGCCGAATTACGAAGAATTGAGTTATTTACTTATTAATTTTGCCAACACAATGCCTTCATCTATTGGTGCGCAGTAATGTTTTAATAGGTTTCATACCATTTCTTATAACTAAAATGTTTTCTTAGGCTTTATCTCTAACTTATTGTGGTGCAATTTTAAACAGTATAACGTGGAGAGCAGAGACGGTTTTTTTTTTATTGCTACTTATTTGTCATGGTGATAAAATATTATAACTGGGTCCTATTTCATAGAACTAGAATTCATGGTTTAGCTACTATGAAAATACGATAAACTACTTGGAGATTCGACTTCGCGCGCGCATCAACTTGCTTCGCTTCTCGCCCATCTTGCAGCTGCTCAGCTCCTTGCTTACGGTAGCCCCTCACTGTCACTTATTAATTTATGAATGAGATAAAGGGTTTGACGAATGAATGTAAGATAATGTTAGAGAGATCGTTGTGAGAGGTTTTCTCTAGTTCTGTAATGATTTGATGTTTACTGTCAAGTTACAAGAACTTTGTAAATCAATATGTGTACATCGAATTGTCATAACTATGAATTGTAGTTTTTATGAAACGCCGTTCTGATCTAGTAATCCATTTAAAAAAAAAGTATTTGTTAAATTACATAGATACAAAACCTCGCCTGTATCCTGGCCACTTAATACAATCTTGACAAATCTCTTTTCGTTTGTTACAATACATCAAAGGTTTAAAAAAAACTTATAACTAATAGATACACCTAGTGTTCTGCTTTCATGTCAGTACAAATGAGTTTAACCGTTCTGTAGAGATATCTATGCGTGATCCCAAATATTAATTGAGTAGACTGGGTTGAAATCAATTCGTGACGTTCCCCTGGCACTTCGGACACTACTACTTACACGAGTTGTGGTCGATTAGATAGGTACTATGATAAGATGCCGTTCGTAATTCAAAGACGATTATGTTATCACTTTCTAGAATTTTCGGACTGAAACATGATTCAAACGACTGAAAAGAAAATCATAAACATTTATGAATACGCCTCAGGCTAGTCAGCCATACGCAAGACACAGTTACAGAACGACTTAAATAATGTACAAACTTATTAGGATAAAAACAAAAACACAGTCAGTGTTGCCAGTGTACAAGCTTCACCAGAAAAAAAAAAAACAACTTGATATATCCCTATAATTTTAACGGTGGTCTAGTGGAGAGGGTCGACATAATTAGAGACCTGGGAGTGCTCCTTGAATCAAAAATGCTTTCCTCACACCACGTCGTTACAATTGTTCTTAGAGCCTACCGTAGCCTGGGTTTTGTTATAAGAGTGTGTAAAGCATTCAGAAACCCTCACAGTTTAAAAGTGGTCTACTATGCCTATTTACGTAGCATACTCGAGTATGCCAGTTCCATCTGATACCTTGTTACAAGACCTACGTTGATAAAATTGAAAGAATCCAAAAAAAAATCTTAAAACACCTGAATTATAGAGAAAGCAACTCACATATAGAAGAGTGCCGATACTACGGCCTGCTGACCCTGGAGGATAGGCGAAACTTTTTAGTGCTGTAGTGTTTTGAAGTCGGTTTTTATTTTTTAATAGCCTTTGCCCGCGACTTCGTCCGCATGGAATGAATAATTTCCGGGATGAAAAGTATCCTAAGGGACTCGAACTATCTCCGTACCAAATTTCATCTGAATCCGTTCAACCGTTATTGCGTGATTGAGTAACAAACATCTAAACATCTTCACAAACTTTCACATTTATAATATTAGTAGGTATTCAAAAATATATTTTTAATTTTTTAGTGGGGTTGCGCGAGAAAAAAATCAAGTACCTATAAACATAATTTACCCTACTTAACTCATTGCTTTAAAATTTGAAGTTCTCAATTGCCATCCTATCAAGTCTTCACTAAAACATCACCAAATCACCCTGGGACTACCTTAACACTTTATTTTATGAAATATGTGCATAATATTACTAAAGGATGTGCCCCATTGGGCATTATTTACTGCTGTCCATTGAAGAGTTCCGTTCTCCATCTCTAAAAGTCTTCATCAGATCTTCACCAAATTTAAATGGGGCCAATGGGGCGTTACATCTATTCGAACAAAAATTAATTGTCGAAATCGCTTAAGATTTGACTGAGTTATGAATGAACATAGCCAAAAAAAATATACACGTCATAAAAGCTAAAAAAAACCTGAAAAGGACACGTTAAATAATACGTACTTACCAACTAAATCTAACTTCATTATATAATATTTAATATAAAAAGTTTAGTAGGTTTCAATTTTTAATAGACAACTAACCTTCGCCTAACCTACTTTGTTAATCTGTGGAATGCTTTGGCCTTTGAACATTGTTACTGCACCACACTTAATTTTCTTTTGTTATTTAAGCTGTTGATTTCTCTAAGCCCCCCTTAAATATTTATTTAATTTTTATTTATTTATTTATCTTTGAAACGAATATAGAACGAAATATTCTGTAAATATTTCAAGCGTCTACATGTTGCCGTTATTACATAAAACAGCTATAATTTGAGCCTAAAACAAAGACGATCCGTTTATGGGTTTGCCTTGCAGCCTCACCTTTTTGAAAAAAGTCTAAAAGACAGAACGACATTTTTCACATGACATTTATGACTCGATTCATTTCCAATGTGCTGGATAGTCGCGTGAGGGTGGAAATCTGTATTTTCGTTGTTTTTTTGTCGTTATCAGTTTTTCTATATTTTCTATTTTTCAAGGAAGCCAAAGCAGGAAATGCGCATCCATCACCCATAACACAGTTTATAATTTTATTTAATAGCAGACAGTAAAAGAGAGCCACCAATAACATTTCATAAACGTAGGTTGCCCAGACTCATAAGCTCATATCGCTTCCGCTCGGCTGTTAAAAAGTTTTCATAACTTTCTAGGGCTTCATGAAGTAGGCTAGAGGTTTTAATCATTATAAGTGAGCCAGTGAAGATATCGACGAAATTTAGTTAAAAGTAAAATCTAAAGCATAAAAGCTAGACAAATTAAACTTACCGCATTTTATAAATCTACTAACTACATACATCATTACTTGACACTTTTTGAACTATCAGCCATTTTATTTTTTATGTAGTCTATATACGTCCCACTGCAAGGTACAGGCTTTCTCTCAGAGAGAGAGAGTATGAGCTTACTACCTGGCGTGCCCACCGCGGATTGGATCAGCCATATTCTTACTTAAATCGCTATCAGCTATTATTTTAACACTCTACCTACAGGGTGGAATAACAAGCGTCAATCACTTCTTCTGCTAAAAATACGAGCGACAAATCATAATGTTAACGACTCAATAGGAGACTTATACAGCCTTGATAAATCACGTTAACGACACAATCACGAAGTGTTGTCAACCTCTGACGTAGCGATTAGCAGGAAATTAAATTCTTGGTCCTGTGCTAACAGGTAAAAAAACGATTTGAACTTTTAAATACCTCAATGCCAAATGGTGATTATTTGACCTTTGGGGGTCCCCACACACTCAGTATTATTGTCAATATGGCTGTCATTCGTTGTCATCATTTTATGTACAGTCGCCAGGAAATCACCTTACATACATATACCCTACTCAGTTATGAGAGAGATCACTTTGGAACTAAAATGTAAAATTAAAATGTCGATGTTCTTTCGACTGTATTGTAAATTGCGTTTGCGCTGATTTATAGAGAAAACCACTTTAAAATGTATGTAGACACTACTTACATAGGTAGTTACACATTATTAAAACCTTACTATGTTTTACCAAACTGAACTTCCCTTTACCTAGAACAGAATTTATAATATTGATGAGTATTTTCGCGTATGACATTTGGTTCTAATTTAAAATCCACTTTATTTTCCTCACTGTACTTTATTTTTCTCATTTCATTTCACTTTGTCTAAAGCTCCGTTCTAGACATCGATCGAAAAATATTAAAATTACCTTTCAAAAGAAGACACTCGTTTACTAATACAGGCATAAATTTGGTTCCTATCGGCTACGACATTATTACAAGGACATCATTCAGAGTCTGCGCTGAAGGTATTTTTTCACACGGTTAATTCCATTAGAGTTTAGAACAAGTAGTTGCTCTGGCTAAACGTGGATACGCTGTGCGTAACCAGTCATGCGACAGGAAGCAAATCTGACACCACTCGTTACATAAATGGCAAGCTTGATACAGTGGGATGTATTAAAAAAAATTCTAATAGGTATATATTTTTTTTGTTCTAATTTGACTTCACAGTTGCCGGCGTCGAGATCGCTTTTGTTGACTTAAAACATCTTTTACACTAAATCGAGATGGATTTTACTGGTAAAACCGGCAAAGTGCGTGTTGGGCCACGCGCAGTTTAGGATTCCGCAGAAAGAGGGGGTTTTATCTGCTTTACAGAACTAGCAACTTCATCAACGTAATTTTCAGTGGATTTTGTACGAAGTTTTCTTTTATAAGTTGGTTGCCTATAACTCGTTAAGTTGTAAAGCCTATATAGTTTTTAAATTTATTATAATATGAGATTTTTCACGTTTCCACAATCAACCGTTTAGCCAAGAGAGGGGGGACGCCCTACTCGGACACAAAATTGCGCTTTAAAGCTTAATATTTCGCAAACGCAACCCTAAATAAAAAACGGCCCAAGTGCGAGACGGACTCGCGCACGAAGGGTTCCGTACCATTATCTATACAACATTTGAATATTTCAAGCGTCTACCTGTTCCCTTATTAATATTGAACAAAAAACGGCAAAAAATCACGTTTATTCTATGGGAACCCCCCTTAAATATTTATTTTATTCTGCTTTTAGTATTTGCTGTTAAAGCGGCAACAGAAATACATCATCCGTGAAATTTTCAACTGTCTAGCTATCACGGTTCTTGAGATACAGCCTGGTGACAGACAGACGAACAGAATTTTGTTTAAGATTGTATTCTACCTCTATTGTTTTTTCGGCGTGATGATGAATATGTATGTCTATACCGAATTTCAGCTTACTCGTACTAATCGTCTCTAAGCTAGGCCGCGGACAGACAGGCGGACAGACGGACAAACAGACAGACGGACGGACATGGCGAAACTAAGAGTTCCTTGACTACGGAACCCTAAAAAACTGGCCAAGTGCGAGTTGGACTTGCGCATCGAGGGTTTGTACCACCTCATGATTTTTTTCATTTAGGATTCATAGCGGGAGTACGACGCATAAATGGGCAGTTTTGATTATTTGTGATATATTTTAGAGTTTTGCACTGAAATGAATGGTCAATTAACTTATCTCGGTATGATTTAGCACTGGACGCTGCATAAATAAATCTAGCATAGATGTAAAAAGTCTGGAGAACTTTTTGACGTTTGTATGTTTTGTGCAGTTTTAAACTCGAGCAAACTAAAAAGTTAATTTGAACAGATTACTAACATATTCTTTTTAAAGAATATAATCATGTAGGTACAGCGATATCATTCCGATATAAAAACCTAAGTGCAAAGTGGGTTACTCGGGGCTGCAAGTAATGTAAATTGCTTTGGCCAGATGTCGCTGCCTGTACGTAATACAGAGAAGTTTGTAAAGAGGCTCAATTTCACTGATGCCCGCACTTGCCTATTGGCTCAGTTGGGAGAGCGCTGGCACGGTTAGCCAGAGGTCGCGGGTTCAGGTCCCGGCATGGATGGAATTTTTAGCCTCTAAATATGTTTTTTAAGATGATTAATATTTCTAACACAAAGAATATAATTACAAAAATCATCGGTGCATCTAGATTTATTTTCCGGGAAGACCCTGACCTCTGAAAAGCGATGGTCTGTCACACCGTATCCCAATGCGTGTTTGCAGTAACCCGACAGCCTGGGTTTATCACTAGACATTCTGGGGTAGTTCTGACCCACCCGGCTCCCAGCTATCTAAGACAATAATAGGGAATTAATTCAATATACTTAAGAAGTATCGTTAATTATACGCCGATATGCAATAATATATTTTATTATTATTAATATTTTTTTGCCTTACATAAAAGTTAGTTTGGTTACACAAATTTCCCTTCTAAAGCACCCCGTACGTGCACAGAGCATCATTCTAATGGTTCACCAAACCACGGCGCGCTGGGTGCGGATCGGGTTACCTTAGAATGAGCCAATAAGTCTGTTCAATCCTTCTCCTCTCGACACTAGGATGAATGTATTATTTTGTGGCTTTAAATCATAATAATTACTTCCAAACAGTACAATTACTTATCCTGGTCCCAAACTAGAATACTCTGTACGAGTAGGTATATCGTAACCAGGAAAGGACGCTATAGAAATACACTCAGACCTCTCAACGTAGACAATATGTTCCTCTCAACGTACTTGGCATATATCCGCAGGAAATACGTGCGGAGCCAATTTTGCTCACTAGTTAGCATGTGGTATTGGTACTAAAATTAACAAATATATGAAAGTTACTAAATACAAAACATTCAACCAGCAACAGCTGATCATCCTTTTCATTTTTTATACGACTATATCAAAACAAAAAAAGAAAGTAAAGTACTAAGGTTAACATATATTCATTCAGTCAAAAAAGAATCGGGAATAAATGATTTGTTTATGGTTCCGAATAATTTTTTTTATAATTTTTTTTTGTTAAATTGGCACAAGTGTTTTTCATTTTGGCGCGGATTTTGTATCCGTTATTTATATTAAATACACTGCTGTTTATTTTGTTTAGTATTATTTTCTAGTGTGTATTGCGAATTTCAACAACAAAGTAAATTTTGCATCGCCAATGGAATTTTGCATTCGGAGTCACTGAAAATGTTACAGAAACACGTGCTTATGAGTGGTACAAAAAGCGTTCAAAAGTGGTCGAGATTGTGATGGAAGATTTGCCTCGCTCTGGTACGCCATCGACGTTTGCAACTGAAGTTAACATCGCAAAAGTGAAGGAAATAGTGAGTGAAAATCTTCATTCAAGTTTGAGAGAGATAGCCGCCGAACTTTCTGTGTCTCACGAGTCGATCTGTGCCATTTTAAATAATCGCTTGTGTATGAAACATGTTGCCAGTCGGCTAGTCCCAAGTGACATGCAGACTAGCCATCAAGCTTCGGAGTAGCGCCTTCCAACTGAACCGAAACCGAAAACACCATGCCAAAGTTGATCAAAAGTCAAAGTCATGTTGACTATTTTCTTTGACTATCGCAGTATTGTGCACTCTAAATTCTTGGCGGAAAGTAAGACGGTAAATAAAGAATAAGTATTACTTGTGGCGTGTGGCGCCGGATTAAGAATAGCGTCACTCCATTTCCTTCCGGATGTCGTAGAAGGCGACTAAGGAAATACATTACCAGAAGACGGGCAGCAGCGTTTTCCTGAGATTCCAACCGCATACTGCGATCGCCAACCCGCCTGCAAAGCGTGGCGATTATGGCGAAACCCCTCATCGTTAGGAAAAATATGAGAGAGGCATATGTCCTGCAGTGGGCGTCAAATGGCTGATGATGATTACTTGAGGCCAGATTTGGGGAAAGAAAATTCTTGGAAGTTGCACCACGATAACGCGGCTTCGCACAATGCCTTCATTGTGAACGAATTTTTGACCAAAAACTCTACAAATACCATCGAGCAACCATCTTATTCACCGGCCATGGTTCCAGCCGACTTCTTTCATTTTCCTAAACTCAAATTACCACTTCGTGGCACCCGCTTTCATTCGGTACGAGACATAAAGAAGAATTCGCAGCGAGAACTGAACTCAATTCCGGAAAAAGCGTTTAAAAAAGGTTTTGATGACTGAATTATTCGTGTATCGTTTCTGAAGGAGCATACTTTGAAGGCGGTAAAATAAATTTGACATTTTGTGTATTATATGTATACTATACAGGGACTTATTCATGTAGGTCCCTGTAGACAACATATTTCCATTTCCATTCTTTTTTCTACCTCAACTTTTAAGTTTTTGAACCTATTCAAAAGTGTGTGGTGATTTTAAAATCCCTACATATATCATCGCAGTTAACATAGGCTACTTTAATTGGCAGTGATTTAGGTGGAGTAGAGAATACCTCTTCTCTAGAAGAGTAGGAAAAGTTTATCGTATACAAACAACAAAATTAGATAAAATATTTAACCTTTTTGTCAACTAAGAAACGTTTTGGCTATGTTCTTCACCCTAGGTTCTAGATTGTAGATTCTAAAAATAGCTATTATAACAATGTTAATTATAGAAAGGGACTGGACAACCATTTGCCTCTCACTTATACCACATTTCCGTCTATATTGTGTAAGCGAGAGGTAAATATAATTATTCTGTCTCTTTATTTAATCAACCGTGATTTACGATTATTGACATTTGAAGAGTATTATAAGGAATACATAGGACTGACAGGGTCTACCATTATTAACAAGATTTGTTTTAATTTTTGAAGTTTTTTGTTAAGATTGCCCATAAAAAAGTGTTTTACGGTTTCTCTAATGGGGCTGTTTGATAGAGATAATACTAAAAATTATATATGTTTAATAGCATCGATTTTTCAATATAGTTCAATGATTACCGGAGGCTGCAACATTGCTAATGGGCATGTTTCATGAATCGGGCTTTTAAGAGCTGAACCTGGCTAACCTGTGTGTTTCTTTTGTGTGCTAAGTAAAAACCAATACATTTCCAATAACACTTATCAATAAGCAGTAATGACACATGCAAGTACTTACCGAAAACCCACTGTAATTCCAATGACCGTTCTTAGGTCACTGAGATTACCGGTACTATATAAATAAAAATACTTCACTGTATACAGACAATTGATTCGACTCCTGACTAGTTACCTATAATTCAAATTAAGAAAAATAACTGTGAAATATTCATAACATCAAAAAACTACATTGTATACCACACAAAACGTAAAATAATGAATGTCAGAAAAAAATTACAACACTAACATTGTTTCCCGGAAGACGTGCGCAAGCGCGTCACAACACCTAGCTTGCGCGCGAGCTACAAACTGATTGGAAAAAAGGGCCCAGAACCTTTCAAAACCATTTGATGGATTTTTGAAAGAGGCCTTTCTTAGATTAAAGTAAAATTTCGATCCCAATAATAAGTGTCTAAATATTTTGGTTCTAATTATTGACTTAATTGCCCAGATAAAAAAAAACTATTTTTATAAATGTACTTCTGTCGGGAAAATCACATTCTCCTGTTACAAGTAATTTACTTCCGCAATGAGGAACTCCTGGCCAATTTTCTTTGACACTTCCCGCGTGATGTATGACGTCTAATGTGTCATTATAAGGATAATTTTGATTTGCCCACGGTTCCCAGTGGACGTTGGGATTGGCATTTTATCCTTTGGATACGGGTTGCGAGACTCTAGCACATAAAGAAACACTGCTGCTGATCGATTTTTACTGGAACGAGACGTTTTAGCTGTGTACAATAATATACAGCCAGTACTTAAACATAGTAAATATCCTGAAAAAGGTCAACATAAATAACTTTTTACTTCACAGCATTGTAACTTCAAAAAGGTTCGACGTCAAATAAAAAAAAGATAACAGCGGTGGGCCTATACAGCCAGTATTAAACCAAAGCGTCTCATAAGAGGTCAAGATACTAATTAAAAACTCTTTGCATAATAATCTTTGTCACGAAACCTGCCGGCAATGTTTCGCTATGAGAATATAGGGGTAGACTAAAAAAACTAATGTTTTCTACACGCAACAAAATTAGACGCCGCTGGAAGATAGAGTATGCATGTAGGTCACGAGAAACAATTACCTTCACTGATTATAGGCGCACTGGCAACATAAGTTAGACCTTCAATACACACTATTGATGGGATAACTGGATTATAGGGATGGGTTTGGCAATTTGCTTAATTTACGACGATTTGAGGTGTGATTCTTCATTCTAAATTTGTGACAGGTAATTGTACAGCGTGTTATTGAAATAACGCAAAACCTGAAAACCGTTTCTTTATTATCGATAAAGAAATATTTTAAAATGTTACTTATTGAAAGATTTTTTCAAAATTTTGCGCTATTTCAATTTTGCGCTATTACATTTTTATGATGATATCGAGAAATACCGAGACCAGACTAGTCTAACTACGCCTAATGAGTGTCTCGCCAGCCAACTCATGTCCACGAGGAATGTTATCTTAATTCACCCAGATTACGTGTGAGAACAATTTGCGTAACTCACTTGAGGGACTTTGATTGAATTCTAATGGTTTCCCCTTCGACATAACTTACCAGAAAGATATCAATCGCTGCGTTCGAGAAATACTCAACACAACGTTTCTTATCGACCATGGCCCATCCCTAACAATGCAATGGGCGGATAGGACTGCCACAAAAGAACTGCACACAGAAAGAATTATTTTTTCAACAAATGTTACCCTGATTTGTAAAATGATCTTAGACTTCATAAAAATTGTAAGTCATGATGGTAGGTAGGTAAAGGTCAATTGGCGTCTAAAAAATTTGATGTGTACCTCGCGGGTAGACTTAAAAGCAATGAAATAAAATCGACGCCTTAACGCAATTGTGATTATAATGGATGTAGAGTAATAATGTGTACAAATGTACGGCGGCCCCCAGTAGGAATCGAACCCACGACCTCCGGCATGGTAATGAGACGTAATACCGCCTAGACCATCGGGGCAGTCATCGCTAGACCATCGAGGCAGGCTTAACAGAATCCAGGTCCTGGCCTGTAACTGGAGTGCGTGGAGGATTCTGCACCGATAAGACACTGGGGTACTTCTGTTGAAGTCCCCGTTTTGTGAGACCACACAGAGTCGACGCGACGCGACTATTACACAGCCCACCCTTACCTCTGTAATCTCTATTGCTTTCTTATTAAGATATTAACTACCGGCCGCGAACGCTTTATTAATAGTGGGACTAGCTCGCCGATCGGTCTGTCTTTGCCTTTATGATTGCTATTTAAGTGGGGTTACTTTTTATGTTGTTTTATTGCTGGGCCAGTTGAGTCTTTAAGGACATTTCCTTCTTAAGTTCCTAGGGATAGTTAAGATGGATGGTACCTGAAACGATTTAAATACACTAATCCCGTTTTTTAATGTCATTACAATAAGAAATTTACTCCATCGGACGTTAATAGATAAGCCTATGTTTTTCATGCAAGCCACATATTGCCTGTATCATAAATAAAAGTTTGACATTGTAAAATAACAGTTTATTTTTGGAAAAAAGGCATCTCCTTCAATCGTAAACAATAAAAACCTAACAATCCTCCGAATACCTTAGGTCTTTCTGAAATCGAATTCAAAATTCCAACGCTGTAATATCGCACCCCTAGTTAAAAACTCCGGTAACTCAAAAAATGCCAAAATTGAGTTAGGTACATTTTCGACCTCCTGACTGTATGCCCAACCTGAGGATATAACTCCTATAACGATACCTTCAACCGTTACCAAGAGATGGCGCTAAACGTTGCTTTAGGTGAATGAATTCGCGCCGAAAGGTTTTAAACTTTTTATTTTATAAAGAAGAGAAACATAAACAACAGTTTACCTTAATTTTTTGAGTTTTGATGTTATTTTCATTAATAAATAACAAGTGTTTGTTTAAATTGCAAATTCTTCTGTTTTATTTCAATCAAGTAAGTGTCCTAGTACACTAAAACTATTAGTAATAAAAATATACCACCCGTTTATGGACTAACTCAAAACACCCCGTAAAATATCAACTTATTTTTGGGGCGAAAACTAATGCAAATACTTTTTCATTCATATAAAGTAAAGTAACTCCACTTAGTGCTCAAAAAAGTGGCTCACTGCTGGTACAAAACTAGAGTAACTCAAAAAATCCATATTTCTCAAGTTTTAACAGGACAATAAAAAAATGAGTTTATTGAAAAATCTTTAAAAAAATCGACCTTCATGGATGTATTGTTAATTTTTTTATATCTATCGCAGGCATTCTAAAATCAGTTTTTCGTCGTTTCTGAAAAATAAAGTTTTTTGAGTTACCGGAGTTTTTAACTAGGGGTGCGATATGTAAGTAATTAAAATACCGGGACCTCAAACAATCATTTTAGGCGTCCATTGATCGCTAACGTTTTTGACATTTTTGTAAACCATGTTTATTTATTAAAATCCAACTATGAAAGTAGTTTACTTTAGCAGGCTAGAATTTGGAGCTTTCGGATTGGACATCTCTCCTTTGACACACATAACCGTTCGATTAAAAAACGATGATATGGCAAGATAAAAAATACCCGACACTGGCGTGCGTGCATGCAATGACTAATGAATGTTTTTATTTATTTATTTATTGATACTTTTATTCCACTTACATAAAAAATCGTCCAATGCCATAAGCATTTTGTACCAGTCAACCGCAGGAGGTAAAGGAAAGAGTAGGTAGTCGTGCAAAAAAAATTAAATAAAATTAAAAACATATTTTTATAAGGTGTAATTAAATAAACTTACATATTAATATACACTTGTACATATAAAACAATATATATATATTTTAAAATACAGTAAGTCTTACCACCTCAAAATACATATTATATCTACACACTATGAGAGGCCCAGGAAATACATAATTATAATTAACCATACGTACAAAAAATAAATATGATTAACAGTAGCTCAGGACATACAACTGAAAGATCCTTATCATGAAAAGGTGCTAAGGGAGGTTGGGGTAACACTTCTCGAGGAAGTGAAATACCGAGAGGGGACTTCACGGATATTATCAGGAACGGCGTGCCAAAGACGAACGGCTGAGACACAGAAAAAGTTAGAGATACGTCTCTACATCACCAGAGTGGTGAGAGGGATACAAAGAAGAAGATTTTGTGAGGAATGGAGTTCTCTGGTATGTGTGCAGGTTAAGAAGGCAAATTGAGCCTTGAGATATTAGGGAATGTTGGGGTCGTTGAGAACAGAGAAGACGGTGCAGAGGATTCGAAGGTCTCTACGATCTCGATTCGGGAGCCACTTCGACCTGGCGCGGAATTCTGACACATGATCGTATTTGCGCAGACTAAAGTTAAAGCGAACGCAGGCGTTCTGCAGACGATCGAGTTTATTCAGGAATTCCTGCGAGAGATCGAGATAGCAGACATCAGTGTAGTCTAGGATGGAAAGGAGAAAGGAATTCACAGGAGAAATCTTGATATTAATAGGGAGAAAGTTCTTCAGACGAAGCAATGTTGAGGAAGCGAAAGTTATCTGTCAGGATCGTGACAAGGGGCAGTCCCTGGTCTACCCCTCTGGGATACGGGGGTGATTTTATGTATGTATGTTCATCTCCTATACCTAAAATAAATCACTCTCTCGCAAATTCGTCAGAAAAAGAGTAAAACTCGCTCGACAAAGTCGATGAGTGAAATACGGCAGAAGAGAATGTCATGTTTGCGGCTTTAGTAACTAGCAAAGCTCGGTAAAGTATCACGTCGTTAAAAACTATAAATCTAATGATAATAATCGAATCGCGATCGGGAATTCTACGTCGGATGGTCGATTTATTATAATATTGTCCTACCACAAAACATAATTTGTATAAAAAAAGAACCGATAGGTAAAAAATCTCGCTCGAGGTACACGTACGGTCTTATTTATAAGAAACACGATTTCGTAAAACGCTGATTAAAATAGGATTAAGTCTGTGGTGGACATTTTAGAAAGAAAAGTTGTAACCACAGTTTAAATAAAGTGTCTTTTAGGAGAGCTTTAGAGGAATCGTGTTTTTATAAATGAGGCCGATAGTCTATCGAACAGTAAAAAAACGGTCAGGTACGAGTTGAACTCGCGTGGAGAGGGTTCCGTACAATGCCGAAGTCAAATGTTTTTATTCAAGACGCAAATTAACTACTACTAGCGCCATCTAGTGGTGTTTTAATGAACTGTTTTCCGTGAGTAAACTTGTTATACTGAGTTTATCCCTTGATTTTCAATTGATAGAATTTTTATAGGTTTTGGTCTGTAATCTACTAGCAATGACCTATATTTTTTATTTTTTCCAAAATTTTAACCTCAGTAGTTTCGATTCAATTTTCATCTTCTTTCATGAATAAAATCAAAACTATTTATTTTAGAATAATAACAAAATATTTGCGATCCTCATAACGAGCCCTCTCACAGTAAGGTTTGCAATTTTTATTTTTTTTATTTGGTCCCTCAAAAATGACTTTTATTTTAAACAAATATTCATTTACTTGTCACATCTGTATTTGGGTCATAATATCACACCATCCTACCAAATTCCCCCACGATTTGGTCCAGTAGATTCGGAGCAAATTGGCTGTAACAGATGAACGGACAGACTTTTTTTTGCTTTTTTTGTACGGTGTACGGAATCCTAAAAGTTATCTATGCGTGCGTGATCATAGAGGAATATAGTAGAGATTTTCCTCTACAATGCCCGGTTCCAGAAACATCATGGCAGTGACGCTGTCTGTTAGATAATTTTTAAAACCATATGCGTTTAATATAATAGTTGGATATTAATTTATCAGAAGCTTACTAGCTGTAGAGCGCTGACAGCCTAGTGGGTAGAACATTGGACTCGCAAGAGAGAGACCCAGGTTCGAACCCGAACTTTGTTTTCTAAGTTATGTACATTTGTGAATATATAGCAGCAATACCACTCGCTAACGGTGAAGGAAAACATTGTGAGGAAACCTGAGTATCTGAGCTATTCACATACCTCAGCGCTTGAAATCGCCAATCCGCGGTGGGCACGCGTGGCGATTTAGCCCATACTCTCTCCCTGAGAGAAGGCCTGGGCCCTACAGCGGGACGTACTCGTATATAGGCTGCTTATGTGTACTAGCATCGGTAGAGCGTGTGAAGCACAAATATTACAAAATTACGTACCCGAAAAATCCAATCTGAGAAAACTTTTTTCTGTAAACAATATTTATTCCAAAAAACAAACTCTTATTGTCGTTGGCGTGTTTGAAAAATTGTGCACTTTGAAGGGAACCCTGTTCGTCTATAAGGTCATAAAACAACTCTTATTAATTTGCTTTCACAGTCGTTCGACAGTAGCTCGACCATCAGACACTCATATATAGCGCAAAAACACAACCCTCCCTCACTTTCGCAGTCGGGCAAAAAGAAGAATAAGTATTACGAAAGACGAATAACTTCCAGATTGTTTTCGGTTCATTGTGCAATATGATTTGAGAACTTTGCCCTTCACAAATTGGTTTGACACTGTTTAGTTAGCATTGTTTTTCGTTCATTCGAATTATTAATGGAGTTTCTACATTCTATTGTTTTTTTCAACAGACGTCGAGCCTCCAAAGCCTTATTTATACGAAGCCATCGGTGGCTGCCAGTATCACCGGTAGCCAGCACTGTCTTAGTATTGGCCTTGTCTAAACAGTTTTTTATGCCAAGGCAGCGCTAGCGAGATAGAGTGCCCGCCCATTTTTCAAGCCAGCCATGTGCGTTTGTTTTTGTTTAGAATTTCTGCGATAAGATGCAGGCTGACTGGCCACCTAAACAACACGAGCCAAGCCAGCGGTGGCTTGCCTTGAGAACTGGCGCCAACCAAGGATGTTTTAGCCAAAGGATATGACATGACCGAAACTTTGTAGAAAAACACAGACGACCACTTTTTGGGGGGCGGGAGGTAGCTGTCAATGTCAAATTATGACTTAAGAGCTTGGAAAAGTCGATAAAAATATTATCGATAAGTGATGATTGAACGAAATGAATGAATGAGGGAAACGGAAATTTAGTAATTTTATTTAATAAATTTTAACTAATAAGTAGTTTGGAGGCAATAATAATATCAAAAAAGTAGTTATTTATATATGTATTTATTTCTCTAAAACAGTTTGCTTTCCATTATTTCCATTTTATTTTATTAATCTTTGCGGGCCATTTGTCAGTAATTTGCCAGTCGGTTAACCGGACTGCGAATCTAAAGAAGAGTTGAGTTTTCTAGCTAATTTCGTTTATTTATTTGGTTTACAAATCACCTCGTAACTATGACATATTATATAATAATAAGTATGACTATGAAACAAAAACTAAATTGTGGTCTAAAGCGCGCACACACACACACACACACACACACACACACACAAAGACAACACATACATAACCTCCTCAGTTCTGACCTTGAAAATATCAATGGTTTTTAATTGTTAGGACTGAGGAGGTTAAAGCAAATGTTATGAAAAAATAATATTTTTTTTAAAGATAGTTTTTGCCAAATGTTTCTTCTTATTCTCGCAATAATTTTATTAGTGGTTTTTAAAACTGGTCACCGAGAACTTAGTAAATTTCATGGAATCCCTGTACTTATTTTTTTACTAAAAACTGGAAAATTGTATGGATAACCTAGATAAATAAAAACGTTTCTTTGGTATAAAATAAATAATTGAACTACTTCAAATAAGCAAAAGCTTAAAAAATTACCGTTCTCACCTAAATATTGTAGGAATGTATGGTTTATTACCGATAACTACTGAAGAAATATTTATCACGTTACGAATTTTTTTCACAGGCTGTATCTGACGAAACTAATGAACTGATTTTGAAGATTTTTTTTACACACCACATAATGTCTGTCTCTTCCTTTGTAATTTGAATTCAATGCCACTTATGAAATGCGACTGAAATATTAAAATATAATAGTCTTATTATGGTATTCTTGGTCCGTGTACTTCCAGGGGTGCATAACAGTACATTAAATCCGAATGCAGCAAATGCTGTATTGGAAAAGAAGAGTTATTGTCAATAAAATGAATGCCCGATATACGTCAATAATAGTTTGTCATTTAAAAAAAACATTTGCTCTACGGCTTGATTTTTTTGTACCTACTTTTTTTATGACACACTAGTTGACGCGTATCACTTTTTTTGTTCTCACCTTGACTTACACCAATAAAAAAAATTGCTACATCCGTCCAGCCGTTCTCAAGTTTTAGCGCGACTAACGAACGGAAATTTATTTTTATACATAAAGATATGATAAACAGAATGGATATACAGACTTCTGTTTAAAACAATGATTTACCGGAGGCTGCGAGATTAGTACTATCCTATAAGCGCAAATTTAATAAGTGAAATAATGTTAACCCTGACATTTGGTACAATTAGATTTGAAATCATAGAACAAAAGTTGTTGTAAAACACAAACACTAAGTTCCGTTAAAACGCATTTCCCTCTAAACATTTTAGAGGAAACTCCGTATAGCCTGCACTGATTTTTGCGTTTTGTAAATATTCGGTTTGAAATTAATGTTCCTTATGAACTGATACCAACAATTTTTGTACATTTCTTGATAGCTTGATCAACTGCTAATCTATAAAACGTTTTTAATAAAACACCGAACGAATATTTTATGGATATTTAAGTAAGATAACAATGATTTCTATGTCATGTTCAGAAGTCAATTAAAACATCGAAAGATTTTATCGACTGTCTCAAACCCTATCGCAAGGAAAAAAAACCCAAAAAGCACAGAATGAGGTCTGAATGAACAATATTACACCACTAAATACAGCTAATGTGAAAGTGGCATAAATAGCCTTAAGCAGGAACCATTTTTATTTCGGGGTATTTTATGTTGTTTACGATGCACGTTTTATTAATTTACCAAAGAAATACCGCTTACAGATGCATAAAATCAAAGTTACGAGTTATAAGAAGCATTAACTGTTTTGTTGCTTTCATTTTTACAGAATAATAGGGCGCATTTCGTATATTTTTTTGCACTTTTCTTCTGATGTTTTCTCTATAATCTCTCATGTCATACTGATAAGACAATATCAGGACCGTGTTAATTTTTACACGGTAAGTGGCACGCGGGTAAACTAGGAAAACGTCAACTGTGTCGTGTCCATTGGGTAAAACGTTCTTGGCGCCAACGCACTGAAATCGTATAAACCATATTTGGGAAACAAATAATTCCGTACAAAAGCGTGAACCTTCATGGTAAGTATAGATTGTTTTGTATTTTTATTTCTGCGTACTTATTTCTGATTACCTATTTAGGTGCTTCCACTCCATAATTTTGAGAAAAGTTTAGCTACTTATTTTGTTCAAATTCATGTCCAATAAACCTACATAAATAGTTATTTATAGGGAGAGTTATGATTGTATAAGTATCTACCCAACTATTGGTCAAGAACTTTAGTTAGTAACAAGGAATTGCTGTGATAAATTATAAGCGGGTATCGACCATAAGCGATACACGAAGCCGATGTCGGCGATCGATTTATGATCGTCTCTCGCAAACTGTTGGAAGTGAAGCCCATTGTAGCGTCAACGTGATTGTATTCCAAATTACTCCACAGTGAAATGCAATCGCAATTGGTCAGAAATTACCTACTTAGCAAACATTTTAAAATCAAGGTCAGTCAAAAATTTTTTTTTCACTATAATAATAAAATGTTTATTTAATGAATGTCAAAGCTGTTAGTTTCAAAATTAATAGATTAAGTATGCGGAGAAGCTAACAAAAACTCCACATCTATTATTTTCAAAACAGGTTTGCTTAATTAACAGAGTTTACTGAACTTAAAGTTACACTACAATAGATACAATCGTCCCCATTAACATTATAAGTACCAAACATCTTTTTGTCTTCCAAATAATCCTTAATGTTATATTAGGCGTTCTTGCACAGATTATGATTAACACATTATTTAAGTCGCGTCGGTGGTAACTCTACGAGGTAACTCGTCGAGGAATTTTATTGTAGAACCGTTTGCAGTGCCCCTTAAAGGATGTATTAACATTTCGTGTCACTTAACGTGTCATCTTCAACTAATACTATCTCAAACATGTATCAAAACATTTACATATACCTACAAGGAAAAGTCAGTCATAGTAAATAGCGTTATAAATACTTATTGAAACTTTGGAGCGCCCCCGGCCCCCTGCCAATCTTGTCCGTTGATTTCATAGAGGTGGCTTTCTAAAGGCTCTAGCAATGTCATAGACCCATCAGGTTGCTGGTGTAGACATTATTGTGTTCCGAATTGCGCTGTAATTTAGTGTAAGACAGAGTGTAAGAAAAACCCCTTAAACTCGTAAGTACTCTTCAATATACGAACAATTTTTATCTAGGCTTGGGAAAAGCAAGTGGCAAACCCTGGTCTCTGCCTACTCCTCGGGGATACAAGTGTGTAACAGGTGTTAGTGTGTGTACGAATACTTATTATTATTACATTTATTGTACAGAACATAATTAAACATTACAGGGGGGGGAATCCCGTGGGCCAACTAGCACCACCAATGAAACAGAAAACCGACCAAGTGCGTGTCGGGACACGCGCAATGTAGGATTCCGTAGAAAGAGGGTTTTTTTTTGCTTTACAGTACTCACAACTTCATCGAAGTCATTTTCAATGGATTTTGTACGAAATTTTACTTTTATAAGTTGGTTGCCTATTACTCGTTAACTAGTACAGTCTACTTAGCCGTAATACCTTTACTTTCAAATTCATTACATGTGCTACTGCCCTGAATTTTTTCACGTTTCTACAATCAACCGTTTAGTCAGGAGATGACACCCTACTCGGACAAAAATTTGCGCTTTAAAGCTTACAATATTTTTCAACGACCAATCTCTTCTTCGACCAATTTCTAGTACCACCGGTCTTTGCGCTAGGCCGCGAACGGACAGACAGACAGACAGACAGAAGGACATGGCGAAACTATAAGGGTTCCTTGTCGGACTACGGAACCCTAAAAATCATGAGTGTCTTCTTTTACAGATCGTATTTGCCAAGTGTCTGTACAATCTCTCAATCATGTTAACAGTGATTTTTAGGACTCACGACCAAGGACCTAGAATCGCGACCTGGGATTAGGTAGCATTTATGCTGAAACGGCTGTTTTTTGCGTTAATTCTATCTAGTCCTAGGTTTTTTGCCTTAGGTTCACGCCCCGTGGGTCCTAAAAATCACCGGATTGTACAGACACTTTATGCAAATGCGATCTGTAAGAAAAGATACGATTTTTTTTCCTCGGTGGTGCTAGTGTTACTCCTTGGAGCCCCTTAACGCTATATAGGTATGTAGGAATGTCAAGCACATCAACCTTAATCAACATCCTTGCACAGTGCAAATAACAAAATTCAAATACGTTACGGTCCACTTTACAACTAACAGGTTTAACATGCGGTCGACTGTACATTGTTTCACATTCAAATAATGTAACTGTAGATTCACTCACTTAATTTATCCAATGTCTTCAAGCAAAGCTATGTTAGCCCAAAAAAATTCGGCTCAATATTTCATCGTTATCATGCGTTACGGTGACAAATCGCACCTTGATAATCATAACGTCATTAAACGAAATAAGGCAATTTTGAGTTAGTAACGCCATCTGCAGTTTTTTTTTGCGAAGCACAGATTGCAAAAACACCTGTGGCTCTAGTTCATTTTTACACCACAGTGTCGGTAATGTCAGTATGCATATTGGAGGTATTTTACGCGACCTTAGTGTGAAAGAGAGACATCATTTTATTAGTGACGAAAACAGCGCCGAAGCAACACATAACAGTATACTATTCTAAGAAAAAGACTGTCATCTTTTGTTTAAGGACGTTATGCATTAACGGATTTCGGTAAGTTTGTTTTTTTGTTTAATGAAACATTGTATTTTTTTATTTACAGTCAGTGTTTTTTTAATTTTTTTGTTAAATTTAGGACTTAATTTATAATTGTAGTGACATTTTCATCTTAGGGACGTTTTGAATTACCAGTTTAATATATTTTTACAAAATTCATAACGTCGTTTTCTATTTAGTGACATTATTTCTTTAAAGTTTAACAAGTTTTGCCTAAAGCGTATCGTAATTTTTGGTTTAGTGTCAATACTTCTTCAAAGTTTATATAGTTTGTGTAGACGAATACTGACACTTTTTAGTTAGAATACTTTTTTACATTTACTTTGTTTAGTTTAATCGAGCTAAAGTGTCCTTTTATGATTAGTGACACCCTGATGTTTAAAAAGATAAATTATATGTATTTTCTTGAGAAAAATGTATCGTCACGTTTTACTTCACGTCTTTTTCCATTGAATGCAATGACAAAAAAACGTTTATTTTTTTTATTTTTACTGTTTTTTTTTTCGTGAAGTGACGATATTATGTTATTTAATGAAGTAGGAACCGCACAAATTATAAAGTATCAGAAATGACATTTTAGTTCTTAACGTTGCAATTTAGCCACAAACACCGTGAATATCATGAGTTACTATTGTCTTAATTGTTTCAGTTGAAATAATGCCTCCACCAAACGCTAGAACACTTAAATTAATAGAAATAGTAAAAGGCATTTCTGAATCAAATAACGAAAGCGACAAAAATGAGACACTTGTAATGGTCAAAACTTTAGACCGCTGTCGAGAGTCACTGTCACTAAATTGCTGCGAAAAGGGTCTAACACCCAAAAAATCAAATAACCAACACACAGACGATGATTACTACCATTTTTCTGACGACTTAAAAGAGAACATACCGTTTTGTGATGACGCTATTAGTAGCCAGAGTTACCAGAACTATCCGTGTCAAAGATTATCTGTATCATCAGAGAACAGTATTAACTCTAAAACAAACAACGAAAACGACGAGAAACAATATTTAGACATACCAGACACAAGATTATCCTTGTCTTCCAACTCAAGTAATTCTCAAACGAATGGCGATTTTTCACCGGCTTCTGACGATGATCAAGAATTTAAGCCATCATCCAGCGATACTGAATCTTCTTCATCTGAGTCTACTACCCGCAAAAACAAGAACAACAGACGTATAATAACACAAGATTTCCAACAAAAACACACAACTTCTTCCGGATCATCGAGTTCATCGTCTGACTCTTCTTCAAGCTCAGTCTCAGACAATTCTGATGACTCAAGCCTACGTCAAACAGATGTAAAAGCGGCAAAGAAGTCTTGTCTTACTAAGGACTTTTCCAACGACATGAGGATACAAGATACGCCTATGACGTCTTTAGAACAACTAGCCCAAAACTACCAAAGTTTTTCATCTGGAGAAGAAGACTTTTTTGTCAGTGAGCCTCAACATACTGCCGTGGAGCTAAATAATCCATTACCGCTAAAAACTCTAGCTTTGCAGTCCATCAATACTATGCAATTCTTTGAGGCGCCTAATAAATGTCCTGAACAACAATCACGTAAAAGGAAACGAGGCTGCAAAAGGGCTGTAGCAAAATTGTTACGAAACATGGGACTTGAGTACAATAGGTCTTCTATGTCTAAGTCTAAAATGGCTCCGGCTAGAAAAATGGGCGAACCATGCGGAGGACGCTGCCGATTGAAATGTTCTGAGAGAATTCTAGAACCAAACAGACAATTGGTGTTCAGAAATTACTGGCATTTGGCTTCTTTGAAGGAACAACGCACTTTTATTGCAAATCATATTGTTGAGGTAAAACCTAAATATCAGTACATTAAAATTAACAGCAATAGAAAACCTAGACATGACTTTTATCTTACAATTAATAACAAGAAAGAAATAGTGTGCAAAACGTTTTTCAAAAATACCTGGGGTATTAATGACCGACCTATACAGACCGAGAATTCAGATTTAAGAGTTTTATGACATCAAAAGTCTGCAGGAACACAAATTGATCAGAAGTATTGATGGCGACGTAATAAAGACTGCTGACATCAAGATAATAAAGATCGAAAGAGCAGAAGATGAGGGGAACGATGTCAAAGTTTACTACAAAACATCTTACATGCAGGAAACATATAAAGAAGTAAAATTGACTAAAATTAGACGAGTAAATCCTCAATTAAAAAGACTGTATCAAGGAAAGTTGCCCTTAGCTGACAACAAGAAGAAAGATCTCAAGACACTCATAGATAAGAATATTATTCCGCCTTATTACGCATCATCCTATTACAATAATATACTTTAGCAACCTACAAACTATGTTCCTAACCTGGGTAATTATTATGAATAATCAAAGTTCCTACTAATATTTAAGATTCTTTTATACCTAATTAAGATAAATTTTGTTACTTACAACCAACAGTACGTAAGATAATTTTCACAATCATGCATACAAAATAGCTAAAATACTAAGTTACATTTACTCAATTTAAACTAATACATTTTTAGTATGGTACCTACCTACCAAAAGGTTATATCACCTCGGTAGTTTATAAGCTAATTGTTTTTAAAGAGTAAAATTTTTGTTATAAACTAATTTTATTAATGTTAAAAGTAATAATTGATTTCTTTATAAAGACCTAAGACTTGAAGACATGCTGCCAGCATATGCATAAGCAACGCCTAACTCGACCTACCCCTAATTTCTTGAACTTAACAGAACTGTTAAGAACCGTAATTGGGTGACATTCCATCGAAGACCAATGACAGCGCTTGACAGCACAATATTTTTTTATGATTGTAATTTTGTTATGTTCAGAAAGATTTATTAATTTTGTTTTTGAATATGTTTATTTTTGTTACCAACCTTTATTGATGCCATAACTATAAAAAATTACCTATGTCTATTTAATTCTTATTTCATTTTCGTGTTGCTGATAAAGTTACCATTACACAAACCTAGTAGTTATTAGGTAGGTATTTTTAGAACAATTTTTTGGTTATTGTATTTTGTCGTGATTAACGGTGTCCGACATACCTGCAATTTTTTAAAAAGCCTCTAGGATTACTTAATTTCCAGGTTTATTTTGTTGTTTTGATAAAGCCCCAGTTGCATTTTGTAAAACTTACCAAACAACTACTCCATAATCCTACCCGATAATGATTATTTCTGTTTTCAAATTGATCTTGCGGTTTAATAAAGATACTGAATATTGATTTATTGTGTTTTCTTAAAGATTATGCTTCTAATTTCTTTGTTATTGTCCGAATATGTTTTTTAAATGACATTATGATCTCATGAAATTAGTTATGTTTAAAAATCCACATAATGATATAGTGTCACTAAAACGCTTTTTTTAAGAAATAAACATGTTCAGTTGCTCGACAAAGTTTATTGCATATTTTACTTGAAAACTGCATTTTCAAAGAGTCATATTCTGTTTAATTGATAGTGGTACGTTAATTTAATCAAGAAAAAAACTAATTTACATTATTAAAATGTTTAATCGCTTATATCTCAAAATATAGTTTTTCGTTTAATGACAGTTTGATTATAAAGGTGCGAAATGGGTTACGCCTCGCGGGGCCAAATAGGCCCTGAGGAAGGAATTCATTAGCGTCCTTATTAATTGGGAGGCGGTCCCTAGGACCGTAGTTTAATAGAATGCGGACGGTTACCGAATGACCGCAGGTTTTATTCTGTTTTGAGATTTCATTAGAAATTTGGTGGCGTTACCAGATAAAAGGAGAGTCATTGGACTTGTAAGTGAGATTTTGTTGTTGGAATTTATTAACATTTCCGCTTATAGATTTATTACAAGTTTTAGTTGAGAACACTAGGTGTGATATTTTAAGTAGGTACATATTTTAACAAAAAAAATTTTATTGTTTCGCTTTTATCATCGAGGACATCATATTTTATCGCTAGCGACATCTATTGACACTTTAGACAACATTATATAATGTGCCTTTAGCGCCACCTAGTGCCGAGTAGCAAAACACGTGTCCTCAAAACTTCTTAATATTTTTGTTTTAACCTATTTTTATATCAATTCCGTTTGTTGTGTAGTCTACCTTGTAATTTGTTTTTCCCTGCAGCGCTCAGATGCATGCACCCGAACATTGCTCGCTTTCGTCCACCAACAGTAACACCAGCGCCACCAATGGAAAAAATAATAATATCGTTGTTACAGCCCCTCTACTCTCGACGCCAACTTGCATTACAATTGAGTGCAACTATTTATTAATTTGGCCAAAATATTGTTTCAGTTTCCGATGCGCGGCTCATTCTGAAGTTTTAAACAACTTTAATGCTATTTCTTACAACTAAAACGTTTATTAAGCCGTTATTTCGCACTTCGCAAGGGTCCAAGGAATAAAGAATCATATCTTCTTTACAGATCAAATTTGCAAAAAGTATCAGTGCAATCTCTCGATCATATTAACAGTGATTTTTAAGACCCACGACAATGAAGCTAGGATCACAAACCTGGGACTAGATAGCATTTATGCCAAAAACGGCCGTTTCTGGCGTTAATGCTATTTAGTCCTAGGTTTTATGCCTTAGGTTCAGGGCCATGGGTCCTAAAAATCACTATTAACATGATTGAGAGATTGTACCGACATTTTTTGCAAATTTGATCTGTAAAAAAAGATATGATTTTTTTTCCTCGGTGGCGCTAGTGGCGCTAGATAGACCCCCTTAAAATGCATAAAATTTGTGGCGTTTGAAAACAATAACGACGAGAATAGAGGGGCAAATCGTTTTTGCAAAAAGTGTGGGATGTTTAAATAACTCCGTACATATTTAGGTACAATCACTTCCAGATGTTTATACCCTGGATGTAAACAAATTATTCTATTAAATGTATTTCCTGAATCAGTGAGATCAATGAAGGACCTAACCAATGAAGATCAATGAAGGATATAGACTTGTGCCCCACTGCCGGGTTTTCTCAAATCAAGCGAAATTTCCACTTCTCCCAGTGATGGGCGTTATATGTATAAATAAATAATTGATATCCAGGACAAGTCCCAGTATCTCGCTCATACAATAATTTAATTCAAATACATGAATTATTATTATTGTAATAATAATTATATTATTATAAGTGGTTTTAAAGTAGAATAACGCAATATTTGAAAAAAGGGTTTTTCAGTAGGTATCGATAATAATAAACCACTTTCGAGAACTTTTTTTTTCATACAAATTTACCACGTCAAGTTTCATGATTTTCAGACAGGTTTTGCGCTATTTCAATAACGACCACTGAATATTTCATAGTATCTTTCACAGATATTCGCTAATATTTGAGAGCTGATACACAGCAATTACACCACCACCGATTATTTTTGTCCTCACGCTCCCGAAGCAAATCGTGTCGGCATCTATGGGCATTAAGTATTTCCAAATCTTAACGATTTTTATCAACGATTCGTATAAATCTAAACAAGCGCGGATCCACCGTTGTGAGCACGCTCACAACCATAATAGAAGACTACCAAATGGAATTAAATCCGAAGAGTAAGATTTGAATTTTTATTAATTTACTAGTGTTTGCCCCACCGCTTTGCCCACTGGAACTTTACACTATACAAGTTTTAGTCAGGGTGTCCTATATTTTATAAACATCTCTTTTGTATGAATGCAATATAAGCATAAATCATGAGTGAGTTCATACTCCGACTCGCATAGGTATGACCGGTTTTTGGGTGGCTGTGATCACCACCTTTTTTTTAAAGGGCTGGATCCGCACCTGCATCTAAGAAACTGGAAAGGAATATAGTAGATAATTATGCACTTGACGCAACTGCATTAGCAGCGACTGCGATAAAAATGTAACGGTTGATCAGGGCCGAGTTTCATTAAACTACAAGTAAGTACAATTCGTAGTTTATTATGACAATTCGAGGAAATCTACATATTAATCTGTTGGTAAATCGACTTAGCAATGTACATCGAACTGTCATAGTTAACCATGAGTTTTAATTCAATGAAACAGGCCCTAGGTGTTGGTATCTTGCTCATACTATATTGCTGCCTATATTGTGTGAGCGGGCCGGAAATAGTTAATCAGGTTCATTCTTGTATTAATTTTTAAAAATGCTGTTCCACGCACACCTACCGCGTCTGAGTGTTCACTTCACCTAAAAGGTAGGTGTTACGAAAAAGTTTTTAAAGTCAGTCTTACCCATTAGCTCAGTTGGAAGAGCGCCGGCACGGTTAGCCAGAGGTCGCGGGTCAAGTCCCGGCATGGGTGGAATTTTTATAAATAGGTTTTTAAAATTGTCCTCAGCAAGGGTTAGTGCAACAAAAACAGAATATGGTCACACTGTACTACCTAGAGTGTGTTAGGTACTACTAGAAGGTTTATAAAATATCATCTTAGCATATTTTTCCCAAACAGTTGCTAGGTGCACTGTCAAATGAGACAGAGAAATGATGCATCCCATGTACAGAACGATAATTTTTATCAATCAAAATGTAGGTCAACAATTGATTGTGCAAGAATTGACCACTCCTTCAGAGGCACACTTGCAAAATATTTCAAATAGCTGAAAAGGATTATCTCAAACCATCTCTCGTATCGCGGTCTTACACAAGAACCTAATCTTGAAGTCTGTCAGTTTCCCGATACACCAGAAGAAAACCGATAGAGTTCTCTCAAGTTTTATCGCTTAAGTATCTATTATCTCGAGAAAACATTATTCACCTCAGAAATTCGCCCAAAAAGCGTGAAAAGGCAGTGATAATGCCGATGTAACTCCACTAGACCGTGCCCCGCGTCGTTCAAGAAAGTTTCGGTGTGAAGCTGTGAGGGTAAATGTACCAGAAAAAGATGGATCCGAGGCCGAGCACCAGCCAGCAGTCCGTGCATTCGGAGAAGGTGGAGATGTATGAAGTCAGGGAGCACGTCCCTTACCAGGCTGAGGTTACCCGAGCACCCACGGCCTATGATGAAGAGAGCGGGGAACTCTACAACAGTTCTTCGTGGAAATCCGCCTGGACAGCCGTTTGCCAGCTGCTGAACCTGATCCACCACATGATGAGTGCGATAGTGGTGTTCAACTTGTGGCACTTTGCACTTACTTCCACGGCCAACGGGGAGATCAACAATCTCCAGCTCCATATCGTGTTCGCTGGGACCGGTGTATGTTGAGTTTGTGATGTTTTAGTTATTTGGACTTGGTAGGAATTGGACGGTTTCACATTGGAAGAGAACTGTAACGACACGACATCTAGTTTCACACATTCTCACACCGCATTTCAGTTACCGTTATCGTTCAATGGAAAACCGTTGTCGGTATTCCTTTGCTCAGCTCCTGCAAATTAAGTATTCCTATGGAATGGGTACGTTTCATGAACAGTACCTAACTTAGAGGGTATCTTCCTTGCGTAAGTATACTATACGCACGTAGACAGATAGAAATAGTTTACTGCAAACTAAACCATGTTAAGTGGTTATGGTGATCCTATCAGAGATATCGTCGATGATACCACGGTACTCGTAAATAACATTGATTCGTTTCGTGCTAAAACTAATCAATGCTATTTACGATGGTATTATCTTGATATCTAAGACTACGAGTGAGTCTTGATCCTTTTTTCAGTCCCGCCAACAGACCTATCTGCATTTTTCACGTAGCTGTCTCTACTGAATGCTGCGTAAGTCGCCGACCGACGACGCTAGCCTAGACACAAAGACACAAATAAAATAGTCTCCCTTTAGTTCCTATTACCCATAGGGTATATTTATACGCGTTTTGCAAATAAAAGATTTTTATTAATTTTCTAAAGTTAGGTAAGTAGGTACTAAATTTATCCACCAAAATAGTCGTACAGAGAGAACCTTGTAAGTTCTTTGTCAACTTTGTTACATTAGTTAGGTACCGAAGTAACCTTTATAAAAGTACGAGAAGCCATTGCTAAGTCACGCCTTTTGACAGATTCGCCACTCGCTTCGAGTTCGCATGCACCCACAAACGCAGTCTTTGAAGGGAATCAATAAGCCACCCAATGACAAATCATCAAATGAGTGCTGAAATTATTCTGACAAATCATCAAATGAGTGCTGAAATTATTCTCTCTTCTTTATGTAGGAGAATATTATAGTCCAACAATGATATCCAAACTAATTGTTGGCTTTGAAACACCGCCCAGCCTACATAGAAGAATCTCACTTCTTCAAAATCACGTAAATTCTCTTAACTTCTGCCCTCAGTACCAATTGTTCCTAGTGGAGGCGGTGCTCACGCTCCATCGTCACAACTCCTGGTCGTTCCACCTCTCGGCCGACGGCAAGAGGATAGTGCACGGGTGCCTGCAGCTCATCGGGGCCGTGTTCGTGCTGGCTGGCACGTTCATGGCTCTGTCTGAAGTTGAGATGCAGGTCGGGAGCGCGCACGGGATCGTTGGTGAGTTGGTTCAACTTGCCTCTTTGCTGTACGCGCCCCATGAGAAAAACCTTTCTATAATTTCGTTTCATCGCATCCAAAGGATCTCAGTGTCTCAAGACAAAGGTACTTATATAACCAATTTGTGTTGCCAGTGTTGACGTATGGATGTGAGATCTGGTCACTTGGGCCTCATAAGAAGGCTCAAGGTCGCCTAACGAGCAATGGAGAAAGCTGTGTTAGGACTTTCACTGCGTGATCGAATCAGGAATGAGGAGATCTGCAGAAAAACTCGAGTTACTAATAATAGCCGTTGGGGCGGAAAAGTTTTGATCCGGCGACCGTGGGTTGGACGACGCAGTGTGGGCAGGCCCCCACCAGATGGTCTGACGACCTGGTTACGATGGCAGGGATTCGCTGGATGCGCGCGGCACAAGACCGGGAAGCTTGGAAAACCATGAGGAAGGCCTATGTCCTGCAGTAGGTGGCAAATTGCTGATAATGATGATTATTTCATTGACTCCTCAAGCCCAAACTGGTTGTATTGGCAGTCCACCCTTACATTATTAGGTATACCTCTATGTATGCACAAGTAGTTAGGACTTGGTTAGTAATTTCTGACGTGCTCCTAAAACGTCAAAAACTCGCGTTTATTTACAATTCACATATTCTATTGCTAGATCTATATCCGTGTAGGTACTGCTGCTGCAAATTCACAATTTTAAAGGGGTAAATCATATTACTATTATTTACCTATAAAATTCATCAGACATTAGTCCCTAATGTTAATAGCGGTGGTACTGCCATACGTTGCCTCAGGCAAATGATTCCACGTATGGCAGTACCACCGCTATTAACATTAGGGACTAATGTCTGATGAAATTTATAGGTAAATAATAATAATATGATTTTCAGAAAAAAATATCTGTTATCTACAAAACTAAAGTTATCTATCAAATTTCAGGAGTCATCGCCTTCGCGTTTTCTCTCGTCAGTTTTATATCGGGCATCATCACTCTATTTTCTTCGAAAGTCCGGCTGATGGTGAAGACTGGTCCCGTGAAAATCCTCCACATAGCCGTTGGACTCTTCGCCCTCTCGCTTGGCCTCATTTCTATGACCATGGGTTTTCACATGGAATACTTCAGAGCCGGCCAGGAGACTCTATCAACCGCGCTGATGACGTTCACACTGCTAATTCTGTTGTATGTTTTAGTACAACCGATTGTCGACTTGGTGTCTACTACGAGAAATGTCATGTGACTACATAGAGTAACCGGTTCCACAGCTGGTGACAGTAACGCGTGACGGACTATGGTGTGATGCGAAGTTTGTCTTTTAGATTTATTTATTGATTTATCCTCCTCAGTCCTGACCTTGAAAATAACAATGGTTTTCAATTGTTATTTTCAAGGTCAGGACTGAGGAGGTTATTGACCCCATCAGACAACCTTCTTCATGCATTGGGTTAAGGCGGTTCGGTAAAGTTTGGTTTCCAATTTTCATGCATAACTTTGTGTCAGAGTGAAAAGGTGAAATCAGACGATTGGGTTGAACTTTCACTAAAGACTTAACTGTTACTTTGGTGCTTTATTCGTCATTCATAAAACATGATCAAATGGATATAAAAATAAACTTGCCCTCATTATTTCATTATTTTTCTGGAATAGAGCGGTATGCGCCGATGCAATTTTTCCCTAGGGAAGCAAGATATACTGAATAACGGAATCTAGATGATCGTCGGTATAAATTCTGTATTAGACGTACGACTAAACACAGAATTACCAGTGTATAACACGGTCACAATATCTGTGCATCTGGCTCTATAATGAAGCATCGACGCTGTGGTACTGTGTGCAAAATAAATGGTTCAAGTCCCGGCATGGGTGGAATTTTTAGCCTCTAAATAGGTTTTTAATACCGAATGAACTCCGTTCAATAGTGCATGAAATTGGCAGTCATTCTTTGTAAAACCGTGTTTACTGTGTGTGTGGAAAAAACTGATAACTGGTAGGTAAAATTATTAAAATATTTAAGCCTTACATAATATGTGAATGCAACACACAGATGTGATTGTTTTGTGCTGTTAATAAATACTTACGATTAAGCCAAAGCGTGGGCACTTTTTATATATATATTTTTTGCACACAAAATAAAGTTATGTACAAAGGCGTACTAGTGTTAGCATTTCCTAGCAGTCAACATTTGGTTTGAAAAATGATTAATATGGATAGTACCTACTTGTTGTTGTTGTTGCTAGTTGCATCTACGTAATGAGATGATTTATACAGCCTCCAGTAGCATCTTCACTCACTCTAGATGTGTGAAGGGACCACTCGGACGCTGCAGTGCCTGGGGCATTGTATTTTTAGGATGGAGTAGGCTTGCCCTGCCCAGCACCTTTACCATCTGACACCTTAGTCGGCCTAGCCCACAGGAAAGACAAGTTAATACGACGCATAAAAGTAAAAATACTTAGGTAAATAGGTAATTAATCTGTAGAATTCTAAATGACCGGATCGGAACAGGTTTAATTGTTCTTTTCAAGGTCATAATCTAACAGGTTAAAAATAGTTAAGGGATGGGAGCAGAATGGTACCTAAGTACGTACCTAATATAAATAATAGTAGTACGTACGATGACATTATAAAGATTATTAAAAATACTTTTTGGTAGTAAGTACTCGTGACTTTTGGTGACTTATAATTTAATTAGTTTCATAAGTACCTTTACGAATATATAATTTTAATAAATTTTTGTAGAGTCATAAGTACCTATCTTACGAAATTTTCGGCCTTATTCATAAAAACACGATTCCTCTAAAACCAATCTAAAACTGTTTATTTCATCTGTGGCTACATCTTTTCCTTATAAAATCTCCACCACAAACTATTTTACTCGGCGTTTTCGAAGTGTTTTAAGGAATTGAGTTTTTATAAATAAGACCGTAGACCTTATCTCGATTAGATACATAGGTAATTAAAAGTACATGTAAACGGCGCGATCCACTTTTTGGCTTAGTCACTGACGAAGTTACTAAGTAGTTAGTGAATAGCATGAAATATTTCATTATTTACTACTTTTTGGCACTTATTAGTATTTTAAACTTATAGAAACCACCTACCCAGGTACCTCCCTACACCTAGGTACCTATAATATTATAAAAGTTTGTGAATGATTGAAATTATTTATTTTTACGTGTATATTTTTATTAGGCATCTACGTGTAAAAATACATGTTTGGTTCAGGCGTATTTTGGTTCGTGTTTTCTGTTTTACCAACTTCATTGTTCTTCATTGTATAGTAATAATTTAGATATTTAAAATCATAAAAAAGGCAAATATTTATTCGTTTAAAAATAGCTAATATGTAAACTTTTATTGTTATGTCTTGTTTGTATAATAATATAAAGTTAAAATCTAGGTACCTACTAGCCAAATACGTGAATGAATGTACTTTATTTGAATGTACCTTATTATTTATTTATTTTCTTTAATTTATTTTATTACATGCTTACTAAGCATATAAATTATTTATTTTTTATTAAAATACATCAGGCAAATTAGTTTTTCACTTCAGTATTACAGTAGACAGCACATCAATCTTAACACGCAGACACTGTACTCAGTTACGTAAGGAGCGACTTCACAACAAAAAATTAAAGGTTGACCTGCTGTCGAGTTTGTACATATATAGTCTAATATATCAGCCCACATTCGTTCGTGATAGGTCTCCCTCAACGCAGGGCCATATCTTCTACTAATGATTTAATTCATGTAGGTATAAGTACCTACTTTCATACTTTATTTCATTCAGTTTCGGTCTGGATGTAAACAAACCGGTGTTATTTATAAAAAAAAAACCGGCCTAGTGCGGTCGGACTCGCGCACGAAGGGTTCCGTACCATTATCTATACAACATTAGACACAAAGATAAAAAAACAGCCAAAAAATCACGTTCTTTGTATGGGAGCCCCCCTTAGATAATTATTTTATTTGGTTTTTAGTATTTGTTGTTAAAGCGGCAAAAGAAATACATAATCTGTGAAAATTTCAATATCCGTGATCTTGAGATACAGCCTGGTGACAGACTGACGGACGGACGGACGGACGGACAGACAGACAGCGAAGTCTTAGTAATAGGGTCCCGTTTTTACCCTTTCGGTACGGAACCCTAAAAACGATTCCACTAAAACAGCCCTCAGTGAGACTTATGTCGGTTTTAAGACAGATCTTAACTAAATTGTGATTTTATAAAGTCAAATCTCAACATTAGTTAAGCTGTAAGCCCTCCGCAACTAAAGTCTCGTTAAGTGCCCCTTAAACCTACCTACTTTAGCAATTTGTATGGTACGTTTTCAAAAGTTTGAGCAATTACTTGCTCGGAATGGGTGTAGCGAGCGACTGTCAAAAAATTCAAAATGGAGGATGTCCCGTTTTCTTTACTTGTGTGGGAAAAGCACAATATTTGTAATTTTATAAGTCCCAGATATGTGTGTCAAGGGCGTCGCCAGCCGATGGCGCAGGGGGGGCAAGTTGACTTTACCTACTACAATTCATACTTTTCTCATTCTCTATGAATGAGAAAAGTAAGTATGAATTGTAGGTAAAGTCGACAGCACAGGAAGCTTTTCACTTGTACTACGAGCCTTACATCTACAGCGATTGTAATTACAACAGTATCTTAGTACTATATACATATATATTCTGTGACAGTACAGAGTCCAATGTGTAAAGCTACACGAGCACGAGCTGACAGAATGACAGACGCTAAAACAAAGGCGGCTGTGCGGGGGGCGCGAGCGCTGCGCGGTTACATGTTGCTTCCCCACTCCCCCTCTCCCGCTTCAACGACAGAGTAGAGCAGAGCGTAATTGAGCGTACGGAATATTAGGAGTGGAATTGGTAAATTCATTCGAGTTTCGACGTACGGGAATGATTGTTCAAGGCTTGAACTTCAAGCAAATTAACTCAAAGACTTAAGACTTTGGTTGCATTATATTTGGCAACTTTTTTGAATCTCTAGGGGGGGGCAACTGCCCCTCCCTGCCCCCCCTTGGCGACGCCCTTGATGTGTGTAGTGACTTTTTTCCAAAAAATCAGTGCCTACGTAAACAACGCATTTACTGTGGCTCCTAAACCTTTCCCTTTTTTAGGTAAAAGCATTTGATGACGTTTTTATGTTGAATAAAATTAAGAGAGTTCATGTAGAAATGTATGATTTTGTGAGTAAGTTTATAATAATATTATTGTGTTTTGAACGCACCGCCACATTCAGTCAGATCCACAGAGTACTTTACTATATGTCAGATCATAGAGTTCAACAGAGCGATAGATTCTACACCACAGAGAAAATAATTTCTACACTTATTCTGGTTCTGTGGTGTATATTTGCTGTCATTGTCCGGCGAAATATTTTTTTATTTTACGAAATAAAACTCCCGTTTCTACAAAAAATATTTCACAAACTGACTGCATATTTATTTACAATAATCTATTTACTTCTATAATGGTAAGTAAAAAAGTCTACTTTGTTTTTTCACCCTAAAACGAAAGATTAGGTTAGATTCTTCTGCTTGGTCATTGTAGATCCTTACCGTAATTTAAATTTTTACAGGCTAGACGTTATGATACTCGTACTACAATCTTTTCGCCGGAAGGTAAGTCTAAACGAAATCTAATGCAAATAGTTCGACCTAACATGAATATTTTATTTAAAAAAGTTTAACCTTAGGTCGGCTGTATCAAGTGGAATATGCTATGGAAGCTATTAGTCACGCTGGTACTTCGCTAGGCATATTGGCGACGGACGGCATCCTATTAGCAGCTGAGCGCAGGAACACCAACAAACTGTTGGACGAAGTGTTCTTCTCGGAAAAGATCTACAAACTGAATGATGACATGGTTTGCTCTGTGGCCGGCATCACTTCTGATGCCAATGTGCTTACTAACGAGCTGAGACTGATTGGGCAGAGATATTTACTGCAGTATGGAGAGTCCATCCCTTGTGAGCAACTGGTGTCCTGGTTGTGTGATGTGAAACAGGCTTACACACAGTATGGCGGTATGTTGTTTTTTAAATCCATTTAAAATCTAACTTCAAGACTAGTTTGAACACAGTAAAAGAATAAGAAATACAATATAAGTAATTTAAAAAGATGGCCAATCTCTTGAAACGTTTATTGATTCTTTTGAAACAAATTGGCACTATTTTGAGCATAGCATTGAAATTATCTGAAAATATTATTGTCGCTCATGTCAAATGATAATAAATTCAATTATGTCCAATGGGAACCCTACTAGGATGTGGAAATATATAGTCTACCTAAATAGCTTTTTCTTTATTGCAAGTATACCGGCACTGGCTTGTGTGCGAATCTACACTTAATATAATACTATAATCATCATCAGCCATTTGACGCCCGCTGTAGGACATAGGCCTCAATTGCCATAATTGCCACGCTTGGTAGGCGGGTTGGCGATCCTATAATATCTACTCTATAATAAGGCTACAATTTTTTAAATCTAAACCTTCTATTCATAGTGCTCAGACACTTGCACTTTAGCTTAAAAGCAATTATTCCTCAGGCAAGAGACCGTTTGGTGTATCAATCCTGTACATGGGCTGGGATAAGCACTATGGCTACCAGCTGTACCAATCTGACCCCAGTGGCAACTACGGTGGCTGGAAGGCCACTTGCATTGGGAACAACAGTGCTGTAAGTTACTATCTTTCTTTATTCAATCAAGCTTATGTGTCTGCTTATGACTCAGTTTGTTCCATGCCTGTAGAAACTGGAGTTGTCTAACCTTTGCTGGGATGAAGTGGTAATTAATAAGGCGTTAAAGATCCTATTAGATATACTCGCAATATAATGCTCAATAATAAATTGTAATGCTCTCTGTATTGATATAAAAAGTATTTATTTCGAGCCAACAACAATGTACAGTAATATAGATTACAATGTATTTTTTTTCTTGCCAGGCTGCCGTATCAAGCTTAAAGCAAGAGTACAAGGAGAATGAGACCACACTGGCTGAAGCGCAGGCACTTGCCATCAAGGTGCTGAGCAAGACTTTGGACATGACAAAGCTCACTCCTGAAAAAGGTAAAATAACTAGCCGAGTTGTATTCTCGCATCCAAGGTTCTGTAAGATAGATACACAATATACTCTTATTGATGGTGTTGTGTGGAAGTTGTTATTATTATTATATATTACTAAAAATATTTCTCATGCATGTAATGACTAGTTAATGTTGAGGAAGCGAAAGTGATCTGTCAGGATCGTTGCAAGTGGCAGTCCCTGGTCTCTGCCTACCCCTCTGGGATACAGGCGTTGGTTTATGTATGTATGTAAAAATATTTTCTTTCGTTTAGTTAGGGATCGATTCTTTCATTGTGACAGTGGTGCGCTTGTGGAACACGCTACCCCTGTACATACGCCAGGCCCTGTCAGTCGACGTGTTTAAAAGTAGAATCCATGAGCACTACTTCGAACTTCAGAGTAATAATCCTATTATAAGTACCTAGTTTTTTAAGTAGTTGTGTTTATTGTGTTATAGTCTGTATTTTATATGTATTTGGTATGTATCTTGTTATAATAACTATGTAATTTTATTGTAATATAGTTTATATAATTATTATTATTTATTAGTTTTTTATCTTTGTTCTTGCAATAAATCTTTCTTGGCACTACCCCTTGCACTATCCACATAACCCAAGGTTAGCTGGAAGAAAATACTTACTAGTATTAAGCTCGCCTTTGTACAAACACCTCTTGTGCAATAAAGTATTTTTGAATTTGAATCTTTAACAGGAGCCCTTTTCAAACTTTGTCAATTTTTATTGTCAGAATGCACTTGCACAGCATGTCTATATTTCTGTCTCAACATAACTTTTTTACATTTCTATTTCAGTGGAGATGGCTACACTTACTCGCAAGGACAACAAGACTATGATCCGAGTGCTCAGCGGTACCGAGGTGGAGAAACTGATAGCTGACTTTGAGAAGAGTGAAGCTGCCGTGGAGGCGGCAAAGAAGCAACCACCCAAGCCCTAATTTAAGTTCTCTCTACTATTGATCCAAGTAAAAGGTTTTACTAAGGTTTTAGTTTAATTTTTTCCCATTACCATATTCTGCTTTGTACACTTTTAGTAGAAATGTAAGATATACTGCTTAGTCACTATTCGAAATCACTTAGACCTTAATTTTTTCATTGTTGAGTGTCGAGCTTTGACGAATCTATACCTACCTACATTTTCAGTGAGAAGTTGCTCCATCTATATTACTTTCGATGAAGAGTAAGCCATAGTCAAGCATAAATAGGATGCTGCGTAAGCACATTAGCTTTCGCAATCTGGAAAAACCGGCCAAGTGCGTGCCGGGCCACGCGCAATGTAGGGTTCCGTAGAAAGAGGACGTTTTATCTGCTTTACAGAAATAACTTCATCAACGTCATTTTTAATGGATTTTGTACGAAGTTTTCCTCTTATAAGTTGGTCGCCTATTACTCGTTAACTTGTCTTCCTTTTAAGGTCGTTCGTTATTATGTAGGTACTGCTCACGTGCTACTACCCTGAATTTTTTCACGTTTCTACAATCCACCGTTTAGCCAGGAGAGGGGGGGGGACGCCCTACACAAACAAAAAATTGTGCTTTAATTAATTAAGCCAAACCCTAAATTACAAAAATAATGCTCTTCCTACACTCATAATATTTTTAAACGAACAATCTAACGATCAAGAAAAAAAAATCATCCCTAATTTAGGTAAGTATAGAGGGATACCAACGCTAAAAAAACATTGTCTAAGATTTTATTATACCGTTTTGTCGGCGTCTATGAATGTACCTATGTATAGTCTAGTCTGCATAGATCTTTTGGGGAGTAAAGTAAACATACATAGTCACAGATTTTTTGCACATCGTTTACTAGACGCTTTCTAGTAATTATTGTAGTGTGATGCGTAGTGATGTGCAAAGAAAAGATTAGATAGAATAAGATTAGAATAGATTAGAATAAGATTAGAATAGATTTAATACTTGCTTACATTATATGTATTTAGGGTATTACATGTTAATTAATTTGTTAATTAGTTTACCTACCCCATTTCGTTTGGTTTATTAAGGTCGTATCCTAACAGCATTTGAACCGGATGATATGTCAAATTTCAGCTTTCTCGTACTAATCGTCCCTGAACTAGGCCGCGGACAGACAGACAGATGGACGGACATGGTGAAACGTTAAGGGTTCCTTGTCGACTACGGTACCCTAAAAAGAACGACCACCGATTTGTATACTAATATTTTTTTTAGAACGCAACCAAAATTAATAAATCAAAACTATTCTGTGAATTTTGACAGCTCCATCCAAGTTTTGTCACCTTTTTGTAATTTTTTGTGTTGTTGACTGACAGAGCAAAAAGTTAGGAAATACGTGAACAACTGCCTGGAAATCATTATCGGACTTAAAATCACTTCATTTTCATCTGAATAAATAACAATGACAATGATTGCGGACCTTTCTAAAGCAAAACCGGTGAATTACAAGAAGTCTCGATTGGAAATCAACGTGCGACTTCTATTGAACAAATGCGAGCTGATTGCGAAGCAAGAGCCAATCGATGGCAACTGGAGGCTCAAGAAATATGTGGAGTCCCTAACGGAAATGCTGAGTGACTTAAAAACTGGACCAGAGTAAGTTATAGCATTTAGGGTTCCATAATACCCGAAGACTGCCAACAGGACACTACATAATATTATGCCTACAATATCTGTCCGTCCTCCTATGTTTTGTAAAGTCGTAACCCTATATTACATCAACAAATAATAAAAGTTAGTTTTTAGCCTGCTAAGGTTTCCGAGCTGAAAGAATTTTTGCTAAGTAATATTATATTTTGGTGGTTTGGAATCCTCGGTGCGCGAGTGCTACTCACACAAAAAAATACCTGGCCAATTTTTTTATAGAGATATTTTGAGCTAACTTTTGCTTGTTTCAATGATTCCCTTAACTTTTTTTGGCAGTAAACCACCAAAAGATGTATTGGCTGAGTATTCTAAGCGATCTTCATTCCTCAAGGGCTTAATACAAACTGCCTCTTTAAATACTCCAATTGAAAAGGTAAGAAAAAAATGGTAAGTCGTGAACTTGACCATTCTAAAACAAAAAAAAAAAATTCTGTAATTTCAACAATCCATTGTGAAGATTATATTTCCGACTTAATGTCTTATAGACCTTTCAGCAGTACTAATATTAAGTTTCAACTCAATAGTTGATATTGGAGACTTACCCTTAAACACATATGATCTTATTTATTAAAACATGATTCCTCTAAAACCAATCTTAACTCTGTTTATTTAATCTGTGGCTACATCTTTTCCTTGTAAAATCTCCATCATAGACTATTTTAATCAGCATTTTTGATGTGTTTTAAGGAATTTAGTTGCGTAAATAAAACCAATAAATAGTTTTTCTACTTCATTTGCATGGGATTTGCATAAATAGTATAGTATATGTGTTAATCGAGGATATTATTATTATATTATATCATTTAAATGAGCTGTTAAGGTGTTATAAAATTCTGACAAACATATTATGATACAAACTTTGGGTGTTTTAAATAGAGTGCATTTTCTATTTCCAGCTAGAAGCAGTGCAGTTGTTGTCACACGGAGCAGCGACAATCAGTGCTGATGCCTCTGCACAAGAGATTCATCAGAGAACTGTAGCTAAATATGGAAATGAACTCCGATCTGACCTATTCGGACTTGGTAATTTCCAACTTACTTCTGTCTAATAACCATTATTCATAAGTTTTCAGGATTAATAATAAGAATAATTTATTTCCAGAAACCTTCAGTTTTGCACTGTTTAGAGAATTAAGTAAAGAACTGATTTTCTTCTCACATTTTAGAGATGGGGGACAGTTACGAAAAGTTATTGAATTATTGCTTTTATACAGTAACTATGGGACAATAATTGATAGTAGTGACCTTTACAGCACTGTGATATATTTTTTTAAATAACCGTAATAACCTAACCTCTGCATACTCTAGATGACAACGATGATACACTACGCAAGCGCAACATCATAAAGGCACCAAACTTCACAAGCAACAGCACCAGCCAAGAGGATATAGACACACTACTTAAATACCACCAAAATATGCAGGAGAAAGTCGCCGAAAACATGGTCATGCTGACTAAGAGCTTGAAAGAACAGTCGCAAATCGCTAGCACAATTATTAAAAGAGATACAGAGGTGAATTAATATGAATTCTCTACACTAATTTGGACTTAAAGTAATATCGTTTTTTTGCAATGGTAGTAGTAGACTTTCTTAAACACCACCAAAGTTTTAGGTTTTCTTTTTGATTCATGATTAAAAAATGTGTTCAAGGAACTTTTAGGGATACATGTAAATTTTTTTTTGTCATATTGTCTATTCAATTCCTGATCAAAGAGCAAACACGTATCGATTCTATTATGGTTCAGCTGGAATATTATCTATTATAAAATAACACAGCTGGGAACCGATACCTGTTTGATATGTATATAACTTCTTTTTCTCTCATTAATGAGCTTTATTTGCCTTCTCCCGCTCTCTGTTCTATCATTCAGAACCTCTCTTAGGATGCCTGGAAGAAATTGCTTTTGAAATAGGTCCGCCTTTGTACCTTTACACTTACCTGTTAGTTAAGTTTTATTTTCTTTTTAAATTTTGTGCAATAAAGTGTAAAAGTGTAATATTTTACATATTTTAAAATTTGATATTGTTAATTAATAATAGCGATTATCCCTTTTAACATGTAACTATGTATTTGTTCATCTTTCCAGGACCTAAAGAAGTCCTCTGATCTGACAGACAAAAATCTGGATTCGCTGAAGGTGGAGTCTGAAAGGCTGCAGGAGCACAGTCGGAGCGCTTGGAAATGCTGGCTATGGCTAATGCTCGCCATTGTCATGGTGATATTTATTAGTGAGTATCTGTATCAATTAACTAAAGTTATTTGGAAGAAACAGAGCTCAACTTTATTTATTTCATACTATCAAATGTCTGTTCACCTGGGAAGTCCCTTCCATTCACATTCACTCGATATATTTCTTTCGGCAATATTTATTTGTTTATTAAATCCCAAACAATGTTACATTCCTTTCTCACCTCTTTCGGTCCCCAACATTCACTAATCACATTATAGCATATCCTTTCATACAAAGTAACAGATCACACATATTTCTCAAGGGCCTCATTTCTACTGCAGAAATCCTACTTTCTTGATCCTTCTTTCATACCCTACATACATTAGTGTTGCTACCTACCACCACTGCATTTTGGATAGCCAATCTAGCTTTTCGAAGATTTTAGTTTTGGCTACGGCTACTCACAAGAGAGTGCAAACCTGTAATCGTCGATGATGCTAGAAAATAAACGGAAAGTAATGAAAACACTATTTTCTTTGTTTCAGATATGGTGTTGTTTATGAAAGTTATGAAGAAAAAGAAATTTGACGCCTAATTATGTAAGTAGTTTTTATATCATACGAATTACTAACAAATACTAAATTCAGATCACTATTGTAATGATTTAATTAAATTAAGTAACAGTTTATTGATTTTATGTTTACATAATTAATTTAACATCATGATACGCAATGAAATCAGTGTAAATTGCCAAATGTACTGTGGGTACTACACTCTAAAACTAAGTCGATAAAATAAAACCATGTTACTACCGCATATTCGCACTATATTTTATAAACTCTCTCAACTACTTAAAGGGACACCTATACAATTTTAAGTATAAGTTGTCTGTCGTAGGACACAAAATCTATTCCGTCTGCCAATTACATTGGTCCAATGTCTTATAATTAAATAAAGACGCATAAGTACATAAAATTACAGCATTAACTAGAGTGGACCAATGAGACTAAGTTAGCCGATAATGTTCTAAGATTATCATAACTTTACCATTTATTTTAGGTATGTTATATGTGTGCGTGATTTTTATAATCCAATTATTATATTTTCGTTCATTGTTCTTACCTATATGGACTAGATTACCTTTTAGGTACCTCTTTTGGAGTAGTAGGTCATATAACATTACTACGAATTTTCTTATAAAGTAAAGCAAAATGTTAATTTGCCAAGAATTCAAGGGAGGTATGATATTTTTTTATCGAATATTTTAAGGAGAAGTAAGTGGCATTAAGTGCTACATAATTTTGTGTATTTATTGTAGAAATATATATTTTCTTTGAATACTGATTGACACCCACTCTAAATCTATCGTCCCATTTCGGTCGAACTTCTCCGTACATAAATATCCTTTCTTGGCGGTTTGTCTAGTACTATTTACAAAACGAATTTGATTCGCTGTTGCGTTAAAGCATTTTCCTCTATGGGCAAGGGCTACGGCATTTGTTACGTAGATTTAGACTCTACTTGTCATATACGTCGGTCAATTCAAACTTCCAGATTTTGTTTGGCCCAATCTCCGTTACGTACAAATGGGATCCATTCCTCGTCACTGCTAACGAATGCGGGTTAGTGAAGCCCTGAAAGAGAAAGACAAATGTTTTTAATTTAATGCTGCTACAACTTCTTCTTTATGTGCCGTCTCCTATCGGAGGTTGGCAACCAATTCGGCTGTCTTCCTTTTCAGGCTGCCAATACAAACAAGAAATTGGTAATCTGTTGAACCCACTGTGTGTAGCCATGATATCTTTGGTCTCCCAGGTCTCAGGAATCTTGCCTTATACGATAAGTTGAAGGAGACTGTACTTGGTGTTACGCATTATATGTCCGAAATACTCTAGCTTCCGCTTATTGATGGTGCTAAGTACCTCTCTGTCTTCTTCTTCTTCATTCTATCCAAAACGGTAGAGTTGCAGAACTTTTGAACCCGATAAATTCTAAGCATCCGGCGGTACAACCACATCTCAAACGCTTCTGAACTACAAGACAATAATTATGTTATTAATTTAATCGTGCATTCAATGTAATCCAGTAGAACTCACTGTGCTAGGTTCCCAAGTGTCTAAAATGTTTCCATAAAGTGCGTTAACAGTAAATCCTCGCACGGCGATATTCTGGCTTGTAGGACCGTTAACTGCATAAATTGTGTCGCCATGTGACGTCACAGCGAACACTCTGCCCAACGTAGGGTCCTCAATGACTGTGGCTGGCTCCAACATTTTCACGTAACTTTTCAGACCTGCTTTGGGGCAAACGATACGCATATTCTCCCGGTCGGCCACGCAAACTATGTCCAAGTGCTCGAGCAAAGTCAAGCTATGCGGCAGGTTTAACGATAGAACATCGGAGTAAGTCGGGATTGCTACGAGTAGGGTTCCAGCTGCATTGAACTTCAAGATTTGGTTATTGCAATAGCCGTCGGCAACAAAGATTTCCCCTGTTGTGGCAACGGCCACTGACGTTGGCATGCAGAGTAAGACGCGTCGTCTGTATGGATAGCCGGCCGTGAACGCCTCTCCGATGGTCAAAGTCGGGTACTTGTGGTTCTTTGGTGTATACTGGAAAGAGATTGGGAACTCATTATTTTGGACCAAGTTTTGAGCTTTTCTAAGGTTAAGAAAATTTACGTCATCGGGCAGTCGGGGCAATAAGTCCGCCGTATTGACATTGTACTTTTTTACTATGTGCAGTAAACGTAGGTATTAATAATAATAATAAGAAAATTGTATCCAAAAACACTCGGGTCCAAGACCCCTGTTATATTTTAATCGCTCTTATGCTAAACTGAGCTATTGTTCCAATATCTTTTTTGGAAGAGATAATTTTCTTACCTTGAAAACCTGGTGTTTAGCCACGTCAGTGACCCAGACGTTGTCGTGGTGATCTACGGTCAAACCATGTGGCATGTAGAAGGCATACGCTCCCCAACTGTGCAGCACAGAACCAGTGTGAGGGTCCAGAACCAATATGGTGTCTTCGTTGATTGGCCCTTTGTCCAGGTTCTGGTAAGCGTTCGTCTCGTTGAATGTACTGAAAGGTGTAATTGTTCTTTAGTTTAGGTCTTTGTTCAGGAGGGATATTTTGATATTAAACCCGTCATTACCTTATATTTACCATATAAAGGTCATTGCCAGACACAATATCCTTGTAATTTTGTATATGATCTAAGTAAAGAAATAGAAATGCGGATTGTATTTCCGAAATCAGTGACGTGAATGACTGACTAGACCCTCTGACGAATACATGGCTTTTGTCTGCGCTCGCTCAAGAGAACGCCATACGAAAAAAAACCGGACAAGTGTGAGTCGGATTCGCCCGCCGAGGGTTCCGTACAAATTTGTAGGTGCTTACATATTATAAATTGTTCAGGAATCGAGTCTCCCAGTTTTTTCCGAGCTTTCTCGAACTTCAAAAACAACTTTTTTATGATTTAATTAGAAATGTATAGTTTTCATATTTTTCTGTACTTGTACTAACTATAAGACGATATAACTTGCCAAATTTTATAGTTATAGTTCAACGGAAAGTACCCTATTTATTTTGATTTCCGTGAGTGTTACTTTTTTTTACGTTAACTTAGAAGTTTAATTTTGTCACAGCTTCAAGGGACTGTAGACTTGAGTATATGGTTTTAATTTCAACTCGATACCCCCACGCGTTCCCGAGACAAAAAGTCTTGACAGACAGTCGGACCGACAGACGGAATCCTATGAGTTCCGTTTTTTTCTTTTGAGGTACGGAACCCTAAAAAGTAATATTTCTAAGGAAGCGCAGATAAAAGGCCTGGGATGTTAAGATGGCAGAACAAGGAAATAGGGGTAACTACTATAGTTAAGGCACGACGCAGTGCTAACTAGCGTCACCAACGGAAAAAAACGAAAAAACGTATCTTCTTTTATAATAAGTTTTTGCAAAAAGTTTATATCATAAATCCCAATAATTGTGGTAGAAATTAGAAAGTACAGCCTAGAATATGGTGTTCACTTTTTCCGAAAAAAAATACGTTTTATAAAAGGGGATATTTTTTTGCATTGGTGACGCTTGTTAGCTCCAGATAACCCTTTAAACATTTTTTTTTTTTTATTTTACCATTTTAACGGTATCTTCACATCAAGCGAAAGTGTATCTGGTACAGGATATAGATCCAACCCGTCCTTAAGATTTGTGCTTACCTTTCGTCCCATACCCTTTCGGCCCTATGGAATATGACGGGCTGCGCCAACGAGTTGATTGACACGGCAGTTATTTGTCCCACGTTCAGAGACTGCTGAGGCCATTCTTTGATCTCCTGAGGTCTTAGGACGACTTCATCCTTTGGCTGGAATAACGGTGCACGGATTTACGGCATTTCTTATTTAATATACTGGTCGCTGTATACTATCAGTAGTTTTACAGACGCTTTTTTGCTAGTGGGACTGAACGAGTTTGTGTTGCTTATTTGCCAAGTTGGGCAGCTGCGTCTTCCGGAGATTCCAACTGCATACTGCGATCGCCAACCCGCCTGCCAAGCGTGGCGATTATGGCAAAACCCCTCATGGTTATGAAAACCACAAGGGAGGCCTGTGCCCTGCAGTGGGCGTCAAGTGGCTGATGATGATTTGCCAAGTTTTCCTTAGAAACTGCCCTGTGTCGACGTCACCATTTTATGGAGAATCGTTGATCGTGTGATTTATTTATACTCTCGTTACTCTTCATCACCAGTAAAAAGCTTTTTACTTTGAAAAATAAACGGGCAGGGCCCAATTTATTCTAAGAGGCGAAATCAAAAGGTATCACTTACCAAGTGCAAATCCAAACTCTTCAGCAAATCTTCGCTGTTTCCATAGCTGAAGTAGTCGAAATTATCCCTTACTGTCTCCGGTTCACAAATAACTTTCGTTGAAGTCAAAAGAAGTAGAATAAGTGGAAACATTGTCGCTGTTATGGAAGTTATTATCCCAGTATTGTTAAGAAACGTTTTCGGATTGTAGGGGAAATTATTGATTGTTGGTGATCCCTAGTCGTAACAACGCATGCGCTATTCAGTGCCGCTTTCAAAGATTACGCTATTTCCTACTCAAGGCATGCTCAAGGTCAGCTGTTCGAGAGAAAATCAATTGAAACCCCACACGTGTTATAATGCGTACTCTTTATTCCTCACATAACAGTACGTTCGACATAACCGGTCACAAATAAACGCGTAAATTTTGAACATTATCAAAATAGTACACAGGTGAAATTCGATTTCGTAATAACGTTTCCTACTGCATATTCAGTCAGTCGCTACCGAGCTAGCGTTAGCTTTGGTGTTGGCTCGTCTTCGATAATCCAAAGCAATTCTTTCGTTCGAGCGTTTCAATAATTGCGTAGGCGAGAATTTAAAAAATATAAATTTTTCATGACTACTATCCATCGTTAGGTCTGAATTCTGAATTGGGCTGGTCCCAGATGTAGCCAGTCTCGGTCATGGAGCATACGGCATTGTAGTACCTTCCTGGACTACGACAGTACGACCAGGAGGGGCATTTACACCTGAACAGCGTCTGAAACTCCTCCTTGCAGACTTCGTTCCACCAACATGTTCTCTGTAAACACACCATTATTTTAAATTAGGCCAAACCTTTTTCTTTTCAGTTGTAACATCAAAACGTATAAATGTTGGTTGCCCGTATATGTGCCACATAAGGAAGGCTATATCGTAATCTCATTTGAACTTTTGGAGAGTCAATCATTTTTTAATGCCTATATTGTCGCGTTTTATTCAGGCCGTCTTTTAAGCAAAACGATCCATGCATTCGTGTTTTAAGTATTTTTAAATTTGTTTATGGGTCAAAATGTGTGCTTAGTTTAGTGGTTAATTACCTCAGTGATGTACCCTCGCACCGATTGGTCGGAATAGCTGCGCTTGCTGATCGTATCACCTTCCTGGGCCGCCGTGATCAGCAGTAGGCATAAGGATACATATTGCTTCAACATAATTCGGTTTACACACACGCGCATACACGCACACAGTCACTTAATCATTTTTATGAGTGTCCCTTGTTAGTTTCTTGGTGTGAAAGGGATTTTTAAGGCGAAGCGGCGCGGCGATCGGAATAGTCTGCTTTCGCTACCTCTCGGGTGTTCGGTGCGATGGGAATGATGCCGCGTCGCTAACTTCACGCTTGTGACGTTTGTCAAGTATTGAGCTTTACTAGGGGAGGTCCTAAGTCTTTGGATTTTGAGAATCACTACGAACTTTCTACCACGTGATGATTTTGTGGCATATCTGCCCTTGATTGAGTTGTGTGTCTGTAAAGTTTGATAAGTTCTAGGTGTATTTAAACTTTACTAGTGTTAGTTTTTCGTAAGACGCTATTGTAATTAAGTGCATGCTTTTGATTGATTTGTGTGTTTGTAAAATTTGATTAATTCTTTGTGTGTTTAAACTTTATTTTTGTTAGTTTTTCGTAACGAGATTAGGGATTGCAATTGCTGGATCCAGCATACAGCAATCCAGCTGGATCCAGCGCCTTTTTAAACATGCTGGATCCAGCATACATCTTGATCCAGCGATGCGGATCCGCAAACGTATCAATTTCTATTGTTTAGTTTTGAGTTGCCGCCATTTTCGAATCGGCGCGGCAACGTTGCCGTTCTGTCATCATAGCACGTGCCGCATGAAAGGCAACGCCGCCCACCCCCTTTCCCCCTTACCAACTGTACCGCTTATGTTTGTTTATTTTATAAATCAAAGACAGTTGATGAGTTGAGTTGAATAACTGCTCTCGTCTCGATAGAAAGTGTCTTTGTGTCACTAAAGTGCATATGAAGTGCGTGTTGGTTGTTGTTTGAGAGACTGAATGGTAAGTAAAGTAAAATGTTTATTTTTAATTTTAGTATTAATGTTGATTTGATTCATGTCTCTTACTTTCTCGAAGAAGGAAAAGGAAGACACGTTTGGTGAGGTTCGTCAACACATCGCGAAATCTTTTTTTTTGTTTTCTTATTTAAACCGATCTTATTTTATTACCTACCTTTAATTGCAGGAAGTAGGTACATATCCTACAGTGGACTATTTAGTTATTTAGAACTTTGTGTGTGTGTGTATGTGTGTGAGTATTGTTGCTATTAAACAAGATTGCTAAAATGCGCAATTTTGATTGGAAAAAAGCTGTGCCATGTGTATAAAGATAGGTTTTTATAGGTTTTTCCAGTTCAAAAACGCGTTCAAACTATTAGTCCTCCCGTAACCACGGTGCGGTGCTTGCAATAGCGCCAAAATATCGGAAATAAACAAAAGGAAGTTTGAACGCAATTTGAAACCCGAAATACCTACAAAATGTGTAATAGTAATCGCGACAGTTTACATAAAATATTACCTTATTGGTTTTGTTAAGTTATTGCATCGCGATAGTTGTATTTATTTATCTTTAGGCATACTTATACTTATCTTATACTTCACCGATCTTTTCTTCATTACAGATTTAACGCTGTTTTTCGGACAGTTTAAAATGTCGACCAAGAATTCTAGCGACGGTAAAAAAAGTTTGTGGGACTTTTTCGTAAAGTTGGATAGTCGAAGTGCCAAGTGCTCGCTATGCCTAAAAACATTGCTTATTAGCAACCGCTCCACTACAGGGTTAAAAGGGCATTTACAAAAAGTACACTGTATCAGTGTCATAAGTAATGTCAGTGGCAACAAAGCTAGTTCACTCAACAAAGATTTGGATAATGCAGATTCACAAGCTTCCACTGATGCTATAGCAACTACTTCAAAAAATTAAGATTATCAGGAAGTAGTTCCGAGCAAGAAGACCAAGGAGACTATTGATTTCTACTTTGAAAAGGAAAATTCTATGGAGAGTTTGGTCACTAGGATGGTGTGTAAAGATGGCTTTAGTCTAAGTACATTTTGTACATCATCCGACTTAAGATTATTATTCGCAAAATCAGGATTTCAATTGCCGACTTCTCCAAATACCATCAGAGCGATCATTTACAGATATGCAGAGTATATTCAAGCTGATTTCATTAAAGAATTCACTAATTTAAAGCAAAAAGGACAAAGATTCTCATTGAGTTTTGACGAGTGGACCTCCCAAAAAAATCATAGATACATAAATCTCAACTTGCACCATGATGATAAACATTTCAATTTAGGGTTGATAAGAATTCATGGCTCCTGCACTGCCGAACACTGCATTGAATTAGTGTCGGAAAGGCTGAATATTTTCGGCTTAGTGATGGAAACCGATATCATTGGTATCACTACCGATGGCGCCTCCGTAATTTAGTTTATAAAGTTGGAAAACTTTTGCCTTGTTATCAACAATTATGCTACGCTCATGGTATCCAGTTGGCTGTGGTGGACGTGCTATACAAGAAGAAACCTCATAAGGAAGTAGAACAAGCCGCAACAGATGAAAGTGATGAATGCGAAGACGATGAAGACTTAGAGACAGAGATGAACGATGGCTTGGCAGTTACAGTAGAACGAACATTAGTGGACTCTGGTGAATTAATTCTCATCAATTTTCACTGCTCATGAAAGTACGCAAAGTTGTAAAAATTTAAAAAAAATCACCCACCAAAGATGATTTATTTTTGCAAAAATATGTTAAGGAAGATAAAGGTACAGAACTAAGTCTGATTCTTGATTGCCGCACGAGATGGAACAGTTTGCTCAGTATGCTGGAACGTTTCTACAACCTAAAAGTTTGCATCGATAAAGCATTGATAGACGTCGGTTCTGAAATAAAATTTTCCGGCAATGAATGTTCAATAATCAATGAGTTGATTGTCAGTCTACAACCGTTGAAACTGGCTGTAGAAGCTCTTTGCAGAAGAGAGTTCACATTGATAACTGCCGACACAACCCTGAAATTTGTCTTAGACAAGCTAAATAACCAGGGCACTTCCCTAAGCGCCGAGCTAGCTGAAGCACTACGCAACAGAATCGCAGAACGACGCCTCTCCGAAGTTACTGGTACGTTAGTGTACTTGAAAAATCCAAAAAAGTATGAAGAAGCAGTAAAAAAACCTGGCTATTTTCCATTGCCAAAAAAGAATGCGATGCGGCAGGAGATAAAAACATTGTTAAAACGAGTAAATAAACAATATATTGTAGAGCCGGTGCAAGAAGATACCATGGAGATAGAAGAAGATCGTGTAGATGATGACGCAGAACCCGTTAAAATTACTTTAGAGCTAGAGCTTGAGATAGAACTTAAAAGAGAGAAGGAGAACTTTAATAAACAAAAGCCAAGTGGTCAATTAGATTACGAAAAGATCCTGAAAAAAGAAATGAGCGTTTATGAGAGCGAAGGAGTGCGAGGTGAACATTTATCAATGGTTTATGAGTATTTAATGACCTTAAAACCGACCAGTGTAGAGGCCGAAAGGGCATTCTCAGCAGCCGGCTACATATGCAGTTCTGTGCGAAGCAGGTTGGGAGATAAGACTATAGATAAAATTTGTTTTCTAAGGTCTTACTTTCAGAGAATTCAAAAAAAGAAGTAGTCTCTTATCGTCAGACTTTAAACTGCTTAATTATTAAGGATTAACGAGCGGAGAGAAGATTATTTCAAAACTTTTTTTAAAAGAATGTTAATTAAGTTAATTTTAAAAGAATTTGTGAGACTGATTGCTACTGATTAGCCGTCCTATCATTAAACATAAGCGTAATTAATAAGTTAGTGCTTACTTAGAAACATTATCTTAAATGTTATATGAATATAAGGTTATATGTTTGTTATTTAATTTTATGTTGATTATTTTGATCTCAAATTATTAAAAAACCAAAGTAAATTAATATAAGATATCACCAAATGAGTGGAAGATTTCAAAGATTATCGTAAGAAGTACAAATTAATAAAAAAAGTCTTAAAAATGTCGTCTTTTTATTTTTGTTCCACGTTCTGCTGGATCCGCGCTGGATCCAGCTGGATTCAGGTCAATCCAGCAAAAATTCCGCTGGATTGAAAACGCCGCTGGATTGCAATCCCTAAACGAGATTAAGACGCTGTTATAATTAAATAATTTATTCACCAAATTTTGTACAAAAACATAAGAAATATTTAGGACTTTGACTTCTACTACTACAACTTATTCTAAAATTTACAGCGATTACCTTATAGGTTTCTTAGATTAACAATAATAATAAGAATTGGAAATGCCTAGTAAGGGATACAGAGTAGCAATGGCACCTACAGAATAAAATAAATAACATTTACACAACTATCTATTAAATTAAAATTAAATACAGAACAACTTTGGTCGGTGTCTACCTCTAGTTTTTGAAAAATCATACTGGCTAGTAGTACCTATCACGCGATACTGTCATTCGATCTTTACTTAGTCTCGTCTGTAAGGCTCAGTTGTCTGTACCCATTACATCGCATGAACTTCATTTATTTTATTATTTTCTACGTCCTCTTGTTCTTGCCTTCGGTGCAAATCTTCGGCTTCCTTTCTGAAATTAGGAACAACGATTTTTGGTGTTCATGTTAGCAGTAAGTACTACTGTTGCTGCGTTATTACTTCCACTACTAGGGAAAGGTTCTTAAAATAAGTTAAGTAGGCGTGGGATTGAATCGGCAGGATTTTGGCCTCAAAGCCTCAATTTATGGCATGGCTGTATTTTTAAAATAAGCAGTAGTATGTTGGCGATAAGCATGGAATTTCAGAACGCACTCGTTTTAATAGCTACACTCAACTTCCACAAAAACTATAATCATCCATTTTGTCTCAACAGAACGAAAGATAGGACAAACCCTTGTAGCGGTGTTTTGTACACTTTCATATGTGGGCAGTAATAAAAGATTAAAACTGGACAAGTGTGGGTGGGACTCGAGCCCTGAGGGTTAACTTCTCCGTTTTTTATATTAATTTTGTATTAAACCTTGAATTTTTTCGAAGTATTCGCTCCTGAGAATAAGAGTCTAAACAGACGGATGGAAGGATAGACGGACGGACTAAAAATTATCTCATAAGGTTTCGTTTTTTTTTCATTTCAGGTAAGAAATCTTCAAATTAACACATGACTGATCATATCTTTTGATTGCGTTAGTATAAAATCTAATTTTTTTTACCTATACTTCCAAAGTACCGTGGGCCTTAGTATTTAATATTAATTTCAATTTAATCGCTTTATCCGATTTTAAGGATTTTAAGGACGAATTTAAGGTATTGTCCGACGGACGTACAACAAAGCGATCCTATAAGGTTTTCGTTTTTTTTTTTCATATTGAGGTAGAGAACTCTAAAAAAACCTTTTCCATCCATTATATACCCTTTGTCTCGCAGAATCGTTGGCTAGACATGTTATCTGTAATGTTCTTGTTATAGAAACCCAAGGCTACTTACGAATATTTGTTGGGTGACGGCTGAAATATGCTCTTAGGGCAAAGCCGATAGTATGGCCAACATTCGCCTCCATTCTCGCCGGCTTTCTGAGCTTCCACGTACTCTTGGAGCAGCGTAGCATAGGGTGATTTTGATGGCCTGAAAAAGTTATAGAAAGTTACTAAAGTGGAAATATGAGAGGTGTATTTAAATATTCATAGACGGATTCAACATTTTAGCAGAAAATCTAGAGGAGTTGTAAAATGTGTCAACATAAAAGTTTTGAACTGAATTCTTGTATAGCTCATTGCCCTTAAGCAAGGGTCCGTTACTATCTTGCTACAAAAAGCTAATTAGTCGACATAAATAGTAGATGATTACTGACAGGTTAAGTTTGCGTTAGACTGTACGTTTAGGTTTCAAAGTATACATAATTGGAAATGTAAAATGTGCTAAAATGAAATTGCAAGGCGGCCAATCGGCCATATTAAAAGCATAAAAAACTACATTCTCCATGGATTAAGGAACATAGACTGGTAAAAATCATATGACGTCGACACTTAAGAGGCTCTATGAGATAAACTAGCGCCACCAATGAAAAATATCGTATCTTATTTTGCCATAATATACTGGTATAAATGCATTTAATTTTTTTTCAACATTCCTAGTTGTTCGTAAATTAACTTTTATTACACCGTTTTTAGTTTAATAATTCAGCATAATTTATCATACTTGTGCTATAAAAAAGTTACCGTACAAATGCTATCATAAACGTTTTTTTTTTTTATTTCAGCAAAAGTTTATGTCTAAGAACATTGAATATTTTAACAATTATAATTGATAAATTGTGTATTTATAAACACAAATTAACTTAACTATCGTATTTAGAAACATTAATTTATAGTTTATTTTATTATTTTTGCTGAACAGCCGGTTTTTCTTGTGCCTTTATTGAACCTGCGCGCGCATCGAAAGTGCGGCGCGCGAAAAAACCGAAACTTACGCGCCATTTTCCGTAAATGTTTAGGTAAAGTTGCTGCTGTGTGGTTAATTAATTACTATTAAAAATGTCTGTTTCAAACGTTGCTAACAATACAAGTGTGTTTTTTCCTCGCAATTGTGTTGAAAAACGTCGTATGCAACTCGTGTGCATTGATCATTACACACAGCTTCTTTACCGCGCTCGCCTGCGGCTCGCGCTTACAATAATGTCTTGTGTGATATGACCAACTTGGCACACTTGTATCATAATGTACTACTTATTACAGATTGGTGTTTCGAAAAGTGCCAAGATATATATATATATATATATATTTATGGTGGCGTTAGCGTCCACTATGGGTATAGTGGAGTTTTGAATGATTAAACTTACGTAAAGAACAGCTTCATAATCTCGCCAACGAAGCCAAAGTTAGTTAGGGGATGAGCGTGGATTTCGCAGATCGCTCTCAGAAGACATTCTCTGCCCGACAGTCCAAAATTCGATAGAAGATCTTCTGCCACTCCGTATAACAGTGCTCTGAATGGAAGAAAGTAAACAACATGACAGTATTCCAAAAATAATTTTATTTATTTATTTACAAAGTTCTTGTAAATAAATTTTATTTTATTCTAAGCTTTTTGGAGGCTTTTTACAATTGAAATTAAGCTTTTTATTAACAAGTGACATCTGCTACTTTGTTATATTCTTTTTGTTGCACTAACCCGTGCCGAGGCCAATTAGGGGCTGAAAGTGATGTAAATTGCTTCGGCCAGGGCCTCGATTCTGTTAGTGCATTGTAGTATAATGACAGGTACACTGTCGGGTCACGTGACGTGTTTTTTCGTACCATTGACGCCTAGAAGGTTTGATGGGTGTGCCCGCGTAGAATTAAAGCAGCCATGAAATGAAAACCGCCATGTTCATGCAGTTTTCATGTTATTACAATGCATTAACAGAATCTAGGCCCAGATATCGCTGCCTGTACGTAATACAGAGAAGTTTGTAAAGAGGCTCGAAATTTCGCCGGTGCCTGCACTTGCCCATTTTATACCCGACTTTATTCCTACACACCTAGGCTATAATTCGCTTGAGCTCAGGAGATCAATGGCCTTGGCAAAATTCACACTTAATATAGTCAGGAATAAAATCGATTGTATCGATCTTGTAGAAAGGATGGTCAAACTCCATGTGCCTGACAGGTACCTCAGGGCACGGCAGCACCGGCTACTATGTGTGCCGCGCGCGCGCACCAACCTACTTCGGTTCTCGCCCGTCGCGCGTGCTCTGCAGCTGTTCAGCTCCCTGCTCGCGGCAGCCCCACACTGCGACTTGTTTGTGGATGGGATAAGAGATTTGATGTATGAATGTAAGATAATGTTAGAGAGATCGTTGTGAGAGGTTGTCTCTAGTTCTGTAACGATTTGGTATCTACTGTAAAGTTACAAGAACTTTGTAAATAAATAAATAAATTAGCTCAGTTGGAGAGCGCTGGCACGGTTAGCCAGAGATCGCGGGTTCAAGTCCCGGCATGGGTGGAATTTTCAGCCTCTAAATAGGTTTTTAAAATCTGCTACTTTTTTTTCTGTGACGTCATATAGTCAGTGGCACTCGCGTTCACAATATCTTTCAATTATACCTCATTTGTCAAACTTAGTCCGGTGGTTTGGCATCTGCACGGTCATAATTGTTTTATAGGTAAAAAATTAAGCCTTTACACATGTTCTATGCTCGAAGTCTCTTATGGATCACATTAGAAATGTGATAATTCACCAAAGAAATATGGTGATTCACATAGCCTCTATGATAGCAAGTTCCGATAGCCAATGGGATACAAAGGTCCTCGAGTGGAGAGAACTAACTGGCAAACCCAGCATAGGAAGTCTCCAGCTCGCTGTGCCGATGATCTGAGGCAGATTGTTGTTAGCGGCTTGATTAGGGAAGAAGTGTCGTGCTTTGGGTGAGGGGTTCGTCCACTCCTGGTCATAGGTCTCCAATAACATAAATCATCTGGCACAGGTGATTTACACCTGTGCCAGATGATTTATACAGCGTCTAGTAGCAACTTCTACGCATACAAGCTAGGTGAATTAGCCACACGTCGCTAGCGATTCTTCAGACGGTAGGCTTGCCTTGCACCTACCTACATCATAGTTTCAGCTTAGTTTACTTAATCCACACGGAAGACGAAGTCAATACGTGCGGAGCTCTGGATGTTTTTCTTAAAAATGTACATAATTTGAAATAAACTAGTCATAGGAACATGCGGGAATAGTCAATAATAACTTTTTCAAATTGGCAGCATAGTGCTCTCGTCAATCAGTCGGTAAAGCTTAAATGCCAACTAATGTAAACGCAAATTGTAAATGTAATTTCTAGTGACTAAAACACCTCATGACAATTCACGCGTTACACATTACCTTCCAACGTTACGAACTTATTGTTCAACATATAGGTTTCCAGTTGCATTTCCACCGGCAGACTTCCTTTAGACATTGCCAACGATTTCGTGTGATCTGAATAGTAATGAAGTTTATTTGTGAAGGTGAAAGTAACCACCGATATGTTGGCAGTGCTATCTATCACACACTATTGTGACCTAAAGGACTGGAACAAATATGTCAGTCGTGCCTCGCGAGGTGTTGGACCCCATAGCGTTCAATTGTTAATTTTCTCTGGTTTGAGTACGTTCTTAAGTTGAACTCTCGCCGAAAGATTGTATGGTGAATTTTTAGCCGCTTCACAACCGAGGTAGACGTAGTTTTGACGATGACATTTTTCGTATTATCATACCTGATCAGCCTACAGAGTCTAATCACGCATGCAAAATCGCTCGTCCGAGCTGACGTTGACGCTCAGTCCAGTAGTGACAAGCATCGGGACAAATATGGAAAAGTCACAATATCGGTCAGTATGGAAATTTGCGAGCCTTATGTCTCTGATGAGGGATAACAGGAATGGTTTATGATCAGCCTATCCTTGTTCACTGCTGGATTTGGCGGATTCTCCCATTAAAAAAAAATTGTCAACGATCGAATTTAAATAATCGACTGCTTATCAACCTACATATGCTATTGAATGAACGTATGTATACCTATATATGAGTATTGCTGTTGCAAATTCGCCTAGTGAGGTAAATGTGGTGTCGATTGTACATTTCTACTATACTCTTTTAGGAATAGGGCGCAACAGTACCTTATAGTGTTGCGTGTAGTTTCCCTACTTCTGACTTTTAAATAGACATTTACAAAATATCTCCATTTGCTACGGTGACTTTGAGGTCTTCTCATTCCAGGTCCAATGTTGTCGCCTCTTAGTTAATCTTTTATTGGAACCAGGTGATTTTCGGACGCCTCTTCTTTCGCCTTCCCAAAGTTTTCACGAGAGTACTTACCTACTAGTTAATGTTTCTCGGACAACGGTAACCTAGGTATTAAAACCTTTATTGTCTCACCTCTCCCCGCCATGCATTCTGTCCAGCAGCAATCTTTCGACCTCCTCAGGGACAGTCGTCCTCGAGGAACGCTTCCCGCGCCGCCTGTCCAGGTATTCCCCAACGTAGTCCGCCATGAAGGAGGCGGCAGCCCGCCCCATAGACCGAGCAAAGATGGGGGGCAGTGTCCCGTACGGGTTCTCGTTGTCCGTCAGCCCGAGCTTGTCGAAGTCAACTGGGGAGTCAAGATGGGTGTGTTACACCAAATTCATTTTCAAATACGAAAATCGACTGAGAACTTTCGGATCGCATGAACGAGATTTCGATAGACATTGGTGATACGCACTTGGAAATTACGTTGATGTCTCTAGTCATTGCTGAATGGGAATTGCTTGTATACTATAGAAATCATATAAAAAATCAAGAAAAATGAAAAAATAAAACTATCAAAATATTTTTTCGGGGTTTTCGGGGTCACAAAAAATGCGAAAAACAAAGGAACTCAAATAACAAAAACATAATTTTACGAGATAACTCAAATAATGATCAATGCCTCATACATTATAAGGCGTTACGTGCAAGTTGTGACGTCACAGTTTGACCCCGATTTGTATGGCGCGTTGTTGTACTACGTGACTATAATTACCTTAACCTATATTATGGATAGTACATTACACCTGTACACCGAGGGAAGGAAACAAACTATTTCTGTTCGAGAGTATGTTCGTAAACTCGAGATGTATGCAAACTCGAAAACAGAAGTAGAACTTTCTCCCGAGTGATACATAGTGCTTTATACTACAATAATTAAAAGCGTACTGTCATATTATCAATTTAGTAAAAAACTAAATTTAACAAAACAAAACAAATTGCCCCGCTTGTTTTTATTTTTCGTAGTGCAGAAAAAGCCTCCTTTAGTCCCGAGTAAAAAAAAAAAATCACACCTTTTTTGAGATTTGACGTTTATATTTTTTTTTTATCACACCTGCTCTGAAAATACATACTAATTATACCAATTAGAGGGAAGAAACGCCTTTATCCCGCCCTTCAAATCCTTTCATCCCAAGGTATGGAAGTTTGTATGAAAATCCTTCCGACCCAAGGGTGGGAAGTATGTATGAAATTCCATTACATACCCGGTTTTTTTTTTTTTTAATTTGTCAGCAGTCATACTGCAAAGAGACTTTAACTGTCTACTAATTAAATTTCAAGTAAATTGTTACTGGCCACATACAGTTTTTTTTTTACCAGTTACCAACCTCCTTGGTGCATACAGAAAATTAAAAACGAAATTATTTTTGTATATAAAACGCGCGGAATCACGGAAGAAGTGGCTGCATGACCTTATGATCTTAGCCTACTCCAGAAACGGGCGAATAAAAAAAGGAAAAGCCCGCGCATTTTCGCAAAAACTTCGATTGATTTAGCATTTATCTTTGTGTTTTTTGTAAACATTTCTATGCATTTATGTCTATAATTTTCCTCGTAGGTGTAATAAAAAGCACTATACATACCTCAGGATAAAGTACAGTTCCATACCTCAAATGGTTTGCGCCCCTCGCAAGCTCGTGGCGCAAATGCCATAATCTCGGTATGGAACTGTCACTTTCTTCCCTCTGAAGTATAATGTACTATTATTTTCGCTGCTAAAAAACAAATGAACGCTAGCAGGGCAGAAATGGATTTTCATACAACGTTCCTGCCCGCCGCACATTTATAAGGGAGAAATGACGAACTTTGTAACCCGTTTATGAACGAGCAATGAGACACTTTCTGAGTGGGTGTGGTATAAAAGTATTAGTCGTGCAGACATAAAATTAACCACGTTTATTTATCTTTTAATATGGTTTCTCCGTTTATATTAAAACATTTCTTAGTGCAAGTTCTCCATTAGGCTTTGTAACACCCACCCCGGAATATTAAAAGGTATGAACCCCCGATAGTAAAGAGAAAACGGTACTATGATGCAAAACACTCTAATGGCCAACTGTGATCGTCTAGTCTAGTGAGAACCCTTCATTGTGAACGCAATAATAACCCAAGAACTTTTAGGATAAGAGATTGAGTAATGAGTGCATGTAAGAGATCCGCTAAAATAATAAAAGTGGAACTAAGAACATTCAGTTCAAACCAAATGTTTATTAGAAAAGGTAAATTTTAGAAAGATTCGAAGAAACTAAAATAGCAATAAAGCAACATTAAATAAGCAGAAGCGAGACAAGATTGGAATAAAGGAGGAAAATTTAAATAAAGAAGTTAAGTTTAGAAGACAATAAATTAAAGGTTAAATAAAATAAATTCCATGTAAATAAAATAAGATTATAGTAGCAAAATATTTAAAATAAATAACTACTTGTCATACTACTACACATGTGAGTGTTTTAGTATAACGTCCCCTACCAAAGGCCGGTTAAGGCAGACATTATTAGCCAGCTGAGTAGATAATATTGGATAAGAAGAAGTGAGTGCAATACTCAATTATCTACTAGCCGATAGTGCTAATTATATCTACCGTGGATGGGGATTGGCCACCACTACGTTATACTGTTAATATATACTTAGAAATAATAAAACTATGACTGACTAGAAATAAGAATACAATGATTCATTATTCCGAGTCTATGCCTTAAGAAAACATACATGATTAACGCAAGAATTGGCAAAGTGACGTTCAGCAGTACAATGCATTGGCAGACGAGAGTGTGAGAGAGGTAATAACCAAATGCACAAAGTACGTTGGAATAAGACTTCATCGAAGCTTACCAACACTGAAACAGTCCGGACAAACCCACGCAACCATGAAATGTCACCCAAAGACATAAGTCATACAAATAAATATAGTAAAAGCAATAAAAGCTTTGAGCAGGCATAGACATATTAAAACTCAAGTCACTTCACACAATTAACGCAAGAAACGGCAAAGGGATGTTCAGCAGTACAATGCATTGGCAGACGATAGTGTGAGAGAGGTAATAACCAAATGCACAAAGTACGTTGGAATAAGACTTCATCGAAGCTTACCAACACTGAAACAATCCAGCCGAGCTCACGCAACTATGAGATGCCACTCAAGGACAAGTCAAACATAATAAAAGCTTTAAGCAAGTATAGAGATCTTAAGACTCAAGACGCTTCACACAATTAACGCAAGAAACGGCAAAGGGATGCTCAGCAGTACAATGCATTGGCGGACGAGAGTGTGAGAGGTAATAACCAAATGCACAAAGTACGTTGAAATAAGACTTCATCGAAGCTTACCAACACTGAAACAATCCAGCCGCGCTCACGCAACTATGAGATTAAGCAGAGTATTAAGCCAATATACTTAAAATGAATATAGCATTACTACTACAAAGCCTATAGTGGCTCTTAACTACTCCCTAACGTCCCATAACGTCTTTCAATTCCTAACAATAATCCGTGTTTTAACCACCCTATATATTATTCACCCTATATTGCGCCTAAAATGCAATAATACTAAAGAAACAACGGTCGGAAGGAAATGTATCTACGCACCTACATAAATTGTTCCTACCTCTGCAATAGTGGAATGACCCGTCCGAAGGTCAAAAGATAGGTACCTACGAAGCTAATATTTTCGTTTCGTTTTACCTATTCCTCAGTTTGAAATGATCACCGTGTGGATGAAACGCACCAACCTTTACGCCTAGTTTTAAGGTAAGGACCAGAGACATAGATAAGCAGTAAGTTTAGTAGCTACTAATTCAAGACTCGCACAATTAAATAACGAACACAATCTTTTAGTCAAACAGAGTTTTGCAGGTTTAGATTAGCGCGGCGCGGAATTTTGCGGGGTTACATCTACATCCTTATGAGTAGGTGATAAGAGAATTACTTAACGCTATCTTTTACAGACGGGTTTGGAAACAGATTTATTGAACACTAAACCTATTGCGACATATTGATCACAATATCACTACACTACAAAACATTGTGGAAGCACCAATTTCACTTATTTTAGTTTTATTAAATGAACCTTAAACGCATCTAATGACCGCATTGTTATGGTGGGGACTTGGGGAAATACTTACTCTCATCATACAACTGGATACCCTGAAAGAAAAGGGGGAGCCTGCCTAATTTTTCCCAACCCCGTAAGCTATATATTTAACCACCCATCAAAATTATTATTGTTTCAGCAAAACAAACCCCATTTACATTTAATCGTGTGTATGCGTGAGTGCCTAAGGTGTCTCCCTAGTCACAGCTATTTCCTACTTCTATCCTCCCTAACTCCGGAAAACCAGACTGTTTCAAATTACTTGGTAACTTGACTCAGTTAGCTTTCAGACTTTCTGGCCGGCCAGAGTGTGTAGCCTAGGATGTGTATGCGCAGGTGGTTTTATGGGTTCGGTAACCACCCGCAAGGTAAGAATATTCGGAATATAATACATAAATATGTTATGGGTGCAAAGTGCCAGAGGGCTAGAATCGTCTGTCACTCAGGGTAAGCAGGGGGAAAATTGCTACACCACGTATGCTAACGGAAGAAGATCTAACACCGCATTCACAAGAAGCATTTTATCCCAATCTTCAAACAAGATAATTAATGTAATTATCTCAATTCAAAATTATTGTTAGTATTACTTTTTTATTATTAAATTAAATTGGGAACGCCTCCGGTGAAGGGATTCTTTAAACCTTTCAACCCAAGCAGACTCAGATTCAGCCGTAGCATAGTAAGCAGAGCTAGATTTTGGGTTCCTTAGTCCATTAATAAACTTCTTAAGGCTCCCAAGTGAATTCGCTCTAAATTCACACGTTTGTATACTGAAACTCAATTACCACTAGCTAGTGGAATTAAGCTAAAGTAATAAGTGGAATTAAATGACTGCAAAGGCTCAGAAAGCTATGACGCAAGAATGATATCGATCATCTCGTGTGCCCCCGCCGAGCCTTGGTTATTTGACAAAGGCTAGACACACGGACCATCCATAGCATACCTTTGTCACCGTGAGTAATCCTTTGCACAAATTTATTTCCGCATAAACGTAGTACTGTGGAGGAAAAGGATTAGTAAACTTTTATTTCGCGAGAGCTACCCTAATTACTAAGGCTGAAAACCCTATTTTACGCGGAAAACTTCTAGCTAAATATACAAACGGTTTAGGAATCGAAGGCCGCTTCTAACTTTACACTTTCACTTTCAAATCTCATTCCCTAGCTAAGAAAGTAATTCAGAACCTGAAACTTCACACCAGAGCTGATAGTCTGGGACGCAATGCCCACAGGTGATGTTAGGTTACAAATCCAAAACCACTCTCCTACTTTCGAATTTAAATGCAAACGAAACTCCCTAATAGTAATAAATTCACAAAATGGCGAATTTGCCTACGAGCGCAGCAGACGTATTTACTGTTCAATTTTCTGTTCCGGAAAAAGCCCCGAGCACTTCCCGAACCCAGCTTTTATAACCTCGCAGCCCCCTCCTGATATGATGCCACTTCTCCCTCTCGCAAAACCAATAACGAAATCCCGCCAACTAAGAATTTTATTCCTTATTGCTATTAATTTAAGGACTTCAACATTGGTAATTCTATTTTTGTTCGTCAAACTCGTACCACATCGCGCCACTATCTTCTCAATCAATTTCAGAACTTTAATATTATGCTATTTTATAAATTAATATTTAATGTCTGCAATTATATTGTCAATTAAGTTTCTATTTATTTATCTCGATATTTCCCGATTGATTTATTTTTCTACAATCCTTTTATCAATTTATTCAACGCACATTTGAATGACGCGGTGGTGTTTTCGAAAACTAGTTTCTGTTAATAACAAAGTTTCGTATCTCGTATATAGAACAACATCTCTTTAATTCAGTCTATATTCACCTAAACATACTCTACTTTATCTACAATTGGGATTTGAAGCGTTATAATGATTTATTTGGTTGGCGCCAACCGGACGCAAATAACAGTGGCGCCCCCCCCACTTAAACGGTTAATATCGTATTAACAAAGAACTAATACTGATACGCTACTCACTCCTAGATGGAGCTAACTCTAGAGCTTATGCGAAGATATTCGATAATGGGGACTTGCACTAAGAAAAACTTTAATAAAGTATGAGAGGACACGTCTAAAGACAAACAAACGTGGTATCTCTTTCTTCCGCGACCATACACTCCCTACGATACAAACAGTCAATAAGTCAATACAATCACGCGACACTACAACGCGCCATACAACTCGACCTCAGACCATGACGTCACTCCCCAGCGTATGAACGCACCGCCTACTATGTATGAAGCGTTTATCAATATATATGTCATTTCGTAAAATAATGTTTCTAAGAAAACGTTCAGAGTTCAATGAAAACTAAATTCTACGTTTTTAAGTAGAAATGAGGTCCTTGAGAAGCATGTCTGGTGCTACTTTGAATGACCGGACACGTAACCGTGTGACTAGAAAACGTTGTGGACTAAAAGAGGATGCAGTGACTAAAATTGAGAAAGGAATGTTGAGTTCGTTTGGACATGTGGAGCGGATGAAGACAGAAAGACTGACGAAACAAATCCATCGAACAAATGTGGGTGGAAGAGCCGGCACGGGATGACCCAGACGGACACACCCCGACCAAACAAGGGATGCACTAGCAAAGGGCAAGACAAAAGCACCCGAAACCGGCGCGCGCGCAAGCAACGACCAATGAATGTTGAGAAAGCGACAGCGATCCGTCAAGATCGCAACAAGTGGCAGTCCCCGACCTTCGCCTACCCCTCCGGGACACAGGCGTGAGTCTATGTTGTTTTGTTAAAGTTTTATATGATTTAAGTTCCCTATTTATTTAGTACCTGGATGACCGAGCTTTTCGGATGCAATTTTTTGTTTTGTTTTAGAGAATGAATTAAGAAAGTGTCATCTATGAACAAAGTGATGAACTGCCATGTACTTACTGTATTAGATTTAGGTGACAGACTTTCTTCAATCCAAAATTTATTAGTTGTGCTATTTCGCAAGAGAGATGTCATTGTAATTAATCTCAATTATCGTAAACCATCCCTAAAACAAGTTGTATAATTTAATCTAAAAAAGACAACGCAATATTTCACAAAAACTGTTTAAATGTTTACAAATGCTACAAAACGAAAGCTTTTCGGATGCACTTTTTTTTTGTTTTTGTTTTAGAGAATGAATTCAGACCCACGCGTTTAGACCGGTAGCGTCACCTATGAATAAAGCGACGAACCGTCATGCATTGTAACAGGCTTCAGGTGAAAAACCCTCTTCAATCCATAATTTATTAGTTGTGCCAACTCGCAAAATAGATGCCGTTGTAATTAATGTCAATTATCGTAAATATTTAATCTAGAAAAGACAACGCAATATTTCACAAGAACTGTTTAAATGTTTACAAATGATACAAACAAATAATACCTAGCTTTATTTTATGTTGGGGAACCAAATACGTTTAAGCGCTTTATCCGATTCTATAATACGTTCTTTAAATGTTTTACAATGCCTATATAAGTATATGATTATCATTTCTCGGTTTCTTTTAGCTTCCATCCTTAATCTTCTCGTGCAGAACACAATTCAACATGATATTAACGATCGTGAGCACTTGTACGGAGCTTGGTCCGTCACAATCAACCCCCAAAATTTGGATAAGACCTGTCGTTATCAAATTTTCAATAAAACATGTGATCACGAGAGTGGTCTTGCTACATAAGTTATTAATTACTTGTTTCACTATTTTCCAGAAATGACGAAATGAGTGAGTTGTGTTTTTCAACCAGACTCTTCGGATAATTGCCTATGTGAAATTTCAATCGACACCGTTTTATTCGGATCGCTTAGTAGCTTTTAACACAGCCTATCATTTAAGACCTTGATAAAGGGATCCTGGTTGTGAGGCAGGACAGCCCGAAGGCACCGACTGCTAAGTACCAGATACACTCGCTTAAACTCCAAAGGGGAGGCCTCCCCAAGAGCAAACGTGCACCGGTAGTAGAACCGACCCTTACAATAGCCTCAAATAACAATCAGCTGCGAAATCACTACGGGAAGCTATCAAACAAACGATATTAATCAATGAAAATCCCCAATCGACAACATCTTCGCTTCTGGAGCCTGCTCAGTTGCCGAAACTAGTTCTTAGCTTCTTGTGGAGTCCGGGATACAAATACAGTTTAACTTAATTTAAAATGAAAATCAAAAGAAGTATTTGTATCCGCTTGAGGTGTGTGCTGTATTCGGAAACTAAATAAAACAAGTTATCTGCGTAAAACCGATTCACCAAACTCTAGAACTTCCATTCAAGCCCCTTTTCATTCTCTTTCTAAATACTCCAACTAATTCCTTCTCCATTCATTGAATCATTTCCAAGCTTACTCTTACTTGCTTACAAACTGATATATGAAGCCTGAGAATTTAGCGAATGAACTCTTCGCAGATATGATTTTGATTACCGCGATATAAAATAAACTACTAATTTTATTATAAATTTGACAACCCTATCCAATATGGGAAATAAAATAATTTGAACCAGAGCCCGCGATCGCAAATATACCTAGTGATAGACGTTATGAGACGCAAGTAAAATTTTTTTAAATTAAATTTGTTTTACCTTACACAGTACCACACGAATTACCTTGATTACCGTACACAATACCTCAATTTCAATTACCAGATTACCTTTCAAAACCGTTTTAATTACCTGGTTTAAGAAGTACAGTCAACGACGAAAATTAAATAATCAAGTGTAAATCCCGATTACATTAACTCGCGTCCGTATTTTATTAAAAATAGTATTTGGGTAAGACGTAAATTATGGTAAGGTACATTTAAATCCAAAGTTTGGTTTAAGAATATTCGATTATCTACTTTTATCGTTTACTGTACGCGGATTATTAAAATAAAACAAAATGTGTTGTTTTTTTTTCTCTATTATTTATAGTTTATTATGGGTACGCGGATTACTAAAATAAAATATTATTATTATTATTTTTTTTCTTTTTAATTAATAATTTAGTTTATTATGTCTATCACGAGATTTACGAATCGATGTGAATAAAATATACAAAATTTATTTGACATATCGATATTTTAGCAAACTAAAATTAATCTCGAGTCTAATGGAATAATTTATAATTCATGACTTTACTTGCGCCACCACTATACAAACTACCGAATTACGCAATACTAAATTCCTAGCAAAACTGTAATAGGTAATAGCAACCCCCCGTCGAGAAAACTTTTGTTAATTATGTTGCTTTTTTTTTTTCTTTTACAACCCCACAACCCCCCAAATAAAAGACAAGTTTCCGCGTAATGGAATGCTAAACCGAATGTAAAAATATCAACCCCCAGCATGAAAATATTTAAAATGAAATACATCAATAAATTAAAATAAGAAAGATCTTTCACAACAATAACTATTAATTAATAAGCAAAACAAGTATTAAAGTATTTAAGAATTTAAAATCGCGTAAGAAAATTTATATTTTGACAACCCCCCAAAAAGCAGACCTTTGACTAATTAATGTAACCCGATGACATTCGATTTTTTTTTTAAATTCCCTAATTATCTTCTTAATTAACTAAACTGGAATTATTATTGGCCTTAGTTTACCTATGAAGGAACCTTCTGACGTAAAACATAATTTGATACAACCCCCTGAATAAAAACTGTTAACCGTACCTACTTAAAAACGATCGAAAAGTATAACCTCTACAGACTATTATTAAAATCCGACACGAAAGCATTGAATCAACTAAAGATTTTTTTGTAAAGTAACGTAATTTGAATAGAAATTACCAAGAGGTTATGGAACGTTAGTAAAAATAACGTGATTACACGTTAACAATTAGATAAATAGATCCATACACGAATTAAATATTTATTTTTACCCGTGCATACATCCATAAATCTATGCGAAAGCAAAATTAACGGATCTCAATCATACCCTCATTGTCAATCTCAAACCTTTCCATTTCACGAACATCAAATTGTGGCATAAAGCCAACGATAATAATTAAAAATAAGAATATTCTGCATCATAAAACATACAAACAAACTACTCAAACTCGTATTAAAATATCATGGTCACGGCACACCATATTGTAACACCCACCCCGGAATATTAAAAGGTATGAACCCCCGATAGTAAAGAGAAAACGGTACTATGATGCAAAACACTCTAATGGCCAACTGTGATCGTCTAGTCTAGTGAGAACCCTTCATTGTGAACGCAATAATAACCCAAGAACTTTTAGGATAAGAGATTGAGTAATGAGTGCATGTAAGAGATCCGCTAAAATAATAAAAGTGGAACTAAGAACATTCAGTTCAAACCAAATGTTTATTAGAAAAGGTAAATTTTAGAAAGATTCGAAGAAACTAAAATAGCAATAAAGCAACATTAAATAAGCAGAAGCGAGACAAGATTGGAATAAAGGAGGAAAATTTAAATAAAGAAGTTAAGTTTAGAAGACAATAAATTAAAGGTTAAATAAAATAAATTCCATGTAAATAAAATAAGATTATAGTAGCAAAATATTTAAAATAAATAACTACTTGTCATACTACTACACATGTGAGTGTTTTAGTATAACGTCCCCTACCAAAGGCCGGTTAAGGCAGACATTATTAGCCAGCTGAGTAGATAATATTGGATAAGAAGAAGTGAGTGCAATACTCAATTATCTACTAGCCGATAGTGCTAATTATATCTACCGTGGATGGGGATTGGCCACCACTACGTTATACTGTTAATATATACTTAGAAATAATAAAACTATGACTGACTAGAAATAAGAATACAATGATTCATTATTCCGAGTCTATGCCTTAAGAAAACATACATGATTAACGCAAGAATTGGCAAAGTGACGTTCAGCAGTACAATGCATTGGCAGACGAGAGTGTGAGAGAGGTAATAACCAAATGCACAAAGTACGTTGGAATAAGACTTCATCGAAGCTTACCAACACTGAAACAGTCCGGACAAACCCACGCAACCATGAAATGTCACCCAAAGACATAAGTCATACAAATAAATATAGTAAAAGCAATAAAAGCTTTGAGCAGGCATAGACATATTAAAACTCAAGTCACTTCACACAATTAACGCAAGAAACGGCAAAGGGATGTTCAGCAGTACAATGCATTGGCAGACGATAGTGTGAGAGAGGTAATAACCAAATGCACAAAGTACGTTGGAATAAGACTTCATCGAAGCTTACCAACACTGAAACAATCCAGCCGAGCTCACGCAACTATGAGATGCCACTCAAGGACAAGTCAAACATAATAAAAGCTTTAAGCAAGTATAGAGATCTTAAGACTCAAGACGCTTCACACAATTAACGCAAGAAACGGCAAAGGGATGCTCAGCAGTACAATGCATTGGCGGACGAGAGTGTGAGAGGTAATAACCAAATGCACAAAGTACGTTGAAATAAGACTTCATCGAAGCTTACCAACACTGAAACAATCCAGCCGCGCTCACGCAACTATGAGATTAAGCAGAGTATTAAGCCAATATACTTAAAATGAATATAGCATTACTACTACAAAGCCTATAGTGGCTCTTAACTACTCCCTAACGTCCCATAACGTCTTTCAATTCCTAACAATAATCCGTGTTTTAACCACCCTATATATTATTCACCCTATATTGCGCCTAAAATGCAATAATACTAAAGAAACAACGGTCGGAAGGAAATGTATCTACGCACCTACATAAATTGTTCCTACCTCTGCAATAGTGGAATGACCCGTCCGAAGGTCAAAAGATAGGTACCTACGAAGCTAATATTTTCGTTTCGTTTTACCTATTCCTCAGTTTGAAATGATCACCGTGTGGATGAAACGCACCAACCTTTACGCCTAGTTTTAAGGTAAGGACCAGAGACATAGATAAGCAGTAAGTTTAGTAGCTACTAATTCAAGACTCGCACAATTAAATAACGAACACAATCTTTTAGTCAAACAGAGTTTTGCAGGTTTAGATTAGCGCGGCGCGGAATTTTGCGGGGTTACATCTACATCCTTATGAGTAGGTGATAAGAGAATTACTTAACGCTATCTTTTACAGACGGGTTTGGAAACAGATTTATTGAACACTAAACCTATTGCGACATATTGATCACAATATCACTACACTACAAAACATTGTGGAAGCACCAATTTCACTTATTTTAGTTTTATTAAATGAACCTTAAACGCATCTAATGACCGCATTGTTATGGTGGGGACTTGGGGAAATACTTACTCTCATCATACAACTGGATACCCTGAAAGAAAAGGGGGAGCCTGCCTAATTTTTCCCAACCCCGTAAGCTATATATTTAACCACCCATCAAAATTATTATTGTTTCAGCAAAACAAACCCCATTTACATTTAATCGTGTGTATGCGTGAGTGCCTAAGGTGTCTCCCTAGTCACAGCTATTTCCTACTTCTATCCTCCCTAACTCCGGAAAACCAGACTGTTTCAAATTACTTGGTAACTTGACTCAGTTAGCTTTCAGACTTTCTGGCCGGCCAGAGTGTGTAGCCTAGGATGTGTATGCGCAGGTGGTTTTATGGGTTCGGTAACCACCCGCAAGGTAAGAATATTCGGAATATAATACATAAATATGTTATGGGTGCAAAGTGCCAGAGGGCTAGAATCGTCTGTCACTCAGGGTAAGCAGGGGGAAAATTGCTACACCACGTATGCTAACGGAAGAAGATCTAACACCGCATTCACAAGAAGCATTTTATCCCAATCTTCAAACAAGATAATTAATGTAATTATCTCAATTCAAAATTATTGTTAGTATTACTTTTTTATTATTAAATTAAATTGGGAACGCCTCCGGTGAAGGGATTCTTTAAACCTTTCAACCCAAGCAGACTCAGATTCAGCCGTAGCATAGTAAGCAGAGCTAGATTTTGGGTTCCTTAGTCCATTAATAAACTTCTTAAGGCTCCCAAGTGAATTCGCTCTAAATTCACACGTTTGTATACTGAAACTCAATTACCACTAGCTAGTGGAATTAAGCTATAGTAATAAGTGGAATTAAATGACTGCAAAGGCTCAGAAAGCTATGACGCAAGAATGATATCGATCATCTCGTGTGCCCCCGCCGAGCCTTGGTTATTTGACAAAGGCTAGACACACGGACCATCCATAGCATACCTTTGTCACCGTGAGTAATCCTTTGCACAAATTTATTTCCGCATAAACGTAGTACTGTGGAGGAAAAGGATTAGTAAACTTTTATTTCGCGAGAGCTACCCTAATTACTAAGGCTGAAAACCCTATTTTACGCGGAAAACTTCTAGCTAAATATACAAACGGTTTAGGAATCGAAGGCCGCTTCTAACTTTACACTTTCACTTTCAAATCTCATTCCCTAGCTAAGAAAGTAATTCAGAACCTGAAACTTCACACCAGAGCTGATAGTCTGGGACGCAATGCCCACAGGTGATGTTAGGTTACAAATCCAAAACCACTCTCCTACTTTCGAATTTAAATGCAAACGAAACTCCCTAATAGTAATAAATTCACAAAATGGCGAATTTGCCTACGAGCGCAGCAGACGTATTTACTGTTCAATTTTCTGTTCCGGAAAAAGCCCCGAGCACTTCCCGAACCCAGCTTTTATAACCTCGCAGCCCCCTCCTGATATGATGCCACTTCTCCCTCTCGCAAAACCAATAACGAAATCCCGCCAACTAAGAATTTTATTCCTTATTGCTATTAATTTAAGGACTTCAACATTGGTAATTCTATTTTTGTTCGTCAAACTCGTACCACATCGCGCCACTATCTTCTCAATCAATTTCAGAACTTTAATATTATGCTATTTTATAAATTAATATTTAATGTCTGCAATTATATTGTCAATTAAGTTTCTATTTATTTATCTCGATATTTCCCGATTGATTTATTTTTCTACAATCCTTTTATCAATTTATTCAACGCACATTTGAATGACGCGGTGGTGTTTTCGAAAACTAGTTTCTGTTAATAACAAAGTTTCGTATCTCGTATATAGAACAACATCTCTTTAATTCAGTCTATATTCACCTAAACATACTCTACTTTATCTACAATTGGGATTTGAAGCGTTATAATGATTTATTTGGTTGGCGCCAACCGGACGCAAATAACAGTGGCGCCCCCCCCACTTAAACGGTTAATATCGTATTAACAAAGAACTAATACTGATACGCTACTCACTCCTAGATGGAGCTAACTCTAGAGCTTATGCGAAGATATTCGATAATGGGGACTTGCACTAAGAAAAACTTTAATAAAGTATGAGAGGACACGTCTAAAGACAAACAAACGTGGTATCTCTTTCTTCCGCGACCATACACTCCCTACGATACAAACAGTCAATAAGTCAATACAATCACGCGACACTACAACGCGCCATACAACTCGACCTCAGACCATGACGTCACTCCCCAGCGTATGAACGCACCGCCTACTATGTATGAAGCGTTTATCAATATATATGTCATTTCGTAAAATAATGTTTCTAAGAAAACGTTCAGAGTTCAATGAAAACTAAATTCTACGTTTTTAAGTAGAAATGAGGTCCTTGAGAAGCATGTCTGGTGCTACTTTGAATGACCGGACACGTAACCGTGTGACTAGAAAACGTTGTGGACTAAAAGAGGATGCAGTGACTAAAATTGAGAAAGGAATGTTGAGTTCGTTTGGACATGTGGAGCGGATGAAGACAGAAAGACTGACGAAACAAATCCATCGAACAAATGTGGGTGGAAGAGCCGGCACGGGATGACCCAGACGGACACACCCCGACCAAACAAGGGATGCACTAGCAAAGGGCAAGACAAAAGCACCCGAAACCGGCGCGCGCGCAAGCAACGACCAATGAATGTTGAGAAAGCGACAGCGATCCGTCAAGATCGCAACAAGTGGCAGTCCCCGACCTTCGCCTACCCCTCCGGGACACAGGCGTGAGTCTATGTTGTTTTGTTAAAGTTTTATATGATTTAAGTTCCCTATTTATTTAGTACCTGGATGACCGAGCTTTTCGGATGCAATTTTTTGTTTTGTTTTAGAGAATGAATTAAGAAAGTGTCATCTATGAACAAAGTGATGAACTGCCATGTACTTACTGTATTAGATTTAGGTGACAGACTTTCTTCAATCCAAAATTTATTAGTTGTGCTATTTCGCAAGAGAGATGTCATTGTAATTAATCTCAATTATCGTAAACCATCCCTAAAACAAGTTGTATAATTTAATCTAAAAAAGACAACGCAATATTTCACAAAAACTGTTTAAATGTTTACAAATGCTACAAAACGAAAGCTTTTCGGATGCACTTTTTTTTTGTTTTTGTTTTAGAGAATGAATTCAGACCCACGCGTTTAGACCGGTAGCGTCACCTATGAATAAAGCGACGAACCGTCATGCATTGTAACAGGCTTCAGGTGAAAAACCCTCTTCAATCCATAATTTATTAGTTGTGCCAACTCGCAAAATAGATGCCGTTGTAATTAATGTCAATTATCGTAAATATTTAATCTAGAAAAGACAACGCAATATTTCACAAGAACTGTTTAAATGTTTACAAATGATACAAACAAATAATACCTAGCTTTATTTTATGTTGGGGAACCAAATACGTTTAAGCGCTTTATCCGATTCTATAATACGTTCTTTAAATGTTTTACAATGCCTATATAAGTATATGATTATCATTTCTCGGTTTCTTTTAGCTTCCATCCTTAATCTTCTCGTGCAGAACACAATTCAACATGATATTAACGATCGTGAGCACTTGTACGGAGCTTGGTCCGTCACAGCTTCTTGGTCTTTAGAGAATTAACACGATACTTGGCCGATCTACATACAATGAAATCAGGAAAGTTTTTTCTCGCTTCAGAAATCGCCGATTTAGTCAGCGAAATATTTTGTTTTCCTGTCTTGTGGTACCCGTTTAGTTTCTACGCCTGCCTACTCTAGAATTCTTACTTATTGCAGCTACAATGGGCATTGTTCCGGGAGACATTGACTGTCGTAAAGTGAAAACCATTTCGAGGAATAGGGATACTGATTACTATTAGGGGTTTAAATAAGTAAAATTAAGACGGATTATTTAAAATTAAAATTTTATAACCTTCATTCATCATCATCATCATCATTCAGCCACAAGAAGTCCACTGCTGGACATAGGCCTCCTCCATGGATTTCCAAAAAGACCGGTTGGAAGCGGCCTGCATCCAGCGTCTTCCTGCCACTTGGATGAGGTCATCTGAACATCTTGTGGCTGGTCGTCCTACGCTGCGCTTGCCGATATGTGGTCTCCATTTGAGAACCTTCATTCGTCCTTCAATTATGTCATCGTTGGCTCTAATGCGGGAGTTCCATTGCCTTCGAATATAAAAAATAAATACATTCGTTCGTTCAACAACTGTCAGAAGCGTCAAATTCTTAGATACAGTGAAGATGACCTCAATTCTCAACAAATATCCGATTAATTTGAATAATTATTACGAACGAGACGCTAGCTTGTTATTTACATGAAAAAATCAATTCAATTCAATTCTTGGTTATGGGCAATATGATTAGAAAAGAAAATATTGGTAAGTAGTTGACACTGACTGTCATTGTCAAACGTCAACATATTTTTATTTTTAAAAAGCATGAAAAAAGGCAAAGGAACGTACATAATTATGCCTGTGGTGACGTCATACTTAAATAATGACATCGAAAATTATGAAAATATTCAAATTAGTTTCTTATATTAATCTATATTTTTGATTTTTAGAATAAAAAAATGGGGTAAACAATGCCCATTGCATCTATCTACACTACTCTACATTGCTTATAGGTACTAAGTAGTTAATTTAGCTAGTCTAGATTACTTCTACTATAACTGGCTTAATATACTGCCTCATGAAACCCATGTTGTACATTAAAGTACCTGCAAATTGCATAACAGTGAATAACACCAGTCGACATTATTTTCTATCTACGTAATTTTTTTTTGGCGCATTGGCATATACTTACTTGTGAAGGGGAAGCTCATTGTCATGTTGGATAAGAACCCCTTTGGTGGGTGCCTTACGAATGGCATTGATATTGATGGGCTAATGACCATAGTAGTGCCCGGCGGTAGGGCTAGTCGGCCATCGTTAGTGATCCAAAGGATTCGCTTCTGGCGCGAATGGGGTATGTTTTCCTTTGGCAGGTGGTGAGGCTCGTGTGGAGAAGCCATTGGTAGCAGCGCTGCTAAAGCTATGCTTAGCAAGATCCTTGGCATTGTGTCCATCGCCAAACTGCAAGATGAAGGAGGAAGCTATATTTTGTTTCTGCGAAAAGAAGTTTGATCAAGACGAATAAGGTTGTTTTAATCTGTGTATTGTACAGTGTCTGATAGTTCTGAGGTCTGATGGGAACTCGTGGAAGTGTCATAAGCTTACTGACGTTTCGCCTAACATGTTTCTTTTTTTATCAACTGTGTTTGTCAGTTCGTTCAGCTTCAACAGAGAAAAAAAAACTATCATGGCATTTTGACATTTGGTCGTTACGGACCGGAGGCCTTTGTATTTTATTCATTTGTTGTTCCATTTCTGCTATATAAAAAATAATTACCCGGCACATCATGACGGAATTAAAATTTCCCGCGTACATTCGTACTTACGGCCTAAGCGAATATGAGCACGACATTGAGACTTACATCAAGTGCCTGGAAAGACACTATAAAGTAAAGCTTCGTGATCGCCCAGCCTGCATTAAGATGGTGGATAATCTTCAAAATGGCATAGACTCTTGTAAACGGCAACTCAGAGAGGCACGTAAACGCAAGGTTATGATAATACAGAAACTCCTTCACGAAATCACTTTGGAGCGTCCTTTCGAACGCACAATACGGAAAATACAACAGGCTGCCACTCAAATTTCCGCTGAATCAATAGCTCCATCACCTTCTACTATGATACTATCGCCTTCTCTTTCCACAAGGTACACTGAATATTCACCGCCCAGCCCCGGCCCTCTAGGTGACACTGTAGCAAAGCACCCCCCCAACACGATAGCTGCATCGCCCGTTGAGCAGGAGCAAATAGTCAACAAAGGAGAAGTCATTTCGCAAATCATGACTGCTGTCGCATCGGACCGTTGCCCTCTGCCTCCAGTGATGTTTACAAATATACACATGGTGGTATCACCTCTTCAATCGTATGAAAAAATTAAATGCGTAAATCCTCCAAAAGGGGAAGAAGAATTAGAAATAGTAGAGCCGGCAGAATGGGAGCTACTGGACAGAGATACGTGTCTAAGAGTAATAATTCGGAAGAGTAACATTTTTAAAGGAATATTCGAATTTTCATTACTAAACGCATGTAGCAACACATTGTTTATTTACTACAGAGGTCTAACCGACACATCGTTCTTTAAGAGTGGCCGCATGTGGCCTCGTTATATGTTAAAACTTGTTCCAGGATTGTCACATCCCTTCTCATTTACATTTACTCTGAATGAAGGTGTGGAGGATATTTACTCATTCTTGTTCTTCAAAGTTGCGAAGAGAAGACCTCGGTATGATGGAGACCCTCGGGGTCCCTTCCAGGCGCTTTTGATTCCTTTGAGTGGATTCCAAAAAGGTCAAAAAATCATAGTGACTGAATCAGTAAATATACCACCGGCTTTTACCTGGCATTTAACGAAAAACTACGGGTATCCGTTCGGTTTAATAAAAATAATTTCAACGGATGTCCGTCCTTACACAGTGAAAATTGTTAAGTGTTCCATTGACTTCGATGAATTGGGGGCCAGATCAGCCAGTGTTGGAATACAAGAGAGTTCGCCGTCAGAATCCCCTAAAGTGAGCCCTTCTAGAACAAATAAAAAAGGACAAAGCAAAAATAAGCCAAACAAACCTTCAGCAATAGGTACACAGGTAGTAGTACCAATAGTTGAAGAACTGGTTAATAGTTCTTTAGAACCCTTCCTATTTGAACGCACCTTTGTTCAAGTGCCTCCAGGCTCTAAACGTTGCATCCGTGTATTCTTTACGAAAGCGTTCCATGTTGGCAATCATCAGGCTGTCTATGAATTGAAATTCCTCAAACCGGCGAACAACGAACTGAAGTTTACTAAAAAAGTGATAATCTACGCAGATGCTTTGCCCGTTCCAATAGTAATAAAGCCACATAGTATTCTTGACTTGACTAATACCCCCTTGTACCACGGATATTGCGAAGATTACTTTACAATCACTAATACACACAACCTGTACGGATCTATGATCAGAATTCGATTGACGACAAAATTAAACAAGTTGATTACGATTGACCCAATGGAAGTTGAGATTCCAAGGAAAGCGACGATTCGTTTCAGAGTGAGATTTTGTACTCGAGATTTTATTCGCAGCAGTGCAAGTGATAAGCCTATCGAATACTATACACATGCCACAATCAAAATAAGTGTCACCGGTATGGATGTGGTGTACAGTGGTTGTCCGACAATCTACTATGAGATCATCGCACCCTGCTTTATTGACTACGGTAAGGTGTACAAACACGAACTTACACAGAAAAATCTCGAGTAAATCTGTAATGTATAACATAGGACTACGGCCCTCTGCTAAGAAAGTGGACATAGCCTTCTTTCAGAAATAGATAAAGATTATCTCGTCTCCATACCTACTTGCACTATTAGTTTTTATCAAAAGTAGTAAAATAATAATGTAGAGTCTTTGTGGATTGATCAAACTAAAAACGCTTATTGTATTGTGCTGTTTCCTTTTGGTACTATTTAACTGAAATGAACAAATAGCTGATGTGTACCTATTTATATTTGGTTTTTACTCTTATAAATAGCATGTCTAGGTCTACCCTAAAGACCCCGTAACCTCCGAGCTCTTTACAGGTCAAATGCCTTGCCTGAACTTGTCTTAGCCTGCGTACCAGTCTAACCAGGCCCGTGATCCTACAAAACGGAAATACTAATTCTATTTCGCTCAAGTCTTTTCCACGCGAAGGCGGTATGAAGATTGAAGAGGCTTATCAAAGCATAACAATCGGCTACAAATCATACCATGTCCGATGAAGCGATCATTGTTGTGACAGCATGTCGACTAAGATCTAGGTTTATCTATGTTTGAGGGGTCGTTTCACAGATTTAAACGTTCCATCTGGACTTCGAATTAATGATTTGATTTGTGTTCGAGATGACTTTTCTTTCCAATAAATGTCTACAAGAACAATCCGGAAATGGTCGGAGAATAACCTAGATCATTTCCAGAATAAATATTTCTTAGTACCGCCAAGGCTTACGTCGACAATGAATAGTTTTAATTTAAAATAAACACGTAAACGGTAACGAACTGCTGAACGTTTGCTTTAGCGCGTGTAGCGCCACACACTATCAATTACCTGCACGCGTAGCATAGTAAGCACCAATTTGTCTATTCTCAAATGTCACCGTACTCACCCGCGTAGCATAAGCACCAATTTTTCTATTCTTAAATGTCACCGTCCTCGCCAGGTTATTAAAATGAGTAAAATAGTTAGAATGGTCTGTGACGTTATCTCTACATTAAAACGCGTAAGCTCTCTTCCCACGCCTTAACTTTATATAAGTCTAGTATATTTTTTGTCGGGTTCTTGCAAAATAACCGCTTAGTCCGACGAGATATCTCTGGCAATGTAAAGGGCGCAGACAAAGGTTATTGACAAAACATCAACCTTTACGCACTCTACTCAGTTACGATACGGGTGACTTTGCGACTAAAATGTAAAGGTTGACCTGCTGTCGACTGTACCTGCCACAATTTTGCACATTTATTTTCATTTATTAAATTACCTCTAAAATTAATTATTTCTCTTTACCAGATTACTACCGCAACTATCACAAAAAATTAAACCGCTATTGCATTTTGTCTTCAGTCGTCTCATGTTCTCATAATATGGAATAGAATAGAAAGCATTTATTGACGTATTATGATGACAATACTACCGATCGTGCAAACAAAACGACCAACAAAGTTTATTGCGCGTCGCACCGCGTGATATCCCACTCTTGTGCTGCGTCCGCTGATGTCTTTAAAATATTCTCTTATTTCGATATCATCCAATGACTACTCAGCCTCCCTGAGCCTTTCTAATTGGCTCGCTTGTTTGTTTGTCGCTCGTAAACCCACTTAGGATCCGCGAGGTGCATTCCAGTGTATCGAAACTATCGGACACCTGTCGCTGAAGTATCGATGAGCGATCGGCTAATTCGGAATGTCATCACATCACGGACGTGTATGTGACTCGCATTCGTTGTGGGGGCAGCTTTCACGGCATTGTCTTATGCACGGTTCGGGTAAAAGGTTTCAGGATGAATATTCATTATGATGATTCAAGGAGGCGAGAACTCAACTTTCTTGGTTGCTTTCGTTAAGTTTCGCTAATTGATAAATCTGTCTAAGTAGATTTATTTACATCTATCCGTTGCTGCAATTCTTTGGGGCATGCTCTTATTACCACTAGATATTTGAAGGGTTAACTCAGGAGGTCATTGTTTTATTTATTTAGCACTGTGTTTTCTTTGTCTGTTGTTCATCTTTTGAATTATTTAGAAGCCCTAAAAGGGCCCGCCTATGCCGTGTTGCCATTTAAACTTATGGCGTGTATTATTATTCTTACCCCGGTTCCTACTGCGTTATTCTTCTTCGTCCTGTGCCTCTCCTCTAATGGAGGTTGGACGTCAGCTCCCATATTCCTCTTTATTTCTTGCCAAGCAAAAAGGGGCCTCCGACGCTAGCTACATCCGTCCATTCCCTGATGTTTCAGAGCCACGACTTCTTCCTCCCAACACACCACCTTCCCTCAATCTTGCCCATCATAGTAACTTGAAGAAGTCTGTACCTACCGCGTCGCAACACATGCCCTAGATAACAAATTTTCTTATTTTTTTAATGGTCAACATCAGTTCTCGAGAACGATTGGCGATTGGCCAACTCTGCGTGCGTTAACTACGTGGTAACAAAAGCAATTGTCAGTTGTTCTTTTTCGCAATACTATTTGGCCAACTGGCAGCTGACAACAGATAATTAACAGACTGCAACGTATGAGAGACGGGGGGGGGGTAAACCTATTAATTACAATCTGTAGCGGGACAATTTGCAAACTCCCTGCGTTAAACCGGGCAGGAACTGTTTCAAAAGCTCTTCTGCTGGCTATAAGAATGTAATTAAATCAATCAAGCCCAAGGCGCGGGCACATTCCGTCTGCCCATTTGATGACGGATCACCCATTAACCTCACCATGCACAACTCGTACCCCTTAGTTAAGGCTGGCTTCTCCGACATTGCAAATCAGATGTTTTAAAATACATTTTACTCTCTGATGGTCAGTATTTAAAATCTGAAAAAAAAAATTACAATGCCCTATCTAGAGCCATCGGCAAAGACGTTCTTGGCCATCGGTCATTATTTTTTAACCTATTTCAAAAAAGGAGGAGGTTATCAATTCGCGCGTATGTTTTTTTTTTAATTTTTTTTGGCTATGTTTTCGCATAACTCCTTCAAATCTTAACTGATTTCGACAATTTTTTTTTGTTCGAATAGATTTAACGTCCCATTGGTCCCATTTTAATTTGGTGAAGATCTTTCAGAGATGGAGAACGGAACTCTTCAATGGACAGCAGTAACTAAGGCCTAATGATGCCCTTCCTTTAATAATATTACGGATACGGTTTCATAAAATAGCGTGAAAGTAGTCCCAAGGTAATTTGGTGATATTCTGGTGAAGACTTTCGGAGATGGAAATTGAGAACTTAAAATTTTAAAGCAAAAAACTAAGTAGGGTAAATTATGGTTATAAAGGATTTGTTTATTTTTCTCCCGCTTCCGCACTAAAAAACCGACTTCAAAATACTACAGCACTAAAAAGTTAGAAATAATTTAAAAGAATACCATGCCATGACTCAATTGCTATTTGATAACTGATATGCATAATTTTAGATCTCTTATATTTTAAACGTGTGAATTGAATGCGAATACTTAGTTTAACTAGTTTCTATTAATGAAAACTTGTAATTAGCGTTTGGTTCTTAACTAAAATGTATATTATGCTAAGTTTAGCTGTAAGTTTTCCTAAAGGTTAAAATAAATAAATAAATTAGGAGTATGTTATACATGTGGGTATATGGGAAGTATAATTTGTAGTCGGTGCTCAAAAAATATGAAACTGGGCACCGACTACAAAATATACTTCTACAATATCCACACCACATGTATACATACTCCTAATTTAAAGGTATTCTTTTAAATTATTTCTAACTTTTTAGTGCTGTAGTGTTTTGAAGTCGGTTTTTATTTGTTATTTTTAAACTTTATAGCATCAAAAAAGATCGCGAACATAAGTAAATTATTACTAGACATGGTTTTATTTGAGCTGTAATGACTGTTGGACAGTAAAAATATTCCAAAACGACTATCACTGAATGTGTTAGTGACGTCGGTCGTCAAAATTCTATTAATAGCATTTGTATTTCTGTAATTTCAAAAATGCCTACTTTTTCCCCAACTATTCGCTCGCGCAGCGCAATAAGTCCCACACAAATCCGTGCGCCCGGAGAACCCGGCCTTAAAGCAACACTTGCGGGCTGACCTACAGAGAATCTAAAGTAGCGACTGCGGTTGGAGTCTCGTCAGTTCATCTCTGCCAAATGTGTTATTGTTTTAACTCGCAGAACCACTTCATGGGGCCAGGACCACAAAATAACTGAGGGTAAAAGTTATGTGCCTACCGGGGATAAGTTCTGGTGTCGCTGATTATTGGTAAATTGTATACCAAATTGCCCGAAACTGGCATGCGTGCTTGCAACGACTAATGATTCTTGATGAAGCGAAAGAGATCTGTCAGGATTTGGCAAGTGGCAGACCCTGTCTATCCCTGCCCCTCCGGGATACAGGCTTGAGTTTATGTTGTAGTAGTTGCATACCAAATATACCAAAAGCCGGCCAAGTGCGAGGACAAACAAGTGTTTTCTTTCATTTAGTTCAGATTTCAGAACCATTACCGGGAGACCAACTGGTATGTATAACCGTTTCCTTGTATTGTACAACCGTTGCATTGGAGCGAATTGCAAGATGCATTTCGATCGATTTCCTTTTGTATTCCTTTCTCGATTCGATAACATTACCTTTTGCGCGCCGACCCCAATTTTTGCCTCTCCTTTACCTCCTGCGGGTTGACTGGTAGATAATGCCATTAGCATTAAGTCCACATTCTTTTGTCAATTACGAATTAATAATACGTAATGACAATATGGAATAATGCAGTCCTTCTGGATTATTTGTGAATATGATTTACTTAAAATATATCTTAACATGGGACTGGTTACCTCATACCGTTTTTGGTATTTGCCTCGTGCTTATCGTCCCAACTGCCTCTATAAAGACTATCGTTTAGACCAGACGTTTGTAACAGTCGTTTATGTCTTCCTCCTTATTGTGGTTTACCCACCGGTTCTTCGTCATAATTTATTTTTAACCGACTTCAAAAAAGGAGAAGATATATATAAATGTATACACACACACACACACACACGCATATATATATATATATATATATATACCTATGTGTATATTGGCTATGGTCCTCCATAACTCCGTCAAATCTTAACCGATTTCGACAATTTGTTTTCGTTCGAATAGGTGTAACGTCCCATTGGTCCCATTTTCATTTGCTTAAGATCTGATGAAGACTTTCAGAGATGTAGAACGGAACTCTTCAATGGACGGCAGTAAATAAGGACTAATGGGGCCCATCCTTTAGTAATAAATATCCGTATGTTTCATAAAAGTAGTCGCAAGGTAATTTGGTGATGTTCCGGTGAAGACTTTCGGAGATGGAAATTCATAACGTCAAATTTTTATGCAACGAATTAAGTAGGGTAAATTATGGTTATAATGGTCTTGTTTATTTTTCTCCCGCTCCTCCGCTAAAAATTGAAAAATAAATTTTATTTTGGGCACCGACTCCAAATTATACTTCTACAATACCTACATGTATACATACTTCTAATTATTTAAATTATGTTTAACTTTTTAGTGCTGTAGTGTTTCGAAGTCTGTTTTTATTTTTTATTTAAAAGGATTATCAACACAGCTCTTCATTTTAAGACAAGGGTGATGGAGCTTTTGAAGAGTTCAAAATAATTCTAAAGATCCAGAGAGTGTGCCAGGCCAAGTTCTCGGCCGGCGCGGAATTTATTTATTTATTTATTAGAAAACCAACAGGCACGATAAAACATAAAAAATACATAACAAAAGTTAAATATAAGGCCCAATTATAGGTTAACATTAAAAGACTTTATAAAAATCTAACACGCAAAAAGAATGTGCATATCTATATTTACACGAACCTATTCGAGCCCTATCGACCCCCTCTATCTCTAAAGCCAGTTAGTCATAGGATTGAAAAATGTGGACGTCAATTATAGACACTCGCTGGTTCACTCTCCGATAGATCATGAAAGGTCTAAGGTACTTCTAATTATTTGAAGTAGGGCTTGTATCGTAATTTAATCCTAACTGGATCGTAATTTGAGGCAGGAGACAGGCTTAAGGCGAAACTACATGATCCTTTGTAGATAGAGAAAAGTTTTTTTTTAGGAGACGTGACCTAATTATTAAAGTGACGTAAATGCTTTCTAACTGAAACTTTCTTAAGCACCGCACAATATTAACTCAATTCCGGATTCACTTTATTATTTATAATCAAATAACTCATTCCCAGAAAATATTTTTTCTTAGTTTCAATGGCGACAATTCATCATATTACTCGTTTCTAAGCTACTTTGTACTTCAAAAGACTAATATTCTCAAAAAGTCGGAAAATTCCACTAAAAAACAGCACTTGTTTAGTCTAAAAAAATTATTATGTAAGAACTTGCAAACTTCATTGTCTTCACAGAATTAGCAGTATTTTGATTATAACTTGTGTCGTTTTGACGATTTTCAAAACGAGCACGAAAAAAAGGTTTGACAAGAATAAACATTATTTTAATGACAATAAACTTGAAGTTGAAATATTTTGGTGTTACTTTATACTTTTTCCTGTCAAACAATAAATCATATTCGATTGACAATCAATACTGACACTTTATGAGACTAATAAGGGTGACATTCCCTAGTGTTTTTAACTTCATAAGTGTTGAAACTATTAAGTTTACGACCAGTATGTGTCGTTGAAGAACTCTACAATACAAAGTCACTCATTTTATAATTCACAGCAATTACAAAATTACAAAACGTGTGCACATTTCTGGCCCTTTCATTCTTCCACAAACTATTCCTGAAAAATGTTTTTTTATTATGTGTAATGTTTAAGAGTTTTTCGTCCGATATGTGTAAACAAGTGAAAAAACAATTAGTTCACCGGTTCTGACTTTAACACGCCCGAACTGATTAATCGATTTTTATTACTTTACGTATTGATTTTGTTTGTTTATGCTTAAGTGTAGTAAATTTGGGTTAGAATGGGTTAAATAATGGTTAGAATAATTTTGCAGACGACCTCGATGGCACACTCTAGAATATAAATAAAAATATTCAAACTAATTATTGATTCAAATTGAATACATATTTATGAAAAGAATCATATAAATCTATATACCTCGATCGTTAGACTCACATTATTATTTCATACCACATTTCAGAATATTAAGAACAGACTCACCTTGGTATCATCACTCGATAAACTAATTTGTCCTTGACTGACGGAATTATCCCACACGATCAATCACAACACTGGTTCCCCTGACAAGTGTCCATCACCAGATGTCCTGATCGATTGCAAATCCAAGTGCAGATGACTTTCCACACACAATTCTGTTGCCAAATTTTCCCTGACTCCCAAGCGCTTTCGCACATAACAACTAGGTGTTCGAGACCAAAAAAAGTCCACCATAAATCTGCATCGATTTATTTTTATCCACCGTTATCGCGCAAACGTCGGTGCGAGCATGTCAGCAATTTCGTCCGATGTGATGCGCGTGCGACTTTGTATTCAGTCGCCGCCGAAACTCTCTTCGGGAGGCTCTAATCGCGATGCATCGGACGTCCTCCGCGTGCCGTCTCGTAAAACAATAGATAGGCGAGTGCTGCGCTGCGGGGTGCCGGCTGCGTCATTTTTACAAAGTATCGTGGACGTAACACCTATGGTTTATGGTCTACGTTCATGGTCGGCGATCTACCGCCGCTCGCGTCTGCGCGGAATGAAGACTCGCCCGGTATAATCGGTCGTCGCCTCGCCAGTTGGCCAGTGGGTTAGCGGTGCTCCTTTTCCTGTTTTACATCTTTTATAGCATACTTGTGTGCAAAAGGGAATGACTCCGGCGACTCGTTTCGCTTTATAGGTTGAGGTCAGGTCATGGAGGGTTGCAGGTTCTTGACTCTACACTAGTTTTTTTTAAGTAGGAACACTGTAGTCGCCCCGCTCCAATCTAGAAATATTTTTCTGTAGCAATTGTTGATTGATTAAAAGTTAACTCTTACTAAATATACCTAATGAAGAAAAGTAGGTTTACAATTGATATAAAACTACCGTAGCATCTACCAAATGTCGAAGGTTCGTACTTCATTAAATACGGAACATGAAAAAGTTTACCAATTTTGGAAAACCAGAGATGATTTAAAATCTTCGACTTGTGAAAATAATGAAATAAGCTTTAAATTCTCATAAGCATGCTAATAAATTGAAAGTGAAACCCCAATCAAAGATAGTACCTCTTCTACGTCACGCACGGTACGTCGGAACTTCCACGGAAGTCATGAAAGCTTACATTGAGACGGTTTATTACGAATCATACGTACGAGTACAACTGTACCTACTCTAAGCCTAATTTGGAACCTCGGCGACATAAGCGGCTTTTTATTTGCTACGTAAGACGATTTGGATAAAAAATCGGCTAAGTGCGTGTCAGGCTACGTGCCGTTTAGGGTTCCGTAAAAGGAAAGATTTTTTACCTGCTTTACAAAACTAATAACTTCATGAAGTACTTTTCAGTGGAATTTGTACGAAGAATTCCTTTTATAACTTGGTCGCCTATTACTCGTTAACGTGTAAAGCCTTAGCCGTGATAGTTTTCCTCTTAAGTTCATTATATCTACTGCTCTTTCACGTTTCTACAATCAACTGTTTAGCCGCTTGAAGACCTAATCTAACAAAAAATTGCGGTTTAAATCTTAATATTCCGCAAACGGATCCCTAAATCTAAAAATGGGTTTTTTATACTCACAATATTTTTAAATGAACAATCCAACGATACCCCACATTATAGTGTAGGCGAGAAAAAAAATTAAGTATAGGGGAGGTATTTACGCCAAAAATTGTATCCTGCTGTTTTGTAGACTTAATTAATATGTATATTATTTGTGGCAAATTTCTGCTTTCTAGTGCTTGTCGTCTTTGTACTAAGCCGCGGACAGACAGACAGACGAACGGACATGGCGAAACTATAAGGGTTCCTTGTTGACTACGCACTTAAAAGGCTCAAACAAGACCAACAGGGAAAAGGAATAAGGCTCAGAAAGAACCTAACAAGTAAATAATAATAATAATAATAACTTCCACACACACATACACACACACATTCTAACCAAGTCACATTTTTCTTACCTAGAGGGTTGGAATGGTATGAAAATGGTAAAATAGAAACAAACAGCTCCTAATGTGCCTTATGGCAGCTTAGTGCGGCGTCGTGAGGAACGATAGGGGCATACTTGATACAATCCCACTGAAGCGAATAAAAGTTAGAATTCAGTAATCATAATTTTCTACGTACCTTGGTCATGCATCTGATAGGAAAAACAGACGATGTCACTTCTGATTTATTAATGAAAACTGGCCAAGTGCGTGTCGGGCCACGCGTAGTGTAGGGTTTTATAGAAAGAAGGGATTTCTGCTTTACAGAATTAGCAACTACATCAACGTCATTTTCAATGGATTTTATACGAAGTTTTGCTTTTATAAGTTGGTCGCCTATTACTCATTAAAGTTAACGAGCAACAAGCTTTTTCGGGCTATACTTGCCACTTTTGTGTTCTGCATTCTGCGCTCTCCTGAAATGTATTACGGCATATCAACGTTGACAAATTGGGACGGATTTTATGTGACGATTCGGGATTTGTTTCGATAGCAACTTATGCGAGAAGAATGTTTCGTCGGTCGCGGTCGTAATGTTTGAAGCACGATAGATCCCATGATTGTGTAACATCCAGGGAAGTAGGTTGGAACATGTCGTGACGCCGTAAACACACATACGGATCTCGTTACAAAGACGCCGAATCAAAACATGATTATTATAGAAACAATCAGAACGAAGCTTAATCAGACTGCGACAATGCCGATGAAGTAATTCTGGATCATCTTGGGCGATGGAAACCAGAACAAAGGTGGCCAAAATGAAGTAAAGGTTTCGTAAACCATGCACATTTTACACAGACGGGAACGACCGAAATGGGCTTCAATCTTGCTAGTGCCAGTATAGTAGGTACAATGACAGACTACTCGAATCTTGTGAAGTGGTTTTTATACCATTGATGCCTAGAAGGTTTGACTCTGTGGATGCGTAGACTTCAAGCGGAAATTGAAATGAAGTTGACGCGTTCATGCAGTTGTCATTGCACTACAATGCATTAACAGAATCTGGGACCTGCGTCTGTGTCTTAGGGATGGTCCTAGCCAATGTAATATGGATAACAGGAGCCTATATTCTAAGTGATATTCATTGCTAGTTTACAGGACAACAGGACACATCTTAATCCATCTTTTCTCCGTCTATGGTTGCCTGGAACAAATTGCTTGTAGTAATAAGGCCGCCAATTGTACTGTCATTGATTTAATTTCTCTTAATGTAATATCTGTGTACAATAAAGAATATTCTAGCTATCTATCTTGATACTTATTGAGTAAACCCACAATGGACATCACCTTTGATCACAGATCAAGGATAGTGTATTATGGGCCTGAAAAACATGAGCTCACGCTGTCCTGATACTTTCATACATTTTTTAACTACATTTTACATACCAAACAACATTATTTTCATATTCACATATACATATTATAATATTCACCTCGGAGCTTATTAACATTTAGTTGATTAGCTATTATAATAGAGGTCAGTAAAATATACAGCGACACAGTTCAAAAATTTTTCTGTTACTTTATGAACACAATGCAACAAAATTGTAAAGGTTAATGCGTTCCAAGTTCCAACAGACATCCAAAATCGCGAATTGCGAAGAGAAAAGGTCACGGCAGGTACTTTACGCTTATTGAAAGTCAGTAGGATTTGCGTTTTGAGTAGAGTAGAAAGAGCAATATATTACCCCACTTCAGTTGAAGCGATTCAGTAAACTCCAACAGTTTACCGCACGATTTAAATGGTAAGTAACTTCAAAGGGGGTGAAACCTATGAGAAATCTCGAGAACTGTACCTGACGAACGCGCCGCACAAAGATATTTTAATGACAACTGGACCGTTGGTTGGTGCGCGTGAGTTGTTGCAAAGGTCGTGCAAATAGGAACAAATGAATAAATCTACCTAAGCTACCCATTGTTTTGTTTGAAGCGTTGCCCGTTTAGACCTCAGAGCTAATAGACTTGCTACGCGCCAGAAAGAGGAAAGATGGTTCGATGTGCATGCACGACACAAAATGAAAAAAAAATGTCACAAAAAAGTGTATTATCTGAGCCAATTGTTTGAAGTTACGGCTTCTGTTGGGGATCAATTCAGTCATTTATCCTCTCTGGGTCATCGATTCAAAGTAAATCTTTACTAACGTAACCTAAAGACGGCTTTTGATAAAAAAAAAAAATTAAGACACCAACTATTTTTAACTCATTTGATGAGTTTCAGATCTACATGGATCTTAATCTATGGCTTAAAGAGTGTCTCCAACCGAATTGCTTTCAGGGCAAACTGCCAATTCTCTATATTAGTTGTAAGAAGGCTAATTGCTAATTGTTTCAGCCACATAGACCAGGGCATTAAAATTCAATGACCAGGGACTTGACACCTAAACTTTAGCTAGGTACTGGTTAAAGTGTAATCGATTCCACTGGTGAAGTATATATATATATACCGATTACACTTTAACCAGTACCTAGCTAAAGTTTAGGTGTCAAGTCCCTGGTCATTGAATTTTAATGCCCTGGTCTATGTGGCTGAATAAATGAAGTGTTCTCTAGCTATATATATATATAGCTAGACACTTCATTGCACAACCCAAAAAAAAAAAATTACAGGTATGATTTCTTATATCTAAGTAAGTAGATACAATTAGCGGTCTTATCGCTTAGAGCGATCTCTTCCATATAACAGTGATTATCAATTTAAAACAGCAATATGTAAACACCTCAGACACTCAGATTTCATCACGATGTTTTCCTTCACCGTTACCGAGTGGTATTGCTATAACTTCACAAATGTACGTAACTTAGAAAACAAAGTCATTGGTCCATGCCGGGACTCGAACCCACGACCTCCCGAATGAGAAGCCGGCCGTTCTAGCCTAATGGCTACGGTCCTTTGTAGGTGTAAAAAAAAGTTTAAACCTGTGGTTGGCAAGAAGCAAGGTTTCAAGGAAGCTTACTTGTACTGAGAGCTTGCTCTCACAGTACAATGAAAAATTATGTCACAGAAAAAAATTCAAAGTTAAGTTTGTAATGTTTGTTCGGAACTCTGAGGGCGTGAGTCCTACTCTCACTTGACCGGTTTTATGACTACTGTCCATCTGCCTGTTATCTCATGAACCGTGATAGCTAGACAGTTGAAATTTTCACAGATTATGTATTTCTGTTGCCGCTATAACATAAAAACAATAAAATAAATATTTAAGGGAGGGCTCCCATACAACAAACGTGATTTTTTGCCGTTTTTTGCTCGATATTCATAACGGTAACAGGTAGACGCTTGAAATATTCAAATGCTGTATGGATAATGGTACGGAACCCTTCGTACGCGAGTTTGACTCGCATTTGGCCGGTTTTTTATTTTGGCGCACTAGTGAGGAATCCGTGAACATAAAATTTTAGGCCAGAAAGTGTTTAGATACTTCTCAGCGAAGCAAAAAAAGTAAAATGTTAAGTTATTCAAAGTTAAGTTTGTACGAACGTTCGTAACCCTGAAGGCGCGAGTCCTACTCACACTTGTCCGGTTTTTATGTAAAGCTGGGTCCACATTTGTAGCATTTCGGTGTATCGTATCTCCGTTGCGTGGCTTCAGCGCTATACACGCAGCCGTCAAGATACGCGGTTAGTGCGGATCGGGCCGTATCCGATACGGCGTGTATCATTAACGGGTATCATCTTGCGTCCAAACTAGCGATCATGGATCACGCAACGGAGATACGATACACCGAAATGCTACAAATGTGGACCCAACTGAAATTCGTTTACTTCCCGTATCATGTATCATCTGTCACACAGATGGCTTTACTTTTTACATACTTAAGATATGTCTGTTTGCTGCCCTTTATACTAGGTCTTCTAGCAACAGTTCGGCGAATATTTTGAGTGTTTGATGTTTTTGTCTGCCGCAACTGGCATCATTAACTTTTATTGCGAATAATGTCCTGTTTATATTCAAGGCATGGAATACTTCAACATTTTGTTTTAAATTGATCCATGACTTGCTCGCAGTCTAGAATTAAGCTCCTCAGTGTAACGGTAGAAAGTCTGCATTTATTTAGGTAAGTACCTGAGTGCAATACTTAAATCGAGGCTCTGTCAGATTGAATAACTCGATTTAATATGGCCAATAGTGGTTAGTATGCACTCAACTTATAGAATTTCTTGCAGACGTTAACACGTTTAACTTGTGTAAAACTCCACTCGCCTTAAGCCGAGTATATACCAACCAAACGAATGCGAACGGACGATATTGACCGAATCAGGGTAGTGTAGACGTTACAGCGAAAGCAATCGAACTTTATTGACCTCCAAAGCTCACAGTATTAGCACTGTGGAGGTCAGTGAAGCGAAACGGTCGCCCTCAGCCGTGGGCAGTGCCTATCAGCTAGTGTCTACGGTCGCATTGGTTCGGCTTGTTCATAAGCAGCATCAGATAAATAAATAACTTCTATGCAACACCATCACTTGTCTTATTTATAAAGAAAGAAGAAGAAAGAAAGAAAGAGGATATTTATTTAAATTGTCACAGAAACACAAAGTAAACATAAAGGTACACAAACAAAAGACACGAACGTAAACAAAACAGAACTAAAACAAAACAATCGTGAAAAGAACATGTGAGGCATATAGAGTCATAGAGTCAAGTCAAACTAAGTTACCCTGAAGAACATTTTTATGAAACCGTATGAAAGGTAGAGATTGTTATTATTAAAAACCGGCCAAATGTGTGTTGGGCCACGCGGAGGGGTTTTTATCTGCTTTACATAACCAATTAAAGTACCTAATTTTTAATGGATTTTGTACGAAGTTTTTCTTTCATAAGTTGCTCGCCTATTACTCGTTAACTTGTAAAGCCTCCTTAGCCGTGATAGTTTTCCTTTGAAGTTCATTATAATTATGTGCTACTACCCTGAATTTTGTCATGTGTCTAGTTTCTACAATCAACCGTTTAGCCAGGAGAGGGAGAGGGGACGCCATACTCGGACAAAAATTCACGCTTTAAAGCTTAATATTTCGCAAACGAAACCCTTCAAAAAATGGTCTTCGTACACCCACAATATTTTTGAACACACTATGGTGTAGGCGAGAAAAAAAATAGTATCCGTAAATTAGGTGTAGGGTTGTTACTCCAAAAATTTTTTTGTAACATTTTATTCTACCTTTTTGTCGTATAATATTAATAGTTATGTTTATGGCAAATTTCCGCTTTCTAATACTAATCGTCTCTGAGCTAGGTAGACGGACAGACAGACAGACAGACGGACGAATTTATACACTTAGCACAACGCTGAGTCAGCTGCCTTTTGTGGCAACTTAGATACACCATAGGATACATCTATGGTCCTGTTAAATTTGTTTGTTTTGTCTGTTGTGACTTGTGTATTTAGTTTTCTTTCTGTTTTTGTGCATATTATGTTACTTATCTGCTTATTTTGTTTCTGCGATGTGTCTTGTTGGTCTAATAAATGTCTTTCTTCTTCGTCTTCTATGGTGTAGGCGAGAAAAAAAATGTATCCCTAATTTAGGTGTAGGTAGAGGGTACCCAAAAAAATTTATTTTTTTAAGATTTTCTTCTACCGTTTTGTCGGCGTGATTAATAGTTATGTCAAGACAACAAATTACAGATTACAAATTACAAATTACTCTTGGACGTATAAACGCACCTGTTTTCGGTGCTTGTAGGTCGATTACAAACTGGCTTTCCACCGCGGCTTCGCTCGAGTCTGCACGTGGACAAGACAATATTTAGATATACCGGGTTACCTCTAAAATGCGCAATAATGGCAGAGAATAAAAAGAAGTAGCGTGTCTTTGGGGAGCCCTATGCCGAGCAGTGGACGGGATAGGCTGATTGCAATCAATCAGCTCAATCAGTCTAGTTCAATAGGTTATGATAATGGGTAAAATAATAAAATAAAAGACCTCCCGAATGAGAAGACGGCGTTCTACCGCTCCGCTACCACCGTGTACATGTAGATAGGGACGGTAAATACGGAAAAGTTAATCGAAACTAACAGAGCCGAGATTCATAAAACTACAATTCGTAGTTTATTATGACAATTCGAGGTATATTGCGTAGCAATATATTGTTAATGAGTCCACTTGTGGTGGGGGGTTTTATGGCAAAACCCCTCATGGTTATAAAAACCACGAAGGAGGCCTATATCTTGCAGTGGGCGTCGAATGGCTGATTATGATGATGATGATGAGTTCACTTGTTAATCTGTGGGTTGATCGACTGTGCAATGTAACTGGCGAAGTAAATCATGAATTGAAGTTCTATGAAACAAGTCCCTGACAGTCAGACAGACTTATCTATACAATAATCGCGTGTGTAGACGGGTGACCATCGCGTCTGTTGGAACTCGCTTCCACACGGTTCGAAACCTGAATGCCCTACAGGATGAACGATTTGCGTAACACGGTCAGGAGCAAGCTACTCTGAATCCCATCTGACTAATATTGTCAATGTGAACGTTTGTAAGTTTGAATGTTTGTCACGCCGCCGCCGTCGCACTTCAACAGCTGTAAGTACAGATTTGGAGCATTTGGAAGATTTGATTTGACAGATGGCATATGTGTATTTTTATTGTGTTTCACTATGGATTTGTATGAGTCTGAAATAAATATTATATTATTATTATTATTATTATTATATCTGATTCCCTCGCGAACGAAGTCACAGTTAGTACGCAATATTTCACGCAAAACTGTTGGTCTCTTTCTATTTCGACTTCGGATGGTATTTCAGCTGGTAGATTGTATGTGCATTCACGCTATGCTTTTCCGGTCAGTTAATCGAAATTTAAGTTTCACTTTTACGCCAATTCTACGTGCTGGACGGTACGCTAGTGTTGTTTCAAGTCTTGACGTTAGAATGTTTATCATGCGCACTTCATTTTAATTATTCTTATTAATCTCATTTTTATATTAAATAATGTGTCCCGATTTTTATGGCGTCAAGTCCGCCTTTAACGTCCTCAGTCCTGACCTTGAAAATAACAATGGTCTTCAATTGTTATTTTCAAGGTCAGGACTGAGGAGGTCAAATACTTGTGGCAACCCTAGACCATGTCACTCGTGGAAGAATTTTCGCAGAGATCCTGCAAGGTCCGAATGGTTTAGTGGTTAGGCCGCAGGTACGGAATGCGAGAGGCGCGTTTCGAATCCCACCTCGGCCCGAAAGCTTTCTTTACAAATTATGTGAAGATTGTTTATCATCTTTTTTCAGTCACACACATCGCGCTATATCGCAACCTCGATCACACTAGGCGATGAAACTGTCCATAGTGAGACATCTAATAATATATAAAAATGTCGTGTCACGTTTGTTATCGAACTCCTCCGAAACGGCTTCACCGATTTTTATAATTTTTTGTGTAGGTCTAAGAATAGGTCGCAGGTAGGAATAGGAATAGGTATGGCAAAACATCGATTTCAGGTCAGGTAACTTATATAAAAAATCAAAATACTAAGTTTTGATTCAAATGTAGCATCAAATAAATCTCCCGGTGTAGTGACAACTTTAGTCTCAAATCTACGCTTAAATGCAAGTAGGGCTGTTATTTGTTGTATGGAAGTGTCTGTTTCAACTCGCTATCTAAAGGGAGGGAATGCATAATCTTAGGACAAGTAATTACAGAAAGCGATTATTGCGGTACCACCTTAGAGCTCTTATAATGCGTAGCATAAGAGCGAGTATTAAATATAAAAAGGGATTCTAAAGAACTCGCCGACTGACGATACGTACTCTGGTTTAAAATACGGCCGTACGGCATACCATCATTAGCTTCTAGACATAAACCTTTGTCCATTAACTGAGGGACTCTGCACTATTTACAACGACTGGGTAATACAGAATTTAAGGTGACCTGGCCGCACTACACGCGCCGCAGGCGCCGCATTTGAATTCTTAATATGAAGTTCTGTGCAAACTCGTACACGCACCCGCGCCGCGGTCGCCGCAGTACCTGAAGCGGCCGAACTCCCCAAGCCGCAGCTGATGACGTCATCCGCGCCGGGCGCCCGCGTCGGACACTGCGGCCGGCGCTTGCTGATCCATGGACAGGTGTGCAAGACCATTAACAAAAGCTATGACAGCGGCGACGGCGGCGCGTGCGGTGCGGCCAGGTCTGCGTTCACCTTTATTGTACACCAGATCACCAGATATAAGTTTTTGTAAGATACAGTACAACTCGGTCTAGAAATGGAGGTTTCAAGTATAGCAAATATTTGGGTATAAAAAACAGACTTTCCTTACAATTTACAAAACAGTTTGGTTGCAAACTGAACCTGGTTCAGGGCTTCGATATAGGGGCAACATCCTTAATATACTTTTTATCGGGAATTAGAACCTGGATTTTTATTATTCATTGTGTAGTATTTGGCTTGACATATTCTTGGCGGTACTCTCTTTTTCCAAGAAGAATCGATGCAATCATGCAACAACGCACCGCTCATCTTTTCTCGATGTACCGTTAGCCCATTGGTGTCCTGAAGCTATATTATTGCAATATCGCAACCTACAGACCTACTTATGCTTGATAACTTTCAACTAAAAATGGTTACAAGTACTCAATTTTATTAGTCGACCAGTGTTTGTTGCTGTGGCATACAGGCGTGGGCGTGAGCTTTTGTGTGCGTTGCACACGACAGCCGATGAAGTTTTTAATGTGGATAATTCAGTAATTTCTTATTACTAAACTAAGTAATTTCTATTGAAGGTACCAGTGCTTAAGTACATTTTTGTCGTATGTCGTAACAGTGAATGATGAGATTTTACTGTCGACAGCATATTAATCTTAACACGCGTGCTAGTTTATCTGCTGTCGACTGTATGCGACGGTCACTAACGACGGACGACCCTCGACGGTGGGAGACTAAAAGCTGAAGAAACACCACTTCATAGTAGCTTCATTAGAGCCATAGTAGGCTCTAATGTAATCAAAAGCACATCGTTGGTCAAAGATGAACCAAAGAGATATTTCACACCTATAAGCAATTTGAAAAATGTTGTTCTCATCCAGTGCTCTGGCTTCTCAAGTTTAAATTTATACTTGGGCCTTTGCTGCTAAATAAATAAATAAGTTCTAGCATTGCAGCTAATAGCTGCGGTATCAGAGCACACTGTATCGTTTCCATTATCAGTCAGTAATACCTATCTTAATCAGAACTCCGTCATCTAATCCAATGATACCGCCAAACGTCGGAGTGTTTTCTGTACTGTACTAATTGCGAACAAAATCACGATCAGTCGCCGATAACCCACGGACAGCAACAACGCATTTTGTTTATCGTTTTAAAGGGGTTTAATTTTAATAATAAAATGTCCGAAAAGGTGAAGAAAAAGATGTTCGTCTCTCTCTCTCGGTGGAATAGCCAGAGGTCCACGAATGAGCCCGGGAGTCCGAGGTCTGATTATCCTCCAGCGCCTTCTGTGTCCCCCAGAACACCACAGGCTGCTCCTCCGGTGGTGACCCGGGCCAGACATTCTATCTCGGAAGGGAAGTCTAGAAGGTAACCTACTTTATTTTGATGGAGAGTTTCGCATTGGACGATGACCGGAACGGCTCGTTATCGTCGGACTACTCGTAGTGTTCCTACAACGTTGACACAACGTCGCAGAACGGCCTTTGTAAATGTATGAAATTCTGAGCGGCGGCCATTTTGATTCCATTTTATACTTTTTTATGGTAGTAAGTAAGCTAAATTGCGACACAGCGTTGGTAGCCACACAGCGTTGGTAGCCTAATGGGTAGAACATCGGACTCGGAAGCGAGAGACCTAGGTTCGATCTCAAGTGTGGGCATGGACTTGGTTTTCTAAGTTATGTACATTGTGAAGTTATAGTAGGAATACCACACGCTAACGGTGAAGGAAAACATCGTGAGGAAACCTGAGTGTCTGAGCTATTCACATACCTCAGCGCTTGAAATCGCCAATCCGCGGTGGGCACGCGTGGTGATTAAGCCCATACTCTCTCCTTGAGAGAAGGCCTGTGCCCTACAGTGGGACGCATATAGGCTGACTATGCTAAGCAAATTTTTTTTTTTTTGTTTAGGATGTTTATATGTAGTGTTTTGTTGATAATTAGTTATTGCAATGAATGATAGTTGATAATACATATTATGTTTTGCTATTTTTAAATTATGATAATTCAATTCAATTCAATTCTGTTCAATTCAATTCCATGTAATTCAATTCAATTTAGTTCAATTAAATTAAATTAAAATCCAGTCAATTCAACTTAATTCAATTTGATTCATTTGAGTTCAATTCAACTCAATGCAATCAAATTCAATTCAAGTTTTTTATTTCAAGACACATCCAAAGTGTTAGTTTTATAAATTGCTCTGTAAAATTGATATGAGTAATGATACGAATGATTATTTGTTGCAAGGTTGCCTGTAACTTAACTGAGTAGCGTACACTTGCGAGAAGGTCGATGTGCTGTCCACTTGAGGCACACGTCACTGACAGCTAGGACTTTTTGTGGAATATTGGCTGTTTCGATAAATAAACTTACTTTGTACTTTGTCCAGAGTCTATACGGATGGCTCCAAAACTGAAACAGGAACGGACGCTGGGGCTTTACTGGCTTAAAATATATAATCATATAAATTCTGGCATTCAATGCGACATCTTTAGGGTACAACTTCAAGTTCAAGTATATGGTTAGCGCCCGACTTGGAATTTTCATGGACAATTCCAATGACGTAACATCCGTGCAAAATTTTACAACTGTTACGCATCGGATGGTGCGGTCACAACTCACGCCGTTCAATATTATTGCATAAGATTTACAATGTTTTAAGTAAATAGAAGAAGACAGTTTCTTAGTAATTCAGTTAACCTTTGAATGTCGTAGGCGACGCCATATTCGCTGTATTTCAGCAGCATTGTAAACCTTGGCTGTTTTGAATCATTTAAAGTTTATTTATCAACCTGTTAAGTAGGTATCCTAGATGTAGGTAGATAAGACTGTAATGTTGTTATACTCCAGAAACAAAACAAATAAAACAGTTACAAGGAGAATAGTAGAAAAGAGTAGTCATTACAGAGTTTTATTGAAATAACGCAAAACCTGAATAGGTACTGTTTCTTCAGTATTAATAAAAACATAAAAAAGGTTTGAAATTCTTAGTTTCATTTTTAATTTCTCATACAAATTAATCTCGTCAATAAGATTGTATGAAAAGAAAAGGGAATTACTGAAGAAACTGATTTCAGATTTGCGTAAGACAATAAACACGTGGTATAGAGAGAGTTCCAAAATTCCCTTGTCTTCCCGAAAATGTTCTATCGTCAACACAAACGGCCTACATTATATAAACTCACGCCTGTATCCCGGAGAGGTAGGCAGATGCCAGGGTTTGCCACTTGCCACGATCCTGACCGACCTTTTTCGCTTCATCAACATTCATTAGTTGTTACAAGCACGCACGCCGGTTTCGGGAACTTTTTATCTTGCCTTTTGATAATACATACCTATTTGGTCGGAGTATGTCCGTCCGTGTGGCGCCGGATTAAGAATGGCGTCACTACATTTCCTTCCGTGGATGTCGTAGATGGCGACTAAGGAAATACATTACCAGGAGACGGGCAGCAGCGTCTTCCTGAGATTCCAGCCGCATACTGCGATCGCCAACCCGCCTGCCAAGCGTGGCGATTGTGGCAAAACCCCTCATGGTTAAAATCCTTGATGGAGGCCTATATCCTGCAGTGGGCGTCAAGTGGCTGATGATGATGATGATGATGATGTCCGTCTGGGACGTCCCTTACCGGCCCTTCCGCCCTCGATACAAACAATCTTTAACTAACCGTACTAAAGTTCAATAGGTATGTAAATATGTAACAAAATTAATGGAACAGCTGATAAAAGCATGATAATGGGATTTTCATACTATATACCTAGTTAAATGGAGTCAGGAAATTTCGGTACAAAAACAACTTGTCTCGTTTCGCACATTATACCTGTTTTTAATGTTACAACCTGTACGAAGAAACAAATTCGGTGTCACACGGAACGGAACCGGTGTACGGTACCCGATGCACATGCCACAGAACAGCGAACTACAGAAGGCTTGTATCCTATAGGTAAACGTCCCACTGCAGGGAACAGGCACGCACAGGCCTTCTCTTAGAGAGAGAGAGAGAGGGAGAGTAGGGCCTTGGATTGGCAATTTCAAGCGCTGAGGCATATGAACACCTCAGGCACTCAAGTTTCCTCATGATGTTTTCTTTCGCGAGTGTATTGCAACTACAATTTCACAAATGTGCGTAACTTCACATGTCACTAGTTAAGCTTTACTTTGTTTTAAGTTTTTTTTTTCTGATGAGGCAATAAATACTTTTTTATCTTTTTTATCTTAACTGAGAAAGCAGTCATTAGGATTGGAAATCACGACCTCCCGAATGTAAGGCGTTTTACTACTGCGCCTTAGACCACCGCCTCTATCTTTATATTCCTCATTTTTCTAACAGCTAGAGAAATGCTATGAATTGAAAATTATTTTCTCTGGTGATAAGTGTAACATAACATAAGCAGTCTATATATGTCCCACTGTAGGGCACAGGCCTTCTCTCAGGGAGAGAGTATGGGCTTAATCACCATGCGTGCCCACCGCGGACAGGCGATTTCAAGCGCTGAGGTATGTGAATAGCTCAGACACTCAGGTTTCCTTCACCGTTAGCGAGTGGATAACAATTCTGTACAAAAAGGTTTTTTTTTTAAATTCCGTACTATTTGTTGAATCAAATTCTCTAAATTAAACCAACGCCAAGATGCCCCCTGGCGCATTACAGCGCGTGTCGACGCGCACGGTTTTTATTCGGCACGGTGGCGCGCTGGCTCGGCGCCGTCTAACTTTGTGCACGTACACGGTTTTAACCCGGTTCGTTGTTTACTTAACAATGATACGGCTCTGAGTCGGAACGGCGCTTGCGCCGGCTTCTACATAACTGGCACCGGCCCAGCGCCGTGCCGGGTAGGAACCGGACACGCAGCCTTACACTGCATATATTTAAACGAACCATTCGAGCCATTTCGACACCCTCTACCTTATGTAATCGTTGAGGTTACCGATTAGAAAAGCTGTTCTAAATTTCATACGTCCAGTTGGATTAGTCTCAAGATTATGAGAAAAAGTGGACTAGACTAATCATAGGTAGGTACATCCTGAAGACAGATTTCACTATCCATCCATTTATCAAAATGTACCTAACCGTGTACGAAACCTTTTAACTTTGTCCACCAGCCATGGACCTTCTGCCCAAAAATTACTCTCCCCCACACCTCCTGAGTGAACTATAATTATTGTCTCCTCTTATTTTTTTGCCACGGACAAGTTCTCGGCTGGAAGCATCAAGAACCTACAAAATGTTTGATCATTATTGTGTCAAAACCAAATCCGGAATCACCATAGTTTGAAACTGGCTCATATGAGATGAAATTAAACATTGCAAAATTAACACATACATATAAATTCAGATCCAATATCCATAGTTTCATTGCAGTACATGTTATTTTGTTAGAAGCCCAAACGAGATGATTGAGAATCCGAATCCGACGAGATTAAGTAAAAATCGTTAGATATAACTTTGATTTCCAAATAGGTCAGAGGCCTAATTCTGCGCACCAAATCCTATCGAAATCCTGACGTTTGCGAGAGCAATTAGCATGAAAATTGACAGCTAGACATTAGGAATCCTGTAGGATTTGATGCTCGTAATATAGGGGCAGATAACTTTTGTATCACTGTCTAAATAGTCCGTGAGTGAACTATAATTCATCATCATCATTCAGCCACAAGAAGGCCACTGCTGGACATAGGCCTCCTCCATGGATTTCCAAAAAGACCGGTTGGAAGCGGCTTGCATCCAGCGCCTTCCTGCTACTTGGATGAGGTCATCTGTCTATCTTGTGGCCGTCCTATGCTGCGCTTGCCGATATGTGGTCTCCATTCAAGAACTTTTCGGCCCCATCGGCCATCAGTTCTGCGTGCTATGTGCCCCGCCCACTGCCACTTCAGTTTACTAATCTGCCATAATTATCTACTTTTATTTCTTTTGCCATGCCCAGGTTGTCGGCAGGCGGCATCAAGGATCTGGTGCAATGTCCGTTGTGCCTGGAGGTACTCCACAACCCGAAGATGTTGCCGTGCCAGCACACGTTTTGCCTGGCCTGCCTCACCGTGTATGTTGGTGGTGAGAAGCATACGCTTAATTATTGATGTAAACAAATGATAGCGAATTGCGAGACTTTGTTTTTACGATGTTTCATGAAGTTTCTACCAAATAGTACTCGAAACAGCCCGGTGTACAATGCAAGTGTGGAATGACTTTTGAACATCGACATGAGCTTATATAATAATCAATAGCCATATTATTATGTTTTAAGTAGGTATGTTACGAATTTGTTGGGTTTTTGTTGTGTTTCTAATAGTTAGGAAAAGGTTTTAAAGTTATTTTCTTGGAAAGTAATTGTAATTTGTTTTTAATCCTATACTTTAAAGTCATTATTCATTTTCATCATTATCACCATCAGCCATTTAACGTCCATTGCAGGACATAGGCCTTCTTCGTGGTTTTCATAACCATGAGGGGTTTTGCCATAATCGCCACGCTTGGCAGGCGGGTTGGCGATCGCAGTATGCTGTTGGAATCTCAGGAAGACGCTGCTGTCCATCGAGTGGAAATTGTGATTTAAGAAATTTATTTCTCAATAAGAATACAATGATTCACTTACTTGAGAAACAATAATTATGTTCGTTAGTAGTTATTATATACCTGAGGTAACGCGCCGCGCCAATTCGCGTATAATTCTTAAAATTAAGCAGAAGTGGCTACCTAAGATTTTATTTTTGTTTTTGTTACTTTAATAATAAAAGAGTGCGATAAAAACGAACATAAGGTTGCGTTCACACTGTTGAAAGTTAATGGAGTTGAAGGCAAGTGTGATTTCCTTAGTTGCCTTCTACGACATCCACTGAAGAAAATGGAGTAACGCTATTCTTAATCCGGCGCCATACGCGACATTTATACTAAAAAAATGAATGTGAATCGAAATAACATTTTCTGTATGTAGTTATTTCTTTCGGAAGAGCTTACCGGGTCTTACGATTTACAGATACTCCCGGGAAGATTTCATCTTTTGCAAGCTGTACAGTAAACCACAAAATATATTGTTAAGTGTGTGGTTATTCTTGTTTGTGGGCATTTTGTAGTTATGTCGGTTGTACATCGTTTGCCAATTCTTATTGTGGTTTGTACCGTTATATGTCAAAGTTCTGTAGCATTGTTTTCAATACGCTGATTTGTTTAAAGTATAAAGGATGAAAGTTTTTTATTATCAATAGAGTAGGGCACGTAACAACATAAGTAACGAATAACATTTTCATCTTAAGAATAACATGTTATCTTAAAATTCAAATTAACAACTTTGTCACTTTAATACACTAACTTTCACACTAGGATACCCTGTGTCATGCAAGCTAGTCTCTTATTGCTTAGCCGGTCAAGGAGCTTACTCTATATCTGCTACTGGGTAGGTTATTTGCTACTGATGATAATTTGACTCTATTTCATCCCCAGACGTAGCAGTTATTGATTGCCCAACTTGCCGCTCACGCATCCACGTTACGCCTGGCTTCGTCGAAAACCTCCCCTCGAATTTATACATCGACTCTTTACTTCAACTCATCGGGAACACTGGTCTAGACAATGGGCATGAAACGCAAGACATAGGAAAGCCACCGCCGAGTCCTGGGATGAAGATGCAGAGCGTCGAACTATTCGCCGGAGGCACCAGGTGCTCGCACTGCAAGACTATGTGCGACAGTGTCGATGTGTCGAGCTGCGAACATTGCAAACAGGTCAGTTGTAATTTGCTCGACTATTATTATTATTAAGTATTATTTATTTATTTATTTATTATAAATTAAACCTACTTCGGGTATCTTCATAGTCGTTAAAAGCGCCTATCGTATCACGTAGCGTGATGAAAACGTGTAAAGAAAAAATGTTGATGCTAGCGACTTACAAAGGTTAAACTCAGTTGGTTATTTTTAGTAGTTAAGTAAAAAGGCATTATTTGATGTAAACCAGTCTTTCTACAACCCTATATGGTCTCGTCTAGGCATATTGCATTAGTTATTCAAAGCACATATTATTCGTTATGATTTTTATCCGCTTTTCCTTATTTGGACCGTGACCGTGGGTTCAAGTCTCTAATTTATAAGTATACAGGGCGTCCCAAAGTTATGGGACATGAAGGGAAAGTACCTTAAATATCGTAGATAGGGTATTTTGCTGAAAGAAGACTTTATGTTATTTTTAAAAGTTAGTAATTATGCATTCAAAGATTTAAAAAACCGGCTTAAATGTAAAAAAAACCCCTACTTTTATGATGCCAATCAAAAGAATGGCCAAAAATAATAACTCTTCTTAAGATCTTCTAAATGAATGTTTTCCTACTTGGATTGGTACGAATGGACCGATTCGATGGCCGGCCAGAGCCCCGGACGTTACACCATTAAATTTCTTCTTATGGGGATACGTGAAAGATACCTATGCTATACAAAAAGTGATACGAGAACGTGGGCGAGTTACAAACAGAATTGTGCCATATCATATCGAGTAAGTATTCACCATAAAAAGATAAGAAAATCAACTGGCAGCGGGCTCATTAAAAGATTGGCGATTTGCGTAAGACAAGAGGGATCACATTTTGAGCATTTAATTAATCAATTTTCAAAAAATACCCACTTAATTGACTACGGCAGTTTCATGTATGTTTTTAATTTGATTAAAATTATTAATTTCATGCTGTTCCATTCTTTTAAAATACTATGTTAATTAAGAAGAGTTATTAGTTATTGGCCATTCTTTCGATTGGCATCGTAAAAGTAGGGGTGTTTTTTTTTTACATTTAAGTCGGTTCGTTTCCCAGGCAAGGCAAGTATTTTTTAGAAAATCATTGAATGCAGAATTACTAACTTTTAAAAATAACATAAAGTCTTCTTTCAGCAAAATACCCTATCTACGATATTTAAGGTACTTTCCCTTCATGGCCCATAATTATGGGACGCCCTGTATAAGTAATAGGTAAGCAGGTAATATGTATCAGCGGTGGTAGCCTAGTGGGTAGAACATTGGACTCGGAAGCGGGAGACCCAGGCTCGATTCCCAGTGCGGGCATGTATATAATAAGTTATGTACATTTGTGAAGTTATAGTAGCAATACCACTCGCTAACGGTGAAGGAAAACATCGTGAGGAAACCTGAGTGTCTGAGCTATTCACATACCTCAGCGCTTGAGATCACCAATCCACGGTGGGCACGCGTGGTGATTAAGCCCATACTATCTCCATGTGAGAAGGCCTGTGCCCTACAGTGGGAGGTATATAGGCTGCTTATGAGGTAAAATAAGTATGTAGGTAACTACACTTATCTTTTCCTTCTAGAACTTGTGCGGTCTATGCTGGTCGCAGCATTTGGATGACATGCAGACACAAATTGGCTCTATCTTGAAGCAACTTGATTCAGCAGCAAACCGCCTGGATCACAAGATTGAGAATTACAGGGTAAGAACAAACCATCATCCAGTTTGAACAAAAAATGTAACATTGGAGGAGAGCGATGGTACCGTATAGTTGAAACGCTTGTTTCACATTCAGGAGCTCCTGGCTTCGAGTCCCGCATGCACCAATGTCTTTGTTTTTCACTTTTTTACTTTTAAGTTTTTTGCAGCAAAACCACTCGCTATAGGTGTAGGGAGACATCGCGAGAAAATCCGAGTGTGACATATTAAACATACTACAGTGCTTAAAATCGCCAATCCGGGTGGGCACGCGTGTTGATTAAGCCCACACACACTCTCTCTCTCTCTCTCTCTCTCTCTGAGAGAAGGCGTATGCCCTGCATTTTGACTTAAGTATTTAATCTGCTCACTCTTAGTGGAGCAGTGAACATAATATGTGGACTAATGGATTGGATTGGATAATCTTCAAATAATTTGATTCTTCGGCAGATGTAACCAGCCCACTGCCACTTCAACTTGCCAATCTTATAGGCCATGTTAATCACCGTAGGTAGTGTATTCTTAAGCAATTAGAAAAGAGGTAAGCGTCTTCAGTAGTTAACTAACTTTCTCAGGACCGCTGCGAGCACCTCACGAAGCAAATTAACATGGCTGCTGAAGAGAAGATCCGCGACATTATTGAGTCCAAAGAGAAACTTGTCGATGAAGCTGCGAAGCTACAGAAGAGTGGGGACATAGCCGCTTTAGCCCTGAAGACTTCCCTGGACGAGGCACGAGCCGTGGCTTCGAGGTCTATGCTGTCGAAAGACATTACTAAGGACGATGATAGCGTAAGTGCCATAAACAAATTACGCAAACAAGTGTTTCGAACAAAATTCCGCTCAAATCAGTTAAGCGATACCACAGAGGAAAAAACGATAACGTAATCAATGTGTGCAGGCCCACAGCAGACGCATTAATAGAACAACACTGACATCAGATTACGCTAAGAATGCCAATTTGGCTTTTATTTTTATTTATTTCACTTTGAGTGTCCGAAATGCTGTTTTGTGCCTTTTATTTCCAGTTTTAAGGCGTATATGACAACCGGAAAACGTCACTGAACTTTGAAAACTGAAAACGGCTTATGCCTCTCTGTTAAATCTTCAATAAAATACATGCATACATAAATTCATGTCTGTATCTAAGATTAAGCAGAGACCAGGGTTAGCCACTTGCCACGATTCTTAAAACCCTCTTTCCCTCATCAACATTTAGCAGATACTTGTTATCTTTCCCTTCGCCAATACATCCCCTATTTGGTCCACAGGTCCGCTGTGATAGTTTTATTTTGACATTGGGTTTTATTCGATGCCATTGGCTGTTTTCTATATTTCGGTCAGCTTTACCCTGCGATAATTGTTTTTTCGAAAGTTATACTTTCGAATTGCAATCGAAAACACAGTACAGGAAAGGTAACAGAAAATACGTCTACAAAGATGAGCTTATCTCTGTGAGAGATTTGTTCCAGCAAACCTTGGGAAGTCGGAGTGGAGGTGTGAAACGGGTCTACGGGCACGTGCACAAATCATCATTGATGTCAAGGAATTCATAAATAGGGGTTTGATTATTGCTTTTCGTAATTTAACGATTTCTATCAATGGCTTGCTAAAGAAAAGTTTGATAAAATGGAATACTTTTATGTAACTATTGAACCTGAATTTCGAACGTGTAAATGTTTGGTAAGAAAGGGCGACAAGTAAATGACGTTTCACTGGACACAATATTTGCATCTGGCATGAGCATTGTCAGTTTAACAGGAGTGACTAACCCTCACGGGACTAATCACTTTACCTACGTCGCGTCAACATACTGATAATCATTATCGGTAAGGTACCTAAAGATAAAAACATCTATTTTCAAAGCAGCGGTAACGCCGTGTCGGTAGAACGCTTAACTCACATACGAGAGGTCGCGGGTTTGAACCCCGGCATTTGCCAATGACCGTCTGTTACGTACATTTGTGAATTTTTAGAGGCAATACCACTCGCTAACTGTAAAGGAAAATAAAGCGTGCTACACACGTAACGATATATCGTAGCGATTAAACTGTGCAAGCCGGTTTGCACAGATTTAAAGAGAAAGAAAGAGAAAAATTTATTGCAGCAACAAAAAACACACATTAAATAAAACTTAAAACAAAACTAAATATGGACAGTAAAAAATTATAAGAACACTTTTCAGAATTTGTCGCGGTGTGTCTCTGCTGCAAATGGCAACTGACTCAGCATAGTGCTGAGGGTGTGAACCCTCAGCGCTGATTTTCAGTCAGTGCCGATAGCCCCAAGTGCACCAGAGCGGAGCGTGGCCTGCTGCTAACTAATAAATAAAACCATGTAGGTAACATAATAAACAACAATAAATTTACATTTACATTAACAGCGATATAGGCACATATTCGTGCATATACATACATATACACGTAAATACATATATAAAGACATATACATACATATACGTACATATACGTACAATATGAAATATTGAGTACACATTTAACAAAGTTTTGGTAGAATACATACGCAATCAAGTTAAGTATCCTTGATGCGATCACATTGTAGCGTGAAGTCTGCGGCGTGAAAGTTCGGGATTTATCGATAGTGTGCATGACAAATCGTTGCAGACTATCGTTCATCGGTGGCAGTTGCAATTTCTATCAGATAAATCGTTGTCGATTGCGTTTGCACAGTTTTATTCGTGGCTTGCGATCGCTCATTTCGGCAGTACTTCACCAAGCTACGGTAAAGCTAAGGACTAAGCTAACCACTAAGCTAAGGAAATGAAGCTACAAAGAAACAACCCCTAGCTGCAGACCAACCATTACTGGTACCCTTTCGGCCGCTTAGGTAACTGGTGTTTCATCTTTGTACGAAACCAGTTGCGACCGAATACTTTTTCCTCCTTGTACGTAGCCGGTCCGCGAATAAACTGAATAAAAAAATTTCAATTATACTATTTCTACAAAGTTTCGTTCGTAACTAGTTTTGTGCAAGGATGAAAAATTATTCGCTCGAAACTGGTTACGAAGCACCTTGTACCTAGGCGGCCCAAAAGACAGGTACGAAAATCATTATTGAAGATTTTTATGCTTACGATTCGTGAACATCAGAATCTCAATGAACTGTGATTGTGCATGCATCAAGTAATAAATTTTGATGAAGTCCGACCATCTGTCAACAGGCTGTATCTCATGAACCGTGATAGTTAGCCAGTTAAATTTTTCACAGAATTTTCATATAAATACTGAAAACAGAATAATATAAATATTTAAGGGGGGCTCCTATACAACAAACGTTGTCTAAAGACAGCGCTCGCCATCTAGCGGCCATCTATCTCACCTTCAGCGCCGATGTCATGTCAATGATTCTTGTTGGTTTCTATAGAACATTCGATTTATCTGCACAGTCTGAAATCGGAACGATATATCGTTACGTGTGTAGCAGGCATAACGCGAGGAAACCTGTGTTCTCACCACGTCGTCCGATTTCATTGATTGTGTTTTTGGTAGATAGAGAATACCTCAAAGGTAGTCCTATATAAATTTGATCAAGATCTGTTTACTTTCTGTCTGAATACCGTCAGAGCCACTCAGTGGACAAATTAGCGAAAAAAAGCTTCTGTTTACTCTTCTGTTTTTTTTTAATCTTTATCGACTTGTCCTAGTACTTAGATTTATCTGATTAAAAATAAAGTATAAACATTTCCGACGGCAGCTCCATTAAGGAAGTCCCGTATCGAGGGAGCCATATCTATTGTAGATATGTTGTTTACATAAAAAGTATCAAACATGTAACTACGTATAGCGGGTGGTAGCGTAGCGGTCTAGCGGTAGAACAGAGGATATAATTAGACTACATTAAAAAAAAAGTACAGTTGATAGTACAATCAACCTTTAGATTCGTGCACTCTACTTAGTTACATTACAGGTCACTTAGCAACTGAACGGTTGATGTCATGGCAACTGTACCTAAGTATGTAGCTACTTCGACTGTAATCCAGAACTTATTAGGTGGGTACTTCGGTGTTAGACATTCCGCTGCGTACTGGCGAATCCTAAATGGCTTAATGGTTAGACCGCTGCTGGGACAGTACCTATGCGAGAGACACTTTTTATTTCTGTGAAGTATACATAAGCAGCCTCTATACGTCCCACTGTAAGGCACAGGCCTTCTCTCAGGGAGAGAGTATGGGCTTAATCACCACGCGTGCCCACCGCGGATTGGCGATTTCAAGCGCTGAGGTATGTGAATAGCTCAGACACTCAGGTTTCCTCACGATGTTTTCCTTCACCGTTAGCGAGTGGTATTGCTACTATGACTGCACAAATGTACATAACTTAGAAAACCAAGTTATAGGTACATGTCCGCACTGGGGATCGAACCTGGTTCTCTCGCTTTCGAGTGCGATGTTCTAGCCACTAGGCTACCGCCGCTTTTGTGAAGTGAAGTGAAGTAAACTGTGAAGTATACCTACTCATAATTTAGTTTATATTTTGACTTTTATGTGTTTTTTCAGATATCTGTGAAAAAAAAACATAATTGTTGTGTTTTGTATTTGTATTTGCATATGCCTGAAATAAATAACTATTATTGTTATTATTATATTCGATTGGTCATGTTCAGCTACAGTCAACAGCACGGCCATCGTTCCTCGCGTACACTACATTCTACGTTCCAAGCTAATTTGCAACGGTAAAGGTCGAGCTGCCGTGGAATGTACAACTTGAACAAAGTTAATTCGGAACACGTGGAGATTCAATTGATATTGTTAGGGTGATTAAATAAAAATGAAACAACTTTGATTACATTTTGACCTTGATTAAGCAACAATTTTGTTTTATAATAAACTAGCTGTTGCCCGCGACTTCGTACGCTTAGTAATTTTGATGTGTATTTTTCCGGGATTAAAAATAGCCTTTGTGCTAATCCAGACTATAATCTATCTCTGTGCAAAATTTCATCCGGATCCGTTCAGCCGTTTTTGTGTGAAAGAGTAACAAACATCCATCCATACATACAAACTTTCGCGTTTATAATATTAGCATGGAAGTAAGGATAAAACATTGATTGAATACCTAACTTTCGCAGAATTCAGACGCTTGATACTCCCAAACATAGGATATCATGCCAGACAAGGACATCACATGTATGTAAAATTACCCGGACTGAGGCGATTTGTACAAATTAAAGCATCGAACCCACGACTCCGTAGATATCAAACAAACCTAGCTACAGTCTAAGCGCTAAAAAAAATAGAAATGCTTCTTAAACAGATGCGGTTCAGTTTTTTTTTTCGCTTCTTATTGTGTGATTTTCCGAATCTGGATTTTTTTTGGAGTGAACACTTCGTTTTCATTGACGCACTTTTTCTGAACAGTCAAGAAAACTGATCCATCACGCTTGGTTGGAGACGCTGAATTAGATATACTCCGCTCCAGTCGGTTGGTGACGCTGAATCGGATGTAATATATACTGGAGCCGAGTATATAGTACATATTATATACTCAGCTCCAGTCGGTCGGTGACGCTAAATCGGATATACTCGGCTCCAGTTAGTCGGTGATGTTGAATCGGATATACTCGGCTCCAGTCGGTTAGTGACGTTGAATCGGATATAAGTACTCGGCCCCAGTCGTCTCGTAAATTTAGAAAATCGTATAGGCGCCAATCGTTAATCGTAAAAGTATTTTTGCTACTTTTTGACCTCCTCCCTCCGTATATGGGAAAAAATAGGAACAGGCCCACTCACCCCCATTGATGGCACGCCACAAAATATTTTGGGCACGCGCACCGATCGAGAAAGTAACAAAGTTGCAAAAAACATACCTATGTTGCAAAATATACCTAACTGAAACATTTATTACTGTAAGTATTTGAAGTGCACTTTTTTGTTTTTAAATTATGAGTTTCGAGTTGATAGTACATAGCAAATTATTTTGATTACGTTCCCACACAGAGCAGCGGTAGCGCAGCGATGGAAAGCCGTCCTCACATTGCGCAGGTCGTGTGTTCGGTACCCGGCATGTACTAATGACTTTGTTTCCTAAGTTACGTACATTTGTGAAGTTGCAGTAGGAATTCTACTCGCTAGCTATGAAGGAAAACATCGTGAGGAAACCTGAGTGTCATCTCTAAATCAAAATTGTTTGATGGCCGTCCTCGCCACTTCTTTAGAAAAAATGGCACGTTGATCAATAAAGGTTCGCCATCCCTGACCTAGGTTATTCAATAAATATCAAGTCCTATTATGAAATTCTTGACTTTATTAAAAAAAAATTAATTGTTTACACTGAGACAAAGCTAAATAATATGTTTACTCATTAAGTAGGTATATCAGAGTTATCGTATTTCAGAAATCACGACTAATTACTTCACAGCAGCTACTTAAACACAGATAAGAATATATATTAGGTATAATGCGATAGGTGTGTAATGATTTGATTTAGGTATTATTTATTGCTTACAGTGCGGTGCGTAGGTACTTCTCTGGATTATATGATTTGGTAATTACCTTAAAAGTACTTAGGGAATCATTAAAATGTTTTATCTACCTAATGCGAAATAAAAATAAAAAGGTACCTAGATATTATTAATTCTGTAGTCTTTGTTTGCAATTCAAAATTTTTGTCAAATTTGCTGTGTTCTTATAAATTTTTGTCAAATTTGCTGTGTTTTTGGTCGCGACAAACGCATTTTTACTTTTTACTTCACTTTTCTAAGTACCAAGGTGACCTAGGTCAATAAAATTAATTAATAATGACGTGAAATAAGTAGGTACGTACTGAGGACAGAGTAGAATATTCTTTATTACTTAATATTATACAAGTTTATACGTAAATTAATTTATCAATCAGTTTATCAGACAATTCGCAATAACTAAAGTGATTGGCATAGCCTGTAAGATTAGCGCGTTCAAGTAGCAGTGGGCTGGTCACATCTGTCGAAGAACCGACCGCTGGGGTAAACAGCATCGAGTGGAGACCATGAACTGGGAAACGTGGCGTAGGACGCCCACCAGATTTTCGATGATCTGCGGCAGAAGGTTGGTAACAGCTGGCTAAGGGTGGCGAAGTACAAAAAAAGAACGTGCCTTGGAAGAAGCTTATGTCCAACAGTGAACGAATTTGCACGTATAGATTGGATTGTATGTCTATTTAATCACACACACTCTATACAGTTAAGTTTTTAAATATAGGTAAGGCCCATAAATTTGAATTGAAACCTAGCGAAAGAGGTTTAGCATAATCGTTGCAAGTGGTAAACCCTAGTTTATGCCTACACGTCTGACATAAAAGCGTGAGTTCACATCATTAATATTAGGGGTTAAAGTATGAAATTGCCGTTTTATTGCGATAGGTTCTTTGAATTGACATAGAATCTTCATGGTTTGAGGTTTTCGAATGAAACTTTTTTCAAATGGTTTCTATGATGTTCTTTTTTTAAAAAATGTGAAACATTTGAATATCGACTTTCAATTGTTTTTGTTATTCAATTTAGAAAAGAAAGATTTCCAACATTAGTCATATAGGTAATTAAATTATTTAATTTTGAAACCAGCTGGATCGACAGACAACGTTGCCCCTGTCCAAACAAAAAAAGAACTATGCATGCCTATCCATCGTTTGAATCATCTCGACTTCCAACTTGAACAAAAATCCCACAGGAAAGAGGTCTTTCAAATCTTGCCGAATTTTTAAATTTTCCCGGCATCTTTTCCAACTTTTCTTTCACTAAAAATTATATCATGATGAAAAAACGGCCAAGTGGGTGTCGAGCCGCTTTCAATGTAGGGTTCCGTAGAAAGGGGGGTTTTTTATCTGCTTTACAGAACGAACAACTTCATCGAAGTCACTTTCAATGGCTTTTGTACGAAATTTTACTTTTATAAGTTGGTTGCCTATTACTCGTTAACTAGTAAAGCTTACATAGCCGTGATAGTTTTCCGTTTAAGTTCATTATATGTGATACTAACCTGAAATTTTTCACGTTTCTACAATGAACCATTTAGCTAGGAGAGGGGTGCAAAAATTTGCGCTTTAAAGCTTAATATTTCGCAAACGGAACCCTAAATAAAAAAATGGTCTTCCTACACCCACAATATTTTTCAACGACCAATCCAACGATATCCTACGCTACGGCGTAGGCGAGAAAAAAATGTGTTCCTAATTTAGGTGTAGGGGAGGTACCTACTATAAAAAAAATTTTTTTAGAGGTTTTTTCTACCGTTTTGTCGGCGTTCTAAATATGTACAAATATGTACGGACGGACATAGCGAAACTATAAGGGTTCCTTGTCCACTACGGAACCCTGAAGAGTCCAAATTGGTCCAGCCTTTCTCAAGTAATGCGCTTATCAACGACCAAACCTCACCACGCCGTGCGCCACTACGAACGAAATTCCAACCCACCTGATTACTATTGGCATTGCGCCTTTTCGCAGTTTTGTGTACGGAGCCTAAATGGTGAGAACAAAAAAGAGATAGATGCAGGTGACATGAAGTTCACCGGGTCAACTAAAAATAAATATATAAGGTATTCTTATTCTATTTTCATCTCGAATTTCCAGGTGACGAAGTTCATCAACCTGCATCAGAACGCACTCCAGCTACTGTCGGACGTGTCCCGGTGGGACGCCGAGCGCTTCGTGTTCGACAAAGAGAACTTCTGCATAGAACACGACGCCGCGACGCCTCTCGAGGCCGAGTCCGACGAGCCGTGGCCCGAGGAGGCCAAGCAGAATAATCCGCTCGAAAGTGAGGATACTTTGGCCTTGCATTATAGGTGAGTCCTGTAGGCATACATTATTTTGTCTGGTTTTTGTGTCAAAGCGCCTCGCGAGGCCCCTTTTTAATTAGGTAGGTAGATATGCTTATTTCTAGTGTTCTACATCGCATTTTATTTTACCTTGCTATTGTGATGTATTGTTCGGATGTAATAAATGTCCCTTTTTCTTTTTAACCAGAGTAATTTAAATGAAACTACAATTCATAGTTTATTATGACAATTCGATGTATATTGCGTAGCCAAATCTTCCTACTTGTTAATCTGTGGGTTATCGACTTTGCAATGTACATCGAATTTTCATAGTAAACCAGTATAATGTAGTTCTGTAAAATAGACCCCTGTTTAGCTTATATATACTACTAACCTAACGAACCAAACCTTATGACTATCCATAAGGCGAGTTTAACATAACAGTTCATATGAATTACGATTTCAAGGAGCAATTCTCATACAAACGTACTTTGGTTTTAATTCACAAACGACATGTCAGATCTCAATGGCACTTTACCAATATATTTAGAGGACTCGACCAGGATAACAAAGAAATAAAGCCTCTTAAGACTTTTCATCTCAACTATTCACAAGGCTATATAATATAAACTAGCTGATCTGGCAAACGTTGTTTTATTTGCCATATTAATTATATACGACGTATTCTCAGACCTACCAGATATACACAAAAAAATAATAAAAATCGATAAAGCTCAAGCCGTTTTGGAGGAGTTCGATAACAAACACTGTGACACGAGATTTTTATATATTTTTTTTAATAAGTTCACTTCCAATTCTAAACACGATCCAACCTCGATTTGTGTCCTCTTAACGTATCTATTAGTAAATTATGATAGCGATCCGACATGTCGTTTGTAAATAAAAACCAAACTACGATTGTATGGGAATTGCTCCTTGAGGGGCCGCCTCAGAACCTCATACTTCCCTTACGCAGGTCCCGCAACTTCGTCCCGCACTACGCGTGGCGCAAGACCTCGCGGCCGAGCGGCGTGGGCACCGCCCCGTGGAACAACCACCTCTACATCTGCGGGATGGACATCCACAGCGTGCTGGTCGTGGAGCGGACGCAGGCGAAGATCGTCGCGCGTCTGTCGTGCGACGACATGCTCTGTCCGGCCCACGTGGCGTTCATGAAGAGCTTGGGGGAGGTCTACGTCACAGGTCAGTTGAGAATGAGACTGCGTAAAAATTAATATGTTATCGTTGTGTATGGAGGCTATTGGTTGGTGGTGTTAACTGAGACGCGAGCGTAGTTTGATGTTGTTTAGTGGAGTCTCTAAATATGGATTAAACATGTAGCTATCCACAGTTTGGGCCCAACTGAAAATCAACATTGCAACTGATCACTCTGTTGCAACTTTATGCTGAGTTGGGCCCACAGAGGTTGGGCCCATTTTGGGGACTCAATACCTACACTTTTTTTTATTATTATTGTTTGCTTGTTTTCGTGTCATAATTTTGATGCTACTTCACATTTTAGCTGATATTGTGTCTTTTCTTTTTGTTAACTGTTGCATTTTGTTGTGTGATTTTATGTTTACGTTTTGAGTATTGTAACGTGTCATCTAATAAATGTATTTTCACTCCATCTCCTCCAATTGATGCATTTTGATTCCCAAATTTAGGACCCAAAACACGCTATTGTTGTTCAAGCTAAGATGCATCAAAGTGAATAGACTCAAAATCCAATTTTGAATTTATATTACTAATGCACTCATTTACTAAGAAGTCTGACTTCTCTTTCACTTTTGAGGATTCGTCCTAGGTATATCTATTTCGCTCCAATCCAAGCAATAAGTTTTAAAACCGAGTTTGGAACTACTTACCTACTGAACTACCAAACTCTTTGCTGCAAAACTTTTATGTACCTAATTGTCAAATATTTGAAATTGGAACGCAAGTTTTTTTTTCTATGCAAAAAATCAATAACATTGGCGCGCTTTTTTTTCTATTTTCACTTATTTTCTCGGAAAAATGTCAAGCGATGATGATAGTGTCTTCTTAACACCAGAATAGGTATATAAAAAAACAGGCAACACAAGCAATTCAAAACCTCCTGCCAGAAGTTAAATTTGAGTGGTACGTAAGTGTTATCTTTTATTTCATTCCTCTCAGATGGTAGTGAAAAGCAGAGTGTTCTACACGGGCGTATTGTCTCCGTAGTATTGAATCCCTCGCTCCTTCAGCGATTCGCTTCGCTCGGGCTTTAATGCAAGAATCGCCTCAGTTCGCTCTGGATTCAATTTCACAACCTCGACGCAAAAATTTTATTTGCGCTCTTGGTGAACAATCTACTATTTCCTCTTCTTCTTCTTCTATCCAAAATGGGGCTAGAAGGTGTTACTACTGTACAGTTGAACAACATCGAGGAGTAGGCCGACTGCCAACCTCCCTCCAATGAAGGAGAGTCATTTAAAAGCACAAGAAAATAACAACAATTTTTTTACAAAAAGGGATATTGCTCCTAGCACATTTTCCATTTCACGATTCTGCGTCTTCTACATAACTTACCCTTACTTGATGTACCCTTACCCAGTTCTCGCTTAAGTATCTAACATACCTATGTATGTCTAATCAGCCCATAAACAGAGCCCACTGTTGGTCTGAAGCCTCTTCTCTTTCACACCAACCCATCAGATCGTTTGCTAGTTTTGTCCAATGTTAATATAACATAACACCGATTTAAGCTAGCGTTTCTAGAGTTATCTAGAGTTTAGTGGCAAACCTAGATCCGCGTGTCATGAAACTACAATTCGATATACACTGCGTAACAATAGTCCTACTTGTTAATCTATGGGGTAATCGGTTATGCAATGGACAACGAATTGTCATAGTAAACATTGAATTGTAGTTCTATGAAACAGGCCCCTGGTCTCTGTCTATCCCTCCCCGTGAGTTTATGTAGGTAATGTTATGTATCTAAGGGTTATTTTCCAGGGCGGACCTGCCCCCAGAAAGCGCACACCGAATCCCAATGCGTTATATAATATATTAGCTGTAACGGCGAACTTCGTACCGCCACAGAATACGTTTTTACGATTCTTGCACAACGCCATCTATTTTTAAATTACAACGTTCTCTCGCACAACGCCATCTATTTTAAACTTAAAATGAATATTATCCCTCGGGAACGCATTAGGGTGATGAACCCAATTATCGACACTTTAAGGGAGTTGGTAATTTTGAACTAAAATTATATTTTTTTGTATTTACTTAGAACGAAATTTAGAATAGAATATTGTTCTAAGTATAGTCAAGAGTTATTGGAGCTACATAGAGTTTTAAAAATAATTCATAAAATTGCGAAAATAATATAAAAACTAAAAATTACGGAAATCCCCAGTAATAGACACCTAGTTTCCAGACATCGACAACCAGTAATCGACATGCACCAGAAGCCCCGTGATTTTCATACAACCTAGAAATATTTTCTGATTTCAAGGAAATACAAAAATTAAAACCAATAAAATTTTGAGGAATGTGCTTTAATTATATTTTTGGACTATAGTCCATATGAAAATATAACACAAAAATTAAATTCTCACTAACAAAATAAGTGTCAAAGTAACTATAATCACATGATAACTACCAACAATGAGCCGTTTTCAGTACAAATTCACAAAGCAATTCATAGATGGCGCTTACAGGCGTGGCCATAGAAGAACCGGAATACGGCTGTCAAAATTAATCTGCGCTAAGCAAAATTTGACAGACGTATCCCTGTTCTTGTATGTGCACGCCTATAAGCGCCATCTATGAAGTGCTTTGTGAATTTGTGCTGAAAACGGCTCATTACAAGTCTTACACCGTTTTTTTCTTTGAACTATTCAAGAATTGCAACTCTTTTAATATGTTATGCTTACGTAACGAACTAAATAAGGGTTCAGTCACTTGATCCCTAACTTTTGAAAGGTTTTCCGGAGTTTTTTCCACCAACTCTGGGTATCTCTTTAAAAAGGACTAAAAGCATTTTTTTCCTGGTCTATTATTTTTGTGAAGGAGGTATTTTTTCCCTGTTTTGTCATTATGTTTTGTACACTATCAAGTAGTGCGTCTTTGGTGACGGGGAAGTGTTTTTCACTTAATTTTATTACCAAAACCATTCCTTCATCCCGTGTTAAGACCGTAGCAGGGCCCATGGTATAACTTACTGGAGTTTTTCCGGAAACCTTATTAAGGAGTGTAACACGCGGTACTCCATATTTTTTTTGGCTGCAGTTGCCACCTTTTCGCCTTTTTTACTGCTTCGATCGCTCTCCCCATCTGTTCTGGGGTATAATCTTTTTTCGGTGCCATCTTAAACAATCAAAGAACCAATAATCGACACTAGTAATTATCCAGTCGTGGACACCAATGCACCAATTATGAACACCTATAATACCCAATCTTGGACACTGTTCATTACTGGTACCAGTTCATTAAACGGCCCCGTTCAAATATGAATCAAATCACCATTCGAAAATGAGCCATAATTGTGCAACAGGGACAAAAGTAAAGAAAATAATTAGTTTCGACACCTGTCCATTACTGGATATTTTTAATTTGTCATACCCAGTGCTGAACATCGGGTCCAAAAGAAATATTACATTCGCACTAAAATATCTTATCAACCTACATACATAACTAAAAAATCATACCAGATTAAATAAAAAGTGTTAATAAGGAAGTTATTATGAAAATTACGAACTCACCTCCTTGACGATTTAGCTAAGAAAACTAGATTTCCAGAAGGAGCACGCAGGATGCACAACTTCTATGTCGCCATTTTGAAATTAAATGGACGATTTTCGGCATGTCAATCGAATTGACAGCAGGGAGTATGAAGTCTATGGACATTGTGTTAAAAATCAATTCACAGACCTTACTATTTTTTTATTTGAAGAAAAAAGTGTCGATCATTGTGTGCTTGTTGATTACCGGGGTCATCACCCTACCTTGATATCAAGTATGCTATGCTCAATTCAGGTCTTTGTCTATCCGTACGCCAAGTTTCATGTAATAAATCCGTTCAGAAGTCATTGCGTGATTGAATAAAAAACATCGAAACATCTTCACAAACTTTTACATTAAATTTATAATATTAGTAGGATACCAGGCGTAGACTATACTGGGGTGGCCATGATCCACCCTACCCCCCACTATCTTCGCTAATGCTATTTACTTTCAACCTGTGCCTCGCTCGTTCTCCAGACAAATGGAAGCACTGCATCCACGTGTTCTCGAAGGACGGCGAGTTCGTGCGCTCCATCGGCCAGAAGGGCAGCCGCCTCGGCATGCTGCGCTCGCCGGAAGGCATCGCCACCGACAATGCGCAGAACCTGATATACGTGGTCGACACGGGCAATGACAGAGTGCAGGTACCGAGACAAAGACAGATATTTATTTGTGAATCATGAGTACATTGATGGGATGGAGACATTTAATAAAATTAGTTCTGTACATGTACTTCATGTGGCGTACAAATTGTGGAAAAAGAGTGCAGGCAGTCTGTTCACTTTTCGTTCATTTCTTTAATTCTTTATCTTTCCCTCGGATTGAATCATCTAAAGCCAGAATGCCGAATGAATTCACTAGCGAACGGCGTCTTGATTGTTTATTTTTTAATGCATACTAAATCTGTGTGCAAAAACCCTTTATTCCCAGATGCCCCCTTCAGCATTGTGCCCTCTTAGTTGCAGAAGGGGCATAGTATTCTCAGATGCCCCTTCAAAATTGACCCCTCGTAATCGTCGATTCACTTCACCACATCACCTTCCGTGAATGTCAAAAATAGGAAGAGCAATTTAGATTTCAATATTATACTTTCATATTAGTTCACGAAATCACCGAGCTACATACTTACCTACTTATTGTCGGAAGCCTATAAATGAAGGAACCGAATTCACATCACCACATCTTACACTACCTTCTGTGAATGTGGGAAAATAGGAGCAACAATTTGGATTTCGTGGTGGTAGCGGAGCGGCAGAACGTCGGCTTCTGATTCGGGAGGTCGTGGGTTCGAATCCCGGCTTTGTTTTCTAAGTTACGTACATACATTTGTGAAGTTATAGTAGCAATACCACTCGCTAACTGTGAAGGAAAACATCGTGAGGACAGGTGTTCACTCAGCGCTTGAAATTGCCAATCCGCGGTGGGCACGCGTGGTGATTAAGCCCATACACTCTCTCTGAGAGAAGACCTATATAGGCTACATAAAAAAAATATTCTTGTTATCCTTTTTATTTTAGTTCACCAATTCACTGATAACAACGGACTAATCTTGACGATACGCGAAAATCGTGCTTACATTACGCACACTCCGTGTAAAATCTGAAACCTTTTTATGTTTTCCGTAATCAATCAATCAATCAACCCCATTTCAGGTCCTTCAGCCGGACGGCAAATTCGTGGACCAAATCGGGATCAGCACCAAATCCCAAACCTCACACGCGCTAAGCCTCTGGCAAAGTAAAGATGTCACATGCACCGAGCTTCACTCCCCAACCGCAGTTGCCGTTACCAACGATCGAATCATTATCTTGGACAGCGGCAACAGAAGGGTTAAAGTCTACAACAAACAAGACAAGTCGAAGATTCTGGAGTTCGGCTCTTTGGGACAGAGTAAGGGTCAGTTCAGGCAACCTGAAGTGTTAACTGTAGACCCTTTAGGCTTCATTCTGGTTGGAGACTCTGGTAACAGCAGAGTGCAAGTTTTCAAGCCAAATGGCCAGTTGGTCCGAGTATTCGGTGGCCTCGGGACGGCGCCGGGCAAGTTCGGATGGATATCAGGCATCCATGTGACCAAGCAACTGGATATTATAATCAGTGACACCAAGAATCATAGTGTTAACTTTATTTGAAGCATGTAAAGGGGTTCAGTCATCAGAGATGCTTTCTAATTAGGTGCCTTGCATATTCATTTGTTGAGCTATAGAGTTCAGACAAATAAGGAACATTATAAATGAAGATTATAACATTATAATTATAAAATGCTATTGTGAACCCCTTTATTGATAAGTTATTTCGTAATAAAGAAAACCAATACTTAAATATTTTTCATGTATTTTATTGATTTCATGTTTTGAGTTTCAGTAACAGTGAATTATTGCAGATCGCACGTGTAAAATAACACGATAAGTGGTAAAATAAAAATGGTTTTTAATGTTTTACCATAAAAGTTTAGATCGATCGTTTAGACGATCTATTTAGATCGTAAACCGTAAAAAATGTGTTAATTCGGTGCTTTGATTTTCAATAAAAATCACGTCTAATTAACTGCAAGGTAATGTTGCGATGGTACAATGTCACATTAACTCACTTGGGCAAGATTAATTTTAGGCTTTTAAATTCATTACTGCACTTAGATAACGATTTTCTAAATAACATGAGATTCTATATTTTTTGCTTAAATTCATGTCTAGAGTTGATTGATCTTAAGCTGCTCATCACTTGCGCCAAATGAAATACCCAGTACTGGTTACCAAGCAACAAACTCTTGACAACAAGCACTGGGGTCAAATGATTCGGGTATTAAATCAACGACATCGACTAGACCGATGAGACAGCCTTAACTTACTATTAACAACATGCTGTTAAATAGGTACGGTCTTATTTATAAAAACACGATTACTTAAATCACTCGATAAATGCCAATTAAAATAGTCTTCGACATTTTGGACATTTTACAAAGAAAATACGTAACCACAGATTAAATAAACTGCCTCTGTTTTCAGGAATCATGTTTTTATAAATGAGACCGGTAAATTCTAATAATGAAGTTAACAATATGTGAATCCGTAATTTTTTGTTGTGAAGTCACTTGTAACATAGATGAGTAAAGATCATGAGCGAATAGAGATTGTGTTGTCGACTGTGAATCTCTGTCATACCATGACTTTAATGTAGAATAATTTGATTCTTTACACTTTTTAAAACCTAGATCGATTTTTTAATGTGATGTTGCGTAATTTTGTGACAGTTTTTTATTTAACTCTATAGTACATTTCTTATAGCTTATAGTATAATTAAGAATACAGAAACAATTTCACCTTATTTACATTTTAGATGTAACCTATGGATACTTTCTATGTCTAATTATTTATTACTAGGCCACAATACCATTCATAAATACTTACATGAAATGAAATGGATCATTTGCATATTATGAAAGTGGATAGGTATTGTTTGTTACATAATCATAGTTGGCGGACCATATCGTAGTGTAGTGGGTGTGTTATATGATTAACAACAAATATATTATTTTTATACTTAGCACAATATCGATATAAGTAACGAGCTAAGGCGAACTTAGTCCACTGGACGCTTTTTATCTTTACAGTCTGTCCACATCGATAAAATGAACATATTCTAAAATTTCAAGCCCATCTGAAAATGTCTTTTTTGTTTTCTGACGAATATCATATTACTTCATTTCATTAATGATTTTTTTGTATAAATTACCTCAAAGAATAGGATACCAACAAAATTTTTGTATGCAAAAGTGCAAGAAACTTTTCTTGAGCCATTGTCTAGTTCGAATGTTCAAAATAATTCAAATATTTGAGACGTAAATTTAATTAAAAATAAAATCCCGTCTGTTAAAGTCACTTGTTTAACTGACTTTAACACACAAGAGAATATAGTACACTTATACCTATGTCAAGAGAATATGGTCCATTTTGAGGATCGGATTGGAACTGGTTTAACATTGGTAGTTGATTCATGATTCATAGCCTAACATGATAAATCTCTGGTAATTACAACATAAAAAAATATCTACTTTTAAACATATGGCGCAGTTCAGTCTCGCTAAGGTGGTTTAATTATTAAATATCTTCGAAACAATTAATTTAATAATATTTACAACATAACCCTTAATTTTCTGTTCTGTTATTTAGGGTTGAAAATAAAAAAAATAAAGTTCTTTGCGAAATAGAAATACTAGTTCCTTAAAATTTACAGATTCAACTTAGCACCGCTTTGGAAAAAGGTCAACTTAATTTCAATTTGAACCTCATTCATTATCAGTATTGTGAAATAAGTTACCATTTTTCCTTTTGAGGTATGGAACCTTAAAAACAGCATAAATTGGTCCTAGATAAACAATTTTCACCTCATTATTCGATAAAATTACGTAACTTTCTGCCCTCGTTATAAAGTTTTACTTGTGCAATGTTGCACACCATTTACCATCACTGATAAGATGCAACATGCGTGGCTGCACATTCGCTAATTAATTTCTATTCGAAACCTGGACAAAAGGCACATTCTAAGCACATTTTTTCCAAGATTGAAACATTTGAAGATGTGCAGTAACACACAAAATTATATTATATTGAAGATTCTTTGTCAGAGATTGCAAGATAAACTCTATGTCAGAGGTGAGACCACTCAAAAGTTTATTTAACTAAATAGTGAAGTAAGTTTTGCGACAAAAAAATTACAAAATAAAGACAAGTTAGATACAGCTGTTAGTGAACTGTTCCTCAGAAAAAAATCTGTACAACTCTTTTGTTTTGAAAGCTAAATTGAACCATTTCAAGTTAAACTACATCATGCGAGTGACATGGATTCATTTAACTACACTAAGAAAAATCCATCAAACATTGTCATACTAGCTCTAAAACTCTAAAATTTTCCTAACTCCTGCAGTTTTTTTTTAATAATTCAAATACTTATAATTCAATTAAAAATTGGATAATTCTGTGTAACATGTCATGCATAGTGTAGTTAATTAAATAATCATTGAGGAAAATCCACATGACACAAGAAATCAATAAGTTTGTTTAAGCAGGTTTGCTTATTTTCCCTTATGTTCACAGTATCAAAACGGACTCACTTATGAGGAGCGGCAAGGCTGACACCGTGTGACGGGATGGCTTTCACCCAAAGTAACTGCACCATTATCTAAAGGCGGACCTTCACTGTTGTCATGTTGCCTCTGAAACGAGAAATTAAAGTCGAACTGTGAATGACACATTGAACATTTTTATTTGCATTGTCTCTCAGAAGGCCAAATGAGAAAACATTGCCTGACAATAGCCAGCATAACTAAACAATAAATAGGCAGGTGTATTGTATCAAAACAATAATGATACCAAATAAACAACACACACAGTGTATTGTATCAAAACAATAATGATACCAAATAAACATCACACACAACAAACAATTTTATACAACCCTTAATGCAACATGGGCAGGGCAAGGGAAGTCTATGTTAAACTGAGGTTTAAGAAATTAATATGGAACTCCTCTCAGCCTTCATTTTATTATTCCGCCTAACCCTGTTAGCACTGCTGTTGGAAGATTTAAAGAGCCCCAAACTAATGTTTACTGAATCATGGCATTATGCAATCACTGAAACTTATTGAACTAAGTATGTCAAACTCATGCTTCTTCAAATCTTTTTCTTCTTCAAAGTTGTATCTAAAAGTGCTGTTTCAAAAAGTTGATGGTACCTTAAGTTCAGTGGCCAAGTTCCTGAATGTGTCTTCAACATTAGTGTTGTCCTTTGCAGATGTCTCCATTACAAACATGATCTCTGGCACATAGCGACAGAAGGAAAGAGGTTCTTCCGGTTCCACTTCCCTTTGTTCCGTCAAATCACACTTGTTACCAATAAGTGACACTATTACTGTAGACGATGTATACCTCCGTACCTCTTCTATCCATTTTTGTAATGATAAGAATGTTGATCTTTTCGTAACGTCGTAAACTGGAACGACAGACATGTTTTATTGTTTTCACTGATACAGCAGCTGATGAGTCAACATTATGAGATAATGTTAAATGGGATGCACATAGAAGGATGGACGTACCTATGATAACGCCGTTTGCCGACCTGTAATAACTTTGCGTAATTGTTCTAAAACGTTCTTGACCCGCTGTATCCCATATCTGAAGCTGGAAAAGTGAAACCATGAATTAAATTATGAGCTTTGTAGAATGTAAGGGGTTTCACTAGAAACATGATGCATATGTGGACGTGGACGTTACAGGATTAAACTGAACACATTACCTTGACCTTCTTCCCGTCGACAATCAAGGTTTTCATTGAAAAATCTACACCTATCGTATTTCCGTGTCTTTCGATGAAATTGCCCGATTTCAAGCGCTGAACAATGCAAGTTTTCCCTGTACCGCAGTCGCCGATGAGCACAATTTTGAACAGGTAATCAAATTGATCGTCGGGCACGCTCATGAGCGTAGTCGGGTTGCGGCTGCTCATGGCGCGAGATAATTTATATAAATTTTTTAATTATCGGTACGAACAACGCTGTTTACAGAACATGTTTTTTAATGACTGAATGAATTAAATTAAATGTCAAAATGGTCAAATGAAATAAAGAACGAATGACTCTCAAATTAATAAGTGAACGAATTACTTTTGGTGTTGCCGTTGCATAAAAATGTGTAAACTGAATCGGTCGATTTAATAAGATTTGATCGTGTAGTGAGCATCTACATCGAGCCTATAATGCAACTAGATAGAAACGATTACTCAACGCGCGCCGCGAATATAGTCCGCACAAATCTTTTTACTCACACATACACTGTGAGAAAGTAAGCGATGTGTAAACGATCTGTGACTATGTTCACGTTACCGCCAAAATCCTTGTGGCCCGCATTGCGTACGTTATTTAGGTATTAGCTGCAAAAAGAGTAAATAACCCAATTAGACCGACCAACCCATAGATGGGTTTCGGGAAATAAAAAATTCTACCCTCATTATGTGATTTTATTAGTATAGTTGACACATACTTTTATAATCGTCAGTTAATGACTGTTAACTGTGCTGATAAGATACGTAGTGAATTTTATAATTTCTAGTTGTTTTTGGCAAGTGAACACGTCTGTTTTGGAAATTGTAAAACATGACCTCAAAAAGGTAAGATTATATAAGATTTAATGATATTTTTCTAAAACTATAATATCATAAATATGAAGTATGAAACATAACAATATTTATACTACAAAGAAAATTAAAATAATTCTCATTTATTTTACTTTTACGTTGCCGTATATTTCAAAAACCCATACATGGGTTCGTCGGCACAACACTAGTATTAGTGTAAAATAATATCCTTTTTTTATTTCAGATTGAAACCATTATCGTTGTATGAAATATTGAATGAATTAGAGAACGGTGATGATCTGGTCCCAGAGTGCATTACATTTGAGCCACCAGATAACGCAAATGCTGTTGTTACTGATGAAGATTCTGGAGAAGAGGATAATATCAGCATACAGAATTTACCAGGTTCTCTCTTACGTGCACCTGCACAGGCTTATCTTGCCACTTGGTCTAGTTCTGACTCAGATAGTGAAGATAATATTCCATTGGCTAATTTACCGAAGAGATCTCGCACTGCACAGCCAAATCAACAGCCAGAACCATCCACATCGGCCGTATTGGAAGATACTATAATTCGTCCTACGTCTGTGCAAAATACAACCTATAAATGGACGATTAGACAGAGACCAAATGAATTTCCTAGTTTCCAACCTTTGGAAGGTCCCAAAAACGAGTTACGTCGTCCGATATACTATTTTAAGCTATTGTTCAACGATTCCATCATAAAAATGCTCGTGGAATATACAAATTTATATGCTGCTCAGAAAAATAAACCCGGTAATGTTACCGTTAGGGAAATGAAATGCTTTGTTGGAATACTACTTTATAGTGGATATGTTTCAGTACCAAGACGCCGAATGTATTGGGAAAATTCATCACATTGTGATTTTTCTCTGGTAAATGGGTCATTATCTCGTGACAGATTTTCATATAAAATGAACCATTTACACTGCTGTGACAATACTTTGATTCAAACCCAGAGTGATAAATTCGCAAAAATGAGACCTTTGTTTTGTTTACTGAATGCTATATTTCAGGAAAATGCACCTGTTGAAGAGATGCATAGTATTGACGAAGCTATGATACCTTATTACGGGGGTCACAGTAGTAAGCAGTTCATCAGGGGTAAGCCGATAAGATGCCTAGGTTATGTAATATGGTTTGATCCTTACCAAGGTCAGTCCGCACAAATACCATCTATTTATAAGAGATTTGGACTAGGTGGTAGCGTCATCTTACAGTATGCAAATGTCCTTCAAACTATGTACCCCAACAACGTATTTCATCTTTTCTTTGATAATTATTTCACTTCTATCCCTCTTTTACACGAGTTGAAAAACAGAAATTTGAAAGCAACGGGCATAGTTCGTGAGAATCGTATCTCAAAATGTCCATTGCCATCCAATCAGGATTTCAAGAAAACCGAGCGTGGTAATTTTGCTTTCAAGGCAACTTTAGAAGAACAGATACTTGTCTGCAAATGGAATGACAACAGTGTTGTTACTGTTGCCTCTGATGCGGAGTCTGTTGAGCCATTACAGAAAACGAGGCGTTTCTCTCAACAACTGAAAAAATATATACAGATTGACCAACCCCATATTGTCAAAACATATAATGAGAATATGGGAGGCGTTGATCGATCTGATCAGAACATAAGCCTTTACCGGACTTGCATCAGAGGCAAAAAATGGTACTTTCCTCTATTCTGCCATAGTATTGATATGGCACTACATAACTCATGGCAATTGTATCGTATGAATGGTGGAGATCTCGATCACCTCGGTTTTCGCAGGTCTGTTACAAGAGCCATTTTAGAAACTTCTAAGCGGTGTGAAAGGCGTGGGCCTTGTCCTGTACCAAAAAGCCACCTTGAATATTCAAGATACGATCAAAAGGGTCATCTAATAAATTATGTCAGTAAGATTCTAAAGTGCAAATTATGCAAAAAAAATTGTAACTATGTTTGCGTGAAGTGTAACATATATTTACATCCCAAAGAATGTTTTTTCAACTACCATACCGGATAAAGATTATTTTCAATAACTGTAATATATCATAAAAAATAAAAGTAATACATTTGATTCACTAAAAAATGTTTTATTTATGATTTCATTTCTTATTAATAAAAAGGTAAGATTGTGCCGACCGACCCATAAATGGGACATAATTTTCCAGCTTTTCCAGGAGTGGCAGATTTTTTAAAATATTTTTCCTGAGATGCAGGGGCTGTATTAAGACGTATATATAAAAATTACAACCTTCTACGAAAATAAAAGTTTCAGGCTTGTCTGGGATAAGAATAAAACCGACCAAGTGCGACTATTATCTATACCACATTAGACACAAAGATCGAGAAAAAACGGCAAAAACAAACGTGTTGTTGTATGGGGGTCCCGCTATAAATATTTATTTCATTTTAGATAATTATTCATTTTTGAAGCGAAAATAGTACTATGTGTGAATACTTCGACTACCTGTTGCAGTTATTGATATCAAGCAAAAAACGGCAAAAAAATTATGTTTGTTGAATGGGAGCCCCTTTAAATATTTATTTTATTCTGTTTTTAGTATTGTCGTTATAGCGGCAGTATCATCTGTGAAAACTTCAACTGCTTAGCTATCACGGTTCATGAGATACAACCTGGTGACAGACATACATACAGACAGACAGACGGACAGTGAAGTATTAGTAACTTATGAATGGGACCCCATTTGGCACCCTTCGGGTACGGAACCCTTAAATATGATTTTTCTCCGCTTGAGACATAGCGGTTTTTCAATGGGGACTAGAGGAATTAACAACCCATTATTTTCTCTTCGGACACGGTGGCTAGACGTGCGGCGCGTCGAGTAATCATCTATGTCTGAACGGATTTAAAATCATGGAAGTCTATGATTGATTTGGTTGATCTGTGATATCAATGTTGACAGATAAAAGACTTTTTGGCGGGCATTTGAAAAGAAAGGGCGCGTTTTTACAAATTAATTTTTCAATAATTAATTTTTCAACTTCTTTTGCTCATTCTTTTACTTTAAGTCTCCAAAAGCACTGCGAATAAGATCATCAATATGAGTAATGCCCCGGGGGCTTTGCCCCCTGGGAATATTACCGACCCATCTCCTCGGAGCAAGAAGAGAACCAGATTAGCTTCCGGTTCGGAGGGTGAGAAAGAAAACACCAGTTTCAAGGATATGTACAAACCCTACACTAAACCAGGGTACAAGAGAGTATATCCAGATAACATGGTGAGTGCAGAATACATGGTTTTTGTTGAATCTGAGAAAGACGGTGAACGACTAGGGAATAAACACCCGGACTTCATCAACAACTTATTTAAAAAGGCAGTGAAGGGCGTGGTGGGCATTAAGCGCATCAATGCCAATAAGATTGGAGTTTGTTTCGGTCAGTCCATCAATGCAAACAACTTCTTGATGAACGCGGATTTTCTGCAGAGTCACTTCTTTAAGGCACACATACCAGCAAGGTCGGTGGAGACAATCGGGGTTCTTCGTTTTGTCCCTACCACAATCAGCAACGAAGATCTGTTCAAGCAACTCTCGGCTGAATGCGAAATCATCACCGTGCGTCGCTTCACACGCAAAGTAAACGGCGAGGTGGTTCCATACAGTTCCGTCTCGGTGACATTTATGTCGCAGAACTTACCTGACTATGTCTACCTAGACTTGTATAGATTTAGGGTGAACGAATACAGAGCTCCGCTCTTACAATGCTTCAAATGCTTCAGGTTTAACCATGGAGCCAAGTTTTGCAAATCTACACAAAAGTGCTCGATCTGCTCTGAAGAGCACCACTTCTCGGAGTGCAAGAAAGATGGAGAAATTAAATGCATCAATTGTCATGGACCTCATTTAGCAATTTCCCGTGACTGTCCAATTAAAAAAACCAAAATGGAAGAAAATAATAATAAACAAAATTATGCAAAAATTGCTGCATCTTTCTCTCACAGAAACCAAGACAAAAATATTGTGAGAAATTACAATACAAATTTTCCCCCATTAAAACAAGCACGAACACACAATAAAGCTATAACACTGCCATTAGACAAGGACGTTTCAAAAGACATTCCCAAACCCAATCCCAAATCGATTCCAAATGCAACACTAATTGATGAAGTATTAAAGAGCAACTTTGTTCTAAATGGCATGGTTGGAGCCTTGGTGACATTAGCTAACGGTAATATGGGCAAGATCAATGCTTCTGTTGTCCAAGAAGTATTAATTAAATCACTGCAACAAAATGGATAAAGTTTTTATTAGAATTTCACAATTTAATGTTGAAGGAGCTGTTAACAAAAAGCCTTTGCTTATTAATTATTTAAAAGATAATGATATTGACATTTGTCTCTTAAATGAGACTTGGTTAAGAGAGAGAAGTACATTTAAAATAACCAATTACGACTTTATATTTCAAAATGGAAAAGATGGACGAGGAGGAGTAGGAATTCTAATAAAATCACATTTGAAATATTCAGTAATTCCTACACCCTTTTATGATTATTTGCAGTCAACAGCTATAGTTTTGTCCACCAATGTTGGCAATTTATCGATACTCTGTACATATGCTCATCCTCCGGATACTAATCGTCACAGATTTCAATGTAGGAGGCTCAAACAAATATTAAATATGCTGCCAAGTCCAATACTATTGTCAGGTGATCTCAATGCACATCATGTTGCTTTTGGATGCCTTAGATCCAATTCAAGAGGTAATGACATTTATAACTTATTAGATGAATATGACTTATGCATTTTGAATTCAGGTTCCTCTACTACAGTAGGTAGTCCTACAAAAAGACCTTCTGCAATTGACATTTCCTGTATAAGTCCTTCTGTAGCTCCCCTCTGTGAATGGAGAGTACACAATGATGCCATGGGTAGTTATCATTTCCCAACTATTCTTGATATCCACACCACAGTAGAGAAATATGACACTGGTATCCAAGCAGAGCGTTATCTTTACAGAAAAGCCGACTGGCCCACCTTTGAATCTGAAACAGAAAAGATCTTAGGTCAACTTAGCCTAGATTATTCTAACCCAATTAAAAGTTACGATGTTTTTTGTGAAAAATTGACAGAAATTAAGGATTTAACCATACCAAAGTTTAAGAAAGTTAATCAAAATATTTTAAGGAAACCTGTTCCCTGGTGGGACAGTGAGTGTTCAGACGCTGTTAGAAAAAGCAAAGAAGCTTTAAATGCATATAGATCTGATTCCACAACAACGAGTTACATTGAATTTAAAAAGTTAGATGCATTTAAAAAGAGATTATTGAAGGAAAAAAAGAAAAATGGCTGGGTTAAATTAGTAGAATCTTTCAACAGATATACACCTATTAGTACTATTTGGAATTATATTAAAAGATTTAAGCGTATTCGATTACCTAAGACTCCAAAGAATGATGAATGGATTCCCGCTTTTATTGATAAGTATGCACCATCGTCCCCTTCTGTAAATGCAATAGACATTGATTCATTAAATAACTTCTTTAGTCAAAATGGAAATGAAAATTGTACTTTTCTCTCTTGTGCCTTTACTATGCAAGAATTTACTATTGCAATTAGGTCTAGAAAAGACACTGCACCTGGATTAGACGATATTCCTTATAAACTTATTAAGAACATGCACATAGATGCACAAAGAACTCTGTTAGACATCTTTAACTTGTTATGGGAAACTCAGACTATACCAGATTCTTGGAAAACACAATGTGTCATACCAATTTTAAAATTAAATAAACCAAGTGACGACTGCAATTCTTACAGACCAATCTCTTTGTCTTCATGTGTGGGAAAAATATTTGAATTTATGCTTAAAACGAGACTTGATCATTTTGTAGAATCAAAGAGAATCTTACCTGACCAACAATTCGGTTTTAGGAAAGGTCGCAGCGCCACTGAGAGTTTCACTTCTCTCATATCAGACATAAAGAATTCATTTCATAGCCAATCGGTCACTGTTTGTGCATTCTTGGATGTGCAAGGTGCTTTTGATAATGTTGATCCATCCATATTGGTAAGCATCTTGTCAGAGATTGGTATCCCAGGCTGTGTCTGTAAATGGATATTTAAATTCTTGTACAATAGAACAATGTATGTAAAGTTTAATAATATTTTACACGGACCAGGTCAAGTCTTTAAAGGAACTATGCAAGGAGCCACTATATCTCCTTTGCTATACAACATTTATACATGTCAAATTAATAATTATCTGACACATAGGGGTGTTCAATTTCTGCAATTTGCAGATGACTTATTAATATATTCTGTACATAAAGATGTAAATATAGCTGTAAATAATCTGAACCAAGCTCTTGTACAGATAAACAACTATTACTCTAATAAACTTAAATTAGACATTAGCCCTAGTAAGAGTGGAGCAATGGTTTTTTCAAAGAAAAATACTGCTAGTGACAACTTTGTAACATATAATAATAACCCCTTACCCTGGTTAAATGAAAAGAAATTCCTTGGTATATTGCTAGATCAAAGGTTAACATTTGAAAGTCATATAAATTATATCATTAAAAATGCATCTAAAGCACTGAATTTACTTCGGTCTCTGGCCGGAGTGCATTGGGGATCAGATCCCAAAATACTGTCTATGTTGTACAAAAGTATCATGAGGAGTCACTTTGATTATAGTTGTATTGCTTACATGGATGCAAGCCTCGTATCATTAAGAAAACTAGATGTTATTCAGAATAAAGCACTCAGAATTATTACTGGAGCTATGTGTTCAACACCAATTAATGCTATGCAATGCGAGGCCTGCATTCTTCCACTACATTTCAGACGTTTGCAACTAGCTGAGAGATTTTGTTTAAAACTTATTGCTCAGAACAATAGATGTGTCTTAGACCACATTGTGCCACACCAAGCAATTGATATCTTACACCACTCAGTTGGCCCATATGCAAATATTACACAAATATTAAATGGTAACACTCCAACTCTGCTATGAATTATAATCCATCTAAATAGTATATCTGTAAATATGCATAAAGAAAGTTTATGGCCTCTATATAAGACTGATTTCAAGATACTCTTAGAAAATGATTTTATACAGCAACATTCAATAACTAACCAAAACAGTCTGCTGGAATTTTTGGAGGATAAACATCTTTATTCATTGTATACTGATGGTTCTAAGTCAGGAAGTAGAGTAAGCTCAGCTTTTTATGATCCACAGTTAAAAAGAACAAAATGCTTTAAAATTGATGGTAATTGTAGTATTTTCACAGCTGAAGCTTATGCTATTTACCAAGCTCTTGTTCATGTGCAAGATATTAATGTCTCTGAGATTATTATATTATCTGACTCATTAAGTGTCCTATCAGCTCTGGAAGGTAACTGTTTCAGATATAGTGTAAATTATTTAGTGTATGAAATTAGGAATATTTTGTACAGTTTAGATGTTAGAGGTAAAAAGGTTAAGTTTTTATGGGTACCTTCGCACCGAGGTATCACAGGGAACGAAGTTGTTGATCGAGCCGCAAACATGGAACCCGACGAGGACCATTCCACCGACCTGAAGACGCCGTTTACTGATCTGCACGCACCTTTGAATGAACATCTGAAATCATTATGGTGCGATTATTGGAAAGAAACCAGCAAAGATAAAGGGAGCTGGTATGCACATATTCAAGGAAGCCCGCCCGCCCAACCTTGGTATCACAAAAACAAGGAAGTTAACTGCCGTAAATATATAACCATTGTGAACCGAATGAGATTTGGACACTGTCAAACTCGCACTCACCTCCATAGACTCAATCTGGCTGAAGACGCTAAATGTTTACATTGTGGCACGGATAACGCTGACCTTTCTCACCATAGGTATCTTGAGTTGTCAAAAATTTGGCCTGCACAGATTAACTCTAATAACAGAACTCGAATCAATCTATGGAAATAATATTCCAACGCGCCTTCAAGAACTTCTTGCTGATCCAAGATCCTTCACACCACTTTATAAATACATAGTGAATACGATCAATACCTTGTAAATAGTGAATAGTGAAAGTGTTAAAGTAACTTATAAACTAAACGAAAAGGCTCAAAAGGACTAGTATCCAGAGCCGTTAAACCTATTTAAAAAAAAAAAAAAAAATGACAGATAAAATAAAGTTGTCAATCTAAATAACCTAAAATTGTGATTTGTTTATATTTTGTTTTGTGATCTAGAACCATTATTTATTGACAAAACTGCATTTACGCACCGCATTTAGCCTTTTCCGCTATGTATTCCCTTGCCAGAATTGTCAGCAAGTGTTTGTCGATCCTTCCACTGCTTTTTATGGTTTCGTCTTTCTCGGAAGCCATAGAAGTAAGTGGTTAGAGTTTAGAAATATTTTCTTTTCACTCAACGATAAATTTCATCACCTAAACAACCTCAACAGATGCCAGAATCGTTCCAGAAGTCAAATCACACGAATAACTGGGCAGTCTTAGTCGATACATCTCGTTTTTGGTTCAACTACCGACATGTAGCCAATGTCTTATCGATTTACCGGAGCGTGAAAAGACTTGGCATTCCGGACAGCCAGATCATCCTAATGATCTCCGACGACATGGCATGCAACCCTAGAAACCCGAGGCCTGCGACCATATTCAACAATGCTCATGAACAAATTAATGTTTATGGGGACGACGTTGAAGTGGATTACAGGGGATACGAGGTATTTATTGAGACATTTTAGTCGACTTTCTGAATTGAGCTTTATATTATCTAAAAGGAAAATAGTATTATGAATGCCTTAACAGCCTATATCGTAAGTGATTCTCGTGAAAACTGTAAATAGTAAGTATTATGGTGGAGTGGCGACAAATTTACCCTACTATTCATTAGTTTTATAGAAGTTCAATGTTCTTTCTGTTATATCCACCTATAATATGTATACCAACATACTCACATTTATCATAAACTAGTCTGTTTCACCTCTCTGCTCGCAACTGCAGTAGATCTATTCTCAGTAGCAAAGTAATTTCCATATAGTCATCTACCAAGGTATCCTAAGATCAATTCCAATTCAGCTATAATTTTTGTACTGAAATTGAGTATACTTGTAATATATTCAACAATATAATATATTATTATATTCTGGTTTTTTTTATATGTATGTGCTTAATATATATTATATTATACACAAATATTCTTTTTGGGATATTATTCCACCACAAGTGAAAAGTTTAAGAGTTTTGCTTTAATTAAGTACATTTTTTTAGGGTTCCGTACCCAAAGGATAAAAACGGGACCCTATTACTAAGACTTCGCTGTCTGTCTGTCCATCCGTCTGTCTGTCTGTCACCAGGATGTATCTCAAGAACCGTGATAGCTAGAGTTTAAATTTTCACAGATTATGTATTTCTGTTGCCGCTATAACAACAAATATTAAAACCAAAATAAAATAATTATTTAAGGGGGGCTCCCATACAACAAACGTGATTTTTTTTGTTGTTTTTTTTTATCTTTGTGTCTAATGTTGTATAGATAATGGTACGGAACCCTTCGTGCGCGAGTCCGACTCGCACTTGGCCGGTTTTTACTAATAATTTCCTTCTACATTTATTTCCTTTTTACCTAAGTGTAGTATGAACATTAACATAAGCATTAATTAAGCTTATGCCCTAGTGTATTTTGAATTATTACAACATGTCTCTAAGCGTCAAATATGCCAGCATTGGCCTTATGATTGGTTGATGTCAATGATGTACAATTCTAATCCAGGTATCAGTGGAGAACTTTGTCCGTCTACTAACGGGTCGTCTGTCACCGGACACACCGCGCTCTAAACGCCTCCTCACCGATGAGGGCAGCAATGTCCTCATCTACCTCACTGGACACGGAGGAGATGGCTTCCTTAAGTTCCAGGACTCTGAGGAGGTGACCAGCCAGGAGTTGGCTGATGCCCTTGAACAAATGTGGCAGAAACGAAGGTGAATATATTTTTTTAATTATAGCATTTTTAAAACACCTTAAACCACATTTAAAGTTAAATTTACATATTCCTCATGAACATTATGTTCTGTAGTGAAAGATCTTCGTTTATTTCATAATTTTTAAGGTTTGCTTCGAGTTCTTGTGGAAACTTTACATATTATCATCCCTTTCTGTTTGGATTATTTCCTGAGTAGTTAGTGTCCCTTTAACTTGCTTATTACAGGTTGCTTAAAATGTCTTTTCAGATACAATGAAATATTCTTCATAATAGACACATGCCAAGCTTCCTCTATGTATGAGAAATTCTATTCTCCAAATATTTTGGCAACTGCCAGCAGTTTAGTAGGAGAGGACTCACTTTCTGTAAGTATTCTTATGAATTCATTATATCAGTTCTCCATTACTTATGTTTATTTACCTATTTGTTCTCTATTCCAGCATCATGTAGATTCAGCTATTGGAGTGTATATCATTGACAGATACACTTACTATGTCTTGGAGTTCTTAGAAAACGTCCATCCAAACAGCATGAAGACTATGTCGGAATTCGTAAGTACAATTAATACGATTTCAGGAAAGTTTTGTTTTGTTTCAGCCATCTATATAAAAATCTAAATTTATATAAATATAATTCTTTACCAAGATCTAATCTGATCTGAAGCAACCCAAATGGATTCATTGGGCTAAAAAATGTTGTTAGTGGAAATTCCTATAGGACGTCTTCCGTTTCCAGTTGGCTGTTTGCCCGAAAAGCGCTTGTCTCTCGACAGTGGGCGTAAGGAAGGACCTGTTCAAGCGCGACCCAAGCAAAGTGCCAATTACCGACTTTTTTGGCTCAGTGCGGCCTATTGAGATCACCATGGACCCCATAGACATCTTGGACATTCCAAAGCGGAGCAAAAACACACAGTAAGTTCCGAACACCTCTTATTTGTCGGTATGCTATTTACAAAGCGTTCGCGGTCCTCACGAAATGTGGTGAACTTAAACTCAAAGGTTTCATTAATTAGTTAGGCTTCAGGCCAACTTTCGAATTAAAAGCCTCAAAAAAGTTCATTTGTAGACCAAATAGGGGATGTATTAGCGAAGAGCAAACGGGATAAAAGTACTCGAACTCGGTGAGTGAATGGTGCAACAAATAAATATTGATTTGAAACAGGTCTCAAGATCACGCCCCGGAAAACCCCGGTCTATCTCTATCCCTACTACCCCTACGAGATATAGGTGTGAGTTTCTGTATGTACGTTTATGTTTGTATTCAATAAAGAAGATTATATCTATCTGTCTGTAAAAAAGTTCTGTTGGGTGATGTAACTGGAAAAAAGCCTGGATTTCCCACCTTAGTAATAATGTATAGAATGAGATAAGAAATGACGTCAGTAAAGCGGTGTACCGACCGTGCCTTGCTAAATCCGGCCTTACACCTCTAAAGGTCAGAAAATATTTTGGCTAACTTTAACCTTTGGTTCAAGGTCTGCATTTGAATAAAATTCATCTTTGTCTGCTTCCAGGAATACCATCAAAGAGCCAGTGAAAATGGGTTATCAGCCCCAGTTCCCCATGCATCTAGTCAGGACTACTAACTCTTTATAAATTATTGAACAAATTACTTTTGTATTGGATCGAACGGAAGAGAAAGAAGCATCAATAAAATAGATTTTATATGAAGAAGACACTCTTTCTTTTCAAATTTATGATGACCAGGTAAGTGATAACGAGCTATGGCAAACTATAATATCCAACCAGCGACGGCGCGGCGCGGTCAGGCGGCGACGGAATACAAATACAAAATATTTTATTAAAAATTTCCACACTACATATATATTTTTGAAAAACCGGCCAAGTGCGAGTCGGACTCGCGCACGAAGGGTTCCGTACCATTATCTATACAACATTAGACAAAGATCGACAAAAACGGCAAAAAATCACGTTTGTTGTATGGGAGCCCTTCTTAAATACCTATTTATTTTATTTCAATTTAGTTATTTATTTTTGAAGCGAATATTTATTATTTATTTTAATTTTTTAGTATTTTTTTGTTATAGCGGCAACAGAAATACATCATCGTGAATTTCAACTGCCTAGTTATCACGGTTCATGAGAAACAGCCTGATGACAGACAGACAGACGGACAGTGAAGTCTTAGTAATAGGGTCCCGTTTGGAACCCTTCGGGTACAAAATCCTGAAAAATACTTACTGGAATTCATTTAAAATAGTCCCTATTTTTTGTTCCATATCTTTCAACGTTAAAAAAAACAATGATATGTACCTAATTAGTAAATAAAGTGTATTTACCTATAAAGAAACACATCTGATTCTCTACTTATTTTCAAGCATCAGGTTCAAAGTAAATAAAATATACTACATATTTAGGTATCGTTTTATCAGCTATTTTATTTTAACGTAATAACGGTTTATTGTATTAGGAAGGAATAATATTTGTACTTATTACAATGCTACTCTTACATTACATATATCGAAGCAGTTGGCACTATGGTGCCTATGGTGGTGATTACTATGGTAATCCACAGTTTTCACTACATAAATGTAAATTATGGAAGCACTAGTGAATTCTTCAATTTGTGCTATACAAAACTAGTAGGTAGTTACCATCACCGTACCTCTTCCGTATGTATCATCAAACAACATTTTTATTTAACTTTTAACTTAATGCTTATGTATGTTTATAATAAAATTTAAATTTATTTAAGTACGATATATGTAAGCCCATACTCTCTCCTTGAGAGAATTGCCTCTGCCCCGGAGCTGTGGTAGCGGAGCGGTAGAACGCCGGCTTCTCATTCGGGAGGTCGTGGGTTCGAATCCCGGCATGTACCAATGGCTTTGTTTTCTAAGTTACGTACATTTGTGAAGTTATAGTAGCAATACCACTCGCTAACGGTGAAGGAAAACATCGTGAGGAAACCATAGTGTCTGAGGTATTTACATACCTCAGCACTTGCTACGTACAATGGCCCAACTATGAGGCTAAGTGCGGAAATCTCCAGTCGAACTAAAACTAGAACTTGCCTCTGCCCTACAGTGGGACGTATTAAATTCACTATTCTATTATCCTACCTCACCACGCCCGTCTCCCTCGACGCAGCTCGTCGCCCGCTCAAACTTAATACAGCGCACAGGTAGTACGAAAGTGTGGGTCACGCGTTTGTGGCGCTAAGACGTCGGAATTTGACAATAAATAAACAGGAAGGGCTCAGTACAGGAAAGGCGCACGTACCTAACATGTAAAACGCACAACTCGCGTCGTTTTACAGTTACATTTCATTGGCCCAGAACTCGGCCACGCGAACTCCAGCGTCATTTGGATTGGCACAAAGGACGCACAGAGAGGTGCTCCATAGTCTGTGGGAAGACTCCGCAACAGCAGTGGTTTCGCCCATGCGATGTTACTACTCATGCTGGTGGAATAGAATGCCCAATATAATATAGTTATTTGTCACTTGGACCTGTTTGCGAAATATTGCCAAACACACCGTAGTACACCCACCAGCTCACTGGACCGACGATGTAAGGCAGATTGCTGGTAGGGGCTGCATGAGGATGGTCGATAACAAACATATGTGGTTTACATTGGGCAAGCTTATGCCCAACATAAATATTTGCGCTGGAATGATAGATAAGATTGGACTAAGCCAAGCAAACATATTAATTAAAACATCACCTTTTCTTATGCAGCACAGCACTTACTTATGTACTCTAGCAAGAAATAGCCGATACAACAACACTGTTACGCTGTTACGGTAATTTAACGTGACCGCTAACCGGTCATGATTATGTTCATCCCGTCTTAAATGTGTTACCATCCTTACATTATTTAAACAAACCAAATCTTATCGATCTTCTATCTGGAAGGGGAGCGGTTATCAAGTTTCGGTAATCATACTAATCATGGTCGTGCTCGTGGCCATATCTATCTACTTCCCGCGCCTAGATACCACTATCACTGAATTGACGTTAATACATTAACCAACAGCGTTAGATACTCGTACAGTCATCGATCGCTCCTCCGATCTTTGGTTCACCAAATCAGTCTTTTTTTATATATTACAACACTTTTTCGATGTAACAGCATTAATAGCGCGGTCGGTGGAACGTTTGCCTCACATTCAAGAGGTCTTGGGTTCGAACCCCGGGTGTGTATAAATGACCGTTTTCTACGTTACGTACATTTGTAAATTCGTACCTAGTAGCAATGCCATTCGCTAACTGTGAAGGAAAACATCACGAGGAAACGGTCCTAGAAACGGAGTTCACATACCTCAGGCACAGTACAAATAGAGACCTCAGCGCTTGAAATTGCCCATCCGCAGTAAGCACGCGTGGTGATTAAGCCCGTATTCTCTCTCTCTCTCTCTGAGGGAAAGCTTGTGCCCTACAGTGTGACTTATACAGGCTCCATTATTACATTATATATCACTTTTGTACCAAGTGATTCTCAATCATTCCTTCGTATTTTTCCAATCCTTCCTTCCAATAAATCCTTCCTATCCTTCGAATGAATTGCTTTGCGTTCGAATGTGTATACTGCCTTCGCGATGGTTCATCGGTTGCTAGTGTCGGTGTAGTGTCGTCTTCTTGAACTACAGCAAAGTAGCTATCGATAATGTAGTTTAATAGCTGTAAGTAGTAAGTACCTGAACGACAAATATTTAATTAGGTCACATATAATTCTCATATTAGATGTAGGTCACAGTGTCATTTAAGATTAACCCTGGAAAACTGCTCATTCCATATGAACATATTATTTTGTGTTATGTACATTATATCTGACACTTTTCGCGAAATATGGGCAGGTGGACTTAAATTTGGAGTATAATAATTTTAATCAAAACGTAAACATTTTCTGCTAACTTTTCTCACACAGTTTGGTACCCAGCTAGTGGTAACAGTATTTCATCATCAACTTATTCTTTATCCTATAAACGAAGCTGAGAAATCCCAGAGAGATCATCAATCTGCATATCTAACTCCGCTCTTGACCTCCTACGGATGATTCATTCCCTCGAAATGTTCCGAGTAACAGAATATATTACTTTATAAATAAATCACCGATGCCGTTCGGCAGGGCTATTACAATATTAGCTTGTAGTGTTCCGTTCAGGGCTTATAACACGTTTGAGGTAACGACAGCCATGACAACAAGATAGTATTTTAATTGATCTGAAACTGCTGCAACTATTCCTAAATTATATTTTTAGTGATTCTCGATTTTTGTAGTACTGCAAGTCGCTTTTGTTTAGTTAAAAGGAATAACCTTATTTTACACGACGACGTCTTTTAAATGTAGGTAAATCCATGATCTGAGCATTGGAGTAGACGTGGGCCCATACTCTTAGACTAAACGATTTTCACTAAATACTTAATTGATTACTAGTGGTATTATTAAAATAAACACTGGGACCGAATACTCGCTTAAAAGCATATTCTGTCCTTCCCTGGTTACTACTTAGGTACATACTTCTCTAATTTTCTTCAATTCTCCAAGAGAGGTCAATCTAATTTGGACGATGTAAACAATGCTCTTTCTAAAGTTTTATACTGGTTCACTGTAAACAATCTCATATTAAATGACCAAAGGACAAACGGCCTTATTTATAAAAACACGATTCCTCTAAAACCAATTTAATACTCTGTTTTTATTTTATCTGTGGCTACGTCTTTTCTTTGTAAAATCTCCACCACAGTATATTTTAATCGCCGTTTTTGAAGTGTTTTAAGGAATCGAGTTTTTATATCATCATCATCATCATCAGCCATTTGACGCCCACTGCAGGACATAGGCCTCCTTCGTGGTTTTCATAACCATGAGGGGTTTTGCCATAATCGCCACGCTTGGCAGGCGGATTGGCGATCGCAGTATGCGGTTGGAATCTCAGGAAGACGCTGCTGCCCGTCTCCTGGTAATTGATTTCCGTAGTTTTTATATATAAGTCTTATAATGCATAATCCACGGTGTTTTTACGCATTACACTCCACTAAACTGCAATGGGGTCGGCACATAGAAAAACTAGCGGGTAGGTAGGTTGAGTTCAGCCGTGGTTCAGCCGCATTTGCAGACTGGATTCTCATATGGATTGTTACTATGGGGGCGGGCGGCAGATGTAGAAACAGTTTTTATTCTACAAAAAAGCCATTTACAATTTACCTACTAGACAATCGATACGGGAATTTTTCAAGGAAATAGGAATTGTTACGCTAGCTTGCCAATATAAATTCGATAATATAATGTATGTACGTGAAACCATAACGACATTTATAATAAACAGGGATATCCATAACGTTAACACCAGAAACAGAAACAAAGCTGCCTCATCTAAATTCCAATTAGCCAAGGTAAATACATCATTTGTAGGATATAGCGTACGTTTATAATAATATTCCAGAAAATATCCTACCTATGCCTGCCTGAAAACATATTTAAAATATTCATCAAAAAGGCTCTAGGTAAAAAGGCCTATTATAGAATACATGGCTTTATAAATGAAACCAATTCCACAACGAGTTAGCCATTGTTATTACATAGATAATTGTATTATATCACTTTTATTAAGTGTTTTTTTTATAACAAACGCTTTGACTGCATATCAATAATTATGCTATTATTACTGATATCTGACAAGAACTTGATCACACAAGTTTGCCAAAGGCAATGCGTATGGTGGCGTGGTGGCCGGGTCGCCTATCTCCCTTTAATATGGTTGAGATTGAGACTGGCGATGGCTGACCCCTGTGTTACGCTCGTGAACGGGTGCTGTCCGTATGTCTGGCCGCAGCATTAGCGTTTTCGTACTTTTGTAAGAATAGAATTAGGTAATGTTTTAGAATTGCAAGTTGTTGATTGCACTCATGGAATCTTGTTAGGTAGGTACTCGGCTCGTACCAACTTATGTATTAGATTTAAGATGATTTGAGAAAAGATGGTCAGAGTAGAGTTTTTTTTCTCCACTACAAATTTGGCCCAAAGTCAGTGGCTAACATTGTACATTGACATTCAACAAACAGAGGTTACCTACGTTGAAATAAATTTCTGATATCTTGATTTCCTGCCCTTCCACCCACATTCGCTCGATATATTTGTTTCGTCAATCTTTCTTCCTTCATCCTCTCCACATGTCCAAACCAACGCAACATTCCTTATTATGATTTATTTTTATTATTTTTTATCTAATTTAGTATCTTGGTTATTAAAACCGATTTAACCATTATTAAATCTAGGCGCGCGATTTTCGAGTCATTTGGCCGGCAGTTACTTTACTTTTGTAGCGTTACTTGAATAATGTATTTTTGGTGACGTATTTAAGAAATATGCATTTACCAACTTCTGGTTTACGTTTGGGAATTGAAACACCCGTTAAAATATCAATGAAATAATTTATTCTCTCTAAAGGAACTATTTCTATAACATAAACACAACCAACTTTAATGTTTATACTTTTATAAATTGGAATTTATTTAATTAATTTACTTAAATAACACAATAATTTAACAATTTGCTCTCCGCTTCCTTGTCTCACATTCTGATATGAGATCATAATCTACGCTATAGCACCATTTCAGTTACGATCGTAGGCCATTTACTTTTTGGTCTAATACATTCCGTAATTCACTATATTCTATTTACACTTGGCAATCTAAGGCTAGTAGCGACTGGGGCATTTTTTTTCTTTTGGCAATCAGTCAAGTCAGAGCTGGCATTTGGAATGAGCTAACTGGATACATAAAAAAAGGTCGCGCAAAATTATACAAAGTTAATTTTTTACAAAATGTTATTGTGTTTTTGTTCCCAATATTTTTTCCCAACACTGGCTTGGCAGATTTCCATGCAGCAACGCCCAGGGCGCGACGCAACTTTTTTGGTGCATACGCTAGGTATCTGTTTTTTTATTTAAAAAAATGCTACTTATTAAGTAGTAACACACTTAAAAATTCTTTTAGTTTTACTAACATATTAATGTCTACGTATTACGTATTACTACGTTTCTACGATTCTAATTGATGAAGTTTAGCGCGCTTAATTATAGAAAAGGACTGAATAACTATTGGCCTCTCGCTCACACAAAATCGTTGTCTATATTTTGTGACTGAGTGGCCATAGGCAAATAGTTGTGCAGTTCTTTTCTTTGCTTTATAGTGTTACAATAAAAGATTAGATTGGATGATTTTAAATAGTGAAAAAGTCTATATGGCTCAAAATCACGAAGGTGGAAAATTTACTTCGGAAGTCAATAATGTTGAATAAAAGTGAATGTTTTGCACTCTAAAACAGAACAAACGCTTTCCAGTTATTCATTCCAACTGTACCTTAAAAAATATTACATAAAAATAAACAATATTTAATATTCTTACAATTTCAATGCATGAAAAATCATTTCGGGAACGCGTCCCTACCTACTAAGAGCTGCAATGTTAAAGTACCTGAAAACGTAGAAAAAATAAATTCAAGTATTCCTACTTTCTATTGTCTACAGAACATGTTTAATTATACATATTATATGCTGTAGTTGACAAAACAAATAAATTTTCTCAGAAAAAATTTAAACGTGTTCTGTCCGATACCTTAGGCATCATTTTAGTGAACGTATCAAACACAATGAAAAAAAATTTCTTCGAACGCAACTTTGTGCGTTTGTTTATGTGTGTGTTAATGAAATGTTGTGGTATGAGCGGCTGCCATTAGATTTTTGGGACTAATTATTTAATTCCTGTGATAAGTACACTTTTGTTTGCAATTTTATGATCGTACATCAATAGCGCATCATTAAGGGAATGCATTCTATCAATTGAAATAACAGAAATCTGCTAATGTTATATAACACTAACATTATATTGAAGTATTTTTCACATTGACCTTGAAATACTAGATGCAAATTGGATATGGGCTTAGCAAAACGCGCGTTTATTTGAATTCGTCATTTCGAGAACGGTCATTACGGGAACGTACCCGAACATGATTGCGGTTCCCGGAATGACTAACGGGTTCCCGAAATGTCTTAAGAGTTCCCAAAGTTATATTTTTTATAGAAATAAACATTTCTTTCCCAAATTTAGCAAGTTTTAGCAAAACTTTTATAAAATGTAGTCTTTTAAATTAATTTTCAGCAAATATGGAATCTAACGAAAAAGAAAAATAGATGCAAAAAGCAGTTGATAAAAGACAGTATGGCTTATTTACGTCAGAGAGAAAAAGCCAACGCAAGAAAAAGAAAGTTTTTAAACAAGATGACTGCTGAACAAAGAGAAATTAAAAAAGCCAAAGAGCATATTATCAAAAGAAAAAAGATGAAAAGAAATTAAAGAGCGTAGGTGATATGACAGAGCGAGAAAAACGAAAGCAAAGAAAAGCGTGGAAAGATGCATCGAAAAATTATAGGTAAAAAAAGAAAGCATTGATAAACGTAATCGACAATACGCCACCACCTTCTGATGATGAGTTTGCTCGAATCGACAACAACGAGTAGGAAAAAGATTGGTGCGGCTGGCTGAAACTTTAAAGAAAAACACTAAAGAGAGGAGAGCTTTCCAAAATAGTATCAGTGGCAAACCCTTAAGAAAGTACAGACTGCTGCATATGGCTAAGCATTTTTTGCCGAAAGAAAAAACAATAAGTCTATTCTGACATCTGAAACCAAAATCCGTGAGGCAGTTTTAAAACCAAAGATTCGAGAAAAGGTGAAAGAGTTTTTTGAACGGGATGACGTTAGCCGTATGTACCCACCTAAAAGAGATTCTGTGAAAAAAAATGGTATCAGAAAACAAAGACGCGTGCTGTTACCTACAGTCAAAGCATTGACACCTGTTTTCGCAAAAAAAAACTGGAATTGATTTATCATAATTATTCAACATTGCTTAGAGCAAAACCCTTCTCGGTCGTGGCCCCAAAACAAAGAGACAGGGAAACTTGTCTTAACTAGAAGACAAGTTTTCCTAAACTAGAAGTAACACTAAAATTGTATCGCTTCCGCCGTTTTCAGAAAGAGATAAGACTGTCGATGTTCCCCAATAATGTTGATCCTATGGATGATGCGTCATTGGTCGATGAACATTTTATGGAAGAAGAAAATTTATTCCGACGTCTTCTGCCCGAACTGACAAAGAGAAAACATATTTACAAGACCATTTATAACTCATCGTCTTCAGATGAAGAAAATTTAAGTATGGTTTCTATTCGTCAAAAGGTTAAACAAAAAGGAGACAGTGCAGCTGGTAGATACATCTTATGGACAACCTGGCAAAGAAAACTTGCACCCAAATTTGATTTCTCCTGGGACTTTTTTGTTGATCAAGGTACCTACCGACAAAAAAAACGTTATGTACAGATACGTTGCCAAATGTCAGACGTGTGTGGAAGATGATGAAGAAGTAAAAGTAACATTTTTGAGATCTATACGCAACAGTGCTAAAGTATTTAAGCTAGAGCCCAAAGACGTTTCATATGGTAATTATGAACAAATTGTTGAGGTCGTTCCTATGCCATCACTTAAAAGAGAAAAATGTCGCGATTATTATTACTTTGCGACTGAATATCAGAATAATTGAAAAGTAAAGTTTTCTTATAATTTGAGTCAAGTATATTGCAAAATGTTTGTAGCATGTTTGTTGGTCATAATAAGTAGAAACCTACTGCTAACATTTCGTTGCATGATTAAAATTCTATACTAATTTTATTATTTTTTTTGTTAAGACATTTTTTATTTTGTTTTACAAAAGTTCATAGAAAAAGAACTGATTATAGCTAAGTAACATGAGGTGATTAACCAAGAGACGTGAAATAAATGTTGATTTACTTATTGATGTTTCATTTTGTCCTGAAAATTCCTCTTTCATTACTCAATCATCATTCAGGGAACACACTAAGTCATTACGTGAACACAAAGTCATTTCCGGGAACGGCAAACAAATGTCACAAAAATACACAAGTTTTAAATATTTTAATACAATTACCGTGTCATTATGAACAGTATGTCGAGATTATTGCATGCTAAATTTATAAAAAAATAACTATAATGCGAATCCTTGTTTTTTTAAAATTCACTACACATAAATGGTTATTTTAATCACAGTTGTTGTTCTTTCCTGCCTTAAAGCTTTAAGCAAATAATTGGCAATCTCTTTTTTATTTTTTATATGTATTAGTATCTAAACTATATTTAAAGTAATAACAAATAATATAATTTATTTCGTAGAATTTTTTATGATTTTTTTTAAAACGTTCCCGATATGACGTTTTTTGCGGTAAACTGTCCTTAAAATCCGTTTTAAATCACAATACATCAGTTTTGTGCTTGCTCTTCTTAAAATATTAAACAAACACAAGTTAAGTTAAAATTTAAGAACATTGCGAAAATCTTAGCTTGTCATTAAAATTATAAAAAATACAAATTTGAAATTTCTCACCTTGGTGATTTTGAGCCATATAGTTCTAGTTTTACTTTGGATTCATAAATCATTTCACAAGTTTTAATTATCTATTATAATAAAGATCTTAGTAATAAACTTGGCCATCCCAAAAATATTGATTTGTACAACAAGCAACTTGAACTAAATACAAGTAAGAAATAATTATGATTGTAAGTATGATACTTAATTTATTTATATTACTTATTGATAAATAAGTACTATCTAGGCAAAGTCAAGTTCTACAATGTTCATAGCATTTTATTTAATTTACAACATGATTCTTATGGTACGCTTATTAATCACAAACTCCTAAGCTCTGTGCGTAAAATAATTAGATCTATCTCTGTGGTATGTGTCAGAAAAAATAACAAAAAACAATCACAACATAACAAGATTGTTAAAAAATATTGTGGTAGATAAATAAAAAATCACAAAATTTACAATTGGTAGGTAGGTAAATAAAAATACATGAAATTTATAAAAAAAAACTGATGCTGAACCAAAAATATAGTAGAGTGCTTACCGACCTACATTTACTCTACGACTAGTTAGGTACCTACTTAATTGTGTGTATAGGATTGATACAACAAAACGTAGCAATAAAAAAAAAATTAAATAAAAAATAAAAACCGACTTCGAAACACTAAAAAGTTAGAAATAATTAGAAGTATGTATACATATAGGTATTGTAGAAGTATAATTAGGAGTCGGTGCCCTAAATATATGTGCTGGTCACGAAACTGGGCACCGACTACAAATTATACTTCTACAATACCTACATGTATACATACTTCAAATTATTTCTAACTTTTTAGTGTTTCTAAGTCGGTTTTTATTTTATATTTAAATTTTTTTTATTTTTCAATTGTTAGTGGGGGAGCGGGAGAAAAATATACGAGTCCCTTATAACCATAATTTACCATACTTAATTCGTTGCTTCAAAATTTTACGTTCACAATTTCCATCGCCAAAAGTCTTCACCAGAACATCACCAAATTACCTAGGGACTACTTTTACGCTATTTTATGAAACATGCGGATATTACTAAAGGATGGGCCTCATTAGGCCTTATTTACTTCTTTCTGTCCATTGAAGAGTTCCGTTCTCCATCTCTGAAAGTTTTCATTAGATCTTCACCAAATTAAAATGGGACCAATGTGACGTTATATCTATTCGAACAAAAGAAGAATTGTCGACATTGGTTAAGATTTGACGAAGTTATGAAGAAACATAGCAAAAAAATACGCGTGGAATTGATAACCTTCTCATTTTCTGAAGTCGGTTAAAAATTATAGTCTGGTACATTCTGTGTATGTGATAAGTGGGTATTCTAGACTTTCAGTTTGAAGATAATAATTTTCAAATAAATCTTAACACTATTATAAAAAATTCTTATCGGAATTATCGACTTAAAATAGTACTACTTATAATAAAGGTTGTACCCATATTTTGTTTTGTAACTTTTAAAGTTCCTATAAATAAACCATCGCAACATTAGAAAAAAAAATTATTTCTAAAAAATAAATAAGATATATTTTTTTAAAACACATCTAATTCTCTACAATTTTAAAACAGCAGTTTTATAATAAACCCTCTCAAACATAAACAATACTACATACCTTATTAGTTATTTTTATTCTATCATAATAACGTTTTATTCTATTAGTTTATAGGAATAAAATTTGTACTTATTACGATGTTAATCTTACATGATATATCGAAGCGGATGGCACCATACTAATGCAAAGTTTACACTCCATAAATCTAAGTTATGGAAGCACTAAGGAATTCTTTGATTTGTGCCGTACAAAACTAGTACTTACCGTCACTTGGAGTTACCGATTTTAAGCCTCTTCCACATATTATAACTTTTAATTTGGACTAACAGTAAACTCGTAATGTCTCGCGAAATTACTGATACAACAACACGATTACTGTAATTTGGTGAGACCGCGACCGTTCATAATTGTGTTCAACCCACCGTTGTTTCAACGAAAGGAATATTATCGATTTTTCTATCTGAAAGAGAATCGGGTATCAAGTTTCGGTAACCATGTTTGTGGCCATATCTATCTACCTACTACCTTCGCCTAGATACCACTATCACTGAATTGACGTAAACAACAGCGTTCGATAGTCATCGATCGTTCCTCCAAACAGTTTTGGTTCAACAAATCAGTCTTTTGTTTATTTTAGGTCACTTGTGCCAAGTGATTCACAAACTGTCCTTCGAATGTGTTGCGTTGCGTTCGAATGAGGCACTGCGATGGTTCATCCGCTGCTAGAGTTGTCTTCTCGAACTATCGCAAAGTAGTTATCGATGCTGTAGTTGAATAACTGAAAGTCGTATCTGTAACGTGAAATATTTAATTGGTTCACTTATAATTTTCATTTCAGTTGTAGGTATCAGTCTCTCATATAAGATTAAAGATGCGGGAAAGCACATTTCATTCAATATGTTCTTATGTTAAATCATATCTGACAACATTCGCAAAATTTCGACAAGCGGACTATAATTGAACTATAATCATTTAAGACTGTAATCATTTGAATCTAAAACAGGATTTGTATAAATATTGTCTGCTATACAGTTGCATACAGTTCGGTTAATTACCTAAGGGAGAACCTGTCTCCTAGCTAAACTTATACTATCACATCATAAACAGACAGTTATTTATAAAAACACGATTCCTATAAAAAAAAAAAAAAACGCAATATTAATAATCTCTGATAATAAGACGGCCAATTGTATACGGCAAAACTTAGACATTTAAGCCTTTTAATGTTGTGGGAGTCCAAGAAGGCTATAAGCAACTTATGAAGAGTTTAACGTCAGACAAGAAAGATAGTTTTTGCCTGTCAGTTCTATTGCTACGCTCGCATTAAATATTCGTTTCTCTACGCATTTTACCGTGAAATCTGTTTTCGTTCATCTTACCCCTTCTATCTTTCTGGCTAGCGAATTCTGTGACTAACTAACTAACTAACCATCACACACTTCCGCTTGCCTCACTGGTGACCCGTTCGAACACTTCGATAAAGATGACGAGCAGAGATGACCATGACGACGCCGACCCTCAGCCCGGAGTTTTCCGTGACGCGTGGAATATTCCAGAAGCGCAAGTTCACTCTCCAACCACGCCCACGCCAACCGAGGTATATCGAGTCGGAGTAAAAGTCCCACCGTTCTACGCGGAGAAACCATCGGTATGGTTCAAACAGTTAGAAGGTCAATTTAAATTGGCTGGCATAAAGTCAGACGAAACCATGTTTTACTACGCCACTTCACAACTGCAACCACCGTATGTCGACATCATCGATGACATAATCGAAAACCCACCGGAAATAAACAAATACGAGAAGTTTAAGCAAGAACTCATCAAACGCCTAACGAAATCCAAGGAGAAGAAGGTTCTGCAGCTGCTGACGCATGAGGAATTAGGTGACCGTAAGCCCTCCCATTTCCTACGGCATCTACAAAACTTAGCCGGTCCTGGAGTTCCCGATGACTTCATCAAAACCATCTGGTCCAGCCGACTTCCTAATAGCACTCAGACTATAATCGCTGCCCAGCCGTCTACTGCGCTAGAGGTTATCGCAGAACTCGCCGACAGAGTGCACGATGTCGTTCCCAATTACCACCAAAACGCTGGTAGCCACCACCAAGTTGCTTCTACTTCAGCTCCACCTCAGGAAAATACCCTGGACTTCATGGTCAAGCAAATAGCTGAACTCACCAAGCAAGTCAGCTCACTTTCGGCCCAAGCCAGGGACTCGAGATCGGAATCCAGGCCGCCTCGCAACCAATCAGGCCGCCGTCGTGGCAGCTCAAGAAGCAGGTCTCAGTCTAGCTACCGCAAATTCCCAACTTGTTGGTACCACGCTAAGTTCGGAAAAAACGCACATAAATGCCTCAAGCCATGCGACTTCCAATCGGAAAACTGCCCAGGCGGTCGATAATGGCGACCAACGACTGCCTCCCATCCTCCGGTCGCCTGTTCGTGACAGATCGCAGAACGAAGACCCAGTTTCTCGTTGACACCGGCAGCGATCTCTGTGTCTTCCCACGCTCTGCCCTGAAAGAACGCCGACCCAAGACTACGTACCAACTGTCTGCCGCCAATGGTTCTAGCATTGATACATACGGCGACGTCCATCTGGAACTAGACTTCGGATTACGCAGAGAGTTCTCATGGCGATTCACCGTGGCTGATGTAACCAAAGCCATCATTGGAGTGGACTTCCTGTCCCACTACAACATCAGCGTCGACTGTCGAAACCAACGTCTCATCGACAACACGACCACCCTATCAGCCATCGCATCACCCGTAACATCGTCAGACACGATTTCTTCAGTGAAGATCATGACTGGCGATACTCAGTTCCACGCTCTGCTGCAGAAGTTCCCAGAAATCACCCGACCCACTGGTACTGAACGAGTGCACCATCACAATACAGTGCACTATATAAAAACAATACCTGGACCACCTATAGCATGCCCAGCACGACGACTCGCACCAGACAAACTCAAGATAGCCCGGCAAGAGTTCGAATCCATGTTGAAAAATGGAACTGCCCGGCCTTCAAAAAGTCCATGGTCGTCCCCACTCCACTTAGCACCCAAGAAGGAAAACGGATGGCGCCCCTGCGGCGATTATAGGATGCTGAACGCACGAACCGTACCAGACCGGTACCCTATACGCCACATCCATGACTTCACGCACAACATCTCTGGCTGTACGATCTTCTCGACCATCGACCTGGTCAAAGCTTATAACCAGATACCAGTCAGCCCCGAGGACATAGACAAAACGGCAATCACGACACCATTCGGATTGTTCGAGTTTCCTTATATGACGTTCGGCTTAAGAAACGCAGGCCAAACTTTCCAACGTTTCGTTGATGAAATGACCCGAGGACTTGACTTCTGTTACGTCTACCTGGACGACTTCCTGGTATCATCAAAAAACGAAGCCGAACACTTGGAACACTTGGGCCAGCTCTTCACGAAAATGAAGGAATATGGCATGTTGATAAACATATCCAAGTGCGTATTCGGTGCACCGGAAGTCACGTTCCTTGGCTATCGTATCAACGCAAGTGGCATAAAACCCCTCGACGAAAAAGTAAAGGCGATAAAAGACTTTCCTGCCCCGAAGACCATCAAAGAACTTCGCAGATTCCTGGGGATGCTGAATTTTTATAGACGTTTTGTCCCCGAAGCAGCACAACTGCAAGCCCCTTTAAACAAGCTGCTCACCGGCTCCGTTAAAGGATCGCATCCTGTTGAGCTTACAGGCGAGACACTGAAAGCCTTTGAAGACTGCAAGCAAAGCCTCTGCAACGCAACTTTGTTGTCCCACCCCGACTGCCAATCGAAGCTCTCATTGGTTACGGACGCCTCTGATACCGCAATGGGCGCAACACTCCAGCAGCAAAAAGATGGTGAATGGCAACCGCTTGCCTTTTTCTCGCGGAAACTCAGCCCCTCCCAACAGAAATACTCGCCCTATGACCGGGAACTGTTGGCGATATACGAAGCAATTAAGTACTTTCGCCACATGGTCGAAGCAAGAGATTTTGCGATATACACGGATCACAAACCAATCTGCTTCGCTTTCAAGAGCCGCAAAGAAAACATCTCGCCACGTCAGTTCAGGCACCTTGACTACATTAGCCAATTCACAACGGACATCCGTCACATAGCTGGCAAAGATAATGTGGTCGCAGACACCCTCTCCAGGATTGAGGAAATAACAGCTCCACTTGATCTGGACTTGCTAGCAAAAGCACAGACAGCAGACTCTGAACTCACACTGCTTTTGAAGACAGGATCAGCACTGCGCTTAGAGAAGCAAAATGGTCTTTACTGTGACGTCAGCACTGGAATTCCTAGACCGTTCGTGGTCAAGCAGCTGCGCCAGCTAGCTATCGGGAGCCTCCACAGTCTAAGTCACCCTGGTGCCAACGCCACTGCGAAGCTAGTCGCAGAACGTTACGTATGGCCAGGCATGAGAAAAGACTGCAGAGAATACGCCCGCAAATGCCTACCGTGCCAACGCGCAAAGGTCACCCGACACGTTTCCGCACCAACGGGAACCTTCGGCTTACCTAAAGCTCGCTTCAGCCACGTTCACATCGACCTGATCGGCCCCCTTCCTGTGTCAGACGGAAAACGGTACTGCCTTACCGCAATCGACAGATTTACGCGATGGCCTGAGGCGATTCCCATACCAGACATCACGGCCGAAACCGTCGCGAAAGCATTGCTGTCGGGCTGGATCGCACGTTTTGGTTGCCCCTTATCAATAGTTACAGACAGAGGTCGTCAATTCGAAAGCGTTTTGTTTGAGCACCTTTCCAAACTAGCAGGCTTCCAACACCGCAAGACCACGGCATACCACCCTGCTTGCAACGGAATGATCGAACGCTTTCACAGACAGTTAAAAGCCGCCATCGTATGTCACGCTAACCCCAGCTGGACAGAATCGCTACCCCTGGTCCTACTCGGCATTAGAAGTGCGATTAAAGAAGACGCAAATGCCTCGGCCGCAGAACTAGTTTACGGCGAGCCATTGAGACTGCCAGGTGAAATGCTTCATGCCTGCGACGATACTCCAACCGATCTAACCGAATATACTGGACGCATTCGCTCTTTTGCACGGAAACTTCAGCCAACGCCCGCATCTCGACACAGGCGTGATAACAGCTTCATTTTTAGGGATTTGGCCACAACAAAACACGTATTTGTACGGGATGACACAGTACGTGGCGCTCTTCAACCAGCGTACACCGGGCCATACGAAGTCGTGGAGAGAGGCGATAAAACCTTTAAGGTTAACGTCAAAGGAAAATCAAACACCATCTCCATAGACCGCCTGAAGCCAGCTTATTCCTTCACAGAAGCATCTACCACACCCAAAGACCGGGAAGATGAGCTAAAAAGGCCACAAAAACCCCTTACGACCCGCTCGGGAAGGACAGTGAGGTTTCCCAATTGTTACCGCCCGTTGTAACGGTCTCCGCGGGGGAGTGATGTGGGAGTCCAAGAAGGCTATAAGCAACTTATGAAGAGTTTAACGTCAGACAAGAAAGATAGTTTTTGCCTGTCAGTTCTATTGCTACGCTCGCATTAAATATTCGTTTCTCTACGCATTTTACCGTGAAATCTGTTTTCGTTCATCTTACCCCTTCTATCTTTCTGGCTAGCGAATTCTGTGACTAACTAACTAACTAACCATCACACACTTCCGCTTGCCTCAATGTATTTTTTTTCTGGTGTATACAAGAAAGTGTTCTAATCGAATCTCAAGTTTTCCCGTGTTAAGTCTCTACCACAGACTTAAGGCGTTTACGGAGTCTTTTAAAGAAACGTGTTTTATTTCGAAAACGTGTTTTAATAAATAACACTGTTATGCAGTATTGTATAAAAGAAACTGGTAAATCAGTGCTAGAATCAACTATATTATTATGCATTTAAAACTCCGCTCTTGACCTTTGACGGATGATTCATTTCCTCGAAATATTTCGACTAACAGAATCTGTTACTTTAAAAATAGATGACCGATGCCGTTTGACAGGACAAATTTAGCTTGCAGTGTATAATTCGGGGCTTATTACTAGTTTGAGGTCACAATAGCCATTGCTTTTGTTAAGTTAAATGGAAAAATTAAATCTTTAGTGGTCTTCTGTGGTTTCAGTTTCAATCTGTGGTCTGTGCATTGGCGATTCAACGCTTTTCACTAAACAATTCGCTACTGGTGTTATTTCTAAAATAAAAACTGGGACCGAATATTCGTGAAATAGCGTAGCTTTATTGGACGCCGTCACCTCAAAATTCATCAGCATCAGCCATTTGACGCCCACTTCAGGTCCTAGGCCTCCCTCATGGTTTTCCAAGCTTCCCGGTCTTGTGCCGCCCGCATCTCGGCTGTCCTAAAAATAAACACAGTAAGGGACATTTTTTTTTACTTCCACTATTGGTTACTGGAACCAACTAGTAACCAATAGGGGGTATTTCTCAGTTGTGAAAAAAATTTACCCTTACTGTGTTTCTTTTTGGGACAGCTGATCTGGTGGAGGGCCTGCCCACGCTTCGGTCCGCGGTTGTCAGAACTTTTTCGCCCCAACCGCCATCAGTTCTCCGAGCTATGTGCCCCGCCCACTGCCACTTCAACTGAGCAATTCTTCGAGCTATATCAGAAACTCGGGTTCTTCTGCGGATCTCCTCATTCCTGATTCGATCACGCAGCGAAACTCCTAACATAGCTCTCTCCATTGCTCGTTGGGCGACCATGAGCCTTCTCATGAGGCCCATAGTCAGCGACCAGGTCTCACATCCATAAGTCATCACTGGCAACACACATTGGTTATACACCGTCTTGAGACACTAAGGTATTTAGGACGCGAAAATGTGTTTTAGTTTCCCGAACGCTGCCCATCCGAGTTGGATTCGATGAGTAACCTCTTTCTCGAAGTTGGACTTACCTAACTGGACTCTTTGTCCCACGTATCGACATAGTGGTCGACAACTTCAACGTCAGAGCCGCCAAAGATGATAGGAGTAGGTGCTACATGGGAATTCGACATTATCTTAGTCTTGTCCATGTTCATTTTAAGACCCACTCTGTTCTTTAGGTCATTAAGCATTAAACTCAAATCTTCCAAGATCTCAACCATAATCACTGTCATCGGCGAATCGAAGGTGAGTGATGTACTCGCCATTTATGTTCCTTCCCAGTCCAGTTTAATGTTGCCCGTGTTTTTGATGTACCTAATACAGAGCGATTTTTACCATTTACCAAACCTACATACATACGATTACGCGTGAGTTAACCTACATACATAAAGCACGATTAATAAAGGAAAGTATTTGAACATCTTCTTGCGTTATAAGAAGTAAACTGTCTGCTTGTATGTAACCATTTTTATTAATAAATAAAATTTTAGTTTTAGATCGATAGATAGATAGAGAACACTTTATTGTACATAAAAAAGGAAATTACACAGATATTTCTTAACCTAAGAGTACAGACGGCGGCCTTAGCACTAAAAGTGATCTCTTCCGGACAACCTTTGCATGGACTGGACCAATACATTGGAGAAGGAAATAGATGTACAAACAAAGAAAAATAACAGTTTCAGAGGTATATGAATTATATATACATGCCTAATTAAGAAAGTCCATGTATAAAATATCAACAAATAATATACACAAATAAAAAATTATATGAAAATACGTATATTGTGTATAGATAGATAAAGATTACTTTACTTTTGCCTACTGCCGTCTATGTCGTGAGAGCGAGGGGCAAATAATTTTTTCATTAGTGCTATATACATAAACTCACACCTGTATATCCGAGGTGACCGCGGATACCAAGCTTGGCCTCTTGTCACGATCTTGGCGTTCCTCTTTCGCTTCATCGACGTTCATTAGTACCTAGTTGCATAGTTAGTTGCAAGCCTATGTAATGAATACTCACTTGTACATATTGTAAAGACCTTCGAGCTGTTGCTTTTTGAGCCTCGAGTAGAGGTGGCTGATGTTGCTTCGCGTGTCCTTGCCTTTCCCGCTGTTCTTCCATTCGGGCTTAATCACGTCTTGCAGCCTGGCCAGCTGGATGAGATACCTTTGGTCCTCCTGTGAATAAGGATAAGGAGAGGTTAGCAATAGTGGTTAGTGAGACGAAAGTTGAAAATTAATGTTTGCTAATACTACTTTGCTATGCATGATTGAATGAAGCTGGGAACATAACTCGTCGCTCGATTTGTATTTGATAGTGAGCTATCATAAATGCAAGACGCGTCGGCAGCAACAGTGTTATAAGTGTTCTTCAGTCCTTTCAAAATATGCGACGGTAAGGACTAAACAAATCGAAGAAAACGGTGTGCAAAGTTATTTTTAAAGCAAACTTAATTTCATCGGCGTAAAGTTTTGTTTTCTCTCCAAGAACTAACAACAAACTGTACGACTCACAGACCAGAAATCTTAACTAAAACTTACGTCCAGCGTCTCGAACTTCAGTATGACGTCAAAGTTAAACTTGCAAGGCGTACAAAAGTCCGTGTAGGGTGTCCAGTGCATGTCCAATGTTCTATTCGCTTTCACCTCGTCTAGGACGTACGAAATGAACTCTTCGAAAACCGGATACTTCTCCTTTGGTACTGGCTGGACGTCAGATTTCTATAAAAAGAAATAATGCCTGAAGTTTGAAACTCTTTTTATGTATTTTTTGCGCGATATATATATATATATATATATCGTTGGCTCTATGCTACAGATACTGGCTCTAAAGAGGTCTTTCCATAAATAGAGACTGGCCATCGCCAATGTGTTTTACGTAAACAAAAAAATTAAAATAGTTATTCGAGATTCGAACTTCCGCCCCGTTCATAGTGTTCGGTTACTTTTTGTACCCGAGTTTGAGTTTAACAAGGCTTCTCCAATTATATTAAAATATTTTGCACGTTGTCCAGTCATGGTTATCATAATAAAATAAACCGGTCAAGTGTGAGTCGGACTCTGCACGAAGGGTTCCGTACCATTATCTATGCAACATTTGAATATTTCAAGCGTCCAGCCGTTATTAATATCGTGCAAAAAACGGCAAAAAATCACGTTTGTTGTACGGGACCCCCCCCCTTAAATATTTATTTTATTTTAATTTAATTATGTTTGTTAAAATAAATATTCTGTGAATATTTCAAGCGTCTACTTGTTGCCGTTATTGATATCGAGCAAAAAACGGCAAAATATCACGTATGGGAGATCCACTTAAATATTTGTTTTATTCTGTTTTTAGTATTTGTGGTTATCTGTGAAAATTTCAACTGTCTAGCTATCACGGTTCATGAGATACAGCCAGGTGACAGACAGACGGACGGTACCTTACCCTTTTAGTACGGAACCCTAAAAAACAAAGGCTCTAACAGTCAATATAAGTTTTTTTATGACTCTGGATGATCATGCATAATTATACATTTAAGTGGTCTAATTGCGATTGTTTATTAATATAATAATTTCCGACGCTTCGCAATTTATTCTTGACTGTACTCGCCACTTCAGTCTGCCGGGGACTGCGGCAACTGCAAGGTTGCCGTAGAAAGTAATCATCATCAGCCATTTGACGCCCACTGCAGCAAATAGGCCTGCCTCATGGTTTTACAAACCATAAAGGGTTTTGTCATAGTCGCCACGCTTGGCAGGCGGGTTGGCGATCGCAGTATGCGGTTGGAATCTCAGGAAGACGCTGATGCCAGTCTCCTGGTAATGTATTTCCTTAGTCGCCTTCTACGACATCCACGGAAGGAAATTGAGTAATAGGCTTACCTAATAAACGATCGCTATTAGACCCGGTAAATAGATAGTCAATACAGTACCAACTTACCTTTCTATATTTCTTAATAATCTGCTGACCCATTTTGTCGTGGAAAGACTTAGGCCACGCGTGCACTATCTTGTCATTGTAGGCCGAGGCCAACCTCTCTAGCGGATGCCGAACTATAAGGAAGGATATGGAGTCCGGCTGCGCCTTCTTGATCATTTCCGACGTTGGTCTCGCGTACTTCCTCCTGGCCAGTTCCAGAGGGACCTCCTTGGTTTTGTCCAGGAACGCGGCCGAATAGTTGGCCATCAGGTTGAAGTTGTACATCCAGGATGTTGACGCCGCCTTGAATATGTTGCACCTGAAATGCGAAAGGTTGAGCTCATCGTACAAACATAGGTGGATGGGTTCCCGATCGCTTCCATTTTGTTCGCTTGTACTTTTTTCTGGTGTGTACAATAAAGAGTTCTAATCTAATCTATCGTTAGTAGACTGAAGTTTGGCATTTATATGACATTATTTCCTTGTCAGCCTCAATGTATTTCTTTTCTAAACTTTCCTCAAAATTTGATTGGAGTACATAGAAAAACTCACAAAAAAATAAACTGAAATATTTTTTCAGGGTTAACTAATAATTCAAAAAACTAATTAGATTTAGTTCTTCATTGATTTCTAAACATTTTCTAATAAGGATTAAAGTATTAGTTTACGTACAAACTAAAATATTGACAAATGTTTTACACAATTATGTATAATAATTTATAAGGCGTTACCAGGATCTTGAGTCGTCATAGTTTATACCCGATCTGAAAGCGTTCTGGTACCACGTGACTAGAACTACATTTTCATAGATAGGTATGAAAATTATTAGCCGTAGAGAAAATTTTTAAGGAAGGCCTTTCGAATGAGATAAAAAAATCGCAAACTCTCAATTAAATAAGAAATATTATGTTCTATTCACGGGGAAGCTGCCCCTGTCATCTAGAGTGAGTGCTTGTATACTTATGATAAATACACGTAGCTAGCTAGGCTGGGGAGCCAAATTTAAAAGTATAAACATCACGAAAACTTGGACTTAAATTGTCATACTTATGTAGAGCACCTAAGAGTTACCGTTACCACGACTATATTTCAGGTTTGCAGCCAAAATCCTGACATACTTGTCTCGCCTCATCCACATTCATAAGTGTCGGCGTATCCTCACCAGTATTCTGTGCCTTGTTTTGCAAAGCTCAGGGTCCAAAATTGACCAAGCCATGCCATCGTAAGGTATGCGTAAAGACGCGGCTATTAAATACAGGTTGTCACTTGTAGGGAATTTGGTAACAACACATAAAAAGTTCTTTCTCTAAAAAATATAAAATGTTTTATGTATTCCGACGTTAACAAATGTAAGTCAACCCGTTAAACCAATATATAAAATTATTGATCGATATTGATCTGCTGTCGATTGTACTTCCGTGGTAGTCTCTCTGGCTGGCTGTGGGCACCTAAACATTGAGTGCGTAATGATTTTGAACGCATTGCAGCATTGTAATCTTGGATGTCCTGTTATATGTTTCGTTAGCAATGAAGTATAATTAATTACTTAAAGAAATTGAAATTTCTGGAAGTTTCTGAAACAATGGTGAAAACGGCAGTGAACTGAGAGTTTAGAATTTAATTGGAACAATTATCACCAGCTCCCAAGTAGATAAAGGCACAGGATGTTTCGATTTATTAATAGAAGATAACATGCCAGACAGACAATCTAACGGAAATTTATAAAATTAATTGATAGTAGGTAACAACATAACAACACTTAATAATGTCGCATACTTCGTATCTTGCTTGTGACATCTCATGGAGGTACGATGCCAAAACATTTCATCACCGAGACATGTCACTAAAATACGTACCTACCTAAAACAGAGATTCCCTAACTGTACTTTACGTCATGTCCCAGGGGTGTCGCGAAGCGATCTACACAGGATTACCAGTTGCAGTATTAGAGAGCGAGTATAGGTTTCAAACAAATGTAGAGAACGAGATAAGAATGGCAATTTTTAAACTTAAGGCACGTTTTGAGAAGCGATGGCCAATTTTAAAAACCTATTTGGAAGCTAAAAATTCCACCCATGCCGGGACTTGAATCCGCGACCTCTGGCTAACCGTACAACAAGAAGAATATAAGCTATGCTCAGAAAAGCAAGCACACTTTCTCATTAGTAAATGATTATGATTTTTTTGTTCTTAGTTTTTAATAAAAAATACAAGAGTTATACGGAGTTTTCTTATAACCTGTTACTAACTAAGCGCAAAGAAATGGGAAACGTGTTAGAGTCTAAGTTTGGGAAGCCCTGACATAACCATTAAACTTTACTGTTTGCAATAACCCTCATGATGCGTGATCCATTGCTCAGTGACAACTACACTAATTCAACATTATCTACGACTCTACGACCCATTAGTCGAGCCCGCCCGGTGTTTAAATGTTCTATTGCGCTGCAGCTGGTATTATGCTGGTATTTCTTGTAGACACGTGACAGCATATCGGTCTTTACACTAGCAATCTGAACTAAACCTGTGCTATAAGTTTGCCTTGCGTGTTTATGCTACTTCCACTAAATTGGATTTGTGATTTAAGAAATTTATTTCTCAATAAGAATACATTGCTTCACTTACCTGAGAAACAATAATTATGTTTGTTAGCAGATATTACAAAGGTAACGCGCCGCGGCAATTCGCGTAGGTATAATTATTAAAAGTAGTCGTAAAAATGTAAATACGTTATTGTTCTGCCGTTTTGAGATGACATAAAAATTTAAATTAACATTTCTTTCCAGATTCTTCCATAGAGTTGTACCCTAAAGGCTATTACTACGTCGTGTGAATCAATTAAAACTCATATTGATCATCAGATCCTTGTAGAATCTCAAAGCTCACATTTTAGTATCTGGTGAGCGGTAGAGCTTGCCGCCAAAAGAAATGTTCATCTTACGACGTTGACAATCATCCGTCAATGCCTTCGATAATAACTTTATATCCAAATCCCACATGGCGGAAATCTCGGACATAACTAGTAAACAATGTAAAAACTCACCAAATGACGTGGTACTGCCGGTTGATAAGATACTCCCAGGCATAAGCCTTGTGGCTCGAGTCATCGAGGCCCAGACTAGAACAAGTACTCCGAAGCGCCTCCCTTCGCCTGTCCATCCTCGCGCTGACCTCCATGAACTTGTCCCTGGATAACAGCCCCTCTTCATGCGTGCTATTCTCTAAGATATACTGCAACAATAGGGCGAACGTTAGGATGTGTTTTAAAAAGATCGGCAAAGATTTTCATAGCTGATGTTATTCAAAAGCAGGCGTAGAGTGAGTAAGTGATGACCGCTTTAGGCGGCTCTTGCAACTACGTATCATAGATTGCGCCAGAAAAGTTTTTTTTAATAGAAAATAATACCTGAACGCCCGAATAGTTTCGAATGTGGATCTGATCCCTATCAGTCTACGTACCTATTTAACTTATTTTTCTGTTGCCCTCTATCTTACTCTGCCTCCAACCGAGGGGGAACTTTGACATGTATCAGTGTGTGAACTGGTCTTAAATACCTACAGAAACTGTGATATTTATCCAACTTCATCAGCATACAGCTCCGAAGCATACATAATGAAATAGAGCGCAAAGTAAGCTATCAAGCTCTTTAGTATTCTCTTGTGGCTCCAGATGTTCGCTGGTTGTTATTATTGTTCATGCAGTTCACAATGCAGGGGTAAATTAGAATCAGAAGCACTTTGCTAATGAATTACACAGCGGATTATTCACCCATCATGATAAATAAGTGTTCATTTCAAGACATCGAAGATTTAGGAGATTATTTTAATCTGTACGCTGAATTATGGATTATTTATGCTTTTAATTAACTCGGAAAATTGCGAGAATGTCGAGAACTTACACCGTTCCGACGAAGAATATTGCTGAAAAATTATACTCTCTTGCAAAGTACCAATTATTCAACTTTGTTGACAAAGTGTCGTATATCACAAAAAATAATTAGTGCGCCTAAAGTAATAAAATTAACTTTGCGTGGAGAATAATAGCCTTTGTTTCAAATGGAAGAAGGCGGATGATTGATCGTGTGGCTCAATGACCACAAGCTTGGTGGCAAGATGATGGGGTCAGCTTGTGATGTGGATCGGATGTGATTACGGAATTACATTAGCCTCCTTTATAGCCAGTTCTCCGGCTGAACTTTACAAGGACTTACTAGTAAAGTACACACTTGCAATTAGCTGCTTTATACTTACCAACGTAAGTAAGAATACAAAGAGAACGAAGTCCGATTAGGTACATATTTCTAGGTATATCTATCTGTCCACCTTGAGATAAGTAGATGGGACCATCGCGTATAAAACTAGCTAAGCTTGCAAAGACGTCAATTAATTTTCTTCCGCCGCCCCATGACGCTCTTGTTTGGTTTTATCCTATTATACAGTACTACCGGCTTAAAAGGTCGTGAACAAAGTGTAGGTACCTAGGTATGACATATTTTCCATTTTAAAGTCATGGATCATTATCATCATCATCAGCCATTTGACGCCCACTGCGGGACATAGGCCTCCTTCGTGATTTTCATGACCATGAGGGGTTTTGCCATAATCGCCACGTTCGGCAGGCGGGTGCTGCCCGCCTCCTGGTAATGTATTTCCTTAGCCGCCTTCTACGACATCCACGGAAGGAAATGGAGTGACGCTATTCTTAATCCGGCACCACACGGAAAGTCATGAATTTTTTTTTTAAATCAAATTAAATTTCGAAGGCCTGCGGTTAGCTTTGCCCCTAGGTTGATTCATTGAGTAATTATTAGGAGTAATTAAAGTATGAAATTGCCGTTTTATTGCAATAGGTTCTTTGAATTGACATATAATCTTCATGGTTTGAGGTTTTCGAATGAAACTTTTTTCAAATGGTTTCTATGATGTTCTTTTTTTAAAAAATGTGAAACATTTGAATATCGACTTTCAATTGTTTTTGTTATTCAATTTAGACAAGAAAGATGGATACTGCGAAAATTCGAGTGATTATGAGGCACCCATTTTTCGTATTTTTTTATTTTATTGATTTGACGCAAGTGAGTCAATATTGTGGGTAAGGTAACGTTAAACCATGCCGCTAATTCCTGGGTAGTTTGACTAGGGTCGGCTTCCACTATCTCTCTTAATTCATCGTTATTCACCTGTATGGGCGGTCTTCCTCGTGGCTCGTTCTTTAAGTCGAAATTTCCATCACGAAAGCGTTTAAACCAAAATCGCACGGTGCATTCATTAGTAGACCCCTCTCCAAACGCAGCATTGATATTGCGGGCTGTTTCTGCCGCGTTAGTTCCGCGTCGGAACTCGTGTTCAAAAATCACTCGAATTTTCGCAGTATCCATCTTTCTTGTCTAAATTGAATAACAAAAACAATTGGAAGTCGATATTCAAATGTTTCACATTTTTTAAAAAAAGAACATCATAGAAACCATTTGAAAAAAGTTTCATTCGAAAACCTCAAACCATGACGATTCTATGTCAATTCAAAGAACCTATTGCAATAAAACGGCAATTTCATACTTTAACCCCTATTATTTTTCTGTCAGAAATTATTCGTTAACCTCTCTTTCTTAGCTAAAAATCTAGCCAAGTGCGTGTCAGGCCACGCACATTTTAGGGTTCCGTAGTTGGTCGTCAAAATATATGAACCTAGAATACACCTTACCTGCTTTACATAACCAACAACGTCACCAAAGTAATTTTCAATGGAATTTGTAAGTACGATGTTTTTCTTGATTATTAAGTACTTGTTAACTTGTAAAGCCTACTTAGCCGTGATAGTTTTCTATCGTTTTGCCAGGAATTTACGCTTTAAAGCTCAATAAGTCTCAAACGCATCTTTAAATAGTTACTACAATATTTTTGAACGACCAATTCAACGATACCCGACATTATGGGGTAGACAAGAAAAAAAAAACATTCTCATTTTAGATGCAGGTACACATTTCTTTTTTTATTAGTTTTTGTCGTTGTTGAGCTCATAATCTCTCTCTGAGAGAAGGCCTGTGCCCTGCAGTGGGACGAATAAAGGCTACATAAAAAATAATATATATTATGTTGTTTTGTCGGCGTGATTTTGAAATTTCAGTTTATAGTACTAATACTCTTTGAGCTAAGCCGGACAGACATACAGACAGACGAACTGTGCGAAACTATAAGGGTTCCTTGTTGACTACGGAACCCTAAAAAAAATCTTGAACTTCTAACGATCATACATCGCATAACCAGGCATGTACCTAAATTTCCACAAATAAATACCCACTTATCTGCGCTGAACGCTGATGCATAATGAATGCTTACCATAAATTTGCGTTTGTCAACGCATATCCTGTTCTCGAGCAGCTAAATAAACATATATCGTGTTTATCTTAGCACATCCACATGCGTAACGCAACCTAGGTCTTGTAACACTTTCACACGTAAGATAGTTGGCACTCTCCCTTACAACCCCGTTTTCTTTACCGGATCATTGAGAAACTCCGTGAAGAGACTACCTAATCGCTACAGCAGCAGCATGCAGCAGCCTATCTATATTTAATATTCTTTTTAAGACATGAAAAAGTAAAGCAGCCTCAAAACATTGTGTTCTGAGAAAGCGGCCGTAAAGTAATAAGGGGCCTGCGGGGGGAGCACGAGTTTCTTATCCTATCTAGATAGATAGGTTAAAATTTTAAAACATTACGATATTATATCCCACCCGCGAGCATGACTTCTCTTCGATATACATATCTTCCTTAGATAGGAGATAAGATAGACTTTTATTTTATCTACTTATTGGTATGACAACACTGAATCGGCAAATAGCGATGTCACGAAAATCACTATTTCATTCGTTCAATTTGCGTTTTTTGACAGATTGAAATCTGATCTGTCTGTGATCTTTCCTTTTATTAAACAAACAAATAACGGATAATAGATGCTTAGATGCCGAAAATGAAGTAAGTACAAACTTTATAGCCATTGCAGTTAATTTATACAATAGTTGGAGATCCTTCCTACAAGCTCATACGGACATCACATCATATACAAGTCACTCATCGGCAAGAACTATAATATTTTTCTGTTTTAGAGGGCGCAGTAAACAAAATCAACTGGGGTTCGTTCGAGTATATGACGCTCCACAGTAATTTAGCTAACAATGAGTTTTCTGGCCCCATGGGTAGCGAAAGGTTGTTGAAAGAGTGGGGCGCGTTGAGCCTTGTCGAAGGAGCATGGTCCCGACACGACTGGAGCAGTGGCGGAATGTAAGTGTTGATAGTACTTATTATCTAGTGATATATTAAATTAAGTTCAATACTTGACTCACCATCACCAACCGATTACAATAGGTAAATAATATGCTTGTCAAACTAATGCAAATGTGTACCTAGGCAATGCTCAGTGAATACCTACAGTATTTGGATAGATAGAGGTCTATCCAGTATAGCGTCAATTTTTGCTCTTAGGGGCATCTAAAATAATTTTCGTAACATGTCTTACCTTTTTTCTTTTCGTCTTAAGCTATTACATCATATTGGAATGTTTTGACTCCTTTTTAATTATGCTCTTTATTTGTTACAGGATATTTTGAACGCGCTGACTACAATCATATTTGGTCTATGCTACAATCAATCAAATCTTACAAATAAATCAAATATTAAAACGAAGGAATATGTATGTACGAATTGAATATATTTTAAATTTAGCAGTAAAAAAGTCGCAGCCCACCCTATTTTTTCAAAATAGTAACTCAAAATTGGATGCTTAATTACCCAAGTTCCACTATAGTTTTTTTATTTTACATGCACAGGGGCACTCATTCAAGGGTTAAATATAATTTTGAACTATAGGAGCTTGTTGGGCTGTTGCCTAGCATAGGCAATGTTCCATTGAGCTGGCCATTCCTCCTCTACTGGGTTTCGGGCTCCACAGTGGCAATGTGTGTACCGAGCCTCGGGAGTCTACTCGGCCTCTCCTCTGATGGGCGTCATCAGCCAAGGCAGGCTCAAGGGCATATCCAGAGTCTCCTAGGAAATGCATTACATTTTTTTTTACTTCTTATTTTTTTGTTACAGATTACATCAAAGGTGAAGAACATATTAATTTGTTATTTGTTTGGTAACAATTTTCCGTTTTCAGAAGAAAACATATCATGCTTCTTTTCTCCATTGGGTACCCAGTTATGTAGTAAACCACCTATTTCATTGTTTAAAGTTACAAAATAAATATTAGATTTACTTATAACCAAAAGCATTTTATTATTAACGGACTTCAAAAATGGAGGAGTCTGTGTCAAGCTTTTTCCAGAAAACTTCCTAGAAACCATATATTTGTAGTAAATACACCATACATACTTAGGTACTTAGTAGAAGTTAGGTATTATTTGTGGGGTGAGTAAATGGCTTGGGATGCAAGTTCATTAGAGAGAAATATTTTTTTCCTTTTTAGTGCGTCGGTTTAAATCTTTGTTTTAAAGTTTCTTATTTTTAAATTTTTTGTTGATTGGTACATTTTACCTACTATTATTTTAATTGAGCACTGGACGACGGTCTGAGCAGGATGGCAGAGGGTGCTTGGTTGCGTGGAGTAGGGCTGAACGGAGGTCAGTGAGCGGGTCCTTAAATCCCTGGAGACGGCCACCGGACGTCGGTCAGTGAGCAGAAACAAAGGAAGGGCACGAATGGGATGCGTAGGTGGCCCGAAGAGGCACCAGTGGACAAATCATGACAAATGTGATGATTTTATTCGTAGAATGACTGACAGAAACGCTAGATATAAGTTTATATGCCCCTCTCAAAAGTGGGATAAATTTAAATGAAAAATCTGTCAAAAGTCGATAATATATCTTTTTATGTTGTCATCATGCTCGCATTTGCGATAGGGTTTATCTTATAGTGACAGATGTTTTTTTATCTCACGGCACTGGGATAAAAACGATGCATTGTGCTCGCGACGATAAGTTAACCTACTATAGACGTCAAAACTCGTTAAAACGGCCATTTTTTGTAGATAAACCGCCTCGATAAAATCTCATGCTCCCCCCGCTGGGAGTTAGATATATCTCACCGTAAGATTGGTACAGGGCGTTTGAAAGACATCACGATTAATCACATTTCATAATGTGACAATCACGAGTATATTTTCGTGCGACGAAACAACAATATTGTGTGATGTGAATATTTCTTCTTAACTTAGTTTTCTCACTTTAATGCTTTAAGATCGAAAGATCGAGAAAAAGCGACGATCTTCTCTAGGATTTTTTGTTCGAACTACGCAACACAACAAATACTCCATCAGTTGACTTTCTTCAAAGTATTATTTTGTCATAGAAACCAGAGATGTGTTTGCAGATTGCAGTTTCCGTTTTGGTATCGTTTGTAGGCCAGTGCGTGTGTGTTAGGTGAGCTCTTCGTAATAATCACACTCTGACGAACAAAAGTAAAAGTTGTACCTCGATCTGATGAAAATAAAAGTTTTACTTAAGCTTTAAGTACTTCTTTGTATTGTAATGTAATGGGTTGATGTTGATATAAATTGATAGAGCCAGATGTCACAAACTTTGCTGAGTTCGGGAAAAGCTCGTAAAAAACTACGAGACCCGATTCCTGAACTATTTATAATATGTAAGTACCTATCTACAAAGTTGTACGGTACCCTCGGTACGCGAGTCCGACTCGCACTTGGCCGGTTTTTTATAATAGATGTTCAATCTATTAACCTATTAACAACCTTATCCTATATATGGTATATATTGCCGTAATTATTTGTGTGTATATCTTAATAGTAAGTATTAGTGTGTATTGTATTATATCGTTGCTGAAATATTCATTTTTATATATGCCCCCCTCCTTATAATACATTTAGGTACCTACTTACAAGTACTTTTATCTCTTTCTTTTTTGCACGCCTACCTCATCTTGTGCCTCTCCTGTACCTCCAGGTTAACTGTGTACACTGTCTGTGCAATAAATAATTAATAATAATAATAATCAGTCGAACTTTCAATATTTAATATATTCTGAATAGAAACATTTTATTTGATTTGAGTGATCTGGGGCGTTGTACTTTATAGCCATCAACAGAGCCTAGCCTTCGCATACTTGAGCGATGATTTATGGCTGTCAGCATTCTGTCTTGCTCGCACAATTTAACATTTTTAGTGATTGTAATCAGTATACTTTTGATAAATGTGGTCTAAGGGTTTGATGCATCCCAAAATTACGGACATTTCAAATGTGTTTTTGTTTTCCTATAAGTAGTTTTTAATAAAGAAAAGTTTTTCCAAAATAGTTAATTTTGGAATCCAATTTTGTCAATCAAAACCTAGGTACAGGGTAAGGAAAATATATCATGAATTTTCGCAATTTTATTATCTATCAAACCCTCAGACTACATTTATCAAAAGTATACTAATTTTATTACAATCACTAAAAATGTTAAATTGTGCGAGCGAGACAGAATGCTCGACGTAAGAACAGCCTTAATTAAGCAGTGCCAAATTATGAACTCTTCTTTTGGGGACTAGGTACACAGCCCGATTTGGAATGGGCACGCTGGATTGATGTCTCTTGGCTGTACAAGTGGCAATAAAAAGAGGGACCCGTTTAACGGCTCTTTAAAAACGGTGGCTGTTACATAAATAACGCTACTTCGTACTGTGAAAATATTGTTAAACTGCAAGAAAAAAAACCGCAATAAAAATACATCCGACTACAAAATAACGTCCGTTAATCCGCAATAAAAAAAACGCAATATACAATACATCCGACTACAAAATTACGTCCGTTATTATAAAAAAAGCTTTAAATAAATAAGTAAAGGCCAATCCGCGGTGGGCACGCGTGGTGATTAAGCCCATACTCTCTCTCTCTGAGAGAAAGCCTGTGCCCTAAAGTAGGACGTACATAGGCTGCTTGTGATAAAATAAAGCTTCAATGTCTTATCGCGTTTTGTCAATTTTATCACGAGAAAGTGGTCTTAAAATGCGTCGGCTAATTTCGCCGAAGTCTCATGTCTTGATAGCTCAGTGGCATTGGGTCACGATCCTGGTAAAGTGGATCCTATTCATTTTAATGTTACTATTAATTTCTATCAGTAAGAAAATTTTAAGTTGAAGGTAGGAATCAAGGATGGCTTGATTCCTACGATCCTGTTCGTAATATTATAGAACAAAACATAAATTTTTAACACTAAGTTATACATCGTTGGAAACCTTTATTTTAAAGTACAATTGAATATACGACAATTAGTCCAAACATTTTCATTCAGGAATCATAAGTATGTTTGGAACTTGCTGGATAGAAACTTATCCAAAAGCAATTGTGAGAAACTTCCAAAAGTTAAACATACGCTACGTGCTGCCCTACTAACACAATTAAACTTTCACATTAGAACAGTTCTCGCGTGAAATGTTTCACTTTTTTTTGTAATACGACCATTTTAAAACTATAAAAACCTGGTTAAGTGCAAGTGAGACTCGCCTGGAGATGGTACCGTACCCTGTAAACTACGACTTTTGAGAAGTAAAAAATAAATTGAGAGTTTGAATTTTTATGGTTTAATTATCGAAAGTGATAAGATAAGATAGATAAGATAAAGATTTATTTGTGAAACAACATAGTTGAGATGTTACAATTAGGAAAAACAGATATCTCTATGTTTTGCTCATAAGGCGTACAAATATTTCGTGCAAAAAGTAATTGAAGAAGTAGGTAATTGAAAAAGCTGCACTGAGCACATTAAGGTTGTAATTAAAAGTCAAATTATAATCTAATTACTCCTTACACTGTTAGTAAGGAGTAATTTTATATCATGCATTTAGATCAAATTATATTACATGTCAAATTATTTATATTATATTATAAGTATGTACAGAATGTATTTACAAATAAATAATAGTATCCATACAATTTTCATTTCAAAGTTAAGTCATTAAGAAATTCGGTCACTGACTAATAGCATTTTTCAGTCAATAGTGCAGCGAGTGTTTTTTTGAAAAGGCATATTGGAAGTTTTTTTATGTTATGTTTTATGAAGAAGGTGAAGAAATGTCTTTCAGGTTTTTCTATATACTTAATATGCAAAGTTTTTATCCTAAATACTTGTATGTATTGTACCAAATCTAATAGGGGTTAAAGTATGAAATTGCCGTTTTATTGCAATAGGTTCTTTGAATTGACATAGAATCTTCATGGTTTGAGGTTTTCGAATGAAACTTTTTTCAAATGGTTTCTATGATGTTCTTTTTTTAAAAAATGTGAAACATTTGAATATCGACTTTCAATTGTTTTTGTTATTAAATTTAGACAAGAAAGATGGATACTGCGAAAATTCGAGTGATTTTTGAATACGAGTTCCGACGCGGAACTAACGCGGCAGACACAGCCCGCAATATCAATGCTGCGTTTGGAGAGGGGTCTACTAATGAACGCACCGTGCGATTTTGGTTTAAACGCTTTCGTGATGGAAATTACGACTTAAAGAACGAGCCACGAGGAAGACCGCCCACACAGGTGAATAACGATGAATTAAGAGAGATAGTGGAAGCCGACCCTAGTCAAACTACCCAGGAATTAGCGGCATGGTTTAACGTTACCTTACTCACAATATTGACTCACTTGCGTCAAATCAATAAAATAAAAAAATACGAAAAATGGGTGCCTCATAATCACTCGAATTTTCGCAGTATCCATCTTTCTTGACTAAATTGAATAACAAAAACAATTGAAAGTCGATATTCAAATGTTTCACATTTTTTAAAAAAAGAACATCATAGAAACCATTTGAAAAAAGTTTCATTCGAAAACCTCAAACCATGAAGATTCTATGTCAATTCAAAGAACCTATTGCAATAAAACGGCAATTTCATACTTTAACCCCTAATATATTTTTTCGTCCCGTATATAGAGTGAAAGTGATCCTATTAGGGTCTCAGTTTTTCATCGAATGAACGGAACCCTGGAAAGAACTGTACCAATAAACTTACGGTATCAATCCTCTTAGGTCTGCCGTATCTTTTCGCGGTACGCAACTGCAGCACCTAGTTTACGTAAGAAAGAGCTTCCCAGTTATACCTAGTCCAACATAGGATGATCTCTGACAGCTTGTCACTGTGACTTTACTAGGCATGGGGATAATGTCGAAATAAATTATCGATATTCTAACCAAAGTTTCTGAATGTTTCAAGCAAATCAAACAAAAGGATGTTGTAACATGTTTTTATTCTTGTTAAATCGGTTCACAGCCCAAATCACTATCATCAAAGTCTGATTCTGACTCGCTGGAGCAGTCTTGTAGATTTATAATCAGTTCCTGGGTAGATTGGTCGAATCGTACGTCACGCTCCCAATCATCTTCCATAATTTTTCTTGTTCTGTCTATGTCTTTCTTCCAATTGTCCGATGTGACACTGTCACATGCATCCTTCAGTAACTTCAGCATTTTATTTGCTGTAAAAGGCGGTGTTGTATTATGTCTGGCTGCGTAACCTGTAACAAAGAAATAAAATACATATAAAACACACCATGGCTTGTTGGAAGAGATGTCTTAATAGCTAATCGATGTTTTATTAGCTAATTGATGTTTTATGAGATATTTTTACATTCTTATCTTCCTATGCTATCAAAATGTATTTGATTATAATTTTATGTGAGTACAATAAATTAGAAATATTAATCTAATTGACTTTTTTTAAGCAAACGAGAGAAATGCGAGCGATGGTGAAAGAAACACATAAGCACGTTTACCTTTGACTTGAGCCCAGATCAGCTCTATCGGGTTGTACTGGCAGTGGTATGGAGGTAGCCGAATTACAGTATGGCCCTTTTCTTTTGCTATTTCATCCAAGATGTATGTTGGAGTACGGGGTTTGTGTATACGGACCAATCGTAGTAATTCAGTTTTCAACATCTTTTCGTTGGCCTCTATACCTTTGCTTTGCAGCCACGAAATTAAATCCAATTTCCGGTTGCTTGACGTTGGTGCTTTATCTCTTTGTACGGAGTGGTACGATGCATTGTCCATCACGATGGTATGCGGTTCTTTCAGGTTTTCCAAAAGAGTTAAAAACCACTTTTTGAATCTTTCGAAATCCATTTCTTCATGATATTCGGTGGTCTTTACTGATTTAAACGCCAGCAAACAATTCGGCACAAAGCCAGACGACGTCCCAGCATGTGTTATAATTAATCTTTGCCCTTTGCCTTCGGGCACTTTTGTAGTTGACTCAGCTGTGTCATCCGTCCAAGATCTTGAAACTGTGTGATTTGCGTTTAGCCACGTTTCGTCCAGAAAAACCACTTTGTCCCAGTTTGAGATCTCTTTAATTTTTCGGAGAAAATCAATTCTCTTGAGCGCAACATCTGTCCGCTCCATTAGTATTTTTCTTTTGTCACTTTTTTTGTAGCGGAACCCGATGCTTTTTAGTGTTTTGGCTAACGACGAGTGGCCACCTTTAAATAATTCAGCGTCTTCAAGAGATGTTTGTAGTTTTCTGAGTGTTGGTAACTCTCCACGCGTGTAGTACCCATAAATATGGTTCCGGATTGCTGCGGCATCAAAATCGTCAATTTTTTATATTGGACACGTCCTCTTCCTTTTTTTATTTGGCGTCGACAGTTTTTGCTCTTCGTTTTCCTCTGTCGTCGTTGTCGCAGATGATTGCTCACCATACTTTTCTCTGCTGACACGAATCACTGTAGCAATCCCGATTCCCAGAGCATCAGCAACTCTGTTGCACGCTTGTGTTAATGGCAACAACGGTCCGCCATTTTGACTCTCGCGTTCAAAGTATTCGCGCAAGCGAATCACAAACTCCCGGCTTTCACTATTTAAAACAGTTTTCTTTGTTCTTTTTGGCATACGGTATCCAAAAACAGAACAAACTTAACAAACAAATAACAGCAAAACTCAACAAATTAATAACAATAACGATAACCGAATGGAGACTGAATGAAAACACGTGGCGTATACAAGGCGTTGGCACTCGTACTGAACAAGATGGCAGAATGGCAGATGCAATGCAATCAAACAAGATGGCGGCATGGCGCGGTGAAGCCCACTCTACACACTCACGCGCAAAGCCCGCGAAACATGCATGAATGGATGAATGGGATTTCATTATTGTTTCACGCGCGAGTGTGGAGCGCCCATGAAGCGCCACTCGTTAAAAATTCAGTTTGCTATTTTTTATCGTTGTTTTAATAGTATTTCTATTTCATTTACCTTGTTGTTTGCAATCTATTTTATTTACAAAATATCATCAATATTCTATTATATGTTTCGAGTCAAGATCGATAACTTGTCTTACGATAAGTGTAGCACGTCACTATTTGCCAATAAAGTATTTAAATTGTCTCTATACATTTTACCGTCGAAAAATACGATACTTCATAGGCGTGTTTTGACACTGACAGCTGTCAGAGATCATCCTATGTTGGACTAGGTATAGGCTACGTTATCAAAGAGAGTGTTTGCAAAGGCTCAACTGAAGTCGGCCATTCTTCCCGTAAATGGAGAATCGGGTCTTTGAGCGCACCGCTTGAGAGCTTTCGCTGTTCGGATTTCCACTTTTATTTGGAAATGCTTTAGAGGACGCGAGCCGGATCTGTTTCAGTTGCAGAGTACGTTTTGATACCTTTAGACGAGGCGTATCTGCAGGCGAAATGAAGAATTTCTTTTCTTTTTCCGAACTTTTTTTCTCTTTATGTTTCCTGGTGAGTATCGGGCAACGCGCAATGTAGGGTTCCGTAGAAAGAGGGTTTTTTTATCGGCTTTACAGAACTTTGTAAGTACATCGAAGTCATTTTCCATGGATTTTAAAGTCAAGCCTACTCAGCAGTGATACTTTTTCTCATTATAATGTGCTACTTTGTCACGTTTCTACAATCAACCGTTTAGCCAGGAATGGGGGAGGGAACGCCCTACTCGGACAAAAATTTGCTCTTTTGAGCGCTTTTTGTGTTAGGTCGCGGACGGACAGACACACAGACAGACGTGGCGAAACTATAAGGGTTCCTTGTCGGACTATGGAGCCCTAAAAAAGAAACCCTTATAGGATTAATGTTCTCAGTCCGTCTGTCTGTAAAGATATCAAGACGCTTTTTCTCGGGAACAGGTAGAGCTATAAAATTTATTTCATATGAAATTGGGTCAACGGCCCCTCTGCGTGCTATGATTATTTTAGTTTATAGTTATGCCCGTTATCACTAACCCAATCCTATTGTCCTCCTAAGTAGGAAAACCTCATCTTAACTGACTTCCCGAATTTTTAACTGACGCTATTAATAAATATGTATGTATATAAAGCTTTTTCTTTTACCTCCTGCGATTGATTGATAGAAAATGTTTATGGCAATAAGTCCTCCGCATTGTGCGATTTTTTTATGTAAGTGCAATAAAGTATCAATAAATAAATTAATAATAGCAATTTATAGAGCCTAGACCTTAGGGCCAAGAAAGAAGGACTAAGGGCCTAATAGCCCTAAGGGTGCAAATCCTACTTGTACTTGTCAGCCTTTTTCTTTCTAGTTGGACTCTCCCTGCAAAATCATAAGTGCATCCGGAATAACATTCATAGTAGACTGATTATACTTTTCAAGATCTTTTAATGTTAACATTTCTAGTAAATGAAACGATACCTGTAGTAAAACACAAGACGACTAAAAGTTAAAACTGTACTTAGCGTTTGTATCCCCAGTGGGCTCGATTCATACTCTCTCTCTCAGAGAGAAGGCTTGTGGTGTGCCCTGCAGTGGGGCGTATATATAGCCTGCACAGGCTTAGGAAAGCATTGATCCTGACATTTTATTAAATATAAAGTCGAATAAAGAAAAATATGGAGGTAATGTGGATCAATTCAATTCAATCTACCGATAACGGCATAGCAATATCACAAAAAATACCATCTTCGTAGGTACCTGCTTCAAAGCACACGAAACCCTGCTTCAAAATGTGGTGTCTAACTGAAAAAAAAGCCAAGACACACAGCTTGGTAGAATTTATAGCCGATGCGAAACGGAAATAAACCATAGACGGTACTTTGCTTTGTGATGTGAAATGTGGATTATGCAACGGATTTCGTACTGCGATTTTTCTATGAACTCTGCTAAAATATCTCTGCTTTTTTACTTATAAGGCAATGCAGTGTTAGAAAACTACATAAGCTATATCTTCGTGCTCATAATTTATTTAGAAACACCGGAAAGTACAGTAATTCAGTAAGAATTAAACTGAATGCCGCCTATATTGTCGACCTCCGGTCGTAATTATGGACTAAATCGCGTGACACGTGTGTGGTAACCATAATTTAGATCGAAACGAAAACGTGACTTTTCACTTTGCCAGATGAAAAAAAAAACGGCCAAGTGCGAGTCGGACTCGCGCACGAAGAGTTCCGTAGCATTATCTATACAACATTAGACAAAGATCGAATTTGAAGACAGCGCCATCTATAGAAAGCAACAAGAAGCGTTTAACATTGACAGTTAACGACATGACATTGGCCCTGTGAAGGTTACATAGATGGCCGCTAAATGACAAGCGCTGTCTTTAGACAACTTTTGTTGTATGGGAGCTCCCCTTAAATATTTATTTTATTCTGTTTTTGAGCGGCAAGAGAAATACATCATTTGTGAAAATTTTAACTGCCTACCTATCACGGTTCATGAGATACAGCCTGGTGACAGATAGACAGACAGACAGTTAAACAGACAGACAGAATTTCTTGTCTAAATTGAATAACAAAAACAATTGAAAGTCGATATTCAAATGTTTCACATTTTTTAAAAAAAGAACATCATAGAAATCATTTGAAAAAAGTTTCATTCGAAAACCTCAAACCATGAAGATTCTATGTCAATTCAAAGAACCTATTGCAATAAAACGGCAATTTCATACTTTAACCCCTATTATTACCATAAATTACGAGATACGGGGAAATTGAAAGTTTACACGGTAGGCAAATCGTTGGAATCGATTGGTGTACCCACAGATTACTATGTGGCATGTATGTATACTTGCAAACGTGTACAGGGTTGCCTAAAAATGTACAATTCCCGATTACAACAACTTTTCTAATAAGAGTTTTTACTCAGAATATTTTTCGAAGTAGGTACAAAGGTTTGCATAATTTTATCCAATTCGTGCTGTACGCGCTTTAACAATTTTGCAGCCTCTGTAAATCATTGTCCTACATAGAAGAACGTCCATTTCATTGGATTAGTTTTTGAAAAACTCGAATTAATTTGGTGTACAGTATGCGTAACTTTCGGGGAGGTTGTTAGTTATTGACACCCTGTAGAGTCAATCTAGACATTGACACAACATTAAGATTATTGGCATGGTGTTTTGTGCATTGAACTTTCGCCAATCGTACCAACCACACATCCGATACTTCTTGTTTACCTATCGCCTCAGTATCACTGTTACTTTCGTTGCTTTTACGATATTCAATATTTTATTGCACAGAAGACAAGTTTTTTAGAAAGGCGGTAGGTACTTACCTAGTGCTACCTTTGGTTTTTGAAGACTGTGTGACAAGGGTAGTAGTGCAAGAAGTAAAATAATAAATGAATTGCTTAGCATAACACAAACTCACGCCTGTATCCCAGAGGGGTAGGCAGAGACCAGGGCTTACCACTTACCACGATCCTAACAAACCACTTTCGCTTCATCGACATTGAAAAAAAATAGGTAGATACCTAGTAAGTAAGTTTCCTAAAAGCAGGTACGTGGAAAATTTTACAAAGATGAAACTGATCTAATAGCTAGTGAATCACGAGCGGAAACACGCTTACACGGAAATATTGACTGCTTAATAATGTATGAAAACTACTAACGCGGAAAATGTAGCCTTAATTTTTGCGACGATTAAAACTGTACCCAAGAAGTAGGTACTCTATAACTTGATCGTAGTTATATATTTTGTTTGAATAGTTCCCACGGTGTAGCTGTATTGGTAGGTATTTATTAAAATAAACAATAGAGCTTTGTTAGCTTGTTTACCGTCATACTGTTTGAACTATGATCGTAAAACTACTGTTTATTATCAAATTATACAAAAAGGACTAAATTTCGAAGCAATGACTCAGCGACAGTCAAACTATAAAAGCTGAGAATTTAGTTTTTTTTTTGTATTTAGGTTAACTGTCATCAATTCACAAGTCGTGCGTGGCTAATTCAGAGACATCTTCTGTGCTAGATAGCAGTAGTATAACCATAGTTAGCTATCAAACAACCCTCCATCCTGACTCTGCCTGATAGTCACAAAAAATCTTTTGTGACTAATCACTACAGCTCCGTCAAATTATGTATTCAGAAAGAAAATACACCAGTCACTAAAAAAAACAGCCAAATCGCTTCAAGTGTGCCTTTTTTGTAGAGTTCTCTCGATTTCTCCAAAATCCCGTCATCAGGTCTTGACTATGATGGAATCACCTGTGAAGTCGACCCTTTCAAACAAAAGAACAATTCGTAATCGGCGAACATCTCCTTTCTTGAAGTCGGTTAAAAATAACTCGTTACGAAGCCGATACAATGTTTAAATGAGCATTATGTAAATTTAACGGCAATGACAATTTTTCTTTATTCGTTTAGCTCAACTTCTATTATGTAAATTTAACGGCAATGACAATTTTTCTTTATTCGTTTAGCTCAACTTCTACTAAGTGCGTTTTTTCGCAAAAACCATGAAAGTTAATCTACACAGTTTGGAGCCAATCGTATAATGTCGTGACTGCCGAATTCAAGCACCAAATGAGTGTCATAATCATATTTTTTTATTGTCTCGAGACTCATTACTACAATTGCCGTCATAGGCCGTCATTAGTCATTACCGTTACTGTCGTAGATAATGATTAGAGCAACAAAACGGCATTATTAGAATGCCGACCGCATTCATGTAATGTCATTTGAATTATCCATTCAACCTTGCTTGGGTAACATACAGTTAATGCAGTACACCTAGTACACGTAAAGCTTTGAGTAATTGCAAGGAATAGCGGAAGAGACAGACTAACCCCCAGTTTCTTGTACACTAACACGCTGTTAATCTACTGTTAACAGCTGTCAATTGATCAAAGTGCATACAAAAAAAACACTGACAGCTGTTAACAGTAGATTAACAGCTTGTTAGTGTACGAGAAACCGGGGGAAAGTCTTCTATAATAAACAGAAACTTATGGTAACCTTGGCTAGGTTAATAATTCTTTCTATGTTTTTTCTTTATTTAAAATAAGTAATTTACATTTTTTAACAGACTTGGAGGTTATCAATTCGACGCATAATTATATATTTTTTGCATTATGTTTTCGCATAACTCCGTCAAATCTTAACCGATTTCGCCAATTCTTGTTTTGTTCGAACATATATATCCCATTGGTTCCATTTTAATTTGCTTAAGATCTGATGAAGACTTTCAGAGGTGGAGAACGGAACTCTTTAATGGACAGCAGTAAATAAGGCCTAATGGGGCACATCCTTTAGTAATTATGTTTAATAAAATACCGTAAAAGTAGTCCCAAGGTAATTTGATGATGTTCTGGTGAAGACTTTCGGAGATGGAAATTGAAAATTTTGAAGCAACGAATTAAGTAGGGTAAATTATGGTTACAAGAGACTTGTTTATTTATTTTTTTTTTTTTTTACTAAAAATTGAAAAATAAAAATAATTAAATAAAAAATAAAAACCAACTTCGAAACCCTACAGCACTAAAAAGTTAGAAATAATTTAAATAATTAGAAGTATGTATGTATACATACACTCGTAGAAGTATAATTTGTAGTCGGTGCCCAGTTTCATGACCAGCACATATATTTTGGGCACCGACTCCAAATTATACTTCTACAATACCTACATGTATACATACTTCTAATTATTTCTAACTTTTTAGTGCTGTAGGGTTCGGTTTTTATTTAATTTCATTTTTTGTTATAACTATATAGCGTATCATTACAACTGAAAACATAAGAAATTTCTGGAAAATCATTGAATGAATTCACGACAGCGTGACAAGTTGCAGCAGCCGCTATCGTCGTTGGTTTCTCACATTTGGACCAAGGGCAATAAAAGTTTTCTGGTAAAAGCGAGTCTGACCTCACATGTTAGTAGGTAGATACCTACAGCAGCTGCATTGTGTTCCGATCGGGAAATAACTGAAAACTAGGCTCGGCCGGTAGTCTCTGACAAAAGCGCATCCGCCCTAACCGCACTGACTATTGTGTACGTGGAACGAATGTGCTCCCGATGGTCCCAATATTTTGGTCACATTCGGAAATAATACATTTTCCTAATAATACTTTTTTTGAAATGATACCTTTTCCAGATTGTTTACAAATTTCACTTGTTAAACCGGTCTCCAAAAAGGGCGATGAGACAAACCCAAATAACTATAGGCCAATAGCACTTTTACCAGCTATATCTAAAGACTGCGAAAAGCCCATGAGTACGCGGCTCTACAGGTTTTTAGAAACAAAAATTGTTTTAGATGAAAATAAATTTGTATTTAGACAAGATCGCACTACTATTTTATCGGTATACGTTCATTCAAGAGGCACTTAAGTACATAAATATTAAGTATTATGCAGTGGGACTGTTTTATGTATCCTATAAAATCCTTTTATAGAAATTGTATGGGTCCCACTACCGACACTATACATTTATGAAATTGTTCTTTTTGTTCAAAAAAAACCTGCATCTATTTGAGCAAAAGAAAAATTAAATCAGTTTTAATTCTAGGTCTAAGCCAAGTTAGTCACCCAGTGAGCCTCCTTTAAATATTTAATATCAGTCCAAAATTCTCGGTCATAACTATATACAACAAAATTCCAGAAACCATAAAATCGGAACCACCAAAAAAGTTCGCTTATCTGCTTAAGAACCTATTAATTCCAAAATGTTATTACTCAATCAACGAATTCTTAACAGGTACTCGTAAATTACTTGAAAATCCCTAAATCTGAAACGATTACTCACTTAGGTATACCGATTTCTAGTTAGGTTTTAACTGCTAAGCCAGTAAATGTAATTAAAAATTAATTACAATATTGTTATTAAATTACTATTTTTGATTAAATTTCATCTCACCAATTAATTGATAATATTTATTTGAAGCTATTTCATAATTAACAAATAATTTAATTTAATTTAACTAAATAAGCCTTATGATGTAATTAAAACTAATTTTAATTTGTATAAGCATGCACCTTAATTGTCATGCTCTAGAGGGCAACATGTATGATATAATTAATGTAATGTAATATAATACCATCCTATGCACAACATGAATGCAATAAACGAATATGAATATGAACACTTCTGGGTACAAACCATCTCTTAGAGAAGGGATTATTATTACACCAGCGCACTGCAACTCCGATTCCAAGAATAAATGAGTGTAATTAAATCTTATTATCTGATGGTAATACACGCGGTGCAGTTTGATTAAAAAACAATCTAATGTTGATTCTTAATGAAGGCTTGCTACTACTTTGTTACCTTTGACCCAGTCACGCAGTATGTGTAAACAATACATTTACGGTAAACAGAACAGAGTCTACGATTAAAATAGCTACATCTCATTCGAAAGCGAAGAAAATGTTTCAATCGAGGCCGATACTTATACAATGTGTGTTATTGAAATAGATAGGTATATAGATTTGTAGAGACGCTTTATTGTACCACCAGGAGAAAGAAATAATGCTTAACTTAAAAATAGCTTCTTAGTATCAATTATTAAACCACTTCCAAATCCATAGTTTACAATTATCAATTTAATTATTTTATTTTTTATACAGTTAACCACGCAACATTTTAAGATTGTATTTTTTTCTTGGAAGTGGTGTAATTTAAACGATTCTAAAGAAATGTATTTGAGGTTTCGCTTTATTTAAAATAGAATTTTCAAGCAAACGAAGAAATTCAACTTTCGGGCGAAAGAGGAACACACCATGCAATGCAACTGCTGTGCGGGCGGTGGCTCTCTATTGTTTCCTACCGACAGCCCGTGGGTAGACTATTCTCGGCGGTTTTAGGATCCCCCCGCGTGCCTATCGAACTTTATGAAAGCTATATTGTGTGCACGGGAACTGATTGAAAATTGCGGTTTCTGAATTCAGTCAGGATCTTGCCATATAATCTGAGAACTGGAGAGCGCGATACATTTCGTGATGCCCCGCTCTGTTGATATTCACGAGGCTAGTACACAGATCGTATGACCGAAATAGGGTCGCTTCTTGGCAACTATTCAGTTACCAGTATCAACATAAACAACGACATCGCGGGTAAACCAATCTCTAAATATTTCACATTGTATGATAATAATATTTACATGCCTGCCAATCCGCGATGGCCGCGCGTGGTTTTTCGGCCCACTTTATCTGTCGAGAGAATATGCCTATTATAAAATAACTAGGTACTATAAATTTATTCAGTTATGTTATAGTACCTAGTTATGTTATAGGACTTTGCAAACGTAAAATTTCATATAAAACACTGATGTTATGAAAAATATCATAATGAAAACAAAAACACCTTTAAAACAAAAATTGTTGTAAAACACAAACTCTATTATTGACGTGTGGAATTGCACATTTTAAGAATAACCTAAAGCGTTAATAATGTAAAGCGCCTCTTGTAAGACCGCACATACAAGCATTTGGAATTAGCATCCATTTTCACCCTAGAGTATCATTACCTAAGGCGATTGACTTTAAGAATAGCTTCCGCAAATTCCTATGTAAAACAAAATACCAAAGCTTAACTCGGCTGGCTTTTAAACTACATCGTGCGAGACATCGTATTCGTTCACCGTTATTAAGGGGACGACATTCTAATCTTTTTTTCAAAACTATCGCTATATTTTTTTTATCATAGCAAAATATGTGCTAGTTTTGAAAAAGATGTGAAAAGATTTTTTTTTCTACCTAAAATTACTTCACACAAGTAAACCAACGGGACACAAAGTAATAAAACTCGAAAAGAAAAACTATGGTACGAGCGTCTTATGGTGACAGACTCTTGAACATTTTCACTGAATATGTGTTATTATGGTAGATTGACCATCAAAAACAAAAAATATATAGGGGATCCCACACAACAAACGTTTTTTTTTCGATTTTGCTCTATGCTAAAAACGGTAAGACATGGTACATTTTGGACACTATAGTCGATTATACAATAGTCGCATTAGAAAAAATAAATAATAAAAACCAAGTTTAAGTGGACGAAGAGCCCGTTCATACTTGGCAGTTTTTAGGGTTCCGTACCTCAAAAGGAAAAAACGGAACCCTTATAGGATCACTTTGTTGTCCGTCTGTCCGTCCGTCCGTCCGTCTGTCAAGACCCTTTTTCTCAGGAACGCGTGGAGGTATGAAGCTGAAATTTATATCAATTACTCAAGTCTACTGTCCTTTGAAGCTGTGAAAAAATCAAACTTCTAAGCCAACGCAATCAAAAGATACAGCCGTTTATGCCGCAAATTTTCGACACTTGCAAGGGAATCAAAACCTACAGGGTGCTTCCCGTGAACTCAGAATCTTGAAATTTGGTACGAAGCAACGTCTTATAGCATAGATAAAGGAAAAATTACGAAAACCATAAATTTTTAGTTACATCACATAATATATATTTTTTTAATAATTTTAAACTTACTACCCATTTCCTCATAAACGCGTAGAGGTATTAAATTGAAATTCATACCAAATACTCAGGTCTATAATACCTTTAAGCTGTAACAAAATCTAACTTCTATGTCAACGCAATCAAAAGAAACAGCAATTTAAGCTGCATATTTTGAAACTCGCAAGTACTCGCAAGGGAATCAAAACCTAAAGGGTACTTCCAGTCGACCTAGAATCTTGAAATTTGGCATGAAGCAACGTTTTATAGCACACATAAAGGAAAAATTCCGAAAACCTTAAATTTTTAGTTACATTACAAAATATATATTTTTTAATAAATATAAACTTATTACTTTTTTCCTCATGAACGCGTAGAGCTATCAAGTTGAAATTCATATAAAAATACCATAGTTATGACTCGATTGTCGTAATGAACGAACTTTGTAAACCTTGCAGGTTTGTACGGAACCCTCGGTGCGCGAGTCCGACTCGCACTTGGCCGGTTTTTTATGAAAGCATCTCTTAAGGATCATCTACATTAATAAAACACATAAATATCAGATTGTTAGGATGGATTGCATAGATTAAACCGCAGATAGCTTGTTAATTGCCATGCGATCTTATGCTCCTCACACTGTGATAGATTTCATGCGTTAATTAAATTTCACAGAGAGTAGGTACATGGCAGTTAAAATGTCAGCGAATAGACGTGAAAATCCGTTGACATTTTGTTTATTTTGGAATCACGTCGGTCGGGAGCTGTATTCTTAGAGTCTGTATAAATAGAGCAAAAAGCCTGAGTGGTTGAAGATGGGCGGCTCACGTAAACATTGAAATAAGAATTCAAAATTTTATTTCAATGTAAAGACAATTTACATTCTGATTTTCAACGTCAGTACAATGTTAGCCGCGGGTCGATTTTTACCGGAGAAATAGCGAAACAATAACTCCACTTTGACCAATTTTTCTCAAAACATTAGTTGCTACATCATAATAATATTATATCAGTTTTTGGTTACCTAACCCTGTGAGATTCAGCAGTTTGCTATGTAAATAACGGGTAAAGGTATCTACAGGGTGGCTTCAAATTCGTTTACCGTGTTAAAAGGGCACACCGCACATCTAACCTTCATTTAGAGATTTAGAAACGTAGGGCGCTAGTTTTGAGAATCATGGCGGGTCAAAAAAAATATTTTTGTTACCTACCCGAAATTACTTCACAGTATGCAGTGTAACAATATCAGGACGAAAAATTATAAAAAATTAAAAAAAGTACGGTTTCTTATGGTTGTCGCTGCCCATTTCAGTTATTCTTTCACTTGATTTCGCATATTATATCGGACGTTAGAATGTTAAATAAAAAACATTTTTCACCGTTACGGCACTTCCTACCACTTTATACAATTACTAATACTTGGTGTGGGACGCAACATGCGCGGACACTTTAGCGCCATCCCACATCCAGGCCACCTCCACAAGAGCCGGCGCTGCGGCATCAAGTGCAGAAGGCAGCAAGCGGCGCAAGTGCGGGACTCTAGCACAGAGTCACGTATTTGTGCCGTTTGGTGTCGAGACACTAGGACCGTGGGGGTCCGAGGCGCGACTGCTCTTCAAAGAACTATCGTCGCGCCTCATCGACACGACCAGGGACCCCAGGGCTGGCTATTACCTCGGGCAGAAGATAAGTCTCGCTATCCAACGAGGTAACGTAGCCAGCATACTGGGTACCCTTCCCAGATGCGGCGATCTGAGCGCAGTTTTCTATATTTAGTTATTTTTAATGATAAATAGTGAATACTATTAATTTATGTAAAAAAAAATTACTAATACTTGATGAGGCAATAAATACTTTTTATCTTTATCTTTCTTTGTTTATCAAAATGAAATTATACTTTCGCTTCGTCAACATTAAATAGTCGCTGCATGCGCGCTTGCCGTCCCACTGTTATTCTATAGGTACTAGCTGTTCCGGCGAGATTTGTACCGCCACAGAATCCGTTTATACGATTCTTGCACAACGCCATCTATTTTAAACTTAAAATAAATATTATCCCATGGGAACGCATTATCGGGATATCAAGTACGCTACGTCTCAATTCAGGTCTTTGTCTATCTGTACGCCAAGTTTAAGGTAAATCCATTCAGCCGTTATTGCGTTATCGAGTTCCAAACATCTTCACAAACTTTCACATTTATAATATTAGGTAGGATGTAGAAAATTCGTAGTTAACTTCTCGATACCTCCTTCTTTCCATGAATGAAAGTGCTCCGTGAACTACTTGCAGCCTAGTTCATATTTTTGACTCGATTGTATCTATCACGGTTTTCCCATAACGTCCCGATCGTGCGTGATATACCACAGCGCAACGTTCAGGGTGCAGCTTGCACGAGCAAATGTAACCTTTAAAGTTATGGCAACAAAGTTGACAATAAATTCGAACGTGAACTTGTTCGTGTAACAGCGGTAAGCCATGACAGTGTCGCCCCGGTGTTCGTGACAAACCAACGGTGTTCTTCTGATCGGTTTATTCCCATTAAAGCAGAAGCATACCATAACATTCACTCATCACAATCACTTGTCCTGGTCCCAAACTAGCATACCTTGTGCTATGGTAACCAGACAAGGACATGAAAAACATGAAAAACCACCGAGACTGAGTTTGCACAAAGATTTATTTAAACTACGTCAGCCTCCAGCGGCAGTTGAACCCACGACCTCAGGTATCTCAAACGTTTTATCGCAAGACCAATGAGGCAGTCCAAACCAAAGTCCAGTTGTCATTTGTTACAGTTTTATAGACGTAAAATTTATCCATACTTACTGAACTAACTTCGGGTTTAGAATAAATCGTAACTTTTCTAATTACGTGGAGAAGATTTATCTTTCTCGTACTCATATTGTATCACGCAGTTACCCTTTGTTAGCCACTTATCTAACTTTGTATCCAATTTTCTTGATTTTACCTAATAATGATAAATACCATGGAATATACCCCTTTATCTACGTACGTGTACGTTTATTTTGTTTCAAGTAAGTAACACTAATTTTAGTTAGTTTAGGTTAGGTTATAAAACTATATAATGTTAGCTAAAACTATATAGGTACATCCATGTGCAGGAAGACGCTGGATGCAAGCCGCTTCCAACCGGTCTTTTTGGAAATCCATGGAGGAGGCCTATGTCTAGCAGTGGACTTCGTGTGGCTGAATGATGATGATGATAATATGTTATAGCTGAATGATGATATGTTATATGTATTTATAGCTAAATACACAGTATATTATGTATGTTATAAATTATATTTAACAGTAAACATTAGAGGATACGTGCAGGCTGGCACGCTGACGCATATAGGGCGAATCTAGGCAGCCTGCTATCATGCCCAGGATGCTGATCGAGCTGTAAGCTGTAACGCACCCTGTTAAGCATCGATGCGCACCGCTTACGCATAGTAGCGTAGAAGCAGTCTACCCGGGCCTCTGCAAAAATGCCAGAAATGAAGCGGGGCAGCCCCATCAGCACCCTGAAGGCATCATCGTACCGTACACGTAAAATATTTTATCTACACTAATGTTGTAACATTCTACTTATGTTTTCAATACTTGACTTATAATTACTACTGTTATAGCGCAGACAACAAAACACTCAATTTAAGCAATTTCACATGATGGTATAATATTCACATCGATATCGTAAAATCTCATTATAACTTCAATAAAACGCGACCAACTTGATTGCAGGGCCAATCAGGTTGGTCGCGTTTTATTGAAGCGCGCAGCTGCGCTCTCATTGGTTAAATTTTAATGGCGGCAAAATCACTGTGATTATACACGTACGCGTGAATTTAATTTTTAATTGCATTAGTGAAGATAAAGTAGTGTATGCAACTGCATATAACACGGGTATTAAAACACTCGTTACTATTATGAAACTCGCTGCGCTCGTTTCATAAACTCACACTCGTGTTTTAATACCCTTCATTATATGACAGTTGCATAAACTACTAATACCTACTGTTTTGTTCTCCCACAGGCTGCTCGTATAAAATGAGTAATGACACGACACACACTAATGCTGTGTGGTGCTACACTTTATGAACCTACTATATGGCAGTCACCTCTACTGTACTTTTAGGAAAGTTTAGGAATTTTTAGTAAAATAGGGACCCTATTAAAGGCACTTTAAAATAATGCCTAACTTAACGTGAATAATGCTACGCACTGTAAAATGCTACGCCCCCAAAAAACCCACCTAACTGTAATAAAAATACATCAAACTACAAAACAATTTTCGTCGGTATAAATTAATGGAAGAGTCGATTTCTTTTAACATAAAGTGCATACAGTATTAAAGATTAGTATAACTATAGTTGCTGTGAGTGAAATTGTAGTGAAATTATTTTATCCATCAAAAGTTTTTGTTAGAAACTTTTGCTTTAAAGGATTGCAAGATGCTCGAACAAACACAGACATCAAATCTGAAAATCTTTTTATTTTGTCGATGGCTAAGTATTATTTTATTTATTGTCAAAACAAACATACTTCTGTAACAGTTTTGTAATAGTGTAGATTTCGATTGTAGTTGTGTGGGTACCTACAATACATATTAGGTTCATACATTCATATTGTCCTTCTATTGACTATGTATATACCTACTAATCACTTGCCTTGATGATGGTATCCAATAAAACTCATACTTTATTACTCATTTATTCAACTATACTATGTAGCAAGCAATTCTAATCGATAAATTGTTTACGGCATGGCTCAGTATTCTTTGATTCACCCAACAATTATATCATTTAATGAATGCGCCGGTGGCGCGCCGTACAGTGTGATAGCTGTTAGTATCTATAGCATATCATATAAGTACGATTATCGGATGACACGGTATCTTTCTTCCCACCTATTTCTCGTATAGTAACAATCTCTTGTTAATAGCTTTCAGTTGAATAAAGTGCATAAGAAATAACTATATAACAGTACATTCCATTCCGCGAGGGCAGTTGAGGGATTAACAGATTGCGAGATTACGGGACACCGGGAGTTGCCCTTATTGGTTTCCCGAATTCATTATTTTAGTTCTAGTTCAACCTAGATCTAGTTCTAGATAGACTATCTTTCTTGTTTACCTACACTCTGTTTTAAACCCCTGGGTAAAGTAGAGTTTCTGGCGTGGCCTTACGTATACAACACTATTTTAATTAAACACATGGAACCTTCGACTGTCCCTTTGCTCTAGCGGTAAAATATTGAGATAGAAGTCGTAGATTCGATTCCCTGTGGGGGGCGCCGTACTTTGATTGAACAATGGGCCTCTTCAGTCTTCCATGTTTTTGAAGTCCTTGTCTGGATAGCATATGGTATTAGGTATCCTAGTTGGGGATCGGAACAAGTGATTGTATAGTGTGGAATTATGGATGAATGGATTTTGCGTAAATAATAATTTCACCTCGAGAAAACTTCACGATCCATGAAACCTCATAACACCCCTTTTCTTATCTACGGAAGACATTTTCCTCCTCTATTATCCCCACATTCCTCCCTGGTATGTAAAAATAATTTGTAGCAAGCAAGCCACAATCAAGGCCACAATCGATACCGGGCACTTCATTCTCCCCTAACCGCAAACAACATAGATACAACAGAAAGCCGGTGAAAAAGACGTGAAAGGTACAGTTTACGCACTAGATTTCACAAAACAATCACGACTTTAACCGTCTGCCACCGAAATTAAAACTCGGTTAGGTATCTATGCCTCTTGCGTTTTTCGTGTATTCAGGTAGATACACCTACTAACAATTGTATTTTTAATGACTTGCGACACTCATATATACCCCTATGGTTATACATTCAAAGGGTCTAATCACAAATAAATGATCGCGATAAACAATATACAATACATAATAATAATATCCGTGTGGCGCCGGATTAAGAATAGCGTCACTCCGTTTCCTTCCCTGGATGTCGTAGAAGGCGACTAAGGAAATCAATAACCAGGAGACGGGCAGCAGCGTCTTCCTGAGATTCCAACCGCATACTGTGATCGCCAACCCGCCTGCCAAGCGTGGCGATTATGGCAAAACCCCTCATGGTAATCAAAACCACGAAGGAGGCCTATGTCCTATAGTGGGTGTCAAATGGCTGATGATGATGAATAATAATATGCATAACTCTCAATTAGTAGGAACTCTGTCAAACAGTGATCCAATCGACTCCCGCTTTATTATGGGTCTGCCTCTGTATTATCGGCGTTATTGCGCTAAAATTAAATGCAATGTCAGAAATAACGACTTTGTAAACGTTTTAGTTATAAGAAATAGCATTATTCTCATCGAAACTTCAGAGCGCATTGGAAACTAAAGGCATATTTTAGCTAAATTAAACAGACTCAATCGAAACACGAGTTAGCCAATAAGCGTCGAGACACGGGGCAGATTAAAGTAACCTAGGCATGATGGCAAATTTTGAAAAACTGTCATTAATGTCCCAAAACGTACATTATTTACAATCTATTTCATATTTTTGTTCACAAGGTTTAAGGGTTAAAATACGTTTTAGTTTTTAGATTTCAAATTCCCACCGAAGCGCTCGCCAATGTGATGGCGTCTCTAGTGACATCACAGTGCAAAAGTGTGAAATTGAACTGTGGTATAAAACGTCAACCTGTGTCAAAGATTATAAAGATATGTTCGCTTCTATTCTATGTTTACTCGCGTGTGACGTCATTCGCTATTCAACAGCGGATATAGGATTTTTGTAGATTTTAATTATTCTAATAATTATCAATCCCGCCCTTAATAAAAAAAATAATGCGTGTTTCGTATTCCACAATTAAATTCTTGTTAAATAAAGAAATAATTTTAGTGATTTTAAATTACTGTCATCATGCCTATTCATTTAAGTTGAGTTGATTGAAACAAGAAACTAAAATCAATAGAATTAGGTGTCGCACGGAATATTTCTACAGTCGACAGCAGATCGACTTTCGATACAAAGTCGCCCATCACGTAACTGAGTAGGGTACGAGAAGTGTTGTCGAATGTACTTTCGCGGTGTTTACTCTACCGCGAGTAGCTCGTAAAGCAGTACAATGGCCTTAGCAGCGGTATTCTTCGTGTCTACCACCTCACAGTTCTCTTTACGATAGGCTGACAACGGCGTGGCTTATCGACGCTTAACGACAAATGAAGATATCGCTGCAGCATTTGAACAGTTCTTCACTAATGTTCCAATCGTGACTACAGCTCCGTTAGACTCGTCACCTGATCGTGCAACAACATTACTAAAAGACCATGTCTCCTCGTGCGAACACGACTTCTCATTTAATTACATTGAGCCCCATAACGTTCTTAAAAAAATTAAATTATTGAATCTTAAAAAAACCGAGGACTTGTGGGGTATGTCAGTAAAAATTGTTAGTTCAGTGATCCATGTCCTAGCTTTACCGTTAGCAAAAATTTTCAATAAATGTGTAGATGAGGGAGTATTTCCGGACCTCATGAAATATAGTAGACTAGTACCCTTATTTAAAAGCGGTGATAAACACGATCCAACCAATTTTAGGCCCGTCTCAGTACTACCAGTATTAAGTAAAATATTTGAGAAGATCATCTTAGATCAATTACTTACACATTTCAATAATTACCAACTCTTTCATAGCCAGCAATTTGGTTTTACTAAAGGGCGGAATACAACAGACGCCGGAGTTATGTTACTTAAACATATTTTAGCGCGTGGGAGGATCGCAAGGATGCAGTAAGCATATTTTGTGATTTATCAAAAGCATTTGATTGTGTAGACCACGAAACGCTACTCCTAAAGTTAAAACACTACGGAATAAAGGGTACAGGTTTAGATCTTTTAAGATTGTATTTAGAAAGAAGGGTCCAAAAAGCAGACGTAAATCGTATCAAATCCTCGGGTTCACTTGTAAAAATAGGAGTCCCGCAGAAATCTATCTTAGGGCCGCTCCTTTTCCTAGTCTATATAAATGATTTACCGTTTATGGTACAAAAAATGTCTGAGATAGTGTTATTTGCTGATGACACGTCACTTATTTTTAAAATAAGGAGACAAGAAAATAATCTTGACGATGCAAATAATGCTCTCTCGCAAGTACTAGATTGGTTCACAGCAAATAATCTGCTGCTAAATTCTAAAAAGACAAAATGTATAAAGTTTTCCTTACCTAACGTACGAGTAGTTGAGAACAACATAGTAATTGGACATGAAAAACTAGAATTTGTAGATGATACTGTATTTCTGGGCATCACAATCGATGCAAAACTACAATGGGGTCCACATATTGTAAAATTAGCACACAGACTTAGCTCTGCAGCATATGCAGTGGAAAGAATTAGGGAACTCACTGACGTTGCAACTGCTAGGCTTGTTTATTTTAGTTACTTCCATAGTATTATGTCCTACGGTATACTACTATGGGGCCGGGCAGCAGACATTGAGACTATCTTCATCTTGCAGAAGAGAGCCATCCGATTTATTTACAAGTTAGGTAGTAGGAATTCGCTAAGAGATTTCTTCAAAGAAACCAACATCTTAACAGTTGCATGTCAATACATTTATGAAAATATTATGTAGGTTAGAAAAAATATCAAAGACTTCGAAAATGTTGGTGGCCACCATAATGTTAATACTAGAAATAAACATAAATTGTCATTTCCACTATTTAGACTTGCAAAAGTTAACACATCCCTTATGGGGCACTGTATAAGGTTCTACAACAAAATTCCTCAAGATATATTAGATTTACCTCCAACGCGATTTAAAAAATGTGTTAAGCACATTTTGTGCAAAAAGGCTTATTATAACATCAAGGATTATTTAGAAGACAAAGATGTTTGGCATTAAACAGTAGATTAATATTATTTAAAGGACGATTGTGACTAGTGTTCAACACATTCATGACTAATATTTTAAGTTAAAAACTCTGTTAATTAAGTTAAAACGTGTTTTGAAAAGAATAAATGTGGAGTTTCTTTGTTAGCTTCTTCTCCACATAATCCATTAATTGTGAAACTAACAACTTTGACGTTCATTAAGTAAACATTCTGTTTTTACAATGAATAAAAATATTTGAATTGAATTGCTTGTCTATCGGGACCTATAAAGCTCTTCATGGAGTTGGGAAAAATAATGACTTGGATAGACGACTCGACCGTTCGTAATATCACGGTGGCATAAGCAGCCTATATACGTCCCACTGTAGGACACAGGCCTTCTCTCAGAGAGAGAGTATGGGCTTAATCACCACGCGTGCCCACCGCGGATTGGCGATTTCAAGCGCTGAGGTATGTAAATAGCTCAGACACTCAGGTTTCACGATGTTTTTCCTTCACCGTTAGCGAGTGGTATTGCTACTATAACTTCACAAATGTACATAACTTAGAAAACAAAGTCATAGGTACATGCCCGCACTGGGAATCGAACCTGGGTCTCCTGCTTCCGAGTCCAATGTTCTACCCACTAGGCTACCACCGCTTTTTTTTATTAATATCACGGTGGAAGGACCTATAATTTATTTTAGTTCCAGTCAGAGATGTCTAGTGATTTTCCTCTAAACTTGCATTTATTACACGATAGGCACTACGAATAACTTGAATTAAAGTAACAGAAGTGTTCATTAATGTTCATCAATATTTGATGATACTATTTGCTGTTTTAACATCATCGTCAGTAACGAGTTCTGGGATAAGTTAATTTTTATAGACTGGTAGTAAAATTTAATCAGTTGCACCGAATCGGCCGAACAAATAATCTTTAATTGTCATTCGTAAAAAAGAGGAGATTAGGTGCATAAATCTGTACATAGTTACATAGTTACTTGTCTATAAGTGTTCAAGTACCGAAGCCTTTTCAGGGAGTGTTCATGGTTGAGCTATGGTCGCGCCTATACTCAAAATGTAAATATATTGATTCGTAGCTCGTCATTTCGTCGCTCTAGCTCTGTGCTTTCACCGAAAATATAACAAACCTACATCGACCGCCTTAAGTATTTAACTTTGTTTGGGGTACAAAGAGGGTTACTTTACCATTGAATTTGAAGTCTTATTTCCACGAAGATTTATTAGATTATTTGCCTGGTTCAATATACCGCATGGGTTTTAACAAGTCTAATCGGTGCCAGATTAAATTTTCCTATTAAATTATTTAAGCAAACCTCTGATAAAAAACTTTAAAATGTAATTTACAGAGACATAAGGTGATATTTATGAAAACACGATTCCCTTAAAACACTCCACAAACGCAACACAAATTTAGTCTGCCGCAGTCTTTCCTCTCTACCACAGACTTCAACTGAGGTGGTGACTTCTACCACGAATTATACTGCATTTATGGAATCGTATTTTTATAAATAACACCGTTAACTTTTTTAAGATATAGAGCTCCCGATTTAATGCTACCACCAATAAAGTATGTGCATTTTACTATAACAATATACGGAAGTTTTTGCGCAAATCGGTTTGGTCACTGTCGGAGATCAGGTTACTTATATCTTTATAAACCCTACAATTTGACGTGATTTAAAAAATTAAAATTTTGTTTTTTTTTATTTCGGCCAGTATCAGACAAATTTGAAATTTTGTTTAAAGTTTCTATTTAGTGGATACAATAGAAAGTTCCAAAAATTGTCAAATTAAAAACGCCATTATGCTACCTACCGTAACTTTGTATGAAGTATCGCTAATAGTAACATTCTATGTATTCTAAATTAATTCAACAAATATCGCCCTAAAGATTATTCAATTGATTAAAATTGTTCCCTTCGGCAATAATCCCAATATAAGGTTGCCGGGAAGAAATCGCTGTGAGCAATATGGCAGCCAATGAGTTAGAAATAAATTTAGAAAGTATTCATAAATTGATGACTCTATAAAATCGCGAAAATAACCATAAATCTAATGTATAAAATTCTTGTGTCACTGTGTTAGCTATCAAACTCCTTCGAAAATGCTTCATCGATTTTTATGATTGTATATTTCTTAGGTCTGAGAATAGGTCGTAGGCTAACTAATATGGCAAAACAACGTTTGCCGAGTCAGCTAGTTTTTTTTTTTGTAAAAATAAACGTTCGAGATAAAGTTGCCAATTAGTTGACCTCTGAGTGAATCAACATCAACGCTCCCATCCTCATAACTACAAATGGACATTAAAGCCGGGTTTTCACGAACCTAGCACACTTGGACCGAGTGACCTATTTTAGCTACTAAGCTAATCGTGTCGTGTTTCTCTGTGTTTAGTACTGTAGTGTTTTGAAGTTGGCCTTTATTTTTATTTAAAAAAAAAATTTCACGATTTTTCGTGAATGTCATTACGACTCCGAAAGCAAATGCTCGAGTCACTATAAAAAAACACCCAAATCGCTTCAAATGTGCCTTTCAAATTTGAAGAGTTTCCTCGATTTCTCCAGGATCCCATCATCAGATCCGGACTGACTATGGGACCTGTGAAGTCTACCGTTTCAAACAAAAAAAGTTTTTTCCTAATCGGTCCACGCGTCCTCGAGTAATCGGGAAACATACCCAAAAAATAAAAAACATAACCCGACGAATTGCGAACCTTTTTTGAAGTCATAGGTCACTCTTTCCGAACGTAGTAAGATCGTGAAAACGCGTTGTCAGCAGCATTTTTTTGTTACAATTAAAGCTGTTAACATAGACGACTACTGATTTCACATAAACATCTAAGGGAATGCTTTCTACAGAACCTGGCCGGGTGCTTCCAACTTCCTAAGGGGCGATTAGTTGGAGATAGATAGCTTTACATGTTTAACCCACTGTAGAAAGGCAAGTAGGTGGGCAGTAATTATCTTTTTAATGAAAATTAAGTGTAATTCACGGACAGACTGAACTGTGCGCACATTAATCGGTGCCTCAGTGTTTCAAACGTGGATGAAATGTAAATAGTTAAAAAATGTACCTGTACTAACAGCTTCGTATGAGAATCATTGTTTCTAACGTTATGGGCCACAGATGATTTAAATACTTAAATGTATTATTATTATAACTACGTATTATGTTAAAATAAAAAAAACTTACATAATTCAAAAGGTGTTTCCGTTAAAAATAATAATTTCAAAGTCTGTATCCGAGTTTATGGATCTTCCTGAAGTCCGGGCGTATGTAGAGCTATCTTTCTCAACTATACACTTTTCAAGGACTAATCGAACGTTTTGAAACGAAAATTGTCAGGTGCGTTTCGTTTCGTGAAGTAAAATGACCGTTCGAAAAATCCCCCCTAACGTTGGCGTTACCGTCACAAAATAGTGAGTTTATGAAAAAAAAAACACAAAATATAAATATTTTTTTGTAGATGCGTGCAGTCGTCTACAGACCTTTGTGGCATTGTATTGTAAAAAAAAACGCGTTATAGTTCATCATAACGTTAGTGAAGCGTTAGTGCAACATTGTAGCTTGGTTTTAGTGTGTTAACCCATTGGTCATTTAACATCGAATCCCTTTACCTGTGCCCGTAACATGGACGTTGTTACGGCTACGGGGTCAAAATATGTTCCATTTATTTTATAGAAGTCGCTCTGCAAAAGAAAAACAGTTTGGGTGACCCAGGGTAACCTAATTCGGCGCGAAGGTCAAGACTCGGTAAATGGATATTCCATGGGTGTCTTATCTCACCTAATCTCTTATCTTACACTTTTTACAACCACTCGTCAGTGTCGTTTTGGTGAAAAAGATATAAGTAAAGATAGACGTGTTACTAAACGAAGTTGGGTATAATGCCCGACGAATAACTTGGCTTTGACTTCGCATGGACGTATTTTAGGTTTCATTCGCGGTGGACGCAGAAAAAAACTTAGAGTTCTTTGGGCTTTAGTTAAGCCAAATTAATAAATAATAAAAACAAATATATGCTAATTGTCAATCGCAAACTCATCCCGCCGTTATCTGCCGGGCATTATAACAAGATATTGTTTGGTGTAAGTATTAATAACTTAGAAACTAAATTAAGTGTGATTGGGTTTTTCAACTCACCTCTTGATATAGCACCCGCTTGGAGTTATACGTCAGGTTGTACTGCTGATCGGCTACCATCAGTAGAATGGTGAAGGGCAGCAGAAAAGCAGCGGCTGCTAGGAACGCCACACATCTGCCCAGGCGCATCACGCTGACGTTTCGCCGACCCATTATTCGTAGAATTTACTCAGGGTAGCTGGCTTTTTGTGGTATTTTTTTTATTCATTTCTTTTAATTGATATTGCTCTGCATCGAATTTGCTGCGTCAATAATTAGTAAGTACTGACTAACAATTTATTAAAAAAACACAATTACCGGTTTAGGCCTGTCCGAACAACGCACGAAAATATTGAAAGACTTAACTTTATCGTAAACTTTATCGGTTTTATCGTCTCAAGATATCCTATTACCAGCCAAATATAATCGATAACAAGATTAAGATAAAACTATATGAAGAATAGTGTATAATTCGTTATCACAGCTAAATATTTCTTTAGGACTTTATTTTAGTTTGGTATTATTATTAATTCTTTATTGGAGAAAGATAGTGTACAAAGGGCGGACTTAATGCTAATGGAATTTTCTACCAGTCAACCTGCAGGAGGTACGGGAGAGGAAAAAATTGAGGTAGGCGTGCAAAAAAGGAAGAGATAAAAGTACTTCTAAGTACCTACATAAATGTAATTTTTTTTCTTTGGACACAAACAGTCATACAAAAATAAAAAAAGTATTTGTATACAAAATAGACTTGGAGGTCAAATGGAAGCAAAATTATAATAATAAAAGCATTTAATAAACTTACTTTATTGTTTTAATCATAGAGTTTTTACATCATGTTATTTCGGAGCTTTTTGTCCATTTTTTCTCCAAAATGATCTAGATTTTGAAATGGAGACACAGTTTTACTTGTAACGTTTATTGAGTCACAGTAAAGTTTCTGTGTTATTTTGAATAAAAACACTGATTTGATTTGATTTTGTAACAGGTTTACCGTTTCTGATTAATCAACACGTTTATATTCTTTTTGTTGCAGTAACCCGTGCTGAGGACAATTTTAAAAACCTATTTAGACACGGTAAGGCAGAGGTCGCGGGTTCAAGTCCCGGCATGGGTGGAATTTTTAGCCTCTAAATAGGTTTTTAATCAACACGTATTTAGGTATCATAGGAGTTTATTTCTTATTCTTACGACTAGGTTTGACTGAGTTTATTAAGTACAAATTTTTCATAAAACAGAACCCAGCATGAAGGTCGTGATATTATGATCATCTCAATAGATCAACTAATTATTTGCTCATATTTAGATACCTACGTGGTTTCAAACTTTGTTGTATATTGTCGTTCAATTGTAGAAAAACGTTTTCGTCATACAGGAAATAAAGAGTTACATCTGATGCAACTTGCGTTTTTAAAAAACGACTGTAATGGTTTGTAGTTGCTTTTCAAAGTCTACACTTTGTTCAGCATGAAGTGATGTGACCACTCAAAAGACATCACTTAAGTATTGTGTTAAATTTTCACAAAGAAATTTACAATAAAGCGCTGCATGTTACTTTCTAAACGGTTTGCTAATTTAATATATTATTTTTTGTCTTTGAGAGATAGAGTCCAATTGAAATAAAAAAATAAAAATTATAAAAACAAAATTTTTACTTAATTAACGTTAAAGCTGTTAGTTTAAGAATTAATAGATTATGTGGAGGGGAAACTAACAAAGAAATTTCACATTTATTCTTTTCAAAAAACATTTTAACTATATCAACAGAGTTCTCTATTCAACTCTCTACAAATCTGCCGGAGCGAATTACACCAGTATGTAAAGGATGCTTGAAGCGACCCGAGCAACCTTGCCTTAAATAAACTTATTAAATTTTTCATGAACGCCTTTCTCAAGCGCGCGGAAAATTGCCTCGAGAGTAGGAAAATCGAGCCATTTGGCCGGCAGTTAACGCCTTGCAATTTTCAGGTTTTCTTTACAAAGGGTACGAGTAGTATTTCACATGGATAACAAAGGTGCAAGTAATGGGAAATTCATAATTACACATTCTTGATTTATCTGACGTTTGCATGAGAGTGCAAAACCGTCGGATATACTACAGGCTTATTTTTCAAATTAACACATAGTTATTTATACTCGCTGAAATCTGGTTATCTGGGTGGTTCGAGAGCCACGGTTATGTAATTTGTAATAAAAAATTCCATCTATTTAGAATATTAATTTTAAGTAAAAAGGTGAAATACAAAAATACAAAATACAAAATCTTGTCTCGAAAAGTTCGCGAACAATTAGTACTGCCTCTACGTCTAGCTGAACATTGTCCCGCGGATCTGCGGCACGCACGCACCGCTCTGCCTGGCTACTAATGATTCTCACAGACTCGAGTTTGTGTCGAGATACTTTTTGGAAAATACAACTTAGGAAAAAAGAAAGTATCGTATTCGATAGATATTATTAAGGCACGTTCATTTTGCTATGGCTCTCAAGCCACCCAAATTTGCAAGTGATCGAAATAATGTAATGTTCTTACTTTAAGCGCAAATTTCATAAAACTTTCTACATACTGATATTTTGAATAAACTTATTTTGAAAAAAAATAAAAACAAAAGTTGTTACAAAAGGGAAACTCTAATTCACGTGAATCAGGAATCGTACATACAAAAAATTACCCTATACGTAGGGTTAAAATGGAAATAGATTTGTAAATTTTTAAGCGCAACTCTGTCAACATCTTAACGTAACGTACCTAAGTGAAGGTGGTTCTATTGCGGAAACATACAATGAAAAATTACTTATACAATTTTCTTTTTTAATCTTTATTTACTTTAGGGACTTTGATACACATAGTGACGATGGCAGTCCCATCGTGCACATCTAAATTTATACCACTACCACCAAATAAAATATTCTTAAAGCTAACTATTATATACTAGCAGTAACATTAAAAGTGTACAAAAGCGTAGGCGCGCTACAAAAATTACACAATTTAAAAACAAATATACCTACTCAGTTCAAAGCTGTGTAGAGTGTATGTGTGTGAAGTTCGATGTGCACTGTTGTTGACTTTTCATTTTTATGGTGACATTGTATAGTTATATTTAAAGTTGAAATAGAGTCGCATCTCTAAACAACAAAAGACTGTAGGGATCGGGTATAGTCTTTTGTTTACATGTGTTTGGCATATATTTATGCCAACTTATTTATTAATTTAGTTTCGTTTTTCCGAGTGCTGCACGTCGGCACACCACTGGGTACTGACGGAAGACCAGCGCTGAAGTGGTCCGCTTCTCCAGCATCTGCTGAGTCATGGCCCCTTGGCGTTTGCGACACCTACAATTTGTTGCCTTGTACTTTATGTTGATTTGCCTGTACCTACTTTTGTTGTTGTTTTTATTTATCTCATTGCTGTAAAATTTGCTTTGTTTTACTTGTGTAATTTCAATTTTTGTTCTATATACACACAGATACAAATAAAATGTTTACTCAATTACGATATAGTTTTATTTTATTAGTACTTCATGCTGAATCAGGATTCGTCGAATTTTGTCCCTGAATATTTAGGTAACTGTTCTCTTATTTTTTTCCAAACTGCAAACTTGTTCTTTAGCACAAAAAACTAAAATATGTTTTAGGAGTTCGAGAATATATTTTTATCTATAGTTTGATTGTCATTCAACTCTTCTTCTATGTATATAATTCCTTCTTTTTATTATCCCCAACTTCGCACAAAGCTTCTGAGATTAGGCTAGTAAGATCGCGTGGCGTGGGTGTGGGCGTGGTGGGCGTGGGTAAGTTCAAAACGTATAAGATAAGAATATATTTCATTGCACACAAGTAGCGAGACATAATATATGAAAGTTACAATAAAAAAGTACAATGGTTTCCGTACGAAAGGTTTCCGAAGGAGAAAGAGGGACGGGTAGTTGGTGCAAATGCGAATAGTACATGCTTAAACTTAATAATAAACTTACATAAATCTTATTTAAATAATTGATTATAAACTACTACATAAATAAGTTACAATAGCTACGTGTAAGAGGAGGATAGATACCAGGCAAGGACATCACAAACATGGAAATACACCCAGACTGAGGCCTGAATAAGCGGTAAAAATAGCCTTTGTAGGGTTCCGTAGTCGATAAGGAGCCCTTATAATTTCGCCGTCTATCCATCCGTCTGTCTGTCTGTCTGTACGTCTGTCCGTCTGTTTGTCCACGGCCTAGCTCAGAGACGATTAGTACATGAAAGCTGTTTGGCATAGACATATTAATGATGCCGACAAAACGGTAGTAAAATCTTTAAAAAAATTTGTTTGGATTCCCCTCCTACACCTAAATTAAGGATGCAATTTTTTTTCTCGCTTACACCATAGTGTGGGGTATCGTTGGATTGGTTGTTTTAAAATAGTGGTTGGCGTGTGAAAACCATTTTTTGATTTATTTAAGACAATTTTAAGTAAATACTACGAGTTTAGCTCTAGCTCTCTACTCTTCTCTCTGAGAGAAGGCCTGTGCCCGACAGTGTGACGTATATAAAATATAGGCTCTGAAACATATTAAAAAATAGTGACGAAAAAAAGAATTAGATCATCTTATATAATAATATGTCAACCTAATACGTTATTACGAAAAATTAATGTCATCATAAGCAGCCTATATACGTCCCACTGTAGGGCACAGGCCTTCTCTCAGGGAGAGAGTATGAGCTTAATCACCACGCGTGCCCACCGCGGATTGGCGATTTCAAGCGCTGAGGTATGTGAATAGCTCAGACACTCAGGTTTCCTCACGATGTTTTCCATCACGTTAGCGAGTGGTATTGCTACTATAACTTCACAAATGTACATAACTTAGAAAACAAAGTTGCTACTATAACTTCACAAATGTACATAACTTAGAAAACAAGTTCGTAGAACAGAGCCTTCTGTTCTACGAACCCAATGTTCTACCCACTAGGCTACCACCGCTCTCTCAATATAAATCTCAATAATTTCTAGCTACATACAGAATGTACGCTAAAACCATGGGCTGAGGACCTAGGACATAAGATAACCGATCTCTGCTAAAACAGCCGTTTTCGGCAATCATGCATTTACGTTCTAGGTATGGTTATTGTTCCGAAGTTATAGATTGTAGGTTCAAGTAGCTATTACTTACTATTGCTAAGATTGATGTTCACCTTTTACAAAAAAAAAAAAAATTAATAGAAAATATTCTTATTTTTCCCTCCACTATCGGATGGAAAAGATGATGGCAAAGAAAGTCCACTCTACACGAAATAAAGACAAACCAACTAACATACTTTCGCATTTACACTATAAGTAGAGAATTAATGGTTACGCTCGTTTGGATGTCGTCCAATGTCATACAGAATCTCTTCAAACAATAAATTTTTTGAAGAAAAAGCAAAAATATACGCAAACTCGCCTACCTTCTAATGATGCGGTTGAAAGAAGCAGTCATAATATTTATTTATGGCACTTAGTTTGTCAGTTGTACAACTCAAATAACAATCTAAATCACGCGTGAAGTGGCCATTTGTTTTCCCCTTGCCCCCTGTTGGGCTTTTTGGGCTTTGATGTTATCTGGACGACTTCTCTTCATTACATTATGAATCACACGTTGTTGATCAGTTATACAATTAAAGGGTTGACCCGGGCCAACTAGCAGCACCAATGGACCAAAAACATGTCTTTTTACAACTTAAACATTCGTAAGCACTGCACATTTTATATATTGGTTAGTGAAACCGTTAAACCAATATATAAAACATGTCTTCTCAGATATATATTTTCGAAGAAAGTGAACATCGTACGTCTCATTAATAAATTGTGATAGCTATTTTTAGACCCTACAGCCTAGAAATTAGGGTCAAAAACGTATTTACACCCCACAACGTATTTAAGCCTAGAAACCAGATCCACAGCATAAATAGTGATGAAAAAACAGCTTCGACTCTCAAATGTCATAACATAAACGGATATTCAGGATCCTTGACCCGAAATGTTTCGAAATTTTTATTAGGGCGGGATTTCTTATTATGGCCGACACTTTACCAATATGTACCTATTTCCCAGTGTCCATTTGGCTACATCCATTGATCTAGCTAGAGTCTAGAGCACCTAACAGTATGTTTGGTACCATTTGTTGGTATGTTGGCCAGCCATATCAGTAGACAATGGACTGACAGGTGCTACTTGCTAGTCACTCATCTCAAGCAATTGCGGAGTTAACCGCACGCTTTATCTGGTACATAATTGATACTGATCGACAGACAGCACGATTAGATCAGGTCCTCTAACTGTATTCGGCCCAAACTGTGTCGGTGACCGACTGGTTTAGCAGATGCAACCGATGGGACTTTGACCATCCGCTGCTATTGATTAGACCGCTTCATTTATGTTTGTTCTTCTATTGTTTATGGTTCTTGTCCAATATTGTTTATTGAATGACCGAGGACAGAAAGGAGTGGTGTGCCTTAGGAGGGAAATGTATGGGCTAATGGATTGGATTACGATTGATTGGATTGGAATCGATTGCGATTCATCTCCAATTTCAAGGGATCGGTAACTGCGGCGATATATAAAACTACAATTTATAATTTTTTTTTATGACAATTGGACCTACATTGCCTAGCCGAGTACCTATTCGTACTTGTTAGGCTGTGGGATAATCAGCTATGCAATGTATATGTAAAGTGTGTAAAAAGGAAATTAAGAAACTAGTACAGAGAGTTAGTAAGTTAAGATACATGCACTAACTCTACAGGATTTCACCATAGTTAATTTACACCTGACACAGAATATTCATTTATATACGTGCTGTGAACTCAGTTGAAACAAAAAGGTGTATCATCTAACACACTGGACACAGTATACGGATTACACCTCTACATTTACAAAGCTTAGTGACAGATAGCGGTTACTTTAATTGCTGGAATGGAGATAAAAGAGCCGTTTTTTGTCAGCATGGATCGGATAATCAAACCGTGCTTCTCCAATTTTTTGGTGAGTTTTTTTGTGTCTCATTTCACGGATGACTAACCGTGTGCGTCGTGTCAAATTAAACGCTGTTTTTTATCTGGAAACTTCCGGAAAAGCTACAAGAATTATAAGAGTTTTTTAGTATTAGTTCCCTGCGTCCAATAAGCCTTTTTTTAAGTTTGTAGTAATAATCAGTAGGTCCGCTTTGTGGGCTTTTTGTCAGATAGATAATTATCGATGTGGGTTGAAAGCATTTATTGTGTTGGGTTGAAAGCCAAATGTACTGGATCAAATCAATGCAAGTGATCAAATTAACTTTCCTTTTAGTTTCTAAATGGCATCGAGCCGGTAAATGAACACTATTTGGTACCTATATAAATAAAGTAAGTAAGTAATTACTATTCCTATCAATAAAATGCCACAATATTAATAGGTAAATTTAAGCTTTAGTCTACATGCAAAACAACTGTTGATAGAAATCGTTAGCAAGTATAACATCATTTACTTATCTCACTAATTCAAAAAATATTAAACCCTTTTGTCAATGTCTAGACTTTATTATTTAAAAAATATGTTGGTTCATACCCAGACATTCCAAGTTGAATGGAATTAAATATACATAGATGGCTAATACAATCTGATATACGTTAGTTATGTACTAAATACAAACCATTTCATATCTATAAAGCCGCCAGTTATTTATAACACTGGCTTATAAATACATTTATGTTGAAAAGTACCCCTTGACTTAACGAGTGCATGGATATAATGGTGGATGAATGGCCAATTGTATATATTACTGTTCAGTTGATTATGGACAGCCAGTCGGACTGTGTCGATATCACATCGACCTTTGCAAATACATACATACGTAAACTTACGCCTGTATCCCGGAGGGGTAGACCGTGGGTTTGCCACTTGACATGATCCTGACCTCTTTAATTGTAAAGGTTGATCCACTGTAGAAAAAGTAATGTATGTCGCCATTGTATACACAGATATCGTCATTGTGTACACAATGTATGCCAATTTACACAGTGTAAATTGTCAAAGAGAAAAAAATATATAATTGACCACAAATGCCGCTAACGGATTCCAAAATTATGTGCCTGAACTAAGTATAGAAAAGGCTGAGGTTATACAATGATAGCTCTTATCAAGCGTGCTGTAAGTCCTAGAATCGGATGAAATATTATATCGGCGTGACCGATAAACGTGGAACGGTGGAACCAAATTCAAATTCGAAAACGTGAAAGGCTGTCTTCAAATCTCAAGCAAAAATCTCTTGTGGCCAAAACGAAATCAAAAACGTGCAATATGGCAGTTTAGTTATATAAACTCTAGGTACATTTATCTAAGCCGTTGGCATATAAATTAAAAGTGAGCATACTTTGATGGTAAATATTTAGGTAAATATATCGTAAAAGAGCACTTTGGTGCTTAAAAGTAATGCATGACCGCATTATTTCATATTATTGCCCGGTTCCGGAATATTCCTCATTTGACCTGAATTGCTAGAGGTTCTATTTGAAAGATTTACCCTTTAAAAAAAAAGAATGTTTTAGCCTTATAAAGACTCACACAGCAGCACAGCATCACACAAATTAATGTAGTCACAGTATCACGAAAATTAACTACCTAAATTATTGTAACAGTCATTGTACAAATGGCACATTTTGGTTAATATTTTATGATTATTTCAATTACAAATTTATATTTTATAGATGAATAAATAACCTTACGTTAGTGGGGAGGTATTAAATTAGGTGTCAAAAGCGGCAGTCTTGTTCGGAACGTCGTAGAGGTTAGACCTTAAGTGGAAACTCTGTGCGATTGCAGTCTGATTGTGAATCTATAATCACTTATTATAGTAATCACAGTAAATATATACCAAGTGACTGATAAAGTCAGTACTTGGGTCTTTTATTGGAGATCCGTCCTTCTGGAGGCTACATTATTACGAGATTCATATTGTTTAGTTCACTAAATTAGGTAACTAAGAATTTCGCAAAACTGTAAAAAGCGCTGGTGCACCTACTAAGAAGTGACATATACGAGTATATATGTTTTTCAGCTAATTGTTAACGAATTCTGTTGGAGATTCGTAACATAAATGCTTGATTCTTCTCGATTTATTTTGTTTTGAGATTTATTCTCGTTTTCGCAAAAATGATCACGCATTTGAAAAAACAAAATTTTCCCTTTTTTCAACTTTCTTAAGAGTATTGAAAATATGCTCTAGGTCATTTAAGACAAATTCAAACGATGCTAAAATAACTGACTGTTTTGAAAGAAAACCTTTCATTGCATCGGTTGACATCACAACGGTATTTTCAAACGTACCTTCTTACTCCGTTATGTTACGGGATATTTTGCAACAAAAATGTAAAATGCAGGGTGACTAATACTCTGGCACTTTGAACACATTTCATTTATATAGGCAAAATACAGTAAAATACAGTCGACAGCACACACTAAACCTTTACATCTTAGCTGCAAAGTCATCCATAAAGTCGTTACATTATATACGACTACCTCGTCGGTCTAGCGGTATCATGTCTGTTTGCCATGCCGGAGGTCGAGGGTTTGATTCCCACTGGGGGGCGCCGTACATTTGTACGCATGGCCTCAGTCTGGGTGTATGTATTTCTATGTTTGTGATGTACTTGTCTGGTTACCATAGCACAGGGTATCCTAGTTTGGGACCAGGACGAGTGATGTGTTGTGATGAAGTTATAATTATTTATTTCTTCAGTTATTATTTAGATGAATAGGATATAAAGGTTCATATACTGTCGACTGTACCCAGTACCTTTTAGCTCATATTTGATTCATTATCTGCTCTGTGGTCAGATTTAAGATTGGTTGTAGTTAGATTAATACTCTTTTTTGCACACCATACATTAAAAAGATACGTGAAAAATTTATTAATAAGTATGATTATATTTATCATTAATCTATTTATTTTTATGTAAGGCAATTGACAGCGTAAAGTACAATTGAAAGCTCATAAACCTTTACTCCAAGCACTCTTTTAATTTACATGTCGGGCGATTTTACAACTAAAATGGCTGTCAACGTAACTATATTCTGTTTTTTGCTTTATTTATTTATTTATTTAGATACATAGGCAGGGCCACTCAAATAAAGTACAAATTTAAATTTACTTATGTTTTACTTATTCATTTTTGCTTTGACTTCCTTAATCATTATTTAACGATGCCTTAATAATGATTAGGCCAATGTAAGAACGACATTAGGCAAAATAAACTTTGCCTAATGTCGTTCTTGTTGGTGCTTGGTAGGTACAGTCAACGGCTGTACAACCTTTATATTGTTATTTAAATTCTGAACGATTCCGATCGTCTCACTGTGAAATTATCATGGAATTTGACAGTTAACATGACTGGAATCGCTCAGGATTGGGTGCGCATAATGAGGCCCCTGAGGGTTTGATAGATAATGAAATAGTCGCCCGAAACGTAACGTACGAAGCGCACCTGCAACGTTGTGTTGTTGTAGACTGTAAAGTTCACAGCACATCAATCTTTACGTACTTGCACTCTACTTATGTTACGGCGGGCGACTTTATAACAAAAATAAAGGTTGATCTGCTGTTGACTGTACAGTGTAACAGAGTAGAGTTCACACGTGTAAAGCTTGATGTAATGTGGACTCTACACGGAAAGTAAAATAAACTTAGAACAATTCTTCTTACACATACATGGCGTTACATACCTCGTGCCCAAAACTCCAGAAGGGTAAACAGATGAGCAAAGTTATTTAGATTGTTAGCACGTTTTACCAGTTGTTTATAGAGGTAGGTACACATGGCAAGTTTATTAGTTTTCTATTTTCTGTGCAATGTTCCGGCAGGTCTGTCAGATACTAGGTACTGTAGTGTAATTGGTGTAAATGCGATCCGTCAACCTGGGTTAGGTGAGGCGAGTTAAATTTGGTCTATTTGGTTTGTCTTTCTAGGTCGCTACTTTCTACTATATTAAGATTTTTTTCTTCATCAGGCTATTCACCGTACGTCTACGGTGAAATAGCCTGCTCTGATTTTTCTCCGGTAATATTTACAAAAATTAAAAATACCTGACTATCTATCGCTTACCATATCAACGCTGATTAGCAGATTTGACTAAAAAATCGTTTCAAAATTGTGAAAAAAAAAACAGTTACACCCGCAGCATCTTTACAAAATCTGAGTTGTTTTGGATGAGGCCATGAAACCGGTGATTTGTGCTTTCGCCGAAAATTAACAACAGGATTGAATTATATTGGCACTGTAAGCTACATCTATTTCAAAAGTAGCATTCACTGTTGAACTTAGTCAGAAAACACCGCGCACTGTTTCCGTTTCATAGAATGACAGCGCCGCTCGGCGGTGCCTCGAGACGGAGTGTGGACGCGACTCCGCGCAGCAACCAGCGCATCGCTACTGACTGGGGCCATCGTATCGACCTCTGCTCTGACATAACAATGAATGAAGGAGCCAGGCCCGCAGTCTGCAGGCCTGCAAGCTCACCACTGCACTGCAGCTTTATTTTTGGCAAGCTAGAGACACTTAGAATGAAAGGCGGCGTATTTTTGACGGCCACCGGCGCGTGCCAAGAGAATCGCTCAGCAGTGGTACACTAACCTAGTTGCGGATCGCTTACGTTTTGTTAATTGTTGGATCTGAAATTGATGCGATGCACGACGAGGCGTTTATTTTTCCTAGGGTCATCAGGACTTATTATTTTTTTGAGACTTCTTTGATAGTTTTTTGACAAGCGCATGCGCGGCTCGACATACAACAATATTGTATGTAGGCGAAGACCTTGTCACCAAAACTGTAGGTAGAATAATTTATTAGATGCTCACACAATTCGTTACTGTGTGTACTTAATTATTATCACCTGAAATAAATTGTTCGCGTACGCGTGAACTATTTTTCAAGTTTCCAAGAAACGCTTTTTACTAATGTACTCTGGTACCTATCTACTTCATCATATTAGGGGTTAAAGTATGAAATTGCCGTTTTATTGCAATAGGTTCTTTGAATTGACATAGAATCTTCATGGTTTGAGGTTTTCGAATGAAACTTTTTTCAAATGGTTTCTATGATGTTCTTTTTTTAAAAAATGTGAAACATTTGAATATCGAATATTGAATATCAACAAGGCAACACAAGTTTCAACACGCGTTTCTTTCTGCAGATCAGTCAAATCATGAGGCACCCATTTTTCGTATTTTTTTATTTTATTGATTTGACGCAAGTGAGTCAATATTGTGGGTAAGGTAACGTTAAACCATGCCGCTAATTCCTGGGTAGTTTGACTAGGGTCGGCTTCCACTATCTCTCTTAATTCATCGTTATTCACCTGTGTGGGCGGTCTTCCTCGTGGCTCGTTCTTTAAGTCGAAATTTCCATCACGAAAGCGTTTAAACCAAAATCGCACGATGCGTTCATTAGTAGACCCTCTCCAAACGCAGCATTGATATTGCGGGCTGTTTCTGCCGCGTTAGTTCCGCGTCGGAACTCGTATTCAATAATCACTCGAATTTTCGCAGTATCCATCTTTTTTGTCTAAATTGAATAACAAAAACAATCGAAAGTCGATATTCAAATGTTTCACATTTTTTAAAAAAAGAACATCATAGAAACCATTTGAAAAAAGTTTCATTCGAAAACCTCAAACCATGAAGATTCTATGTCAATTCAAAGAACCTATTGCAATAAAACGGCAATTTCATACTTTAACCCCTTACTGGTAGGTACATTTTTATGGGGCAATTAACTCTTGGAATGGGTTTAATAGATAACAATTAATTGGGTAAGTACCTAATTACTTTTACGACTGTTGTAAATAGCCAATTAGCTACGGGGACGTCAATGTATCATTCAACTTTTAAATTTGTCGCCTGCTCGAGGCAACTCCGACAAAATTACAAGTGTATCTGAACTAACAAAAGTTATGATTCGAAAATTATTAAGTTACCTGTTTTGGCTTCTGCGCAATTTAGATGTAACCCTATATAAAGTACATTGGTTGGGATATTTAAAATTATTAACCATTTTCTATACGCAAGGAACGAAAACCCCGAAAAACAGATCGTAAAAAAGTCTTACATATTGCTTAAGAACTTACAAAATCTATCTAAGCTTAAAAATTTAGTTCAAAAAGGCCTTAACTCAAAATTGTCTACGTTTCCCTTGTCTACGCTACGATATGTTATCTATAATAATGAATGTTGAAGGACTTATTAGTTGTACCCACACCAGCACACTTGATGACGATATCTTTACCATAAGGAATTCGTAAAGGCATACCGCCTAATATCGTCAATGTGTAGTTTATGTGTTAAAACCCTATATAGAGGCTAAAAATTCCACCCATCAGGACTTGAACCCGCGACCTCTGGCTCACCGTGCCAGCGCTCACCCAACTGAGCTAATGGGCAAGTCCAAGCATCGATGAAATTTCCATTCCAGCCTCTTTACAAACTTTTCTGTATTACGTTCAGGCAGCGACATCTGACCGAAGTGATTTACATCACTTGTAGCCCCGAGCAACCCACTTTGCAGTTACCTAGGTTTTTACATCGGAATGATATCGCTGTACCTACATGATTACCTATATTCTTTTTGTTGCACTAACCCGTGCTGAGGACAATTTGAACCCGTGACCTTCAAGAGGTCGCGGTTTCAAGTCCCGGAATGGGTGGAATTTTTAGGCTCTAAATAGGTTTTTAAAATTGTCCTCAGCACGGGTTAGTGCAAAAGAATATAAGCAGTTTATGTGTGTTTCTCTGAGTGTGCTTCTATTTAGGAACCTAAAGTTCTATTTTCGAACCAAAACTTTCGTAAGCACTGTTAGTACTAATTACTGTTGGATCTTAGTACTGTTGGATCTCCATCATCATCAGCCATTTGACGCCCACTGCAGGACACAGGCCTCCCTCATGGTTTTTAACCATTAAGGGTCTTGCCATAATCGCCACGCTTGGCAGGCGGGTTGGCGATCGCAGTATACAGTTGGAATCTCAGAAAGACGCTGCTGCCCGTTTCCTGGTAATTTATTTCCTTAGTCGCCTTCTACGACATCCACGGAAGGAACTGTATCATAAGACTAACTGTATTGCAGTGCCCTCACAGGGTATCATGTACTTACCTACAAAACCTTATACCACCTATAATTATAACTGTGTAGGTACGTGATCCGCCAATCCGCGGTGGGCACGTGTGGTGATTAAGCCCATACTCTCTCCATGAGAGAAGACCTGTGCCCTACAGTGGGACGTATAAAGCCTGCTTATGTACATGATTCAGCAATAAATAATATGAATAATTTATGAATATGAATTCAAAGATAATTTTTCAATGGTTTTAAGGCGGAACTACAGAGTAGGTACGCCGTGTGTTAATTTACTATCGCTGTTCAGTGTGAACATTATTTCCAAAGCATCCCTGGGAAAAAATAAATGTTCGTATTCGGACTTTTTTTTTGCATATTTTCGCATAAACACATGTAGTATAAACGCCGAAAGTTGCGTCCGTTGCGCGCTAAGATTTTTATAATTTTAGTAGCCCAAAAATATTTGATTACACAGCAAAACGTTATGAGGAAACAAATTTATTTTTCTTTTGTCTAGTAAGTGAAGCTTTCGGGTCGGTTGTCAGTAATTTAATACCCTGTAGACATAGAAGGACACTCGGGGATTTAAATATCGCGACATGTGTCAGCTCCACGTACTCGAAACCTTCCTATGCCGTCTGCTGACAGAAGCATTACGTGATGTGACTCCACATGCGTCATTACATTACATTACTCACTCCCTCCTATTGATGCTATACATTGTGCGGACCGCACCTGGACCTCATATGTTTTATATAGATTGGGCTCTTCGTTGGATTGCTTCACCCTTGCGGCCAACCCTAGAATATTTTCTGCAGATGGGCGAATCACCTTAAAGCGGTCGCTGTAAATGTACATGATCTATAAATAAAACGATGCTATAATGACAGCTATATTTTCGGGCCAACGATGTAAGCTGTCATAGAGTCAACCCAACATTTAAACATTACTTAGTTGCAAATAGTCGCAGTTGCGACGTCAGTTAGTTCTCAGTTCTTCAATCAATCAATTCTTTTCATTGCCTAAGCTGCAGAGCTAAGCCAAATCAAAGTTACTTTAACGTAACTTTTAAGTAAGTAACTTAGAAAGTAACTTTTTACAGGCTCATTATTGCTATACTCTTGCTCATTTAGAGAATGTTACATAGAATAATAAGATAGGTAACGTTCTTCTGAGATAGGTAACTCTTAGGTTTAGAAATATCTGTGTAATTTCCATTTTTATGTACAATAATGTTCTCTATCTATCTATGTTTGTTCTTAAAATATGTAAAGTTCACAGCAATTTTTCAATCTTTAATTTTTTTGTATAATTATACAAGAATTAGAATTATATAGAATTATATATATAATAATAATTATATATATAGAATTATATTAGTATAATCTTAGAATTATACAAAACTCAACATACCCCATCACTTTTATTTTGCATGACGTAAGAATCAATTTTGAACACAAAGCGGATGTGTCGTTGACCATAAAGACGTTTGACAAAGTCAAGGCTGGCAATCATTGTTGCCCAGCTCATCGAGAGGAAGTGGACCATTTAAGGAAACTATTTTAAGCCAGAGGCCGACACTTACTCAATGAATGACAGTAAAACAGTACTTCAGAAGCTTAACGAGAATTAGGTATTTATAAGTGGGATATTATAATTCTTACTCATTGTACATAATATAAAATGAGTTTACCTCTACTATGGTATATATTATTGTTATGAACTAAATAACCTAATATCTATTAGTTTTAATTAAATTACATTCGTTGTTGAGGAATTTCGTTGTAGAACCTTATACAGTGCCCCATAAAGGCTGTATTAACTTTTGCAAGTATAAATCGTGGAAATGACAATTTATGTTTATTTCTAGTATTAACATTATGGTGGCCACCAACATTTTCGAAGGCTTTTATATTCTTTCTAACGTACATTATATTTTCATAAATGTATTGACATACAACTGTTAAGATGTTGGTTTCTTTGAAGAAATCTCTTAGCGAATCCCTACTATCTAACTTGTAAATAAATCGGATGGCTCTCTTCTGCAAGATGAAGATAGTCTCAATGTCTGCTGCCCGGCCCCATAGTAGTATACCGTAGGACATAATACTATGTAAGTAACTAAAATAAACAAGCCTAGCAGTTGCAACGTCAGTGAGTTCCCTAATTCTTTTCACTGCATATGCTCCAGAGCTAAGTCTGTGTGCTAATTTTACAATATGTGGACCCCATTATTGTTTTGCATCGATTGCCCAGAAATACAGTGTCATCTACAAATTCTAGTTTTTCATGTCCACTATGTTGTTCTCAACTATTCTTACGTTAGGTAAGGAAAACTTTATACATTTTGTCTTTTTAGAACTTAGCAGCAGATTATTTGCTGTGAACCAATCTAGTACTTGCGAGACAGCATTATTTGCGTCGTCAAGATTATTTTCTTGTCTCTTTATTTTAAAAATAAGTGACGTGTCATCAGCAAATAACACTATCTCAGACATTTTTTGTACCATAAACGGTAAATAATTTATATAGACCAGGAAAAGGAACGGCCGTAATATAGATCGCTGCGGGACTCCTATTTTCACAAGTGAACCCGAGGATTTAATACGATTTACGTCTGGTTTTTGGACCCTTCCTTCTAAATACGATCTTAAAAGATCTAAACCTGCACTCTTTATTCCGTAGTGTTTTAACTTTACGTGTAGCGTTTCGTGTTCTACAAAATTAAATGCTTTTAAAAATCACAAAATATGCCTATTGCATCCTTGCGATCCTCTCACGCGCTGAAAATATGTTTAAGTAATGGCTATGAAAGAATAGGTAATTATTGAAATGCGTAAGTAATTAATCTAAGATGATCTTCTCAAATATTTTACTTCATACTGGTAATACTGTGACGGGCCTAAAATTGGTTGGATCGTGTTTAGCGGTGATAGCCTAGTAGGTAGAACATCGGACTCGGAAGCGAGAGACCTAGGTTCGATCCCCAGTGTGGGCATTTACTTATGACTTGGTTTTCTAAGTTATGTACATTTGTGAATTTGTGAACCTTCACAATAGTAGCAATACCACTCGCTAACGGGAACGGGACGCTAAGGAAAACGTCGTGAGGAAACCTGAGTGTCTGAGCTATTCCCATACCACAGCGCTTGAAATCGCCAATCCGCGGTGGGCTCGCGTGGTGATTAAGCCCATACTCTCTCCCTGAGAGAAGGCCTATGCCCTACAGTGGGACGTATATAGGCTGCTTATGTGTTTATCACCATTTTTAAATAAGGGTACTAGTCTACTATATTCTATATTCGTGGCAATCATCCGGCCTTATAATTTTAAAATCGGCAGGTAGACGTCATAATAAGCCTCTCCTTTGGACGCTTCGAGTGCGCAACCCAGAAAAAATGAATAAAACGCTTTGCGAACCGTGGCCTTTATAGCGTGGCGACAGTTGTTCTGCAGCCATCGTTTGCTAACATCCAATTTGCGCCAAACATTCCATGATAGTACCACTTGACAAAACAATTGTGTCGACAAAAGTCCGACGCCCGTCTAAATATGTATAAGCTACTGCTAAAATTAGACATTCCTGGTAGATACGACCAGCTACAGCGAACTGCGAGCTTTTATTATCTGTGCATTTTGGCAAATTGGGTGGAAACAAGCGCAGATATAGGTACATACGACCTCGTGGCGACCGACGACCTCGTGGCGGGTTCGAATCCCGGCTGGGGACAAAAAAAAAACCGCAGGTCTTGGATGTTTACATGTTTGTGATGTCGGTTCCTGGTTCCCACGACACAGGGTATCCTAGTGTAGGGAGGGCCAGAAGCAATGTATGTGCCTGCATGTAAATGTTTATGTTTATACAAGATGAAAATAGTCAAGGCTAGCGCTACCCGACTACGGCCGGTTTACATTAGACACTAACCGTAACGAAATCATCGCACTGAAAGTTTCATACATTTACTCACCCCTGGTTTCTCGTACAGTCGACAGCGGGTCAACCTTTATATTTTTGTTGCAAAGTCGCCAACTTATTAAAGTGCTTATTAACGTAACTGATTAGAGTGCACGTATGTAAAAATTGATGTTAAAGTAGATTAACAGATTGTTACTGTACGGGAAATCGAGGGTTCTGCTAACGGTGAATGTGTATTAATCAAACGATATCGTGCAGTTACGGTTATCATCCAATGTGAAACCAAGCTGAAAAGATGTATCTCCTATAGCTGCGCCCGAGAGTTCTATCGCGTGGGATTCGTATAAAAATTTACCTATATTTTCTGGACAAGGTCTGTCTGTATTCCCGTCCAATCCGGGTTGAGCTTATTAATTATTGACTTATTCGTCAAATTGACCTGCAAATTTACAGGTGTGTCGGACCTTCCTTGGTACCACCTAATACGACAAAAAAAACTACATTGGTAGTCCACTTAGGTACTCTAATCGATAGTATTGTTGTACCTACTCTACAACAGAACTTGTGTAGGTAGATGTCATTTAAATAAACCAAAAACGATCTACAGGTAAGTAGGTAGCTACAAACAATAGATAAGATCAAGGTCATTTGAAATTGAAGATAATGAGGAAAGAACCTCACATATTAATAATTCGTAAACTGCCCACATTGAACCTCATCGTAGGCTGTTCAAGGCCAAAACCCAATTATGTGTCCAGTGGAACCTTCACCCATAACATAACAGTTAACATAAGTTAACATAGCCAACATAAAAGTACTAATAAACTTGCCAAGTGCAAGTCGGATTCGCGCACGAAAGGTTCCGTACCATTATCTATACAACATAAGACTAAGATCGGGACAAGAGATTAGGTACATTGAGAACAGCGCCATCTATAGAAACCAACAAGAAGCGTTTAACATTGACATGGGCTTAATCAGCACTGCCCACCGCGGATTGGCAATTTCAGGCGTTGAGGTATGTGAATACCTCAGACACACAGGTTTTCTCACGATGTTTTTTCCTTCACCTTTAGCGAGTGGTATTGCTACTATAACTTCACAAATGTACATAACTTAGAACACAAAACACAAAGTCATTGGTACATGCCGGAATTTGAACCCACGACCTCCAGAATGAGAAGCCGGCATTCTACCGCTCCGCTACCACCACTAAAAAACTATTAAATTATTATCATCATTTACCTCTTTGTCTTTCTCTCACACAATATGGACAGATTTATTGTAAAAGCCTGAATCAAATAGTTGGCCACACTCCCTTTCTTTGCTTGACGTGGCTTGACAGTGTTATAACCAATGAACTTTTGGTTTTACATACCTGTAATGCTCATTTTCATGGAAGAAAGTTGGGTCGTTCTTTACAATTTGATGTGGCCAGCCACTGTGTTGAAATTTAAAATTAATCTATACTAATAATAAATCTGTAAGGGTCGGTCATGGAGTAAGTTAGTTTGTTTTCAGAGATATTGTGTTTATAGGCTCAATATATGATACTGAAACTAATTTCACGATTTTTAGAATTTTTTTCTGTATGTGTGTATGTATGTATGTTCCTCCATAACTCTTAAACCAATTATCTGAATTTGATGAAATTTGGTATAAAAACATATAGACATCTGGGACACAGGATAGGCTATTTAAATTATAGCTCCAGTTATGATAAGACGTGGCCCCCATACAAATGCTTCGTAAAAATCGAAATGTACGCGAACGGAGTCGCGGGCACAGCTAGTATTACATAATCCAGCAATAAGAATACAATTTGCCCGAGAAAGTTCGCAATGAGGATCATTCAGACATCAAAATATTGGATTTCTAAGTACTAAGGTGGGAGTACAAAATTTAAGGCATATTATAATTTTTGAATTACACAAATCCATCAAGAAATTACAAAGTTAGAGAAGTTTAAACTTTGGCTATTTTAAAACGTCCCGGCGCCGCGGCGAGGCATGAACGCTATTGTGACGTCATGCGTCACAGGATGCGAGTGCGACCGACCAGCAGCCGGCGCCAATGTGTTTTGATACCCGATATTTGGAAGTGCCTATTTTTATTGCATGAACTAAGACTTTATCATTTCAAATAGTAGACGAGACACCCGAGTGCCAAATATGTTTGCTTAAGAAGATATGAATACTTAAAAGTTGACTTTTTCTTCCCGTATAAGCTATATGGTATAGTAGAAAATAGTTATTCCTTGCCCAAAATTTGGCACGTTGCCGTTGGTTGACAATTTGTGTTCGTGAAGTGCATAGTTGCATACAAAACCAAATTGTTACGTGAATTTTCCTAGAATTCCAGTAATATGAGTTTTTTTTGTTTTTCTCAAAGATGGCATCTAGAAATTACGTGCAATTTCGTATTTTTCGTAGGGTTGGTCCAAAATAGATCACAATATCTATACCTACCCTTCGTCAAGTTAGCTTTATACAAATATTGAAACAAAGAACGAAATAACACATTTATACAAATTGTCACAGAAACACAGAGTAAACAAGTAGGTAAAAAAAAAAAAAACGAAAAACTATAAAATAGAAAAAAACAAAACAATCGTGAAGAGAAAATGTGAGGTGTATAGAGGCGAAGGCAGCCGAGTACCATACAATAATGTATGGCAATATTTGCCGATTTTTCGAATTGCTGTGCCCACAACCTTTTTTGAGGGCTGGATCCGCGCCTGTCTTAATTAAGTTTAATCACAAAAAAAAACTGAATTTATGCAATATAAACTGCCTTTTTGCCAGAAACAAAATAAAACCTCAAAAAATTATGAACCCTGATTTTTTAAGAATATCGAGTTTCGGGGCTTGTACCGTACGCCTGTTCCGGATGCATTATCAAAGGAGGTATCGACAAAAAAAATATAGCTAAAAAAGTTTTGTATCGGAATAGACTGTACTGTCTAAGACCTCATCTAAAATCGGAACAAACCGATTGCTTCATCTGACCGAGCCTCATTTGATTGTGATTGGCTAATTACTAAAACTGGCTTAAAGTTTAAGGGCTGACTCGAGCAGCAACTCGAGTCAACTCGAGTCAGCGTTGTCTCAGCGCGCACACCGCCAAGTTGCGCGAGTCGGTCAGACCAGACACACTAACGCGGTGGCGGTGGCCGTCCATACAAACGTCTATATAAATAGTTCTGCAGGATATGTCCTTACATATACATTTAGGATATGTAAGGACCGCCACCGCGTTGGTTTGTTTCAGCTTTTATGTATCCACAGCCACGTTGATACTGTAGTTCGAGTTGCATGTTGTACCGTTCTTACTCTAACACACAGCTCGGTCGCATAGTACTGACTCACTCAGCCACACTCGCGAGTCAGCTCGCTCGCGCACACCCGCCGAGTCAACTCGGTTGACGGAATTTCCAACTCGAGTTTACTCGCTGGCAGCCCAACTCGAGTAAATTGACTCGAGTCGCCCATCGCTATGGCTAATAGCAAGAATGGCTAATAGTCATCTAACATGTGACAATAGCGAAATGTTACTGGATGATCAGTGCGATGACTCCACAAAGCAGAACTGATATCTAAAATAATTTCACCGTTTATTCAGTTAATTTATTACCCCTAAATAAATAATAATAATAATAGGGGTTAAAGTATGAAATTGCCGTTTTATTGCAATAGGTTCTTTGAATTGACATAGAATCTTAATGGTTTGAGGTTTTCGAATGAAACTTTTTTCAAATGGTTTCTATGATGTTCTTTTTTTAAAAAATGTGAAACATTTGAATATCGACTTTCAATTGTTTTTGTTATTCAATTTAGACAAGAAAGATGGATACTGCGAAAATTCGAGTGATTTTTGAATACTGTTGTGGCATTGACCTGGGGTCAGCCATTGCATTTTTCTTTTCCGGTTATCATAAAGAATCCACTTTTCATCACATGTTACAATTCGATCCAATATTCCTTCATTTCTGTACCGGTTCAACAAGGCAACACAAGTTTCAACACGCGTTTCTTTCTGCAGATCAGTCAAATCATGAGGCACCCATTTTTCGTATTTTTTTATTTTATTGATTTGACGCAAGTGAGTTAATATTGTGGGTAAGGTAACGTTAAACCATGCCGCTAATTCCTGGGTAGTTTGACTAGGGTCGGCTTCCACTATCTCTCTTAATTCATCGTTATTCACCTGTGTGGGCGGTCTTCCTCGTGGCTCGTTCTTTAAGTCGAAATTTCCATTTCTCTTTCCAAACGCAGCATTGATATTGCAGGCTGTTTATGCCGCGTTAGTTCCGCGTCGGAACTCGTATTCAAAAATCACTCGAATTTTCGCAGTATCCATCTTTCTTGTCTAAATTGAATAACAAAAACAATTGAAAGTCGATGTTCAAATGTTTCACATTTTTTAAAAAAAGAACATCATAGAAACCATTTGAAAAAAGTTTAATTCGAAAACCTCAAACCATGAAGATTCTATGTCAATTCAAAGAACCTATTGCAATAAAACGGCAATTTCATACTTTAACCCCTAATAACTCCAACATAATACAATCACTTGACCTGGGCCTAGATTCTGTTAATGCATTGTAGTAACATGACAACTGCATGAACATGGCGGTTTTCATTTCATGGCTGCTTTAAGTCTACGCGGGCACACCCGTCAAACCTTCTAGGCGTCAATGTTACGAAAAAACACGTCACGTGACCCGACAGTGTACCTGTCATTATACTACAATGCACTAACAGAATCGAGGCCCTGGTTCCAAACTAGGATACCCTGTGCTATGGTAACCAGGCAAGGTCAATACAAACATGAAAATACACCCAAACTGAGGCCATTTGTACAAATGTACGGGGGGCCCAGCGGGAATCGAACCCACGACCTCTGTTTTGGTAGCTAAGCGTCTTAACGGCTAGACCAAGTTCGTATCGGACCACGTGCATTGTAGGGTTCCGTAGAACTACTTTCTTCACGCAACTAACAACTTCTTCAAAGTAATTTTCAGTGGAATTTGTGCGAAGTTTTCCTTCTAACAGTTAATTAAACGTCTACTATTACTCAATAACTTGTAAAGCCTACGGCTATGTAGGCGTTTAACATTGACATTTAGTGACATGCTATCGGCGCTGTGAAGGTTACATAGATGGCTGCTAGATTTAGACAACATTTGTTTTATAGGAGCCCCCCTCAAATATTTATTTTATTCTTTTTTTACTATTTATTGTTATAGCGGCAACAGAAATAGGTACCTACATCATCTGTGAAAATTTCAACTGTCTAGCTATCACGGTTCATGAGATACAGCCTGGTGACAGACAGACAGGCAGACGAATAGACAGACTGACAGACAGTGAAGTCTTAATAATATGGTCCCGTTTGGCACCCTTCGGGTACGGAACCCTAAAAACGTAACTCACACAAATTTAAACGTAAAATGGGATTATTAGTTTCTTACGTATTTTACATCGGAAAACCTAACTGCAAAGTGGGTTACTCGGGGCTGCAAGTGATTTAAATCGCTTCGGTCAGATGTCGCTGCCAGTACGTAATACGGAGAAGTTTGTAAAGAGGCTCGAAATTTCATCGATGCTAGCATTTGCCCATTAGCTCAGTTGGGAGAGCGCTGGCACGGTGAGCCAGAGGTCGCGGGTTCAAGTCCTGGCATGGGTAGAATTTTTAGCCTCTAAATAGGTTTTTAAAATTGTCCTCAACACGGGTTAATGAACAAAAAGAATATATTCTTACGTATTGGCAACACTTGGATGTTGATAAACTTGGGTTTGAGGTTTGACACATTCATGAAGATGTAATTTTTTTTTCCGCGAATGTTGTTTCTCGTGTTCCGTTGTGATTTCAACAATTTTGGCTAGTTTTTTGTGTCCACATGAGTAGATGCAACATGGGAAAGAGATTTCTATTATACAAATAAAAGATCTATTGTATTGATAAAAAAAAAAATTATTGGTACAGATTTCTTTGGAACCTTACATTTATGGCCGTTACAGACGACGGCGTTAATAAATGCGATATTTTTTCCACAAAATATCCAACATGCATGGAAAACCATGAGGGAGGCCTATTATTATTATTATTATTATTAAATCCTTTATTGCATATAAAACAGAAAGTTTTGCACATAGGCGATCCTAATGCTTAATCCTATGTCCTGCAGTGGGAATTAAATGGCTGATGGTGATGATGATGATGATCCAACATGCTATCCACAGATGCAACCCGCGTCGACACACGACTGCGGTCGGATTTTAGTATAGAATAAGACATCGCGCGATATATTATTATTTATAGCCGTCGCCTGTCACGACATTTAAAAATACACTTGTATTGATGTCCATGTAGGTACGTCAACGATGTAATAGGATGGGTTGTGATGGTTTACGACCCGTCACATGTCAAAGTGACAGTATTTTTTTTAATTGAATTAAATAACAGACTTTAGTACAGCTTACCTCAGGACAGACAGACATGCTCTCTGTCCGCAGACTCTCAAAGTTGCGCGTTTTTAGACAGTCCTGTGCCTAGGATGCACGCAGGAAAAAGTTAATGTGACTCGCTACAATGGTGACCTGGTAATTTTGTGCTAAAACATATAAATTATTTAAACGTTGTTTAGTCAAATATAATAGTGAAATCCATCGTAAGATCGGTACCTACTCTCTTTTATTATGTCATCCGAAACGGGCTCGCTCCAGTGGGCCTGTTATTTTTTACACAACACCACCGCTGTGTTTAGCACATAATCTCTAATGGAATATACCGTTGGGTCATCTTGTGTTCCATCTACGGAGGTACCTATAAACTTAAATCGGTGTCATTCAGTACCCAATTTGCAGCAAGCCGCAAACAAGACACCGAAGGTACCACGACACGGGTTGAAAGAGTTATCTTTATGAGCTATCTTATGACCCTCGTAAGTTCTGCCTGTATGCCAGCGGCCACACAGAAGAGACGTGGGGCAAGGGCACTGAAAAGACGCCTTGTTAATCCGATTCACTTTCATTCATACAAAATGTACTGAAACGATGCGACGCGCGACGGGACGAAGCCCATACAGAAGAATCTATGAGGGTGCGATTTCTATGCAACGCGTCGCGTCTTTTCCGCGCCCGCCTGCCAAGCGTGGCGATTGTGGCAAAACCCCTCATGGTCATGAAAACGACGAAGAAGGCCTATGCCCTGCAGTGCGCGTCAAATGGCTAATGATGATGTAAATGATTTGCCGTTCATAGTTTAAATCAAATCATGTCAGAGATAGTATTATTTGCATATGACACGTCACTTATTTTTAAAATTAAGAGACAATAAAATGACCTTACGGATACAAATAATGCTCTCTCTAAGGTACTCTATTGGTTTACTTCTAATAACTTATTATTAAATTCAAAAAAGACAAAATGTATAAAGTTCACATTACCAAATGTCAAAATGGTTGACAGCAATGTTATATTGGGGAATGATAAACTTAAACCTTGTAGAAGAAACTGTATTTCTAGCCTCCTAACCCCTGGAGGTATAAAATATACCAGAATTTGACGAAACTTGGTACGTTTCCTTAAAAAGGTACTAACATTACTAGAAAAATAATGAAAAAAATACTGGACCTGGAAAAGCTACTTTTCCAGATGTCCTGTGCATAAGACATTCGGTGTCAATTAAGAAAATATTCAAGTTTATAAGTCCTATGCATAGTACTTTCGGGGTAAATTAAGACATATTATGACAAAACATTTTAAGATATTTATTTGGAATTGAAACTTATTTTTTAACTTATAATTGAAATTATTATTAGAAACTTAAAATTAAATCTTCTCTTATAAAAAAAACCACAAATCAATTGTATGCATATACTTTGGCTAACAATCAAATATTTCAATAATTATCTTGCAATGAGTAATTATGAAATTCAAAAAAACAGTTTCGGCCCTTTACGAGGCACAAATATATGTCACAGCATGTACATTTTACTGTGCTTTTCATTTTGCAATTTTCCTTTCGACTGTGCGTGCACGTGAAGCTCTACCACGGGTGAATATCGAGCTAGAAGGCGAAGGTATCGGTATTGGAGATGCAGTAGGTTCTGAGACGTCATCTTCGCTGGATTCATCAGAAGTTTCATTAGGCGAATTACCCAACTGATTTGGACGATAGTTGGCATCGTCTGCTGAGTCATCAGAAGAGAAATCACAATCGGAATCATTCAATATATCCAAAACTGGAAAGAAAGAAACATGTAATTCACGACGGTTGTCTTATGAGTAGGACATCAAAATGAATAAATGAACTTAGTTTACAACGGATGTCATATCAATAGGACATTAAAAAGTCAAGCTGTGTAAGGACGAGAAAAAAGAGGTTAGGTCAAAAATAACTTCTAATTTCGGTAATATAGTCGATAGTAAATAAAAAAGAAACTAATAAATTGAATAGCAATGAAGGATCAAAAAAATATTGTCAGATTACTTACTTTGTTCCGAGTGCAAAATCCTGCGCCTGCATTGTTCCGCCATTTTGCGAAGAAAGTGTCAAAGGTGAACTGCCAAGAAGTTTTTTTTCTAGGGGTTGCGTTCATAAACTGTATTGCTATGTATAATAAAACTAAACAAGTGATTTTATTTTCACACCAGATTTTTTTGTTGTTGATGTCCTATGCATAGTCCACCAGGGGTTAGGAGGCTAGGTATCACAATTGATGCAAAGCTTCAATGGTGTCCTTATATAGAAAAATTGGCGAATGGGCTCAGTTCTGCAGCATATGCAGTTAAAAGAATCTGGGAACTAACTGATGTCGCAACTGCTAGGCTTGTTTATTTTAGTTACTTCCATAGTATTATGTCCTACTGTGGGGTCGGGCAGCAGACATTGAGACCGTCTTCGTCCTGCAGAAGAGAGCGATCAGATTCATAGAGAAGCTAGGCAGTAGAGATTCGTTAAGAGATTTCTTTAAAGAAACTAGCATCCTAACAGTTGCTAGTCAGTATATCTATGAAAATATTATGTAGGTTAGGAAAAATATTAGTAACTTTAAAACTGTAGGTAGCTAACACAATGTAAATACTAGAAATAGACATAAACTTTCGTTCCCAAAATTTACGCTGGCAAAGATTAGTACAATCTTTAATGGCCATTGTATACGTTTCTACAATAAGATCCCCGAGGACATAATAAGTTTGCCGTTCAAAAAATGTGTAAAGCACACTTTATGCCAAAAAAACTTCTATAACATTAAAGATTATTTAGATGACAGTGATGTCTGGAGTTAAAGCCAGTTAAATGCATGAGTTCTAGGTTTGAGAATATTAATATAAACTCTGTTAATTAAGGACTTGAAAAGAGTAGCTTGAGTAGAGTTTGGAGGATTTTTGTCCATTTTTTCTCCAAAATGCTCTAGATTTTAAAATGGACACCTAGTTTTATAGTTTAGTCTAGTTTGTAACGTTCATTAAGTCGCAGTTTCTGTGCTACTTTGAATAAAGTACGTCACAGTACGTCACAGTTGGTCACATTTAAGGGACCCCCCCCCCTTCCCTAGTGTGAGATCACATATTTTGGAATTTTACATCTACATATTATTAATTTAAAACAGCAGTTCCGACATTAGTTTTATTTTCAAACGCGTGACGCGTGACCTAAGTACTTTATGAATGGTAAAAGTCTATTCAGAAAAAATGTATGGGTTGATGTACTGCACCCAATACTGACGGTATACTGACTTCACCAGAAAGATTTGAAGCATTCGTGCGCGCGAAGTTGAAGAGGAGAGGTACCTAATGCAATAAAAATATCTGTCAAACGTTCAGGCTATTCGGAATCTGGAGTCTGATTTGTTCTAGGTACTTAGGTACCTACTTAACACAATCCTTGGCCGAACATACTTAAACAGACAACTAGTTTCTATCCAGACACAATAATGACAATAATTGTTTACCACGTGCAGGCAGTTGACAATAAATGCCACGCAGACGACATAAAAATAGTCCGTGAGAATGGAATCTCTACCGCCGGGCTGTGTGCCTCATTTACTTTCTGCCCCTAGGTACTACCTATACAATGGCTAGTACTAGCCACTACTATCAGAAATCCTTTCTAACACAGGTACACTATGCTAAAGAATGTTGATAAAGCGAACGAGGTAAATAAATATGAGTTGAGACCACAGAACTAAAAAAAAGAGTAGAAGTCGTAAGTGGGCGGTGCCCGCGTGCCTCACATTAGCAATGTATTGCCTATGCGTAGTCTTTGACAGTTTTTCTTACCTCAGTTGCCGTGCGCTTCTAGTAAAGAAAACAATTGTGAAAACTCTACTAGAGTGCAAAAATAAAAGTTGGGGACCAAAATGTACCGATCATGCTGTAACTTTTCATCGGTAAGTAGTATTTCATTATATTTTTAATTAAATTTGTATGACCAATATAAGACCGATCCAATCCAATCAAGTAATCCAATCTGAAATTGAGAAAGTGAATCCACCTTTATTTACTGGACTGTAAAGTTCAATATTCATCGAAGTTTGTGTACTGTTTCCAGAAACTTCAAGTTATAGTTCAAGGTACTTAAGAGTAGGTACCTACGTCTAAGTAGGTACTTTGGGAAAATAATTGTTGTTATTTTATACCTATTTCCGAAGACATGAGCACAGCTAGATTCGCGATATAGCTCCTCCTCACCCGCTTGACAGGGATTAAAATGTATGGGGAAGTCACGTGACTTTCGTTGGCAAATGTCATCTCCATACATAAGCGAAGCGTAAGCGTTAATAGAAATCGACATTGTAAATAAATAATTATGTTAAAAAATTCCCTCTGTACACGATAAGTTTTCTGGGCTTCGTTTCGACAAACAAACTAGAACTCGCAATACGTCCCATCCTTGGCTGATTAGAAACATAGCAGATACTTGTTTTTCATTTTTCGACTTTATGGCCTCTCGACTAACTCAAAACTTCTCGACGGTCAGACGGAGGGCTAGTTCCATCTAGTGTAGAGTAGCGGTACTACAATACAAAGAGTCAGTGTCAAACTTAATTTCATTATTATCATTTGATTTTGATCATTGTTTATATGAGCGAAAGGTTCATAATGTACTTGGAACTTTTGTGATATAAACCTTTTCGGCATTGTCTTTATTTACCAATGGCAGCTTGGTACTCATAGTGTGCGTTTGGTTTATATGTGTGAGTTTGGTCACACTGGTTTTCATACTAATAGATCATGTCACTACTTCTACTCTTTTTTTTTGTTCTGTGGTTGAGACTGAGATCGTGACAATCTCTCTGGGATGCAGGCGAGTTTATGTGGCATTAAAGCATCAATCACACTACTCACCGAATTTACCGAAGCGAAGTTGGACGAGGCGTTAAATTTTATTTTGTTCCCGTCAATAGTTAAATATAAACTAGTTTTCATGCCTCACCTAACTTCGATTACTCCTACACTCACAATATTTTTAATCGACCAACCCAACGATAACCCACACTAAAATTACAACCCTAATTTAGGTGTAGGGGAGGTACTTACACTATTTTTTTTTAAAGATTTTATTGTTCTACCGTTTTGTCGGCGTTAATATTTGTATGCCAAATTTTAGTGTCGTCTTTGTGCTAAGCCGCGGAACGACAGACCGAAAGACAGACAGACAGACAGATGGACGAAAATGGCGAAACTATAAGGGTTCCTTGTTGACTACGGAATCCTAAAAATGAGAACCTTATAACATTAACCTATGTTATGTATAATTTAACTAAATAGGTAGCCCGATATATTTCATAAGAGATTTTTGGGTTCCACAAAAACGAAACTAATTCTGAGACGTGTTAGTTATAAGTACCAAAATTAATAATAAATAAATAACTTTCACACAGTACAATCACTCGATCTGGTCCCAAACTAGAATACCCTGTGCTATGGATGGTAACCAGTCAAGAACGTTACAAACATGAAAGTACACTCAGACTGAGGCCATTCGAACAAATGTACAGCGGCCGTAAGTGGGAATCGAACCCACATCCTCTGTTTTGGCAGTTAAGCGCCTTGACGGCTAGAACAACGATGTAGTCACACCTTGCACTCCCGACATACACTTCTCTGCCTACTACAGTAAAGTTGCAGTAGTAGGTATAGGTAGGCGATTACGCTCGTTACATTAATAAATCAACCATGATGACTTTAGCTTACCTATCGGGTTATTATTGTTATGTATTAAACTGATCGCGTACACTGTCCAGCATTTCTTTTTAATTATGTGCTATAGCGACAGTCGTGCTGTGGTTCGACGTGGGTACAGTCGATAGCACAATCAACATGCGCGCACTCTTACTCAGTTACGTTACGGTTTTCTTTGCAACTGAAATATGAACGTAGAAGTGCTTTCGAATGCACATTTGGTAGGTAATAGATACCTACAGTCAGTCGACAGACAAATCATAATAATTTGCATCCGTGCTGCCCGTGCAAACTAATTTTATAAAGAGCAACTTTGCATGTCGTTGTTCGGCATCCAAAACCGCGAACGTGATTTTTATCAAATTTTTTAGACTAACAAGGTGTTAGTTAGTCTAAAAACCATTATTTCGAATTTTTCGTATGTATTTAGACGGTATGATTTGTTAAGTTTTTAGTGTCTCCTGTAATTTTTTATAAAAGTAACGTTCGCGTTTTTGGATGCCGAACGACGCGATGTGCTGTTCATTGTACACTCTACTTAGTCGTCATGGGCGACTTTGCAACAAAAATGTATATGTTGACGTATTGTCGACTGTACCTACACTATAGTCGACACTCCACCTCCTCAATGTAACTTTTATACACGTTCATCCACGGTTATAAGAGGTGTTGAGTTGACTGCAATAAAATAAAGGTTGCTAGGCTCAGGATGGGCTGCTTAGATTATATTTTAATTACCTCGCATCGGATCAATCTGATTCGGATGTAAAAAACGTTGAATGTGCGCTTCAGACGTGAAAATTTTTAATTAATAAAAAAATATCCTGAACGCAACGAATTAGTCAAAAAGAGCGGCGGGAACTCAGAGCATTGAGATTTGAGATATCTGTGGGCGGGAAAGTAATATTATGGAGTTACCATCTACAAACATTTTCCATGAATATTTTTTTTGCTGAATTCTGTATCGGTATTTCAATTTAAACGATTCTGAAGACTTATACAGTCTTATTCATAAAAAAAATTAAGTAATCTCTCTCTCCGAGGCTCTTTAAGTAAATCGCTGTATAACTAAGGTACAACTTAACGATTTGTAAAAAAATCTAGGCAAGACCCTGATTAGTGCATTCACAAATTCATTCATTCCCTGTGGATAGGTATGTCAAAAAACGCATTTACAACGACGACGCCATAATGACGTGATAATTAGTTCTTTATAGTGTATAATGTAAATCTCCGATTTTTTTTATAAGATAGCTACGTTTTTATTAACAGAATGTTTGTGTAAATTTGGAAAATAAACGGCCAACGCAAAAGCTTCTCTGAGCGAACATGACAACAAGGTTTTTGTTTGACAGTCTAGTCTATACTCAGATATAATCTTATCAGACCTTTATACGCGACTTGAGGTTGTGGACGGTTATCCTCGTAAGGCCCAAGACGAAAACTGCCGTCTGTGGATAAATGCCCAATGTGCTTCATTGAGGACAGAAATAATTGAAGTGCTTCAGACCCAACACATTTTTTAGAAAAAAAGACACCCTTAGCTTTATTGTTCTATTTTGCCCGATTTACTACGTACCTAAATAGAGTAAATAAAGATTTTTCTACAATAAAAAATGCGATTTTTTTTGTTCTTGAATAAGCACCACCAATCCGGACTTGGCCCCCGTGGTGGAGTATGGCCTATACCTTCCTCAGGGAAGAGACCCGTGCCCCTCGGTGGGGACATAATGGGTTGATGATGAAAGCACATTGGGCGTTAGTTGCAAAAATAAGTATGTTTTATTTGTCATCACACAAGAACAGTGGGTCTTAATTTAAGCACAAAATAATTTCAGAAATGTTTTATTCACAAAAATGTAATCAAAAACAAATTGCAATAAACAACAATCAATCACTAGCAAAAACACGTTAACGATATCAGTCTCTTGGACAGTCAAATCCCTAATTTAATAAGATCAATAATAGGAACACAATAGTAAACTCTAAACGTCATTGCACTTAAAATAATATACCCAGTTGTACGTTTTTGACGTTAGAAACAATCTAATCCTAATCACTAATTGTTTTTTATTCAATATCTCTTTGAAATAAAGTATCTTTCACAAATAAACTGTAGGAACTATTAATAAATGTTAATAATTAGTAAAATTCTACTCATGGAATGCTTTGTAGCAATTTCTTTGCCTCTTGAGACATAAATACACATTGCAGGTACTGCATTTAGTGCGTGATTTGTTATAATGACAGTGACGACATCGTGACTGTTTTGCTTCATATAAAGGCACAAGTTTCGATGCAGTTGATTAACCATTACGAGCTGATGAACTATGTCCTTGATGTCCAACAAGCACTCGTCTACTTAGAGATGAGTTGCCCCTGCTTCTTCCACGTGCGGTGCCCCGTTGAGCAGCAATCACGTCACGTGCAGCTTCAGGTTCAGACTCAGATTCGCTGGTGTCGTCGTGTTCATCAGTTAGTTGAAACTCTGGGTCCGAATATACAGGGCGTCCCAAAGTTATGGGTCATGAAGAGAAAGTACCTTAAATATCGTAGATAGGGTATTTTGCTGAAAGAAGACTTTATGTTATTTTTAAAAGTTAGTAATTCTGCATTCAAAGATTTTCTAAAAAAATACTTGCCTTGTCTGGGAATCGAACCGACTTAAATGTAAAAAAAAACACCCCTAATTTTATGATGCCAATCGAAAGAATGGCCAAAAAATAATAACTCTTCTTAAATAACATAGTATTTTAAAAGAAAGGAACAGCGTGAAATTAATCATTTTAATTAAATTAAAAACATACATGAAACTGCCGTAGTCAATTAAGTGGGTATTTTTTTGTAAATTAATTAATTAAATGCTCAAAATGTGATCCCTCTTGTCTTATGCAAATCGCCAATCTTTTAATGAGTCCGCTGCCTGTTGATTTTCTTATCTTTTATGGTGAATACTCGATATGATATGGCACAATCCTGTTTGTAACTCGCCCACGTTCTCATATCGCTTTTTGTATAGCATATCTTTCACGTATCCCCAAAAGAAGAAATCTAATGGTGTAAGGTCCGGGGATCTGGCCGGCCATCTAATCGGTCCATTCGTACCAATCCAAGTAGATATTTAAGGTACTTTCCCTTCATGGCCCATAACTTTGGGACGCCCTGTATGTCGTTATCCTCATTCCCTATATCTTTCTATCCAAAATCGTCTAAATCTAAGTTGTTGAGCAACTCCTCTCTGTCTGCGTTATTCAAATCTGAAAAATAAAAAAACATTTTATCCAATACAGTATACTTCAAAACCACCCAATGTGACCAAACGATCACAAAAAATACACCCCTTATGATAAGTGATGCCCATTGTTATCAGATGATCACATATTTTTTATATTTTTTTCACATTTGAAAATGCTTAGTATATCTTCATATAATAAACTCGTACATTTTGTCTCTCAAATATTGTACTGGATGTTACTGGTAGATCGAAGATTTCAGAAATAAATAAAGATAAATACTCACTTCGCGTGCACCGATTCCCCTGATTCGCCATTTGTTAATGAAAAGACAGGCTTCACGTGATTGGATTGCAATTTCACTTACGCCAAATTGACGTCTATGTTACAACTAATCAGGAATACACAGATGACATGTCATTCACGCGCCAACTTTGAAACTATTTTCGAACGATTTATTTGTTCTCAAATGATCACAGTGGGTCTCAACTTGAACGAGAAGTCCATAAGCCTTGGGTCTGAACGATGTCTTTATTTTTGCCTCACATGAGGACAATGGGCCTGACGAGGAAGCAGAACTGAAATTGAGATTATACTTCACGAATCATAAATTATTTAAGACGCTCTGCCATAAGACCACCATTAGTCTAACTGAGGAGTTTTTTAATGGAATCGTTTTTAGATTTTTATACATAATACCGCTGTAGTTTTGAAACACGTTTCCTCTAAGGCACTCCTCAGAGGCAGTTTAAATCATCTGTGTTTATGTATGTACGAGTATTTTCCCTTACCACAGACTATTTACACTGCTTCTGAAAAGTGTTTTTAGTAATCGTTGTTTAACCAATAACCTTGCTGTTAAAAGTCGTGTATTTTTTTGCTTCTGTAGGTACTTTATATATTTTATTGTTGGGCAGTGGAGCAGACCTCAAGTTGGCAGCACAGGACAGTAAAAAAAAACTGTCAAATGTTAGACTCGCTCGTCGTACATAACTGTACCTATATAACATAACATTCAAAGCAAAGCACAACAAACTTGAACAAAAATTTACAAAAACCGTCGTTTTGCTATTTTTCACATAGAAACTAGAATACAGTGATATACTAGCCCTGTGGGTTGGTTGGTGGGTAAAGTTGGGTGAGACATGGAAGAACTACCAGAAAATGTTAAACACGATCTGCTAAAGTTGGTGCCCGCATATGTATTCACAGACATAACTTCTTTTGTCTTCTATGACAACCATCCACACTGCCGGGTGAAGATCGAAGTTACTATCTGCACAAATAAAGGAGAAATTATCGAATTATGCCGTCGGCAACCTGTATTAACCTTTGTAATATCGTCAGAACAGAGGCTGAAACAAATATATTTATATAGGAGCAGCAAATGTAAAATCTTTTACGTAGTATTGGCTGGCAACGATCTGTTTATTTTGTCCAGAAAAGATGAGCTTGTGTGTGATATTAGAGTTTGTAACGTTGTAAGCCATCAGGTTTACGATTTTAATAACGTTGGAATGCCACATCTTCGTGTTAGCGTTTCTGACGATGCCGTTCCAGTCATCTTTGACGAAGAGTTCAAAATGATCACTGATAGAATTCGCGATCTAACCAAGCCTATCATGAGCGGCAAAGAAGTCAATATACCATTAGAAACTGATTTGGATGTCAAATTGGCTATTACAAGGTACAATTATGCATACAATTTGAAGTCACTGGAGAATATGAAGAATCTGCGCCAAGTTGCTGCTTTTTTGCTGTACCAGAGAATACATCCTAATTTGAGCAGTTCCGTTTTTAATAATGGCTTGCAAGAAGTAAGAAAATGTTTACAACAAAGGATAAATATATTCTGCCTCTCTTGTTATTGAATTTAGATACCTACACTGTCAAATTCTGCAAAAATAATTTATTATAATATTTATATATTATACTAAGTTATTTAGTCTAATAACTAATTTATTTAGTCTTATTTTTCTGTGTGTTTAAGCAGTGGTTGGGTTTTAATTTATTAATGCTGTTGTTTACATAGTAAAAGTATTTGTTTTGTTTTCAGCTGAGAGGTGCATTGAAGATAATAGCCGAAACACCCTGGATTAAAATATGCAATGGGAAAGTAGTCCTTGTACTCCCAATTCGCAACGAAAACCCAGAGTGAGTATTGCTATACTAAGTTTGTTAATTTGGCATTTGATGTACATTGTCTAGCTGAGTCCTACTTGTTAATCTGAGGGTTTATCAAATTTTCAATGTACATTGAATTGTCTAGACTCTTCACAATGTTTTCCTTTATTAGTCAGTGGTATTGCTAAGTAGGTAGTACAAATTCACGTATGTATGTGACATGGGTAACAAAGTAATTGGTACATGAAGTAATGGAACCCAGGAGCTTTTGGTAGTGAGGCAAGCATACTACCACTTTACATGCCTATGCTCAATTTGCTTGGTAGTATAGTCTGCACAAATCTTTTTGGCGGTAACCTGAACATAGTTGCAGATCGTTTGCTCATTGCTTACTGCCTTTGCGGTGTATGTGTGAGTAATTGACTACTTTAGTAATTGACTAATAGTAATTTACTATGCATCACACTAGGTCAATTACTCACAAGTACACTGTAAAGACAGTAAGCAATGTGCAAACAATCTGTGACTATGTTCACGTTACCGCCAGAAAGATCTGTGCAGACTATATGTTCAACAAAAGCCTCTTTGGGTACAATCCACTTCTACACAGCAGTACCAAGAGTTATTTTCAATCTGCCTTCAATGTACTAATTGGTCAAAACATAAAAATGCATGTGACAAATTATAATAATAATAATAATAAAGCCTTTTATTCCGAAATTTTTACAGTTTTTTTCCTTTTACTAATTTCACCTAGTACACTAATCATATAAAGTCTCTAAGTTCGGTGTGCCTTACGGCATAGGCCTCCTCCAACGTCTTCCACTGCTTTCTATCGGTCGCAATTCTTAGCCAAAGGGGACCTAGAGTCAATTTCAGATCATCTTCCCATCTTCTCACTTTGCGACCTCGGCTCCTTAGCCCATCTCTTGGATACCAGACAGTTACTTGCTTGCTCCATTTTTCATGCTTGCAACGGAGCATATGCCCTGCCCATCTCCATTTTAGTTGGTCAATATGTATTAGGATGTCTGTTAGTTTGGTTTTGCGTCTGATATCTACATTCCTAACTCTATCTTTTAACTTTAGCCCCAGTATGCTCCTTTCCATGGCTCGCTGACATTTTGCAAGTTTTTCTCTTTGATTTTTTGCCAAAAAAATGTGACAAATTACCTTATGGAAATACTGTAGTGATACCTAGTGCTACCTTCTAGTGAGTGTGTAACTGGCTGGTGTCGCTGTTGATGGATTGCAATAAGGATGTATCTCTTAATGCTTTTTTTTTTAGGAAGAGTAGTAAAATTATATGTAGTGTGTTGTTTTTGGTGATAAACAGAATTGTTCAATGTGGCTATGCAGTTACAAACATAAGGGTCAAATTTACTTTCTCCATTTCCAGCCCTTTAGAAGAGATCCAAATATTACTCCACAGCAGCGAAAGTGCATCATTGACATACACAACAAAGCTGTTCCAAAACGTTCCAGAACCACCTTACTGGCAAGAGATTAAGACTCAAAAATTAATGAATGACACTGTCGCTTCAATAGCAGTTGTTGCAGACTTGAAAGAACTGAAGGATTGTGTGATAAGTGGGATAGAGTTTGAAGGACTAATCATGTATAAGGAAAATGGGAGAGGCAAGTTGGTGCCATTTCAGAAGGTTTCTTTGTCTGCATTGGATACACTCAGGGAGTCATTTGATGTGTTGGCTAGCAATGAATTTGGTAAGTGCCTCTATCATTAATCAAGCTAGATGATTTTTACACAGCATCTACTTAGTGGCAACTTCTACCTACACAAAATAAGTTAAGTGAACTGTCACTTGCTACAGTGCTTGGGATATATATTTTTACCCTATACTCTTTAAGTCCAAAAATGTACTAATTTATATATGTTTTCTGTTCTGTTGCACCTCTGTACCTATAACTAATGTGTTTTTTATAGATTCCCCCTCATTTCACTTCAAAAGCAGCCTATATACGTCCCACTGTAGGGCACAGGCCTTCTCTCAGAGAGAGAGTAAGGGCTTAATCACCACGCGTGCCCACCGCGGATTGGCGATTTCAAGCGCTGAGGTGTGTGAATATCTCAGACACTCAGGTTTCCTAGCGATGTTTTCCTTCACCGTTCACGAGTGGTATTGCTACTATAACTTCACAAATGTACATAACTTAGAAAACAAAGGCATAGGTCATTGCATTTGCATTAGCAAATACTGATTTCTCTATTATGCTTTATTCTTGTTTCATACTAAGGCCGACTTGCAACACTTCTTAAATGTCACTATATCGCCACTTTAAATAGACTTTTGTATGAAGAATTTTAGTTAAATGCTGTTTAAGCCACATTTAAGAAAGTGGTGCATGTCGGCCTAATTCTTGGGAATCCAGGGAATTCTCGGCTGGTTTATGCTAGACTCCAGTGTATGTCGCAGCTAGGCTTCCTATATAGAGTGTAACAAAATTACACATCCACCCATTTTACTTTCGGAAATGGTGTTCTACACGTCAATGGGAACAACTTTTATTTAAAGTTTATTTAAGACCAATTGCCGACCCTCAAGGACAAAATAGGTCTTAGTTCATCCCCATTTTATATGAAAACTAGCTGACCCGGCAAACGTTGTTTTGCCATAGGTATTAATTGCCTTTGACCTATTCTCAGACCTACCAAATATACACAAACAATTTCATAAAAATCGGTTCAGCCGTTTCGGGGGAGTTCGATAACAAACACTATGACACGAGATTTGTATATCTTACGTAATAAATAAAAATACCGTTTGTGAAAACTTCTAGATCGCAAAAAATATATTATCAGCTGCCGCAGTTGGTAGCTTTAGTATGAAACAACTGATATCTTTTGCGCGAGTTTTCCCCGCAATAAAAGTTGTTCCTTTTGCCGTGTAGACCCCACCATTTATGGATGTATATGGGGATCTTGTTACACCCTTTATAGTACGCGGGAGTCCTAAAGGCGAAAGCAGTAACTCTTGTTTCATAATTCCAGATAAAAACGACTTTCTAGCTATCGTTGCAACAAGTCACAAAACAGATCTGTTGCTCAGATACATCCAGCAGGAGTGCATTAATTTGCAAGAAACAGTTCGCACTTACTTGAAAATGGAAAAACTAGCTATAGCTGATAATGTTATCGTCCATAAAAAGTCACCTTACCACAACCTGAGTGGTGTCGTGATAAAGTTCGAGAGAGAATGTTATGATACCAACAACTACACAGCTTCTGTTTACTCAAGGTAGGTAATTTTTCACAATGCGCTCAATGAGTTGTTGGCCAGCAGGTCGGGGGTGGAGCTGGCACGTTTGCGGGCTGTTTCTCAGCCTGAGTCCGGTCTCTGGCTTCACGCTTTGCCTTCTCCACATCTAGGGACGTTTTTGGACAGCGACTCGTTGCGCGTGGCAGTTGCATTGCGCCTTGGGTGTGACATTTGCCAGCCTCATTTTTGCGTGTGTGGCGCGGCTGTGGACGCTCGGGGTCGGCATGGTCTGCATTGTGTGCGTAGCGCGGGCAGGTTTTCTCGGCATTTCTCCATCAACGACATTGTTAGGCGGGCTCTAGTAACAGATAATGTTCCCTGTGTTTTGGAGCCCCCGGGTCTTTGTCGTTCCGATGGGAAACGTCCGGATGGCCTGACGATGATACCCTGGGAGAGGGGGCGCTCCTTGCTTTGGGATGCTACGTGTGTCTGCACTTTTGCCCCCTCTCACTTAGCTTCTACCGTATCCACCCCGGACGCTGCGGCAGAAGAGGCTGCGAGGTTGAAGGTCCAAAAGTATTCTGCGCTTTTGGGCCAGTACATTTTTGTGCCTCTCGCAATAGAAACAACTGGGGTCCGGGGAGTGCAGGGAAAGGTCTTTGTGAGAGAGATAGGTCGTCGCTTGAGGGACCGTGGCTATGATTGCCGCCCTGGGGCCTATCTTATGCAAAGAATTTCCCTTGCAGTGCAGCGAGGTAACGCTGCCAGCGTATTGGGAACCTTTGGGTCGGATGTGTCCCGGGGCGGCTTATTCTCGTAATGATTTTGTGTTTTCAGTTGTTTATATTTCACATTTTTGTATTTGACGAAGCTTTTTGCGAATGAATTTAATTTGATTTTAATAGGTTGACATTTTGATAGTATTTGTTTTTCCTTTGGCTTTTATTGTTGTAGTGTTTAATGTATTTTGTTTTCTGGTGTGTAAAATAAAATAAAATAAAAAAAATATGGCCTAGGAGGCTAGTAGAAGTACCTAGGTATTCGAATGTCTTGCGGTCGAAATGAATATAAACTTTTTAAATTCTATATTTATTTAGAATCCCTAATAGAGTATATTAGTCATAGAGGAATGTGAATTGTTAATGCAGTGCAGATATTAATTTTCAATTTACTTTCGCTGCTTTACGCGAGTACAATAACTTAATTGTATATATTTATTTTCAGAAATGAGTCCCAAGTACTATGCCTGATTCATTGCATAAATGATGCCGTCCCCAGCCGGGTTCTCATCACCACACCGAAATATAAGATCACCGCACTCCACAACGACCTGCTGCCCTACAGTGAAGCAACAAGGTCACAACTTAAGAAGGTAAATTTACAGCCCCTGATTATAACTCTTCTACATCAAATTGTGATTCTACTGAAATACTATGATTGCTGTATGGCGAAGATGAGTGAGGGTAGAAATGTTGAGGTGTCAACGGTAGACTCGGTAATTGATGTGTTTGCCTGTGGTGTGTCCAAGTTCAAGGAATTGAAGAAATGTTTGAGTGAAACAGCGACGCGGAGTATTGATTGGTTGTACGTGGAGCCCGCCGAGCAACGGCATGTCGCTGAAAATGAAAGCATGGTAGTAGAAAGAGCAGAGTAGAAATATTGTTGAAATGTTGGTCAGTGAAAACTGTGATTATGCATGTGATATTTAGTTAAAGTTCATATGTAAATGACGGTAAAAAGGTACGAAAACAAGTAACTTTTATAAAAATGTCTTTTTATTTAGTTAAAATCGATTAAGTACGTCACGATAAATTTGTCTAAAAATTGTTATTTGAAAAATAACTTTGCGTTGCCAATAGTTATTAACTAAATATACATAATGTTATTCGATATTTGTTTTTCTTAACAATAGTTTCTTCTCATGTTTGAACGTTTCTTCTCCATTACGTCACAATTTACTTACATATTTAGTGCAAAGTAGGGTCTAGTCGTTTTTAATCTGTGAGACAAATGTCAAAATACCTTGTATCTGTTATAAATAAAGTGTAATTGTAAATGTCTTGAATTTAAAAAACTTGGATTAACTTCAAGCATTAGTTCTAAGAATAAATATGTTTAATAAATAACACTACAAAAATATCTTATTTTATTCAATAGTCAATTATATTATTTCACAAATTAAATAAAAAAATGCCTTTATTTAACTATCCTAGACTATGAAAATACATTAAAATACATAAGAATTAAAATTCTATGAATCTCAATAAAGTAAAATCTATTGCGTTACCCGGTATTCCGTATATTAGCACCATTTTTTCAGCAAAAAAAAAAAGAGTTTGCGTATCACAAAATAACACTTCGTAACAACAATATTTAACTCTAAACCATACATTTATTTAAAAACTAAGTAAGTTGAACGATATAATTATACAGTAACCCATAACCAAAGAAAACCCTGTTGGTTGGTAACAAGCAATCGGCTTGAAGAACGTTTTCTCAAATGTTTGATGAAAAACACGAGCAGGCGACTGTACATCAAGATTGCTTTGTTTTGAACTACCGAAGCTAATATTGGTTTTCAAAGTCTGAATCTGCAGATTGCCCATTACCAACGTACATGAAACCTTAATTAGGTTTTTAATTTCGTGTGCTCTAAATAACAGAAAGTGGTTCCTTTCTGGAGCACCCTTGTCAGGTACTAGGAAGCTATTATTTGCTCCTGACTCTTTCATACGTTTTTATTTACAAAACTCCAGTTAGCTATTTTAAATTAATAAATTTTATAAACCTAACATAACAAAGATAGATAGATAACATTATCAGCCTATATACGCATTACTCCAGGATCCAGGCCTGCGAAATATTTGTCTATAAGACAAGATGGCTCATTAATGCCATAATTCTGATAATCGGTTACTACATATAGACTCATAATGGAAGAAAAAAATGTCTGAAGCTTCCCGTCTCGCATACGGAGGACCAAGGTTTGAATGTCTTAGTTAGGGGCGTGCAGAAATCACGTGACACAATTTTTGCTGAATATTGACCCTTCACCTCGGTGGACACCTTAGTTACACTTGTGTGACTCTGACGGTATATCAGTGGTCACGTGATTTCCTTAGAGAGCTTGCATGGTATGAGAGACGCTGGCTTGAGTCCCGCTTCGGCCCGAAAAGAAATATTTCCGTTTCAAGTTCGTTATGCTATACAATTTTCTACTTTATAGTTATCTATGTCTTATTCTATTTATTGCATTGCACATCCGGCCATTTAAAATTATAAACGTTGCATTACGTCTACTATTTCTTATTAACTCATAAATCTAGAGGTAAAAAACACTGTACAAAAACTTTCTTAAATTACATTACATTACACGATTTGATCAGTGATGTTGCTATATTGCACATGACTATTGCACATTCAAATTACAATATTGCACAATCAACGTTATTAATAAATTAAACTCTTATGTATACGTATGAGTATCGTAAATTCGAAAATGTGAATCTCGAAATAACTTCTACGCTGATTGCTGCGTCATTTTATTACTCCTGCCACTATTACGAATGTCACGCCTATCTAAGTTGTTCTTTTCACTGGCCTGTAATTTTCTAAGGCTTCCGAAGAAGACGGAATGTGTCTCGACACTTTCGGCACCAGATTCACTGCACGCCTCGTTTTCACTATCGTCACTTTCACTACAACTTACAATTTTGGGAACAACGATTCTTCTCACTTGTCTGGAACAGCCTGAATCGCTGCTCAAGTACCCGGAATCCTCAACGAGAGGTCCTTTTTTGCGTCTTAGTCTCGCTTTGAAATCGTCTTTCTGCGGCTTGACAAACGTATTAGTATTTATGCCGCTGAAACTTTTGCCTGGTCGTTTCCTGCTGACACTTTTTACTACGTCATTTTTGGTAGTTTCTTCGTACGTTATAATATTTTCATAGTCCGAGTGATGCGATCTGACAGAAGCCCTCGAAGCACTGCAGGGGGATTCGACAGCTATCAAGTGAGGATGGGGGTTAGGGTTCGCTACATGCTCAATTGTCGTATTATTCATAAATGTTCTCGGACTGAGGCTTCTGCCGTTCAAGTTTTTTGGATGGTATACTATTGGTACAGTTTCACTTTCGACTCGTCTCGGTGGAAAGGCTGGCTGTTCGTATATTGGAGTGTCATCAACTGGCGGTAAGGGTGGTAAGATGTCTGGCCGTGCTAAACTTTTTATCTGTTTTATTGTAGGCGGAGTGCATTGCCGTTGCCTTTTTGAATGTCTCAGTTCTAGCGTCAGAATTCTTCCCTCTTCCGAAATCCAGTCTTCAGGTTCTTCTTTTTCACAAGTATTACCGTCGACGCTTTTTGCTTTGCTAAACGTATCTGTTGATATTATAGGTCGCTCAAAAGAGCAGTTCTTGCCTTGCTCGTACATATGCCGCAGACTGCTGAACTTTGTATTGTTACTATTTGTTTTCTTAAAAGTACCACTACTTCTAAGCATAATTCTCTCACTTTTTGGACTGCGCGTACTATTGAGATTTTTGATGAAGTCTTTTCGGCTGAAATGCGATTTTTCTATTACTTCCTTTTGTTTTTGCTGCTTTCGATCTAAAGTGTCTGGTTCAAAGTCGTCAGATTCGTGTATCTTGATGTAGTTGTCTGGGCAGTCTTTAACTTCTATTGTGAGTGACCCGGGAATTTCTTCTGGATTATTTTCTGCGAAAAATTTCCTGCTTCCCATAGAATATTCTGACCCACTAGGCGATGTAGGTGTACTACCGAAATTGTAATTATTATTTACGTACACTTCGCTGACTAAACTGTAGTCTTTATTTTCTCCGTTTGATTTTGGCGGCACTTCTGGCATTTGACCATGGTTATTTTCGATAGTTTCGTAGTGATTTGTTTTTATTTCTCTAAAAGGCGTCGGACTTTTACTGCTTTTATAAACTGCATTTCTCATTGTTAGTTCTTCTTCTAAAGGGAGTGCACTGCTTAGACTTGGACTGGCTTGGGAGGAGGGAACATCAAGGTATTCTGTAGGTGTTGAAACTTCTTTCTTGTTGGACATCCTTTCTAAACTATCAGTTTCATAATCGCCTGGAGGACTTTCAGATTTCATTCTCATGATAGGCTTGGGTATAGCATTACTTGTGATTTTTTTGTAAAATCGTTCTTCGTCCGAACTGTTTTGGTGGTAAGATTTAGAGCAATGTTCCAATGCTATGGCTTCGTTCACCATATCTGGTAATATGTTTTTATTAGTATTGGCGATGGATGACCTCCTCGTATTGCCAGGACAGTAATTATTTAGCTCGACGGGTCTTATATCTTCTATACGAGATATCGTCTTGCCATAATATTTCTTGTGATTACATTCTACGTTCTCAAAGTCAGGTAGGGGCAAATTGTAATTTCGTATCTGTGGTTCTGACCTCACCGATAAGGTGGAAGATCGTTTTGGAACATAGAAGTTATCCGAAGACCGCATAGACGCTTGCTTAGTAACTGAAAAGCTGCCCTGCTTCCTTACTTTACATTTACTCTCTTGAGTAGGAAGTGAAAGTAAGGAGTTGATGAGGCTATTATTCTGATTTGCATTTAGGATCTCGTTGTAGTGTGGTTGTTGCTTGACTGTGGGAATATTCTCCAGCCATTGGCGGATGCTGTTCTGTTTGTCTCCTTTGTTCCGTTGGCAATTAGAGCAAGGTGGAACGTCGTACTTAATAAAATTAGGTATGCTGTTACTACCGTCATCGGATTTGCACCCCGGGCATCCAACGCAAGGTACCGATTTCTTTCGACTATTATCCCGTTTTAAACTGACAGCGCTTCCACTTCTCTGACTAGCTAAATCTGTGCTGTTTCCATGGCAATCTATGCTGTTACCTGTGGATGGATAAGTCTCTTCTTCTGGTATTTCATTCAAGATAGGCTGGAATCGCTTCGCAGCCATTTTGTGTTTAGCTATGGCTATTACTTCACGTATTTTGATTAGAAACTCCAATGCAGCAGGTGGCGGATCCTGCAAAACGAAAAACAAAACATTTCAGCAAAATTTACCAAAACCTTTGGTAACGATAGTTTGTCCCTATTTCCTGCCTTTTTAACCGACTTCAAAAAAGGAGAAGGTTATCAATTCGACGAGTATGTTTTTTTATGTTTTGTTGCTATTTTTATTTTAACCTAACCGATTTTGACGATTATTTTTTTGTTCGAATAGATATAACGTCCCGAGATGTAACGAGATTGGTCCCATTTTAATTTGGTGAAGATCTGATGAAGACTTGTAGATATGGAGAACGGAACTCTTCAATGGACAGCAGTAAAAAAGGCCAAATGGGGCCCATCCTTTAGTAATATCTGTATGTTTCATAAAATAGTGTAAAAGTAGTCCCAAGGTAATTTGGTGATGTTCTGGTGAAGACTTTTGGAAATAGAAAAGGGTAAATTGTGGTTATAAGGGACTTCTTTATTTTTCTCCCGCTCCCCCACTAAAAATTGAAACCGACTTCAAAACACTACAGCTACAAAGTTAGAAATAATAAAAAAAAATACCTTTCAATTTGAAGGGATTGTTATACTTCCACAATACATACATGTAGGTATTGTGGAAGTATACCATGTATACATACTTCTAATTTAAAGGTATTCTTTTAAATTATTTCTAACTTTTTAGTGATGTAGTGTTTTGAAGTGGTTTTTTATTTATTTATTAACCTTCACCATTTCATAAGCACCCGTTCTTTATAGTATTTTTATTTGCTTCGGCCTTACGTTAGATTAGTTCTTCGTCGTCTTTTACCGACTATTATCATAGTAAGCTACATTACTATAAAACATTCATGCACACTTACCGCCATAAGACTAGGTTCAAAATATGCCGAGTTGAAGTAAAGCTTGCGTCTTGTAGTTCCAACTGGCCGAGCGATCTCCCGTTCGTCTGTGGTTTCCACAATCGACACATGCTCGTCTGGCAGTCTTTCGATGCCTGATTCATCACGATGCGCTGGTTCCGGGGCGTGGTAGCTCTGAGTGTTACTGTCTCTGTGGCACGGATGAACTTGTACGGAGGTTGTCTGGTTCTGAAATTAAGAACGTATTTGTTGGTTTTTGCAAACGGCTGATTGAATTGAATAAATGTTTGGTCTCTCCGGGCAGTGTAAAGAACACGTTAACACGGATACGACAAGCCGAGGTCTTGAACGTGTTGTGGGTTACTTACATTGAAACGATTGTCTTCGCTACGATTGCTGTCATCGGGAAAGTCTTCAGAATCGGATATGTTGCTACCAGAATCGCTTGGAAAACTGCTCTTGATTTCATGAAACTGTCGTCCCATTGTCATCAAAGGGTTTTTCTTGACAACTCCATCGTCTTCTGTGATCGGATTGGTTATCGTCGGCATGCGTTCGTTGTTGATGCGAATTATATCGTGTTCAGTTATGACTGAGCCGTCTTTCTTCTTTAGGCCTTTCAGTCGTCGATTCGTATCTTCTTCTGAAGCAGCTTTTCTCCGTTTGCGAATATGCAGGTAAAGGAACACTGAAGCGACGTATATCGAGCCTAGTAGAAGAGAGCTAATACCGATAGCGACATATTCTGTTACCGACAGCCCCGATGTGGTAGAGGCGTCTGAAGTATGCGCGTTCGGAGCGAATTGCACCTCGGTCACATCTGTAAAATATTGCATGAAATGGATACTTCGAAAAGAGCTGAAAAGACGCAAATAGCAGTGTCAAGGTAGTATGGAAGAGGTTGGAGTACTTTCGACGATACATGGTTCAGTGGTCAGCCGGCGCATGTCCCATTCTTTGACTTTGTTACACATACCAGTTACTAAGTCGAAGAAAAATATGGTTTGAGAAACCTGAGATTATGTGCTTGCAAACGCTGAGTCGCACTGGGGAGAAATCTGGTCAATTCTCATCAGAGAAAGCCTGTGTCCAACAATATACTTTTTTAACCGTTTGAGACTTCCACGGATGTCTGTAGGCCCAAAGTACACTTAGGGCAACGTTTAAACCCTGTCCGATTAATATCAAACAGACGTACTGCTAATATGCCTCGGGGGCGTGCCCTGCACTCTAAACGCCACGCAAGGTGTGAAGACGCCCCGCAGGTCGAGCGGCGAGGCTGGCGTGGCTGCGACGTCGCGACACAGCAGTCGCACCAACATGACGCGGCCAGACATGCGCACGCGCAACTCGTCTTCGCCGCTCCACTGATATATGAAAAAAGAACAAATCAACGGTCGAAAACAAGTTTTGTTGAGCTTAATTGTCAGGCTGCTTAGAAACAGTTCTGTGTTAGCTATGTCGTTAGGGACAATGTTAGTTTTATAATATGGTGCCTTTCACGCTGCATTGACTTCAATAACTTCAACACCTGTATGACACTTACATGACATGCTAACGGCAATCGTATGGAAATGATGATGACGATGTTGTCTGTCTTTGTGTGTTTTTAAAGTTAATGGTAAGTAAGTAAGTAAGTGGTACCTGCAAAAACGTCCTGCCTTCATCCCTAAACAGGCTAAAAGGCACGTCAGCGTCCAAGGTATTCCGAAGGTCCACAAATCCTTTACGAGTGAGAAATTGTGCACCGGACACTGCACATATTGGCGTTTTCACACCTGAAACAGAAAGGCTATGTATAAGGTTTTGTCCTACGAAATTGGCCTGTGGTCTATGATCGATAGAATAAGCTAATCTTTCGACCAATGCCTGGATCCAATGAATACATTGGAGTACTTATAATGATGATTGCATGAACGCGTCCTTTTATTTAATTGCCTTTAAGTTGAAAGCGAGCACACTTATCAAAACTTCTAGGCGATTATAATGTGAAAGTTATAATGAAAAAGTACAATGGGCGGCCTTATTCCTAACAGCAATTTCGTCCAGCTGTCTTGTGACGGAAAGGTTGCCGAAGGAGAAAGAGACAAACTTAGTTGGCGCAAATACGAATAATACGTAGGTACTTTGTTTTCTTAGTTAGTACATTGTGAAGTTAACAGTAGCAATACCACTAGCTAACGATGAAGGAAAACATCGTGAGGAAACTTGAGTGTCTGAGCTATTTACATGTCTCTGCGCTTGAAATCGCGAATCCGCGGTGAGCTCATACACTTTCTCTGAGAGAAGGCCTGTGCCTACAGTTTGACGTATATAGGCTGCTTATGTATTTTGTATGTACTTAAACTTAATAATAAACTTACATGCATCTTACTTAAATAAAGGTACAAAGGTTACAAAGGTACGCAACCTTACTATGGAAAGTTGCTGTATAAAAAGAGAGAGACGGATACTGCACCTCCCTCCTTTGCTATTATATTATATTCTACCTATAGATCCTGAGTATAGACTCAGCCTTCTTCTGCTCATTCAGCGGCCAGCAGCAAACTTACTTAAGGGGCTACCTGTTGCCAACTAGCGGCACAAATGAAAAAAACCCGGCCAATTGCGAGTTGGACTCGCGCACGAAGGGTTCCGTACCATTATTGCATTAAGTCCGCCACATTGCCATTGTATTTTTTACGTATGTGCAATAAACGTATTAATAATAATAATAATTATTATCTATACAACATTTGAATATTTCAAGCGTCTACCTGTTGCCGTTAATAATGTCGAGAAAAAAACGGCATAAATCTCGTTTGTTGTATGGGAGCCCCCTTAAATATTTATTTTATCCTGTTTTTAGTATTTGCTGTTATAGCGGCAACAGAAATACATCATCTGCGAAAACTGTGATAGTTAATCACGGTTCATGAGATGACAGACGGACGAACAGCGGAGTCTTAGTAATAGGGTCCCTTACTAATAGCTATTTATTAGGGTTTGGGTACGGAACCCTAAACCCTTTAACAAAATACATTTTTGTAAAAAGTTGACATCATAAATCTCAATAATGGTAACAGCTATTTTTAATACCTACAACCTAGGCCCAACATCCCAGGCTAAACGTATGTCCCAGGCACTTCAGCGTCCGAGTGGGCACTTCACCTATCCAGTGTAGTTGCCTCTAGACGCTGTATAAATCCGTGGACGGCCAGATTAAGTTGATAAGTCCAAAACAGTGATTTTACGGGGGAGCGATTTTAAAGTTTTGAGATTGTATTGTGCATTTTTTTGGTAAATTGAACCATATTTTATGCAAGGTAGCGAATGCTTATAAGAAATTAACGAAAAAGAGCTTAGTTTCTTTAACAATAGACTTATCAACATGTTAATTTATGAGTTATCCACTTTTTACGATTTTATTAAATGTGTTTATGAGGTTTATATGAAAATTAAGTAAACAGTTTATTGTTATAAAATAAATGTATTTATGACAAAGTAACAAATGTGAATTATAATCAAGTCTTATATTATAAATTTGTAGGGTTCCGTAACTCAAAAGGAAAAACAGAACTCTTATAGGATCACTTTGTCCGCCGTCCGTCCGTCTGTCTGTCAACACCCTTTATCTCGAGAACGCGTGGAGGTATAGAGTTGAAATTAAAACCATAAACCGTCTACAATCCTTTGAAAAAATCAAACTTCTAAGTTAATGTAAAAAAAGGTACAGCCGTTTAAGGCGCTAAAACGGATACTTTGACACTCGAGGAAATCAAAATTTATAGGGTACTTTCCGTTGACCTAGAACTCTGAAATTTGACAAGTAATATCGTAGTTCGGGAAAAGCTCGGAAAAAATTGCTAGACTCCATTCATGAACTATTTATAATAAGTAAGTTTTTACGGAACCCTCGGTGGGCGACTCCGACTCGCACTTCTCCGGTTTTAATGGGGAACTTGCGTGTAACTTAGATTGAAGTGACATTGCTTTAATACCATAGAAAACAATAACTTAGGAAAAATTTAAAAATAAAACAAACATACTTTTTTTGGCGTTTTCGGGGTCACAAAAAATGCCAATAGTAAAGTTACTTCAATAACAAAAACCTTATTAAGTTAAGTTTTACGCAGGTTTAAATAAATTATCTGCAAATTGAATTATCAAGTTACATATTTTGTAGGTCCAAAAATTTGATTTGGATAAATTAAAATATTGCTACGAATAACTTGACAAATCGAAATGTTAACGTATTTAAACAAAAAAATGTAAAATTGGTCATTGTTAAACTGTTATGTCAATAAATTTACTCAAAAAACGGACAAAAACAACTATGCGTATTTCGTGCTGAAGGTAGGTGTTATTGGCAGTATTTTGGTCAGAGAACATGACCTACCTTGAAAAGTGATTTCTCTGGATGGATGTATAATTTGACCTTTTAGTGGCAGAAATACGAAAGGAATTCGCTGTACGCCGTTGCCCGTTCCAAATGTGGCCAAGGAACATTCTGGAAAAAAATGTTTTTTTTTTAATACAACGGGGTTTTGCCATAATCGCCACGCTTGGCAGGTGGGTTGGCGACCGCAGTATGCAGTTGGAATCTCAGGAAGACGCTGCTCCCCGTTTCTAGGTAATTTATTTCCTTAGTCGCCTTCTACGACATCCACGGTATGAAATGGAGTGACGCTATTCTTAATCCGGCGCCACATGGAACAACAATCAACAATCAACCAGCCCTTACTCGCCCACTGCTAGGACTAGGCTTCTCGTGGGGGAGACAGCAGCAAGCAAGACGCTACTTCTTTCTGTCTTGTGTACGACGTATGAAACGTTCGATATATTTCTATGCATTAAATAAAATTGTGCCCATATTTTTATTGTGCTATAGCTATTTCAATACTATTCCTTGAATTTGGAATAATTACAAAAGTCTTGCGCCGAATTTTTTGCCTTCCTACGCTAATACCTATAACGCGCAAATTTTAAGCTCAATGTCATTTGTAAAAGTATTAAGACTAATGCCACATTATTTGCTAAATGCGCTTACCTCGAAAACCGACTACTTTATTAGCGCTTAAGACTTAAAATTTTATGTAGAGAAGTCGCTGTTATTTCCGCATGCGAATTTGCTTGCAAAATCCTATATGGTTTTTTGGATTAAACACTCGGGGCCGAAGGCCGTTCGATGTAATCGAATAAACGTGCCAAATCGTTAATGAATGTGAAAAATGTAACTACCTACATCTCATTAGGCAAATCGAACGGGTGTTGGTAGATTTGAATTTGTCGACAGGCGCATCCCACTTTCGATGTAATTTACTGCGGATGGTTTGTACGATGTCTTAACATCTGACAAGTTGATAGCTTACACGCGTGTTTGGGGCGTAATGATCGAAGCTTAGGCTCCGTTTTAATAAACACAAGCATTAGCCAGTTGGAGATAAGCAGGACACGGTATCATCCGCGGTACCGTCGCAGTGGGAGGCCGAAACGGAGTCCTCATGGGGCTAGGATGACATGCCTTCGCAGTCAGATATTACTTTGAACTGTGTGCAGTCGACAGCTGACCAAACTTAACATTTATTTTGAAAAATACTCTCAAGCGTATTTTGTTAGAGTGCGCGCATGTCAGGATCGACAAGCCATCGACTGTACCTAGGTACACGTTTTTTTGTGGCGATGACATCATAAAAGGTGTCATTCCATTTTTGATAAAAAGTGGTACCTATATTTTGAGAAAAGATCAAACACTAAAAGCCACAAAAAAAAAATCATTTTTGCGTATCATGAAACTTACCCGGATAATTTCTGAATTACGTAGTTTGAGTCCCAGAAAAACATTATCGACAAATTCATTTACAGAGAGTGTTGAAATTGGTATTCATTGCCCATTAAGAGATTCAAGATAACGTACCTACCGCCTGAGTGTAATTTGTGCAATTTTTTTCGACAATGAAATTCGACCACCTGTCTGCCCTGCCTACTTCACTAATAAAATTGAGATTGATAGATTGCCAATTTCTTGGCAGAACAGGTTCTAACTGAACGCAGTACATGAACTTATGCTCATATCGAAATCTCCAAAGGGAGGCATAGATAGACGTTTGATTTGAGCAACTTTTTACCACTGATTCCGATCCAATCTCAATAATTGCTGCAATTTACATGCAGCAGAATTAGGTTTCGAATGGGTTCAAAGAAATATTATCTCAAAAGTACATTCTTATATTTTTCCAACTCAATACTGACATCACGTTTTACTGTTGGTCGCCTTGCAGATGACTCTTTGTTTTTCGTCTCGAGTAGATTTCTAACACTTTACGTAAACGCGTTAACACTTAAGACTTAAGAATAATATTTCACAAGTTGCTTTCAACAACATAACGGAAAAACTAGCAAATATTAAAACGAGATTAAAAATGTTCTAAGAGGCGATGAGGTGGCGAAAGAAGTGTCTTAGGCAGACATCACTGTTGATATAGTGACAGAGGCTTTTACGAGAATTTTGCAATTGAAATTCCCCTATCACATAGTGAACTTTTTAAAATAACTACTGTTATTTGTTTTTATCTCTTCTCATTAAAGTGGCTCTCCATTATTGAAGGATTGACACTTGACAGTAAGCTCGAACGGTGCATCCCCGGTTGAAATATTCAGAATATCTACATATTATTGTTCTAAATATTTGTTGCTAGGGATTTGACACTAATATGCCAACAAACTGTTAAGCTGTTTGGCAGAAATAAAATCCGTGTATTTTTCGAATTATTATTATAATTTTTTTGTTAACAAACAACAAACGCGGGTCCACTTCATAATTTCGCGTAATCAATAACTTTGCTTTCTTCTTCCTTCTACGGGGCGTATCACTTTGATTTGAAAAAGCTAAAGCTTTTTACTAGCTATGGCTAATTTAAATTTCGGTACTGTTGTGGCCTGTTGAAGGTAGCTACTTTCCAATTTCCGCTTTGCATTTCATTGCGACGCCTAACCGCCGCAGGCTCATTTCTATGGCGACTGAAACTTGTTATAATTATGGTTAATGCTCAATTAGCTCGAGCCTCCGACCACAAAATCAAGGATTTATTGGGACTAATAAATAACTCCAAATATCACAACGTCTAATTTAAAAACTTTCCGTCTGCATGAGTATTACTGATTTGAGACACCACCGGTTTTATGGAGATATTTCCTCTCGGACCGAATTTCGCAAATAAAAATAACTGCTGTACGAAGAATGTTAGTAACCACCTATGTATTATAGTAAATCTGGACGTTATACATTTAAGTACTACTAAAACATTTAAGCATCTCATATTTTAAGTGCGATACCTGTAGCGATACTGCGCTTTTGAATTGACTTTTACCGATTTTGCCGGTTTATGGATTAAGTATTCGCAGGGCACAAAATCGCTCTACATTGAATGTAAATTGGTGCTGTTAATAACTGGGCCGCGTTTCATAAAACTGCAATTGATTAGCAGAATTAGTCTTCTTACTAGTTTATCTGTGAGTTAAGCCTATGCAATGTACATCGAATTGTCATAGTAAACCGTGAATTGTATTTAGTTCTATGAATAGGGCGCTGGCTAACAGTGTCACTGTATGTGTCATAAACATTGCAATAACTAGATGACGGCCAATGCTAGCTAGCGACTCGCTCCAAAAGGTGTAATGTAAAACAACTATACCCGGTAAGTCATCGACGCACAGTTCCCGGTCCTCCCTGAACAGTGGCGCCCTCTGCGGACAGACGCATACGCTGTCATTTTCCTCGCCGGAAACGTCGAACGTCCGTGCGCCCGCGCCGTGCTCCGCGCATTGCGCCGCGCCGCCATTCTCGCCTGTGGGACGTGCGAACAGTTTAGATTTCTGTGTTTCTTTACTGAGCCCCTGTCGCTGATCTTTGGATAGAGCAAAGCATAACTCATACCTGACTATTTATCTATTCACTGTTCACCAGAGCTAAATACTTATGAGATGGTGACAGTGTGTGTGAGGTAGTGTAACAGATGGTGGATGTTGTAAAGTACGAGGCTGTCAACAGGCCCTCGTCACTCCATACAAAAAATATTATGAACGTACTTTGTGCCAACAATGAAACAAAAAATATAATCCTGCTAAAACAAAAGGCATTAACTCCGCAGTGAATCACATAGATGTATCATGATTTGAAATTAAGTCGGGTTATATGTGAAATCTAATGTTGGTAATGTTGGTATTACGTATTTTGCAAATGGCCGGTAATTTTGTTCGTTTGTTGTTTTTGTGTGGCATTATTTTATTTATTTTAACTTTAGCAATAGGTGTAGTGGGTGAAAAGTGATTAAACAAGAAATATGAAATATGAAAGAAATATGGGAGGAAAAGCATTGAGGAAATGTGAAAATTGTGGCATTAGAAGAGTCAGAAATTAATGTACGTCTGGCATATTCTTAGCCAGATATCCACTGGAGCCAAACAGGTAAAATTAGCAAGTTTATCATAAATGTACTCAAATTTTTATATTTATTTAATGGGCTTGGATAAAACAACTGAATTATTTAGAACAATTTACGATTTTGACAAATTTAAATTAACCCCGGTTGTAGTGCGGTACCCATGTGGTACATTTTTTATCGATATTTTGGACGATTGATTTCTGCCAGATATTTCTACATGCTGTCTAAAATTGATCACAACTACTTAATTTTAAACGTCGAACACCACACAGCAAGAACAGAAATGATTTATGTTGTTTTATTTTGCTCAAAGCATTCAGTTTTGTTTTATATTTTTAAAAATACATTGCACCGCTTTGTTATGTATTCTAGATGCCGCTTATGGGTTAAAGCGACAGGCAATGAAGATTTGCATGGTGGAGCTGTAATAGCCACCGTTATATGACGGAGAGAATGATTGCCTTAATTGTAAAAAAAATTATTCGAAGACAATGTCAAATATATAATTTTGATTTCATAAAGGCAGAAGAAATTAACGTGAACGCAAATAAAATTTCGCAAGCTCAAAGTACAGCAAAATAGTAAACAGGCGATACAAACGTTCCTTGACATTATTATTATGAGCAGTACCTATACCATATTTATTTGGGGCTGAGACAAATTGTAAACAACTTTTCAGTACTCTTTAGACTATTTTCATTGTCGAAAAATGTTATTCGGTTTTTACACTAAGAAATTAGTAAATTAGATTGAATTAGATTTAATACTTTATAAAAAAATTACGTATACGACATTATCAGACAGTATCATTTTAAAAGTATTAAAAAGTTTCATTTTGTCTCAGCCTCAAATAAATATGGTATAATATTTTTTTTGACTTATTGTTTTGTTTGTTGCAGACTCCAAAGATCTGAAATTCGACCAAAGTGCAAAGTTTTGATAGCGATGTGACGCATTGGTGACATTAAGTTTTCTACACTTGATGCTAAATAAATGATTTGATTTAAAAAAATGCCTTTTTCATTATGAAAGTAAGCGATAATCCATTCACACCATGTCATACTCGAAATAATTGAGTTGACCTACTGTGTTGGGATTTATCGCCTACTTTAATTTCCAAAGCATGAAAATGAGGTAAGAGGAGAGACGTCTCGAATTTTTTTTATCTATATCGATAAGCAGTCCATCACTAATGTTTTGCAATTTCATTCTCATGTTGGTATTATACTATTTTTTGTTAGGTTGGTACAAACTACGTTCATAATTTTGAAAACGTGTTGTTAGCAAGTGCCGACTCTTATAACGTAGTGATTACATACTCTTTGGCTGTCAAACAACTGTCCTGCGAACATAGAAGGAGAAGGATGCTGCACCGACGGGAGTATAAGTTTGTGTGTGTAATATCCTGGAGACCTATTTTTGAATCACTCGTATGAAATTGTATCGTCGAATGCGACTTAAGTGACACTCGTCTTCTAAGTCGCATGATGTCGTTTTTCCGTATTTTTGAATCGTTCGCCTGAAGTGTTGCCAGTACAATTTGAAGTATTGTATTTTATCCATTCCACGCAGAAATTAAAAAACCGGAAACTACCGTAACAGAAACGGAACGTAAAACACTGTTTTATTGGCTGTTTAAATAAAAAATCTTTGTCTTTTGTTACAAACAAAACACTACATACCTACTGTCAACCTTTTTTGATTGTTGACACTCAGAATGACAAACAGTACCAACACACATTTATCGTTTTTTGACAATTAATCTACCGATCGCCATGCGAGACGAGTGGTAAGGACCATTCGTTGCAGTCGAGTAATTCAAAAATACGGAATTTCAGATGTCGAACGAAAATCAGTAGAAATCGAGCGCTCGACGCGATACGAGTGATTCAAAAATAGAGCTCCTGGTGCCTGTTTCATAAAACTACAATTCGTCAATAATTATTATTACAACAATTCTATGCACATTGCGCAACCGAGTTTTTCTTCCTTTTAATCTTTGGGTTGATCGATTTTGTATGTCGATATGTCCATGAATTGTAGATCTATGAAACAGGCCCCTGGTTGTTTCCTCAAGTTCAAAGAAAAAAAAGAATGCGGCCTGACCTAGGTGAATAAAGATAGGTAGTATAATCATATAAACATCATCTTTGACTACTTACCGGACTTAAGATGGCGAGGGATGGCTAACAGCGCGACGTCCAGACTGTCTTTTGTATCAGACAGTTATACTCCTGACTTGTAATCCGTGATCTAGGCGAATGAAGGCGGCTACCATTAACATATGAGCATCATCTTTGGCTACTTACCGAGTAGCGTGAAGATGTCGCCACTGTCCCGCCGGGTGAGGTCAGGCACGCGTTGCCCGGCCACTACTACCGCGACCACAGTGATGGCGAGCAGCGCGGCGGCCATGCTAGCCACCGCCGTCCGGCCGCCAGGCCGCTGCCGGCTGGCTCATGTCTCTAGGACCCTGAAACAAGGAAAAGTAAGCGTTAAAACCATTGAGGTATTAAATATGTACCGTACCACGTACTGAATATGTACAACTTTTGTGTTCCGAAATTGCAGCCAATCAGCTGTAACTTATTTAGTCTTTGACAAGCCCTTGCAATGGCAGTACGTGTTTAACGTCTACACTTAAATAAAAAACCGACCAAGTGTGAGTCGGACTCGCGCACGAATAGTTCTGTACCATTATCTATACAACTTTAGGCACAAAGATCAAGAATAAACGGCAAAAAGTCACGTTTGTTGTATGGGAGCCCCCCTTAAATATTTATTTTATTCAGAAATACATCATCTGTGAAAATTTCAACTGCCTATGTCACTATGTGTTTGTGGTCTTTTAGTAAATTACTTTCTCGTATGCTAACAATCTGGTGACAGACTGTTGACAGTTGTCAGTGTTGGCCAAAGTGCATACAAAAAAGTAGCTGGCAATCGTCATCAGTGTATAAGAATACTCTATAAAATTTATTTAGCTTCACACGTCTGGTAAATACATTGATTCGCATACAAGTTCGCACACTCATTATCAACATAATTTATAGCACTACCAAATAAGAGTAAATGTATGTACCTTTCTTTACCTATTACCTACGGTGACATATGAATAAAATTAGCCTCGAGAGAAAACCGAACGAGATAAGATATAAGTAACACCAGTTACCCAAGTGAAAGCCCGCGCATGATTGTAAAAATTCAACAGCATTGTCTTCGATATTCAATTTCACTTAGTTCACATGATTTCCTCACTGTTTGCGCTTAAAGGCAAGTGCTAGAGAAATCTGTATCGCATTAACTGGCGATTTTGGCATTAGCTAAGCGATAATATGGTAGAAACAATTATGGATGAAGGAAACCGATGGATGAAAGGTCGACGCTGAGATTTATTGCAACACGTTTGTTATTACTGAGTCCATTAACAGAGACTAAAAGATTCCGACCAATTGAAAACCTCCTTTTTTGAAGTCGGTTAAAAAGAGAAATGGATGTGTGCATGTGCAATGTGCGCATTCTTTTTATACATCAACTTAGTTACAAAGAACTCTGTCTAGCGACCTGGCAGGAGTTCTACTTTTTCTGTCCAGTGGCCTAATTACGCTCACCAAATCCTGAGCGATTCCAATCGTCTAACTGTCAAATTCCATACTAATTTGACAGTTAAACGATTGAAATCGCTCAGGATTTGGTGAGCGTAATATAGGGGCATATCTCTATCGAGTTGCCACCTACAGTCGCATTTATGTTCAATAAATTCGGGGGTATCTCGCTTGTATGAGAAGCTTTGGGACGATCTCGTTTTGTACTTATTCGGCTCGTCAGACTAACTTGCAATACTTAGTTGTTATATTTACCGTTGGCTATTGACATTTGGCACGCGACCGATCGCTATTGACTTGTCGATTCCGTGTTTCTTAGTTCGACTGCGCTCGACAAGTGTTTGTGTAACTGGGCAGTGTCAACACTCAAGCTTAAAACTAAAGTTTTAAAAGTTATCGGAGCGTTGGTAGAAATATGCGTAATGGATGATTCAAGGCCCTATTTCATAGAATTACAATTCGTGGTTTACAGATTAACAAGTATTAAGACTCAGCTATGCAATGTAGGTACATCGAATTGTCATAATAAACTACGAATTACAGTTTTCTGAAACGCGGCCTAGCCTAGGTACACTGGCTAGTATATGATAAATTTGCTCCACCCCATGAAAAAGCAGTAAATTTTATCGATGGCGCAGCCTGTCTGTAAGCGCTCAATTCCATAATAAGTTAATTGCTATTGCAAACATCGGGATCCGATAAGATTTGGTGCTCATAATATGGGGGATGTACGACTCCGGCGAATCTTCGTCAACGTACGTATAACTGCCGATGAACTTCTAATGCATGCCATTCGGTCTTTGACGTTTTGGCAACCAGTCTTTTCCAGCCACAATTTTCCTTGTAGTAAGTCCATTATTAATTGATTTCCTTAGTCGCCTTCTATGACATCCACGGAAGGAAATGGAGTGACACTATTCTTAACCCGGCGCCACACGGTAACCAATTACCAATTCCAATTATCAATTACCATGAGACGGGCAGCAGCGTCTTTCTGAGATTCCAACCGCTTACTGTGATCGCCAACCCGCCTGCCAAGCGTGGCGATTATGGCAAAACCCCTCATGGTTATGAAAACCATGAGGGAGGCCTATGTCCTGCAGTGGGCGTCAAATGGCTGATGATGATGATGATGAAGTCCATTATGTTGTCTGCCCACATTTCTGGGCCCATCTCTACAGGGTATTTTTAAGGGCAAGTTCCAATGAACAAGGATTTAGAAAAATGGTGCTAGTTTAAAAAAATAGTGATAAAATTTTTAAATTAAAAAAAAAAAATAAAAACCGACTTCGAAACACTACAGTACTAAAAAGTTAGAAATAATTTAAATAATAAGAAGTAGAAGTATTTATATATGTAGGTATTGTAGAAGTATAATTTGGAGCCGGTGCCCAAAATATATGTGCTGGTCTTGAAACTGGGCACCGATTCAAACCAAAGGTCGAAAATCATGAATATTTTCGATTGCCGTTAAATCATTCATAATGCTGTTTATTAATAAAAATTACTTTACTTACCTCAAAATATTGCCAACGATTTCAGAATCAGGCTGTAAGTAGATCTCCAGACCCACTGTCAATATCTGGTCTTGTTTACGGCATATATGGCCTTCTATGTCGGTCAGTTTTGATCTGACCGTGAAGAGGTGACTACCAATCCAAACGGTCTCCGTATTTCTGAACCAACCAATGGCGACATTGCATCGAGCTGCTGTAATTAATTTTTTTAACTAACACTTTTCCGGGGAAAAGTAGGATATTTGATCACGCACGCTAACGGTAAATTCAAACTAGTGGGTTCCTTTTACCACTGAATTTTAGGTCTTTTACTGAGCCAGTGCGGCGGGCGGGCGACCACCCGGACGTCTGAATGCACGTACTTTATACAAAACGCTCATTTCTCACACAAATAAAGACAACGCACACAATGTGTCCACGCCAAGTATCGTTGAAATGTAATTTACTCGCGCATTCGAGTGGTGCGTTTTGTTTAGACACCAATACGTTAACTGGAGCGAGTGACGCCTCCTATTTTTAGGGTTCCGTAGTCGACACGGTAGTAGCATATATAATAAACTTAAAAGGAAAACTATCATGGCTAAGTAGGCTTTACAGGTTACCGAGTAATAGGCGACAAATTTATAAACGGATAACTTCGTACAAAATCCATTGAAAATCACGTTTATGAAGTTGTTAGTTCTGTAAAGGAGATTAAACCCCTTCTTTCTACGGAACCCTACACTGCGCGTGGCCCGATACGCACTTGGCCGATTTTTTACTATAGGTCATAATTGTTGAAGAGCCCCGAGTCTTGTGCTAAAGAGCAAGGGCCGCTTAGATTCGTTTTAGTTTAACGAAGTTTTAAGCCAATGACTTTTTAGTGACGGAAAGATTATTTGTGGCAGCCTTATGGGCCATTTGAGGGCAGGAGCGTCATAGTAACACTACACAAGTATCACTTGGAGGCGTAGGATTAATAACAAGGAAACCTGTTACCTTAATAGAATTGCATTGTCTCAGAGTGAAATATTTTCTTAGCCCCTATGGGATTTAAGATGATCGGTCATACATAGTATCTACTAAACGATCATCTGAGACATGGGTCAACGTAATGTAAGGGCTTTTCGTCGGAGAGGTGCATTTAAAGTGTGTGTACCTTAGCTACTTTGATGGTAAAATGTCGTTAAACTCCAAAGATTTATTGCAAGTTTAAGTTGCATCCTTAGCACCGGTACCGGTACTTAATTTATTGATCTCTAATGTTTACGGTACCATAATATGTCCCGTGAGATTGATAAATCCCTCCGCAGCATACAAAGATACGTCTTATGGCACCTCTGTTCTCTGATGATTCCTAATGAAGCTAGCTTCTCAGATATACTATGATGTACTGTTTATTTGCGTCATGTGGTACATTGTATGGTCTTAAATATTCGATAGATAGATAACTCTTTATTGCAAACCAGTAATTTATAGAGATAAGGTACTTATTATCTAGTTCTTGGTAGTATACGATCGGCGCGGTGGTCTTATCGCTAAAAGCGATCTCTTCCACACAACTTTAGGATGGACAGGACTGATGAAAGAAGATGACAGTGTGTAGGTAGGTGTGCACTCCGGTACGTTACGGGCGATTTTGCAACTAAAATGTAAAGGTTGATGTGCTGTCGACTGTACATAAGGCAGAACTCATATATTAATTGACTTATATAAGCAGCCTATATACGTCCCACTGTAGGGCACATGCCTTCTCTCAGAGAGAGAGTATGGGCTTAATCACCACGCGTGCCCACCGCGGATTGGCGATTTCAAGCGCTGAGGTATGTGAATAGCTCAGACACCCAGGTTTCCTCACGTACATTCACCGTTAGCGAGTGGTAGGTATTGCTACTATAACGTCTATTAATTGACTTGCATGTAAATAAATATGATTTGTAATAGTAACCATAGATATAGATACACATACTCGTAAGTTTCCAGTTCACAACATGAACCCTGTAAGGGCATTGCAACATGCATACAATGTATAAATGACTATAATACGTCTTAAACTAAGGAACATCTTATACTTAACTCAAATTTAATTAATTGGTGTAGTATGCTGATAGTGCTGTGTTATAGTTTGTATTCGATTTCAGTATGTTTAGTGCGTAGATGAATCGTGATATTTTGAGTTCGACTTTTTCTGTGTTTTTTTTTTTTCAGTTAATGTTATACTGTCAATAGTTATTCCAAGTGAAGTCAAATCCGTATTGATTCGTGTCGAGAAGGTTGTACTTTTGGTTTTAGCAATTAGCCATCGCCTTGTGGATTATTTTTGAGACTGTTGGTAATGGATATCGGTCTATGGTTAGTAGAAACATCTGGTTTATCGTCTTTTTAGGGTTCTGTACCTCAATAGGAAAAAAATGTTGTCTGTCCGTCTGTCTGGTCTGTCAAGAGCCTTTATCTCGGGAAAGCGTGGACGTATCGAGTTGAAATTAAAACCATGTACTCAGGTCTACAATCTCTTCAATCAAAAATTAATCAAAAAAAAATCAAACTTCTAAGTTAACGCGAAAAAAAGTTACGGCTGTTTAAACCACAATACTCATATTTCGACACCCTCAAAGGGATCATAATTTATATGGTATTTTCCGTTGACCTAGAACTAACAAATTCGGCAAGTAATATCGTTTTATGCTGCAAGTACAGGGAAAAACCTGGAAATTATACATTTGAAATAAATAATAAAAAAATAGTCTTGAATTCAAATTGAAAATCAAAAAAATTCAAAAATGTTTTGTTCAAAGCAGCACAGAAACTGCGACTTAATGAACTTTACAAGTTAAACTACGTGTCCAGTTCAAAATCTAGATCATTTTGAAACAAAAATGGACAATAAGCTCCAAAGTTAGTCTTTTCAAAGTCCTTAATTAACAGAGTTTACATAAATATTCTAAAACTTAGAACTCATGCATTGAACTGCCTTTAATTCCAGACATCATTGTCATCTAGATAATCTTTAATGTTACAGTAACCCTTTTGGAAGTTCGAGAAAACCTCGGAAAAATCTGTGAGACTCCGAGACTCGATTCCTGAACTGTTTTGATTTTTGCCGCTTTCAGTTTTGCCAGGAACTGGCCTTCTTCGAAGGAAATATTTACGATCCGTGTAAGGGGCGAAGTAAGTTCGGCCGCGCAGTATTTGATTAAGTTTGGCGAATTTCTTCTACTCCACAGCTTGTTTTGTTGCTCATCGAGCGTACATTTGTATGTCATTTACTTCTCGTTCGGTTACAGGGGCCAGGTATATCGAGTTGGCGAGCGGCTCAGGTGCTACTGCTGGGCCGCCATATAATATGTACTCTGCAGATATATAATTTATTTCAATGTCCTTTCCTCCTTCAAAACACGAAGAAAATTAGTCAGAAAAAAATTCGACATGGATAACATTCGTATTGTGTGGTGCTTAGTAAAGTAAGTATGTTGTACTATTTTATTTGTATCAAGCAACAAATTCATTTAATCGTAACACAGTAAAGCAATATTGATGCCAAGAGTAGGGAGGCTGGGCTAAGCTATAATTCGCAGTCCATTGTAAATAATTACACGCATGGCGAATATAGATGGTCCATCTGGAGAGACGCGCCGGTTAATATAGGTAGAGGTAAGTTGTACAGAAATTCCGTTTTGATCCGGCATGGCGTGTTTTAAGAAATAGATTACCAGTTACTAAGTAGTAGTTTGTCTAAGAAATTAAAAGTAAAAAAGTCGCCTTACATAGGCGAGTAGGATTGTAGGATTGCTAAATTTTGGTATAAAACCATTTAGTTTAGGTAGGCCATTTGCGTCGTTTTCCAATGAAACGGCAAGTAAAAGTAGGCAAGTTAGAAACGATATTTTAGGTTTGTAGTAGGTAATGGTATTTGTCTGGGAGCTTTAATCAAGGAACGAACAAGCGCGGACGGCTCTGACCATCATCATCATCATCTGCCATTTGAAGCCCACTGCAGGACACAGGCCTCCCTCATGGTTTTCATAACTATGAGGGGTTTTGCCATAATCGCCACGCTTGGCAGGCGGGTTGGCGATCGTAATATGTGGTTGGAATCTCAGGAAGACGCTGCTGCCCATCTCCTGGCTCTGACCATGCTGCTACCCAATTAAACATACCTAGAAAGTCGTCGGCGTATGTCCTTCTGTACACTCCTAAGTAATGTGTGATCTAGAGGCCTGCCCCGGACGACGGTCCGCTCCAGAACATTCGAGATGCGTCCGATAACGCGTGCATAGTCATGCTTTGGCATCCTGATAATATAATGTCGATGGAGATACTGCGGACCAGTCATAGTCATTGCAGTCAAGCTTGTTAGGATCGGTTAGGTTATTACTAGTCTGTAGCTAGTGCTAGTCTGGAGACCTCGAGATGGGCGCAGAAGTGTGGGCAGGCATAACCAATGAGATGGACTGACAACCTGGTGAAAGTGGCAGCAAAAGACTGGATGCGAAATCCCCAAGACAGAAGTAAATGGCGTGCATTAGAACAGACCTACACGCAGCCTTGGGTGGCTATACCTAGGCTGAAGAATAATCTTATTACTGCCACTTCCAGAATCTTCATAAATAGATGTAGGTCGACGGCACACCAACAGTCCAACACCTTACAGGCATTACAAGCTTGGTTGTTAATAGTAGTTTATGTGACTGTCACATAATGAGGGTTATTAAAACACGAGCGAGATTTTAAAAAACGAGCCATGGCGAGTTTTTTAATAGCATTCGCGAGTGTTTTAATACCAAGTTATGTGCAGTCTCATACACTACTTTATCTACACTCATAATGAAATTTTTGAAACAAAATGGCGCAATTTCGACAAAAGTATCTTGACATTCAATCGTCTGCACTCAGTTGTGCGCGCGCAATTTTAGGTAAAATAGCACTTTTGGTACCACGAAAATGAAATTAGGTTTTTTATAGAGTCAACTTTTGACATTAAAAAAAAAACTTAAGTTTTGTTCCGTGAACACTTTAAAAAAAATAACTGTAGCATAAAGTGAAAAATCTGACCTTTAATGTAACTTTATATTACACTTTTTTTTTTTATTTTCTTTAAAGTTATGTATTGTTTAAAGCCTGTTAATATGTGTTTACCTTTGAATTCTTAATTTGAAGATTATGATATGAGTGTAGATAAAAATATTTTTGTGTTGGAGAAGAGAAAATTGTGATAACGATTATCACAATTTCTCTCTTAAAAATCTCTATTTTGTATAAGTATGTATATTAATATTCATATTCGCACCGACTGCCCGTCTCATTTTCCTACTTTCCGTTATAGGGTTGTCTGGAAGAAATTGCTTTTAGCAATAAGGCCGCCAATTGTACTGTGTATTTTTAAAATTTGTCATGTGCTCTAGTGTACAATAAAGAATATTCTTATCTTCTAGAATCTAGAATACTTTATCTTATCTTATGGCTGGATGGATGGAACGTATACGAGTAGCTACTGGCTGATTGTGAACAGTTGTGTATATTTTCAGAACGGTATATTAGTTACTAGAGTTACCACCTACGGCATTAAAATATATGGAACGGCTGATGTTTTTTTCGCGATTTCGAAGTTCTTCCAATAGTAAACGGTCTAATCGCGATTTTGCCTAATAAATAGTCATGATTAGACCCGTTTATATTAAACTATGTATGAATATCGCTAGTCATTAAAAATACTAGTAAAAGTTGTTCGTATTAACGAGTAGAACCCATCATTTTCGGAAGTGTTTGGAGTTTGAGTTACACCCTCCATAGTGAGCTTGAAGTAAGTATGGCATGCGACTAATTTCCAAACGCTTTCGAAGTAGTTCAAATCTTCCGTTTGATAAATTACTTTTAAACATAATAATTATTTAACTCTCACTGGTTTGGTGTCAGCTGTCAGCTGTGGCTGAGACAATAATTTTCTAGCCGCAAATTAGTCGTGGAGACTTCATACTGTCAGTGTAACTGAGCATAGAACAAATCAATGAATTCTTACTTGATACTTAAAAGATAAAAAGGACAACGTAAGCTTACTCGAGACATGGTAGAGTTTGCGAGAAAATATGAGACAGCTACCGACGTGATTTTGTATGGAATACAAAAGACATTTGACTATTATATGTATTCGTATGATACGGTTCAATATACATTCATGTAAACTTAACGCAAGTCAATAATGAGCATGAGGGCACTTTAAATTGCTAAGTCTCAAAAGATGGTATAGCTCTTTCTTTCCAATTTACCAGAATCGAAGTTTGATGATCTTAGTACAATGCTTGGTTCCCCTAATGCGAGCTCCAGATTTAACTCTATTGAGTAGGAAGCACTGCAGCCTGACGATAGTAATCTCGATACAGAAATCGTTGCGTCACTGCCGGCGGCGTCAGTGAAAATGTGATATGCTTGCTCACTGTGACCTTAATAGAATATTGACGAGGAATCAATCCGCGCTTACAGTGAGATTATTAAATGCATACAACGCTGCCGTGCTGTCTGTGGCGATGTCATTTAGCTAGTGCACCTGTGTATACCGCTCTCTTCGATACTAACTCCTATGCCGATCATTCAGACATCAAAATATTGGAGTTCCAAGTACTAGGGCGGATGAAGCACAAACATTTGAGCGTACTACTTTTTGAATGACTCAAATCCATCAAGAAATGACTAAGTTAGAGAAGTTTAAACTTAGGGTAAAGTATATGTACTTTGTACTTTACCCTAAAACCTCATTTTTACGTGCAAATAGAAACGTCGTATCATCTCCAGAATTCCAGTAATTTAGGTTTTTAGTTTTTAGGGTTCCGTACCTGAAAAGGAAAAAAACGGAACCCTTATAGTATCACTTTGTTGTCCGTCCGTCCGTCAGTCTGTCTGTCTGTCATGACCTTTTATCTCGGGAACGCGTCGAGGTATCGAGTTGAAATTAAAACCATATACTCAAGTCTACAATCCCTTGAAGCTGTAAAAAAATTAAACATCTAAGTTCACGTCAAAAAAGATACGGCTGTTTATACCGCAAAAAACATATATTTCGACACTCAAGGGAATCAAAATAAATTTATAGGGTACTTTCCGTTGACCTAAAACTATGAAATTATACATCTGTAATAAAATCTTAAAAAAATTGTCTTTGAAATAGGTACGGGAAAAGCCCGGAAAAAACTGCGAGACTCAATTCCTGAACTATTTATAATATGTAAGTAGGTACCTACAAAGTTGAACGGAGTGGGCGAGTCCGACTCGCACTTGTCCGGTTTTATTTTTTTCTGGAAGATTCTACCCAGTCGGCTGATAAGTATTCAACTACCAAAATATTGTCTCTTTTTTTACTATCGCGATGATTATTTTCCTTTCCAAATACAAGCAATTTCGTATTTTTTGTAGGTTTGTTCCACGTTAGAGCACAATATCTAGACACCTCGTCAAGTTACATTTACGTATATTGCATTTTGTTAGATGTTCAAATCCTGTGTTTTAATATATATCAATTTTTACCATCATAAATATATACCCCGGGAACGGTCCTAAGTGTAACCCGGAAAAAATTTTTTCGGGCGCAGTTACAATCGTATTCTAGCATTTTGGCACAGCACAATATTTGAATCGCGACAATATCACCTCCATAACGTTAAAAACGACTTGCGCACACATCAATTCACTGAGACAGACCGAGATGCTATGTACGTGGCAACCAAGCGCACGGTTTATCGGAACCTGTGACGTATCAAGCATAATACATATGCCATAATGTTATGGCGTCAGCTCGCGCCCCTTTTTCGAAACTGTGCACTAAAATCGCTGTAATTTCGTCATTTCTTATCCGATTTCGATATTTTTTTCACAGAATATAGTGTTTTTGATGTCTCTATTAAACTGCATACTTGGTTTAAACGTGAATGATCCTCATTGTTCTTTCTGTCGCTGAATCAATTTTTGATTAATTTTCTTGTAAGACTAGGAGTCTTGGATTGTGACGTAGAGCCATAAATTAGGATAATCGGTTATAGATGCCAACAATGATCGTACAATGCATTAAAAAACACATCATTTATATAAAAAAAATTGACAAACAAAGGGATTAAGGCATAGATATTTTGGAATCATAACCCTCATTTGACTCCGCAGTTGCGTAAAAACAATCACTTGTCTCTATGTTCGCGGTTAAATAGTATTTAGACAATGTAAACGTATAAGTTGTTGCATAAGGAGGTGACGCCTGTATTGGAATTTCTATCTTGACTTAGCTTCTAACATATCTTCGAAATTACGTAGTGTTTAATGAGTTCTCTTTTCGCATAGTGCTGCAAGAATACTCTCTCGCGGTAACTTAAATTCTAACTAATACCGCCCATTCGACACTCCGTAACTTTCATTTGCTAGCCAACCCGTTTGGGAAGCAATCGAAACTTCTGCGAACTAGGAAACCCTTGGTTGTCATTAGTCCTAGTAAATACACGGGCAGACCAAACATTACAGGCAAATAATAGCAGACAATTAACCAGTTGGACCAGTGCCAGCTCTTAGCCCGGAGATCTCCATGCGACGAGCAATTTGCGCTTCCGTACGTACGTAGGTACGACTCACTGCGCCATTTCTGCTAATTCATAAGCAATTACGGTTTTGTCACTCATTGCTTCAACACATTACTGGACTCTTTGAACATCAACATGCCTCTAAAGGTGCCCACCTTCTACAAATATTCCACAAAACACACCGCTTTCCATGCCCAAAATATTTTCGTTGCTAAGAAAAATAAAAACAACGTTGTGCATATTAAAACTGGTTGTTTGGACTATACGGCTAGGACATTTTTTTTATTGTTTATTTATTTATTTATTGTTTTGTGTAATTTTTCATGAAAAACACGAATATCTCGATCTTGAGTGATCTCGCTTAGGATAGGTATTTGTATATTGGGTATAATGAGCGTTTCGGTATTTTTCGATATTCCTTACGTATCGATAACCCCATTAGGTTTCACCGGACCAGTCTGAAACACCCTGTATGTATGGGAATGAAATAAAGTAATATTTCAGATATAATAAATGAATAAAAAGATTAAAGAAGATGTATCTTTGATAGGATTGATTCTATCACATGTCTGTTTTTATTGGCTCGTGTAAAATATCGTTAAGATCTTTTACATAAAAAACGTTTCCCGTTTACGTCTGCGATCGGTATCATCGATGTTACAAAAGATGAGTGTAGTGTACTATCTACAATTACAACGCGCAACAAATCGAAAGTAGGAGTAGTAAGTATCCAAATATTTACCTGCAAATAATTAAAGAAAGGTTTAAAATAATGAATTGAAATAAATAAACCATATTTATCTAACTCGTCTCGAAAGGAGTGTCCTTAATTGAGTTATTAGTGCGGCATTGTGGTAAAGAAAATTACAAGCAACGTTTGTGTATCCTGCTAATCGCACAAGACACTTTCATAATATGGACCTGATCACAGAACTGTGGACCTGACTTAAAAGTTCAGGATAATAAAAAATACCGTTAATTAGTTTGTATAGAAATATTAGGTCGGAGCAATCACGCCTTGTACGTAGTATTTTCACATTGTAGTGTTTTAGACTTCGGAGTAAAATGGAGGAAATCGACTTAAATGGTCAGCATAAGACAGATGGCACAGAAAACGCTTTTGGGCTGGTATAATTCAAGTTGCTCAATTGAAGTTAAATTTCAGGCTAAGAACCAAAAAAATATTATAATATACGCAAACGTCAATAACCTCAAATGCATTGTCATAACTCGAACACAAACCCAGTTGAAGCTAACGGAAAAGATAAGTTGGAAATTATTCATAAACGCAACATGGGCGGCGGCGGTAATGGTAGCGAGAAAACAATCTGTCAATGTTTCCCACCTTTGAAGTCCTATCTTTCATTCGATTCCTGCGCAAATTACCTAGTTACATTTAGAATGGGGCCTCTACTCCGTTACACTCTATTCTGTTTCATTCAATCGAATTCCAAATTCACCAACTAGAGCACAGAACACATAAGTAGGTATACCTAGAGCCTCCAACCTCGGCGCAAGATACCTACATTCTAATTGCTAAACATAGCAGTTATTAGTTAGTCACAATATTTCAAAAACATTGTGGCATCATCACACGTATTTAGAATATACTGTCAGTTTCGTTTATTCCTTACATCTCTCAATTAATTTGATCGATAGTGTAGGTATCCCAGAGGCGGCGATGTTGCTAACAAAGTAATCAATGTAATTACGCTTTAATTTAGTATCCGTAATCCATCGGGACCTGCAACGGTAGCCACAAGATTTATTAGAACAGTTACATATCCTTGGCCCGAACAAGCTACAGTTTGCATATCGAATCGAACATAGACCTGCCGATTCACAAAGTACTTACTAGAATATAATATGTGAGTGAATGAATGACGCTGTCTTAAATGACATGTAAAACGGTCGTCACGTAGGTACCTTTCAACACTAACAAATAGGATACTTATCTCTCCCTCTCCTGCTTTTTCTCTGTCTGATTGTAAAGATATATTACACACATTAAATTGCTATTCATGTTTAGCAGTTTCATTTTCAAAGGGCGTCTTTTATATCATCATAAGTGAAAGAAACGCATAAGAAAGATTAGAAATGTGGAGATAGAAAACCGATCCGACGTAGCACGTGCCGGTAGCCAAACAGTCTGTATTTGATTGCGAGTAAATTGGTAATCTCAATAGGGTATATTGGTCATGCGCGTCGTAATAGGCGAACAAACAGTACCCGGAGTGTTTGCCGACCAACGAAAGATGGACATCTGTCATGGACCATTAGTGCGAGAGGGGGAGAGGAACTTTTGTTGTGGGTTTTAGGTAACGTTTGAGTTCGTGCTTTGTTTTGCCTCTCTGAAATCCACAAACACTTTTTTTATTAAGAAATTGTTAGTTTTTCACCGAACACAAAAAATGTCTACTCATTGCAATATCTATTATACCAATACTACGCTTTCAAATAAGCGACTTATATTATTTACGCCAAGGGCTTGGGGATCAGTTACAAATATTTCTTAGAAAGACTCAGCAAGCTTAGCCGAAACGATTTCCCTCATTTCTCTGTCTAAAATGACACTCTCCTCATCGTTATTCGAACTGTCACGTTCTACGGGCTCGCGACATTAAATTCCTCCGCAAAATTGTCTTCACCTGTCTCATCATTACCTTCGAAGCGACACTAATCAGCGTCAATGCCATCGAATGACACCGCCTGGGTTTCCTTAATAAAAACCCTATAAAGCTGGGGGTCATAAAATTTATCGACGATTTAATATCAGAATTGGGAGTGCGCGGTCGTTGCACGGGCTATCGCCGTGACACCCAGTCAAAGTCCTATGCCGAGTTCACTTTACGCCCACCGGTTTCGCAGTAAGAAATGGATTCGTGTAAACACATTCATCCCAACCCGCCCCCAAGAACTAGATGTTCTTGATAGTAGAGTGGCCATGCAAAGATTCGATACCTACGTAAAGTTCGTATCATAGTGAACCTGTAGCGATTACAACGCGATCCTCCGGGACCTTTATTTTATGTTTAACTTTTTTGTTTGAGCGGAGATAGCGCATTGGTCTAACGCTGGCCTCACATTCAAGAGATCGTAGGTTCGAATCCCGGCGTGTACCAATGGCTTTGCTTTCTATGTTAGGTACATTCGTGAGTTTGTACCAGCATTATCACTCGCTGTCGGTGAATGGCAACATCGTGAGGAAACCCAAGTGTCGGAGGCTCACATACCTTATCGCTTGAAATCGCCTATCCGCAGTGGGCACGCGTGATTCTTACTCTCTTTCTGTCTTTGTAAAAAGGCCTGTGCCCTGCAGTGCAGCAGCCTAGAGGAGGCTGTTTATGTTACTTCACGCTGTTTATGACATTTCGTGTCAATTCAGTAATTTAAGTTATTTCCGACATGGTACTACAGTAAGTATCTGATACTCAACTATATCAACTCCTCAAAATAAAACCGCAGCATGAATAATTAAAAAAAATTTTTGTTAAGAAGTGAACTCGTTAAAATTGGAGTAAAGGCTTTACATTAGGTCTTTATTATTGTGGTTTACAATTTCGAAAGTGGTTTTGTGCAGTACTTTCCCTGTTATTGAGCCCATATTAAGCCTTGAAATGCGATACCCGTGTACAAAAATACCTTGGAAAAAGTGACTTGCACAACTTCCTATAGACCCTTACAGGAATGCATGTGGTTGCTGAGATCAGACACGTCGTCTATCTATGCACGTAGTAAATCTGTAAATGTTGTCTCTATCTGATATACCTGTCTCACTGTTTCTTTGTGCGTGCATCACGCAAAAACCACTGAACGGAATGAAGTAAAACTCACCAGAATTATAGCTTAGGTTCCCGTGTAACATATAGACTACATAACATCACGCTTAAGTCCATGGAAGGCTAAAGCTTCGGTCACACACAGCAACTAGTCGCTGCGAGTGCACTCGCCGCGAACACTAGACGCAGCGACAATTTGCTGCCTGCCTGTCATTCACAACGAGTTCCATACGAAAATTTCGACTGTCAGTGCGCATTCGAAGCGAGTCAAATACAACATGCTCAATTTTAGTCGCGACGACTTTAACTAGCGGTGTGTGAATCTACTCGCAGCGAATAGCCTGTCACACACAGCGAATACTCACGACGAGTAGGCACTCGTAACGATTAGTCGCTGTATGTGTTAGGTAATTGAACAGTGGTTTTACCACAATGACAGATAAATTTAAGCCGGGTTTTGACGGTCTTAGTACGCTCGGACCGTGTGCGTACAGTTTTAGTTGATAATGATGACGCACTCGGTCCGAGCGCACTGACCGTCGTCATAATCAACTAAAACTGTACGCACACGGTCACAGCGTACTAAGACCGTCAAAACTCGGCTTTAACCAGGTTATGAAAAACCAGTCAGTGTACGCACTACCAGTGGGAAATATATTTATCGGTCACCGTGGGAATCGCCATATTGAAATGTGCCTTAATTATTCCCCCGGGTTACACGGTGTGCAAAATTGTACCTATTTTTGAAAGTCTATTAATTGTTTCATCATTTCATTCAGCCACAAGAAGTCCACTGCTGGACATAGGCCTCCTCCATGGATTTCCAAAAAGACCGGTTGGAAGCGGCCTGCATCCAGCGTCTTCCTGCCACTTGAATGACGTCATCTGTCCATCTTGTGGCTGGTCGTCCCACGCTGCGCTTGCCGATATGTGGTCTCCATTCGAGAACTTTTCGGCTCCATCGGCCATCAGTTCTGCGTGCTATGTGCCCCGCCCACTGCCACTTCAACTTACTAATCCGCTGGGCTATGTCGACGACTTTCGTTCGTCTACGGATCTCATCATTTCTGATTCGATCTCGTAGAGAAATTCCGAGCATAGCCCTTTCCATAGCTCGTTGCGTGACCTTGAGCCTTCTTATGAGGCCCATAGTGAGAGACCACGTTTCAGTGCCATAAGTCATCACTGGTAACACACACTGGTTGTATAATTTTGTCTTGAGCGATTGAGGTATATTAGACGAAAAGACTTTTCTAAGTTTCCCGAAATAACTTACAAGAATTATAAAAATAAACTGCTAATGCAATGTAAGTAAAATTAGTACTGCGCATATTTAAAGGTGATAAAGGAACTGAATGAACTATTAAATTTATTATTTAGATTCAGAAGTGAAATGCGATACCCGTGTACAAAATTCAATATAACCAACATAACAACGCAAACTTAAAAAAATTACTACCGATAGTTGCGTAATAAGAAATAAAAACGTAATAAGATTATGATACAAAAACATTATCTCTTTAAGTATTATGTACCACCCACCACAAATAATAACAGTCTGTTAGCTTTTAGCTTTTAGAATATACCTCGGGCTCTAGAGTAGGCTTCGGTTTTCGCCGAAAGCACACGAGTGTAATACTACTTCCTGCTCTGTATAAAACTTTAGCATCATATTAGTTCCGATATTTCTATTACACGAATATATCCGATTCTATCCGAGGTATATTCTAAAAGCTAACAGACTGTAGTTTATATTTGCATACAAGATTAATCATTATTTCATTATTCCACTGCATCTTGTAGAAACCAATTTTAACTGCGAACGTGAACGACACCTCAACGTATAAACCTAAAAACACAAAATGGGCGACTAACTCCATCGCGCGCTCTATACCATCTGTTCTGTTTAGACGGCGTGTATTACACAAGCCGAGCCGCGCGCCTTTGATTCGTGTCAAAAAACCGACAAGCGAAGGATCGTATGAACGATGTCGCGCCGGGCGCTACACCACATTAAATAGTAGATTGTACAACAAGTGCATAAAACGCACCATTTTACTCGAGACGTTTATCCATCCGAGCGAGCTTGCGAGCGAGGATAGATATAAAGTCGAGTGTAAAATGGGTTTTATGGACGAGTTGTACACTCTACTTTTCACTTCGATTGACGACATTATTTATCGTTAATCAAAAAACAATTTTAAGTTGTAACACAAATATTACAATGAAAAAATAATTATGGTTCCCGCCACTTAACTTTTTTTTCTTTTTTTTTTCTGTAGGGACGTGACACCTGACTTAAGGTCGTTACATACTGCTCAGTTATAAAAACATTTTCTTTTTATAACTATGATAAGTTGTTGTTATGGCTTAAATACTATACTGATCTACTAAATTGAAAAATAAACAAATATAAAAAATAATAAATGAGACGAAATACAAATTATAAGTTTATTTCATGAAGTTTTATTGTGTACTTTGGCTGTTGGTATCTTTGCCTTGGTCTTAGAATACGAACGAAACGAAATAAAATAAAGAGGTTGTTGTATGAAGTTAAAGATGTTCGTGTGGCTGTTGCAGCGATTGCCTTGGTCTTCGACGAAGATTTTACTTTATGCTCTAGAGCATAAAAAGCGACTTTATGTCGCCTACGCACGACATAAAGACGAACTTTTAGAGCATGAGAAGTGAAAAATATATTATATGATTGTGCGTACCAATAATAATTATGTTTGGGTGGCTTAGTCTAATCTAATCTATCATTCTAGCCCGAAACACATCTTTCTGTTCTCGGCCATTCTTATCCAGCCGGTACCAGCAATTTGCCAATATGTATTGTGTCAATATTTCGCGAACAGATTTAAATTACACATCACTGTCTTACATTGAATATTCTATAACACCTGGAATGAGTTTAAGCGAGCGAGGGTAGAATAATATAATAGTAAATTTAATACAACCGCGAAAAGGTTTCAAGGGACGAAATTTGGAACGGAGATAGACCATGACCTTGATTAGGTTAGGGCACTTAGGGCCAATTTTTCAATAGTCAGATAAAACTTAAACTGGAGAATAAATTGCATGCTATCACTATCTAAATCATACGACAAGGCAGCGACAACATCAGTTTTATTCTCAAGTTAAGTTTTATCTGACTATTGAAAAATCCGGTCTTAATATTACATTAGATTAGAAAACACAATAAGCTTATTTGTACAAAGGCGAGCTTATTACCAATGGCTCTTTTCTTCCAGCTAACCTTTGTGTACAATAAAGAATATTCTATCTATCTATCTATCTAACCTTGGGTCATGTGGATAATGGAAGGTGGAGTGCCAGGAATGAGTTATTGCGATAAATTACATAGACCTAGAATACACACTATCTAATATACAAGTCACAGTGTTTGTTTTACCGATCTCCTCCGAAACGGCTTCACCAATTTGTATGAAATTTTTGTGTAGGTATAAGTATTTTTTAGGTCTGAGAATAAACCGTAGGCTAATTAATATGTCAAAACAACGTAAGGCCGGGCTGGCTAGTTTGTAATATTACTTTGGACCCTGGCAACTGAACTGATGGCAGTACCAATCATCTTGTAATTAGCTAGCCGAAGTAGTTACGGAGATGGCGGCGCACAGTAGGGTCGTTGTCTTCCCATCTAGCTTGATAAGGGTAAAAACCACTGATCTCAAGTTTTTCCCTAATAATTAATTTGCCTTCTAAAACTGTTTTAATACAAGTCCTAACTATGTCGCAATTCTGGACTAAGGCCTCCCTTAGACAGTTATAGTCCTCAGTCAAATATTTATAAATATTAAAGTTTTATTAAGTATATCAGTAAGTTTATTTTATGACCGATCGAACCAATGCTTTATTACTATTTCTTCCCTTTCTTTTATAAAGGGTCTGAGAGAATGCGAACTAGCTTTGTTCTCCAATAACTCGTGTACCTAATAGACCGTGTGAACAACTCTCGTCCCTATCGGGGACAAGTCGATTATCAATAGCTTGTCGACTTCGGAGTTCCCATGATACCGGCAGACTCTAGATGCTTATTACCAGGTAGGAAGGGTGACGTTAGTTTGGAGATTTCTGTCTAGTATCAAGTGAATAGTGTGTAGTGAATAGCTCGAGGTTTTCGCACTAGGACGTGACTTAGCGACTTGTCAGCTGTCGTGGTATCGTCTAATTACAATATGGCAATTGCTGAGAATTTTTCCATTATAAGTGAGACGGTGGTAGATAAGTGTAGGACCCGTTTGGAGTTTATTGATTTCGGCTCGGCAAGGACCGTCGAATTAACAAGCCTTGACTAAGTGTCGATGTAATTGTATACCTACACAGCTTTATGTCAGCTTGTTATTTTTTCGCGAATACAAGGAGGCGCCCGAAACGCGAGGAGGCATAAACGTATTTGGGATCCAATAATAAAACCAATTGACATGTTAGTTTATGTTGTTTTTTACAGCTAACTTTAAGGGAAATGTGATTAAATTGTAAAGAGACCAAATAAAAAGACGATGAAATTAATTTCGTGCGATAAATGTGTCTGCGACGATGTTTTTACGCCTGTATCTTAAATTGTCAAGAAGCTGTTCAGCTCCTGTATGTACAGTCGACAGGACATCAACCTTTTAGCATAATATTGTTATTATGTTATTATATAAGTATCTAGGTAAGTCAATATTCATATCTACAAGGACTACGCGTCACACAATATTCAATATTTTATTGTATCCAACAGATCCCTCCTCCTTTTGTAACTTTCCATCATAAGGCGAACTGGATGAAATCGCTACAAGCAAGAAGGTCGCCATTTGTACTTTATATCTTTGTAAAGGTTTTTGTCATGTACTCAAAGTCAAAGTAAAAAATTTTATTCACTGTAAAAACAAAATGGTTACTTATTGAACGTCAAAGCTGTTAGTTTCACAATTCATAGATTATGCGGAGAAAAAGCTAACAAAGAAACTCCATTTTTTTTCTTTTCAAAACAGGTTTGCTTAATTAACAGAGTTGTCAACTTAAAGTTACACTACACTGGATACAATCGTCACCGTTAACATTATTTAAATACCATTCATGTTTGTCAAATAATCCTAAATGTTATAATAGGCTTTTTCGCACAGAGTATGCTTAACCCATTTTTTAAACCGCGTCGGTAGTAACTCTAATATATCTTGAGGAATATTATTGTAGAACCGTATACAGTGCCCCATATGGGATGTATTAACTTTTGCGTCTAAAACGTGAAAATGACAATTTATGTTTGGTACCTACCTGGATGACCGAGCTTTGGTCGTTTTTTTTTGTTTACGTGAATTTTTGAAGTTATATTTAGATGCGATGAAAAAAAAGGAGTAAAAAGTAGACACTGAGCTCGAACCGGGGTTCTGATTTCGGGACCGCCCTACTTCCCACCTGAGCTATTACAACTAAGTAGATCGTGGCGAAATTTACATTCGTATTCTAATGATGACAGTATTGTAGCAGTGTTTCATTGCCGGAAAACACGGATAAAGCAACGTTTTCTAAAAATAGATAGATAGATAGGTGTTATTATCAGAAGAATGCTGTTTAATTTCGTCAATCCAAGTTTTTTATAATATTCTAATATATTAAAATCTCGTGTCACAGTGTTTGTTATCGAACTCATCCGCTGTTTATTCCTAGTATCAATATTATGATGGCTACCAGTATTTTAGAAATTGCTGATATTTTTTCTAACATACATAATATTTTCATAAATGTATTGACTTGTAACTGTTAAGATGTTAGTATCTTTAGAGAAATCTCTTAACGAGTCCCTACTAATAGCATGTAAATAAATCGGATCGCTCTCTTATCTAAGATGAAGAATGGAAGTAACTAAAATAAAAAAGCCTAGCAGTTGCATGCAACGTCAGTGAGCTCTCTAATTCTTTTGACTGCATATGCTGCAGAGCTAACCTTGAGTGCTAGTTTTACAATATGAGGACCCCATTGTAATTTTGAATCGATTGTGATGCTTAGAAATAAGTGTCTTCTACAAGTCGCTGGCTCACTATTACAAGGTTCTATGTTAATTTTAATGAACTTTAGTAAATGGACTTTAATATTTTTGACTTTAGTAAAATGTATTTTATAGTAGCCTTAAGCTTGTGTGATATTATTATATCGTAATTTAGGAGTATAAAATCCTTTCTAGGAACTAAAAAATGCATATTGACTTTTATAATTAAAATATTATCGAAATTAAAATAACATGGAACTTTGGGATAGAAAAAATATTTATTTATTTCTTTAAAAGCAGAAATTGGAACTTTGTTCCTCTGAAATAAGTCAAAGATTCAATTTTACTGCTTAGTTAAGTATTAAATTGTTTAGTCACATGAACTAGTTAGAGATAAATGATCATGACTTAATAACATTAAAAACAATATCTGTGAAATATCTTTATTATCATAAAAAAGCAAGCTTATTTAGCCAAAATCAAACCAAAAGTTAATTTTGTTATGCAATATTTAAAAAAGTTACAAGGTAAACTTATCTTTTGAATATTGCCTCATAGTACTCCGTGTCTACTGTAGGCATCCATCTATACATAGACCGTACTTTATCTATTTTAGTCCTGCATACAGAAATTTTTGACAGTTTTGGTACAGTCAAAAATTTTGTGTTTACATTCCTTCGGGTTTTCTGGGGTCTTATTAGCTACAGTGTATGATTCTGCAGTATGTGAGCATTTAAAACTCACTTTAAATTGTGACTTCGTAAATCGAAGCTGTGTCACTTTGGAAAAACAAACCAAAGAATATTTTAGCCCCAAGCAGACTTCTTGAAAATTAAAGAAGTCATTGCTACTCATTTGTATGATACGATAGGGTTTAGCTGAATTAACCTGTAATAATAATCTCATGAGAGATAAAATTGAATAACACTCAGCTTTTGACAGGATTTTAATATATTTTAGTTTTCAAGTTCGTATAACATAGAACCTTGTTACACAACAAATAAATAAAAACCAAAATGGAATGGTTCTATGTTCAACATAGAACTTAGTTATTTTATTCGTAAATTAAAAACAACATAGGACTATGTAAAATTTTATATTTTGTATTAAATGTGCTGCCATCTAGTGTTTCACCTTTGCAAAAGTATAGCTAATGACACATAGAACCGTGTAGCATTAATAATTTAAAAAGTGCTAAAATTGTAACATAGAACCTTGTAATAGTTAGCCAGCGAAGTTCTAGTTTTTCTTTTTCGAGTACAATGTTGTTCTCAACTAATGTTTGGTAAGGTAAACTTTATACGTTTTGGCTTCTTGGAATTTAGAAGCAGATTATTGCCCTGAACTAGTCTAATACATGCGAGAGAACATTATTTGCATCGTCAAGATTTTTAAAAACCTATTTTAGAAGCTAAAAATTCCACCCATGCCGGGACTTGAACCCACGACCTCTGGCTATCATCGCGGTATCATTCCGATGTAAAAACCTAACTGTAAAGCGGGTTATTCGGGGCTGCAAGTGATGTAAATTGCTTCGGCCAGATGTCGCTGCCTGTACGTACCTAATACAGAGAAGTTTGTAAAGAGGCTCGAAATTTTGCTGATGCCTGCACTTGCCCATTAGCTCAGTTGGAAGAGCGCTGGCACGGTTAGCCAGAGGTCGCGGGTTCAAGTCCCGGCATAGGTGGAATTTTTAGCCTCTAAAATAGGTTTTTTAAAATTGTCCTCAGCACGGGTTAGTGCAACAAAAATAATATAATAGTCAAGATTATTTGCTTGTCTCTTAATTTTCAAATGTGTGATATGTCATCTGCAAATAATGCTATCTCGGACATGTTTTGTACCATAAATGGCAAATAATTTACATATACAAGGAAAGGAAACGGCCCAAAATGTATCTTGTGGCATTCCCATTTTTTATTTGTGAACCTGTGGATTTTATATGATTAATGACGCTTTTTGAACCCTTACTTTTAAATATGATCACATCAGTTCTAATCTAAACCTTTTTCCTACACTCTGTAATGTTTTAGTTTTAATAAAAGTGTCTCATGGTCCACGCAATTGCCTTTGACAGGTCACAAAAACACCTATAGCATCTCTACGATCCTCTAATGCGCTATAAATATGTTTTACTAGCATGACTCCTATTCTATAACGTTTTTGTTTTTTAATGGTAGCCTCCCATTACAGGGCACAGGCCGTCTCAGAGAGAGAGAGAGAGAGAGTATGGGCTTAATTACCACGTGTGGCCACCGGGGATGTGCACTTTCAAGCACGACCTACAATAAATAATATTCTTTTGTGATCTTTACACGCGTGTAAACATGTATAAATTTTGGTCAGGCATGTACGGTTTAATAAAAAAATAATAAATAATAGAACATGATTGAAGAAAATCGGTCTCAGACTCGAAGATCGGGTGCCCAATGTCGTCATTCGTCGCAGGACAAAGGTCGACGACATTGGCGAAAGCGTCTCGAGATTGAAGTGGAAATGGGCGGGACACCTGGCGAGGCGGGAAGACGGCAGGTGGATCAGGGCAAACACAGAGTGGCGGCCGAGAATAGGACGACGGTCAGTGGGCAGACCAGCAGCCCGATGGTCGGACGATATGATCGAGTCCGCGGAGGGTCCGTGGATGCGGATGGCAAGGAACCGTGAGAGACGGCATTTGGGGGCAATGGCCTATACCCAGCAGTGGGCAACGATGGGCTGATGATAATGATGAAGAAAATGGCAGGAGACCGAGAGGGTCAGCGTGACAGGGAAGACGCCTATGCCCAGCAGTGGGTTCTGTTCTCGGTCTGGATAGATATATAAATGTAAAGTAGACTATATAGGCCGCTGTCTGGACTTTCAGGTTAAGAAATATCTGTGTATTTTCCTTTTTTATGTACTTACAATAAAGTGTTCTCTATCTACCTATGTTGTGTAAAAAATAAAAAATAAATATTAATCCAACGAAAAAATTAACTGTGAAAGCGAAAAATTAATTAAAATGTTGAGTCAATAACTAAGGTCCTCTGTAAATAAGTAGGTAACTGATTTTGAGTCGGCAACGAGGCAACGAACAACATTTTTTGTTGTATACTATATTGCCCCTTATTTGGGGAGAGGGTCACCCTAAAGACTGTCTTTTTTAGAGTTCCGTAGTCCGTCTGTCTGTCTGTCTGTACGCGGCCTAGCGCAAATACCGGTAGTACTAGAAAGTGTAATTTGGTATGTGTATACATATTTATCACGCCGACAAAGTTAAAGAATAAAATGTTGGAAAAAAAAAATTTTCTGTATCTCCCCTAACATGAAAAGGGGGGATTTTTTATCGTCGGGGCATCGTTGGATTGGTCGTTGAAAAATACTGTGGGTGTAGCAAGACCATTTTTTGATTTAAAGTTCCGTTTGCGAAATATTAAGCTTTAAAGCGCAAATTTTTGTCTGAGTAAGGCGTCCCTCCCCTCTCCTGGCTAAAGGGTTGATTGTACGTGAAAAAAATTAGGGTATCACGGCTAAGAGCTTTACTCGTTAGCGAGTGATAGGCAACTATGTTATAAAAGTAAAATTTCGTACAAAATCCGTTGAAAATGACTTCGATGAAGTTGTTAGTTCGGTAAAGCAGATAAAAAAACCCTCTTTCCACGGAACTTGGCCGTTTTTTTTTTCAATTTTAAATAGAACATCTTTGGTGTATTCAATGAAAACGATCAACGAAATCTGACTACACGTGAGTGGTCATAAAATGTATCTAGAGAACCTCCTGATTTTCGGCGGTAAGACTAACACCAATAAACTAAACGTAGTATTTTTAGTGACTTGCGATGCTCATACATAGTAATATAATAAACGGGTCTAACCGCCATGATTTATTTTTAAAATGTAATTACCTTTAATTCCCGACGTGAGAAACTGAACATGAGTCGGTACCTACATGTATAACTTAATTTGTTGAGCTTGATTTTTCCAATTGATTCCATTGTCTGTATTATGTTCATCAATGGCTTCCACTTCAAACACTTGAAGTAACACGATAACAATTTTTTTTGCAAGCTGGCTCTTTTTGGGTATTTGGTGGGCACTTACTTAAACTAATAACAGTTTTGTACTTTGATTGACAGGCGAATCAAGTTTGTAATCAATGAAGAATACCATCTTTTAATTACACAGGTGTGATCCCCGGTAACGTTCACTGAATGATACTGATTAAACTTCACTTATCGCCATCAATCAAATCTTCGAAGAACTTGACTCTTTGCTTGGCTTTGAGCATTGTGGAGAGAGTAAGCGGGAGCGATAACGTGGCGAATATACTGGCCACCACAGTTGGTTCTGTGCTGGCCACTACAAATAATGTCCCATTTTACGCGCTCGCTCTAGTCGTTAAAAAGGAAAAAAATATTTTTCTCGTTTTAGGTCTTTAAAAACCCGAAAAAATACTTTTCCTGAAATACGTCAATAGGGACCGGTTTCTGAATTGAGTATTTCACTGAGTAAATACTTAAGTAACGTCTTGTTACGCTCTTTTTTGACAAATTCGAAGACACAGCACTACAGTTAACTAATTACTTAGCGAAATTCTCAATTCAGAAACTGGCCCTTAGAGTTTGTATTTTACAAATTTTTTTAATATTTTTTTGAAAAACCGGTGCTTAAACTTTTACCAAACAGGCTGTGGTGTCTGCCAATATGTGTCTTTTTAATTTTTTTGCTTTTACTTAAAATTATGTGCATTTTATTAAATAAATGAAACCCCGTAAATTACATTAAAAAAACATTACAAAATTCACCTACAACAAAAGTCGTTGTAAATGACAAACTAACCACCGGTCTTTGCATTGTAAACACGAAGTATTTATAATGCAAAAACCGGCGGTAAGTGACGTGTTTCATTAATTGCACACTAAAAAAATAAGAAACTACATTATAAGGCTTTTGCTGTTTTGCAGTATTTTGAGTTTTCTGCATTTAATAACTTCAGAACATTAATTTTTCACCTTTGGTGTATCTTTACTTGTTGACTTTAAATATAAAAGAAAAACCAGACTGATAAAAGTCTTAAAGAAGACCCAAAAGAGTCTCTTTAATTTGAAACTTCAGCAGGCAGGACCTAGCGTTGAATATCTTGTAAGCTACGAATAAAAAAACCAGCCAAGTGCATGCCAGGCCAGGCGCAGTAGGGTTCCGTAGAAAGAGGGGATTCTATCTGCTTTACAGAACTAACAACTTCATCAAAGAAATTTTTTATGGAGTTTGTACGAAGTTTTCGTTTTATAAAGTTGTTCGCCTATTACACGTTAACTCACGCTACGGTTAAACCCACGCTATGGTGTAGGTGTCCACTATGATGTAAATAAATGCATCCCTTATTTAGGTGAAGGGGGTACCATAAATTTTTTTTTTGTTTTTTTTTTGTACCGTTTTCGGTGTGATTAATATTTTGGCTACTCCGCGGACAGACAGACAGACCGATGGACATGGCGAAACTATAAGGGTTCCTTGTCGACTACGGAACCCTAAAAACCATAGAAGAATTTGTTCCTACAAAATTAACTATCAAACGGACGGACGGACATGTGACTTCATAATCAGTAACAAATACAAAATATCTTTGTTGAGAAAAATACAATTTGCCAGTGTGAAATTTGAAACCCTTGCTCCCAAACTAGGATTACCTGTGCGTCAGGAGCAAGTGACTTCCCTTAAATTTGTGTACAGTGCAATGCAAATTAGTGCAAAATAATGGAGACAAATCAAGATAAACTAGATATACAAAAAGAACCAACAAAATCAAAACCAAGTAGTTCAGTAGGATATTATAAGGTAACAATAGGTTATTTTGAAGTTTCGAAGGTTAAGTTTTTAAGGTAAAAATAACTAACTTTAATTTGTATGCAGCCTCGCCACTAATTATAGCTCTTTTGTCAAAATCAGTCCAACTGTCATACTAATACGCTCAAAAAACATAAGCTTCCTCAGCTTTCGCAGTTGAGTAAGAGATAGGATGAGATGTCTTGTTATATGTTTTGTGTGCAATAAAGTATAATAATATAACATATAATATTCTTTTAAGCCTAGATATGTAAGCCTTTTAATGTATTTGGTTTTTTGGTGTGTACAATAAAAAGTTCTAATCTAATCTTATATTTTTTTACTCATCAAACTCAGAGTACATTTTTAACATAACATAGATACAGGGTTTACACTTCAATAGTGAATGCCTTATTTCTAAACTAGGCTATAGAGTTATATAGAAAGATTCTCTACAACAGCTACAAGAGCTTGTAAAGAGAATCACAATAGCTTCATTTTGTTAAAAATAAGTCAAGAAGTCGCATTTTCCGCTAACGTTGCCGCTTCTGCGTTTAACTATCTACATGAGCGTTACAGTTACACGTGGCTGCAATATGAAGTTGTTTCCAAGTAAAGTTCTTACTAGACTGGTTTTTTTTTGTTCAAAGTTATCTTATTTGAACTTTTATAAGCCTTGTACAGTGAGAAGACAGTCTTTTGTCGAAAAACATTGTGGACAATGACCATCGTTAGCTATTATGGCCAGCCCAGTGGTTTGGCCCGTTGACCTCTTCTCTAAAGGATTTAGTGGAATTTCCTTGATATGTAAAGCTACTACAATATTTTGAAATGCATCCCGGATGCGAAGCACAGATTTAGTCTTTTAGCTTTAAGACGATTTGCCAAAGGATTTTCTTGAGTACATTTGAGTATTAGCAGCAATTACTTACACATTTTTAGCCCTGTGCTAATGTGGACCACACCCATTTACTCCGGTCGAAAAATGGTCTCCTTCCGCTTTTTAAACTTTATTTGTGTTATTTTAAATCTTATTTGCTTCTCCTTAAACATATTTAAATTTAGGTTTACTCTTGTTATTCTACGCGAACATTGTCGATCGCAGCGATGTTCTTTGGGTACCGGTTTGTCCCTAGATTTTTATCCCAAACAATAAACTGGAGTCCGAGTCGAGTGCCCGTGACGGATTTATTGTTTCGATCGATACTTATGCGCGTACGCTACTAGATCGACGACGATGCGATCTTTAAACGTATGGTATGTACAATCGCTTACAAAAGTTTAAGTGTATGCCAGTTTTATTTGTAACGTGCAGCGTTACAAATAAAACTGGCATAAACTTAAACAACTTAAACACGTTATCTTAAAACGTGTTTAAGTTTGAAATAAGAATGTTTTCTGTATAGAATTGAGTTCTAAGTTCACACTATAACTCGATGTAACTTTATGCCACGTTTATTTGTATGGCCGTTTGAAGTACCACATATTAGGTATTTTTGTATAAAATCTTGCTGTGGAATTTTCATATTTTTTGTTTAATGTACGTATTGTTTTGAAAGTCCGAGTGATCCCTTCACCCACCTGGTGTGAGCGTGCCACTGGACGCTGTATAAATCATCTCTTTACGTACATGCAAAGGCCAAAGTCTTTTTTCATTGAAGTCACATAAGTTCAATTAGTTTTATAGAGGATTGTACAGTGGGAAAATCTTATCCGTCGAGTAAAGTTTTCAGGAAACCTTTGAAGAGTATCCCGCAGCCTGATAGGGCTTTTTATGGCACTGTTAACTTTCGGATTGGCATTGTGATGATGTCATGCCTGTTCAAGGCTAGGCTAGTAGCCATTTTACGCAGCAGAGATAGTAATACTTTTACGCAATTACTCGTCTAATTACTCTATCAAAGGTAGTGATTACCGCATTTAGTTGTAGCAGGTTGAAGGTACTTTCTTATTCCCATTTTCAAGTAATCTTGTCCTCGATCCTATGGACTACTTATTTGTTCCATGCAGGTAGTGTAAACAATTCGTACAAGCATTACGTTAAGTTATACTTCTTTATATTAAAGAGAATTGTATTGTAATGACATTGTATTCGTTATCAAGAATGAAACGTTTTTGTCTGCCTAGTATGTACTTATAAGATAAATTGCGGTCGTAGCGGAGCGGTAGAATGCCGGCTTCTCATTCGGGAGTGGTCCGAGTGGTTGTGGGTTCAAATCCCGGCATGCATCAATGACATTGTTTTCTAAGTTACGTACATTTGTGAAGTTATAGTAGCAATACCCCTCGCTATCGGTGAAGGAAAACATCGCAAGGAAACCCTAGTTTCTGAGGTATTTACATACCTTAGCGCTTGCTACGTACAATACGTGGCAAGCGCCCAACTATAAGCGCGAAATCTCAGGTCTAACTAACTAAAGATAAATTTATAGATTTTAACTTTGAAAGACTATCATTGCAGTTGATCAACTGGGCAATTCTGACCATGCAGTTTTCTGGCTCCAAAGTGACAGTTTCTCATGCTTAACGTTTACCATTACAAATATATTGGACCGTTTTCGCAAGTAATTTTATAATAAAAGCAAATAACGCAGATTTTATTTATGTTTATTCACAGAGTTGATGGGTGTTGTTTATTTTTATGTCACTTTGATATGATAACGTCATGCAAACATAAAGTTCTCACGTTGTTTGCAAAAATCACTTGAAAGCGTGTGACCATATCGTAAAAGTGCCGAAATTACTGATAAAAACACGAACTTGTGAACCCATTGTAGTAAACATGTGAAAGATATTATTGACAATTGATAAGTCCCGTAAAAGCAAATTATGAAGCGCGCTAAATTATACCCGGCGCGAAGCGGGGTTCGAGGTTTCAATCGATTTGTAATATAAAGTATGCGTATAATGATCGGACCAGGAGAGACAAACGTGTGTACAACATAACTGTATAAATAGACTTTCTTATCGGTAGGTAATAACAAACAAATTGCAGTGAATTAAGCCACTGTCGTGGCATTACAGCCCGGAGCTGGCTACCATATAAGAAGCCTCAGTTAGAACGAGCGGTATAGAACTTATTATTAGGATGTCTACATTGAAATCCCCGCATAGTGTTTTACCAATAATTATTTTTTCTCAATATTAAATTGTTATGTTGTGTGAGTCATTTTATTACATCAATTATAGGAATTGAAAGAGTTGGTAGCAAACACGCTATGTGCCAATCAAAAGGCTCTTTGTTGGCTGCCACTGATAAACCATAATTTTTTATGAAGGTAAAAACATAAATGTTAACTCTGTTAAATACATCCATCATCCTATTGAGTCCACTTATTCATATTTGCTACTTTGATTTGGGTATTATCCAGCAAATTTAAGTACTGTTGCGTTATTCAAAGACTACCGCAGAGGTAGACAACAATAAACATAAACATTTACATACAGGCACATACAGGCACATACATTGCTTCTGACCCCATACTAGGATACCCTGTGTCGTGGGAACCAGAAACAACGACATCTTAAACATGTAAACATCCAAGACCTGGGGGTTTTTTTTTTGTCCCCAGCCGGGATTCGAACCCGGGACCTCTCGCATGGTATGCAGATGCACTACCGCTGCGCCACGAGGTCGTCTTAATAAGAACCATACATCCAAAATATCCCCAGGACTGTCATACATGGCTTACTCATAACTCCCAGGCCACCACGGTTGCCTATTCCTGGCCACAGGATCGTAAGTGATAGATCGAGCAGAGAGATTGATATCGATCTAATCATTCCGCTCTTGATCTTAATGCCGCGCTCGTAGTAACGGTTGTATTGGTTGCGTATTAGCAATATCGCTTTTGGAGTTGATTTAACTGCCTGGTATTAATTAACACTCAAAGAAAGCTTACGTTTTTCAGAACATAGACAATTTTTTTTATCACAAGCCATAACAGGCTTTAAGTATTCTTTTTTTAACGTTTTTTGATGTGCAATAAAGTGTAACAAGCAAACAAACATATCTATTCTACAATAAGTGGTATAGTTTTAGCAACAAAAACACAAACCTTTTCAAAGATAATCAGACCAGAATTCCAAAAGCTATGTTCAATGTTTAGCTGATATAGTTCATATTTTTTGTATTGTTGTTGGTATCAAGACTGAATAATTATTTTACCGGTACTTATTATTCTATCTGAATTGAAAAATAATGTTATTTAGAAATCATACGCACTGTAAAATCTACAAGGTTACGGTATCAACGATGTAGAGATGCGTAAGTATGCCTCCGTGTCGCATACGCGTGCGTGCGTACTGTCCATGTCCTATCAGTTCGATTCCTGGCACGGGAACATAATTTTATTTAGATTACCCCACGCTTCGTGCCTTGACGTGACATCATCGGATGGGCCTTGCTGTGATATTCTTGGTGCTGGTTCTGACATCTGTAGTATGTTGGAGGACACTATCGCATAGAAAATATCGTACAGTTGGTTTCTCTTAAGAGACTGATGTTGCTCATTATAGTATAAGATTTTTTGGCACAATCATTGGCGTACCTACATTGTTTTGTTGTTTTTAAAATTCTTTTTGTGTAGCTGGAGAAGAAAAAAAATGTACTCAATTGTAATTAAGTTGTGTTTGTGAAATATTGCCTCGATAACTAAGCGTAATTTCCCAAGTGACAGGAATAGGCGTTGTTGATGTTTTAATGTAATACCCGAATAATTATGGTTAAGTTGCTGTTCGTCCAATTTCCTTTTGGGTTATTGCTCTCAAGCATTTACTCGACTTTTGTCGAATCGGTGTCAAGAGTAATCGACTAAACGTTAATCGATTCAAATGATCGAAGCAGTAACTCCGAGTCGGTATTTGCCAAATTGCTCTCGAATAAAGAAAACTATTCCAAATCACTCGGATTAATAAGAAGTTTTGGAGCACTTTAGCGACGCTGCGTCGAAATTGTAATTGCTGGCCACAAAAGAAATAATGGCAAAACTGTAAGCAAAGAATAATCTCATTCATCTCATTCAAAATACAGGCATTCATAGATGAAATAACCAAACAGGGAAATACGTTTGATGGGTTATTGTACTCGTAGCGTTAGACTCAGAGGAACAAGTACTATTGGTTTTATAAACTGCCATTTTGATTTCTTAACGTGCACCCAGTAGCCTTTTATTTCGCAGAACCAACTAAACAGTTAGTTTATCAGTAGGGTAGGTACAGTCGACAGACAGCACATCTACCTTCATAGTTTATCAATAAGGTCACTCTTTACAACTAGTCAAATATCACAGCCACAAAGGTTTTGTCAAATATTAAAACTATAAGTTATACATCCGAAACAAAAAAAAAAATACAGAACTAAAAAAACATGCACATACAATATAAAATCAGTCAATTAAACCGCCCCGGGACATATCCGACACAAAGGTGCCCATAACGCTGGCAGCGTTACCGCGCTGCATATCAAGGGAGATCCTTTGCATCAAAATAAAAAAAAAAATCAAAAATATTTATTACCATAGCAAAATTTTTACATGAACGGTACACATACGCCCCAGAGCGGTAATCCAAGCCACGGTTCTTCAGACGACGCCCTACTAAAGAGATAGGGCAAGAAAGGCTTTCCGCTGAAAACCCCAGACCCCAGTAGTTTATAAACCTTTACATATTTTATTTGTATGTTTGACTAATAATTAAAGTCAACTTTTTCCACTTTTGGTTTGCAAAATCCCCAATATTTGGGATTAGATACCCCATATCTTTCGAAGATACTTACATATTTCGAAGATAAACAATCCCAAATCGATCTTATCGTAGTAATATCGTAGAAATAACATCGGCTGGACCGCGGCCTATATTATATGATGTACTCGTACCTACCCAAAGCACTATTATTAACCAGCCTCCTTTCCCTCATTATTATAATTTGAGGGCTTATTATTCACAGCTCCGAGATATAGATGCCCAAAAATGGCTGCGAAATGCATAAACAATGCGAGGTGGCTGGAAATAAACGAGGTGTTAACTTTTAAACAACAAAGTTCTGCAACCATTTCACACGTGTTGCCAGTTTAATAGAATCTAATCGCTAACACAACGGATTAAGACTGGTGGGGTTGGGAATAGGCGTGAGATTTTACGTTGGTCGGTTAGTGGTTCGCTAGAATTATAGCCCTACTCTGGAGCTTAATTGGAACAGGGACGACATTTTCGCTGTACGCACTTTGTCCCAACACCTGTCTTGGGTTGAGTAGTTTATTTACAATGTGTCCGGCAGATAGACTGTTTATGTCAGTGGTAATAATTGGATGATTGTGTTATCAAGAACCTAAATACGTAGGTAATTGTTCACTAGCACACAATTTGTCATGAAAAAATATATAAAAAATATTTGATATATAAGAACTTGCCAAGTTCCTTGTCTTCCCGGAATTAGCAGTGTTATAATAAATAAGGAAAAATTGTTTAGTTATTAAATCTACAGACCAAACTAGGCAAGTTTTTAGAAGATGTGGAACAGTTTTACAATGAAAACTGAATAGTGAAGATGTTGAATAGATTTCCTCTAGAAACTAATTCTAATTGCCTGTACGTAATGTACAGGTTGTAAAGAGGCTCGAAATTTCACTGATGCCTGCACTTGCCCATTAGCTCAGCTAAGAGAGCGCTGGCACGGTTTGCCAGAGGTCGCGGGTTCAAGTCCCAGCATGGGTGGAATTTTTTGCCTCTAAATTGTCAGCACGGGTTAGTGCAACAAAAAGAATATAATTGAATAAATAGGAGTTTACTTACTTATAAAGTTTTTCTGTAATAATTACGGTTTAGGCACTTAAAACGCCGCGCCGTCTCAAATTTTGATCCTGTATAACTTGGTCACCCTGCATAGGTTAAACAGTTTCCGTTATTTTTTATCGGTCTTCAAATGTGTAATGAATTGCTAATAACTTAATAAATATTATTTATTGTCGCTATGAAAGTAAAAAGTGTTGTTAAATTTTTTTTTTTCAAAATCTGTAGCTGCAAATATACATAACTTTATTAATTAGGGTAGAAGACCTTCTAACAAAATTTTCGCCCAAATTGCGACCCTGTATAACACGCTGTATACTTTTCGTGATTTTCGATTTTTTCCGTTACTTTCTCAATAAACATTATTTGCATTCCAAATTTCAAATGTCCAGTTCATTTAGAAGTACCCTAGACTTTTGATGATCCATCAGTGAGTCAGTCAGTGAAAATTGCAATTTTTGGACCCCCCACATCTTCTAAACTAGAATAGCTGGAAGTATGAAATTTAGAGTAATATTGCAATTTGGTAACTTTAATCCCTCCGCAATTTTCAGTCATGTGACAAAACTGGCTTCAAAGATAGAGGGATTTCGAAAAGTGCTCGAATCGCTTCTCGTGTAAATATACATATACACAGCGCGGACCGGTCGAGAAATTGGCCTGGCGCACTCAGTGCGCCTAAATCCCAAGACGATACTTAGCATTTCGTAGTTATAGCCTAATGCGGAAATAGTACATTACTGCAGCGGCCAGCAAAAGAGGCATTGATGGACGAACGTGGAAATGTGGGCCGAGGCGAAGCCGAGGCACACATACGTGAGTCCATCAATGCTTAGTTGTGGCCAAGGCTTGTATATAATTTTTCTCAAATAATGCGCGGAAATTAAAACGAAGTAATACTAAGGCAGAACATTTTATTTGAAAAATTCAATAAACTTTCAAAATCAGATGAACCACGAAAGAACAACAATAATTTTTGCCGCGTTAAAGTGTTCTTTTTTTTCAATAGGTATATCGCAAGCCAGTTCGAAATTTAAATAAAACCTCTGATAAGTTACCTCCTTGGTTGTCATTGTTCGGAGTAAAGGATCGTTTCATTTTTAAATAACACGACAGATATGAGTTTAGTATATAATTTATTTGGCCGCAAAACACGACAGTTATGATTTTTCATAAAACTTTTTCCGGCCGCTGCTCGCGTGTAATTGGCCAGTACAGCAATGTCGATTTATCTCGAAAAAGGTTGTCGAAATAATGCTCAAATTTCCAAGCATGTTTGAGAAAAGTAATTAATAATATATAAGTAAGAAGTTTAAAAAACTTAACAGAAAGATCATTATTATTTCTGCCATAAACTTTTAAAAGTTGCAATTTTTTTTTGCACAGCTTCTCTTTTTATAATTGTGACTAACGACGCCTGATAAATCTACATTTAAAAAAAATATACGTCCAACGAAACTCGTAACTTGTAAACTCGTTGACTTAAGCAAATTATACTGCTCTAAGCGGCAATGTGACATCCGCCAACACCAGTAACATACAACGTGTTATTGAATTAGCGCAAACACTGAAAGCCGTTTCTTCAATGCCGATAATGAACCTACTTCCAATGAGTAGTATTTGTTACGCTCTTAACAAATACTACCCATCCCACAACTTTTGGAAATAAGTGACCGAAACAATAATCTAATTAAAGTAATACCTACCACACAAAACAGCGTTCATGGGCAAGTTTCTTCGGAATGGTCTCAATTTTTTCTACCAAATCGCCAAATACTGTCCGAGATATCGACAATTTACCTTGCTTTAGGCGCAAATTATTTAGCTGGCTTGTGACAAAAAACTATTATAAGGTAGTGGAATTCTTGAATGAACATACATTTTGACGCCCGATTGTACCTATATTTGTACATATATTAATTTTTAATGTATGATGTAAATGTAATAATAAATTAAATATGTAGCTGACCATTTTTTGGCACGCTTAATCGGTAAAAATGAATTAAAACCAAAATTAAGATTGAAAGATAAAAAGCCTTAATATTCTCAATTTTACTTTTCATACAAACTCGATGCGGACAATTTGCGTGCGTAACCCGACAGCCCGTAAACCATTACGCGCATGCACTTTACCGATACCTTTGCAATGAATAGATATAAAGATTGACCAGCTATCGACCACTTAAAAGAAAGTATAATTGTAATCGCACACATTCACCTACAAAAGATCGTACGTAACTAATTACGTATCGCTTAATTCTGTAATTGAAGAAGTCTCCGACCATTAAAATAATAGGTAGACACGTCTAGACGAGGCCGTAGACAAAAATGATAAATCTTGTTTCGCCCATTCTGATTCAAGGCCCAGGACAGAGCCAAGATTTGTTGAGGCTTCGGAAATAAAAAGAAAGTTGTGGCTTCACGAGTCCTTGAACTAAAATTGCCCGTTTCTTCCTGCTTTACCGTCCGTTAGATTATATTATATGCGCATGTAGCCACAGAGTGTATCAAGCACGGTGTAATTTATTGAGGAATTGCTGAAGGCAAGGCAGCTTTTCGTCCTCTGATCTGATACACTCGACGTCGATATGCTTTTACTGTGTTTAAATTCGAGTCCAATTTGGATCAAAATGTGTTTCTTGGTTTTTCATTCTTTTATGCGACATGGATCGACGTGTTTGCATACAGATAGCTTATGAACCGTAGATTGATTCGCGTATACTTTTTTAATGGTTTTTTTAAGTATGAATTCAATGTTAGGATTTATAAGCAAGATTCAGATAGAAAGAAGTACAAAGCAACCGAAACCAATTAAAATAATTTAAATATTATTGACATAATATCAAACTTACACACTCCAAAGCAAACAGACGTCACCAAATAATAAAAGGTGCCCATTTGATGAATCAAAATTATATTTTCCAAGTGGTAACCGACCGGAAATCTTACTTTTGAAGTTCATTCGAATAGATAAGTATCACATATCAGTTGTTTTACAATATCAACATCTCTACTACAACTTTTCCAAATCTCGAGATATGTAACAACTAAAGAAAAACAAAACGCTACTTACGTAGTCGTCACACCAGCTGTGGTGTTAGTTACATGGTCTTATTATAATAATTGTCCGACAGTTCAGAAATTCGTTTTAGTTGCTACTTCGGAACACCCAAGTTTAAATATTTTCGACACATCCATACGGTAATTGTGGATAATAATAGCATAAAGGAGTCTATTATTATCAAGCATCTAGCAAAATTCAAAAGTTGCTTACAAAACCTCGGAAATGAAGCACGACGAGAAGATAGAGTCCTTTCTTTTTCAATAGTAATTTATCTGCCATAATTGGAATTCTGAGACTATATACCGAGAGACCTATAATTCTAATATATAAAAATCTCGTGACACAGTGTTTGATATCGAACTCCTCCGAAACGGCTGCACCAATTTTTATGATTTTTTTGTGTATATTTGGTAGGTCTGAGAATAGATCGTAGGTTAATTAATATGGCAAAACAATGTTTGCCGAGTCAGCTAGTAAAACATAAAATTAAAATCTGATTTCATATCGGACGAGGAGGCATGATTTCCACAATAAAATTCACATGCGTAGCCAAAAATTTCATAGACGTTGATTGCAATGAAAATTCGTTTATTCAGTTAACTCATTTTCTTTGTGGACTATATGTGACTGCTCAGCATCCTTTACATCTTGGACTTTGGAATACATTAACGGAAAGATATAGAGTTGGAATCAGATTGTCAGTGTAAAAGTGCGATGTGTTATCGACTGTACCTACCTCTTACTCTGACCATTCTCAATCAATTATTCAATGAGAGAATGACCCATGTGTAATTCAAAGGATGCTCGGCTCTACAAACTATTTACCAAGGCAACTCGATTATCTACGACGCGCGAAAGGACAAAAACTTAATCGAATATCTACACTCACTGCTAGTATCATTAGTCCTTCTTAACCTAGCATCAAGTGATTGCATGCTAATGTGGTATATAGGACTTTTGTCGATAAATGGTCTCAACGCCTGCGTGCTTTGAAAGTTTGAAGACTTTAGTGTTACCTAACAGCCGAATTCTTAATTAGGAGTTTAACTGAGTAGGTACTTATGAGTTATAAAAATAACGTCAACACAACATATAATCAGAGACCGCCAAAGATAGCGTGATGGCGAAAAGACCTGTACCCAGCAATGGCCAGAGGTGGGCCGATGATGATGATGATAATGGCTTAGTTCAGAAAATGGCGGTATGATTATAAAAACCTCTGGCCCAGAATATCACGACACGATATCATGTGCGCGCCTCGAAGGCATTTCGCGGTTTCTTTTCCTTAGTTTTTGGATGGAAATTGAAAAGACTTGCGAATTACTGTGACAAGCTTGCTGATTCTTGCCCAGTGTGCGTCAGCGTTTAGGGCTCGTTGCACCCGCTCACACAGGCAAAGCTGACTTCTTGACACAACTCTTATACGGAGGCGTCATTAGGATATCTCGTGCCATTATCACTGATTGATGTCCAGTGAGAGACGAGTACGTCTTGTTGAGTTTCGCGGAGGCGGTGTCTTGTTTATAGGGGCTTTGTCGATTGATTGCTCTGTCTACTATTGCTTACAAACTAAGAGTGACGTGTGACTCGCGTTATCGGCATCAATGCCGGAGCTTCATTCGGTTTCTGGATGCTAGATGTGGTGATTACGTCTAGTTCACTACTTTATTCTCGTGAGGAAACTCAGATATGCAGTTTTTTCGAAACTTCTTAGTTCCATCTAACAGGTCTTCAAACTTATGCTAGATTCACGTACCCCGTAGTGTTTGTGATTTAGTCAAGTGCCTTTTAAAACACCATAAGTTATTGATTTAAAACTGACTCAGTTACTTATAAACGTATTCCTCTATATACGCGAGTTTCCCTATAACGCCACGGCGGGGCTTGAAAAAGAAATAATGACTATTGATCATCGTGCTCTACCTCAACGGTAAATAAACAATGGCGCATGTATTAGTAGGCGCACACGCAACTTACGCTGCCACCGACGCAGCTGCTGCACGCAAAAAGCTTGCGTCACTGGTAGTGTCGCTCCAGGCCGACACTGTCGCAAGAACTCGACCACTTTAGCCTAAACGCTAGAATCCAGCGGTTTCAAATTGAGCCGGCTTCGTCTACGAGTTTTTCGATACCTCTAGTAAAAGCGCTTAAAGTAGCCGAGGTGTTGTTAAAACCTCGTCGACACGTCGCCGACAGTCTTGGTCTTTTATTTCTTGTAGAACGATTTGGATGTCAATGAATCTCAAGTTCGATTCTTTCCATTTGCCTTATAAACTTTTTCATCCATTTCTTCCTAAGTCCGCATTATGTTGCACTGTTGCTTTGAGTGCGTCCCGCTGCGCAAATTAGTGCGAATAGAAGGAAACGTTTAGCGTTTTTGTCAGGTTTGACTTAAATGGGAACAAATGCTCTCTAAAAGCTTTTAAAAATTACGAATTACAAAGCAAAAAGAAACCAAATAGTTTTATTGAATGACTATGAATTAAATCTAACTAGATGTTGTGACTTCAAAAAACCACAATGGGAGGAAAAGTATACAGTACGGAACAAGCTGATTGAATACAAACTTTTATTGAATTTGCGAATTTCAAAATGGCACGTCATTTTGTTAAATAAGACGGTCGATACGACCGTGTGGTAGTTTAAAGAATGAGGCACAAAAAGTCTGTAACCTTTTGACGGACGAATCACTAAAGAAGATATCAATTATGATGACAATATGAATACACATTCAGAGTGATTAATAGAAGTAGTGATTCGTTTTAACATAGAAAAGATGTACGTAACTTAGGCAGAACTATTACTACAAAAAAAATGTCGCATGGAAAGACCTTAGTCATAATGTTAGTCCACGCAAGTATTTCAAGAATGCTAGTAATAAACGTGGACAGCTATCAACTATGTTTTCTGTTAGTTTTTTATAGATCAATCAACGCCGTGCATTTTGTCGCGCAAGGTAAGAATCTCTGTTATTTCTATCAACTTTTATATCTTAGATTTTTATCACCGAGCCAAGTTTTATCAGCATACCTAATATCGCGTCTTTGATTCCTGAAAAGGAATGTTAGTGTTCTGTTTATAAGACATGTCCTCCTTTATAACTGGGATTAGGATCTCCGCTAACGTCTCACGCTTGGAACAAAGCGCAAATCACCACAAAAAAAGTAACTTTTGACCTTAAATTTCACTCAAGTTGTATTCACAGCCTAAGTTTGGGACGGCAAACAATTATTGTGAAATAGTAAGAGATAGCGATCAGACAGCATTAACAATCGAAGGCGGCAAACTATAGCTACAAAGAATCATCCATGAATACATAATAGGATGGGCCATCGACGACGTCTTAATTAAGAGCCGACGCAAATGAACATTGTTGTTGCAAATATCTCCTTTTTCACAGTGATCTTTTGTCTCGTCCATCTCGATATACAAGTACTCGCTGCAAGAGACGAAAGTACGGCTCTTTTATTAAAAAAAAAAAACACAAAAAATCTGACTGCTGAAATCTTAGAAATCCATGGAGGAGGCCTATGGCCAGCAGTGGACTTCTTGTGGCTGAATGATGATGATGATGATGATGACTGCTGAACATTAATTAACCAGGCCGGACCAACCTACGTATCAAAAATGACTTAACATGTTGTATTTGAGTTCCGTCTACTTATTGGTTAATGTCGTTTTTTTTTTGTAACTTTATTAAATTCCTTCAGCCGTTGAAGCGTGATTGCGAGATTCATCTAAAGATCCAAAGTTTCACATTATTATATTAATCGGACATTCGTAACATGATGTTGAATCATATTAAGTTCTTATCTATTACTATCTCCGGCCACTTCAATTCAAATCAAGTTATCAAAACTTTCGTAGACCACCATCTGTCCATTTGAACTTTCCACAGTAAGTTGGCCCTAACATACTTTGAACCATTTTAAACCACATGGTTTAAACCGAAGTATTCGAACTGGTGCGGTGGTAGCCCAGTGGGTAGAACATTGGACTCAGAAGTGAGAGACCCACGATCGATTCCAAGTGCGGGCATGCACTTGTGACTTTGTTTTCTAAGTTATGTACATATGTGAAGTTTTAGTAGCAATACCACTCGCTAACGGGTAAAAAAAAACATCGTGAGGAAACCTGAGTGTCTGAGCTATTCACATACCTCAGCTGTTGAAATCGCCCATCCGCGGTGGGCACGCGTGGTGATTAAGCCCATACTCTCTCTCTGACAGAAGAACTGGGCCCTACAGTGGGACGTATATAGGCCGCTAATGTTATTCAAACCGGACTTGCTGGAAGTCACAGTTGATGGAGTGCGCGTAGGCGACTTCTGTGCGTAGCTATATAATAAAATTGTTTTTGTCACCGACAAGATAAGAAGAACCAAATGTATAGTTACATATAAATCCTATCGGTTTGCTTTTACCGCGAATTTTCAAAGAAAAAGAAAGAAAGAAAGATAAGTGAAATAGACCTTCTGTCTTCGCTTGGCTTAATCTTTAGTTGTGTGCAGTTGGTACATTGTGTTATTATTTGGGCACTTGAACAGAGTCGCTTTCATCCTTACAGTTATAATCTGCAATCGATGACTTGGTGTCTACGATCTGAAAGAAACCGTGCTATGGTAAACCACATTGTGTTGTTACAAGAAACACGGTTATTCAGCTTAGGCTAGCAACCTACATGAAGCATAAAGAGTCCTATTGCATGTGACATAAGTACTAGTATTGAATGTTTACATACGTTATTTCAGGTTGTAGGTGCCTATTGAATTAACGCTCAACTAGTTGTGATTTGATGTATTTTTTACCATTAGCTGCGGAAGGTAAAAAAAAAACATTTTAAAGACGTCTACGAGTCCGCGACGTATGTTTTACAATAGCATCGTCTGCTAAGCGACAGTTAGGTTAGGTCATTCAAACACTTGTTCAGACTTTTTACTCTTTCTAAATAAATAATTTAAAAAGTGACACTATTAATAAGCATCTACTAAGTACTCGGTCTTTAGTAGTTATTCCATGTCCTACTTAAAGTTCAGCCAGAATACTATCCAAAATCTCTAAACAATAAAGTTTCAGTAAATCGAAACAATAACTTGGTTCAGTTTAAGTTATAGAATACTGCGTCCATGAGTCAGTGATGAATGCATATTTTTTTTTTTTTAATCTTTATTTATTAGGGATTTTTGTACACTGAAAGTGACGATGTCAATCCCATCGTTTCTTATACTAAATACTGCTTATCTATATTACTAAATTCTAAAAATTACAGAAGAGTGTACAACATTCTAGCTGCTCTTGACAAAGGTTCAGCTAGAATGCTCTGGAATATACCCACATCTAATATGTTTAGTTGCAGTGATTTTACAATATGGTCTCTTTTGTCTACATTTCGGTCACATTCCATTAATATGTGCAGTAGGTCCTCCTCTAGATCACAGACTTCACAGTTAGGGGAACTTACCTTTTTCATAAGGTACGCAAATTTGTTTAACGGAACGTGGCCGGATCGCATCCTGTGCGCGGCAACGACGTGGTGTCTTTCTAGTCTAGCAGCTTCAAACCATGGAATACGGGGTGGTTCACTTTGGATAGTCTTGTACCAGATGCCTTTAGCTTTGGACCGTTCGTCAAAGTGCTCTTTCCATAGGAGGAATGTTTTATTTCTGTATTTATGAAGAACCTCTGTATAATGTGGGCGAGTATTAATCTCTTCTCCCTCCTCTACAGCTTTCTTTGCCAAACGGTCCGCCTCCTCGTTCCCTGCCAAGCCAACATGGGCTGGAACCCACTGCAAAGTCAAAGTAACTTTATCATTGTGTAGATTGTGGATCTGTTCCAGTATGTCATAAGCAGTCGCCACACCTGCGCAGCCGGAGGCACATCGAACAATGTGTTGTAGCGCGCTTTTGCTATCTGTGAGGATGACCACTTTGCTATAATCCATTCTGCGAATATACTCTAGAGCCTTTGACAGTGCAATAAGTTCCACTGACATTATACTAATATTGGCTTCTATTTTGTAAATACCATAATTTCTAGTATTAGGTTCATAGAAGGCGGCTCCTCGGCCATTAAGGGACATAGAGCCATCTGTATACAGAGTATGGCAATCCGAATAGTTTGTACTAAGTTCTTGGATTACATTATGCTTCAGCAGGTTAGGTTCGTACAATGACTTAGAGTGCTTAACACTAGTGAGGCCATCTGAAACAACTCCTTTTATGTGAATGTTTGATACCCAGGTATTTAGAGAAAACATGTACAAAGGGCTAGAGGTTGCGATAGCCTCATCTTTAGTTTTATTGTGAGAGCTTACTAACATTGGTAGCTTTTTGTTTCTCCAGTAAGTGTTTTCGCAATAGTCATTGAGCTCTGATAGAAGTTTGGTAGTACAATTATAAGGCGTAGAATTATTTTTCAGGCAGAATTTATAGGCAAGGTATTGACTTCGTAAGACTAATGGTTGCAAACACAGCTCACTCTCCATAACATGTATTGGCGTTGTTTTTATGAAGCCACCGATTACCCTTAGAGCTTGGTTTTGTAGTTTATCTAATTTGGAAAAATGACATTGAGCAGCATTATTATATAAAAAACATCCAAAGTCGAATCTACTCCGTATAAGTGCAATATACAGTCTGCGTAGGTGGGTAGGGTGGACTCCCCACCCTGATCCCGCTAATACTTTCAATAAAGTGACATATCTTTGTGCCTTTCCACATACTTCATTTATTTGCTTGCCCCATCTTAGGGATCGATCTAGCCAAATGCCTAAGTATTTGACACACTCAACAGATTCCAGGATAGATCCATTGACATAAATTTGAACTGTTTGTTTTCTATGACCTCTGCTAAAATTACATACTTTGGATTTATTGACTGACAGTTCTAGGCCTAGTTGTCCTAATATTATAACAAGAGCGTCTAGCGATCTTTGAATATCTTGAACACTATCCTGTAACCTGTGTCTGTTCGCATAAAGCACAAAGTCATCTGCATATTGACCTATAAAGACATCACGAATGTTTCGGCAGATTCCAATTGTCACTATATTAAAAAGTAGAGGGGATATCGGATCGCCCTGAGCGATACCCTTACCTGTCCATCTAGTTTGTATTACATCCTTTTGTTCGTCGCTTTTAATCTCTAGGTGTCTTTCTCTCAGGAACTCCCAAAGGTAATTGCATATTTTACCTCCAACATGGAGTTGGTCAAGGGTTGTGACCACTCTTTCAATTAGGACATTATTGTAGGCACCCTCTATGTCCAAAAAGCACGCTAAAGTGGGCTGGTTTTTTGAGAACCCTATTTGTATGTTGGTTATCAATCGAGCTAAGCAGTCAAGACAGGACTGTGCTCGCCTAAAGCCAGTCGTGTTTGGAGACAATATTTTATTGTGCTCTACAAACCATTCTAGGCGTTTGGTCAGCATCAGATGAAACGTTTTACACAGGCAAGATAACATAGCAATCGGTCTTAGTTTGGAGTTTGTGTCGCTAGTGCCTTTTGGAATAGGGATAATTTGAACGTTTCTCCACTGGTATGGCACAGACCCTGATCTGTATATAAGATTGTAAATTCTCAGCAAATGTTTCTTCCCCGCTTCCGGGAGATTAGATATCATGGAGTATGAAATTCTGTCAAGTCCTGGTGCAGTATCTTTTGATTTAAAATTGTTCTCAAGCTCTTGGATTGTAAATTCTGCATCTAATTTAGGGTTTACAGATGTAAAGATAGGGGAATCCACTGGTACAAAATCAGGGGCTAACGATTCTAAAAGCTCTTTTTTACTCTGTTCTGATGTATAAGTCTTAGCCTGCTTAAAACCCTTCATCCAGCGCATTTTTCGCCAAAGATTGGACGAAGTTGTAGCTTCGTCTATAGAGTTGCAGAATGAATGCCAGCTTTTGGACTTAGATTGTCTCGTTAGACGTTGCGCCTCAGAAATCTTTTGGTTTAATTTATCCAAATTTAGAGGGGTAGGGTTCTGTCGAAATACTTTAAGTGCCAAGCGGCGTTGTGCTACCACCTTTGAGAGCTCCTGGTTCCAGTATACTTTAGGTACAAACTTTCTCGTAGGATTTGTGCAGATTTTTATGTTTGGGATATTCTGAGTAGCACATTTGTCTAAAAGTTCTGTAAATTCATCATAACTAGTTTGTACACTTTGAATTGAAATTTCTTGTGGCAGAGCATTCAAGACGGCAGTTCGATATTCTGGCCAGTTAGCACACTTAAAGTTTCTCTTTTCAAAGAAATCAACAGAATCTCTATATTTGAGAGACATTTTTATAATCAGGTGGTCGCTACCTAAGCTCTCGTTAGTTACATTCCAATTACTGTTTACGGCTATATCTGTAGAGAAAAATGATATATCGGGAGAACTTTTTTGTAATAATCCGTTCACTAGTTTTATTCTAGTAGGTCTGCCATCATTAAGTGAAATGTAACCATTCTCGAGGGAACTGTCAAATAGTTGTACTCCCCTTACGTCGGTTTTGGTAGACCAATTAGTGTGATGGCCATTGAAATCACCAACAACTATAGACTTTCTAGGGAATTTAGAAAATATGTCATCCCAGTCAGATTTTGAAGTACGAACGGGTGAAGTACAATATACAGAGAAGACGTTCTGAAGTAATTTACAATTTAAGATCTTTACATGTAAAATTTCAATCCCCACATTACCAACATTAAAGGAACTTACTACTGTCCTCAGGGAACTATGGCATATGACGGCAACACCACCGTAGGCGTCACTTCGGTCTTTTCTGTAGACGTTATAGTTACCAATGTTTAACTGGGAGTCTGGTTCTAGCCATGTTTCACTGATAACTGCTATATGCACTTTACCTTGGTTTAGCAGGAGTTCAAATGTGGGCAATTTAGACCTTAAGCTCTGTGCATTCCACTCGATAACATTTATATTGTATGCTTTATCTTTACCGTTATTATCCATCGGTGAAAGCAGAAAATATTTTTGAGACAAGGTCTCCCTCTCGAATACTGTTCATTAGTACTGTTGTAACTTCTTCTAGTACATACTTCAAAATCATGCTAAGTTTTTCTTCAAATGGTCTTTCCGCTTGCAAAATCTCCTTCAGTCTATGTATTATGTTCCATATTATTGAATTTTTCTTTTGTCTTTTTTCACCAGTATCTGTCATGTTTTCTCTTTGCGGTCTTTCTATCTCGGTTTCCATTGTTTCTTCCGTTGTATGACTTTTGCTGTTTTTCTTTTTATGTTGTTGGGGATTGTGTGTCCGTAGAGGGAGGATAATTGAAGAGTTATCTTCAGACTCGCTGGTCTCATTCATTGTCTGTCCTATCCCTGTCTGCTTTTTACCGATCAACATGTCTCTATAAGATGTGTTATTTTGTGAGATGTCTTTGTTTTGTCTTGGTTCGGCCTCAGAAGTTGGTTGGTCCGTAGCTACAACTCTGCGGATGGGGTAGTCCTCCTGTACAGCTTTTGCTTTGTCCTGGAGAAAAGTATTCAATGCTTTTCTGTAAGTACAGTTGTTAATGCTCATAATTTCTCTGATTTTTCTCTCTTTTAGGTACGTTGGGCAGTTTTTATCAAGGGCCATGTGTGGACCTTTGCAATTCCTACATACATATTCTTTTGTCTCGCAGTTGCCATGCTTCAGCCCACATTTTGGACAAATAGTCTCATTATTTGGGCAAACACTTTTGTAATGGCCGTATCTCCAACACCCAGAGCATTGTGTTACAGGAAAAGTATATTGTTCCACCTTAAATCGGCACCCAAATCCTAGTATGTAGGTGGGCAAAATAGTTCCCCTAAAACCCAAGCGAATTGCTGTGCTGTCAATCCACTGTTTTTCATCGGTTGACCTTCTTAGTCTCTTTAAAGAAATTATTTTAGCCGTGCTTTCAAAAGAGCCGAGTAGTTCCTCCTCTGTAATATCTAGGTCAACATTTTTAACCACTCCATAGGTAACAGCAACCTCGTCCGTTCTCTGACACTTGTAGTCTAGTTCTACCATCTTTTGGCAATTCACTAATTTCTCTGCATCGTCTTTATTTGTGAATGTTATCAAAACTTTGTAAGGTCCTCTGTATTTAATATTGACTATATTAGGTATGTTCTCAGATTTAAGTAGTTTGGCCATGCCAAATTGTTTTGGAAGTACTTTTTTCGATGACATGCTTATTTAAATTTTTTCCGTCCTCTCAGAATTAAGTTCGAAATCCGTGTGGCCTTCCTTTGTCTGTGAAAAGCTTCTATGTATTTTTTTATGCCTTCTATTCACCGTAATAAAGTCGTCATCTTCTTTCTCTTTGCTTCCTTCGCTTTCCTGTCTCATCCTTTTCTCAGGATTTCTCCAGTACTCACTGTTTGCTTCCTGATCCATGCTGTTCACTTGTTGCATACAGTCCTTCTCAGGTATAAGATCTTCGTTTGTATTGCTTCTAGTGGCTATATTGGAATCTACACTATTTGAGCGGTTAAAGCTACCCATTCTCACAAGTTGTGCGTAACATGTGGGTAGGTACAAAATAAGCAGGCGCAACTCTATTTGACCCGATTTTCCTCACAAACAAAAATAAATCCAACTAAAAAAGCTAATCAATCACGGGAAACTCGTTTAAACGGAGCCACCTAAACACGTCCCAAGAAAGCAACCAAATCGAGCTGACTAGAGTCTAGAGAGAAAAAGAAAACACTTGAACGCTTAGTCATGTTGCGAGTATTCAGCAAGTTTTGATGGGGAAAGCTACCAACTAGAAAAGAAACAATTTCAAACGATTGCTGGTAAATACGACTGGCATATGGTAGAGACTAAGTCGATACAGATAAACTATTAAAAATGGAGCGCAGCAAACGAAAGCACAGTAAATAATGCTTCTAAAGTTAAGCATTTTATTGTAACTGACATTGAAATTCCGGTCTGTCTGACGTTATTTGTTTGCCTAATTTACTAGTAGGACAAAAATCTTTTTTACTCTATCGATATCATTAAGTTTATCAAACTGGCACACGCAGCATAGGATGCTCACCAGCTCGCTGAACCGAAGATCTGAGGCAGATTGCTGGCAGGGGTTGGATGAGGATGGCCGCTGTCGGGTTGGGCCCTTTGACCAACTAAAATAGCCTCGCCTGGTTCTTGAAAATCGGTAACCGTACGAAAACAATTGGGCAATAATTGAGTAATAATTAAGTATTAACATTTAATTATTGGGTAATAGTTGTACTGTATCTTTGTAAATATTTTTTGTTGTCTGTTGCTAAAATAGAAATAAATAAAATAAATAAAAATAAATATTTTATGTTTGTTTTTTTCCTGGTACAATAAAGGAAATTCTTATCTTAAGTAGCCTCCGTGAAAAATTGCCGCCGCCGATTTCTGAACTGTGATATTTCACTAAGTAAAGTACCTACAGGATCGTTTCCCTTTGAGAAATCTGAAAAAATAGACTGATACTTTTAGGTACCTATTTATTCAGTGAAATTCTCCATTTAGAAATCAGCAAAATTTCTCCTAGTATATCTATGAAATATTTAGTACTTGCGCGCTGGACAGTTTACATTTCGTTCAGATGCTGCACGTTAGACGCGGAAAGAGTTAAGAAGGCATGGTTTATCTAATAATCTCGTGTCAACTCATCGAACAACATCGACATCAACATCGAACTCCTCCGAAACGGCTTAACCCATTTTTATGATTTTTTTTGTGTGTAATTGGTATGTCCGAGAATAGGTCGTTTCAAACAAACATCAAACAACGTTTGCCGAGTCAGCTAGTAAATATATAGTATCTATTTCTAAGCAATTCTTCTGCGTTTCTCAACATAGAGACATATGGTGCTCGGTCGACGCAGTGCTATAATCCTGATTATAGCACAATTTGCCGCAATTGCGCCGTCTGTCGCATCGCATGGTATCTAGTCGATGGGTAATTGCGAGATCTGTTCGGGCCCTGAGTGTAATGTGGACGTGCCAACATGATGTGATAGCCGCTTGATGGACAATTGGACAAACATTCTGCGCGGAGGCAGAGATGAGATAATAGGTTGAATAGCGTTAGGAGTTTTCTCCGTCTGTTTATATTCTGAAGAATAAACGTAAGAGTTGACTGCACTGGCAATACTATTTCAAATAGTAAAATAAAAAGGCAAAAAAGAACTAAGCGCGGTGTACTTGTGAGATCGCTCTTGGATGTCCATTTCAATATGCTTTTCCGAACAAAACAGCAACTTGATAGTCAATAAGTAGTTATCTTGGTATTGCAGACTACGAAGCCTAAAACCATATCGGTCGAACGAAACACGTTTAAAATAAATGTATTTTAAATTAAAATTCTAACTTCTACTTTCTGAATGAGCTGCCGGGTATTTGACCTCTTAAGTTCGAGTTTTAATTGATTTTTGATGAATACCACGTGCTAAAGTTGCTTTTACTGTGTTTGGCTACCTTTTTTAATTAAGTGTCTACTAGTAAGCGCGAACAAAAATTAATTAATCAGCACCATTTTCCAGCAATAATTTTCGGTAGCGTCACATCATGACGCAACCAAAAATTATTATTATAGAAAAAAATAAAAACGTTTCATTTATGGTCCTCGAAAAAGGAACAATGTAAAGGCCTGGGGCGATTCCCATAGAAAAATTGTTTTAATTTACGCAAAGAAACTTGGTTACGATGCCGCAAATGGACGTTTGACCGCGCTTATAATTAGAAATAAACAAAAAGTAAAGCCTTGTTAGAAATAAGAAGGCTCCTTGTACAGGCTTATAAGTTTCTTTGCGTTTGTAAGTTATAACCAAACTACTACCCGCACCCAGAAGGTTTGCCGACGTATGGAAGTTCCGTCGCACTGGGCAGCTTTAGAAAAATGTAATTCCAATTTCGAAATAAGAATGCGTTTAAAGAAAAACAAAGGAATGTCAACCTGATTGGTTTGATAACATTCCATAGCATAAATGACACCGCTTTAGCGTCCCATACAGTTCTTTCCATGAACTGCTCACACTATTCCAACAATATTTTAACGTGGTGGCATGAAACGGTCAATTACTCTCCATCGGGCAGATGGTCGTCGTATAAAAACCGCATACCAGAGTGCGATGGCATGGCACACGCCACTGATTACGGCGTCTAGAACACTTTTAGCTTTATACAGCGCTTTAGTGTCCATTGCGGAAGCTAGCTCGAAAATGATGATGAACGACGATGGTGATGCTTACGGAGTACCTAGGTTAAATCGGACAACTCCATATAGCATTCTGAAATATGTAGGTAGATAATACTCCCTCTGTTAAAACTTTGGCTTCATTTATTTGTTCTAACAATATTAAACTGCGTCTGCTATTAGATATTAATACTAATAATTGGTGGTGTTGGTATATGTTTGTCTTTATTCTTTGGTTTTAGGTTCCCCACCGGCATTTATCTACGATTTGAATAACCGGTCAATAGTAATAGTGACTCATCTTTGGCAGAAGTAGTCGTCCAGGACAAGACTGATTCGAGTTGGCATTAAAAAAACAAAAACTAAAATTCCATACAATGGAGAACTTACGTAGTAGCGCCCCTGATCGCTAAATTCTTCTACAGCAATCTTCAGCACCCAAGTCTGCGCGCGCGCACATGGATCGCGTGTCCGGTCTCATGCGCATCTAATGCCCGACCATTTGCGGTTGGACACACTCGTAGTGCCATTACGATTGCGATATAATGGAACTATGTATGGGATGTACAACTACGCAATTTTGTTAGATTCGCTTGGCAAAAATTTGCCATAATTATGATGATATAATTTTGAGAATTAAAAAGAACGGAGAATAAGGTCGAGTCGCGTGGCCATAGAAATTTAATTATCAAGAATTTTGGTTAAATGCTATTTAACTGAGGATATGGTGTAATATCCACCAAACTAAGTAGACAACTGCCAACAAACAAGAAATATTTCTATAGACAGCCTTTGATAGTCATCTCTTTATCTTGGTACAGTAGGTAGTTAAGATAAAGAGGCTGTGCTTTTTTTACATAAAAAAATAAAAACCGACTTCAAAACATTACAGCACTAAAACACAAAAGTAGTTAAAAAAAATATTTTACTTTTTTTAGGGTACCGTACCTAAAAAGGAAAAAACGGAACCCTTATAGTCCGTCCATCTGTCCATCCGTCCGACCGTCTGTCTGTCAAGACCCTTTATCTCGGGAACGTGTGGAGTTATCCAGTTGAAATTAGAACCATATTGCACCCTTAATCCAATACTGGCACTAAGCGAAAAATGTAAATTGTGCAGGAGAAGCTATTAAAGATTTTCAATGTGTAGAAATGTATATAGTTCTGTATTATGCTTCGTTTTCCATCTACAGTTTTAAATAGAAATTTAAGTGAACTAGTCAGCGCTTAGTGTTACTTTGTAATATTTGCAATAGATGGCATTAAAACCAGAAATTTAGACATTTTTGTTTAGTGACGGTATTGGATTAAGGGTGCGATATGTGAGACTGTAGACCTGGTCTACAGGACCATAGAACCATAGGTCTACAGTCCCTTAAAGCTGTGAAAAAAATATACTTCATAAGTTAACGTAAAAAAAGATACGGGCTGTTTATGAATAAAAAACGTATATTTCGGCACTAAAGGGAATCAAAATGTAGTAGGGTACTTTCCGTTCACCTACAACTATGAAATTTGGCAATTAATACAAGTGCAGGGAAAAATCTGAAAACAATACAAACATTTGTAATGAAATAATTTAAAAAATCTTTGTAGTTCGGGAAAAGCCCAAAAAAAAACTACGAGACCTGATTCTTAAACTATTTATAATATGTAAGTACCTATAAATTTGTATGACACCCTTGGTGGGTGAGTCCGACTCGCATTTGTCCGATTTTTTTGTGAATATTGTAGTATGACTTCACCAAATTGTGTTTTCTGAAAGCAAATGCATGAGTCACTAAAAAATACCCAAATTGCTTCAAGTGTACCTTTAAATTTTGAAGAGTTACCTCGTTTTCTCCAGTATCATCAGATCCTGACTTGATGACTATGGGACCAGCTGGTAAGTGTACCCTTTCAAACAAAAAAAAAACAACTTCCAAATCGGTCCAGGCGTTTTCGAGTAATCACGGAACATACGTAAAAAAACCGACGAATTGAGACCCTCGTCCTTTTTTGCAGTCGGTTAAGGATTTCTTTGAAACAAACCTTAGGTTATAGCCCGCTACAGGAACAAAACCAACTTATCCTAAATCACCTAGACGTTCTACTCGATAGATATACGTTAACTGAACATAGTAAAGAAAAAATATTGTTTTTCTATTACCCATAATATTCTAAAGTTCTTAGGAGAGTTTTAAGGACGGCCTGATTTATCTCTGTCTGATTGAGTATTGCTTTTCCTATTGTTCCAAAAATTCTATTGGCGTACGGCAATGGCAACTACTACGCAGTCGTTAAGTAATCGCGGTTAATTACTAATTAACACCTGTAGTATATAAATGGGAGATGCACTAGCCCAAAGATTTCTAAATTAGTCGGCGTTCTTTTTATTTCAAACCGTCTACCAGCTAGATATTTTTTTACGCTAGTAGCCTTGACCTTGACAACACATGAAATCGCCAAATTTAGTATGACATGATCTTCTGACCTTTAAATCGGTTCACGCTATGCGGAAGGATGAAAACGAGCTATTATCACTGACATCTACTCAACTGCTCAGCGGCCCATCACTCTCGGAATGATGGATGGTCGATTGTCGGAATTAACTTTCCTTGGCTATTCAGTGGGCGAACAGATGTAATTGATTAGCGAGAGTGCATTAGGCGTCGGCCAACCATTCATTATTGTAGCGAATTAACACCTACCCATGTGGTGCCAAAACGTTTGATAGGCTCAAACGAATCGGCTGACTAAAGTGCTTGTTATTTTTAAGGCAATTGATTACAAAGATTGGAGTAGCCTCAGGGAGTAGCAGTATTGTCAATGCGAGCACTAACTACTAGTGACAAGCTACGATTACCGGTCCTTCTATCAGAGCACAAACTGATCCTGAATTAATTAGAAAATCACGTTTAATCAGTTCTGTAAATAAAACTGTATGTAAGTTTGTTCAGTGGTTGATCAGCTCATCATAGAGTCAGATCAGATTAGTCGACGGCACATATACATGCGATTACTCTACTGAACTACGAACACCGTAACTTTGTAACAAAAATTTAAGGTCAGATCAGCTGTCTACAGCACCAAAGTCTGCATTATTGTAGTCGAGTATCGGCTTGTAAAACAAGGGCTCGTGACAGGTAATCTCGAACCGCGCGAACAAATGTACGTGGCTACCGCTCTAGGGTAATGGTAATTCCCTCAGTAGTTGCCTTCGAACATAATAATGTTATAATAACATTAATCTTGGCCAATCCCTTGGGTATCGGCGCCGTAATGAACTCGGTGGCAATGGGACCGGATGTTGTGTTAGGTAGGACTAAAGTATAAGTCGCACCCACGGGCGTGTTATGTTTATGTTTCAGAAATTATGATGAACGTTAGAAACAATTGCGATTTTAATAGTATATTTGTAGTCGTCACGAAACCGCCTAATCAAACCCATCATTTAGAAAGCAAAACAATATAAAATCCTGCCGATTCGCAACGCAAATAAATTTCATTTAATTTCCAACGTGAAAGATTGATTCCTCTTTTAAATAAGTCATAACTTGATAAATTCCAAATTGATGACCGTTTGCGTTAATTGCTGTTATAAAACCAACCTTAAACGGTTCGTAATGAGTTGCCGCACCCCTCTTATGATGTTGTACGAGTATCTAATACGTAAACATCAACGGGAGGCACGCTCGAAGCGGGTAGACCACCCAAATTGGGTAGGGCTCTGTATATGCACAGCCCCTACATTACGCGCACCAAATCCTGAGCAATTCCAGTCGACTAACTGTCAAATTAGTTGGGAAATTGACAGTTAGACGATTGGAATCGCTCAGGATTTGGTGCGCGTAATTAGGCCACTGAAAATATGGTATATACAAGATATTTTTTTGCGTCAAATATGGAACACCTAGTATAAATGTGTGAATGCAGCTGGAATGACCGATCACCGATCAATCACAGTCAGCCGGTTCGCTTCAACGGTGCACACACTTTTAAGATAAGACAAAATCAGTCTTTCCTACTTCTACTAAAATTTATCGGTGCAGATGACCTATCTCTCACCATGATTAAAGATCTGTATTCTGTCATAGATGATTATTTGGATCATGAAGAGGTTTGTTACATTGTTATTTGATTGAGATCAAAATGCTTTAATGGAAAAATGTCCTATTTGACTTCTTCTTTGAGGTCTTCTGCACCTCATAATCTGGCAGAGGCTCTTATTATTGCGATTTATGCCAGGAATAAGACAAAGCGTAAAAATTTATTGGTATTTAGTTTCAGTTATTTTGTCTAATCAAATAATTTCAACCTGCCCTTTTGCTCATATGCCATTATTCTCGTTTTGGGCACCCCTTCTACTCTTTAGAAAAGTTTAGTTTTTTTGAATGTTTTGGAGACATTTTTTTTAAGTTTTCGTGGCCTTGTTCTTTAATGTACACCAAACTATTTGAGCCAAAATAGAAAAGTTGGTTTGTTTTTACTATATTTTTTTTCGTATTGTCAAGTTTCAGTTACCCGCTTTGAGCGTTTCTGGATGATCAAGTCGAAGCATCTGGTAACATTTATGTGCATTGCTATGAGCTTGAAACTGTGGGTGACCGATGATCTGTGCCGTCGATAAAGATTTTGCTATGATTCTTTGTATTTATCACTATAATATAATTTATAACAGTTAATTTAATTATATTAGCGGTACTTACTATTTATCGCATCCATGAAACTAAAATAACGTGGAGACCTCGATAATAATCTAAAAAAAAAAAAACAGCCAAGATCGGATTCGCGCACCGAGGGTTGCGTTGCGCCACGTAATGTATTCGTCTTAGTTATTTAGCAAAAATAACTTTCCCTCCGTATTCAGTACGCCCTAAGCCGAGTCTAACTACTACTTGGTCCGTTCTTAGTATTTCTCATTATACTATTGGGAATGCACTTTAATAATAACATCAAGTTGGACACTTGTTTTCATTTCGCTCTAATGTGAAAAAGGTACTTTTACGTTAGGGTGAAATAGACTAAAGACACGACTTTTTTAACTTTCTGGGCAATCCGCTTAATAACGAAAAATGTGTGAAATATTCAATATAAGATATTACAGGGACAGACAGAAATCTAGGCTTATTAATAAGGTCTCACTTAACATTTTTTCACGACACTTCCTTGCTACATATTGATATATTATATTTGAGTATATAAGTTCAAATACACTGAGGAGGAACTTCGAATTTCGTAATAGCAGCGAAAACGGTAAATAATTCAACAGTGGGCTGTTTCTGCTAGGATTACGCAGATATCCATTGTGCAACTGTTCAAGATAAACAGACTATTCGTAATCCAATCACGGATGGGAGACATCATGATCACTTCTGTGGATAGAATCCGATTCCTATTTGAACAAGTGCGGTGCTCATTAGGTTTCATTCTAAACAATCTAGAGGTAATCGTGCGCTTTGGATGGAAAACCACAGTAAATATTTACGCGAGAAACATGCCTCTGGGATTTATTATTGAGGTTTATTATAAACCAATGTTATGTAAAGCTCACGGAACCCCTTTCACGCCGTAAGGTCCACATTTATTTGGACGGTGTCAGTTTTTGAAAAATACGTTGCGCTACAAAATGATTTTGCTCCGCGTAGTTCAGTTTGTATTTTACTTTAATTTACCTGTGAATTCAATTAACAATCGAATTTCAATTTGTTTACCTCAAGTAATAAATTACACATTGCATTAATTAAGTTATCGAATGAACAAATAAATATAGGCTCCGACTAAATAAACAATCCACAACTAGACCACTATCATTTACATACAGCGTTGTGATAAATTACATCAAGCTAACATTAAATATAGGAATCCCTTAACACGGTGGAATAAGGTTCAAAATCAATGTTATATTAAAGCAATCATGATACGCTTGGGGACTATCAACGGCCCATGATAAATGATTTTGACGGAACCCAACGCGGCTGGTTATTATACCTATATATCATAAATGTTGCAATGCATCACTAATTCAGGACCATAGGAACTAGAATCTTATTGGCTGAATTCATTGTGAGAGATATTTACTCTGAGGCTAAGGAACACGGGTGCATTGCATAAATCTTTGGACAAATTAATTCATGTCTGTTCAATAGCCCCACTATATTATATTCTCACATTATGAAAGCAAAAGATCAAACACCATGACCCGGCCACGGCAAAAAATTATTTTTATAAGAACTGCTACCTAATACGAGTAGCTAGTGCTATTAACAAGAGAGTATACTCTTTTTGTTAGTTCGAGTTTATCTAGCAGCTCCTCATTGGCATCCAAGTAGCAGACATCCGCATAGTCGAGAAGGGGAAGAGAAGAGACTGGGCAAGAGTAATTTTAGTTTTAAACCATTTATATGGGAGAAAGCTTTGGAGGCACCGCAGCGAATGGAAAGCTGCAAAGACGCGTCGACTGACTTCACTGACATGTGTGGGACCAGAAGAGATGACAGTCAAAGAGCACTCCTATGTAGGTTCCTAGCCTTTGTCATATAGGCAATGGCCGTTACGTTAAAAACGACTGAAGGAACCGTTTGCTTCATCAGCAACTTGTCGAAGTGCGGACTGCCAATTAGCATCGCCTGTGATTTTTTGACATTCACTAAAAGTCCGAAGTGCCGAGCCCAGTTTTTAATACGGACGAGGTCAGCATTCAAAATATCAACCGCAGAGTCAAACTCATCCATTCCAAAATGCCTGTAAAGCTGCAGGTCGTCTGCATACAGATGATATCGAGATGACAGCGAGTCAGTTGATGTTCTACTAATTATGTCTCACCTTATAGCTTCATCGTAGTGCTGACGCTTCTTCCGTTAACTGTAATGAGAATAAATCAATGTTTATTTGTGAAATTATATTTTTTTACCGACTTTAAAAAAGGGGATGGTTTGCAATTCATCCATACATATATTATTCATGAATTTTTAACGATATTTTTTTACCACGTTGTCCGTTTTGATTCAAACCTTATTTTTAGAAAGGGGGTTCAAGGACAAGGGTATTTGACCCGCTAAGAAGAAGAATTTGGAATTTGTTTGGTGTGACACATATAAATTTGGTCAAGATCGGTTGGTGAAATCTATAAATCATTGAACTATTATTTTCAGTGCGTATATGTAAGATAAGTACATTCTTTACGATTATAAAATATTTACAAAGATACAGCTCAATAGGCGGCCTTATTGTTAATAGCAATTTCCTCCAGATTGATGGAGAGTAGTTCTTTTAATGAAAATTTTTTACCGTTAGGATTTCAGAAATAGACGGCATCATTATTTGAGTTCGCTTCCATCAGCGATTTAGCAACGAGCTGAAGAGGCGAAATCCAAATATCTCTATCATTTTTTTCCTGGTGGTCCTGGTTATTAATCGCCAGCAATCTGCTTTGACTCAATTAATTGTTTCTACAAAAAAATCATCTAATTTGTGTACGTGTTTATAGAAGAGCAAAAATTTGGTATAATTGTTCTACACTCAGCTTTATTCGGATGGTCTTAAAGCGCTAAATATTTGCCAACTACAGAAAGGCGAGTCTACTTACTAAACAACATAACTTATTATTATTGTATTGTCCCCCGAGGCTACTTATACCAGTCTTGGAACGTTCGATGTTTTGTCTTTAAATGTTTTCGGTAATGAATAGTACCGATCAAAACTAGTTCATTAATTGAGCCTCCGAGCATTTTTTAAATTTTTAAATTAATTTATTAGAGGCCTGGGTTTTGGAGTACATTGGAGAAAATCATTAGTACCAAGACACATGCTTTGAGTTGTAAAGTGTTTAACAAATCGGAGGGTTTTATAAAATAGTTGTGTCTAAAGTGGCTAAAATGACCACGCACAGTTTGTCTTTAAAAACCAAGTTAGAAGTAAATGTATGGAATGAAAGTACGAAGAAGCTAAATATAGCGGTGTGAATAAATCGTACATTGTAAACTTAAGTATGATTTACACGAAGCCAGTGCGCTGGCGCCAATTCTACAGACAAACCACCGCTGGCTTGGCTCGTGTTGTTTAGATGAACCCAGTCAGCCTGCATCTTGTCGCAGAAATTCTAAACAAAAACAAAGGCGCGGGGGTTGAGGGGTTAGCAGGTGGAGGTCACTGGCTTGAAAAATAGACGGAACATCTATTCTCACCAGCGCTGTCAGCCAGCGCTGCCTTGGCATGAAAAACTGTTTATGCAAGGCCGATAAAAAAGAAATGTCAAATCTTAAAACTTAAGTCCAAACTTCATATTAGTGCCATTTTGTGATATTAATTATTCTTCATTCAACCTTAACATTGTCATCATTTTAAGACTGTATTCCCACCAAAGAGTAATTAGGCACTTACATGATTCATATTATTTGCCTAACACCACATATTTACGAACAAGCTTCAATAGGCACTGGTTTATTATAATCGCCGCATGCCGTCATTCGATCACATTATTTTTATCTCTATGTACTTTTCTAAAGTTGATTGTCCGAAGTACGGTAAGCAATAGAAATATATTACTTAAAAAAAAGAACAGTAATGCGTACAGATCACATCTTTACTTAGTAAGTATAGATTTTCGAAGTAGAACTTTAATTACACAATAATTAATGCCGGATAAACTTACTTGGTTTAATTTCGGAGGTTTCGCTCAGATTCGCAGAGCTTAGCTCTTGCAAAAAAAAAAAAACTAAGTTTAAGTTAATAAAGTATAGATTTGATGAGATATAACTAAAATTTTACTTTGTACCATCCTGTTATATCTTTTCTTATAGGAACAGGAAATACACTACACGAATTCGATAGTAGTGATACTACTGACTTAGATAAGTGCTAGTTTTTGTGAAACTTGCCAAAGATGGACGGTTTTACATTGGACGATAACCGTAACGACATATCTAGTTCCATACATCCTTTCACAAGGCCTTAGCCAAAATGTAAAAAATGTTGTTCATTTAGCGTTATCATCCAATGGAAAACCGCCCAGTAAAACTAAAGTGTTTAATGAGTGAAAATAAATAAAAATATAATACTTTTTAGTTCTTTTCGATCATAAGTGCAATCATCAAATTTAGATCATCATACTCATTGAACTGTTGTCGGGGCATCCATTCGCAAAGTCCAGTTCCGTAAGTGCAATACTTGTTCGATAGTAAAATACTGTAAAGGTCATGATATAGCTGTCTGTACTTTGTAGATTGAATCGTGACTTTGAAATTTGGTAGGCGTGATTTAACTAGGCCCGCCTTCTGTTTAATTAAACCACCTGGATGTTTTTACACATACCCTCACGCTCGGATCCTCAAGTGGTAAGCAAAGCAAACAAACTCTCTCAGTGTTGGCTTACACCCACATATTTCCCGACGTATTACGTAAGCATTGTCCTTACGTAATACGTCGGGAAATACCTTGATCAAATTATTGTATGCTTAAGTTGGTTAGTATATTACTTAATTTTGTCACTTACAAGTCCCCAAGTAAAAAATACATGTGATTTTAAAAAAGATAATGCTTTAGATGGGTTATTCCACTAACCACCATGCTCTAATTATTACTCAAAAATCTACGTAGGTACACGTTCTATACAAAATTATATCCGTTATTCAAATGTAGTCTAAAGAAAGGAACACGTTAGTTGTAGAAGGTTCCAATACAAAAATAACTTATGCGCATAGTTCATTCACTTAAGAGCAATTATTGTAGAGTAATGTCAGTGAAGCTTGCTGATGGGTTTGTTTTTCTTAGACACCGTGCACGTGGACCTTATTCTTCAAAAACTTAAGGCTATATTCCACTGTGAGGCGTTAAGATTATGACGTGTAGCCGGGCAGCGCGATATGGTTTGCTGGGCATCGCTCAAGCGTGCTTAATAATTGCCCAGCACTGAGCAAGCGCGCGTGCCTCAGATTCCTGGCTTTTTATGGGACGGAAGTGGGATAAGTAAATTACCGATTTATAACAATATTGCCTCTGTGATAAGATGATGTGTTTGAGATCTTAACTAAAGTTTACCAGATCTGGTTGTGCCTCCAAATGTGCCTTAAATCTGTAGAATATCTCTTGACATGGTAGAGAGAAAAATATAGTTGTAGCAATAGCAAAACTTTGCAACTTGGGTTTAGAACATATCCAAAGTGAAGGATATATATAAATATACTACTTTGCGATAGTCTAAAAGTTCCACATCATATTTTTTGTATTCAATCTAATTGATTTATGTACAATTGTCTTAAGTATACTAACTTTGTAGCTTACATATATTTTCAATGCATGTTTTAAAAGTTTTGCCATACCTACTTAGACCAGAACCAATAATAGACTGTGAAGCTGTGATTTTGTTACTTCGCGACGCAAGTTTGTACTAAAAAAAGCCTTTCTTATCCCAATATACATTATGGGATAAATGTATCATACATTAAGCCCTAATTAAATAGACGAAATGAATGATTTTCATGGGAAAACTTAGGGGTTTTGCAATTGCATGTCCAGCATAAACATTAGAGGGTCTATCACTTATAATTCGTGGACTAAAATCCCGTAAATATATTGACTCAAAATTAGAAGGAGGAAGTCTTTACCTACCATGGTTTGGCGCTTAAGTCTACATTCGTGTGAAAAACTACAGCTTTGCCAGTGAAGGCAAAAATCACTCTTATTTCCAGCTGAATGTGTTATGATGACGTAAACGTGCATTCCAAACAATCAAGGTAAGAACACTAATCCCTAATGAGAATTAACCAACTCGTTAGCCTATACACATGTGGGGGTCCGCAATATTAACCATGTTTACTCATCTGCGGTTGCCAGCCGAGACCTTCCCAGACTGAGTGGATTTAAACACCAAAGCACAAAATGGTACAGAAAGTAATTTCCATTGTAGTCACGCCTTAACGATTTGTTATAATTTTACTAGGCACCGTTTACATTGGAGCATATCTTGAAGTGTCGCGAAACAAACAACCATCACAGCATAAATTTTGATCAAAATGATCCTATCACATAAAACCTGTATTGCAACTCCTTGAAAAGCGTTTCATTTATGCCTTTCATAATCAACTTCTTCTGCTTTGAATTGCCCCGTCACTCAATTTTTTGCGGTCTCATGCCATCAGCATCCATAAACCCTCTGCCAACCAAGACCTGCGATGGAGTCATCGCATCAGGCAGTTGGTCTATCCACTAGCCGCTACCTACCAATTCGTCACCACTCCGCTGCGCTTGTCTGCCTACCTTATTCGCGCCAGTGTACCTGTAGGTATGTACACATAATTTTTGGTACTAGGTATAATTTTTTAAACATTCCTGGCTGGAATATTTCACGATTAGATTGGTTCAAAGCCCAAACAGTTAATTTTGACTCGAATTGAAACTGAATTCTTATTAAAATAAATTAACATGCTACTTAGACACACTGATAAATTACTCGATTCGGGAGGGCACGATGTAGTATTAATTTGTGCCTGAGCTGAACCTCTGTGGGTTTTATTGCGTGGCAACAGTGCAACCCGAGGGCAATGCATCGGGTCTAATATGCCGTGAACAAGATATGCCAGTGGTGTTCTGCCGTTCCATGTTGTTACGTCTAGTGAGAGGGTCGCCGAGTCTCGGTCTACATCGATGCGGCAAGGTCCCGCATGTTATCATGCCGTGAACGAGAGATACTACCATTAGTTAGTCTAGGGTCTACGTGAAGACGCGATGACGGTCGCGAAGTTTTGCAATTTTCGAGCATTTTTAGGGTTCAAGACCCGAAGAATGCCAATAGGGCCCTATTAATATGCCCACAGCGTTAGTCTGTCTGCCCATCCATCTGAACTAAAGTGGGAATCATCTCTCGAACCGTTACATTAGCTGGAAAGATTAAATTTCCACAAAACTTTTGCTGTTCCAACCGATTACCCAACGAATAATAAAAATGAAGGGGATCCCCATTTATTTATTTTAACGAGTTCTTTTAACTTTTTCTTAAAACCAATAATATATAAAACTGACAAACTTTGTGTTATACTAGTGCGGTGCCTGTAGTTTAACAACAAATACTAAAAACCGGTTAAGTATTAGTCGGACTTCCGCTATGGATCTCGAACTGAACGCAAGAAAATATATTTTTTTTGCCAAATAACTAATATACGTACATTTCCTCATGAAACGGTGCGCGAGCTCGACGTCCACCTGGATGGTTTTGCACCTGCCTGTCAAACTCACTAGGTATCTAAAACATAGCTTTTGAGTATTTTTTTTAAATCCATTACTTCCCCGGAGAGTTTGGATTCTATTCTGTCGTTCACGCTATTCTGTTGCTGGCCTGTAAAGTTTTACTACAAAACAAGAATTTGATTTGTGTTGATTTAGTTTCGTAAGTAGCCTAATGGAGTCTATCCTTCCTGAAGAAGCTCAGTCTCCGCCGTCACTATTAAGATATTGCTTTGCAATGAAATTCATGCCAAATGTGAGAAAATCTCAGTTTTAGGCCTTAGAATCGACCGAGATCTTTGCCCTGATGTAAAGGTTGCCGTGGTCAAATAAAGCTACAAGTCATGTTCAAACGAAGTATGTACTATGCCGTAGTCATCCATAAATAAGCATTTGAAATTATTCAAGTTTAAAATGGCCACTGATTGCTAGTTCGACCAATAATTCAAATGCGGAGTAATTTGCGCTCTTTCTTCCTTCGCAGAAAAAAAACTGGAGCGTCAATGAAACGGCGCGGAGACTAATCTTGCCGCATAAATTAAGTGAATGAATTCCCGATGAAGTATATTGAACAAAAGTTCGACTAACTTAAATGTATGGGAAAATTTATAGGATTTCCTGAGAAGAATCACCTTTTACGAAAACGTTAATCTTTTGTGATGGTGCTTTCGCGCATGCTTTATGATTTATGCCTTCACCGAGATTATTTAAGCATGAAATGTTAAATGTTGCAATTAATGGGGTACGTGGTAACCGGGTTCGTATTAAATTTATCATTGGATGCCACAATATACAAATTTCAAAGTGTCCTCTATCTATCTATTTTATACACATAACTTGCACCACAAAAACTATGGGAGTAAAGTAAGAAATAAATAGAAAGATAGTAGCTTCAATTTTGTTATTCTATATATTTTTAACCTGCTGCGCCAGAGTTAACTCTTCTGAATATTTGGTGGCCGGAATATAAATGCTAGCGGTGTCCATTCGATCAATAATAAGAACATGAAACTGGTAGACCACCAGTGAGATCATCGAATAGCAAGACTCCCATAGTAGCAATTGGTTTATGATTAATACCCATAAAATTTTTAATCACCTTCAAACTGCGCTTCATCGTACCCCGTTATTACCGACCTATTGTATCTCAATTTCGAAAATGGCGCTTCATATTGGCTTTGAAATCTCTATTGACAACTTTTTGGCTTACAATAATATCGTATTATAACTGGAATTATCCCAAAATAATTCTATAATAATTCTACAATAAAGTAGGCACTGAGTTGCAGGTGTTCCTAATAATTGTAAATATTTGATCAAGTTGCCTACTAACTTGATCAAATATTCAGTCTAGCTAACTTCAATATTTGACTAAATAAATGCCGGACCATAATCTTCGCAACTGCGGATCAAAAATATTGAAGTGATTTCAACACTGAAGCAAAAAGTTAATAAAAATCCGACCAAGTGCGTCTCTGGCCATGCGCAGTATAGGGTTCCGTAGAAGTAGGAGTTTGTTACCTGCTTTACAGAACTAAAGACTACAACAAATTAATTTTCAACAAGGTTTTCCTTTTATAAGTTTGTCGCCTATTACTCGTTAACTTTTAAGGCGGTGGTAGCCCAGTGGGTAGAACAATGGAGTCGGAAGCGGGATACCCAAGTTCGATTCTCATTGCCTGCATCTACCTATTTGATTATGACCTATTATGAGTTTGTTTATTTTCAAAGTTACGTACATCTGCGAATTTGTAGTAGCAACACCACACGCTAACGGGGAAGGAAAACATCGTGAGAAACCCCGCGGCTTGGTTGGCTCCGCACATATTGACTTTTCTTTCCTGTGGGCTAAGCCGACTAAACTGTCAGGATGGTCAGAGGTTTTCAAACTTATTTCGTCTAACGCCCACTTAAAAAAACACTTATTTTGTAGCGCCCCACCTTTTTTTCCCTTAAAAACCTCAATAACATTAATATGTTAATATGTCTTGCTTGGAGTTTAATTAAACCTATATTATAAACGAGACTTCTTACCAGAGAGAGCAAAAATAAATATTCGTGTATGTATAAATAAATATATAATAAATCGTGAATTATAATTGAACCTTCTAACTTTTTCCTTATTTTACTAGATTAGGTACATGAAAAATCCCGCGTTCGGCAAGTGCTCAGCTTGGCCGCAACAATAGATATAGCTATTAATATATTAATACGTGTCTTCGTAGGTAGGGACCTCACCTGCGACACTTGAAAATACGAATACTTTTCAGTGTTTGATACCTGTTACTAAATATCTTAAGATATAAATACCGTTGTGGATGCGGTAAAAATAATAAATATTTAATATATTTTTAGTTTATATTTATACATTAAAATAGAATATAAATATGAACTAATAAATGGATGTTCCGTGTGGCGCCGGGTTAAGAATAGCGTCGCCCCATTTCCTTCCGTGGATGTCGTAGAAGGTGACTAAGGAAATACATTACCAGGAGACGGGCAGCAGCGTCTTCCTGAGATTCCAACCGCATACTGCGATCGCCAACCCGCCTGCCAAGCGTGGAGATTATGGCAAAACCCCTCATGGTTATTAAAACCATGAGGGAGGCCTATGTCGTGCAGTGGGCGTCAAAGGGCTGATGATGATGAAATGGATGTTGTGTAATAGGGGGATTTTAATCTCAGTGAATTTTAAAATATGAAGTAGCTGAAGTTACTAATCACCCATCGCCCCCTTAAATCACATCAGCGCCCCTCCAATTTTTTTTGCGCCCTTTGACGCCCCTCTTTAACGCCCCCCTCTAGGCCTCCAGCGCCCACAAGAGGGCGTTATCGCCTACTTTGGCAAACACTGGTATAGGTTCTAGGCAAGCCTACTCCATCTAAAAAACAATGTCCCAGGCACTGCAGCGTCCGAGTGATTCCTTTACCTATCTAGTGTGAGTGATGGTGCCACTGGACGCTGTATAAATCATCTCATTACGTAGATGCAAAGGCCAAAGTTGTGTAAAGCCTACGTAGGCGTGATAGTTTTCCTTTTAATTTCATTGTATGTACTAGCCCTGAATTTGTGAGTTCGTGTAATGTGATCACGTGTTCTTTCGAGGGTGGAGACTAAGATCGCACTCAAGGTGTGTTCTGATCTCGATATCAGTTTCACCTACAAAAAATATAAAAAAATAATGTAGCAATTAAGTAGTAATATTTTTTTGTTTGTGCTTTACATGCCCTCTTCCCGCTGTCTGCTTAACACCCTAAACGTCAAAGCTGGCTGGAAGAAATTTCTCTTGAAATAAGTCCGCCCTTGCTCATAGTGCTAAATTTTGTATTTTGTGCAATAAAGTGTAACAAACAAAAAGAACGAAAAGTAGAATCCGATTCCACCGATACAGTATATTAATGAATGTCGACTCTGATCACACAAAGTTTACAGTGCTAAAAAGAATTTAATGTTTGTTTTCAAATAATTTATAACAGCATATTAGTTACATATATTTGCTATTGTTTTTGATTAAAATATATGACTAGAAATAGTTTTTCTACACCCACAATAATATTTAACGAACAATCCATCGATACTATGGTATAGGCGAGAAAAAAAATTGCATCTCTAAATTAGTGTAGGGAGGTTTATTTTTTTTAATGTAAAAAATGTGCAAAAAGATTTTTTTAAATATTTTATCTTTCTGTTTTGTCGGTGTGATTGATATGTATATCTATGCCAAATTTCAGCTTTCTAGTACTTGTCTCTGTGCTAAGCCGCGGACAATCAGACAGACAGACAGACGGACGAACATGGCGAAACTATAAGGGTTCTTTGGTGACTACGGAACCCCAAAAAACTGCAAATAAAACAAAAAATTCAAAATTAAAAACGATTTTAACTTGCAGCGTACAGTAGTATTTGGGGCTTAGGCCCATTGAACTTTTACGTTGCGCGTTGAACTCTTTTATATGTCCCAGCATTGCGACTCCCGTTTATGAACATAATAACTAAGTAAGGCAGCCGTGAGCTTGTGTTTTTGTTGACTTGATTCCAACAAACCAACGTGCTTAATTTTGCATTCCATCTGCGTTTGTCTTTTTCTTGTGCAACGTTCACCATGTTTGGTAATTTGCGATCGGAACAGAACATTGTCAGCGTGTTTGTCACGTCCCAAAGCGTGATATAAATCGTGGAACCTAATCTGGAATGTGAGTGGTTAACACCACCAAGTAGACGACTATCAAACTGCTAGGTACAGTCAACTTTTAGGTATAGTCGACGCCATATCGACCTTTACAGAACTCATTTTCGTTACGTATGATCCTGCAACTAAATTGTAAAAACGACGTACTATCGACTGTGCCCACCTTATTCTATCTTACATTTTGATTGATTATGTGTCAACCGAAACTATATTTCACTAATGGTCACCATAATTTTAACGGTAATTCGTTTGATCAAACTAATATGACTAGCTCCTACTACACTACGTATACATAGACCAAGTGACCAGTGACCACTCAGACACACTATTGCCTAGGATACTTTTAAGATAAATTGGACTTGTTCAGCATTTATTACATCCTCTAAGCTTAGTCAGCTTATTCCAAAGTCAGCTAAGTCATAAGATAACATCAAATTAATCAAAATAGATAGTTACATGATTCAGACGACTCTTGAACTGAATCTTGAGCTCAGTATACGTAAAGGAAGTAATTTCTTGTCATAGACATAAGCAGCCCTTATACGTCCCACTGTAGGGCAAAGGCCTTCTCTCAGGGAGAAAATCTCTTGTCATATCAATCTTTGATTAATTCGAAGAAGGTTCGTACTTTCGTAAGTGTAGCCCGGTACAATTATCCAAGTAAGATTTATGTAAGTTTATTATTAAGTTTAAGTATGTACTATACGTATTTGCACCAACTACGCGTCTTTCTTTCTCCTTAGGCAATCTTTCCGTCACAAGGTTGTCTGGAAGAAATTGCACTTTTTTATTGTTACCTTCATATTTATTATGTCTAGTGCTCGTGTTAACCTCAGAAAATACTATTTCATATTTTATATCTTGTTTCTTGTGTGCAATAAAGAATATTTTATCTTAGTTTATCTTACAGGAATATTTTTACGAGACTTAAATTGTGTAGAGGTTCTGTTCGATCGATTTATCTATCTATGTAATCAGCCCATGAATAGAGCCCACTGTTGGGCATAGGCCCTCGATTTACGTTAACTGAAAATAAAAAGGTTTTTAGTCAGTCTTTCGAGTTTTTAATTTTGTGAATTGTGAATTTTGCGATGAATTGGAATGCCTTGTCTAATACTTGTGTCTGCAGGTTTTTGGCCGTCTGAACTATTTAAACTAAACCTGATCAATGGCATATAGCAACCTTAAGACGAAGATACCGTGTTTGTTAGTGCCGGTCGTAACACGCTGATCAACGTTGAGCGACGGCAGCCATCAAAATATGAGCCTAATAAAAGCGCAGCTACAGCCTCCGTCAACAACATGGTTTTGTAATATAAAGTAGCGAGCGCTTCACAGCGGGTAGAGAACTGGATCACAATTCTGCTCAACGGATACATTGTTCTTTTTTTATTATTTATTTTCACGTGTTAGCAAATGTCAAATAGCCTGATAAACAAACTTAATCCAGAAAAAATAAACCCTGCCGAAGCAGAACTTTGCGGATTTTTTCTTTCTATGTGATGTTTGTCCAAATGGATATTGTTCAATAGAGCAATTTTTGAAAGGCACTAAATAAGAAGCCTTTCAATCGAGCTATTGGCCGTAAGATTAGTCTTTAGTGTAGCTTATTCGAAAGTCTAACGATTTGATCTAAGATAGATGTATGTTATTTCAATTGACTTACAAACTTAGGCCTCTTCCTCTATTCTTGATGATTTAAATAGCGTCTAGTGGCGTCTCAGACTTTGTATTGCTTTGGATATCTTTTTTTGATGGGGTATGGTAGGAGTAGATGATGGACAAGCCGGTCAGTCCCAAAAATAATCAAATGGTGCCAATTTTAATTGCACAATAATTCTATGGATAGACTACCAGTAGTGTAATAGAACAGTCAATCTCAGACTGCGAAGGATAACTGCTTAGAATTTAGCAGACTTGAGACACCAGGGCATCCAGAGTTTACTTTACGACAGTAAAGAGCTTCTGGTAATATCTGGAGCAGTTTGCTAGCTCAATTAAGTATTGAGTACCATATTTTACTCCCGAATCATATATACTTTTTAGTTGCATTTTCTTTATTACCTACTATAATTTGGAACAAGAGAGGCGTATTTATGGCATGATAAATTTTACGGTACTTTCTAATTGTAGTGACTTAGAAAAGCTAATTCCTAGTAGCTGAGAGGATAGACGACGAAGGCGACAAAACATCTGTATCATGCGCTACACTTATTTCACTTTTCTTCGTGTTACCACTAGACAATAATCTTGAAACGGCTTCACTGATTTTTATGATTTTTTTTGCCTATATTTGGTAGGTCTGATAATAGGCCATAGGCTAATTAATATTGCAAAACAACGTTTGCCGAGTTAGCTAGTAACAACGAATCTATCGTTGGACTAGCCGTTAAGGCGCTTACTGCCAAGATAGAGGTCGTGGGTTCGATTCCCACTGGGAGCCGTCGTACATTTGTACAAATGGCCTCAGTGTGGGTGTATTTCCATTTTTGTGATGTCCTTACTTATTTTTTAATATTACGTTATTATTATTATTATATATAAATGGATGTAAGGGTCCAATAGCTTATCTCTGACTGAAAGTACTCCGCAATGAAACAATAGAATCCTTACTCCGAAATCTCAGCTCGAGGCTAATCCAGGTTATTGATACGGTCAGAGAGAAAAATATGGAATATTCGAAAACTGTCTCCTTATTAGAAATGCAAATCACTGTGACGTGTCTATGCGGTCGTCCGTCTGTTACTCAACATTAAAATTCGCATAATTTCGGACTTTCTTTCGCTAGACTTGCAAATATCTTAATGTTAGATAGTACATACTTTCTTTAACATTGGCCTTATTTCGCTTTAAATGATGTCATAATAAATTTCATACATGTGGAGATGGCGCGATCAGCAGTACATTAAACCCTTACAGGAAAAAAATGCCAATTGCGTGTCGGACCATGCATATTGTAGGGTTCCGTAAAACAGTTTTTTTTATCGTGATGACTTTATGCATGACTTTAATATGTTTTTAAATTTTAAAGATTTGTACGCCTCAAATGGCAAAACATGCATGTTTTGCAAATAAAATTATTTCTCTTTATATCTATCTTATCTACTTTACAGTACTAACAACTTCATCAAAGTAATTTTCAATTAATTTTGTACGAAGTTTTTCTTTTATAAGTTGGTCGCCTATGAATCTTTATAGCCTACTTAGCCTTGATAGTTTTTCTTTTAAGTTCATTATATGTGCTACTGCCCTGAATTTTTCCACGTTTCTACGTACAATCAACAACTAAAAGCCAGGAGGAGGGGGAGGGGGGAGGACGCCCTACTCTGACCAAAATTTGCACTTAAAAGCTTAATACTTGAAAACGGAACCCTCGACGACCAATCCGACGATACCCCGTACTATGGTTAAGGAGAGAAACAAACTGCATTTCATTAGGGATACACCTAATGGGATGGTACCCTTAAACTTTTTTTTTTACATTTTAATCTACCGTTTTGTCGGCGTAATAAGTATGTATATCTATGCCAAATTCAACTCTCTAGTACTTACCGTTTCTGTGCTAAGCCGCGGACAGACAGACAGACGGACGGACAGACATGGTGAAACTATAAGGTTTCCTTATTGACTACGAAACCCTAAAAAGAAACCATGGAATGAGCACTTAAATCAGTTAGTACTTAAATCCGGTCATGTTTTAATTTCATTTCTATGGTAAAAATAAATAATTAAATAATTTATAAGTCCGTCGTATTGTATATTTATTTTAAGTGGAATAAAGGTAATAATTAATAATTAAATTAACTCTTATAGAAATCGGGTTCTGTGGTGTCATGGGAAACGTTTACAGTTTCTGGCGGATTAATCACAACATGCACTTCTAATGAATTTTCAAAGAGTCTCGTTCTCTTTGCAGCTAATACGATGTGAGTTAGCTTGCTAGACTCTCCAGTAAAATTGTAAGGAAGGGACGTGTCTGTACATACGCATAATACTAATTAACTAAATGGCTGTTTACGATTATTTGCTTTATATGGCACTTAAAGCGTACCAAAAAGGTCCCTTTGCGAACGAAAGGTAACACGGTCTAGGAGAATCTTACAGCGAAGCAAAACATAGGACATAATTTAGTTTAAGCATTAAATAAAGGTGTCATTTGACAGACATACCCTTAAAAATTTTCAATGAAAAGGTCGGCGCTCTTTGCGTTTTGCATACATGACATTCAGTCAATAGCTGATCAACCTTTTCATTGTTATTGCTAAGTTGCCCATAATTTAATTAAGTAGAGTGCCAGCGTTTACGAGTTGTTGACTCTCTACTGTGTTTTGCAATTTTCAATGAAAAGGTCGGCGGTCTTTGCGTTTTGCATACATGACATTCAGTCAATAGCTGATCAACCTTTTCATTGTTATTGCTAAGTTGCCCATAATTTAATTAAGTAGAGTGCCAGCGTTTACGAGTTGTTGACTCTCTACTGTGTTTTGCAATTTTAGTAGACTAAACTAGAAATAAGTCAGTATATTTTACAGGTGAATTTTTCAATTCTTCACTCTCTGCTTCGCGATCTTTGCTGAATGTAACCGCGGCTTTGCCTATAAAACAGCGTCTTGAAAATATTTTCAAGAGAATATTACAGAGCCGTTTTCCCACAGAAATAAAATTACGAGCCGCCTATTTTGCTCGCAATATCTCTTCCATTCTTGTGCCGCAAACCAAAGTGTTTACAGTTGTTACGAAGTCGCTTTGAGATATTACCGACTACCATCTTCGCAAAGTGACGATACTCCCGTGAAAGAAAGAGACACTACTACCTCCTGATGTGCCAATTTCATAGTTGTTCTACAGTATCGTGTATTGTTCTCGGCGCAATATGTGCAGTATGTCACGAAGCTATTTTGATTGCCAGTATGTTTTGCCTACATTGTCAAAGCGAACTATGAGAAAGTCTGTCTTAATTAATTGCTTCCGTAATTTTGCTCGTTGACATTTGTAGGCTTACCTTGTACTCTTGTTAGATAGAGCAAATATCTTATTTTTGAAAATGACGTTGGGTTTCCCGTAAAATTAGTAAAACATCCGACATTTCGTCAGTTTTAACAGAATATCGACAGGAATGTTAATTTAATGCACGGAGAGTTTCTGCAAACTTGTAGTTGCTTGGTACCTCTTTAAGCAGTTCACTCTGTAGTATGTAACTGACATTTTAGTTTCACAGTCTTGAATGTCCCTCTAAAAGCTCAGCCCCAAACTGATCTACGTAAACATACGTCAACCGGGTTGTTACAGTACTTCTGTGAAATCACTGTCCGTTATCGCACGTTCACTTAATGACACGATCAAGTACACAATGTCGCTTTTATCGCGTAGGTGATAAAAGCGAGTAAAAAAAAAACATAGTTTAATTCGTGTCTGACTCTACCTCGAGTGTTATAGTTCCGTAAAAGGCCCGTTATGAAATTGACCATAGCACACCAAATGTAACGGATGTGCATGAGCATAGCCGGATCGCTTTTAATCAGTCTTATGGCGCTATTTTTCACGGTTCTGAAGGTTTAGGTTCCCCGATGTTTAGGAGGGTATAAATGTTTTAAACCACGTTTCGTGGAGAGCCAAACTGTGGGATTATGTTTATCATTTGCACAATGTTACAGTTTATTTACCTCAGTCACAAATTTATTTTTTTATCTACGAAACTGAATATTTGCTACTTGGACCCCTTCGCTTAAAAAGAATATTGTTTTTTGTGTGATTAAAACAGGATCGAATAGTTTCACTTGGATTTATTTTATAGAAGTAGTTTTCACAGTCAGACATTATAAGGCAGCCGAATTAAAAGGGGCACGAAGACAATGACAGAGGCGCGCCTGGCGGCGCTGTTTAGTACTAACAAAACATTTTAAACGGGTCGGTTTATACCATAATAATCTAACAAGAACTTTAGGGACACCGTAAGATGGCCAGTTTGCGACAATATTAGACTTGATTAGATTAGAACTCTTTAATATATAAAGGTAAAAATTGTTAAATGTATGAAAATAAATTTAATGGTACCAAATACAACGATAACTTCCAAAAAGCTAAATTTTAAATTTCTCAATTTAATTTTTTATTCAAACTGACGTCAAGATTCAAGATTGTATGGAAAATAAATAACACCTAAATAAGTAGTATTGGAAGGCGGCTTATTGGAAGTGGTTTAATTAGTGATGTGAAAGAGACGGTTTTCAGGCCTTGTGTTATTCCAATAACAAGTAATACCTCAAACTTCTCTGGTCGCTAATTAGATAAGATTAGAACGCTTTATTATACACACAAAATTCATTTTTGAGTTCTTTAGGTAACTGCAGTTATTTAACGTATAAAATTTTTAGCCTACGATATAAATTTACATGCATGGTGTTCCAACTATCATCAATTATAAATACCGAATCTCGGCAGTAATATGCGGAACTCGCAATTAAGTGCTAATTTCATCATCCGAACTAATCGTGGCTTTTTACTAAGCTGAGTTCAAGGCTCCTATTACTGCAGAGATAAAATAAAATCAGTAGCCCATCGGACTGGAAGGTTTTTACTCTAGACGGCTTAACTCTTCGTGGAAGTGAAAATCCCGTTGACCTACTCGCGTGTCTGAAAGAAATTGTTGTTACTGTATACACCGTTGAATATTGGAAATAAACCATTGGAAGGTTACTATGTTAAACTGCGTTTAGAGTATAACCGCCCCCAATTTGAATGGTGAAGTTTGGCCCAATGCAATGGTCTTTACAGACCGTTGAATAACATCGATATGATTTGTTGCGGCAATTAATGGTTACAGTTCTTATATTTTTAATGTTTTAGCGGTAACTTCATTTAATTGCGATCTCCGTCGCGATTTGGGACCGATTTTCCCCTTTGCATGCCCGAGTGCCAGTATATTTTTTTAAAGGTTAGCCGAAAGAGTGTTTATAAGTTATCTAAATAGGCTTAAGAAACTGAACGGATTTATGCAATACAGATAAGCCAGTCATATTAGCAAATCATGAAAAATTCTAATTTATAAACATTTTTTTCTATGGCTTTAGGATAGTTGAAAAAAAAAACAAAACAGAACAAAATTTTGTTTTCCTTTTTAAAGCAAGCGATCGGTTAAAGTTAAATATAATTTAAGTTACCTCATTCTATACCAGTAAAAATTTTGGTACTATATGAAGGATATACGGATTAAATGGATTTATGATACGTCCCAAGCCTAGCCGTCCTAGCCAATCCGCCTGCCAAGCGTGGCTATTATGGCAAAACCCAAAAACCCTAAGGAGGCCTATGTCCTGCAGTGGGCGTCGAATGGCTGACGATGATAATGATGATGCATCCATTATACACAGTAATTTTGTAATTGAGCTAAAAATTATAATTACTTTTTATATTTTTATCTCAATTTTATCCTAATTCCAAGCCAACGGAGATGCATAGCTTGTAAGTAATAAGACACTTTAGACGGATATATGTGTTCTTTATACTAACCACAACCACATACAATGTACTCGAATACAGTTGACAGGTGATTCCGTTGCAAATGCGCCTGTAACGCATCTGAGTAAAGTACACGTGTGAAGAGTTTAATATGCAGCAGACGCTATATATAATATCAATCAGCCAAAACCGTCAGGTCATCAAGTAAATGAGTCTCCTGGGTATGTTATCCTGTGCGTGAGTATTTGTCAGTGTCATGACATAGTAATTTATATCCTTGGTGAGAACGTCAGTGATGACCCCCATTAAGATAATATCATTAGGATTACATTTGAAGTCTGTCGGGAACTTAGCACATTGTATAATCGAAAATACCTGCATAAGCAGCCTATAAACGTCCCACTGTAGGGCACAGGCCATCTCCCAGGTAGAGAATATGGGCTTAATCACCACGCGTGCCCACCGCGGATTGGCGATTTCAAGCGCTGAGGTATATGAATAGCTCAGACACTCAGGTTTCCTCACGATGTTTTCCTTCACCGTTAGCGAGTGGTATTGCTACTATAACTTCACAAATGTACATAACTTAGAAAACAAAGTCATAGGTACATGCCCGCACTGGGAATCGAACCTGGTTCTCCCGCTTCCGAGTCCAATGTTCTACCCACTCGGCTACCACCGCGTACCTGCATACCTGCATTTGCCCTAAACTGTTTTCTTACGCAATGCATATTTGGACATCTATTCTCATGTTTATATTATTAAGCAGAGCAGTGATTTTGACAGTTCTGTACAAAGTGAAATGTCTCGTGCACTGAAAAAAATTAAGTTTCCACTGCCGTAGACTTGAATTTTTTTACCCGACGATGGCACAACCAAAAGCAAGGCTTAAAGTTTTAGCAGTCCATGTATGTATGTTTGTATTTACGGATATTCTTCCGAAGCGACTAAACTTCTCATCAGATTTTGATGAATGAGGTGTCAATCGATTCGTTATTATGGTCCAAGGCATGTACCTGCATGTTAAGATAAGAAAAGGTAACAATATTATTTATTGTACGCAACATAAAACAATTACAGAGACAACAGTTACACGTTATGCGAACAAAATCAACGTGACGGATGTTATAATGAAAAAAGTGGGGGAAATCTCTTGAATTTTCTTTTTGCTGTCATTTCGAGTACAGTGTCAAAAGAAAAAATATATCTTATCCTAAATTGCAAAACATGAATTCGAAAAATCATCACATAAAATTTGTACAAGTTTTATGAACTACTACAATATTAAAATATTCCAAGCATCAGAAATACAATTTAACCACGTTTTAGCGTTTATGAACACTACCAGTGCCATTTTTAGTAGTCGTTATTGGTTGTTATCGTTTTTAAACATTTGTCAACATGAACTAGTTCAAAAACTATAGGAATTCTCCTCTGAGGCTTCATTAAAAAATTGAAAAATGTGTTATGACTTATGACAGAAAGATTCGGAATTACGTCCAACTTCGAACATTCTTGTTTTATCCGGAATGTGTATAGTTATAGCTGAATGTCGATTGTCTGATTGGTTTAGAAACAATCGTATGACTTGAGAATTCAATCGGTCAGTCGTTCGTGGAAACTGGCCATTGAAAGAGCCGTCCGATTACGTCCGATGGACGTTTCTCTTGTGTTTTCATAAAGCGGTCTATCTTTGGCCAGAAACACATAAATATTATGAGTTACTACAAATATTTTTAAAATGTCAAAAATAAACGTCAGTTAGAGCTGGCTTGAAACATTTTAATATGTTTTTTTTATTTACACTGTTGGGTTACTATTGCTTAATAAAAACTATTCACCAATATTAATGTTGTTCTTGTATTCTTAGTAAACAAATAAACAAGAATTACTTAGCTGGACAAATCTTATTTGATAGAAACATTGTACACCGATGGGAGAAAACGATTCCTCTGCTGCGCATCAGGCTTTAACATACTCTCGAACAGAAATAGAACTTTCTCCCGAGTGTTACATAGTGATTTTACTACATCATCATCATCAGCCGCTGCCGGACATAGGCCTCCCTCATGGTTTTCCAAGCTTCTCGGTTATACTACACCTGAGGAAAATCAAATTATTTAGAATTTATTAATTTTAATTAATTTATAATTTATAATTAATTTATAATAAAATAAATTAAATAAAAAAATAATTAAAAGCGTAGTGTTAAATTATCAATTTAGTAAAAAACAAAATTTAAACAAAATTAATTGCCGCGCTTGTTTTTTTTCGTAGCCCAGAAAACATTTGCCATCCTCCTTTTATTGCAAATCGAGTACAAAAAAAAATCCCACCTCTTTTTTCCAATCAGCAGAAAAAGGTTGCCAGCCTCTTTTAATTGAAAATCGAGTACATAAAAAATCCTACCTCTTTTTCTAATTATTTGATATAAAACCTTATTGAGAATTGACGTTTTTATTTTTTCATTACTCATACTCTGAAAGGGGGTCATTGTTCATCCAGGCACCGTGCTGAAAGTGGTACATGCCTGCTCTAAATCAGAAAAGTATTAAAAAAAAATATTTAAGACACAGATAAAACCACCAAATACGCAAATTCAAAATGGCCGTCTTTCGCGGTCGCGCGCCATCTTGCGAATTGTGATGTACGGCTAGCACAAGTTGGCGCGCGAGCTATCTCGCCGCGAGCTAGACCATCCGTCTGTTTCGGCGTGATTTCCTTAAGTTTTATATTTTAAACTTGTTTTTATCTTTTAGTGATTAACATTAATAATTAATTTATATTATTTAATTTATTTAAATACTAATTAAAACATTAAATTTTTGAGCAGTCGTTTAAAAGGGCGGATAGTTTATCTCTCGGCGAGTTAGCTCACGCGCCGACTTGTGCTAGCCGTGCAGGGTGTGCGTTGCTATTAAAAAAGTAAACTGGCGGGAAACCTTAAATAATAGGGGTTAAAGTATGAAATTGCCGTTCTATTGCAATAGGTTCTTTGAATTGACATAGAATCTTCATGGTTTGAGGTTTTCGAATGAAACTTTTTTCAAATGGTTTCTATGATGTTCTTTTTTTAAAAAATGTGAAACATTTGAATATCGACTTTCAATTGTTTTTGTTATTCAATTTAGACAAGAAAGATGGATACTGCGAAAATTCTAAGTCTAACTGTGTTTGTGATATTCAAAATTGAGTTTTGATTTTAACTGGCTTGTGTTTACTTTCCTCGTATTCGTAATGAAAAGTAGAGTGTTTTACTCGGGTGATAGCACCCATTTCTGCCTCGAACTATTGGCGCTCGAACGAAGTGAGAGCGCCAAAACATCTCGTCAGGAATGGGTGCCTTTCAGCCCTCGGTTAACAATCTACTATTGTATGTTCACTGCTAAAAAACAACAGAACCCTAGCAGGGCAGGAATGGATTTTCATATAACATTCCTGCCCTGCTACGGAGGGCAGGAATGAAATTCCATATAACTTTCCCGCCGCACATAAGGGAGAAATGACGAACTTTGTAACCCGTTTATGAACGAACAATGAGACACTTTCTGAGTAGGTTGGTATAAACATTTTTATCATTATTATTATGTCTGATGGATGTGTTTCGAGAATGACTATATGCAGCCCAGAAATAACTGCTACTAGATAGGTACTATTCCTGGTATCTTGATATTGCTGGCACCTTAAATTTTATAAATATAATAAATAGCTACACAAATCCAATGACGAGAAAAGGAATCAGCAAATTCGTGGTGCAAAGAGCTTGCCCATCTACAGTTGAGGTACATTTGAGAGCTGATAAAAATGTTGATTGCAAAGTTATCGGTAATTAAACTGAGTAGATACGCATTGAGATCGACGTGGGATCGGTAGTACAAACGCCAATCACCAGAAAATAACGTAATGTTCGATATTGGTACCTATACCCGCGAGATAAGAGCTTGAGTGTGAATAGAATAGACCTATAGAGGTGTAATTAGCATCCAATAGACTAATACCGAAGGGTGGCGCAAAAGAAAGCAAAAATATCTTTAATATCGTACTAGAAACAAATACACTACATTAAAAGTCCACGCTTAGGAGACTGCTGAAAAGAACTTTAAATTTTCGTTGCAAAGTCACCCGTAACGTTACTGACTAAAGATATATGAAGTAGAGAATTAGCAAAGCAGATAATGCTTCCAGAATTTCAATGTTAGTAGATCAACTTTAATAAGGGCTCTTGCTAAGGCTTTCTCGTTTTTCCTGTTCTTTTACTCTTGAGGGGCCTGTTCACTGCAATGGTGCCTCCGATACACACCTGAGGTTCTCTTTGACGTTTAATGTGTGTTATGTTCAGGTACGGAAGCTACCAATGAAACATTCGAACGAGTCTCACTGCACACTTCATAAACAGTTTCAATAACTCGTCATTTTAAGAGTCCCGTAATCGAAGGGGAGCGACGGGACGCTATTACGAAGCCTGCGATGTATGCGTGTCCATCAGACTGTGTTAGCCTTAAAGGGCTGTATCTCACTGACTGTAATATGTAGCAAAGTCAAAGTAAAAAAAAATTATTCACTATAAAAACAAAATTTTTTTTTTTTTAATTTATGACTTACTTTGGTATCGCAGAGTTTTAAATTTTAAAAATTATTCGCCAAACTGCGTGCAAGTTTGTTGGCGAATTAATCGCACTCTTTTAACATTTTTTTAAAAATAGTATTAGGTAACAATAAACTAAATTTTAAAGTTTTAAAGTACAGTCGACAGCGGATCTCCCCATTCATGCTTACTCTGTATTCGGTCATATTACCAGTGACTATGGAACACAATGCAAAGGCATGTCTTAATGAACGTCAGTTTCACAATTAATAGATTATGCGGAGAAGAAGCTAACAAAGAAACTTCACATTTATTCTATTTGATTTTCACGGAATATCTATTTTAATGGTAGAATCCCCACTATATACTTAATGAAAAATACAAATCGTAAAAAATAAGAGTAAAAAGTAATCGTTACAGCGGTAATTCGTACTAGCGTCAAACTTGGTATGATTATTATGCAGTGTCTTCAGTAGATATTTAATAATAATAATAATAATAACTTCCACACAGCACTGTCCCCCAGATACAGGCCTGGCCTAGTTTGGGGACTGCCGGTAAACACAAAACATTTTTGTAATACCCTCCACTGATATGTGTTGTCTCGTATTGTCTTTTTGGAAATAATTAATTTACTTACTACACTTACAACTTGTAAATATTGGCCAAGTGTAAGTTGCACTCCCGATAAAGGACTGCCGGACTGAATAAAAGAAAACACACACATTATTGTTAAATAAGTAACACAGATACAAATAAATATCTTTCACACATAACGCTGCCAGTCTTCTAGGCACCTTACAGACCGACGGCTGCGATTTGGCCTCAATCTTCAAATTAAATTTCTAGTTTTTTTCACTAATTTGATTATTTTGATTCGGAAATGCTGAGGAATTGGCAAAATGTACTATATTCACTCTAATATTTTTTATCCTATAAGTATGTCAATTCTGTTTTTTCTCCTTAAATAAATAAATAAATTTTAGTCTTATATTGAAACATTGTGTAAATATTTATTTACTTAATAAAAATTTCAAAGTTTGTGAACATAATCACTGGTCCTGCTCCCAAACTGGAATTCTCTGTACTTGGTTAACCTGGGCCTCGATTCTGTTAGTGCATTGTAGTATAATGACAGGTACACTGTCGGGTCACGTGACGTGTTTTTTCGTACCATTGACGCCTAGAAGGTTTGATGGGTGTGCCCGCGTAGACTTAAAGCAGCCATGAAATTAAAACCGCCATGTTCATGCAGTTGTCATGTTACTACAATGCATTAACAGAATCTAGGCCCAGGTAAGGACATCACAAACATGGAAATACACCCAGACTGAAGTCATTTGTACGGTACGCAACCCTTAGGTTCTCGTCTTTCTCGTCACTCGCTGACCCCTTGGTCGGTGTTTTTTTAAAACAAATTGAATCACACAATTTCTCCCCACACCTTTGTTCGGTGAATAATTAACAATAGAATTTCCGGTGGTCTTTGAATTACTCACCCACAGTAACTTTTAATGAGGCTATTTGTGCCATACCAGTGGGAATCGAACCCACTAACTCCGGCATGGTAATCAGACGCGATACCGCTAGACCAACGAGGCAGACTGTTGGTAACAGTTGCTTTGTTGTTTGTATATTTCCATTTTAGATACTAACTATATAGTGTTTTCCGCCTCCTAATTATGGTATTAAGAGAACTTATCTGTGGGAGATGCTGGGGAATTGGAAAAATGTACTTTAACGACTCTGATATATAAGTTTGTCAATTCTGCTTTTTCTCCTTAAATAAACACAAAAAAATAAAGTGGAGTAAATTTTTACCTGTGACATCAGTTTACCTAACAATTTTTATCGCAATTAGGTATACCCATTAATGAATACATGAATCTATAATTCGTCCAGTACTAACTCTTCCAAATTCTCTAATGAAGTGAACCAACAAGCAGAAGCTTGTTCTTACTTTGTGTGATTAGAAAAAAAAATATGAAGACTAACTCATAACTCCCTCTCTTGTTTCAGTTGAGTTGAATAGTACGTTATGAACGTTATGCATGAATAGTACCTAAGAAATGTTCTTTTAGAATGATTCGAGCGATTGAACAAACCGCATGAAGCGCCTTTTTTATGTGGGTTCTACCTAAGTTGAACTCGTTTAGATGAATAAATTTCATCATCATCATCATCATCAGCCATTCAACGCCCACTGCAGGACATAGGCCTCTTTCATTTTTTTCATAACCATGAAGGGTTTTGGCATAATCGCCACGCTTGGCAGGTGGGTTGGCGATCGCAGTATGCGGTTGGAATATCAGGAAGAAGCTGCTGCCCGTCTCCTGGTAATTGATTTCCTTAGTCGCCTTCTACGACATCCACGGAAGGAAATGGAGTGACGCTATTCTTAATCCGGCGCCACACGGACATAAATTTAGGTGCTTATTAAATAAATACAATCTTTCTAACATTTAGTATTTATGCGAGAAAGTAGAAATGATTCCATAATATGAATCAGATTTTGACGCTTTTTGACGCAATTTAGATTTTGTTGAAATACACTTTCAGTCAAAGATAAACGCAATTCTATTTGACTGCCTCGTTGATCTAGTGGTTAACACGCTTGTCTACCAAGACAGAGTTCGTGGGTCCGATTCCCGCTAGAGATCGACGTAGTCGATTTGTACAAATGGCCTCAGTCTGGGTCCCCTAAGAATTATAAAAAAAATAAGAACTTTTGATTTAATAAGTAGACTAGTACAACACCGGCGAATAGAAATAATTTAAATTCTGGGAAAATCTGCAAATCTCAGTAAAAAGATGGTACCTACTCCTCTCATAAATAACCACAACTAGCCCATAAAAGTCAACCGAAACCCATGAAATCAGTGCATCTAACATGCTACAAAGAAATCTCAGTGTGTCTACACAGCACCGTGTACCAAGCATGTCAATTAAAATATCTAGACTCATTATGTGAAGCTCTCCTTTTTATTGTTACTGCCTCTGTGGGAACAGACCGGAACATTATTATCGGAAGCGACGAGATACGCCGGCAACTTATGTTGTAGGTTTGATAGAGTCTGTGTAGCTTACATTGGTGCAACAATGGCAAAACAAATTGTAATGAATCACAGTCGGCGCGGCGGCATGTCAACCTTTACATTTTTGTTGCCAAGTCGTCCTTATTGTAAGTGATGACAGTGCACGTATGTAAAGGTTGATGTACTGTCGACTTTACTTATGAATACTAAAAACATAATAAAATAAATATTTAAGGGGCTCGCATACAATAAACGTGATTTTTTGCTGTTTTTTGCTCGATATTAATAACGGCAACAGTTAGACGCTTGAAATATTCAAATGTTGTAGGGTAGACCGAGGCGAATCGGATCACTTTTTTTTTGAGAGTATGAAAAACACAGTAAAGTGTAATATGTGTAACATTTATTGACAAAATGGTAATCAGTAACAATCCAGCTACACAATTAATATTTCAAAACTTAAATTGTTCAAAAATTCTCCAAAATATTAACTGAAAACTAAAAAGACAGAAATATCCGAATCGCCCCAATTCACGGGGCGAATGGGATCGCACATAACATTATAACAAAATTATTTTTTTTTCACTATAAGCTTTGCAATCATTAACAAAATTATAATAATCAATAATGAGATCAATATGAATTACTACCACCTAAATCACATATATGCGGGCCTTTTTTCCCTCTCATATCAGCACGTTTTTCGTGGCACCATTCTTCGCATGCATCGCATAGAATCCAATCCTCTGATGGTGGATGAATGATTTTTTCTGAGCAGTAGATCCAATGCCAATCTGTCTGGTTCGCAGACGAACCTTTCATTTTTACTCCAGGCGTTCTTTTATTCTTCTTCTTCTTCACATTTTGTTTGTCATCAGTCTTTTTCTCCTTTTCCCCAGCTTTTTTGTCAGTCTTAAGTTTTTTTAGCATTTTTTTCGAGAAGGTTATCCTTACTCTGACTCTTCTTTGTAAACTCGTGTATGGTAATTTGTAAATCTCAGCAGCCCAACGTAAGGTTAACTCTTTGGCCCAGGACTCTATTTGCGGCTTCTCTCATTTTTTCTTGAGACTTTCTCCGGCATCTGTCTTTCTTTTGTACGTGAATGACTATCGTGCAAACCATCTAAACTGAATTAAAAATGCATCATTAACCTCAAATATAAAATAATTCATTTTACAAAAGTGATTCAATTCGCCCCCGATGACGCGATCCGAATAACCCCAAATTAAAGACTTTCGAAATAAATATTTTACACATTAAACTATAATGTTGTGCTTAAAAACTAAAATTATTTCTAAAATAGACCCCTTCCCAGTCATTTTAAGCTATATAATTTAAAGTTTTAACACAAATTCTTAGAATGACACAAATAAATGGTAAGTACGAACCTTAGATGAGCGCCAAAATTGTAACACACACAAACACCCGAATCGCTGACGAACAGCGCTGACATTACTGTACTAGTCGAATCGAAACACTACCATTGGCGGGGGGTGCGGGGCGGTAGGGACTTCCTAAGACGCCAGTCCCTCGCGTTCCGTGTCAACGCGTTATTCAAAATATTTAAGGATTTCTTATTTTGATCCGATTCACCCACTGATCCGATTCGCCTCGGTCTACCCTATAGATAATGGTACGGAACCCTTCGTGCGTGAGTCCGACTCGCACTTGGCCGGTGTTTTTTTTAATTTTTATTTTAGTTAGGTAAAAACAATCAAACTCCGTTTGGGTCTGGATTGATTTTATTACGACGTAATTTAATAATAATTTAAAATCCATGCATTGAGTTTTCAATTCCCGGGACCAATCTTCTTTCGCCACGGTTTATTGAAAACTCAAACTCGGAACAGTTTCGATCGATAGTCATTTGTAGACTTCAATTAAATTCAATTCGATCTCCACTTTGGGTAGTATTTTTAAACGGTAATTTTCTTCCGTGACTGCCTAGCTACGGGAGTAATTTTCCTAATTTACACGTGCGGCCGTTTTTGTTTTATTTTTACTTTTGTTACTGATGCCGCGCACGCGACTATTGTGGAGGATCAAATCTAATATATTAAAATTTTTTGTCACAGTATTTGTTATCGAACTCCTCCGAAACGGCTTCACCGATTGTTATGATTTTTTTTTGTGATAGGTCTGAGAATAGGTCGTAGGCTAATTAATATGGCAAAACAACGTTTGCCGAATCTTTCCTATAATTGTGCGTTAGTTTTTGTACATAAAATATTCATCTTTTTTAAAAATATTGTATTTTTTTCGGGGCTTGTGAGCTTGCTAGGACTTTCATAATATACCTACAGTTTGAGTTATACCTTCTACATACTTTCTTGTAAGAACGTATGAGATAGGTCAGAACTTTCGTTAGTCATCGTCATATTTGTCTTTTTACTATTATTATCTTTTATTATTATTGGATAATTTCGATATAAGCACCTACGTAGACGAAATATAAAAAAAAAAATAATTACATGGAAAATGCGTAATTCCTGAAAGACGTCAATTAGACATGGTCATTTACGACAACTCTTGCTCTAAGACTTATTTTTTATTTAAAAATTATGTCACACAGGTATTTGTTAAAATATAATTCGTAGAAAACACTCAAAACGAAACCGTATGAACCAAAAAATGTAAAACAACAAATCTAATTAGGGTGTTTCAGAAATGGCAGGGCTACAAGAACAGGGTTACCTCAAGAATTTTTGGTTAATGAAATAAAGTGAAAATATTTCTTATCTTACCCAAAAAAGTTGCCAACCGGATACCGTGTGAACCTCTTAAATTGCGGAACGAAACATTGTTATAGAAAACAATAGCAGGCAGTTCTGTCGAATTAATTGTTACGACACATAAAAATTTATTCAAACTCTTTTAAAGTTAAATTACTGAACACATTGGCATGTAAACGTTTGTCGAAGATAAACAAAAAAATAACATTTTGAATTTCGAACGTCACGATAAAAACAGTGCGGAAAGAAACAATTATGGAGCTGTCGATGTCGATATTTTTTGCGCGGTCGCGAGCTTTCCCGGGTTCGCGGGAGTATCGCGCGGGCGGACTTTCTGACTCCGCGCGTGTACGATAAATGGCGAGTAGGTGGAGCTCACCTGTGCAACGCATGCCGAGACGTGTGAGTACAGAGTGGGTATCGCACGGGGTCCGCTATCAGTTACCTTGCATTATTTCCTTGCAAATATTGTGGGATGAGTTTTTTATATCTTGTGCAAAAAAGATTTTTCCCATGTTGGTAACGGTCTTGTTAAAATCGTTATAGGGGATCTTTCAATGGCGTTATGTAGCGTTGTAAAGTTAATCAAAGCGATTGATCTAGTTAGTATTGGAGTTGTCAGCGTTTGTTGCTCTATAAGAGCATTATGTAATAACTTTTTCGGTTTATTGGGTGTCGACAATGAAAGACGTTCCGATAATTGAATAGGTAGCTTTGAATCTTCTTATTGCTCTGAAATGGTAGTAACTTTAAAACTGTTAAACCGCGTGATCACCTTACAAAAGTCAATTCATGCTTGCGTTGAGTCCAACTGGCCTGAGTTTCGCTTGAAAAACTACTCAACATGATACTTAAATGTAAATATGTAATAAATAAGTAATACATTGCTATGTATATTATATACGTCGCTTTAAATAAAGTCAATTCATGTCACAAAAGAAAAAGAAGACCCTTGGCAGCGGTGGGATTCGAACCCACGCCTCCGAAGAGACTGGTGCCTTAAACCAGCGCCTTAGACCGCTCGGCCACGCTACCGTTATGTTCCTGTTGCGAAATACGCAATCTAGTTCGCTAGCGTGCTATCTCGCTATTTTAGGAATTGAAAATGTGTCACAGAAAGTACCGAATGGTCTTTTGGTGTCCGGATTGTTGTGTTATTTATGTTTAGAATTACAAAACGTGAACACGCGTTTCTATGCTTTTCAACTAACGTATTTTTAAGTAATACTATTTTAAATACAATTCAATGATAATATTTATTATTAGTAGGTGAAATTCTTATCGATTTCACCATTATCTGTACTGATATTACACCGAGGTACTTATCTTGTGGAGATGAGATAATTCCTTTATTCGGAACTCATTCCGGCTTGACAAGACCTTCCAATAACTATCACAATAAGTCATTCCTCTTGTCGCCTATTTCATACTGTATATAGGTAGTCGACAGCATATCAACCTTTACGTCCGTGCTTCCACTCAGTTACATTACGGGCGTCTTTATAACCAAATGTGAACGGTGATGTGCTGTCAACTGTACGTCATAGTACCTACATATTTATGCAAACATTTCTTAACAAAAGTAAAACTAACCCAGAATAGGAACGTGAGCGGACAAAATGCGAGGTTTCCCGAGAAAGTAGTAAAACCTCCACATTACACAATACGAGACCTACAAAGTACGCTTCACCTCCAAAACGTATTCATGAATTGGTCTTAACCGCCATACAAATAAGATCGAGGTGTGAAGCTGTCCTTAGGCTCTATTAACGTGACAAGTTGTAGACCACCAAGCGAGTTTTAGTTTCCAAGCCTCACGTTTCGCGAATTGGTGTAAAAGCAACCAGAAACACAAGAAAAGTAAAGTGACGGTTTCGTCGCATTGATTAAAGTTTGAACCACAGAATAGAGAAAATAAGTTTGAACCACAGAATAGAGAAAATAAGTTTGAACGGTGACGTTTGTTCCGGTTAAAAACGTCCATACCATCGAAAATCTCGAAGCACAATCTGTACAATGCATTACTATAGTATTTACGTACGGTAAAAGGGTAATAAATACTCAACATAAAATTAGCAAATGAAGTATAACGACATAATACTTGCAGTACTTATTTTCTTATTCAAATTGAATTACATTTTATATATACTAGATGACCCCGTGAACTTCATATCACCTATATCAATCTTTTTTTCTCACCTTTTAAACCTTCCCTGTACTTCTACAAATTATATAAAAAAAGACAAATTTGCCAAATCGGCCCAGCCATTCTCGAGTTTTAGCGAGACAAACGAATAGCAATTGATTTATGTAGGTAGATAGATATGATATATATAGATATATGCTTTTTATGTAGATAGATAGATAGATAACACGTTGGTGTGCACCAGTAATTTAAAGAGATATAAAGTACTTGGTAGGTTTGTTTTCATCCGTGAAATCGGTCGGTGAGGAGTAATGGTTATGACTACCGTCTGGGGCATACCTACCCGATGCAAAGAATTTTCCCTTCCCCGCGAGCGTCATGAGATTTTTTGGGTCGGGTGTCAATGTCAAGTGTCCGTTGCGGTATTTTTGGATAATAGTTGCGGTATTTTTGGATAATATGGTTTCTGTAGTTTTGTGTTTTATTTTTGTAAGTTTTTTTGTTGTAAGTACCCTTTTAATTTTCACAGAGCTCTATGTAAGTGTTCAAACATTGTGATGCCCTTTTTTCTTTTTTGTGAATTGGCAACACGAACTAAACGATATGGTCAATGTAAAAGAATTAAAGATAGAGAGACAGCACATATTTATAATCCGTATCAGATACCCTTTCCTGGGTGTAAACAAACAATTTTTTTAAACATGATCAAAGTCTACAAATAGAATATGGGATTTTGTTCATATTCTTAAATAAATGAGACGAACGAATGACCTGCAAATAGCTAGATAGACATATAGTTTTCCGTATTTTAATGACTTTTATAAATGTATTGTTTCTATTGAATCGGAAGCGTATCTACGTATTTTCATGTGCGTAATGGGCAGGCGCGTACGAATTTCATCGTTTGTCATAAATTGCAAAGTAGGGAGTTAGATTTAAGATGCTATTAATGATTAGAAGTAGTTACGCACAATTTACTCGACGGAAATTACGTCCAATATCTATAAAGTCGTTTCCAGCTACTGTAAAAACACATGGCTTACATTGTAAGTACATTAAACTACAAGCGCGGCTACCGTACACAACAGATCTTACCACGCAAGGTGTAAGTGCGGGTATCGAATAAAAAGTTATTTATTCCATACTCGCGTAAAGTCACTAGGCTGACTGTATTGTAACCATAAGTTTAGGCTATTTCAGCTATTATACCGCGAATACAATATAAAGTAACCAACCTCAAATTAAGGTAGGTAGAGTAACTACGTATTTGTTAATAAGAGAATATTCACCTATCTATTTTGATCATAATAGTGGATGTCCAGTTACCTGCATGCTAAATACTGATATCTAGGAATCAGCGCCGTAAAACATGAAACCTTGTTGTTCAAAATTTGTCAAATTTCATGTGATTTTTTACGTAATTAAATTAAACGCATTTTTACATTTTTTATTAGGCGTATATTTTATCAACTCGATGTTTGTCGTAATTAATCATTCTTAACTTTTTTCACATCCTTATCAAAAACGCGTTCTTTTTCTCCTATTTGAAAACCAGCATTAAGAATTTTTTTAGTGGCCAGTACCTGTTACGTATAATTATTTTTACATTACGCGTATTGTTTTTATTTGGCTCAGCATCGCTTTCATCACTCATAGGTGGGTCATTTAATTTATATCTAGTTGCTCGTTGAGATGAGTGAGATCTGTGAGATAGCATTGAAATCTCATCATCAGTTGGTAGTTACCTTTTACATACAGTACGATTGAAAATCAATCAAGCACAATGGGCTTAATACATTTGTGTGGATGGTGTACACGGCCGCGGGCGGAATTGCCTATGCAGGGTTACATATGTTTATCATAAAAACTACGTATAGCAAAACAAAAATATATTAAATTTGAAATTTCCTTAATATCATTATGCATTAAACTCATTTTATAACAATAATTGAAAATGTTAAAATGTGTGAGCTAGACAGCATGCTCCACGTAAGAACTGCCTTGTTTCTAGGCTGTAGGTTCTGAAAATAGCTTCGCCATTTATGATGTTCACTTCGTGCAAAAATGTTTTATAACAGAACATATCATTTTGTTTTCCATTGATAGTGCTAGTTAGCACCAGGCAGACCATTGTGACGGTGCCTCAAGAGTCAATTTACTTAAGTTTTATTGCGATCCGGGCGTGTTTGTAAATTAAAACCAAACTACATCTATACATCTTTTGTAAATTAAAACTAAACAACATTTATACAACGTTTGTATATTAAGACCAAACAACATTTATCGCCCTCTTATGTTCTGCCGGAACTTTCCGCATCATACCGTAGATCGCAAGGTGGCTTCAAATCGTCGACTGACCACTCTTGCGCATACCAGAGTCATCTGAAGAAAGCGGTAGCGTTAGCACGATGCTCCGATTAGCCTCTCCAAATTATAACAATACACACAGAACGATAATTATAGATATTGTTCAAATGATTACGTAGAGGCAGTTGTTTTTGAAATAGCCGTGAATAAACGATGATCGGCTATGTTATGGGCTATGGTTACTAGAAGCATCGGTAATAATCGATTATTGGTAGTTATCAATTTGGACGTTTAGACTGAAAGAAAATAAAGTAACATTTAATTAATGGAATATAAAAAACGGAATAGCCCACCCATATATTTATGATTTTTTTTATATATATGAGAGCTCGATACCTTACCATGGATGGAGGTACACTTTTTAAATTTAATCACTAAAAATATATTAAACATAGATAGAAAGATAGAATATTCTTTATTGTTTGTTCACCAGGAATCACATTGAGAATTAAAGATTAAATATAATTTAATTTTAAATAACTTACTAATTTTACGGGAGTATACTAAATATTAACATTAACATTAACATTTACATACAGGCACATACATTGCTTCTGGCCCCACGCTAGGATACCCTGTGTCGTGGGAACCAGAAACAACGACATCACAAACATGTAAACATCCAAGACCTGGGGTTTTTTTTTTTTTTGTCCCCAGCCGGGATTCGAACCCGGGACCTCTCGCATGGTATGCAGACGCACTACCGCTACGCCACGAGGTCGTCAACAACATAACATACAACATAAATCATTTACGGCAGTAGTATTTTGTATCGACCGCCACCGCCACCGCGTTGGTGTGTGTTATCCTTTATATTGTACCGCCACTGCGTTGGTGTGTGTCATCCTTAACATAACTGGACAGAGCATGCATGCGATGTGCTATCCACTGTACAGTAAATCAATACAGTGTATCGACCATCGCACATCAACCTTTACACGCATGCACACTGCGCAGTTCGTTGTGGGTGTTTTTGCAACGAAAATATTAATAACTTCCACACAACGCAATCACTTATCCGGGCCCCAAACTAGGATACCCTGTACGATGGTAACGAGGCAAAGACTTCACAAACATGGAACCCAGACTGAGGCCATTTGTACAAGTCAAGTACGGCGGCCTCCAGTGGAAATCCAACCCACGACCTTGGTTTTGGTAATGAAGCTTGTTAATCGCTAGACCAAAGAGGCAGACAATATAAAGTAAAAAAAAAACAAGACAAAGGTTGATCAGGGCCGAGTTTCATAAAACTACAATTCGTAGTTTATTATGACAATTCGAGGTACTTACATTGCGTAGCAGGGGCTATGTTAATCTGTGGATTAATCGATTTTGCAATGTAAATCGAATTGTGATAGTAAAACATGAATTGTATGTAATGTAGTTCTATGAAACAGGCCTCTGATATCGACTGAACCCTGCGCAATAATTTTTGTCCCGGCTGACCGATCCCAGAGCAGGGCCTCGATTCTGTTAGTGCATTGTAGTATAATGACAGGTGCACTGTCGGGTCACGTGACGTGTTTTTTAGTACCATTGACGCCTAGAAGGTTTGATGGGTGTGCCCGCGTAGACTTAAAGCAGCCATAAAATGAAAACCGCCATGTTCATGCAGTTGTCATGTTACTACAATGCATTAACAGAATCTAGGCCCAGGTGAGAAACAGGGAAAGTAATAAAAAAACAGTCAGGGAGCTAAAATTATTGTGTCGGAATGTAACAAAAAGAGCTGTGGCCCATGAGGGGATCGAACCCGCGACCTTCGCGTTATTAGCACGACGCTCTAACCAACTGAGCTAATGGGCCGATGAGTTCCAATGCTGAAATTCTGAATTGAATACTTCTGCCTCATAAAAGCGGAATTTGAAGAGCTCAGCATGCATTATGTATCGAGCTTGATATAGCAATATGGGTTGTTCTCAGGACCGGATTAACCATGCCGAGGCTCCTAGACAACGCTCGTCTCAGGCCCCTTTTACCCTTTTCTAATTCCTAAAATATATTTTTCTGCCACTAGATACAGTGTACCTAGTAAAAAATATATATTTTGTTTATTATGTAAAATATATTTTAGGAACTAGAAAAGGGTAAACGGGGCCGTGATAGTTTTCCGTTTATGTTTATTATTTATTATACCTAGTGTGGGGACACGGCCACCACTACCTAATGTTATTTAAATATTATTGTTAATTTTGTTTTAAATTGAAACTAAGGTTAAGAATTAAAGCAACATGCATGTAACATAATTCATTTGGTAATAAATAATTTTTACTTTACTTTACTTATGCGCTACTTCCCTAAAAAATTCACGTACCTAAAATCAACCGTTTAGCCAAGAGCCCTACTCTAAAGAAAATTTAAGATTTAAAGCTCATTATTTAACAAACATTATATAACGATAATTATTGAATAGAGATAGGTAACTACAGTCATTGCAATCAGCAATCCAATTACAATAGGGTGTCATCGCGGGTCAATAAAGATAATTTATTAATCGCATTATTTGTGTTCAACAATTTTGTTTGTAATGAACGCAATACCTGGAGACCGTTTCTTCAGTATTTATAATTAAACCACTTTCAATAAGCAAAAGTATAAGCTAGACAATTTATTAATTTATAACCTCATATAAAAAGTCTCTAGCCGCTGCTCTCCGGGGTAAAACATGAGTATGTTTATGATTATATTATGCATGTTTATAATCTTGATACTCGTCACATTCAATTTGTACGAAAAATTAAAATATAAATCAAAATAAATCCAACTTTTATTTGAATTTAGAACTCTATACTAGGTCTACCAAACCAACAGCGAATAAAGAAAAAACTTATTATGTTTGGTTATTGCGCCTGAAAAGAGCTAACGTGCGATAATCCTGACTAGGTCCCGTTGCAGGACACAGGACTTTCCTCAGAGAGAGAAAAGAGTAAGGGTTGGCGATTTTTTTTAATTTATATTCAAAATTTTTTTTTTCAAAGTGGCAAAGAAACTGCGATGAACGTTACAAGTTAAACTACCTACACATGTAGTTCATTTCAAAACCGGACAAAAAAAATCCAAACTTAGTCTTGTCAAAGTCCTTTATTAATAGACTTTATAAAAATATTCTAAAAACTGGAACTCCTGCATTGAACTGGTTTTAATTCCAGACATCATTGTCATATAAATAATCTTTAATTTTATAGTAGCCCTTTTGGCACAAAGCGTGCTTTACACATTTTTTTAACTGCGTTTCTGGGAAGCTTATTTTATCGCCAGGGATCTTATTATAGAAACGTATACAATGCCCCATAAAGGATGTATTAACCTTTACCAGCCTAAATTTGGGAACGAAAGTTTATGTCTATTTCTAGTATTTACATTGTGTTGGCTACCTACAGTTTTAAAGTTACTGATATTTTTTCTAACGTACATAATATTTTCATAGGTATAGGTACTGACTAGCAACTGTTAAGATGTTAGTTTCTTTAAAGAAATCTCTTAACGAATCTCTACTGCCTAGCTTATAAAAAATAATATAAAAATAAAATGCATTTATTTCAGGTTCCAAGATCCATATTAACACTATAAAAACGACAAAGAAAGACAACACTTACTTTTGTATATGAATCTGATCGTTCTCTTCTGCAGGACGAAAATGGTCTCGATGTCTGCTTCGGGCACCTCAGTCGTGTTTGTTCTTGCAGCCTTAGCGACTGGCATTGCTGAAACTAATTCTTAAACGTCTACCATTTTTTTCTATGGAAAATTAACTTAGCAGATATTGAATTTCATCTATGACTATGTCTCGCACTTTTCTTGCATATTTTAGCCCTCTTTTCCGAAATCCATCGAACTTTACCCAATTTTGGAAAATTGTCAAGCTTTGTTTTAGAATTTGTTTAGTTTAGTTAACGTTATCTACTTACGCTCTATGTTTATTTAGTCTAATTTTACAGGACAGTAAATAATTGGGAATTGTATTTCCCAACTCTATGAAAGTTCGATTAAAACTTGACGGGTCTCTTGCGGATGAATAACCATTCGGTTACGAATCTAAATTATTGCTACTGGAATTATTTATTGCTCTCCAATTATTCCAATTGAATTAAAGCTTGAAACTGGCTAGAAACCTTTAACGAACTTTACTGGTTAATTTGGCAAAAGTTGCTCAAAATAATGAAACAAATTACGGTTTCTAAAATACGCCAGCCGCTAAAATGCTCAAATGGTGATAAAGTAGATGATTACAGACGACTGCAGGTCAACCACAATATTTTTTTGTCATGTCTCCACTAACGTACCTAACTGATTACGATCGACAGCAATCAACCTTCACATAATACTAAGTGTACTCTTCTAAGTTACCGTAATGTAACTGACTAGAATGCAAATGTTAAGTTCAATTTGCTGTCGACGGCACTAAATGTCAAATTCGTACAGTCAGCACTTTTACATCCTTTACGTACCTGTCAACAAAAGGTAGGTAAACGTTGACTATAACCTGTCGACTGTGTTTTCATTTGCTCCGAGTTTCTTCAGAGACGGAGCGCGACAACCCACACATGCAGAAAGAAGTTTCAGAATGGTCCGGTGACACATATTGAGGTTACTCTACTCATATTCTGAAATATCAAAAAAATATCAGCTCTTCCATACTTAGTTTGGATTTTAATTTTGGTCCAGTGAATGTATGAAACAGCTGTATTTTTTTCGATATTTCGGAGTTGCTCTCATTACAAAGGTCGTTTGTATTAATGAGTAGAACTGCCCTAAGTTTTTTTTTCGTCAATGGTTGTCTGGAAGAAATTACTTTTAGTAATAAAGCCGCCTGAATGTAAACACCTCAAGTTTCCTCACGGTCTCTTCCTTCACAGTCAGCGCGAGATATTGCTTGGTGCAAAAAATATAAAAATATGCGTCACTTAGACAACAAAGTCATTAGTAATGCCGTGTTGAACCCAAGTATCTAAGACCTCCCGAATTTAAGGGCAGTGGTCGCAAGGTCTGTCTGAACTGAATTAAACAGACCTAATTTAGTTCTACTAACCGACGGTTTCTCATTTGAGGATTTCACTTTTTGTACTCACACATTTCAGTAAAATTCCCAAATCAATAACTGGCGGTAAATAGTTACTCTAATAATTTATTAAGATTAGGTACCTACTGGATTCGTTTCTCTAATAAATCATAAAAAAATTATCAACTTTCGATGTAGATACCTATGTAATTAAATCAGAAACTTTAAGCCCAAAACGAGTTTGGTCTTCTCACAAATTAAGACGATACATAATTTCGTATTAACCTAATTAATTTCAAGTCAGCATCATCAAACGCGATTTACTTTACATGAGATCACATCGATAGAGGTTTTATTTTGGATCGCGCTTCTAATATGTTAACGAGATATCGTCGTAAACATAATATGCTGGAAGAGATTGTAAAGCCCTTCTTTCACTCCGTTTGTTTATTTCGTAACTCAAAAGTTCATATTTTGTCGAAATTGTTTCTTTGGTCGTTTAGTGGACATAAACAAAGACATTAACCTTTTTTCAGACTTTCATGGCTGTACATATTGTAAAAGAAGTGGGCTGGAAAGACATTTTTTCAATTACATCCAATAAGTAACATACATTTTTAAATAACGTGCAACATGTTATTTAAAAAACGCAAAATCTCAAAACCGCTTCGGCAGTATCCATAACTAAATTATTTTGAACAAAGAAAAATTAAAAATTCTCAGTCTATAATCATGAGACCTAACGCGGCCAATAATATTTAAAATGAAAAAAAGATAACTTTGGTTTAAGGGGCTCAATTCACTAACGCCACCAATAAAAAAATCGTATCTTTAAAGATGGGTTTTACAAAAAGTGGCTTGAAAATCTCTCAAATATGTAAATTGTGATTTTTACGACCCACGTCCGAGAACCCAACACAAGGTCAGAAACCTAACAGTCTTTATAAAACACGATTCCTTAAAACACTCGATAAACGGTGATTAAAATAGTCTGTGGTGGAGATTTTACAAGGAAAAGACGTAACCAAAAATTAAGTAAACTACGTTTTAGGGGAGTCGTGTTTTTATAAATAAGACCGTTAGACTATAAAGCATTTCAGTTAAAAACGGTCATACATGCCATGTAGTTCCAGTTCCTTAGTCCTAGGCTCTCGGCCGTAAGTCCTAAAAATCACGATTTATTTATAATTCGTGTGCCCCCCTTTTGCATAAAGTATGTGTAAAAGAAGGTACTTACGTGTCGGTAATGGAATACATATTTTTGTTGTATTATGATGCATCCACACCGCAGCTATTTTTATGGACCAACCTTTTGCCATACGACAACATCAAGTAAGGTACGTTTTTTAAAGAATCTGTCAAATAATAATTTAGGTAATTCACGACAAACTTATTACCTATTTGGCGGAAGAGTTCGACAGGGTCTTGCTCTGATCGGCAGTGCTTGATCATCAATAAAATATTGTAAATATTAAATTAATAATGTGAAAGGCCTACGAAAGTTTTAGTTTGGAGAATTTCAGTGTTAGGTACTCGTACATAAGCAGCATATATACTTCTCACTGTAGGGCACTGGCCTTCTCTCAGGAAGAGAGTATGGGCTTAGTCACCACGCGTGCCCACCGCGGATTGGCGACTTCAAGCGCTGAGGTATGTGAATAGCTCAGACACTCAGGTTTCCTCACGATGTTTTCCTTCACTGTTAGCGGGTGGTATTGCTACTATAACTTCATAAATGTACATAACTTAGAAAACAAAGTCATAGGTAGGTACATACCCGCACTGGGAATCGAACCTGGGTCTCTCGCTTTCGAGTCGAATGTGCTACCCACGACGCTACCACCGCTCCGCTACCACCGCTTGAGATAACATTTCAATGTTATCATGTTGCAAAACGTTGCCCCACAAAACATAAATGCGGTGTGAATGCACCTTTAGGACATCGAAACCGTCTATGAGTAAAGATATTATTAGCGTCTTAAAACAAACACACAGATTTATTACGTAAATACGCAGTGAGAGAGATGGTTAAAGGATTTACAACTTAATCTCATTACATTTACTGTGATTGAGATAATTCTGGACTCGATATGAAGATGGTTGACAATCACAATCATCAAAGCAACTACCTACCTCATTGCATCGAAAACATGTAGGGATTAAGGTCTCGTTCTTAACATTATTTGTGCGATCTGGATTTCATGTCAGGTTTTTTTCAGAAAGGTCCGTTGAAATAAGCAGGTCAGTAAACAACTTGTGTTATGAGAGAAAGGTATAACCACGAAATATCATCAGCGGTTTCGTAAGTCGCATATAGGACCGAGAGCCTAGGATCATGGACCTGGGACTAGATAGCATTTAGGGCAAAAACGTCCGTCTTTGGCGTTAATTCTATCTAGTGCTAGGTTTTTTGCCTTAGATTCACGACCACAGGTCCTAAAAATCACTCAAACAGACCGCTTTGCAAGGGGGTCAAACGTTAATATCTATAAATGTTGTCGCAATTGGTCTTGTGATTGGATTGTTACGCCTCAATACAAGCAACTTATTTATCTATAAACTCTCCTGGCTAAACGGTTGATTGTAGAAACGGGATTTTTTTTTGTGTTAGCACATACTTATAATGAACTTAAAAGGAAAAGTATAAGGGCTAAGTAGGCTTTACTAGTTAACGAGTAATAGGCAACCATCTTATAAAAGTAAAATTTCGCATAAAATCCATTGGAAATGACTTCGATGAAGTTGTTAGTTCCGTAAAGCAGCTAAACAACCCTCTTTCTACGGAACCCTACATTGCGCGTGGCCCGACACGCACTTGGCCGGTTTTTACAAGTTATGTTTTTAATGGCATCTCATTTCTTTTTGTTGATAGTCCTACTTATTTCCTTGACCATTTTACAAGTTACCTTTGAATACAATTATATCTAGGTACCTATCTACACCTATTATTCTTTTAAATAGGTACATATACAGGTACACTGATTCATTCACTGCAAATGTAACTTTGTAATTCTATACAAACATACTTTGTAATACGGGATTACAAAGTTATTTATGCAGTTGGTGTATCTAGAAAACTGGACCGAAATGGCAAAATATTTTAGTTTTTCCTTGATTTATACACTAAACACTAATTGTATTCTAGATTTAAAGTTTCTATGTCTGCTAGAAGTGCCCAACAGTTTTGATGATCGGCCAGTCATTCAGTGAATGAGTGACAAAATTAAGAAAATTTGACTAGTTATAATTCTTAAACTATTGGTTCAAATTGAATGAATTTTGAAATACACCGTGCTTATACAATGCCTGCTTGGTTTTATCCACAACGAAGTTATAGAAGGTTGAAGATGGCCTGAACTGCTTCGAAAAAGGATGGTACGGCCGTGCCGCTTTTTTGCTAGACTTGGCGGGGGCACTGCGGTGCCCCCAAATATTCGCAAATCATATTCGCACTATATACAATAATAAAGAAATGTATTTAAATACTTATTCACTCTTTTCGTTCAATATTAGCTCTTATGTTGCACACGATAAAATGGCGGTGTAGTCCCACGATTTAAGGCGTCCAATCGGTGTGCTAACTTCATTGGGATGAATTCCGCTCTCTTCACTTGAAATGGAATTTTGGTTTCAGTTTTGAGATAATTGCTGTTTGGACGTCCCAGCCCCTCTACCATCGTCGTCAATGTGGCAAAGAGCGTCCATTTAATTTCAAAATTACTTTTTAGGAAATCGTGAAACTACGCTTGTGTACGTTTCGGATAAAGCTTTAGGTAAACCTTAAGGTTTATGGTTTAGTAGGTACTTAATTCAAATAACTTGTACTGTACACTGTCTAATGCAATGTTGTGATTTTATTGTTAAAACCCCTTATTTACTTAATAATTCAGCCTATAGGTATATGTCCCACTAAAGACCTTCTCTCAGACAAAGAGTCGCTGCAAGCGCTGAGATACGTGAACACCTCAGGCACTGAGGTTTCCTCACGACGTTTTCCTTTACCGTTAGCGAGCGGTAGTGCTACTACAAATTCACAAATGTACGTTGGTTTCAAACCCCCGACCTCTTGGAAGGTGGCAAGCAATTATGTACTTATTTATACATACGGAGTTAGTAAAGGGGCCGGCAGAATGAGGATATTATGTCCAGAGCCGCGTTTCAAAAAACTGTAATGCGTTATGAAAAATCGATGTACCTATATGGCGTGGCGTATCGATCTTCCTACGTTTTAATCTAATTATTTCGGACATTGCAACTGACTTTTTGTACCAACTTGATTTAGTAAAAAGACCTCTATCCAATTTAAAATTCATTTATTCATCTTAATATAGGGTATAAAATATAAAATTAGAGTACTGATTTGGAGATAATTATTAAGAGCTATTCAGTGGTGTACACTTACGCACTGATGAATAACGCTTTAGGCCGATTTGCACCACTTCCTCAAATGTGGCTTAAACAGCATTTAACTAAAATTCTTCACACAAAAGTCGAATTAAATGGCGACTTAAGTGACATTTAAGAAGTGGTTCAAGTTGGCCTGAGTTAAGTAAATAAAATTAAGTAATTCCAATAAAAACAAATTTATAATTTACAGCATAGTCTCGCATAAATATTAAATAATTGAGCCTTCATAAAAACTACCAAGCACCAATCGAAAAGACTATAACCGAATCAGTTTACACGAAACAAATTAACAATAAAAATTCAATTGCACAACCGGCCAGTCATAAAAATTACAAAGTACTCATACGACAGTAGCGTACAGCCACTTACATTAACTATTATGACAATAATATTGATAAAATTAAGAACAAAACATACAAGTTTAAAATCGTCATAGACTCTCAAACTTATGACTGTAATATTATAGTAAACTAACATAAATTCATTAAAACAGACACACATTAAGAAACTATGGTGGGTAATATATGCAAATAATCTAAGTTAGCATTTTTACAAATTGAGGTAATTTACGGTAAAATGTGGGTAAAATAGAGTATTGAAGAAGCCTCTCAAACTTGTCGCTACCGAAAACTATTTACAAAACACTGGACGGAATCTTACTGTACCCATAGACCAAAAAGATTTTTTTTGGTCTAGGTATGCTACACCTAACCTATATAAATTAACTTAGTAATAAAGTCATCACCGGAAACCTTCATACATAAATGGTAGACATAAATCCCATCAAAATTTAAATGTGAAAAGGATTCAAGTTCGATACAAGGACAATACAGTCTTGTATTCTAAGTTCAGAAGAACTTCAGAATGTAGGTATAACTCTTACTTGTTTAAAAAGCACGCTTATTGCTTTCTTCGATACCGAATATTATGCAACTTAGAAGGTTAATTCTTTAAAAAAATATTATTTCGTTATCATAAAATATAAGTGGAATAGTCACTTCTGATTACATAAGGATTTTAGCTACGTGCAGTTATTTATGTGAGTGCAAAGTTATTGATGCACCTTTTCATTGCTTGTATAAAGAAAAGAAAGCCAAACTAACTTTTTTTTTCTATATTTACTATTATTTTCAGATTTCAGATTTTGTCCGTAAATACCTTAATTCGATCAAAAATTTTCTAATTTAATTTACTATTTATTTGAGTGAGCCAGTCAATCATCCAGTGACAAAAAAAAATTTTTTTTGATCGTCAATATCTCGAGAGTGATATAAAGTTTCATTTAGAATATTAGGTAGACCCTTATAGACAACTTTATAGGTTTAATAAAACTGGAGTTGCGGGTGGGGGATCGAAAGTAGCTCAAAATGATTCGTACAATATAGGTCCGCACTCGGCCGATGCGTCGCCCTTTTCGACTCAAACAGATTATGCTCCATTTACCACATTACTGTTCAAGAATCTAAAATAAAATCCCGTTAAAAATATTTCTTTAAAATCCAACTAACTCTAACATTCCACTTGACACATGAAAGGTGACTCATCCAACTTAGCAATGGATGAAGCAGAAGCCCGCCCATCTGAACCAGCTACTATAGAAATTACACTTCTATGCTCGGAGTCACTCTCACTTAAAATTATATTCGTCTCACCAACGAATCCTGAATCAATTTGGTCAAAGCGTTGAATTATCTTGGATTGGGGATCAAATGTGCTCATGTCTAAATCAGCAAGCATCTGTTTAGATTCATCAAAGTTTCCGAAGAATACGGAGTCAGTTTCGATGCTCTCACCTCCTGACTCACTACGTCCGTCGCATAAGGATTCTAGTTCATCTGTATCGGATTCTATCTGTAACAGTGACGGTATGGCTTTCTGCAGTTGAGTAATAGGCGGCGAAACCATCTTTATTGGTTCAGAGAGCATATTGCTTCTAGGTTTTAGTTGCATCAAGTAATTGGCACGTCTTTTTGATTCGTTCGAGTCTGTACTTAAATAGCCAGAGTCTTCTGTCTTGTACAGTTTTCTCAAGTCAGTTCTTCGGGATCTTGTACGATTGGATCTGCGACCAGACTTTCTGGCGTTGAGGTTTTCATTGCGGTTGTAGAGTCGTTCTCTCTCTTCAGGTGATCGTCTCCTAAGCTCGCTAGGTGGACTTTCGCGGACAATGTTCACGTAACACGCATCAGATGCACGACGTTGCTTCGGCGGGACTGGTGGCTTTTGCGGTTCTGTCTGACGTAACAGGTCTGGAGTCTTCACAGACCTTATAAAGGCAGCAAGCTCGTCACTATCATAAGACAAGTTACAAACGCTTGCTCGTCTTTCGTAGATTCCTTTATTAAATCTTATTTCCTCTTCCTGTGCCTTTGCTTTAGCTTCGTAGATCTGCCTCAGACTGCCAATCTTTCTATTAAACGCGATCTCCGGCGACTTTTGTCGTTCCTCATTAGAAATAATTGATTTGTATTTGAAGCTTCCACCGGATTTCAATAATATTTTGTCAACACGCTTCTTTTCTACTCCTTTAGGTTTCCTATCAAGTGTGTCAGGATCAAATTGGTCAAGTTTTCTTCGACTTTGTTCTGGGGAGCCTCGCACTTGAATGGTTAAAGATCCAGGTTTTGGTATATTACCGTACAATGGTTCGATGGTATTGTTGATGAATATTTCGCTAACTGGCAAGCTTCGGTTTGCAAAATCTGAGATTGTGGATGTAGTGTTGTTCGTCAGCTGGTATCCATCAACCGCTGTTCTCACATCACGCCAGCTGTGTGACATCTTATCTGTAGAACTTTTAATACTTGGATGGCAGTCAAATTCACTACGCTGTTTGCCTAAATCTGGTCCACAGGCAACTGAGAAGCGCCTTTGTTGTTTCATAGCGTTGCGTTCCAAGCTATCGACATCTGAGTAATGTTGCTTTTGTAGACATAGCACATTATTTTTACGGCTTTCAGATAACATATTATCGTCACTGTAATATTGCGAATCAGCAGCTAAAACTGGTATCACTATTTTAGGCGCCACGGCAGTAATAGGAGTGACAGTTTCTGTTTTTATCTCTTCAAGTAGGATAGGTTCAATACGTCTGCACTTATTCAGCTCTTTTATAACAGCTTCCATTTTCATCTTGATCTCAGCTGGGATCGGCTCGGAATCATCAGACTTCGGTAATTCTGGGGGTGACTCAGGCGGTGGTGGAGGCGGAGGTAGACGTTTCCTCACACGCCTTGTAGCATGATTGATGTTCTTTGGAATAATGTTATTTTCTGGTTTGCTCATGAGAGAAAGATGCACTATCTTCGGCTTTTCTTGCGGCGATTTATATTCTTCATGCTTAACTCCCTTGATGTCTAGTTTTCTCTTCTCCTCTATCGGGCGTGGAGGTGGTTCCTTCGGGAACTCTTTGACCTTAATTGGTTCCGAGTCTTTTAATTTAATCGGTTCGGTAGTTTTGGTTTTGAAATGTTCTGGTGATTTATTTTTAATAGGTTCAATGGATTTAGTTTTTATTGCGTCTAGAGTTTTAATTTTCGTAGGTTCTAGTGATTGGTCTGTAGGCTCTAAAGTTGTAACTTGAGATGGCTCCGCGGGCTTAAGTTTGGGTGACTCTGCCTTTATAAGCTTGATGTCTAGAGTCTTCATTGATTCGATAGGAGCCACCTCTGGAAGTTCTTCGTTGTTCTTTGGCTCGACGACTCTTGGTGTACCACTCACTTTAGCGACAGATTTCACTGGCCGTGCAGTCTGTGTAGGCGACGGGACCTCATCTAGCCATTGGCGAACTATGTTCTGTTTATAATCGTCACTTACACAGGATTTGCAAGAGTTAGATCGTACTAATGGGGCTTTCACTTCTCTCGCCGAGCTGTTATCGCAGCCTGGACAACCTCCACAGTGGACAGCTCTTCTACTGTTCTCACGCTTAAGGCTAATGACACTGAATCTACGACCCTTACGTGCGCAAGGAATGTCCCAGCCTAGATCGATCGTGTGGTAAAGTTCTTCTTCCGGTATGTCTGTGAGCAGTGGAATGAACCTCTTTGAAGTCATCTTTTCCTTTGCGATGCACATCACTTCCCGGATCTTTGTTAGGAAGTCTACAGCTGCTGGCGGTGGATTCTGTAAATCAGACAGAAATACTCAGTAACGACTACAATCAAACTGAAACGCTTTTCTTGATTAAAATTTCCTTACCTTCAGGTGCTCAGTCTCAAAGAAGACAGGATTAAAATATAGTTTTCGCCTGATTACAGGATCTGTATTAGATGCCTGAGACTGGTGACCCATCGTGTTGCTGTCCAAACTGCAATCGACTATCGACAGGTCTGAGTGTGGAGCCCTTTCGAAGTCGGGTGAGGCGGAACGGCGCTGCAGTCTTTCGAGCACCCTCTCGGGAGTGATGGCCGTTCTTATAGAGGGGCGAGTAGGCTTCTTACGGCGTGTGTGGACCATAGCTGATATGACATTTGTGCTCATTTTCTGAAACTAAATATTTAACGCTTAGTCACAGAAGTTTAGGAGTCTGGACAAGGCATTGAAAGAGGAGTAAAAAGATAGAAATAAGGTACGTATGGCATACATGTGCCTTGGTCTGAAGCAAGGTACTTTTTATCTGCTTTTTTATCTGCTACCATTTATGTGCTATTTCTCCATTAAACTATTTTCTAGCGGTAAGCCCTTGTTGCATCACACGTGTTCCTTATTTGGTTTTGATGTGTTTCTAATAGAAACAGCAAAACGCTTTCAAACGCTGAAATAGTATCATTGTTACAGGTACATTTATTTTATTTACTATTATTTTTGTGTAAGCATGTTTGTTTGTGGCAATAAATCATTTATTCTCATTAGACTTCTCAATTTATAATTTGTTACTTTGCTTTATACTATGAGGATGCCTTACTTTTTGTGTATTGCTTGGTGATGAGTCCATAGTTTCTTCGGTGTGCTCGCTGACATCTGACAAACCCGGGTCGTGTAGGAAATCAGTACCCAAGCCCTCCAAATTCAGCAAAGGATTTGTCTTCATCCGCTGTAATGGAGTTAGGCTAAATTATATTAGTTTATCTCTTTCAGAGAAATAAATTGAGAGTTTACCATCAATCTATGACATTTGACTAAAGTTAAACGTCGAGACATTTTACGGTTAATTGTACCTATTATTTAGCAGGGAGTGATAATTTATTTATTCAATCTATAAAAACAATAGCTTTAGTGCCATTGGTTTTTCACAATTTAAGAAAATGCCATATATTAATGGTCGGGGTTTGCTTGAGATTTTTACCACATTATCCATATCTATCCGCGAGTCAATCGTAGACCCATTATCCGTGGACATAGTATTAGACCTGTTCATCTCCGGGTCTTTGTCCTTCCTCTTCTGCCGTTGCTTGTAGTGAATATAGAATACTATGCCGGCCGCATAGACAAATATGAGCATCAGCACACAGACTCCTATGGCTAGACATTCTAGCACGCTGAGACCCTGCCCCTGCGTTGACGCTTCTGAGGGTACTGTCTCTCCAGCATGGAATGGTATTGACCGGACATCTGTTGATGAAAAATAAACTTAGGCTTAACTTCGGTCATGTGCCGTCGTCGGTCAAGCGTACAATCGGCAGCACATGAACCTTTGCGTACGTGCATTCTAATCTGTTACCAAAAATGTAAAGGTTGACCTGCTGTTGACTATACAAATAAACATTATTATGAATTACGGCACTGCAAAGCTTTGCAGCTGGTAAATGCGGTGCATTGATGCATGTGATGAACCATCAATCTTTATTCGTACGCTCAACCGACGTACTTACGCGACCGACGCCAGCGCAAAAAGAAATCAAGCCTCCAAGGCTGAACCTTTCAAAATCAAAATTGCGTATTGTTAAGAGTAAGTTTTATGGCAAAACCCTTCATGGTTATAAAAACCGAGGGAGGCCTATGTCCTGCAGTGGGCGTCAAAGGGCTGATGATGAAGAGTAAGTTTTGCTATTATAGATGACGTGAGAACCTTTAACTCAGGTTTTTATTTATACGAGTAAAGTAAGAATCCAATATCCGACAAAGTTAAATATCTGATATCGCGATCAGAGGGTTGATCCCTAATTAGGGACCAAATCAAGGTGTAGCAGACTTACTTTGTAAGTAACGTACCCAGTAAAGCATTTCTCGAGGTGCCAGCGACGCGGAAGACGGCGCACGAGGATGCCAGGCGTGCGTGGTCCTGAGCCGAGCACAGCACGTGCGCGGCCACCAGGCGCCCTTCCAATCGCGTGTGCAGCGCCGGAGATCCCCGCCACTGGTGACAGAAGTAGGGACGAGTAAGTATTGACGGTACTTGGACGACCAGAACCTAGGTTGATTGTAGCAAGCTTATAGACGTGCTGCAAGTTTTAATCAAACCTCTTAGTTTTTTTTTTGTGAAACTTCACGTTTTCTGGCACACTGTTTTTAATGTTTTAGGTTATAATATTCTTATAGACTATTGAATGATGGTTTCTCCAATCCTCAGGTACAAATGCATTGAGTCGATTCAAATTTTATATTAGCAATTGTCACGTATCGGCTGAAATGGCTGCTTTCCATTGATTGAATCCTACCATACTCACGGAAATTATTGGACAGCGACTCTGTGGTAGACCAACATCACCACAATAGTACATATACTGTGCCAAATCAAAGTTTAGGAAGGTACATATTTTTTTTAAACTGAATAAACCTTTACCCCAAACCTTTGGTTTCGAAATGTTTCAGGCTACTTAAAATGTGGTTGTGAATGCCATTCTATTGTGACACCTTAGCTTTTCTAAGATATGGAGCACACTGATTGAGAGGAAAAGTGTGCAGGTGTGCTTCAGAATCCAACAAATTCGAAGCCTTAATTTGTAATTAAAAACGTCGCGTGTTGTCGTGGACAACCGCTCTCGGTCAGGGATTGTTGGCATAGCAAAGAGGCGTCGAGGAAGAATCTCGAGACCAATTTGCTGCAATTTATGTTTTAGGGTTTCGTTGTCCAAAAAACTGGAGCTTTCCAAAGCTTGAAAACTAGGTACTTTCTCATGTATTCGCTAACATTTGGATCATACATACATAAACTCACGTCTTTATCCCGGAGGGATAGACAGAGACCAGGCAGATTTCTTTCGCTTCATCGACAATTCATTAGTCGTTGCATGCATGTACGCCGATTTTGGGTACTTTTTATCGTGCCCTTTGCCAAAACAACCCCTATTTGGTTGAAGTATGTCCGCCTGGGACATTTGGATCAGTTTTAGATAAGTACTCAGCTAATCTAAAATTATAAAATGTCTAGTTCTCTTCAGTTTTATGAATGTTATCATCATCGCGGATAAAAGCAGATAGGAATTGTCTTTGAAGCAGTAACGAATCATTGTTGATTTTTCATAACCACTTCTAGATATTGTGTCTTAACTATGGAGGGCTGCGAAATTATGATATTTGAACGAAGCCTTATCATGAGTGTTGGAGGTGCTCTTAACCATTTTTGTCGCTCGCTTCGCACAAACTGTCTGGCTCCGGTCACAAGTTAGTAAAACTGCAGTGTCGAGCAAAAGCACCGCCCCCGTAGTAACTTACATTATCGCGACTGGGCATCTAAATGTGGAGTATTTGGACGCACTGCGTACAAATTGCTCTTTCACGCCATATACTTTTATTAAGGAAAACGTACCGCATCGCATGACACTCACCAAGCGTTGCTCTGATCCAATAAATTTCCCTTCTCTACATGCTGTTCAAAAGGGGAAAGAAACTCTCGGCATGATGCGAGTAAGATTACATCTTTATTTCGTCCGTAGATTTTTCATTGCCGCCAAAAATTTGTGGGCGATATTAAAATGCGTTTTAACTGCAATTTACTGCACCTTACCACGGTTTTATAACGGTGGCCACACTAAAAGTTTGGACGATTCCTGTTGACTTATGCGCTTTTATGGCGATGAAAATTGTAAATCAAAGATTAGGGGTGACCCAAGTGAGTCTTTTTATGGACTTCAGTACGGAAACTTACTATATAAATTAGCATTCATTGAATAGTAAAAAAATATGGTTATTATTTTTTTTTTCATTTTCATCATTTCAATCTTGGCAAACAAGAATAATGCCAAACTAGTAGAAAACTACGTCTCCACTTTAAGAACTACTTTGAACTTTCTAGTCTCGTTATCCTTTAAGCATTCAACCTAGGTAGTTGCCCTTTCTGATATCATCAAAGTTGCATCAAACATTTTAAAGTAGCTAAAGCGAAACAGATACATCAACAATATAACATTACATGTCACACGACGAGATTCTTCAATCTAAGTGCTACTTGTTATACAGGTTTCCTTGTTCTGGAGTTATGTTATCTTATTTACAGTAAACCACACAACTCGGTAGGCACTCTTAGGACGGCTTGGCTCAATTATTTTTGTATAATTGTTTTTATGACTCAATAAAAAAATATTAATGTCGCTACGTTTTGTTCATACTTATGTTATGGTTACATACAGTATTTGTTTTTTTCAAGACAATAAGTCTTCAAAAGTAAAAATATATTATTGGTCCTAAGCAAAACTTAGATCTTCTAATGTATTTTGTTTTCTGGTGTGTACAATAAAGAGTTCTGATCTAATGATTTATTTCATATAAGTACAACCGGCATGTGGTTAGCAATCTTGCAAACAGCAAGAAATACTACAGTACTAATAACACAGAAACTATCCAAAGAACGAACTTCGAAGTAGGTATGGTTAAAGTTATCTATTGTAGAAGTAACTATAGTTTGGAGTCGGCGACCTTTATGAACTGGGTCATGCAGCTTGACACCGACACTAAAATTTATTTCTACAATTAAGTACTTTTAGGGCTGAATTGCCATTTGATGGTTATATTTTATTTAAAAAATATTCCATAATTTTTATGGAGACCGCCAAAAAACCTAAGTACCACCCAATGCTACAAACAACGCTTTAATTTAAGTAAAAACTTAAGGACCCTTACTACAAACGACGAGTAATTTGCGGCTATTCAAATGTTTCCCAGCCCATGTCCAAGGGTCAGATCAGGGGCCTGTTTCATAGAACTACAATTCATAGTTTACTGTGACTGTGGAGAACTTGCACTAAAAAAATGTTTTGACACAATAGGAGAGACCACTTTAAAACATAAATAGACGTGGTCATTTGTTTCTCTACAACTAATACTTTTTTCATAATATAACCTGTCGAAAAGTCAATATAGTCACGTGGTAGAAAAACGCGCCATACAAATCAGGCTCAAACGATAACGTCACAATTTACACGTAATGCCTTATAATGTATGAAGTGTTTATCGATATTTGATTTATCTCGTAAAATAACGTTTTTATGCATCTACACCCGCTACTAATTCCGAGAAGATAAGGAACTTGGCGAGTTCTTATAAGTATATCAAGTATGTTTTTTGGGACGAGAAGTTGGCCAGTTTTTTTTTTATTTTTTTTTCTGTAGGATTTCATGACTTATTGTTGAGAATGTTGGTCTGATGAAGTGCATAATAGTTTAACAACGAGTAATATGATCAAGAATGGCATGTTTATCACACCTCTTAACAATGTTTTTTTATCTACAACGGATTACGTGATAGCGCTTAGTACACCGTCTGAACTTACAACCCTGAATAAATACCCTATTTAATAAAATTTTTATTTAAGTTATTTCATTTTTATGATTTTAGATTTTTGTAAGGGTCTTCGTATGTCTAGATCTTAATAAGCTATATGTGACGAAATGTTAACTATTTTTTATTTAGATTTGCTGCTGACAGTACATACTTTATTTATAAATGCAGGAATGCATATCCTTACTAATATTATAAACGCGAAAGTTTGTATGTATGGATGGATGTTTGTTACTCTTTCACGCAAAAGCGGCTGAACGGATCCGGATGAAATTTTGCACAGAGATAGATTATAGTCTGGATTAGCACATAGGCTATTTTTTATCCCGGAAAAATACACATCAAAATTACCACGCGAACGAAGCCGCGGGCAACAGCTAGTGTTGATCTATTTTCGTTGTTTTTTATCGGTCTTTACATGTCTAATGAAGTGCTAATAACTTTAGAAATATGGTTTATTGTCGCTATGAAAGTAAAAAGAGTCATTTTGATTGTTTTGCTGCCAGTAGATACATATTTTTCAAAATCAGCTCTTTCTTAAGGCGGTTATAAGGATATAACCGGATAGAAATTGATGAGTTAGGGTAGAGTAGGAGAGAACACTTTATTGTACAGTGGACAGATACGCGTGCACTCTACTCAATTGCGTTACGGGCAACTTTACAACAAACATGTAAATGTTGATTAACTATTTACTGTAAGTAGGTAGGTTACTAATTACCTACAAAAGTTTTTACTAATTTTTACGTGATTTTTTTGCACATCTAACTAAGGTAGCCAAGTTGTACTTACTTGCAAGAACGTATTTCCTTCATCGCGATATAAGCTGAACGGCACGTCATTATCGATGAGGTCACGAAGTGTCATCCATCCAGTAGGTGACAGATATTGAGCGCTAGCAACCAAACATACTGCGTCATCTACCTCTGTAACGGACAAATAGCATGTTATTTATTATTTCGTTAGCTCTTTCATATCCGATATGGTCTAGTGGCTAGGATACCTGGCTCTCACCCAGGAGGCTCGGGTTCGATTCCCGGTATCGGAATAAAATATTTTTTTTTTTTTTTCATTTCGTGCACTTACCAGTAAATATGATTTCCTTAGAGGGATAAATAATTTGGCCCTTCGTTGGTAGAAATACGTATGGGATTTGAGGTTTTGTCGCGCCCCGTCCAAATCTCGCCAATTTACATTCTGGAACGATGAAAATTGTGCTTTCTAATTAGCTATCTATAAAAGAGGTTAATATACAGTGAACACACAGTTTATCATTCATCATGGACCACTATCAAACACAGACAATGATCTTAACGTTGACATCGACAAATTGCACGTGTTCACGAGTTAATGGAGATCAAAATATTCATGATCCGATCTCGAGTTCAGTTCGAGCTATCAGTTCGAGCTACAAACAGCCACATTACATGCTTAATGTATGAGTAGGTTATTAATCTAACATTGTTTCCATGACGCTTAGAGCATTGACTACCGGACCCTTTTTCTAAAACCGGTAATGTTTCGGTACTATCAACATTTTAAATACCGTAATTCCGGTATTGTCAGCTCTGCATGTAGGTATACAATGAACGTACAGCTGTAGGTATCGCCTGATGATACTTAGAGTAGATACAATTTGGTATTATGTTACTACTGTACTGTAGGTGCAGCGCATAGAGCGCATAGGACCAAACTAGATCTTGTGAGACACCGCGATCTACAGGAGAGACCTTTTGCCTTAAGTCTCCATCAGGCTCATTCGAATCGGAGGTATAAAAGAGGTGTTAAAGTAAGCTGTTAAACCATTTAACTGTATCTATCCCAAAGCTAGATACCTAAGTCTGGAAATCAGGAGTTCTATGTATAGACAGTCAAATTCTCTCAAAACGTGCAACAAAATCGTGAAGCCAGATTGAAACTCTAGAAAATTCCCTATAGGTTTACATTATAAAGTTATTATTTGGATGCGCACACGTCATCTTGATTTTTTTGTACCGATTTCTGTCCACATTCGGCAGCACATAGTTTTTTTTTCATTGTGTAGGTACGCTGCAAAATAGCGCTGTCAGTATCTCTAGACATGCTTGATTGTATTGCATCGTTATGAACAAACCTGCAGCAATTACAGAGTCTGAGGTGGTGAGGCCATTTTACTGCCGCATGGGCATGGCTCGTGTCTAATTGTTGTTGGGTACTGCCGTGTTTGTAATTTTTTTTCTGTCTGTTTTACGTCTTGGATATCTCTATGTGGCGTTAAATAAATATATTTCTTCTTCTTTCTTTTTGACGACTATCTTGCAGCATCAACTGAGCGTAACAACTATTACCAAGTAACCTGCGTAGCGTAATGAGAAGTATAATAATATTACTAGCTGACCGGGCAAACGTTTTGCCATATTAAGAAGCCGTTTCGGAGGACACTTTGACGAGAGATTTTTATATATTAGATGTTCTCTTACTTTCATTTTTCTCATAAATATAGAACTTAAATAATCACGTCTTGAAGTTGAATATTTTAACTACTTGAATATCTACTACCTAAGGCTTATCAAGAGGTTACATGACAGCTCCTACCTATCCCCTGTTCTCTTACCCTCGATGTTATTGACGCAAACCAGCTGGTCTTCCCTAAAGGCGGGTGTTTCACTGTGGCACTGACACACACAGTCGCCTCCCGCGCCCATAGTCGACATAGCGGTTCCGTGTGACACCTCCATGCATTTGGTTAACCCGCACTCGGTGCCTGCAAGTAATTGTGGAGCAATTTTAGGCTAATTCCGATGTGTAGGGTTAAGGGGAACTACGCGATTTGAATTTGTTTTGTCTGATTGATCGCTGTAGGTTTTAGAAGAAGCCGAAGCAGTTGTAGAACTTTTAGTCGGCTAAATTAGAGCATACAATTAATTACAAATAAATCATAAAGCACAAAACTCAGCAAGGTTGCAAAGTAACGCCGACAAGCAAATAAACGTCAACGCGTGCACTCTACTCGGCTACATAGTGGGTGAATTTGAAGCAAACATGTCAATTTTGATGTTCTGTCGACTGTATACCTAATACTCAATCATTTATTGCATTCCACAAGTATATACAGATAATACAAATATGGGTTTCTTAAAAAGTTCACAATAATTTATTTTAGCATTGTCTTACCCGGGATGGAAAAGAGGTCGCCTCCTCCAAAATTAAATCTTGTGATGTTAGTCAGCGCCATCTCTCCACCGGTTGTGGCAGCTCGCGTCAACCCGACCGCCAATAACAGAACCAGTAGCGCCATCTTTGTTTGAGAGTTGCAAACGGAGCTTTTTAATTTCTGTCTGGCGTCAGTTGTCTTTTCAGCGTCCTAGATGCCATTTTCTTTTGTTTCCTTATTTTTCTTCTAGATGGCCAGCATCAATTTTCATAATTTTTTGCGTATACTGCATCTGTAAAAAGGAAAATAAACAGGATAAGATATCTACCTACTTATAAAATGTGTAAAGCACACACTGCGCAATAAGGGCTACTTAGATGATAAAGACATCTAGCAATCAAATTAAGTCAATGCACGGGATCTACGCTTTCAAATAAGAATGTAAATTTCCAAAAAAAAAATACGAAGGTTTTTTGGTACGTTTACTTTTTCCAAAACAATCTAGATGTTGCTTGAAATTGACACGTTTGTTAAATTCGTAAGGTTCATCAAGTCACAATTTCTGTAATAGTTTTTGTTTTACCTATATATTTACTTATTTTATTTTTCGATAATTGTTTTTCACGTTGGACATGCTCGTACTTGACTTTTGTCTTACATAGGTATTATTTATTATTATGGTACCATGGCTGCTCGGACTAACATAATCTAATATTAAGTAACAGACGCTAACCACGACTGGCACCATCTGACCAGCATTTCATTGCATCGCCTGCTCACTACCAGAAACCGTGGCGGGTAGCATGTCTAACCATCATAGAGGTTTCATACATATATTTATTTCCTCACGATGTTTTCCTTCACAGTTAGAGAGTGGTATTGCTACTATAACTTCACAAATGTACATAACTTAGAAAACAAAGTCATAGGTACATGCCCGCTCTGAGCATCGAACGTGGGTCTCTCGCTTCCGAGTCCAATGTTCTACCCACTAGACTACCGCTGTTATACGAATACGTCGACCAAGAACAGGACGAAGCCGGTCAGTGGCCAGACCAATGGATGCGGGATGACAAGTTTTTTGTAGTTTTTTGGGGAAAAGGCCTACACCCAGCAATGGTCAATAGGCTGATAATGATGATACAAGTGTGTGAATAAAACCCAGACCATAATAAGGTTTTCCATATTTTTTTTTTATTTTTTTTTTCCACACATGTGTGGAAAAAAGAACGTGGGTGATGTAAGTAGGTACCGTCGACATCACATCAACCATTACACACACACACATACACACACACACACACACACACACACACACACACACACACACACACACACACACACACATGAATGAATGAATGATTTATTGCCACAAACAAACATGCTTACATACAATAATAGAAAAATAAAGGAGTGTGCGTGCGACAATGATACTATTTTACTATTTACATGCACTCTAATCAGTTATGTTAAGAGCGAGTTTGCAACGAAAATATAAAGGTTGACCTGCTGTTTACTCTGTGGACAGTAAAAATGAGATTTGCGAGACAAAACTATTTTTGGTATCGCATACCTAAACGGCTAGGACGACCATTGAGACGAGAAAAGTTTGTGAGAACGCGACTTTCCAAATCGCCAAATGTTAAATTATTCATGATCTTTTCACCGATCGAACCAAAACATTGAGACCGATCATAAAACATTAATAGTGATTTATAAAATAAAGAAACGTTAACGAGACGAGAAAGATATATTAGCGACGAGGTAAAGCTGGTGAGTGTCGTTGTATTAAATGTGTTAATGAAGATATTAATTGCTCTAACTAAGCAATCATGATACCCAGATTTGACTATTTGTAGAACACGCAAGTTAATAAATTGTTTATAATGTCCCCTACTAATGTCTCCACTCTCGTCGACAAGTTATGCTTCTATTTAATTAATTAGTGACTTCAGCTCTACCTACCTACCTAATTGAAAAATGAATATCACTAATCAGTTCCCTGCCTTAAGTACCTATTTACCTGTTTCGGTTTCCTTAGAGTTTTTGACATCAATAAAATCAATGATGTGATCACTCTTCGGATATTTAGCCGACAGCAAATCGACCTTTATACTTGAGCACTCTACTGGGTCCCAGTGCGGGCATGTACCTATGACTTTGTTTTCTAAGTTATGTACATTTGTAAAGTTATAGTAGCAATACCACTCGCGAACTGTGAAGGAAAACATCGTGAGGAAACCTGGGTGTCTGAGCTATTCACGTACCTCAGCTCTTGAAATCGCCAATCCGCGGTGGGCACGCGTGGTGATTAAGCCCATACTCTCTCTCTCTCTCTGAGAGAAGGCCTGTGCCCTATAGTGGGACGTATATAGGCTGCTTATACTCTACTGGGTAAAGTTATAGCGTCTTGAGTTATAGGCGACTTTGCTAGAAACATGTAGATTTGTAAAGTTTTATTAGCGGCCTAATTACGCGCACGAAATTCTGAAAGATTCCTGACGATTGCTAGGCCAATTTCAGAGAACTGTATCACGCGTCATGGTCATGTATCGTCATGATGTCAAATGCTCTGGTTTTAGCGATAGCATTGCCGGAACTATAGGAGTGTTTTTTGATAGCTATCGAGAGACATTTTCCTATGAGAACCGTGAGGTATCGGTATTACGACCGTAAGGTATGTCGACATGTGTACAGTAAACAACAGATCAACCCTTACGCAACTGATGAGAGTGTACGTTTGTAAAGGTTGATGTGCTGTCGACTGTATCTACATGTTAATGTAATAATAGAAGCCTATGAAGATATTATAAGTTTTCACGATCCGCTTCACGATCCGGCGGGCTCGGGAGAAGGGCCTCGCCACGACTTAAAAAAAAGTTATACCTAGAAATTGCAGGTTATCGTTTAGTAGTGTATGGTTTTCTAATCTAGTCAGACAGTTAAGGAAGAAATAAAAGACATGTCTCCAGGAACAAAAAGCTCCTTGACCACTATGCTAACCCAATGGTAACAGAACTCCTCCACTTCGATCCTTTCACATACCTACACGACTAAAGCGGGATTAATCCTGGAAATATTCCCTTCATATGAGGAACCCAAAATGATGCAGCCGCGTCAAGCCCGCTGAAACCGATCCTACTTATCAAATTTTGATAAAAGTAGACGACTGATAGCAGATAAAGAATAGAGAAAGCCATCTATAATAAGCTATTGGCATAACATAGAATTTTATATTTATTCAACCTGGGATTTGACCTTCAACGTTATGCGAAGGAATTAAGGGTTGTTAGTGTAGAGTTAAGCTGAGGGCGACATTACCATTGAATCTGTCAAAAATATACAGAACCAATTACCTCTCTCTCTGCACTATTAGAGCGCATTCATATTAACCGGTTTAGTCGCGCTACAGATGTAGTAGCAGCGCGACTCGGTCGCGACTCGCGACTTTGTCTGACAAATATAGTGACCTTCGACTACGTAAAGACGTATTACAGGTCTCAATAATTAATTATCTTACTTATGTAGATGTACTTCATAGATGTACTTTGAAGGTTTAGTAGCCTTCAACTAAGTACATCTTCGTTGGATGCGGGCGGCACAAGACCGAGAAGCTTGGAAAACCATAAGGGAGCAAGAAGGTCCAGCGGGAGCAAGAAGGTCCAGCAGTGGGCGTCAAATGGGTTATGCTGATGAAGTACATCTTCAAACGTTATTACCTTTATAGTAAAAACCTTAGTTTGCGGAAAAGTGGCAGTTAAGTTGTTATTACAACAAAAAAATAAAAGTCAATAAAGTTCGTTAAAGTCGGCTCAAAGTAAACCATCAATCAACACCTTTACTATTGATTGTTTATAAATTAAACTAACCATTAGGTAGGTAAGTGCCAATCGATTAGATACGGATACCACGCGTGATAGAGGCGGGTGGCGCTTTGTATGGTAGTCGCGACAATCACCTGACATTATTAATAGATTTTACCCGACAGCGAAACCAAAGAGAGTAATATATTTTTGAATAATATTATGTTATAGGTTTATTTATGACTAAGTACGTGTTGGCCGAAAGGCTTGAAAAATTTGCTTTAAAGTAACAGGCTTTGATAAAGCTGTCCAAATGTCTGATGAATGTCGTCATGCTTGTAAAAAGGTGATCAAAAATAATTGTAAATAGAAATAGCTCGTACTAACATTACGAAATAAGTCATACTGACAAACTATGGATTTTGATTATCTGAAATATCATCATCATCATCAGCCATGTGACGCCCACTGCAGGACACAGGCCTACCTATGGCTCTCACAACCATGAGGGGTTTTGCCATAATCGCCACGCTTGGAAGTCGGGTTGGCGATCGCAGTACGCGGTTGGAATCTCAGGAAGACGCTGCTGCCCATCTCCTGGTAATTTATTTCCTTAATCGTCTTCTACGATATCCACGGGAGGAAATGGAGTGACGGAGTGAGTGACTGAGTGGAGTATCTGAAATATAGTTTTTTATTATTATTATTAAAAAAGCTTTATTTTATTTTTCTTCGTGTATTTTGTTTGTGTACCTTGTTATTAACTTTGTGACTCTGTGACAATTTAAATAAATGCCTTTTCTCTTTCTTTTTTTTTTATTATTTTGTTTATTGAGACAAACCAAGTTTAGTTATAAAAATATATAACCATATGCCTTAGATTAAGGGCTAATGACTGATCTTACTTACTTAATACTTAGAACGTGACTGAAACTGAAGACATATTTTTAAAACGCGCGACTAGCGTGATCATGCTACCTGGGCGGTGTTTCATAAAACTACAATACATAGTTTATTATGACAATTCGAAATACATTGCGTAGCAGAGTTGTTTTGTTAAATGTGTGAGTTGTTTTGCTAAGTTTAATCGACTTTGCAATGTACATCGAAATGTCATAGTAAACAGTGAATTGTAGTTTTATGAAATAGGCCCCTTTGCTGCACTCGTTCGACTTCTCGCTGATAGGGTTGGTTTGGTTCCGCGGTTCCGCCGGCTGCAATCAGCAAACAAATTATTGCATTTGCTGATTGCCAATACAATTTATTTTAGAATTAATTTAAGCCTTGTATTTATTTTAACAGCCGGGCTTTTATTATAGTTAAGTTTTTTATTCAGTTGTACCTCTGAAATAAGCTAGTCATCAGATGATGTTTAGTTTAGGCTGAATGGATACAATATTGTAATATTGTGTAGATTTTGGTGCCATGTCACCGAGAAAGTGACACACTAAACATAGATTCTTTAGGACGGTTGTTGTGTGAAATAATTTGGCTTAACAAATCATAACCTCGTTCCATCACTAATAATAGGAATTATAATTACAATATGGTCAGTTAACTTCTTGATCTATATCAATAAGGAAATAATTACTCAGACACGTGTATTCTTATAATTGTTTAGAGAGCTACGATGAACTTTATTATTTAATACGTTTCGCGGTTTTGGCTTTCCTACGTAGAGAGTATTGGTAATGTTTCTCTCATACTAATTGCTCTGTGGCTTAGCCTGTACATCAAAGTAAAAGTGACCTTATGGCGATGAACGACGGGTCATTCATCACATGGAAATTCTAATACCTGTTAGAGTTTTTGCTGATTCAAAGTCGAGGTCAAGGTTCGCAAAGCTAACTCCATATTCGTTCCGAAATTAGTTACAGGTACGTTCATATTCTCTGCGACATTAAATGAGCAATCTTTAAATTCTCACATATAGGTATTATACTTGATGAGCTGTATCATACAATAAGACATCCAAAATGAAATAGTTTATTTAGTTACATTCTCAAAGATAAAACTATCTCGTCAGGGCCCGATGGGGTTTCCAAAACGAGAAAATTTTACACGTAAATAAGTGTTCCAATATCCTAACAATGTCTTCTTTTAACATAAAATGTTATTTTGACTATTACATTATATAGTGCCTGCGACGTCGTTCATGTCATATTTTTCGAAATAATTTACATTTACATAATTTTATTAAATTTAAACCCTACGAGCTCTACCAATGTCGCTGTCTCCAGTAGGTAAGTATTTTTTCGACACAGTGTCAATTTTATTCAACGCGTAATCTTAAGCATTATGTATTAAATAGCGCTACTACAAAGAGACAAATCATGCAACCACATAATAATAAAATTAAAGAAATTACAACAAAACTTTTTCGCGAAGCTGACGAGGAAGTGACCGAGTGGAGGCCCCCTTTCCTATTTAAACCCGCTGTATACCATACACAAAATAAATAAATAAAACCTTTTCGAAAGTCATAGAATAAAGTTTTTAGTTGTCTTGTTTCTGGACTTACGCATTTTACACTGTATTTAAATAAATTATATCGTTTTCATTCATGTCAAGAAAAAAATACACAATTTAAAATAAATGCACAATTAATTCAATGTTCCGCATCGTTATGGTTGTTCATGTTCATGTTTATAAATTTTAAAGATACAGGGTGAGAGGTCAAGGCACTCGATAGGTGCTAAATTATATACTTTTACCAAACGATGTTTTTCTGCGATTCGAATAACACATTTATTTTGAACTTTAATATTTGGCATGACAACTATAATATGTGAAATACTACAAGATATACATAAATTATGTTATTGAAGTAACGAAAAACCTGAAAAGCGTCTTTTCAGTAACGATAAATAAACCACTTCCAATAATAATTTCCAATTGAATCAACAATTTTAAACTTTTGCTCATCGAAAGCAGTTTAATTATATCGATACTGAAGAAACGTTTTTGAGGTTTTATATTATACTTATTACATTAAATATCGTAGGTATACCAATATCTACCGGTTATATTACCAAGAAAACTTATGTGAACATTTCTGGTTGTATAAACTACGTGTAAACAAAGCGAAGATTTTTTTACTTTTGCTCATTGGCATTGAAAGTGGAAGTGAATGTGAACTACATTTATTAAAAACCCATTTAGAGGCTAAAAATTCCACCCATGCCGGGACTTGAACCCGCGACCTCTGGCTCACCGTGCTAGCGCTCTCCCAACTGAGCATTAGCCATTAGGCCTCTAAATAGGTTTTTAAAATTGTCCTCAGCACGGGTTAGTGCAACAAAAATAATATATAACTACATTTATTGCTAAAAACACACTTTATACATAAATATAGATATACGTTTTAGTCGGTTAGACATTGGTTCTAGTATCAATACTGAAGAAACGATTTTTAAGCTTAGTGATATTTCAATAAGATGTTAAATGCGAAAGTGTTTTTGTTGGTGTCTCCTTCTTCCACATAGCAACAGATCGACGTTATTTTTTGCGGTATTTGCATGACATAGCTTGTGGGTTGGCGAGAGACATAAGCCACTTTTTATCCGAATCCCACTTAAAGTGATTCAAGGGTACAGCTATTCCATACAAATATTGAGAATGCAGAAGTAACGGATCGGATCAGGATCGTGGCAAGTGGCAGTCCCTGGTCTCTGCCTACCCCTCTGGGATGCAGGCGTGAGTTTATGTTATGTTATGTTTAATTAACTCTACTTGTTACTATATAACTGAACAGATTTAGATGGTAAGGACATATATTTCATCCTAAGAAAGGACAAAGGCTACCGTTTGTAAAATATAACGAATCCCACGCGAACGAAGTCGCGGACATAGCCAGTTATAATAATAGGGGTTAAAGTATGAAATTGCCGTTTTATTGCAATAGGTTCTTTGAATTGACATAGAATCTTCATGGTTTGAGGTTTACGAATGAAACTTTTTTCAAATGGTTTCTATGATGTTCTTTTTTTAAAAAATGTGAAACATTTGAATATCGACTTTCAATCGTTTTTGTTATTCAATTTAGACAAGAAAGATGGATACTGCGAAAATTCGAGTGATTTTTGAATACGAGTTCCGACGCGGAACTAACGCGGCAGAAACAGCCCGCAATATCAATTCTGCGTTTGGAGAGGGGTTTACTAATGAACGCACCGTGCGATTTTGGTTTAAACGCTTTCGTGATGGAAATTTCGACTTAAAGAACGAGCCACGAGGAAGACCGCCCATACAGGTGAATAACGATGAATTAAGAGAGATAGTGGAAGCCGACCCTAGTCAAACTACCCAGGAATTAGCGGCATGGTTTAACTTACCTTACCCACAATATTGACTCACTTGCGTCAAATCAATAAAATAAAAAAATACGAAAAATGGGTGCCTCATAATCACTCGAATTTTCGCAGTATCCATCTTTCTTGTCTAAATTGAATAACAAAAACAATTGAAAATCGATATTCAAATGTTTCACATTCTTTAAAAAAAGAACATCATAGAAACCATTTGAAAAAAGTTTCATTCGAAAACCTCAAACCATGAAGATTCTATGTCAATTCAAAGAACCTATTGCAATAAAACGGCAATTTCATACTTTAACCCCTAATATTAATGTCAAAATTTATCGGTCTTATTTATAAAAACACGATTCCTCTAAGGGACTCCTCAGAGGTAGTTTATCAAATCTGTGGTTACGACTTTTCCTTGTAAAATCTCCACCATACAATATTTTAATCGGCGTTTATCATGTTTTTTTTTGGGAAATCGTGTTTTTATATAAATAGACCGTAAATATTTGGCATGCTGTCATGCAAAAACAGCTGAGTGAATAAATTTGGACGAAAGCCAGATATAGCGCGATTCATTTAAGAAAGGTTCTCAATAAATATTTTCCTCCCGCTCACATATACTGAAATATTGTATGAGCGAAAGGCAAATAGTTGTCCAGCCCCTTTCTTTAATTTGGAGTGTCATAGCAGATATTTAGATACCTACAGTTAGATCATGTCCAGAATTTATGATAGGATTTATTGACTGAATTCCATGATCGATGGAGTCGTTATGAGTTCTAGATGTTATAAGATGTATTTTAAACTCTGTTCAATGGACCTAATTTGTTTTTGTAGAAAAAGTTCTATATCATGCTTGACATGGTGAACTTTGTTTAATTTGTACATTAAACAAGTCACAGTTTCAATAAAAAAAAACTTTCACTTCAATAATGACGTCACGGGCACAGCTAGTTTATTTTTTAAAACCTACAAAGCATAGCTATTAAATACTAAGAACCTGAAGCAACTTCGATCATTTATCAATACCACGTCAAACTGTCGAGTTACGAGAAGCAAAAAGAAAATAACCATTTTAAGATTACTTCGGTAGGGCTTTCGTCAAGTCAAGTCAAGCAGTAAAATGAGAAATCACCTTTACTGTGATGACTCTATCAAGAAAACCGTTGGTGGCCAGTTATCATGTCATTAAAGTAGGAATACATTAGTTGAACTCTCGACATACATAATACCTTTTTAGAAAACTTATCGTGAAGAACGTAATTCAATTAGAGAACATACGAGTAATCCTTCACGAATTGCTTTCTTTTTGTTTTCATATTCAACGGCAATATAGTTTTGCTAATTTATTGGAAAGCTAAGAAATCAATTTTAGAATTAGACGGTTTATATTTTGAATAACACGTTTATCAATACGGTCTTTGTCAAAGTGCAAAACTAAAGTATTAGAAAGTGCAAGAAAAGGTGAGGTATGGTAATATATGTAGAGAATCTCAAAAACCGCTCGGGTCAACATGCAAAAAGTTTCGGTTATAGATTAAGCCAAATAAACTGTAGAGACGTTTATCGACCGCCTGGAGCGCCTTATACGAACTAATGATTATTGTAATGACTGTAAGTGTTACCACATGCGTCGAAATACAAAAAAACGCGGCACTCCCGATAGTTTAATAACGTTAAAGTTGTAATCGTGTAAGTTACATTTTTACATGCCAATATTAAGCCACCGTGTAAGAGGATTACCTTCAACAACGGATTTTATTATATTTTAATGTTCAAGAAAATAAAAGACCAAGGTGCTCGAGAAAGTTACATTCTGTATCGCACCAAACGTGATATCAAATTAAACTTGTACGTATCATTTCAGAGCCTAGTAAGGCACTTTTGTTTTTTTTTCTGCATTTATGGTAGTGGCTAACCCTGAAATTCTAAATAAAACGAATTCTGCTAAGTACCAATTTTCATTAAATATAACTTGTTTTCAAAAAGTATTTTGAATTACTCGCGATGCACAGTTAAAGATTACATAAGATAAGAATATACTTTATTGCACACAAGAAGCGAGGCATAAAATATGAAAGTTACAATGAAAAAGTACAATGGACGGCCTTATTGCTTACAGCAATTTCTTCCAGACAACCTTCCAGACAACCCGGTTGCCGAAGGAGAAAGAGAGACGGGTAGTTGGTGCAAATACGAATAGTATATCATCATCATCATCAACCCATTATGTCCCCACCGAGGGGCACGGGTCTCTTCCCTGAGGAAGGTATAGGCCATACTCCACCACGGGGGCCAAGTCCGGATTGGTGGAGGCTTGTAGACTAGTGGCTCGTCTACTGTCAAAAGTTGTCAAGCCGCCCTAAGGCCTCTGACTTGGCTTAACGACTGCCATCTATCGACGGCAGCCGGCACCAACAGCTTAACGTGCCTTGCAAAGCACGGAACCGCTCGGAAAAATGCCACTAGCGTTAGGCATAGACGGCGACCCATCTATGCACTGAACGCGCCCTGTGTTGCTTAACCTTCGTGATCGTTTAAGATCACTCAGGCAGCCGGGGCTACGAGCGAGTCATAGTTAAACTTAATAATAAACTTACATAAATATCACTTAACTAATTGTTATAAACTACTACATAAATAAGTTACAATACCTATGTGTAAGAGGAGGATATAATTAATATAATATACCCTACATAGAAAGAAAAAGTAATCATGTACTGATTAAAACCTTAATTTAGAGAGAAAGATACAGTTAATTCACCCTATTTTTGAAGATTGGTGGAGATGGAGAACGCCTTATTGAGACCGGCAGATCATTCCACAGCCGGACAGTGCCCTAACAGTGAATGAGCTACTGAAGAAACTCGGTGTCTTCAGCGTCAAGCTCTGATCAGACCGTAGTGCCCGACTGTGGGAGTTAAAATACTAGACAGACAGATAAATACAATAAGACGTTCTGGATATTAAGTACCTTATATCTCTGTAAATTACTGGTATGCAATAAAGCGTTATCTATCTATCTATAAGATACATACACAGCCTATTCACGTAAAGTACCTATGTAATTTCCTTTTTTATGTAAAATAAAGTGTAGGTATTCCAACTATCTATTTAAAAATAATTATGAAACTCAAGATATTTGTAAATATTCTAGATATTTAAAGTGGCGTACCGTACCTGTGCCTATACAATAATATACCTACTCTAGTCTACTACATAGTCACGGAAGTCTGTCGGGTTACTAAAAAATTATGACGGCGTGACAGCTAATCATGCGTGGAATGAGTCTAACTGGCCGTCACTATGTATTTGCTGCCCTCATATCGGTCGCTTGTTACGTCTTCAGTTACTCAAGGCAAGAACTTGTTCAGGAACACAAAATCGTAACATAATACCTATTAAAACCAGTTACAATTTCGATCGCGTTTCCTGTAGGCTGTAGCCGATGTTTCAATACCGTAATTTTGTTCTATAGACTTAATAGGTGCTCGACATTAGTACGTAAGTAGGTTTTACCTATTTACCAGTGTGTCCAATCATTATTAAATGTCTAAAAAATATTTTATGACTGGGCTTTACGAGTAAAATTTAGCTTAGATCACAGTCGATCACGGTCGAGTACGACAACCTGTATATGCATGGAATGTATTACATACACACACACACACACACACACACACACACACACACACACACACACACACATACACACACACACACACACAAACACACACTCACTCACTCACTCACACTCTTACACTCACTCACTCTTATGAATGTTGATGAAGCGAAAGAGGTTTGTCAGGATCGTAGCAAGCGGCAAACCCATCCGGAGTACAGGCGTGAGTTTATGTTACGTTTTACGTGAACACCTCACCTAACCTAACCTAACCTAACCTAACGGGCGACTTTACTACAAAAATGTGAAGTTTTTGATTTAATCTTTCTTTGACATAATAAATGGACATTTTAACATTCAGCTTCAAAATTATTATTGCATTGCATTATTTACATTTTGAATTCCACGGGGGATTAACTAGAAATTTTGTAATAAAAATGTGGTGTTCAAAGCTAATATCTATTAAAATAGATAACAATATTAACATTGATTGGTCAATATATTAGAACAATGATTTCATTCAGCTACCTAATTCTATGAAGTCGTTTGGAGAAAGAACGCCATATGAAAACATGCCGTGTAGACGATGTTGAATTATCTATGAAGATTATTCTAGATAAGCGTCAGTCACGTGCTTCGTGTTTGTCTGTCTTTATAAAGTAAAAAACTTTCTGAACTGTAGGGTTTCTATGTATGCCCGGTAATAAAATTATTTATATAACACCTGCTCGTCAATGGCATATTATGTGTCATACAAACTCAACTTAAAGCAAGTCATTTGTGTCCTATGGTCTAGCCGGGTCATTATAAATGTACTGAATTTCATAATCCCCTAGGGAATTATGACATTTGAATTTGGAATGCAATCAACATTGAATATACGAGCTCCTTGCAATCCATGACCAAACGTCAAAATTAGAATATAAACTTTTCATAGAGCCCTACACCAAGAAGAATTTATTCAAAATTAGAATGAAAACTTTTCATAGAGCCTTAAATCAAGGAGAATGTATTCAAAATTAGAATGAAATTTTTCATAGAAACCTGCATGAAGAAGAATTTGCCTAAATTTGAAAAAACAAATAGAACTTTATTGCCTCACAGTGTTTATATAAAGTAGAGTATGCATTTTGGGGATAAAGCAGTGTATTTGTCTCGGGCGTTTTTGAACCCCTCGGCCTCGGGATATTTTGAACCCCAAGGACGAGGGATCCTAGCTTTAACTCCCTCGCTTCACTCGGGAGTTGACTCTGTAACTCCCTCGCTTCGCTCGTGAGTTAACCCTAGGATCCCTCGTCCTTGGGGTTCAAAATATCGCCCGAGACATAATAAACTGCTTTATCCCCTTAATGCATAATTTACTATTAATTGATTATGTAAATACCTTCCATTAGCTGGACTAAAGATACGATGGAACGTGGACACATCTGCATTAAAACGCCGTTTTCCTCATGCACATACAAAAAAGCGGCTAAGTGCGAGTCGGACCCGCGTACCAGTGGTTTCGTACCACTACACAATACAATTTGTTACGAATGAATAAAATTCATGATTCTACTAAAACAATCTTACGACGGAGTTAAAGGCGGATTATAAAAGGAACTCCTGGCATGAACCGGCTTCGTCTCCTTTTTATGATTATATTAGTGGAATTGACTTCTTATAAATGAAACTGTTAGTATTTTCTCTTACACAGGTCAGGATCCTTAACGCAAGCCCGACTCACACTTGGCCAATTTTGTATTACTTGTTGTTTCACGTAATATTTTGCGCTACAAATACTCCACATAACGCAAATAATAAGCCCTCGCTTGACTCTCGTATGTAATGCCGACTCGTACATTTTATCCAAAAATGTTTACTTTCTGTTGGAATTCACATTTCAATAAGCTACCTTTTACTGATCAAAGATAGAGCCCTTAAAATGTAAATAAGGTGAGCAGACTGACGGCTTAAGTTTAGTGAGACAGAGGGTTCCATTGGTCCAGAATCTTAAAAATTTTAATTAACATTTAAAGCACGTAAAGTTTTAAAACGTCACCACTCTCCTAGAAAGTTCGGCTTCAAATTTATGCAAATAATTTAAATGTCGTTTCTAATTACTTAAGGTATCTATGTCAATAATAAATTATCTTTACAGAATGAGGGCAATCTATACAGAATGTGTTTAAATTTACATCTTAAATTGCATAAGGGACTGGCTGATGACAGAGATGAGTGGAGAACTAAAGGGGAGGCCTTTGCCCAGCAGAGGAACACTAAATCGGCTTATTAAAAATATTGTACAACACCACCTTAAGCCACCAATCGTTAGCGAAAGAGACAATCATATGATTCTGCAAGTAAATTACAGCCTGTCAAAACGCTAGTAAACTGACTGACCCAGACGGTAGATATCACGAACCTTACGCCAAATAAAATAACTAACAGGCACCCGTCACCGGAAATTACAATAGCGAAAGTAATGAAACAAGTGCTCATGATTGCTAACCTCTACAACACAAAGGGGTATAGCACTGACTGTAAAAGAAACCTGCTCCTTGAATAGACTATCATAACTACGGGTCGGTGACATTTTCTCACTGAAGGCAGGTCTCTAGCAGTTTCTCTGCCAAGTGTAGTTTACAAGCTTTTATTAAATACTTTTATGACCCTGTTACGACTGGGCTTACTCATCATAATTAAAACGAGCCTCTCCGTGTATCAGAATCATTTCAAAAATTTTGCTAAAAAATAATTCAAAGCAAAGAAAGTTCCTGAAAAAAAATGCTAAAATTTCAAGCTACGCGCGATTTTGGTTTACGCTAAGGGATGTTGACAGATTCTGATATGATCTGAGTCCTAATTATGCCCACCAAATCCTGTTGGAATATTAACGACTAGCTGTCAAATTCCATACTAATTACTGTCACAAATGTCAGGATTCTGACAGGATTTTGTGCGCGTAATTTAGGGGCTGGTTTTGTTGTAACCACGATTTTATTCAGTTGGATAATCTTCTAAATAGTCGATACAGTCGATACTCACGTTGCTCATGTTCCCATAATATTGAGCCAGGGAGCACTGCGAGAGACTGAGAGTGGGTGAGACAAATTTATCACGCAACATCGCCTGGGGGATGACGTGACTTCGGATGCACGTGATGCCATCTTCACATGGACGGACGTGGGAAATAGCAGCAATAAAATCGAGTCTAGGCCTGGGCTTTTTTAAAGGTTATTTCTTATCATGCGGGAGGATGAAAATTGAAAACGAACTACATAGTACCTATGTACTAAAACTTAATAATCTGTAGAAATAGCTCGATCGGACTACCATAACAATGGTTTTTAATTGTCATTATCAAAGTCATAAAGTAATAAGTTCACCATCATCATCATCATCAGCCATTTGACGCTCACTGCAGGACATAGGCCTCCTTCGTGGTTTTCATAACCATGAAGGGTTTTGCCATAATCGCCACGCTTGGCAGGCGGGTTGGCGATCGCAGTATGCGGTTGGAATCTTAGGAAGACGCTGCTGCCCGTCTCCTGGTAATTGATTTCCTTAGTCACCTTCTACGACATCCACGGAAGGAAATGGAGTGACGCTATTCTTAATCCGGCGCCACAAGATGATGATGATGATGTAGATTGTGATAAGAGTTCAAGGATCAAGACCTTAATTTCAATAAAAGTTATGAGATTGGGTTCCTCGATGGTGATAGGGCAATTAAACGAGAGAAGAAACTCTGAGAGAAACGATGGAAACTTATAATATCTTCTTGGGATTATAATATTTTGAATATTTATTGGCAGGTGATTGAGCACTGGTCACTGTTAAAATAATACGTATTTTTTAGAAAAATAGCCAACTATCATAAGAATGTGGCTGGAACAAAAATATCCCTAATTTGTGGGAGTGAATCAAACTTGACAAGACCGATAAAAGTTGATTTACAAGCGAAATATCAAAACATAAAGGATTGACAAAGAGGTAAAGGCAAAAGTAACGAGGCTGTTCCAAAGTGAAGTTTAAATCGTAATTAAAAACTTATAACTCACGTTTTAGAAATTGATGACGAACTACTCAGAAGTATTTCACCAAGGCAGGTGGTATAAGAAAGATTATCTCATTCAAGTGGCGAAAGCTTAGAAGCGGAAAAGGGGAACAGAAGTTGCGTTCAATGAAAATCGTATTAAATGTATGACTTACACGCAGGTGAAGCTAGTTTGAAAAGGTTCCCGGCATATTTTAGTAGCTCGGAGTACTATTAAGAAGTCTACAAAACCTGCTGTAGTACTAAGTCCTTCAGACCAGAGATTTGGAGACAGCGAGAGTATCAGCGACTTTGCAATTTGAGGCAATGTAATTTGAACAATAACAATTTTCCTTAATGATTCACCTTTTAGCCGTCTACGAGTGTTATATTTTTTACTTCTTCTATTGAATTACGTATTGTATACATGGTTGGAGTTAACGATACGAAGACAAACCTCTGCATGATCTCACGATATTGCGAAAGTGTATCACTCATCACTCTTAAAAAAGAACGCAGGTAGATGAAGAGCTGACCCGATCGTGCAAAGCGAATTACCATTTGGGCAAAAGTAAAATGTTAATGTTCTAAATTTTACTCGTCATTGTCGACTTACATAATCCATGTACGGAAGATTAATTTTAACTGATTTAGCAGCTAAATATTAACAGACGGTTAGGCATTACTTATGTTGCTAGTAAATATAACATAATAAGTTACGTAATGAGAAATGTACATTTGATAAATTTGGTTGACCGTGATTGTAAGTGAACTATATTTTTACGAGCATAAAAATATTATCAAATATTCACAAACCACACACATGTTATATAATAATTAAAACTTAGAAGAAAAAGCACAAGAGCATTGTAAAGTTGATTCGGATGCACGGCTTTTTTGGTCTAAGGGCACTGTATTTCAATTATCTAGCAATATATCTATATATCTATAGCCATCGTCCTGATCACAAGTCGAATCCGTTTCGCATTTCAATATTTGTAAATTAATTCAATTTCATCACGTGATTAATGGCGTTGTATATGACTAAATAAGATACGCGAGGACTTTCTTTTACGAATTAATTTTAATAGTGAAAAAAGGTTGGGCAATTCTATATTTAGTAACACTCGTAATAACTTAGCATTTATTTAATGACAGTTTTCATGTTTAACTTGAAGCTTTTTATTATCATGCGATTCTCAAAATTAACTCTACTTCTAACAGTGAATTTCTTAAATTATTACGTTTACAGCAATTCAAATTAATAATGTCACAAATCAGCTAGTTTTGGTGAACAGTGAGTGGTAATTAATTTAACCCCTATTAATGATGCCTACCGGTGAGCCCAGATAAAATGATGAGCTAGATAAATAGACTAAATTTTATCGTAAAGGTACTATTCGGTGTTAAGTATTTGCCGTAACTTAACTTTGGCCTTTCAATCTACGTAATGAAGTGATTTATGCAACGTCCAGTGGCACCTTCACTCACATTGAATGGGTGAAAGGACCACTCGGGCGCTGCAGTGCCTGGGACATTGTTTTTTAGATGGAGTAGGCTTGCCCAGCACCTATACCATCCTTACAGCTTAGTCGGCCTAGCCCACAGGAAGTAATACGTGCGGATTATATGCAGTTATCTGCATCATAATGGTTCATGAACTAATATTAGTACGAAGCGAGTGTTTCAGTCCCTGTCACTTGCACGGCATTACGTTTTTTGGAAAAGAATGATATTGTAAAAGATAACTTATTTGAGTTCTAGATATTACACCGTATATCATACATACGGAGGTCATGGATTCGATTCCCACTGGAAGCCACCGTACAATTGTACGATTGGCCTCAATCTTGGTATATTTCCATGTTTGTGATGTTCTTACCTGGTCACCATGGCACAGGGTATCCTAGTTTAGGACCAGGATAAATGATTTTGTTGTGTGGAAGCTATTACACAAACATAAATAAACTCACGCCTGTATCCCAGAGGCGAAAGCAGAAACTAGGGACTGCCACTTGCCGCGATCCTGACGGATCACTTTCGCTTCCTCAAAATGAATTAGTCGTTGCATGCACGCACGCCGGTTTCGGGTATTTTTTATCATGCCTTTTACTAATACGTCCCCTAATTGGTCGAAGTATGTCCGCCTGGGTCGTCCCTTACTAGCCCTTCCATCCACATTCGCTCGATATATTCGTTTCGTCAATCTGTCTTCCTTCATCCTCTCCACATGTCCAAACAACGCAACATTCCTTTCTCAATTCTAGTCACTACATCCTCTTTCAGTCCACAACGTTGTCTAACCAAACTATTACGTATCCTGTCATTCAAAGCAACACCAGACATACTTCTCAAGGACCTCATTTCTACTGTATTAATCCTACTTTCTTGCTTGCTTGGAAGCTATTATTATTATTATTATTACTATTATTATTATACCTACAACCATGAAAGTTTTACAAAGCATATTAATGGGATAAAATTTGATATACATGATCTAAGTTTGAAATGTGCAATTGTATCATTATTTAAACGTAACCTACTCTTACTATGGGATCAAGGTACGAGACGCAACGGGAGCTTCTACTAAACCGTGCCATCTTTGCACACTGTAGCCTCTAATGATAGGTTTACGATTTGCATTCAATTCTTAACACTCAGTGCAAAAACACCTTATCCCCTTTCACATGATTGACGGCGCTTAATCGCTGCAATTACAAACGATTAATATGGTGATACGATTATAATTTGTGAGAAAAAAGGGTCATAGGTTAAATGTCAATGTAAAACAGTACTTTGGCGAATGTTGTTTAATTTCCTTGATATTGAAAGTATACATGGCACGTTAATTTCTATATAAATTACAGAAACAATTAAAGTAATCTTTCTTATGCGGCGTTGGTAAGTCTTAGTGCTCGAAAGCAACAATGATTAATCGAAGCGCGTTATCGCGTTGAAATCTTTTGCATGAGCCGAAGAGAATCGCATCCTTTGTCAAAGGTCTAAGTTAATTAGGTACCTAATTTAAAATAAGGAGAACCTTGATTTTTTATTAGGTGTAACATTTTCTTATCTCAAAATGTTATACCATTTCTACACGTTGTTAGCAGAAGAAAGTACAAACGTCCACGTTTTTTGTCAGGAAGAAAAATGTATCTATGTACATCAAACAAATAGGTACCTACGTAACGCGAGTCTACACAGCACGCGCCGCGCCCGCATCGATAAGTAATCCATTATTTCCGCTTATTTAACGTAATTCGTTTACGCACACTTTCTATTACAGCAGCACTGGTATGCGGCGGGCGTGAAGAACAATCCGAACTGCTACGGAAGTTTGATGCAGGTGATGTTCCAAAGATTCCGCATACCCTGTACAGGATCGCTTTTGTGTCTGTCTTTGCGACCGACTGATTTTTCATCCAACTCAGGTCATCTGTAGTCCAGCGTGATCTTTAGGAAAGCCCGGAGTAAAATTTTGATATATTTTTAGATATCAAATCACAGATAAACCCTTATCGATCTAATACTTGCAATCGTGAAAACGTGAAAGTATTTTTCTGAACTAAAGCAGAGAAATGCTTCTACGTTTTCATAATGCCTAACTTTCTATGCGTTCGTAGCAAGACAGATCTCAGAGTCGTACCTATTGATAAAGCGCTCTGAGATCGCTTGTGTGTTCTCATTTGAAGATACCGTTCGAATCAGAACAGCAATTTGACAACATGCTAAAGAGCGATCTCAGAGGTACTTTATGTCATAGCGCTACAAAGCGTATAGCTTCCATACAAAATTCAGATGTCCACACGCGGGCGTTGTAGGTACTATAGGTACGCCTTGAAATCTTACGATGGGCTATACCACGCTTAAAAAGTAGAGCGCGCGTGTGTCATGCGCTTAGGTACTTTAATTATCCGACTGCGGTGAAGCCCAAAATGAGGGTAATGTGTTTAGCTCTTATGTATGTATGTATGTAAATACGTTAAATATGTTCCCTTATAACTCCTTAACCAATGGTCAGATTTTGACAAATGAGGTCTCAATCTCAATTCGTCGCCCCATTCGGAGTGTCATAGGCTATATAAAATTGGAATTAATACAACAAAAAAGTAAAAAAAAAAAATTTGCTATTAAGCTACGTTAAAGTACCACATTGAGTCACTAGATGGCGCTACTACTTTTAATTTATTCTGTTCAGATCCTTAGAATAAATTTAATGCTATTAAGTAACGTTATAGTACAACTATCAGTAACTAGATGGCGCTTTTATATTTAATTTATTATACTCGGATCTTAGATCTTCGGCCAATCACGTGTGATGTATGTAAAACATCATATAAATCAGCATTAAAAATCACTAAAAAGACAAAAATAAAAAGCTGAAATAAAAAATAACCAATAACCCGACTGCTCAGCATTAACTACTAAGCAGGCGGGCCTAACCTAAGGAGTTACATTGCTGAATTTGGTTCCCGTCTGCTTAATGGATAATGTTGTTGGTTATTTTTTACTTCAGTTTTTTATTAAATTTCCATTCGTAGAGACGATCGCTGGGCTTAAGGGTCTTGTATTATACTAGGAACGTAAAGTACTTGATTGATAAATGTAATCAAGTCTTCACTAGCCGTGTACGTTTCACAAGCACCCTTTTATACTTTTGTCTCATAAACTTCCTGAAGTGCTATTATTCATGAATTTATATCTTGCGTACGTAAATTGTTTATTGTACAACTTCAACTGCTAGTTGCATTCGTTCTACAGTTATAAGCAGACAGATTGGCGTATGTATCCTTTTAATTTACACATATTTAACAACCTGAGTCCAAAATATAAACAGACATGAAATTCGGCCCATGAAAAATTCGAGGCGAAGCGGGTTCCGAACCAGTGCCTCTAGTAGCTCTATCATGCTAGTTCTTTAACACTTAGGGAGGAAACAATACAGGGTTATTTCTTAAATGCGCAATTCCTTAAACACGCAAATTAGAGTTTCGCCATCTATAACAACTTTGGTTTTAGGTCTTTAGAATTCTTTTTTTCAAAGCTATCTTTTATAATGTGGTTTAGTAATTACTACATATGTGGAGAACAATGATTTACCGGTGGCTGCGATATTAGTAGGCCGCGTAAAGCGCGAATTTTATAAAATTGTGTAAACTCTGTCATTTTGAAAAATATCTATCTGTGAGAAAAATCGTAGAAAAAAGTTGTTGTAAAACACAAACCCAACATTTTAAAGAATAACCCTGTATTTAAGACGCTATCTAGATTTATGTAGCAGTTTGACAGCTACAGCTGACAGTTTGACAGTTTTCTAGTACTTTGTGCTCTGGTCGATAATGTATCGATCGATAGATGTAAAGATCATGTGCACAAAAATAAATATCAATAATTTTGCCAATCCAAATACATTATGCAGTTCATTCTGCTGTTTTTACGATGACGGTTTCATAATCAATATAAAATCCGAAGTCTAAGGAAGGTAGGTACTAGCTATTTGAGTTGAAAGTAAAAGGACAGTGCTGAATCCCATTTTGTTCCTAAACTCATCATCTAGCACTGTAAATGTAATATATTATGTGAAAGCAGGCTGCATTTAAGAAAGAGAGGTCATACATGAGAGTGCCCTTACAACCTACAGATTGACAAAAAGAAGCCTAGTCATAATAACTCGACGTTCTGCTTTAGACTATGTCAAATCAAACGGTTTTTTTAACTCGTAGGTACTTAATGTCATGTTCCAACAATACCTACACCGTTATGCAAAATCTTTACGGAAATGGTTTAACATATTGATACTGACAAAAATATTTTCAGGTTCTGCATTAATTTTGAATACACGTTGTTATATTAACCATGGATGTCATCACGATTAAATGACTATACGTGCCACTGCAGGGCACAAGCATTCTCTCAGAAAGAGTAGGTATGGGCTTAATCACCACGCGGCCCACCGAGGACTGGTAATTTTACTTAAAGCGATCTTAAAGCGTATTACTGATAAATGTGTTGAATACTGGACATAGCCGTCCCCATTACCATTATTATAATACCAGAAATCTTCCTCTTCCAAATAATCCTTAATGTTATAGTAGGCTTTGTGCACAGTGTGCTTAATGCTTAACAGTTTTTAAACCGCCTCGGAAGTAACACAAACATATTTTGTTCTAGAACCATATATAGCGACCCTTAAAGGTTGGTTTATTTTTACGTGGAAATGGCATTTTATGTCTATTCCTAGTATTAACCAACCAATATTTTCAAAATTTGTCTTATTTTTCTAACATAGATAGACTTGCAACCAACTAGATTAGGCTTGTCAGTACCTAAATCGACCTCTCACTAAACTCACTCGTAGTTTAGAAAAGATCCTCGCAGTAGACTAAATTCTAGTTTACACGCGTTAGTTAACTGCATTTTAAGTTAAGCATACTTGTAAACAGTCACCCGAGAGCTCGTTAATATCAAAATGGTAGTTACTGATTGAGTGAACAAGTGAAATATGTAGATTTTCTGTTTAGTAGCCTCAAAATGGGGGATGTATTATCAAAGGGCAAGATAAAAAGTACCTATTCGAAAACGGCATCCGTGCATGCGACGACTAATGAGTTGATGAAACGAAAGAGATCTGTCAGGGTCGTGGCAAGTGGGAGAGTGGCAAGTGGTCTCTGGCTACCAGTCCGGGATACAGGCGTGAGTTTATTTAATGTTGCTATGATAGCCTCAAAATTTGTTTGCTTAAATCTAAATAACTGAATGGAATGAAATATACAGAAAATAATCCAGATCATCTTGTTTTATTTCTCGCTGATAAATCAACCGCATACTGTGTAAAAATGATCGCTAAAACGTACTGTGCCTACCTACTTATAATAAACTGCGAACACTTATAATGTGCTCGAGGTGACCAATAAGTGACCCAATATCGTTGGCCGTTTACGAGACAGCAAAAGTGCGACCCCTAAATCATTCAAATTGGGTATTTCCACAGAGCACTGAAGCGCCTTGATGATGGAATTAATTATATCAAACTATTGGACACATTCACTTTCATAAATAAACAAACTTCAAAACACTACAGTACTAAAAACACAGAAATAATTTAAAGGAATATGATGTTTAAATTCGAAGTAGGTACATGCATGTTGGTATTGTAAAAGTATAATTTGGAGCCGGTGCCAAGTTACATGACCAGTACATAATATATTTTGGGCACCGACTTCAAAATATATCGGTCAAGCGTAAACGTATAACATAAATAAAAAAAAGATTCCGACGAATTGAGCACCTTTGAAGTCGGTTGAAAATAAGTAAATTTTCTGTGCATGGGTTTTGCTGTTTTTACCATGCTTTCAACAAAGCCAACAACTTTTAGTATCAGAGCAACTCTGAAAAATCTAAAATAAAATTTAGCTGTTCCATACCAAAAGTTTGATTGATCTTTGCTCTAGCGAAGGAGGTATGAAATAGCTGACTTTTTACTGTTTCGAATCTTAAAATGAAAATGAGTAGAACCACTAACTTCTTTAAGTTTCACCGGATCTTTCTGTAACCCTGAGAACTGGTAAAATTCTAATCGTGACTAACGGTTATCGATATCAATAATTTTCTACACGTTGATTTAAATTGCATTTTGTTTTCTCACACAAAACAGGAGAGGGACGAGACCACTGAACTGCAGTTTTAATAGTTTATTTGGCGAAATATAGCTTTATAATTCTCAAGAGTTTAATTGGTAGCAAGTCTGATCGAATTTTCAATAGATTTCCAATTAAATCCAGTTAGATAGTGTGCGATTTTTATTGCACGTAACTGTATCCGAAAAAAACCAGTACAAATTAGGTGCTTTCCATTTGATTCCGTTCATTTGAGCAATTTGGATCGTTAATATCATTTTTACTTCGCATTAGCTGAATATGCGTAAAGATTTCGAGATTTTTTTTTCCTTGCTTGGAAAGAACGATAGTGCCCTTTTCATTACTGATCTATATTTTCTGTGTTAGAAATATAAATTAATCATACGCACTTACCATGTAAACAAAAAAAAGGTCCTTATCCACCAAACGAATTATCCTCTCACACAAGTATGTATCCAAATCGACAAAAATGTCTGCAATAGAGTCGAAATTATCCTTCACAATAACTTCACTAATTCACTTTCTTTAAAAGAAAAAGATAATTTGTTTATCGCGAGGATGATCGGACGCGCGGAGTTAGAAAATCGAACGATCGAACGCGTAAATCGCCGCCGCCTGCGTCGGTGGTAGCCGTCAGAGCGTCAGACGTGAAATGGTACCGACCGTCGGCGAAGCTCGGCCTAGGACCGCACATCGAATTGAATATTATTTAAAACTAACAAGGTCAACGTGTCCTAATCATTTATTGGTGAAATATGCCCCGTTATGTTGATGCGTAGCTTAATTCTACCTGTTGACCGGACCGCGGCTGGCGACTTTCGTCGTCCGCCATTGACTTTTGGCGCGAGATTAAGGATCTGCTTTTGTGTCGCACTTTCGCTTTTGTTAGCATGGCTTGAACGTTTCCGGCTAGAAAAGAATCCATTTAATTGAAAAAACTGAAAATTAAATATAAGCGTGTTTTAGTTCAGTGTTGCGTTGAATGGCATTAAAGCTGCAATTAGTGAACCGATCAATCAGTTCGAAAATATGAACTGATCAGTAGGAAACATTGTACAGTAAAGAAAGAAAGAAAGAAAAAAGATATTTGTTACAACAAGGAGACACATCACAGAAAAAACAAACAGATAAGTGACAAGATAAGTAAACGTACTTTAACCTAACAACTGCCCTCGCTAATGGGATGTAGAGGTGGTCTATATAAACTTGGACACAGATCTGTGACACAGCAGATAAGCGGTTAATCTGTAGAGTTCTTAAGGACCCTGTAACGCCCACCCCCTCACACTCTACTCCACTCTGCTACTTACTTACACTAATCCCTAAATCCCCTTTAACACTGCTCCTGCCACTGATGCCCGCTGGTTCCTGAAGAAGAAGTCCTCTGGAGTCCTCTGCAGCGCTCCACCTATGCCTCCATTGAATGTCTAAGATATGGTTCTTCCACAGGAGATTACTAAGTAAAGTATGAGTACCTAGACTTCCTACCTACTATTTTAGCTCAGTGTAAGTTAAGTGTGTACTAGGTAAAAGAGCAAATTGTGAGTACCTAAAATCACAGAGAATTTAATCCTTGGCCAAAATGTGATCGTCTAGATAGCCTAACAAATAGGACCCTTTGTTGTGAAATAGTTACCAGGATCTTTTCAGGGAGTCGAGGTTTCCAAAAGCAATTAAACAACTAGAAAGAGTTAAAAAATAATCTATTTATTTATCAAGATTTGTAGAAATATTAACATTTGAGATTTAAAACAGGTTTTAGTCAACACAGTTTAACACAAATTAGAATATTAACAGTAATCGTTAATCTTAGTTTGGTTTAAGTAATATTTGAGACAAATATGATTTTAGTTTAGTTTTGTAAATAGAATTGGATGTAGATTTTACACTCACAATTTTAGTTAGGCTCTGTGCCCGGTTATTGGTTTATTAGATAGATTCAAGTTTTCATTAGTTTGGTTTATTTTGGATTGATTTTTAATTGGTAGTTTTAGACTCTACCTAACAATTTACTTTATTATGTAAATGACTTCAACTGCTTGCAAATACTACTGCTAAACTGTCTGTTTGCTGGTTTTCTACCACGCCAAACACCAGTCCCTAACAAATGTGCGTGCCATGTTCAAGACCTGACCCATAGTGAGAAAAGAACATGGCAAAGAAACTCACCGTTCGATCAGATATAGACCTATTCCATCAAATTGATCAAATGTTTGAAATTGATGCAAGCAAGTTGATTTATCAAGAACAAATACAAACACAAATTCTAATCAACCTTGAAACACAAGTATGTAGGTGAAGCCTACACCGAAGTATGGTTCTGTAGACTACAGCAACATTCCAAGATGCAAATCAGACTTTACCACATTTACTGCTGAGACCTGAGAATGATCTAGAGAGCTACCTTGACCAAATCGATGTAGTCAGATCCAATCCACTGGTATGAATCGTACCACGGCCTGCATTGCTTCAGCCATGATTTGCCCAAGCCATCTCACCAAAACGTTTCTCAAGCTATACCACTTTCACAGTTGAACTACTCAATATTTGCTGCTGTAGCCACATTACCGACACACTGTAGAATACTTTAGTTTGATAATCAGTTTGCTAACTCACCCTAATCCTAATTTAGACCGGCCGGTCAGCCCCGCCAAGAAAAGATGCCCAGCAAAACCACCGCCCCATTCCCCGCCAAAATCCCCAGTCCCAGCGCGCGTCTCTTCCTCTCCCCTCGCCCCCACACCCCGTTGCCGTCCACCTCTCTTGGATTCCCTTGTCTTTTCAATGAAACCCTTTCAGGAATATTTTACATAATTTTAAATATTTTATATCTGTAAAATAAGCATTTTGAATTCTTTACTGAAACTATATTTAATAGTTTTGCTAAATTATGCCTTTCCATAATATTCATTGACTGCATTATTAGGTTTTTGATGGATAACATTATCAGACTTCTACGGGTCCCTCCTTGTTCTATCTACAGATTGCCATTGACCTGACTTTCTTGTTTACTTTTTTCCCTGCCGATACATTGGCATAGACAACTTTGCATACAGCCAACTTTTATGAACGTGGTTTTGTTTGTTTTAGAACCAATTGAGCCAACGTTGTTAAATTGTTGTAAAAATATTAAATAGTTTATTGGTTGAGAAACCAACGTTTTATTTCTTTATTTTTTTAATTTTGTAATGTGAAAGTAATGGACATAATTGCCAAACAATAAATATTTATTATTATTTATTGCAAAAAGGCGCCATCTAGCGAATCTCTAATACTACAGCAAAATTTGTTTAATTTTATTGATTATTGTACAACGCAAAGGATTATTATGTTCCCCTACATTTGTGAATAAGTGGCGGTCGAATTGCAAAGGCAGTGCGGACCGTCACAACCCGATCGGGCCACCATAACAATGTTGTTTAATTGTTTTTTTCAAGGTCATTATCTAACAGGTTAATTATCAATCTACACGTCTATAAGTAATAAGTAGTTTGCTATAGAGGTGTATTTGCTTGGGTTCGTGGATACAGGGAATCCCAAAGTTATAGTTTGGTCTTGGCTGTATAGCCAAGAGGTATGGCCTATAGCCTTTACGGAGGTACTCGTATCTCCGTTATGGTTTCCTACCATATTCGTTTGTAGGTATACCATTTACATACGCCTAAAATTGTGTAGTTGACCTGGAGATAAACATTTAAAAACGTTATTTCTTGAGTAGAGTAGACATGTTAAGGTTGATGTTTATTCAACTGTACAATACATTATAAATATCATAATCGGTGCACATCAAATAGAGTGCGAACTTCATGTTTGAAGCACTTAAAAAATAATTTCCTGCCAAGCGTTAATAAAGCAGATAATGACAATAATATCTGCGAGGTTCTCAGAGTTACACAACCGTGAATATGGCTGGGTGCTTCTAGCACATCTCTTTTCATTAGAACGTATCTTATAATATTTATTTTTTATCATACGCCTTTTTTGTTGATTTTTTTTTGAAAGAAAATCTTGTATTGCCACTTCAAGATACATACGAAAAACCAAGCGTCCGAAAGTGAAGGCTACAATTTTAAAACTTTGCAACAAGTTTAAATTTATTTTTAAAGTTTCGCAGTGTTTTCGGTAACGCCTCCCCTAAAATGGAGAGGTGGGATAGAAAAATAATTCTGTGCAAGTGAAGCCAAGGTGCAAATAAAAATATTTTCATTAACTACATCAATGTCTATAAGTACTTATATTACCTATAAATATGAGAATCCATCTGTTACCTTCATGCCTAAGCCGCTGAACATGATAAAATTTGACAAGGAGACAGATGGCATCCTGAAAAAAGACATAGGCTACCTTTTTGTCTAAAAAATCGAATCGCGCGCGAATGAAGTCGCAGGCACAGTTTGTATTCAACAAATAGGAAAATCTTTACGACTGGGAAAAACCATTTGCATGCACTTGAATAAAGGAATACACTCTTAACGTTAAACTAATCTAATTAATCAATACATGCCTACTTACAAATTAATAAAATATTGCCGTACAAACATCTAATGAGCCGTTTATGTATGATTGCGTGACAAAGAACCATTTTTCATTTTTTAAATGTAGGATTATGGAAACAATCTTTCACATTCCTACTATTAGTGGCGTAGTCGGATAAACCTGAATCTAAACGATTACAAAATGAGTGTCATCTTGGAAGGTATAGCTACTTTTGGAAACTCGCATACTTACTTCGCACGCAGTGATACGTAGAGTTTGTGTCCGAAAAGCTAATACTGCACTGTTGCCCGAAAGCGTGTTTTGTATGGGACCGGTAATTTATAATAAAATACCAAAGGAATTACGAGAGTTAAATACATTTTAAAAGCAAATTTAAATGTTTGTTAGAACATAAAACGTATTATAATATTAGGAAATTTTTGGTAGATGATAATTTAAGCTGAATTTTTTTTTTTTTTAATAGCTGCTTTATTGATTGACATTTTAATATATTTTTATTCTAAATTGATATTAATCCAGATACTGTTTACACAAATTTTAATACGTACCTTAAATTTTACTCTCACTTTATTATTATATATTCACTATCTTTATTTTAACTTTCTGTTTAATATTCATTTGAAGCTGTTGACATGTTATATTACAATTTTTACTCGAGGTACCTTTCTCCACATTTTAAGCCACATGAGGCAGAGCATGTTCAGAACTATATTCTTTTTGTTGCACTAACACGTGCTGAGGACAATTTTAAAAACCTATTTACAGGTTGAAAATTCCACCCATGCCGGGACTTGAACCCGTGACCTCTGGCTAACCGTGCCAGCGCTCTCCCAACTGAGCTAATGAGCAAGTTCATCAGTGAAATTTCGAGCCTCTTTACAAACTTCTCTGTAATACGTACAGGCAGCGACATCCAGAAATTTCGAGCCTCTTTACAAACTTCTCTGTAATACGTACAGGCAGCAACATCCAGAAATTTCGTGCCTCTTTACAAACTTCTCTGTATTACGTACAGGCAGCGACATCTAAATGTCCTCCAGATGACAAGAATATAATCATGTAGGTACAGCGATATCATTCCGATGTAAAAACCTAACAGCAAAGTGGGTTACTCGGGGCTGCAAGTAATGTAAATTGCTTCAGCCAGATATCGCTGCCTGTACGTAATATAGAAAAGTTTGTAAAGAGGCTCGAAATTTCACTGATGCCTGCATTTGTCCATTAGCTCAGTTTGGAGAGCGCTGGCACGGTTAGCCAGAGATCGCAGGTTCAAGTCCCGGCATCGGTAGAATTTTCAGCCTCTAAATAGGTTTTTAAAAATGTATAGGACTAATTTAAATGTTTTTCCATCCTATCAATGTACTCGTGCTTTACAAATAAAAATCTTTGTCTTTGTCTTCGTGGCCTCACTGCTGTCGCAGTAGAAATATCACGATGAAAAAACTTCCATTCGGTTACATTGAATTTAATATTGGTGTTCAGTCAATAACAACGTACACCGAGATAGCGCTATTTTGTATCGAATTTGGTAGGGCATAGAATTCCCGGGTATGGTTTGCACCCTTTAGCCATTACGTCCTACTACCGGAATGTCCAGTCCATTCGATAGGCCTATTTCACGGGAAGTCCACTTCCCTGAACGTCCAAAATGTCCCATACCTGGACCGCGTTTCACAAAACTACAATTCATAGGGCCTGTTTCTGAATTGAGAAAAGAGCGTGACAGAACGTTACTTAAATATTTACTTAATGAATTCTCAATTCAGAAACCGGCCCATAGTTTATTATGACAATTCGATGTATATGTAACGTAACGTATACAATTAGTCTTCCAACTTGTTAATCTTTATGTTGATCGGCTGCATAATGTAGATCGAATCGTCAAATTGTTAGCCTGAAATTTAGTTTTAGGTAAGTAGCCCTGGGGTCTATGCGCATATGCGCACCAAATGTTGTCGGAATGCTGACGTTTTTGATAGCAATTAGTATCGAATTTGACAGAGACGATTGGAATGGTTTAGGATTTGATGCGCGTATATATATAGGTGCTGAACGTCCTTTTACCGTAACGTCCACTTACTTGAACGTGCACTTCCGTCAACGTCCACGTCCATTTCGTAATGTATACAGAGAGGATCCTTTCAGTGCGTTAGGTCCTATTACCGGAATGTCCAGAAGCAAAACCACGGGCAGTAAGTAGATAACAAAGCCATAAAACATATTTACAACCGATATCATCGTATATATCGACTTAGAGGCCGCAGGATTCTCTTTTATGCGGTAAGAGTCATAAAAGTTGACCCGGAGTTGACCCTAGAGCACCTATTTCTGTCTTAAATAATTGGTGGTTCGTGGTGGTTATTTAAAATTATACATTATTAATTTCTGTTAGGGCCTATTCAAAATGAGTGAAGGTTTTCCTGTAGTTTTTTACGCAGCAATGGAGCAAGGAATTGAAGACTGTTTTTCCATAGAGATAGTTTGGAGATTGACATACTTTTTAGTTCCGTAACCGAAGGATCTCGAATGGGACATAATTAATATTACTTACTCTTAAGCAGCCTATATATACGTATATGTCCCACTGTAGAACCCAGGCCTTCTCTCAGGGAGAGAGTATGGGCTTAATCACCACGCGTGCCCATCGCGGGTTGGCGATTTCAAGCGCTGAGGTGTGTGAATAGCTAAGACACTCAGGTTTCCTCACGATGTTTTCCTTCACAGTTAGCGAGTGCTTAGCTTAGATTAGATTAATACTCCTTATTGCACACCATACATTATAAAGATACATGAAAAATCTTACAGTGGTATTGCTACTATAACTTCACAAATGTACATACCTAATTTAGAAAACAAAGTCATAGGTACATGCCCGCAATGGGAATGGAACCTGGGTCTCTCGCTTCTGAGTCCACTGTTCTACCCACTAGGCTACCAATGCTACTAATATTAATAAAGACAAATATGCAGCCACACAGGCGTCATATGCATATGGCTACGATGTCTGTCTGCCTATCTATCTAACCTATAGAGGAATATATTTCTTGTTAGAAGTTTCACAGAATATGCGTTATTATTTCAGTTTACCCGGATAATAACAAAAATAAGAGATTAAGGGAGTCCTCATTCTTCATTCTTTTCATTTTTATTTCTTATATGGAATGTGTTTTTTTTTACTTTTTATCTGTCATAAAAATGGTAAGTGGTACACTTATAGTGTCAAACTTGGTATAATTATGGAACGTACCCTATATCATAACAACAAATGATAACAACCGGCCAATCGCGGGCGTCGAATGGCTGATGATGATGAATCTTGAGTTTAACTCACGTTGAGGGACCCCTGAACTAATTGAAAGAAAACACTTTGTTGCTAAATACGAATCTTATATATTATAGCAAGTCTTACCAGTTTTTTTTAAATCCCTCGTGAACCAAATCCGTGCCCAACCAGTATAAACTTTGTATGTGTTTTTAGACAGATAGATAAATTATTAATTTCCATAAGGCACAGCACAGACACGTATACGAAGCATGACATATTAAGTCACAAAGCACAGGGTAAACATAGACAAGACAGAAGCATACATGACAATTTATGTGGTACGGTAAGTATAAGAATGAAAAAGGCATAACAACGTGTTTTTTTTTTTGTAAAATACCTGCAAATAGAATACATAAAGCTCAACGTAAAATCCAGCTACTATTTCAATCAAACATAAGCTATGGCACGTATCTCTCTAGTTGTGATTTCAATGCATCACAGAAGCACATTAACTCAACTCAGCATTAACGTGCCGCAAATGAGTGCCGAGCAAAAACTAAGGTGAACGCTCCTATTGTAGGTGGGAGGGAAACTGGAATAATGAGCCAATGCCCGTTTCCCTTCGCCGTATTGGCATTTGAAATTAATTATAGGTTTCCATACATACATAATTGCATTCATAGAGACCCTCCCTGACGACTAAGTAGTAATAACTTCCACACAACACTTGTCCCGGTCCCAAACTAGGATACCTTGTGCTATAGTAACCAGGTAAGGACATCATAAACATGGAAATACACTCAAACTGAGATCATTCGTACAAATCAAGTTTTGTTTTGGTAGACAACGAGGCTGACATTTGATATGCAACTTAAAGTTGTCAATATAGGTAATTGCTGCCTTCCGTGTCTGAAAGGGTCACATTGAACCAAAATTTATGCTTATCTACTCTAAATTTTATGAAGTTAATGCAAAATTGTATGAGCATTTAGGATAAGTCAGGCGGGACGTATGGCACCCCAGGCTCTTGGTATTCGGGTCATAAGCGTGTGTAGATACCAAGAATACAAACCAGCCACGTTAGAGTCGAATCTGCGCACTGAGGGTTCCATCCACCACATCTTATTTATTCAGCAAAAATGTGTTTTCTTTTATTCAGTGGGGTCCTTAGCGGGAATCCGACTCAAATTTGGTCGGTTTATAGAGGGATTATACTACATAATACACCAGGTTTGACATTTGCAGGTGTAACAATTTTTGCGATAAATTAAAATTAATAAACGTGAAAAAGACGCGTTTCTTGTACCGGATCCCCTTTATGTTTTGCCTTACATGGATATTTTATTATTGTCCGGTTGGATACAATGCTCTTTATTATACCAGACAGACGGACAGACGTCGCAGACATATTATTAGGGTCCTATTGTAACCCTTCGGGTACAGAACCCAAAAAATTGTATCGATGGGTCTCACTCACTATAGCCTGTAGCCCTTCGGGTACAGAATTCAAAAAAATGTATCGATGGGTCTCACTTACTATATAGCCTGAGCCCTCCGGGTACAGAATCCAAAAAATTGTATCGATGGGTCTCACTCACTGAAGCCTTTATTAAAATGTTTTCAACCTCGCCACGGGAAACAATACACCTATAGCGTTGATTGATTACTTGTCGCGACTCTACATGCACTCTGCTAATAGCTTTGCACTTCCTCTTGAGAAGAGAGTTTTTGTGATATAACTAAGAATGTTGTCGCTTCCGTAATTTTGTCATTTGGCACGCTGCCGATGAGGACTAAATAGATGAGCATCGAACCTTAATATGACTGTCGCCTAAAAAAGTGAAAGAGGAAATTAAAATGTATTGATTTATTGATGCTCTCTTTGAATGCCAGCCCACCGATTGATCACATTTTCAGGGTGGTGGACAGTGGTAAGTAATATCGTCTCTCTGCCGAGCACATTCCGCCTCTCTCTTATAGCTTTACATACTTAAGGTGCGAGCCATTGCTGAGCCATGTTAGGACTGAAAACAATATCGAATATTTTTCCAAAAGTTAGGAAATCAATAAAAGCTCATTTCGTCACTCTGTTGCAAGATTCGAAGCATTCTACTTTTTCAAAAGTATGGTAAACACCAAAAGCTTTTTGGTTTTTACAACAGACCCTTCAAATAGCACGAGTTGTCACTTACTTGACGATGACGCCATTAGCATGTGTCCGTTACCGTTTCTTATTAATTGTAGTAGGAATTGAGTCGGAATCAGTCATTTACTGTCGTGACACGTGTAAAATCATCGCTACTGTGCAATCTTTACTCTATAAACACGTTTCATTACCATAATTCGTTCGAAATTCCACATGACAGTGCAGTAGGTCATTACAGATAGAAAGATTAGGTAAAGTACTCGATTAAATTATCGAATGGTGTTCGAGCTCTCTCTGACCTGAGAAAGTACATTTTATTAATATTAGATATCTAAGTTCTTGTAGTTTACGTAAGGGTGTAATTTTCTTAATATGCGCTGTAGACGTCACATGTCCTGCTGAAGAAATGCCGTTTTATGTTTATTGAAATTATTTCTATGCGTAGAGTGGAATCAGTTATAACTCTTATTATAACTCGGCATAAATGCGAATATTGAAAAAAACCAGGATTTACAGATGACACCTCGTGTAATTACCATAAATAAATTGTTGGCTTTAACAATTTCATTGGCCCTTATTTTCCCTGCTTCCAATTTCAACTATTTTGTACGTAATTATTTGTTAAACGCATCGCTTGAGACATGTGCGATTATACTACAAATGCATAATTAAGTTTTCGCTTTAATTAGTGAAATTAACTCTAAAATTGTTGCTTTTCTTAATGGACAATCTTAAAACCAGTAATTTATGTGGCGGTAAAATATATTTGTAATAGTTTTTCTGTAACTCGATTTACTTAATAGCTCCTAGATAGACCGACACTTAAAAAAAAGTAACTAGGACAAAATTAAAATAAAATAATAGACATACACAGCTGTTGCAATCAACAAATCGGAAGGCAGTGGGTCATTTGGTAAGTATATAAACCTACCGAGTTACATAAATTCAAGTAATTATATAACACAACTAATCTATGTATGTACAGTCGACAGCACATCAACCTTTACATACAAACAAACTCTAATCAGTAACGTTAAGGACGACTATGCAACAAAAATGTAATCCACCTGGATCTGCTGTCGACTGTATATGGAAATCTAATGAGACAAAGTAAAGACTAAATATGACGATTCTTTCGTGAATAAGGAGTTAATCCTTGAATGGCTGAAATGTTGAAAAATGTATATCATTGTCGTAACGGGGGGCCTGTTTCATATGACTGCAATTCATGGATAACTCTGACAATTCGATGTATATTTCAAAGTCGATTATAGTAGAGTCAGGTAGGAAGACTCTGCTACTCGATCTATATATCCAATTGTCATAATAAACTACGAATTATAGTTTTATGAAACTCGGCCCAGCCGGTCAACCTTTACATTTACAAAATCGCGTGTAGCGTACTGAGTGTGTCTAAAATACAAATAGCGCTACATCATTCAACGCTAATATTTCAGCACTAAGCTATTTAAAACTTACTACCTACTTTATTTCTCTAGCATAAATTCTTTTGTTGTCCTTCAATGCTTATTGTAATCTGTGGATCGTCTGTAGTGGGTACCTACCTATTTGTAAATCCGATAATATTGTAAAACTGTTAACGAAAAATATTGTCCAAGAGATTTTCTAAGAATCATATTTTTCAAAATATCAGGGCTTACATAATTTAATGAAAATTATGTTTATAGTGCAATATCAATATCGCAGTACATATGTCCGGACGGTCTCAAATTCCGTGCGAGAGGGGTCGGTGCCGGCTCTGGGATGCCACTTGCGTCTGTACCTTCGCGCCGTCACATGTGGGCTCTACGGCCATTACTTCTAGGGATACTGTTAAAGCAGCCGCCATCGGCAGACTCAAATATCTGAAGTATAGCACTGTGACGGACCAAGCTCCGTACAAGTGCTCACGATCGTTAATATCATGTTGAATTGTGTTCTGCACGAGAAGACTGAGGATAGAAGCTAAAAGAAACCGAGAAATGATAATCGTATTCTTATATAGGGATTGTAAAACATTTAAAGAGCTTATTATAGAATCGGATAAAGCGCTAAAACGTATTTGGTTCCCCAACATAAAATAAAGCTAGTTATATTTTGTTTGTATCATTTGTAAACATTTAAGCAGTTCTTGTGAAATATTGCGTTGTCTTTTCTAGATTAAATTTTTACGATAATTGAGATTAATTACAACGGCATCTATTTTGCGAGATGGCACAACTAATAAATTATGGATTGAAGAAAGTTTTCACCTAAAACCTGTTACAATACATGACAGTTCATCGCTTTGTTCAGAGGTGACGCTACCGGTCTAAACGCGTGGGTCTGAACTGAATTCATTCTCTAAAACAAAAACAAAAAGAAAAGTGCATCCGAAAAGCTTTTGTTTTGTAGCATTTGTAAACATTTAAACAGTTCTTGTGAAATATTGCGTTGTCTTTTGTAGATTAAATTATGCAACTTGTTTTAGGGATGGTTTACGATAATTGAGATTAATTACAGTGACATCTCTCTTGCGAAATAGCACAACTAATAAATTTCGGATTGAAGAAAGCTGTTACTAAACCTATTACAATACATGGCAGTTCATAATTTTGTTCATAGATGACACTTTCTTAATTCATTCTCTAAAACAAAACAAAAAAATTGCATCCGAAAAGCTCGGTCATCCAAGTACTAAATAAATAGGGAACTTAAATCATATAAAACTTTAACAAAACAACATAGACTCACGCCTGTGTCCCGGAGGGGTGGACGGAGGTCGGGGACTGCCACTTGTTGCGATCTTGACGGATCACTGTCGTTTCCTCAAAATTCACTCGCGTGTGTGGGCCGCGTCGGCTTCCTTTGTTTCTTTTGTAATAAGCCGCGGCGTGTTAAGGTAGTAAATTTAAAGGGATATTATGACAAAGAACGTAATTTATGAGTTAGGCAAATAAAAATAAATTACTTATGTTAAAGTCCTTAAACTAATAGCAATAAGGAATAGAATTCTTCAGATGGCGGTATTTCGTTATTGATTTAGCGAGAATGCAAATTTCTTTTGAAAAAAGCCGCGGCATGCTAAGGCGGTGATATCAAAGAAACACTAGGACAATGAACGTAATTTATGAGTTGACGAACAAAAATAAATTACTTATGTAAAAATCCTTAAACTAATAGCAATAAGGAATAAAATTCTTCATTTGGCGGTGTCTCGTTATTGATTTAGCGGGAGGGCAAATTTCTTTTGAAAAAAGCCGCGGCATGCTAAGGCGGTGAATATCAAAGAAACACTATGACAAAGAACGTAATTTATGAGTTAGGCAAATAAAAATAAATTACTTATGTTGAAGTCCTTAAACTAATAGCAATAAGGAACAAAATTCTTCAGATGGCGGTATTTTGTTATTGGTTTAGCGAGAGGGTGAAGTGGCACCATATTAGAAGGGGGCCGCGAGGGTATAAAAGCGGGGTTCGGGAACTATTCGAGGCTTGTTCGGAACAGAAAATTGAGAAGTAAATACGTCTGTTGCGCTCGTAGGCAAATTCGATATTTTTGCGAATTTATTACTATTAGGGAGTTTCGTTTGCATTTAAATTCGAAAGTAGGAGAGTGGATTCGGATTTGTAACCTAACATCACCTGTGGGCACTGCGTCCCAGACTATCAGATCTGGTGTGAAGTTTCAGGTTCTGAATTACTTTCTTAGCTAGGGAATGAGATTTGAAAGTGAAAGTGTAATGTTAGAAACGGTCTTCGATTCCTAAACAGTTAGTATACTTAGCTAGAAGTTTTCCGCGTAAAATAGGGTTTTCAGCCTTAGTAATTAGGGTAGCTTTCGCGAAATAAAAGTTCACTAATCCTTTGCCTCCACAGTACTACGTTTATGCGGAAATAAATTTGTGCAAAGGTAAACTCACGGCGGCAAAGGTAAGTTCTAGATAATCAGTGTTTCTAGCCCTTGTGAAATAACCAAGGCTCGACGGGGCGCTAATGTAAACCTGCAAAACTCTGTTTGACTAAAAGATTGTGTTCGTTATTTAATTGTGCGAGTCTTGAATTAGTAGCTGCTAAGCTTACTGCTTATCTATGTCTCTGGTCCATACCTTAAAACTAGGCGTAAATGTTGGTGCGCTTCATTCACACGGTGATCATTTCAAACTAAGGAATAGGTAAAGCTTAACGAAAGTATTAGCTTCATAGGTACCTTTCTTTTGATCTTCGGACGGGACATTCCACTATTGCAAAGAGGTAGGGACAATTTATGTAGGTGCGTATATACTTTTTCTGCCGACCGCAGTTTCTTTAGTATTATTGCATTTTAGACGCAATATAGGGTGAATAATATATAGGGTGGCCAAAACACGAATTATTGTTAGGAATTGAAAGACGTTATGGGACGTTAGGGAGTAGTTAAGAGCCACTATAGGCTTTGTAGTAGTATACTCATTTCAAGTATATTGGCTTAATACTCTGCTTAATCTCATAGTTGCGTAAGCGCGGCTGGATTGTTTCAGTGTTGGTAAGCTTTCGATGAAGTCTTATTCCAACGTACCTAGTGCATTTGCTTATTACCTCTCACACACTCTCGTCAGCCAATGCATTGTACTGCTGAACATCCCTTTGCCGTTTCTTGCGTTAATTGTGTGAAGCGTCTTGAGTCTTAAGATCTCTATACCTGCTTAAAGCTTTTATTATGTTTGACTTGTCCTTGAGTGGCATCTCATAGTTGCGTGAGCGCGGCTGGATTGTTTCAGTGTTGGTAAGCTTCGATGAAGTCTTATTCCAACGTACTTTGTGCATTTGGTTATTACCTCTCTCACACTCTCGTCTGCCAATGCATTGTACTGCTGAACATCCCTTTGCCGTTTCTTGCGTTAATTGTGTGAAGTGACTTGAGTCTTAATATATCTATGCCTACTCAAAGCTTTTATTGCTTCTATTATATTTATTTGTATGACTTATGTCTTTGGGTGACATTTCATGGTGGCGTGGGTTTGGCCGGACTGTTTCAGTGTTGGCAAGCTTCGATGAAGTCTTATTCCAACGTACTTTGTGCATTTGGTTATTACCTCTCTCACACTCTCGTCTGCCAATGCATTGTACTGCTGAACGTCTCTTTGCCAATTCTTGCGTTAGTCATGTATGTTTTCTTAAGGCATAGACTTGGAATAATGAATCATTGTATTCTTATTTCTAGTCAGTCATAGTTTTATTATTTATAAGTATATATTAACGGTATAACGTAGTGGCGGCCAATCCCCATCCACGGTAGATATAATTAGCACTATCGGCTAGTAGATAATTGAGTATTGCACTCTCTTCTTCTTATCCAATATTATCTACTTAGCTGGCTAATAATGTCTGCCTTAACCGGCCTTTGGTAGGGGACGTTATACTAAAACACTCACATGTGTAGTAGTATGACAAGTAGTTATTTATTTCAAATATTTTGCTACTATAATCTTATCTTATTTAGATGGAATTTATTTTATTCAACCTTTAATTTATTGTCTCCTAAACTTAACTTCTTTATTTAAATTTTCCTCTTTTATCCCAATCTTGTCTCGCTTCTGCTAATTTAATGTTGCTTTATTGCTATTTTAGTTTCTTCGAATCTCCCCAAAATTTACCTTTTCTAGTAAACATTTGGTTCGAACTGAATGTTCTTAGTTCCACTTTTATTATTTTAACGGATCTCTTACATGCACTCATTACTCAATCTCATATCCTAAAAGTTCTTGGGTTATTAATACGTTCACAATGAAGGGTCCTCACTAGACTAGACGATCACAGTTGGCCATTAGAGTGTTTTGCATCATAGTATCTTTTCTCTTTGCTATCGGGGGTTCATACCTTTTAATATCCAGGGGTGGGAGTCACAATATGGTGTGCCGTGACCATGATATTTTAATACGAGTTTGAGTAGGTTGTTTGTATGTTTTATGATGCAGAATATTCTTATTTTTAATTATTATCGTTGGCTTTATGCCACAATTTGATGTTCGTGAAATGGAAGGATTTGAGATTGACGATGAGGGTGTGAATGAGATCCGTTAATTTTGCTTTCGCATAGATTTATGGATGTATGCACGGGTAAAAATAAATATTGAATTCGTGTATGGATCTATTTATCTAATTGTTTACGTGTAATCACGTTATTTTACTAACGTTCCATAACTTCTTGGTAAATTCTATTCAAATTTCGTTACTTTACAATAAATATTTAGTTGATTCAATGCTTTCGTGTCGGATTTTAATAATAGTCTGTAGAGGTTATACTGTTCGATCGTTTTTAAGTAGGTACGTTTAACAGTTTTTTATTCAGGGGGTTGTATCAAATTATGTTTTACGTCAGAAGTTGCTTTCATAGGTAAACTAAGGTCAATAATAATTCTAGTTTAGTTAATTAATTAAATAATTAGGGAGTTAAAAAAAAAAAAAAGAAAAAATAACGAATGTCATCAGGTTACATTAATTGGTCAAAGGTCTGCTTTGTGGGGGGTTGTCAAAATATGAATTTTCTTACGCGATTTTAAATTCTTAAATACTTTAATACTTGTTTTGCTTATTAATTAATAGTTATTATTGTGAAAGATCTTTCTTATTTTCATTTGTTGATGTATTTTATTTTAAATATTTTTATGCTGGGGGTTGATATCCTTCTTACTTTCGGTTTAGCATTCCATTTCGCGGACACTTGTCTTTTATTTGGGGGGTTGTGGGGTTGTTAAAGAAAAAAAAAAGCAACATAATTAACAAAAGTTTTCTCGACGGGGGGTTGCTATTATTATAGTATTGCTAGGAATTTAGTATTGCGTAATTCGGTAGTTTCGTATAGCGGTGGCGCAAATAAATTCATGAATTATAATTATTCCATTAGACTCGAGAATAATTTTAATTTGCTAAAATATCGATATGTCAAATAAATTTAGTGTAATTTTATTCACATCGATTCGTAAATTTCTTGATAGACATCATAAACTAATTTATTAATTAAAACAAAAAAAAAAGAAAAAGTAAATTTTTTATTTTATTTTAGTAATCCGCGTACCCATAATAAAGTATAAATAATAGAGAAAAAAAAAAACAACACAGTTTGTTTTATTTTAATAATTCGCGTACAGTAAACGATAAAAAGTAGATAATCGAATATTCTTAAACCAAACTTTGGATTTAAATGTACCTTACCATAATTTACGTATTACCCAAATACTATTTTTAATAAAATACGGACGCATGTTAATCTAATCGGGATTTAAACTTGATTATTTAATTTTCGTCGTTGACTGTACTTCTTAAACCAGGTAATTGAAACGGTTTTGAAAGGTAATCTGGTAATTGAAATTGAGGTATTGTGTACGGTAATCAAGGTAATTCGTGTGGTACTGTGTAAGGTAAAGCAAATTTAATTTTAAAATTTTTACTTGCGTCTCATAACGTCTGTCACTACGTTTTATTGCGATCGCGGGCTCTGGTTCAAATTATTCTATTCCTCATTGGATGGGTTTGTCAAATTTCTAATAAAATTAGTAGTTATTTTATATCGCGGTAATCAAAATCATATCTGCGAAGAGTTCATTCGCTAAATTCTCAGGCTTCATATATCAGTTTGTAAGCAAGTAAGAGTAAGCTTGGAAATGATTCAATGAATGGAGAAGGAATTAGTTGAAGTATTTAGAAGGAGAATGAAAAGGGGCTTGAATGGAAGTTCTAGAGTTCGGTGAATCGGTTTTACGCAGATAACTTGTTTTATTTAGTTTCCGAATACAGCACACACCTCAAGCGGATACAAATACTTCCTTTGATTTTCATTTTAAATTAATTTAAACTGTATTTGTATCCCGGACTCCACAAGAAGCTAAGAACTAGTTTCGGCAACTGAGCAGGCTCCAGAAACGAAGATGTTGTCGATTGGGGATTTTCATTGATTAATATCGTTTGTTTGATAGCTTCCCGTAGTGATTTCGCAGCTGATTGTTATTTGAGGCTATTGTAAGGGTCGGTTCTACTACCGGTGCACGTTTGCTCTTGGGGAGGCCTCCCCTTTGGAGTTTAAGCGAGTGTATCTGGTACTTAGCAGTCGGTGCCTTCGGGCTGTCCTGCCTCACAACCAGGATCCCTTTATCAAGGTCTTCAATGATAGGCTGTGTTAAAAGCTGCTAAGCGATCCGAATAAAACGGTGTCCATTGAAATTTCACATAGACAATTATCCGAAGAGTCTGGTTGAAAAACACAACTCACTAATTTCGTCATTTCTGGAAAATAGTGAAACAAGTAATTAATAACTTATGTAGCAAGACCACTCTCGTGATCACATGTTTTATTGAAAATTTGATAACGACAGGTCTTATCCAAATTTTGGGGGTTGATTGTGACGGACCAAGCTCCGTACAAGTGCTCACGATCGTTAATATCATGTTGAATTGTGTTCTGCACGAGAAGACTGAGGATAGAAGCTAAAAGAAACCGAGAAATGATAATCGTATTCTTATATAGGGATTGTAAAACATTTAAAGAGCTTATTATAGAATCGGATAAAGCGCTAAAACGTATTTGGTTCCCCAACATAAAATAAAGCTAGTTATATTTTGTTTGTATCATTTGTAAACATTTAAGCAGTTCTTGTGAAATATTGCGTTGTCTTTTCTAGATTAAATTTTTACGATAATTGAGATTAATTACAACGGCATCTATTTTGCGAGATGGCACAACTAATAAATTATGGATTGAAGAAAGTTTTCACCTAAAACCTGTTACAATACATGACAGTTCATCGCTTTGTTCAGAGGTGACGCTACCGGTCTAAACGCGTGGGTCTGAACTGAATTCATTCTCTAAAACAAAAACAAAAAGAAAAGTGCATCCGAAAAGCTTTTGTTTTGTAGCATTTGTAAACATTTAAACAGTTCTTGTGAAATATTGCGTTGTCTTTTGTAGATTAAATTATGCAACTTGTTTTAGGGATGGTTTACGATAATTGAGATTAATTACAGTGACATCTCTCTTGCGAAATAGCACAACTAATAAATTTCGGATTGAAGAAAGCTGTTACTAAACCTATTACAATACATGGCAGTTCATAATTTTGTTCATAGATGACACTTTCTTAATTCATTCTCTAAAACAAAACAAAAAAATTGCATCCGAAAAGCTCGGTCATCCAAGTACTAAATAAATAGGGAACTTAAATCATATAAAACTTTAACAAAACAACATAGACTCACGCCTGTGTCCCGGAGGGGTGGACGGAGGTCGGGGACTGCCACTTGTTGCGATCTTGACGGATCACTGTCGTTTCCTCAAAATTCACTCGCGTGTGTGGGCCGCGTCGGCTTCCTTTGTTTCTTTTGTAATAAGCCGCGGCGTGTTAAGGTAGTAAATTTAAAGGGATATTATGACAAAGAACGTAATTTATGAGTTAGGCAAATAAAAATAAATTACTTATGTTAAAGTCCTTAAACTAATAGCAATAAGGAATAGAATTCTTCAGATGGCGGTATTTCGTTATTGATTTAGCGAGAATGCAAATTTCTTTTGAAAAAAGCCGCGGCATGCTAAGGCGGTGATATCAAAGAAACACTAGGACAATGAACGTAATTTATGAGTTGACGAACAAAAATAAATTACTTATGTAAAAATCCTTAAACTAATAGCAATAAGGAATAAAATTCTTCATTTGGCGGTGTCTCGTTATTGATTTAGCGGGAGGGCAAATTTCTTTTGAAAAAAGCCGCGGCATGCTAAGGCGGTGAATATCAAAGAAACACTATGACAAAGAACGTAATTTATGAGTTAGGCAAATAAAAATAAATTACTTATGTTGAAGTCCTTAAACTAATAGCAATAAGGAACAAAATTCTTCAGATGGCGGTATTTTGTTATTGGTTTAGCGAGAGGGTGAAGTGGCACCATATTAGAAGGGGGCCGCGAGGGTATAAAAGCGGGGTTCGGGAACTATTCGAGGCTTGTTCGGAACAGAAAATTGAGAAGTAAATACGTCTGTTGCGCTCGTAGGCAAATTCGATATTTTTGCGAATTTATTACTATTAGGGAGTTTCGTTTGCATTTAAATTCGAAAGTAGGAGAGTGGATTCGGATTTGTAACCTAACATCACCTGTGGGCACTGCGTCCCAGACTATCAGATCTGGTGTGAAGTTTCAGGTTCTGAATTACTTTCTTAGCTAGGGAATGAGATTTGAAAGTGAAAGTGTAATGTTAGAAACGGTCTTCGATTCCTAAACAGTTAGTATACTTAGCTAGAAGTTTTCCGCGTAAAATAGGGTTTTCAGCCTTAGTAATTAGGGTAGCTTTCGCGAAATAAAAGTTCACTAATCCTTTGCCTCCACAGTACTACGTTTATGCGGAAATAAATTTGTGCAAAGGTAAACTCACGGCGGCAAAGGTAAGTTCTAGATAATCAGTGTTTCTAGCCCTTGTGAAATAACCAAGGCTCGACGGGGCGCTAATGTAAACCTGCAAAACTCTGTTTGACTAAAAGATTGTGTTCGTTATTTAATTGTGCGAGTCTTGAATTAGTAGCTGCTAAGCTTACTGCTTATCTATGTCTCTGGTCCATACCTTAAAACTAGGCGTAAATGTTGGTGCGCTTCATTCACACGGTGATCATTTCAAACTAAGGAATAGGTAAAGCTTAACGAAAGTATTAGCTTCATAGGTACCTTTCTTTTGATCTTCGGACGGGACATTCCACTATTGCAAAGAGGTAGGGACAATTTATGTAGGTGCGTATATACTTTTTCTGCCGACCGCAGTTTCTTTAGTATTATTGCATTTTAGACGCAATATAGGGTGAATAATATATAGGGTGGCCAAAACACGAATTATTGTTAGGAATTGAAAGACGTTATGGGACGTTAGGGAGTAGTTAAGAGCCACTATAGGCTTTGTAGTAGTATACTCATTTCAAGTATATTGGCTTAATACTCTGCTTAATCTCATAGTTGCGTAAGCGCGGCTGGATTGTTTCAGTGTTGGTAAGCTTTCGATGAAGTCTTATTCCAACGTACCTAGTGCATTTGCTTATTACCTCTCACACACTCTCGTCAGCCAATGCATTGTACTGCTGAACATCCCTTTGCCGTTTCTTGCGTTAATTGTGTGAAGCGTCTTGAGTCTTAAGATCTCTATACCTGCTTAAAGCTTTTATTATGTTTGACTTGTCCTTGAGTGGCATCTCATAGTTGCGTGAGCGCGGCTGGATTGTTTCAGTGTTGGTAAGCTTCGATGAAGTCTTATTCCAACGTACTTTGTGCATTTGGTTATTACCTCTCTCACACTCTCGTCTGCCAATGCATTGTACTGCTGAACATCCCTTTGCCGTTTCTTGCGTTAATTGTGTGAAGTGACTTGAGTCTTAATATATCTATGCCTACTCAAAGCTTTTATTGCTTCTATTATATTTATTTGTATGACTTATGTCTTTGGGTGACATTTCATGGTGGCGTGGGTTTGGCCGGACTGTTTCAGTGTTGGCAAGCTTCGATGAAGTCTTATTCCAACGTACTTTGTGCATTTGGTTATTACCTCTCTCACACTCTCGTCTGCCAATGCATTGTACTGCTGAACGTCTCTTTGCCAATTCTTGCGTTAGTCATGTATGTTTTCTTAAGGCATAGACTTGGAATAATGAATCATTGTATTCTTATTTCTAGTCAGTCATAGTTTTATTATTTATAAGTATATATTAACGGTATAACGTAGTGGCGGCCAATCCCCATCCACGGTAGATATAATTAGCACTATCGGCTAGTAGATAATTGAGTATTGCACTCTCTTCTTCTTATCCAATATTATCTACTTAGCTGGCTAATAATGTCTGCCTTAACCGGCCTTTGGTAGGGGACGTTATACTAAAACACTCACATGTGTAGTAGTATGACAAGTAGTTATTTATTTCAAATATTTTGCTACTATAATCTTATCTTATTTAGATGGAATTTATTTTATTCAACCTTTAATTTATTGTCTCCTAAACTTAACTTCTTTATTTAAATTTTCCTCTTTTATCCCAATCTTGTCTCGCTTCTGCTAATTTAATGTTGCTTTATTGCTATTTTAGTTTCTTCGAATCTCCCCAAAATTTACCTTTTCTAGTAAACATTTGGTTCGAACTGAATGTTCTTAGTTCCACTTTTATTATTTTAACGGATCTCTTACATGCACTCATTACTCAATCTCATATCCTAAAAGTTCTTGGGTTATTAATACGTTCACAATGAAGGGTCCTCACTAGACTAGACGATCACAGTTGGCCATTAGAGTGTTTTGCATCATAGTATCTTTTCTCTTTGCTATCGGGGGTTCATACCTTTTAATATCCAGGGGTGGGAGTCACAGCACGTTAATGTGTAGTTATTTCTGCTCGCTTATAGCCGTAGCGACTACAGGATTTTAGAAGGTCCCTCCCTCTGCTCATCCAGAAAATCGTGGATAAAACTCCTAGAATAAAAATTGTTGTATATTACTATTTTTATGCATCATTTGTATCCGTGTGGCGCCGGATTAAGAATAGCATCACTCCATTTCCTCCCGTGGATGTAGTAGAAGGCGACTAAGGAAATACATTACCAGGAGACGGGCAGCAGCGTCTTCCTGAGATTCTATAGGGAAGAGCGGGTGATCGTGCTCTTCCACTATAAAGGGAAATTTCCCGCCAGGCAGATCGTATGCCTGGGGACGGCCGGTCCGACTGATGTTCGTCGGACGTTATATTTATGGTATGTCATGTGAAACATTTTGCTTGCGCGATGTAGGAATGTTGGAGTTTATAGTGCGCGCGCAGAGTTGACATGTGCTCGCCACATCACTCCCCTTCAAGACCGTAGCTACGCATAGCTAGGTCTGATAGGAATCGAAGTCTGTGCTCTAAAGCCTGCAAGTGCCAGGAGGCGCTGAGTCAGTGAGTCGACTAGCGGTTGAGGGTGTTCGGCGGCTAACAGTCACTTCACCGGCGACAGTACCATGGGGACCGCGCATGTGGTAGGAACCGGTGAAGGCTGCTGTACCACTGGCAATGTGCGCTATTGCTGTGTGGCTGCCGTGCCGAGGGGTTGGGGGAGATCACCATCAGTACCAGTAGTCGGTGCGTTGACTGTAGTGGAACTGATGAGGTGAGAGGAAAGAGGATGCTGGCCTTGCTTTGAGACTGATTGTATGTGGGGTGCTGCGAGAGCGAAGGAAGGTTGACATTGTTTTGTCGCGGGTCACCACTATAGGGAAGAGCGGGTGATCGTGCTCTTCCACTATAAAGGGAAATTTCCCGCCAGGCAGATCGTATGCCTGGGGACGGCCGGTCCGACTGATGTTCGTCGGACGTTATATTTATGGTATGTCATGTGAAACATTTTGCTTGCGCGATGTAGGAATGTTGGAGTTTATAGTGCGCGCGCAGAGTTGACATGTGCTCGCCACAATTCCAACCACATACTGCGATCGCCAGGCGGCGCCAAGCGTGGCGATTATGGCAAAACCCTTCATGGTTTGTAAAACCACGAGGGAGGCCTATGTCCTGCAGTGTCCTGCAATGGCTGATGATGATGCATCATTTGCAGCTTACTACTTGCAAAACTGAAAATTCGCTTTATCAGTAATACGCGCCTATAAGGTTAAAAAAATATTAATATATCACTGTTACTCGAAAAGTGATAGAATTATTCCCATTCATACTAAAATCCCCACCGTGGAGCGCCCGGTCGCTACGCTTCGAAGCTATAACTGGTCTAGCTCCTAAACGACTTCATGTAATATGTCCATTATGAAACTTGGCGAGGATAATCTATATAAACACTATTACCTTCATCATCAACCCATTATGTCCCCACCGAGGGGCACGGGTCTCTTCCCTGAGCTAGGTATAGGCCATACTCCACCACGGGGGCCAAGTCCGGATTGGTGGAAGAAAAAGGATGAAATAAAAAGGGTAAAACTTTGTGAAATTCGAGTTTCAAAAATATAAATACCGCACTACAGGACATTGGCCTCCCTCATGGTTTTCCAAGCTTCCCGGTCTTGTGCTTTAAAACTACATTATAACTAAATTGCAAAAAAAAAACATTCGAAATTCATTTAAGAAAAACTCATTCATAAAGTATAAATTCGACTGCTTTATTTATTTTATTGTATCATTTTAAAACTGGGATTTGAAGTAGCGCTTACCTGCCGGTTATTAAAGCTCTCTAGCTCGTTAGCGAGACTATGTACTGTAAATATCATTTGTATCTGGATCGAGAGCATAATTAGGTATAACATAACCAAATATTACCAAAATCGGAAAAGTCAACATTTTTTACCTGTCCGCTTGACGTGGACTGACCCATAAGTTAAACGTTCTTCAGTTTCTAAATGGTTGATAGTGATCTATTGGACTGGATTCACAAAATAAAATAATTAATTTATTCCAATAATTCATTCCAATGAGGTCAAAAAACAGTTTACTCAACAAGAATATTATCTTTAGTGAACCATCTGACTCTTACTTTAAGGTTTTGTGATAGAATGAAAATTAGACTCATAATAGTATTAGATTTTTTTATTTAGAATCTGGTTTTTTTTGTTTTCGGCCTTTAGCACAGCAGGATATCCTACCTTAAAGATAAATACCACGTTTATTAAATAAGATGACTGTGATGGAGATTTCGAGATTTTTAGTAAAGGTGATATCGTTAATGACTGACCTGTTGCTATTATTTAAGGGGATCCAGTGGGTGAGCTATTCACCAACTCGACTAAGAGACTGGACACAAGACTAGTGTGTCCAGTTGGTGAAACTCAAAATTAGTATCACTTATTATTTCGTCATCTGGACACGCCAAAATTTTTAAGCGTGTCCACACAGTGAAACTCAAATTAAATAATTTTTATATTTAACTGGACACATTTAGCTTTTTGCAAAAACGGTTAAAATCAGGATAATAATAGCCTCGCTCATAGAATTTATGAACGAAGCGATTTCATGAAAAATCACTCGCTTTTTTGCTTGAAAAACCCTATGGGCTTCTATTTAAGGCATTTTTAAGTAAACCCAATAACAATGAAATAAGATTATCATTTATTAATATGAAGACAAGTACACTTAGCTAATGTAACTTTTTTTATTTCTTAAAGGTACTTTTATAACAATAGCATCGAGTATCACAGAAAAATCAAATGGGGACATCATAATTTTACTCAGCAAAATATATTTTTGTATTTTTCAAGGACATACAAAACGTTTGTCCTTGAAAAATACAAAAATGAAACGTTTAGTAGATGATGATAATTGCGTGACTGTACTTTGTCATAAATTCGGGTAAAATGCGAACGTGTGTCCAGTTGGCGAACATATAAAAAATATTTAATTTAAGTTTCTCTATGTGGACACGCGTAAAAACCTTGGCGTGTCCAGATGACGACATAATTGAGTTTCACCAACTGGACACACGTGTTGGTCTTTTGTGTCGAGTTGGTGAATAACGCTAAGTGGCCACCGTTGAAAAAAAAATCTAGCGCCACGTTTGAAAAAAAACATATTTTCTTTTACAGATCGTATTTGCAAAAAGCGTCAGTACAATATCTCAATCATGTTAGCAGTGATTTTTAGTACCCACGACAGAGAACCTAGGATCATGAACTTGGGACTAGATAGCGTTTATGTCAAAAATGGACGTTTCGGCGTTATGCCAACTAGTCCTAGGTTTCTTGTCTTAGATCCTAAAAAATCACTATTAACATGATTGAGATATTGTACAGATACTTTTTTCAAATACTATCAGTAACAGAAGATTTTTTTTCTTTGGTGGCGCTAGTTAGTCCACTAGATCCCCTTAATTTGTGTTTTCCTCGGACTCAGACCGGATTTTTTAGTAATTTTGTTGGGTAGAGCAGGTAACTGCTCTGCAGTACTTTTGGGCACAGCTGAAATCATCCTAACCGGAAGGAGTTGCTTATGATGATTAAGAATTAATCATCATAAGCCTTTGAGGCTTATCATAAGCTCATCATAAGCCTTTGCGGGATAGAGGTGTGAGTTTGTGTATTGTTGTCTTCACTCATGTTTTTATAGAAACATGTTGTGAAGTTTATTTGAAAAAGTCTATTGGTACGTAAAATACGATCTGATTGAAGTACGTACATAAAAATTTAGAAGACGCAGCCAATGAAAGTCTACAAGTAGATAACATATCGGTTTATAGGTTATCAAATCTTCAAAATAAAAACGTGTCTGCAAACAAGCTTCACATTCAAGGAAACAATAAAGGATGTAGGAGAAAGTCAATGGAGGTACAGTTATTTCGATAATATTCTACAATTAAGGAACTCTTCGGAGATTCCTAGTAGAGCTTAACGATTCCGGAGCAACTGTTCATTAGACGACTGTACCTGCGGGCTAGAGATCTTGCCACAATATAAACCACACGTCAGAAGAACAAACTGGCGATAGCAGGTCAGCTAAAGAGAAAATAGTAAAGAAAACATTGCAAAACTTATTGTTAAACATAAAAACCGGCCAAGTGCGTGACGGGCCACGCGCAGTGTAGGGTTCCATAGAAAGAGGGGTTTTTTATCTGCTTAACAGAACTAACAATTTTTTTACTAAGTAAGCGATGTAACACGAACTGGATGTGCTTCTGTTATTCTATTTTGTGTCGTTACTAACAGTCGAAGCAGACGGTCGATTATCAATTTACGATGTCGTAAATAAAATTATTATCATCCGAGAGATCTCTCCGTGGACCATACTTGTTTGAGTTCGTTGAAGTTGTAAGTTTGCCTTTTCATTCGACTCTTTCGATTCTGTTCTGCGTTTCTGACTCAACTACATAGAGTTAACAGAATTGGTTTCAAGCGGAGCGGAGCTGTATGTATCATCAGATGCATGGGTTTTGAAAAAAAAAAGATTATTTTTGTTAAACATATGACTATAGAAACTGTAGGTAGACAACATTGCAAATAATAGAAATAAACGTAAACTTTAGTTCCCAAGATTTAGGCTGGCAAAGGTTAACACATCCTTTATGGGACCTTGTAACCACCTCCTTGGCTATTATGTTTCGTAGTCTTCATAGAATATAAAACAGCAACATTCCCTCCATTTAGAAGGTTACAAAGAAACGCAAAACAATCGGGAAGTTGATATCAAAACAGCTTCGGCGAACGCATCATGCATGCACACGTTCATACATAATTATGGGAAAACATGGCGAATGAGCCGATTGTTTTGGATTTCAATCCAAACATTTCGTCCGGTACCATGTCAAAACATGGAAGTCGGCTGGGAAATGGTACTATTTGCTGTCGTATGAAATAATTGGATTTTACACCGTTTCAGACCACTGTGCAATCGATGGACAGTTATATTATTAATACCTTCAAACGAGCAATTGCTGGTTTAAAGGCATTAATAATATATAATTGTCCATCGATTGCTTGATATATATTTACATAATCTGAATCTCGGAAATGACTACAACGATTTTCATAACATTTAGTATGCCGGGGGTTTTGGGGGCGATCACAGAACGTAGGAATAAGGCGATAAATCGATCGAGCTAGGTAACGTCGTATTATCCGTGTTTTCAGGCAATGAAAAACTGCTACAATATCATTACAATACGTATGGTAGAATATGAAGGTAAATTTCACCTCCATCTCCAAGGTCGTAGCTCAGCAATAGCTCAGGTGGGAAATCGGGCGGTCCCGAAACCTGAAGACCCCGGTTCGAATCGGCCCGATAATATTTTCCCCTCTTTTTTTCATCATATTCAAATATAATTTCCAAAAGACACGACTAACCAAAAAAAATATACCGAGGAAAGCTCGGTTTTCCAGGTACTTATTAACTAAACATTTCATCGATTGCTGTATAAAATCACAAAGTTTTATCTAAATGGGAGTTTAGTCTAGCCTGACACTCAATAACAGGCGTGCTACTACATTGATGAGATAATTTAAATACATAAAGGTAGTTTCAACAATTGTAAATATTCGCCAGAGTTAGTTACCTACATTAAAACAAACGGTAACAAAAATTATTAAAATCCAAATCTGAAAAATGGCCTGAACTTATAAATTTAAAAATACTAAGCTTTTTTCCCCGGGTCACCTAAGGTAGGGAGCAGTGGAGCATTAAGAGGGGCCTCTGCCCAGCTATGAGACATAGATAAAAAAGTGCTTGCTAGTCGGACTCACGCATCGAGGTTTCCGTGCCACCATACTAGTGTTTTCTTTCATGTATCTCGGGACCCTTAGCGGCAATCCGCTATTAACCTCCTCAGTTCTGACTTTGAAAATAAGAAAGAAGAGGATATTTATTTAAATACGGTATTTGACACGATCAATAATAAATTATTTCATATGCTCGATTAAAACAAAAATTACAAAATATCTCGGAAAATGTATATCTTTTAGTCAATTACTAGTTAAGTATTACAATTTTTAAATAGAATAAACATAAAAAGAGTTCTCTGAAATGTGACGTCATAAGCCAGTATTTTCGTACAAAATTCCGTTTTAAAAGTAACTCATTTGATATTTTATCAAATATCCAATTGTCACAGAAACACAAAGTAAACATAAAGGTACACAAACAAAAGACACGAACGTCAACAATACAGAGATAAAACAAAACAATCGTGAAGAGAACATGTGAGGCATATAGAGTCAAAGGCAGCCGGGTACCATACAGTAATGACGATGTAAATCTGTTGTTATTTTCAAGCACAGGACCGAGGAGAATAATTGGCTCGATTTTATTATTTATTTTTAAACCATAGGGACTACAAAATAATCACATTATGTATGTTGTTCCAGATTCAACGATAAAGCAAAAAAATTTGAAGTTTAATTTTTGTATACTATTACTATTTGTATTTTATATATTGTTTTGGCTCGCTACCTACGAGTATTATGGTTATAGAGTTTTTTATAGGTCAAACACTAAGACGTCATTATGCTTAGTATGTCTCGTAGTCACCCATCAGTTACATAAACCTCAAAAGTAGGTAAATATGAGGTAATTTCGGCGATTAATTTTATTGGATCATTCAGTAATTTGAATGACAGAGTAAATGCACGGTCAGTTCAAGTTTCTAGAATAGTTGCTATATTTTACCATTCTTATTTATTGTACACGACATGACCCATCTCATTGTCGACTGCTGCCTATTATACAAAAGTTTGCCTGCAGGCGTCCGATTTGCCCAAATATATCGAATTTCTCATTTATCCCACGCAAACGTGATATCATCGTATGCTTCCTAATCTATTGGAAATTGCAAAGAGCTTTTAGACCCGTCTAGACTGGAAAAAGTAGCATTAAAATGTCACTTTGAATAATACGTACCGAATAAATAATAGGTAATAGGTATCCGATAAATGACGAAGCTGGCAGAATTTATTACAAACGCATTCAGGATCATTGAGTACACTAAGTATGGTTTTCTAGTTCCAGTTTCTTGGTTCCATGAACAATTTTGCAAGTTTTTATAACTCGTCGCGCAAATGGACCGCACAAAGTGATTTTTTTCAACGCTAACTGCCTTGTTGCTATGAATATACATTACATACAAGTAATACAGGTGTTTTTATCACTGCTGGGGTAACACTTATAATTTCATATTATCGTAAGACAATTACCTACCTCTGTCGTTTAGGCACACAATTTCCAGAAAGTGACCTTTGGCTGATAGGCTACTAGAGATTCTTGGAAGCCTGGGCTACGACGTTTTATATATTCATTGTTTATTACGTCAATTCGATGTACATTACGCATCCGAGTCTTTTTACTTGTTAATCTGTGCATCGGCTATGAAATGTACATCGAATTGTCGTTCTATGAAACAGGGCCCTGGAATGCCAACCCAAATATGGAAGAGGTCCTTGCCAAGGCAAAGGAGAAGGAGCTAACATGGAGAGAAACGTAGAACCCCTAATTAAAACCCCAGTGACAGCCAGTCGCCACTGTGAAGAAAAGAATAGGGATAAAAAAATATAGGTCCCATATTATTATTGTTGCCACCTCTCATGCTGAGTGACGACTGTAATCTATGACGACTATTGTCGGTCTGAAACCAATGCAATTACGACCTTGAACATAGATTATGACGATCCAGGTGAAGATGATTCGTGCCAGAAGACCCAACTGACTGTTGTGTCCTATGTAATGTTGTTTAGCTACTGTCCATATTTAGGTAAGGAATAATTACTTTTAAAATATGTTGTAAGTTTCACTAGCTTGCGCTGATTAGTATGCACGGATGATAATGGTAGGTAGGTTGATGATAACCTATCTCGTGTCTACTACACGCTGTAATCATAGAATGTACACAGATGTTTCAAAAGTGCTAACATTTTTATGCTTTCATACCTAGCTCATTCACATACGCGTTATGGCTACCTATTTAAAACTTGTATCTATTCGGGTCTATTTGTATTTGTTGACCATTTGATATGAGCAAGAGTTTGAGAAGACCTACTAAATTCTTCAGGTAACTTCCGGGTTCAGTTTCCGGGTCAGTCTTATTTGATGTTTATTTGATGTTTGTCAGGATTGTGGTAAATTCCAAACCCTAGTTTGTGCCTACCCCGCCGGTATACAGGTGTGAGTTTATTGTATTTATATTATATTTTTATTTGTTTCTTTGAGCTCCTGTGTATATTTCTTGTTAAAACAACTGCGCAAAACTACCAAGATGAATCTAACCAGAACATACCTTCTATTACCTCCTGTTTTTGTAATATAATTCTGTACTTGTCTCGTGAGAACAGCGGAATAGCGAGTAACATGTACGTAGTCATTTTAGCTTTTTAGTCATTAACTTCCTTGTTTACAGTGGCCACCCGACTAATTGCTCTTTTGTCTTGGAAGAAATTGTAAAAAGAATGCATATTGGGTTCCGTCTATCTGTTGTTTCATCTGTTATGGCATAAATGTACTAAAATTATAACTTTTACTCCAATGGAAACCCTAAATAAGGTTAGCCTAGCGATAGTAGATTTTTGACATGAGTCGTGTGGAGGAACTATCAATTTTAATTGTCAGTAAAGTAGCAAAGATCGTTTATAGGAAATTCCCGTAAACAAATAAATAACTTCCATGCAATACAATCACAAGCTATGGTAACCAGGCATTGTTACAATGGTTATTACAAACATGGAAATACACCCAAACTGAGTCCATTTGTGCAAATCATGTATTGCGGCCTAATGAATCGAACCCTCGACCTCCGTTTTGGTAGCCCAGCGTATTAACCACTAGACTAACGAGACTAGACCAACAATCAATCGTGAGACTGGTGTTCTCACAATTCCCTAACTTGCAATCACTTTTCAATTTTTTCAAAGCAATGTTTAGTGCACTGTAGGGCGCATGATCACACTAGCTGAACAAAATGAGGCTAATAAAATGTGTTATATTTTGAATCATTATACATTTTGTAATAAAGAGGTATTCAGTGAGGCAGAGCATTTCGGCAGGCGGTAGGATGGACGGTGGACAATGGTGGTTATAGAGTGGTAGCCAAGGGTGGGTCAACCACCGTTGGGCAGACCAGCGGACCACGGAAGTAGAGCCGCACTTCCGTCTATCAAAAAGTAAAGTTATCAATTGAATCAGCCCGTACTCGTCCACTGCTGGACATAGGCCTCACCCAAAGCACAGCGTTTCCTTCTGTCCTCGGCCATCCTCACCCAGCCACTGCCAGCAATCTGCCTCAGATCGTCGGTCCAGCGGGCTGGTGGGCGTCCTACGCTGCAACGCGTCAGTTCGTGGTCTGCACTTGAGAACCTTTGCACCCCATCTACTATAGGCTCTTCGGCATATGTAACCAGCCCACTGCCACTTCAGATTGCTAATCTTCTAGGCTATATCAGTCACCTTAGTTCTTTCGCGGACTGTATCGTTTCTAAAGTAAAGCGGCTAAAATCTATAAAACTGTTTCCGATGCAAGCTGCCAAATTTTTCACAAATGGCTTTAGACCGTTATACAGCTTTTTAACATAAAAAGAATCTTAATCCCAGCCACTTTGCCATTTTATGTCCTGGGGCCATAAATCTACTAATTCTAGCCGGAGTACTTATAACCTGAACCATAATGTGCTATAAGAACACCAGTGAATAAATCTGTAAGCGAATATCTTAAAATAAAATAAAGATATAATAAAAAAAACAGTCACAAGGAAAAAGTACAATTGACGGCCTCGTATTTGTAACTAAAAATATCTTACTAAAGTATTTTATGACATTGGCATTTATAATTACTTTCGCGTGTTTTCTTTGAACTCTAACCTCGTATTGTCTGTTCCGTCTGAAGGCCTTTCCATTTCTATGAAATGCCTATCACCTCATTGTATGGTAAAGAGTCTTCGAAAAGTATAACGAACCTCTGAAGCCATTAGACAACGAAGCATTTTCTTGTCTATTATGTACTACATTTTTATATTATGTTATACACTATTTGCGAAAATTGCATAAAATACCAAAACTTTAAGTAGCGTCATTGAATTTTAAGCGTTTAATTGCTCTTCAGAAGGTGAATCCAAAGTAAAGTGTGCACTTCTTTTTATGACCGAAATGCTTTAGCAAAATGTTAATTGCAACTTTATTTCAGAAGCCCATCAAAATCCCGTAAAGCGAAGATATTATAACCCAAACGTGAGACCTTCGAAAGGCGGTTTTGAATGCCATTTTATCGGACAAGAATCGAACTTTTACGGACCTTGGTCTGTAAACCGCTGAATGTACTCGAATCAATAGTGAGTGCCGTAAATATTACATTATTAAATACCTAATAATAAGACTGACAATTTCTCCGCTCAAAAACAACTTGCAAATTTCGGCAATAACATAAGTAGGCTGAATACATCAATACTGTTCTAGCGAAACTCTCATCGTCGCCTGCATAATATTAGCAAAACTATTAAGTTCCAGTCTAGGAAAAAGTCACTTTCGCAAACGAAGTTCACAGAATAAATTGATGCTTGTTTGGTTTCGAAAAAAGTGTACTGCTCTGAGAAGGAGGGTTTCGCGAGGAAGATGGGTGTTCATACGACAGCTGATAAACTTTAATAATTTTATGGCAAAATCGTCCACGTCATAACTAAACAGGGTGCGCGCGAGTCAATATTGATGTGCCTGTATAGCTGACAGCCGTTAAACCTTTACATTTTGGACTTCGTACCGTCCGTATCGCAAAGGAGTAGAGTTAAAGTCAGTTTGACAGTGTAAAAAGTGGATGTGATCATTCTGTAACACGGGTCTCAAAGAAATGTATCGCGGAACCCTGACACAAAAGTTCACATCGGACTGTAGCTACGTTTAGTTGCTTCAAATTAGCGAGTATCGTTCGTAAAATAAAAATTCACAGGTTGGATTTAAATACTCCTGATAATAGATGGGTGGGTCGATAACTTTATTATTTTAATTTCAAGATCTTATCGCTATGAACACTGAACATTCTCAGTTCTGTGGCTATGAAAGTTTTCGCATGGATGGGCGGACATTTGAGAGATGAGTAGGAAGACGGAGGTTGTTTTGAATTGAACCTATCAAAATTGATTATGGCAGAGGTCATCGTAATTAGGTACCTATTTTGTTCTTTCTTATGTTGAAGATAGCGTCCTAGGCTTCTTCTCAAGTGTACAAAATTAGTGTATAACCAATTCCTAGCCTCTATTTTTAGAAAACGTAATTCATCTGTGTATGCGAACTTGTAGCGGAAATGGAATAAAAACGTCTGTCGAAGTCAAAGTCGTTTGGCAATGGTTTCTTGCACTTTTACACTAATAGGACTTTATGTAAGGCCTGATAGAGTGACCGGAAAAATAGAGGGGAAGAAATTAAGATTGAATTTTCACACTGTTTTATCTGGTACCTGTAAAATTCTCATAAATTTTATTTTATCTAATGTAAATATCTTGGTATCCTCACATATCTGAAAAGTAAGAAGGTTCAGTCAACAGCACATCAACCGTTATACGCGTATTCTACTCAGTTATCATTGTATATACTTACCAACAAAGAAAGTGAAAGTGAAAGTAAAAGTGAAAATATTTTATTTACCACAATAATAAATAATAACAAGGTACCAACCTTCAAACATGTGAAAAATAGGTATAACTTACATTTAGTCGACAAAACATCGTAGCAAGTGGCACTCCCTGGTCTCTGCCTACCCCTCTGGGATACAGGCGTGAGTTTATGTTATGTTATGTTATGTTAACATCAACCTTTATCGCGCACTCTACTCACTTATGTTACTAACTTTGCAACAAAAAAAATAAAGGTTGAACTGCAGCCGACTGTACTTTATTTTAGTTTTGTTGAGTAGTTTCATAAATAAGTAATAGCAAGATGCTCTCGATGTAAAGGTACCTATTTTATTCTTTTTACAGTTAGAAAAGGTACCTATAAAAATACGACAATCTGTAGGTATTTGTATCACCGTCGAAACGTATTTCAAAACTATCATTAACACCAAAAATAAACACATATTTCGACAACCGCTCAGTTGACTTCCGTACTGCCAAAAGTTTAGTCTTTAAGACGAGGCCTCCGACCCGTTATTGCAACATTGTTTTGACCAAACTCTGAACGAATTAATCGTAATGTCAAGCGCGTTACACCAGAGGTTATATCGCCTAGCGTCTCGCCGGTACAGCGAAAGTGATGGTTTACCGTTTGACCGGACCAGTGTTCGCAAATTACACCCATGAACGTCCTAAAATGACTTTTTAATAACACTATTTTATCAAAAAGAGAACAGTGCATAATTTTTTTTCCCAAGGAAGTTACGTAAACACGAATAAAGTGGTTAAAGTGACATACATTAGTTTCAAGAGTTTGTGGGTATCGTAGTAAAACGTATTTTTACTAAGATACCAACAAAATATGTAATTTGACATATTTTGTTTCATAATGGTTCTGGTTCTCTGAGAGATGAAGCATGAGAGTGGGGCTTCAGAACCGCAGGCCATAAGTTTGCTTTTATGGCAAATAAATAACACGGAATCGAGTTTAAATTTCGATCTTGATCCAAACTCGAATGTCTCTATTAAAGAAATAACAGAGTGGTAACCAAAGGCACCATTTGCCGCCACGTACAAAGACTAATGATAGAAAAACCACTGAATAAAGAAAGTATTAAAACTTCATCAAAAAGTTTCTTTTAATACTTTCCAATGAATGCATTTTGATAAGATTGTGATCCATATATACGGTTTGAAGGTAATTACGGTGTGCTTACTTTAGTCAATTTAAATGTAAATAAATTGCTGACGTAGTGTGTGTCCATCGACCTATGACTTTAAATGGAATTTCTTGACGACCGTCTCATTAATTAACAACTTGGGTACCATTATAATAACAGAGTAAAAAAAAAAAAAACAATGTTCCTAATAGATTAATACAACTTAATTTTTTTTTCTCTGGGATACAACTCATTAATATGCTAACTTCCAGTTATATAGGTACCTACTGATAGTTTGTGTTTAATATTCATTCTAAGATTCTAAATTTGTTATTTACATTATTCTCAAAGTCTAATATTTGCACACCTTAACTGGTAGACCATGCATGTTCTTTTCATACTTTAATGTATTTACCATGCTTTATCAAATAAAATGTTTTATCTTTATCTATATATTATTCGTATAATTCTGGTAAATACCTACTTATCTACTATGCAATATTAAAACATCCTTTACGTGTTTAGTTTAGATTTAGAACGACTTATGAAATAATGTATTTTTCTTTGTACAACAGTGCATTACTTGGACAATTTGGACATGCATCCAGAAAGTGTCATTTCATATAAACTTAGTTCTTTATTATATAACGCCTTATGGCAGCTCCAACCTACACGAGATAGACTAAGTGGATTTTCGTGCTAGGAGATATTTACACTGTCTTTTCTGTGTGTTAAGCCGATCAAACTGAGGTGTAGTTCCCGATGTAGGTGCTGAGCGCTTGACATCATTGTCATTATATTCCGTACATTTGTACAAATGGCCTCAGTCTAGTTGTATTTCCATGTTTGTGATGTCCTTGACTGGTTACCATAGTACGGGGTATCCTAGTTTGGTACCAGGTCAAGTGATTGTGTTTTGTGAAAGCTATTATTATTATTATCTCCATCCATCAAACTGGAATTCAACTCTTTCTATCACCGCTTGAGTATCCACAGTCTGCTCTACATTTACCTAGTCTATGGCTTTCAAAAGCAAAAGCCCACCATCTCGCCGCTGTCGCCGATCACGTCCCGATCATTAGGCCCCTCGGGACAACCGCTCTGATAACTTTCCGGAGCACCATCGGAACTTCGCGACATCATCGTGGGACGACGGCATTATCAGCATATATACGTCCCACTGCAGGGCACAGACCTATCAGAGTCACCAACCGTGCCCACTGCGGATTGGTGATTTCAAGCCATGAGGCATTTGAGCACCTAAGATACTCATATTTTCTCACTATGTACCTTCAGGGTTAGCGAACGGTATTTCGACTGGTATATGTCAGGTCAGGATTCAAAGCCATAACATATTTGCAAGCATTCTACGACGAGATGCCACCGCTTGTCGATAAGCGGTATTGTGCTTCAACTATTTTACTGTGTTACATAGTATGATTTAAGCTCAAACTATCACAAAGACACAGTTCTGTATCGGAAAATACTCTTCCGTGGCTCAGCTCTTTACCTAACTATCAAGAAGTTGCTAATAAATTAATGTTTCGGATAGCCACTCATGTTATCATATGAGTCCGGCCGATTTTGGTCTGATCCCTAGAGCTTAGCTAGCGATAGAGCCCGCACCATCGAATATTTGTCTCTCGAAAACCTTGTTTTTGTAAAACCTGAAAGGAGTCCCTATAATAGTTAATGCACAGTAAAGTATTTAAGCTTAAGGTGGAACGAATTTTAATCGCACCTACGGTTATTTATCAATTCATTATTTGTGATGATTCTCAACTTTTCACCGGCTCACAATGTAACTAAAGCTCAAATGTGGGCGGTAGGTGAACGATTTGTGTGTAATTTCTCATTGTATAACTTCAATTATTACTACGTACACGTGCCGGTAAAGATCATAATATAGGGCACAGTACCTAAGTATTTGAGAAAAAAAAATTGCGTTGGATGTTTATAAAGTGGAGTGTAATTTATCAGCACATGGTTTATCTACGTACGAAATTTCTAAGTATATTTTTTCAGTAAGTTACAATCACCTGATACCTAGCTATAGGTATACAAGATAAGATAAGAGTATTCTTTGTTGTACACTAGAAAAATAAACATTAGATATTAACAAAAATACATATTACAATAGATTTATTTTCAATAGCAACTTCTTCCTTCGGAGAGAGACGGATAGACATAATCTTAAGGCTTATTTAAAATATTTTCATTAGCATGCATATTCATTGACACCCTCCTATTTGCACATTTGTTCATTTACGCACATTTGCCTGGGAAACATAAGCTTTAATAGACTATCTGATCTCAATACCCATTTAATACACTGTACGAAAAAACGTATTTAGCATTTGAAAACCATATATATCCTCAAACGGTATGACGCTAAAGACCTACAAATAGTTATGAAACGAACAATTACGTACAAAATACCGTTTTCAGATGTTAAGCCTAGACAAAAATGTTGGCTGTAGAAGATGCAGAAAGTCGACACGGATTTGGTTTCCGCGTCAAGACACCTGTTTTGCACAGTGACTCTACCTTGATTATTTATTCTATTTACAACGGTAACTACTTGTGTATTCTAAGAAAGCAGCTTACACAACGAGTTATTGAAATAACGCAAAACTCGAAAACTGTTTCTTCAGTGCATAATTAAATCACTTCCAAAATTCCAATTTTAAACTTTTACTTACGGAAGTGGTTTAATTTATCGACACAGAAGAAGCTCTTTCAAGCCACAAGGAAAAGAAATTACTCGAGTAGCAAGCTAAGGTACTTCTGTCCTAAATATTGTATTCTGTAATCCAAATTTGAATTGCAAACTCAATTTACGGCAGCATGTAATAAAGAGGGGCTGTGTGGAACTGTACTAGGTAACGGTAAAGTGACGAAATAACGAATGGAAACGGCTATGTACTGATTTATTGATTTGTAATTTAGCAATTAAACAAGGCAGTTGACGTGTTTATGGGCAGAAATTTCTTGGCGTTTGTATTTACTGAATATAGGTAGATACCTATTGGAGGATGTTTTAAGTTTAACAATTAAGTATAGTCACTTAAAGATATCAAATAATTCGTCCACGCAAGAATATGAAGTCTGCACCCTGAAACAATAAACCTAGCAATCACTTTCACGTTTCAATCGGCTCAAATCTAACATTTGTAAAAGTTGCGGAAACCCAATTTGCCACCAATACCAACAGCAATACCAAAATTGGTAAAAATAATTGTGCTTGAACTAGTTTAAGAAATCAATCAGAAATGAGACATTTCGGCAAAAAACTAAGGTGACTGACACAGTCTATAAGATTAGCAAGCTGAAGTGGGTAACCGTGCCAGAGGTCGCGGGTTCAAGTCCCCGCATGGGTGGAATTTTTAGCCTCTAAATAGGTAAATAATAAATAGGTTTTTAAAATTGTCCTCAGCACGGGTTAGTGCAACAAAAAATAATATAAATTGAGAAATATCATTCTTCCATAGGGCAGATAAGGCCATACCCAATATTGTAAAACATAAAATATTTATTATCTGTGGCTGTATTTTCTCCAAATAAATAAATTAAATCAAAGTAATGCGAAAAATCGATGTGTAAAAGAATGTTTCACAATAATGTCATTCGTACAAGCTAAGTCCTTCCGTCCTTTTTAGGGTTCCATAGTCGACAAGGAACCCTTATAGTTTCGCCACGTCCATCAGCCCGCCTGACTGTCTATCAGAGATTAGCTCAGAGACGATAAATACGTGCACGTGGTCCAACACGCACTTGGCAGGTTTTTAGTAGTCAGTGCTGCGGCAAAGTAGTGCATGTAGTTCAAGTACAGTAATGAATACCTAAACTATATCTGTAGCCTACCTCTCTCCTCTAACTATAAGCGGATAACAATTGTAGGTTATCCGCGTACTTTCCCAACAATTCCTTGATAGGGGAGCTATTTGCGATTAATGAATTCACGCCCGCGACGAAGCAACTACCAGCCACCGATGCTCAGTGAAGCAGATGTCATGCGATGAGGTAAAAGGCACTAACGCAGGAAAAGTGTGAAATGTTAATTAGCCAGATGGTGATTGATGAAGTGCTTCTCCGCTCCACTGAAGTACGTTTCAGACCGTGTAAACATATAAAATTTAGTAATTTTTAAGTTTACTGCAGGACTCGATCGTGGCGTAAAAGGACAATTTGTGTAATGGGTTTTACTGATACAATCAATTGATGGAAATGTACCTCGATTAGAACATTTAGATGTGTATACCATTTATTTACAATTTATTTATATAACTATAAAAAATCTCTACTAAAGGCTACTTTTGGGGTACTTTATTGTCCTCGGTCCTGACCTTGAAAATAACAATGGTTTTCAATTGTTATTTTCAAGGTCAGGACTGAGGAGGTTTATAAGGGTGTCCCAAAATTAACGCAGGATTTTAATTTGCTGCCATTTTTGCAGTAAATTATTGGCAACTATGAAAAGAAAACAATTTGATGGCCAAATTTTCATTATTTTTGAAATATTGTTCAATAATAAAAAAACCTTATTATCGTGTATAATGCTGCATTTTTACTAACCTTAAACTCTCAGCAGTCAATTTGTTGTTTTTTCACGGCTGCCACAAACCCCTTCGGCCGTTAAGGAAACTGAAGTTTGGAAACTGGTTTCCTGAAAGTATTTTTTTATCCTCCTACGTAACTGATTTCCTGAAAGGATTTTTATAACCTCCTACGTAACTGGTTTCTTTTATACTTCTATGTAACTGAATAACAACTATAATCTCTTTTGTATCGGTGTCAAGTTATCCATTTGAAAAACGTCATTTATCAGATAATTATGATGCACTTGACATTCACAAGTCCTGTCCAAAAGTTTTCAAGCAATTATACTCAATACACGGTTTTAATGAAACATATAAATCTATTACTCCATTAATTTATTGCTTACTCCCTGATAAGAAACAAAAAACGTATGAAATCGTTTTTCGACTTCTTGAATCGATCTTTAAAGATTGAAGGCCGTCTAAAATTACAATGGACTTCGAAAAGGCTGCTATGAAAGCAATTATTGAAATTATATCACCATACGCATTTTTATTTTTATTTCAAAACTCCAGAAATTTTTCTTTAGTTCATCTGAAGAGTTCTTTTATATTTTAAGTGACTGATTTTTCTAATGTTATTTTAGGTAATTGAATTGTTTTATGTTGTATGAAAAAAGTTATATTTTATGTTTTAAATGATTAAATTGTTTTCGTTATTTAATTTAATAAATTGTTTTTATTAAATCCAAATATCTGAAATAAACTACAAGAACGGTTTTATTACGAGTCTACTAATACAACACTCGTAAAATTACTACTGTAGTCCAATTAGTTTCGTAGGTGGCTGAAATAACACAAACAAAGTATTTTTAGGAAACCAGTTACGTAGGAGGTTAAAAAAATCCATTCAGGAAATCAGTTACGTAGGAGGATAAAAAAATACTTTCAGGAAACCAGTTTCCAAACTTCAGTTTCCTTAACGGCCGAAGGGCCACAAACTTACAACCTTGGCCAAAAATTCGCAAAAATGGCGAATATGAAATTATATAAAAGGTTAATTAATTCCTAAACCAATCCAAATAGTTTTAAATAGCACAAAATCTGCAAAATTTCATTTTTTTTTTAAAAAAATGAAAACTCAACAAAAGAAAAAATCAAAAGTTGTAGAACAACAGTTGTAGCTAAATGTCAAACTCTTATTGTCATAATTTTAGTGCTTAAGATTGTTATTCTGAGTGCATATTTAAAATGCACATACAATATTCCTTATACAATTTACATTACCTCTTTATGAATACATCACACACATGACCGAAGCAATGCAAGAAAAAGTAGGAAAGCAATGTTTATTTCGCTCGAGTGACGAAATACTTATGCACCGACCCCTCACCATTGGCAATTAAAAGTTTCGTAATTTTACAATCTAAATTATAGTTCACTGGCACACGTTTGAGGAACTAATTAGTATGCCAAAGTCAATTCGTTCACAACATCGAGTTCACAATAAATTCACAAGATGGAAGATATTAAAATACTAATGGGTCATAACTCGATGCGGTTGCTCTCTGATAAACGAGAATTTTGTGGGTTAAAAATATACATTTTGGGACAGTCTAAATCAAGATGTAGAGATGGAAGTGTCATTTTTGTCGTTAATAGAAACTAGGTATGAATATTTTTTTGTAGTTTTCACATCATACTTGCTGTGATGTCGCTCCAAGGCAAAGCTATATCGTCCCAATGATATCAAAGCTTGATTTGGGGCAAGATTAATATGGGCGATTCCTAGTGTGGAAACAAAAACCCTCACAATCTTATGATATTGAGGATTTTATAATAACTAGGAACGGTAACATGTTTTAATTTCATTGTTTTGTTTCTATTGTAGTGAAAATTCTCAAATAACCTATTTCTTTCTTGTCTTTTTTAAGATAAGATGAAAAAGTATTTATTGCTATATAAATAAAAAAAATGAAAACAAAGTAAGGCTAAACTAGTGATGGCATAAAATAAGGCAAAAGTTAGTGGCTAAGCTGGTGCTGACCTGGGTCAGTCCCGGGCAGCGCTGGTTTCCAGCCACTGCCTTCTCCCTGAGATGTTGTGCGGGAGTTATGTTATGAAGGCTAAAGCAGTTGTCTCCGTCTATGGTTGCCTGGAAGAAATTGCTCGTAGTAATAAGTCCGCCAATTGTACTTCGATTTCTTGAATTTCTGTTAATGTAATCCCTGTGTACATTAAAGAATATTTTATTTATCTAAATTGCACCCACAACTCAGTCTCGTGTAGGGGCACTAGACTGAGTTGTTGCAAACGACCATACCAATTTGTTAACTTCAAAGAAATATTTTTTTTTATACTTAGTTCACTTTTACTAATGTGTATTTTTTTCTAAGTAACCTTTGGATGACGGAAAGACATGTAATCTGCTTTAAATTTATTCCACTACCGCCAGAGACTGGAATCATAACATTAGTTTCTAGAACTTTCATCACCTACGACTATAAAATGTTCACCGTAAAATTATAAATTTCGATCTACAACGGTGATTAAATCGCATGCTAGAGAAAATTGACCTTTTGATCCGTTACTAACGATGATAGGTGTACCACAATATTACAATTAACTACGTTGCGAACTACACGTAAGTTCATTAGTTTTATTCATGCGTGGCTCGATGAGCTGTTTCATTTGATCGCAACTAGCGAGCGTAATGAAGAAGTGCTCAGTTCTGAAGAAGCTATTAAGTCTTCAATGTTGTTCAATGATTCATTTATCGAGCAAAAGTGGTGTTCAAATATGCAATAACTACTGCCTTTGACATAGTATAGTTAACCCAAAGGCGTCAGCTTATGTTTTGTAAACATGCTACATCGACACTCGTAAAGGTGTCATTTATTACGTAGGACGATATAGGGGGCGGGGGACAGAACTAGTTTTACTTTTTCATATAACATGGGGTTGTAATAAAGCTTATTTTGCCTTGCAGGGGGCCGAAACTTGTATAACTTACGAAGGTAAGAAATTAACGGCCCTAAAGTTGGGTCTAGAAAATGTCTAAAAAGAGTGTAGAAATTGCTAATAAATTCAGTATGAATCACACAAATGTGAAAACGCTGTAAACGGTTAAAGACGATTTTTAAGTGCTCCGAAGGGTTCAATCCCTGTCAATTAGCGCTGGCCTAGTTCCCCACCCTTCGCAAGTGAGTGGAGCGTTGCTAAGCATCACATCATATATCGCGGTAATTGAGTTTACTATTTATCTCAGCGGGCAGGAAATAGCGTGTGACTGAGTGACGCACACGCAGCGCTCGCCGTTCAGAAACGTGCTGCTTTCATTGGATACGTGACAATTTTCTAAAATCACAACTCCGAGCTTCACTCTTGACGCGTATCGTGCCAGCTGCCAGTGCGAGTTTTCAGAAAGTTCTGGGTAATGAGCCGATAGCTAGTGAAAGAAAATTTTGTTTATTGTGCACAAAAAAGGAAATTACCTCTACATAATATTTCTTAACCTAATGAGTAGACAGCAGTCTTATTACTAAGTGTGATTTATTTCCGACAAGGTTATAAAATAACATCAATAGTTTTCGTCCTTATCACTGGGTACACACATTCTGATAAAAACTCTTCAGTTCACTTTAACATGGTAGATTGTGAGAATTTGAGGAATAAAGATGACTAGTAGAAAATACGACGCTTTTTTTAGTAATATCATTCAGCATTTAGACTCTTCTTTCGTTGAATTCTGCTCCGCTTTAATTCTGTAGACATTAGACATGTGGGTCTAAAGAGGAGGTTAATGTTTTTGGGCCATCAAACATTTTCCACCTGTTGGTAGCAAATATGGAGCCTAAAATCTGTGCTAAAATGTTGCTTGATTTCATGTTAGGTTAAGAAATTCTTATTATTTTGTTCCTATCCTTTAACGATTGGCTAGGGAGATGGGGCGGTGTGGAGTAACGCAACTCAGAGACTGTTAAATTTATTAGTGGTAGACAGGATATGATCAGTGACTATATATATCAACAAAGTTTTACATAATATTATCATGATACTCACAACATGTTCTTAAAAATCTTGTGACTTTGTTGTGTTTCGGTCATCTGCGAATAGTAGGTATATCACGCAGGTTAGTTTTCTACTTTTGCCATTAAAGATGTCAAGTTTGTAGAGCGCGTTAATAAATTCGATTTTTGCTTAAAAAGTTTGCTCGAGGACTCCGCTGATATTTTAAGACACTGTTAAGCTATATCATGAATTCATAACTTTCTAACGCTGTTTTCAAAAGTCGTGACCAACGTGTAGACATCGCTTTTCGATATAAATAAAAAGTGGTGAATGCATAACTTGCTGTAGACTTTCGAATCATCAGTAAGCCATCCTCATAATTTGATATCACATTTATGATAAGGTACTCCTAACGCATAAACATGGTCCATCAAGATCGTGTGACGTAGAAATCGCGAAGAATCAGAGGTAGATCATTAAGCATTCGGATGACGTGACAGGCAAGATTAATTTGTTGTGATGTTGTTTTTATCACCTCTCATTTATGGGTGCCTTATACCTACAGGTTGTTACAACATCTCCATATATATCCGAAAAAGAACAATTTCTTCAACTTTTCAACCCTAAACAACTTCTATTATGCTATTATGGGAAAAACTTCGACATCGCGAAAAAATATCAGCTGCCGTAATAAGCGGTTACTTTAGTATGAAACAGCGGATAATCTTTTAAATATCAGCTGCCGTAATAAGCGGTTACTCTAGTATGAAACAGCGGATAATCTTTTAAATATCAGCTGCCGTAATAAGCGGTTACTTTGGTATAAAACCGGATAATTTTTTTTATTATCTTGAAGTTGTCACCATAGTAAAATAATAATAATAACTTCCACACAACACAATCAATTGTCCTGGTCCCAAACTAGGATACCCTGTGCTATGGTAACCAAGCAAGGACATCAGACTAAAGTTGTGTGTAGGTACCCTATTGATGAGTACGTGTAGGTGCAAATTCCTTTTCTCGATTGTCTTTGACAGCATAAGACTAACTAATCAGCTGATTATAAGTCCTTTTTTTGTTTCCTCTTCACACACGACAGCATATTGACCTTTACGGCAGCCTACTGCCACTTCAACTTGCTATTTATAAATGGTACGTGAATCACCTTAGATCTTTGGCAAAATTTGAAGAAAATAAACTTAACTACCTAAGTTACAAATTGCTGATAAGTGCGTTTATTTAATACTTTAGACAAAGTATGCCTTAAGTGTCTTATGACTAAACGTTTACTAACTCCTTCGCCATCATCATCATCAGCCCAACCGCTGTCAGCTACTGAGTATAGGCCCTTTCCCCAAATGACATCTCGCATGGTCCCTCGTCATTCACATCCACGGACCACCCACCTATATCTCCCGACCATCGGGCCTGCCTGGTCTGCCCACTGACTTTCGCCGTGTTCTCGGCCTTCTAAGTCCTTGTTTTTGACAAATTCTGGATTTAATTGTGGCACAATTCGGAACACAATAACGTACAAGAGTAGTGGCCGGGCTCTATAGTTTTCAGATATTGTGTTAAATGAACGGGTTACTCATATTTCGCATTTAAATATTTAGATCTACCTTAGTCCACTCTACGGCCGGTTCTCTACCAGCCCATTTATCAAGTCATCCCATTATAGGCAAGACAAAGGCTCAGTGTACCTACGGGTCGATTAGCAGTGCCAGTCTATATATTGTTCTAGCCTTACCAGCTAATATCTAATAATTATATAAGCTTATTTACGGAACATAAATATTTCATCTTATTTTTAATTTAATTTAAAACAAGACTAGCAACACCATACACGGTTGTTTCTAAAATGCGCAATTCCTGAGACAGCCCAATTCCAGTTTGTGTTTGGCAACAACATTTTATCTATGAGATTTTCTTAATTTATATTTTTCGAAATATCGGGGTTTACGTAATTTAATTAATTTCGCTTTCCGGTAAAACATCGTCCAACAAAGATAAATTACATTTCATATGGTTTTCAGTATTATCTTCCAAACAGCGCCATTACAGAGCAGAAGAACTGTAAAATAATATAAAAATGATACCGATTTTAAAAATGGAAGACTGAACGAAACTTCTTCAAAAGTCGTAAGAGAAAAGTTGTTGTAAGCGACAAATTAATTTCAGGATCGGCGGACTAAAGCACATAAGTCCAAACACAACATTTTGAGGCAGAACCTATTATAAAAAGAACCTATTATAAAATTACTCTATGACATTTTTATTATCTTTATTACATTAACCGAGAGCTGTCATGTTTATTTTGTTTATTAGGCATGTAAAATTTAATATAATGTTTTTTTTTATTATCATTACCTATTTATTTTGTAAAGAACAATAATTTAATTACAATTCAACGTAGTCGGCGATCGTTATTAACAAATTGTGTTTCAGGAATTGCGCACTTTCGAGGTAACCCTGTAGGTAAAGTACAGCGAAATAGATATTGACATAAATAGCCTGTTATATGGAAAGAACAAATTAACAATTGTTATGGTGACCCGATAGGGTCCTTTAGAGTCCTACAGATTAAAATTATGTAACTAACAGTATGTTTAAATACGATCCAAGTCAAGAAATAGTAAACAGGGGATATTTAATGACTTAGTACATGTAAAAAAATGGTAGAAATAAATGTCTTCCATATTTTAACGATTTTTAACAACCATACACAATTTTATACAGTGCATAAAACTACTGAAACACGCAAAAACCTCCGCACATCTACATGGAACCATAAACTGCTAATCAATACCTACCTAAGCAACAACACAACAATCTAAACCGTAAACCGTAGATGTAACAGCAAAGGTGGAATTCTTTATCCAAAGAGCTCACGAAGAGTGCAAGCGAACTTGCAAGCATCAACTAGTGAGTAAAAAAAACAAAACTTACCTTCACTTCAATCTCCAACAGGCTGTCACCCTTTCGCCAATTACACAATATCCGTTTTCAGCGACACCACTGCACTTCGCGGACTTTCAAACCATCCACACGTGAGTATAATTATGTCTTCAAATATTTAGCAGTACCTAGACCCGCGAACTAGAGACCTAGAACTGCCGGCCATAAACATAACTCACACATGTCACACATTAAAATTTTCCTTACGCGCCAAATTGAGGAACCGGTTTGTGACCAATTCTTGCAGAGCAAGTGACTGCAGCATGTGAGTCGCGGCGCGCGCGCTGCTCGTGTGAAGTAGTGCGCAAACCGTCGCGCGTTTTCTGGGTAACGCGTGGAAGGACTGCTTGGACTGTTGTCCATCTACGTATAGCCCAATTTTTTAAGAGACTGTAATTGAAGATTAAGGCCTGAGACAGCAACACCACCTAAACCAACTCGTTGATTGATTTATATAGAAAATAAAAATTTATTTTTTTTAATTAACTTGTTTGTTTTATTTTTTCACTAGCCTTTGCCCGCGCTTCGTCCACATGGAATTTCCGGGATGAAAAGTATTCTATGTCCTTCCCCGGGGCTCAAACTATCTCCATACCAAATTTCATCTAAAGCCGTTCAGCCGTTATTGCGTGATTGGGTAAAAAACATCCAAACATCTTCACAAACTTTGACATTTATAATTAGGTATATATAAGTAGGATTGAGACCACCTCAGGTCCCTTTACTTGAAAAACCTTGTATGCTATAACCGTACCGTTTCTTTACCAGTTATTGTCTGTTCATATATAAACTACTTTTTTTACCCGATTCAAGCATACAAGTGTCATACAATTCTGGTAGGTACCAGAACGTCAGTAGGAAAAATCCTCCCGTGTATTTCGGAAGCAACAATAGAACATCATTACATGAAAACTTAAAATCTTCGTATTTTTGAATATAAATCTGAGTAAGTATATTTGTATTCAAATATCTATAAAGCTACTACTACTCCGTAAAGCTCCTTTTAAGCGGTACTTCCTCGTCTCCCACATCGCCGTATCGCTTGAGATGCGCTTCTCTTGCATGCATCGATTATATTTATAGTACGTTTTTCTTCAGAAAAGTTATCAATACATTTGACACGGTCGTTCTTTTTTCTTCGGTTTACGGTGTTGGCAGTTTTTGTAACGGTACGGTTCGACTGATTTAATTTTGGCTTTATCGAGATCGAGACGAAAATATTTTGGTAAGGGGACGTCTACTACTTACGCACGGTAATTGTTTCCAAATTCAGATTCCCTCTTCATCGATGTAAGATTTGGTATGTTGAAGAAATGTGAACATGTGTGAACCCACTCTACACGTCCCGTGGGATTTTCACTATAATTTATCGGTTAGACTATCTTCTTCCCTACTGAAATAACGCAAAACCTGAAAAGCGTTTCAACAGTATTTACCGGTAGTAAAAATACTTCCATAAAAGTAAAATTAAAAAAAAAACTTATTAACTTACTAAACTTTTGCTTTTTGGAAGTTGTTTGCTTACTGATAGGGAAGAAACTGTTTACAGGCTTCACGTTATTCCAATATCCTGTGTACAACGTGTTGTACACGGTGTACCTTAAAATGCACAATTCCTGCAACACCCCAATTAGATTTTGATTAACAAAACTTTTGCTCTGACTTTCTTCTCAGATTCATAATTTTCTAAATGATTCACACTACACGCTCTACCAATGTTGCATCCTCCGTTCAATGCTTTTGAATAGAAGAACGGCTATTCTAATTAACACATAATAATATGGTTTGTCACATAATTATCACAAAATATAATAACCATTATTGACGTGTTTCAGGAACTGTGAATTCCTAAGGTTACCCTGTAGGTATGACGTATTTTATGAATACAAAGGTGACATGAGATTTTCATTCACCCTGACGAATCCCCTAAATGAGATTAGGTCAGGACCCCTCCCCCAATTTCTAACTTAAGCAATTAAAGCCGGGGTTTCCGACATCGCCCCCAAATCACGTGTTTTAATTTCTAACTTAAGCAATTAAAGCTGGGGTTTCCGACATCACCCCCAAATCAGGTGTTTTAAAATACATTTTACTTTCTTAATTTTTAATCTGAAACAAATAAATATATATCACTTTTCAATATCCTATATAGGGCCGTCTGTCATAATTTTTATGACTTTTCAAACTTTATACCTAACATTAAAAAAAATCCCCAACACAAGTCTCTAGAAATTTTTTTTGAGCTGTACCTACTGTGTTTTGGGTGATAAAAAACATACCAAAATTACTATCACTGGATGTATAAGTGACGCCGCGTCGTCGAAATTCTATTAATAGGATTTGTATTTCTGTAATTTCAAAAAGGCCTACTTTTCCGCCAACTTTTGTCCCGTCCTTAATGGGACGTCCTAGAAACGAGCAATAGGATCTTAGATAAAAGCGGTTGACAATGTAAAATAGTATTTATTAGGTAGGGTAATTAATTATTCAACTAAATCTAGGTTGTTCTTAGCAAACTAATCTGTAGGAAATGTACCGGCCGGCCGTCTCCGACGATCGAATGATTTTCACCACCTGAGACAAGAAATATACCGCGTTTAATCAATTAGCCAAAAGAAGTTTTATACTTAATTGATCTAAAACCAGATTTTTTTATTTAGCACTATGAACTAGAATTATAGACTGGTAGGTACTTGTCTAGCCTAGAACAAGATAACGCTTTTAGCTGCTAATGTTTGTAATTAGTTTTACGGTCACCGTGCAACAGTTCTAACTAGGTCAACCTGTACATTTTGTGTTATAAATTATAATGATTGAAATAATCAAGGATACACATTAGGGACCTGGACAAGTCATTGTGTTGTGTGGATGTTTTTTATTTATTAAGATCCAAGTGAAACGGGAGCAGACTGAAAATCAGCGCTCACATATGCCTCCAAGTACTATGTGCAGCAAATACTGAGCCTGCATTCATTTGTTTGTCAATATTTTTCTAAGTCAATCATGTGTTTTTTATGTATTGTGCGATCATTCTTGGCATGATTAAACGATTATCTTATCTTAACTAACCCTTTTACTAACGTCATTGTACTGATATTTCTTTTTAGTTTATATTATTCATCATCATCAGCCATTTGACGCCCACTGCAGGACATAGGCCTCCCTCATGGTTTTCCTAACCATGACGGGTTTTGCCAAAATCGCCACGCTTGGCAGACGGGTTGGCGATCGCAGTATGCGGTTGGAATCTCAGGAAGACGCTGCTGCCCGTCTCCTGGTAATGTATTTCCTTAGTCGCCTTCTACGACATCCACGGAAGGAAATGGAGTGACGCTATTCTTAATCCGGCGCCACACGGACGATTTATATTATTATTAAATCATAAATATAAATTAATAAAAAAAAAAATTATAAATTTACCATGGGCATCGTCAACATAAATTAAATAGTTCACATTATAAAAGTCCAACATAAATAACTTATAGCAAAAGAAGCAAAGCTATTAAGCAAAGTACTGATGTACTGATTGATATTGATTTTAGATGTTCTTTATTCACATGAAATTTATACACACTAATACCCAGTGTATTTTATTCCTAGGCTAAAAAAACTTTAGGTAGATACGTTTACAAGATCGGTTATATAGATCCGTTAAAACTTACGTTAGGTAGTGAATTTATAATTACAAGATGAGTAACTTTTTCCTTACATGGAGATGTAACATACTATTTAGGGACATGCTATGATTAGCATTATGTTTTAGACATTGTATTGTACTGAACACACACTACAGTCGATGGCAAATCAACCTTTACATTTAGTTTCAAAGCCACCCGTAATGTAATCAAGCAGAGTGCATGCATGTAAAGGTGTTGTCGGTTGTACCTCTTAACAACCCTAGCAACTCTATGGGCCTTCGCAAATCAGTTATGTGGCATATGACTGATTGATTGATTGATTGTTCTAGTCTTACCTGTCCTCTCTTTAGTCCAAAGTAACGTGCGACGGGGTCACCAGCCTGTATTCTCATGAGCATGTTCTCCTTTAGTTTACTGAACAGATATTATTAGGGAAATCATTGAAACGACGAATCACCCACCAGGAACAATAAGAACGGCAATATGGGTCAAGAACGACACACTAATCCTAGAAGGGTATATAAACACGGGGAAACGTCGGCACAATTGAATTTCTATATTTTTTTGTCAAATAGCGTGATTGTATTTTGTACCCGATTCATTGTAGTTTCTGCTTTTGTAGTCATCGGAAGTCCGCTTTTCGTCCGGAGGGACGAAATAGGGAGCTACTTCGTCAGGAATATCTGAATATCCACGAATATTTTACCACCTTTCCTTTACTCCTTTATGTGGTCAGCCGCCGCGGAAAACATTTTTTAATCTCTTTACAGTGAAGCAAAATAGATATAAGGTTTATGCCGTGCCGCTAGGGTTGAGGCTGCAATAACTTATGAATGATACTCGTAATATCAACTAATATTATGAACAAACTTTACATAGAAAGAAAAAAATCGGGGCAAATCGGGATTCAAACCTGCGGCTCTACCATCCCATGCCAGTTTGCATGTTTGTTTATCAACCGTAACATGGGACTCATGTTAAAATTTATTATTTTATAGTTTATTGGCTAAAATATTAGGGGTTAAAGTATGAAATTGCCGTTTTGAATTGACATAGAATCTTCATGGTTTGAGGTTTTCGAATGAAACTTTTTTCAAATGGTTTCTATGATGTTCTTTTTTTAAAAATGTGAAATATTTGAATATCGACTTTCAATTGTTTTTGTAATTCAATTTAGACAAGAAAGATGGATACTGCGAAAATTCGAGTGATTATGAGGCACCCATTTTTCGTATTTTTTTATTTTATTGATTTGACGCAAGTGAGTCAATATTGTGGGTAAGGTAACGTTAAACCATGCCGCTAATTCCTGGGTAGTTTGACTAGGGTCGGCTTCCACTATCTCTCTTAATTCATCGTTATTCACCTGTGTGGGCGGTCTTCCTCGTGGCTCGTTCTTTAAGTCGAAATTTCCATCACGAAAGCGTTTAAACCAAAATCGCACGGTGCGTTCATTAGTAGACCCCTCTCCAAACGCAGCATTGATATTGCGGGCTGTTTCTGCCGCGTTAGTTCCGCGTCGGAACTCGTATTCAAAAATCACTCGAATTTTCGCAGTATCCATCTTTCTTGTCTCTAAATTGAATAACAAAAACAATTGAAAGTCGATATTCAAATGTTTCACATTTTTTAAAAAAAGAACATCATAGAAACCATTTGAAAAAAGTTTCATTCGAAAACCTCAAACCATGAAGATTCTATGTCAATTCAAAGAACCTATTGCAATAAAACGGCAATTTCATACTTTAACACCTATTATTAAGATAGTGACATAAGACATACCTATGCAAACTTACGGGTATTCTTAAATAATACTTTTACACAAATGCAAGAATTTGTGTCACTGAACCTAAAACTGTTTTAATATTTTAAAACTTTCTAGTATTTTGGCCTTTACTTTCTAGGCAGTCCCTGGTCTCTGCCTACCCCTCTGGAATAAACGCGTAAGTTTATGTATGTATGTACATTCTAGATTAGAATAGACAAATAAGTAATAATTTAGGCCTCTCCATGCTTTACCACCAGGTGAGACAGACGCCAAATGAGAGCCTTTCATAATTTAAACCTGTATTCTATTGGTATTGCTATGATTTTAGAACTTCCAACTTACTTCAGCACGTGTACATTCTGGCCGGAATCTTTCGACAAAAATTCAAGCAAGTGATTCCAGAATTAAGTTAAGAATTGATATGATTGTTTTTTTTTTCAAAGGATATTAAGTTCAGAAGAACTAAGAATGGAGAACTTGCACAAAAAATGTTTAAATATAATCGGAGAGGTCATGTTAAAAGATAAATAAACAATTAATTTTTTTCTCTACCAGTTTTCGCAATGTGACCTTTCAAAAAGTCATTCTAGTCACGTGGTACAAAAACGCGCCATACATATCGGCCTGAAACTTTGACGTCACAACTTGAACGTAACGCCTTCTGATGGATGGAGCGTTTATGTTTTTACTACACCCTCTTTAGAAAACGTTTAGAATGCAATGAAAAAACAAAATCAAATGTTTTTATTATAAGAGTAACTTGATTTCTCGCATTTTTGGCCCGAAAAATATATTTATGGTTTTATTTATATAGTCTTGATTTTTTTTCGTTGTCTTCTAGGGTATAAAAGCAACGCTACTTCATTCTAAGTTTGACGCAAGTGATATGATTCCCGATTGATATGATTGTTGTTTTTTTTTTCAAAGGATACTATCTGGTCAGCAGTTCACTCTTCTCATCGGGTGTTAGCACAATGTGCTCGGGGACGAGCTCATGCTCAGTTATGTTGATAAGCAACTCTGACTCTAGGAACTGCTCCAGGATGTATTTGGGCGCCATGTCCACCAGCGACTGCTTGGCTGAAGGAGTCATACCTGAGAACAATAATATGTGTATTATTATGGTTATTTTGGTGGTTGGCTATTTCAGGTACTAAGGTGTGTCCAGTAAGACTAAATTGAGATAATACCTACATACATAAACACCCTATATACATCCCACTGTAGGGCACAGGCCTTCTCTCAGGAAGAGAGTATGGTCTTAATCACCACGCGTGCTCACCACGGATTGGCGATTTCAAGCGTTGAGGTATTTGAATAGCCCAGACACTCAGGTTTCCTCACGATGTTTTCTTTCACCGTTTGCGAGTGATATTGTTACTATAACTTCACAAATGTATATAACTTAGAAAACAAAGTCATCAAAGTAGGTACATGCCCGCACTGGGAATCAAACCTGGGTCTCTCGCTTCCGAGTCCAATCTACCCACTAGGCTACCACTGCTCTTGAAAATTAATTAAGATAATATAATAATAAATTCGTTTATTCATTAAACACATCAAATTAAGCCGAGGTCTGTGTTACATGTGGCCCTGCTCTTCCTCCGATTTTTTTTTGTTAATTAAACCTATGTATAACAAACATTTTTTTTATTTTATTTATTTAACAGTTTTATTTATTTAATTTATTTAACAATTTTATTTATTTATGAAAACAAAGATTAAAATATCACTTTGGTTAGAATGATTGGACAGTCTTGTTTTGTCAAGTGTAACTAAACAGCCAGAGTTTTTTCTGTAATTATTAAAATCCAACGAAATGGTTGGTGTCTATTATGGAGTTTTATTACTAAATTCTATGAGTAATATCAATAAATAAATGACTCTGCTACATCTGGTATCTGGCTCACACACACATTCTAACATATTTATTGTTTACAAAACAATTCCCACCACTAACAAAAGGAAATAAAGCTTTCTCTCTATCTATCCAGGCCATGTTGGTCATAGGCCTCTTCTTTATCACACCAACCTTCTCTGTCTTCTTACAATTTCAACTATTCCTCTCTTGTGGAGATGGGCCAGATATGTGGGTGTGGGGCAGGTTGGCCAGAGGACTAACATGCTGACAGAGTGGTTGCCAAGATTGGCTAAAAGATCGGTAGGCAGACAAGCTACCTGAATGGTCAATGTCATGACCCATACAGCTTTACCATATCTTACATCTAGGCTGATAAGTTTCTAACAGTGTAAAACTTTTTACACCATTTTTCGTTATTTCTTTTCATTCTGTTCTATAATTTTTAAACACAATATTTAAAATTATACCATTCACTCTAGATTTCTTTTGGATTTGGACAACTACTCTATCCTTGGAACAATACAGCTGTCATCACTTACAATCTACAGTTTTTAAATGAACACAGTTTCTTTGGAAATCATATACATTTATATTATTTTACATCAAGAACCCTTTCAAATTTATAAGCTTATGATGAATTCTTACCAGCTTGCACCACAACAATAGCTCTGTGAATGTTTTCTTCCTGCATCCTGGTACAGTAAGTTTTTATGGTCTTGATGCCAATCTTCGCCTCATCAGGGAAGAACACAAACATTTGATCCGTCGGGTCATCATTGTGGGCCACCAGCACTATCAGATCACTTCTGGCTGGCCGCTTTTCACTGAGAGACAACAATATCAAATGAAAAAAAAACATTGTGTATAATTTAAAAAAAAACTTAACATATGAGGTTAACATTGTTTCCTTTTTCTTGTTGAAATGGCAAACAAGGTTAACATTCTTCATGAACATAAAAAAAAACTGTCATTTAGACAGTTTTGACAATAATTCATGCATTTGACTGCCTCTACATATATGTACCCATTTCACATTTTCTACCTAAATATTTTATTTAAATATTAATTTTGATTTAATTTAGTTCCTGTTCATCCATAATTTTGCCAGCCTATTCGAACATTACTAATGTTACCTTATGTGGATGAAAAAGTTAAAAAAGTGATTGTTGAAAAAACATTATCTGAAACTGCTAGGATTCACCTTGGTAAGAAAGAACTATAGGGACTGTCTTGTGAGGTGCAGGGGAGTGGAGGTGAGGGTGGTTAGCAGAGATACCCGCCCCCCCACCCCCCTTTCCAATAGGTCCAGGAGGTCCAGGAAATGTATAGTTATTGAGTAAAGTTTAAGCTATCAGTAATAAAGTTATATGAAAAACTAAACAGGGCTTCGCTTGCTTTGCTTTCTCCAAAAGCATAGCCTAGCCTGACCTACAAGTTCTGGGAGTGTGGGTTATTTTTTATGGTGGAGCCGGGCTAAATGCATTGAACTGATTGCTGAGATTCACTTACATCATGATTAATGTTTACAGACCCTATAGTCAACCCACAGAGATAACTAACACTTGAAACTATAATAAGATTTAGTTTGTATAGTAAATTTTACCTAGGTTTATCGCCGAATTGTTCCTTGAACTGTTCCAAAGTCTGATCTAATTCATCCTGCGTGACTAAATACCCTCGGTCGTGACACAGCTGAAAAAAATAAGAAGAAAAGCTGTGTATCATAACCGAGGCAAACAAGTTTTGCCCAACATAACCTATAATTTATATGTTTTAACCTGCATAACAGTTTTTCGAATCCGCCACAGCTTGTAAGTTTCAGCGTCGTCATCCATGTTTAGTCACGACTGATTTACTTTGTTTATAAAAGATTTAAAGCCAGCGAGTACTTGTCAATAATGGTGTCCACAATGATAATCACAGAAATAAACAACAAACGCCGAAAAGCAAGAACCTCAAAAGAAGAACACTTGTTCGCCAGTGTTGCCACCTTGCAGAAAACTTTCTCACCAGTTTTGGTCTGTAATATCACTAGATTTAAGTATATTTTCTACTAAAAAAGTCACTAGAATTCACTAAATAATTCAAAATGGAATCACAAGGTTAACTAGTTTTGGTCTGTAATTTAGGGATATTAAAAATAAAAATGTAATATTTAGGGATATTAATGGGTTACTTACCTACTTATTTACTCTTAGGAATATTTAACAAAAATATACTAATATTCACTGAATAGGTAATTTAAAATGAAATCACAATGTAAATCTAAATCAATATTTTAATTATGACTTCAATTAACAAAAATGAACTTAAAACAATTAAATTTCAACGGCGGAAACTTCTGGAGGTATATCTTCATAATTTTTGTCGCGGTATGTATACATTTGATTGATTAGTCGGGGAATCCCCAAGCATAACCAAATAAAGACCACAGATTAAATTAGTCTAGGTATAAAGTCGTCTAAAGATACGTTCCAAAACAAGTCATTTTTACTTGGTACTATGAAAATTTTACGTTGACCCAAAACTAAAACAACATTCGATAAAAATCACTAAAAATCACCAAATAATTCTTCAGTGACTTTTCTTCTAAAATATCTCTGTCCAAGGCTTCAAAATCACTAGATCTAGTGACAAAATCACTAAAATGGCATCACTGTTGCTCGCTTTCTTAAGCTGTCATGTCAAGTCCACAGACTAAAGGTCAAGTCAAGTTCGATCGTTCAGAGATTAACAGTCAATGAAAATAGATATCGATAACACTACACGTTCAATATGAGAATTTTCAAAAACACTACAATATTTTTTTAGTTGGCATCACTGTTGACGACTGTTGTTTGGTGATTGTTGAAGTTTCGCCATTTATTTACGAAAATTCGTAATTTATTGTTAGATTGTGCAGTTTTCTACGTTTTATGCAGAATGGCTGGCATCAAAGGTAGGTGTTGTATCAATAAGCCAGACGACAACATCATACGGCTTTCTCTCCATTACAAATTATTGACAAGATTGGTCATTGTGTCCCTATGAATCACACAGCTTTAATTTACTCATTTCTAATTGAACTGCTCCACAAACTATAACATTTGCTTTCTTTTTCATGTACCTCTTCTACGGTGATTTATAGGGTGAGTAACTTACAGAAATTCGTTTGAAAAATTAATACATAATGAAACAGCTTTGTATTAAGAGATTACTATGAGACAGCTCGTTTTGATAAGATTTTTAGGTGGTAGTAAATCTGTTTTCAGTTTTAGTCCTGCTGTGTACTGGACCAACTAGATTATGTATTATATCCTTTTGTGTACTTCAGGAATATTGTAGGATGATTGTAAAATCCTTGTGAGGTACTAAGCAATCTTTTTACTAGAATATGGTGGTATTTTTTCCTAACTATTAAATTCTTTCCCTTGCAGCTTGGTGTCATTGGCATTTGCTGGGTCAATTGGGATGACTTTTGTCATCCTAGCTTGTGCTCTACCTCAGTATAAGTAAGTAAGAGAGAGTAAGAAATGTTTTATTTCCAACGAGTACAAGCCACCTATCACTGTACAGTCAACAGCAGGCTCACCTATGTTTACAAGTGTACATATTGCGCCAAGACCTGTAGATGTTTTTAACAAAATACTTTTAAGGTTAAACTATAGGGAATGTCTAGTAAGTTAGGAGGGTATGGGAGTGTGAGGAGGGAGGAGAGTGCGTGGGGATGCCTCCTTTAAGTACCTCTCTCCAGGCAAGGTATAGTTTTCGAGTTATGATCACTTTTCACCTCTCTTACACATTTACTGAATTACTCTTTGTTAATGGACTGGATTTACTTTTGCAACAGCTCAGCACCCATTGCTCACTTTCGCACACCAGTGCACCAGGCACCCGCCTGCACCTTGTTACAGCGGGCGGGGGCTGCCCTCCCTCTGCACCTCTGGTTTTTTATATCCACTCTAGGGAGGTAACCAACTGCATGAAAATAGGATGCTCCGAGTTCTTTTCAAACCATTTGAACCTATCAGCAACCAAATCATGAGTGCGCCAATCCTGTTTTTAAGCCTTTTGAACCTATTGACCATTCGAAAGTATGCTGGAAGAAGAAATCGTCGAATTCACATTTCAATTCACATTCGTCACCAATAACGAACGAAAGTGAGAAAAACAGTTTTTCACTGAAGAAAATTAAATTTTTGTGCTCGCTCAAATTTGTTTGTGCGTTTTTTTTTATCTGTCGCCATACTTTACGGCAGGTTTTGACGGAAGACGTTTTGTTTCAATCGTAATAAATTGATATCGCGATATCTGTACTAGAAGATACGCTACATGGCATCATTTGAACCCCGAGATACCCTCTATAGTTACATTGTATTTAATACGAGCAATTCTTGCCAATGATTTGCATAAAATTTTGTATGAAGAGGTTTCATTTTTAGAAAATCGCCACCATCTACAAGGTTGATTGGTATCAGGAGGGAAATCGGGCGGTGCTGAAACCAGAAGACGCCGGATCGAGGCTGTGTCCAATCCGATTATTTTCCCCTTTTTTTCATTGTATCTAAATAAAATTTCCAAACCAAACGATTAACTACACGATTAACCAAAAAAAAATACCGAGCTAAGCTCGGTCATCCAGGTACTCATAATTAAAGTCTACTAGATAGTTCCTATAGCCAACCCCACTTTTAATGGTCGATTTCGTGTGATTGAAAACACTGCTAAAATGCAACTGTTTTCAATATCTTCCATGTATCTCGGGTTCAGCAATAACAAAACTGAAGCCGCCAGTTATTCAGCAGCTGCCTCTGAATCTCGGGTTCAGCAATAACAAAACTGAAGCATTTACATGCCTTGTAATGGTTTGAAGCAAAAACTGAATGTGATCATCGTATTAGATATCTGTCCTGAAACAAGTACGGACATAGATTAACTATTTTTTAATAGCTAATTGTACCTATTATGTACAGGCATAATGAATCTTATTACACGCTGTCTGCTTTTAGAAAAAGATTAATTTCTACTTGCCGTTACAATTTGATTGAAATTATTATAAAACTGGTTATTGTTGGTAATTAAGAACCATGGAATAGTTCGGTTATCCGAATAAATCGGTTTTCCGAACACCCGTGTCCCCCAATTAGTTCGGTCTGTCCAAATTTCAAGGTTTTGTGATCGTTTTGAACAATCGTATTAAAAAAAAAGATGTATTGTTTTCCCACAAGATCTGGTTTCAATAAAATTCTTTTTTGGTTATCAAATATTAAAAAAAAATGTCAACCAAATCCTTTCAGCTAAGTATGGCGTTTGGCAACAAACGGCATTTAATATTTATTCAATATCGATTTTTTGCGTATCAAACCTCGCCCTTACCGGTTTCCCTCGGGGAGCAGAAGTATCTGTTCAAGTAAATCTTTTTCATTTCCAGACTATGGTGGCCGTTCTTTGTAGTATTATTCTACATCCTCTGCCCGCTCCCCACCATGATCGCACGGAGACACACAGACGACGCTGGAGGAGCCAACTCGCCGTGCATGGAGACCGCCATCTTTCTTACTATGGGTATTCTGGTCAGCTCCTTTGCATTGCCCATTGTGCTGGCACGGGCGAGTGTGGTAAGTTAAATAAATAATAAAACAATTTCACTCGTACTTGCTGAATATTGGATTGTGTATCAGGATCAGGTAGAGGGCACCAGAGCACGCGGTAGGGCACCAGTGCTATGGACCGACCAATTAAGTGCACTGGGCAGGCCGCTGCATAAATGTGCCACAGCGCCCGGCGCCTAGCCGAGAGGAATGGCGAGACATCGTGAGGCAACATCAGTCCACAATAAAGCCTCTTCATGAGGACCACGACCGCTCTGTCAAGAGCGTACCGACCAAGAAGAAAAATAATCAGGATCACGACTCGGTAGAGTTGGTAATCATTTAGGAAGCTGTGGTATGGTAAAAAGGCAAGGACAACACAAACATGATAAACACGCTGACAGCGTGAGCACAGGTTCCGATAAGCAACATTTTACGGTAGTAGGTATTAATAAAAACGCGATTACACTAAAACACTCCTCAAATTATGTAATTATCGTGTTATTTATAAGACTGTTATTTTTTTTTTTTTTACGTAGCCTCGTTTGTGTCCCACTGCTGGGCAAAGGCCTCCCCCAACTCAGACCAGATGTTTCTGTCTTGTGCCACCTCAGGCCACTCCGGCATGTGTCGGTCGAGGTCGTCTCGCCAACGTCTTCTTGGCCTGCCTCTCCTGCGACGACCGCCTTGTGGCACCGTTACTGTTACTGACTGTTATAATACAGGAATTCACCTTTTGAAATTGAAATGGTGTTAGTGTTAATTTAATAACAGGTTTTGTAATAACGTAATTCAGTACTACAACCCAGTCAAAAGAGTACTAGAGTACCTATCCGAAATGTATTTTCTTTACTTCCAGATTCTTTGGGGTGCCTGCTACCTGACCATAGCTGGTAACATCATAGTCTATCTCACCGTCATCGGCTTCTTTACAATCTTCGACATGGACGACTCAAACTATGCGATTTGGTGAGAGATCTAGATTTCAGTCTTGCTTGACAAGAAACAAACTAGGGCTATTCAAGTTTCTGTTTGTATTTATAAAGATACTTCTAAATACAGTGCAATTTTAGTCAGTTTGAAATAGAAATGCATGTTCAATAAGAATTTGGCAAGCTAATCAATTTAATAGCCTTTATGTATGTCCCATGCAATAAGAGCTTTCAGAGCTACAGAGCCGAGAGTGATATTTTTGGCCCTTCAAGCTGGTTTGCATCTACCACGCAATATTTATTGCGCGTCGCAGTGGGATTATCGATCAACTGCTTCGCTAGATTATTGTTGGGGCGTCCTCCGCCGCCCCATTGAAGTCACTAAAATTGCACAGTCTTAAGGTCTATCCATGTTACAAGAGACTGGCAACGTGAGGGCGTTACAATTTCTATCTATAATAATCATTAAATACTAAGTTAGAGACCAAAATATACATTTTTAAGTAAACCCGTTACTACTACGAGCCGTCAGTGGTCGCCGAGCTTCACCGAGTAGTCTCTGAAGCTCAGCTCTGAAGTTTAGTTCTAATTATAATTTTAGCTTGAAAGCTTGAAATAGTCACCGGCCCATTGTAATATGCATAGTCCTTTAAGTTGCTATAATAATATATTGTATTGATTGACATAAGTCTGAATGTGAATATGATAAAAACTGGATGCTTGATGATTTAAAGATAAATTATAGAATTATTACCATCTGAGAAAGGAAATCTTAAATAGCTTGGGAGTTAAGGGTATGTCGAGTTATGCGTAGTTAAAGCATTTTTTTTTGCAATCGAAAACTAGATTTGTTGTGGTTCAAGTAGTAGTTATTAATGTTATCAAAATTACTTTTATTATGTTTCTTAAGAGCGTGTATGTTATCGATATTTCCTCTCGCTCGCACATCCTATAATTGTAAATATTGAGTACTAAATAATTATATTCTGTCAATACACTATTTTTAGGGTTCCGTACCTCAAAAGGAAAAAACGGAACCCTTATAGGATCACTTTGTTGTCCGTCTGTCCGTCCGTCCGTCTGTCAAGACCCTTTTTCTCAGGAACGCGTGGAGGTATGAAGCTGAAATTTATATCAATTACTCAGGTCTACTGTCCCTTGAAACTGTGAAAAAATCAAACTTCTAAGCCAACGCAATCAAAAGATACAGCTGTTTATGCCGCAAATTTTCGAAACTTGCAAGGGAATCAAAACCTACAGGGTGCTTCCCGTGAACTCAGAATCTTGAAATTTGGTACGAAGAAACGTCTTATAGCATAGATAAAGGAAAAATTACGAAAACCATAAATTTTTAGTTACATCACATAATATATTTTTTTTTTAATAATTTTAAACTTACTACCCATTTCCTCATAAACGCGTAGAGGTATTAAATTGAAATTCAAATGAACGAACTTTGTAAACCTTGCAGGTTTGTACGGAACCCTCGGTGCGCGAGTCCGACTCGCACTTGGCCGGTTTTTTTTTTACTGATGAGAAATGTAGGAACTAGGAAATAAAATTATTGACATTTTAGACATATCTACTGCAATAATTCTGGGTGGTTTGAAAGCACTAGCAAAATGAACGTGCCTGACAATAGCTCAATTCAATGCAAAAAAAAACAAAAAAAAAAAGCAACATGCGTAAAAAAATAACAAAAATACGATAAATAAAATTCAATTGTGTACTTTATATACCTATAATTTTATGAATAAATTTTATCTTTATCTTATTTGCGTTAAACTCAATTAATTTATTTTACAAAAATACAATCTTATTTTATTAACAATGAGCCCTGCACTAAGACACCCTGTATCGCAGGGGCTCGGGAACGCTGCACAGTGTTACGTTCATTATTTGATACTCAGTTGCTATTCAAATTAAATGACAAAAGGATTAACTACTCTATTGCATGCAAGTTAAGAAATATTGAAAACAAAACATAATCGTAATAAAATACGTAGCTATCGAATACGATAGTTTGTTTTTTTTAAAACCTACTTTTCAAAAATAGTAGCCGTCCAGAGCGGTGTGTCTGTGCCGCGGGTCATTGCTCTGTTAGGACGGTGAGGCGGTACTAATTGTTGACGCATTTTTTTAAACAAGATGCTTAACTCAAAACAAGATTTCTCAAATATATATATATATATATATATATATATATATATATATATATATATATATATATATATATATATAAAACACGATTTCTCTAAAGCACTCCTCATTGGCAGTTTATTTAATCTGTGGTTACGTAATTTTCTTGTAAAATCTACCACAGACTATTTTAATGGGCGTTTATCGTGTGTTTTAAGGAATCGTGTTTATATAAATGAGGTCGCAATTTTTTTGCTAATAAAACGTGCATAATTTCGCTTTGTGTACCATGTACCATACTTGATTATTATTGTTGTTTCTACGTTGTTTCAGAATTGCCGTAGTTAGAATCTTCATTTAGTTCGTACCAGTACAAAGTCTTCACAAAGAAATCGCTAGTATCATAAGTTTTACCATTTCGTGTGAAGATGAGACTTCGGCTGGTTGCCATTACAGCAATAAATAGATTATAGTACTATTTTTAAAGAAATTATAGAATGTGCGAGGGAGAGAGAATGTCAACGTCATACAAGCCCTTGAGGCCGGGTTCTCCGAGCACATGGATTTGTATGGGACTTATTGCGCTGCGCGAGCGAATAGTTAGGGGGAGAGGTAGACATTTTCGAAATCACAGAAACACACATCCTATAATGGCATTTTGACGACCGACGTCACTAAAACATTCAGTTATAGTAATTTTGGTATATTTTTATTGTCCAAAACTCAGTGCAGATCAATCAGTGCTAACCATATCCGTTAATAATTTGATTCATGTTCGCGATTTCTTGTGATTCTATAAAGTTAAAAAATCATAAAAATAATTACCGACGGCCCTAGATAAGACATTGAAAAGTAATATATATTTTTCAGATTTTAAATATCACTAGAGAGTAAAATGTGTTTTGAAACACCTAATTTAGGGGTGTGTCGGAGAACCCAGCCTTAACATCAGGCTAGAAAATGTTTCTCTCAGTTAAACCAATGTATTTCAGGTTGTATTTCAGTTATTATTTATTTACTCTACTGTTGCTTCTTAGGTTTGTAACATTCACATAGCACAGGGCCGCGTTTCATAAGACTAAACTTCAGTTTATTATGTCAATTTGATGTATGTTACGTAGCAGAGTCTTCCTACATCGAACTGTCATCGTATACCACGAATTGTAGTTCTATGAAATAGGGCCCAGGAGTTAGTTTGAGACTGGGACTAAATACCTATACTTGTCATGATTGTGTGTAATAAATAAACATAAGTATTTGTAAAAGAAACGGGATTTTTACCAAGATTATTATTTTTATTTCAGTTCCCGATAAATATGTCTATGTAGGTACAACCACGAACGTTTTAAAAATATGTTGTAATAAGTTTCCAAAATAAATTCTTAGTTTGTTGCAAAGTATTAGTTACATAAAAATTAATAATTTTACCTTCTCACATTATTCTGCTATTTTTTATATATTACCTATGTTGTACCAACCTGCTAACATAATACCTATATAAAGAATACGTAATAGAATTGCTAAGGATCTGTTTTATATTTAGTTATATAATAAAATATTAATGTTTCCGGCTATTCAGAATATTTCTGTCCTTCCAAAATGGTGAAATGCTGAGATGTTTACAGAAAAATAAAGTAATACATGTTTCTCAGTTAGGACTTATATTATAACATATAACACTTTTAAATTTTGTTTGAAACATTCCTGTCTCATGTAAATTTGTGTAAATATAGCATTAGAATCAGGTCACAAGAATAAAATAATATTATTTACCTGCTTTATAATAATTAGCATTTGTTTCATTTGTTTTGACCTCGAATAAAAAGATATTTTCCGACAGTGACGGGCACCCCTAGAAATAAAACCCCTAACCCCTGCTTCAACCTCTAAAAACATACCTACTGCTTTGATGACCCGACTCCCGATTGAGAGTATTCTCATCAAGTTCATGATTAACTTAAGTGGTACCTATTGGCTGGTTGGCGGCATATAAAAATGCATAAATAGGTACCTGAGATAAATACGCATTTTTATATTTTATTAAACGAAAATGGGTTTGCTAACATTAAATGTTTACTACTTGCTACTAATAACTTCCATTTTATTTTTGTCCGAGTGGTTTTTAGGGTTCCTTAGACAACAAGCCCAGGCAGCACACAAGTCATATAACTGGCCAACAATTTAACCTTATGCAGGGTTAAGCTTTATTATATATGTATAGAAGCTGTGTGTATTGCCAAGTTCTGTATTAAAGTTGTTTTTTGTTATGATAATGCTATTAGCTGAGTTAGTTCTGTAATTTGCCGATTTTATTTCTTAAAGCTGAATAGTCATCATAAATAGACCTGTTACTCAAGAGTTTGTGTAACCTTTTGTATAACACTGGTATAAGATTTTATTATCCAGCAGAGTACTGAATAATTGAGGTTCTGTTCTCTTTTAGCTGTATTACACACCACATCTTGACAGTTACACAGCTGCTGTATAAAGTAGGGTGTGGTTCCTTTTATGAAGCATATAGTTAGTTAACAGAATTTAAGGTAGCTGTTATAACTACTTTATGGCGCTTTAAGTACGAAATTACTGTCATGTGCAGCTAACTGGGGTAAAAGCAAAAGTAACAGATTCTTATGCAGAAGTTGGCTGCGTATTCACGAAAAGTAGACATTTTTTAAGCTAGCAGAACTATTTTGCAATATTTGTCAGCATTTATGCGGCTAGTAGTTTGACATTTCGATTTCGTGTGCGCGCTTATACTTAATATTAAAGTGTGTTGTGTAAATGCCGCCTATAAAAAAAAATGCTAAAATCATCTCCAATTCATGGAAAAATAGAAAAAGAACAGGAGGCATACGAAGAAAGTGCTTGCGCGAGTATGAAAACATAAAAAAATCTATTTGTGCTAATCCACAAACGACTGAAGGAAGTTCTTCCAGTTCATCTGATCCAAGTACAAATCAAGTGCGACCACAATCCATAGAAACGGGTTCCGTAATAAATAATTATGAATCTACATTGTGTGAAGATTATGAATCAATTCAGAGGTCTGAAGATAGTGATGCGAGTTCCAATAATTTTGAAAAAAGTGAAACGGAATATGAAAAAAATTTAATATTTCGTAATAACTTAAAAAAATGGGCCATAAATAAAAACATTTCTCTAGAAGCCTTAAGGGAATTATTAGCTGTCGTCAATCACAGATTGCCAGGAGTTTTGCCAGTAGACCCGAGAACATTATTACAGACTAAGAGAAATGTCGTAATAAAAAAAATTGAAGGTGGAGAATACTGGCACAAAGGACTTATTGAACCTTTAAAAGATATAATAAATTTTGTATGGCTGGAAATCCCTGAATCTATACAATTAAATTTGAATTTTGATGGCTTACCTATTTTCAACAGTTCGAAAAAAGAATTTTGGCCAATTCTTTGCAATATCTGCGAAAAACCAGAAATAGAGCCTCTTGTAGTTGGAATTTATTATGGATCAGGAAAACCAAAGAACCTTAGTCAGTATTTAGAAGATTTTGTCGCAGAAACTCAAAGTCTTCTTGAAAATGGAATTTCTATGGTTAGAGAAGGCAAAGAAAATATTATAGTCAATGTAAGAATAAGGTGCTTCATCTGTGACTCTCCGGCTAGAGCATTTATAAAAGGTAAATGATGACTAAACTTGTTACCTACATTACAGATGTCATGCAAAAACTTTTTAGGGTTTTGGTAGCGGTAGGGTAGGGGTAGGGTAGGGGTGGGTTAGGGATTAGGATAGGGGTAGGGTAGGTTACACGACATTCATTGACTGGGGGTACGAAGTTCGCCGGGTCAGCTAGTTAATTAATATATAAAAGAGGTCTTGCAGATCCTTACTACAATAACATACAATCCTTTATTGAAAATATTTTACATTTTCAGGTGTTTGCAACTTCAACTCTAGGCATGGATGTTTAAAATGTACGACTGTAGGAGAATACTCGCATCAGTATCATACTGTCGTTTTTCCAAACTCAAGATGTCCTAAAAGAACAAATGAAGAATTCAGAAATAAGAAATATAGAGATCATCTAAAATCTGATACACCCCTTTTAAAATTACCCATAGATATGATCGAAGATTTTCCTATTTCCGATTCATTACATCTGATTGACTTAGGAGTCATGAAACGATTACTCGTGGGATGGCGTGATGGAAATTTTAAGAATCTTACTACAAAATGGCGAGCTGACGATACGCTGAAAGTAACACAGTTTTTACTCACCTGTAAACTACCCTCCGAAATTCATAGATCCATGCGAGGTCTAGATGAGCTTCATCATTGGAAAGCATCTGAATTCCGGTCATCATCATCATTCAGCCACAAGAAGTCCACTGCTGGACATAGGCCTCCTCCATGGATTTCCAAAAAGACCGGTTGGAAGCGGCCTGCATCCAGCGTCTTCCTGCCACTTGAATGACGTCATCTGTCCATCTTGTGGCTGGTCGTCCCACGCTGCGCTTGCCGATATGTGGTCTCCATTCGAGAACTTTTCGGCCCCATCGGCCATCAGTTCTGCGTGCTATGTGCCCCGCCCACTGCCACTTCAACTTACTAATCCGCTGGGCTATGTCGACGACTTTCGTTCGTCTACGGATCTCATCATTTCTGATTCGATCTCGTAGAGAAATTCCGAGCATAGCCCTTTCCATAGCTCGTTGCGTGACCTTGAGCCTTCTTATGAGGCCCATAGTGAGAGACCACGTTTCAGTGCCATAAGTCATCACTGGTAACACACACTGGTTGTATAATTTTGTCTTGAGCGATTGAGGTATATTAGACGAAAAGACTTTTCTAAGTTTCCCGAAAGCTGCCCAGCCGAGTTGGATTCGACGATTGACCTCTTTCACGAAGTTAGACCGGCCTAGTTGGATTGTTTGTCCTAAGTAGACGTATTCGTCTACAACTTCGAGAGTCGTGTTCCCCAATGTTATTGGGGTGGGCACAACACGAGCGTTCGACATGACCTTCGTTTTGTCCATGTTCATTTTAAGGCCCACACGTTGGGAAACTCGACTGAGGTCGTCGAGCATTATGCCGAGGTCTTCCATCGTTTCTGCCATGACTACTATATCGTCGGCAAATCGAAGGTGCATGATGTACTCGCCATTGATATTGATGCCGCGTCCCTGCCATTCCAGAAGTTTGAAGGCATCTTCCAGTGCGTTCGTGAACAGTTTCGGAGAGATAACGTCTCCCTGTCTCACGCCTCTTCTCAATGGAATTGCCTCCGAATTCTGCTCCTGTACTCGGACCGACATGGTGGCGCTGTTGTACAAGCACTTCAGCACCTCGATATACCGATAGTCAATACGGCAACGCTGGAGAGACTCGAGCACTGCCCATGTCTCGATCGAATCGAAGGCTTTCTCAGTTTCCGGTCATTTTTCTATTATTTGAGTATTGTTATTCTGCCTGACTTTATGTCGATAGGACCCTATGAACATTTTTTGACTCTTTTCTGTGGGGTAACAATTTGCTCTAGCCTACAGTACAGCTCAATATTGGACCTTTCTCATGAATTATTATTATATTTTGTAGAAAACTTTAAAACATATTATGGTAACTACATTACTAGCAACATTCATAATCTGGTACATATTACTGATGAAGTTCGTAAATTCGGCCCACTTAACACCTTTAATTCTTACCCTTTTGAGAACAAACTGTACTGCATTAAAAAAATGCTTAGAGCTGGCAACAAGCCATTATCACAAATAGCTAAAAGGCTTACAGAGAGTGATTGGAATGTTCAATCTAAATTAAGTAAAGCGAAAAATGAAACTAACCAATATCCTGTCATAAAAACAAATAGTAAAAATAGGAAAATAATAGATTTTGGTAAGTTCGTAATTTCTAACAAAAGACAGGATAAGTATTTTATGACTACAGAAGAAGAAATTATAGAAGTGGCAGAAATAACCGATGAACATATCAAAGGGTACAGAATTGAAAATGTATCTGACATCTTCGAATTACCTATTAAGTCTTCATATCTTAATATGTTTAAAACAGGTGTACAAAATGGAAACCGTACAACAGAAATCATAAGTTTCAATAACATTAGCTATAAGTTTGTAGTAACTACAAACAAAAATGAGCTTTATTTCATTCCTCTATTACATACATTAACAATTTAAACTGTATAGACCGTATTCTAATTGCTATGTATTTACGAGGTACTTGGGCACGCTGCTGTTTAGTAACTAAGAACAGTAGGAAGGAAGGAAAGGAATGAAAACCAAGGAAGGAATACTTATCTTGATCTCATGCTATTTATAAAAAATATTTGACTAAATGTGTAATATTAATGTGAATTGTAATAAAACAATTATTTAAGTCAATCAGTCTTCCTTTTATTTTCACTACAAAAATCACTTGAAAATACTTAATTGTCCGATACATCACTACCTATTAAACGATTACACTTAACAAAGTACGAAAAAAAAAGCAAGTTATAAATCTGATTATTGAGTAAACGCAAGTGTTTTACTCGGGATTCTGTTTGAAAGAACACTTAATAAAATTCTAGTTATAAAAATCTAAATTGTTATAAAGAAATCAACAAAATAGAATTAAACGTATAGCGTTACATCGCCATAAAAAAATCAACAAAATATAATTCAACGTATAGCGTTACATCGTAATAAAGAAATTAAAAAAATAGAAGTAAACGTATAGCGTTACGCATTAGGAACGAAATACTTTCATATGGAAACATCTTCTTTCCTTATAAATACTAAAAAGTAATAAAAATAATAAAAATAACAAGACCTCTATTCATTCTCTTCAATTATAGCTTCGTTTTCATTACTTGGATTATTTTCTTCATCATCGTTTTTATTATTAATGCCATTATTATTAGTCTTTTCGTCGTTGGGATTATCGTTACCGTCATTATCATTTATATTAACTTCACCATCATTTTGTATATTTCCTTCACCATCATTATTCATAACATCTTCGTCGTCATGATTATTAGCTGCACTTCTTTGATTCTGAGGCTTACGTTGGACTCTTTTGTCGAATTTCCTTCTTTTCTTGCTGGACTGACGAATGTTCTTGGATGTTTTCCTTTTCAAAGCATTTCGCAATATGTTTTTGAAAAACTCTTCATTATCTTGCACTGTGTACGTGTTGTCCCAATAATAGACCATTTGGAAAAAGAATTTTAATACGTTTTTATATTTTTTGAAGCCTATTTTAAGATCATTTCCACGACTTCCTCCAGTCCAGGAACACTGGCAAAGGAAGTCTTTGGTAAAAATTGAATCTAAAAGTCTATAAGCACAGTTAGAGCCTGATCCTGGTGCCACAGAACATAATATTGCATACTTTTCTAAGTATGTTTTAAGTATTTTAGGGCATGATAGTTCTTTGTCGAGTTTCTCCAAGCTTTCGATGTTATCGACAACTTCCATACACATCCTTTTAGTTTCTGCTCCTTTGGCTTGTGCTAAAGTTGTTACTGTAATATTTTCTGTGCTTTGTTCTTGTATTTCTTGTAACTGAACCGACATTTCCCCAAGCTTTTTCATTATTTTATTTTGGTTGTCCAAGATTGCAGTTTGTATCTCGTATAAATTATTAATTTGGGTTGTCATATTTTGATCATTTGTATAATAATGTACTTCTTGAGGTGTATTTTCTTGCTCTCCGGTGGATACTGTATAAACTGTTTCATCGATAATATAGGAGGGCTGCTGGTTGGTTAGAATTGACGTTTCTGGAAATATTTGTATGGTTGGATCTGCTTGTGTGAATGGACTTGCTTGTATGGTTGGACCTGCTTGTGTGATAGGACCTGCTTGTGTGAATGGACGTGCTTGTATGGTTGGACCTGCTTGTGTGAATGGACCTGCTTGTATAGTTTGACTTGCTTGTATGGTTGGACCTGCTTGTGTGAATGGACGTGCTTGTATGGTTTGACTTGCTGGTATGGTTGGACCTGCTTGTGTGATTGGACCTGCTTGTATGGTTTGACTTGCTGGTATGGTTGGACCTGCTTGTATGGTTGGACCTGCTTGTATGGTTTTACTTGCTGGTATGGTTGGACCTGCTTGTGTGATTGGACCTGCTTGTATAGCTTGACTTGTTGGTATGGTTGGACCTGCTTGTGTGGTTAGACTTTCTTGAATGATTTGACTCGCGTGAATGGTTGAAGTTGGTTGTTTCATTCTTTTCTTTGGGTTCCCAGACTTAATCTGCAACAATGCATAAAAACCTTTTCGAATTATTCTAGAAAAATCAACTGTAAAGCTGTAAACACACGATAGTATCAAACTGATCAAACGCAGTGTCGTCCTTCCAAAAATGACAGTGTTTGGGGAATTTTACGGAACTGAAGCCTTTGCCTTAGTTCGGCAGTTGCAGAGTTGCAGCGATGGCGTCTGCATGTGCAAATACAATAGAATTTCTAGAAAAATATCGCGAATGCGAATGTTTGAGGCTAATTAACACTAAATATTATAAAAATAAACATTACATTATAATTTATTTTTAAAAGTACATAGCGGCGCGGCGCGCACTAGCAGAGGCCGCTTAGAACAAAGCGCCATTTTTGGCACGCACACATAGACGCTACATTTACAGGCAATCTGGGACAGTCTCGGACAGAGCTAGGTCGCGAGCATCGCAAGTGCTCGTGTGTTCATCACGACATTCACGCGGCACATAATTACCTACCTTTTAGCAAAAAGAATAAGATATATTATTACAGTTACAATGTATTTGGTTGTTTAAATACAACAAAATTATTACATACATATTACATACCTATTCAACTTATCTTTCGCTGATAAAACGCCAGTATTTAGGTACTACGGGTTAGGTTTAGGTAGGCATATTCTTTGTTGGCGCTCGCCGCCCGCGCCGCCGCCGCGCGCCGCGCGGGTATGCGTACCTACCTACCAACCTATTCTATTTATGTATTACGCTGGTAATTTTTTTATCTAGACGCACGACATGTATGTATGTTTGTAAACTAATACTACCTATCTCCTTTTCAAAATTCAAAATCAATACGGAAGCAAGCACCCTAGTGAGTCAGCAAGTATAGGTATGTATTTTCAAGAATTGCAGGAGCGGACATTCTGTAACTTCTTTATTTTGTGGTCGCGTGTCGCATCGATCGAGAAATAAAGAGAAAGTCACTGTGTGGGGAAATCGCTCTGTCGTCATCCATTTGGAAGGACATCAGAAGACTGATCAGTTAAAACTGCCCGTGTGTGGCGAGCATTAATTATTTAAAAACAAATAATTCAGATAATTGCTTATAACCAGTTACAACCTCAATTTTCTTAGTTTGTCGTTCATATTTTTACTTGAACTACCAAAATGATGCACAAAACGACAATGGATATGGACATAGAGATTTAAATAAATAGGTAGGTAGGTATTAATTTACCATTATTCGTTGAGCTGCAGCATTCAAATTTAGAACTTTTTGAGGAGGAGTAGTACGTTTGTAGGATCGTTCACCGTCATCGGTATCGTCCGTGTCTGTTTTGTCTAACATTTTTGCTAATTCATCCTCTGCTTCTTCGTATGTACTATAGTTTCTTCTTTTCACTACACAATTATAGGTCAACCAATCTGTCTGGGGCTGCAGGGTATCATTTTTTGCGAGTATATCACCGTACATCTTAGGCCAACGCAATATTCCTTTGACTTCCCATGTTTCGGGCACAGTACATAGTTCTACCTTGCCTTTTCGACGAGTCGACACAATTTTAAACGGCATGTTCCCTGAAAAATATCAATAACTTAATTAGTACGTACTTACCTTAAGTAGGCACATCTGGCCACTTGAAATAACTTAAATGTTTTTTGCAAGGCACAACTTACATCTATCTACTACTACTCAAACTACATATCCTATGTCTGCCACTTATCAAATTTTTAACCCGATGTCTCTTCTTTCTGACTTATTAATGCGACAACTATCTGCTATACTCCACAAACAGCCGTACGCATGCACTCTGATGGCAGACTGACTGACTATACTATGTTTTACGGCGGAGCGAGTGGGGAGGCGGGGGGGTTACCGCCGACCGAACCGAGGAGAGTACCTAAACACTACAGAGGTGTAGTAAGTAGTTAAACCTACTATACTTACTTATTTATTCTGTACTACATTAATTATTACGTTAGTTGTAATTTTTAGTGTCGTAACACTTTTTTATATTGAATAAGTATTAACTAATAATAAATCTGAATATGATTAGAGCTAAAAAAAACAAATAACAATAGGTCTATACTGTGGGTTTTCATTTATTTTATGACTGAATCCTAATTGTTTGATTTATATTACGAGTGTGCATGATTATAGAACAGTTATCGAAAATATGTTGTGGGCAGACCAGTTTTAACCAGAGAACATCTGAATAAGTGGACACTTAAGGTCTGTTATGCAGACATTAGACGAGGAGCCGCTGTGCAAGCAGACTTTATTCAGAATGAGCGTCGCCATAATGAATAACATAACCTATTAAATGATGAGAAATTTTATACTCGAAAACTCAATTATGATAACGAAATCGGTATAATATTCTTGTAAAAAGTATTACAAGGTTACTTTTGAACCCTCAAATGGTATAAGAACATAAAAAATATTTCACTCGTAAAAACAAACCAACGACGAAATGTTGTTTATTTCTCAAAAACCTGGCTTATCAGGTAGCGCGTAAAAATTTTGCACGAAATGTATATATGAATACACGGTAAAGTTGCATGCGCACCTACAATTTATTATTTCAAGCACAAATAAGCGTATAAAATTATTTACTTACCGCTAGGACAACAATTTGGCCATTTTTTTTTCTGCTCACCAAACAACGCGTGCACTTTTAATTTATTTTTGTGTTCGATTATGTCAACTTCAAATTTAATTTGAATAAATTCTTGATAAATGTTCTGAAATAAGCTTAAAGCTGTGTATCATCTGAATATCTGAGCTTTGAAGGACTAAGCATATAGTTCATTCATCATTCATTCATCTTCTGGATAACAGAGCTGTAATACTTGCATAAAAGAACAAAATGCTTTTATGCAGAAGATACTCAGCTTGTCGTACAGTTATTCAAAACTTATTCATGTGTTATATTGCTATTACTCAGCTATTAGCGGTATAATTTTGTGCCCAAATTGCTTGAGTAACGTCTGAGTAAGCGCCAAATCAGCTAATTACGGTAGTCTTGTTCAGCAATTCGTTTCTGTGACTGCTATTATAAAAAACTTACTCAGAAGGTTTGTGCTGGCTGGGAGGAGCCCTTAAGGTCCCCATTGACAATGCGTCCAACACTCCAAATGTTAGCATTCCAAAATCCGCTCGTCAATGTAGAAAACGCCGTCCAATTTTATGACGACGCGCGGCGTCCAGGAATGTATTTCCAATCATAGTTTCGCATGCGACTGTCTGTCTGTCCGCGGCTTAGCACAGAGACATGCTAGAAAGCTGATCCTCTTGTCCCCCCTGATCCCCTACAGTGGAGCTATCAAGACTAAAAAATCCTTGTGGCCCCACTGCTGGAGATAACCGGTGGAGCCATCAGTCCGGAACGCAAATTTGGCATAGATATGTATATCTACATATTATTCACGCCGACAAAACGGTACCTATGTAGCGTAATAAAATGTTAAAATATTTTTTTTTTGTTTACCCTCATGCACCTAAATTAGAGTTGCAATTTTTTCTTGCATAGGTACTCCTTAGTGTGAGTATCGTTGGATTGGCCGTTTTTCGATTTAGGGTCCTTTTGCGAAATATTTAGCTCTAGGTAAAGCTCAATTTTTGTCAGAGTAGGGCGGGCGTCCCCCCCCCCCCTCTCCCGGCTAAACGGTTAAGAATTTAAAAACCGCCCAAGTGCGTGTCGGGCCACGCGCAATGTAAGGTTCCGTAGAAAGAGGTTTTTTTTCTGCTTTACAGAACTAACAACTTCATCGAAGTCCTCAATGGATTTTGTACGAAATTTTACTTTTGTAAGTTGGTTGCATAGGCTGCGTGTCCATAAGACGGTTTCTTCCCGGCACAGCGCCGGCAATACGAACCGGGTTAAAACGGTGTACGTGAACAAAGTTGGACGGCGCCGTGCCGGATAAAAACCGTGCTCGTCGACACGCGCCCTTACTCGTTAACTAGTAAAGCCTACTTAGCCGTGATACTTTTCTACAATCAACCGTTTAGCCAGGAGAGGGGGGGGGGGACACCCTACTCGGACAAAAATTTGCGCTTCAAAGCTTAATATTTCGCAAACGGAACCCTAAATCGAAAAATGGTCTTTCTACATCCACGTTATTTTTCAACGACCATACCCCACATGACGATAACGATCCAACGATACCCCACATGAAGGGGTAGACGAGAAAAAAAATAATCCCCACTTTTCATGTTAGGAAAAAAAACATTTTATTGTTTACTTTGTCGGCGTGATAAATATGTGTAAACCACACCAAATTACAGCTTTCTAGTACCACCGGTCTTTGCGCTAGGCCGCGGACGGACAGACAGACGGACATGGCGAAACTATAAGGGTTCCTTGTCGGACTACTGAACCTTAAAAATGGTTGCATCTGGTACTCCCACCATTTCTGCGAGCTGTTTCTTCTTAAGTCGGGCATCTTCCAAATATTTTTTCTACTTTTTGAATTACCTATTTTCGGAGTGGTCACCTCGATCAGCGGCCGTGGATCGTCTTCAAGTGAGTCCCATGGTTTTACCTGGGCAAAAGTCCCTGTTAACGGATGACATCTCTTCTATAGTATAGTTTGAACACATGTTCCTTGCTTGGTAAGAAACTTATTTATAACAGCGCGGTAGGTAGGTACTCGATTTTCTCCATATTTCACAATTTGTTCGTGTTTGATCGATGATAGTTCTAATATACCCATGACCTACCTACCTACCCATTCCGCGAACTTAAAATCGCCTCGTAGGTATATGTAGCGTTATACGATCTTTAGATGAGCGTGTCCTCGCAATTTGGTACCCACCCTGAATGAAGATCATGCTCATTTCAAAACCTAACGTTGCTTGCAAATGCAGCAGGCCCTAGGTACATGGTATTCCTTTCTTAGTGGTATTGCCAATTATAGCAGACCAAGGACCCGAGGACTGATCATTGATGAAATGACTGATATTGTACGCTTCGTTCGCCTGAGCATAGGACTTATATGCCCGGCTGCAGTCCTGCTAATGAAAACGGTTTGATACGAAATCAATCAAGATGAATGCACGAAACAAGACTTTCACAGAAGGAATACATCGAATGAATAATATTTTTATTATTATAATTAATATAATATTAATAATAATAATAATAATCGGCAAATAAGATTTCCTTAATTTAAGAAAAATTGCGGCTGTAAGTATGAAATCCATGTTAACAAAAAATAAAAATGTACGATCCGTTGCACACAATAAAATAAGATAAGAATATTCTTTACAATATTGCAGTAAAAGCTTTTAAAACTTATATTTTACTTTAATGTATCTTATTGTTATTATTATTAATATAAAATTAAATTAGCTTGAAAAACTGCGCATTTTTAATAATTTTCTTCGTAAAGAGATGCAGAACACAAATAAAAATTGTGAAAGATTGAACGATGAACCTTACCTTACCTTAGTCAGCTGTCATTGTCAAGCGTGACAGTCAGTTTATCTTTCACGTCGCGAAAATTCATCATTCATCCACCGCACCCATAAACATTATCAAAATTGCCGTGTCTGTCTAATTTTACGAACAAAACTACTGTGCAATACATCCTTACAATACCATCATGGGAGATCACCTGCCAGCTTGCGTTATTGATGTCGGGACCGGGTACACGAAGCTTGGCTTTGCCGGCAATAAAGAGCCCCAGTTTATCATTCCGTCAGCCATAGCGATAAAGGAAACTGCCAAAGTCGGTGACCAATCCACCCGACGCATGACTAAGGCTGTGGAGGACCTAGACTTCTTTATTGGCGATGAGGCTTTCGACGCTACCGGTTACTCGGTGAAATACCCCGTGCGTCACGGTCTGGTGGAGGACTGGGACCTGATGGAGCGGTACATCGAGCAGTGCATCTTCAAATACTTGCGTGCAGAGCCAGAAGACCACCATTTCCTGATGACAGAACCACCTCTGAACACACCCGAGAACCGAGAGTATTTGGCTGAGATTATGTTTGAGTCATTCAATGTACCTGGCCTGTATATCGCTGTGCAAGCCGTGCTAGCGCTAGCTGCTTCCTGGAAATCCCGGGCATCGGCTGAGCGAACCTTTACTGGGATTGTCGTAGACAGTGGTGATGGTGTCACACATATTGTACCTGTAGCAGAAGGCTATGTTATTGGGTCATGCATCAAGCATATCCCTATTGCTGGCAGGAATATCACCTCCTTCATCCAGTCCTTACTGCGCGAGAGAGAAGTGGGCATCCCTCCTGAACAGAGCCTTGAGACTGCTAAAGCTATCAAAGAAAGATACAGCTACATTTGCCCTGACATTGCTAAAGAGTTTGCCAAATATGATTCCGATCCCGCTAAATGGATGAAAAAGTATACAGGTGTGAACACAATTACTAAAAACCCTTTCTCAGTAGATGTTGGGTATGAACGCTTCCTGGGGCCAGAGATTTTCTTCCACCCTGAGTTCTCAAATGCTGATTTTACTGTGCCTCTTAATGAAATGGTGGATGATGTAATTCAGTCTTGTCCCATTGATGTCAGGCGAGGATTGTATGGTAACATTGTCTTGTCTGGCGGCTCTACAATGTTCAGGGACTTTGGGAGGAGGCTGCAGAGGGACATCAAGCGCACTGTTGATGCAAGACTCAAGTTGTCTACGATGTTGTCGGAAGGGCGCATCACCCCCAAGCCTATAGATGTGCAGGTGATATCGCACAATATGCAGAGGTATGCTGTGTGGTTTGGTGGCAGCATGCTTGCATCTACTCCGGAGTTCTACCAGGTGTGCCACACGAAACAGGCATATATGGAATATGGGCCAAGCATCTGTAGACACAACCCTGTATTCGGAACCATGACATAATGCTCCCTTTGTTCCACTGCCAGTATTCAGTCATATTTGTTATGAAAAACTAATCTTAAGTGTAACTATGAATTTAATATTAGGTTTCTACTTTTGAGTACTTCAATTTTATTATTGTTTAATTATTTGATAATAACAAACTGAAATTATTATTATTATGCACACGACAATAAAATATACCATTTTCTTTATATTATATCAAAACAATAAAATGTTAACTACCATTTGATTTATGTAGCTGGATTATTTAGGTACCACAACTCTAGCATTTAATTTTGCATTCCAGCATTTACCAAATAAAATTATTTTAATTTCATTCTTAACTAACATTTTATCTTTTCCAGCCCAATCAAGTTACATGCAGAGATCAGGATGCATATTTACTTAAAGTTGAGATGTTGGCTATTATGGAATGCACTTTTGTAAAAAAAACTCCATCGTACATTCTACTCTTTCTACATGTGACGATCAGGGCCCTATTTCATAGAACATGGTTTGCTATGACAATGCAATGTAGATTGCATAGTTGATTAACGCACAGAATAACTCGATAGGAATCGGCTACGCAATCATTGAATTGTCACAATAAACTATGAATTGTACTTTTATGAAACGCGGCACAGGTTTTGCTTACTGTTACTTGGTTATATTAATATTACACGATTAATTGGGCATTCCTGTATTTTATCGAATCTCAGTATTTATATTAAGAAAAATAAAATTAAAGAAGGAAATTATTAATATTTAGTTCTACACCAAACAATCACTTATCCTGGTCCCAAACGAGGATACCGTGTGCTATGGTGACTTGGCAAGGGCATCACAAGCATAGAAATACACTCAGTAGGTAACCAACTAACATGATTAACTGTAGGTAAAAAATGCATCCAATTATCCGATCTCTTTTAAATAAGTTATCAAATTCCTTGGTTTCGTTGAGAGCGGAAAAGTACATCATGCCTAAAATACAGAACTCTCCACAGTCTAAGTGTACCCTCACAAGGTCCCTATAAAGAACCAGCCACCCATTTTGCTGTAATTACCTCCCCTTTATTGTTTCGAAAGCTGGCGCTACTCAGCAAATATTTTATCAATGGTGCTCTTTTTCAGCATCGTCCTTAATTAGTGTCTGATGTGGGCGTGTGTGCGCGTTCTCTATCTCTTTTATGTAAACGTTCAGGATTTGTTAGGGGTGTCACCTTCAATTGGTTCTTGCAAATTTTTTGTGCGATGTCGTATTTTTGCATACCTACCTACCTCCACAGAATATAGTGCCTACCTCATCATCAGCCATTTGACGCCCACTGCAGGACATAGGCCTCCTTCGTGGTTTTCATAACCACACAAGTTCGCAGTAGCTAATTTCATAATAAAATTCCACCTTTTACAATCGGTATCGAGCCGTATCGATTGTTTTTGTCCATATCGGCGGTCCCTGAGTACAAACGCGTAACTGCCAGTTACGCGATTATACGTTTAGGCCATTTTCGTAATCTCCCTACCCGAATCCACTATAAAAAATTTTTTTAAAAAGTCTTCATATGACAATTTTAGGTTTATTTTCTTGTTGTAACTAAAAACATAATGACGCCATTGAATTTTCTTAAACTTTTGAACTGCAGAACACTCACTCAGAGATACCTACTGCCCTGAATTTTTTCACGTTTTTACAATCTACCGTTTACCTGGAAGCGGGGAGGGGGACGCCTAACTCGGACGAAAACCAAAAACATTGAGCTTAATATTTCGCAAATGGAACCTTAAATCGAAAAATTTTCCATCACCCACAATATTTTTAAGCGACCAATTTAACGATACTCCACTGTATGGTGTAGACAAGAAAAACAAATGCATCTCTAATTTTATTTAGGTGTAGGAGAGATGAGAGCTGACGGTCAACCTCCATTAATGGAGAGGCATAGAAGAAAGAAGAAGAGCAGCTCGACGACCTTTAGGTACAAGCGGGCACTCCATTTACCCCTAGTTTCTCGTACACTAACACGCTGTTAATCTACTGTTAACAGCTGTCAATTGACCAAAGTGCATACAAAAAAAAACACTTACAACTGTTAACAGTAGATTAACAGCTTGTTAGTATACGAGAAACCGGGGGAGTCGCGTTACGTTACGGGCGACTTTGCAACAAAAATTTTGAGGCTGCTGTTGACTTTCCTATAAAAATAACTATTTCAACGTACCTACATGCTACCGCGACATCCCTCAGAGCGAAGTTACACACATCTGATGATGGGCATCAACTGTTGTTTTTGTAAAGGTAACCCCGATAATTAGTCTCGCATAGAGTGACTACAAAATTAGAATATAACTACCTAGGTACAGTCGACTCGACAGGTGAAGAAATTTAATTGATTAAGAAATTGACCCTTAACCCTTATTCCACGGAGTGGAATGCACGTGCGATGTGTAAATGTTGATGCGCTATCGACTGTACTTAAACTAGTACCTTTGGAAGAATCGATTTGAGAGAAGTAAAGCACATCCTATCAAAATGAAATACGTTTCTATTCTTATGTACAATAAAGTGCTCTCTTCTTTCTACGTTCATCGAGTACTTAGGACGATATGCGAAAGCACTTCTTTTCCCGTATCGTCCTAAGTACCTACCTACTCGATGAACATATTTAATTTCGACAGTTTATTAGGAGAGTGGTGTGAACCGATCGTCTAGTTCTACGGTGTATCTACCTAATTCAGCAGCTCTAATAATACTAAAGCACTCGCTTTTTAGTCATCATCATCATCATCAGGACACAGGCCTCCTTCGTGGTTTTTATAACCATTGCTACGCTTGGCAGGCGGGTTGGCGATCGCAGTATGCGGTTGGAATCTCAGGAAGACGCTGCTGCCCGTCTCCTGGTAATTGATTTCCTTAGTCGCCTTCTACGACATCCACGGAAGGAAATGGAGTGACGCTATTCTTAATCCGGCGCCACGCAGAACGCTTTTTAGTAATTTAATTTAAACCGGACCTTAGCAGGCGCGGATCCAGCCCTCAAAAAAGGTTGTGGTCACAGCCACACAAAAATCGGCCAAGTGCTAGTCGGAGTCTGAACTCGCTCATGATCGATAGCATTCATACAAAGGAGATGTTTACAAAATATATGACACCCTGACCAAGATTTTGTACCTACAGTAGTTCCACGTGGGCAGAACCGTGGAGCAAACACTAGTAAATAAATCTTTTAATATTATAAATCTCGTGTCAAATTAATACTCTCATACATAAAAATCTCTTTAGTGTTTGTTATCGAACTCCTCCGAAACGGCTTCACCGATTTTTGTAAAAAAAATGTGTATTTGTTAGGTCTGAGAATAGGTCGTAGGCTAATTTATATGACAAAACAATGTTTGCCGGGTCAGCCAGTAAACCTATAAAATTTTATTTTGCTCACAAAAATTATAAAAGTCAATGTGCGTTTGTTTGTACATCACAATGTCGCATTTGAACTCTAAATTACTGAACAGTTTTTGATAAACTTTGTACAACTTCTAATTATTATTCAGTTCGATAGTCTCATGCCCATCGTACCCACAACAGTGGATCCGCGCTTGGACCTTAGGTAAGTACTTTTTGTGGTTCCGTAACTAGGTACCTTAAAAGGAAAAAAAATGGAGAGCTCCCTTTTCCTCAGGAATGCTTGGAGGTAACAGTTTAAAACAAATATCAAATACTCAGGTTTGCCACCCCTTAGATATACCTATGTCATACCGCATATGACACTCGTTAGAGAATCAGTTCAATTCAATTAAAATATTTTTATTCATTGTAAAAACAAAATGTCTACTTAATGAACGTCAAAGTTGTTAGTTTCACAATTAATAGATTATGTGGAGAGAACTCTAACAAAGAAACTCCACATTTATTCTATTCGAAACTCGTTTTAACTTAATTAATAGAGTTTTCAACATAAAAATGGATGTGTTGAACACTAAACACAATCGTCCTAGGTAATCTACTGTTTAATACCAAACATCTTTGTCTTCCAAATTATGAAATGTTATAGTAAGCTTTTTTGCACAGTTTTAAAACTGCATCGGAGCTAACTCTAATATATCTTGAGGAATCTTGTTGTAGAACCTTATACAGTGCCCCATAAAGGATGTATTAACTTTTGCAAGTCTAAATCGTGGAAATGACAATTTATGTTTATTTCTAGTATTTATTAGGAGGTGTAAATGTGGCCCCTGCTTTTATATTGGCCCCCTTCAACATTTCCATGTTCCCAGACTGCCATCTATGATTTTAAGCATGCAACAGAAAGACCTAGTGGTAGAGGAAATTCAATAAGTATTAATGGTTACTAGGTGGCGTTTATCTTCTCGCGGCTCGGCTCTGTCAAAACTTGCACCGACAAAACTTTTTACGACTCCGAGAAGAAAATTCATATTTAATTGAAATTAAGTTTTACAAGTGTTGGGTATTCGTCATCCAGTTAAAAACGAGTTGGCATACGTCATCGTAAAGATAAATACACATAGTCTTTTAAAATATTTTTTTATTAAGTGAGATACAAATGTCAGCATAATTCTAATTTGGCCCCCTCGATATGTGGGTTTTATGGACCCGGGGAGCCATATTAAATGTATGAGATAATTTCGTTTTTAAACAACAAATTTTAACATACAAAAAGGCAGTGAAGGCCTTTGACGTGCTCAGGAGTACATTGAAACGACTGGTCAAAGATTCAGAAGAATCCTTAGATCGTCTAGTCGAAAAGCCAGTTGGCAGAAAACCTACACTTCCTCCAGAATTAGAGAAAAAGTTGGTTGAATATGTCTTGTTTATGGAGTCAAGGTACTACGGGCTTACAAGAATGGATGTTCGCCGAATGGCTGAAGAGGATCTATTGCCGGAACGAGTGCCTGAAAATGCCGACACGAACTGCTTCTTCTGTGATGTAAGTTACTCCGATGACAGACGTGGCGAAGAATGGATCCAGTGTCAAAGTTGCTTTTGCTGGGCCCATACGGCTTGCCCAGGCCCAGAAGGGGCATATTATATTTGCGATTTTTGTCGCTGACTGATTTTATTATTTTCATACATTTAATATGGCCCCCGGGGGGCCATAATTACCTCCTAGAATCTCAAGTTGACAATTGTGCCTTTTTTAATAAACGTTTTTTTCTTATAAATTTATACAAGTTTCGTTTATTTCATGCTAAGACGCTTATAGGTAGATAAATTCCTAACAATTTGGTACCAGATAAGTCTATCTAGGTTTTGTATTTTTTTAGATAAACCTGAAAAACAAAGTAGGGTGCCATATTTACACCTTCTCCTCTAACATTATGATGGCTACCAACATTTTCGAAGTCTTTGATATTTTTTCTAACGTACATAATATTTTCATAAGCGTATTGACTTGCAACTCGACTATTATGATGTTAGTCTCTTTAAAGAAATCTCTAAGCGAAACCCTACTACCTAGCTTGTAAATAAATCGGATGGCTCTATGTCTGCCGCCCGGCCCCATAGTAGCATACCGTAGGAAGTAACTAAAATAATCAAGTTTAGCAACGTCAGTGAGTACCCTAATTCTCTTTACTGCATTTGCTGCAGAGCTAAGTCTATGTGCTAATTATACAATATGTAGACCCCATATTGTAGTTTTGCATCTATTTGATGCTCAGAAATACAGTACCTTCTGCAAATTCTAGTTTTTCATTTCCAAATACAATGTTTTTTTCGCCTAATCTTACATTAGGTAAGGTAAACTTTATACATTTTGTTTTTTCGAAATTTAGCAGCAGATTATTTGCTGTGAATCAATATAGTACTTGCGAGAGAGCATTATTTGCATCGTCAAGATTATGTTGTCTCTTTATTTTAAAAATAAGTCACGTGTCATCAGCTAATAATACCTTAGATTTTTTTTGCCATAGGTACCTAAACAGTAAATCATTTACATAGACTAGGAAAAGGATCTGTCTTAGGGAACGGCCCTAAGATAGATCTGCGGGACTCCTATTTTTGCAAGTGAACCCCAGGAACTTATACGATTTATGTCTGCTTTTTTGAACCCTTCCTTCTAAATACGAACTTAAAAGATCTAACTGCACCCTTTATTCCGTAGTTTTTTAACCTTAAGTGTAGCGTTTCGTGGTCTATATAATCGAATGCTTTTGATAAATTACAAAATATGCCTACAGCATCCTTGTGATCCTCCTATGCACTGAAAATACGTTTAAGTAACATGACTCCGTCCAGCGTTGGTTGTATTCCGCCCTTCCGCCCAGTCAGTAGATATTTTTGTGAACACTGTTGTTATCTGTACACATAAATGCGTTGACTACTTAAGATAAGTAGGTTAGTTACTTTAATATATAAATAAGTATTTTTTGGAACTTGCTACCGCAATATGGGGCTCCCTTTAATGTTAGCGTTAAGTTTATTTTACTTAGTACTGGTTGTACTGAGATGGGTCTAAAATTTGTTGGTTCATGTTTATTACCGTTCGTGAATAAAGGTACCTACTAGCAAACTATATTTCATGAGGTCCGGAAAAATCCCCTCAACTACACATTTATTGAAAATTTTGCTAGCGGCAGAGCTGGGATATTAAGAATTGAAAGAAGGCTTATTTTATGTTACGTAGGTACGGGGAGGAAGGGAGGTCCGAAAGTGGTCAAAATAGTTTTGCGTAATAAACAGGTCCTAAGTACCTACTTACCTACGTAAAGATTGATCGAGTTCAGTGGATAAAAATTAGAAACTCACTGAACTCGATAACAGGGGTAGATATTTTCAGTGTTTTTTCCGCGAGTACAGTCGACAGCAGGTCAACCTTTACACTTTTGTTGCAAAGGCGCCCTGAATGTAACTGTTAAGAGTGCACGTATGTAAAGGTTGATGTGCTGTAGACTGTACAGTATGCCAAATAAAGGCAACAGTAAACATCTAGGTAACTAGCGTAACATACTGAGTTTTATCGATTTCGAAGGTGGCCAAGATATTTCGGACGCGGCTAAAACGAGCCGAGCTGGGTCAGCTGTAGCGTCGGCATGTACCCCGGTTGCGATTGTAGCTAAGCACTTATTACTTTTAACATACCTATTAAGGAAAAGCTTACTCCTAAATATCTATCTACTAAGTATGTACATCTAAGGCATTTGCTAAAAATCTGTGACGATAGAAAGAGCGTGTTTCCTGTCAAATGTAGGCTCACAATTTAGTATTTTTAAGAATTTTCTTGTTGTAAATTTTATGAAAACCACGAAGGAGGCCTATGTCATGCAGTGGGCTTCGAATGGCTGATGATGATGATGATGATATTACATACATATATAATTACCTACATATTTAGTTTAAGGGTATATTTAAATGTATTTTAAAATAGAGGGTTTTAACTATAACGTGCTATACCTAACTTATGATTCTTTAGTGGAATGGTTTGCTGTATAGTTTTACTGGTGGTAAACTGGGAACTACTCGTCCATAAAATTGCTACTTTTTGCTTCAAACTTTATCAAACTTTAAAGTTACCTAATAGTTGGGGACCGAACCTGAATCACCCGTTTCAATTTTGGCACAATACCACCTGACCTGCCAAGGCCATGGATAGATATGATCAAATTACATAATATAATTATTCAAAGGAACCAATGGAAAAGGTACGTTTTTTTGTAAAACAATGGCAAAGAGTGAACACCACAAATCTTAATAATAATAGCGTTAGCAATTTTTAGAACCTACCTACAGCCTAGGATCTAGGGTCATAACCTAGGACTTAATTGATTTCCGCTTCTTATTTTCTTATCGCGTCAGTGAAAAACTATTCTTTCAATCGATCAATCACTGATTTCCGCTAAAAACGGCAGTTTTTGGCAAAATGCTTCAGGCTATTTATAAAAATACGATTCCTCTAAAACACTTGCCCTAGGTTAAGAACAGCTGATTTTTTTTTTCACATGCTTGAGATTTTCCCTATAGTAAAAGTTATCTATAGGAAATAAAGGATGTATATAGAAATTTCGTCCATGGCTATTGCTCTCAATCCTCAATCTGATAGCACCTGATATCTGGGCTAAGTACAGTGTCCGAATGAACTCCTAAAATATAATGATCGAGTGTCCAATGAAAATCAAACGTGTCATCTGCTCTCCCTCTGTGAACTTAGACAAATGACAATGTAGAAAGCCCACTCACGTTAACATCTCTTATCAGATTTCCTTTGAGACTTGACACACAGATTTTGGCACTAGATAAAGTAATGAATGACCAATAATCGTATAGTATGACAGGACTGGAAGTATTTTGACAATGTGACTACACCAACTGTGAAATAAAATCCCCACACCTATCCAAAAAGTATATATACAAGTTTCGTGCAATAACGCGTAAGGTACTACAAACAAACTACTTATACCACTTCAAGATAGCAAAAAAAACAGCTGGTTTGAAGGTATGCCTTTCTAAGTAACCACCGATACATAAAAATACTTAGCTGATAGAATTTTGGCGATTTTGGTTATCCCCATAGTAAAAGCTGTTTTATTAAAAAAGAGAAACCCCATTTTCAGATAGATATAAGGATTATTTTTTCCCATGTATAAATAAATAAAGGGGGTTATTCTACTCACCAATACTTGCAAGCAACTTTTTTTATGGGACTAACTCTGAAATCTCTAAGTAAATATCAACATATGAAAATATACAACATACTGAAGAACCTGGTCAATGCGCTTTAGTTCACCAGGAAATCCAAAGTCCATGAATACCTCAAAATGCTGACAGTTAAGGAAGAAATAAAAAAGTTTCTTAAATAAAACAACGCCTAGACCTAGCCTATATACATCCCACTGTAGGGCACACCTTCTCTCAGAAAGAGAGTATGGGCTTAATCACCACGCGTGCCCACCGCGGATTGGCGATTTCAAGCGCTGAGGTATGTGAATAGCTCAGACACTCAGGTTTCTTCACAATGTTTTCCTTCACCGTTAGCGAGTGGTATTGCTACTATAACTTCACAAATGTACATAACTTAGAAACAAGTCATAGGTACAGTACATGCCCGCAGTGGGACTCGAACCTGGGTCTCTCGCTACCACCGCTCTTAAGTGGAGTCTACACGACTTAAGTGGAGATTAATCTTGGAAACATCTCCCTAAGGCACTGAAAAGCAGCCAATTGTATCTTACTTAAGCGTTGAGTTTTTTTTTTTCAGAATATTTCTGAAAACATCTTTGTTTTCGCAACACATAGGTAGGTACACTTAATCGAAATCCCTTGATCAAAAAATTTCAATTAGCAATCATATCTATGTTGTAAGGCGCGGCAGTGATAATAATAATAATAATGAAGCCTTTATTAGCATGCGAATTCACAGTGTAAATTGATAACTATAGAAATAATTATTTCGTATTTCATCACGAAGAATCGTAATTATCAACAAATTTTCATTAGACATTCAAAACTAAACATTCACAATTCATTAAACATGCAATACTACGCAACAAATTAATTTTAGTAATCACTCTAAAACTAATATTTTGGCCTTTGCATCTACGTAATGAGATGATTTATGCAGCGTCCAGTGGTACCTTCACTCACACTAGATGGATGAAGGGACCTCTCGAACGCTGCAGTGCGTGGGACATCGTGTACATCTGTCGTCGAAGCTGAAAGGTGAAAGGCGCGGCAGTGACCTTACTTAATATTATAAAAGTGAAAGTTTGTGAATGTTTGGATGTTTGTTACTTAATCAGGCAATAACGACTAAACGAATTTAGGTGAAATTTGGTATGGAGATAGTTTGAGTTCCGGGGAAGAACATATAATACTTTTCATCCCGGAAATTACTCATTCCATGCGGACAAAGTCGCGGGCAAAAGCTAGTAAACGATGAATCCGAAATAGAGCGTTTGCGCTACCCCGTACTCCGCGCACACCGCGGCACTATATGGGTAAGATACTTAAAATTTAATAATATTAAAATTAATTAATTATTAAATGAAATTTTATAATTAAATAGTAAACGTTGTTTATTAGCTTTTTAGTAAAACCTTTTTTTCTAATTTTTCATACAATATCAGCGGTGCGCCTTGTTTGTCTTGTCTTTCATTAATATCCACACCGAGAGGGGAATACAATTCACGTTTATCCACGTCCACATCCACGTTAATGGAGCTTTGAATCGACGACAGGCCACTCATCAAACTTGATAAGAGTAGCGTACTGCCCAGAGATTTTTAGGGTTCCAAACCCGAAGGGTGCCAAACGGGACCCTATTACTAAGACTTCACTGTCCGTCTGGCTGTATCTCATGAACCGTGATAGCGACGCAGTTGAAATTTTCACAGATGATGTATTTCTGTTGCCGCTACAACAACAAATATAAAAAACAGAATAAAATAAATATTTAAGGGGGGCTCCCATACGACAAAACGTTGTCCAAAGACAGCGCTCCATCTAGCGGCCATGTATGTAACCTTCAGCGCCGATGTCATGTCGTTAAATGTAAATTGTAAACGCTTCTTGTTGGTTTCTATAGATGGCGCTGTTCTCAAATTCGATCTTTGTCTAATGTTGTATAGATAGTGGTACGGAACCCTTCGTGCGCGAGTCCAACTCACACTTGGGCAGTTTTTATTCTTAACTACTTTCCATGTATTTAAGAGGCCGAGACGAAACCTCTGGTGTTTTTTTTGGGCGCAAACCCGAACTCAGTGTCATAGTAGGTGCAGTATGCGCTTAATTGCTCCTCCGTGCCAGTTTTCTGAACGCTCCCGGCACTTATCAGCTCTTGCCACGTTATTGGCATGGACACTTTATAGGGCGTGTTCGAAAGAAAAAGCCATATTGAACCAAATACTCTTTACCGTTGGGTCGTACCAACAAAACACGATATGCATAAGGATGGTTAAGGGAAACGGCCAATTAGGGGAAAAAGAGGGAAAAAGACTCTTAGCTTTCCTTATCTGGGGAGTTTTCTCGTTAGTAGGTACTTTCCTACACAATAAGACCTTTTATATCGAGTACACCTTCTTACTCCGCTGGTTCAGCAGTCCTAAGAGGATTTTCGCTTCCGATACAAGAAGTCGCCACTCGTCTCTGCCCTGCGCGGTCTCCTGCTAGTTGCCTGCCTGAAGCTCATGCAGAAACTTTATACAAATTGTTACTTATGCTTTCCAAACGCTTCTCCCAAAACCCCACGTATTATTTAGATCATTACGATATTTTTTTCCAAAGAAATCATGCCTGAGACACAGCTTATTATACAGTTAGGTATTAGGGATTGCGACCTGATAAAAGTCGAACAAGAAGCGGCTCCGAGCTCAGGAGAACCTATCCCTACGCACCATGGTCGGCGCCCCTCGCTACGTGAGGGATGCGACGATCGCGAGGGACCAAAACTGGCGACCGACAGGTTCTCGCGGTGCTGTACCTGCGTGAGCTGGCGCCACTGCACGCGCGACCGCCCGACAGCCGCGCCAAGCCCATCCCGCGAAGCCTGGTCGAGTCCACGGCCATCACGGATGGAAGAAGACCACCTGTGACTCCCAGTGAAGACCACCGCCTCAAAGGCCACCTATTGACCTGTCCGTAGCTACGGACAGCGGTAGAACCCTCGGGAAGAAGGCCACGGCCTGACCCCGACCCTGCACTTCCTCAAGGGAAAGTTCGAGAAGACCGCGTGATGATGACACGCGCCTATTTTGCTCGCTGTGCTCGCCCAGGAAATATTAGGCTGCACTCTGCGTCGTCGATTTTCATCCAAGGTCACGAACCATTCTGATTTTTATTTTCTATATTTGATTCGGTGTAATCGCATGTAAATTGTGTGTGAATTTAATGATAAAAGTGCTTAGGTTAAGTATAATTTCTTCCTCAGATTTTTGTGATATTTTGTTAAAAATAATTTAACAGGTTTTCTTTTGTAATCTTTTTTAGGGTTTCGTACCCAAAGGGTAAGGGACCCTATTACTAAGACTTCGCTGTCCGTCTGTCCGTCCGTCCGTCCGTCTGCCACCAGGCTATATCTGACTCGCACTTGGCCGGTTTCTTTTATGCCATTTCCGATTCTGATAATGGATATTTATTATGAGATATTTTGTGTTTTTTATATTCAGTCTTTTGTCTTTTTGCATATTTCTGCATTATATATGCATCTAGGATCGTATACCGAACATTTCTTTAAAAGGATCTTATCTTCAAGCTTTCTTTTAGAAAACTAATTTGAGAGTTCAACGCGTAATGTATTCAAAACATCGAAATTTCAAATAAGCGTAGCGCTTGTTAACCGACTTCAAAAAAGGAGGAGGTTATTTTTAGTGTTCTATACCCAAACGGTAAGGGACCCTATTACTAAGACTCCGCTGTCCGTCCGTCCGTCTGTCACGAGGCTGTAGGTACCTCATAAACCGTGATAGTTAGACAGTTGAAATTTATTTCTGTTGCCGCTATAACAAAAAAGTCGAAAAATAAAATAAAGATTTAAGGGGGACTCCCATACAACAAACGTGATTTTTTGCCGTTTGTTTGCTCGATATTAATAACGGCAACAGGTAGACGCCTGAAATATTCAAATTGTATAGATAGTGGTACGGAACCTTTTGTGCGCGAGTCCGACTCGCACTTGGCCCGTTTTTTTACTTACGCTCCGTCCCGTAAGAACGCTTTTAGTCACTCTTACATTGCGTACGAAAATGATATATTTTTAATATTACAATACCGGACCTTTATGCAGCACTCTGTATAACTAGGTGTTTAATTAATTTGTTATACGAACTCCAACTATGCCCATGCTGAGAATAGAGAGGGTGGAAGGGGTGATATGATTATGTGTAGTGGTTACGTAGTAAAAAAATTAAGAGTACCCGAAACCGGCGTGCGTGCATGCAACGACTTATGAATGTCGAGGAAGCGAAGGTGATCTGTCAGGATCGTGGCAAGTGGCAGTCCTTTGTCTCTGCCTAAGCCTCTGGGAACAGGCGTGAGTTTATGTATGTATTTACGCAGTTCAAAACAGTATATACTATTGGAAACAAATCATTTCACAAATGGGATATAACTTACCTCGCCAAAACACTTCAATCTTATTCCTTGATACTTGGGGTAAAGCGCAAAGCTGGGTTTCCATTCCAGTTATTGTGCAAATGTAGGTACATTAGATAAGAAAAAGTTTAAAAACTGTAACCCGAATACTAATAAATGCTACTAGTAGTGTTCATAAACGCTCAATTGAAGTAAAATAGTATTTCTCTCGCTCGGAATATTTTCTACTCTTTCAATGAATTTGACCCCCCTCTCGAAACGGTAGCAAAAAAAAATCAGAGATGCCCGATTTTTTATGTAGCATAACTACTTCGAATTTGTTTAAATTTGGTTTAGGCTACATTTTAATGTAGCCTATATCACCCGGACCATAATAACCAAACGATTGACACCTCGTTCATCAAAATCAGATGAGTAGTTAAGCGGTACAATGGAACATCCGTAAATACATACATACACAGTCTGCTAAAATCGTAACTCTTCCTTTTGGCTCCATCGTATCTGGACAAAATAGGATGCATGGGTCGGCTTACGACCTGCATGCACTCACCTGTAACAGTGCCAGGACAATGAGCCCTCTCCTCCCACGGCTGTGCCCACAGGGCGCTGTGGGGGAAACGGCCGGCCACTCCGGGAAATTTTGCGGGTTGAAAATTTGATGCCCTCAGCTTAGCTTGAAACTTTTGTTTGTTTTTTTTTATTTCATTTTATTTTCAGCTCGTGTCGTGTCGTGGCCTTTTTCGACGCTGCGCTTCTCAGGTTTGTTGGAGATAGATGAGGATACTGTTCAGGATTTAGAATTTTATGGTCTTTGTGGGCACAATCAGTTTTAATTTGCTTTTTAGGCTATTTGTAGAAAGATAAAAAGTGTCCAAAACCGGCGTGCGTGCATGCAACGACTAATGAATGTTGATAAAGTAAAAGTAATTTGTCAGGATCGTATCAAGTGGCCGTCCATGGTCTCTACCTACCCCTCTGGGATACAGACGTGGGTTTATGTTATTTTATATTTTGTAGAAAGCTGTTTTCTGCTGGTTCTCTGTATTTACGGTCTATGTGTCTATTCTGGCCATTGTGTGCCCACAAAAAAATTATGGACTGATTTTCCCAGAAGAAAGTTATTAAGGTTAGGTAGGTAATAAAAGTAAGAGGACTTCCGCCTAGGTATAACTTTATTAAAATGAGAAGCTTGTTCTGATCTATAAGATAATTGAAATGTAAACACACATACATACATAACAAAAATTGTTTAATTTAGTTTCAACAGGTTATTGTTTGCGTGTTTATTAGATATACCTACCTAAACTATTGTTACTTATATTATATTGATAATTTTGATGACATTCCTATAAGAAAAAGTTTAAAATTTTAAATTTGGCTTTGAATTTAGGTCGAGTGGTTGAATTTAGGTAATCTTGCGTATTGACCGCGTCAAGATCCGAGATAGTATGAAAAATAAAAAAATATCTATTTTAAACTTTAACACGATTCCTCCAAAACCAATCTAAGACTCTGTTTATTTAATCTGTTGCTATATTTTTTCCTTGTAAAATCTCCACCACAGACTAGTTTTGAAGTGTTTCAAGTAATCGAGTTTTTATAAAGAAGACCGTTAGTTGTTGAGAGTGGTTTAATTTTTCTAAACTTCTCATTAATAATTCTTTTTATAATTAGCTTTAAGATTAACATTGGCTACAGCAAAAATAAATTATGGAAATTCATTTCAAATTCATTCAATTCATTTTCATAATTTCGTTCTGTTGATTGAAAGTAATCTCTGAGATGCTACCAAAAATCATCCCTTCATGCAAGCTGTTGCATTTTAAAGATGCAGTCAGCTTTAGGTAAATAGCTGGAAACAGAGCTCTATCTTTGCTAGTGGTCGTCGACCTTTGCCTAAGCTGGCACCGTTCGTTGCAAACATTACGGGAAGAGAATTCTCTAGCATCATAGACTGATGGAAAATCCTCGAGGATTGTGGAGAGGATTGTTGAGGTCAGCGTGAAGGGGAGGAGGCCTACGTCCAACCAGGTGTGCGTTCTGTTCAACGGTTGGTACCTCTAAAATACGCAATTTCTCATACCCGTCAATTAAAATTTGTCATTTACAACTTATCAATATTTTTTTATGTTTTTTTTTTCGCAGCGGCGCTTCAAACTATACGCAAGTAAATAGAATGGATTGTCATTCTTCCATATAATCAATTTCCCAAAGGCTACGTGACATTGGCAAAAGGCATAAGGAGCGAATTTTATAAAATTACAAAAACACTGACATATTGAAAAACATTAATCTGAGTAATAACTCGTAAGACAAAAGTCGTTGTGAAACTCAAACTATTGGCTTGTTTCCGGACTTGCGCATTTTAGAGGTAACCCTTTGTTGGTCAGTGCATAGGTCGGTTTGTTGAAACCGGCCAAGTGCGGGTCGGACTCGCGCACGAAGGGTTCCGTACCATTATCTATACAACATTTGAATACTTAAAGCGTCTACCTGTTGCCGTCATAAATATCGGGCAAAAAACGGCAAAAAAATCACGTTTGTTGTATGGGAGCTCCCTTTAAATATTTATTTTATTCTGTTTTTAGTATTTGTTGTTATAGCGGCAACAGAAATACATCATCTGTGAAAATTTAAATTGTCTCGCTACCGCGGTTTATGAGATACAGCCTGGTGACAGACAGACGGACAGTGAAGTCTTAGTAATGGGGTCCTTTGGGTACGAATTGCTAATTATTACAAAAAAATAACTTTGAGTTTCGTATTTAAAAATTTTGTGTCGATATTCCTTTCACACGATTTTTGTGCGCGAAGTTAAAACTGCCACGAAAAAAGAAAAGTTGTGTTCTTCATATGAACTCAACAAAGTTGAGCAAAAGTGGCAACGATTTTTGCTTTGTGATATTTGAAGATCGGCTCTCGACGGGGCACCGCGCAGGCGCCGAGCCGACACCGCTTCATCAGTTTAATTTTAACTGCCGACCCCAGCGTAATCAATACTCACATAAACATATGGCCTGAAACTTTCGACTGGGCTTTAGTTGCCGTTAATACGCGATTGGCTATAAACTGATCCCTAGAAAAGTTAGGGGCTAATGTGTAGGTAATTAAGTAACTTCGGTAGAGCTTTGTTCCCTCGCTAAAGTACCTAGCAAAACTTTTTTCTCCGGGAGTGGAAATATGCTATTTTCACACACCACCTACATAATAAATCCTCGTTCAGAAACGTGGTGTCTAACATACTTTACAAGGGGGGGGGGGTGCCCACAAAGACCATAAAGAAACGGAGAAGCTATTAAAGAGAAGGTGGATGTCGTCACGTATCAGGCTGCCGAAGAACTGACCTGTGACAGGAGCACGCGGAAAACGCTGCACCGTCAAGAGTCAGAACATCATAATATGCCTTTGGGTCCGTTAGAGACGTTTTAAGCAGCGCCAAGGAGGTACACTTTTTGGAATGACTAAAAAGTCCTATTCGGGAGCGGCAGGCTCTTCTGCAAATAGGACACAATATAAAGGAAGACTCCGGAGTCGGGTCGGTACGGATTTGATGCCTCCTGCCTCTTTGTCTGCCAGTGTCGGGCACCATACACCATTGCAGAGCAGAGGCATCTAATTGTAGTGAAGAATCTAACTCTTAAATATGTATATTGATGAACTAGTCAACTCGTAGCATAGTTTTGTTAATACCAGCAGGCAAAAAATAATTTTAATGACTTGGTAGCCTCCGAAAGTTTGTCAATCTTCTTATTAATTGACAATTTTCCAGATTGATTCTTTGAGGAGTAGATATTTAACCACTATTCCAGGTCTCGTAGAATTGCAACCGGTTTCTGAACTAAGAATTTCGCTGAACCATGCCTAAGTATAGTCTGTTCTTTGAGACTAATGTTGTAAATTAGTCTTTTGTGGATGTGACCACAATTAAACTCCTCCTAAAAAGTCTATATAACAATAATACCAACAAATTATTTCAAATACGAGAGTTATAACAGTGTACAATCGACTTAAATCTAAGATTGGTAAAAATGACATATTTATGCTTGAACTAGTTTAAAAAATTACGTGTATCTCAAGTCTCTTAGTGGCTAAAATTTGCAGTAAAATTATGGGTCTAAAATTATGAAATTGTAACAAAAGCTATTTTAAACAAAAGTCTTTAATAATTAGTTATAATTAAGTGTTAAGGTAAATAATAACTACCAACTTACGATAGTTAATAACTTCTCTGTGTCTTAGTTTTGAAAAAAATCCTGGTAATCTTAATTTTTGGAAAAATGTATTAATTACTTAACAATAACTTAACGGTGTTAATTTAACACAGTATCAAAATACGTTCCGGGCTTGAGTGAACTTTTAAAATGTGGTCACGAACAAGGGGGAGGTGGAGCGAGCAAATTTTTTTAATATGCCAATTTTATGATTTTATGACAACACAAATCAGTTTCAATAATTTGTAAATTTGTGAATTGTGTGTGATCACGGCAGAGCGTGATAAGAATTAACTAGGTGAGAAAATCTGGCTACGACTGTGAAAGCCTCCCATTTTGTACCTGATAGACCGTGAGCTGGACGTCCTCATTAACGTCATACGTTATCAAGATCAGACGAACAGCCGAGTTTTGTGACATCATCCGGCTGACAAAAAGTACGGTACCCATTTTTCTTCGTGGGATAGGATGTTTAGCCTACTTTTTTTGCTGACGGTACTTTCCAGGCTTAGAACTGACAACCCTTTGTGTCATATTTTGAATATATGCAACCCTAAATTGATCTGATCTTGGTAACTTGGTACAGCATAGGAAGCCTTCACAGTTAATCCTTATCACCTCTTCCCGCTCTCCCTCTGCCGTGATCTCACACAATTTGCTAATTTACAAACCTCGGGTGAATATTTGATAAGAGTGTCACCCCTGAAAATTCGGCACTTCGCAGCACCTATTAAAGATAATACTGCTCGAGCGAGATGGGGTACTGTGTCTAAGACTATTGTGTCTCTGAGAGGCTTTGCTATTATAAATACATGAAAATACCTAGTTTACAGATGGGGTGATTGATAAGATCAAAGATACAGTAGGTACTTTTTCCAAACGTGATACTACGCGGGCGACTGCCAGACTCTTTTCAGGCATGATGCTTGACCCTCGTTAATAAATGCGTTAGTTACTCAAATTTTGCAAACTAAGAAACTTATAATTACCAAGAAATACCTGTCTAATTTCACATCTGTCTTGGTACAGGCAGCAGTAGGCTACGCGCGAGGGTGTGAGGCTTGAGGCGCGAGGGGGTGCGGGGGCCGGGGCGCGGGACCGACGCAGCCTCCCTTCCCGGCAACGATTACTGATTAGTGTGGCGGCGGCGTGCGCGGTGCCGCCCGCTTGCTTGCTCCGTTTGCTCCGACGCCATGTGGCTACCGGTAACTTTGCCTCCGCCTGACCGCATTTCAGGGATAAACCATTCTTTGATCCCGGTATTATATGACTATACAACTACCCCTGGGTTCAGTGAGCGGGCCTAGTCGCGCCACCGGCGATCAGCTGATCGAGTAGTGGTCTCGTACGGACGACACCCTCGGTACATGTGCGCCTGTTGTATGTACGCACCCGCTACGCCCGCGTGGTGTTGTGTTGGATTTCGTGATCGAAAGGATATTTTCAGTGGTGAATGAGTTCGGCCTATTCGATTTCACACTCGGCTAGCTAAGTAAGTACGATTTTGATGTTGGTATATTATTACGAGACTAAAGAGGTAAGGGACTTATTTTTTGTCGAGGACAAAAACATCATAAGTTAAGCAAGTTTTATTACCTCTACGTAAGCCCTACGAGATTTCGTAGCCGGCTACGCGTTTATCACGTAGCGGAGCTTCCCCTGTGTTTTCATAGTATTAATATCCGAGTACCTCCTATCGGCGTTTTTTCATATTGTAATTTTCTCATACTGGTCGAAATTTACGACGGCATAAATATAATAAGTTATATATAATGTTTAAGCGCTGATGGCTTTATTATGAGAGCATTGGGGGCGGCATTCGAGCAATTTTTTATAACGAAATCAAACGTAGATTAGTGGCGTGGCTAATGCTTTAGGATGTCCTTTGGAAGTGCATTTGCTTGTAACATTCATTATTTAGTGTGCACTTATTTTGGAAGTATTTATTTCCAGATTACGGTACCAGGTTTACAGCGAAGCTGGAGTGAAAAAATGCTTTTTAGCTTCTTTTATTAGCGCGGTATTATTTTACGATATGTTCAGCCAAAAAGTAATCTGTATTCATGATAAATGATTTTATAGGCCTTGAAATCGTAAAAAACACATTCAATGTATGTATGCTTTATATTTACGTACCCAGCAGATGCTCCGCACAAATTTTATAAAGCAACATTATAAAACACGTAATATTTTGGAGATCTACAGCACAAGGACTCATAACCTATGCATATTTTATACATTTGCTAATTAGTATGAGTCCAAAATATGAATAGATCAACTCATTAGTGAGCGAATGGGGAAAACTATGAGCTATTCCATACCAAAGTTACCACCTGCGTTATAAAATTGTAACAGCTGATTTTTTTAACACGATTTAAGTTTTCCAAAATTTTACAGCTTCTTTTTGCGTAATTAATAAGTATGCTATGCTATGTTATGCTATGTAATGTTATAAAATTCGGGGGTACTGTTACAACCCCTTTCACACGGTGACAGTGCTGGGCAAAGCTGCAACAGTCAGCATGAGAACGTCTTCCAATTTCATGAGCCGTGTGACCGTTGGTCTACGTGTATGACGTCAATGCGAACGCTGCCCAGAACTTTCAGCCGGTTGCTGGTCAGACCGGTTTTGCTAGTCCCAGAGGACGCATCGCGCGCATATTGTATCTCTATTATTTCCAATAAATATTTTCGTGTATTAAAAATTTGTTTTTTAAAAACCAACTCGCGAACCCACTCGTAATAGTGGTGTCAGAAGTGGGATCCTGGCAAATTACCGCATCTGTAAGCCCAGGATCATCACCACCGCGTCAAAAACTGCAAAACAGTGCGTATGTGAAAACCAGTGCGTGCCGAAAACTTGTGTCTCCGGGGTGAACTCTGTATCAATTCCCACCTCGTCAAACTCTTCGCCGAATCTACTATCCCTGCATCTTCTACATCGTCATCCACCGAGGCCACTAAGAGCTCGGTTGGTCGTCTCCGTGTCGAGTCCCACATCTGCTAGCGCCGCCAAGAGCGCCAGCAACTACAAGTGCCACCGCCGTCTTCAAGGTCGCCATCAGTGCGACCACTCGCCGTCATCTCCAAATTTACCTGTCGCCATCTCCAGTCTACCTGCTGCCACTCCAGTTCGCCTGTCTTCAAGCTACCCGCTGAGCTGTGTCTGCCGGCTCCTCCGCATCGTGTTTGGGGCATGCTGATGAAGATAAGTGTCGTGGTCGCGGTCTTGTGAGTAAAACATTCTATTCACTTACTCGCTTTAAAAGGTGACAGGTTAGAGACTCATACCCTATTTCAAAATGACGTCCCCGGCTGACACTTTCGAAACGAAAACCTTGTTGTTAACAGAGCCATATCCTATCCAGGTACTTTGCAATTTCATTAGTCCTTATAAAGGAGAAAGAGATACGCTGACCGCTTTCCTGACAAATTGCCAAAATGCGTTAGACCTAGCGTCGGCCAGTCAAAAAGAGCTTTTACTCAAATTTATTATCGCAAAGCTCGAAGGTAAAGCTCAAATTGCTTGCGCGAATAAAGTATTCGACAAGTTCGAGGATTTGAAGGCCTTTCTTAAACAAAACTTCGGGGAAATTAAACACTATAATCATCTGCTCCTCGACCTTCAGAGCTGTAAACAACAGTCAAGCGAATCAGTTGCGCAGTTTGCTTTGCGAATTGAAACCTGCCTCACGGCCTTACAGTCCGAAATTCACAACTCTTATAGTCTCAAAAAAGAGCTAGCGGGTCGCATCGCTATGACCGAGGACCTCGCGTTATTTACGTTTACACTCGGGTTGAATCCCCGACTTAGCACTATAGTGCGCTGCCGTGAGCCCCGAAATCTTAACGCAGCGATTAACGTTGCCCTCCAAGAGGAGAAAATCCAAAATCTTTACCAAACCACAACAAAACCTAAGGTCACCTGCAAAATTTGCAACAAACACGGACATACAGAGTCCGACTGCTTCCATAAAAGGAAACCTGCATCGTCTGCTAATTCTTACTCACAGTCACAATCATTTTCTCAAGGTTCAAAGATAAATAACACCCCGACATGCTCGTATTGCAAAAACAAAGGTCATGTTATCTCAGAGTGTCGTAAACGACAATATAATAATAGCAACAAGAACAAACACTTTGAGCAAAGCAAGCATGTCGAAGAAACTGCTGACGAATGTGAAGAGCAACTTTGCGAAGATTGCCTCCCACATGAGTCAGACGAATCTTTAAACTAAATCGTCAGGTGCCGAATTCGTGCCGTCGGCAGCCTGAAGTTTCAGGCACGAAGCTCCAGCCCCATGCCAAATTATCGCTGAATCCTAAACCGGGCTGTAGCTTTGGTCCTTCTATATCTTTACCAAATCGTGAGGCGGAACAACAATCCATTTCTATATCTGCCAAATCCTCTCTGAATCTTAAAAACGTGGATTGTAATTCCGACCTTCACAAGAAAAGTTCTAAATCTAAATCAGAGGGACTACTAGAGTTTTCCAAATGCTCCTCTGACTCAAGTAACCTCCTGGAAAATACTAAATCATTACTAAATCCTAAAACTGAAGGTCAGCCTGAATTTTCTATGTCCTTTTTCGATTCAAGCTGCCTTCCTGAAAACACTCTGAATCAAGGCCATAACGAGCCAAATAATAATTCCGAGATATTCGATGAAATTCTCACAAAATTCAATGATAATTCAGACTCTAACGTCTATGACGTCACATCCTCAAAAAGTTCAAAGCTTCCTTTTATCGAGGTTAAAACCTCTCATACGGACAAGCCAATCCGTCTCTTAGTAGACACCGGAAGTTCAATTTGCCTCATAAAAAAATCGTCTCTCTCAGAACTTCCGGCATTAGAAAATGACATTATAAAATTCAAAGGCATTAACGACGTGGGCTCTCACTCTGAAACATTGGGAAAACTGTCACTTTCATTAGTACTAAACGAAAAATCCCAATTTCCATACTATTTTCACGTCGTTGACAACGTCAACCTTGACTACGACGGTATACTGGGAAACAATTTTCTGAACGCGTATAGAGCGTCTATCAAATATACTGACTCACTCCTCGTCATGCTAGACGACCCAGCCCAGTGTTTTCAGCTGAAATCGCGTCTGCCTAATTACGTCATCCCTCCTCGGAGCGAGATGTTTATCGAATGTCACGTCACCAACCCGAAAGTCGAAGAAGGGTTGATTCTTGAAAATACCTTCAATCGATACCCCAATGTGTATTTTTCAAAATGCCTCGTTCGTGTTCAACCTAATCAAAAGGTCACTGTATCGGTGTTAAACACATCTCATAAAAATGTCAAGCTAGATAACGTCCAATTCACATTAGAACCTATTTCCTATATCTTAGAAAATGACGTCACCGACTCCGCTCAAAACGATAACGAAGTCTCCTATTTCACTACCAGTAGTTCAAGTCGCAACACTCGGGTGCAAAATGCATTAAGGTGCGAGCACATGAATCACGAAGAAGAAGTCGTGTTACGTGACTTATGCACCGAGTTCAATGACATCTTCCATCTCGACGGAGATCTCTTAACTACTACGAAAACCATTCAGCATAAAATTCAAACGACCTCACAAAATCCGGTTCACGCAAAAACATACCGTTTCCCCGAATTTCATAAGAATGAGGTCGCGAAACAAGTTAAATCTATGCTAGATCAAGACATTATTCGTCCTTCTATGTCTCCATGGTCAGCCCCTATATGGGTTGTGCCCAAAAAGGAAGATGCATCAGGTACAAAAAAATGGCGCATAGTTGTTGATTATAGGAAGCTTAACGAAATTACTGTAGGTGACGCCTACCCCATCCCAAATATTACTGATATCCTTGACCAGCTAGGTCACAGTAAATATTTCACAACGCTCGACCTTGCGTCGTCCTTTCATCAAATCGAAATGTCAAAAGATGATGCTCCTAAAACAGCCTTTAGTGTGCCTGGTACCTTAGCCGGCCACTACGAGTTCACTAGAATGCCTTTCGGGTTGCGAAATGCTCCGTCCACATTTCAACGACTTATGAACGTCGTACTCACTGGCTTACAAGGTATTCATTGCTTTACATACATGGATGACGTAGTCATATTTGGCCACAATCTAAAAGATCATATCCACCGACTACGCCTTGTATTCTCAAAGCTACGCGAGCACAATCTTAAACTCCAACCCGATAAGAGCGAATTTCTCCGTAAGGAAGTCCAGTACTTAGGACATATTATCTCCGAGCACGGAGTGAAACCGGATCCCAAAAAGGTTAAATGCGTCACCGAATTTCCAGTTCCTAAGTCCCCAAAAGAAATTAAGTCTTTTCTAGGCCTTGTGGGCTACTACCGTCGGTTCATAGACCATTTTTCCCACATAACCAAGCCTCTCACGAGCCTTTTGAAAAAGGACGCCACATTCCTATGGTCAACGGCGCAGCAAACAGCCTTCGATACTCTAAAAGAGAAAATTACAACAGCGCCTATCCTACAATATCCTGATTTTACTAAACCCTTTATACTGACTACTGATGCATCCAATTTCGCTGTCTCTGCCATCTTATCTCAAGGTGAAGTCGGAAAAGACTTGCCAATCGCTTACGCTTCAAGAACGCTGAATAAAGCCGAGGGTAATTACTCTGTAACCGAAAAAGAATTCCTTGCCGTCGTATTCGGTACCAAGGTCTTTAGGCCCTATCTTTTCGGCTACCATTTCAAAATCATCACGGACCACAAACCACTATTGTGGATCCTCACAGGCAGTGGCACCGACCACAGTTCCAAACTCGTACGCTGGCGGCTCAAACTCGCCGATTTCGACTACACTCCTGAATATAAAAAAGGTCGCATGAACTGCAATGCTGACGCATTATCGCGAATCCCAGTCATGCCCGTTGACCTTTCTCCAAGCCCTAGCGCCGTCGACACGTATGAACGATATCTACAGACGAGCCGCCAATCCTCTGTATCATATGACACAGTCTTACAAGAGCATAATGACTCCTTGCTAAAAACAAAGTGTAAACTGGTTGTTTACCCGACCGCGATCGATTTAGATCCGTCAATCCCATACTGTTCGGACATAATAGAAATGTCAAACAGTGACCCCGACATTCGCTGTATCGAACGCGAGCTACTGAGTAGCTTCACAACATCGAACGCAAACCACATGTATACACACCTATTTCTACGCGTTCATCATTATGACGAGTATAGCTACAAGGACATTTTCGATGTCCTTCGTAACTATCGAGACATGATCATCGTATGGTATCAGGAAGAAAAAGAAATTGCTATCTCTGACTTTAAAGATCCTTTTAATAAAATCTCCTACACCAAGTTATATAATATGCTAGCCTTTCTATTTCATAATACCGGGATCAAAGTTAATATCTACAAAAACAGCATCATATTTCCTACACCCTCAGAGGTGAAGCGAATCTTAAAAGAAAACCATGACTCACCCTCTGCGGGTCATCCCGGTATCTCTCGTATGTACGACAGGATAAAGTCTATGTATTGGTGGAAGAATATGCGCCAAGACATCGAAGCTTATACTAAAAGCTGCAGATCATGCCAAATTAACAAGCCGCTTCGCCAAACGAACCGAGCTCCTATGATTATTACCTCTACTGCCACTAGGCCAAATGAAAAAGTATTCCTCGACCTTGTAGGTCCCCTTCCAGAAACCTCTGAATACAAATACAAATTCATATTAACCTTACAGGACGATCTTACGAAATATTCTCAGGCCTATCCTATGGTCACCTGTTCCGCCGAAGAAACGGCTAAACGCCTCGTCCACTATATATCCCACATGGGCATCCCTAAATTAATCGTCTCCGACCAAGGCACAAATTTCTGCTCGGATGTTTTCAAGCAGCTAGAACAGCTGTTCGGTATCAAACATTTATTCGCATCCCCGTACCATCCGCAAACATGCGGCGCCCTTGAAAGGAGCCACTCCACCCTAAAGGAATACTTGAAGTCCTACGTGGATGAAAATAGAGAGTGGGACCTGTACCTTAATACAGCCATGATAGCCTATAATTCCAACGTCCATTCAACCACGGGGTTTTCGCCTCTTGAACTCCTTTTCGGGTATAAACCCTATATTCCCCAGAGTATCGACTCTATTGATAATAACACCTATGGTGACTACGTCAGAGCTCTCAACTATAGACTCTATTACAGTCGTCAAAAGGCTCGAGATAATATTGAAGCCTCTAAAGAAAAGTCTAAGAAACATTATGACTCACACTCAAGGCCCGTGACCTATAAGATAGGTGATATGGTATATTTACGATGCCACCACAAACAAAATAAAGCCTTATCACCGGTGTGGAAAGGCCCATTTAAGATTGTCAAGATAAACGGCAATCACACCGCCACGCTGCTTATTAACCGAAAGCATATTCGTCATCATTATGATCAATTGAAACTAGATACCTCACCGTCTCCAAATTAGATTATATTTCCATTTCAAGGCAGTCACAGGACTATGCCAAGGCCGCTTTGTTACGCAAATCCACGGGAGCCCTGGGTTATACTTCGATGAACTCCGGCCTCTCAAGTTCTCGAACGATGTCTGGAACATAGTCACATATGTCGATATAAGTCACATTCAACCTCATATAGATAAAATTGATTTTACCTTCGAAAAAGTCGTTATATTCTGCAATACTTACCCTCCTTCTAAAATGCAAGTCGACTGTAAAAACAGCGTTGTATCTCTCAAAAACCAACATACTAATAATGTTAAAAAGTTCTCTTCAATTTCATACCTTATCCAAGGTCAGCAAACCAAACGTTCAAAACGCGGCCTTATCAATGCAGGCGGCTCCCTACTAAAAATGTTCTTCGGAACACTCGATTCTGATGACGCCGCCAAATTCACCGACGCAATCAACGTAGTACAGTCAGACGAAACAAAACTGACACATTTACTGAGAGACAACATTCACGTAATCAAGTCAACTATCTCAACCTTCAATAATACTATGTCCAAGGTCAATGAGAACGAAGCACACCTTAATCATAACTTAGCCGTAATCGAGGAGTCCCTTCAAGCACTCTCCGTTACTACTGATAAGCTCGATTTAACGATTAAACTCAACTCATTATTGACTTCTCTTCAAAGTATCATTATAGCCCTTTCGTTTGATATAGATGATTTAAATAACGCTATCCTGTTTAGTAAAATGAATATTTTATACCCCACTGTACTTAGCCCTTATCAGCTGTATATGGAACTCGAGAAAAATAAGAATAGCCTACCTAAGCATTCGGAACTACCTGCTCCCTTATCTCTCCAAAATATACATGAGATAATAGATATGTCTAGTTTAGTTAGTTACTACAATTATAATAGGTTAGTTTTAGTTCTTAGGATTCCGCTCGTCCTGCCACAGACATACAGTCTGTTTCGTGTAATCCCGGTCCCTGTGCCGTATGACGTCTCGAAACCTGATACATTCGCGCTTGTCGCACCGAACAAACCGTATCTCGCCATAACACCTGATAGAATGTTTTACTCACTAATCGACAACATTGAGCATTGCAAGTTAGTGGGTAATCAGTGTTACGTGTGCAAGCCCGACAGTGTATTTTCGGCAATCGCAAATCCCACGTGTGAAACTATTTTATTAAGTGAATTAGTTACTAAGTTACCCCCTAGTTGTGAAACCAAACTGTTACACGGTTCAGTAGATTTATTTCATAAGATTAGTAATAACAGATGGATTTTTGTACAGTCCAACCCTGGAAAGTGTCATATCAACTGCGAAGGTGAACCAGGCAACCACGATGAAATAATATTTGGTACAGGCATTTTGACCTTGCCAAAACAATGTAAAGCTTTCTTTAAAATGTTACAGTTTATTCCTAGCGACAGTTTAGTCAGCAATATTACTACATATATGTCTAACTTCAATCTTATAGATGATGACTGTTGTGAGAGGACTAGAGTTAACAAAACTTTAGAACACTTACCGCTCTTAAAGCTGTCTAATGTAAATAATCTAAATTCCTTGTTACATGCCAGTGTTCATCTCAAGGATTTCGAAGAAGAGCTTAATAAGCTCGAGAACCCCTCTCATCTACAGAAATACAGCACTCATTATCTATCGGTTACGTATGTACTTACCGTGTTAGTGTTTACATACATGCTCTTCAAGTCAAAGAAATTATGTTCCAAAAAAACTTCTAGTTATTGTGTACAAATGTATAATCAGTGTCACAACAGAAAGTCCACTACTTCAAGACAATCTATAACATTGGAATCCCCTCAAACAGAATCTGTCTCTCCTCAAGAGGATGATTGTCCCAGACCTTTACCAGTGCCCCTAAGGCGAAATATAGTTACGTTAGCCTAGGTAGATAAGTATATTCAACCCTTAACCTTTGTAAGCCGACAGGGACAAGCAAAAGTTTCAAATTTCTCATCACCTCATTCGTGATGCTCAATTTTAACCGGGGGGCTGTTACAACCCCTTTCACACGGTGACAGTGCTGGGCAAAGCTGCAACAGTCAGCATGAGAACGTCTTCCAATTTCATGAGCCGTGTGACCGTTGGTCTACGTGTATGACGTCAATGCGAACGCTGCCCAGAACTTTCAGCCGGTTGCTGGTCAGACCGGTTTTGCTAGTCCCAGAGGACGCATCGCGCGCATATTGTATCTCTATTATTTCCAATAAATATTTTCGTGTATTAAAAATTTGTTTTTTAAAAACCAACTCGCGAACCCACTCGTAATAGTACCCAATAAGTATGCTATGCTATGTTATGCTATGTAATGTTATAAAATTCGCACTTCCATGAATTTAAAAAATAATAATTAGAAAAAAGATACGAAATGTGAGGATACTTAGATATGTAAGCCTTCTAATGTACTTTGTTTTGTGATGTATAAAACAAAGAGTTTTAATCTATTCCAAAAAGGAACAATTTTGAAGTTCTTTGAAATGACAAACTTTTACCAACATGTTTGTAAATGGGGAGTTTATTACACTCAGTTTACTTTGAAAAAAAAAAGTGTTTATACATATTATATAGACATACTCTCACACAGAAACGCAGGCTTACTCGCAACATACGTAGAGAGATTCACATACACCAAACACCTCCATTAGCGCATATTATGTTGAAACTAGTAATAATCCTGTAAACTCCTGCTATTAACGTAATTATAAGAAATCATTTTGTAATATTTTTTTTGGTTATGCAATAATGTCTCTATCTATCTATTCAACTTTAGTATTGTATTGTTCTTTATTTACATATTTCTAAGCCGTGCGTGCATGCAACGACTAATGAACGTTGAGGAAACGAAAGTGATCTGTCAGGATCGTGGCAAGTGGCAGACCCTGGTCTCTGGGATGCAGGCGTGAGTTTTTTATGTATTTATATATCTTTTCTATTGAATGTTGAAGAGCACTGAAGCATGAGATCCAAGTCTAGGACCTTCCTTCGGGCACAAAGTCTTTTTATGCTGTTTTACCCAAAATATTGAATAGGTACCTTCTAAAATTGTACATTATTATCTACAATTTTACTCCAAAAATGTTTGCAAATAATGAATTAACTGTTTGCAAAATTTTTTGGTTTAAATAAAGATAATATTAATTAAAATTAACATCCACGGTAAATGATTAGCAGAGCAGCGACCCGATGACAAGACTAAAATCGACGGAAAGCATAGACCAAATTGGGAGGTGTACGGGAGAGTCTGTTTGTTTGACTGTTCGCACAGTAGTTTGTTAATGTTATGTTGTTGGAGTTGACAAAGGAAGAAAAACTAATCTGAGGTTATTTTCACTAGATTTATTCCACAATAATGTTACAATGTTATGTTGTCAGAGGACAATAGTCAGTTCGTGTGTTGTGGGTAGAAAACTTACATAGGTAGCATTTTCATGCAGGTGTTTACACACTAATACTAGTGTACATAATGTTACAGCAAGGGATGGAGGCAGTTGACGTAACAAGAAAGAAGAGTATACCCAGTTGTGGTCACTATTCGTGGGCTATAAAGTTAGGATATAAATTAAATGTAAACTATAATTCCATCGAGGCATGATTTTTTTTTTAGAATAACTTCCATCTCTATAGATCATGACGATTGTCTGAAGATAATCTGAAGGAATCTTTTATGGAATTGCATACACATAATCACTTGTTCTGGACACTCTAAGATGTCGTAACCAGACAATGACACTACAAACATGGAAAAGCATCCAGACGTAGGCCAATTGTACAAATAAAAGTACGCTGAGCCCCAGCAGAAATCGAAAACATCGTGAGGAAACCTGGGTGTCTGAGCTATTCACATACCTCAGGGCTTGAAATCGCCAATCCGCGGTGGGCACGCGTGGTGATTAAGCCCATACTCTCTCCCTGAGAGAAGGCCTGTGCCCTACAGTAGGACGTATATAGGCTGCTTATGTTATGTTACGAGGTCAGATCTATAATACTTCTTTAAAAGTATAAATGTCCAACAAAATATAACATAATTCAATTTCTGATGTAACCAAAATCACTCTGATGCTCTGATATGTGGAATAAACTGATTTATGTAGAAGGACTTTCCAACTTTTTAAACCCTGGCCGCGAAGCATGCCTGAGTCAGCGTACCCTCGTTCCTCACTGTCTGAATCAGACGCTACGCCCGACCCTTAATGGAATAGCCCTTGAACCCTTTGGCGATGAAAAAAAATACCCTCTGACTGTCATTGGTTAAATTGAGATGGTACTGGGTATCGGATTCGTATCGCCCTCGGGATGTTCAAACTATTGTTGTTGGAAAATGGGCTTATTACGTTGGTAATTTTTATTAATAAAGATTTGCTTGTAAAAGTCCTTTGCTAATCTTATCACTGTTGTGTATGGAAAATAACCAGGTATATTGATAGCTTAATCTACCGATTAACTTCGCAATTGAGTGCTATTACCTACCAAAGCAATATTCAATTACAGAGTAATTTAATCATTTCACGATTCAATATCGGAATACCAATTAATGCTCCTTAAAACGTCGGTCCTGTTTACGGAGCCGTAAGCGTCTTAACACGTGATTTGTCGGAGCCTTGCCTTGATAACTTAGACTGATATTTCTAACAATCGTATCCATGGTTTCACTAAGTCCTTAAGCTATATTGTATGTCTAGCTATATTGTACGTTAATTTATGTTGTTTAACACCTGAGATTAGATTAAAACTCTTTATTGTATACTCCAGAAAAAAATACAATAAACGCCTTACATATCTAGATTATTCCGTGTACAATTGGCGGTCTCATCGCTAAAAGCGATCTTTTGCGGACAAAATTGATATTTTATTCTGTTACTCGGTGATGAGGTACGCTGCTAGGGTATTTACATAGTAAACACACCCACTTAGAAGACACGAAGTCCTTCCTCACATCTCACAACTAATCCTAAGCCAGATTTTTTGGACAATTTAGTTACAGTGTAATAGCAAAAGTCATGAATTTCAGTAAGAGGTAAAAATAGTAGCAAATTCTACCATAAAATATGCTTAACCAAAGTTCTAAAGAGTCTTCATTTTAATTACAAGTGTAATTTTGCAAACTCTTTCTACAGCCACCAACGTTGAAGTGCATAGAGTATTTTCCCAGCGGTACCAACACCGTCTGGAAGTTCCACTTGACTCTACTATCGTAAGTCATTGTCGGGTGCAAGCGCGGAACATGACTATGAGACGAGGGCAATTAGCTCCAGTCGGACCCAGACGTTATTTGTGCCAAGAGCTTTTGTCATTGTAAATATGTGGTAGGTATTGGTTAGGAGCTTGAGAGGAACTTTTTAATTAAGCACACTTCGTAGCTGAATATGTCTTGCTTATTTTACAAAACAATAATTAGAAGTAAGTTTCGCAACGGGCACTGACAACAAACTGTGTGAGAGTTTATCTTCCTTGTGACACATAAAACTTTGGTAGGTTACACATTCTACAAAATGCCTAAGTTAAATTGCTTTTCAGCAACTTATTGTTGATTGTAGAGACGCGACGATAGCATGTACAAGGTATGTTATTCCCACAAACAATATTGAGCATGACAAATAACATAATACGTACGACAGACGTGTGAAAAATGAATGCAAAGTTCTGCAGAACATTATTCCCTGCCGACCGACCCTCGAGAGTGCGCTCGTTAAATGTCGGACAAAAAACACACGCTATTGTTCATTACAATGCAAAACAATAAATTAGATCCGCCGTTTCTTAAATAAAATAGCTGCTGAATAAAAGTGAGGCCGTTTAAATAGGCGGCGTCAGGCGTCACGTTTCAAGATGGCGGCGCGTTGCCAGCCACTTTGGGGGGAAACGTGACGGAAGATTTACATCCCAAATCAAAACCGAACGCCATAGGGGAAAACATCGCGTTGGAAATGCTGAATACTCTAGTATCTAGGAGTCAACCCGTGCTTCATGAATAAGAAACCAGATACGTTAAGACAAAGAACTCGGTGTAAGTAGGTCCTTGTGTACGTACCTACTGCGGAACAAAACTCTTCAGCGTTACCCACTGGGGGAGCATGGAAAGTTCTCTGCATGACTTTAATCTCTGTTATACATATTTTCCGAGAAGAGAACCTCGTAGCGTATGACTGAGATACCAGAGGGAAATCCATCAAGTATAGGGTGCATCGAGGCAGCTAGCTCTGCCCGATGTCTTGTTTCATCTGCTAGTTAAACTTCTCCGCACTTAACCTCGTAGTTGGCACTTCAGACTCCTGAGTTTCCCAACGATATTTCTCTTTATAATTAGCTGCTACAAATTAACAAATATCCGTAACTTGGAAAACAAAATTATTGGTACATTCGGTCCGGGATTCAAACACATGACCTCGCGCATGTGAGGCGCTAACTTTTTTGTTTTGGGTGTCAGTTGTAAAGCTAACTTCTTGGCATGACATCTATAGGTACCAGATATAGCGTTATCTTTCCTTATAATACCGGAGTATTTGGTCTGAAACCGACTTGATACAGCTTGCGCCGAGCTGTGTTAATGTTAATAGTATTCGGTTTGTAGCAACGATCTACAAAATGTGAACAATATCCAAGCTATCTTAAAGCATTTGTAACGTTAATTATGCAAGCCGAGATACTGGGCTAGATGGGGCGTTGGAATTACTGAATTATGTGCGAATTTTTGGACAAAAGCATACACACGCGACACTTTATGGCAAAATTAGGTTACGGTTAATTAGATCAAGCTAATTTTAGATTAGGAAGTTACTTACACAACGTAAAATTTTAATGTCAGTTTAGTTTTATGCGCTCAAAGACTGATGTTACGTGTGGCATCCCATCTCGCTCGCACATTCCAAAACTTTTAATCTTTAAGTATGGATATCTTATTTTTATAACACTACTATGGACATGTAGCCTCTCAGGCTCCGATATAAGAATGGAATAGCAATTCGCTTTTGCTTGAAAATTGTGACTAGATCAATTAAAAGGATACTAAAAATAAAACTGCAAAAGTACGTAATTAAGAAAACCAGCCAAGTGCAAGTCGGATTTGCGCACCGAGGGTTCCGTACTCGCACTTGGCCTTTTTTATTATTTGTCGTTAGAATATAATATAATAAGTCCCACGACCACGCCAAGTTTGATGCCTGTATGTATTACCGTTTTTACGATAGAGCACAAACCATAAAATGAGCTTTTCCCGAACTTCAGACTATTTTTTTATGTTTTAATTACAAATGTATAGTTTTCACATTTTTCCCTGTACTGGTTGTTTATAAGACGATATTGCTTGCCAAATTTCATAGTTCTAGGTCAAAAGAAAGTACGGGTATATACATACCTAGCTTTTTATTTTGAAAATTTAATACTAGAACTAGCTGACTAGGGAAACGTTGCTTTGCCAAAATAAATAACCTACGACTTATTCTCAGACCTACCAAATTTACACAAAAAATTAAAAAAAATGAGGAGTTCGATAACAAACACTGTAACAGACACTGGATCTGGATATATTCTGGATCCTTGCCTGGTTACCATAGATTGGGACCAGGTCAAGTGATTCTATTGTGTAGAAGTTATTACTATTACTATTATAATATAAATAGTTTTGGAAACAATTTTTCTTTATCAAAATTTAAGTAGGTATGGGAAAACAAAAATGTGAAATAAATGTCCGTGATCCAAATGAGTCACGACCAAGAACCTAGATCACGGATCTGGGACTAGATAGGATCTATACCAAGAACGCTCGTTTTTGGCGTTAATGGGTTGTTTGCCTTAGGTTCACGGCCACGGGTCCTACAAATCACTATTAACATGATAAAGAGATTGCTCTGACACCTTTTGCAAAAACGATCTGTAAAAAAGATATCAAGATTTTTTTCCATTGATTGCGCTAGTGTTACTGCGTACTATACTACTCACAATCGTTCCAGCAGCTCCTATATTATGCGTACCAAATCCTGAGCGATTCCAATCGTCAAGGGTTGGACCACATCTGGCAGCACGGAATCGCCTTTTTCCGTCGCCCTTTCTCTTTCTGTCGCTTAGAACTGCCATTTGCTAGACCGAGACAGAAAGCATAATGCAATAGCATGCGGTGGAATCCTCGAGGCGATCGGCATCACGGACAAAATGCAGTGGTCGGCAGGGAGACTCCGGAACGCTGAAGCGCGCAATAGCATGCTAACGCATCCTTTCACCGCCGATCACTTGCTATCGCATGCTGTCTCACTCTATCGTACAATGGCTAATTCATTAAAATCATTTAAAGTCATTCCATAATAATCTACGAAACTATCTGGATATGTTACTAAATCCGGAAAATGCGTAACATATTGTCCATGAACCGCTCTCTGCTTCCAAAAAGGATGAACCCAATATCTCCGTTTTATTTTGCGAATGCGTTTCTTTTTATTATTTTGATTTTGCATTTATTGCAAAATACACGCTAGAATCACTGCTCTCTCTTCCGTGGTCCTATCCATCTCGCGCTTGAAACTAAACTGATCATGAAAGAACGCGGCAGTTTGCCACCCATGCTGCAGCATGCTGACGCGTCCGATCGCCTTTTTTGTCTGCGGAATGCGACAGCGCGCGTTCGCATGCGGCAGCATACTGCAGCACGTGGTAGCACAGGCGGAACAAATGCGATTCCGTGCTGCCAGATGTGGTCCAACCCTAAATGTCAAATAAAGCCGGGTTTTGACGGTCTTAGTGCGCTCGGACCGTGTGCGTACAGTTTTAGTTGAATATGACGACGCACTCGGTCCGAGCGCACTGACCGTCGTCAGAAACATAATCAGCCTATATGCGTCCCACTGTAGGGCACAGGCCTTCTCTCAAGGAGAGAGTATGGGCTTAATCACCACGTGTGCCCACCGCGGATTGGCGATTTCAAGCGCTGAGGTATGTGAATAGATCAGACACTCAGCTCAGGTTTCCTCACGATGTTTTCCTTCACCGTTAGCGTGTGGTATTGCTACTATAACTTCACAATGTACATAACTTAGAAAACCAAGTCATAGGTACATGCCCGCACTTGGGATTGAACCTAGGTCTCTCGCTTCCGAGTCCGATGTTCTACCCACTAGGCTACCAACGCTCTGACCGTTGACCGTCGTCATAACCAACTAAAACTGTACGCAAACGGTCCGAGCGTACTAAAACCGTCGAAAACCGGATTTAGTTTGGAATTTGACAGTTAGACGATTAGAATCGCTTAGGACTTAGCTCAGATCAACGTAGAGACGATGATACTTAAAGTTTCTCGACAAGCCTACTCCTTCTAAAAATCTGTCGCAGGCAATACCACCTGTCGCACATTATCTAGTGTAGGTAGAAGTTGCCACTGGACGCTGTACAAGGCGTAATAAATTCCCACGTCTATCCAAAAATGGATAGACGTGGGGATTTATTTGGAGATTATTTAACTCATCAATACGGACAAATTTTTGACGACGACTTCGAAAAAATAATCTGCTGTTCCATACCAAAGTCATAATCCACGGCAAAAATATATGTAATAACTGATATTGTTTCGCGGTTTCAAGTTTTAACAGTAAAAGTTGGTCGTGTAGACTAATAAAAGCCTCCCATTTTTCGATGGGGTTACATATAATCATATTTATCGGTCTCAGTGTTTATTATCTTATAATACATTTATATCCGTCAATATATTTAACAAATCTAATAAATGTTTACTGCCATAAAAATTAGATACGAGTAAAGTAGGTATAAAGGAATGGAACGGAGCAAATTTTTTGCTTGTCAGCCATTGAGCGGAAATGGTCCCGCAATTTGTTAGCCGGGCATTCTCAACGCCTTGTAAGCTCTAGAAAAAACGCAGTCGACATCACATCAACCTTTTTAATATACGTTCTACTCAGTTACGTTTACGGGCGACTTTGTAACTTATAACATGTTAATTCATTTGTCTGAGTGTAAACAAAAAAACAAAATTAAATACCAAAGTTAAGAAATTGATGATAAGGGTTGACATTTTCAATGAATAATGATCTAAGACGAACAAATGACAAGATTGTTTGATAGACATTATCGCTTCCGTATTTAAATGATTTTATCGACAGTTTGTTTAGGTACACAAGCACCAAAACGAATGATATGAAATATAAAAGGTTTAAACACTGTTGATATTTGTTATTTGAGCGTAGTATTTTTAGGGTTAAATTATTTAATCACATGTAATAATTAACTTGTCGGCGCTAGTCTTATGGCGACAAATGGCAAAGCGATAAATTGTAATTAACGCTAGTTATAGTATCTGAACAGAAAATAATTCACTGTCTATGTCTACATTTCAAAGCATGTATTAGAATCATGCATGTATTTAATGTATGTGGTTCTCTCTCCATGATACAATAACATGCGAGTCGCGCACGTTGCGGTATAACAAAAAAAACCCTTTTCGTCTTTACTACCGTAAGACCATTGAAAGCTTGCTGGAGCCGATTTATGTAGCCAATATTCCTCCCACTGCAGGTCACATGGCTTGTCTCAGAGAGATAGTATGGGCTTAATTACCACGCGTGCCCACCGCGGATTGGCAATTTCAAGCACTGAGGTATGTGAACACCTCAGATAATCAGGTTTTCTCGTAGATGTTAAAAATAAATAATTTCAATCTTTCCAAAAATGTCATCCTACATATCAATTTCAAGGAAATATAGCCAGCTTATGCTTCATTATTTGTTCGTCCTACTGGCTGTGGAAACGATGGGAGTATGGGGGGATGAGGGAAGAGTTTTCGTAAGGGAAATCGGTCGGCGCTTGAGAAGTCGTGGGTATGACCATCGTTCCGGGGCATACCTGATGCAGAGGATTTCCCTGGCGGTGCAGCGGGGGAACGCTGCTAGCGTCATGGGAACTTTTGGATCAGGCGTGTCCCGGGGCGGTATATTTAATTAGTTTAATTTAATATTTAGTTTACTCCTTAGTTACAAAATGTATGTGTGTAATATTTAGTTAAGTTATTAAAATGTAACAACCCTAAAACTTGTGGAATGCAATAAACATTTCATCCTAAGTGTCAATCCAAAATATCGTATCCGTGCGCCGAATTTCACCGTAATGTATTCAAACGTTTTTGCATGAACGAGTGACAAATATCCTAACTTTTAGTTTGGGTCGGATTGTTAGTGGAATGAAATGGAATTGGATAGTACCTACCTATTGAAACTAGTACTCAATAGTTGTACAAAAAAATGTTTTATTAGTTTCAATAGTTACAAACTTTTGTATTCAGGTAGGTAATTCAAATGCGATATGCCAAGCCGACGGCAATGTTTCGTTTGGCCGATGTTCCTTGTCCCACGGCGCCGCCACCGCAGTTGGATTTAACTCGGCTCGCTGGACATGACCAACCCGATTTGACAGGGGACCTGCCTCGGCCAAGAAATGTCAGCTCCGACGCGCGAACCGCTCCAATATTCCCGCAAGTTTCGTGCCATTTAACTGACTTACCGACAAGCATAAACTTGTTCAGAATTTAAATTGCCATACTTTTCATTTCCTATTTTGTATGCGAGCGTAATGTCACGCAAACAAACTTTATTTGAATAATGCAGTGTCGTTATGCTAAGGGGACTCGGAAAGTCTGACTGTAAATTATCCCTTGCGTGGAGCACAGGCGTTCTGTGTTACTAGTAGGTAGTATAGTCAACAGCATCTCGATCTTTACGTTTTTGCTGCAAATCACTTTAACTTATCACTGAGTACGTAGATTGCACATATGTAAAGGCCGACGTGCTATCGACTGTACCTAATAACCATTGCAGATAGAGGTCACAGACACACAGACAGAGGTCTTTTATTACTAGCGTCTAATGCGAAGGCAATATTTGAATTGACAATTAAATACTAAGTACCTAAGTGAAATTCTCAATTAAGAACCCAAAAGACTTCAGTACTTGAGAACCCACTCAATAAACCTATGTGAAAATGTTACGATTTCGAGGTGGATTTCGAAAATTGTGACGTTGCAAATTGGTTCGTGCTATTCCGTTACAATATCACTAAACATTAATGCTCAACACTTAAGAGTTGATGTCTTATAGCTGTGATGGAATTAAATATTGAGTTCTACACCATTTTCGACCGAGATCTGACCAGTTTACCTTGAACTCTCGAAAGGAGTCTTTACCCTGGATTTTTCGTTCTGAGCTCTATATTGAAAAGGTCTGTGTAAAATAGTTAAGGTGCTGCCTATAGCGGGCCTCAAATGGGCTTAATCGTTGCCGTGCCAGCTGCCGCTGACGTTTTGAATTACGGTATTACGGCCCTGTACTGTACCGTACGTCCCCAATGCCAGCCAAAAAGGAACTGATATGTAGGTACCTCAGTGCGTTAGCACTGTTATTTATTATTGCACATTGTATGTTTGTTGGTAAAAGCTTTCAACTTGTACAATTAGTTAACACTTTACGTATTCAAGCAGATTGAAAAAAAAAACATCTAGAATATTTCGTCAGAGTTTGGACCATTATTATCGTAAAATTGTTGAGTTAAAGTGGTAAGTCTATAGATATTTAACACACTGCATGTTTTTTAGGGTTCCATACACCGTATAAAAATACGGAACCCTTATAGGATCACTCGTGCGTCTGTCTGTCCGTCCGCCACAGCCAGTTTGCTCCGAATCTACTGGACCCAATCAAATAAAATTTAGTAGGATGGTGTAATCCTATAACCCAAACACACATGTACAAACTAAATATATATATTTTTTTAAAAAGTGTCATTTTTGGGGGACAAATTGGAAAATTAATAAAAAAGGTTTTGCAAACCTTACTATGTAATATATCAAATGAAAGGGCTCATTATGAGGATCTAAAATATATATTTTTAAAAATAAATAATCTTGGTTTTATTCATGAAAGAAGACGAAAATTGACCATTCTCCCCCCCTAATCTTTGAAACTATGAGCCTAAAATTTTGAAAAAAATACAAAATTTAATTCATGGATTGTAGATCACAGAAAAATCTATAAGCATTCTGTCAATTGAAAATAAAGTGGTAAACTCAATATAATACGTTCACTTACAGAAAATAGTTCACTAAAATACAACTACATAGCGCCAGTCATAGTTAACTCGCATCTTACTGGGAGGATTTCAAATGCGATACCACAATTGTATGAAAACATTTGACTTTGGTATTGTACGGAACCCTCTCCACGCGAGTTCAACTCGTACTTGGCCGATTTTCCACCCACATTTCACATATATTTTTCAAACACTAGCAAACGAAAATTATTTAAAAAAGATTTTAAACGTAAAATATTTTTTTTTCTGATAGATATGGGAAAAACAAGTTAAACGCGTCGCTATTCGCGCGCTCTATGTATGCTTGTACCTAAAAGTTTCCGTAATTTTTGCCCAGCCTTACTGGACAAAAGCCGATCCCAGCATGATTAGTCGGTTGAGCGAAAATTACTCAGAATGTAGGTCTGAAGTCGCCTGAGGACCGGGTTGAAAATAATACTTTTCAGCTCTAGGGCGAATCGTTTTCAACTGACACCTGTCAAATTATTTAAAAAAACTAGTTCTATTTTCAAATTTCTGTTGAACCATGTTCCAACTTTTTATACAGCCGCTCAATTACAGCGTGATGTAAAATTTAAATAACATAAAGTTAAGTATTAATTAAGTAAAAATGTTAGCCATGGTTTACGTCTATCATCGTATTGTTTGATTTTAACAGGTAAATGCGCTCCCGGACTCGTCTAAACAACCTACCGAGGGTTCCGTACAAATTTATAATAGTCTCGCATTTTTTCCAAGCTTTTCTTGAACTTCAAAAACTATTTCTTTATGCTTTTGATTCTTTATGTTTTCAGATTTTTCCCTGTATTTGTAGTATAAGACGATATTACTTGCCAAATTTCATAGTTTTAGGTCAACGGAAAGTACCTTATAAATTTTGATTTCCTCGAGTGTCGAAATATATGTTTTTTGCGGCATAAACAGCCAGGTCTTTTTTTTGCGTTACCTTAGAAGTTTAATTTTTCACAGCTCCAAGGTACTATAGATCTGAGTATAGGGTTTTAATTCGATACCTCCACGCGTTCATGAGATAAAGGGTCTTTACATACAGACGAATGGACGGACGGACGGACAACAAAGTGATCCTATAAGGGTTCCGTTTTTTCCTTTTCAGGTCCGGACCCCAAAAAAGAACACATTCGCACAGTCTACAAGTGTACCGGGTTAATTGTTATGGACACCTATCCGATGACCCTCGTTCTCTTGCAGACATGTTTTGTCGGGATGGCCGATGCGCTGCCCATCTAGCCTTCAGTTCGTAGGTATATTGAGGTGGCTGCGTGTGTTACGCTTGGTTTTAGGTCTGTTCGGTGAAAAATAAAAAGTGAAGCAATTATAGCATATTACGAGTATTTAGCCAAGGTGATTGTTCGAAAGAAGTGAATATGGGGAGGCTATATTTTAAATATTTTATATAGCCTGCCCATTAAAAGTCTATAAAGATGGGGTGTGCTGATACTAGTCTGAAGATTTAGTGATGGGCACAGCAGACAACCAAACATATGGACTAACCACTAGACCTCGTACTCTCGACGCTTTAGCCAAATTGCGTTACAATGCGTTTGTTCAATAATTTAGCCAAAATATCCCTTTGGCTTTCGTTGCGCTCTAAATTTTCAATCAGTATAATGCTATTTTTGATGAATAAAGCGTTTGTTATTTAGTTATTTCTGACACATATAATTTAATTGTGGCGCGATTTGGACTACAATAAAGATAGTCGAGAGGTGAGGGGCTGGTCAGTGGCAGAAAAAATGAGATGTGAAAAGCCCAACCCCGAATCCATAAAGTACATAATAAGTGACGTAAGTACAATCAGGATTGGGTGGCCATAGTTCGAAGAAGGAGAAGAATTCGATAGCAACTGGGCCCTTGCAAGCCATGGTTTACTACATTTTGACAATTAGATGTACACTGCAAGTCGATTAACCCGATAAACATATACAAAAACTAATTGCACTAATCGGCCACGCAATGTACATCGAATTGTCATGTGTTATGCGTTGAAGGCGGCGGTGGTAGCCTAGTGGGTAGAACCTCGGACTCAGAAGTGGGAGACCCAGGTTCGATCCCCGGTGCGGGCATGTACCTATGACTTGGTTTTCTAAGTTATGTACATTTGTGAAGTTATAGTAGCAATACCACTCGCTAACGGTGAAGGAAAACATCGTGCGGAAACCTGAGTGTCTGAGCTATTCACATACCTCAGCGCTAGAAATCGCCAATCCGCGGTGGGCACGCGTGGTGATTAAGCCTATATACTCTCTCCCTGAGAGAAGGCCTGTGCCCTATAGTGGGACGTATATTGCTTATGCTATGCCTTGAAGGGGCTCCGCAACGTCATTGGATCAAAATTTGGGTTTGGTATTTAGGACAATCCGATGTGAAGTTCGTTTATTCATTTCCGTGACCTCCTAGACCCCTCAAATAGACTACAATTTACGGAGCAGCCCAAAACAATATAACAAGCGGAATGTAATTGTTAGCTTGTTATATTTTAGTGGAATTTCACGAGAGACGAGTGTGAAGTTTAGAAATTGAATCATAAATCATGCGCCGGGCAACAAGTGCGTTAAATGAGCTCATAGCAACTAACGACACGACTCTTACAAACTGGAATGTTACTACACGTCCCTTGACGTAAAATATAAAGGGTGTAAAGTTAGGTCAGACTCGTTCTACTCATCTACTTGGATTCTGTCATTGTAGGACCATTCTTTTCACTATGTAATTCTCCGTCGGATTTATAATGAAGATTTTGACTCAACAAATATATATTCTTTGTGTTACCAATTTTATTTTTTTATTTTATTTCTGTACGTAATACAGAGGAGATTGTAAAGAGGCTCGAAATTTCGCCGATGCCTGCACTTGCCCATTAGCTCAGATGGGAGAGCGCTGGCACGGTTAGCCAGAGGTCGCGGGTTCAAGTCTCGGCATGGGTAGAATTTTTAGCCTCTAAGTAGGTTTTCAACTAATATATTTTAAGCATTTTAAGCATAATATATATAGCTGCAATCCGGTATACTCACTGACTGACTGATCATCTATAGGTTTCCTCGGAAACGGTACCTAATAGTTACGTGAACATTTTGTATGTGAAAGTTGTAGGAAATGTACGATATACAGCCATCCTATGAAGCCGATTTTTGAATTTCGAACGCCTTCTCCTATACAAATCCGCAAACTTTTTTGATTACCGGCCGATTTGGATGAGATTTGGAACGGGTGTTTGTTTCGTGATCTAATTTTGAAAAAAAATTTTGAACGTTCGAAATTCAAAATAGGGGCGAGAATATGGCCGCCCAAAAAATCGACCTCTGCGCAAAAAAATCGGCAGCCAACTGGGCGCATGCTGGAGACGTGCTCTAAACAGCATCGGGTTGTCAAAAGACCCAGGTATATGAAAAAAATCTGAAATTTTGGATTTTCAAAATGGCGGCCGAGATATCGACAATTGAAAATGAGAAAATTTTGTATGGAGAATTGGTACTGAAAATCGAATTTTAGTACAAATTTTAAAACAAAAGTCAGACGGGACATATTTGCGACGTCGAAGCGGGCATCAAGAACCCCGCCGCGGCAAGGCCGAAGGCCGAGCTCCGTCCAGGTCGAGGCCGAAGGCCGAGACTATACATTTTCCGGCGAACAAGCAATAACGCAAAAGCCAGTTGGGAGAAACTTGCGAGGCCGAAGGCCGAGACCATACATGTTCCCACTTATCAAATCCCTATCCCAAGTGTCTAGCGAGGCCCTAGGCCGAGCGCCGCGGAGAGCGAAGCTCGGAGCGGCTGGGGGTTGGCGCGCGAAGCGCGCAGGGGGTTCACCCCCTAGTTTTAAGCATAAAGCTGACGAGACAAAAATATTTGTGTTTCTTAGGATTTCTAAAACAGAACGGACGGATGATTTTCGTACAGTTCTTAAAGGTCTTAATCCCTTTATAAAATATTTACAGATGTAAGATTTCAGTGCGTCCGCATTCCACTCGGCTCGAATCGGCATTGATTATATTATCATCATCAGCCATTTGACGCCTACTGCTGGACCTAGGCCTCCCTCATGGTTTTCCAAGCTTCTTGTGCCACCCGCATTCAGCAGCTCCGCGCCACTGTAACCAGGTCGTCAGACCATCTGGTGGTGTTCCTGCCTGCGCTGCGTCGTCGTGTCCGCGGTCGCCAGGTCAGAACTTTTTCGCCCCAACGGCCATCAGTTCTCCGACCTATGTGCCCCGCCCACAGGCACATCAACTGAGCAATTGTTCGAGCTATATCAGTAACTCGGGTTCCACGGATCATCTCACTCCTGATTCGATCACACAGTGACTATAATATTAGTCAGGACATAATAAAAACGAAAATGTGATTTGTTTGAAACTGATTCCAAAGTGGGGACTTTTATTTCAATTTATCACGTCCTACTCCGTTCCACCTTAAGTAAGAGTTTCAAATTTTTCCTGATTGTGCCTTTTCCTTGATAAGATTGTTATATTGGTTTTAGAACACACTAAAGTGAAACAAATTCATCAAATTACGCTCAGGACGCATTCCACACTCAGTACAGCTGTATCAACGTTCCAATCTATCGTTGTCTCAATTTTCACGTGCGCGGGAACGCACCCTTACTTTCGCACACAACCAGTTTAAAATTGCGTTCTGTATAAAGAGCTGTCAATGTTATTACAGCGTTATATAAGAATTTTCCATCAGATCGCAGAGGCTGTTCCATTCCAATCAAATATTTACCCCTACAACGACCAAAAATATAACGTGGGTCTGACGTTCTTCGCCTCCTATTCAAATTGTCAGTAATGAATGTTTTGAGACAAATTAGTACCAGAAGTTTCGAGTTTTCCTTCCATTCGTTGGAACAGCCTCGATTATGACGTTTTGAACATTGACGTCTAGTATGGAACAACAGCTGATATATTTCGTCACTTTAATTTTCTCATACTATTTATACTATACCTAGGTACTTAGGGCTGTACTGGTAAAGCGCTCTTACGTCTAAGATCGTTCTTGAGCGCCCATTTCAGATGTTGTTCGAAACCAAACAGCAAATGGCAGCGCACTTAAGAGCGATTTTAGAGGTGAGTAACTTCTCACCTCTAAAATCTAAAGAACTTTAGGAGTATCTCCATGGTTAAGCTCTACGAATACGAGCCCTGAACAAATTCACATCTAAAAAAACTAGAAACGATGCCGAAAATCTACAATGTACGTACGTACTTACAGTGTATATTCCAAGGAACTCAAAGTTTCGCATAGTTCCTTTCTTGATAGTAGAGCAACTGTTCATGGCAAATAACCTAGAAAGCCGTAAAACTAGCCGGTCTAACATAATATATTATTATGCCTATCAAAACTCTCAAAAAAATGCTCTGTTTCAGCTGTCTCCTTGGAACGGCTCTACTGTATTGCTCTACCCTTTAGAAATTTCTGTGTTTTGTGGAGTGAAGCGGGTAGATAACAGAGACTAGATAATATAACACATTGTTCCTATATCATTTTATGTCGTAATATCAAAATATCAAACAAATGAAAACGTTACAAAGGTCGATATGTTTAATAAGACTGTCTGTTTGAAAGTAGATAGCTCTGTTTGTTTTTGACATTTCCTGAGAACGAATGATATAAAATATGTTAATACGAGTATTTCACGTCAAATTAACTTCCCGTAAATGAGAATGAACCAATGAAATTAATCGTTAAAATGCTGAAAAAAACACCTAGACATAATTGTAATTGTCTTTTTATCACACCTGCTCTGAAAATACATACTAATTATACCAATTAGAGGGAAGAAACGCCTTTATCCCGCCCTTCAAATCCTTTCATCCCAAGGTATGGAAGTTTGTATGAAAATCCTTCCGACCCAAGGGTGGGAAGTATGTATGAAATTCCATTACATACCCGGTTTTTTTTTTTATTTGTCAGCAGTCATACTGCAAAGATACTTTAACTGTCTACTAATTAAATTTCAAGTAAATTGTTACTGGCCACATACAGTTTTTTTTTTACCAGTTACCAACCTCCTTGGTGCATACAGAAAATTAAAAACGAAATTATTTTTGTATATAAAACGCGCGGAATCACGGAAGAAGTGGCTGCATGACCTTATGATCTTAGCCTACTCCAGAAACGGGCAAATAAAAAAAAGGAAAAGCCCGCGCATTTTCGCAAAAACTTCGATTGATTTAGCATTTATCTTTGTGTTTTTTGTAAACATTTCTATGCATTTATGTCTATAATTTTCCTCGTAGGTGTAATAAAAAGCACTATACATACCTCAGGATAAAGTACAGTTCCATACCTCAAATGGTTTGCGCCCCTCGCAAGCTCGTGGCGCAAATGCCATAATCTCGGTATGGAACTGTTCTTCCCTCTGAAGTAATGTACTATTGTACAACCACGAAAGTGAAATAGTGAAAGAAATAATGCAAATCAAGTTGTTTACTGGTAGGTGGTTGATTTGAGATGTAAGAAGAAAAATAAGTATTATCAGGATTCCGTTGCTGAAAAAGAAAAAATGGGACCCTTTTAGGATCATTTCTTTGTTCGTCTGTATGTCCAGCAAGACCCTTTTTCTCAAGACGCGTAGAGGTGTCAAATTGAAATTAATAACAAATAATCTTAGAGCCCTGTCTAATCTGAAAAAAACCTAAAATCATGTCAATCATGCCACATATTTTGATACTCGCAAGGGAATCAAAACTGAGCATTGGGTAAAACGGGTACTGTCCATTGACCTAAAGTCATAAAATTTGACGATAAGTAGTTCTTTTAATAAAAAAATTCGATACTCGATTGCCGTGATGGATAAAACCCTATGTTTGTATGGAACCCTCGGTGGGTGAGTCCGACTCGTACTTGGCCGTTTTTTTTTCTTCGGTCGTATTTTTTTTTGTCAGAATCGGAATTATTTATGTATGAACATAGGTACAAATATAAAAGGTCTTAAATACGAGTATGTAGTAGTTCTTTCCATGTTATACCCTCTATGGGCCTATGAATATTCATGCAGACATGGTCTGGTTTCTGTCTACCCCTCTGGGTTATAAGCGTGAATTTACATAAATATGCATATGTTTGTACATGCAATAAGTTTAATGTCAATAATATTACAAGTCCAAGAGAGGCAAAAAATTATTAATATGTCACGTAATAAGAAAGTCAAGTAGCAGTCCCTCTTCTCTGCTTACCCTTCTGGAATACAGGCATGAGTTTGTGTATGTATGTAATATAAATAATTTATTTTTAAATTTATTTATTTTTATTTGTGTAGCCTGTCTTCAGAAATGTTTACATATATGTAAAATACGGTTTCGGTATTGTCGGCTACAGTATACAGCTTAGAGCGGTGGTACCCTAATAGGTAGATCATTGGACTCTGAAGCGAGAGACCCAGGTTCGAATCCCAGTGCGGGCATGACCTATGACTTTGTTTTCTAAGCTATGTACTTTTCTGAAGTTATAGAAGCAATACCACTCGCTAACGGTGAAGGAAAACATCGTGACGAAACCTGAGTGTCTGAGCTATTTACATACCTCAGCGCTTGAAACCGCCAACCCGCGGTGGGCACGCATGGTGATTAACCCGGAGAGAAGACCTGTGCCCTACAGTGGGACGTATATAGGATACAGCTTATATCAACAGAGTAGTATGGTATGCCATTTGTAATTTTTATCGCTCCTTTTTCACTTTATTCACATTTTTCGAGTCTCATTACTCGTATGTTAAAATATTCTGGTGATTTTACAGAAAACACCTTTCCACCTTTTCCATGATCTGAACAGGATATTATGAACGAGTTCTCGTCGTGAAAATTTCTGTCACTCAGCCGAGCTCGTATGGAGTGAAAAATGTCAGTAATAAAACTAGTCGATGCGGAGGCACGCTTCTTGTTATGCGATGCACTCAGGAAACTAGCTGGTGTAGAGAGGGTACGGGAAGTGCGCCACCTATAACATTTCCTTCCTGTAAGGTTCCGTAGTCTAACAAGGAAAATTAAAAATGAAAAACATTCCAAATCTACGTTTCGCTTAATAGTCACAAAAAACTTATTGTAAAACAAAAAATCAGTCTGCTAAAAAGTCTTAAGCAATTCCTGAATAACTTAATTGTATTTTAAATCACAGTATGCATGCACGTCGTGACACTCGCATCGTCAGTACCTTTCATTTGATACCTTATTTCTCAAAATCAGCCCAGCTGTTTGGCCTCTGCGTGGTCATTAAGAAACATCATACATACCTACATACATACCCGCGAAAAATATAACCCTCCTTTGATTTCGCTGGCGGGAATAATAGCATCCTTATACTGACAAAACTATCAGGCCTTTTCAGCAGCCAGATTTTGAGTGTTCCGTGGTCTCAAACTATTCAGTCAGTATGTCAGTTTAGTAAAATGGTACAATTCAACATGAAAAATTGAACTTGCAACTATCCTAAGTTCACTCTACAAGTGGCTCTACAGACTGTCAACTAGCCGCATCCTGTAACGCCTCTACCCTCTATACCGCACGTGAGATCTGCGTCCCTTGTCGCCACTTATCAGGGTATTCCCCGGGTGGGGGCACTGACAATTCATTCTCTACTATGCCACCATGGAGAATCCAGAAGAGAAACTTTCTTGTAGAGTAGGTTTTAAACTCAATCTTTAGAACCGGATGTACCTCAAATGCGCTAATCCTCTGAAACACTCCAATTAGACAATAAACCCCAATAGAGTTCGTGTTTCACAGCAACTTTTGTTTTATGAGTCTTTACATTTTTACACTTTTTCGGGGCACATATATTGGAAAACTGATGGCCGTTGGAGCGAAAAAGTTCCGACCTGGTGACCGCGGACCGGACGACGCAGCGTGGGCAGGCCCCACACCAGATGGTCTGACAACCTGGTTACTTTAGGGGGAGTCGCTGGATGCAGGCAGCACAAGACCGGGAAGCTTGGAAAACCATGAAGGAGGCCAATGTCCTGCAGTGGGCGTCAAATGGCTAATGATGATTATGATGATGACATTTTTTATGGTTCCGTAGTCGACAAGGAACCCTTATAGTTTCGCCATGTCCGTCCATCTGTCTGTATGTCCGCGGCCTAGCTTAGAGATGATTTAGTACTAGAAAGCTGAAATTTAGCATAGACAATTTAGACATACATAATTAATCCCGCCGCCAAACCATTAGAATAAAACCTGTTTTTTCTTTTTGGGGTCAATTCAATTCAATTCAAATATTTTATTCATTGTAAAAACAGAATGTTTACTTAATGAACGTCAAAGTTGTTAGTTTCACAATTAATGGATTATGTGGAGAAGAAGCTAACAAAGAAACTCCACATTTATTCTTTTCAAAACACGTTTTAACTTAATTAACAGAGTTTTCAACTTAAAATATTAGTCATGAATGTGTTGAACACTAGTCACAATCGTCCTTTAAATGATATTAGGGGTTAAAGTATGAAATTGCCGTTTTATTGCAATAGGTTCTTTGAATTGACATAGAATCTTCATGGTTTGAGGTTTTCGAATGAAACTTTCTTCAAATGGTTTCTATGATGTTATTTTTTTAAAAAATGTGAAACATTTGAATATCGACTTTCAATTGTTTTTGTTGTTCAATTTAGACAAAAAAGATGGATACTGCGAAAATTCGAGTGATTATGAGGCACCCATTTTTTGTATTTTTTTATTTTGTTGATTTGACGCAAGTGAGTCAATATTGTGGGTAAGGTAACGTTAAACCATGCCGCTAATTCCTTTTTCGCTAATACATTTTTTAAAAAAAGAACATCATAGAAACCATTTGAAAAAAGTTTCATTCGAAAACCTCAAACCATGAAGATTCTATGTCAATTCAAAGAACCTATTGCAATAAAACGGCAATTTCATACTTTAACCCCTATTATTAATCTACTGTTTAAAGCCAAACATCTTTGTCTTCTAAATAATCCTTGATGTTATAGTAAGCCTTTTTGCACAGGATGTGCTTAACACATTTTTTAAATTGCGTTGGAGGTAACTCTAATATATCTTGAGGAATTTTGTTGTAGAACCTTATACAGTGCCCCATAAAGGATGTGTTAACTTTTGCAAGTCTAAATAGTGGAAATGACAATTTATGTTTATTTCTAGTATTAACATTATGGTGGCCACCAACATTTTCGAAGTCTTTGATATTTTTTCTAACGTACATAATATTTTTATAAATGTATTGACATGCAACTGTTAAGATGTTGGTTTCTTTGAAGAAATCTCTTAGCGAATCCCTACTACCTAACTTGTAAATAAATCGGATGGCTCTCTTCTGTAAGATGAAGATCGTCTCAATGTCTGCTGCCCGACCCCACAGTAGTATGCCGTAGGACATAATACTATGGAAGTAACTAAAATAAACAAGCCTAGCAGTTGCAACGTCAGTGAGCTCTCTAATTCTTTTGACTGCATATGCTGCAGAACTAAGCCTGCGTGCTAGTTTTACAATATGACCCTAAAAAGGTTTTGGTGTAGGTTTAGGGCACCTAAATTGAGGATGCAGTTTTGTTTTCTCGCCTACAACATAGTGTGGCGTATCGTCGGAATGGTCATTTAAAAATATTGTAAGTGTAGGACAACTATTTGTCGATTTAGCGAAATTTAAAGTTACTTAATGCGCAATTTTTGGTCTTGTTGAAGGTAAAGATTCCATTGAAAATTACTTCGATGAAGTTTTCTTTTTTCGATATATCAGCTACTTATTTCACAGCCCCCGATGAATCATTGTCCTACACAGAAAAATGTCAATTCTAATTGACACACCAAATGATGCCAAAAAAAATTAAATTTAACACAAAAATATCGAAAGATCGAGCAAGAAAGAATAGTTGTCTTGTTTAAGGAATTGCGCATTTTTGAGGTAACTCTTTTTAGGGTCTTAAGTTTTAGTAGTTGATGTTTGTTGATGATGACCAATCTACCAAAAAATGGTAGCAGAGAAGCTGTTGAGTTCAAATAGAGTTCAACATTTAATTAAAATAGAGTCGCTCCATACTGTCCATATTCTACATGTTTTATTAGACTTAGAAGTTATAGTGGAAGACGTTATAGTCAATCTAGATTCTACGACTGTCTGTTCACTAGCACGAATCCAAGAATTGTTTTCCAGCATCCGCAGCATGCATAAAAATTGATTAACAAAATACAGTATTTTGAGCGAGAGTATTATAGGAATATGTTGTATTCCAAGAACTACACTATAGCAATTGATATTCCTAGACAATGTTTACCACGAGAACGTCGTACATTTTTAACAGATTTCAAAAAGGTATCCCAGTTACCTGTATCATTTTGAGGATTTATATCCTCATAAAGAGTATAGCTGGTCAACGGACAGGGTGAAGTCAGTGATTTCGTATCTAACTCTATTAGCCAAGTTTTGTCTACTACTGGACATAGGCCTCCCTCGAAGCACATCACAAAGACGTGCTGGCTATAGGAGAGTTTGGCCCGTAATCACCAAGCGAGGCAGGCGGGTGGGTGATCGCAGTAGAGGTTTATTCTTGTACAGTTCTAGAACTTATTTCACATAAAATATATTTTATCTCTTATTCAATGAGTCGATAGGTACAATACAAAGCCATCAACGTTCCAACAACCACAGTGGCTGTTTGTTTTTATTATCGCAGGACGGCGCAAGGAATAGACATTCCCGGTAGTGGTGTTTAAGGTTTTGCAAATGATAGATCGCTTTAATAACGCAGTTCGTGGCGGAGGCACGTTCGCTGTTGGCAACACTAAACGGGTAAAGGCTCGTGTTCTGGGGTCTACTCAGTGTAAAGGAACTCACAGACCAAAGCCGTCGCGGTCGCAGTGGCGGTGGCAGTAATTTTCTGCAGTAGTATTTTGCCTCATTTACTGCGGTAGTGTTTATATGGATGTATTCAGGTTCAAACCAACGTCTTTTGACCGTGGACGCAGCAGACATTTGTTTAGCGGTCAATCAATTAATCGCGTCAATTCAAATACTATTGCAGTAAATGACTGCCACCACCAACACTTTGGTCTGAATGGTCCTCTTTTCATAGTGGTTAACAGTAAAATGCTCAGCATGTCCAGTTGTCCAGTCTAAATAAAAGGAAAAGTTCGGTGTCTATAAAATGATAACGATGAAACCGGCGCAGCGGGAAAACTCCATGATGGTAAACACGACAACGAAACGTGAAACGTCAATCTTCTTTTGTTTGACGTGTCTTGTTTCAAAATCACTATGGTATATGTGTCCGAGGTTGTATAACTACTTAGAACCTATATTTTACAGGGTAAATTGGGAATGACCCATATTTTTTGCAAAAATTCACCGCTTAAACTGGCAGTTTAGGGATATTACATTTTCTGAAATTACGAGTATCTGACTTTCCACCAAAAACTGGTCATTGCAAAAATGTTACAAGTCTCTTGCCACACAAGATAAGGGGCACTTTTTCAGTTATTGAAAAGTGAGTATCGCTAGAAAAAAAAAATACTTGAAAATCATGTGATATTGGTGACAGACCGAAAAACTTATTTATTTCACAACAATTGTTCATAACTCACTAGGTAAACCTTAAAAAAATATTGTTTTGTTTTAGGTCTACTACTTTTTGTATTTTGCTCGGTTCCCAGTAGAGTGCCCTGGAAGTTTCTGAACGTTCAAGTTTATATTGTCCCGACATTACTCCGTTAACTGCGCGAGTGACTTACATCGTGTTTTGTTGGCTGGGGTTAATGGCGGCGTGTGTCTTGTGTGTCGCCGCGATGGCTCATTGAATTTAGCTAACCCCGGTACAGGAAGACTTTTGTTCAACCACTTGAAGGCACGGGCCTAAAACTTCTCTTAAGGGCGGGCGTGTACTTAGGTAAGGCTATGACTGTCATCGTTATAATCCTGTGACGTTAGTGGCATTATACGAGTAGCTAGTTGTAGTGTATACCTGAAGTGTTTGAGGGTAGATACAAATACACTGTGTCGTGCATACATCGGCCGGCTGGGCTGTCAGTTTCAGTCGGTTATCGGACAGGGAGCCGGAGTGTCAGGAGTGTGAGTGAGCGAGCCGGTGAGTGTTACACTAACTAGTGAATTTGAATGAAATTACGCTATTGCACACATCGCGCCTTTAATTTATAATTAATTTATAATTTATAAACCAGTAGTGTTACTGGTGCAGCGGGTAATAGAGAATATTCTATCGCTCAATCTTCCTTTCGCTGAGAGAAGGCCCTTATCCACCGTGTCAGTGTTACGTAAAAGATTGCTTATGCTATTGGGGACCCAGTACCTACGGTAGGGGTAAGTGTAAGCCATACCTGGCCGGTGCACATTATATTGCGAATCCGACGGCAGTGCAAACGCATCACTGAATTACCATTCAAATCGAAATGTAAAATGCAAACTTGACTATTCTGCAATGAGAATGAAGGTGGAATTAAACGACAAAGGTCCTGCAAACCTGCAAATTATTTCACCCTCTCCTCTAATCCATGAAGAAATATAGTACTATGAGATTTATTTGTGCATTAGAGAAATTGTTCCACTTCATCCACACATAATCATATCAAATGCAGCTCATATCCCCGAAGAGATAAGTAGATACATAAACTCAATAGCCGAGCACAGAAAGAATTGGCGTGCTTGGGGGAGGCCTAACAGTGGACAAATACGGGCAAAACTATTGATTGATAAGAAGAAGAAGAAGCATATGTACATATATTTTTTACCATTTTTTTGTAACCGTTTTACATTAAAGTTTTTTATTTTTTTTTTCATTTATCGCCACACAGACAATTAACTGTTATTAAATGTATTTATTCATTAGTCGTTGCATGCACGCACGCCGGTTTCGGGTACTTTTTATCTTGCCCTTTATTAATACATCCTCTATTTGGTCGAAGTATGTCCGTCTGGGTCGTCCCTTACCGGCCCTTCCATCCACATTCGCTCGATATATTTGTTTTGTCAATCTTTCTTCCTTCATCCTCTCCACATGTCCAAACCAACTAATGAATGTTGAGGAAGCGAAAGTGATCTGTCAGGATCGTAGCAAGTGGCACTCCCTGGTCTCTGCCTACCCCTCTGGGATACAGGCGTGAGTTTATGTTATGTTATGTAAATGTATTTATAATATTAAGAAAATTATTTACTGTGCCAACCAAAAATATGTATAGGTGGTCTAATTACTCGTACTATAGTATCATTTTCGGCTTAGTCAGACGGATGAGTTTCACTAGTGACCGTTTCCGTGAATCAATTCTTCCGATTGTTACACCCTGTATCTACTGTAGCGGGTACTTTTTCACGTGACTGTACTCCCTATCTTCTTATTTATCACATTATGAACACACGTCCATCTGTGCTGCATCCACTTTCGTATCTTCATCTTCGGTGTAGATCTTTTGCGCATAGGAGAGCTCTCTGCTTGGGTAACCTGATTTTAACAAGTACAGTCTTCCCGAGTAGACGCGGACGTGCATTCCCGAACAGAGTAACAAGTTTACTTGTCTGCAAAGAACCTAAAAGCTGTCTTTCGATTCCGTTATTCCGCATGCTGACTAAGTACCTGTCGCTGTGAAATACAAATTTTTCATGTACAAGCTAAGAAAACTGGAGATACACGTTAGCTTGTACTGTTGCTATCGGTGCATGTTAGCAAGTACCTATTACTATATCCATGGCACTATTCACAGGTAAGATTAAATAGATAGCGATAGAGAATAAGTTATTTAGTCTCAAGTTTTTAAATTTGGCAGCATACAACTGGCAGTCTTATCGCTAAAAGCAATCTCTTCCAAACCACTTTGCGATGGAGAGGAGGACTAAACTAGATTTATAATCACCATCAGCTGAGAAGGTTATAAAACCTTTATTTTTAAAAATGGTAGCCCCGCTATCAGCCGTAGCAAACCGAATGATTTTATTCGGTAAATGTAATTGCCTATTGCGGTAAGTTCATTGTAGTCCATAATTAACTTTAATCGCTACACTGACTAGGTTTCGCTCTGCCTTATTAAATTCCAGTTCAAATATTAAATTAATATGAGCACAAAGCCCGGCCGGTCGTGCCTTTAGGGTTAAGTCATAAATTATTAAACACAAAGATAACAACGGTTGTGACAGTTATATTCTCTAAGTTTATGCAATCATACCTACTCACTTGGTTCTTCGTGCATTTCTGTGTGTACTTTCTTAGCAATTTTCATTGAAAATGAAAACAGAGCACTTAGCTAAGCGGCGAAATAATATGCATTATTATCCAGGTCGGTTATACGGATTCCTGACTGAGCAACAAACAAAAAAACATTTGATTATACACTGCCCAAAAACCAATCTACCAACCGTCACTGTTTACCGCTGTTTACGTAGAGTCAAACGTTCTCATAAAAGTTAACACGGCTGCGTCGATATTTGTACTTATAATGGACGAGCTGGTGCCCTAATGCGATCGGGTTCCGTGGGGTCCGGCGCGTCGATTGCCTCATTAATATCCGGTCATATGTGTACACATCAGCTAGTATATTGGCTGTAGTCACGCCCCGTCCGCCCGTTATGTGATCTCTGCTTAGCTGTGCTTAGATCGAATGAGCTTTTTGAAATGAACACTTGAGGCGCATTTTTGGAACAGTGAACGAAACTGATGTTGATAAAGTGAAAGAGGTCTGTCAGGATCGTGGCAAGTGGCAGACCCCGGTCACTACCTACCCCTCTTTTTTTAAATGAGCTCATTCATTGAACAGGCCCTTCCTAAGAGAATTCAGTGAATGTAATAAATATTTAATATAGTAAACAAAAGTAATTGAATATTGTAATCATCTACTTCAGCCACGAGAAGTAGAGCCGCTTCTTATCTTCAAGGTGCACTTTTATTCTTCTATAGGAAAAATAATACGTACATACATACGTACGTAGTTACGCACATTTGTGAAGTTGTGGTGGCAATAGCACTCGCTAAGAGTGAAGGAAAACATCGTGAGGAAACCTGAGCGTCTGAGGTGTTCACATACTCATGAAATTGCCAATTCACGGTGGGCATGCGTGGGAGTTAAGCTCTGAGAGACGGCCTGTGCCCTGCAGGTCGACGCTAAGTCCATAGAAAAAGGAAAATGAAAGCCCCTGACGGGTTCAAACTTTCATTATGTTTGACAATCAGTCGAAGGCTTGGGGATAAAAAAGGTGGTAATTAGCTAAGGATTTGGTGACGTTTGAATTTGTTTTTTTTTTTAATTGAAACGGGCGACTCGCTCTATTTTTATTCTTTATCCGCAGAGGGAGGAAATTAAATTCCTCAGCTCGGCAGTAAGTTGTAGGTAAGACTATAGAAAGATGTGGACTTCGCAGAAGGAAAAATCAATTTTCAGAAAGTTATATATGATATGGGTAGATACCTACCTCTTATTTATTACAGCACTTTCGCACTTCCTTACTTTGTGAAATTTCCTTTTATTACTTTTTATCTTGAAACTCTCTCTGTCTCATTTATAAAAAGTCGCTTCCACTAAATACTCTTAAAACGGAGTTAAAGCTGGTTTATATTCTTATTGTTGATACACTAGCAGCTTAGAGCTGATGCGTCTATATCTTACCACTGCCCTCGATTGTTTTTGGGTTTTATATAATTATCTATTTATTTATTTATTTTTATTTACATAAATATTGCAACATGACAGTAATTAGGTACACCAAAGCGTTACAATATTTTAACTGAGCACTACCTATCAAACATCTTCTAGCATTCTCTTACATACCTTCATCACACTTCCAATCCCATCCACAAACACATCACACTCTGGTAGGATTGATCTAGTCAACATTATCTATTAGTTAGTCTAGTCTAGTTTTAGAACGGGAACTCCTCTAATCCGGCTTTAACTCCTTCTTATGCATGTTTTAATGTAACCGACTTTTTTATAAATAAGGCTGTCTGTGTCTTAAATGTTTAATATCACATAAATTTGACATCTAAAGGCGCAAAACAGTATTAGTCTTCTAGAAAGAAATATATTCGAAACATCCTTTCTTCACTAAGATGCCCACTACACGTAGAAAAACACCGTCGAGTAGAGCTGGCGAGAATAGACTGCCATTTACCATATTATATGCAGCAGCCTGGCCCAAGTTAAAAGCCTGAGCTAAATCGGGAGCGGAAGCGATAAATTCACCCTAGTAACATATCATAAGCGGTGGTAGCCTAGTGGGTAGAACATTGGACTCGGAAGCGGGAGACCCAGGTTCGATTCCCAGTGCGGGCATGTACTATGACTTTTCTTTCTAAGTTACGTACATTTGTGAAGTTATAGTAGCAATACCACTCGCTAACGGTGAAGGAAAACATCGTGATGAAACCTGGGTGTCTGAGCTATTCACATACCTCAGCGCTTGAAATCGCCAATCCACGGTGGGCACACGTGGTGATTAAGCCCATACTCTCTCTCTCTGAGAGAAGGCCTGGGCCCTACAGTGGGACGTATATAGGCTGTTTATGCTAAGGGCGACCTGCGCCAAGTCTATGAATAAGAATAGATAAATAGTTATCCAGGGATAGACAAATAAGTGCAATAAAAGTATCAATAAATAAATAAATAGCTGATTGACAGCGTTGTCAGTCATGCCATTATCTGTTGGATAGGTCTACAAATATCATGTTGAAAGACATTTTTGCACTTATGCACTTGATAGAACTTCACTATGGATAATCAGACAGTTCTGTCAGAGTTTTCACGTACCTACGTAGGTATATTACGAAATTTCTTCTGACATTATTTTACGAATCTTAAATTATACGTAGAGACCAGCGTTCGATCCTTGTATCAACACTTTTTACTGTCACTCAGGAAGTGCAAACTGAAAACAACTTATAACTCTTCACTTACAAACTTATAACTCTACACTTACAACCGTATACCATATTAATTGCATATTTCATTCGAAAGCTACCAGCTCTACGACTGTGCGGTAAATAAAACTCCCTCATACGTGCTTCTCCAAACGCTCCGTTCCACGCAGACACGACGTCATATGCGTCTGAAGTGAGAAATGAAACGCCATTAATTCTACGGTCCCACTCTTGGAACGGAACGGTATCGCGGCACGTATACCCCGAATGATATGTGATTCTTCGTTTCTCAAGAACCGCCTGACGTTATATAGAATTTTTGAAGATTGCATTACATATTTTCTTTACGTTTTTCTGTCTGCTTGTAGTGTTAACTTCTTTATTCCTGAAATCGCCCCTGGCACGTACCTAATTACTGAAACTATTGGGACATTTTTTGGTAAAGTGCACTGGAGAAAATTTTGCATTATATCATTTATTTGCATTAATTAACAATTGTAGCGAAAAATTGATCCATAATGAATATCTTTATACGAAAATCGAGGAATTTTATCGGATTCCTTTGCTACGTTTTTCTTAAATAAGTGTGTAATAAAAAACTTGATTTCTCATCAAATTGTAAGTGAGCTTGTGTGGTGTCTTTTCTCTAAATATTTTTGTTTCTTTCTAATCTTTTTGGTAAATAAATAATTTTGCATCTTGTATTTGTATTTAATTTGCGTGTCTCATTTTTAAGGGTTAAACTTATTTAAGATTTATCCGCTCATAGGTCCCTAGTCCCTGGTCTTCAGAATAATCAAAATCAGGCCAAAAGCAGCTACGTAACCAGGAAAGGGCGGTGCGGAAGTTACGACTTTATTATCGTTTCAGAAAAGATTCCCGAGGATCGTCTCAAGAAACGGTAGACATTCTCGACGTTTATTTTATTCGATGTTTCCATTAACTAATGTATAAAGTGCCTCTTAACTGGGTCGTAGCATCCCAAGTGTCCCCAAAAATCGTGAACGATTTTATGGAACAGTCGATTTACGCGGTGCGTCCAAAAAAGTTGGCTTATTTCTCCTCCACCTGCGTCCCGAACTGCGGGGCTAGCCACAAATCAATCCGCTATGAAAGTACCACTTTGAGTCTGCTTCTCTCCAAGAACTCACTTATTCTATCTAGGTTCATACATACATACATAAACTTACGCCTGTATCCCAGAGGGGTAGGCCGAGACCAGGGACTGCCACTTGCCACGATCCTGGCAGATCACTTTCGCTTCCTCAACAGTCATTAGTCGTTGCAAGCACGCACGCCGGTTTCGGGTACTTTTTATCTTGCTAATACATCCCCTATTTGGTTGGAGTATGTCCGCCTGGGATGTACCTTACCGACCCTTCCACCCACATTCGCTTGATACATTTGATATTTGTGATCTAACCTATTTTATTTATGTATTATGTCTAAGTATGATCCTATATCTTTTTCACAAGTCAAAGGCTCTTTTTTAGGGTTCCGTAGTCATACGCATAAACACCCGCCCATGTGACCATTTACTGTGAAGGCGTGGAAAAACAACGGACCGCCATCATTGGGAAGCTGGGATCCCAGCCGTGACATCAGAGCACTGCTGGCTTTCTAAACAGAGATAGGCCGTCTGGAGTGAGCTCACAACTCTGCTACGTACAATGGCCCAACCATCAGGCTATGTGCGGAAATCTCCGGTCTAACTAACTAGGGTTCCGGAGTCATCAAGGAACCCTTATAGTTTCGCCATGTCCGTCCGTCTGACTGTCCGCGTCCTAGCTCAGAGTCAATTAATATTAGAAAGCTGAAATTTGGAATAATCACGCCGTCAAAACGATAGAATAAAATCTTAAAAAAATTTAGGGTACCCCCCCATACACCTAAATTATCATAATGTAGGGTATCGTTGGATTGTTCGTTTAAAATATTGTGGGTGTAGGAAAATAATTTTTCGATTTAGGGTTCCGTTTGCGAAATATTAAGTTTTAAAGCGCAATTTATTGTCCAAGTAGGGCGTCTTCCCTCTCCTGGCCTGACATGGTTCCATGACCACTGGTGGCGACCAACTTATAAAAAAAAAACTTTGTACAAAATCCATTGAAAATTACGTTGATAAAGTTGTTAGTTCTGTAAAGCAGATAAAACCCAGTCTTTCTACGGAACCCTAAGCTGCGCGTGGGCCGACACGCTCTTGGCCGATTTTTGTTAAGCTTGTAGTCTAAAATTATCACCTTTTTAGTGGACCGGACATCCTATTATTACAGAGAAAACTAAACAGCTTTTTGTGTGGCCAAAAACAAAGAACTTTACGAAGCACAATTTTTTTAAACGCTCTATGACCTTTTTTCATAACACTACTTCTTGTCTATGGTAACGCATTGAAAACTACAGTGACATATTCTGGCATAATAAATTGCACATTTTGACGCCTGCAGGTATAATATGGGATGTTGATCGCAGCGCGACTCGGGACCGTCGATTTTTAGACCCCTTTGACAGCCTGACGTGAAAAAGTACCCCAAAATTAATTAGTTTATTGGTAGTTTGATAATGATGAAGCCGCAAAAAGCTAAAATAGTTTTTAACTGCAGAGGATCAGTTAGACCGGCCGTCCCCAAGCAGATCGTATGCCTGGGGACGGCCGGTCCAATTGATGTTCGTAGGACGCTACGTTTATGGTATGTCATGGAAACATTTTGCTTGCGCGATGCAGGAATGTCGGAGTTTATAGTGCGCATGCAGCGTTAACATGTGCTCGCCACAAGATCATGTTGGGCAACGATACATGACTTCTACTGTTTCATGGAAATGGAATAAGATTTAGAAAATTACTGTTATAATTAAGATGACGGAAAAGCGAAAAGCTCTCGCTTTTCTGAAGGAGTATCGTTTGTACCTCAATATATTGTGTAATTTTCAGTATTAATTTATTCTGCAAGTTTTTTTTTCTTACCTATCCGCTGAAGTTGACACTTACTTATATTACAGAGTACCAATTATTTTGGACTCAAACGCACGTGCACGAAATTTTTAAGTTAATCTTGGACTATTTTATGTATTGTGCTTCTGCTGCCCCATTTCCTTCATTTTAGAATAATTGCTCAAAAGCACGAGCCCTGAATGACAACGTACAAAAGTTTTAATCAGATTCGTAAGAAGTTCACCAAAAATTTGATTTATTCCGAATTATGGGATTAGGAAGACGAACCGGAAATGATAACCTTTGTTTAGTGTACTGTTTTTTTGTTTGAAACGTGTTCTGAATGTCATTGATGTCTGGTAAGCACAATACATAAAATAGTCCAAGATTAACTTAAAAATTTCGTGCACATGCGTTTGAGTCCAAAATAATTGGTACTCTGTAAGTAAGTAAGTGTCAACTTCAGCGGATGGGTAAGAAAAAAAAACTTGCAGAATAAATTAATACTGAAAATTACACAATATATTGAGGTACAAACGATACTCCTTCAGAAAAGCGAGAGCTTTTCGCTTTTCCGTCATCTTAATTATAACAGTAATTTTTTAAATCTATTTTGTTTGAAACGTGTTTTGAATGTCATTGATGTCTGGTAAGCATTTATCTGCTACATTATTAGCCAGTAAGACTTGAAAATATCGTGGAACAAGATATTAGCATGACATTTAAAGTAGTGTGGTTTATTGGCACCATGGAGATCAGAGGATTTATGTCATGTAATTACGTCACAGCATTTGTGTAAATAAGAAGACAAAATCATTTTGCAGCAGTCAAGTAAACCAAGCTCTAGAGAATATTTTTTCCTAACCCTGGAAGCAAAGATGCATTTCAACTGAAAAAAATAAAATGAACACGATGGACCTATTCCGAATACTCTCGGAATCACCTCCCAGCCTCGAGCCGCAATCGGTACGTTCTTGCCGCCCACGTTCAAATTACCATTAATGATAATGAATGTGGAGCGGTATCAATCCCGCATTAACCCCGCCTCCCAATCGCAGAATAAGCCGCCTGGAAAGTAAGAACCGACGGTCTTACTCTGCAAGGCCTGACTGTCTACTTTTAACGAGCGAGAAGTATGTTTCGTTCCAAGACAAGTAATAGCTTGTCTTGCAACCACACAGAACAGTTATTTGCAGTTGCAATTTTGCGTTTCCTTCTGTACAAAATCCACTCTCTCCACGTCTCTGAGCTAGGCCGCGGACAGACATACGGACGGACATAGTAAAACTATAAGGGTTCCTTGTCGACTACGGAACCCTAAAAAGATGCACGCTGTTTAAAACATAAGAAATATACACGGTGTCATTTATGAAAACATGCTTTTTTCTCTTTATTGCAAATGTAATTTAGGAGGATTTTAGAGAAATCATGTTTTTATAAAAATCTATTAATCTTTAACAACGTGAAAAGAGAGGGTCAAAGCTTATGAACAACAATCTCATCATTAACCCATTATGTCCCCACCGAGGGGCACGGGTCTCTCCCCTGAGGAAGGTATAGGCCATACTCCACCACGGGGGCCAAGTCCGGATTGGTGGAGGCTTGTAGACTAGTGGCTCGTCTACTGTCAGAAGTTGTCAAGCCGCCCTAAGGCCTCTGACTTGGCTTAACGACTGCCATCCATCGACGGCAGCCGGCACCAACAGCTTAACGTGCCTTGCGAAGCACGGAACCGCTCGGAAAAATGCCACTAGCGTTAGGCATAGACGGCGACCCATCCATGCACTGAACGCGCCCTGTGTTGCTTAACCTTCGTGATCGTTTAAGATCACTCAGGCAGCCGGGGCTACGAGCGATATTTAATGATAACTAAACTTCCAGTATTTCAAAGTAAGTTCTCTATCAAGAGGTTTTTTATCTCGATCCAAGTCTAACAGCTTGCGAGGCTATTGTATTCAGTAATAGCTTAAATATTACGCTCGTAGTACCGAATAGCTTCCATATCGCAAACCATAACTTTTCCAATGTTTATGTATAGATATAACGTAATTAAAATGTTGGAGCTGGAGCCGTGGAAACGTGTCGATGTTATTAGATATAATTAGCCACCTGGCGCCTGTAAACTAGCAGAATGTGAATTAATTAACGTGGTGCATTGTGTACAAATGCTGTTGGTGCTGTACAATAAATGAACAGTGTTACATCTCTGCCGGTTTCTCGTACATTAACAGTCTGCTAACCTACTGTAAACAGCTGTCAGTTGTTTTTTTTTCTATGCGGAGTAGATTAACAGATGGTTAGATACGAGAAACAGGGGGTCAAATTCTGTATCGAACAGTGAAGTTGAGGGTAATTTTAATATTGTATTAGTTTTACGTTAAATAAATAAGTCAATAACGTCACAAGTCAATGATATAATTAAAGTCAAATTGTGAGAGTAAATTATACCTTTAATTAAATTCCTAATCTGATAATGGGCCCTATCCTCGTTATAGGCATCATATTATTCGGTACTGTTAAATGATTTTATAACACAAAAGGGAGTAAAATGTTTTGAGAAATGAATATTGTTAAGAACTTATGTTTTGATCAATTTACATCGCTACTCTTAGTTGAAGAAGCCACTCGCAGTAAACAAAGTAATTATTGAAACTTAGATAAACCTCAGTTTTGAGATATATTGAGGCGTGGTCAGCTAAGAAAATATGACTTTTGTTTGCATCCCTCTATCAACTCCATTATAACTTTACCTAGGTTTATTATTGTCAAAAGAACCCGACTCGTTTCTTGCCGAAAAACTATCTAACCATGAAGTTAACACAACCTTCATCATCATCAGCCATTTGACGCCCACTGCAGGACATAGGCCTCCTTCGCGGTTTTCATAACCACGAGGGATTTTCCCATAATCGCCACACTTGGCAGGCGGGTTGGCGATCGTAGTATGTGGTTGGGATTTCAAAAGGACGCTGCTGCCTGTCTCCTGGTAGTTGATATCCTTAGTCGCCTTCTACGACATCCACGGAAGGAAATGGAAATCAACCTTCACTTTATAATAATTCTGAACCCTTTATATGTCGTTATCGGAGTACTTGTGAAATAAACCTCTTATTCTTATCTTTTCCAGAAAACACGGGAAGATGACGCCCTACATTATTTTACTATTGAGTTTTCTCGGTAAGTGATATTTCCATTCATTCTTTATTTTTCTGCTCTTTTGCCAACTTCTACTTATTACTGACTAGCAGAGCTGTCCTGGCGAACTTCGTACCGCCACAGAAGCCTTCTTCGTGGTTTTCATAACCACGAGGGGTTTTGCCATAATCGCCACGCTTGGCAGGCGGGTTGGCGGTTGCAGTATGCGGTTGGAATCACAGGAAGACGCTGCTGCCCGTCTCCTGGTAATTGGTTTCCTTAGTCGCCTTCTACGACATCTACGGACATCCACACGGAAAAAGGTTACGGTAACAATTAAAATAATTTCCCACGGAAACGCATTACCGGAATATCAAGTATCCTATGACTCAATTCAAATCTTTATCTATCTGTATGCCAAGTTTCATGTGATTCCGTTCAGCCTACAGCCTGTTACTCAGCACGCAATTACTTGCGTGATTGAGTAACAAAGATCCAAACATCCAAACATCTTCACAAACTTTCACATTTATAATATTAAGTAGGATAGTAGTATTTAAGGTTGTAACCCCCCACCGATATAGTTACTACTTATACTGATCAACCCTAAGAACACCCTTAACACTTGCTCCTGCCACTGATGACCGCTGCTTCCTAAAGAAGAAGTCCTCTAGAGTCCTCTGCAGAACTCCATCTTTGCCTCCGTTGAATGTCTAAGATATGGTTCTTCCACAGAAGATTACTATTAAAGTATGAGTAGGTACCTAGGCTTCCTACTTACTATTTTAGCTGTATCAGTTAAATGTGTACTATGTAAAAGAGCAATTTATGAGTAGCGAAAATTACAGAAAATTTAAATCTTTGGAAAAAAAAGGATCGTCTAGCCTAACAAATAGGACCCTTTGCTCTGAAATAGTAACCGAGATCTTTTCAGGGAGTCGAGCATTTTTAAAGCTATTGAAAAAATAGGAAGAGTTAAAAAACAATCTATTTATTTATCAAGCTTCTTAGAAATATCAATATTTGAGATTTAAACCACATTTTTGTAAACGGAGTTTAACACAGATTAGAATATTCACAATAGTCGTTAATCTTAGTTTAGTGTAAGTAAATATTTAAGAAAAAATATTGTTTCAGTTTATTTTGGTACATAGTATTAGATGCCGATTTTACACTCACAATTTTAATTAGGCTCTGGCCGGGTTATTGGTTTATTAGATAGGTTTAAAAAAAGGACCCAAAAACGGTGTGCGTGCATGCAACGATTAATGAATGTTGAGGAAGCGAAAGTGATCTGTCAGAATCGTGGCAAGTGGCAGTCCATGGTCTCTGCCTACCCCTCTGGGATGCAGGCGTGAGTTTATGTATGTGTATGTAGATAGCTTTACGTTTTCATTAGTTAAGTTTATTATGGGTTTACTTTTGAGTGGTTGTTCTAGACTCTACCTATACAACAATTTACTTTATTATGTAAATGACTTCAAATGCTTGCAAATACTTCTGCGAAACTGTCTGTCTGCTGGTTTTCTACCACGCCAAACACTAGTTCCTAAGAAATTGTGTGTGCCATGTTCAAGATCTGACCCATAGTGAGAAAAGAACATGGCAAAGAAACTCACCGTTCGATCACATATAGAACCTATTTCATCAAATTGATTAAATGTTTGGAATTGATGCAAGCAAGTTAATTTAACAAGAACAAATACAAACACAAATTATATTCAACCTTGAAACACAAGAATGTAGGTGAAGCCTACTCAGAAGTATGTTTCTGTAGACTGTGTAATTTAGACCGTAAAATTTGTAAAATAAGTATTTTGTGTTCTTTGCTGAATTTATATTTAATAGTTTTGCTAAATTAAGCCCTGCAAGATATTCATTAGCTGTATTATTAGGTTTTTCACGGATAACATTATCAGACTCCTACGGCCCTCTCTTTGTTCTATCTACAGATTGCCCTTGACTTGACTTTCTTCTTTACTTTTTTCCTGCCGATACATTCCCAAAGACAACTTTGCATACAGCCAACTTTTATGAACGTTGTTTAGAACCAATTGAGCAAAAGTTGGAATCTATTATTAAATTTTTGTAGAAAATTAAATTGTTTATTGGTCGAGAAGCCAACGTTTTATTTCTCTATTTTTTTTTGTTTTTTAATGTGAAAGTATTATCGCCCGAAATAATAAATATTTATTATTATTTATTGCAAAAAGGCGCCATCTAGCAAACCTCTAATACTACAGCAAAACTTTGTTTATTTTGTTGATTATTGTACAACGCGAGGGATTATTATGGTCCCCTACATTTGTGAACAAGTGGCGGTCGAATTGCAAACGCAATGTGGACCGTCACAAGGTATAAGTAAGTAAGTGTCGGGTAGGTACTTTATTATTATTATTAATTCTTTATTGCACAAAGACAGTGTACAATAGTTGGACTTAATGCTAATACTTTAGGAGATATGAAGAACTAAATACCCGTAACGTCCGAATTTCATTTCTCGTATGCATCAGTAAAAGAATCACACAGTACACATCAGTAAAGTTCCACATTACACCGCGCGCAAACCACAAACATGCAACAATGTAGCCGTCAACATTTCAACAGTTTAAAGTCTCGAAACCCAATAAAGTTGAGTCGCGTACGAGTTGCTGCCGAGCCGGAGGCCATGCGTAAAATTCACTAACAGCAGCAACAGTAACTGGCAACAAACAAACTTACTGACAACTCGCCTGCCGGCTGCCGGCAACAACTTGCCTTCAAGTAAAGAAATTGTTGCCACAGAAGTTTAGCTCATGACTGAAAACGGTGACGAATGACGTGTTCTTTACGAATTGCATGTGTGCAACACGTGTGTTACAAAATACGTCCTACTGTTTGCATCACGATGTCTTAGACGCACTAGTCTTGTGCGCCACGCCGCCGCCGCCAGCATTCACGCCCGACGAAGTTAACTCTGAAAAAAATATAAGACGATAAAATTCACGAATTATTGATGCTTTTGTCTGTAAAATGCTCCCTAAATAAGTAGAGCTACATTTCCTTGAGCCTTTCCAGTCGATTACACTCATGTCATTATACGGCCTGCGTTGGAGTATGGTCAGGTATGGAGTATGACTCAGTCAAGTAAATAAAGGAATTAAACACGGTGTAGCTCCTATTTACCTTATGCTCACTCGGTGACATTAAATGAGCGAGAGGCAACTAGAAAAATAGAGAGGCACTGCAATGTTCATTGGCTTTCGTTATTTGACGGAAACAATACATGTTAAAATATCCTTGTTAATGTAAGATTTAATGTAAGTATACAGACCTAACAAGAAGGTTCTTCTGGGAAGTGTATTGTGAAAAGTTGCACATTTGCAGCGCACCGCCTCCTTCCATCCCTGTCTAAGCGGGAGTGTTCCGATGCTAATTTCATATCGTTTTCCAGTCCAATGTCTAGAGGTTTGAGTCCCTGTGGAGGTATTATTACATTCTTCATTGCTCATTGAATGTTCAGGAAGCGAAAGTGATTTGTCAGGATCGTGGCAAGTGGCAGTCCCTGGTCTCTGCCTACCCCTCTGGGATACAGGCGTGATTTTATGTATGTATGTATGTGTCATTGCACACTGTAAAATTACTTACGGAGCCCAAACGTGGACACTGACAGTAGGACTAGTCCACCGTTTCAAAGTAGGCCAGCGTCACATTGATCGGATCACAAAGATCTGGTAATTGACAAAAACTATGAGATTAGCAAGATGAAGTGGAAGTGGGCTGGTCACATCTGGCAAAGAACCGACACTGGGTGCGGTATAAAGGTTATCGAGTGGACACTATGAATTAGTAAATGCAGCGAAGGACCGAACTCGCTGCACCGACGATCTAACGAACATTGCTGATAGTGGCTAGATAAAAATGACCGACAACAGAAAGAAGTGGCATGCTTTAAGGGAGGCCTATGTCTAGTTGTGGACAAGTACCTTTAACACAGTGTAAGTTAAAATATTTACTCAAAATTTGATACAAAGGTGAACTTATCTCTAAGATCTCTTCTCTCAGCCAACCTTAGCATAGGATGTTTGATTTAGGATAGCAGAAGATTATTTAGTAATGTCAAGAGACATGTGTGTTATCACTTAATAAAATAAGTAATATAATTAGTACATATATACCCATAAAATATGATTATTAAATAGACAGATAACTTCTTATTGCACACCAATATACCAGTACTAGCTATTGCTTATAGCTTAAAGTACTCGTTCAAATTGATTGGAATTTGAAATATACCGTCTTTATACAATGCCTGTTTGGTTACTGAAAATTCAAGCTTCTAGTTTTATCCACAACGAAGTTATAGGGGGTCGAAAATAGCCTGAACTGCTTCGAGAAAAGGATGGTACGGCCGTGCCGCTTGTTTGCTCGACTTGGCGGGGGCACTGCCGTACCCCTAGATAACAAAAAAAAATGTGTGTTCATTTACATACATCTTTATTTTGCCTAGCTTTTGTCGAGTTTTAACTTTTTTAAACGACTGCCATGTAACATCCGAAAATACTGTAGCCCCAGGGCTATAACTATGTGTTTTCCAATCACTTTATGTTTAGAATATAAATTATATTTAAAATACAACCTCTTTACGTATTACGTTACACAGTCTTCTCTAACGTGCTGACATGCCCTGGCTTATTTTAGAAGAGCTCACTCTAGAGCAGGCAACTTAAAACTTGCCGTGCGAAAATCAGTCCCCCTTAATACCAATCCCTGCTGTCTGAATCCATATTAGACCATCAGTCTTGGGTGACATAGAAGAGGGTAGGGACCTAAAATGAGACCACAGAATATTTACTTCTGATGTCTCTATTACACCTTCATAGGGGTTGAACTTTTAAAAACTATGAAATACGTATTTCATACATTTTATTGAAGTACATTTGTATTAAGTTTCAAGAAAATCCGACCACAAAAATTTAAATTCCCTTACAAATTTTGACATCCCTTTTCACCCCCTAAAGAGGGTGAAAAGGGATGTCAGAAACTGCCAAAAACGTATTACATGAATTTTGTTGAAGTACATTTGTATTAAGTTTGAAGTAGATCCGACCACAAATATTTTAAAAAGAAAGAAGATCGTACTGAATCTGTATGCTTCGGGGCAAGCTTCAGTACATTCTCATAAGTTCTGTAAATGCGGATTTTCGATGTGCGTGCTTCAGGATGTACCTACCTACCTACACATTTCTACCTAAAAGTCCATCAAACTTGGTCAAAAAATTACACCTCACTTTCGTCACTCAAAATAAGCTCAACTCCAAATGTTTTTATACAAAGTTGCGCAGACACTGCGATTAAATGAAAGTTACAAGTTTAACGTTTACGTGTTAATTTCAAGGTCTTTTTCATTGACAAATATGATTTTATAGACAGGTACGTGAAAGCAATGCTCAATCTTGTTAAAAATACGCAATCTAACCATTCCGAACTCAAAGGCTTCATAACTGAAATATGGTGCGTTAATCACTCGTGAACGCTTCTTAATTCATTACGTCAACATCGTGAATCTCTCATGCAGGTAATTAACCCGCTAACTTAGCACGCGTAAGTACGAGGAAGTAGATTGCTTAAACTGGAGACTTGGAAAATTTCGTGAAAAAATGCTACCAAAAAGCACTTATGCAGAAACATGCTAAGACTAATCGATTATTACCGAAAAAAACTCGAGAAATTCTTGCCGGTGCGTGTGGTCAAATGACCGAAAATGTTGATCTGAAATGGGTGAGGCCTTTGCCCATTGTCTTCATTGGGACACCCATGTTATGAAATTGAAATGAGAAAAAGACTAAAATTGTAGTAGTCTAGTGCTTGATTACCAAGCCCGAGGTTTTGATCTGATTCCCGCTGATTTTCGATTTGTAAAAATGCCATAGTTATTTTTTTTACATACACCTAGCTTGGAACTAGACAAGTCATTGTGTTGTGTGGACGTTATTTGCTACTTATCGATCATTGCAAAACAGCAATTTCTCAATTCACATCTGTCTAAGTTCGTTAACTGTGCGGTCGTTTTACGTTGCGATAGAGTTGTTGAGTTGCAGTTGCTGAGAGCCAGGCCAACTTGGATAGTGAATTTTCCCTTGCATCAGAAGCACGCTATGCTTAAGCCGGATGAAGCAGTCTTCATTTGTATAACTAAAAGTTTGCATTAGCCATGAAGATACAAATATTACCTAGCTAAATTAACACTCGCTGTGGATACTAATAGTAGCCTAACAGTCTTTGTCGCTTTTCCTATGAAAACCCAACGCTGAGGCTTATCTCCAATACGCACGCGATCAGAAAAAATAGCTAATATGCACGTTTGCGGCTACACTGTTCGCCAAATATTGCTGACAAACTTTGATTCGTTTATTCGATATGAACAACATTACGTCAGCTTAACCACGGTACCGGTTACACAAACCTATTGGGTGAAACCGAAACGGATTCTTAAGAAAACTTCTTATGAGGAAAGGCATACAAAAAGCCGGGTAGTCAGGATGAGTTTGCGATAGACACGTGAGGTGTATCGTCGGTCGGACTCATTACCGGAACATCTCCAAAATCACGTGTTTTGAGTAAAGAGGATTCAATGGGCTAACTAGCGGCACCGAGGAAAAAAATCATATATTTTTTACAGATCGCATATACAAAAAGTGTGTACAATCTCTCAATCATGTTAACAGTGATTTTAGGACCTCCGACAAAGAACCTAGGATCCCAAGCCTGGGACTAGACAGAATTTGTGTCAAAAACGGCCGTTTTCTTAGGTTCAGGACCATGGGTCCTACAAATCACTATTAACATCATCATACAGAGACTTTTTGCAAATTCGATCTGTAAAAAAAGACGACTTTTTTTCTCGGTGGCTCTAGTGTTACTCCCTAGAGCCCCTTAAGTATGCAGAATTATTAAGAATTTAAAGATTTTTTCTATTCTCTAAAGGTACGAGTCGAACGTTAATTGTAACTAATTTTAATTGTAACTCGACCAGTAAAGAAACAATGAGATATTAGGTACTACAGATTTCGCACGTCTAAGATCGCTGTATTTTCGCTAATAGTGTAGCCATACTAACTTTGTCTCATTTTGCTCTTAATATCGCATCGCAAATCGTTGCCTAGTGTAGCCTTAGCCTCAGAAACAATTATAAGATGGGTCTCTAAGTAATATTGAAATTAAAAAGCAAATTTGCAGTACTAGCTTCAGCGAGATAGAAATGTTTGCTTTAGCAAAATAATAAACACGTATTTTTTGCTAAAACTCCTCTGTGTATACGTTGTAAAATTCTTTGATAACACTGGAAATTCAATATAAAGTTTATTCGTCGATGTAAAATTCTTCGTGGAAACGGCGAATATTTTAGTGAGCAACATGAAAGTATTTTGTATGAAACTTTTCTGTAATAACAAAAAGGGCTTACGATATTCTGAACCTACCAACTACATTTTCCGATAGGTCGCGTTATATAAAGTACCAACGGAGATGGAAGAGTTTTTTTTCCTTCTCAGCCTGGCAGCCGAATTATGTCCACACCGAGGAATTTGTCTTTATAGAAAAAGAGAAATGTCTTTTTTTATTTATAAGATGTTTCCTTCATCTTTTTTAACATTACATTGGAAAGGTTTTCCTTTAGCCCTGGTGCGGTATTCGCAGCACGTCCGCCAAGTTGACTTTGTAAAATGTATTCACTGGGCTGCGTTGTCTAAATAAGATTACGTTCGCAGCTTGTACGCAGATAAGTGTCCAAACTTTTCTCATTACTGACGTGTTGTAGGTACAACCCGAATTTTGTTCAAATTGGGAGTCATTAATATTCCCAAGTGATTATGGCAATACACAGAAACAAAACAAACTTTCGATATTAATACTATCCTATTCAGATTCTCCACTGGCAAAAAAAATTAAGTAAATTAATAAACTCCTTCAGTCCTTTCACGATCAACTATTTCTCCAATAGATAATTGACATAGCTCAAGTTTAACCATGACGCGATACTATGAAGTTGGCTTTGCCGAATTACACACAACAATTTTAATGGCTCAGCTAAGTAGAAAGTCCTGAATATCTCGGACCCACTGGGATCCAATACTTGCTAAGTAACTTGCTCCAACTCCGTCGGAAGTTCAGGCTAAGTGCCTTAAATTTTAAGTCAATTTTGTGTTCGTAATCTTGTTGGGCTTAACGCGACATTATAGTGATATTTTTTTTGTATTTACAAACAAAGTTACCGCTAAAGTGCGTCATTTCTGAAACAATAAAATTCTTTAAGTTTGTGTTTAACATTTTTTGTTTGAGTTTTTTAGGGTTCCGTACCCGAAGGGTACCAAACGGGACCCTATTACTAAGACTTCACTGTCCGTCTGTCTGTCCGTCTGTCACCAGGCTGCATCTCATGAACCGTGATAGTGAGTTAGTTGAAATTTTCACAGATCATGTATTTCTGTTGCCGCTATATAAACAAATACTAACAACAAAATAAAATTAATAATGGTACGGAACTCTTCGTGCGTGAGTCCGAATCACACTTGGCCGGTTTTTTTAAATTGAAAGTTTCACCAATGTTGCAGCCTCTGGTGAATCATTGTCCTACTAAGCATTTTTTGCCACACACACACAGTAAAGCCATAAAACCACATAAAAAACCGGCCATTGCGAGTCGGACTCGCGCACGTAGGTTTCCGTACCATCATCTATACAACATTTGAATATTTCAAGCGTCTACCTGTTGCCGTTATTACTATCCAGCAAAACATGGCAAAAAAATCGCGATTGTTGTATCGGAGCTCCCCTTAATTATTAATTTTATTTTATATTCATTATTCGTTTTAAAATAAATAAACAAATAAATATTCTGTGAATATTTCAAGCATCTACCGGTTGCCGTTATTAATATCGAGCAAAAAATGGCATAAAAATCAGGTTTTTTGTATGTACTTTAATATTTATTTTATTCTATCTTTATTATTGTTTCTCATAGCGGCAACAAAAATACATCATCTGTGAAAATTTCAGCTATCTAGCTATCATGGTTCATGAGATACAGCCTGGTGACAGACCGACATTCAGACAGACGGACAATTGAGTCTTTAGTAAAAGGGTCCCTCATCTTTTGGGTACGAAACCCTAAAAATATAAAAATTGGATATTCGTGCTTCGCAGTCTCTACACTTTTAAAAAAAATAGAAATTAATGAGTAAGGGTTTGCTTAGACTTTTTGTTATTACAAGACGCAACTCACAAGTCTTGTAATATAAAAATAAAAAAATGTATTAAACTGCGTGATTTTGGTAAAACAATTAGTTAAGGTTCACTTCTGGTTGCTAGTATTTTTTGGACAAAGTATGAGGATTATTTTAGTTTATATCGTTGTGTTCGCATGTCCCCGGCGCGTGGTAACGTAGATCTCAAGCTAAGTACCAATTTTACACTGGATCATTCCAATCTAAGTGATTACATTTTGTAAACTTACAGTGTCATTTATAAAAACACGATAGTTCTAGGTTTAAATAGCCTGTGGTAGTCTCTCCCTTGCAAAGTCTACCGCAGACTATTTTATACGGCGCTTATGGAGTGTTTTAAGGAATCGTGTTTTTGTAACACCGTTTATCTTTTGGTAGATTTTGGATATCCCGAATCGACATCACATCAGTATATCACATCAATGTACCATCCTTTACATCAGTTACGTTAGGGCCGATTTCGCAACTAAAATGTACAGATTGATATGCTGTCGTCTGCACTACCATTGAAATGCGCTGGTCTTATTTTTAAAATAGTTTCGGAGCTACAAGATTCAATATAAATGGAGGAAACGAGGCTGCATGGTGCAAATATACTTTAATGACATTTCATCCTCATCTTTAGAAGTAACTGACTGCGCCAATGCTCTAGAGCTTAGCGCAACTGGAACAAAAACTACTTGCAAAACAGGGAGAAAAATCTCTACCCTTTTCCATGCAAATGTATCGCCATTTTCTCGAGTCACGTGCGTCGTGCGTGCGTCCTTTGGCCTAGACAACAACTTACACGTTACCGTGCTTTGGAATAGTTTACATTTTACGCAGCTGTATATTTCTGCATTTTGAATCTCACATCTAAGCTAACAAAGAGCGCAAGTTGTATGGATTGATAGTTTGTCAATTTAAAGAAGGTTTTTCTAGCTCAGTTGGTAGGCTTTTTACTTACCTACATTATTGCTTCCTTACTTTTAGATTTGTGTTATTTAATTAATACAGAAGCAACGGCTCTTCCGGTGCTACGGAAACAACGGAAGAGTATAGTGTGATACTAGATAGATGAACTTGATTTAATTACTTAGGTACCCCTGCATCTTCCGCAAATTAATGTCAACAAATTTTTAATCACTTTCTTTTGATGATATTAATTTAGTTAATCGAGAGAGAGAGAGAGATGGTACAAATATTAGGTATTTTTATAGTTGAATCCAGCAGCGCACAATATTGTTCTGTGTCTTTGTTCCCTTGGATTTACTAAGTCATAGGTTTAATATAGTCTTTTTTCAGCCAATACGTAGAATTGCCTCAAAGTTCGCGGTGTAAAGACACCGTCCTACTGTTATTTCACAAGTCGCATCTGTGGTATCCGGGCATGATCACAATATTACTCCGGTTGCCGCACTACCTCCATTCGGATCACGTAAGCCCGCTTAACAGAACCGTCGCGTTACCGACCCTATATAGAATAAATATCCTAATACAATGTAGTTTAGATTATGGGCTTTTGTGTTTCTATTTACTTGTTGCTTGCCGCCCATTTTTTTTAGCTGAAAAGGCGTGCAAATTGGCTGCTCAGTAAGCTTAAGTTATGGTTTTAGCGAGGTGAGATTTACAAATATTTTAAATTTTAAATTACTCTGAAATGAGCTAAGGTAGCTGTTCTATTTAAGATAATAAACTAAAAAATATAGTAAAGGATTTATTATAGGAATGTATAGGGTCTAAAACATAGGTAACGATATTTTCCACACAACACAATCCCTTGTCCTGGTTCCAAACTAGGATACCCTGTGGATAGGCAGGCAAGGATGTCACAAACATCGAATAATAAAATAATATGTGCTAGGGATTTGTACAAAGTATCATGGAAATCGAACAAGTTTTTTTTTATATTGTACTAATTTAGGTATTTTATTTTTCTAATTTTAATTAATTGACTCCCGAAAATTTGTTTACTTATTTTTGTCCGACCTATACAAAAATTGCAGCATATACTTAAAAGCCAAGGTCATTATCACAGCCTTTTAAATAAAGGTCTATTTTGAGCGAAGTAAATAAAATGTAAATAGAAGCCCCTCGCAAGTATATAAAGTTAATACAGTTTAAATATCTCGAGCGTGACGTAATTAACTCAATTCCGTTACAGAAAAACTCCCTTCCAAATGTGTACGTGCCGCGAATGTAGCTTCTACCGAAATGAATTATATTTTAGGCGCATTTTCCGTTATAACTTACCTTGTGGCCACTCAAAGTACAGAAGCATGACTCTAGTGCTTAAAAGATTAGATAATAAGATAAGATAAAATGATAGGTATAAAGTGTACAATTTAAATTAAAAATAAAAAATCGGCCAAGTGCGAGTCGGACTCGCGTAGGAAGGGTTCCGTACCATTATCTATAGTAATCTATACAATATTAGACAAATATCGAATTTGAGAACAGCGCCATCTATAGAAACCGACAAAAAGCTTCGACTCTGCTCTGTAATCTGACTTCGGCTCTGTAAAGGTTACATAGATGGCAGCTAGATGGCGAGCGCTGTCTTTAGACAACGTTTGCTGTATGGGAGTCCCCCTTAAATATTTATTTTATCCTGTTTTGTATTTGTTGTCATAGCGGTAATAGAAATACGTCATCTGTGAAAATTTTAACTGCCTAGCTATCACGGTTCATGAGATACAGCCTGGTGACAGACAGATGGACAGTAAAGTCTTAGTAACAGGGTCCCGTTTGGCACGCTTCTGGTTCGGAACCCTAAAAATCGGAAATTAAAGAACCATTGCTATCTACAATGTCTATATAGACAACGAACGTATCTAATAGATACACAATCTGTTAAGTTTTCAACAAACACTATAAGCATTTGCAGCCTATAACACAAATAGCATTTCGTTAAAAGAGCGGTAACTTGCAAGTTACACCAACTTGCAGCAAGCTTGCAAGCTTCAGTATAAGCTTGCTGCAAGTTGAAAACTGACTTGGAAGTTATCGCACGTCAAACAAAATGCTAACTATGAAATCTCCCGCTGCAGGGCACAGGCCCTAAGCGAGTGAGAGCGAGCTATATGAACACGTCGTGTTTCCTCACAATAAATACTTTTGTTTATTTTATATTATTGAAATTTTCTGTCATTTTATTCGCTTTTCTCTAAATACAGACAAACCCTTGATACAAATCCCTAAATTAAAGTAAGGCAATAAAGTCAATGGAGCTGTAATTTCCTCTTTGACTTAGGATCTCCTATATAAATTTCTTGACTCTATCAAAGTTTTGTACATTTTTATTTTGTGTTGTGTATAATTCATCCCGTAAATTTTGAATACATTATTCATTACTTGTTGGAGTTCTAATCTACTTTTTGGGAGCGCTAAGTGTTTTAGGTAAACCTTCTAATTTAGTCTTATAAAATTTAGTCATATAAAGTCTTGTTGAAAAGATTTCTTCAGCGTGAGGTCCTGGGTTTCTATCACGGCATATTATATCAATGTGACTCGTTTACTAAGTTAGTGAATTTGTAGCAAAAATAACATCTGCTTACTGTAAAGGAAAAACATAGTTAGGAAACCTCAGTATATGAGGTGTTCACGTACCTACCTCAATGCTTGAAATTGCCAATTCGCAGTGGGAAATAACATGATTCACTGGTACTTTTAATGGCATCTACAGCCCGGCACGGGATCATTTTTCTCTTGTTACAAACGGCCTGGAGTTTTTATATTAGTTTTTTGCCTTTTTATCTTAAATTATCGTAAAGCCATATAACCATCTAAAAATTCCTGCCAGATGAATGATACTAAATGACTGATTCAGTAAAGATATCTCATGATTAGATGAGATCCAGTAGATCCAGTAGACCCGAGGGCTGTTAGTATAACTGACATAACTTACTTTGCTCGTTCCCTCGAAGTAATTAGAGCAATTTGGATACTATTGGCCATTACCGTACATCCCTAGTTTATGCATTCAATAAGTACCTAGCCTCATCGCCAGAGGGCGCTGTAGTTTCAAAAGAGTTTTACCACAGTGTAGCACATTCTTTTTTAATTCTTTTTTCAAATTTTTATTCCAATCCCTTCATTTGTTTTAATTTGAAAACTTATGAAAGCGAACGTATCGATTGGTTTTACAAAAATGGAAAAAGAGTAATATCGTTCGGTGATTCGATTCCTATTTTTGGAAGGGAAAACGCGCATCGAAATCAAAGAGCGCTTGGATGCTGTGTACAGTGACTCTTCTCCATCGATGGCCATCGTCAAGAATTGGTTCAACGAGTTTGCACGTGGCCGTACGTCGGTTTTTGATGAACCACGTCCAGGTGCACCGAAAACAGCTGATACGGAGGAAAACATTAAAAAAATTCATGATCTCGTATTGGCAGATCGCCGATTGAAGGTTCGGGAGCTAGCTGAGACTGTAGGCATTTCAGAAGGAACAGTGCATCATATTCTTCAGTAGGAACTCGGCATGAGAAAGCTGTCGGCGCGATGGGTGCCGCGTTTACTCCCACCGGAAAACAAGTGCAACCGTGAGACCACATCGGAGACGTGTTTGGCGCTGTTTAAGCGGAATCTAGCGGAGTTTTTGCATCGTTTTGTGACCGTCGATGAAACTTGGATCCACTGGTACACACCAGAGACCAAGGAGCAATCAAAACAATGGATCCAGACCGGGGAACGTGCTCCAAAGAAGGCGAAAACAGTAAAATCGGCCGGAAAAGTTATGGCCACCGTTTTCTGGGATTCACAAGGTGTGGTCTACATCGATTACCTCGAGAAAGGTAAAACAATTACAGGGCTTTACTATGCCGATTTATTGGGCCAATTTGACGGCGAATTAAAGAAAAAACGACCCCATCTGGCGAAGAAAAAAGTGCTGTTTCACCACGACAACGCACCGGTTCACACGTCTGCCGTTGCCATGGCCAAATTGGTCGAATTATGCTACGTATTGCTGCCCCATCCACCGTATTTGTGACTTTTGTCTGTTTCCTAATCTGAAAAAATCTCTCGCCGGGAATAGATATGGATCAAATGAGGAGGTCATCGCCGCCACGGAGGCCTATTTTGCAGAGTTTGACAAAAACTATTTTTCGGACGGGTTAAAAAAGTTGGAGCATCGCTGGGCTAAGTGTATCGAACTAAAAGGAGACTATGTTGAAAAATAAATTGCCATTTTTCCAAAATTTTTGTTTACTTTTTGTAGGCTAAGTATTTATTGAATGACCCTCGTATGTCAGAGTGAAGAATGGCCCGGAGTGGGCGGTATGAATGTGCTTTGTGGTCTCCCGGGCATATTGAGGGATTCAACAATGGCATGCATCGTTGACCTATTATTCCATAGCTGGTACTGTTGTTAAGAAAAGTGACATGTAAGTGCAGTACCGCTCTCTAGCTTTGTTGAGTGTATTTTGCAATATTGAAAACGGGACAAAGGCAATGTTTAACGTTTAACGTCAAACTTTAACGTCAAAAAACATCCAATACAGAAAAGAACTTTACAAAACACGTAAAAGTTAAACGGTTTATAGAAGGCACAGAGTGACGAATTTCCAATATTAGGGGACCGTATAGTCATATACAAAACAGCAAGCCACGTCATGCGTCAGTGCATTTTAACATGAAAACTTTTGCGCTTTGGTTGATTCTTTGCGTAAATTCCTTTATATTAAATTTCATGTTTGTTTTTATTTAAAGATTTACTTACGTGGATCGTTGTATGGATCGTTGAGCATAATATTAGCAACCAAAACACAACCGAGATCTGCCACTCTACACGATGTCCCAAATAGATGAAAAAAAAAAGTTTTGCCAGCCTAGTAAAGGACAGACAAGGCAGTCGCTTTTACGAACTACGAAATACAGCTATTATCATAAACGGCGTGTTTCCGCCGTCCTGGCCACAGATAAGGGCAACTTAATAGACAAAATGCACAGAACAGTTGATCAACCCTGTACTTACAAAATGTAGGTTGCATTAAAACCAAAATCTCACGATCAAATAGTTTGTCTATTCACGTCTCAAAGAATTATTAGTGAAGAGACGTCCTTAGAAAAGTATTAAGTACAACCTGCAATAAATCCTATCTCCGTTTCTTCAATATCAGATGATCTAACGTCTATTCTATTTATACTGTACGTGACTCGCTTCTGTTATTGATTCTCTCTTGTGTCAGAATTTTATCTAACTTTGAACAACACACATTTCTACACCATAAGTATTTATACTAGCTTTTGTCCCCGACTTCGTCCGCGTGGACATTAGTTGATAAGAGCGGTTCTACATAAGTTTAAAATGCGCGTTTCACATGTCATTGTATATAACAAAAAAAAAGTTGAAATCAGAATTTAATTACGGCCTAGGTTTCGTCGAGTAAACCTTTTTTTAAAACTACTCTTGCCCCTATTGTAACTTCTGAGAACTAGGACTATAACTACGTGTTGGTATTTACTAGACCTTAAGTCTTTCTCAACCTCTTTATATACTACGTGAAACACGATCAGGCTGCTTGAAGAGCTCATTCTAGAGCAGGCAACGTATGATCAATTCCTGATCCTGATTCAATTACTGTTCCTTTGATTTATTAATCGTCATTCGAAGTGTGTAGTATTGTTCGAATCCTAAGGAGACCAACTCGGTTGATATAGAGTAAGGTAAGTGAATGAGACCACAAAATGTTTACTCCTGACATCTCAACTACACCTTTATAGGGGTTGAAGCTTAAAATTCTGTGAAATACGTGGTTCATAAAATTGTATTAACTTGCATTTGTACTAAGTTTCAAGAAAATTCGACCACATTTTACTCCCCGCACCCATTTTGGCTCACCTTTTCACGCCTTAAGGGGTTGAATTGAAAAAAACCGTGAATTATTTGGCGTTGGGTTGGCGCGCAAAAGCGCGCAGGGGGCTCGCCCCCTAGTTTTAGTTATATATTTGCATGTTAGAACATACCTTACAGAATGTGAAATCATATTTAATAACATGTCGTGGTACATTACCACGTTCTAAGCAAATAAATTTATCTTACATTATTTTTATTTTCTTTTTAAAATCACTAAATCACTTATTACTAAGACCCCACTATCCGCCTGTCTGTCTGTCTGTCACCAGGCTGTATCTCATGACCCGTGATAGCTATACAGTTGAAATTTTCATAGATGATGTATTTATGTTGGCGCTATAACAACAAATACTAAAAACAGAATAAAATTAATATTTGAGGGGGTCTTCTATTCAAAAAACGTGATTTTTTGCCGTTTTTTGCTCGACATTAATGACAAGTAGACGCTTGAAATATTTAAATGTTGTAAAGGTAACAGTACGGAACCCTTCGTGCGCGAGTGGCGCTAGTGAACCTCACGGATCCTCTTAGAATTACATACAATAAATACAAATGTTCACAAAACCTGTAATTTTCTTTCTGTTGTTGTGCATATTATGTTGCTTGTGTGCTTGTTTTGTTTCTGTGATGTATCTTGTTGGTATAATAAATGTCTTTCTTCTTCTTCTTCTTCTTCTAATTACTGACACTGACAGATGATTTAAGATATTATTTGACTGAGTTTTTAAGTACATTTAATATACCACCACAAATTCTTTACGAGTTGCTGCGAGCAAATTTGAAGATAGAATGGAATAAATATATCTGTTAAAGACTTTAACAGATATTTTTATCCAATTAAAGCTTTAACATAATCTAGAACCATTAAAACAGTTGACCGGATCGAGCACATTTCTTGCGTTAAATATACTAAAGGCGGCTTGCGCCAATTCACTGTATAAGTTTGTAAGCATATAAATACTTACCAGTGATAAAGGAATAAATAGCTATTTAACAGAGTTGTTAGTCATGTCATTCTTTATTATTTCTTTATTTATTTAAATATCGCAATAGGAGCTTACAGTTTCCCAAAGCGCCCCTATTACTATGACTACGTACATAATAAACCTTATTAATCACTTACATAAGTGTAATCAACAAAAATGTCGATATGTTGGACCTCTGTAAGAAAACCGTTGAGAAGAACAAGTTCCTTAGGCGTCGGCGCGTTGTTAGCGCGGCGCGTGCGCAGCTCATAGTGCTCATAGTCATAGTGCAAGATGATTTGTATTTATTCAATGGATAGCGCATCCCCTAAGTAAACTGATAGACAGTACTGTCAGCATTGGCACAAGCTAGCCTAAGCCTCTGCTAATACGTCATCATATGCTTTGTTAAAATAATATATCAAATAATACAACAGTTCTTTAAAAACAAAGTACGCGCTGTCGCAAAACCAGTAAAACTCGGCCCATTCCGTCGCTACAGAACAAAACTTCTTTTCGTGCAGAGTGTTGAGGCAATTTTTCAGTGGTCACACGGCACATATGTGAAACAGCGAGCGCTATGCCAAATTGCCCGTCAAAATGTTTAATGTTATTCCCTATGTTAACTTAAATATACGGTCACACGGGCTGTTAATTTTAACGCCAGTTTAGAAAATTTATTTGAAATTATTTAGTTTCCATACATTTAGTCGTACATAAGAAACACATCTCGATTTTAATGCGACTCAAGATCGGAACTGTATACTTGGGATGTCAATCTAAATTAAACGAAATTAGGAAAGTTAATAGTGTAAATAATTACACAACCTAGATGTTATACTAATTGCCTGAATCTTTCGCTATATTTAATATCCAAAACAGCTCCTGCTGCAGCCGTAGCCGGCGTTTTCATCACCTCTTTACGGCCTCTCCGTTTACGTTCCATTAACCAACAGCCCCCTTTAAGCACCGCCAAACGCGTCGTTTATTGTAGTTTTGCCACCAGTCCGCGTCACAAAACAATGTAGTGAAGAAAGACCTAGATGAAGGCTAAGTAATTAAATACCATAGTGGCAGAATAATGCTGACCACGAAGAGGTTTCGTCTCAACTTGCCCATTTGATATGGTAAGGACATTACGTTGCGTCATGCATGAGTTATTGGTTCAAGTAGCGTTACTTGGTTCTTCTATGTTAGTTTATTTTCTTATACAGTCAAATAGATTGTTCCCGTACAAAATAATTGCATCCATAACATAGCGCTACGCGGCTACGAGGTACTACGAGATGTTACGCCATGCAACGAATTGCTATGTTTCTACAAGATTGGTGTGATCGTAATTCGTGTTTTATTTTTATATTATTGTTGCATTTGTTTTTAGTATCGAAGTTAGTTTTTACCTAATGTTTAAGAGTAATGTTTATTAAAAACTTTCTCTGTGTTGACATTTCATTTCTCATTTACACCAGTAGCGAAACGGATTTTTTCAGTGAAACGAATGCCACGTTTCACATAGCAAAACGACGTGATTTATACCTGTCGTAATTTAATTCATTCGAATCACATTTAACGCTTTTATAGATCACGAAAACACGGATAGCCCGCTTTGTCATAGAATTTAAAGACTGTGAATTTTTTTCCGCATTACTTTACTGTTATATTTCAAACGGGTGTAATCGCGATTATTTATTAGGTAAAATTTAATTACCTTAAATTCCTGACATAATCGCAATAAGATCCGTTTAATATATAACTATGTATGAGCATCGCGAGTCATTAAAAAATACTAACTTGACTGGCATATAATATAACCCCTCATGGTTATGAAAACCACGAGGGAGGCCTTTGTCCTGCAGTGGGCGTCAAATGGTTGATGATGATGATATAATATCACGTTGCGTAAGTAAAGCAAATTTAGGCCCATCTTAAGGAGCTAAGACCCTTTGCAACAGTTGACACTTCGATATAAACAACTGGCCTGTTCGTTTACCTGAAAATCAATCGTATATTTATCTGCAATATTTTTATTGAACCGCCCTTATCCTTGTACCTAGGCACTATCCATATTTTTCTTAAGCTTTATCATCTGCGGCATAGTAATTACAGTAAGCGTAATTTTTTCAAACAGCCTTTTGCATCTTGTAATTTCGACGCTCCACGACAAACGTAAAGCGTTTGCTCCCCATAAATAAGCGCAAACAGATACGCGAGCATTTTATTGAATCGGCAAGGGAACGGATTACGGCGCCAGTTGTCGCGCTGATGATGAATGTGCTCATCAGCTGGGAGTAAGCCTGCGTTCCTGGGCTGGGAGCAGAGCAAAAGTGTAGAAAGTGGCGCAGTGAAGGCTAAGCACTTTCGAAATATGAAGGTATCTCTAAATAAATTATAACGACAATGAAGAAATGTAAATTCTTTATATTCACATCAATTTGTGATTTCTAAATGAACGCAAGACCTGAAAATTTTCTTTTTTGTAAGTAAAAACTAAGTATACAAACTTTATTCATAACACAAAAAAGAAAACTAATTGAAATTATAAACTGGACTTAACTAATATATAAATGATAAAAATATATAAATTACATAAATTCTATATTTACAAATAAAGCACCTGCCCCAGGTCACTGTCCCGCGGTAATGAGCCCAGGACGCTGGCGACGTTACCTCTTTGGATGGCCAGGCTAAGTTCATAAACTGACGCGATCAGTATGGATGTGGATACACGTAAATAGTTTGGAGTATTTCTCCAATTACTCGGGGACATCTAACTTTAGTGATCGATATTTTTTTTAGCTTTAAGGGATTATTTTTGTGTGTTAGTGTGCTTTGGGAAACAAACTACGGTTAGACTAAGGTGTTATTAATTGGGCAACTAGATTCCCAAAAGTTAACCTTATAGTTCAAGCACCGAATTTAGGTTACAACGATATCAGAAAATAGTGCACCAAAAACACGAATGTGCTAATTTTCGTAAGAATTTTTCAAAAATAATGGAAGATTATCGAAGATATTTATCAGGAGATATAGGATTTTCAAGTAAAATGATGTGAGCAGACACCAGCATAATTGGATTTTTTAGCTTGCCCTTCCATTTTACAAGGTCTTGGATAGCCAACTGCAATGATGTACAATATCCAAGTACAATTTGTTTTGATTCCGAAGAGTTACGGAAGGAAACTTCACTTCACATGCAATCATCGGACCATAGGCCCTTTTAGACATTCATAGAGATGCAGGATTTTCATCCAGCTGTCACCAGTATTCCTGATATCGTCGATCTGATGAGGTAGCGGGCGTTTCATGCTGTGTTTGAAAACTTTTGTCTTAATTAGTTAACGGTTCTTCGGCAAATATGACTAACCCACAGTTACTTCAGCTTGCTAATCTTAATGACTATGACAGCAACTTTAGAATTCTGACTTTAAATCGATAAATTAGTCCTACCATCAGTGTATTTTAGTTCCGTTGATCATTACCGGCAAGACATTTTAGACACTATGGAATGGCCGAGTAAAACACCTGGCAAAATTTCTCGAACGCAGCCTAACCCAGCTGGATTTTTCTTGTGGTCTGATTCCTTAATCAGTCGCTGTCCAGTGGAAATCTGCCTCAAGTAGACATATTCCTAGGCAGCTTCAGAGGCGATCTCACGAACGAAGATCGACTCCAACACGATCCTATCTTTGATCATGGCTTTTGTCTTGATAAAAAATAGATTAGAAATACAAATATACGTCATAACAATTAATAATAAATACAATACTCAAATTACATTCTAACATATTAAATAATATTAAAAAACGGGAGTTACATGACACTACTTGGACATAATATGGGTGTGCCACTGCAGTGAAAATGATAAATTAAAAACATATATTATACAGAGCGACATCACTTTGTTTTCTTACTATGGGTCAACTTGTATACCTATATTGATAATAGTCAATTCCGTTCTCACATCCCTCGGCCGTGTTCCATAGTCGCTTAGTATCCACTTCTTAAGGCATTCTAACTTTTCCTGCTCTTTGATCATCTTGTAGGTTTAAGGATGTTTTCCTGTTTCTTAATTTCAGCATAAAATCTCTGTTTAATTTATTTTTAGCGTTTCTCTCACACTATGGGTCATGGGTCATTTCAGTTGTATCCTAATTTTCATGGTAAATAGCGCGTAGTTAGAAAAGACCCTGCTTATTTATATTTTTCATCTAGGACTCCATAATAATATGATCTACCAAAAAATAATTATTTATTTATTGGGTCTTAGGAAAACCGTCGACAAAAAATATCAAAATACAAGGTACATTTTACATTATATCAGCAGAGAGTCATTAAAAGGTTTTCACTGAATATGTGGATAAAAAATTGTAAAACGAGATACAACCCTCGAGTGAGAACCGATTAGCTTATTTATTCCTTAGAAATACACATTTTTACCAAATCTTCATCGCACTAAGCGAATTATGTATTTTAGTTAATATTTAATTGGGATTTTCTTAAGAAACTTGACTGCCATGGAGTGATTTTCTGACTTCGTTGCTCAAAAAGCCACCGAATGACACGGAAGTTACAACCACAGAAGTCAGAAAACATATATAGTAATTTTTTTCAAAATGGAAAATACTAATATATTTAAAACTAATTACTCACTGCTACAATTTAGGCTCTGTATATACACATATATTTTACAAAATATCACAAATAATTAGAATGTTAATTGTCCTTAATATCCGGTGCACAAAATTAAAAAATCAGCCTAGACCAAATCCGGTGAATCGCATACTGCATTCCAAAAAACCACGAACTCTTTAATGTAGCGTGAACTTGCTTTCTTGGGTTAAAGGTGAGTGACCGACATTTAGTACATCGGTCACTTATCCTTCTGGAATGCTTTATGAATGATGTACAGCATGGTCTATAAGTGCCACTGCAATTCTTTCACTTTAAATCTTGTTTAAAATAATATGTGAGTAATTTAGTCTAGAAGTGTGAAAATGTTGTTCTTGGCAATAAATGGTTATTCATTCATTTTCATTCATTCAATCAAGCGTAGGTCCGGGATACTAGGAAACATTATTTTGTGACAATACGACAGTCTAATTTTATCTGGAATTTAATTTATATGTACTATTAACTAATCTGTAGTACGGGAACCTCATTTAATCTTAAGAGTATGGCTTACTTTTTAAGCAATTAAAACAGAATTTTATTTTAATATTGAGGCAATGGCTCACGCGGGGCCGCTAAAAATCTCACCCATGAAGAAATGCTCTTTTACCCATAGTGATATTTGACAACATGGTTAGTATTTAGTTGTATGACGTTAAGCAACTGTTCCACTCACGTTGTCACAAACCGTTAGTATCAATCACTCTCACGCAACGCAGGGTATGTAAGTACGCCTCTGCCGCGACAACGCATTTGTGAAAACTCGTGAGCAAACATGTCCATGTACGCGATTAGAATCCCGGATTTTTTCATACAACTTTCTCTAAAGGTGAGTTGAACGTTCATGTGCAAGGTATGAGGAAAACTCCCTCATATTTTTTCATATTCATTTATCGCTTTCATGCTGTACAAAAGATGTTATAGTGTACGTAACTTGGATTATACATGATGCCCTCTAGCATATAGCAATCTAAGGTGCATTCTTATATCAATAAAATTTATTTTAATTACATTCTGAGACTTCGAAGTTATTTTTTAAATTAAATTATTTGTTAATAGATGCTCGTTCTACATTTTGGCATTACAGTTAGAGGATTATGAAGGATTATGTGGTGGGTTTACTAACAGCATATAAGTTGAAATTGAGATTTTTTTTATGGTACGAGAAAGCGGAGCCATCGTGCCTCTTAAATTAAATTAAATATAAATATAAATACTTTATTGTACACAAGAATCTCTTCATGTTGGAGATTATTTGTCATTTTGCTTTAGAAGTAATTTCCATGCTTTTATTATTATTATTGTTTAATATTTTTATTACGATACGGCGGACTTAATGCCATAAGCATTTTCTACCAGTCAACCACAAGAGGTTAAAGAAACATTGGTAGGCGTGCAAAGAGGAGGGGGAAAAAGTAAAAAAGCAATTTAAAATATACTTATACATATAAGGTATTTATCATAATGTATTTTTATGTAGTTGTATATTTATTGTGTTATTGTGCATATTCTAGGTATTTATTTTTTAATATTGGTTTTATTATGCTTTCTTATTATTCACACAAACAAATTACAGCCACAAACTAAAATTAACAATAGTTTTAAAAGAAGCGGGAAGATTTGAAACTCAGATGGTTTATTGATAACTTTGTAATTTTATTGCATTCCTAGTCAACATCATCATCATCAGCCATTTGACGCCCACTGCAGGACATAGGCCTCCTTCGTGATTTTCATAACCATGAAGGGTTTTGCCATAATCGCCACGCTTGGCAGGCGGGTTGGCGATCGCAGTATGCGGTCGGAATCTCAGGAAGACGCTGCTACCCGTCTCCTGGTAATTGATTTCCTTAGTCGCCTTCTACGACATCCACGGAAGGAAATGGAGTGACGCTATTCCTAATCCGGCGCCACACGGCGCATTCCTAGTCATTCCTAGGTTTGGTAAGATATATTGCAAAAATGCAATATATCTTATCAAACCAAATAAATAAAATAAAAATAAATAAAATAAACTCTTTCCTGGCACTACCTCTTCCACTGTCCACGCAACCCAATTTTAGCTGCAGGAAATTATGTGAAAAGAAAAAAAGAATTTTCAACCAATTTATTCCTTTAACACGGTTAATTAAAATGGATTGGACGGATTATCTCATATTTACCTCTCAATCGGCGGCAATACTGTAATTACGATATTGCTTTCTTCATAAACCCTTTTTAGGGTTTTCTACCAGGTATTGTGCTAAACATATTTAAACGATAACAAATACCCAGGCGGTTAAATTATTACATTATTGAAACGTTGTGCCATCTCCTTCGGTACCCCGTATCATGTCTGACCAAAAACCTAATTACCAAAGCAGTCAAATTAGCAACCTGCCTTTTACATAGATTATGCAGGTGTATTTTAAATCACGTTGAGTCGATCACACGTGCATTCGGTCACTTTACAACGTTAGGGTACAGAATAGACTTTAAAAATAAACAAAAACCCGACTGCTAAGCATAGCGTAAAACTAGGGAACTTCTTGTAAAATAGATCGGGAGTTTTATAAAGCTTTCGTTTGTGTTCTTGAATTTAGAATTATTTTATATAACCTACGATACTTGTGCAAATACGACGAATCGTTAAAGATCTTATGGGTCGAAATTTCAAATGGTTAAGGAGTTATGAGGGAACATAGAATCGGACATACTTACATGCATATACGTACATACGAGCTAAACACATTAACCTCCTTTTGGGCTCTACCGCAGTCGGGTAATTAACCCGCTGTCGACTGTACTTACCCGGTATGAGAAAGGAAGAAGCAAGGTGCCATGACCGCGATTCTAATCAGCAGACACGGAGGGTCGTAATTAGGGTTCCCTGGGCACACAAGAACCGCAGAGGGTCCATCAACGTCACTGCCAGCCACGGCGGAACCATACTTTATTACCTACCTCCACTCCGGGTGGTGAATTAGCCCTGCTTATTTACATTTACATTAAGGTAAATAGATTTGGAGGAAGGACATTTGGATTTCTGTGGGCAGGGTAAATCTAATGTCGCGTAAACACGTTTACATAATTTATTTTCGTTGGTACTGTCAGTGTGAAAAGTGTATGTTGATCACGCCACAGAATGAAGATAACTTTCTGAAGTCATCTTGTCTTGACAAGTTTTTGTGCTAGTTTGTTTCGGATATCATACTCTGGCAGCTCAAAAATATTCTGAAAAAATCTCCGCTGTAGACACACTCTGTTTTTCGCCTGTAAAACAGCCATTTCAGCATCCTTTGACAGATTATCTAGTCTTTAATTGAAAAGGGCGTTATCTTATCTTGATGGCTTTATGAAGTCAAAAAAACAGCCAAGTGCGGGTCAAGTTCGCGCATGTATATGTTACGTATTTACAAAAAGAATAAGTGTTTTCTTACATTTGCCTCGTTGGCACTCTTTGGGTTCAAAACCATAAAAAGGCAAAACGATTTATATTCTTTGACCACCTCCAGCATGAATGTTTTTTATACAATTTAGAGTTTAGCTAAAGTAAACACTTATAACTATTTACTGTGTTGTATGAATTAATATACATTCACTTAATATTTAAATTAAACTACGCCTCTCTATTACCTAGGTTTAGTTACTAATATAGACTAAGTCCTTCTGTTACTAAAATACAATAATGTGGATTTATTCTGAAATAAATATATTAATTAATTAATATAAAAAAAATATATATTATTTGATCAGCATTTTTAGGACGTGTTTAATGTTGGTAAATTTTGAGTTAATAATTAACTATCAGCGCTATAAGTTTCAGAGGAATTCGTTTACCATTATTGTGAACGAATTCCTCTGAAACTCATAACGTTGACAGAAAATGAACCTCTCTACGTGATACCAATTAAATTTAATTACAATTCAATAATTTGCAATTTATCGCATTATTCCCAAAATAGATCGCGCCGGTTTTACATAAGACAGAAAGGAAAAAAATATCTACTATCTTTAGTTAAAGTGGTACCTCAAGTGGCTATTCCGATTCAAATTTAATTTAGTTCTAACTCACAAACGCAATCGCAATAAAACTTTACCAATATGTTTAAGGGACACAAAAGGAGAAGCCTTGTGTAAAGTTTCCGAGTGAAGGCTCTAATTTCTTTTCTCTTCATCTGCTCGAAATGATGCCTTCTGATGCCCAAATTTAGGACCCAAAACACGCTATTGTGGTTCAAGCTAAGATGCATCAAAGTAAATAGACTCAAAATTGGGTTTTGAATCTATTTACCTTTAGGTACCAATTTTGAATTTATATACTAATGCACTCATTTACTAAGAAGTCGGACTTCTCTTTCACTCTTGAGGATTCGTCCTATATCTATTTCGCTCCAACCCAAACAATAAGTCTTAAAACCGAGTTTGGAACTACTTACTGAACTACCAAACTCTTTGCTGCAAAACTTTTAAGTACCTAATTGTCAAATATTTGAAATTGGAACGCAAGTTTTTCTTTTCTATTCAATCAATAACATTGGCGCGTTTTTTTGTCTATTTTCACTTATTTTCTCGGAAAAATGTCGTCAAGCGATGATGATGTCTTCTTAACACCAGAATATATAAAAAACAGGCAACACAAGCAATTCAAAACCTCCTGCCAGAAGTTACATTTGAGTGGTATGTGTTATCTTTTATTTCATTCCTCTCAGATGGTAGTGAAAAGCAAATTGTTCTACACGGGCGCAAATAATTTTTGGTCTCGGTAGTGTTGAATCCCTCGCTCCTTCAGCGATTCTTAGTTAAAGCGCTCGCTTCGCTCCTGCTTTAATGCTAGAATCGCCTCAGTTCGCTCTGGATTCAATTTCACAATCTCAACGCAAAAATTTTGTTTGCGCCCTTGGTGAACAATCTACTATTTTTATTCTCATTTCTCCAGCACGAACAAACCTCAATTTGTGGCTTCTTAACATGTTGGCATCGTTTTATTGCGATACAGCATGTAGAATATAAATTAAAATTAAACTGCGAAAAATTATCGTGAGCGAACCGTCAAAGCGATTTAGAAAGTCTGCTTTGTATTTTTGAAATACAAACTTTTTGTACTGAGTACTAACTCCCATTTTGACATTGTGGATATATTATCTTTAAATTTCTTCTACTCTTGTCAAAATCTTTATGTCAACGCTTTGAACCTACGGTAAGACAGTGAGATTACCTTCCTTTCAAAGACTTAAAGCGAAAACTGTATTGTAATCTTACATTCCATTTCACACATTGGATTCTGTGTAGGCCTACCTAATCCTCATAGATTTCTAAATACCTTATAGATTTTTCAAAGGTTAACACGAGCACTAGACATAAAACAAACTGAATTTGCACGGATATTCACTACTTTATTTTTTTTTCATTTTACAATTTTCCGACTTTATAGTTGCTATGCTGCAAGCAAGTTACCTATCCATAACAGCACATTCCGTGGCTGCAAAATCGTTGGTCGGCTCAATGTCAAACGGAAGCTTGGCGTGAACTCTTCAGCACCGAATATTCAATTAAAATGTACCCCGCGGATGTTTGATAGACGTTTCATTAGCCTACTTTCAACCGACTGCCGCCCACCTGCCGGTCAGCTCGAAACTGTGAATTTGTTTCGCTAAAATCTAGCGCTGTCAGCAGCAAAAGTTTCAGTGATAGAATGAAGATTCATAGTCAATGCAGCGCTATTCACCGCTGTGAAATAGAAAACAAAGTATTCCTCTCACTGTATTAGTATTAAATTAATTTCTGTTGTCAAACATTATTACTAATTTGAAATATAAAGATAGTCCATCTTCAATTAATTTATTTCAAATTGTCTGAAATATATTAATTGAATTTAATTACTAAACGCTTAGTTGAAACTTAGCAAGAGTACTAAGCGCATAGTTGTTCAATAGCTAATATTGGTACAGCAATGAATGTTATTTGATACAATTTTTTGAAAAAATAAGCAAACCACACCAAACTATGAACGCTGTTCATGTAATGTTAAATGGCACGGGTTATACCATTTAATGCGGTTTTTTATTAGACTACAAACAGTGTCAATTAAATAGCATGGCAATACCATGCTAAAATTACTCTATTGAACCACTAAGCACTGTATGTTCCTTTCGCGTCGCTTTCCAGTGCAAGGTGCACAACTTATTCCCACAATGCCGGCTGTCCGACTCGTCTCTCTGATGTTTGCTTAGACAAAAACCTTACATTAATATTCCAAATGTCATTAAAGCTAAAAAACCTACCCGCACTCGATTCAAACCAACAATATCATGAAATATATTCGAGGCAATCAATTTATTTGTTTGCGTGAGTAATTACGCCATTTACTTTGTCTCACCTGGTCGGGCGAGATATTTCGCCTAAGACCCGTTATTTATGCGCGCCGCCGGCCGCCGCCGGTGCCTCCGCAAAATACATAAAACGTTTCTCTTTTATTCCGGAGGAACCTGCGCTGTGTATTGCGAAAGTGTATCGTAAACAAATGCGCTCCAGGAGGTTTTGTTTTTGAGCAGACAATAATTTGCCCGAAACTTAGAGGCTCTATGTAGAGAGAGGCCGCATACTGAGAATTGAAATTACTCAAGACAGCATGGTCCATCCGATAAAGGCTATTTGTTATTTGTTTTTTATATATATAAAAAAACATAATAACTTATGTTTAGTAGCGCTACGAAATACCAAGTCCGCAAAATGAGAGAGTTCTTTCAATCACAGCGACCGAGTCTACATGTAGCCGTCCTAAGCCACTAAGGGCCGGTTTCTGAATTGAGAATTTCACTAAGCAAATACTTAAGTAACGTCCTGTCGCGTTCTTTACTGAGAAATTTCAAGAGACAGCACGATAGTTAACTATTTACTTAGCGAAATTCTCAAATCAGAAACTGGCCCTTAGTCAATTGGCATAAGGCGCCAATAACAGAGTGGCGATCGGCGGAACTGGCGCATGATTAACCAGCGAGTGTATTGTGGGGCGACGTGAACCTTCATACATTTAATAGGTACCGTGAATGGCGAGATATCCCTGGAAATGGAAGGGATTGGTTTGCGATCGTCATAGTGCCACGAACAATCGCATCTTTCTTATAAACGTAGGTACGTCTCGAGAAAGACCAATTCGAGTCAACTTTTCCAACAACACTAAATTGTCTTTTCAACGACGTTTTTCTTGAAGTGTAGGTTTTTTCTTACTTTTCTATATAGGACAAAAATTCAGAACCGAATCTAGTCATCGCTACTCTATTTCTTCAGGCCTTGTGGTCCGTATTCGTGGCGCGTAAAACAAATTGACACACGACCGACCCTTTATAACAAAACCGTTGGTCACGATACTTTATTGCAAAGCTCGAGCTAATTCTCACGCCTTTTTCGTCTACATTTTTCGCTGTACAAAAGAAACTCTTCTTCCTTAGAAGTATACGGCAACCTCATGTTGAAACTTAAGTATAACAAAATTTGTAGAAGGTACTGTTGAGTATTTTTCACATAAAAACTTCAGACATAAAAAACTGTAACAAAATTTCAGTCGTGTAAACTTTCACCAACTCAGCGTTTTGGCTTTTATAACGCTAGCAGATTTATACTCTTACTAGCTGACCCGGCACACGTTGTTTTGCCGTATTAATAATTAGCTTAGGTCGTAGGCTAATTATTGATATGGCAAAACAACGTTTGTCGGGTCACCTAGTAAGAGTATAAATCTGTATAAGAGTATAATTCTCAGACCTACCAAACATACACAAAAATTTTCATGTGATTCGGAGGAGTTCGATACACTGTGACACGAGATTTTTATATATACCTACTCTTATATTTTTGCCCTCTTTACGTACAGTATTTCACGTGCCTCTTCTTCCTGACACCATAGTTAAGTGACTACTGGTGAAGTTACCGGGCAAGCTGACTTCCCAATTCCTTACAAAACCGGTGCGGAGGTCACGAAAATCAAAGAGTAGTACTGTAATCCTTACATTTTCGTTGGACTAGCCATTAAGGCGCTTAGCTACCAGAACAGAAGTCGTGGGTTCGATTCCCACTGGGGGCCGCCGTACATTTGTAAAAATAGCCTCAGTCTGGGTGTGTTTCCATGTTTGTGATGTCCTTGCCTGGTTACCACAGCACAGGGTATCCTAGTTTGGGACCAGGACAAGTGATTGTGTTGTGTGGAGATTTTTTTTATTTTTTAATCTCATTTATTTTATAAGCCATACATCGAATGATTAAGTCGGTTATTATTTCATTATTTCTGATTGTTGAGATGCATGTCTGGAGATTGAAGTAGTCCAGGTACTAAATGATCAGGAGTAATCGATACCTGGCCCAACAGTTTAACACTTTATATTTAAAACTCGTTCCTCTTGCTTTACGAGCGGGCTGAGGCTAGGTCCGGGCTGCCTCGCACGCAATCTCGACCGGTAAACGTCTGCGGCAAATAATTTATGGCCGTCTAGTAGTCGGAAGAGCGCGTTATGCGCCCCGACGCCGCGCTGAAGAGATTTGCTCGGGGGGAGCGCTAGTAAAGAAAGTACAGATGGTCCTCTTTCCAAATATTTAATAAGCCTCTCTTTTTCTAAGAATAAATAAGGAGTTTCTTTTTTTCCTCGTAATCTAATAACCCTGAATCTGATGACTTTGGTGTTCATTCTGTAAACATTTTGGTTTTATTATATATAATACATAAGCAGCCTATATACATCCCACTGTAGGGCACAGGCCTTCTCTCAGAGAGAGAGTATGGGTTTAATCACCACGCGTGTCCACCGCTGGTTTTATTATAAATAATAAAAATTTATTATATTATTTTTGGGACATCCTCAGACTCGGTGGAGCGATGATCTTCGCAGGGCGGCTGGCAAGAGCTGGAGTAGCCGAGGACCGTGCTATAGGAGAGGCCTATATCAAGCAGTGGACAAGCATAGGCTGATTATGATGATGATGATATTCTTTTTGTTGCACGAAGTGCTGAGGACAATTTTAAAACCCGGTTTCAAGTCCCGGCGTGGGTGGAATTTTTAGCCTCTAAACAGGTTTTATAATTAAAATTGATTTAATTTGATGCTCATCAGCACTAACATATTGATCTTATGTGCTGTGCATAAACTTTTTTAGGATATAAGGAAATGCTTTTTATATTAACATCTATAGGTATCGATGATCTAAGAACGACATCTGAAAAATCTTTATTTAAATCATAGCTAAGGTACAACGAAATCCCAGAGCTATTTTTATGAAGATACTTCTATGTAGTACTTACCTACTAACGGACTCTGCGGCTTTCCCGCGAAGAATACAAATTACCGCTTCAGGAGTCGGAGTCATTCCGACCGACTTTACTGGCTAAATAAAAAAATATACAGGGTGTGATAAAAGATATACATTTAGAAATTGTAATCGACAATACTAATCACTTTTACTAAGAGGAAAGCTTCGTAGTTACGAAACAATTATCGTTTGTTCCATAATAAAGTATGGAACAGCTGTTATTTTGGCGGTCAGGAGTAAAGATTTTCGGATGTAAATGAGGATTTTGTAACACTGCTCATTGCAAAGCAAACCCATCAGTGGCATTATCTTGCCGACTGAAGAACTTAAGATTGGGTGTTATGTATGTGCGTGAGCCTGACCTCAGCCCACGAGACAGGTGGGAGAAAAGAGGTGTCATCGACACAAACAAGGGCCTAGACTGCCCATAAAATAAAATAAAAATAAAATAAAATAGACTGCCTCTTAGTTTCTATTGTTCCACCCATCAAATGCAATGACACACTATTCGCTAGAACAATCGAAGAGATCTAAAGTCTTCTCTAAGCAAAGCCGATTTTTCCCTGTACTTGTAGTATAAGACAATATTACTTGCCTAATTTCATAGTTCTAGTCAACCCTATATTTGAGAGTCGAAAAATACGTTTTTTGCAGCATAACAAAAGCATAGAAGTTTGATTTTTTACAGCTTGATGAGACTGTAGACTTAAAGTACGTGGTTTTAATTTCAACTCAATACCTCCACGCGTTCCCGAGATAAAGGTTCTTGACAGATGGACGGACGGACAACAAAGTGATCTTGTAAGGGATCCTTTTTCTTCCTTTGAGGTACGGAACCCTAAAAATTATTATAAGAGTCAGAATTTAAAAAAAGAGAAATACCCCAATTGGCCGTAATGAAAGACGATGGAAGCGACGGGGTTCTATGTCATCGTATCCTCTTTATTTCATTTGTTATTTCAGAATCATTTTACTATTCAATGCAAAGATGTCCATAAAAAGTCATAAAAGCCGTTACTCTAAACTTGACCGAGATTATAATCAGCGTCATAAAGATAAAGTTAAAACTGGATGGTAATTTTTCCTCGACAATTTATGTGTTAACTTTAGCCCCTTATTATACTTTAAAGGCAATTGTATCTACATAACTGGTAGCTTCGTAACTTTTTGTACTGAAAGTGAAGAATTATTTTCTTTGGACTCAAGAAAATGTCACTTAAGGGCTTACTTTGGTCTTACTTTGGCTTACTTAACTTTGGTCATGGGTTCTATTCCCACTGGGGTCGCCGTACATTTGTAGGTACACATTTCCTCAGTCTGGGTGTGTTTCCATGTTTGTTACTGATGTCGTTGTTTCTGGTTCCCACAACACAGGGTATCCTAGTGTGGGGCCAGACGCAATGTATGTGCCTGTATGTAAATGTTTATGTTTATATTTATGTAATGTCCTTTCCTGGTTACTATAGCACAGTATCCTAGTTTGGGATCGGGACAAGTGATTGTGTTGTGTGGAAGTTATTATTATTATTACTCTAAGAACTTTTAAAGTTCTAAATTCCACCCGAACTGAAAGCTCTGTACGCTGCAGGAATTGAAGAACATGCGTAGGCTTTTTTACTGTTTTGCAAATTCGTCCGTAATTATTAGGGGTTAAAGTATGAAATTGCCGTTTTATTGCAATAGGTTCTTTGAATTGACATAGAATCTTCATGGTTTGAGGTTTTCGAATGAAACTTTTTTCAAATGGTTTCTATGATGTTCTTTTTTTAAAAAATGTAAAACATTTGAATATCGACTTTCAATTGTTTTTGTTATTCAATTTAGACAAGAAAGATGGATACTGCGAAAATTCGAGTGATTTTTGAATACGAGTTCCGACGCGGAACTAACGCGGCAGAATCAGCCCGCAATATCAATGCTGCGTTTGGAGAGGGGTCTACTAATGAACGCACCGTGCGATTTTGGTTTAAACGCTTTCGTGATGGAAATTTCGACTTAAAGAACGAGCCACGAGGAAGACCGCCCACACGGGTGAATAACGATGAATTAAGAGAGATAGTGGAAGCCGACCCTAGTCAAACTACCCAGGAATTAGCGGCATGGTTTAACGTTACCTTACCCACAATATTGACTCATTTGCGTCAAATCAATAAAATAAAAAAATACGAAAAATGGGTGCCTCATAATCACTCGAATTTTCGCAGTATCCATCTTTCTTGTCTAAATTGAATAACAAAAACAATTGAAAGCCGATATTCAAATGTTTCACATTTTTTAAAAAAAGAACATCATAGAAACCATTTGAAAAAAGTTTCATTCGAAAACCTCAAACCATGAAGATTCTATGTCAATTCAAAGAACCTATTGCAATAAAACGGCAATTTCATACTTTAACCCCTAATATTAAGTAACCGGACGCATGTAAGCATATTAAGTTCTTGTCGACCTTAACAAAATAATTGTGGAATTGACGCAACATGACATAAATGTGTAAAGCCGGATCTAATGCTCGTGGTTTTCAACAACAACATTAGGCTTACAAAACAATCCGTTTTCAATGCGCAAAACATTATATTTATTTTGCTTTCCCTAACAACGAATAAAAGGCGGGTGGAGCTGTGTTGGGTTACACGGCCCGGTGGGTCAATGTAAACGTCTATAACTTGTAAGCGTTAACTACTACCTGACTGAAAGATATTGCACGTCAAATAGTTTTGCGCGTGGAAAACGGATTAATTTATGTTTGTAGGGTACGCCAAAGAGATAAGGGACCCAATTACTAAGACTCCACTGTTCGTCGGTCGGTCTGTCTCACATGAACCGTGATAGCTAGACAGTACAAAATTTCCACAGATGATGTATTTCTGTTGCCGCTATAACAACAAATAGTATATTTAAGGGGGCTCCCATATAACAAAAGTTGTCTAAAGACAGCGCTCGCCATCTAGCGGTCATCTATGTAACCTTCACAGCGCCGATGTCATGTTGTCAAATGTCAATGTTAAACGATTCTTGTTGGTTTTATAGATGGCGCCTGTCTCAATGTACCTACCTAATCTATCTTGTCTCGATCTTCATCTAATGTTGTATAGATAATGGTACGGAACCCTCCGTGCGCGAGTCCAACTCGCACTTGGCCGGATTTTAATTATTGCTGCTGTAACGTCTGGCATCTGTGTCGTTCGCACGTTTAGTATTCTAAAATTTTTTATACTCACTGCATTTCCGTAGCTATTGTTTTAGGGTGTAACATCCCAAAATTCTTTTCGAGGCGTATTATTTTCAAGTTAAATATTAAAAAAACGATTACAATGTTTATCAGTTGTTATTTAAATTAAGCTACAAATTATGTAGTGTAAAATGAAATAAATTTGATCTACTAAGGTGGTATGTTCATAAGACGGACACTTGTCATAAAAAATAATCCTATTACTCACTTTCATGTGAAATAGGATTATTTTTTATGTCAAGTGTGCGCCAGCCCCCAGCCGCTCCGAGCTTTGCTCTCCGCGGCGCTCGCCCTAGGGCCTCGCTACACTTATTGTTGGGACTTGTCGCGTGATGACATGTAGGTATGGGCTCGGCCTTTAGCCTCGGCCTTCGGCCTCGCCGCGATGGGGTTCCCGTGCCCGCATCGCGGAGCTCGGCCTTCGGCCTTGCAAGTTTCTCCCATTTGGCTATTACTTGTACGCTTTTGGCCTCGCCGCGGCGCAGTATCTCGTCCCCGCTTTGCGGAGCTCGGCCTTGGGCCTCCCTTTTGCGTTGTTTCTTGTACGCCGGAACATGTATGGTCTCGGCCTTCGGCCTCGGCCTGAACTGAGCTTATTTTTATGCAAGTGTCCGTCGTCTTATGAACATACCTCCTTAGTAGATCAAATTTTATTGCTTATTTAGATTGATGTGGACCTTCGTAAATATTGAAAATTAATCAATTAATATACCCTCAAAGAACCAGTTTCATTAAACAAAGGTTTACTTATACCAAGTTAAAGTTCAAATTTTCAATTACTTTTGTTATCGACCTCTTGAGAAGGGGTTTGATTTAGCTAGTTAAATATTTGTTGCTCTGTAAAAGAGGCACTTGAAAGTTCATAAGCTTATCCGCTTATACAGTCTTATTGTGAAAAGTCGATCCCACTTAAACACTGGCTTATCTTACTAACGCGGTTTTATTTTTCGGATATATTTAAATGTACTTTAGAATAGAGGTTTCCAACTATAACTTATAATCTTTTACAAAATGACTTGCTGCGATTTTAGCTATAAGCCAGCCATCTTTAAAATGGCTGTAACTTAAAATATCTTCTATTAACTTTAAAATTAATAGTTGGGGACCGTGCCCGGCTCCTCGGTGTCAAGATCTTGACACAATACAACTGAGCTATCAAGACATGTTTTAAGGCCAGTTTTTTATTGATATTTAGAGAGTGCGATTAGACATTGACGCTGTATTTTATTTCTGTTAATGTAATTTCTACGTACAGTAAAGAATATTCTGTCTATCTCTCTATCTATAGCGGAAACCATTAATTTTAACCATTAATTTATAGACAAAACTATTTTGTATTTGGATGTATTTTTGTTGCAGACTAACTGATCCGGCAAACCTTGTTTTGCCGTATTAATTAGCCTGCGATCTATTCTCAGACTTAACAAATATACACGAAAAATTTCATAAAAATCGGTTAACTCGTTTCGAAGGAGTTCGAAAACAATCACTGTGATTTTTGTATATTAGATAATGTGTATTCTAGGTATTTATGTTGATGTATTTGGAAAGAATTTTCTAATTTAATAATCTAATATTAAGTGCCCTGACCCTTAATCAAGGTCATGGTCTATCTCCGTTTTAAATTTCGTCCCTTGAAACCTTTTGGCGGTTGTATTAAATTTCATCATCCATGGATTTCAATCTCCCTCAGCACCTCTGATTTGGTCGACGCTATACTGCCGTCTTCTCTCTTCAGCTTCGTCAGCTGGCTTTGCCCAATAGACATGTCTTTTGCGAACACTTTGGAGCCTTTGTTCCGCTCTATTATATAGACATATAATACGTTCGGTATTAAAGGAACGAATGTCATGCCGCATAGACTTTGGTATGTGTCTATTGAGCTGCCTATAATATGACTCAGCATTCTTGGACTGCAGTTGCGACGAGCGACGTGATCGAGCGTATAGTTTGAAAGAAAGAAAGAAGACATTTATTTAGATTGTCACAGAAACACAAAGTATTGGCAAAGTATCACTGGGATCCGGTATGTCGTTTGTGAATAAAAACCAAACTAAGTTTATATGGGAATTGCTCCTTGAAGGGCCGCCTTATAAAACCAGAAGTTCCCCATATACTAAAGGTTGTTCGTTTTGACTAGTAGAACATTTTCGAGTGTATAATGGGGATGTTGTTCCACCCTACACACCAAAACTTATTAATAAAATCAGATTAAACGTTATTATATGTATTGGATGAAGGAAGAATGATTGACGAAAGAAATCGAGCGAATGTGGATGGAAAGGCCGAAAAAGGACGTCCCAGGTGGACGTACTTCAACCAAATAGGTTCTGTTCGGATCGTAGCAAGTGGCAGACCCTGGTCTCTGCCTACCCCTCCGGGATACAGGCGTGAGTTTGCGTATGTATGTATGCATACTGCAATTCGTGATAATCGCTGATTCCGAACCAAAACGCTTCTATTCCTCCCTCCTTCATATTCCTTGGAAAATATTTCTCGTCTAAATTCATCCTTAGCTTTCACATTTGGGAAGATTATTCCCACGGGCAAGCACAAGAGCGCGCTCTCTTGACAAGACTAGTGGATTCAGAACGCGGTACCGCGTCCCGATATTAATCCTCGAGTGGGTGAGCTTCCGGGTAAAGCTTTCGTCGACAGGCAACAGCAGATAAAAAAGTAGGGAAATACTTAGGTTAGGACCCGTAGACCTAGGTGGCACAAAAAAGGGATCATCGGTATCGTCAAACTCACCGGCCATACACTAATGGGTTTATTCGACGTTACTTATTTCCGTTTATTACGTCATTGTTTCTTACGTCCGCTCTATCTACGCGCGTCCACTCTATTTATACGCTGTATCAAGCACGTTTTCCCTTTTAGAGGTGTTTTAGGGCTGTTGGTGATTCCCAGTTGGATAGGGTATAGACTTTGATTGCAGTAATAGAATTTTGCTATGTCAGCGCATCCACGCATACATATTAATACATAACAAATACCTCCTTACTTGGTACACTTACACACATCAAAAAAAGTTTGCGATCACTTTGAAAAACTGAAATCTTTTATGATTTTTTCTTCTTTTTAGATTTTTTATTTAAAAATAAAGAATTAGAACACAAAACAATGACACCGTTCAGTTGTTTTTTCATATTAAAAGGCTTTCAGTCCTAGCTTACGCTCATTCAGAAATCTAATTTAGTCAATTATAACCGATTCAAGATATTTTTTGCGGAAAGTTGTGATTGAAAAAATGCCAAGAGGATTATCAGAGGTTTTACGAGCAAGAATAGTAACTTTGAGGGAAGAAGGATACACCACGAGAGTGCTAGCACGCAGACTTGCTATATCCCAATCCTGTGTCGTGGCTACGTTGCAGAGGTACCGCGGGATGGGGAATTTAGCTGACCGACCCCGCAGCGGTCGCCCAACTGTTTAGACAGCTGCCCAAAAGCGCTATATTAGATTGCTGGCAGCCCGTGATCCAACAATCAACGCCACTAAAATAAAAGCAGAAGTCAGGGCCGCCTCTGGGCTTGAAGTTAGCACGCAGACCGTTCGCAATTGCTTGCACCACGCTGGATTACGGGCACGGAGGTCTTGGCGAGCTCCGCTCAATTCCCGGCAACGTCAACAACGAAGATTGCAATGGGCTAGACTTCGGCAAAATGAAGAAGGTGAGGAAGAAAACATTTGGCAAAACTGTCTCTTCGTTGATGAATCCCGAAACAGCACTCATCCAGATAACCGACGTGTCCGTGTCTGGAGAAGACCAGGCGACCGTGAAAGACAAAGAACTACCACTGGAACAGTTCAGCAAGGCGGAAAATCGGTGTCCTTTTGGGGTGGCATTATGATTGGAGCTAGAACGCCTTTGATCCCGTATCGGGGCTACATGACAGCAGACATGTACAAAGCAGTTGTTATTGATGATATCGTCAGACCATCCCGAGTAAACCATGGGCTAAAATTTGTACTGGTCGATGATAATGCACCCGCACATCGAGCTCAACGAGTCAATGCTGCTCTTCAAGAATACGATATCACACGTTTAGACTGGCCTGCCGGCTCGCCCGACTTAAACCCAATAGAGCACGCGTGGGATGCTCTTAAACGAGCTGTATGGAACCGTGAGCCACGTCCCCAGACAGTTCCAGAGCTCAGAGAAGCCGCTATTGAAGAATGGGATAGGTTACCCCAGGAAATGCTGGATAACTTGATTCGCAGCATGCCCAGGAGGATGTCCGCATGTGTTCGAGCCAGGGGAGGAGTTATTTTATATTGAATTTAACCTTCTAATAATAAATTGTTGTTTAAGTTTAATTAAACAGTATTTTTCTTTCTATGAAATTTCTATCACAATTACATTATGATTAATGGCTAATTTTTTTTTTAATAAATAATAAAAAATATTTTTATATTTTAATTTCAAACAGGGTATTCCTATTTAAAGAAAGCATACAACATAGATTTTTTCTTGATAAAGTTAAATTTAAAGAATTATAGGAGCTTATGCTATTGATCACAAACTTTTTTTGATGTATGTTAAGATATACCTGTGTTATTTCCTTTTTATTTACAATAAAGTGTACTATATCACTAAAAGTCATCTCTTCCAGACAACCTTTGGATAGACTGGACCAATACATTGGAGAAGGAAGTAAATGTACAAACAAAGAAAACTAACAATTTCACAGATATTTGAAGGGGTATATGCCGAATAAAGAAAGTCTTTGAAAATATCAACAGACACATACAAATAATATACGCAATTAAAAAATTATATGAAAATACATATTATGTATAGATACATAAATTTATAAGTTAAACACATGGATAGGACATAAATAAAACACCAATAACCACAAAACAAATTATAGCAAGTGTTACAGTATGCCAGCGAGAAACTTAGTACTCCTTTAGACTATGGAGTCTTAAAAATGGGCAGGGCCTTGGCTTCCCGCACCTCCACCGATAGAGCTTGCTCGAGGAAGGAACAGCTGCAAAAACTGGTGGGATGGGACAGGATTTTTAGGACAATGTTTTGGGAGGAGCAAAGAGTAAGGATATGAGAAGAGTGAAGACACTCCAAGCGCAGACAGGAAGGAGTTGCTGGATTAAACAGTATGCTATACAGAAGAGAGAGTATTTTCGTACTCCGGCGGAAGAGGATTGGTACTAGTAATTCTCAGCTACGCAAGGCACATCGAATTGTCATAATAAACTATGAATGGTAGTTTTACGAAACGCGGCCCTGCTATCGACAGATCTTTTCACTTTTACGCCAACCCAACCGGTCCACCTGCTATCGAATCGGATGGAGCTAAATTCTGTTAACACAAAAGTGCAAGCAAATTTTTAATTCGAGCCACTGACTTTGACACATCTTTTTATTGCATTGCTGCTCCAAGTTCACTTGTACAAACGCGTCAACTCTTTGTGGCGTTAGTGTATTAATAACATTTGTCAAAGTCAGTGGTTTTCACTGATTTCGTAAACTTTTAGCTCAATAAAATAAGCCCTTTCTCTTTCAAATCATCCTAACCGGTCTGTAGCCAGTCTCGTCCACTGTTTTTCAGCCTTCCTATAACATGGTCGACTCATCGGATTCGTCGCCTACCCACTGACCATAAACCTACACTTAGGCAATGACAATTTTACGATAGTTTTACTTACCTGCTATATTTTTTCTATCCTATGATTTACAGTGGAGCATGTAATGCAATAAGCGCCACGGGCGGTCGCTCGCTAGCGTCTGATATTTGTTTGGTCGGTGCACTTGCGTCTTGCACAACACTCGTCACCTACAGCAGACGGTCAACTGAAGAAGAATCAATTTCAAAGTCTAGATTTTTGAAGGCAGGGAATGGACTAATAATAATCTCTCCTCACAGTATTTAGACACTTTTATTAAGTAACGGAGTTTAAATACTTTTTTTAACGAATTATTCTTCTAAACAATATTCTATGTGGAAGTATGTAGTCCGTTTTACATATAATAGCTTAATATTGAGCTAAAATATCTTATACATAATAGCTTAATCATTATCAGCCTATACACGTCCCACGGTAGGACATAGGCCTTCTCTCAGAGAGAGAGAGTATGGGCTCTCTATAAGATCGGACATAATTGCTTAATGTCCGATCTTATTATTAAGGGTTACCTCTAAAATGTGTAATTCCTGAAATATGTCAATTAGTCTTTTTCATTTACGATAATTTATCGTTCTACGGCTTTTGAATTATAATTTTTTCTTTAATTTTGTATTACTACGACATGTTACATGTTTTGAGCACTTTTCTCGCGGTATTTTACATAAGAACTTAAGAATATTAGATGATGCGTCAAGATAAAGAATTATAGATTTACCTTACCCGGGAATATTGCCAATATGTCTGATCACGACAACAAAACCGCACGCTGCGCCGGCTGAGTCATTTCCTTTTGTATATTGTAAGTAAATAGGCATAGCGCTAGCGCTCTCTTGTCGTCAAAATGCCCGGGCATTCTGGAAAAATTCCCGGACACATTTCGCTGACTTGCACAACGTATATCAGTTGATACTTATCTTCCTTATTATTGTGAATACAACATTAAGAACAAGCTAACATAACAATTTTCATACTCCTATAAGAAGTCACTTATCGAACACAGACTTACCTAACTGTCGTTTAACCTGGGTGGTGTGTGAGAATGTTCAATGTTGCTACTTATATAACTAGTTAGTGAAATTTCTGTAGTTTCATATACACGTCTTGAGCTAACGGTGCCTCTGACAGTCTATTTGATGAAATCGAACCGCAAATCTCCCTGTGTATGTAAATCCAAATACATTTCATGGTTGTGGATATTAGTCTTAGTGCAATTTTAAGCGTAAATACTATGACAGTTATGTTTGAGTAAGTGTTAGCTTTATTTGTACCTAATCCAAAGCGGTGGTAGCCTAGTGGGTAGAAAATTGGACTCGGAAGCGGGAGACCCAGGTTCGATTATCAGTGCGGGCATGTACCTATGACTTTGTTTTCTAAGTTATGAACATTTGTGAAGTTATAGTAGCAATACCACTCGCTAACGGTGAAGGAAAACATCGTGAGGTAACCTGGGTGTCTAAGCTATTCACATACCTCAGCGCTTGAAATCGCCAATCCGCGGTGGGCACGCGTGGTGATTAAGCCCTTACTCTCTCTCTAAGAGAAGGCATGTGCTCTACTGTGGGACTTATATAGGTTGCTTATAATTTTTTTTTTGTTCTGTGCTTATAATAATCCCTTATTTAGTATCATACTATATGTCACATACATGTCCGTATCCACACTAGTAATTATAAATGCGAAAGTATTTTATTGGTCCTTCTACGATGTGTTTTTTTTGCATAGAGATTATCTACTAAGTTCTTTTCCATATATGTACCTACGGTACTTTTATCCGAATACTGCATAGTATTAATGATCGCATGAACGAAGTTGCGAACACAGGTAGTCAACTAGTAGTATCTCATGAATCAATGAAATGAATGAATAACACAGTACCAGCAATAACTAGATAGTCATTATTTTTTCCGTATTTCACCGATTTAGTCTGTTTCCATCAGAGAAAAGAGTATTGGCACGGAGCACTTGTATGTAAATACATACACCTAATACATACTTGGGATTTTCACTTCGGGGTGCTTTCAAGGACATTTTGAACGCCACCGCTTTCCCCCTTTGCATTTAAAACCGATGACGAGACCATTATGTCAAAACCGCACTCGAATGTACGTCCAGCGATGTCAAAAAGTAACCAGATAGCTCTTATTTTCTGCGGTGTAAGTGCGGGTATCGAACAAAACGGACGCTGAGGTCGCCGCCAGTACTGCGTTTCCGCGCTTTATATTCAGACCGGTTTCCTTAGTCTACTCGAGAGGGAAATAATCAAAAGAGCGGCGCCGTGTCCTATCTCTAACATCGCTGTCGTCTATGCCCTGACGATACTTACCTATCAGAAGATCTCCGTACAGGTACCTAAGCTCTCAGCATTTTGCCCAATATTACATAGGCAATAAGCATCAAATTGTTATGACTTTGCGCCGAGAGTGTTCAAAGTAAAAGGAACAACTTGGACTTGAAGGGAATACGATTAATTAAGGAAAAACGAAGAGCACGTGAAAGAAGTTTGTTATTTGTTAAGAAGAAAAAAAACTTGATCTTGGTTGGTGGTCAAGTGTTTTCAAAGAAGTTTATAAGTATTTTTTTACGCCACATTATAAAAATGAGCTTCATGTTACTACACACAGGCGTTAAATAACCACACATTTCACTTTAGAGTAATTAAGTAAGTAGTCAAGCGATTAGAAAATATTAATACGACATACCACAGTCTCCGCCAAGGAAAAGACTTTCCGATGAATAATTAATTATCGGCAAGTCAGTCGGCTCAGCTGCCTTCAGGGCATTGTAGAAGCTGCCGATCATACTCCGCCGAGAATGCGTTGACAAACAGCACTGTCTAGGCGATAATTAAAAATGGCCGTTGACTTTGCAAACTTTTCAGCGAACATAGCAAGTTGCAGTGAAGCTAGGTTTATACATTCTTTGGAATATTTGAGAGCGATGGAAGCCTAGTGGGTAGAACATTGGACTCGGAAACGAGAGACCCAGGTTCGATTCCCAGTGCGGGCATGTACCTATGAGTTTGTTTTTTAAGTTATGTACATTTGTGAAGTTATAGTAGCAATACCACTCGCTAACTGTGAAGGAAAACATCGTGAAAAAACCTGAGCGTCTGAGCTATTCACATACCTCAGCGCTTGAAATCGCCAATCTGCGGTGGGCATGCGTGGTGATTAAGCCCATACTCTCTCCCTGAGAGAAGGCCTGTGCCCTACAGTGGGACGTATTAGGGGTTAAAGTATGAAATTGCCGTTTTATTGCAATAGGTTCTTTGAATTGACATAGAATCTTCATGGTTTGATGTTTTGGAATGAAACTTTTTTCAAATGGTTTCTATGATGTTCTTTTTTTAAAAAATTTGAAATATGTTAATATCGACTTTCAATTGTTTTTGTTATTCAATTTAGACAAGAAAGATGGATACTGCGAAAATTTGAGTGATTATGAGGCACCCATTTTTCGTATTTTTTATTTTATTGATTTGACGCAAGTGAGTCAATATTGTGGGTAAGGTAACGTTAAACCATGCCGCTAATTCCTGGGTAGTTTGACTAGGGTCGGCTTCCACTATCTCTCTTAATTCATCGTTATTCACCTGTGTGGGCGGTCTTCCTCGTGGCTCGTTCTTTAAGTCGAAATTTCCATTTAAACCAAAATCGCACGGTGCGTTCATTAGTAGACCCCTCTCCAAACGTAGCATTGATATTGCGGGCTGTTTCTGCCGCGTTAGCTCCGCGTCGGAACTCGTATTCAAAAATCACTCGAATTTTCGCAGTATCCATCTTTCTTGTCTAAATTGAATAACAAAAACAATTGAAAGTCGATATTCAAATGTTTCACATTTTTTAAAAAAAGAACATCATAGAAACCATTTGAAAAAAGTTTCATTCGAAAACCTCAAACCATGAAGATTCTATGTCAATTCAAAAAACCTATTGCAATAAAACGGCAATTTCATACTTTAACCCCTATTATATAGGCTGCTTATGTGTATACATTCTTGATAATAATTGTAAATAAAATACCTAATAATTATAAGTAGAAAATTATTCGTATAGTAATTTTAGTTTTATCGGACGGTTGGTATATATTCCTAATAATATGTGTTCCATGAAGCAATGACGCCCTAGCGTTAATTGAATTAGGTAAAGAGAAAACTAGCATCAAGCAAACAATTTTCAGTTTATGTTAGCGTTCTACTGACATAACTAAAATATTTACTCTTTTCGTTGATTAGCCTTTTGACCTGCAAACTATCTATTTTCCTGTTTTTTATTGTGTTTCTCTATTTATCGAATTTCTCTGCTACAGTAAAATAAACAAAGTTTTTCTGTAGCGGAGAACTACGATAAATAGAAAAACACAATAAAAAATAAATAATTTGCAGGTAGATACCTAGTTGTCCGAAATGATCCAAAGTTTACCTTTTAGTGAACTTTTGACTACAGATCATCTCTGTGGTGAAAAATTCACTAAAAATGAAAATTAAAAAAAAAACAAAAAATTTGTGACGTCATTTTTAATGTTGAGTTTAAAATTATAGGACAGAATGAAGGAAACACAAAAATGGTGTAAAAAGGTTTACACCGTTACAAGTTGAGAGTTTATGTTTAGGTAGGTACCTCTAGTAGGACCCTTTCAAAACCCTTAATTATGCAGCCATTTTATTCTCCCAGTGTAACCTGACCTAGCATCATTTAATTTAAAGTATGTACAAGTTGTTCCATTTAACTAAGTACATAACATTAACATTTACACTGCAGAAGTATCTGCTGTTCAACATAGACCTTTCACGACATCCAGTTAGCTGCAACACAAAAAAAAATAGTAAATAATTTGTAAGATAATAAATATAATCGGCCAAGTAAAATAGAAGCTAAAGTGAACATATCAAGATACTGTGCCCAATCTTTTAATTTGCTCAGCACGAAAAACTCACCATAAATAGAAGTCTTTTGCCGACTGATAATGAAATATTTGTAAGCGTGGGTGAGAATTTGGTATTGGCTGAGGTGAGCGAGTCAGTAAAATGAATGTGTATGCGCCGAAATTGGTACAAAGTCACTTCTCTGCATGTTTACCGAGCCACGTAGTCTTCTAAAGGGTTTTCGCACGTAGAAGCCACGTCATTGGCTGTGAAATTAGATACGTGTCGGTAAAGCGTAAACCGAGGTCCCAGCGTAAACATTTACTAACGACTGAATCAATAAGGGCCGCGCTATTCGGGGCCAACGTTGACAAGATAGTGGGAAACGTGCGGTGATTGATCCATTAACAAAACCTTAATCAAATTAAGTAAGTAAGAGTGATGATTAAAATGGATTGAAAGTTAATTATTTCTCTATATAGGTATGTACTGTTAAAAAGTCTTAAGAGCAGAATAAAATACAAAACGGTAGAACCAATTAGACCAACGGTAGATGTTGCTAGAGTGATGCTTAAAGAACATTGTGTCTTAAAAAAGAACCGGCCAAGGGCGAGTCTTGCCCTCAGTTTCTCGTACACTAACACGCTGTTAATCTACTGTTAACAACTGTCAATTGACCAAAGTGCATACACAAAAAAACCAGTGACATCTGTTAACAGTAGATTGACAGCTTGTTAGTGTACGAGAAACCAGGGGTGACTCGCGCACGAATTGTTCCGTACCATTATCGTATCTATACAACATTAGACAAAGATCGAATTTGAGAACAGCGCCATCTATAGAAACTAACAAGAAGCGTTTAACATTGACATTTAACGACATGACATTGGCGCTGTGAAGGTTACATAGATGATCGCTAGAGGCGAGCTCTGTCTTTAGACAACGTTTGTTGTATGGGAGCTACCCTTAAATATTTATTTTATTCTGTTTTTAGTATTTATTGTTATAGCGGCAACAGAAATACATCATCTGTGAATATTTCAACTGTCTAGCTATCACGGTTCATGGGATACAGCCTGGTGACAGACAGACAGACAGACGGACAGTGAAGTCTTAGTAATAGGGTCCAGTTTGGCACCCTTCGGGTACGGAACCCTGAAAACGAAAGAAAAACACGTTTAGTTTTTTCTCACAAGACGACAAGAAGCGGAAGGAGGCAGAACAACAAAATCGTTAAAGGTCATGAATGTTATATTGCCTTACCTAAAGGTTAGTAATTGTAAGAAGTTTTAACATTCAATAACTCGCAAGTAAAATTAAATAAAATATATATTTTTTTTTTATTCAAAGTAGCACAGGAACTGCGACTTAATGAACGATACAAGTTAAACTTGGTGTCCTTTCAAAATCAAGTACACCTCAGTCTTTTTAAATTTGGTCCTTACAATTCTTCTAAAACCTAGAACTTAATCCTTAATCTAGCTTTAATTCCGAACATCTTTATCATCTAAATAATCTTTAATATCATAGTATCCCTTATCGCGTAAACTGTGTTGTTATAATAAAATGTCTTTCTTTCTTTACACAATTTGTTTACCGCGTTTCAAGTAAGCGTAACATACCTTGTAACGACCGCTTACGGTTACGGTATGTTGTTGTGGTCTGTGAAGTTGTGACATAAGCTGAACGAATATTTCTCTATTTACAGACATCAAAATAAATGTACCTATACAATAAAAAAAAATATTACAGACTATGAACAGGGTATCTGTCGGATGTTATGTGATCACATTATCTAAGACAAGGGTAGCGAGACGGCTCGTCTACGATCGAAACCGAGGGAATATCTGCTAATTAATTGAATCCGACAACATATGCGCGTAACGAAGTGCCTGTAACACGAAAATCTTTATTCTATTTAGGTCAGACTGGTATGCGAGCGGTATACATTGCGAAGTACGTGATAACATGATAAGGCTTAAGTACCTGGTGGAATCGAGATGGTTGCTAAAAGAGTTCTTCATAATTGTCCTGTGGTAGGTTCAGCGCCTATACCACTTTGGCACTCCGTATTACACAAACTTCTGAAGAGCCAAAATAACTACACACTGTATTATGGTAGGAGACAATGTGGCCTCAGAAAGTATCAATAATAATTAAAACACTGCCAGTAAGCAAAAGTATAAATTTTTCAAGATCCACCTGTGGAGACTTATGCCTGCAAAACCTGGTTGCTGACGTAGAAAAATGAGCAAAACCTGCCGTTTTCCAGCGCAAAGTGCTAAGAATAGTCTTCGGTCCAGTAAGAGAAGCGGATGACGGAATTAGGTTTTATACGCGTGAGCAATTTACGCTCTTGAAAGAACCATAAGCTGGATGCGCTTGTCAAGTGGGACATAATCGTCAGGTTTTACTAGCAAAGCAACAAAGTGACCAAGATTATGAGGTGGATGCCGCAACAATACACAACAAGAGGCAGGTCCAGAAAGTGTTGGAGGGTTGGTCGAACTCTCTCTTCCAGTTAGTGACGAACTGGAAGAGAGAGTCCCAGGACACAGAACATTGTTGAGGAGGCCAAAACCCACAAAGGGTTGTAGCGCCATAAGAAATAAGAAGAGGTACTTAAGTATACATTCAAAATAAAATCAATAAATCAAGCCACGGTTTCTCAGATGACGCCCTACCTCTTTGATAAAGGCTTTCCTCTGATCTAAGCCCCAGATATTTTCAAAAACAGATATTTTCAAAAAAACAAAAACAAATATTTACACGAAAAATAAGTAAATAATAGACGCAAGTGGCATCCCCCCCCCACAGTACCAAAGTGAGACCGTCCGGACGTTTCCTGTCACTAAGATACAGCCCCTGCGGTTCAAGAACCGCAAAATAGTTATTTGTTATGCAAGGCTGCAAAGTTAATTTTTGGCGCGAGTACCTTGTATTGAAACCTGAGCAAGCGAAGGATTCTAGGATTGAGCCACGAGCGAAGCGAGTGGTTCAAATATAGAATCCTGAGCGTAGCGAGGGTTTCAAAGGTACGAGACGCTAAATAACTTTGCTGCCGAGCGCAACACACAACTTTTCACCTCACTAAAGCGAGGAAAATGTTAGGTGCAAGAAAAACAGTTTTAATAAATATTAAATTACTGTTAATTTATATCTTCGTCGCTGCTAGCTTCGCTCATATTTTATGATTTCTTTCGATTTTATCAAAAAACAAACCAAAATAATGGAAGTAAAGTGAATTCAATAAAGAGAAGAAAATTTTAAAGTTTTTTTTTAAATCAAATTTTCTTGCCGGCCAGTGCGATTCTTTAAATGAGGCTGGCGCATGACATGAAATAAGTATTTGCATTTCAATCATCAATGGACTGGCTGCAGAGAATATAAACTATTACGAAACCAATGAGGTTCTATATATATGTAATTTATTGTACGAAACCTTTATTGAATAAAAATATTCGAATTTTAAAAACACTTTCCACGCTAGCGGATAAAGTGCGATTTTCCACGCAGATTTCGAATGATAAACAGAGCTTTTACGAGCTAGTGAGGTGAAAAATAAATTACTTTTCAAACATATCGCGAACTTAATATTTTCGAAGATTTTCTGTAATATTTACCTACTCTTTTATCCAAGCTTACGCGTCTGCTTTGTCCTCAATAATATTAAATCCAGAAACAGAGAATGTTCGAACCCCCTCTAAAAAGCGGAAATACACGCGAAAAAAGGGACCAATTTTTATGTTAAAGGCGGCCTTTAAAACGCATTCAAAAGTCGAAATGAAGACTTACAACCGTACTAGAAGGTGCGGCGTGGATTTTCCAAATGCGCGGCGGCGCGGCCAGCGGAGCGATCCTACGCCAATGAATTAGCCAATAAAAGCAAATTGAACAAAATAAATTTCCCTTTGCACAGCCTTTTTTGCCTCCCCAACGCCTTCAATTTAAAGGAGGATTTTAAATTATAGCCTTACGTAACGGCCGACTTTCTTTCCGAAATGAAGTCCCTGAGCTAATAAATCAGGCCTACCATTACAAAATGTTGAGTTTTGACAGTATAATGTCGAGTGTAGTGTGCGAAATAAATGTGACAGTAAGATCCATTGACAGCTATCAAAGTTCGAAACTACTTTGCACTACTCAGTCTAAAATATAATACCTATCGAAAAATATCAAAACGCTTTACCAAGACGGCTGTGAGGCTGTCACGTAAATACGCTAATTAACCCATAACCATCTGAACTTGAGCGAGTCGGTATCTAAAGTCATAACTTGTAGTAATTACGAGTACGTAATTAAATAAATATTATTCCGTCAACTTCAGAAAACAATAGAGGCGCTTTTTACAAGAACAACCTTTGTCCCCAGAATAAATTTGGTGCTTTTTGGCCAAAAGGATTGTCCTACAAGCAAACCTTGGTGGTTTTTGTAAAATTCCTAAACTTTTCAATGGAATATATGTAGACTTAGGAAGGTTTTGTAAAAACTGATTATTGAGCCTAATGCAGCTAGTTGAACAGTGTTGCCAAAAACCGAAAACAGAAATTCGTTAAAATTGGACATTGGCTGTTTTTGCGCCTAATAATATCTTATAAGAGATTCCGCTGTAACATCATAATGGATAAATTATTTGATAGACAAACGATCTCGCGTCAGACAGATATTAAGGAAAGCGACAGCTTTGAGGACAACTCTCGAATAGGTCCGGTTATACCACATACGCCGAACAAACGCAATAACTTTGCTGTTGATTCGCTTTACACGCTCAATCGTACCTACCTATTAACTTTCTACTTTCTTGGTGAAACCTACAGGAGAGACCTACCTAGTTGGTAAAGTTTGGAAAGCAGGAATAATCGTGTTTGCGAAGTTAACAGTTCTTTTTCCGAGAGGTGTTTACATTGGACCCCAATGAAAGATGTGCTTATAAATTTAAAATTTTCATTTGTTTATTTATTACATTAATATGCGTGATACGGAGGCCTCGGTGCGCAAGTCCGACGCGCATTTTGTCGATTATTTATTTCCAGTATCCTGCCCGCGTCGGCGGTCATTTTTTTCGGGGTCAAAATCAAACGCAAATTTTAAAGCCGTGTTCCTTTGTTTCATTGAAATTGCTATGTTTACGAGGGTCTACGTTAAGCCTACGCAGGGCCAGCCAAGCGCGCGTAATTGATAAAATCAATTTACCCCTCGCCATTTCCTCAAATTAGTTTATCTCATTTTCTGCTTTTTTCTCATTTAAAGGCTGCGATGACGACAGTGGCTTGTGAATTTTGATGCCCTCGTGCCTTGCCTGTAACCAGTGATTGACGGTAACCAGAGGGTCGACGCTCTATTATTCAACAAGTCAAAAGTCCTATTAGGAAACTTATGTATACAATCCTCCTTTCACGCCGAGAAGAGCGAAGAGGTATAATAGTATTTTTCTTATTGCTTTTTGGACGAGGATACTTAGGTCAATTATATTTGCGAGAATTTGCTTTGAGATAATGACCCGATATAGAGTCACCATCCCGCAATAATTGTTAGACTTCAAAGAAAATTATCATTAATTATTGTATCTATCCATGAGAAATCTAAACTCTCTATACGTAATTAGCCAAGTTTATAGGAGTTACAAAAAACTATTTTTTTCTCACGTTTTAGATAATTCTGTTGAGCTCGGTTTTTGGAATCACTAACAATAATGCTAGAATAAATATGAAGGCAGACCTGGCCGCACCGCATAAAAAGCAATACTTTTTGGACGAGGATACTTAGGTCAATTATATTTGCGAGAATTTTCTTTGAGATAATGACTCGATATAGAATCACCATCCCATAATATTTTTTAGACTTCAAAGAAAATTTATTACTCATTAATTATTGTATCTATCCATGAGAAATCTAAACTCTCTATATGTAATTATCCAAGTTTCTAGCAGTTACAAAAAACTAATTTTTTCTCACGTTTTAGATAATTCTGTTGAGCTCAGTTTTTGAAATCACTAACAACAATGCTAGAATAAAGATGAACGCAGACCTGACCGCACCGCACGCGCCGCAGTCGCCGCAATCATCGCTTTTGTTAATGGTCTCGCGCACCAGTCCGCGTTGCAGTCACCACAGTTGCATCACGCATCGCACTTGCGGAGTTTGGCCGCTTCAGATACCGCGTGGGTGGGTGTGCGAGGTTGCACAGAACTTCATAAGAAGAATTCGAATGCGGAACTGCGGCACGTGCGGTGCGGCGAGGTCTGCGTTCACCTTTATAGACAGCCTTAAAACAGTTAAGAAACGCCCAATGATCATTAGTTCAATGTCTGTTGATATTTGTAGATGTTTGTAGATGCTATGTTATTTACGTAAAGTTAATATCGCACATTCTGTAATTTTTCTCTGAAACCGCAGTATGTAACAGATTAGAAACATACAGAATTACAGCAAAATTTTTCTCGTTATTTACAAATAAAAATTACCAAGTCATGTTTTTTTAATCTTTTAAAAACTACAGTTAGGTATGCGGATACAGTTACCTACCGTTATCTAATAACAATTAATAATTAGCAGAAAAAATATCGAACTGACTGTCAAATAAACATTTGAAATTTTAGATGAACCAACTCTCTTTTTGTTTTGGGCGCTACTAGTCATAATTTCGTACAAGTAATATACATACTTCATCTGCTGCCTGCTATAATTTTTTCCCGAATCGCCAGTCTCCCCATTTTCCCCATTTTGCATCGGATCCGGGCATACCTTTATGTATTCATTCATGACTCGCCCAACAAAGTTCGCTCTTCGACCAAAGTTCTTTTTAATGAGTATTCTTCGATAAACTTCTGTCTCTACGTATATCTCGGGCTCTAGACGTCAGCATACACCATGTACATCGAGAAATATCTTTGTCTCGAGATACTCGGCTCAATATCAAAGACAAATGGTAAGTGCCAACACAGCCGCGTTGGTATGTTTTGCTCGAGCCGTATAACTGCGGTGGAAGGCTGGGAAATTAATACCTACGCCTGGTAGGTACGTGGTTTCATTTGAGATATACGTTTCTGTCGTCTCACTTGAGTACTCATGGTGGTGAAGTGCTACTATTAGTACTAGCGCACATTAAAAGTCTGTTAATCTACTGTTAACAGCACCAGTTGGCCGAAGTGCATACAAAAAAGCATTAGTAGATTAGCATGAGTGTACGAGAAACCGGGGGTTGGTAGGTGCTAATAATTTATATTAGGTTGAAATGTAGATGGCTTTCAGAAGCCTACGATAGGATTTCGATTTGCCGTATCGCCCCTCGTACATATTTTGTTATTGTAAGTATAAATTAAAAACGATACTTCTTGAAAACATTGTGATCTGTTGCTAAATATAGAGTTTTCATCAAACGTTAAACTTCATGCCTGCCTCATTGGTCCAGCGGTACCGCGTTTGACTAGCACGCCAGTAATCGTAGGTTCTATTTCCGCTGGGGTGCACCATATATTATTTTTTACAAATGGCCTCAGCCTGGGTGTTCCGTGTTTGGTTACGAAGAACATATCATTGTTATGTTACTATATTACAGTGTATCCGAGTTTGGGACCAGGACATGTAAATTTTATGTTATTCGACAATCTATTTGACAGTCGAACAATGAACAATAATTTCGAGCTGTTTTACGACCAATAGCGCCACATCCACGTTTAATTGATAACGACTACCATAACTCCAAATCTCTTAATTTGCGCCTTCCTACCTCGAAAGTGTAAAATCGGTCTCTGAACGGGAATTTTACGGGTATTTTCTTTTCTTCTCGACTAACATTAATGACTTAAAAGTTGTATAATTGTGTAACATTTTTTTACATACCTAATCGTGACAAAAAGGTTTCCTTTTACGCCAAACATTTAAAACTATATCATTCGATATGTTAAGACAAGTAAAATATCAATTGGGTTGGCCGGTATCGACCATAATCCGCTCGAACATATGTTTTATTCATAATTCTGTGCACTCTATATACGTACTGCAGGGTAGGCAGGGCCTGTAGGCCTTCTCTCAGAAAGAGAGTGTGGGTTTAAAACACACGGGCCGCGAAAACCTCAGACCTCAGAAAACACTTAGACCTTATGTTTCCTCACGATGTTTTGCTTCACGGTTAGCGAGTTGTATTGCTACTATAACTTCATAAATTTACGTAACTTAGAAGACAAAGTCATTGGTACATGCCGGGATTCGAATCCACAACCTTCCGTATGAGAAGCCGACGTTCTACCGCTCCGCTACCACCGCAGAGCTGTAGAACGCTGGCATTCATAATAAAAGTAAGTAATTTTTTGAACAAAATTTCGCAGTTTTTTGGGTTTCGCACCCAAAGGGTAAGGGATCCTATTACTAAGACTCCGCTGTCCACCCGTCCGTCTGTTACCAGGCTGTATCTCATGAACCGTGATAATTAGACAGTTGAAATTTTCACAGGTGATGTATTTCTGTTGCCCCTATAGCAACAGATACTAAAAACAGAATAAAATAAATATTTGAGGTGGACTCCCATACAACAAGCGTGATTTTTTGCCGTTCTTTGCTCGATATTAATAACGCCAACAGGCAGACGCTTGAAATATTCAAATTTTGTATAAATAGTGGTACGTAACCCTTCGTGCGTGAGTCCGACTCACACTTGGCCGGTTTTTTTCACCAGTGCGATATGAATAACATACTTATCAGCGAAATGCACCCACAAAATGTTGCCAATGCATTCAATATCACCCTATAGAAGGAAATACATGTAATGTTTGCAATTTCTCACCTCGTTTTAAATAACATTAACGCAGGTAACGAACGAGCGCTTGAGACTAATTACACCTAATTGTTTTCCTGAGCCCCACCGGTGCCTGATTACGGCAAGTTTCAACCCGGGCTAAGATTTAAACTGCGAAATTGCAATTTGAATGAAATTATGCTGAATAATGCCACAAACGCCATTGAGCACTTAACACATACAGCTTTGGATTTTCCAAAGAGGTTGACATAAGAAGAATATAATTTATAAAAATCTCGTGTCACAGTGTTTGCTATCGAACTCCTCCGAAACGGCTTCACCGATTTTTATGTATATTTGTTAGGTCTGAGAATAGGTAGGCTAATTAATATGGCAAAACAACGCTTTCCGAGTCAGCTAGTAATTTATAATATTTCTTTCTTAAGCCTTGATTAATGATGTCAAGATTCAGAATCTATACTTAAATCTGTGCCACATTGAAAGGCCTTTACGGAAGCCATTAAATTTGTCACAGATAGTGAAAGATTTGATGCATGCAAAATTGCAAGGTATCTTCTGTAGCTATCTTGACATGGTAGTTTTTCCCCAAGTTTCCCGATGCAAGTGTTTGACCCCATTTGACTTTATCAGGCAAGAAGCGCGGCAATCTTCACCGACTTCAGCTAGCATTGTTCGCGGAAGGGGTTGCCTGTGTGCATAACCCGGGCCGCCATTGATTAGAAAAGAGTGATCGGGCAACTTTTCTTCTGCAAACTAGAGTTTTCATTAAGAAACGTCGAGGTCCGTTAGTGACGTCATGCGTGTATTCGGGATGCTCAGATAGATTGCTGCACAATTTGCTACTTTTCAGGCACTTTTATTAAAAAGGCTCGTTACATATTTTCACAAAAACAATTACCCAAACTAAGTAAATGGCAGTTTTTCGGGTTCCGCACCCGAAGGGTGTCGTGTGGCGCCGGATTAAGAATAGCCTCACTCCATTTCCTTCCGTGGATGTCGTAGAAGGCGACTAAGGAAATCAATTACCAGGAGACGGGCAGCAGCGTCTTCCTGAGATTTCAACCGCATACAGCGATCGCCAAACCGCCTGCCAAGCGTGGCGATTATGGCAAAACCCATCATGGTTATGAAAACTACGAAGGGGGGCTATGTCCTGCAATCGGCGTCAAATGGCTGATGATGATGATGACCCGGAGGGTGCCAAACGGGAACCTATTACTAAGATTGCACTGACCGTCTGTCTATCTGTTACCAGGCTGTATCTCATGAACCGTCATAGCTAGGCCGTTTAAATATTCACAGATAATTTATTTCTTTTGCCGCCATAACAAAAAATACTAAGAACACAATAAAATAAATATTTAAGGGGTGCTCCCATATAACAAACGTAATTTTTTGCCATTTTTGCTCGATATTAATAATAGCAACAGATAGATGCTTGACATATTCACACAATATTTATTTCTATATTCGCTTCAAAAGTAAATAATTAAAATAAAATAAATATTTAAGGGGGGCTCCCATACAATAAACGTGATTTTTTGCCGTTTTTTCCCGATCTTTGTGTCTAATGTATAGATAATGGTACGGAACCCTTCGTGCGTGGGTCCGACTCGCACTTGGCCGGTTTGTTATAAGAAGACGTAGGTATCAGACAGTATTAAGGACACAATTCAATTATATTTTGCATTCAATTATTTCATACAAGTTACTTATAAAACCATAACCGACCTTGTGGCGCAGCGGTAGTGCATCTGGGTTCGATGCACTACTGCTGCGTCCCGGGTTCAAATCCCGGCTGGTGACAAAAAAAAACCCCAGGTCTTGGATGTTTACATGTTTGTGATGTCGTTGTTTCTGGTTCCCACGACACAGGGTATCCTAGTGTGGGGCCGGAAGCAATGTATGTGCCTGTATGTAAATGTTTGTTTATGTTTATAATGGAAAATATGTATATGTATACTTACACAAAATATGACACACTATGTCATGGTCCATTGTGTGAATAAATTGTGTAAGATACTATACCTGGGTTACGTACTGAAAGAAAGGCCGTGACAGCGTTAAAACATCTTGGATCTTGTAGCCTAAATATGTCCCACTACAGGGCACAGGCCTTCTTTCACAGACAGATTGTTGATCTATTTCATTACATTTATACTACACACAACACATCTCTAGTTTTAAGAATCGTCAGCGGCATTCTTGGGGTGACTGAACTGTAGATATTTTTCCTCATCGGTAGGTGCTTCGTTTTCGCAAGCCTCCTCGAACATGGACGTCAGAAGCAGGCCCCAGTTCCAAACAAGGCCCGTTTAGGCGCAGCCCTCGGGCTCCATCGAATATTAACTTGAGCGGCTCTTGACCCACTTCACTCGGCCGTGGTTATTTCAATCTCATAACCGGCACGACCCCTGCCGCGGATTTTTCCTACTCGACGGACCGATCGAATGAGATGGGTCACAGGATTTCCTTTTTAGAAGCCGAGAAATGGTTTGATATGTTAGCAGGAGCCATAGACTGTTTCTCAAATCAATTTTGTGGGCAGCCGTTAAATCTATATATATAAAAATTAATTGCTGTTCGTTAGTCTCACTAAAACTCGAGAACGGCTGAACGGATTTATCTTATCTTAGTCTTGAAATGTTCGTGGAGGTCTAGGGAAGGTTTTAAAGGTGAGAAAAAATCGAATAATTTCCGCGAAAACCCTAAAAACAGCCCTTTTCTATTTCCCATACAAACGTTTTCTGTGGCGTTACGAAGTTCGCCGGGACAGCTAGTTTTAAATATAATGAAAATACTTTCTTGAATTCCTTGAATAAATCAATTGTAATGCCATTAATATGTGCCTTTTTTATGTTGACTCGATTTTGTCTCATTACTGTACAAAGGCCTCCCCTTTAGTTCTCCATGCCTCCCTGTTCGTGGCCACCTTCTGCCAACCCGGTAGAAAGGTAGTGAGGTCGAGATGGTGATCTCCGCTAGGTGCGGCCGCGTTTGCGATACCCTTCGCCTGGAACACCGTCAGTGGCACTTTTTGTCCACCTGTCTAGATCCATATGGCTTACGTGGCCCGCCCAATTCTACTTCAGCTTACCGGTCGCAACTCCAATATCGACAGTCCTGATTCTGGAGCGAAGTGTTGTGTTTCAGATTTTGACGATCCTCTTTACACTGAGTATAATGCGCTCTATTGCCTACTGGCAAACCTTGAGTCGGACCTCTGATATTCGGTCAAAAACCAGGTCTGAGCACCGTAAGTTAGGATAGGCAGGATATTTAGGATTACGTACCCAATTAAAAAAGAATTTTGCGACGTCAACGCGCGCCAGCGTAGATCATATAAAATATTATATGAATGTTACTTAATATTTCAATAGCAATTTTACTTTTGTGTTTAATTTATTTCGTGATTTGACGTTTAGCCTACCCTTAGCTTGACAGTTTTACTCCCTGAAAGAGTCTCTGAAATGTGAAATATCGAACGATAAGCGCCGCTAAACACCATTTCCAGAGCAAGCATCGGAGCTGTAGAATATTTTTTCGCAGAGCTTATTTTTTGCGCTTTATTTATCGGCTTGCTATTTGAGCTGGATTAGGGCTCTATTTCACAACCAAGAGTCGGCTTTGGAGAATGTTCTGATTGCACTGCCTATGCGGTGCATTCTTCTTCGACTCTCCCATGCACCGTGTTGTTTGATTTCAGTATTTAATTAAACTTTATAAAAACCGGGATCTTGTTACGCTAGAATTACAAAACTTATCGTATTTAGCTTATAGTTGTTTCGGCATTGCTATAAGGCTAAGCTGAGCTAAGTTATAAGGATGCAAGAAATTAACATATTTTCGAATGAAAACTTTTGGAACCACTAGAAATCCCATTTCGTTCTTCCTACAAAAGTGAATCCAATTTTGCATATTATCGTGGTTTATTGAGCCTACATCGTGGTGTAATCAGTGCAAGTAACTATGCCTCAGTATAGTCGATCACTGCGTACACATTTTGATGCAAATTCACCCATAACGTAACCCAATAGAGTGCGTGCGTGTGAACGTTGATGTGCTGTCGACTGCAGACAATACTTTATTAGGTTTATATTTGTCATCTTTGTCTAGGAAAAGAGAAAAATAATATTGCATATTTTACTCAGAGTGAACTTTTCATTACGTTAAGCTTCCAGTCTATCCAGAACACTATCAAAAAGTAAAGCTTGAGAAGCTATTTTTTCGTAGCAAACACTTTCGTTTTAAGCCAAGGCGAAACATCTGGGATCGCAGCTTCGATGGCCCATTAAGCAACAAGCGCCATTAAACCTATTTGAACCTATTTTCTTTTACAGCATACTTTGCCGGGTTGGGCATTCCGGTTTTTCCGCGCGTTGGTAATATCAGCGTCGTTTGTGCTTTCCTTTATAACTTCAGTTCTAAGCTAGTTACAATTCTTATTCTGTAAGTGTATGAAGTGATTAGAGCAACGGTCCTTAAACTTTTAAGGTTACGGAACGCTCAACAAATCCCTTTTATTTTGTAGAGCACCACATAAAAAATATCACAAATGATAGATAATTCAATTAAAGTCCACTCTACCGTCTGTCTGTCCAATGTTATCTTTTGTAATGGGTTCTGCTCATAAGTATTTTGCGCTACTCCAAAATCATATTTGTATATTAGCTTAATTCCGGATGAAGTGTAGTTTTAATTTAATGAAATAGCAGGGTAGTAGCACATAAAATGATATTATGTGCTACTACCCTGATATTTTTCACATTTCACTGATACACTTACTACTGTACTTACACTATAACAACAATGCGGTAATAACTAGTAAGACAAGAACTTGTGTGCTAAGATAAATTAATAACCGAGGATAATTTTTGGCGAGCCCCATAAGAACTTTATGCAGACCCTTCAAAATTACAATCCTGTTTTTTTTTTAAGGAACAGTGACCTAACCAACACTAAAAGTCTTTACCTAATTGGCGTAAGTATTTACGTCTACGTGATTTCGTGCAGTTGCATTTTCTAGCTAACCACTACGATTTCTGCGCCGCTACAATTTATCATTAGCAAGGCGACGCTATGAAAATGTAATTACTTACCCGCTTCTTGACTCAAATTGGTTATCATTTGTTTGCCGTTTAATACTGCTCATTACTCTACTTAATGACCGTTAAAATTGTGATTCGCCGAGAGAAAAATTTTGGGCTAGCTTTGGAACATAATTACCTACTTACATATTTTTCTTAAGCTCTTGACATGAACACTTTGTAAGGACTGGAATTCAACAAATAATCGTATTGACATCATCCAGATAATTGATAAACTTGAAGTAAACAATCCATCATTATTATGAAGGCGATGTTTCGAACCGAAAATAATTAACAAGATCAAAACTTTCGCAATTCGTAAATATAGCTACTTACCACTTCGATTTTATATAGGCATTTTGATCCAAACCATTTATATCCGAACCAACGTAATTTTATTGTACCTGCGGTGCCTTGGTGGAAATTGGACTCTATGACGAAGGATAAAAATCACAATATAAAAATAACGAACTAATTAATAGAGTACAGTGAGGCTCACGAGTGCCGGGGCACCAGGTGCGGATTGAGGGCGTTCCACAATTAATTGCCGGCGGCACTAATTAATTTCAGTCGCGTGTACTAAATTAATTACGACGCGGAATTTTTCGTTGCTACTTAACAAAATTTCCTCGGTTATTTCCTTTGCCATCGTAGAATATAATATATACATAACATAAACATAAACATTTACATACAGGCACATACATTGCTTCTGGCCCCACACTAGGATACCCTGTGCCATATCTGAGAAGAGAATACTATTCGGACTTGGAAATAGTTTGAGAAGATATTAGGTATAATTCGAATATGTATTGTGTTTCTAAAAATGGCCCGGGGAGTCTTTCCATGTTTGTGTCTGCGTACCAAAGGCGCTACAGGGTATCATAGTTTATTATTTATATATTTAACTAGAGATTAACAATTAATTTACTGCATTACTTATCATGAACTTGTTTCCCTAAATCATTAATTAAAAATTTTAAGAATATTGATATGTTTTATTTAAAAGAAATACAAAGCTGATACTTTGTTTTTAGGGTTCCGTACCCGAAGGGTGGCAAACGGGACCCTATTACTAAGACTTCACTGTCCGTCTGTCTGTCTGTCTGTCACTAGGCTGTATCTCATGAACCGTGATAGCTAGGCAGCTGAAATTTTCACAGATGATGTATTTTTATTGCCAGAAAAAAACAGAATAAAATAAATAATTATGGAGGGCTCCCATACAACAAACGTATTTTTTGCCTTTTTTGCTCCATAATAATAGCGACAACAGGTAGACTATTTAGTTTATTTAGTTTTACATTCTCTTCAACAATAAATAATTAAAATAAAATAAATATTTAAGGGGGGCTCCCATACAACAAACGTGATTTTTGCCGTCTTTTCTCGTGGATGGAAGGGTCGGTAAGGGACGACCCAGACGGATATATTTCGACCAAATAGGGGATGTATTAGCAAAGGGCAAGATAAAAAGTACCCGAAACCGGCGTGCGTGCATGCAACGACTAATTAATGTTGAGGAAGCGTAAGTGATCTGTCAGGATCGTAGCAAGTGGCAGTCCCTGGTCTCTGCCTACCTCTCTGGGATACAGGCGTGAGTTTATGTTATGTTGTTTTCTCGTTCTTTGAGTCTAATGTTGGATAGATATTACAAGTTCGTGTGCAAGTCCGACTCGCACATGGCCGGTTTTTTAATGTATCTTATGCATTTTACTTACTTTATCTTACCTCTTCATTATCTCTTTCATATTTCTCTCTTCTTTTCTTCTTCCTCTTTATGTAGATCTTTGATGAACTATTAGGTACTTTTTTGTTTTAATGGTGATGACTAAAAATTATCCACTCATTTTAGCCTGGGCCCATTAGCTTAGTTGGGAGAGCGCTGGCACGGTTAGCCAGAGGTCGCGGGTTCAAGTGCCGGCATGGGTGGAATTTTTAGCCTCAAAATAGGTTTTTAAAATTTTCCTTAGCACGGGTTAGTGCATCAAAAAGAATGTAACTAAAACGTTTGCTAATTCGTTATTTCTGACTTATTTCATTTAATTGTGTCGCAATTTGAACACAATAGCGTCGAGAGTAAGGGATAAAGCCTAGTTTATTCGGAAAAAATCTGAGCAAATATATAACAGGTAAGTAGTACTTTCTCGCAGAGGAAAAGAAAACATCTGAATACTCTTTGAATACAAAGTAGGCTGAAAAATGTCATGACGCATTTTTTACTTTGTCGTGGAACAGCGGACGTGCTGTCAACCTGTGGTACTTCGTTTGATATTGTTTACAATTATGTGCATTGTACATAATTTGTTCAGTATACAAATAGCAATTGTACTGTGTCACAAAAAATCTATCGTGGCAAGTGGCAGACCGTGGTCGCTGCCTACCTCTTGTGAATTCAGGCATAAGATTATATTGGGTAGCTATGTAAATAAAAAAAATCGAATTCCAGAACAATTTCTAAATACACTAAATAGTTTGTCAGAGGTAAAGGGAGACCGCTGTCAAACAATTCATGCAAAGCTTGGTAGTACCTACTTGTGAAATTTTCAACAATACAAGGCTATATCTTTTAACCGCAAAAGTCGTGCTGAAGTTCCAAGCATTAATGCCAGGGGCGCAACTGTTCCGATAGATCTTAAATTTTGAACTTTGTCATAAAAGGACTTTGTAAACTCGATTGTGAGTTCATCGGGATTGAATTAAGCTGCTCGTTTTCAGCGGAGCTTTGGCCGGCACCACGCGTTCGATCCTTCTATTTAACCCTTATTTCGATAGAAAAGTTGTTGATAAAATTATGCAAATTTTATTTAATAACCTCGTTTCTTTGTTATGTCGGGGTGGGGACCTATTGTGGATTAAGCCGCTCGCTTTCAGCGGAGCTTTGGCCGGCACCACGCGTTCAATCTTTTTATTTAATACCTTCGATCACTTATTCATTTTGCATGATTGAACTTCGATAAGCCTGAAAATAGAACCTGTCCTGGGCCGATTAGAACCTCAACCGAAAAGTAGATAGTAAAGTGTAAAGTCACCATTATTTATAAAAGCACTGTTCTCCTAAAACACTCCCCAAAGGCAGTTTAAACAATATGTGGTAACGTCTTTCTCTTTGCCGCAGACTGCTTAAGCTGCGTCCGATGAGTGTTTTAAGGAATCGTGTTTATTATAAATAAGACAGTTTATGTCAGATCGTCAAGAGAGAGAAAAAGTAAAAATAAGTTATAGAATTGGTAGATACGTTAAGTTTCTCAAGAACTATTAGAGCTTTGACCTCATCGAGTAAGTTCGCTGGCTTAGAAAACTAAGTACATATTAAACTTGCTGCGGCGATTGCAATCTTAATTTCAGAGACTGCTGCCAAAGTACGGTAACGTTTTTCTTGTGCAGGTACTTATCTTATCGGTGTTATCAAATAAAAAGGGCACGAATATCCATCCACGGTGATTATGTCTAGATGCATACTTTATAACGGCCAATGTTTTAGTTATAGTTAAACATGTTTGTTAATAAAAAAAAACTTAATTTTTTACAAATTTCTGAAACTTCACGTGTTTGACACCCCTTACGTAAGCCTACAAAAAAGTGGAATTTCAAATGTTCCAGCTCGAAAGCAAACCTACCATTTTAAGTGTTCCTAATTAATGAACTCAAAGTCAGTCAAAATCAATAACTTTATACAAATTAGCTTTCGCCATTTCCTGTATCAATGAGATTAGTAAAGGACCTAGGAGCACAGAATATATATATTTTTTGGGGTTCCGTACCGAAAAGGTCTCGTTGGCCACCCTATTACTACGCCCATCTGTATGGCTTATTGAGGAATTTATCACTTGAACCGTACTAGGTAGCCAATTGAAATTTTCGCTGTGGTATGAAGGGTCCCCATATAATAAACGTTATTTTTCACGTTTTTGTTTTTGCTCTAACCTCGTCTAGCACCTAATACTGACTGGTGATTTTAATATTGACGTGCTAAAAGAATGTAACGTATCATTAGACTTGGAATGTCTGCTGTCGAACTTCAATCTAAAGATAGAATTAACACAAGCAACTAGACTTATAAGCAATACATGTATTGATAATTTTGCGCATGACTATGGGAAAAAATGCAAATTCGGAAGTACGGCTTAATATTTTGAGGGAACTTCACAGACAAAGAGACGGCTTTCGAAGCGCAAACAAGATGTTTAAGAGCTATGTTCGGTCTAAAACGGATATATAGCTGTAAGCCATACTTTAACATACAATATAATTCAATCAACATTCAATGTACATCTTAGAAGTAGCTCTATTTATCAAATCTAATCCCCATATTTTTAAACAGATTTCAGACGTAAGTCACAGAATACAACGGGAATCTCCATACGTAAGGCTGCACAAATGCAAAAAATCGTATTTTTTACGGGACCTACAAATTACCTAGAGCTCTAAGAGAACTTGAGATTACCCTATTCAAATTCAAACCGAAGAAAATATTATTAGAAAAATGTTATTATAGTGTACTAGAATTTTTGACTGATAGATGTAGTAGGTAGGTATTTTCACATTCTGTCATTGACATGGTTTTTAGGATGTTTTATTTCGCCTATTTTTTATATTTTTTGACATATTTTTTTACGTATTATTGCGACATTTGATTTTTCCGTTTCGATGTATTTGTTCATTCTGAAAAGAATAATTATTGTCACATTTGACAACTGTATAGCGCTCCCTCCTAAAACATTCGTATGCCTACACGGGCAAAATATGCCAGGTCTATACACTATGTTACATTTTACCACCCTTTTAAAGTCATGTCTACCAAATAAATATATTTATCTTTATCCAATAATGGGAATACTAACAAATTTCGAATTCCAAATCCTGCATCAAGTAGCGGACGAAGAGAGTTGTTAAATTTTGGACAAGGGGCCGCCTCAAGCAACTCAAGATTAGTCGTGGACGTGACTCGAGCCGGTCGGCGGTCGGACGCGGCTGAAGGCTGAACCACCAAGTACGTGGAAACTTGCAGAAGCTTTATTGGAGTCCGCAAAGCAAAAGAGGCAGACTAGAAACCATATTGCAAGGAAAATGAACAAAACTCTTAACACAATAGATACTGAAAATACAGAGAACTCATCTGGAGAGGTACCAAAATAAAATGTTGTATTTTTAAATACATCACATAAACTCACGTCCATATCCCAGAGGGGTAGGCAGAGACCAGGGTTAATTATTAATTGAAGCTTAATAAAACGGTCTGGATCTCAACTCGAGAACCTTTTTACCTTATCGATTATCGAAAAATCAAAGAAATTAACAGTGGTATTGTTTTATATTGGAGCCTTGGATTCCTGGCCCGCTGCACTTGACACCAAAAGCGTTCTGTGTCTTGCTAACTCGTGGCTCCAGTCACCCGCATTCAAGATGAGTCGACATAGACCGAGTTACCATAGATTAATACCAAGTAGGATAGCTGTCACAGACGCGCCCAACTGAGAATTGGGTGAGGAGGTAATATTACAGAGGACTGACCATTATCTACTTATTTTTCCCGAGATTTTTGCTAAATATATTTTCATAATTTTCAATTTCATTTGAATACTACTTACACAATATTTTGTAGTTCGTAGGTAATTTCTGCTAATACCTGATATAAATATAGTTGCCACTTAGATAATATATTGTGTTAGCTGGAACAAATCGAAGGGAATATTTTTATGACTGATATAAGCTATATTTATGTTACTAAAAAGTAAAAATATTTTTGTGCCACCCACAAAACACAGTATATCTAACAAATTAATCAATTATTTATAGAATATAATTTAAGCGTCGGCCTTCGCTTATCTATGTATACTTCTTTTGTTGATCTGAAAATATTCACAAATAAAACGAAGAAATATTTTAATATTTTAGTTTTCGCTTGCCTGCACACAAATCTTCACAAAGTTTACTGATATTTAAAAGCGCTATCCAGCTAGGCTATCAATCCACCAAAACTGCAGGCTCATCTCTTTAAGATGCCATTGTTAACTCGGGATTCAAGTTTGCCTTTTTGCTGTGTAATTCAGTGCTGTTATTCCTGTCGCTTTAGCTAGGAAAGATCCTTTATACACAAGAGGGTTTCTTTTATAAACATATATTTTTTAATATGGGTGGGAATTTACAACAACAAAGGTCTATAAACTGAAATGTTCACTTGCAATGTGTAACTACGTAACCAGAAAAAGAGACAAACACTGTTAAAACGATTTGCGATAGCAACCTTCCTCCCTTCACGCACACCCGACTCTATTCGCGTAGTTACTGACCGTAACAAACCTCATTGAGTTTGGCTATATCTCCTGTGTGTACATAAATTAGGTCTTCTGAGAATCTCGAGACGGACTCCATTTGTAATATGCCTGAAGTTGTGCTAAAAGGCAAAATTATAATTATTTTTACTTTCATGTTTCAAATATTATTAAAAACAGATGAAGTTCAAATTCAAAATGGATGAAATATACTTGCTTCAAAAGAATGAAAAAGAATGAAAAAAGAAGAGCCATGGGAGCAAATGGAGAAACACGAAAATACCTACCGCCTTTTGCGAACCTACATAGTCTTTCACTTAAATAACCAGATCAGCATATTTCTTACAAAAGGCAGTCAGTTGTGATAAACTATCGGTACTTTCGACGCGTAAGAGTGCAAATGCGTAAAACCGCTATTCACGGTCGATTGGCACACGACCAGCTCTCACTTAGCGCGAGGGGTCGGTGGTATGTGGGCCAGGACCAATTCCGAATTTAAACCTATAAAATGATGCTTAAACTATGCCGATGAACTAAATTGTTTAATATTAAAATTATGGAACACAAAGCTACGTTATCTCTTGCTTAATAGAAGAGGATGCGCTACCAAATTTCATCGAGAAAGCCTGTGCCCTGCAGTGAGACGTATAACACACCAAGAGGGCTGCTGCTTATTTCGCTAGAATATTGTATTGTCATTTATACATTTTCGATAAAGTTACTGCAAAACTTTCCAATATTCACGAAACTCGTCTCACTGTTGGGCACAGGTTTTCTCGGTGAAATTTGGTAGCGCAGCCTCTTCTATCAAGAGAAAACGTGGCTTTGCACTCAAAAATTGCTTAAATAATTGTAATATTAAACAATTTAGATAAATAGAATATTCTTTATTGTATGTACACCAGGAATTACATATGAGAATTTAACAATATTATAGTTGAGGTACAATGAGGGCTTTTCAATGACAGCAGTCAGTTGAGTTTCATTAAAAAAAACTAGATGGCGCTGCGAGGAGAACAAAATGTCATCATACGTCTTAAAGGTATGTCATCGTTATTACTCTGTGATAATCTAAACATCTCTCCTCTGATCTCGTCAACAAAACAAGCGAGCAACGTCACAGAAACCACAGGGAAGATACAGTGATGTCATGTCAATTTTGACATATTATGTGACGTCAGCACCATCTATCGGTAACTTGCGGTACTGTTTATTTTTTTTAATGACGCTTTGAAAAGCCCTCATTGGCGGCCTTATTACTAAAAGTAATTTCTTCCAGACAACCAATTTAGTTCATCGGCATAATTTGAACATCATTTTATAGGTTTAAATTCGGAATTGATCCTGGCCCGCATACCACCGACCCCTTGGCTTGGCTTGGCATGGATTGGCAATTTCAAGTGCTGCGATGTGTTAGCACTTCGGGCACACAGGTTTCTTCGCAATGTTTTCCTTAACGTTAGCGATTGATATTGCTACTACAAATTCACGGAATAAAGATGGTAAGAACGCGTATATCTGTGCGTGTAGTAAAGATGCATTTGGGCGGCACCCGCACGTTTGCATCCGCACCGCTTGGCCGCACAGGCACGCGTCGCGTCATTACGCGTGGCTGTTCGCAAATAGCATTGCCTACTGGCGCGATTACGTGACGCGGAGATGTTACATATCAATTTGGGGCTTCGCAGTAAGAGCTAAACGAATGTTGGAACGTCCATCAATCATCGTGACAGCGACGGTACTCTGGAAATTAAATTCGGGGTTGTTACTTAAATGCGGAGGTTTGTACAATATTTTCACACTCTCAGAATTCCCTTCGCATACAAACCATAAGCGGTGGTAGCCTAGTGGGTAGAAATAAGCGGTGGTAGCCTAGTGGGTAGAACATTGGACACGGAAGTGGGAGACCCAGGTTCGATTCCCAGTGCGGGCATGTACCTATGACTTTGTTTTCTAAGTTATGTACATTGTCTGACCTATTTACATACCTCAGCGCTTGAAATATCCAATCCGCGGTGGGTACGCGTGGTGATTAAGCCCATACTCTCTCTCTGAGAGAAGGCCTGTGCCCTACAGTGGGACGTATATAGGCTGCTTATGAGACAAACCACGGGGAGGGAATTGTGAAAGCTGTGAAATAACGCTGTGAGTACTATCTAACCAACCTATCGCATCTTTCACATTTTATCTCTCAATAAATAAAAGTTATCACATCCCACTTCATTTTGTGCTGATAAATAGCTTGTGTCATACATCATTGTTCACTGGTGAAATAGGTTTGATTCATACGAATAGCGAGAGAATTCGTCTCTCTACGCTTAGCGAGACGAATGTAGAAAGTTAGGCACTAGAATATTTTTAATGAAATTGTTCTTGATATTTTCACGACATATCCGAGAACTTAGACCGTTCAAACGACACAATTAGGTCTAACGTGTGACAGTTTGCCGAACTATTTAATGAAAAAGGTATTAATTACAACATACGTACTTACTTCTAAATTTGCAGTGATCACAGCAAAGAAATTTTACAAAAAAGTCGAGTACCTACCAATTCGCAGAAAATCAAATTACAGGTTTCAGCTTCCAGCTTTTGTATAACTTTTTTCCTCTCTGTGATATGTCTCTAGTACTATTCTAACTGAAATGGGTAGCTGTGAAAATCTCCCGAGCACGAATGGAATGCACGTAGAATGCACTTACGTGAACTGTGGGGCCAGCCGTCCTGTTATAGCATTCAGGGGTTACCTGGGCCTTTAACCCAGTTATTAAGTTCCGTCCGTCCTATATATACTACCATAATATATCTATACTAGCTGACCCAGCAAACGTGGTTTTGCCATATTAAGTAATTAGCCCACGACCTATTCTCAGACCTACTATAATTATATACACAAAAAATTCATACAAATCGGTGAAGCCGCAGTGACAAGAGATTTTTATGTATTAGATTTCAATTCATTGAGGTTTGAACAGTGTAAACAAAAAAAATATTACTATTAAACTCAAGTAATCTGTAACAAGCGTTCATATTTCTGGAATTGATTACATGAATGAATGACTTAAGAAGAGCAAACAATTTCACGGACGTTATTGGATCCTGTATTTTAACTGGCTTGTTTACATTTAGACCAAAGCTGAATAAAATGAAAAATACATTAAACCCAGAGTTAATCAAGAAAACTACAGTTAATTCTCTGCTATTTTACACTAGGTAATGTGGCAGAAACAATAGGAGAACGTCATTTAAGGGAACGCAATATTTCAGCCGTGTATATACGTATTTTCTTTAATCACGTGGAATAATACTGCCTGCGTGCTTTGTTTCTTTTTATTCTCAGTTTTAAATTGAAACAATGTACTATCATGTTTCATAGTTACAGACGACGGGTTTCAAGAAAATATCCGGTTCAACATTATTATTTTTTAGTCACTTGCCTTTTATTTTCTGCTTATTTTGTTTCTGTGATCTATCTTGGACGACCTCGTAGCGCAGCGGTAGTGCATCTGCATACCATGCGAGAGGTCCCGGGTTCGAATCCCGGCTGGGGACAAAAAAAAAAAAAAAACCCCAGGTCTTGGATGTTTACATGTTTGTGATGTCGTTGTTTCTGGTTCCCACGACACAGGGTATCCTAGTGTGGGGCCAGAAGCAATGTATGTGCCTGTATGTAAATGTTTATGTTTATGTTTATGTTTAAAAAATGTTTATCTTGTTGGTATAATAAACGTCTTTCTTCTTCTTCTTCTTCTTCTTATGGTACAGTGTCTATGCAGGGTTTCAAAATACTGAAGCGCTACCCAAAGTTATGTATACTGGACACTAAAACAAACTAGTAGTACTTTTCGCTACGCTTGTTTGAGATCGTGATATTTCAAATACTTAAATTGCGTGTTGAAATTTCAAATTCATTTTTAAAAGAAATCTTAAAAATATTCATAACGCTATTTGTATATTATGATATTATATGCATTTATGCAAAAATAAGCAAATCAAACGCATCACTTTGAACTTTAATATCTCCTAAGCCGTTGATTTCTACGAGTAAGACATGATTCCCTTGGAACAATTGTTAGTAAAGACACAGAGAATACGTAAGCCAACGCACTTTTCATAGTGTAAACGCATTTTAACAACTAGCCATTTGCAACACACAAGGATTTTAGCTTAGTGGGCAAAAAGAACAAACTTACCTCCAGACCCGAGAAAATAGTTCAACAGACAACTTCTGAGGCTAGTTAGCGACCCAAGTCAGGAGATAGGGCACAACAAAGGCGCAGGTGATGAAAGGCACTAAGTGAATGGAACCTCGGCCATTATACACGGCATTGTATCAGGAGCCATTGTGGCACTAATGAGCGATAGCCTTTACCCGCTGCCCGCTCTCCTATAGCCAAAATGTACCTTAGATCCAGTACACTGAAGGTACAATTCGCATGAACATACTCAACCTACGGTACCTAAGATTAGAAGTCTTACCAAGAAGAAAAGACGCAAGTTCCCTAACGAACCCCAAAAGTAGAACAAAAAGCTGAACAAGATCGGGAAATAGTTTGGTGTATAAACAAACCAAATCAGCAATAATCTGGGAACGCATAAAACAGGGTCAGCGCTTCCCGAGCGGGCTGCGGCGGCATTATGTAAATGTAAACGCTCATGAGACAAAACCACATTATGACTGCTATCGGTCGGGGGATCGAACCACAAAAAATGTTTTTACTGAATAATATTACGTTAAATATTGTTGAGATAAAAAAGAACATAAAAACCTACAGACCGAGAAATTCGGGAAAAACAAGCCGATAGCGAGTCAAACAGTTTTTTACTACACTCATAGATAAAGTACCTAAGTTAGATATACCTATTTACGCTGAAAATATTTGTATCTAGTAAGAGCATAAACATTTGATTTCATAGGACCAGATTTTCACGACTTACATAGCACCACATTTTTTATGATGCGGGCTATTTTGTCAACCCCGAGTAATCATTTCACAGCATAAGGGTTAGGTTATTGGATACTTACATGCTTTTTCTGTTTTGTCTCCCTTCTAAAACCGCACGCGACGTGAAACGACGCAAAAGTAAACTTGGGATAGATGGAATGTAAACTTTGTCATACCTGGCACGAAATTAAGTTTACTCTGTCTATTGAGTTTTATGAGTGGAAATATCGTTTTTCACAATAAGTTTATTAGACCTAGGTATGTGTGTATTTAACGACCAAAATTCCGTGTGATGACATAGTAACTTTCCATTTGGTTAAGTCCACAAATTACCATCCAACTTAAGAGCTTCTCAGCCCCAAAAGGTTGTAGCCATCTCTAAAAGCTTTAATTCCTCCTCGTTGCGAAGCCGTTCCATTTCATGGGCATAATAGTTCAATTACTCGTCAAAAATCATTTCAGTACAAAAGGCGTGGAGTCCGCTAAGTAGTGCTAAGCGCGGGAGCGCTGAAAGCCTGAATGGAGGCAATCAGGGAAGGCGCTGCGTGATTGGAAGAAGCGCAGACTTCAACGGAACTTCCCAGCTTTAGTGAGAATACTTGGCAAAATATTCCGTTGTATGTAAGCAAAAAAGCTGTCTTTGTAGGTGTAGGTTGCTCAGATATACTTTGTATAAGCACAGCATCCCAGAGCAGGACACAGGCATTCTTAGAAAGAGAGTCAGAGAGTGGGGGCTTGTATCCCTCGATCACAAGTGACAAAAGGAACTTTTGGTTTTATAATTCGGTCAAATAAAAATGGGTATCAGCAACTGTTTGGCTCACAATCTCATATAATTCCGTTCATATCTTGTGAGTAAGAGACAAATTATTGAATTGCTTACTTAATCCGTATATAAATTAATTATTTGTTTAGACGTTGAAAACCCTCTCTTCTTTAATTTTGAATAATTTGTTTTGAATTAGTATTAAGTAGCAAATAAATATTTCAGACAAAAACATACATAGAGACAGACAGAGACCAGGGTTTGCCACTAGCCAAAAATAAACAAATATGGTCAGCAAATTAATTTATTTTGGCCAACTCAGGTCAGAATCCCCAAGTAATCTTAGCTCGCGTTCACCTTTCCACTTCACGAAATTATTTTACAGATCGATCTATAAAATGATTACCTACTTGGTCAGAAAAGCATGATGTCTGAGCGTGGTCAGATGATTTTTTTGCTACTTCTCTTCTTTTCTCTACATAAATGTCGCAGCCATAACGTATAACAGGCCGTATTACAAGTAGGCGCGCCGGATTGAAAAATGTCGCTGTACTGCAATGCGGCTACTTCAAATTTAGGCGGATTGTGGTGGTGTGGATACGTTCTACAAAGCGGCGTTCAACGTTTTTAGTTTTGGTCAAATTTATTTTTCACTATTTTCACGAATGTTATTAAAGTTGCACTTCCAATTTTAATATCAATTTCACTTTGTCGTGAGTCACAAATTGTGATACCGGTGATGATTGTGACCGGACGGCCATTTTTTTGTTTAGATCATGCAGCGCTAACTTGCGGCGACAATTTGAACTGAAACTTTCAAAGCGGCCTATCGACAATGTGCCTACGATAACGAACGCGAAGTGCTCATACAATGCGGCGTACTTTATTTCAGCCGAATTGAAATTCGGCTGAACGTGAGGCAGCTGCATGCAATGCATAACAGAAACATTTTTCAATCTGTCGCGCTTACTTGTAATACGGCATGTTATATGATATGGCTGCGATGCATACATAACCTCACGCGGGTATCGTGGAGGAGAGGCCAAGCTAAGGTTTGTCATTTACGATCCACCTTCGCTTCATCAATATTATTTAGCTGCATGCACGTTCGCCGATAACAGGTACTTTTTATCCCTCATTTGGTCGACGTATGTTCGCCTAGGACGTCTTTCTTTTTTCCAATATTATTAAAATCAGATACGTAAAAATCTCTTACGGGCCTGAGGGACCAATACGATTTGTGTGATGATGACGATGACAAAAAACCCATGCCATTTGTTTATAAAAATTATTTCACAGCTAAAACTTACCAAAACCATAACTTAAGTAAATGAAACTCATGATTTTTATGTAGCCTTTTATTACGTCCCACTACAGAGTGTATGTGAACACCTCCGACACTCAAGTTTCCTCACTATGGTTTCACCGTTAGCGAGTGATATTGCTACTACAACTTCACAAACTACTAACTGAAAATAAATTTATGAGCTTAAAATATTTTATTACTGACCAAAACGGTATTTTTGCTGATCATCGTGACTTTACAAAACTTATAGTCACCCCCCCTCATGCGAATTCCTATTGCATGCATCTTATCGGATACACGGTTCGTAGAATCATTAAGTTCTCTTTGTCCTCCTGTTACACCCTTTGGCCGTTGGCCGCTTTCTGACCTCTGACTGTTTCAATATAAGGCGGATCCCCCATCCGTCCGTATGTAATAGAGAACATCGTTTCATTAAATGTTCAATACATAACATCTATATATAGTGTAGCCGCGTTAGAACCAATTTGATAGTCATTAATTGAGATAACAATTCGGTTCTAATTACTATCGAAGGCAATGTATGGGTTTCGTGTGGCAGTTATTAAGTCTTTGTGAAACTCGGCAAGTGCGTGGCATTAGATACGACGTAAATTATGGCTCTCCTGTTACGCTGGTAGGCAAATGCCTTTGCCTCGGTCGAGAAATAAATACTCAAAGAGCTATACAAATTTATTCATTATGTCAAGCACGTCGTTGTGTATTTAGTTCGAAAAAAGTCTTCTATACCGCTGGAAAAAGACATTAATTAAATTTAGGTACGTAGTAAGTACTTTCTGATATGGATATACCAATAACCTGCTAGTCTTATACATGATATACAATTTTTTCTTAAGAAGCGTTTTCTACATAAATCAGTATTTTTGTATTTAGCTTAAAAGCTCCTATTTTATATAAGCGAGAAAGAAATGTATTTATGTCTTTGGGGATACGGGAAATGGATTCAATAGGATCCAATAATATGAATTGAGGAGTGGAGAATCGTTAAATTAAAATGAGCCCATTATTACCGCCATAAACATTTTCATTCATCGAAAATCTGTCGGCACCAGTTACAATGGCTGAAATACAGTGCCAGTGAGACACTATATCGGAGCAGAAATATCGGAATACAGTATCGATTTTGAAACTCGTGAAGTTGGAATGTTTATCTTCCGTTTCTGACCACATTATACAGTAACTAAAATTTTGTTTCATATTAAATTTACTAATAATTCCGGTAGAGTGACGCGACAGTTTACATACATTTGTTCATACACAATGGTACTAATAATTTGAAAAGAAAATAATGTGTTCATAACATACATATAGAACTATTACTTAATATTTTCATAGTTTCACCTCTTTTGAGTGAATACCTACTCAAAAAATCTTGAAAAACTTTTGGAAGGAATGGTCAGCAGATAACGATCAAATATAGTAGATATTCAAGTACTACATGAAGAACCCTTTTAAAATATGCAGGGAAAGCAACTCCCGTTTACATTTATCATCAGAACGACAGTGTATTCCCGCAGGAATTTCCCGCTGATTGTATCCGGAGTAGTTGGGCCGCCGACAAATGTTGCATCTATCTTCATCGATTCATTAATGCGCAGTCAGATGGGACTGCAAACGGTTCGATCTTTAGTAAATTTGTGATAGGGCTGAATTTCATCAATACGTTTTTCATATACAGACAAATGTATTCACGAATCGACCTTGCCGAAGTCACTAAAACCCTTCCAATTTTTTAATTCCGAATTCCGTATTTGCCCGACGCATTGCGGGTTGGTGAGGGAGGTTACCTAGGATTTACCCTATGCTATTGTAACCGGGACAAAGACATCACAAACATGGAAATACACCTCCAAAAAAAAAGAAATCAAAACGAAATGAGTTGGGCTAGTTTGTTTCGCTGAAAGTATAAAATAGTAATCGTAGACGCTTTCTTAGAATAAAAATGCAACGACTAATGAATGTTGAGGAAGCGAAAGTGATCTGTCAGGATCGTGGCAACTGGCAGTCGCTGGTCTCTGCCTACCCCTCTGGGATACAGGCGTGAGTTTATGTATGTATGCCAGAATAAAAATTGTTTTTTTCCACTCTCGTCATTTTTAATTTACAGTGTACATTATTAATTCATAATAAAAAAAATATTTCCACGGTTTTATTGATTATTTATATTTATCATTTGTTGTAAAACTTTTTTCGTGGATGGGTTAAATGTGATCGCGTTACGAACATCCGTTCGTACTCACTGCAACGACTAGATAAATACACTCAGAAAACTCAGCTCTATCCACTTCAACGCTATCGCTCAACGCAAGTGCGCCTTAGACCGAGATAGACTGGGAACGCTCGCGTCCGCGGTCTGTCCGTAAATTAACCGGAAATGGAGAAGTGCGGCTGGCTTGCGGCGGCCTACCCGGCCGTTGCACCTGCAGGCTTGTCTGATGTCGAAGCTTTATCGACCAGACCCACAGCCTGCCGATTGCAAAGGGTTTATTAAAAAAGAACTAGGACTATGACGTTGGATTGCATAAAGCTGCGGTTGTTTCTTGCAATTTGATCAGATTTTTCCGATGTTGACCGTGACAATTACCGAAATAATCTCGTATAAGGATTCTTAGCTCCTACAAGTAGGTATTATATTATACGGGGTATTGAAGAAAGTTCCGGGAAACGTTAAGAGGGTTTGCTACTCATTTATGAAAAATCCCTTCAACTTTTTTTGGAACTAAATCTTTCGTGAGCAGTACACATTATTAATTGTTCAGCCGACTGCAGCGGAGTCCAAAAGGAGGGTAAGTAATGTGTTTGGCTCGCATGTGTGTGCTTAAGTATGTAAGTATGTCCAATTCTTTGTTCCCCTTAACTCCTTAACCAATGGCCTATGATTTTAACCGACTTCAAAAAAGGAGCAGGTTATCAATTCGACGCATGTATATATATATTTTTTTTTTTTGGCTATGTTTTCGCATAGGTCTCAAATCTGAACCAATTTCGACAATTCTACTTTAGTTCAAATAAATATAACGTCCCATTAGTCCCATTTTTAACCGAATTCAAAAAAGGAGGAGGTTATCAATTCGACGCGTATATATATATATATATATATATATATTTTTTTTTTTTTTTCCGTAACTTTGTCAAATCTTAAACGATTTCGACAATTCTTTTTTTGTTCGAATAGATATAACGTCCCATTGGTCCCATTTTAATTTGGTGAATATCAAATTATGGTTATAAGGGTCCTGTATATTTTTCTCCCACCTCCCAACTTTTTAGTGCTGTAGTGTTTCGAAGTCGGTTTTTATTTCTTATTTAATTTTTTTGGACAAATGAGATCTTTTTCGATTTGTCGTAAAAATAACCACCAGCCCGACTGCTGAGTATTCACTATTAAGCAGGCAGGACCCAAATTCAGTGTGAGGTATGTAACTAGTAGTTGCATACTCAGCAGTCGGGTTGTTATCTTTTATTTCAGTTTTTTGCAACTTAAATTTTTCATCATCAGAGCTAAAGTTATTAACGGCTACTGATTCGCTATAGCAAAAATCAAAATGTGTGGTATAGCTAGGACTTTGTAGGGTTCCGTACCCGAAGGGTGCCAAACGGGATCCTATTACTAAGACTTCACTGTCCGTCCGTCTGTCTGTCTGTATGCCTGTCTGTCTGTCTGTCTGTCTGTCTGTCACCAGGCTGTATCTCATGAACCGTGACAGCTAGACCGCTGAAATTTTCACAGATGATGTATTTCTGTTGCCGCTATAATATTGTCCGCTATATAATGTTAATTTATGTTTGTAGGGTTCCGTACCCAAAGGGGTAAGGGAGGGTCCCTTACCCCTTTGGTAAGGGACCCTCCCTTACCTTAGTTATTACTAAGACTCCACTGTCCGTCTATCTGTCTGGCTGTCTGTCATCAGGCTGTATCATATGAACCGTGATAGCTAGACAGTTGAAATTTCCACAGATGATGTATTTCTGTTGCCGCTATAACAACAAATACTAAAAACAGAATTAAATAAATATTTAAGGGGCAGCAAACGTTGTCTAAAGACAGCGCTCGCCATCTACGGGGTCCGATGTCATGTCGTTAAATGTCAATGTTAAACGCTTCTTGCTGATTTCTATACACGGCGCTGTCCTTAAATTCAATCTTTGTCTAATGTTGTATATATAATGGTACGGAACCCTTCGTGCGCGAGTTCAACTCACACTTGGCCGGTTTTTGATATCTCGGAGTTCATCTTAAAATAAAACTGTTATTGATTAGTACAGTAACTCCCTTAAGAAGACCCCTCACGTAGCGATTCCCACACACACACGTAGTTTGGTTTTAATTGTCAAACAACTTGCTGGATTGCAATGAAATATTACCAATATGCTTAGAGGAAACAAATAAACGCTTGTCCGTGTTAAAACGTATGTACCTATATGTTTTAACTCTGGCGAATAGAATGCTCCATAGTGAAATCGCGAGGAGCTGGCTTTATATTTTAAATGGAAATTCCTTTTTCCTTAGCATCCCGGTAGGTAGGCACCATGGAGGTTTTTTTAATCTTTATTGAAGGGTTTGGTCATTTAAAGTGGGCATGTCACCATGGAGGCCAATCCAAAAAGTGGCAAAGTTTTCATGCTTAATGAAAAACTTCGTGACTGCCCTAAACCTGGCTGCACGGACGAAAGTCCTTTGCCTATTCTGCTATTAGCAGAATAAGAAGATGAAAAAAAAAAACTACAGCCCAGAGACCTTCTAGTAAAAATATCTAAATAGTGGATGACAATATTGGGATACGAAATACCACTGCTCTAGGACAAACCCTACCCTTGAGTTTTCCTCTCCTATCTGCTCCCGGGCATCTAAGAAAGATCGTAAGAAAGACGACACAAGATCGTGAGATTATGCCGCCATCTTCACAACATCGTCTCGTGGTGTATGATATACTGAGTCGGACCTATGAAAAATATACCTGTGTAAAATTTGTTATTCTTTTGTTGGATCGAAACTATGAGCGCGAAATAGCACAAAACAGTTAAAGCTTCCATAAAAAATCTAAGAGCTCTACCAAGGCGCCATGCTATAGGTAGGTATGGCCGTGGTAGACCGCGCTGTACACTAATATACCGCCCGTTTGTGACGCCCTTAGAAGAAAATTCCATGTTCCTCGTGACTAGACTCTCTAGTTCCGTGACTAGCGCGTTCCGTGACTCCTCGGTCCAGCTTTTCCTAATTGCTTTCTCATTCCGGATGACGGATGGGCCGTACTAAAACTCGATTACTGCCGCTACGTTCCTTGCGTTTCCTATCTTGAGAATATTGTTACCAGATTGTTATGTTTTGTTGCTTTCTTTCGTCGTTAATTTACTATTGTGGTGTTGTTTCTACTGCGTTGTGAGTTGTGACTAATGACTTTTGGAATTTCATTTGGTGGGTAGCTTAGGACTGTGGTCGAGGAAAACCGACGGCAAGGCTCGGAAAGTAGCAATTTCGAGGAGAAAAAACTTTAAGCTGTTTATCTTTTCTTAGAACTTAACACTTAGTACTTTGACACACAATTTGCTCGTAATCATGGCCTCATCATTACTTACTTATTGAATAAAAAATTAAAACGGTTGATAGACAAATTTAATACATTTACATTGGCAGTGAAATGTTCAGTCCGTACGGCAGCTAATAAATCTTCACATTTTTGTAATAAACCTTACGGGGTTATCCAACCCAACGTTACGACGTTTCTTAATAAATGACGCGCCGAGATAAGTTGCATGCATACCATGCATCAATTACTAGGAGACGGGCAGCAGCGTCTTCCTGAGATTCCAACGGTATACTGCGATCGCCAACCCGCCTGCCAAGCGTGGCGATTATGCCAAAACCCCTCAGGGTTATGAAAACTACGAAGGAGGCCTATGTCTTGCAGTGGGCGTCAAATGGCTGATGATACAAATACAAAATACAAAAATATTTATTCATCCAACCAATTCTATTCCTAGCATACACTTTTGCTGGGATTCCCTTTTAAGTATAAAGTACCTGTGCCAGGGAAACCCGCTCTGATGACGATGATGATGATACCATTTGAATGCTATTGGTTACCAGACTACCAATGAAAGTATCAGTGAAACAACCACTACCGTACTATGACGACTCTATTGAACAACTATGCACTTGAAACCAAAGACAACTAGAGACTCAAAGAACTAGAGACTTGCCCCCCTGGACGAGTTATTGTGTCGAGTACAAGTTATTACTATGGATATCATTTATCTATTCTTTCACCACACAGTGGATAACCTCTGTAAATGTCTGTTGTTGCAGCGACTCGGGCGTCCCCGGAGCCTCGGCGTGGGGTCCCGCTGCTGCAGGAGCCGCCGCACCACGTCGAGTTCACCAACGATACTGGCGTGGCACTCAGCTGCACCGGCTCTGGCAGCTATCAGGTAGGTATTCGATAAATCAGATATCAAAAATATTTTGCAACGCAAAGAATGGGGAACTTGCGTCTAATTTAGCTTCGAGTGACATTGCTTTTATACCATAGCAGGCATATAAAAACTTAGGAAAAATTAAAAAATAATACCATAAAATTTTTTTTCACCGTTTTTTAATATGCAAAAAATAAAGTAACTATAATAATACAAACCCTATTAGATTTAGTTTTGAACAAACTTTTAAATCCAAACGTTTTCATATAAGGGTGTAGATGCATAAAAACATTACTTTACGAGGTAACTCAAATATTGATAAACTCTTCAAACTCTAGGCGTTACGTGCAAGTTGTGACGTCATAGTTTGAACTCGATTTGTATGGAGCGTTTTTGTACCACGTGATTTTATTGACTTTTCGACAGTTTGTATTATAAAATACCAAATTTATTTACTTACCTCTTAACATGGCCTCTTCGATTATATTAAGAGATTTTTTCATGCATGTTCTCCATTTACATTGTATTTATTGAATAATAACTATAACTTCCACACAATGCAACCACTTGACCTGGTCTCAAACTAGGATACCCGGAGCTATGGTAACCAGACAAGGACGTCACAAATATGAAAATACACCCAGACTGAGGCCATTTATATAAATGTACGGTTGCCCCCAGTGGGAATCGAACCCACGACCTGTGTTCTAGTAGCTAAGCGCTTTAACGGCTAGACGAACGAAATAATGTTACTATGTTAGCCGCTACCTTCGGATCAATTTGTTGCAGTGAAAAGGCAGCGAAAAAAAACTCCACTTCGACTCTCTTTTCTCAAATCATCTTGTATATGTATAATACTTCAGTTAATACCTAACTGATAAGATTCCATGATTGCCATCAATAACTTTTTAGTTAGAGACAAAAATACAATTTAAGCCACTGACCTACTTAGTGCACTTTTTAGGGTTCCATACCCAAAGGGTAAAAACGGGACCCTATTACTAAGACTTCGTTGTCTGTCTGTCCGTCCGTCCGTCCGTCTGTCTGTCACCAGGCTGTATCTCAAGAACCGTGATAGCTAGAGAGTTGAAATTTTCACAGATTATGTATTTCTGTTGCCGCTATAAAACAAATACTAAAAACAAAATAAAATAACTATTTAAGGGGGACTCCCATACAAACAAAATTTTTTATCTTTTTGTCTCATATTGTATAGATAATGGTACGGAACCCTTCGTGCGCGAATCCGACTCGCACTTGGCCGGTATTTCCAATTACATAGATGTGTGGTTTTGATTTTAAAACATATTTTTAATTAATGACCTACCAAAATAATCTAGTTAAGCAGACCACCACGAGGCAGATCCGACCCAAAGATCCCCATAATGCTGGCAACGTTACCGCGCTTGACAGTAAGAGAGATAATCTGCATCAAAACTGCCTCAGAGTTTAGGTGTCGGCCTATGACCTAAGTATAGAGGTTTGTTGATTTTACCGGTGTTCCCCACACTAGACCACAGCGTAGCACTTGACTGGAATATCAACATTGACAGTCATTGTCTACGGGTATGAAAAGAAGCCAATTTTTACATAGGTAAGGTTAGAAAAACAAAAAATAGAGTGGTTCAGACCAGACATAACTTAATAGAATTAATATAAGTTGAGGTGAAAAACTTCCAACCGGTCTTTTTGGAAATCCACGGAGGAGGCATATGTCCAGCAGTGGACTTCTTGTGGCTGAATGATAATGATGATGATGTGGTGAAAAACTTGCACGTTCAGTCTCAAAATTATGTAAGAGTAGTGTTGGACTGAGATCTTACATACGGTAGTAATATTAATATTTTTAAGATACGCGTTTAACTCACAATATTTAAGAGTTTATTGAACGTACTGCATTCAGTGACTGAGATGATAAACAAACGTTTCCTATGTCATGAATTGCACCTACAAATTAATTATGTGAACAATAATGAGTTGAATGTTATTCAATGTGTTACAGTATTCATTAAGAGCCCCAGCTGCGTATTGTAATTAGATGAGTATACATTCAGTAATCATAAATTTATTCCAATGTAAGGAATTTCCATTCTGTTTGTTGAATGTCAAATTACATTTTACTTAACGCATTACCTTTAACTTATTTGTATATCTAGATTGGTAACAGAGGGCACCATAAATAAAAGGGTCACAACTAACAAACCACTTTCTCTATGGGGAAAATAAATAATCAGATATTGCATACTTTGGTGCCGCATGTATTAAATTGGGAAAGAAACGGACGAACCCACAGAGTCTTTAATGTTAATATTACGCCACAAAAATAATAAAAATTGTTACAAAAATTAAACAAACATATTAAGAAGAAACGCTAAAGTGGTTTGTTTATCCTGCATCCTAGCAGTACAGTCGAGCGCTCTCACTATTTTCAAAAAATATAGTAACATAATATCCAGTTTTTGGTTTTTCATTTATTAAAAAATTTGTTTGGGAGATTGTCGTTAATTTTTAGAAATAAACTTTTTATTCTCAATCTGAACACTTATTTTTTCATTTCATTTCATTTAATATGGAGCAGGTAATTAGTAACAGCAAAAAAGGAGATAAAGTCTCTTGTACCTGGTATATCAGTAACTGCCTTGCAAAATGAACTGATACTGTTGACTTTTTTAAACTGATTTGCAAGAACGCTTTCGAACCATCGACAATGTTCTAAGCTTAAAATAAATCAATCTATATTAGATACAAAGAACGCTCCAACGTCTCAAAGCAACAAAATGTGAAGTTAAAGGCGATCCGTACGTTTCCAACCGTAGAATGTCTATCAGTGTTAAAACTTCTAGAAACTAGTTCACTTACTCGCGCACAACCTACTAACTTCTTTGTCAGTTGGTTTGCTCCGAAATAAGTATATCCATTTATCCACAACAATAAATTAAAACAAAACACTAACAAATTGAGACAACGGAAACGCTGAATATTTCCAATTTGTCTCCTTCACGACCGATCTTTCGAGAAAGAACCGGACAAATCCTTTTTTCGGGCACATTTTCCTCGGTGATGTTTTCGCCGGCCATGGCCCCGGGGTGACATGTTGACAGCGACGTCGTTAGATATTGAGGGAACCCCGACACACTTTGCCAACTATTTAGGAATACCGTAACTTCGTAACTAGTTGGTCAAAGTTAACACACCTATGAATATTGTATGCTTAGCAAACCTGCTGTAGGTATTAGGTTCTACTTATGAGCCTGTTTATTTTACAAGTTACATTCAAGTCTCGTAAATTGTACCTTTTAGACCCATCAAGCCTAAAGAGTGAGTAACAAGGTAAAGAGATCAAGCAATCTGAATGCAAACAGAATATTTGAGGAGTATTCGGAGAAGAGTTTAGGCGCGCATTTAGCATGAATTGTTGGTACGTGTAGGAGGGGCGTACGCGCAAATCTGATTCTGTATTCACGGGCGCTCGCCCAACTCAAATATAAATAAAGTTTTTCCATTTCACAGAGTTTGGATGAAAGTTTACGGTCCCACAGACCCATCGGGAAATAAAGATATGCGCTCGGCCGGGAGTCTCTTTCATAAATATGGAAAAGTGCTGTGTCTATCCGCAGACCCAGCGCTATCCAGTCGTGCAGGCCCACACTGACGTACTCGTTATGAGATTAGATAAGATAGTTCAGTACAGCCTCCGTACTCTAGGCGCTAAATTGGCCTACTTGAGTTACAACTGAGTGCGTTTATTTGTGAATTTAGCCAAAGTATTCCTTTAATTATACCTTTGCCTTTTATTATTATTTAATGTTTTATTTACTTTTATTTAAGTTTCTTCTGTGTACAATAAAGAATATTCTTATCTTACGCGTATCTTATCGTGCTCCAAAGTTTCAGTAAGTAAGTATGAATCTTGTTTCTGACAAATTGCACTTAAGTAAATGCAGTGCGAGGCAAATTGGAACGTAATAACGTCGAGAGTAGAAGACCAGACATTGTTTCCTGTAGGCTGTATCTCTTTGTGACGGCTTTCATTTTACTCCAGCCTTGTAGACACTTAAATAGATACGTCACTCTGCTTATAAGCAAGTCAAATAATCTAATGGCTGCAAGGATCTGAATCCGCTTTGACAGCTTCACGCCTCCACGCCTCCCCATAATCCTTTCAGGGTGACTTTAGTACAGGCTGTCTTTCTCGGGAAAACACGCACTAGATTTCTTTATTTTTAGGGTAGGTATTGTGGTTGAACACTACACTGAAATGTTCTTAGATTTGATGTTTAATAGGTTGAAGTTTTATACCTAAGCTGCTATTACAAACTCATTAAGGAGAGTTATAAAGTTATCTGTGCCCTATCTAGAAAGTCGGCAAGTAACATCCAAATGCACTTAACCCAGATACATACTTCGGCCATAAAAAGATTTACAACATTGCAAAAGCGGTGCCTGATTTTATTATTTGCAAAGAAAACTTTGTGCTAGAATTTTGACGCCATTTTTGTGACGAATTCTTTATTTAATAATTCCAGGTATTTCAATTTAAACGTAAAAATTCCTTACAGTAACCAACTTTGTTCGCAGGTACTATAAGCATCATTACGATAATAATGGCATCGGGTTTATGTTTAGCTACGATGGTACTGAGAAAGCCCAAAATCCGTTCCGCTGTAAAACTAGCAAAACTTTGTATTACGCGTAAAGCTCGAATGGTTTCATTTTATTATTCGAAATAAAGTTTGCACATTGAGTAGAATTTAGACGACATTCTGTCGCGGGCGACGACTCCTGCGGGATTCCACAGGTACTCGATGACTCCCAACCATCTTATCTTGATACTTGGAATTGTCGAACTGGGAGCAATTATTGGTTCGGGAAATGGAGAGTTGTGGCAACAGTAAAGGTCTTATCCATAATATACCTAATAGATACTAAGGGTATCATAAAATGGCTTAACTTTTACGTGTTAAGTATTTCCTAAGGTTAACACGAGCTTAGTCGAGCCGACGGTAGTCGCCGACATGTCAGCGTTGAATATCCGCGTCAGCGCGTCGACGGCTGCCGTCGACACACCCTCGACGCGTCGAGACACCCTCGACGCGTCGAGACACCCTCGACGCGTCGACGCCTGCCGTCGACGAGGTGGACGGCTGCAGTGCCTGCACTTGGGACACGTGCCGCCCGTGTATAAGGGCCACAATTGGCAGTCTTATCGCTTAGAGCGACAGTTTCAATTCCATAGTTTCCATAGACACACAGTACAGAAATTTGAAATTTATTTCCAGGTAAGTAATGTCTCTGTTTGTTGAATGTAAACAGCCTTCGGGTCGATTTTGCAATGGACAAAAAGGCAGCCAAAAAACTAAAAAGCTCTGAGCATCTTTTTAACCGAATTAAAAAAAGGAGGAGGTTATCAATTAGACGCGTATGTTTTTTTTGCTATCTACTCGCATAACTCCGTCAAATCTTAACCGATTTCGACAATTCTTTTTTTGTTCGAATTTATAACGTCCCATTGGTCCGATTTTAATTTGGTGAAGATCTGATGAAGACTTTTAGCGATGGAGAACGAAACTCTTCAATGGACAGCAGTAAATAAGGCCTAATGCTAGCCATCCTTTAGTAATATCCATATGTTTCATAAAATAGCGTAAAAGTAGCTAGGTAATTTGGTGATGTTCTGGTAAAGTCTTTCGAAGATGAAAATTGAAGTAGGGTAAATTATGGTTACATGGGACTTATTTATTATTCTCCCGTTCCTCCACTAAAAATTGGAAAATAAAAAAATATAAAAAAAAATAAAAACTGCCTAAGAAACAGGACAGCTCTAAAAAGTTTGAAATCATTTAATAGAACAACTTTAAATTAGAAATTCGTATACATGTAGGTATTGTAGAAGTATAATTTGTAGTCGGTGCCCAGTTTCATGACCAGGACGTATATTTTGGGCATCGACTACAAATTATACTTCTACAATACCTAAACGTATACATACTTCTAATTTAAAGGGTGTTTTGAAGTCGGTTTTTATTTATTATTTTATATGATTTTTCTCAAGTCATATTAGAGTATACATCAGTACAAAATAAGATTCCGTGAGTACTATCAACAAGTTTAAATGCCAGAACATTGGTTACTCACAATCCTACAAGGCCTCTTTTTGCGATGCCACTCCGCGGACGGCCAATATTCAAATGCAAATATAATCTCAACTTCCGCCCAGATACGAGTACATCAGGAGTATACATCAGTACAAAATAAGATTCCGTGAGTACTATCAACAAGTTTAAATGCCAGAACATTGGTTACTCACAATCCTACAAGGCCTCTTTTTGCGATGCCACTCCGCGGACGGCCAATATTCAAATGCAAATATAATCTCAACTTCCGCCCAGATACGAGTACATCAGGAGTACGTACATAAATATCAATAAAAGCTATATCAGAAATAAGCCTGTGTAAATAAATTGTACGAAATAGTTCCATATCCTGAAATGTGTGAGAATTACATAAGCAGCCTATATACGTCCCACTGTAGGGCACAGGCCTTCTCTCAGGGAGAGAGTATGGGCTTAATCACCACGCGTGCCCACCGCGGATTGGTGACTTCATGCGCTGAGGTATGTGAATAGCTCAGACACTCAGGTTTCGGTTAGCGAGTGGTAGTGCTACTATTACTTTACAAATGTACATAGAAAATAAAGTCAAGGGCATGTACCGGGCATTTGCCCGCACTGGGAATCGAACCTAGGTCTCTCGCTTCCGAGTACAATATTTTACCCACTAGGCTGCCACCGCTGTGTGACAAATGCTGGCTGTATTTTATGGTGGGGAAGCTTTTCTACCAAAATTATATAGGACAAGGAAACGGATGACGACTGAAGGAAACAAAAAGGTCAGACGAAAGAGGATTTAATTAAAATTGCGGCACGTCTTTGTTTATATTTAGAATACTGAGTTTCCTTCACTGCTGCTTAGATATTGAAAATTTTGACTCTGAGCAGTGGTTTGAAATACGAAACCTTAATCTCGCATTTCTTTGCATTGGAAAAAACTTTTCTCGACTTAAAAATAAAGCAGAACAGAACATTCAAATTAGATACCTATTTAAATCAAGTCATGGCTGTAGAATTTGTGTCTGTGTGTGTGTGTGTGTGCATGCGTGCGTGCGTGCGTGCGTGCGTCCGTGCGTGCATGTGTGCGTGAGTGCGTGCGTGCGTGCGTGCGTACGTACGTACGTGCGTGCGTGCGTTCGTGCGTGCGTGCGTGCGTTCGTGCGTGCGTGCGTGCGTGCGTGCGTGCGTTCTGCGTGCGTGCGTGCGTGCGTCTGTGTGTGCGCACTATGCATAGTAAGTGATGAAAGATGCTAAGATCCCTGTCCCTCCTCCTCATGATATCGCAAAAGTGACCGTTTAAAAGCGGCCTTGATAGGTGGAAAATATCAATACCTAAGAATCTCTTTTTGTAAATGTCAAGAAGGTGACAACTTATAGAGCTTGATGTCAAAAAGTTTCTTGCGACGAGTACGTGTCAAAGGCGTGCGGAGAGTCAAAACGTTATTAAATCTCTTTTTACTATTAACACAGGTTCCCACTTGATGACTGATATCCAACTGATATCATATAAGCTTTCGTTGGGCATAGCTTCTGATTACTAATAGTGGGCAGCGCTATTGAAATATAGTAGTTTTATCCAAACACGTTGAGTTTCTATAAACTCTACTATTTCTGTAAAAAGTAACCGTTCCAGTTACTTCATTAGTTTGCTCTCTACCATCTGTGACCCGCATTTCTGTGATTGTTCACCCCTGCTCTCTCGCCCCCGCTTGCTTCCGCCTTCATGCTTAATTGCAGTTACAATGTGCATAAAGGCTATAATGAGACTTCCATGTTATAAATAAAATATCAATAATAAATAAATAACTTCCACACAATACAATCACTGGCCTCTCCGATTATATTAAGAGATTTCTTTATGCATGTTCTCCATTTACATTGTATTTGTTGAATAATAACTAACCCTTCCACATAATGCAACCACTTGACCTGGTCCCAAACTAGGATACCCTGTGCTGTGGTAAAAGGCAAGGACATCACAAACATGGAAATGCAACCAGACTGAGGTCATTTACACAAATGTATGACGGCCCTAAGTTTGAATGGAACCCACGACCTCCGGCATGGTTATCAGACGTGACACCGCTAGACCATCGAGGCAGTTAACGTTTCGAATTTCTAAGTTTCGAATATATGTAAAGCCCTCGAAACGTTGACAACTCTGTTTATTCTGTCAGGTATATTGGGGATTTAACTAGGAGTGGGTACATGTCTCTTAAGAAACTCCAACACTCCAAAGTTGCACCCAAAGTAGAAGGCTAAGGTGGAAATTAACGGCAACTAAAATTAATTATTGCGCTCCTCCTCCTAAAGTTAACACCAACCCAAGTCCCGAACAGACAGAAAAGGAGTTCGCTGAAAAACTTAGACACAAAATAAGTATAATAAGAACAGAAAGGACTTGGGACTTTCATACGGAACGGGTGATCCCGTTGTAACCGTCTTTTGTTGTCAAAACAACTGCAAAGCATTACACTTGCGGCAAACCGTAACGGCATGTAAAAATGTGCCATGTATAATGTAGTTAATGATACGTTACTTACATTGAATAGGTCAAATTGTATGAAACTAATGTTAATTGTATAATTTATCTAATATATAAAAATCTCGTGTCACAGTGTTTATTATCGAACTCCCCCGAAATGCCTTCACCGATTTTTATGATTTTTTTTGTGTATATTTGGTAGGTCTGAGAACAGGTCGTAGGCTAATTAATATGGCAAAACAACGTTTGCCAAGTCAGCTATCAATTATAAGAGACAGCACATAGACTTTCGACTGGGTGCACTCTGCGCGGCACGTTACTGGCCACTTCATAATGAAAATGTAAAGGTTCATCAGTCGTCGACTAGTATATAATCTTTAAATATCTCTGTAAAGTGCAAGAGAGAGAGAGAGAGAGATGCTAGAGGGAAGAGAAGAAAAATAAGAGATTTGTTAGGTTGTATTTTATTTTGTTTGATTACATTTCAAAAAATTTTAAGTCTGGAAATTTCAGTGCAATCCCTGTAGGTATAATGGACATATATTATATTCAAGTCTGTTAGTAGTAAAAGGGTAGGTACCATTAAGTAGCTTCCAACAGAAACCCCAAATTAGCAAAAACATCAAACCTCAAATGAGCCATCGTTTTAAGCCCACACCATGTTTCTGAGAAAAAGCCAGGCCAAGCCATGCACTGAGACACATTACAGTCCTTCGCCTACTTTTAACTAGTGTTAAAGCTCTTTCAAGGGCTATGCAGTCAGTTGCTACGCAGTGCAATTTCAAGATATTTTTTATCAACATGGCCAGATTTTCATGGTTATATAATTATATATATGGTAACAACACAAGATCAAAGATTTCAACTAATCCCTTTGTCAAACAGACGTGTTCGACAGACTTAAGTCGTATGTATACCGTACATAGAGTCTATTGTTTTGTGTACGATAGAGACGCTCGGGTGATTGCATCCTGTCACTGAAGCTGCAGTAAAGTAAAGGCTTTGCACTGTGTGATGCCGCCACTGCTTCGCTATAGATCTCTTGCCAAGACTTGCACTTAGAAACTGTACAACTGGAACCTCAGGCAAGTAGTGCTTTAATTTCCTCACGACCGCTCACGTTCTAGGGTAAGATACAAGGAGCTACCTTCTCGAAATCCTATCTGTGCCATGTGTATTTGTAGTTGTACTGCGGAGGAAATTACTTCGAATTGCTGCGTTTGAGTTAAGTTCATAGACGGGAAACGTGTCTAATGACATGACATACTCGTAGCATAAGAGCCTATTATCAGAATTATTATTATTATGGATAAATACCTAAAGTAGTGTATATCACGCCTATAAATTGCAACTCTTATGCATTCTGTTGATATTATACCTCTCAGTGATATACACTCAAACATTAAACAGTCTCAACAAGATAATAATATATCGAGCGAATGTGGGTGGAAGGCCCGGCAAGGGACGACCCAGGCGGACATACTTCGACCAAATAAGGGATGTATCAACAAAGGGCAAGATAAAAGTACCCGAAACCGGCGTGCGTGCATGGAACGACTATTGAGGATGTGAAAGTGATCTGTCAGGATCGTGGCAAGTGGCAGTTCCTCGTCTCTGCCTACCCCTCTGGGATACAGGCGTGAGTTTGTTTATGTATGTATGTCTAAACAAGATATTGGCTTTAAAAAATAAAGTGGCTCATTATAGGTCTAGTACCCTTTTTATAGCAAGTTATGTAGGTACTTGTTTCTGGTACAAAATAAGCATTCAAGATTGTAATATTCAACTGTTATTAGAGAAAAAAACTGTACTTTGCTCTGGCCTAGATTTTAGTATATTCTGTCTCTCTCTCTCTCTTTCTCTCTGCATCCTTTTGTCTCTCTGCTTCATATCTATCACTCTTTACCTATGAAAAAGGACATGATTTCGTCGTTAGCGGCCAATGTCTGCACATAATCCTCATGCTGTCTACCGAGGGGTCGGCTTTTGTTTCTTTCCCACGAGCCCGTCTACTTACGCCTTTGGCGTTCAGCCGGAGCGAAAGCAAATATTTTGCCACTCAGACAAATTGCAAATGGATGTGCGGCGGCATGGGAAAGGCAAACACGGAATAAGTTCGCATGTGGGACCGCGGGCCGGCGATAATTTTCAGGCAAACGGGGCAAAAATAGGGTCTCCGAGGTGAACCTAAGTGGGGCAGCATTTGGCTCGCCACTCGGGGTTAGGTATGCTTTGAGAGCGACAATGTCTATACAACTGCGTTTTACATCATTTCCGCCTACGCAGCACGAACTCTATCGAACTCATAACTTTGTGTAAGCTCCTTTGTAGTTTCGTGATACTTTATCGCTGTCAACGCGGGTACCTTACTGTAGTACTGTAGGAACAAAAGCTTCCGATCACAAGTAGGCTGTGTATGATAAGTCAAAATGTTATTATAAGTTGCATTGCTTGTTAACTCGCGCAAAGATAAACATTGACATGCTTCCAAACAAACACAGAACAAGGGTAAGAAGACGCTGAAAGCGTGTCAAGCACGCGACATGATTTACGAACACAATTCCAATTCCCAAAAGTTAGCATTTCATAAATAGGTCTGAAACATATTGAGCTCTAGGATTTATGTGTCAGACGTTCGCGAGCGTTGAGCCTTTTAAAATATTCAGTGGGATGTACGCTAGGGCAAATATGGAGGAGCGGGATGAGGGGCGGGGTGGAGAGGCGAAACAAAAAGTCAGGCGAGCACGTGAAAATGAGACGAAACAAAATAAGACAGAGAGTGAGTTATCAAAATTTCCTTTCTTGGTTATGAAATAATAACGTCCACATTTCCACCTCAAAAGTTTTAAGTGGCAGATTTTTCGTGAATCGTAATCGAAATCGAAAATTCTTTAATTCACGCACCTCATCCGTATTCAAATTATGCAAACCTTGAAAACGCAATGTTTGTGTGGCTGCATCATACAATCGTTGCGTAAAAAAAATTACATTCAGAACCAGCAAAGCAAATAATAAGTAAAGCATGAGAGCTGGCTACTTACTAACAATCACAGGCATAGTTACATGTTTTTTTTTTATGTAGCCTATATACGGGCTTTCTCTCAGAGAGAGAGAGTATGGGCTTAATTACCACGCGTGCCCACCGCGGATTGACAATTCCACACCTAATTAACACCTCAGGCACTCAGGTTTCCTCGCGATGTTGTCCTTCACAGTTAGCGATATTAAAGGGTTATTTATTATTATTACTTACATTTTATATTAAACAGGTCTAATCGCGATTATTTGTTACGTAAATAAATAGGTATTATTTTAAATAATAAACAATCGCGTTTAGACCCGTTTAATATATAACTATTTATGAGCATCGCGGGTACTAAAAACGCAAATGACAGGCTCATTTAACAAGTTTTAATTGTTTCCAAAGATTTTGCCACTATCCCATATTTCTGTTATTGCCGGCGCTCGATAGACAAGGATGGCCAAGAATGGATAGTGGCGTGCTTTGGAATGGTCAGCAATAGATGAATGTGGGCTAATGGACTGCATTGGATCGGTATTCCTGCTGTATTTGTGTAAAGAGCACGTGCTGCCTGCACTCAGGGCTGCTATTACTTTGCCGAGACAAAGTTGAGTGTCAGTTTGGTAAATTTATATTTGTTTCTGTCCTCGCCTTGTGCTTTGAATAGTATAGGAGCACTGCGCGGTTCAGAGACGTATTTTGCTTCAGGACAGAACATGTAAACAACTCACACTTGTTTAGCGAAAAGCTTAACAAAGTAGACGTGGAAAACTTGAGAAAATTCACCAACGTATGACTTACGAGCTAGCTGGGTAAGCCGAGCCAACCTGTTTGACAGTGACAGTTACCGTCAACTTGAGAACGAAAAAACACGCCTGTGTAAGTGAAGCGTACGACTTTTTTACACACTTCATTTGTATCTCAATCCAAGATTGAACCAGGTTTAAGCGCTGTATTAATACAGCGCTCTCACCTCTGATTTGTTTCAAATGGTATTTTAAAATGGTCCAACTGATTTCTGAGCTCCTGTGTCTAACCGGAGCTTAGAAATAAATTTACTTAGTTTGTTTGTTACCTACCTAACTCCACCTTTCATGATCACCTGCAGGAGCATCACTCCTCATCAGCATGGATTTTTTAAAGCCCGTTCTACACTTACAAACTTGGTTTCATTTGTGGATGATGTTATTGCCTCAGTGGACTCCAAAGTCCCAGTAGATGTGGTGTATACGGACTTCAGCAAGGCTTTCGATAAGGTGGACCATAGCATTCTCATTCATAAACTTAGCAACTATGGAATTGCCGGAAGCCTGCTGGAGTGGTGTGCATCTTACCTAAGTGAGAGAACTTCTGTGGTGGTGGTCAAGGGCGACAAATCTAATCCATACTTAAATAAATCAGGTGTTCCCCAAGGATCCCACCTGGGTCCCCTCTTCTTCAACATGTTTATTAATGATATCGTAGATTGCTTCCATCATACAAAGTTTTATTTATTTGCTGATGACTTAAAAATCATGCATTCAATTAAAAGTACTCATGACTGTATTGGGATGCAGAGGGATATTGATAGACTCGCTGACTGGTGTGATATTAATGGAATGTCCCTTAATGTAAAGAAGTGTTTCCAGATTAGATTTTCTCGCGATCGTAAAGACATCACCTATCAATACAATATTAAGGGTCATAAGTTAACTGAGGTATCTTCAATTCGCGATCTTGGCGTTGAATTGGATAATAAACTACGGTTTAACATTCATATCGACAAATTGGTGGCTAAAAGTTTTAAGATGTTGGGATTTGTCCTGAGGAACTGCAAGGGATTTAAGATGGCTTCAACCAAAATATCTATCTATAATTCGCTTGTACGGAGTGGGTTGGAATACTGTTGTGTTCTCTGGAATCCGCATTATAATATTTACGTCAAGCGGCTCGAAAGAGTCCAAAAGCGATTTTTGTGGCATCTTTCTTTTAGTTGCAACTTAGCAAAAAAGCTTCCTTCCTATAACGACCGTCTCAAATATTTCAAGTTAATCAGCCTTTGTGACCGCAGAAAATTGCTTGACCAAATGTTTCTTTTCAAATTACTTAATAACAGGATTGATTGCCCGCAACTTCTGTCGAAAATCAAGTTCAATGCACCATTTAAACTACCTCGTCGTTCTAAATACACACCTTTTGCAGGAACTCCATCAAAGAGTAATCTTGGTCATTTTTGTACTATGCAACGGCTCATATCGCAACACAACGCCTTAGCCAAGTCTCTCAACATCGACATATTCTCTGACTCCTGTGCAAAGTTTAAAAGAAGTATCCTGTCGTCCCTTTGAGGTTGGACCCATTTCTGAATGTATAATGTTAAACTTGATATGTAGCATTCATTGTTGAAGCTCAGAGGCACAAACCGGTGTTATCTAGATTTAATCTTTAGCTTTAGTTCCTCATGTAACAAAATACTGACGGCGCATGTTGTGGCTGCCTGTAAGTGAGATAACACTTGGCTTATTTTTGGTTTTGTTGTCTGTTGTGAATGTATTGGTGTGTATCTTGTTGGTGGTCCTAATTAAATAAAAAAAAAAAAAAAAAAAAAAAAAAAAACACCTGATTTCTCACTTGAATTGCATTGTTATCTGTTCTGCTAGGGATAAATATTTGCCTCTAAACAAAAGTTGCGGGTAAAAATGCTTCACGGTACGTTGGAAAGACGCGCGAGGGACTAAAATTCTGAGCTTATAACATACCAGGGTACTCCCTCAAGCATTATAAATATCAGCGGGAGAAAATGCGTTCACGTACGGTCGCATAAAGCCGCAACACCGGCAACAACTTTTATTTTTTCTGGTTGGAACAAAAATGTGCAGTTAGGTACGACTAATTTGGTCCTGTTTATTTGATTATGAAATGGTACGACCTATTTTAAAAATAAAAATTCTCAGTTATTTTCATGTTACTTGTTTCGCCATTTAACTACGTATCTATCCAGCCCACGTATAGAGTCTACTGCTGAGAAAAGGACTCCTTCCTGTCACGCGTTAGAAGGTTACTTCTCGGTCCCAGAACGGGGAACCAATGGGTCAATGAAGCCATCACTAAAAAAAAATAGGTCAATGACATTACCTACTAACGCCATCGGAAAGCAATGGACCAGATTAGCAGGCCTAAGAGGTTTACTCTATTGCACGTGATAAAACATTGATGTATTAAATGTACGAGAAAATAACTAGCAGTCTTATTTATGAAAAGTCTATTCCACTAAAGCAGTCTTAAGAAGGAATTAAAGCCCGTTTATAACTGGAACTCCTGCCATTAACCGGCTTTAATTCCGTCCTAATAGTGTTTTTGTGGAATCGACTTTTTATACATAAAACTGTATGTATTTAAATAGTATACCAATCGTTTGATGCCTCTATAAAATTACTAGTCACCTGAAAGTCGATGAGTAATATCTGCTACAACTGGCATCTCATTTGCAGATCACAGAGAATAATTATGATTATGAATTAAATCGTAATGAAACATTACTGTTTGTCTCCAGCTGGACTGGCTGCTAGTGGACAACACGCCAGTCACCTCAGTGGCCGGTCTCCGTCGAATACTTGGAAACGGGTCCCTCGAGCTGGCGCCCTTCCCCGCGGGACTCTACCGGAGAGACGTCCACGCCACCACTTACAGGTGTAGAGTACGGCTGAGCACCGGGTACACTGTGATGTCGAAGAACATCCACGTGCATGCTGGTAGGTGATAAATTAATGTTTTATAATGTAGAAGCAGAATGTATAATGTGCCTTGAAATAGCTAAGTATTTTGTGAACTCTTTAAATAATATTTTGTGAATTTAACACCTATTAACAACTTACCAACGCACTTATCAAGTGTTGTAGAGCAAAATCTTCCATCTCATGATAACACATGCTGAGTGACTAAAGACTCAGTCCACGCTACACGACTCGGACCAATTTATTGAACGTAATCGAAGAGTCACAAAAGACTACCAAAATTCGTTATCAAAGCGTACAAGCTGCATATAGTTGAATTTGCTGTGCTAGCTGTACTTGAGAATCGTGCATAAAATCAAGTCTATGAAAATCTTAGTGAACTCTTTTGGCTACGGCTCAAATCACGTGCATTTGAGGTCAGATAGAGGGAGTTGAATACTGATTCGCGGAATCTGAAATCACATGCAGACTTCGAGTTTAATATAAACTTTATGTAAGTGAAGTTAGGAAACTTAGATGTGATCTTGTAGATTGGACTAGGATAAGTACTTGTATGCGAAACAAGAGTTTTAGTTAGGCAGACAAAATAATCAAATGAAAATTTTATGACTTGTGTATTTTGTAATTAAAAATGCAAAAACCTTCATCTAAGTTTCGGTCAGCTTACGTTTATTTGTCTCTTCATACAGTGGTGCAGACGCCGTGGGATCTCCACGTGCCGGACGAGTACGTGATGTCGGGCAACTCGGCCGTGCTGCGCTGTGTGGCGCCGACGCACTGCGCGGACCGCGTTGCGGCCACTGATTGGCTCGCTGACGACGAGCTCAGTGTGCTCGAGAAAAAAAAATTAGGTATGCAACCACGAATAGTCAATCAATACTTTAAAAAATATATATCATGCGATCTATTGATAATGCGGATCATATCTAGGATATGATCTTATAATCTATTTAGAAGACCAATCTTACAAAGTGATGCTTAAACTAGCCAACCAGTAGTCACGATACTCACGATTTCTATGATCCTAAAACGAACTCGTATCTTAGCGAAGATATTTTCTCAAACGTACAATACATTAGTAGGTACAAGTACCTACCTAACAAGATTGTAATTCCTATTGATTTACGAGTAGTTTATTTTTACCTAGTACTCTAAATTTCTTGTTATTTTTTGATATGAACGTTGTTATTAACATAATCACTTTGACGATAGTAAATTCAAAGATTTTTTTAATGATTTATGACAAATAAATAACTTTTTGTTTATTTGTGTTGTTCAATTTGCATTTTTCTTAATTAACTTTAAAAATAACAAGTATCGTTAACTGTTGTAGAAATAATAGGTAGGAACCTACGTTAGCGTGATCAAAAGAGACAACCCAGACACGACTGTCTTAGTTTACTCGAATCGCGCGATTGCTGTCGACAAAATCTATGATTGCAATATAGGTGAAACGACTATCGCGATCAGAGTAGACGTTTAAGCACCGTGATTCGTAAGTGGAATGGAATCACGTGATTAAAGTGGACGAACCCGAATTTTTAGCCTCTAAATAGGGTTTTAAAACGAACAACTTTTACTAAAAAGTTCTAAATCGTGAAAAACTTATCAGCCTTTCCGTTTATTTTAATGCCGTAGATAATTTTGACTTAATAGTTAGTAATGTTTTTTGCTATTTTGAAGTTGTCAAGGTGTTTTTATTGATAAGTAGAACACCGCCTTATCCGTGTGGCGCCGGATTAAGAATAGCGTCACTCCAGGAGACGGGCAGCAATCCCATACTGCGATCGCCAATCCGCCTGCCTAGCGTGGCGATTATGGCAAGACCCCTCATGGTTATGAAAACCATGAGGGAGGCCTGTGTCCTGCAGTGGACGTCAAGGGGCTGATGATGAGAACCCCGCCTCCTCTTGCAGATAGATAGATTTTATTACACTCTGTATCATATAGGTATTTCATACATTATGTGGATTATAGAAAGCGTCAAAAAGCTCACTAAACGTGAAGTAAAATGTAAATTTTCTCACACATTTACTTTTCTCATCACAGCACGTAGGTTACAAGTGATAAACGACGTACGCAATTACAATCTCGTTCCGTATTTCATATGCACGAAAATGTATAAAGGGTCTTGTAAAAGCCTTATTTTTCTCACGGCGTCTCTCATACGGTGGAAGAGTTTTGATGACCTCGGAATTAGATTTCGGAATTAGCTGAACGCTCGCGATGCCACTGAGTTTCCGCGAGAAGATGATCTATTTTTTTTAAAACGCTTTTATAAACTTCGCTTGTATGTAACTGAGAAACTAAATAAGAACCAAAGTAATCTAGGTAATTTTCTTATCGATCTACAAGTACATAATTTGGATGACAATACAATAATTTGGTACCATTGAACTGATCCGTTCAAGAGTTGATAGAGGATCTTTTCAATGGCTATTTGTAAACCCCTTAAGTGTGGGCTCATTTAGCACTTTCAATAATATTCTTAACTTATTTTAAGACAGAAAAGAAAATCAATTAAATTGAAGTTTTATAAAACTCGGTTTTGGAGCGAAAAATTTAGTTTTAATTAATTTCGTCAAAAAACCTATTTAGAGGCTAAAAATTCCACCCATGCCGGGACTTGAAGCCGCGACCTCAGTTTAAGTAATCTGTGGTTACGTCTTTCCCTTTACCGCAGACTATTTAAACTGCTTCTGAGGAAGATTTTAAGGTAGCCTGTTTTATAAATAAGACCAATAGTTTTTAGTGTTTCCAAAAAAACCTGCAACATGAGGCTTCAATATTATAAGACTTTAGGTGATTACACAACATTGATAACGTAAATAAATAGGAAGTCGCCAAGGCTTTGAATCTCGGTATTCTTACAATTTAAGAAGCAGTGTGTACATGTAGGATCTAACAAAATAGGTAACAATAATTTTGGCCAAACAGTATGTGAAAAGGATCTAGTTTATAAAAAAAATTGTTTAAAATACGGCTAATGCTACTTAGCATTAGCACAACGGTATTTAACTTCTTATTGGAAGTTTACTCGTGCAACATGAGGCTTCAATATTATAAGACTTCAGGTGATTACACAACATTGATAACGTAAATAAATAGGAAGCCGCCAAGGCTTTGAATCGCGGTATTCTTACAATTTAAGAAGCAGTGTGTACATGTAGGATCTAACAAAATAGGTAACAATAATTTTGGCCAAACAGTATGTGATAAGGATCTAGTTTATAAAAAAAAATGTTTGTAATACGGCTAATGCTAATTAGCATTAACACAACGGTATTTAACTTCTTATTGGAAGTTTACTTCGTATAACATACTTCTTATTGGAATGAATTGATAACGTAGCGAGGTCGATAACAATATCGTGCCTGAGCCTTTATTCATTTTTTCTAAAGGAAGTAGCTTTAGCAACACAAAACAGTCGATTTTCGTTAATGTTTGGTTTCCGTGATCCTACTTTATATTATATATTATATATTATATCCTACTTAGACCAGATTTTTCAATAGTCAGATAACACTTAACTGGAGATTAAAATTGATGTTGTCACTGTCTTGTCATATGATTTAGACAGTGATAGCATGCAATTTATTCTCCAGTTAAGTTTTATCTGACTATTGAAAAAATTGCCCTTAATATTATAAATGTGAACGTTTGTGAAGATGTTCGGATGTTTGTTACTCAATCACGCAATAACGACTGAACAGATTTACAGGAAACTTGGCGTACAGATAGACAAAGACTTGAATTGAGACATAGCATACTTGATATCCCGGTAATGCGGCCCGCAGGATAATATTTATTTTAAGTTTAAAATAGATGGCGTTATGCGAGGGAACATTGTGTTTTAACAATAGATGGCGTTGTGCAAGAATCGTGTATTACAGATTCTGTGGCGGTACGAAGTTTGCCAGGACAGCTATTAATATTATAAATGTGAAAGTTTGTGAAGATCTTTGGATGTTTGTTACTCAATCACGCAATAACGGCTGAACGGAGTTACATGTAACTTGGCATACAGATAGACAAAGATCTGAATTGAGACATAGGCTACTTGATATCCCAGTAGTGCATTCCCGTGGGATAATATTTTAATGTTATTTTAACCTTTTTTTAAGCCAAACTCTAAGATATTTATTTATTGCGTTGCCGTGGTAACAAACATCGTTAAACGGTTGTGTGAAAATTCGTGGATATTTTTAATTTATTGCGTTGCCATGGTAAGAAGAGTCGTATAAACGTGTAAAAAAATACAATAAAATATTTAGACAATACAATACAATCTCTCGGAGACCTGTCATAGACGTTAAGGCGGCTTGTAGCTTATTTTGTAAATTGATATTTCCACAATATAGTAAATAACACTCCGGAGATTGTGAGCAAACCTCAGTTGACATCGCTAAGTCTCAGTGGATACACGTCGTCATAACGCAAGTAAGGTCTGTCACAGACGGGAACTGGAGCTATAATTTCAAACCCTTCAATACTTCTTGCCATTTAAAGTTTTCGAGTTCGGACACGGCAGCTACAAAGGTAAAGGCACAAAGGTGTGGAAAGATGTGGATGTTGAGATGAGATGACATATTGAGATATATCGTTTGTTATTTTACAGCTTGGTGGTTTCCTTTAGAAGGAAGTTTTTTCTTTTATATATATTTTTATTCCTTCCCCCAGGTTCAAAATACCAGCTACTAGACGACGGGTCTCTGTACATCGTTGCTGTCAGCTCGGAAGATCAGTACAACAGGTTTCGATGTAGAATCCAGGACAGAGTCACTGGCACATGGCACATAAGCCAATTTTATGGTAAGAAGTCTAGAGGCTTATTTTTTGGGATGACTAAGTCACGTAATTTTTATTATAATTTTCATAAAACAAACTACACGTACTGCTTAAGCCTCCGCCCGATGGTGAAAAATGAAAACTCCTTTAAAAACATTCAATTAATGTCTCTAATTAATTTTATGTGACTGCTTTCATTTTCCCCTACTTCTATTACTTTTCAAAGTGAGGCCGAAAGATAATTTTAATTAAAATTGCATGTATGCGTGCCTCAGCCATTTCACGAACACTCCTTATTTTCAAATTAATTGTATGCTCAAATTATTTTACTCTAAAGTGCTAACTTCCTTGCTTGCTAACTTGCCCTCTAAACAAATATGTTAATTAAATTAAGTAAGTCTTCACAATACAGATAATAATCACGTCCTACATCTAGTAACTTTTTGGAATTAGCAAGCAACATCTCTTATGTTGAGTTATATCAACCTTGAGGCTAACTTTAGAGGAAAATATCGTGAGGAAACCCGCGACTTGGTTGGCTCCGCACATATTGACTTGTCTTTCCTCTGGGCTAGGCCGACTAAGCTGTCAAGATGGTATAGGGCAAGCCTACTCCATCGTAAAAAGCAACGAAATCCCAGGGACTGCAGCGTCCGAGTGGTCCCTTCACCCATCTAGTGTGAGTGATGGTACCACTAGACGGTTTATAAATCATCTCTTAACGTAGATGTAAAGGACAAAGTTTTTTTTAGCAAACTAAAACAGCAAAAAGTGATTTAAGAAATAAAAAAAAATTATTAAGGTTTAAATTTGATCAAATACTGCCCAACAGGTCACGTGATAGTGACGGAGCCAAAGGGCAGCGTGCGACCGCGTGTTGCCATGGAAACCAAGAGCAGACGGGTGTCTGTTGGGCACGACGTTCGACTGCCGTGCGCGGCGCGGGCGTGGCCTGTACCTACTTATCGGTAAGTGTAGACAAGATGGCCTTTATTACTTTCCCATAGGAACTATTATGTTGTGCATACTAATCAAAATAATATATGAGCAATAGGCCTTAGCGTCGACTCCGATAAAAATGTAATTAGTGATTATGTAGTGTTTAATGAGTGATTATTTTACGAGCTAGGGGTACAAAACTCTTGATTAGAACAGACAAATGTCTTCAATAGATTTGAAAAAACCGACCAAGTGCGAGTAAGACTCGTGCACGAAGGGTTCCATACCATTATATGTAAAACATTTGAATATTATATGCGTCTACCTGTTACCGTTATTAATATCGAGCAAAAAACGGCAAAAAAAATCAGGTTTGTTGTGTAGGATCCCCCCTTAAAAATTTATTTTACTCTGTTTTTAGTATTTTTTGTTATAGCGGCAATAGAAATACCCGTACCCTTTGGGTATGGAACCCTAAAATATTAGTACAATATTAGTGCAAGTATACTCATTTGGAATACAGAATACAAGACTGAGTATATTTTGGTACATAAAGTTAACAATGCAGCGACTGTAAAATATAAGCTCTCAAAACCAAGAGCAACCAAGCCCCCTCCCCCTGACCCATATGCTTGAACGCAAGTCTATACGATACCTACTTGCGAGTAGGTAAGCACTTATATAGCATCATGTTTACCTTCCCATCGCACGTTAGAGAGCGAAATAAGGAAGATATTCTTGTCACGACTCGCACCTTTTTAGGGATTTTGCCAGTTGATAGAGCTCACCGGAGTACAGATTTGGGCACGCTGTAAAATGCACAAGGATTTGTGCTATAAAAGTGTATGTAGGCCGCATTGGCTTACCAGCTTTGTTTTAGAGAATGTACCATTTTTCGTGATGTCTTAATATTTCATATTTTTTTACTACCAGCATCCACAATAACATACTTAGTTACTAAAACCTATTTAGAGGCTAAACATTCCACCCATGCCGGGGCTTGAACCCGTGACCTCTGGCTAACCGTACCAACTGAGCTAATGAGCGAGTGCAGGCATCGGCGAAATTTCGAGTCTCTTTACAAACTTCTCTGTATTACGTACAATTCAATTACGTAAATTTGCCGATGCCTGCACTTAGCACAGTTGGTAGAGCGCTGGCACGGTTAGCCAGAGGTCGTGGGTTCAAGTCCCGGCATGGGTGGAATTTTTAGCCTCTAAATAGGTTTTTAAAATCGTCCTCCGCACGGGTTAGTGCAACAAAAAATAATATAATACTTAGGTACTACTAATTTATCTTACCAACATTGCAATACTTATAAATAAATAAATAATGTAGCCTGTGTATACGTCCTATTGTAGGACACATACCTTCTCTCATAAAGGGAGTATGGGCTTATTCAACACGCATGCCCACCGCAGATTGACAATTTCAAACGCTGAGGTATGTGAACGGCTCCGATACCCAGACAAAGTCATTGGTAGATACATGAACTGGGTTCGAACCCACGACCTCCTGAATGTGAGGCAAGTATTCTACCGGCCAAGCCACTACCGCAATAAATGCTTATAAAAATAATTTTGAAATTAATAATAACAATAGATATAATTTACATTAATTTGCTAATATACAGTAAAACACATATAAACACAAACACAATCCTAGTTTGGGAGCCAGTAACTACTCTTATAACCCTTTTCTAAATAAAGATTTTTCATTTTCATATTATGTAAAAGCACATTACAATAAAAGGTATCCAAACTGAATGTCCATTCAGTTTGGCTACCTTAATACACTTCCATACAGTGACGTATTGAACTGCGACGTCACAGAATCCGTCGGAGTTTCGCCCGTCGCTGAACAAACGAATACAAGGTGGCACTGAAAGGATCCACGACGGACGTTTCAAGTCTTTTGCCTTGGAAAGAGAGCTTCTCTGCTTAGCTGCGACGGGAGTTGACAGAGGCTGATACTTTGATGAATTTAGAGAGTAGCGTTTACAATTTGCTTATATGCCGTTTAGAATTTTGTATTCACTTCCGAGTGGCTGGAGTTTTTAAAATGAGAACGAGATTATACTGATTGGTAAATCAAATTGGGTATTTGACAAAATATCAAATGAGTTACTTTTAAAACGGAATTTTGTACGAAAATACTTGCTTATGACGTCACATTTCAGAGCACTCTTTTTATGTTTAATCTATTTAAAAATTGTAATAACTAGTAATTGACTAAAAGAGATACATTTTCAGAGATATTTTGTAATTCTTGTTTTAATCAAGCATATGAAATCATTTATTGTTGATCATGTCAAATACCGTATTACGCTGTTGTCTTTTAAGCAAGAGAAAAATGATTGCCTTTTTCTAGACAGGATTTTGAATTATGAGTACCTTTGTAACGTAATCTTGACTCAGCATTGAATAAAGAAGTTGTAGGTATTTACTTTTAAATGACATCACTTGAAAGTTCACACCTCCAGGAATTTGGCCAGTTAAATATTTTGCCTGCGCGGAGAAAATATATTTTAAATCAGCACCCTATTACGCTGGCAGGTACATAAGCTGTATACGAGCGGGTATGTAATACAATTTGGCGGGTTTTCGGACTAAATTGCTCCTTGACAGTTAAAACGAATCACGTCGAGCCGGGATTATAAAATTGCGGCGGAATCCTCGCCGGGGATTAAAATCGGTTTCATGATGGATTCTGAATGAGTAAATAAACGGTGCGATACGGCCACACGAGGGTTTTGTTGACTTCTAATGTTTTTAAGTTAAAGTGAGTAAATAAACCAATAAAAGCACAATAGAATCGTACAAATAGAATAGAATTACTCTCCGATATAATTAAAAACGATGTTCATAAACAGTGTAATTAGATACAAATTTAATACAAATAATGTTCTAAACAGTCAAGGAAAATATGAAAATATGGATCGTATCTATACTGTCATCTCACAAACCAAGATCAAGTACCCCAATAGTAAGATAAGATAAGAATATTATTTATTGTATACCGGAAAAATAGTTACAGAAACAGCAGTACCTAACTATTACGGTCTATACTCGTTGGAAGCGACACTGCCGAGACGTGAATAAAGCATTCTTGCATGCCGCATCCTTGCTTACATTTAAAATTTAACATAGTACTTATTATGTTTACCTAACCACATTATCTTTGTCTCTCTAGCTTGCAACAAAAACATTCGTAGTGGGGCGTAGCAATGCTACGCCGTAGCACGAACCCGTCCTCTACGCGCGTAGCATTCGTTACTGGGAAGCCGTATAAATGCTACGTGCTACAACCATTACGTTGTACTAAGTAACTGGAACGCAACACGAGCAGTACAAGTTCTCATGTTCCGTTGTTTCGGCCAACTTTAGGCAAAACAGGAGAGACGTCCGTTCCGAGTTGCCCGTTCAAAGCGCCCTAACTTGATTCGCACACGTGCGGCTTGTGTAGTCAGGTGCAAGCTGTTTTGGGTAGCTGCATTTAATCAAATTCTCGCTGGAGCTTCACTAGGCAAGTGTTGTTTGGTCTCACTGTCTTTTATAACTTTATTAACACAAAAGTTTCTCATACCATGCGGTAAGTTTCGCCTAACAAAATAAACCGACCCAGTGTCCGAACACAAGAGACCAAGCTTCCCTGCTGGCTCCGTAACTTTACTGGTCGCTTACCAGTTACCTCTTTTTGTGCTTCTTTCAGAGCTCACGATTTCTAGTAAGACATATATGTGATGCCATAGCGCCATAATATTCTAAACATGCGCAATATATTCATATAGTACCCGTCAGGGGAAGCCAAAAAGTTGCATGCCCAGTCCCGCTCAGCTAAGAGATATCTTTTAAAAAGCAAATGTCACCCTGAACATTTTCTAGCCTTTTCAACACGTCCTGTGAGAAAATCTAACCCGTTGAACATAAGAATATTATTCTGCAAATAGCCATCTCATTTCCGCGAAATTTCGCTCCAGGATATTATACGGAGCTTTTCTAGCAACGCGATTGAATACTGTAAATGCACTTTTTATTAAAAAGTATTAAAACTTTTGTTGAGAACGTGCTTTCTGAAACTGAGGGGGCGTGATAGGACGTCATGTTGACACGCATTATTATTTATTTAATTAGTTACCTTAATGAGCCAAGAATGAATAAGTTATTTAATTTTTCATCATAGACACCTTTTAGTTGCGTTATTTTTTTCTAAACCTAAAATTCCTGTCTTAAAAAAATCTTCATCTTGATTCTCTAAAAAATCTTGTACTGCAGCGATCACTGCGTTATCATCGTCGAATTTCTGGCCTCTTAGATATTCTTTCAATCTCGGAAATAGATAAAAGTCACTAGGAGCAATGTCTGGAGAACACGGAGGATGTTCTACTAATTTGAAGCAAGCAACATTGATGGCAGCCTTCGGAACTTTGGACTTGTATGCTGGGGTGTTATCTTGATGAAACAAAATCACTTTAGCACGTTTGCTACGCCGTTTTTCGCGTATTTCGTCACGCAACTTTCTGATTTGTTCTACGTACAGATTTCTCGTAATAGTGGCGCCATGACTGACGTGTTCAATCATCACCATCCCTTGGTTGTCCCAAAAAAGCGAACTCATGATCTTGCCGGCGGATGGAACGGCCTTGAATTTCTAAGGGGTCGTTGATGATGGTGTCTTCCAAATCATGGATTGATTTTTTGTTTCAGGGTCGTAATGGTGAAGCCATGTTTCATCCATACCTAGAAATCGGGCCAAAAACCGCTCAGCATCTTGTTGTAACAGTTCCAAACAGCTTTGTGAAATTCTCAGCCTGGTTCATTTTTGTTCGGCCGTTGGCATTCTAGGCACCCAACGCACTGAGACTTTTTTCATTCCCAAATGGTCAAATATTACGAATATTCCGTATTGAAATCTTTAGTTCTTCAGCTATAAAATGAGCAGTAGTACGGCGATCCGTATCCAAAAAAAAATTAAATAAAAAATAAAAACCGACTTCAAAACACTACGACACGAAAATTAGAATTATGTATACATGTAGGTATTGTAGAAGTATAATTTGGAGTCGGTGCCCAAAATATATGTCCTGGTCATGAAACTAGGCACCGAGTCCCTAACAATCATAATTTACCCTACTTAATTCGTTGCTTTAAAATATGACTTTCTCAATTTCCATCTCCAAAAGTCTTCACTAGAAAATCACCAAATTAACTTGGGACTACTTTTACGCTATTTTATGAAACATACGGTATATCCGATAAATAAAGGATGGGCCCCATTAGGCCTTATTTACGGCTGTCCATTGAAGAGTTCCATTCTCCATCTCTGACAGTCTTCATCAGATCTTCACCAAATTGAAATGGGACCAATGGAACATTATATCTATTGGAACGAAAAAGAATGGTCTAAATCGGTTAAGATTGGACGGAGTTATGCTATACATACGCGTCGAATTGATTCCCTCCTCCTTTTTTGAAGTCGGTTAAAAAGAACTTTTTTTATTTTATTATGTCAACACATAAGTGAGCTATGCCTGCCAGTGTTTTCTTTTTCTCTATCCAAGGAGTTTATACTTCATTCTCGCGACTAATTGAACACCCCTCGTATAGTTGCTGTAGCTATATCTAATATATAATATAAAAATCTCGTGTCACAGTGTTTGTTATCGAACTCCTCCGAACAGCCTTCATCGATTGTTATGTTTTTTTGTGTATATTGGGTAGGTTTGAGAATAGGTCGTAAGCTAATTATTATGGCAAAACAACGTTTGCCAGGTTAGCTGGTGTATTATAAATATTTTAAGTTTTTTGCTAGATTCGAAGTTTTGAGTGGTAATATTTCAGATTTAAACATGTGACGTCAGTCGTGCATTTCCCCCCCTTGTGAGATGATTTTTGCATTTACTGTAAGCGAGTTTATCGAGGATACAAAGAAACAAAACTGATTGGTACATTTCGGAATCAAACCTAGAAACACTTAGTCAAGTATTCTACCGATGGGCTATGGGCTACTACCACTAAAATAATATCATTAACAACTTTAAAAAGAATATTTATGAAGAATTCTATCTATTTATCTAAGTTTATATCAGTTTCGATATTTTGATAATCTTTATTCAAATTTAATATTATTAATGTTTGTATTTGCGTCGCGCAGATTCAGACCCACACAGATTCAAAGCTCTTTTCTCCGTAAACGCCCTATAGACTGATCTTCCTACGGGCAAAGCGATTAAATGCTGTGAAGGCGCCTCCATACTCCGTAACGGAGACGTAGCAGGATCGCGATCAATTGACTCTGTGCAATCCACCCGCCACGTTCCTCCAGCATGTTCATTGTCGCGTTAGATTAAATTCATCTTATGTAGAGACGTGCCTTATTCCCATGAGCATAGTTCGTAGTAAAAACTACCTTATAGAAATAATCTGGGTAAGAACTTATATTGTTTTAGAGGTAGTTGATAATTGAATAAAATACCATCGTTCTTCCATCACTGCAACACAAGAGTTCAAGTACCGCGTGAAGAGAACAGTATTTTTAGTTGCATTTTATAAAAGTACGTTTATGATGAGGCTGTAGATTCTTTTTAGGACACTTTGTTACACCTGCTCTACGTAGCTCGATAAATAAAGGTAAATGTCAGAATAAATGAGAGTAACACTATATTTACGAGCAAGTAGAACGCATCTTGACAAGGGTTAGTAAAACAGACGGGGAAGTGTTAATGCGGTGTCTGTGTAAATAGCCCTCTTTTATCTGTTTTTATTTTATCGATAAAAGCCTGCCAATAAAATAAAATACAGTAAAAAGTGATGGGTTCTCCATAAATTGGGTCAAAGTACTTATTATTTAAATGGTTGCATTTTCGAAGACGATCCGAGCTGTTCTGTATTTTTTACAGAACATATTTCCGATAATTATTATTGGCCTGCTTTTAGAGAAAAATGTTAGTACTATAATGATTTGTATTCGGTCAATAAAATTTAAATGACATTTGAGAGGTGGTGCAGGTCGCCCTTAATATAGTTAAAATAGTAAAAGCTGTAAAAGAATTTATGGAAACCTTCATTTATAAGAGCTCAACGCCAACAAACTGCACCGCAGTTTGATGACATTTGTAAAAAAACAAATGTTAAGGTTTTTAGTTGTGAACAAATAAAAAAATAGTACCTATACTTACCATAAAAGTGCCTGACTAAGGCGGACATGGCGGGACGATCTTTCTGCCGGGGTGGCAGGGGATGGCTGGGAGGAGTGGAATGCTAAAGAGGAGGGCCTTGCCCAGCAGTAGGAAACAAAATCGGCTAATTTACAAAATATATTACAAAAAACCAAATATACTAATTTTCATATATATCATCGTATAGGTCATATAACAATACTGTATCTTAGATAAGTTAAGGACATCTCGGAGCTTAGGCATAGGCCCCACAGAAAGGACACACAGTCTTTTCTCTGTGGTTTGTGACTCTATACAATGTGTCACGTCTTTTCCGCGCCCTCACCCTACGTCCTTTCTGTGGGCCTACGCCTAAGGCTCCGAGATGTCCTGAACTCTGTGGCCCACGCCTTAGGGTTCTTTAGATATTTGTCGCTTTGTAAACTAACATTCACATTCCGCTCTAGATGGTACCGCGAGCACCACGACCAGCTGATCCCGCTAGATGAGACCGGTCTTTGGCAGCGCGCGCGCCTGCTAGGCGGTGGCGGGTTGCTGCTGCTACGCCAACTGCAGGCGAAGGACGCGGGCAGGATCGTTTGCTGGCTCAACAACACCGCTGGCGGCGATTCCATGCACTTTACCCTTAGTATCACGGGTGAGGTCTTTGTTCACACATATTTGATTCTATTTAGCTTTTCCCAGGGCTGGGGTGTAATAATATAATAATACAGCCCATATACAGCCTACTGTAGGGCACAGAATAGCACAGGCCTTCTCTCAGAAAGAAATCAACAGGCGTGCCCACCGCGGATTGGCAAGTTTCTGCATTGAAGTATCACGATGTTTTTCTTCAACATTAGCGAGCAGCGTATTGCTGGGGTGCAAACAATATTGTTTAAATATATTAAAGTCAACAAATTGATAATAGGGGTAGATATTTCTTGATATAATGAGATCAATGAATCCTAGGTCATTCATTTAGGTCAAACAATATCGTTTAAATATATTAAAGTCAACAAATTGATAATAGGGGTACATATTTCTTGAGATAATGAGATCAATGAATGACCTAGGATGAGGAAACTTTTTACAAACGTTGTGTAAGGAAGAGCCAAATTAATTAAATATCCTCGACGTTTTGCGCTTCAAACATATGTACGGGTGCATGCAAAGGATACGGACAGGGTAGTGTGCTGGCTCATCAACACCGTTAGGTGGCGATTCCATGCACTTCACGCTTAAAGGATGATTAGTGCATGGGTGATATTTTCCTGAATTTGGTGTGTTCCATACGTTTGGTCGAGACCAGGAACGTCAAGCAAGTACATGTCGACTAATAATTGGAATTCGAGCTTCTCTGTTGGGTCACGCGACTTACAGTGACGCTCAAATTCAGAGCAATTTCATTGCAAATTCAGGAAGCCTTCACTGACTACTTCATGGCGTATTTTCTGAAGTAGGGCTTAAATTCAAGGCAGTAGTCCGTGTTTATTAGACAGAGTGATATTATAATAAATTTACAGCCGGTATGACCGCCGGCATCGTAAGGAAACCTGAGCGTCTGAGATGTTCACATACAGGCGCTTGAAATTGCCAATTCGCGGTGGACACGCGTGGAAACGAAGCACATACTGTCCCTCTCAGGGAGGCCTATGCCCTGCAGTGGGACGTTATACGCGTAATGATTCTCTTGTGTCAGGTTGCTGCCTAATAATTGTGTTTAGATTATTTTTGTGAGAAATGTTTCACCTTTTCTGCCTTCTATTTATTTTGACTAATAATAGGGCTTAAAGTATGAAATTGCCGTTTTATTGCAATAGGTTCTTTGAATTGACATAGAATCTTCATGGTTTGAGGTTTTCGAATGAAACTTTTTTCAGATGGTTTCTATGATGTTCTTTTTTTAAAAAATGTGAAACATTTAAATATCGACTTTCAATTGTTTTTGTTATTCAATTTAGACAAGAAAGATGGATACTGCGAAAATTCGAGTGATTTTTTAATACGAGTTCCGACGCGGAACTAACGCGGCAGAAACAGCCCGCAATATCAATGCTGCGTTTGGAGAGGGGTCTACTAATGAACGCACCGTGCGATTTTGGTTTAAACGCTTTCGTGATGGAAATTTCGACTTAAAGAACGAGCCACGAGGAAGACCGCCCCGCCCACACAGGTGAATAACGATGAATTAAGAGAGATAGTGGAAGCCGACCCTAGTCAAACTACCCAGGAATTAGCGGCATGGTTTAACGTTACCTTACCCACAATATTGACTCACTTGCGTCAAATCAATAAAATAAAAAAATACGAAAAATGGGTGCCTCATAATCACTCGAATTTTCGCAGTATCCATCTTTCTTGTCTAAATTGAATAACAAAAACAATTGAAAGTCGATATTCAAATGTTTCACATTTTTTAAAAAAAGAACATCATAGAAACCATTTGAAAAAAGTTTCATTCGAAAACCTCAAACCATGAAGATTCTATGTCAATTCAATGCAATAAAACGGCAATTTCATACTTTAACCCCTAATATTATAACGAAGGCCACTTTCCACTTTGTTGCATGGAAAATATTCTTACATAACGGCTCTCTGTATAGAAAACGTGTAGCAAGAAGAAACACGACTGCTGTGGGGGAATAATGTATGCTACGATGCGCGCAACTCCCCCAGCTGCGCGAGACAAACGTCTTTGGTGCACGAGTCAGCTTCAAACTTTGCCCAAGAAATATTGTCCAATTTTCTGCTCTGTCTTTTCCAAATACATATTCGTTAACGTAATAAGCTCTCAGCCAGTTCCCGGACAAAGGACAGTAGCCAAATGCCTATAAATTTAATGTTACAACAGGGTATATGAAAAGCCGATAACTTGGGTTCGCTCTCTCAGGGGGAGCTTGGGCGAGTTTGTTTAACGAAGGTCGATAGGGATTTGAAGAAACTTTGATGGGGGCTAATATACACATCATTAACCGTTAATATCATTTATTTTGAGCCCAAAACGAAACCTAATTAGTTATGGCAGTTTATTTAAATCTTAAAGCTAGTTTCTGGCCGTCTGATTGGTAGGTACAAAGGGAACGCGAAGTTTTCCGCGCCGCGTACGAGTTCTTCCTACGAGTTCGGCCAACCGCATCAGAGACCATTCCGCAAATAGCGACCAACTTCAACTTTACCATGCTTTGATTCACAAGCCAAGTTCTACTGCAAAGTTGGAAATTGGACAGCTCATTTCATATTTATAAGAACTTTGCCCAGAAGGTATTTAAAAATATTGTTTTACAGAGCCAATCGCGGTTCGGGTCAAGTCAGACGTTTTGCGACCGAAACTCAACTCTGATATCGCAGTTGACTGTAAAGTGTCTGGTTATCCCATCGAGTTAGTCTATTGGCTTCACGATGGACGTCCTGTGCAGCCTAATGAGAGAGTCCAAGTATCCGATGAGGGACTTAGAGTACATATCACAAACATCCAGAAGGAAGACCAAGGAATCTACCAATGCTTCGCAAGTAACTCCAAAGATCAATCGTATGGGCTTGTGGAAGTAACCCTTGAAGGTAAGAGTTTATACGTCTTTAGAACGAAACAATACCTACTTCAGCAAAGACTACGTTTTAAAGTAGAAGCATACTTGTAACAGCTTGGGTTGACGCTTAAGCGACCCAATCCTCTCAAAGTGTTTCCAAGTTTCCGTTTATCTTAGTTTCTCTATTTTATACAACACTAAACTAGCTGTAAGGATTACACTGTACAGTTTACACCGATTTCAATATTACTCTTGGATAGGGTTGGCCGGACGCAATAGACTTCAAACTGATCTCAAACAACTGGTCAACTCATTGCAAACAACGTCGACCTGTCCTCTCAGAATCCTTATTTACTCATGGCGCGGCGAGTCCGACAAAGAACTATCATTCGTATCTCTTTCATGACTCCGGGGAGCGGTCTACACCTAAAGTTATACGCTTGGTAGCAGAATAAACTTCACCCTAGTTTTAAGACTTACGCACAGGAGGATAGTACCTATAATTGTGTATTAGGTATGTAACTGTAACCAAATCTCAACAATAATACAACAACGTTATATTTTTTTCTATCTTATATAGACGACGGAATATTCTTTATTGTACATCAGAAAAACATTACAGTTCAAATGGCGCCCTTATTAATAATACAAATTAACAGTGTGTTAATACTGCCTACAATTTATATTAACATTTTATGACAGAACTTCTCGTTAGGTTACACATTTACCTACATCAAAGGCAAAACACAGTGATGATATCGATACTCTTACCTCCTCCCTTACAAAGCCGTGAAGTACCGTCAGCTGCGCCCGGCAGTAGGTACTCCAGCCGTGTATATTTGCAGAGACCGATGGCCGGCCGCGGCCTGCGGCGAACCGCTCGCGGCGGGCGCCCTTGGCTCGCAGCGCACACACGCACGACGCTGAGTGGAACTTTACGGGGACTAGAGGTGAGCGAACCAGCCGACTGTGCGGGCAGAACCGCAAATGTGCTATCTTGGGCTTATGTGTCATTGAAGCTCGTAGCGTTCTATATTGAACGTGATAGTTGTGATTTTAACACGATAGTTGCATGCTCCAGACTATGGTTGGCGAATCCTTTCATTACGATGACGAACCTAGTTTGCCATGGATACGCTAAGAAGAATAATATCTTGGGCTTGCTCTTTGATAAGTAAACACCAAATCCTAGTCGTGTTGTCTCAACTTCCTTACTTAAATAATATAAATCTCGATGAAAAGTAGTAGCTAGTAGTTAAACCATTCTCACGTAAATGTGTTCAAACGTACGAATTCTTGTAACAGCGCAATAATTAAACTTTGTACGTGATCCATTTCGCAAAACACATATATAAGTCTGCGCAATCGGTGCGTCATGATAGCGGTAGCAAATAACGAACTACATTATTTCCTCTGGAGCACACTTCCAGAAGATATTAATAACAGTGACAGGATACAGATGAAGTTGTACAACATCCACGGTAGAGTTTGCGGAGCCTCAAGGTTGAGAAGTTTTGAACGGGAATGGATCAATCATAATCTGCCTCTACACACAGCAGAGCTTTTAAGACGACCCATTTGTTTTTGTTCCCAGCGCCCGCATTTCGATACGGAACAAAAAAGCTTTTGTTCTATACAAATTACTAAACTATTCCGTTGTTGATTGCGCTTCCAAGATGCTAACATTTTCGTTCCTGTAACATGGTATAAGCTAGCGAAGTTTTCCGTAAAATATTTAGGAGTTCATTTTTACGCGGATCCCCTGCAAGCTATTAGAGTCAGCTCTTCAGTTCAAACAAAGAACTTCAGTGACGCAGCCGTGCACGCCCGCGGGCTATCAAAGGAAACACATGCCCGTGAATTTTTCAATTAAGATTCTATCTCTTCGCCAATAAGGTCGTTTTTACTGGATGCCACGAGGAGATATAAGTCATTTGGTTCTCTTATTAAGTCATTCCCTGCTATTTGGCAGTGCAACCCTTCAGCGGCTATGCTAAGTAGTGCTGTGGCGTGTACCCGACTACTTATTCCACGACCGAAATGTTGGAAAAAGTCATCTCTGTTGCCTCTCGTCTTTATCATGCGAAACTCCATTATACCTCGGGAGTCATATTACGTAGCTCCTAGATAATTTAATATTATTTATAAAAACACGATCCCTCTAAAACACTCCTCAGAGACAGTTCAAATAATCTTTGTATACGTCTTTTCTTTTACCACAAACTATTTAAACTGCATCTGAGGACTGTTTTAGAGAAATCGTATTTTCATAAATAAGACCGTACATATGTATAATATTAAAGGACAGATATTTTCCTCTTGTAGGTATAAAATACGAAAATATATAATGGGATACTTAGTCAAAGCGGATATTCGCGAAGTGATGAATTATATATTAATGATCAGTAGATCAACAAATGAATGTGTACGAATATCCTAGAATAGTAATTCGAGAATAGTAACTCTAGGATATTCGTAAACATAAGTCTTTATATTAGGATTTGATAAAATCGATTTCGTATAACCTACAAGCCGCGAACGTTGATTGTATGTCTGAAACTTATCAAAATGACGTACTCGCTACTATTAAGCTGTCAATAACATCTGCACATCTTCTTTCATGTTTCCGCTACTAATTTGTTTCGATATTGTCTAGTGGCAAACCCTTGTTCTTGCCTACCCCTCCGGCATACAGGCGTGAGTTTATATAATGTTATTTTGGTTTTTTGTGGGAATAAAAATTCCGACATAGTAACGTCAGGTTTTTTAGGGTTCCGTTGTCAACAAGGAACCCTTATAATTCCGTAATTTCCGTCTGTATGTCTATTCTGTCCGTCTGTCTTTGCCGTTTGCAAAATAGTAAGTTTTAAAGCGCAATTTTTTGTCAGAGTAGGCATTAGAGTAGGAACACAATATACAAATAATGCCAATCGGAACAGTTATCGGAAGTAAGTGTCGTTTAAACTGGAGAAATAGCACTCAAGGCAGGTCTATAGATGAATAATTCTATAGTTCGCTATAATTCGGCTCTACCCGAATAGCCTATTTATCCTATTTATATTGACATGGATATTGACTCATATTCGCTTTGTCTGAAGATCCTAAGACATATGGATAAAATATTAGGGGTTAAAGTATGAAATTGCCGTTTTATTGCAATAGGTTCTTTGAATTGACATAGAATCTTCATGGTTTGAGGTTTTCGAATGAAACTTTTTTCAAATGGTTTCTATGATGTTCTTTTTTTAAAAAATGTGAAACATTTGAATAACGACTTTCAATTGTTTTTGTTCTCGTTCGTTTGTGGCTCGTTCTTTAAGTCGAAATTTCCATCACGAAAGCGTTTAAACCAAAATCGCACGGTGCGTTCATTAGTAGACCCCTCTCCAAACGCAGCATTGATATTGCGGGCTGTTTCTGCCGCGTTAGTTCCGCGTCGGAACTCGTATTCAAAAATCACTCGAATTTTCGCAGTATCCCTCTTTCTTGTCTAAATTGAATAACAAAAACAATTGAAAGTCAATATTCAAATGTTTCACATTTTTTAAAAAAAGAACATCATAGAAACCATTTGAAAAAAGTTTCATTCGAAAACCTCAAACCATGAAGATTCTATGTCAATTCAAAGAACCTATTGCAATAAAACGGCAATTTCATACTTTAACCCCTATTATTTGTTCTCCACGAATCACAAAACGCGGCCCTCAGTGGAAATCGTGCAAACACGCAATAGACACGCAAGATCGCGGGTAAGTATGGAATTGTGATGATAAAAACAACACAATGCAGCCGAGTGTGTGCGAAGTAGGTATAAATTATTCAACTGCCTGACCTAACTGTAACAAGGTTCATTTGTCCCAGCACAGAGAAAAGTGCTGATGTAGCGAGCTCGTGACGTTGAGAAATTATTTCCTACTGAACAACCAACGATAGCACTAATCTTGTCGAGCTTTCTAGTAAAAGAAAAGTTTAAATTTAAGGCGCTATCCTATCTTAAAAGCATTGTGGGTCAGGAGGATTATTCAAACGTTATGCGCTGTAATTTTTAACATCAAACAGAATGTAGAAGATACAGCAAAATAGTTTTAAATATAATCTTACTTTATGCTGTTTCTAGAATGGGCATAACGATCCCTCTCAGCATTCCAATGTTTTGCAATAGTGGAAGGAAATGTCGCGTCGACGCTCCCGGAGATATATACGCCAAAATGGGTCTGACATAAATATAATTCACCAAATTTATGCTTACCAAAAACTAAATTAGGGTCGTGTACTTGCTCTCATAAATTTACTGTCTAAAACGGAAACCCCTCATAACAACCACGGCAACATGTCACGGTTCACTTCGAAATTAGAAAAAATAAATGGATAGAATTATTACCGTTGTCCATTCCAAAAGCTGTGCGACCTTTTAGCTTTATAACAGCGGGTCACTTAAATAAATATATAACGCAATTAAAACGTAAGCATTAATGAGGAGGACGAATTTTCGGTATCATTTCGTTTCATGCCGAATCACGGATCCGCCACAGCTCCAGGGACGTCGTATTTCTTATGTTACTCCGCTCTCTACGTATTTTATTACGTTTAGTACCGATACTTTAACGGCACGCAAATGGGTCAACGATAAACTGATCTAATTTACCGAATCAGTGTCAGAAAATCTTTTGCCATAAAATAATAAGGTCTTAGTTTTCGAGCAGGGTCCTTTATTATTAATTCCTGTACGCCTTTGTCATTTGATATGGACCGAGAATAATTACGAGTATAATGCAAGTGGTCTCTAGAGACGCCTAGGCGTGCCTGGCAGCGTTTTCATTGGATTTAGCCGTGCTCCGTCGAGCATTGTCCGTAATACAGCTCTCACTAATAAAATGGTTATCCGTTGCGCAAATGAAAAAGGATTTAATCGTAAGACTTTCAGGCTTCCACACCTCCCTATGGTGTCGTACACATTCTTTAATCCGACGCTCGACTCTGTTAGGCTGTACATCTACACCAGGTCCGTTTTAATAGAATTAATCTTTACATACATTTTCAAGCTTTTAGCGTGAAATAAAATGTGCTGAAAATATTTACCCCGCGCATAAAACTCGTCGTGTTTTGATACGAACTGTAGCGTTTAGTTGTCTGCAGTTTATAGCGCGGTAGGATTAGCGAGTGTGAACTATCTCAGCTTAGATATAGTCATTAAATTATGGTTAGCTTACTTTTAAATTTTTTTTTTGACAAAGTTTGTACGTTATCGTATATAGACAAAGTTTTAAATTAAACACGTTAACTTTGTTCACAGAGTCGAAGCCAGAGCTGGTGTACTGGTTCTCTGAGCAAACTCTGCAGCCAGGACCTAGTGTTTCGCTCAAATGTGTGGCGATGGGACACCCCCCGCCCCAGTTTACTTGGATTTTGGACGGATTCCCGATACCTACGAACTCTAGGTAAACAAAATATCGTCTTATCTTATTTTAGTTTCATTCAATCTTCTCAGTCGAAAAAATATAAATAATCTGGGACAACTTGTAAACTTGTCAAAGCAAGCAACATATTTTGTACGTCCAGTAAAATTCTAACGCAGTCTAACTAATTTCACCAGGTCACCAAGATGCCTTCATAAAAGCTAATTGATCAGGGTAATCTAACACTACGACTGGCCATAATTCGACACCCTCATGATGGTTCCCAAGAACACTATTACTATGTGCGCTATTTCTACAGATTTGTCGTGGGCCAACACGTGACGCTACAAGACGACGTGGTCAGCCATCTCAACATCAGTAGAGTAACAGAGCAGGACGGAGGAGAATACGCCTGCGTGGCGAGCAACACGGCAGGGAAGGCACTCCATGCAGCTAGAGTCAACGTCTACGGCCTGCCGTACATTCGAGAGATGCCAAAAGTCTCCGCGGTGGCTGGGACTGACCTCGTAATAAAGTGTCCAGTCGCCGGATATCCTATCGAGTCTATCACGTGGGAACGAGGTAAGGAAATGGGACAATTAGTCCTTTGTTTGTGGTCTGTAAAGATCAGCCTCAATCATAACTCATAATACTCGGGATCCACATTAATTCTGCTCTAAAGTCCTCTGACGTCAGAACAATGCGATTGCTTTGTATAATATAATTTGTCCGTCGTCATAATCCAGGTAATACTGTGTTCATAGGATATACAGAATATCAATCCTTTGCCAAATTTCCAAACCGATATTTACTGGATATTTTGGCTCAGCTGCCCGTTCCTTCAGCCAAAATACTAACCCGCTCGGCAAGTGATGTTAAGCAGGTTAGGCGAACATACAAATTAGATTGTTAGTTTTGCCGAAAGAGCTACATTTATTTAAGGGAATGTCAACGAAAAGCTAATGGCCACTTTAACAAGGTACTTATCTATACTTATCGACATGGTTGGTGGTATAGAGGTGTTCTGTAATTTCCTTTTGTTTGAACGTTAGAATGACGATTAAGCAAGAGAACGTTCACGTAGCACGTTGATGTAGAATAGACGTTTTTTCGCGAAATTGAATTGCTACCGCGAAGATTCACCGAGATAATACGACTTTCTTTCCGCTTCCCGATATTGAAAAATATGTTGCGTTCAACTGTGCCTACTTATGACATACGAGAGCAATAAATTGTATTTATTCAGCCCGTGTATGATACGAAAACTATTACTTTTCAATTTAGCTAAAGATGGGAAATATAATTGAACGAACAATTAATATAGAGGATCAAAAGGATTTTTCTTAAACATGCGCGGAAATATTGTCATTACTTTTGAATAAAGAACACGCGAAGTATGATATTTACGTAGACTGAAAAACCAAAATCACTTCCCGGCGCGTTCTTTGAATTTTGAACGAAAAGCGCGCCGGCAATGTTGTATGAAACGGTGTGCTGTTTGAATTTAGAACTCTTTCATCTATCGTACACATTGCGTTCTCGTGGCTGTATAGCCACAGATGCGTTTACCTTTCGGCACAAACTGTAAAATAAAAATAAAAATTGGCGGTAAAGTTCGTTGTTATTTTGTTAATAAAATAATTAAAAGGAGTTCCGATCTGAAAGTGAAAATGAAATTAACATTGACTGCACTCCACCAGATTTAAAATCGGAAGCTAAATTAGCGATGGAAAACCTGCTTCCAGCAAAATCAAAATAAAATGTATTATGTAAAAGGCCCCTTTTTAATTCCTTGCATTTTTTTTAAGAAAAGCACGATATATGCCTCGGCCGAAATGGCAATTGCCTGTCTCGTATCATTGAAGGCCGAGCCGCAATACTCGACCTGCAATTGCCTATTTCGCTGCCTTTGCAATAATGTACTATTATAGCAATCTCATTACCTACAATTTATTTTCGAAGACTACTTACTTGAAATAAATGCTTGTTACACCTTCACTATGATATCTCGGAAACCGTTGTTCTTACGTAAATCTACTTCCTCATAATTCCGTGTTTGTGATGTCCTTGCCTAGTTTGGAACCACGACAAGTGATTGTGTTGTGCGGAAGTTATTTTATATCATACTAGCTGTGCCCGCGACTCCGTTCGCGTACATTTCGATTTTTACGAAGCAGCATTTGTATGGGGGCCACGTCTTATCATAACTGGAGCTAGAATTTAAATAGCCTATCCCAGTGTCCCATGTCCAATGTGTCCCAGATGTCTATATGTTTTTATACCAAATTTCATCAAATTCGGATAATTGGTTTAAGAGTTTTGGAGGAACATACATACATACACACATACAGAAAAAAATTCTAAAAATCGTGAAATTAGTTTCAGTATCATATATTGAGCCTATAAACACAATATCTCTGAAAACAAACTAACTTACTCCATGACCGACCCTTACAGATTTATTATTAGTATAGATTACACATTCCGATATTTAAATATTTCTAATCTGACTTTGTACGACCGTCCGTCCGTGTGACAAAACCATTTTTTTTCCGGAAGCTATAATTGATATCAAATAATACAATAAAACTACCAATCCGGACTTGGCCCCCGTGGTGGAGTATGGCCTATACCTTCCTCAGGGAAGAGACCCGTGCCCCTCGGTGGGGACATAATGGGTTGATGATGATGAATACAATAAAACATTTTTCAAACTCACTAACAAAACATAATGCCCTCCGAGCACCTCCCGTTGACGCAGTGTGCTTATCATGAAATTCGGCAAAAACAATTACTTGTCTCACTCACAGCACACGTAAAGGAAAAACTCCAAAAATTGTTAGTTAGTTACTAATATCACCAAAAAAATATCTTTACAGTTGTGCTGTATAATGAATATACTTAAGCTCTTACGTGGAGCACGCTTGTTTGTTTGTTTGTTTGCCAAACATGCCAACCTTTCAACCTCTTGCACTTGAGTTGTCAGAGTAAAAAAAAATTATTCAAAGTAACACAGAAACTGTGACTTATTGAACGTTACAAGTAAAACTAGGTGTCCAACATATTCTTTAATTAACAGAGTTTACATGTCATATCTTCTACTAGGATGTATGGAACTGCCTTTAATTCCACACTTGTCATCTAAATAATCCTTAATGCTATAGTAGCCCTTCTGGCACAAAGTGCGCTCTACACATTTTTTTAACCGCGCTTCAGGCAAGCTTATTATATCTTCAAGGATCTTATTGTAAAAACGAGTTGAGTTGAGTAGCAATATGCCAAGCTTTTGAGTAATACTAAGAAAATATAAGTAATAAGACCTATCAAAAGCTATTCCTGACTCAGCCACGATATTAGTTCGTGTATTGATTATTTAACATCTGGGTCCTGCAAACCGGATTTTAAGGACTAAAATAAATAAATATTTTTTCCCTTTTTCACATTCCACGAGTTGCGTGACAAGCGGTACCCAAACAAATGTTTTATTCATGCAAAGACCCGTTTAGCGCAGATTTTCACCAAGAACCAGACAGAAGTGACACGGGTGAGGTTCAGTTGAAATGAGACTGTAACTTCAGATAAAGCGAAGAATTTATAACGCAAACTAAAATGACCAAACACTCTGGAAAAATAATTATTCACAGATCTGTATCACTTGGTAAATTCACTTTCTGGACGTACACTTTGATCAAGGTAAATAAATAAAACATCAAAACGCTGCTAAATGAAGGCGAAGTCTGTGAAAGTATCGAATCTGCGGTCGCATAACAAAGTTTCGTTTCGTCTAGCAACAGGTTGCGAAGGCGTTGAGAAGCTGAAAATGTAAAGAAACACTAGTCTCCGGCTTTAACATTTGCTAGCACGCAATTCTGTTCGTATTTTATTTATGATCCCTCCGCCGTCTTCACGTTATGTCTACCGTGAGTGAGGTTGGGTATTACCGTAAGCTACTTTGAAAGACACAATGGGCAACTTGCATCAAAATTAGATAGAAGTGACATTGTATTTATAGCTGCTTTGAAAGACACAATGGGCAACTTACATCAAAATTATATTGTAAAAAACCTATTTAGAGGCTAAAAATTCCACCCATGCCGGGACTTGAACCCGCGACCTCTGGCTAACCGTGCCAGCGCTCTCCCAACTGAGCTAATGGGCAAGTGCAGGCATCAGTGAAATTTCGAGCCTCTTTACAAACTTCTCTGTATTACGCACAGGCAGCCACATCTGACCGAAGCAATTTACATCACTTGCAGCCCCGAGTAACCCACCTTGCAGTTAGGTTTTTACATCGGAATGATATCGCTGTACATACATTATTATATTCTTTTTGTTGCACTAACCCATGCTGAGGACAATTTTAAAAACCTATTTAGAGGCTAAAAATTCCACCCATGCCGGGACTTAAACCCGCGACCTCTGGCTGGTATGACATTCTTTATATATACTTGCTAGGTATAGGAGAATAGGTCGTAGGCTAATTAATATGGCAAAACAACATTTGCCGGATCAGCTAGTGAATAATAAAAACATAAGAGATTTTCTTGGACAAGAGAGCCAGGAGGCACCAAATCCGTACCGAGCCGACTCCGGACTTTTCTTTTACATATGCCCTACATGCAGTAGGGCTTGCCGCTCTCGAATCGGACTTTTAGTCATTCGAAAAAGTTTCAAACTCTTAGGCACTGCATAAATCGTCCGTAACGGACGCAAAGGCCTGTGATTATGATGATGAGATTTAGTTTTTCGACAGAATCAAAAACATTTTCAAATTAGGCTAAACAGACAACAATTATTTTAGTCGAGGTACTCAAGTGTTGATAAATGCTTCATAAATACGTTACGTTACGATGCGTTACGTGCACCTAGTACGTCATTATCTGTACCCGATATGTAAGACGCGTTTTTGTACAGAGACTGGAATTCCTGTTTGACAGGTTAATAATTATTATGAATAGTAGGTAGTAGTCGTAGAGAAAAATTGTTCCACTATCATTTATCTAACGTGGCCTCTTCAATGAGGCAAAACATTTTTTTAGCGAGTTTGTTCACCATTGTACCTTTTATTTTTCGTTCCACAAAAAAATGCACTCTGGATGAATAGGTATGGTACTCTATCGAAGTTTAATTACTGAGCCAATGAAGTACATTCCTGAACCAAGTGTGTAGATAAGTTTTCTCCACCAATAAAGAGTACAAGGTTTGCTGGAATTCTGTTATAGAGATAAGCTCGCCATTGTACATGATATTTCTTATGTAATGTCGTGTTATATGTTTCGTGTCATCGTGTGCATAAAAGTATAATGATAATAATATATTAAAACTGCATGCTGAAGTGACAGTGAACCGGCTATATCATCCGAAGAACTGATAACCGATGGGGTAGACGACGGGGGACGTCCTCAGACTAGATGGAGCAATGATCTCCACAGGGTGGCTGGCAAGAGCTGGATGAGAGTAGCCGAGGCCCGGGCTCAGTGGCGTGCAATAGGAGAGGCCTATGTCCAGCAGTGGACAAGCATAGGCTGATGATGACGATGATTAAAACTGATCCAGCTCGCGCTTTTGACCTTCCCAACTAACCGATGCACCGTGCCATACTTTATCGCAGTGAAGCCAACCTAACGACCGTTTACTTTTAAATAGTGACAAGTTGACAACGGCACTTCCTCCAACGCATCATGGCACTATTTTATTGAATACTTTTAATATCGTGACATTGAATATTGACCGATAAAGCAACTGGGAAACATATCAATGCAAACCAATGCCATAATGATCAAAGGTAACTCTGATTTCATTAAAATTGTTCAAAATCAAGACACAAGTAGAAACTAGGCCCGTATTACAGAAGCTTACTCAAGCGCCGATAGCAGTTTAAGACTAGATTTGAGTATGGTTTTGATTTTAAAACGTTACTTGAGTTGACACTTACCAATCACAACTCGAATGAGTTATAGCTAATTTGAAAACGATACTTGGGTTGCAATCTCTACTTAAGTCAAGTTCAAATCTGTATTTACTCAAGTGTGATCGGAACCACGCTTGAGAGTCGATTTTCCTTGTGTCGTTCTGTAAGACCACAAAGAAGATTCGCAACTGAAACTGCCTCCTCACAATATGATTACTAAACCATAACTTGTTATTCGTTATTCATCTGTTTGCTACAGCTAATAGCGTAAAATAGATTCGAAACTCTTTAGTTAACTTAATACTGTTTCGCTTTGGTATACGTTTCTTCATGAACTAGAACAAAATAAAAAAAAAATTCAATGGCTTTTTCACGTCGATGATCGATGACTTTTTTGCGTTCTATCGGTGGTACCAAAGTATGATTTCAGTACATTTTCGGGGGTTTACGATATTTCTATCGTGAACCTGAACGCAAAAAATCATCGACGTGAAAAAGCCATTGAATTTTTTTTATCTTGTTCTAGTTCGTGATGAAACGTATAAGAAAGCGAAACAGTATTTAGTTAACTAAAGAGTTGAAAGCTCCATTTCAGCGACGGTAAAACATTTCTTCCCTTAACAAAATTAGAGCGCAGAATCAAATTGCGAGGGAGTGACCGGGGCACCTTGCCCCGGTCACTCCCTCGCAATTTCCCTTTTTCGGGGACATCTTTCTCATAGGGAACTCTCATTAAGCTGATACCAGGCTTTTTGATACTTCAGGTATGAAAGCCGACCCTATTTCGACCTCTCGAAGTTGGCATTTCTTAAGAATAATTTAGGATCTCGATGAAAATCTCACTGATAGCAAGGCTGTATTCCTTATATGTGTTATTTTAACATAATATAAGACAGAGATAAAAACGTATTTATATTTTATAAAGTATCTACAAACCACAAATGATAGTCGTTTCCCTTGCAACTGAACATGAAATACTATAATTTCATGGGAATTAATCTTTCTGAAGCGCAACGGAAGTAAGTAATAATTCAATGATTTCAATTCACAGTGCCACAGCACTTAAGTGCCTAGAATTTTTGCTTTTGCCGGCGCTGTGGGTCGCTTAAGCAAAACTTTCTTTTGTTTGTTAACTTGTGGAATTTTATTTTCGGCGCATTTGGTCCCGAGCTACCGTGCGAGTTTTGCATAGCTGAAACACAGTTGGCCCCCAACTTTAAAATTAGGAATTGCTATATTCCAGCATCAGTTAAAATGGCGCGCGTCTCAAATAAAATACTATCCACCATCAAAATATTCTAGTAGAGATCGTGAGCCTCCATACAAAGGGTACCCAAACAATATGGTGGGCTTTATAAAAAGGGCCCCCATCTATATCGTTATGAATGTGGTCACCAGATGGTCAGACCCTGCCGCTCAACCGCCGTCAGCGAGTGTTTCCCAACGGCACCCTGGTGGTGGAGCAAACGCAGCGCAATGACGACGCCGGCACCTACACCTGCCAGGCCGCCAACCGGCAGCGGCACGCGGCCAGGAGAGACGTCGACGTTCAAATCCTCGGTGAGCACTCTGCTTGTTCCCATTTTAGCTTGTATAAAAAACGCTTGAAAACACTTCCGTTGAAACAAACTCATTCTGGCGTTACTTTACGGTTAGGCATAAAACTTTCTCATTTCAGTTGCAGCTTTTAAAGCGCCACAAAATCACAAATTTAAAAGGGGCGGTGTACTCATCCGTAATTCATTAAAGTTAGCGCGTTTACCGCTCCCAAGGCATCTACAGAACATTAAAACTTCCCGCGGGCTTGCCACGGTTAATAGGGCAATAAAGTAAAAAAACAAAAATCTAAATGAGGCACTGCATATAAAGCAACTCATCTAAACGATCTTGGATCTGGGCTATAAACAGTTCTTAGAGTTTTTCACATTAATTAGACCTGGGGAGCGGGGGCGCAAATTTTGCACAGGATTTCAAAAGAATTTACGGGTAACATTGTGAGCCGTTCCCTCGCCGCAAGCTGATAAAATATTTTCCATTCTAGTTCAACCAAAAATTCTGCCGATTCAGCCGATGACGAATTTGTTGAGGGAAGGCATGCGCGCCGCGATATCTTGTCAGATCTTGGAGGGGGACCTGCCTATAGCGTTCCGCTGGGAGAAGAACGGACAGCCCGTCGTCTCCTCGCCTTACGCTCCCAGCGGCATCATCACTCGGAGGATGGACGAATACAGCACTTCGCTCGTTATTGAGCATATCACTTCTTTACACAGCGGCAACTATACTTGTATAGCGTCGAACGTCGCGGGATCCGAACGATTTACCGTCCCATTGACTGTAAACGGTAAGTATTAACAGGCAAACTTAAAGGTAATTTGTGTGAGCTATTCTCCTAAACGTGAATGTTGTTTTAGTGCCACCCCGTTGGCGCTTAGAGCCGAATGACGTGGCAGTGGCAGCAGGCCAGGATGTTACGCTTCAATGCCAGGCCGACGGCTACCCAAAGCCGACTATTACATGGAAAAAGGCTGTTGGTAAGTAGGGCACACGACATTGTGACCTTTTGACTGGTACCTATTTTAATTTTAAACCTCCCTACCTACACGTTCCTTTTCTTTTTAGGTAACTCGTCACCCGGTGAATACAAGGATTTTATGTTCGACGGAAACTCACGTATATTAGAAAACGGTTCGCTGATATTCGAAAGGGTTGCGAAGGATGGCGAGGGACACTACCTGTGTGAAGCCCGGAATGAAATCGGGGCTGGACTAAGCAAACTCATATTTTTAAAAGTCAACGGTAAGTGCTTTGAGGTTAGCTACGCAGTAAGCTACCCGGTAAACGTATTTCAGGTCGCTCATCACTTATTTAGGCAGCTAGTTTCTCGCTTCGACGGTGCGTCAAAGCTAATAAAACAAGTTAGAAAAGTCTCTGAGTGTAATCGAATTACGTAGGTATCACGGCGCATCGTATGACAGACGAGGGAAGATGAGATTGCAAAGAACTCTGAGAGTAGTAATCGACCAAAGACGTTTCACGTTTTTTTATTAGGTACGAAGATTGATTCAAGCACAGAAATTCACCATTATATTAGGTAGTCTAGTTATTAGGTATTAGGTAGTCTGTGGTAGAGATTTTACAAGGAAAAGACTTAAAGTGCTCCTTAGGTGGGTATTGAAGGAATAGTGTTTTTATAAATGGGACCGTTAGTGTTTGGTGTCTTTTTATATATATTTTTTTAGGTTTTTGTGTTTTATGTGTTCATTTCACCCAAATGTATAATGTGTGTTTTGGTTTGTAAATAAAACATTATCTTATCTTATATTAAATCATGTATGTAATGTCTGCTGAGTAATACAACAAAAAAATACAATTAAATTATGTAGAGCAAGAAATACCAGCTCATTAAATAGGAATGTCATCACACAATACGTCGCTATATATAAAGCATCGACGTATTAAGTATAATAAAAGATGGTCGAATCGTCGTCGCCTGCGGAAAGTTGTGGAATGCCTTGATGGGTCCCGCCGCTCGCCTGAGAAGGGACCGGGCGTGCCAAGATGAAATGAAAATTCTTTCGCCTCATTATTGCTTTGTGTGTTACTATAATCCTCCTCGATAATATACAGATCTTTCACACGGACGCGACATCTTTTTTATCGTCATAGAGACGTTTTTCGTGCTCTAAACAAGATGCCTGTCAAAGAAGACTGAAATATGTCCTTTCATGTACAAACTATCCCGTGCATTCAGACATTTATGCTAGATCCGAAGAAAACATTTTTAAGGATTATAATTTCGAACTTCTTGCGTATTTCTTGCGGACTGCAAAAGTGAAATTTGTATTCGAAAGATTTTAGCCTAATTTTCCCAAGCTGGTACTCTACAATAATCTCAACATCACGTCCACAAACTTTTCCTATAATTTTATATCTAAACGCGGGCGCTCGCGAACTTTTTCTATAATTCTATGTAATTTTCTTGGCGACGAGATGGCATGCGCCTTTTCGATAACTCGCACAAATTGCTAAGCTTGCACTTTTCCATTGTACCTTCGGTATAAAATTAAAGGAAATCAATTTTCCCGGCACTTTACCACGTCTCCCTGATGAGAGGCGGGTGGCATCAGTCCCCTGAGCTATGTAGGTCAATTGTAGGCATTGTAGCGAGGGTCCACCCTTTCTGTTCCGCGCTTTTGTCACAGCTCGCACGAGCTTTGCCTTAATTGAGATGAAATTACTGCAAACTGTACGCTAGCCGCTAATCGATTGCATGTCAGTTTGATAGGTAGGTACAATGTAATTGTTCTTCTCAGATTCATTCTATTGCTAGCGGTGACTGAGCGTGAGACGCGCGCGCTTGAGCAGAAAGCTCAATGACCGTGTGTTGCAATATGTCTTGTCTTTTAAACGGGAAACGAGACAGTTTGCTCCCAATAGTTTCAATAGAATAAGTTTGCCGTATACCTACGTGTTTATGTTTACTGAATATCGGCTTTCTTTAAAACGAAATGTTGGAAAAATTGGCAGCTCATGTTGTTGTTGCAAACAATGAATCTCAGGATCAGGTAATATCTTAGTTTGCTCATTCAATTTTCCGCCGAATGAAGTGGCTTTGGAATTGTCTCAGCAAAATTTTAACAATGTTCACCGAAGAATCCCGAACAGACCGCTCTGTTTATTCAAATTGGGACTTGTTAGTTGTGCAAACAGCCGTAAAAGAATTCTATTTCGGCGCAGCTCCAGCCAACCCGCAGCCAGGCGATCACGTCCGCATGGAGTTTGTTAACAGTTCCGTTCTATCCGTTATTGTATTTCCTAGGGGTTTATTTTGGTTTGCAGCAAGAAAACCAGTGTGAGGGGAAGTTTTGAACAACTTCGACTATGCAAGCCATTGACTTTAGACCAACAAGCAGTTTCCCAATACATTTCAGCTAAACTTATCATTCAGGCAAATACTATGCTAGCAGAACTCGATTTAAATGTTGGAAAAACTTCTTTCGGTCAAGCCCCGTTTTTCAAATCAATAAAATGATGAATACTATAAACACAATAGTTACTGCATGGCAATAAAAATATTTAATACTGCATGGCAATAAAAATATTTAATAAACTGCCTAATGAAATTTGTTTTCTTCCAAAAAATTGATTTAATACCGCACTGTATAATTGGTTGCTCCAGAAATGTATATATACTATGAATTATTACTTTTCATTGTGAGTTTGTGATTATCTTACATTGTTTGGAATTCTGTAAATGAAGGTAAGTTTAAATTTTATAGTTACGAGATTTCGTTTTTTAAGTCAATAAGTTTGATAACGTTCTTTTTATTAAATTGTTATCCTCACAGGGATCACGTCATGGTTCTATGACTTCAATCTTTATGAACAGTTTGTACCACATGAAGCAATAAACTGAATTGAATTGAATTGAATTGAATTGGAAAAAGATTACATCATCCGGTAAACTTTCCGACAAATGAATAAATAGATAAACGTAGGTAGGCACATTATATTCGTAGGTAGGCACATTATATCCTAAAGAAGGCTTTCTGTGTCCCTTTGTGCCAGTAAAGCTTCCGACCCTCGGACCTTTTCAGTCGAGTTTGTCTCGTCTAAAGGGCTTTGTTAACCTTTTCCCCCTTTTGTGAAAAATCGCACGCGATCCTAAGAATAAGTTGAAATTCATTTCAGCCCCTGCGCGCTTCCCGATGAAAAGTAAGACAGTCCAGGTGACAGCGGGGGAGGCGGCGCATTTGCAATGCGCTGCTTCCGGCGATGCTCCATTAGAAGTCAGCTGGAGGAGTCCACATCACCACACTATCGCCCATCACCTTGATCAAAGGTAAATGGTATCACTGAGACATGATTCCCACTACGGGACAAAGAATACAGTACCCTGATAAGTATCATATATTCTCCATTTTTTTTTCAGGTACACAATTCGGGAGCAAGTTTTGGATGACGGAATCGTGTCAGAACTGAGCATACTCCAAACATATCGACAGGACACTGGAGCCTTAACTTGTCGAGCATCCAATTCCTACGGGCAGGATGAGATGCTGATCCATTTGGTCGTTCAAGAGGTTCCAGAAATGCCGAAGAACATCCGCATTATCGATCAGCAGTCCAGGATTATTCAGATATCGTGGACGCAACCTTATGCTGGGAACAGTCCTATTATAAACTACATCGTTCAATTCAAAGAAGCATCCGGTAATGCACTTACTACAAATGCTTTAAAAATTATTTGCCTTCAAAAGATATACAAAATAACACGTTTTTGCAGAGCCGTGGCCCACGACACCACAAAAGGTGATAGTACCAGGAAGCGTGACATCAGCTAGTGTCCAAAATTTACAACCAGCTACATCTTATCATCTTCGCATTATTGCTGAGAACCGATTAGGTCAGAGCGAACCCAGCCAATTGGTGCAAGTCACCACGACTGAAGAAGGTAAAGATGTGATTTCTCTGCCTTTGCCGTCTACATTTTTAATCTCCTTGTAATTTGCTTCTTTTAGTGCCAAGTGGACCACCTCTAGATGTAAGAGTGGAATCCAAGAGTTCCACTGAATTAATCGTGAGTTGGGAACCACCCCAGAGAGACTTGTGGAATGGAAATATACTTGGTTACTATGTGGGATTTCAAGAGGTATGTAACAAATATGATACCTATTTAAAGTTAATGTCTTTGAAACGCCTCTAAATACTGTCTATTTTTGTTAGATACCTATTGTCTCAAAAGACTAACATTGTCTTGTTCGTGTTCCAGTTAAACAGCAACAGTTCAGTTCTAAGCGCCAGTGGACCAGGCGGAGCATCCTATACGGTCAGGACTGTGGAAGGTGCTGGCACGGCGCGGACTAGGACCACCATATCTGGCTTACAGAAGCACGCCGCGTATGCTGTTGTGGTCCAAGCATACAATAGCAGGGGCGCAGGCCCTGCCTCGCCGCCTACTACTGCTACTACTATGGAAGATGGTAAGCTTTGTGAAAATATTCGTTCATAGTCTTTTCTATACGTTCATACTTATATACATACATACATACATACATCCTGTGTTAAACACCAGAAACGACCGTCCTCTAAATACTCATTTACATTAAAATAAGCCTTTTTACTGCAGGACATAGGCCTCCATCATGGTTTTTAACCATGAAGGGTTTTGCCGTAATCACCATGATGGAGGCCTATGTCCTGCAGTGGGCGTCAAATGGCTGATGATGATGATGATGAAGCCTTTTTACACAAAGAGTGCTTAGCACCATTTTTAAACCTTGTTTCGTATAAATCTACTTAATATATTAATTGTTGCGAAGACCGTCCATCGTCTATTGTTTGGTTGCATAAAGGTTGCAATTTGTTTTCCATTGCAGTTCCAAGCCTTCCTCCTGGATCTCTTCAATGCACAGCACTGAGTTCTCAATCAGTAAGGGTTGCCTGGGAACCTCCACCAATGCGAGGCCGCAACGGAGTCTTACAAGGTTACCGAGTCACCTATGCTCCTGTCACTGATTGGTATGGTAAGTACGCTCCACAGATGTTAAAAGGTAGATTTTGAAGTCCATCGAATTTGCTATTTAGTTATAAGGGTCATTTTTAGGGCCTCATCCAAAGAACGCTACTTCTTACTGTCCTCAGCCATCCACATCCAGTAATCAAGGGGAGGCCTATTCCAGTAGTACGAATACTGACTGATTGTTTGATTGATTTTCAGGGAGTGAAGATGCAGTAACAAAACAAATATCGGGAATGCACACAACATTGTCAGGGCTTCGAAGATACACAAATTATTCAGTAACAGTATGTGCTTTCACCGCTGCTGGCGATGGCGTACGCGCCGCTCCAGTCTATTGTCATACGGAAGAAGATGGTAAGTGCTAATTAATAAAGTTATTATGTACTTACTAACATTTAATTAACTAACATTATGTACTAATTTTGGAAGCTCTCTTCTAAAAGTCAACTACATTATTGTACCTAGGAATGAAAAATTTGCACAGGACATAAGTTAGCAACAGTTAGTTAAACCAATTATCGGTTTTTCTCTTCAGTGCCATCAGCCCCAGCCGACATAAAAGCAGCAGTTTCAACAAGAAACAAAATTCTAGTGTCATGGTTGCCACCAGCAAATCCAAACGGAGTCTTGGTCGGCTACACGCTTTATATGAGCGTAATTGAAGATGGAAGAGAGGTATTGTAACATACATCCAATGCTCTATTGTCTCCTAACAATATCTATGCTCAAACTACTCATGGTTTTTCAGGAGGGTACACATAAACGTATGCTGTCTCCAAGCACATTATCTCACGAAACTGCAAGGTCACCACCACGAGCTACCCATCAATTTTGGGTGTCTGCTTCAACCCGACTTGGTGAAGGAGAAACCACTAGAGTTGTCACTGTTTTACCTTCTGACTCAGGTGAGAATCGAAAGTCTGTCAGTCTTATTTATAAAAAGTTTATTCCAGCAAAACACTCTTAAAACGTAGTTATAGCCGGTTTATAACTCGAAATCCGGTCATAAACCGGCTTTTATTTCGTATTGGGAGTGTTTTAGTGGAATCGACTTTTTATAAATAAGAAGACTGTTATACTTTCTCAGACAAATTTATTACTCTATACATTTTTTTAAACGACAATTCCTTCCGCAGTTCCAGCGAGAATAACATCATTCAGCCGAAGTATAGTAACACCATGGAAGGAGAACATTTCTCTGTCTTGCAATAAGGTTGGTGTTCCCACACCGTCAACAATGTGGAGCATGAACGGCGCATCTTTGGAGTCAACTTTGCGGAAGAACGTTACTAGTGATGGCACGTTGATAATCAGGTAATCATTTTATTAAGAAGAAGAAAAAAGACTTTTATTACACCAACAAGATACATCACAGAAACAAAATAAGCACATAAGTAACATAATACGCACAACAGAAAGAAAACTAAATACCCAACAGACAAAACGAATAAATAAAACAGGACCATAGATGTAGCCTGTTCTGTATCTAAGTTGCCACAAAAGGCCAGCTGCCTCACTCAGCGTTGTGTTATGCTGAGGAAGTGATCCCTCAGCGCTGATTTTCAGTCAGTGCCTACGGTAACCCATAATTGTACTACGGAGTGCGTGCAGTGGTGCAGTTAAAAGAATTAAATCAAATGCAATAACATACATACCATAAAGTAAAAAAATATCGTCATAAAATACTTACATATATTATTAGTTATTATTAAGTATTAGTTAATTTCTTAACCCTCGCGTGGCCAGACACGGTTTTTTTATTGTTTTCTTTTTTAAAAACACACAGTCATTTGCTCCGATATTAAAGTAGGTAGCATAAATAATAAGTCGCCACAACAATCAATTATAGCGCCTCTTGCGTAGTAGAATCTGACGTAGTAGGTAGTAGAACTGACCGATAACCTAGGCCATCTTCATATAATTAATCTATGTTTCAGTATGACTCAATACGCAGACAGTGGAAACTACACCTGTTTTGTGGACAATGTCCACGGTCGAGACGAGGTCACATATAATGTGGAAGTAAAGGTTCCGCCACAACCTCCCGTTTTAGCTGTCGTCGACTCATACGCTGACTCTTTGCATCTGCAATGGAGCGACCAAGGTGACGGTGGGAGTCCTATTCTCGGTATGTAAATTTGTAATATATAATTTAGCCATCATTTAATCCATAATTTAATTTAAAACTTTCTAAAGGACTAAATGATGAACACTGCTTATTTTAAAGAAATGTTCGAAATTACAGCGAATATCTCGACACTCCAAGAGCCAAGTGCCAAACATCTTGATATCCAAAATGAAATTATAATCTCGAATTTGTTTTGTGATAATACAACTTGTTTTATGCTAGCCTAATTTATTTTAAACGAACTGTGAACAATTTATTTATTTAATTGATCGTTTTTTTAGGTTATGTAATAAATTACAAAAGGGAACACGGAGACTGGGAAGAGCTGCAGGTCGAAGCTGGAACTTCGGAACATGTGCTTCCAAATCTATGGTGTGGCACTAGATACCAACTATACATCACGGCATTCAACCGCATCGGTACTGGTCTACCGTGTGATATAGTTCACGCGTATACAAAAGGCACAGTGCCAGTGAAACCAAAGCATTCGCAAATGATAACGTTGAATACGACAACTGTGACCGTTTGGTTGGACTCTTGGGGTGACGGTGGATGTGGGATCTTGTATTTCGTTATTGAGTATCGCGAGATAAGTCAATCACAGGTAACAATCACAAGTATAGTGTCTTTCTATTAATTGTCACAGATTATTAAAATAATCATTTTAACCTACGGAAGCAGCCTGACTACTCATAACCTTCTCAGTCCTGACCTTGAAAATAACAATGGTTTTCAACTGTCGAGGAGGAGGTTAAAACAGGGAATTCTAGTTTGGGGACCAAGACACAAATTGTAACTTTCTTATCCTTAAACTGTGATGTGCGACTTCTTTATGTCTGTAAAATCTAAGATGTTTAAAAATTAAGCCTTGAAAGGAGAATGATCAAAAACAGTCTATGTTGCGCTTTAAGCATTTATACCTCAAAATGTTTCCTACCTATTTGATAAATTAAAAGAATCAGGGGTTTAAAAGTAATAATTAAAAAATATCTGTATTTATTGTATAACTAAAAACTTAAGTCAGTCAATACAGATTACAAACACAGATTATAGATTACATTATTGCAAAAATCGCAAATCGTGTACATATATAAAATGCGAAAGTGCAAAGTGCAAACGGGGAGTTTTTGACGGGAATTCAAACGAGCGGTTTTATTACGCTTTTATTTTTGCAAATTGATTCCAGTGGATTTTATACTGTTTAATTAGTGTAGTTTATTGTTAAAATGACCATGTGTATGAACAATCCAACCGGCCCTTCTGGAAATCGTTGGGGGAGGCTTTTGTCCAGCAGTGGACGTCCAATGGCTGAAATGATGCTGATAATGATGTATGAACAATATGTGGAATAAATAACTAAAATAAACCGCCATTGTGGACTTAGAATAGTCTTGTCTCAATTGTCTTCTTTATCAGAAATTATCTCTTTGTCCCCCATTAGGTTCCTTAAACACTGCGACTTTTTGCAGCGATATAGTCATATATATTTTTTATTTTATACATACCTACCTAATAATGACCTATGTTTATAATTCAAACTGACTTGGTGCCAATGCCAACACAAAATAACACCGAACCACCAAAGTTGTCATAACCTCAAAACATGGGCTCAAAATTAAGATTTCTCGAAACTCCCATCTAATATTTTCATAATATTTTTCCTGCATAATCCAGAGCTAATTTCTCATAGTTTACCGTTGGTTTCATCAATGGGCAAGAAGACGCAAAAATAGACTAACTCCTATAGTAAATTGATCATTCTCCTTTCTGTGTTAATGCATTGTTGCTTGTCTTTTTCAGTGGCGTCTGGTATCCAACAGTGTTCAAGCCACAGAAAGAGTATTCAGTGTTACAGGCCTAACTCCAGCAACACAGTATCAGCTTAGGATCACGGCGCATAACAATGCGGGGCATGCCGTGGCTTTGTACAACTTTACTACACATTCTTTAAGTGGCAGTAAGTGTTCGGTGAACCTATATAAAATCATAATGTTGCCGCCTAAATTCCTTAAAAACGACTTTCTTATTTTCCCAGTGTTGGACGGTGAATTAGCCCCTCCTATCACGGCAGCAGGAAATAGATCTCTAGGTGGAGCGAGAGTTATTCTGCCTGCAGCTCTGTCGCTGCTGGTTTTGGGTGCTCTCATAGCTATAGTTCTTCTTGTCAGGAGAAATAGTAAGTATTTTTCCATATTACATTCTTATCTTTCATAAATGAACTAGCATACAAAAGGTACGGAGTTCAACTTTTCGACTTAGGATTGTCATCATATGTTTAGAGCATCCTATCCTTTCTTCTTCTCAGAATCCGGAGGCACGGAAACTGTAGCTACAGAGAGCGGCGTCGGTGAGTCGCCATCGGTGGCTCAATTGCAGAATAAAGTCAACCGGGATCAGCAATATTTGGCTACACGAGCCCAGCATCCCGCTCCGCCGCAGCAATATAAACACGCTTCTAATGGTACTTCTAAGCGCATTAGTAATGTTTTATTTAAATCTCCATCACTAACCCCCAGTTTCTCGTAAACTAACACGCTGTTAATCTACTGTTAACAGCTGACAATTGACCAAAGTTCATACAAAAAAAACCACTGACAGCTGTTAACAGTAGATTTAATTAATAGCTTGTTAGTGTACGAGAAACCGGGGGTTTATTTTTATTTTATTTTTATTTATTGAAAGAAAACAAACAATTGTACAATATGGTTAAATACATAGAATAATTACATTTACACTATGTAATTGCACAACCAGGGGTTAGCGTCCGTTGTAATCTTTATACGGCAGCTGTATGTAGCACCCGGGCTTTTACTAGCAAATAAGAGAAAACGATGCATTACATAATATTTCATTATCAACAATTAAGAATAAAACTTATTTTTCTAAGGGCCAATTTTTCAATTGTCAGATAAGACGTAACTGGAGAATAAATTGCATGCTATCCCTGTCTAATTCATACGACAAGACAGTGACAACACCAGATTTATTCTCCAGTTAAGTTTTATCTGACTATTGAAAAATCCGGTCTAAATTTATCTTTTTTATTGAATGTTCCAGAATACATCGAAGACATCTGCCCCTACGCGACGTTCCAGCTGACGAAACCAACCGCTTACAGCGAGAGTAGCTACAGTGGAAACGTGTATAGCGGCCCTTATCACTCGGTGAGGGGATCCTTCGTCTACCATGATGTGAAGCAACCGGATAAATATAAGGTACGACCCAGATTGACACGACTTATGGGGACATCCGCAGGTTCTGTTCTAGGTCGGTTCTTTCTTTATTTCATCTATACTAATATTATAAAGCAGAAAAGTTTTGTGTGTGAGTAGTCTTCGAAACTTCTTATCCAATTTAAAACACCAGTATTTGGACCTTCAGGGTGGACATGGTCTTATCCGATTACCGCGCGAACGAAGTAGTAGGCATTTCTAGTATTACATAAACGAAATTAATACACGATAGCAACTCTTTGAAAAGACCGATATTGCATAAAAATATAAGAATTTAGTAAATAAATTAAAAGAAAGCTATATCCGATCTTATTTTACAGGGAAAAGAGCCAGAATACACGAAAGTAAGAAGAAAAGGCAACAGATTGAGGGATCCACACTCTGAGAGCCAAGGTGCGTTTTCGAGGCAGCCCATTTTGCATACACTATCTAAACAGAGCTTATCTATAAGTAGTTAGCCATATTGCAACTTTATTTTGTGTAGATTGCACCTTCTAACTTACAAGTTTAATTTTAAACCCGTTTATGTTAAGTAATGAAATTCGAATTTGATAAAATGCTCACCTTTTATGCAACCTGATGGGAGCGTAACTGGTGTGGTATTGTTAAGGTAAGCATGCACAAAGTATGTATTGTAACATACCTCAATAATGTCGTTTGATTTCTTATTTGTATCCAGCTACCTGTTCCCTTTCGTATGTTAATGTCATGTTAGATTATTGTAATGTATCATCCTACCCCGTAATCGCTTTTAAATTAAGTAGGTAGATAATATTTAAATATTTTTTTAACTTTCATTCATTTCAAAACTATAATCTGCACTGTCATTCTTTACACACTCATACAAATCATGTTTGTCGTCTAGTTTTATCGAATGGACTGAACATCATTAGATTCGGTAGAATTAAAAACATTCAGAACCTAGAATAATTTTAGAATTCTAGAAGCCTTGTTATTATTATCACCAACGACATACTTTGAAACAAGAAGTCCATCCGATACGACCATAACCATCTTCAACCACCTCGTGACCACCTACGAACAGCTAACCTGACTTGCATTCGTTCCACAGAGTCGGACAACCTGGGCTCCACGGACTCGGAGGTGAAGAAGATACTAACGCTGCACCTGCCAATTACAGAGTACGAGGACGACGCCAGCGACGACGCGAGCGCGCCCGCGCACTCCGACAGCGAGAATGGCGCTAGGATGTCACGGCCGCCGCATCCCACGTCCTGTTAGTTACGATACTCGATTTGCTACCAACTCTGGCAATTTTGGCGACTTTTCTTGTCGTATTTCCGTGCTTTGATTTTGTTTTGGTTCTTATCTATTGGAGTCGATTTCAAAATAAACTAACGCCTATATCTTACAGGAGTACCTAGGCAGAGAGAATGGTTTGCCACTACTGTCTATTTTCCCAACCTTTTTTGCTTCATCGAAACTTGTTACTTGCTGTCTACACGCTCGCTAGTAAGCGTACTAAGTAAAATAATGAATAAACTGACTGCAATAGGTACCCATATTGATTCCCGCTTCTGATACAATTCAGAAAATCCAATAATTAATGTGTGAAGCCCACTTATATCACAATATTCTGGGACTCCACATACCCGGACCGCTGTTTGGATTGCTTGACAGTGTGCGAGCTCAGAGGACAGAAATAAGTGGTGCCTATGTCCAACAGTGGACGAAAACAGGCTGATTAGTTGATAAGTGCTGCGTTACAAAGTCCGTTACAAGTTCTAACAAAGTCCACCTTTGGCCACAACTTTCCCTGCCCCTTCCAGACCCAAGCGTAGAGCGCGAAGAGTCATCCTCTTCATCGGGCGACTCGCTAGGCGGCGTCGTGCGCAAAGCGTTCCCTTCCCGCAAGGGCAAGGCCGGCGCGCTGGGCAAGCGACATGTGAGATCCTCCAGCGGCTACAGCAGCCATAATGATGAGACGACGTTCAGGTGAGTTATGCTTCGGTCACACACAGCCACTAATTGCTGCGAGTGCCTACTCGCCGCGAGTATTCGCTGTGTGTAACAGGCTAATCGTTGCGAGTAGATTCACTCGCCTAGTCGCTGTGTGTGACCGAAGCTTTAGGCTCTAGGATTCTGAGACCTTTGAGCGCACCATACCACAACTTTAAACAATCGTTTTGGCAAAATGTCTCGGAGTGTTAGCCTTTGTGATTGATATGTCGCTTATTGCTTTTAAAGACTAATATTAAAAGTTTGCTTTGATCGCCCAAATATTGCTCTGGTCCAAATGTTTTCGAACAGATTTCCATCACACCTCCCGTTGCCAAAGTCGCCGTTTCAACTTAACCTCATTGTCAACTTGCAGTATATCGAACTATCCATCGTTCAACGACCACATCCACCCCCCGTCTCGGTTCTCAGACGACACGGAATGCGAGGGCCATCACCGGCGCAGGCGCGCGCCGCACCCGCACCCTCACACGGGCGACGGCAAAATTACTCGAGAGGCCTTCCAGATTAATGTCTGAGCCACTGCCACAGCTCTCATTGAAAACTCAGACCGATAACGATCGTGAATGAAACGAAGAAGACGACCATGTTATAAAAACGCTGCAGGATTGTTGTCGCTTCCATACGAGAACAATGGATCTTTTTCCAAATGGCAAGTGCGCGTGCGTGACCACGCATAATTTTCCCAATGTACATCAACATCGAGGTACTTATCAGTGTATCAGAGTGTTAGTTTACTTATTTTGGCTCTGTTCATACGCCGATGAATTAAGAAGGACTTCACAGCTAACCGAGAAACTTAAAAACAAAGCTTCTTGCAATCGACGGCCAAATAAATAACAAATGGAATTTCAAGAAATCAACAGTTTTTTCTGGAAACTGTACGTTATGTGAGTGGTCCGTGGTGTTAACGACTAACTTCGTCCTAGAATATATTGCTACAGTCAACAGCACATCATCATTTACATACTTGCACACTAATCAGTTACGTTAAGCATGTCTGCGACAAAATGTAAAGGTTGACCTGCTGTCGACTGTAGAACCAAACGTTAAGTGAAACGCGACTTGCATCACGGTTTTAGTCGTGTAAATAAGACTGTAGATAGATAGGTAATAGCCAAAGATATTTCTTAGTGCCACAGATACAATAATCGTTTTGTATAATCGGATAAACTTGATAGTTGGTCTTTTGGTTAACGCAACTGAAGGGAGTGTGGCACTTGGCCCATTCGGTTTGTAAATATTGCAAAGAATATTACAAAGTATTAAACTTACTATCGAATGTAAATTAAGGAGAACAATAACTAAAAATTAAAAAGTGTATTTTAAACTTAATGCCTTATTGACCAAAGTCTTAAAACTAGTTGACATATTTTAATTATAAACTGTTTCATTGTTGTAAAGTTTATGAAAACAACAAGTTTTCATTGGAAAAATCTTGTCTCATTGTCTATGTATTATATGTTATAAATAGTATCCTATGATCAGAAGTCGAATAGTGTAAATTAAAGTTTTCCAGTAAGATGTATAACTTAGCAATGTAATGTTGCATAATGTAAAAGTGCCAAGGAAAATAAGTTGAATTAACGGCATCTAATTTGGCATTATTCTCGCGGAAAGTTAAGAAATCTAAAAACCGAGCAATTACTCTTACGTTACCTACAAGTAGGTAGTTTTAGAGCATAGAGCAAAAAAAACTTTGGCCTTCGCATCTACGTAATGAGATGATTTATGCAGCGTCCAGTCGCACCTTCACTCACACTAGATGGGTGAAAGGACCACTTGAACGCTGTAGAACATGGGACATTGTTTTATAGATGGAGTAGGCTTGCCCAGCACCTGTACCATCCTGACAGGTTAGTCGGCCTAGCCCACAGGAAGGACAAGTCAATACGTGCGGAGTCAACCATGCCGCGGGTTTCCTCTCGATGTTTTCCTTCAGTCATATACATAATGCTACAAACAGAAATATTTTCTGATACAATAAATAACCGGATCATAGCTTTTTACCTTCTAATTGCAAACATGTAACTGCATAATGATAATAACGAAAACTTCTTATGAAACCACCTACATTGTAAGCGCTACATGATCAATGTAAAGCATTGTAACTTAGTCGAATGTTAGTTGTAACCGACCCTCAAGAACAGTAACACAGACAATACACCTACCTATAGTTTTGGTGAATACGGCAGAAAGTTAATTTTACATGAATGTGTACAGTTGAAGCGTACCGATGGTAGAATACTTTACGAGTGTTGAACACTTGGCACCGCTAATTTTGTAATATAAGATAACCATTCTTACTGTGTTATAGCCATTGATTCTTTGAATGATTTTCCAATTGTTTTGTTGACTCTTTTTCGTGATTCCAACGAGACTGCCCTATATTTATTGAGAATCTTTTTATACATTATACGAGTCTAATTGTAATCTAGTCAAAGATAATGAAGTGTTGCGACCTTAGTTTGTTTTTATTAGGTAAGCAATCTCATAAAGGGTAAATGCTCATGGACTGTTAGCATCCAAGATACGCTCTCTGGAATCGTTTTATACTACTAGTCAATGTGCCATATCATTTTAACTTACTCGTCATTTATAATTTTACATGGTCGCATACTACTTTAAGAGTTAGTTAACCATGTTGTTATAGATATGTTTTTTATAATGCAAAATGGGTTACTAGGCCAGTACAATGTGAACGAAAAATTATAAATCCATTTACTTGAGATTAAGTATTTTATTTTCTTCTCGCCATCTTTACAATACCCATAATATAATTTGTACAATTAAAATTACACGATACGATCTTCTAATAGTCGACTTTTGTCGTACTTCCCGCGGAAGCATGTCGGTAAGTCCGAGATATCTGAGATTTTGCGAGCAACGATACCATATATTATCAATTATTTATACTCACTAAATCTTAGCTTGTTTACAAGAAACAACTACTTACTGCTCTGACCTCCTAACCATAATAATAACTGTTTGTTCGATGCTAGACATGAAGTCAGTCACTCCTCCCCGGCGGGAAACAAGACACTTTTAGTCAACCCAAAAACAACTTTTCTTTTCCTCCACTTCACTTCTACTCTCGGCCACAGGTGCTAACAGGCCAAGTGGCAATTCTTTGCCAACGTGACTCAGCTCAGTTGTTGCTGTCCTCCTCAGCGGTAGTGGAATGGACAGAACTTGGTGTAGCTTTATCCCGATAAAATGTTCTAAGTTGTTGACATATATTTCGCACACTTTCCACACAATTTTACATTTCCCCCCCCCCCCAAACAACCTCTACTCGTCGGTATCCGGGGCTATTCATTGTCAACGTGACTCTGCTCAGTCGTTGTCGCTGTCCTCTTCAGCGGTGAAGTCGAAGGGACAGAACTTGACGTTGCTTTAACCCGATAAAATGTTCTAAATTGTTGACATATTTCGCACACTTTTCACACAATTTCATATTCTTAAAACTCGTCGGTATCCGGGGCTTCTCATTGCCAACCTGACTCTGCTCAGTCGCTGTCGCTGTCCTCCTCAACGGTAAAGTCGAAGGGGCGAAAGTTCTGGCGGAACTTGGCGACGTGAGCATCTTCCTCGTCGCGGCTGAGAAGGCACTGCCGCCAATCCGCCTTGTCCTCGCAGTCCAGTAGTGGTGTGGATGAGAGGACATCCCTGACCAAGATAAGATAATCGTGTATTTATGCCAACAATAATATCACAATACATTAAACAAAAAACACACACGCCAGCTCAGATAGTCGGTCTACTTAATAAAACACTCAAGAACTTTTCTTACAATGCTTAGCTTTTAAACAGGTGGGTCTAGAAGGATTCAATGTTGAAAAGGAGTTCCTAAAAGTAGGCAAGCAGTAAGATTATTAGAAATCTCATAGAGGAGAAAGTGTGTGTAACATGGAAGTTTGTATGTCTGTTTGTCAAACTTTTTTTTAAGCTACACATATGCAGGGGTAGGCAGAGACTTTGGTTTACCACTTGCTGCAATCCTATAAAACCTCTTCGCATTATCTCATACTTGTTACTCTTTGTGAGCTCAAACTATCACATGATTGTTAAAAACGTATCAAAATACTCTCTCCCTCAGAGAAGGCATGTGCCCTACAGTGGGACGTATATAGGCTGCTTATGTATCAAAATACGTTTTTAACAGAAATGCCCAAAGACCAGGATTAGTACAAAGGCAATCTCATTATCTTTGTTCTCTCTCTCGCTAATCCTTTCTCACGCAATATACAAACACCTGCTCTCCTTTCTTTTTACAGGACTGCCTACAAAAAGAGATTTTCAAGGTTCATCTAATATAATAAAATCTTGTTCACAGTGTTTGTTACAGAACTCCTCCAAAACGGCTTCACCGATTTTTATGATTTTTTTGTGTATATTTGGTAGGTCTGAAAATAGGTCGTAGGCTAATTAATATGACAAAACAACGTTTGCCGAGTCAGCTACAGTTATTAATAGATGTTTGCCTGTTAATTTACTCCGCCGTAACTTCTAAATGTTTCTACCGATTTAGAAGTGTGTGGTGTTGTTGGAATGTAGGGGATAATCTTCGGCACATAACTTGACCAAATGACGGACGGCGCATGGACATATTTTCGGTGTTGGCGGAGGAGGCAGGATGAGACCGACAATAATTCTTGGAACTTTCATTAAGTTAACAGATATTTAAAATCTGTTTTAAGCGTCCATTGCGAACTTATCTCGACTACGCGGACTTTCAAGTTTTTGCTTTTGTAATAATTGTGACCTAGGTTATAATGTAACCTAGCAAGCTACTCACCGGCCAAACTGCAGCGGGAACTTTTGCTTGGTTTTCGCGAACAGCTGCTCCCCGGAGGGGAGCTCCGCGTGGAAGTAGGGTGAGCCGGGCAGTGCCACCTGCGACACCTCCGCGTAAGGTGGCAACACCTCCAGCTGGATGCTATTTAGGCCCGCCTCGTCCTGGGAATAAGGAGAATTTTTATTTACAGAAGCACTGGGATGGGTGTACGCCCAAACTTTGAGATTGGCTTGTCACAGGATGGGGTATGTGCCCCACCTTGGCTTATCGCCGTTGCTAGAAGCAGCTAGGCTCCAAGAAAAGGTAGTTTAAGAAGAAATAAGAAATCCGTCCAAATCAAGTTTTCTTACTTTTGCCCCCACCCCTAACCAAGTCCATACGACCATACCCATCGGGCCAGATATCGCCATGACTTGGTCCCAGGATGGTCACCAGCGATGTGGTAAATAAAAGCCAAAGAGGCGGGATGAGATCTTAGAAATGTCACAAAATAGAGAGGTGCAAAAAAAAATGTTTGGACAGACTCATAGAAAACAAAGAAGCCGACTAAAGAGATTGAGGGGTATGAACAACATTCGGTTAAACAAACCATAATGTATAAGGACATAAAACATCCTATTGAGCTCCTTACTTGGAAAACCTCGAGAATCTGCGCCTCGCAAGCCTTGGGCATCGGAACGCACTGTATCTGCATATGCGACGTCTTGTAGTTCCGCTCAAAGAATACTGCGACGCGGCCCATGGATGCGTAGAACTTCTTTATTGTCTCCTTGAACTTCTTGATTTCAATCACCACTTCTTCTGGAGCCTGCGAATATGCTGTCAGTTAAAATAACATCTACTGCGCGCGTACAGCCGTGACACCTGCGACCAAACAACATTGTCGTCCACTGTTTTCAATAGTTTGGTGAAAACAGTGCTGATATTTAGGTGGAGTAAACTTCCTTCAAACTTGTACTTTAGTGTTGCCGCTCGATAGGCCAATATCGATTGTCTATCGATAGCCTATCGATAGTTAAAGAAAACACGATAATATCGATAGTCAATCGATAGTATCGATACTATCGATAGTATCGATAGCATCGATTTCTCTTCTACTGCAATACTATCGGTAAACTGCAATACTATCGATAGTATCGATAGTATTGATAGTTCATTGGTTGGCAGTGACGAAACTATCGATACTATCAATAGTACTGCTGTTTACCGATAGTATTGCAGTAGAAGAGACATCGATACTATCGATAGTATCGATACTATAGATTGTCCTATCGATCGTGTAGATGATTTTAGCGTTTTACAATCGATTGCAAAACTATCGATTTTTCGGCAACACTACATTGTACTTTTGTTGGGCTCGATTTCCTCTTACGTTGGCATCAGTCGCGTAGGTCGGTGAGGCTTACGAATGGTCGTAAGTATTGAAGCGTGCGCATTATGTTCTGTGAGGCAGTGGCGTCAGCGACGCAGTGCGGTGTTTCACACAGCATAATCTGTATTCGTACGCTCGACCGACGGCAGAGTTGAATGGAATTGGGCTCTACAAAATTTTTAATACCTACACGAAACCAACTCCATCGCAAATACTGACTAAACTTATACTAACCTAACCTAGATTCGGTTGTTTAATTTGCGGGAAAATCCAAATTACAATCAAGGAGAAAGATAACCCTGTATAAGATGCAATTAAAAAAATAAGGCACCATATATAATACTACCCTTACCTTTGTGACAGACTGATGATGTGTTATAGGCAATATTAAAACGTGGTAAGGCACTAGCGGACCCTTTGGTAGAGCTAAGTAGCAGTGCGAACCCACGGTAATGACTAAATGCTTCTCGACGGTAGGGGACGATAGGCAGAACCAGCACTGATCTGTAACAAAGTGCAAAAACACGATAAAATTATATTTATGCCACACCTGGCCAAAAAGCGGGTTTTTCCGTACGCTATGCATACGGGAAAACCCACTTTGAGGCCAAGTGACGACATAAAATTGTGTACACAACACGGGCTGTAAAATAGAAAGCCCTCTATCGCATATTTATAAGCCTCGCCTGCGGCTCGGGCCTTAAACTTCTGCGATATCGGCCTTTCTTTATTTTACGGCCCTAGTTGTGTAAATAACTATTACTGGGATGTAATCATCAAATCTACATAACGCGCTTACCGTTCATGCTAAGACCAAAAGCAGTTAAAGTAGAGCTAGCAAGCGAAATACAGTAATATTAGTTGCTCCACCATGCACCAGATAGAGTGCATTATTAATTGGCACCGGCTGTTTTTTCATTGTTTATTCATTAAAATCTACAAAGTGTAATGTGTGTAAAATGATATTTTTCACAATACCTGGATCGAAATCTATCTTCTTCCTTTCAGGATTATCTCCATGCCTTTTCCGTTTGCCATCATTGTCATTTGAATCCATGTTGAAGAAGTACTGGCCATTACCACTGAACTGAAATAGGGAAAATTATTATAAGACATTCTTGAATTTCTATCAGCAAGGAACATACTGAAAAGCAGTATGAACAACAGCATTTTGGCGACTAACTTTTTCTTCCTTTTTACCAATTTCTAGATCACATGGCATGGGTTGCATTGCATTATTTATAGCTCATATTGCTTTACAAAATTTTCAGTTCGTCCCAGTCAGTTTAGCAATTTATAACCCTAGAATCAGGCCCTTTAGTGCCTGAGATTGCCACAAACCTTACCTTAACAACTTTTCCTGGTTGATGTTGCTTAAGCAGCTCCGGATCATACGGACAGGCTGTCTCATCCGTAGTGCCCTGAAGCAGGTCAGTCACACGCATCTTGGATATTGGTTGCAGATTACATGCATAGATCCACTTCTCCTTGGATTTGTTATCAACAGGCGCAAGGGCCAGAAATCTGGTGGCACACTCTCTGTAGTCTTGATGGACACTGAGGTTTCTGAGAAAGGGAGAAGCATTTAGGGTTTCACCCAAAGGCACGAATTGTAGTGACCTTATTAGCTAGCTACCTTGCTTGTAGGCTTAAACAACACAAGAAAAAATTTGCCAAGGTACAAATTAACTTGATATAAGTACAGTTAGTTGAATAAAGGAATTCCATGGTCAAGTGCCATCCTCTTGCTTGAAATAGGTAGATGTGACTTTGTCATATTTATTTATAGACGATTCAAATTTTAAAACGTAGGTATAATGATTTTCGAGGATTTTTTTTTTTGTAGCGTATATACGTCCCACTGCAGGCCACAGACCTTTTCTCAGAGAGAGTATGGGCTTAATTATCACACGTGCCTATCGCGGATTGGCAATTTCAAGCGCTGAGGTATGTGAACACCTCAGACACTCACGTAAAATTAGGAAAATTATTTGACAGAAATAAATTAAATAACTTTTCCGTGTGGCGCTGGATTACGAATAGCGCCACTCCATTTCCTTCCGTAGATGAGAAGGCGACTAAGGAAATACATTACCAGGAGACCGGCAGCAGCGTCTTCCTGAGATTCCAACCGCATACTGCGATCGCCAACCCGCCTGCCAAGCGTGACGATTATGGCAAAACCCTTCATGGTTAGGAAAACCATGAGGGAGGCCTGTGTCCTGCAGTGGGCGTCGAATGGCGGATGATGATGATGAAATTAAATAACAAATAATTATACACGGTTACACAAACCTGTATGGTTGTCTCTCAAAATATTTTTCTGGAGCAGGTACAAAGTGGTACCTTGGCTTCACATGCATACAAAGCCAGGCTATTAAGTCTGAAAGCCTTTCCTGTTCTATTTCTACCTGAAATAAGATTTATTTATGCTATATTATACACAACGACTGTAGTGCAGGCGGGAAAACATCCTCAGACTGGGATATATCACACAACTAAATATCCATTTAAAACAAATCCTTAATTAAAAGAAAAAATCTAGTGCTAATTAGTCATTAAAAGAACTGTGGAAACATCCAACTAACCTTTTGAATCTCATCCTGCTGTATCCCAGTGGGCCACAGAGTGGTGATCAAAATGTCAACACCCCTATACTCACTCTGGCCTCGGAAACAAGCATCTCTAACAGCGCTGCAGTCGCTGGGCTCAAACGTGCACATTGGGACATCCTTGCCCAGTTCACGACGTGAGAGCCCACTGAGATAAGCTATCTTGACATCTGAGCTTGTTGTGAAAAGCCCTCTTTTACCTGGCAAGTGGATTAATTAATTTTTATGTAACAGTTCACACTTTTGGAAAAAAAATTACCCTGAAACACTTTCATAAATTTTTGCCAAAATTGCATTATGTTTTTACTCTCAAGTGAGAATTAAAGTCGTCAAAATATAAGAAGCCCGTTTTGACAGCTACAAAAACTATAGAATCTAACCTAGTTTGAAATCAAAAACATTAAAAATCTGAACTATGAGTTACTTTTCGGGCTACAAAATCTGTTTTTTTCTTTCGAGCGTTAAGTAATATGCCAGAGTATGTGTCTTTTTATGTATTTTGTCGAGTAAATCCAAAGAAAAATGCAATTATGTAGCTGTCAAAACAGGCTTCTTACATTTCGACAACTATAGCTTCTCATAGACAGATTTTGAATATGAAAGTGCTGACATACCCAACCTTATATCACGATTAAAGTCTACATGACAGTCCAACCCTATAAGAATAAACCCCGGTTTCTGGTACACTAACCATCTATTAATCTACTGTTAACAGCTGTCAGTTGGAAAATTTGCATACAAAAACACAACTGACAGCTGTTCACAGTAGATTAACAGATGTTATACTGATTGAGAAACAGGGGGTAAGAATATTTACTTGCTAAAGCATGGTAATTACAAATTATGTAGGTAGTAACTTAAAATTATGGCACAAGCATGCTCTACCCATTGAGGTGCGTAAATATAATTTTTGTTTAAAAAAACTAAATCCTACTTGTTAAATAAATTAGTAGGTAAAAAAGTATGAAAGTAAATCTTTGCACAGTAATAACAATAAAAGAAAAAAATTGCTTAAAACTAAGCTGAGATCAATGGACAATTCAAGAAGTCCTTTACACTATAATACATTTTGTCTATGAGAATTGTACATAATACTGTTATAAATTTTGTAAGAGGTAGCTCTGAAATGTTATGTCGTAAGTGATTGAATAATTTATCTATAATTTAATAAATTTCATAATTTATCCCTAGTTTTTAATTATTTATTGGGTTTTAGGAAAACCTTCAACTAAAGATAACATGATGAGAGGTACACTGTACATTATAGTAACTGAGAGTCATTAAAAGGTTTTCACTTATAGCGACATTGTAGTTCAGAACACACTAAAATTTAAAATATCAAAAACAAATCCCTTAGTTAAGCAAAACAGTCAAATCTAACCATCACATAAACAAACAATGTAAAAGAACCAAGCCCATCACCCACTAGTTTATATCTACTTACCCATGTAAACCACATTGGAGACAATCTCTGAACCTTCGTCACAATAGAGAGGTGTATGTTTATTATCGGATGGGCCAAACACATAGGTTGGAACAGAAACTGAAACAAAGTTGATTCCTTAGGAGTAGGTAAACCAGTTTAGTCATCATTTTTTCTAGAAAAATCTGTCGGTACCTACCTTTCCTCGTACCCATCTTGTAGGCATCAAGCTGCGAATTGTCATCGCCGAAGAAATTGCCAAGGCATAGTAAAACGTCGAAAGGGCCAGATTTCTTGACAATGGTATCGACGCGCGAAAAGAGAGCGTTAAAGTTTCCATTAACGTCTCCGCAAAGCAGGCTGCAAGGAAACACGTACACAACATGAAAATGCCAGTGCATTATACATTGAATAAGTATTCTTGCGCACAAATACTTACGTTTTCTGTTTATCGGACATAGTTGTTCAAGGTTATGGTTTCGATGTAAATATAACGCTTCATGTGAATATAACCGTACGTGATACCCGTCAGCTTAGGCAATGGGCATTTAATGAAAGATAATCCCTGAAGTGCCTAAAAACTAAAATATTCCCCTTTATTTATAACCTTTAAAACCAGAGCGTATATAGCAAAGTACTCTGTGACCAGCCAGAGCACAGAACACCAGAGCCAACTTGAGCCAAGTAGGAGTATACCACAGATTACAAATTTAGTGGGTAGTATACACTTTAAAATTACAATGTTAAAGGTAAGACCGCACTAGGCGGAACTGCACTGCAACGGAACTGCGCGTCAAAATATTCTTTCTATGAAATTATACGAGGCAACACGCACTGAACTGCAACGGAACTGCACTGCAGCGGAACTGCGCGCTGCGCGATAAAGTTGATCAACTGACCAAAAGTGTCGCTGCCTGTCGCGACGTGCAGTTCCGCTGACGCTAGGTGCGGTTTGACGAACTTCATTTTTCATAGTCAGTCACGCGAGATACCTACTTCGAAGCGATCGTGTTAGAAAAATGTCGATAGACGAAGAAAAATTAATTGTACTGGTGAGCCAGTATCAGGAGCTATATGACGTCCAGCACGAAAAGTATATGAATACCAATCAAAAAAACAAACTTTTGAGTAAAATTGCCATAAAATCATATCTATTTCGTCGTCCATCTTGCTCAGCGTACTCTGTGGCTCAGAGGTTGCCTATCTACTGAATATATTTTTGTAGTTCAGCTGCAGTTCAAGTGCGGTTTACCAAAAAATGACGCGACGTGTCGCGCAGTTTCGCTGCAGTGCAGTTCAGTCTAGTGCGGTCTTACCTTTAAAGTGTATACTACCCACAGAACACATATAGGTACTACCACAGAACAAAAAAAAAAGAGTAGAAGTAGTGACATGATCTATTAGTATGAAAACCAGTGTGACCAAACTCACACATATAAACCAAACGCACACTATGAATGACAAGCTGCCATTGGTAAATAAAAACAATACCGAAAAGTTATACATCACAAATGTTCCAAGTAAAATATGAACCTTTCGTTTATATAAACAATGACCAAAATCAAATGATAATAATGAAATTAAGTTTGACACTCACTCTTTATATTGTAGTACCGCTACTCTACACTAGATGGAACTAGCCCCCCGTCTAACCGTCGAGAAGTTTTATGTAATAGGCAATAAAGTCGAAAATTGAAAAACAAATATCTGCTATGTTGCTACTCAGCCAAGGATGGGACGTATTGCGAGTTCTAGTTTGTTTGTCGAAACGAAGCCCAGAAAAGTTATCGTATACCTACAGAGTTTATTTTTTAACATATTTATTTACAATGTCGTTTTCTATTAACGCTTACGCTTCGCTTATGTGTAGAGATGAAATTGATTAGAGATGATTGCCAACGAAAGTCACGTGACTTCCCCATACATTTAAATCCCTGACAAGCTGGTGAGGAGGAGCTATATCGCAAATCTAGCTGTGCTCATGTCTTCGGACATAGGTATAAAATAACAACAATTATTTTCCCAAAGTACCAAAGTCTTATGTACCAATTATTTTTGCACTCAAACACAGCACAATAAGGCATTTTAGTAGAGTTTTCACAATTGTTTACTTTACTAGAAGCGCACGCCAACTGAGGTAAGAAAAACTGTCAGACTACGCATAGGCAATACATTGCTAATGTGAGGCACGCGGGCACTGCCCACTTACGACTTATACTCTTTGCTTTTGTTGTGTATACTAATACTACCCACAGAACAAAAAAAAAATACTACCTCTATGATTGTAGGCAACTTGATTTTGAAACTGCTTTTGAACGTTGTTGGTTTAGAAACGATGACGTCTTCTCAGTATGTTCATAGACCAATAGTTAATTAAGCTGTAAGAATTTCTCTTTTGTAATAGTAGTACAACTACACGAATTCTTGAGTTTTGTATATAAAAAAATTTAATAAAGAATTCAACAGTTACTTTTTACAACTTTTTATATTTTTCACTGAGCAATCATGGCGCCCCATAGAGCCTAGCGTCGGACTATGTAAAGTGAAATAATTTTAGTTTCTGACCAGATTAATTTGTTTGTCATTAAATTTGAAGTTTCTCTACGTAGTCTATGATTGTTCTGTTGTGTGTGAATTTGTGTTATCCTTTCTTTGTTGTTTATTGGCAAAGCGTGTATATTTTTGTAAAAAAATATGTCTAAATGCTAATAGACACTGTTATTCAAAGTAATTGACACTTCTAAATAATGGCGTCGACGAGCAAACTGCCAGGCACTGGTCTGGAGGACGTTGGTGTGCCAGGACAAACCTATCTTCGAGACGCTCTTACAAGCTGCACCGATCCTCTGAAAGCTATAGAAGAGTTCCAGCTGGAAAACGGTATATTATTACCTTCGCTGAGGCCTATGTTACCCCTACTTGACTTACATGGCGTCCGGAGACTCGACTTTCATACATCGGTATTGGAAGAACTGAGGGACAAACTAATAGCGCACATCAACGAACTTGGCGGGAAAGAAGGCAAGGAGCATGATAAGAAACTAAAAGAGTTACTCGCTAAGAGCTTCTCTGTGGTCAAAGTGAAGGCTCTACGGCCTGTAATAATGAGTATTCTGAAGAACACACCACATATTGATGACAAATTCCTTCGTGTCCTAGTTAGGGACAGAGACTTGTACAATGACACTGACACAGAAGTGAAGCGCCAGATTTGGCAAGACAACCAATCATTGTTTGGTGACGAAGTATCACCTTTACTGAGCCAGTATATCAGAGAGAAGGAAAATGTTTTATTTGACCATGATAATCTCAATAACCTATTTTTTTCTCCATCGCCTAAAGTGAGACGTCAAGGTGGTGTAGTACAGAAGCTGGCCCATATGATTGGCAACAGTGTTCGACTATATGACATGGTCTTGCAGTTCTTACGAACACTGTTCTTGAGAACAAGGAATGTCCACTACTGCACTCTGAGAGCTGAATTACTCATGGCCCTTCATGACTTGGAAATCCAAGATATTATATCAGTTGACCCATGCCACAAGTTTACTTGGTGCTTAGATGCCTGTATTAGAGAGAAAAATGTTGACATTAAAAGGTCTAGAGAGCTCCAGGGTTTCCTTGACAGCATAAAGAAAGGACAAGAACAAGTCCTGGGTGATCTTTCAATGACATTATGTGACCCATATGCAATAAACTTCCTAGCAACATCTGTTGTAAAGATTTTGCAACATTTGATTAACACAGAAAGTCTTCCACGGGATAATCCTATTTTAATTCTCCTGCTCAGAATGTTGGCTTTAGGCCTAAGTGCCTGGGTCATGATTGACTCCCAGGAGTTCAAAGAGCCGAAGCTTGACAGCCAAGTAGTCACAAAGTATCTTCCAGCCTTGATGTCACTAATGGTGGATGACCAAGTCCGACAACTCCACAATAAGTTACCCCCCGATGAGCGCGAATCTGCTATCACCACTATTGAGCATTCTGGCCCTCCTCCTGATGCTTGTGAGGCTTACATGAGAGAGAGCTCAGTATGTGGGGTTTTGGCAATGTATTATACACTCCATGCAGCAAAACTTCGCGACCGTGGTGCATTACTCCGTATTTTGAGTATACTAGGCAGTTGCAAAGATGGTCGAGCCTATGAGGATCCCTTCCTACACACACTGGTTGCTTTATTGATACAACTGCCAGATGAGTTCCAAGGGGAAGACTTCAGTACAGTATTGTTTGATGAGTTTTTCTTTGCTGGGCTCTCAAAGGATAATGTTACAAGGCATCTCTTAAAACTGCTCTGGTATATACAGACTAAGCTGCCAGACACCAGAGTGCAGACTCTAATAAAGACTCTGCAGCCGGGGTCACAGCACAATGATTCAGTACATAAGTTGTATGAAGGGATTCAACAAAGAGTGGTAGTGCAACCAGAGCCAATTCCTGTACCAGTTGAGATGGATTACTTAGATTCACCTCTGATGAGCGTGCCTACCCCCGCGCCTTATCATAGCCCTATGCATTAATCCTGACTAATTAATTATTCTAAGATCTACATACTCTAGCTAGACAGTTAATAAACTTTTATTATACAATCAAATCTTGTTTTATATTATGGCTTCCGAATGAAAGACAACATTTATATTAAAATTCACTGATAATACTTTATTAGTACTGACTTACACAATAAACGCTTAATAATATTAGCTCTCTGGTAAAAACGGAATTTACGAAATGGACGGAATTTCTAATAGTATCAAAATAAGTTATGGCATGCTTGTGCCATCATCAACCAAGTTTTATTTTTTAATTCAGAATGGCGGCTTCCTGCGCGGATTTTTCTTTAAGAATGGTGCTCGCGCCTCTCGGGCTTCATGTCGAGCGAGTGTAGGGAGCGAAGCGAGCGCGAACGTTCGAACAGGGAAGGGTCGGTGTAGATTGGCTCGCTGCCGTCGTCAAAGGCGTTGGCGAGACGTCCCGACGAGCCTGCCTCTTCACCAACCTCCGCGAATGTCCGGCCTAGTCCACTGTAACACGAAAAAAATATTGTAATTTGCACTTCTTCACTTAAGCATAAACAAACAATATCAGGACTAAAAGTAATAAAAATCCAAAAAAACTATGTTTTGAGCGTCTTATGGTCGGCACCGGCTAATTCAATCGTTTTTTAATTATTTATTCATATCGGATGTCAGGTTCTTAAGCATTTAACATTGTATTAGTAAATATTTTTCAACGTTACGGTACTTCCTACCACTTCGAATTTGGATTCACAGATTGGAGCCAAAGGTGAAATCACGAATGTTTACAAATATTTTTTACCATTATTGATAAATCATTAATAACACTATTTTTCACAATGAAAATAACATTCCCTTAAAATACGGTGAACGAATTCTAAGTCACCCTGTAGAATAATAGTCAGTTCACAAGTTTCATAAGACAAGTAGCAGGTCAACTGAGTTTTAGATGCCGAAGAGAGCGTTTGGGCGACGCGATTCCTGCACCACGCGCTGCCATTTACGCAGCTTTCTGCTCAAAATGCCGACGTCTATAGGTACTTTTCTACTTTGCCCTGAGGGTAAATCGTGAGTTTTGGCCTACCTGAGAGAGAAAGGCTTGTGCAGGTGCGAGGCGGAGAAGAGCGAGGGCCTGGCGGGGCGCGGGCCCGGCGTGACGGGCCGCAGCGACGGCGCCGGGTTCGACGCCTGCATGTTCTTGCGAAGCACGCGCCAGTAGCGTCTGCGGGAAATGCCATAGTGTGTCAAAAAGTGGCTCAAAAATGTTTAAATAACAAACCGACTTCTAACACAATAGCTCTAAAAACAGAAATTATTTAAAACAATACATTTAAATTAGAAGTGTGTATAACATGTAGGTACCTATTGTAGAAGTATAATTTGGAGTCGGTGCCCAAAATACTTATATGAAACTGGGCATTAACTTATCTAACTTTTTAGTGCTGTAGCGTTTTGAAGTCGGTTTTATTTTAAAAAAACTATTTTTAAATGCTTACTTGGGGAGCGACAGAAAAATCAACAAGGAGGTAGGTACCTTATAACCATAATTCACCCTACTTTATTATTTGCTTTAAAATTTTAACTTCTCAATTTCCATCTCCGATTCTGAGTCCGATGAGTCTTCATCAGAACATCACCAAATTACCCTGGGACTACTTTTACGCCATTTTATGAAACATACGGATCTTGTCCACTAAACGATGAGCCCCATGAGGCCTTATTTAGAGCGAATGTATATATAAATTCGCGTTATATATATATATAACGAGAATTGTCGAAATCGGTTAAGATTTGACGGAGTTATGCGTGAACATAACAAAAAAAAGCGCGTTTATATTGATAACCTCCTCCTTTTTTGAAGTCTGTTAAAAAATCATCATCATCAGCCATTTGACGCCCACTGCAGGACATCATATCAGGGGTCATCCATAAAGTAGGTACGTCACACTAATTTCGTGATTAAAAAAAAATCATAAGTATCAGGGGTCATCCATAAAGTACGTCACACTAATTTCGTGATTTTTTTTTACCCCTCCCCGTCCTTGTCACAGTTGGTCACATTCGTGAGACCCCCCGTCCCTAGTGCGATGTCACATATTTTGCTATCCTAGTTTGGGAGCAGGAAAAGTTATTGTGTTGTGTGGAAGTTATTATCTAAATGGCACTTGGATGAATACTAACCTTCGACGCTTTTTCGCCGCTCCTTCCGTACATCTAGAAATTGTTAAATGAAAACAGCAGTTCGAAATTAGTTTTATTTCCATTTAAATATTTTTTAATAGTTACCTATTTAATAAATTATTAATAATATTTTTGAAATGTGACGTCGCAAAACTTAGAACACCTCCCACCCCTTGTCACACAATGTCACCCTTTGTCGACCCCCTACCCCCCCATTAACGTATGAGGTACCTACCTACTTTATAGATGGTCCCTTATATACCTACTGCTAAATATACTTTCGAATCAATCCAATAGGATCTAATGGGGGCACTCGTTGCACTAGGATGTAACAAATTCCCATATAGGCAGCGATAGTCAAAGCGTTGATAACCTAGTGGGTAGAACATCGGACTCGGAAGCGAGAGACCCAGGTTCGATCCCCAGTGCGGGCATGTACCCATGACTTGGTTTTCTAAGTTATGTACCTACATTTGTGAAGTTATAGTAGCAATACCACACGCTAACTGTGAAGGAAAACATGGTGAGGAAACCTGAGTGTCTGAGCTATTCACATACCTCAGCGCTTGAAATCGCCAATCTGCGGGGCACGCGTGGTGATTAAGCCCATACTCTCTCCCTGAGAGAAGGCCTGTGCCCTACAGTGGGACGCATATAGGTTGATTATGCAGTGATAGTCAAAAACATAATGTCTAACTAACGCTAAAAAATTACCCCACGTTCAATTGTGGGAAGACGGGCAGGGCTTTCCAATTTACACAATCGCCCGTCGCCCAATCGGAGCGAATACAGTATTACCCGGCAAAATATCTATGCACCTGCCACCGTCAAACCGCCATCTTGCGTGATATCTAGATATTTCGACGGGTTATACATCATGAAGCCAATTGACGTTTTTGTATAAAATCAATCATAAGTTACGCTGTCACTTACTATCGCCTACTCAACGTTCACGTTGACACGCATGGCGCACAGAATGAACCAATCACAGAGTGATTTACCCTTTAGCACATCTTGTTCTCATTTCATTGGTATAGAGTACAGACTAATCGAGAGGACAGGGGCGTTTTTGAAAGTGAATTTTTTAAGAAGAAATACTTACTTCTATGGTTTTTTTACTCGTAGCATAAAGGCGTATCTGAAAATGGTGAGCTAATCCATAATAAAGTGACTACTTTTCGTATACATTTCGTCAAGTGTGAACCACACAGGCGCAGTCCACACCAATGCCACATGGAGCGAAGACGCGACACATTATACTTACAGAGAGCGCGTCCTCGCCCCGTCTTATATGAGTAGGCTATGTCCCACCGCTCCAGTACCTACATTTTGTATGAAAGTGAACTCAGCCCACGTCTGATCTGTATGGCCCATGCCTCTGTTGCAACGCTGCCCTTACCGATAGATATACAGTGCTGCGGTTAGCATGGCCAGCACCAGCGACAGAAGCACGCAGAGTGCGGCCAGCAGCGCGCGGTAGTGGTATGGCGAGACGCAGACGCCGGCCGCCGCCACCACCGGTGACGAGTCGCCGGGGCCGTTCTCCTCGAACATCTCGTTGCGGTTGTCGAACACCTGGGGATAGGGAACGATTTACCTGTTTCTCTACCACCAGTAAACACGGTCGCGAATTGTAGGTCCCGCGGTCTACAATAGACTCCCACCGGAAATTTAATAAGCGGCACCCCGTGCTTTTATACTTTCAATAAAAACTTCGCGTCTGACTTATCAAGCGGGCTTTTCATACCTATTTATTTAATTATTTTTTTAATTAACTATTATTTTCGAAATGTATTCTATAGCAAGTATATTATGTTGGGTTACTGTGTGGCAGACAGAAGTTGGGTTGATAGATTCAAGAGCTGTTTTAAAAGGCGCCCAAGTCCAACCATGTCTGTTTGCATTTCTCAGCGACACTCTAAGCCTGCCAGGAATAGGATCGTGACAAGTGTCAAGCCTTGATGTCTGCCTACCCCTCTAAGATACAGGCGTGAGTTTGTCTTTATGTAACATGTACAGAGGAACACTCGATAATTATGTCTCTTAGACGATACGGTGAACTAGATAACCTGCGACAGCTTCGTGCATGCGCTTACAGAACCAAGCCGATAAACTCTCACCTCGATCATCTTCCTCACATGACTCGGGGTCTCGACCTCGTCTTTCAGATACTTGTCCACCTGGTCACCCTCGAAGGACACCTTGTAGACCGTCCCCTTGTCCCCTGGTTCCTCGGTACTGGAGTCTTTGTCTCCCCCGTCGGGCTTGATTTCCGACGTCTCATTGGTCGATGACAGTGTGGAGTTGACGTCACGACGGCGGCGACCAAAGGAAGGCTCCGATCTTCCAGTGTGGCTTGGGCAGTATGCCTGTACAAGATTAAGGAAGTCAGGATGTATGTGCTGAACTGAACTATTTGGAGTCCAAAAAGTTTTCAGACAGTGCATTGTTGCTGGGACATTGAAGTAGATACCTACCTAGTTATTCAGGATTGATTTATTTATATGGATTTTCCAAACGGAAAATTGGCGTCCGGTCAAAGATTTACTTAGTAGTAGTCTAACTTAAAAGGATAGTTCGGTCTTTTGGAAAATGTGCGTCGAAAATATTGGTCCTTCGGCAGCGTCACAAGTTCAAACACTTCGGGTGACCTTTCTGTGCCCACAACGCTATCACACACAGTCCACCTAAGTAATAGGTATCACGCGAGAACAGAATGCATGCAAGCTAACTGATAATGAATAGCCTAATAGACAACGCGGCAGTTATACCAATCTAGCCACAGTGCATTCGTCAGTTAGCTATCACGCTGACGATAACCTAACATGACCGATCCTGGCGCTATCGTATTAACTAAATAAGCCGACTGTTATTGTCTATGTTGTGATGACGCAAATATAAGCAGTTTGTTTTCATCGTGTCTTTTTTAAAACAAGCTCATGTTTGTGTTCATTTTTAGGGTTCCATAACTGAAAAGGAAAAAACAGAAATCCTTAAAGAATAACTTTGTTGCCCGTCCGTCCGTCTGTCTGTCTGTCAAGACCCTTTATCTCGGGAACACGTAGAGGTATCGAGTTGAAATTAAGACCATATACTCAGGTCACGTTTGAAAAACTCAAACGTCTAAGTATAAAAAGATACGGCCGTTTATGCCATAAAAAACGTATATTTTGACAGTCGAGGCAATCAAAATTTATAGGATACCTACTTTCCGTTGACTATTATGACAACATAACTAAGAAATTTGGAAACCATATCGTCTTATACTACAAGTACTAATAAAAAAATTGTCTGAAGTTCGAGAAAAGCTCGGAAAAAACTGCAAGACCCGATTCCTGAACTTATATTTATAATATGTAAGTACCTATAAACTTATCCGGTTTTTTAATCTAAATTACGACCATATCCTCAACCTCTTCCTCTCCGCACATAACCAAATTTAGGTGGAAGAAAATACCCAGAAGTATTAAGCTAGCATTTGTACGATTATTTCTAAATATTAGGTATATGGTAGATTAGTTAGCGCTACTGGGTAGTTAAGAACAGCGATTTTAGGATTATTTAGTAGACACATAAGGCTCTACTAGTATAAACAGAGACCTTTCATGAAAGTTTTGGGCCTATATGCAGTCGGTCAACTTTTCACTCTTAACCTATGAAGTAAGACACTAACCGGTTGGCATCCATCCCTGCACGTGCGTACCGTGGCCTCAAACACCAAGAAATTAGATTCAGGTATCTTGAAAGCGTTGAACCTGGCTTCAATCGAATCGCCATTACGGCCTTTATCTAACTCTGGGAAGACATCTGGATCCACTGGACAGCTGAAATATTACAAATGTCATTAAATACCAGAGCTAAAAGACTCGTCTTAGTCGCAAAGTCGCTACTATACCCAGGGTTTTAAAAACTCGAGTTTTTTCATCACTAAATGCATCTCTACATTTGATTCGATGAAGAACACTCACCCGCTTCTATCAATAAGCTGCACTGATCTTCCAGAATAAGGATCTCTTGCTATGACGTTGGTCGCGAATATATCTGTGGCGTAGTTATAACCATCTTGTGCCTCCAGTCGGAACGTCAAGGGGTCACCTACAGCTATGGTGGTCGTCGGTCTCCCTTGGTATAGGATCATGAGTCGCACCTTCGAGTTGAGTGAACTCTCCTCCGGCAGATATTCGATGGGAATCGGACTCCCGGACCTGTCAATGGAATCGTAACCGAAGCTAGTGTTAGATTTGAGAGTGATGGTCCTATGGGAACTGTTGGTGACCTTGAAGGAACTCATTTACTCGCAAGAATAAACAGGGCTAGAGCAGTGATAGTTAAAAACTAGAACTTTTCACAACTCGGAGACTTTTGACGATCTTGCAAAGATCCAAGTCAAGATCATTCCATATAAAAGGACCCATTTTACATTTAATTTTAACTCTAACGTAAAAGGAACTCCTTTTCATAGTTTGTGCGTTCAGTTGTCTCTCACATAGACCGAGCATTTGTCAAATAATGCCTCAGACAGGTACGAGGGATATTCTGGCCACACATAAAATTATTTCGGAATAACCAAGTTGGATCTGTAACACGATCATATTCTAATTACATTTCAATGGTCACAGTCGGACCGTTCGCGTCCAGCCCCAAGGTGGTCCGAGATACAGGTCTCAAAGAAAACAGAATATTGGAGTTCATTCAAAGTCAATCGTTAGTAGCTGTTAGTGCATTAACAGCACTCGAAAACTGCCAGTAAGCTGAAAGCCAATACGTTAGATTTTAACAGTAGATATCAAATATTTCAGGCACACAATAACTCGCTCACCCCGGAATTAGACCACCCTCAATATAGCAATGTCAACTCTCTTTCGCAAAGTAGTAGGTAAAACAACATTAAGTAGTCAGTCACGCTTATAAGAACCCAGCAACGCTCAAACACATTCGCAAATAAGTAGGTACCTAACTGTTAATCCTGATTTAGTGGACACATTTCGGTTACCGTTCGAAAACCAATGGAGGAAATGTTTGCCAATAAGTATAATATTTTGCCAAGCAACTATGTATATCCTGCGATTTTTAATTACGCATTTATTTAAAAAATATAAATAAACATTTCGAAACCACATTGGCGAATATTTAGAGATATTAGATATAACATTTTTTTTGCTATTAGTGTGTGAATAACTCCAGCACCATGACCTTGGATTGAAGGTCGACAAAGCAATTCGGGGCATTATTTAGCCACATCAAAGAAGCCCACCAAATTGCCAACCATTTCCCTACACCGGTTCGTAAAAACGGGTACCCACACAAGATTCCTCGACTCACCCAGCGCCGATGTAGTTGGACGTGACGACAGCTTCCGCAGGGCCTCGGAACAGACAAGTCAAGTTGAAGCGCTTGTCTCTCGACGTCTGCACATTGTCGCTGAACTGTACCACCACTATATTCGTCATTGTCTCGCCGTACTGCAAGAGAAGACGCTTTCCAAATCCAAATCGAGGGACTATCAGTGGAATACCCAAAATACCCTACTTAGTACTGAACTCAAAAGTTTTTTAGGGTTCCGAACCAGGGTGCCAAACAGGACCCTATTACTAAGATTTTACTGTCCGTCTGTCTGTCTGTCACCAGGCTGTATCTCATGAACCTTGATAGCTAAGCAGTTAAAATTTTCACATTTTTCTATTGTCGCTATAACAAAAATACTAAAGATAGAATAAAATAAATAATAGGGGTTAAAGTATGAAATTGCCGTTTTATTGCAATAGGTTCTTTGAATTGACATAGAATCTTCATGGTTTGAGGTTTTCGAATGAAATTTTTTCAAATGGTTTCTATGATGTTCTTTTTTTAAAAAATGTGAAACATTTGAATATCGACTTTCAATTGTTTTTGTTATTCAATTTAGACAAGAAAGATGGATACTGCGAAAATTCGAGTGATTTTTTAATACGAGTTCCGACGCGGAACTAACGCGGCAGAAACAGCCCGCAATGTCAATGCTGCGTTTGGAGAGAGGTCTACTAATGAACGCACCGTGCGATTTTGGTTTAAACGCTTTCGTGATGGAAATTTCGACTTAAAGAACGAGCCACGAGGAAGACCGCCCACACAGGTGAATAACGATGAATTAAGAGAGATAGTGGAAGCCGACCCTAGTCAAACTACCCAGGAATTAGCGGCATGGTTTAACGTTACCTTACCCACAATATTGACTCACTTGCGTCAAATCAATAAAATAAAAAAATACGAAAAATGGGTGCCTCATAATCACTCGAATTTTCGCAGTATCCATCTTTCTTGTCTAAATTGAATAACAAAAACAATTGAAAGTCGATATTCAAATGTTTCACATTTTTTTAAAAAAGAACATCATAGAAACCATTTGAAAAAAGTTTCATTCGAAAACCTCAAACCATGAAGATTCTATGTCAATTCAAAGAACCTATTGCAATAAAACGGCAATTTCATACTTTAACCCCTAATATTTAAGGGGGGCTCCCATACAACAAACGTAATTTTTTGCCGTTTCTTGCTCGATATTAATAACGCTAATAGACGGTAGACGCTTGAAATTTTCACAGAATATTTAATTCTATATTCGCTTCAAAAATAAATAATTAAATTAAAATAAAATAAATATTTAAGGGGGGCTCCCATACAAAAAACGTGTATTTTGCACTTTTTTTTCGATCTGTGTATCTAATGTGAGTCCGACTCGCACTTGGACGGTTTTTTATCTTAGTTCGATAAAATCCTGAGTTTACGTACCCTCTGAGTACCACACTCGGGGTAGCCGTGAGCTCCAGAAATCCGTAGCACGTTCACATTACCACCATTACCTCGGAAGAAGCAGCGGTCATAGAAACCATACGTGTACATCCTTCCGTAGAAGCCTTCAGGGAGACGGAGCGTGAACTCCATGCCGTCTTCGTTGCACACTTGGGACACTAGGGGAAAAAGACAAGTGTTCAGGCCTTCCTAAAAAACTAGCTTTCTCTGTTGCATCTAAGGAATCAGCAGCATGATCTAGCGTCATTTCGATCTACTTAAAACGAATTTCTGTATGAATAGAACTCATTATAAGGATCAGAAGAAGAAGGGAAGACATTTCAGTGACATGGAAGAAAATTTTACAGGAGGCCAAGAGCCACAAACAGTTCCATAGTAAGTGAATATAACCGTGTATCCTAGTTTGATCAAATGGTTAGTTCTAAAACTGGGATCCAGCACATAATCTTTGAGCATTATGCGGTAGAGGCGAATTTCTACATAAAAACTGATGCGTTTCTGATTTGAGTTGCCCTTCTCTTCTCACCATCCAAGCAATCGTCGGCGATGCGTCCCAGAGCTCGTTCATAGAAGTCATACTCGTTAGCGGTATTGTCAAAGTGCGATGGGTTCGCGGCGTCTAGTTCTCGGGTGTCTCTATCACTGAGCTCGCAGTTGTCACGTGCTTCGCTGGCGTAGCCGCCATCCCTAGAGCGAAAGAACAATCATAAAATCAAAAAAATAAACTCTACAGCCGCGGTTCCTTAACTTGGAGAGCTATAGAATACCTACTAAGAAACGTCTTTAATTTAACAGAACCACATACTTATCAAAACATTAAATATAAGATTTGACTTCAGTTTAAGGCTGGGTTTTCCGAGCGTGTATGGGACTTATTGCGCTGCGCGAGCGAATAGTTGGGGAAAAAGTAGGCATTTTTGACATTACAGAAATAGAAATACCATTCATAGAATTTTGACGACCGACGTCACTAAATGTATTTTTAAACACGTGATTTACCTAGGGGTAATGTATCAAGATACCGCCACTGTCCCATTACCTTAATCAAAAATAATATTTTTAGCTGAGGAATTATTTAACAGTCAAAATAATCCAACGATTCGGTAACAAGTGTAAATCCCAGTGACTTACCCCACCCACTTTAAGAATCGCTGCTCTAATAGCTTGAATTTGTTTTGTGACATTACATATTTTGGACACCGTTCGTTGGTTAGTTGGTCGACCATTTTGGCTAGCTTGTTGGTCAGGTTAGAAGAACTTAGAGAAATATTAATTTACTCAGATGCGAACGAGGGATAGCGTTTACCTCTAAATCCGTTGCAAAACTTATTGATGGTGGGCCTACGAAAATCACAGAGCGCACCACCAAAACATACTTTAAAGAAGCTAAGAGGAAACAAATAACATTAAATTATTCACCTGTAGTTAAACGACCGGCAAATGAAATCGCGCGCCTCAATGCATTCCCTCTGGCACTGGGCCAAAGATTGCGCTGTCGTGAAGCGACGCACGAATCTCCTTTGCATGCGCTGGCGGCCCACTTGTCTAAAGCTATCGTCCTCGCAGCGGGAGCCTTGCCAGGGCCGGCTGTGGCCCACTGGAGGCCCACCAAGTGGTCCTCCCACCGGGCCTCCTAAGGGTCCGCCAACTGGTCCTATACCTCCAATCGGGCCATCTGGGCCATCGTAGCCTCCGTATCCTCCGCCGCCTAGTCCGACAGGACCTAATGGAAAATATTCACTTAGAGATGTACAGTTTTTCTTTCCTATATCTGTATTTTCTGTGTGTTGTTGCGAATGCTAAATGTCTTTCTTTTAATCAACGAAATTTACTATAGTTCACTTTTCAGAAGGTGTTAAAATAAATGTGGAAGAGACTAGGATCCAGTTTTAAATCTAGCTGTTAGTCCTGATTGTCCGCTGTCCTTGATTAGTGACCTTTCTTGACTTACCAATGGGTCTGTCCAAGCCAGGTGGAGGAGGATAACTTCCGCGGTAGCCACCTGGTCTCTCCACCGGTCGTCGCACTGGGTATATGGGTCTTGGATCCACTGGATATCTAATGCACAAATTAATCTGATGTAGAAATTGCAGAATATTAAAAGATTACAGATAATTGGGTGTTAAAGTTACCTGTCTAGTCCTGGACGGACTCCTCTATCAGGGTAGCGGTCACCAGAATAGTCCGGCACATAAGCAGAGCCATATCCACCACGACCATAGCCTGCTATGAAGACAATGATTAGTCACAACCCTAACCATATATACGTGCATAAGTAATGTTATAAAAGGGTTCATCAAGTGTGCTTACCACCAGGATAGGACGATCCGGTCGGCGGATATTTGTTATAGAGGTCAGGGAAGCGGTTTCCGCCAAGAGGAATCGGATCACGGTTGACACCGACTGGGTACCGGCTGTACGGGTATCTGCCCCAGTCGTCGTCAGGGTATCTGCTGGGGTACCCGGGTCGGGACGGGTACCTTGCCCCGCCCCTGATCGGGTATCTGTCAACTGGATACCGATCAGTTGGGTATCTTTCAGGGTATATATCAATGGGGTACCGACTAACGGGATAGCGGTCGCTTATTGGGTATCTGCCGACATCGTTGGTTGCTGGGTAATCGTAGTAGGGGTACCGTCCGCTGTCAAGCGGGTAGCGATCTCCTCCACTGACTGGATACCTCCCGCCACTGGGAGAGTATCTGTCAGGGTACCGGTCTATGGGGTATCGATCAGGGCCTGTAGCAGGCGCTCTATCAGGGTACCGGTCTAAGGGGTATCGTTCAGGTCCTACGCCAGGAGGGTATCTGTCGTCTGGATATCTGTCGCCTCCTGGATATCTATCTGGGTATAGGTCGGCCCCTGCGGGATAACGGTCGTCGGGGAACCGATCTGGTCGGTTCGGGAACCGGTCGTCGTCGTACCGATCGTCGTCGGGATACCGATCGACACCTGGCGGGTACCGGTCGCGATCGCGGTCCCGGTCGCGGTCTCGGTCACGGTCACGGTCGCCGCTTCCACCTTTGGAAGTGAGTCCAATGTTAGACGGGCTGGTCATTTTCGCAATAGAAGAAAATGATAGCATGCACTTGAATAGGAAAGATGCTACAAGAAGGTTTACATACTAATTTAAACAGTAGTCACTACTTATAGTTAAAACTGTAGAAGAAGTTTTAATTAATAAAAGTTACTGAAATACAAGAGTTTCATAAGTAATAAAAACAATACTACTAAAGCTACAGGATGCAATCGGAAAATACTGAAAATAAAAGTAATGAATTATAACATTATTAACTACGGCATAAAGATATAATAGAAGTAGGCAAGATACATCAAGTAAGAAATATCCCAGCACAGCAGCTACGAGTACAAAAACGCTACGAGTACAACATACGTGATGTTTGAACTTCCCGGAGCGGTCACTTTACAACACTACATCGACTTATAGATGCAACCAACGACACCCAAAACTATACCCAAGTTGCTGTTGCTGCCTTCGAAATACAGGCGCTGGTCGAACAAAAGGGCATACTTATGTGCAAGTGGAGTCTACATTAGCGGTTGTTGAACGTTAACTTTATTCAGCACGATGTCCTTACCGCACTGGCTAAAAAACCGGCCAAGTGTAAGTTGGACTCACGAAGGGTTCTATACAACATTTGAATATTTCAAGCGTCTACCTGTCTCCGTTATTAATATCAAGCAAAAGCGGCAAAAAAATCCCGTTTGTTGTATGGGAGCCCCCCTTCAATATTTACTTTATTCTATTTTTAGTATTTGTTGTCATAGCGGCAACAATATACATCATCTGTGAAAATTTCAACTGTCTAGCTATCACGGTTCATGCGATACAGCCTGATGACAGACAGACAGACAAACAGTGAAGTATTGGTAATAGGGTCCCTTACTAAGAATACTAACTTACCCTTTGGGTGTGAAACCCTTAAAAAAACGTGCTTTACATCTATCTACAATAATTCGCCAGGCACATCTGAAAACCTGTTATTTCGCCTGCTGGCGACAGTTAAGTATAATATCATTGATCAATCAGCAATATTTGTACAAAACAGTTCCTTTGAAAGAATCATCATCAACCCATTATGTCCCCACCGAGGGGCACGGGTCTCTTCCCTGAGGAAGGTATAGGCCATACTCCACCACGGGGGCCAAGTCCGGATTGGTGGAGGCTTGTAGACTAGTGGCTCGTCTACTGTCAGAAGTTGTCAAGCCGCCCTAAGGCCTCTGACTTGGCTTAACGACTGCCATCTTTCGACGGCAGCCGGCACCAACAGCTTAACGTGCCTTGCGAAGCACGGAACCGCTCGGAAAAATGCCACTAGCGTTAGGCATAGACGGCGACCCATCCATGCACTGAACGCGCCCAGTGTTGCTTAACCTTCGTAATCGTTTAAGATCACTCAGGCAGCCGGGGCTACGATAAAATCTGTACAATATGATTTTATTGGGGATACAACTATTTAAGTATGGCTAATGCCTAGAATATGACAATCTGCCTTATCCGAGTAGGTACGGTATGTCACCAAAAAATGTATTCGGCATTTTATTATATAATTTACAGGTCATGTTATTAAACAAAAAAAGCACTGTCTGTAAAAAGAAACAAAAAAAGGAGGGATTAAATAATGCACTCTTTTGACAAATAAATAGTTACAGCTTTTATCCCAAGTATAAGGCCGACTTGTACCACTTTCTTAAAAGTGGCTTCTTCACACAAAAATTAATTTCAAAGGTTACTCAAGTGGCATTTAAAACGTGGGTACAAGTCAGCCTTAAGTATACATTCAACAACCGCCTACCGAACTGAGATAGAGCCAGCAGCCAGCTATGCTACCGCTACGGACCGCAGAGTCTACGCTACTCCATGCATCAAACCTGTGGTGGTGGGGCGTCCCCAGGGCGTGGCGGAGCCTGCGCCGGCGCTGCCCGCGTCGTTCTCCCCACTTACTAGCTGATCTGAGTGCCGCAGGATACGCATAGGTACATTTTAATTCTCATTCTATTGTTGGCAATGAGAAACGAGAGAAGGCAAGAATGAGGTTTTCTCGGAAGAAATAAAATAGTACCGTGTCTACGATGGTCACTAGGTATTATCACTAAACTGTTTGTAAACGAAATAAGTAAACTTGATTGACATCTGTGCCGCATGTGGATTGTGAGTACAACCCTACTGTAAAATAGTAGTTTGTTTAAACATTTGAAAGTTTGCCATTGTCTACAGAGCTCAGCCTGAAGAAGAGATTATTTATTAATCAACTCTACCAATCGTAGGGCTTCTAAAATATGTTGGTTAATTTGTGAGCCCTTAGATTATGTCTTAGGGTATACCAAGTACTATTTTGTAAGCTACGAACATTTGGAATTTACTGTAGCAATACTACGTACTAATTGTAAAGGAAAACGTCGTGAGGAAACCAGTGTGCCTCAGGTGGTTTCACAGCTTAGCGCTTGAAATCTGGCGATTTGCAACCATCCGTGCCCACCACGAGGCAATGCTGGTAACTGAGCCCACCTCTCTCTAGACCTGTGCCATGCAGGGCAACGTTTTATTGAAATAATGCAAAACCGAAAAATAGTTTCTCTATTTTTATATTTTTCATACAAATTGAGCGCTTCAAGTTTCAAAATTGTATGAAAAACAAAATGAGAGTTTAAATCTTTTTAGAAAGTGATTTAATTTCTAGATACCAAAAAAACTGTTTTTAGGTTTCACGCAAAACGTTGTATACCTAGGCTGTTATACTTACTAAGTTATTGGCAGATCGTTTATTGGATCGCCTACCTATATTGATTTGAAGGTTCATGACGTCCCTTACCTACATATCACGATATTTATAGAATTGAGGGACTAATGAGTTTTTAATAGAAATATAGTTTACAATATAACGTAATAAGTATGTGGCAAACCACCTACCACCTATTCTTATTGAACCCAGGTAATTTCTATTATTTGGACTCTTATCCAGCATTAGGCTATACTAATACCTATCTAGATAAAAAGTTATATTAGGCCATACCTCCACATTTGAAAAATTCCAAACGTAACTCAAGCGAAGCTGCGGGGATCAGCTAGTATTATCTAGATACTTATATTCAAACTTTGTAAAAGGCAATAGCTACGTGTTACGGGATATATTAGTGTCAGCTAAAACAAAAGCTGATAAAACAGAAGCTGTTTCTTTATGCGTTCATCCCACTCAATTGGTATCGTACGATACATATAACCAATTTATTAATCTAACCAAACTACTGGAGGCAATTTAGTTTCTATTTCTGGAGCACCCACGCTGAGGGTTCAATGTTATCTCAATTAGTGGCGGATCGCTTTCAAATTATTCTCTACTTATTCTCCTTGAAAATAAGAACTAGTTTATACAGTTTACTAAACGACCCTGTCCAATACAATAATTATTTTCCAAATTGATAACAATATCGTGCTGTTCCCTCTAAGTGTCCTATTAATAGCAAGCATAGTTTAACACATAAAAACACTTTAAGCCTACCATTCTTTAAAATGTATAGTAGCATTAAAATTAAATTGGTTGCAGTCATACAATTTTATCTGACATAAACATTTATATAGTTTATTTAGTTATTAAACCTATGCGTAAATATCTGTTTGTGTCAACTAAACTGGCGATATCTGATCCAGTGGCTGGTCAAATCTCTAACGCTCGCCCCTTCGTCCGGAATTATGCAATATTTACCCCCAGTTTCTCATAGTCGAACTAAAACACTCACGAAATTAACTAAAACACTCACGCATAAGGTTCTCATAGTAATCGAAGTCCGGGTCGTACAGTAGCCTCATGCCATCCTTCTGGTTGTACCGACTGAGTCTGCAAGTCCTCGCCCGGTCGCTGTATACCGCAGACCTACAGAGAAAAACGGGTTAAAAACGTCAAGTCAATGTGTCACAGTAACCTCTGGTTTCTCGTACACTAATAACTTGTTAATTTACTGTTAACATCTGTCAGTTGACCAAAATGTCAAGAAAGATCGTACACAAACAAGATTAGCAGATTGTTTGTATCCGAGAACGCCTTACCAGCGTTGCCAATTCTACGTCTTTTTACGTAGATCTACGTACTTTAGGCCTTTCTTGCGAACCTTCAGTCCCAGAATCTACGTATTTTCTATCAAATTGTACAAATTTTCAAAATCAAATCTCATTAGGCTGAATGGGCTTAATTTCCTTTTCATTCGCGAAAAAAAAGTTAATTAACGTTCCGTTTCATGCTAGCGCACACTCGCCTCGCCATACAACACTCGCGTCATGTTCATGTGTACCAAGGGCTCCGCCGTACCATCATCATCATCATCATCATTATTATTATCATCATTATCATCGTCATCATCATCATCAGCCATTTGACGCCCACTGCAGGGCCTCCTTCGTGGTTTTCATAACCATGAGGGGTTTTGCCATAATCGCCACGCTTGGCAGGCGGGTTGGCGATCGCAGTATGCAGTTGGAATCTCAGGAAGACGCTGCTGTCCGTCTCCTGGTAATTGATTTCCTTAGTCGTCTTCTACGACATCCACGGAAGGAAATGGAGTGACGCTATTCTTAATCCGGCGCCACACGGAATCATCATCACCACCACCTAACTTTCTGAGCCATCTATTTGAAAAAAACACTATTTGTACGGACCCCAAAATGCGTGAGTCTCATTCGCACTTAACCATTTTTAATTATATTGTGTTATTATATTATATCACATAAAATATAAGCGCTACAATCACACTAACTTTGACAATTGTATGTATCTACGTTTTTAATATCAAAAACAAGAGCAAAAACCAAAACCTGCAAATAAACACGATTGTTGTATAGAGACCCCCTTATTTTTATTATTTCATAGGTAATTCGCCATAAGACAAACATGTTATAAGCCTTTTAAACTGGCTACCTATTAACATTTCAAAGATACAACCTTTAATGGTCGGGTAGACCGACGGACGAACAAATCGATAGACAGACATCGGAGGCAGAGTAATAGGACCCGTCCGGCAGCCTTTATTTACGGAACTCTAAAAAAGTGGTTAAGTAGGTACTTACGAAAAACTTAAAAGCCATGATAAAACAAAATCGTAAACAAGTCACAAAGTGTAAATGAAATAGATGTTGACCTTTGTGACAACCCTGACTTGCATATTTGAACTTGGAAACAAATTAAATCATATCTCCAAATAACCGCGTTGTTAGAACGTGCAAATTTTGTCGTAGGTGCTACTCATAATAAAGAATGAGTCTGTTGTAGTCAGAGGCTCTACTTCAAAGTCTAAAAATAAATAAAAACCAAAAACTATAAAATATTTTATTGCTTCGTTATTAGGCAAAGTTTCAACAAATTAATAGCTCTTAAATATGTGCCTCTAATAGCTCTAAACACCCAGGATACAACGATCATTCAAGCCTTCATAGTTTTTTTACAGGATTTTTTTTCTTATTTTATTACTACGAAGGTCACGAAAACTTTTTGATTTTTAAAAAAAATAACTATGATCATTGGACTCCTGGGAGTTCTACTCGTGTAATTTAAACACGTAGCTGAATCAATTAGAGCAATAAACTGAGGATGTCACTTTTTTGGGGCAATAAAAACACTGCGTGGTGATTAATAATAATAATAACTTACACGTAGTATAATCATTTGACCTGGTCCCAAACTAGGATGCCCTGTGCTATGATAACCAGGCAGGACTTTACAAACATGAAAATACACCCAGACTGAGGCCATTTGTACAAATGTACGGCGGCCCCAGTGGGAATCGAACCCACGACCTTTGTTTAGGTAGCTAAGCGCCTTAACGGCTAGAACACCGAGGCAGTCAGATTAAACCCATACTCTCTCTCCTCTCTCAGCTGCCGAACCGATTCCTTAACGTTATCAGATAATATTATCTATTACATATATATAAAACTCAGCAGTGACGCCTGTTAGACAAGTTGTTTGTTTGATTTGTGGAGCAATAAATATTTATCTAAATATTAGTAGTAATAAATATTAACTACTTCTGACATCTTGTTTTGTTTAAATATGACTTACGAGGATAGGATATTTGTTATTGCAGACCTTGCAGAGTCTAATGAGGCTGGTGATATTATTGTACTGCTTAATTTTACAAAATATTTGATTATATGAAATCGAAAAGTTTACAAAAAGGGGGGTCCAGCTTTTATGAGATAGGTATATAATATTATATTATATGGAACAGCTGAATTTTTTTTTTTGCTCATAGTTAAAATTACTCCTGTATTAACGAGTAGACTAATGGCCAGTTTCTGATTTGAGAAGTAAGTGGTTAACTGTAGTGCTGTCTCTTCGAATTTCTCAGAAAAGAGCGTGACAGAACGTGACTGAAGTATTTACTTAGTGAAATCCTCAATTCAGAAACCGGCCAAGAACCTCCCATTTTCGGCTGCATATCATGAACCTTTATTACACTATGTACACAGCCTTAGAGGACGATTTATTCTGACACCTTAACCCTCACCTGCATTGGAAGCTGGTCTGCCTGAGACACTCATCCAAACACTCGCTCAGCGAGCGGCCAGTGATCTCCGAGTGGAACTCTCCGGTAATGCGGCTGTTTCGATAGCGTTGGAAGGCCGTATCTGGCCTCCGGCCCGGCGAGAACAGGTGAGACGTCACGCTGTTGTCAGGGTACTCCGTGCCGCGAGCTGACCGGTGAGAGACTGATCATCATTGTGAGAAAAAACTCGTCTTAATGTGACTTCTTCATGCACCCAGAGCCCCTGTTCGCTAATTAAGTTGGGCACAGTGGTACATGACTTACTAACCTCAGATTTCTCGACCACTAACAAACTTTTAATGTACTGGTTAATGTAGCCTCCAGTCGTTTTTTGTATGCACTTTGGCCACCTGACAGCTGTTAAAAGTAGATTAACCGATGTTAGTACGAGAAACCTAGGGTTAGCTTCCGTTTGCTTGCCCTTAAGGAAGACCAAGATTGCATTCGCATTCATTTAGAGTGTAACAGTTTATTAGTTAGTCATATGCCACTGTGTACAATATCTTTATTGAATGGGGACGCTGTTAGTGTTTAATGGTGGGCCTAAGGGTTAACTAATAAATATATCTTAGGCAAAAAAGGCAAACTCTTAAAGTAAGCAGCAAATTGATAAGAACATTATGTTGTTTATATAAAGTAAGATTGTCAGTAATATGAAGTTACACAATGACATAAATAGAGATATTTCTTACCGCGTCTATTAATAGTGTCAAGTAAACAAACCACCGATAAGAGGCAAACACTCTTTGACAAAGCAGCACATTTAACAAAAAAATAAACCTATAATAACAAACCTAATCATGTTAAAGTTAAATCACAAATCGCAATACTCACGATTGTCGAGGCAGACGAGGTCGTAGAAGTGGTGCGTGGGCGACGCGCTGACTGTCACGTCGTCTTTCTGAGAGACGGAGTCCTCTTCGGAGAGTACACACTGACGTGTCATGGCATCGTGTTCAATAGAGCGGCAGAAATACCTGGCGGAGAAAGATGGTGGCAAAGATGTAGGAAGAGAGCGACTCATGGGAATTTGGATCATTACTATCCTTTGAGTGTTTCCGTTGATCAGATATGTTTGACCGTTTTCTTTGAGCAGATAAGGGCAAAGAAGAAACAGTAGAATGAAACAGAAACCGTTTCAACGTTATGATACATTTATTAGGTAGGTCAAAAGATTAAGGGGTAATAAAATGCTACTGTCTCTAGTTGGGTAATTACTTAATTTGCAACGAGTTCAAATAAAAGAGACATCTCATGACATCGGACCAACAAAATCTCTGCACATCTCAAATGCCTGGCATTCATTGAGGGTCATGTTAGAGAATTCATGATATAGGTAGGTATAGGCTATGGTAAAGGTAATACTAGAAACAACTCTACTTACTTCTCAGCGCGCACACACATAGCCTGGCATTCCTCGAGGGTCATGTTGGAGAAGACATCGGCCTCGAAGGGCCCGCCAAGTCGTTTGTTCTCCTCCTTTATGAACACCGCAAGTCCATCGCAGCGTCTCTCCGCTGAAAACCATCGGAACTTATACGCTTAGAGTAAAGCCGGGTTCTGACGGTCTTAGTACGCTCGGACCGTGTGCGTACAGTTTTAGTTGTTTATGACGACGGTCAGTGCGCTCGGACCGAGTGCATCGTCATAATGAACTAAAACTATACGCACACGGTCCGAGCATACTAAGACCGTAAATAACCGTACTGTAAGGAACCGTTCTGTAACATTTCTATATTTCCAATACAGGAAAATTGTAAAACGTCATACAAACTACCCTTTAGCTTAGAAGTCGTTACGCCCTGCGGTGAAAATTGACCTTAGTGACCTTCAGTGCTTCTAAAGGACCTCTGCTACAAGCCTGGCGTCCGTCCATTAGCATCGAATCGCATCGTATTCGTTCCGTGGACGATTCTGCTCGACGTGTAGCTAATTAATGGACGCAGCCTCATGTAAATGTATAGCTTGCAAATTAAAGTACCTCTAGTACGAAAAGCCTGGTGCCCATTAGAGCAGATTCGAGCCGAAACGCGGTGAATCGCATCGAATTTATTTAGTAAAAGATCAAGGCGCGTCGGTAATAGACGCACTTTCAAAGTCAATGTATATCAAGCGAATTTTTGCGGTTCAACTCGGCGAGGGCAGTGGCCGCCAAGCTTTCCAGTATGTCATTGAAGAGACAGGTTGTGCTTTTGTTATCTAAACTAATCATAAGTCAATAGTGATATTATACAGCGTCTAGTGGCAACACCTACCTTCACCGCCTAGACGAGACTACATACCTATTATTGAGACTACACTCTACTTCGGTAAAAATAAGTAGTAGGTTAAAACAGAAGCTCTCACCATTCAAGCAAGTGTTTTCCAAATAATCAGCGTTATGGTCGTCCTCCAAGAGATCGGGATGTGTTCTCCTCGTGAACCTGCTCAGCGAACACGTCCTCAGCGCGGAGTCGTATGTCGCCGATCTACACACAAAGCTGAACTCCCCCAGGCATTTGTCCTCGCACTCTGTCCGGTTGGCTACCATGATCTCCTTCAGGTCTGACGGTGGAAGCTTGAGCCGTTTACGGGCATGACGCTCGAACACGTACCGGCGGGACGGGCATTCGCGCTCGGGACGATTCGCTGCGATAGAAGAAGTCAAGGTATTAGGAAGTTTCAGTAGTAAAAATTTTATAGATTTGACAATCACCAAATTCTAAATTCTAAAAATATCCTTTTCATTCGTGTGAAATTCATATCAAAATATGGGATTAGTATTTTATCGGCTTACAATATTTACACACACTCTGCGAAGTATTTGAAGGTATTTTTTAAGTAAATAAGTAAATAAGTAAATAAATAAGTAAATAGATAAGTTATAACGATAACAAAACAACGCATGAAGCGTATGTTAGATTGGATTCGTAGTCATGAAAAATCTGCTGAAAAGCATATGTGATTAAGTTACTTACACGTCAAACAGATTTCATTGAAGTGCACACTGTTGGGAACAATCATCAGCGTCCCGATGCCTTCAGGGGCTGCCTGTTCCCTAGTCAAGTAGCAAGTGGACTCCTCGTACTCTGGCTCAGGGCTGAAGGCAGCAATGCGTGCTCCAGGTTGGAAGTCTATGGAGTTGCAGGTCCGCACGAGGCTATTGCCTGATCTGTCTCGAAGACAAAGGTCCTGGCACTTCTCTAGAACGCGGAATGGGGGCGCTGTTTCGCGCACCTATAAGAAATGGAGTCTTAAGTAGGGTTTGCATTTTTTGAGAGACTGGTAGTGTTTAACTGGAATTTCTTGGCACGCAGAAGTACAGTGCAACTATTGCAAGGCCTGCGCTATTTTGGAAAGTGTCAAACTAAAGAGGTTTCAGCTAAGAGCACTAAAATTCCCCTTAGTTCTAAGAATAGCATAGAGAACTTAACTACGATAAGTGCCTCTGGAACGTAAGTAGTCATTCAAGAGGACTTACAACATCATCATCGAAGCCGTGTAGTTGTTGGTTTGGTAATCTTTCATACATTACTCTTCCCATCCCTTGGTTGCACGTGGTTTGGGCTGAAATTTAGAGAATCACGTTAGTTCAAGAAAATCCGGTTTGTTTTTAATTGCCTTAAATAACCTGAGTTAAAATATTTTTTGGTTGGCATATGAAGAAAGGGGTAGAGAGATAACATAATACTGCATTGTAATAAGAACTTTACTGCCATGCCAAAGAGTTAAAAACCCAACCTACCATTAGCCATGGTGAGCATTGTGAGCGCGGTAAAGGCGTGCATGACGCTCGCCCCTCGCGGCTTCATCTTCCCTTGCTGGTCTATCCCCACGGGTCACCGACCTTTCATGTGGCCACCTACTGCAAGAAAAATATACTAGAAAAAAGAAATAATACCTAACGACTATGTGTGTTTAATAAACATACTGTAAAAGCGGATGACGTAAGCAGACGAAGAGTTTACACTCGGATCCTTTCTATTTAATAAGTGAGTAAGTAAATACCATGCTTAAACAATCCTGTTACTTCGGACTAGTCGTACTTTCAAGAGGTCATTGATGAAAATGATTGTATATTGACAGAAGAAGAGAAATAAGATGTCATCAAAGAGTGAATCAAAATCGGTCGCTCCCATCAGTTTACTCTACTGTTATTACAAAGGTCGAGTTAGCTGTCGTAATAGTAGTGCTCATCGTCAGATTCATGAAAAGACAATACCTAAGTACCTACCTACTTAGTTGCAGACGATCCATCACTAGTGTATTGAACTATTGTAAGTGATGATTGTTCACGCGAAATACATGAGCAAAAAGGGTAGACTTTCATTGTAGTCGATAAGTTAAAATTAGCATCATTATTTTTATGAGTGAAGTGTCACGTAGCGAGCGTACAATGTATTTTACAAAGCGATTATCGGTCTACTGCATCCAAATGAATGCGCAAAACAAATGGGAGCAAGGCTACATTGTGGATAAATAAATGATGTGCCTATTCGTTGATTTATCTAAAAGTGGTAATTTTAATTCATCTTTACGACCTTCGCTCGCGGAGAATTATGGAAAACTGTGCGTTGCCTACACGCCATGAGGTCATAGCTAGTAACTGCGTGCTTTGTTATGGCTAACATTCCACAAAATCATTCGTAGCTAGTACCTACTAAAAGGTAAGTAAGTACCTACACATCTACTCTGCACAAAAGTTAATCAAAAGAATCTCTCAAGTCTCCTTTTTAAGCCTAGAAAGTAATGGCACCTGTAATCTTTCTTAGCAACCAGGGGCATAGCAAAAACACATTAATGTTTATTCATAATCTAAACAATCATCTTGCAAACATATCCATCCTTCATCATTTTATCCGATAAAGTTTTTTTACGAACTCAATAAAGACCAAAGTCACGTTATCAAGACCATACCGTGTGTTGCTAACAGGTGATCAAAGAGCTTAGTAAAGTTGTTAATAAGTTTCGAAGGAAGTAATTATACTGACATGATAGGGAAAAAGATCGCTGGAAGAAATGCTAAGCCCCTAAACGTAAGTAAACCTCTTTAGCTATGCCTCCAGTTAGTTGGTTAATAGTACATTATGGTACAAGTGTGTAATGTTGGTGACTACTGCTAGCTGCTGAGGCGCCATTGAGACCCGAGCCGTTAGGTAAGGGTCTTAAGAGAGCCGAGGACGGTAATCATCAATACACACGTGTATTATACGACGTTTTACAACACATTTCTTCAGAAAATAATACTAAAAAAACATTTTCTCCGCAAGTAGTACTTCTAGACATTTTAATTTTTTACGAGTTGTAAAAAATTTTTTGCAATGGCGGGAAAAATTAATTAAGTTTTAAATTTTAATGGCGATCGGCCATAGACTAAAAGAATGAGGTTTCTTTTTTTTGGCTTTTCGCGGATAGCGTTTTAGTCCCGTACAAATGGGGAATTCAAAGTTTAAAGAAAACTTTACACAGAAAAGTAAAGTTTTATTTGAGTGAAAGTTTTATTTATTAAGAACGTACAAGTTGAAATTATCTATTTAAATACGAAGTTGCATGGAATGAGCAAGCAATAGGTACATTAATTTATTTGTACTATTGAACACGATCTTTTTGTACCGAAACTTTTTTAAGAACAAAGCAACTCAACCAATAAAATAAAAAACCCCTATAACTCAATTGTGATTAATAGGTGATAATAGCAATGAAAAAGTCGCAATTTGATTACAGGTGTCATTATGTGCCTAATTGTGGTGAAATTAGAGCCATATTATAAGCAAGCGTGTTAAAAAATGATTTAAAAAATTTAACTCTACACTTAAAACAGCGATCGATTAAAATGACAAACTGTTAAACCTACTAAACGGTAGGAACAGTTCAGTTTTGTATGGTACAAAGAGTGGGTTGTTACCAACAATAACTGTACCTACAGGGCCTATTGATCGCGAGCCACGTTATTGAAATGGATCCAAACTGACAATGACACCGTTATTTTGCACTTTGCGTGAAATACGTTGCAATTATTATAATTATCTTTACAGTAAATAGCTTTTAGAATCCACATATGAAGTAGCTATTGGCTTCATAGAGTAACTAGGTACTCAACGGAAATTCCGCAACAGACTTTTAGACAGTGTGTGTTGATCTTCCTAAAACATAGAGTTTTGAACTAAAATAGTTCAATAGCATGCAAAGTATATGCATAGTGCAATCTGTAAAACTTGAATGAAGCTTCTATCACTTATGTCATTAGTGCGAGAGCCCAGCCAAATAAGTAACTACAAGTGAAAAATTCTAATGATATTTCTAGGAGGGATAACTTATAAAATGTGACAGAGAACGACTGAAACATCCACGAAGATCAAAAAAATTAAAATTAAAGAACGCCACTAAAGCATACATCAATTCGGGTATCTATCAACAGTATTTCCAGACAAAACTTTGGACAACCGACATTTAGGTAGGTCATATTTCACCACCATCTTAAACGTGGCTTAAGTAGCATAAATTTAACAAAATTTCTTCAAACAAAATTCAATATAAATAGCCACAAAAGTGACCTTTAAGAAGTGGTGCAAGTCGGCCAGATGACATCAAAATTACCTAGGTGGTTCAAACTCACAGTATAGCCTACAGACATGTCGCATCATCGAGGTGAATGCGCTAGTCACTAACAGGTCACGGTACACCGGCTACCGGTGACATGCAAACATACACGCTCTACGTTCATAGACATGTGTAACATGGGTCAGCTTGTAAAAAAATTACCAAAAAGCAATTAGAAAAACTCTATAAAACCTTAGTTTAGACGAAACGAAACGTTTACGTCATAAGGAAATTACCAATGATTTAGAGCTACAGTTCCAGGACAAACTCGGTGGTACTATAAGGTTTTATGATTATTTCGCATTCTGGAATTCTGTAGGTAATTGTAATTTATGGCAAAACCGCTGCGCTTACCTACGTAGGTTTCAATTCGAAAATATCGTGGGATTTGGGAGAATACTTATAATCAGAATTCTAAATGGCCCGATCGGACCACCATAACAATGGTTTTTAATTGTTCTTTTTAAGGTGATAATCTAACAGGTTAATAATAATATCATAATAATTTATTATGATAAGTTATTAATAAGTTATTATTATATTGGATACCGTGTCGGCTATACACAAAGACAATATAACCAACAGTTCTCTAACATCGAACTCAAAGTGATAAAAAAAATGAATTTAACCGAATTGCGCAGTAAGTAGATACAATTTAAACTAGTTCATAGCGCAAAAAAAAAACAAATCTACATGACAATAAGTGTCAGAGGCCCGACGGCAAAAATTTTGGATGTTCCCCCAAAATGAGGTGATGGAAATCGGATGGCCGCATCCGGTCCTTTGTGGCCGACCGATGTCCTCGACAGGCGTTTCCACTTAATGACGTAGTGGTCGAATTTTTGTACAGTTATCTTTGCCATGAAATCGCTGTCTCGAATTTTTTCTCTACGCGAATGGTGACGATAGTTGATGAGTAATCGGTGGCAGCATACGAGGATACTGAAAGTGCTTTATTACTTGATACAAAGAGCACATCAATGAGTTGAGTAGATGAAGTTAATTTTCCCAACAATAAACAAAATTTTTTCCCTTGCTTCGTATCGCGGCACACGATGCTTATGAAATCGAATCGTGAATCGTGATCGCAAGCAAATGTATCTCGTAAACGAAATTAAGAATGTTCTAGTTGCAACGACTAAGATATCAAAATAAATCATGTCGCATTGTAATAATAAAAAGTACAAACTGGACACACACAACAAAAGCACGCGCTAAAGAAGCCTCAAAGATACACAGCTTTAGAAAAGATCAATCACACATCTGGTAAGCCTCCAGTTTTGTATCGGTCCATATATTACTGTAAAGCCCTGACCAAATAACTAATAATGTCTATGGATACTCTATCCAGTTAAAGACCTTCGGGCTTTGAGAAGGAAACCTGGAGATTCTGTTGTTAGACCCCTCTCAAACGCAGCATTGATATTGCGGGCTGTTTCTGCCGCGTTCGTTCCGCGTCGGAACTCGTATTCAAAAATCACTCGAATTTTCGCAGTATCCATCTTTCTTGTCTAAATTGAATAACAAAAACAATTGAAAGTCGATATTCAAATGTTTCACATTTTTTAAAAAAAGAACATCATAGAAACCATTTGAAAAAAGTTTCATTCGAAAACCTCAAACCATGAAGATTCTATGTCAATTCAAAGAACCTATTGCAATAAAACGGCAATTTCATACTTTAACCCCTAATATATTAATTAAGTCGTTTCTTTAGTTATTTTTAATTATAAACGACAGCAAAAATAAATTCAGAGACAGCTATTACAACAATAACTAATATGCATAAACTTTCCTCGAAAAAATCCTGGTTTTACGTAAAATAAAAAGTTTTACAATTTTGTTCCAAGTTATAGATTTTTTTTTATTGGTAGGTTCTTTCATTTTCTACCACAGAACACATCGAGGTTTCTCCCTAAAAAAAGCAAGGGAACAATTAGGTTTGGACTTTATGTAGGTCTGCTCATGATTAGAATATTGTTATCGTTTTTTTGTGTGCTGAAAGGCAAGGCGGGTTTTCTGGGCCTCGATCAATTTGACTTTTACAATGAAGTAACCTACTGTTAACCAAATTTATTTTGAAGGAAGAATATAAAAGTAATGTAAAGTAAAGGTAAAACGTTCTTTATTAATAATAATGGTTATCATCATCAGCCATTTGACGACCACTGCAGGACATAAGCCTCCTTCGTGGTTTCCATAACCATGAGAGGTTTTGCCATCATCGCCACGCCCACGCTTGGCAGGCGGGTTGGCGATCGCAGTATGCGGTTGGAATCTCAGGGAGACGCCGCTGCTCGTCTCCTGGTAATTGATTTCCTTAGTCGCCTTCTACGACATTCACGGAAGGAAACGGAGTGATGCTATTCTTAATCCGGCGCCACACGGACAGAAATTTATAGAAATTTGTAATACGAAGTGTAGAGTACTCTCTGCGAGCAGGAAAACCGTAGAAACTAAAGAAATCAATTACCAGGAGATGGGTAGCAGCGTCTTCCTTATGGCAAAACCTCTCATGGTTATGAAAACCACGAAGGAGGCCTATGTCCTGCAGTGGGCGTCAAATGGCTGATGATGAATTTATTAAAATATTTTTTTCGGCCCATTCACGTAATTTTCATGGACAAAATATTTCAAGTTATTATGACAACGATCTTCTGGACCCATCTTAACTTAATTCTTGATTACAGACTATTGTGTGCGAGGTTAGCGTACACAAATTTTTTAATTAAGGACAATTTGAAGACAATCGAATGAAATGTCTTTGCGTCTAATGTTGTATAGATAATGGTACTTCTGCACGAGTCCGACTGGCACTTGGCCGGTTTTTGGTTTTTAGTTGAGGTGTAAATTATTTTTTATTTGAGCGTAAATGCTGATGGATTTTGAAAAAATAACTTGATATATTTTTTTTGCGTCTGAAGAGATAGCAAACCCCTCCCCGACCCCACCTTTCAGAAGAAGAAGAATATTTCTTTGCCAAAAAATGGTAATTAATACAAATTATGTAGGTGGTAACTTAAAATTGTGGTACAGTCATGCTGTATCCGTCGGGGTGTGCAGATATAATTTTTGTTTGAGAAAACAAAATAAATTTTGGCAAATGAGGCACCAAACACGCTTTGCTATGCTTTTATTATCATCACTATCAATAATAATGGTAATATCACTGTCAAAAATCTGTGATAACTATAAACAAGTCCTATGAGTTATTTACATTTATCTCGATGCGGACACCGATTTTCAAGAGTAGGCACTACGGAGGTCAGTGCATCTACTAAAGAAAACTCTATGGGTAGCAAGAAGGAAGATCTGAGTAATACCTATGTATCTATAGAGCCCATGAAATCCTGTTGGGCCACCGTCACGCCAACCTCGCCTTGAAGAACTGTTTCATTATTGCTACGATGGGCAGAGGAATGATTAACATTTAATAAAAGGCATTCAACAATCGGAATAGCTTCCTCGTCCCATTAAAGGTACGCCCATACGATGCACGCGTCACTCCCATTCATAACGGTCTCTTCTTTCATCGGGCCTAATCACGCACGACGAATGGTGTGAAAAATGTGGCACAACCTGGGAACTACAACTACGGCCTTTCTATTGGTGGGCTAGGCCCATGGGAAACAGTGGAAACAGCATCCAATGCAAGCCCTTGCGACATAGGATGAGGCGCGCCTTTTCGGGACGAGTTTTTATGCGTTTTGGTGAATGAAATGTTTATAAGCGTATTTGGAAAATGCAAGTGAATAGTCTGTGAGTCACAGGGTGTCATATAATGCCTACAGCTATTTTAATTAATACGGTTTAAATGTATACGCACGCTATCTGTGAAGGAAAACATCGTGAGGAAACCCACGGCCTGGTTGGCTCCGCACGTATTGACTCGTCTTTCCCGTGGGTTAGGCCAACTAAGCTGTCAGGATGGTATAGGTGCTAGGCAAGCCTACTCCATCTAAAGCAATGTCACTGCAGCGTCCGAGTGGTCCCTTCACCCATCTAGTTTGAGGGAAGGTGCCACTGGGCGCTGTATAAATTATCTCATTACGTAGATGCAAAGGCCCAAAGTATAGTATATAAATGTATACTAATCAGTAATCATCCTCTAAAAAACCACATGGCCCACAGAGAACGACGGAGAATGGTAAGAGCAAAAACCGGGCTAAAACATCCTGCGAAAAGGAAACATTGAGTTTTTAAGAACGCGGATGACCTAAAAATATGAATATTTTTCCGGAAACATTTGTACCTACCTAATTGAGACTGAAAATTAAAATCAAGTTAAGGTAGAGATGGGATATGGGTGTTTTATAAGGCTGGAAGACTGGGGCAGTGGACGAAAGAAGCAAATTAATGGTGGGCAAAAACTAGTCGAAGGGTCGGTGGGTAGACCACCAGCCCGATGGGCCGACGACATTGTGAAGATGGCTAAAAAACAGGACATAATCAAAAACTAAACAGCGCAGACTGTAAACTACAAATTGTACATTAATAATATTGACATATTTTAAATTAATTATGTTTAATTTAACGACATTGAGAAAAAATCTCAATTTGCACTGTTTACCGTTTTAAGATTGTTGTAGGAATGTTGAAATCCGCCAGTTCAGCCTCGATATTCTGTAGCGTTCCACTACTTGGAATCTCACTTCAAAGTGTCAAAACATGTACTTAGTTCCGAGGAGGTTAAACCGAAAAGAATCACTTAGTGGAGAGGTTAGAGAATAGAACCCCGGGTTAGTTAGGTGGCCAGCTAAAGTGGCCCATTTTTTCTAGGGTAGACATAGCCTGTCTTGGCGTAACCCTGGCTCACGGCCCTACTCACAGCCCGTGAAAGACACTCACCGTTGGGCATAGGCCTCTTCACCGTCATGCCAAAGTCGCGCAACACAAATACCAAAAAATTAAATATCTGTCTGTTCACATAGATAGCCACAATTATTCAGCTCAAGAGGCAACCCGGAGCTCACTAGTCCCCAATGAAAAAAAATCTCATCTATATTGATAACATGTTTTTGCAAAAAGTTGAACATCATAAATCTCAATAACGGTGATAGCAATTTTGAGAACCAACAGTCTAGAACCTAGGCCCAATAACCTAGGACTTAGAAGCATTATTGACAAAACAGCTCTTTTTAGCGGAAATCAATTAGTAATCAAGTAACCTAGGGTTATGTACCGTGGGTTCTAGGCTGTAGATTCTAGAATTAGCTATCACATTCATTGAGATTTATGATGTTCACCTTTTGCAAAAAATTATTAGGTAGGTTTACAACAGAATTTTTTTCTCCTGTTAGCACCGGTAGCCCCTTAATCTTTGCCATTCAACCAATACAATCAAGTATACGATACTTGCAATCCGCGGTGTGCACGCCGGCAATTAAGCCCATACTCTCTCTCTAAAAGAAGTCATGTGCCCTGCAGTGGGACGTACATACCTACTTCTGTATAAATCGTTGGCGAACCATTTCTCAACGTAATACGAATTCAGTTCGTAAATTAATAAACTTAGGACAAACTACAGTTTTACAAAATGCTGCGCACTTGGGAGCATTTTCTAAAACTCCCCAACAAATAATAGTAGATATTTCAACGCGTTTCAGAGCGCGCACGCACGTGTCGCCTGCTCAGGCGCATCTCATTGCATAATGCAGTCACACAACACTGCCACACCATTGTCCCTTACACTACACCGCAGGAAACTTTTTAATTAAGCTCACTTTTATATGACTGTGCCTTTTGAGCGTATTTCTATTTGTTCCGGCCGTTCGCAATTTATTTTGTAATGCGAACTTTTTCAAATACGGCAACATAGAAATCCATCATCGTAATTTATCAAAGGTGCAAAGCGTGGTCTGAGGGCTACGACCAGCGCGCAGATTGTAGGTGAAGAAAAAGTCGTTACTTACTTGAGATTTCCCTTCAGGCGGGCGGCGCTTCGTAGCGTCGTAGCGACGTAGCGGCGGCGTAGCACACTCACACCAAAGTTCAATACAAGAGCACACTGTACGCACACACGCTCAACTGTCTCTTTTCAAGCTCTTCACACGAGGCACGGGTGTTCCACTGGACAGCCAAAACCAAATAGTGGACATTTCAACTCCATAATTCAGTTAAATCACATCAAGGGGGGGACGACAATGGGAGAGCATTGATGTGAGCGAATCACACCATCGCCACGCATCGCCAATTTTCCATAAAGCACCATAATTATCGTCACCAGGGCCGAGCTTAAAAATTTAGATCTTCATGAGCCAACATGAGCTGGGATCATATTCAAATTCCTTTGTGAGGGATCTGTTGCGAGAAGTTGAGTACTTTGTGTCATAGTTGTTTTATGACTTACCTGTAGCATAGAAATTCTTCAGATGAAGATGGAACTATACATTTCAATGACTCATACGTGGGAGCCACTCGTAGGACCGTATCAACTGAAAAATATTTTAGAACGGTAAATTTCATCATTCATCAATAACTTTTAATAACTCGTATTATCATTCTCTCGACTCTACGTCGTTTAACTAACTACAAGAAAAACTCAGTTTTGGGAATTTTACAAAAAACTGAAAAAAAAGCCGATTAGTCATACATACCACTTATTTGCTAAAAGCATTACAACCGCGATCATAGCCATTTCGATGTTTAAGCCCATTGAAATTCTTATCGAGGGTTATTAATCTCATCAAATCTAACAAGCAAACGGCAAGCATAGATTCAGTGACCCCAAACTGGTCGCTTTTCCGGAAGTAGCACACAATGGCGCGGGCGCCGCGTGGCCAACGTACAGCCAACATGGCGGCAACGACCCAAACGCTGACTGGTTCACGAACATTTGAATTTAGAACTTGATACGTATTCAATACGATTTGACTCTTTATTGAAAGTGAGGATATTGAAAACAGTGTGGAACTTGGTGCATCGCGGCGTAGGACTCTCACTTTTCTTTTTTTACATGGCCTCTACATTTTTTATCCCAATGCTAGGCAAAAGCCACTCCCACTTCAATCAATCAAACTGCCCGTATTCGTTCACTCACCCCATCACCCCATCTTCAAGTCACAGCACTTCTTTTGTCATCGGCCATCATCCAGCCGCTACCAGAAATCTGCCTCAGATCGTCGGTCTAGAGAACTCAGCTCCTATATTACGCACACCGAATCCTGAGCGATTCCATTCGTATAACTGTCAAATTCCATACTAATTGCTATCGCAAACATCAGGATTCCGACAGGATTTAGTGCGCAAAATTAGACCTCTGAACTTTGAGCGTCTTCGTGGCGTTTGCCAGGTCGCTCGAGAACCTTTGTATTGTACCCTATCGACTGTTGGTTCTTCGGCAAATGTGTCCAGTGGCCTGATTACGCGCTCCAAATCCTGAGCTATTCCAATAGTGTAACTGTCAAATACCATACTAATTTGACGGTTAGACGACTGGAATCGCTCAGAATTTGGTGAGCGTAATATAGGGGCTGATTTTTCATGTGTCACACAGAAGTGTGATTATGCCAATCACCTCAGTTCTTTAGCAAATTATCCCATTCCACATCAGTTTAGAGATTTATATCCCGTCACTTCAAGGTACCTCTGGCCAAATGTTGGCCGAGATCGTGCCTCAGTTGCCTGCTTTTCCTTTCATGTATCATCCATCAGTGGCGAGTCAATTACCGCATCATGGCGTATGGTATGCCCCATTTTTTCAGTCTGAAAACTTAAAACATTATAATAATATAGCGCGTATCTTGTAGGAGAGTCTTCGAGTGGCTAAGTATTCAGGGACTGAATGAAATTACCTATTTATAATCTTTTGTAAATGATAAGATAAGAAGATAAGATTATTCTTAATTGTTCAGGAATGTAAAGCAAAAAAAGTGTTTTAGTCCTGAATTCTGATGATAGATACATCCTTATATAAGCGTTATTTGTAAACGTTATTTATAACGGTTAAATATAAAATTACATATAGTTCAGACTAAGAGAAAACATAAAGCAAACAAGTTAGTGACTGCTGCGACAGCTAGGCTATTGAGTAGCCTGTAGGCTACGAGTAAAAAAACCATCGAAGTATTTCTTCCTACAAAATTCACTCTCAGAAACGGCCCCTGGCCTCTCGATTAGTCTGTACCAATGAAATGCGCGCAAGAAGTGCTGTAGAGTAAATCACTCTGCGATTGTTTCATTCCGTGCGCCATGCATGACGACGTGAACGTTGATTGGGCGATAGTAAATGACAGCGTAACTTATGATTGGTTTTATACAAAAACGTCAAACCATTGAATTCATGATGTATAACCCGTCGAAACATCTAGCTACCTCGCAAGATGGCGGCCTGACGGGGCAGGTGCATAGATATTTTGTTGGGTAATACTGAACTCGCTCCAATTGGTAACACAATCGACAAGCCCCCCTTCCCAGAATTGAACGTGGGGTAAATTTTTAGCGCTAGTTAGACATCTATGTTTTTTAACTATCACAGCCTATCGAAACCTACAGCTAATAATTCTTGCTATGGCACTATTAAAAATGCAAAAGTTTGGATGGACTGATGTTGGTTACTCAATCACGCCAGAACGGCTGAACGGATCTGGATGAAATCTGTCACAAGATAGACTATGATGACAGAGATAGATTTTTATCCCAAAAAAAAAACAACAAATTTCCACGCGAACAAGGTCGCAGGCAACAGCTGCTTATACAAAAAAATATTGATAACCATCAACATTGAAAATGAGTTAATTAATTTAAATTTGACTGTCCCATAACCTTGGTCCGGTCATCACTTGGCGCTGATCTTGACTCGTGATTAAAGGTTGACCATATCGGTTCAGAGGATTCGCTAAATAAAAGAGTGAGCAGACATGTTGCCAACTACACAATAGGGGGCGGGTTATGTACCTTCCGCTTGATCCGTGTGAATATCACGGGTTTTAAGAACTCTTTTATTTTAATTTGGCATAATTGGATATTTTATACAGTGTGGTTTCGGTATCCTGCCTTTTCGCAGAAAATTGTAACGCTGATTATCACTTGCCAACCAACATTTCACCTATTCTTCACTTTGACAACAAACGATTTACAAATTTTTGTATGGCAACGTTTCATGTGGTAGAATTATTGTTAAGCTGATTATTAAAATGACACAAAACGTTTTGGGTATTTATTATTTGTCAAGTCTTTTACTATGCCAAACAACTAGTAGATGACTAACAGTGTAACAGTTCCCTTTTCGTACATTGAAAAACAATTTTTACATGCATTTTTTATTTAAGAATCTCAAATATAACTCTAGCAATGCACATTAATAATTTTTCCTCTGAGTGAATCTTTCTTGTCTAAATTGAATAACAAAAACAATTGAAAGTCGATATTCAAAAGTTTCACATTTTTTAAAAAAAGAATATCATAGAAACCATTTGAAAAAAGTTTCATTCGAAAACCTCAAACCATGAAGATTCTATGTCAATTCAAAGAACCTATTGCAATATAACGGCAATTTCATACTTTAACCCCTAATATTAATAATATATCGCGCGATGTCTTGTTCTATACTAAATCCGACCGCAGTCGTGTGTCGACGCGGGTTGCATGTTGGATATTACATACATACATAAGCAGCCTATATACGTCCCACTGTAGGGCACAGGCCTTCTCTCAGGGAGAGAGTGTGGGCTTAATCGCCACGCATGCCCACCGCGGATTGGCGATTTCAAGCGCTGAGGTATGTGAATAGCTCAGACACTCAGGTTTCCTCACGATGTTTTCCTTCACCATTAGCGAGTGGTATTGCTACTATAACTTCACAAATGTACATAACTTAGAAAACCAAGTCATAGGTATAATATGCCCGCACTGGGGATCGAACCTGGGTCTCTCGCTTCCGAGTCCGATGTTCTACCAACTAGGCTACCACCGCTGTTGGATATTGCGTGGACAAAAATTTTGCATACATTAACGCCGTCGTCTGTGACGCCCATAAATCTACGGTTCCTATAAAATCTATGCCAATAAAAAACTTTTTTATCAAAACAAAAGTAAGAAGATCTTTTATTTACATAATAGAAGTATCTTTCACATGCTGCACCTACTCATGTGGACTCGAATAACTAGGCAAAATTGTCGAAACCACAAGAGAGCACGGAAAACAACATTCGCGAAACCAAGAAAGCAACGGAATGTTTGAAAATAAATTACGTGGTCTTGTCCCGAACTAGGATTCTTTGTGACGTGGTAGACAGACAAGGACATCACAAAACTGGAAAAACGCCCAAATTGAGGCCATGTTTACAAATTAAATTACGGCAGCCCCGGCAGCGGGAATCAAACCCACGACGTCTGTTTTGGAAATTAAAAGTTTTACCGCTAGACCAATGAGGTAGCCATGTTAGGTTTTAAGAAATATCTTTACATGTAAAGAAAAACTTTGGCCTGAAGAGAGATTCGAACACACGCCTTTCTTAATATGGCCAGATACAGGACACTCTTACAGTAGTAAACCTACATATTTTATGCCTCATCTTGAACTAGAAACAATACGCCAAACAGATACCCACTGTGTGCTAAATCAATAACAGGTCATAATAAAAACCACCACTTTATTTGAAGTCCTTGCGTTCTCGATAAACAGAGTTATTAGTTTAATATTCGCACGCCTGTGTATTTATGTCACATTGTTTCCTGTTTTAATAAAGGACCAATCGTGAAAAGTACAGTAGTTATTAGAGGCATGCTAATAGAACGTTGAGATGGAATATTTCTAGTACATAGCCTTGATGGGCGATAAGTTGCAAATATGACAGTGCCAATTAAGCGTTCCTTGATACTTCCACTCTTTTTCATCTCCAGCTCTACCAGCGAAGGATACACAGTCGACAGCATATCAACATTTACAGCCATGCACTCTGTTCAGTTACGCTACGGTCATTTTTGCAACAAAAATTTAAAGGTTAATGTGCTGTCGACTGTACACGTCACTCTTATGTACTCTATTTTAAACCGTTGTGTAGAGCCACGAGCGTCTGGAAACCTTCCATAGTTTACCCAGGTAGGTATAAACGCCAGATAATTAACTTTAGATTTATTCATTTAGACCGTTTAATTGAGATTCACTACGTTACCGATACACATATAGAGGACGTTATGTGTGTACCTCGTCATGCAATTAGACTGTTCGTCTTGGTCCGTCAGGTAGATTATTTATAACAGAGACATTTAGATATAACTGCTCCATACATTATAGCTGAGCAGTCCACGGGCCCTAATTATGCGCACCAAATCCTGTCGGAATCCTGCCCAAGTAACACAAGAAGCACTTTAACTAACTAATCCTGAACTTATGTAGAACTTAAGGTCCGTATAAGGTCTTATAAAGCATTACACAACATTCTGAAGCCGTATTTAAGCATGTCAAAGATACTTTAATGCTTATGACTTTTTAAAGGTTGTATATAAATTTAGCTAATTGCTTTTATAATGCCTTAAGTTTTGTAACAGTTCACCGAAACGACGCTTTACAGGTTTTAGATGTTTATAATGCATTTCGATTTACAGTAGCATCTTTAGGTATCATGTTAATGCTTAAGGCTGTTTAATAGCAAACACTTGAACCATTATAATGCCCCTTAAATCAGCTTTACAGCTTATAGCTGTTATTGGAGTCCTGAGATTTATATAAGCATTTTTAAGTGCTACGGTAATGCCAAATGCTGCATAATAGCACAAATGTGAATCTAGGATTCACAGTAAGCTCACTATACAGCTATAAGCTGTTTTTGGTACCATTAGACTCATATTTACATTATTTTGTGCTATTTAAAGGCCTGAAACTATTCAATAGTATACACTTTGACTATTATAATGCTAACATTTTTAAAGATCAACAGAATGCTTTTTTAAAACCTAACGTTGCATAATAAAATATTTTAAGTTTGTTGTAATGCGCGAAGCTGTATATTCATTCACTTTAATATGTTCTTCAAACTACATATTTTCCGCCATTATCGGATTGTGTAGGTATTTGTTAAGTTATCTCAGAAAATAATAACGGTAATTTTTACAGCTAGTGATATTTTATATTCAACTGTGCTTTTGTGTACTAGGTACTGTATAAACATTTTAACTTAAATTACTCGGTATGTAAAAAAAATGTGATTGCATAAGCACAAGCAAAAAAATGATGAAAAAAACATTTAAATCAAGAGCAAGAACCGGAGGAATGAGGCGAAAAATATCAAAGGAATATACAAGAATACTGAATACATCAAATGACGAGAATGACTCACAATATAACCATTCGTGCAAAGTGAGTTTTAGTGTTGATAGAGAGGGTTCCGTAAATTTTGAAGATTCTTACCAAAATCAAGTAAATCCTATAGACTTAGATAATAAACACGATGGCCAGTGTCATGCTAATTTAACAGAGTCTAGCCTACATCGCGATCACTTTTATAATGTTAAACCGGATTCGGAAAATGTGAGACCAGAGAGCTCTGAAGAGAGTGAAAATGATAGTGATATTGATAACTTTGTAAAAATATCTTCATTTCGTGAAAAAGTGAGATGTTGGGCTATTGAAAGAAATGTTAATCAAATAGCCTTAAAAGATCTCGCAAAAATTATGAATGAGTTGATTCCGGAAATATTACTAAAAGACCCAAGGACTATTTTGAAAACACCCAGAAGTGTCAACATAAAAATAATTGATGGTGGTGAATATTGGATTTATATTAATGGCCTGAAAATAAATAATAAAGAGGATGTTTTTGTGTATCCAATAAAATCGTCACGGTTACACATTTACAAAGTAAAAATCCATGTTGACCGAAGAGGTGATAATATTGTTTTAGATCCTAGAGATATCTATTGTAAATTTACGTGTATGGATCATAATAATTACTTATATTTCATACCATTGTTACATACTTTCAAATAAAAGTCTGTATTTTAAGTTTTTCTTATTATTTATTTTAATTTTTGATAACGAATTTTGTTAACATCTTAATTTTACCTTTAAAGAAATTAAATGCTGCTTTATATTAACACAAATAAGATTTAAACAAAATTATTCAGCAAGTAAACCAATATTGAAATCGAGATTTTTTCTTAAATCTTTCACTTGTTCAGTTTGATCTTTTTTTTAATGGAACAGGTGATTTTTTGTCGCTTTCAAATTGGTACCCTAGAGAAAGGAGATTTTATTCATGAATCAATTATCTAATAGTAGATACATAGAAAACTATTGTACACACAAAAAAGAAGTAGTAGAAATAAACTTTGAAAAATAAGAATCATATCTGATAGAAATTGTGGTCATCAATAAAATTTACTTTCAACAAAGACAGGAGACTGCATGAGGATGGCCGAGGATAGAAGTTTATGGCGTGCCCTTAGTGAGGCCACTGTCCAGCAGTGGGCTGATACTGCCTGATGATGATGTTGATGAGACAAGACAGGTCTTGTGGACCAGTAGGTACTTTCTTATAGTAATGATGATTATAATGGTGAATTGAAAACGCATCAGATAAACATACTTATCGTAGGAACAAAGAACAAGATAGGGTCCTTAAGATGTTGTTTCTACTCAATTCTAAATCAGTAACTTTTACTATGGTCGGTTTTTTTTTAATTTATTTCTTCTTCTGTTGGCATCATAAACGATTCTCGGGGTTGCACCTCAATACTTGTGTTATTTTCTGGACCTTCTATATCTGAATTTTCTTCCATTAAAGATAATTCATCATCAGCAAGCGGGTATGTCGGAATTAATTTATATTTAAACTTTTTAAGCGGCCACCACAAGTTTCCTTGGTCTTCCCACAAGGAGGGCACAATAACTAGTGTTTTTTTGCCTCTTTGTATAGTTTGCACTATTTTATATCTCATTTTAAACTGTTTGTGTTCTGTTGACCTAAATTGCTGAAAAGAAGAAAAATCTGGTTAATAAAAATAAACACAATTTACCAAGACCGGAATTAAAGCAGCCTTCACGGTTGTGGTTCCACACAAACGCAGAAAACTCTTTTTGACGACCTTAGTCGATTTGTTTATTAAATTAAAAATTCTTCTCGTTGTATATTTCAAGAACCATACAAATTTTGTTTTTTATAGCATCTGAGTAGTTTTATCAATGAAAATGTTATAAATTTGTCGGAAAACGAAATTCATCCCACCCTAGAAATACACTTTGTAAAAATAATATAGGTATTACATGTGTACTAAATTAATTACACAGTGTCTATAGTTAAAACTCTTAAACCTAGAAAGGGTTAATTAAGTAACCATTACATAGCAATGCCTGGCATATGGTTTGAGAATTGTGCAAACAAATCCGCAATTATTTGGATGGATGTAGTCGTCACAAACACTTTTCTCCGTATGTGTAAAAACGCAGGTACGAAGAGGGCTCTTAAAACAAGGATAAGTCAAGCAAGGAAATATAATATTTTGTTAGTTTCACACCTCAGAGTAATTATTTTACACTAATATGCCATTTGTAGTATTTATAATGGGATATCCTGTGCGAGCACGTAAATAATATAATATATCGGTAGATGAAGATGCAAAAATGTATGGTAACACTGAAACTCTTAGACGGGGAATCCCAGCGCGAATGTGTTTCAAAATCAATACTTGTTTGATTTTCCTAATACAACTTAGCGAGATATGCCGTTTAATCCAGAACAATTTACTCTGCACTAATTGCCATAAAAAATAGGTAGGTAACAATAAGTTTGAAAGGCATTAAGCTCGACAAAAATCTGATCACATGAAATGGATTTTATGGTTTTCTTCAAGGATCCCTAATCTTGGTTTTGTTTATAATGACACTAATTTAGTCCGTGATAAATCTTTTAGCCTTTATCTAAACACATATTAAACTTTTTTACAGCCTCTTGCACTACAGTGACTTATCGAAAGTCTTCCGTCTGGCCTCTAGCTGAGTAATTGTTCACGTGTGAGTGTTAGTACTACTGATAGCACTAATTAGCACTTCTAATGGTTCACCAAGCTGTATTATACTGACACCATTTTGAAAACATAATTTTAACCTAAAAATATTAAGATTCCAAATTATTTAAGACATATTACGAATAAATAACTTAATTGAATACCGCGAAACAACGGCTATTACATTTACCATGCAAAAAATCCTTCTAAACAAAAATATATATTTTTTTTTAACCTTAATAATATTTATATTTTATAATATTTTCTCTAAAAACCTTTGTTATTATGAGGCGCGTGGATTTTTTAATTAAATATATACATATATTGACATTAAATTTAATTTCCCAATTACAAGCAATACATAGGAAAAGAAAACAACTTACCCAGGATACACTTAAACTTTTCTGTCTGTAGCTTCCATTAAAATAACAAATCGCGACATGATCGTAAGAATGAGCAGAATTATTAATATCGTTTGATTTTGTTTCGTTTTATTATACCATTAGTCCCGTTGTGTTTAAGGATGTTATTTGAATGATACAGTATTTACTTTTCTTCACTTTCATGGCAGTGTAATGCTTGTATTGCTATTGACGTTATAATTTGCTATACTAATGCTAGCATAATGCTGCAGTAATGTCATTAAACAGCCTTGTCACCCTTAAAATCACTTTCATGCTATTGTAATGCTACTGTAATGCTATTGGCATTTTTATTGACATAATAATGCCAATATCATGCTGTAATAATACCATTAAACAGCCTTGTGTGATCGTTTCAAAAACCAGAAGCCGTATAACTTGTGCCCAAATTAGCATTATAGTAGCTATTTAGCGGTTTGTAAAACCACCATAGGGCTAACTTACAATGTTTAAAGCATATAGCAATGCCATATACAGACCGTTATACGGCGTTGGTGTGTTACTTGGGTGATATTTGCAATAGCAGTCTGTATGGAATTTCGATGATTGGAATCGCTTACGCTTTGATGCGCGTATGCGATGGAGCAGATCGCGCGCAGGATAAGTGCAAACACGCAAAAACGAGATATCTCCTTATATCACTCGCTGCTACTGCGTAATACTTATACATATTCTTCGAATGGACTCATCTACCCTGAAAACAAGCTAGAAGATAGTTGATATAGAGACATTTCATCAGAGCGTGTTTTGCGATACCGATAGAAAATAGATTTCACTATTTCCTAACGAAGAGTTGCAAAAATTGTTTGTGCAACAGTTTATTTTGCAATAAGTAATAATAAGATTTCAGTCTTAAGCGACAATAGATCACAGAGTGGCGGCTGAGAACGGACGAAGGTCAGTGGGCAGACCAGCGGCCCGATGGTTGGCGATGTCCTGGAGTCGGTCCATGGACGCGGATGGCAAGGGACCGTGAGAGATGGTATTTGGAGGAACATGCATATACCGAGCATTGGGCAGCGTGCAGCGGGGCAATGGTACTACTGCGAATGAAGGATGATGATGATGACGATAGATACTTTACACGGGTACAAGCTCTCTCAAACAGAGTGAAAACTAGCGGTTTATGAATGAATTCTATATTCCATCCCTCAGCGCAAATATTCAACTTCATACTCAGGAGCATTTCAGATGACTGCAAAGATCAACGTTTCTGCAAGCAACCTTTGAGATTACACTTAAACCAACCAAGCACCTTACAATCACTACAGTACACCTCAGGTCTAGTTGTCCTATTTTTTATTGCGTCATCATCACATTGCCATGAAAAAGTTAAAAGAAATCAAACATTGCGATGTAGTTATAGTAGCAATACCACTCGCTAACTGTGAAGGAAAACATCGTAAGGAAACCTGAGTGTCTGAGTTATTCACATACTTCAGCGCTTGAAACCGCCAATCCGCGGTGGGCACGCGTGGTGATCAAGCCCATACTCTCTCCCTAAGAGAAGGCCTGTGCCCTACAGTGGCACGTATATAGGCTGCTTATGTAAACAGAGCAATTCGGATATTATATACAACAAAGTGTTCTCTATCTCTAACTATCTATCTATTAACTAACAAAAGCAGCAGCCACAGCTCAAACGATGTTCCCGTGACATTCAGATAAACAATAGATGCTGACGCTGACCTTATCTTTAGAATATAATTTTACGCTTACTTGTAAGTATTTGTTATCTTTAAGAACAGTGTGAAATCTACGCTAAAGTACTAACGTATATTTCTCAAACGATAACAATTCATCACTCAGCAGTTGCATGATGGTATCATGTTTTATCATTCATACTCGTAGCATCGATGATAATAATGAAGTTATGGATAAACACACCTTCTCTTCGCTCACTTTGGGATAAATGTTCAACACTTAAGTTTCATTACACACATACTTAATTGAATCATTATATGTATTTCATAATTTCGTGGCAAGTAGCAAACTCTGGTCTCTGCCTACCCCTCCGGGAGACAGGCGTGAGTTTATGTATGTATGTATAATATGTACATACATAATTGGCGGATTTTTTATGACGTTTTAGCAGAAGTGGATCTGTTACAACAATCTTATCGAACGAATTACTTACCAACTCGATGAACGAAAATTGGGTTGCGTTATCAGAAAAAAATATGTGTGACAGATTGACACACATGACCTCCATAAAAATTTTCCGTACCTTCGTGTACTTTATTAACTTTTAAGATATATTCTTATTTTTAACCGACTTCAAAAAAGGAGGAGGTTATCAATTCGACGCGTTTTTTTTTTATTTGGCTATCATCATCATCATCATCAACCCATTATGTCCCCACCGAAGGGCACGGGTCTCTTCCCTGAGGAAGGTATAGGCCATACGGCTATGTTCTCGCATAACTCCGTCAAATTTTAACCGATTTCGACAAATTTTTTTTTCGTTCGAATGGATATGACGTCCCATTGGTCCCATTTTAATTTGGTGAAGATCTGATGAAGACTCAGAAATGGAGAACGGAACTCTTCAATGGACAGCAGTAAATAAGGCCTTATGGGGCCCACCCTTTAGTAATATCCGTATGTTTCATGAAATAGCGTAAAAGTAGTCCCATGGTAATTTTGTGACGTTCTGGTGAAGACTTTCGAAGATGGAATTGAGAACTTCAAATTGTAAAGCAACGAATTAGGTAGGGTAAATTATGGTTATCAGGGACTTCTTTATATTCCTTCCGCTCCCCCACTAAAAATTGAAAAATAAAAAAAATTAAATAAAAAATAAAAATTGACTTCAAAATACTATTTTAATTTTTTTTTATTTATTTATTTATTTATTTAATTATTTATTTATCTATTTATTCAAAATACAGGCACTGCGGTGCCCCCGGATTGACAAACTTATAAGATAAAAAATATTAGAGTCAATATAGTACGCTTTGACAATTCCTCAGTATTTCCCACAGATAGGTAATACTTAATATCATAAATATTAGATATCATAATATTATATCATTAATATAGCATGCACATACATATTAATCTACCCGAGAAAACATAAGGACTTTTTTTTTTTGCGTGGCAATTTGTTTTCTCGATTACATCATAATGTGTGGTATTGTTGGATTGGTCGTTTAAATATTGTGGGTGTAGGAAGACTATTTTTAGGGTTCCGTAACCAAAGGGTAGGGGACCCTATTACTAAGACTCCACTGTACTTCCGTCCGTCCGTCCGTCCGTCTGTCACCAGGCCGTATCTCATGAACCGTGATAGTTAGGCAGTTGAAATTTTCACAGATAATGTATTTCTGTTGCCGCTACAACATACTAAAAACAGAATAAAATTATATGCTCCCATACAACAAACGTGATATTTTGCCGCTTTTGCTCGATATTAATAACGGCAACAGGTAGACGCTTGAAATAGTGAAATGTTAAAAACCTTTTTACAGGCTAAAATTGTCCTCAGCACGGGTTAGTGCAAAAAAAAAGAATATAATCATGTAGGTACAGTGATATCAATCCGATGTAAAACCTAACAGCAAAGTGGGTTGCTCGGAGCTGCAAGTGATATAAATCGCTTCGGTCAGATGTCGCTGCCTGTACATAATACAGAGAAGTTTGTAAGGAGGCTCGAAATTTCATCGATGCTAGCACTTGCCCATTAGCTCAGTTGGGAGAGCGCTGGCACGGTGAGCCAGAGGTCGCGGGTTCAAGCAGTGGCGTAGCATAGGTCACTAGTACCCGGTGCGGATTCCAAATTTGCCGCCCTCTTATTTTTGTAATCCATTATAAAAAATTTGGGCATGGTAAAAAGAGTACTTTTATTAGTTTTATTGAATGATTTATTGAATTGAAAAGTGAAATTAACATTTTTTGACATAGGTAGAATATCACAGAAAAATTACAGAGAAAACGTAATAGAATAATGGAGAAATCGCCTCCATTACATAAAACGTAACATTACGTAACGAAACATAAAAAAAGACGAAAAAAACACTGAAAGAAATTTTTTTTTTTTATTTTAATTTTTTTTTCTAACTGCCACCTCAGCAGCGCCGCCCCCAGCAAAGTGCCGCCCGGTGCGGACCGCACCCTCCGCCCCCCCCATGCTACGCCACTGGGTTCAAGTTCCGGCATGGGTGGAATTTTTAGCCCTAAATAGGTTTTTAAAATTATCCTCAGCACGGGTTGCACTAGCAACGGTACGGAACCCTTCATGCGCGAGTCCGACTCGCATATGGCCGGTTTTCGATTTAGAGTTCCGTTTGCGAAACATTAAGCTTTAAATTATTTGTCCGAGTAGGGCGTCCCCCTCCCTCTTCCGGCTAAACGGTTGATTGTAGAAAATGGCTGTCCCAAAAATAAACACAGTAAGGGACATTTTTTTTAAACCGAGATATTTCCACTATTGGTTACTGGAGCTAACTAGACAATAGAGGTATTTCTCAGTTTTGAAAAAAAAATCCCCTTACTGTGTTTATTTTTGGGACAGCCGATATGTATAATAAACTTAAAAGGAAAACTATCACGGCTAAGTAAGCTTTACAAGTTAACGAGTAATAGTTGACTAACTTATAGGATTGCTTCGCTGTCGACGCCCATAATAATATCATCGATCTACATACGATAGAAAGTCATGTTTAGTTTGCCAAGTTTCATGTCCATGCGACTAAGAAAGTGGGTTTAAATTGTGTTACGTAATAAATAAACGAACAGATAAGATAAGATAAAATTTATTAATAAAATCGTAGGTATAAAGTGCACATAAGAATTAAATTTAACATAGGTAAGAGTAGTACCTACGTAGCCTAAACTAGGAATAAACCTGTACCTAGGTCAGCTGAACAGATCCTGTGATCAATAATGTTCCGTTTTATTTCGATCAGACAGATAATAATTAATGTAAAATCCTTTACAACCCCATTACTCTCCTTTCTCCGAGTACTCAAAGTTTTTAGGTCACCACCGGCGCGTTGCACGCGCTGCTGTCATGACAACTCGCCTGTTCGTCGGGTATTGAGCAAAGAGTGGAAAGGGGGGGGGGGGGGGGTACAGGCACATGACGTGTATAGAAGGCCCAATTTTTATAGAGGTTTTAAATAGTGGTTTTTGAAATTTTAATAGAGGTTTCCATAACTTTTGATCTTTGCGGATCTTTACGGATTTGTAATCGAAGTATAATAATAATAACACCCACCCAACACAATCATTTCACGTAGGGCGCTACTATATTATGATCTCCATTGTATGGAGTTGTCCAATTAAACCTACTTCGAACTGTCAAATAGATGCACATTTTGAAACTTTGGATTTATGAAAAAGGTTAACCCACCATTCACAGGTCAATAGCTCAACAGAGTGAAACTTAAATAACTGACCATTCCCTGAGCTGTTACTTTATGCAACCCTGACATTAGCAGAATTATTGGTTGCCATTAACAAAAATAAAAGGTTAATCCAATAAAGTGGACAGTTACGTTATAGGAGGGCTGGACACCACACCACAAACATGGAGATACACCGATACTGAGACCATATTTTGTATTAATCAAGTACGGCGGCCTCCAGTGGGAATCGAATCAACGGCCTCTGTTTTGGTCTTGGGGCAGTCAAGCGTGTTAACCGCTAGATCAGCAAAGCAGTCAATCAAATCATCTTTGAAAAGGCTACTTTTAACCGAAACATTTCTTCTGTCGGCTTTAAAATGAACAGTAGACCTAACCCAGATTTTTCATGTCAGAATCTTGACATAAGATCACTGACCTATGAAGTAATAAACATCGGTGAAATTAAAGCCACTTCCTCTTGTTAAAATTTACAAAACACTCCTCTGCTCCTTTTAAATACTCTGTGGTAAAGGGAAAAACACAGTTATTTAAAAAAGTTATTTTCCTTTTTCAGTCAGGGTTAGGTTAGGAGTGACGCTAAAATTTTGCGCAAATGATTTTCCTTTAGCCACTCTAAAAGATCCTGATAACCATAAGCCGATACTGCATCACGGTAGCCCTTATGATGTGCACCATAGTAACGGTCTGATTTATAAAATCACGATTCCTTAAAACACTCCTCAGAGGCGGTTTAAATAGTCTGTGGTAAAAGGGAAAACGGAATGGAGAAAAAAGAGGAGAACGGAATTTTAGATGAATTGTGTCTAGGAATAAGCCCGTAAGTGTATAAAATAAAATACATTCAGCAACTGAACAATTAAATATTAAAAAATAAAAGTAGGATTGGGACAAGAACCTTGGATTGGGAGCCTAAGGAAGGAGATAAATGGCATGATTGAACAACATCGAGGAGTGGACCGACGCGACGGGGCTGATTGATGTTACATGGATGAGGATGTCCAAGAATAGAAAGAGGTGGTGGGCCTTGATTGAAGGAGTGGACCGCTCTTTCAAAAATGTGGAAAAATTGTTTGCATGAATGGAAAACGATTTTCAGAGATGCCCACAGAATGGCAGCTCTGAGAATCATTCTCTGGTTTTAGGGGTTTTCGGATTGTACCTACTGAACAGATAATCTGTGTGTGCAATAGAATTCAATTTGTCGGCAACACCGACATGCAATCGTTAGATATCTACAGCTATTCAGTACAATCCTGAAACCTCGACTAATGATGGAAATTTGACAAGGTTGTCGGACGCGGGCTGCCATCAATACGCTTGCACTCCCCTTGTCTACCAGGGGTAAGACTTTTTTAAGCAGTCCCTCTATATTATCGTATTATGTGCCCCTACTGGCGGTGCCTACGTGACGTCGCCCGCGTGGCGCCCCAGAGCCAGAGGGGCGAAACGCGGGCGCGCGGGCCGAGGCAGCCGGTTTATTTTGCTCGTGCTCGGCGCACGCATCTAGGGAGGGCGGGTTCCATGTCGATGGTTTGAGAAAGTACGCAGTGAGAAGCAACTGTGGTGTATTTATTTTATTTATTTTGACCTTTAGGAAAACTTACAGCTAAACTTAGCATAATATACATTTTAGTAAAGAACAAAAAGCTAAATACAAGTTTTTACAAATAGACACTACGTAATTAGACTATGTATTCGCATTCAATTCACAGGTTTAAAAATATAAGAGGTTTTAAACTATGCATATCAGTTATCAAATAGCAATTGAGTCAACGCACACCTTGCGTCACTCAAACTACTTAGTATTTTAGAGGTCAAAGTTGAGTTTGTTGACAGCCGAGTTAAAATTTCTGCACGCACGCAACACATATGTATTTCTCCTGTAATTTATTGATCCGAATTGAGTGTGCTAAATCGCATAATGACGCTGAGATCTGGCTGGTACACGGATGTCTAACAGAGCTAAGAGATCTGAACAATCAATGCTACCATTAGCAATCTTTAGCAGAAAAAGCAGGTCAGCGATCTCACGGTGGTGTTCAAGGGGAAGAAGATGGTGCTTTCGACATATGTCAAGGTTTGTCCACGTGATGAATCAGTTGCGTTGATTTTCTTTGTAATTTTAGCCAGTAAAACCAGCTAAGCCATGATGAAAGACGATAATTTATTAATTATAATAGTAGTACGACTACAGATTCATATCAGGCTTTGTGTAGATTGTAGAATATGACAAGTAAAAAATGATTGTCAAACGATTCCAGACAACACTTAAAGAAATTGTACCTAAGTATATTTAGAGAGGAATAAGCTCGCTTTCGACCAAAATTGTGGGTATGATAAAGTTCTTTAGGCTTTATGTAAAGACACAAACGAATACGACATCAAAAAGATTATTGCTAAACTGTACAAGTTAATCCTTGAAATAAATCATACTTACCAAAATCCAAAAGCCATTGCAAAAATCGTTGGTACCATAATACTAAGACTAAAAGCTGTAATAACGTTTGAAGTTACCAACATCGATGAACCATAATTATGTAAACAGAGAGCACCACACTATTGCTTATTTTTGAGCGGCGTAGCCGGCAAGGAGGCAAAACACAACAAAGAGTCAGGCAGGAGTCAGCCAGTTGGCTATACGAAGCCACGTTGATCAGACGTACCGCAAGTACTTATCGCAGTTACTTCCGATTTCTACTTAACTTTGTGTGTATTAGAGAAAACTAGAAATTACAGAGAAAAAGAAAACGCAAGATGTATTCCACAAGGAAGAGTTTGGACAAGCTAGTCCAGATCTACAAGAAAGAAGTTCGCCGGCACATCAGCAAGACGACTAGTGTCACAAACTCCGATGCCATGGCTCCGAGACTCGACCAAACGGTCTTGAGCGAGGAAGCTGCAAATCCAAAGAAACTTCTCCAGTTGAAGAAATATCACAGGTCAGTGAACCTGAGCCCTCGAAAGCGGGTGTCGCAATCCCGAGTTTACACTTATTAACCTACTACCGGTTAAGCAACTTCTCTACTTAGGCACACTGGCACACCTAGGTAGGTATCTCATAAGAAATTTGTATTTCTGAAGTCGCGTTAGCAACATTTGATTGGAAAATATGACCGTGTTCCTGCGGCTTGCGACAGTCTTGGTTTTTAACCGACTTCAAAAAAGGAGGAGGTTATCAATTCGACGCATATATTTTTTTGGCTATGTTCCTCTATAACTCCGTCAAATCTTAACCGATTTTGACAATTCTTTTATTGTTCGATTCGAACAGATACAACGTCCCATTGGTCCCATTTTAATTTGGTGAAGATCTGATGAAGACTTTCAGAGATGGAGAACGGGAATCCTTTAGTAATATCCGTATGTTTTATAAAATAGCGTAAAATTAGACGCAAGTTAATTTGGTGATGCTCTGGTGAAGACTTTCGGAGATGGAAATTTAGAACATCAAATTTTAGAGCAACGAATTGAGTAGGGTAAATTATGATTATAAGGGACTTTTTTATTTTTTCCCGCTCCCCTACTAAAAACTGAAAAATAAAAATTTTTAATAAAAAATAAAAACCAACTTCGAAACACTACAGCACTAAAAAGTTACAAATAATTTATACAATTAGAAGTATTTATACATGTAGGTATTGTAGAAGTATAATTTGTAGTCGGTGCCCAGTTTCATGACCAACACATATATATGCGCACTCTAAACTGCAATCCGTTAATTAACTATTAACCATTGACCATTAACCTTTTTATTTTATGTTACAATGCAAATCTTCGCAGAGTAAATTTTTTTGATTGACATTTGATTTTAATGAAGTCTATATGAATTAATAATATTTTTATGGTTGTAGGTATTGTATTGACATGTGTGATTAGATTACTTCAATTTGTATTTGTATGTTTTTATTGATCATAATTTATATAATGTAATTTGTAATTTTAATAATTTATAATTCAATTTATACGATATGTATTTCGTACTTCACTATCGCAATAGGCCACCCTGTAATAATAGTTGTAAGTTTTATGAAATAAATAAATAAAACATTTTGGGCATCGACTCCAAATTATACTTCTACAATACCTACATGTATAAATACCTACTTCTAATTCTAATTTCTAACTTTTTAGTGCTGTAGTGTTTCGAAGTCAGTTTTTATTTTTTATTTAAAAAAAATATTGTTGAATAATTGCGTATACGGCTTTTACCGGCTGATTATTTAAAATGGTAGGGAGTAAATTTACTGAAGTACTACTAGGTAATTAAACAATAAAGGGCTATTATGCTGTGCGTTGTCATCTTTATTCAAACTAGTTTTTGTCTTTAGGAACATATTTTTAATGAAGTATTTGGTGAGAAAGATAGTCACCCAACATTTGCCATGATTCGTGTTGAGATAGACTTCTATTGAGTGTATTCCTTTCGGTACAGATTCCTATCGACCCTGAATTCGCAGCAGTTACCGTTGGCGGCTCAAGGGTTGGCTGTTTCGAAGGTTCAGTCCCGAGAGTTCATGGCTTGCTTCCCTGACATAGTTCGGGACCTCACGGAGACCGGCAAGCATCTTGACGCACCCGAGGCCAGCCAATGGTTGGCAAAGGTACGGGAGTTGATATTTTGGCCTCCTTTGTGAAATGTACTGGTAGACTGACCAGACAAATTCTTACCGGAATATAGTCAGAAAATCCCTTATTGTTTTGGTGCCAAACCATCACTAACGGTGATGAACAATTTCAAATGAAGATCTCAAACAAGACTTCATGTTCTTCGGTAGCTAAACTACTTTCTAGTCTTAATTAAAACCATCAGACAATTACAAATTCGGGAAGGAAACTTTTTATGCTAGCTGTATTTTAATTTTTTTCCTTATATTAGACGGAATTTTAAGAAACTAATTTCGTTTTTTTCCGATTAATTAAGTTTATCACTATGAAATAATTTTTTTAAATATATAAATTTGTGACCTCATACGGCGGCCCAGCCGTGTAGTGTCACGGGATTGCGTTATAAATAAAAAACAGCGAGTCCAATCCGTAGGTCAAAAAGCCGGGTCAATATGAAATGATGGAATAAATCAGTGTCCAGGGCGTATGCGAAATCGTCGGTGTTAGCTATACAAATAAAAATTGCCAAGAAAAACTGAAAACCACTAAAGCAAATCAACAACAACCAAACGTGATGATCAGTCAAGTCAGTCTGTCCTGTCAGCTTGATAGCTCGATCTGGAATCTGGATATTGTGTTCACAGTATACCTATATATTTTGGTCTGCTGCCTACAGAGTAACCGTCGTATGACGTCACGCAGCAGTTTGATAACAAAATTAAATTTCCGAAAATAAAGCCCATCTTTTGATTTCATTAGCTCTAAAATTGAAAATACTGCTACCTATTTGGATAAAAACCTCGAAATGGTTTTCGATTTAGCCTATGTAACAAATTCTTTCTTTCCCGAATTCCAACTTATACTAACTGTACCAGGATCGTTCATTTCTGTTCAATGTTTACTAAAACCAGTTTCGAATATGTAAAAATAAAAATCTAATCAAGCTTTTCAACGTGTTCGTGTAAAAGGATAGGTAAACAATTGATGGCTTAGGTGCAAATTGCACCTATTAGGTACCTTAAACGCAGATTACTTGTTGCTTACCGGCCGTAAACAGATAGGTATCGCAAATAAAAGATCAAAAGCATTTAGAAAAATAAGGCGTAGATCACCCATTTTTAACCGACTTCAAAAAAGGAGGAGGTTATCAATTCGACGCGTATTGTTTTTTTTTTTTTTTTGTGTTCTCGCATAACTCCGTCAAATCTTGACCGATTTCCACAATTCTTTCTTTTTTTTTCGAATGGCCTATTGGTCCCATTTTAATTTGGTGACGATATGATGAAGACTTTCAGAGATGGCAAACGGAACTCTTCCATGGACAGCAGTAAATAAGGCCTAATGGGGCCCATCCTTCAGTAATATCCGTATGTTTCATAAAATAGCGTAAAAGTAGTCCCAAGGTAATTTGGTGGTGTTCTGGTGACGACTTTCGGAGATGGAAATTGAGAAGTTCAAAGTTTAAAGCAACAAATTAAGTAGGATAAATTATGGATATATGGGACTTTTTTATTTTTCTCCCGCTCCCAAACTAAAAATTTGATAAATAAAAAAAAATCTATAAAAAATAAGAACATACTTCTAAACAGAAGAAAAAAGAAGAAGAAATACATTTATTTAACGACACATAGACATATACAAGACGTAAATAAAATAAAAAAAATAATAAAAAAAAAACGGCAGAACGACACGAGCTATGTCCATGCGGCGGTAAAATAGCCTCAGGCTCAGTAATTGCTAGAGGCTTGTTACACTAAAAACAACAGCACTAAAAAGTTAGAAATAATTTAAAAGAATACCTTTAAATTAGAAGTATGTATACACGTAGGTATTGCAGGAGTATAATTTGTAGTCGGTGCCCAGTTTCATGACCAGGACATATATTTTGGGCACCGACTACAAATTATAGTTCTACAATACCTACATGTATGCACACTTCTAATTTAAAGGTTAAAATTATTTCTAACTTTTTGGTGCTGTTGTGTTTTGAAGGCAGTTCTTTTTTTTTTCATAGAGAATATAAATAACTTATTTACTCATAAGTATGGTATATTATAACAATCGTCCAAATGTTGAGTTAAACAAACAGGTTATTTGCTTTTTCTTTGTTTTAAGTATTTGTCACCAAGCTATTGTTATGATACCAACTTCTTTACAGCTGTTACAATACAACGTGCCCAATGGTAAGAAGAACCGAGGACTGGCCACAGTTCTGGCCTACAAGATGCTGGAGAGTAAAGACAACTTGACAGATGAGAATATTCATCTGGCGAACATCATGGGGTGGTGCGTCGAAATGGTGAGTTTGAGAATATGTTAGACACTATAGTGATGTAGGGTTTCCAGATGGCCGGAACCCACCGGGATTGGCCCGGAATGCCAGGTGTATGTTCCGGGAACCGGAATTTCCTAAATTGTCTCGGATTTTTTAATCTCTTTTAAAGCGCCTAAACCTTGGGCCTTTCAACGATTTAAATTTTCCGCATAGGTAGTAGATATGTTAGATATTTCTAGGGTTATTTTACAGAGGCCTAACCCCTAAAAAGCACTGAATCCCAACGCAGTTATGTAACCCAACATCCTGTTGCCAATGCCCAGTAGTTGTTTTATCCCAAAATTTATCGTACAGCTCTAACTTATAGTTTAGTATACTAAATGCCTATTTCGCAATAGCTAGAAAAACATGAATTTGGAATTTTTCAAAAATCGAAAACCATACAACTAAGTATAAATAATTATAAATAATTTATTGGATAAAGGATACAGTTTACAATGAGGCACTTATTCTAAAGTACATACATACAACTTGTCACGGCCACTGGCCTAATGTTTCGTATCTCAGAGTAGTTCAGTCATTATAGATTTTGACCCGTGAATAATCAGTTCTTGGTTTTTTTTTTCGTGGGTCCCTCGGGGGTGTCACTGGGAGTGTAAATTCAAAAAGTAGACAGAATCAGGCTCCTGTGTATATTCGAATAATTTTTTTTTTCCAAAAAAACGGTTTTTTTCTTGAATAACTCGGCCATTTTTGATTTTACAGTTAACCGTGAGGACAAAAATTTTAGGAAATTTGATTCTCTAAAAGTTTGGTCCTCACAATTATTCTTCTAGGATCGATATTTTAAAAATTAAACCTGAAAACCGCGACAAATTCAAAATATTATCATTATCTCCTATGTTCCACGTTTTACTGCATGAATGAAGAGAAACAAAGTTGTAGAGAATCAACTTCTGAGCAATTTTGGTTCCCACCTTTTTTGTCCCCAAAATTGATAATTGATAAAAATTATGAGGACCAAACTTGTAGAGAAACAAATTTCCTACAATTTTCGTCTTCACGGTTTTACTGTAAATGGCCGAGTTATTCAAGAAAAACGGTTTTTCGAATATACACATGAGCCTGATTCAGTCTACTTTTCGAATTTACACTCCCAGTGACCCCCCCGAGAGACCTACGAAAAAAAAATCCAAGAACTGATTATTCACGGGTAGGGTCGGTTTTTTGGATATAATAACTAGACTAGAGTGACATACATACAATAGACGGCCCAAAGCATTTGGTATAGATCACAGGGATAGATACACACTCGTTACTTACAAATAAGCATAATAAAGATAAGGTTATAAAGTTAGCAAAAAATAACTACAAAATTACAATTACCTATTAGTCTTTTAGGAGTTAAAGCGTATTAATATGTATTCTAAATTTCACCGAAGTAGGTAGAGTCTTTGTGTGCATTTGTGTTCTATTGATAATATGGTAGCGACTCTCACGTAATATGTAAAACTAACAGTGGTTAATAAGTTTTATCGTTGTTCAGATAACAAGAGTATCACGCGGTATTGTTTATACCATGGCGACTCTATTTTTTGCACGCTTGTCATTTGCGCAACTTGCTACTTTATATAGAAACCGGTTTAATTACTAAGCAAACTGTTTGTGCTAGCCAAATACAACTTTACCCACTTAGCAATAGCATGGAGATATCATCTCAGTATTACGTGTAACAAAGTCAAGATCAAGCTTATGAACAAACCGGTTGTTGTGCCTGAGATTCATGCAGCTATGCCTGAGTACTCGTGTTTACTTTTAATTCTAAAACACTGTAATTTTATTTGGGTCATATTAAAACTCTACGACCTAACATGCAAGAGGGCGTCCATTATTTACGTGAGGCGTTTAAGAGGGAGTAGGGATCGAACCGAATCTGACCCAATCTCATGCGGGGGTGAGGGGGGTCTCTTCAATCACGTAATTTTTTGGGTTGGGAAGACCTCGTCGCCGCTTAAGATCGCAGCGTGTGGAAATATTTTATAAAAGCCCTATGTCCCTGATGAGAGACAACAGGATATAAGATCTCTAAGATCACAGTGTAAAATTGCAACAAATTCTCCTACCACCACCAGTCAGCCAAAGAGCAGCAAACCAAACTGGAATACCTAAAGTTGCGAATCTTAAAAAAAAGAGCATACAAAAACGCTAAAAATATGCATTTAAAAAATCTCAGGTGAGATTAGGGGGTTCGAGCCAAATCTTTCGATATCTCACTGAAGGGGAGGGGGTAGTACAGCTATCAAAATCAAATTATTCTTAACGAAACCGTTGAACTATTATGTTCGAAGTTCTTAGTCATCATCATCAGCCATTTGACGCCCACTGCAGGACATAGACCTCCCTCATGGTTTTCCATGCTTCCCGGTCTTGTGTCGCCCGCATCCAGCGACTCCCTGCCCCCGTAACCAGGTCGTCAGACCATCTGGTGGGGGGCCTACCCACGCTGCGTCGTCCGATCCGAGGTCAGAATTTTTCCGCCCCAACGACCATCAGTTCTCCGAGCTATGTGGCCCGTGCACTGCCACTTCAACTGAGCAATTCTTCGAGTTATATTAGTAACTCGGGTTCTTCTACATCTCCTCATTCCTGATTCGATCACGCAGTGAAACTCCTAACATAGCTCTCTCCATTGCTCGTCGGGCGACCTTGAGCCTTATTATGAGGCCCATAGTCAGCGACCAGGTCTCACATCCATAAGTCATCACAGGCAACACACATTAATTATACACATTTGTCTTGAGACACTGAGGTTTTTGGACGCGAAAATGTGTTGTGTTTCCCGAACGCTGTCCATCCGAATTGGATTCGACGAGTGACCTTTTTCTCGAAGTTGGATTTACCTAACTGGACTGTTTGTCCCAGGTATACATAGCCGTCGACATCCTCGAGATCAGAGCCGCCAACGTTGATAGGAGTGGGTGCTACATGGCAATTGGACATTATTTTAGTCTTGTCCATGTTCATTTTAAGACCCACTCTGTTAGAAGCTCTGTTTAGTGCAGTAACTTTATACATCAGAACCTGCGTCAAATCCAGTAGAATTCTGATTTTTTACAGACTTTTTTATGATGTTGGCTTACTGACTAATCTGAGGACTAATCCAAGTTTGTGACCTCGAGCGCCGAGCGCAACTTTGTCGAAATTAGAAAAAAACGCGAAAATTTCATCTTTTTTCAGATTTTGGCGATTATAACCCTAAAGGACTAGTTTTTGATAGTACCTTCTCAGGGTATCCAAAAGATTCTAGTAGTCCTTATGTGTAGTAAAAAGTACGTACTATCAAAAACTAGTAGATGGGTTATAATCGCTGAAAGCTGAAAGAAATCCGAAATTTTCGCGGTTTATTTCGATTTTTAACAAAGTCACGTTCGGCGTACGAGTTACAAACTCGGATTATTCATTGGGCCAACATCACAAACAAGTCTGTAAAGAATCAGAACTACCGGATTTGATGCAAAGTGCCCCGTACTCAGGCGACAAGGTTACTGGACTAGTTCAGGTCATTGAACTCAAATCTTCTAGGGTTTTAGCCATAATCACTTTGTCATCGACGAATCGAAGGTGAGTGATATAGTCGCTATTTATGTTGATGCCAGATACTTCCCAGTCCAGAAGTTTCAATACGTGTTCAAAAGCAGCTGTAGTTTCGGTTAACAGTTTCAGAGATAATTACATCTGCCTGTCTCACTCTGCGCTGCAAATGAATAGGATTCATATTCTGATTCCGCAGTTTGACTGACATTGTGGCGTTTTTGTACAAACACTTCAGCACTTCGATGTAGCAATAGTCAATTTGGCACCGCTGGAGAGATTCAAGTACCGCCCATATCTCGATCGAATCGAAGGTTTTTTCGTAGTCGGTCTTCTGTACAATCTGCCGCAGCGTATGTATGTGGTCCAACGTACTAAAGCCTTTTCGGAAACCGGCTTGTTCGGGGGGCTGGAAGTCATCCAGCTTACGGAATAAATATCTGGCATAATATTTTTGCACCTGCCACCGTTTGACCGCCATCTTGCGAGGTAAAGACTAATCGAGAGGATTGGGGCCGTTTTTTAGTGTGGATTTTGTATGAAGAAATACTTCTACAGTTTATGTATTCATAGTTCGTAGTTAAATTACAGATAGATAGGTTTAATTACAGATAGGTAGGTACTTTCTACTACGATTAAGGATAATGATAATGTAAAGTCCATTTGATAGCGACTGGACATTGACCCCTACACGCAGAAGTAATAAGAGAATTTAGCTTTCTTCTTTTTATCGTTTCGACGAAAAGGCAACTACCCACTCAATTGCCTTACGCATTAATGCGCAACATCACGGGGCAAAATAGCCATAATGATAGCCGACCTCCGATAGGAGATGGCACCAAAAGAAGAAGAAAAAGATTAATGCGTTAAAAGTCCAAGTTTCCCACATACATAAACTCACGCCTGTATCCCGGAGGGATAGGCAGAGATCAGGGTTCACCACTTGCCACGATTCTGATAATCCTCGACAAGATTCGCAGTCAAATTGTATTTTCCTTTCCCCCTTCCAGTTCCACACCAATCAGCTGCTGAAGAACGACATAGTGGAAGGCACCGAGATCCGTCGCGGAGCCCCCTGCTGGTACCGTCGCCCCGACGTGGGGTTGGGTGGCATCACAGACGCGGACCTCATCCTGGCCGCTATGCAATCCACCTTGAAGAAAAACTTCCACGACAAACCCTACTACAAGAACGTTTTGGAGATGTTCAATGAGGTTTGTTTCTTGTTAAGGTGTATTAGTCACCAGACGATAATGAATTGACCATGCATTCCACAATAAAGCGGAATTGAAAAAGTTTTGAAAATCTTCTAAGAAGGTTTTTGTTGTTAAACATTCAATGAAATATTATCTAGCTAATCGTGGTAACGGATTTGCAGATTCGTTAGACCTTGGTTACCGACTAATTAGCTTATCAGGAAAAACGGTGTTTTATCTACGCAATATATTTCAATGCCAAGGCCATTCCTTGATTCCGATAAGGATATGAAAATAATGAGATCGCCTTTAGGAATTTTCAGTAACAAAAGATGTTCTGGTACACATCATGCATTTATCAGCTTTTTCAAACCTATCTTATAAGGACGTTGCGACGAACTGTTTCCAGGTGGCTTCTGAAGCTAAAGATACAAATAACGTTTCTTCTTCTAACAGATGCTATTAAAGTCATCAATCGGCCAGTACCTGGAGAAGTCAATGATGCGTGCCGACAAACCCGATCTTACCCAGTTCACGATGGACAAGTACATGACTGTCACGAAGTACAAGACTGCCTACTACACATTCCAAATGCCAGTTGGCCTGGCATTGCTGATGGCCGGCGTCGATGATCCTGAGACGCACAGGCAGGCAAAGACCATTCTGTTGGAGATGGGGCAGTTCTTCCAAATTCAGGTAAGAAGAAGGTACCGAAGGCCTTGACTGACTAAAACCAACTGACACTGTCGGAGTTCAGGTTCGTCTACGACGACGTTCGTCTATGTTCGACGATGTACAAGGGTCAACATAATGCTATCCTAAGGTAGGTCAACAGCGCAACAGGCCGGCGCGCAGGATAAGATAAAAAATAGATAGGTAATTTTGCATCTGAATTTTCAACGTCTATCACAAAAACCCTGTACGCTCTGAAGCTTTTAACGCCAGGCTTGAATACTTTCTGAAAACGAACTACCTACTTTGTTTACTTGACGTTTCTATGTTCTACAGGACGACTTCCTAGACTGCTTCGGCGACCCGGCGGTCACCGGGAAGCAAGGCTATGACATCCAAGATGGCAAATGCACGTGGCTGGCCGTCGTCGCGCTGCAGAGAGCCAACGCCTCCCAGAAACTCATCATGGAAGAGCACTACGGGAGCGCCAAACCTGAAGACGTGGCCATAATCAAGAATCTGTACGAAGAACTGCAGCTCCCACACACATACTCCGTCTACGAAGAGGCCACGTACGATCTGCTTAGAACACAAATCCAACAAGTCACGAGGGGCCTGCCCCACGATTTGTTCTTCAAAATCCTCGATAATATCTTCAGGCGAAACATGGAGTGAAGAGACTTGTTAAATATACTTAATGTGGGATTCGATTTTAGTTTTGCGGCCCTAAGGCGGCCGAGAGACTGAAAAGTATTGTTATTATTATTAAATTAGAGGTATATAAAAGTAGTGAAACGTTTTGTGTGCGGGTTTTATATGAAACAGGGATTTATGTGGATCTGTATGTGTGTCTAACGTTGATTCGTGATGATTTAGTGTGCAAAAGTATATGAATTAGTTTTAATAAGTAGGTAGGTATGTACATATTTAACAACAAAAAAAGTAATATGCATACTCAATGTCAAGCTCGTTTTATACTGCTGCGTTTTATATAAGTTAAATGTTTTAATTCGCTTCAGTCATTATTTACTATGCGATCTGAATACATTAAAGTAGGATAAATAAACTACCTATAGCATTGTTATAAAACCGAGCGATCTATAAGTTACACCACAGAAAATAAATTTTATTTATGAAGAATACTTTCTATTAGTTATAGTTTAAGGTAACCAAATAATCCTTTTAAGAGAGTATACTCGACAGCACACACAACGCACACTGAGGGACATGTATCAGTTGCGTTACGATGGTTAGGTTAGGTATTAATTTATATTGTGTTGTGTGAGTTATTTATTTTAAGCCCCGTTACACTAGGTATTAATGTGATGTCTAATGTAAAAAAATTTTTAACAACGAACCAGAAAACAGTTTCTTTTTATAAATTATCATTATGTACATATTTTATATTTTTAATTCAAATCAACCGCGTCTGTATGTAATGTGCAAAAAATAAAGGATATGTTTACTTTAAAATAAGCAACACAAAATCAGAACATTCACGAAATGCTTCGTCTTACAGCTCATAAAAAGGGGCACACAAACACAAAAAAAAAACTTACAAAAACAGAACAATCAAAAATACCGCATATACACCCGACCCAAAAGATCCCATGAAAACAGTAGAGATCTGCGGCTGCACCGCCAGGGACATCCTTTGCATCAGGTATCCCCCCGGAATGATGATCATACCACGACTCCTAAGCGTCTATCCTGTTTCCCGGATGAAAACATTCCCTCTACCCCCAAACTCCCACTTGTTTCCACAGCTAGCGGGACGAACAAATAATGAAGCATAAGCTGGCTATATTTTCTAATTCTAAGCTTAGCCACCGCTTCAGCAGCTGCACCCGCAGATGCAGATGACAAACCTAATATAACTCTTAGAACTTTACTATAACTTATGATATTTAAAATAAATTGCTGTTCTGTATAATTTTACGTATAGTATTGTCACGTTGTGTGTTTTCTCCAATGTCTTGAACGGCTCAAGTTTCGATTTACTCTGTTATCACCATAGAATTTTGTAGGCTGACATTTCTTCTTTTAGGTTTGTTTGATGAGTTGGTCGCCGGTGATTGGTCGTTTCTTGTGGGTTGCCATAGGAAATCTAGTTACCTAATTTCAGGGAACAGAAATAGTAACTTTAGGTGTTGATGAATATCATTTATTTGATTAAAAGAGGGAAAAATAATAACATAATGAACAAAGAATTAATAAAGCTAATAAAGAAAAATACAGGTAAATGTTATTCATACAATATCGAAATTTTGGAATATCGTTTTAGGAGATAATCATTTCTTTTATATGGCCACCCAAGCAGAGGATTGACAATGGTGACGCGACGACGTTCAGGGGGGAAAAGAGAGAGCTCAAAAATGTCGTGATTGTTTAGCTGGAAAGATCTAATGAGAGATGGACAGTTGTTCCTCCATGGTGAGCAGTCTTGGCTCAGTTGGCGAAGAAGCAGCCCATTCAAGATATATTTTGTAGCGGCAGGAATTCTGTAAGTAAATACTTATTTGGAAAGCTGTGAGTAGAATCTTGTACAATTCCGGCTAGGTCATCTCTCATCCTCGTGGTTATTTTTTAGGATGCACCAGATTCCTGGAAAGGGGTGAAGGAGGGATTGCCAGCGTCGAGACAATCCTAGTTGCTGAATGTCTCCGGTAAGATTTATTCAGACTTTTATAATTGCCTGCCACATGCTTATGCCATTTGCAATCTTCTAATAGAAGCAATCTTTCTTCCTTTCAGCTGGATAGGGATTTTGGAATATTTTGGGAATTTTTGTGAATTTTTGGGAATTTAGGGAATTTTGTGAATTCAGCGAATTTATAGGAATTTAGGGATTTAGGGATTTGCTTTAACTTTTAGTGCTTGCACTGCCTTCTCTTTTTGCTGTCGAGAAACAGTTGCTCTTTTGGGGTCGAGAAACTTATGCTAGGCTGTGCTACAAGCGCTTGGCTTCTCTCATGCCGGGAGGAGGATTTGGTTCGGGACGGCTGGCCAGCGTCTTCTTGTGAAGTCTCATCGGTCCTGCTCCGGCGACGGCGCATGGGGACGAGGCTGCCTACTCGGCGTTCTGGTTAGCACCGTGCATCACACCTGAGGCCAGATTGACTTCACAGGGAGGTTCTTCCTAGCAAGGTCTGTGAAACAATTTCACTTACATATTAGGGAATTAGGATTTAAAGCATAAAATTAGGATTAAATTGTTGATAATTATTGAAATTGATGGCAAATCTGATTTTCAGTAGGAACTAACCACTTATAAATGTAATTTGTGAACTTATCAGAACCACTTACTGAAGCGACCCCGCTCTGCTCTGAGCTTTTTCTGAAATTAAGTAATTGTCTGGGTTTAAACGCTAAAGTTTCACAATTACATTATTGCTACCTGTGTAGTCCCAAAATTAAAGTCTGTGCACAACATTAACAGCGTTTCATTCAACTCCCCATATTTAGGCCCTTGATGGCTCAAGGCACTGAGCCAGACAACTTCTGATTTTGTTTTGGTGGCCCCGGCCACAGTTTTCAGTTCTGTTGACGTGGCGGGTTTCCTTACTACCGGGCAGGAACACCCACCAAACGTTACAGTGGCGCCCAACGTGGGGCGTGAAATTCAATGGTGCAACGGATGTCAGATCATTCTTGGAGCGTATAGATGAACTCAAATTGGCTTTTGGTGTATCAGACAGTAGGTTGTTCAACTCTGCGGCACAATTGTTTGTCGACAAGGCTTTATTTTGGTTTCGAGGTATAAAACAGGAGGTTTCGACCTGGAATGAATTAAAAACAATATTATTGAAAGAATTTGACCCTGTAGATTATGATTACAGGTTATTAAGTGAAATTCAGGCAAGAACACAGGGAATAGACGAACCTGTTCACATATATTTTGCAGTCATGTCTTGTATGTTTGCGCGTCTCAAGGTAGCACTGTCTGAGGAAGCGAAGCTGGATATTTTGCAGCATAACATCCGGCCCAACTTTACGCAACAATTAGTTTTGGTTAATATCACCACTGTTGCGGACTTGAAGGAAAATTGTCGTAAGATTGAGGCAGCGCGACAGCGAACAGAAATGTTTTCAGAACCATCTTCTAAGTCGCCTTCAGCGAACATACTTGGGAGTGAGTTCATGTACAGAGGTAAGGCTAAGCCTGTAAACACGATTTCAGTCACTCCTGCCCATATTTAGGCCCTTGATGGCTCAAGGCACTGAGCCAGACAACTTCTGATTTTGTTTTGGTGGCCCCGGCCACAGTTTTCAGTTCTGTTGACGTGGCGGGTTTCCTTACTACCGGGCAGGAACACCCACCAAACGTTAAAAGAGGGAAAAATAATAACATAATGAACAAAGAATTAACCCTTAATAAGGCGCGAGCCAGTAGGCTAGTTAGAGAAAAAGTTGAAATTGATTTAGGGTAAGTTGATACTCTAGAATATGAAAAAATATAAAAAAGGGGGGGTTTTCATGGGGGGAGTAGCTTTTTTTTGGGTGGGAAATAATATCCCTTTGCCCGATTAGGTTTACGCATTAGGTTTTTGGGTGGGAAATAATATCCCTTTGCCTGATTAGGTTTTGTACTTTTAGCCTCAGTTTCAGTATTTCCATATACAAGCACTAGCCCGTGGTTTGGTTTACATTTCTTGTAAAATTATTAAAATTTGTGTAAACTAGAAGATTAAAACAATTTAGAATAATAAAAATGTTTTATTACGCTTATAAAACTAGGAAAAAATGAAGGTAAATAAAAAAGCGTGCGACAGAGATAAAATGTGAAACATTAGAACGAATAAATAGAAGAAATAAACAGGTGAGATGAATAATAAATGCAAGTGCTTGCCACCAACAAAAAAATTGTGTCTGACAACTATTGGCAAAAACATAACACCAAATAAATGCAAACGAAGTCGGGTGCAGTAGCTAGTTAGCAATAAAAAAATCATGAACTTATCGGGCAAGGGGAAATAATTTCCCACCTATAAATTTGCAATTTTTGAGTTTATGGTTTATTACATTGCCTTTGAAAACACACATAAAACACCATCAGAATAGACCTTTTACCAGAGCAATCAAATTGTTCTTACAGGATTTTTTGTAGAACAAAAACTCGTTTTTTCTTCGGACTGTCAGAAAAATCACCGCTTTGTTTACTCAAAATTCTCCCACCGACTCTTTGACATAAAAAAAATAAGTCAAAGGTTGCCAATAAGCAAAAAGTTTTGCCAAGAAAAGAAAAAAAAGTCCTAATAATCTGTAGTAAGTGGTTCATTCGTTCACTGCAAATGATTTGTAGACAATATTTTACTTTAAAAAAAAAACGTCGTGGTGGGAAATAATTTCCCCTTGCCTTATTAAGGGTTAATAAAGCTAATAAAGAAAAATACAGGTAAATGTTATTCATACAATATCGAAATTTTGGAATATCGTTTTAGGAGATAATCATTTCTTTTATATGGCCACCCAAGCAGAGGATTGACAATGGTGACGCGACGACGTTCTGGGGGGATAAGAGAGAGCTCAAAAATGTCGTGATTGTTTAGCTGGAAAGATCTAATGAGAGATGGACAGTTGTTCCTCCATGGTGAGCAGTCTTGGCTCAGTTGGCGAAGAAGCAGCCCATTCAAGATATATTTTGTAGCGGCAGGAATTCTGTAAGTAAATACTTATTTGGAAAGCTGTGAGTAGAATCTTGTACAATTCCGGCTAGGTCATCTCTCATCCTCGTGGTTATTTTTTAGGATGCACCAGATTCCTGGAAAGGGGTGAAGGAGGGATTGCCAGCGTCGAGACAATCCTAGTTGCTGAATGTCTCCGGTAAGATTTATTCAGACTTTTATAATTGCCTGCCACATGCTTATGCCATTTGCAATCTTCTAATAGAAGCAATCTTTCTTCCTTTCAGCTGGATAGGGATTTTGGAATATTTTGGGAATTTTTGTGAATTTTTGGGAATTTAGGGAATTTTGTGAATTCAGCGAATTTATAGGAATTTAGGGATTTAGGGATTTGCTTTAACTTTTAGTGCTTGCACTGCCTTCTCTTTTTGCTGTCGAGAAACAGTTGCTCTTTTGGGGTCGAGAAACTTATGCTAGGCTGTGCTACAAGCGCTTGGCTTCTCTCATGCCGGGAGGAGGATTTGGTTCGGGACGGCTGGCCAGCGTCTTCTTGTGAAGTCTCATCGGTCCTGCTCCGGCGACGGCGCATGGGGACGAGGCTGCCTACTCGGCGTTCTGGTTAGCACCGTGCATCACACCTGAGGCCAGATTGACTTCACAGGGAGGTTCTTCCTAGCAAGGTCTGTGAAACAATTTCACTTACATATTAGGGAATTAGGATTTAAAGCATAAAATTAGGATTAAATTGTTGATAATTATTGAAATTGATGGCAAATCTGATTTTCAGTAGGAACTAACCACTTATAAATGTAATTTGTGAACTTATCAGAACCACTTACTGAAGCGACCCCGCTCTGCTCTGAGCTTTTTCTGAAATTAAGTAATTGTCTGGGTTTAAACGCTAAAGTTTCACAATTACATTATTGCTACCTGTGTAGTCCCAAAATTAAAGTCTGTGCACAACATTAACAGCGTTTCATTCAACTCCCCATATTTAGGCCCTTGATGGCTCAAGGCACTGAGCCAGACAACTTCTGATTTTGTTTTGGTGGCCCCGGCCACAGTTTTCAGTTCTGTTGACGTGGCGGGTTTCCTTACTACCGGGCAGGAACACCCACCAAACGTTACAGTATCTAACTACAAACAGATCATCATTAAAATGCTTAGCTATTTTCAACTTTCAAAAAAACTTCTACATATTAACATAAAAGTGAATATTGGGAACGGAACCTGCATTCTTCGTATCAGAATCTTATTATTGACCATTGAGAGAGAGAGAGATAGTAGATTATGTACTAAGGGAATAAAACCATGTATTATGTCATGGGCGGCATATTGAACCCTGAGCGGAGCGAAGGACTCCGAGTTAACTCGCGAGCGCAGCGAGGGAGTTAAATTTTAACTCCTGAGCGAAGCGAGGGAGTTATGTAGAGTCCTGAGTGAAGCGAGGGGTTCATACCGCCCGAGACTAAGACATGTTTTATTCCAGAGGTGAATACTCTACTTTTCACACCATCTGGGAGACAATAAAAAGACAGGGCTGCATAAGTTGAAAATATGTATTAAAACCTGAAATTAAATATAAAGTCCACACTCTTTTACGGCTTAGCAACTTAAATTGAATATAACTTTTAAATTCGTATTTGCAATTCGCGCCTTTTTTTCTTTTTTTTTGTTGGTGTTTCGCGCGGTCACAGGACACAGTATTTCAGAAAAAAAAGAAAAAAAAGAGGTGAGTTTCGAACAACAATTCGAATTTCGAATTGCAATGCGAGGCTTCTCCATAGTTTTCATGCGAATTTTGACATTCTAAATTCAAATCACTTTATTCCCTAGGGAAATTCTTCATTATTATTGCCCTCGAGAGACAAGGCCATGCTTTACGATGATATTTGACGGTACGTAATAAGGCATTGTCGAGCAGGAGGTGTGAAAAACAATTTATTTAACGGCACAATACTACAAACATAAACAAAACGATAACAAAAAACATAAAAAAGACAAATTTAACAAAAACATAAAATTAAAATTGGATAGATTACCACAAGAAAATTTTAAAATCGTATAAAAGTTAAAAGTAAAAAAAGGAAAATTCTAAAATGGTTCCCGACTCAGCATATGTTGTAGCTGAGCTATCAAGACATGCATGAGATTTTATAAGTAACTAGCTGACTCGGCAAATTTTATTTGCCCTATTAAAGCCAACGACCATTCTCAAGACCTACCAAATATACACAAATACATTCATAAAAATTGGTGAACCCATTTCGGAGGAGTTCTATAACAAAGACTGACACGCAGTGTTGCCGTTCGGAAGAAAATAAAACCACCAAACGCTTGTCAAAAAAGCGCTATTTTTTGGTAAAAGCGGGGCTGAAAAAAGCGCTAAATTCCACTAGCTTTTAGCATGGGTAAAATGGTGGTTAAATTTTGCCTATAATGAAAAAATAACTATATTTCAGGCCATAAGCTTTCTTCTTCAGAGGAACTTCCATTTAAGATTTTCACGAACTACTAACTAAAATTGCATCACAGACATCATGGCAGTCCTCTTCAAAGTCCAAAGAGGGCGATACGCTGGGGAAACGGCATCAGCACTTCAACAAACAAGTCAATAATGCATTGGCGAAGAAGGTGCCTTTTGAAGAAATTAAAACCCAAGAAGAAAAGTCTGATATCGATAGATTGTTTAAAATTGACCTCGCTGGTAAGAACAGAATCGTCGACTATATCCTCGAGACTTTCAAATCCGATGACATGCTTTATGTCTCCCGGGCTATCAAGCAAAGTACCTGGTTGATCACCGATCAACAGTACGCTCACATTGTGAACGCACAGTACTTATATGATGTCCTCTTCCCTGAAATCACTGCAAAGGCGTCTTGCAAGTTTATGTTGCACGTCAGACTAAACCTGAAAGACGAAGAGAGAATTGAACAGTTTTACAAGTTCTATGAAAGCAAAGATCTTTCTACAACTGCCCTCAAGTGGCTACCCAACTGCTCTCTGGAATTCATTAAAGAGGTCGTTGGAAAGAGGATTTACGATATTGACAAAGATCTATTCAAGCGCTTGTGCGAACGCTCAATAAATGTCCTTGACTTATTTGTCGAAAAAAGCAAGCGTAATAGGAAAAATACGGATTATACTCAATCCGTGATGTTCCTTATGAAAACGGACGTTGAAAAGAATATTGATATCGTTGAAAAAATTACACGTGACGTGTGTTATTTCAAGTTTGGGCCCGCCCAAGTATACGGAATTAATTCAGAAAAAATGCCCGGAGAGAATCATGGAGAAGTTTGATTGATCATTAGATTTGAGCTGCAAAATCTAACGATGATGATCAATCCCTACAGGATGCAGTGGCGTACATGGAACCTGAAACCTCTTCATTTAGAAGTATTTACGTCAAAAGGCGTTGCGCAGCTCGAAGACCACCAAAACCTTCTAACAAAAACATATACCAGTGGTATAAACATGCTCCTTTCAGTATAGCTTTCACAGAGCTGAAGAAACTTGTACGCGCGGAATCCTCGCCTGATGAGAGGACTGGCATGATGTCTGTGATGCTCATCGCGGCTGGTTCTAACGTGAAGAATGTAAAGGCTGTGCTACAGTATTATCACAATTGGCACATCAATGAGCCATTTCAATTCAAAGTGCAGTTTGTGGATCACCTCTTGGCCGCAACAAAAGCGCACAGATTTGAAGAGAAGTCTTGGAAATTGCTAGACGAACTTTTCCATAATATGGAAGTTTACATCGAGACTGACAACAGAGTGACTAAATGTATCAACAACATCATCCTGTACAAAGTTTTGCACGACGAAAGCATCCCTGATGCTGTTGAGAAAAAGTTTGTCGTGAATAGTTTCAAAGAATCTATAAAAAAGTTGAACCAACATGAAAAAGATGTAGTTGTTCAAATATCTGAACATCTACATCGAGCAAAAAATTGAGCAGCTGGTGATCACTAATCAGGACGAGTTTGACATAGCAATTTCATTGGTTTATGACCTATTCAATTTCTTACTTGACTGGAACAAAGAGCTCATAGATAATCCAGTGCTGCTGCAGAAAGTAAAGGAAATTATTTCAATGAAAAAAGAAAAGTTTTGGACAGGTGATATTGCCAGCTTATTTGACAAGAAAAAGTCTTGGAGGAAACATCTGTTCGAGGAGTCGCTCCTTTTGTCGCCGTCAGAAGAAGGGTGCCTGAACGCTCTCAAACACGATCCAAATCTGCTCAAACGTTACGCCTCTGAAATTGACGTGCTGCGCTATGACGACAATGTCTCCCTGAAGAAACGAAAGCTCGAACGAAGCTCAGGATCTACTGGCCGCGTAGACCACAACACATTAGTTGTGTTCTTAACCACTTCTCATACTTCTCAGCATTCATTTCCTTGTGGTAATCGCCATCGGGATCCGCGGACTGATCTAGTAAGAGCTCCAGGTACAAAGGCTTTTTCATTATCTGCGTGAACAATAATAAATCTTTGACCCTTTGATATAGGTTGCTTTAGATTTTTATTGGCTGCGTCCGTCCAGCTTTTGGCTTTAGTGTGCGTTGACGTCATGTTTTCGATCAAAATGCTCCTGTTATTGTCGGTTTTTCTAAATCTGAATTCCATGTCTCGGATTATATTTCGCAGAGATGAAATTGAGCCTTTGAATCCGATTTCCTCTTTTAGTTTTTTGTGTAGTGATCGCAACGTAGGAAGCTCTTTAAATCTTTCATGAAAGTTATAAAGGTATCAATCGTCGTATCACGCAATAATCAAAATCATCCATTTTAAACGATATTTTTTACCGGGCACTTCTTTGGATTATTGATCTTTAGGTGACTGAACTGAGAGCTTGTCGTTTTGCTTCAAAATTTTTAACACGCTGCTTTCCGAAACTCCGGTTGCTTCACAAACCCTGTCCAAATATTTTTTATGATAATTACTTTCTTCTTTTTTAAATAAATTAGCTTCTTTTCTAAAATAGTTAGATATATACATTATTTACAATTTCACGAGATTGAGCAACAATTTTTATACCACGCTTTAAATTTGTTGAAGCCATATAATACATAAAATAACTATCGTAAGTTATATAATTTTTTTTGTTGCACTAACCCGTGCTGAGGACACTAAAGGAGGAAATAGGTTTTTAATATTTTTTTAATGGCCACTCGAATCGGTCCGTAAGTTAATTTTGATAAAATTTTATAGAATTGAATATTTTCACGAATGAAAGTCAAACTGTTTTTATTGACACTAAGAAGTCATACTGTCAAAATCTCAGAACACAAAATAGTAATATTATTTTTCTTATTTTAATATAAAGGTTGTGTTACTTTTGAGCTACAAAGGAGGTTTTGTTGCTCATACCGTTCTTGTATTGAATAGTAATATCTACTTAAAATTCAATGATGCTACTTACTTTTTTATTCCACTAAGAGCCAATTTTTCAATAGTCAGATAAAACTTAACTAGAGAATAAATTGCAATCTATCATTGTCTAAATCATACGACAAGACAGTGAAAACAACAGTCTTATTCTCCAGTTATGTTTTATCCGCGTATTGAAAAATCCGGTCTAAAACACATATCCGGCTACCACCCCCAACAACAAAAACGATTGGCCCTGGTAACACACAACATTCGCACATTGAGGACAGACGAAAAGCTAATTGAGCTGGAAGAGGAAATGAGTAAGTTACACTAGGGTTATCTGAAGTCCGTCGAGAGGGCGAGGACACGATAACCCTAAAATCCGGTAACCTGCTCTACTACCGGGAGGGCGAGCAACAGTCCCAGGGTGGTGTCGGGTTTCTCGTCCACAAGTCCCTCGTAAATAACATTTTGGCCATCAACAGTGTGTCGAGCAGGGTGGTGTACCTAATACTCAGAATATCTAAGGGATATTCGCTGAAGGTCATTCAGGTATACACACCGACCTCGGGATCCTGCCTTTTCGCAGAAAATTGTTACGCTGATTATCACTTGCCAACCAACATTTCACCTATTTTTCACTTTGACAACAAACGATTTATAAATTTTTGTATGGCAACGTTTCATTTGGTAGGATTGTTGTTAAGCTGATTATTATAATGAAACAAAACGTTTTGGGTATTTATTATTTTTCAAATCTTTTACTAGGCCAAACAACTATTAGATGAATAACGTTTCGTCTGTGAAACAGTTCCCTTTTCGTAAATAGATATATATAAAAAAAAACTTGAATACAGTTTTTTTTTTTTTTTTGCAAACCTATAGGTTAGGTTAGGTTAGAACTGTAACCAACACACGCACGAGCCGAGCGAGCGAAGCGAGCGTGCCGCGGCAGCGGCCGGCGAGTGCTAGGAAAATTCTATCCATTTTACTAGGTTTTCCTAACCTTTAGGTTAATCTATAGGTTTGCTTAACGAAACTTAATGCAACATTTAGTATACAATAAACAACTGAATGAATATTACGCTAAGTAAAACATACGCTACCTACTTAAAAGTTGGCATTTTGAAAAAATGTCATTATAAAAAGCAAACCAAACAAACAGTTGGCAACTGCGAGGTTGGGAAATAAAAAAAAATAATAAGAAAAGTTGGCAAATGATTATTCCGCAAAATAATATTCTTCGAAACGTTAGTTGCCAAATGAAAATCGGCCAAAAATGTTTCTGCAAAAAGGCAGAGAACCACCGACCTCGTCACACTCCGATGAGGAGGTAGAGGCGATGCATGTATGAGGACATTAGTAGAGCCATACATACCTCGGAGACCTATTTTAATGTGGTTATGGGGGACTTCAATGCGAAGCTGGGCACAAGAAGCGAAGGTGAGATGAGAGTGGGGCAATTTGGTCATGGGCAACGGAACCCGAGAGGACAAAGGTTGGCAGACTTCCTGGAGAAATAGGGACTATTTATGGTGAACTCTTTCTTTCAGAAGCCACCTCACAGGAATTGGACCTGGTTGAGTCCCGATGGTTCCACGAGAAACGAGATAGACTTCATCCTGACCTACATTTAAACATGAATATTTCCATGATGGTATTTCAATTTCAATGTATTTAAAATAAAAAAAAATTTAAAAATTAAAAATAATAATAATTTATAACATAATCTTTACAGAAACTTATCACCGGAGTGGTCGTCTGGTCGTTGCCAGTTATCTATGTAATCTGTGGACTATGCCGTAACATAATGGACTAGTGACTGGTGTAGTGACCAGGGATGCCAGATGAGGCGATTTATCGCCATTTAGGCTATCTCCGAGGGTGAATTGGCGACCAAAAATGGCAATTAGCGACCGGACAACAATTGGGCTATCTCAATTTTATTTTCGGCGACTTTTGGGATACTTGGGAAATCAAAACAAATTCTATGTATTTATTGGGTAATTGTATCTTTGTTTATTGATCTTTGCGTTTTTTTTTATTTGTCCTAGCGGTATAAGGGTACAATGAATATTTATTGCTAAGATGGACCAGTAATTATACTTAAAAAAGTGTTTTTACATTCTTAAGATTAATTGAGAGAATTTTAGAAAACAACTGCGTACAAAACTATCTATGAGCGCCACAATTTAAAAAATTCATTTTATTGAGGCGACTGGGCTGAAAATTTAGGCGATTTAGGCTATTTAGGCTAGCTGCTTTAGTGGTGAAATATCGCTTTTAGTGGCTAGTGGATTTTTCTAGTGGTTTAATTTTAGAAAAAAATTAAAACTAGTATTTAAAATTGAAACAATTGAGCTAACAGTCTGCACTGTTATAAATAATCTATAGGTAGCTCAACTGATCCATATCAACACCAGTTTATTATTGAATCATTTGATGTTCATGTTGATTTAGTAATTATTAATATTTTATTACGTAATAATAAACGTTATCTACTGAAATACACACCTACTGTTTTCGTTCGTAAAAACTATAATTTGTTTAGTGAAAATTTTAGCGTTTTTTGTTAGTGGTTTTCTGGTGGTTTTAGAGGTTGCATCTGGTGGCAGTGATGCCAACTTAACTACTTTATAGCTAGATCTAGCTATTTTAGGTGTCAGACAGCTACAATTTAATAAAACTTTTAGCTAAATTTTTTAGCTACTTTTCTAGCAACATTTCATTTTATCATGAGACGTGCGAATTCCATCCTCTGCATTAATGACTACCTTAAAAAAAGTGGCAAATGCTGCTATAACAGTGTTTTGCCCGAAGATACCTATACTTCATAAAATGGGTACAGCCGAAAAATATTCCAAATCAAAACCTTTTAATAAAGATTATAAAAAAAAAGAAAGATTCTGCCATCATCACAGCCATCAACGTCTTCTTTATAATAATTTTTAACTATTTTTTTAACCACATTTTCAACGCTCATGTTCAATTTAATGAAAATAAACGTAATTATCAGAATTTGTGATTTTATTCTGACCTACCAACCTACTGTAACATTTAGCTACTTCTAGCAACTTTTTGGGGTAAACAAAACTGGCAATCTATCAACATTTTGTAAGATGTCTAGCTACTAGGTAAAGCAAGCAGTTGGCAACACTGTCTGGTGAAGAGCTAGTTTAACTGTTGGCAACACTGGTAGTGACAGACAGCAGACAGTATAATAAGTTACTCTATGGACAGCAGTGCAGCAGTGTCACTCACTGTGTCACTGTCACACACTGTAGCTTCATGCGTATTTTTTTGAAATTATCTCTTTAATTCTCTTAGCCGGAAAAGCAACAGATATAAAATATCAACCCAACTTTACCCACCAACTATTGAAAAGCCTTTAGTTTACAGTTTAGGTACAATTTTTATATTTGCCAAAATCAGTGACGTAGCTTTTTGTTTATTTTAAAACTTTCTTCGCCAACAATTCGGTCAGTGAAAGTTTATTGAATTCGAATATGAATTTTAACAATTTGTTCTACCAATTGATCAATAAAGGTTCACGCGTCTACTTGAAACATGATCGATATGCGAGGTAAGCTAATTTATTATATTACGTTTGTTTCTTTAATTAAACGATCGCTATTATTATTAACAAAGCAAATATGTCGTAAACCATTATTGTGATAATGTAGGCTGCACCAATCGGCTGGCCTAAAAATAAATACAGTAAGTGGCATTTTTTTTTTCACAACGCTTATTCCACTATTTTCGAAAAAAAACTTTCGTAAGCACTACACATTTCCATTTACTGGAACCAACTAGCGAACAATATTGGAAATATCTCGGTTTTGAAAAATATGTCCCTTACTGTTTGTATTCTTTTTGTCGCAGTAACGAGTGCTGAGGATAATTTTAAAAACCTATTTAGAGGCTGAAAATTCCACCCATGCCGGGACTTGAACCCGCGACCTCTGGCACAGTTAGCCAGAGGTTGCAGGTTCAAGTCCCGGCATGGGTGGAATTTTTAGCCTCTAAATAGGTTTTTGAAAATGTCCCTTACTGTGTTTATTTTTGGGATAGCCGCATTATCCCTATGCATATCACCCTCACCAGGAAACATAGATAACCATCTATTGCGTGAAAGCCAACTTCGTTGTTAAATATTTTTAGATAAGCCACTCATAATGCACACAGCATTTACCATAACAATAGTAATTGTTGGCATTGTCATTTCAAATACACATATTTTAAAGACTCTTTCAAAGGCATTCAGATGCCACAGGAAACCTTTCACAATGAACTTAATAATACAGTTACTGAGTTAAATAAATAAACTTGGTGTCTCTCTTCTGCTTGTCTTTTCTTACTGATTCCACCCTCATAATTTCCAGGACCCTGCAGCAGTTCAAAGCCACAATGGCAACAATTGTTTCCGTCTCACCATTACAAAAAGAAAAGGATAGTTTTCAAGACATTCTGCCAGGCCTCCTTAACACAGTTGCAGCTAGTGACAAATTCTCCCAAGTACCTGAAGTTGGGAAATGGGTGAAAAAAGTAAGTAACATAATTATTGTTTATGAAAAAAAGACAAGTTTATCTATTATTTCGTTTGGCAACACCAAGAAAATCTTGTAAGTGTTATCCATACAACAGAATATAATGCAAGTACTTTAAATATATGTACATACAAGTGAACTCACCTCTGTCTTTGAGAGGGATAATCAGAAAACAGGATTTGCAGAAAACAGGAGGATGAAAGAGTTTTGTCAGGAATGGAGCAAGTGCCATTCCTGACAAAACTCTTTCATTTCAATCAATAGAAATCAGAAATCAATAAGTGTTTATCTATTTGTCTTATATATTGTATGTATTGGATTGACTAGGTCTCTGCTTGGCCACAAAAGAAAGCACAGCACATTCGAGTTTAATAATAATTAATGACCCATATGGCCATTAAAAGATACTAAAAGTGGAAGTCAAGAAATGGGTATATTATAGCTTTCCACAACACAATCACTTACTTGGACCCGTCCAACACAATCACTTACCTGTATAGTCCAGTCAAAATAGACGAAAAAAGCGCTGAGTTTGCATTAATTCCCGACAAGGTGGTTTTTGTATAGGTCGTAAATAAGTAATTACAAATAATATGTCAAACGTCCCCGTCAATCCCGCTTGTGCGTTGTTGTTTGTCCGAGGTCAAAGGTCACAATTTTTTTGTTTTTTTTTTTGTGTATCTGAAACAGCCAGAGTACCGGAAAAATTAAGTATCTCTTCTCTCTCTCATCTTCTCTCGTGTATCCCATAGTGTAGGATATCGTTGGGTTGGTCGTTTAAAAAATATTGTAGGTGCAGCCAAACCATTTTTTGATTCAGGAATCCGTTTGTGCAATATTAAGCTGCAAAGCGCACATTTTTGTAAGAGTAGAAATTACGATAAATCGAGAACGGTGCTTCATAGGGAAAAAAGTTTTGATACCCTTTTTGTAGAAAACTTTACGATGTACAAACTCCTTTCATCTGTTTTTTCCGGTAGTTCCATAGATATCTGAAGAGTAAAGAGATTGGACATACCGTTCCAAGGCTTGAGACATAAGTTTGCACAGGGTGCATACACTAACCTCATTTGAGACATCTGAGCGAGCGCGTCGGACGTGTCAGAAACAATTTCGTTTTGTTAGAAATGCCGGCCTGTGCGATCGTTTTTTGCAAAAGACGCAGTGAAAAAAACAACATCCAGACCGACGGAACTTCATTTCACAGGTAAATGCTTAAAACACCACTTATTTCTAATAAAATAACATTTTTATCGTAATAATCCAACAACGGATAGATAGCGTAAGCATGGACATACTTCTTTGTTCCTTTCTCATTCTAAACGCATGAGGGTGAGAAAGACAGAAATAAATTTGATAGCTGTCACTATCAAATTTATGGCACGGACATATTTTTTTGTTCCTTTTTCATTTAAAACTCATTAGCGTGAGAAAGACAGAAGCAATAAATTTGTGACGGAACTAGTGATGAGATATTTAGGAAGTTGATATCGATATTATCGATAATATGTACTTCCGCCGTATCCAGATTTTAACCAATATTTATTTGTGTATGATGTATTTTTTTATTTAAGCTGTTCCCATAATCATTACTGTTTAGATTTCCAAGCGATCCAGAAGTTAAGAAAAAATGGATGACAGCAACGGGTCGAGGACCTTGTTGGTGGCCAGTGAAAAAAAGCACGATATGCTCTGTCCATTTCAAGGAAAACGATTTTCGAGTTTTGCCAAAAAGTCGTCGACTTTTTGATTGGGCAGTACCATCACTGAAATTGCCTCATTTCCCGGTAACGGTAAGTAATTTATTTAGTATTTAATTATTCTGCCGAGTTACGTTCATAGGGTTTGTAGCAGACATTTTATTTCACTTTGAATTAATTAAACACACACGAATATTTATTTTCAGGCGTCTCCAAGACAGGATTTGGTGTCCAACGATATTGACATGGAAGTCTGTGAAAGGCCTGCAGATGAAGTGCAACTGGTCTCGGTTGCAGTAGCCGATTTTCAGGCTATCAGCTGTAACAAGATTGAACCGATGACGGCAAAGGCTGTTATTTGTGATTCGGTGAGAGTGGAGACGTGTAATATACGCCAAGTCATGGAACCTTTGCATGCAACAACGGTGAGATTATATCGAATAATAGGGGTAATGTATGAGAACAGATAAATGAATAAGAAATTAAGGAAATGTTCGTTCCGCTGGGACTTGGACCTGTCCGTCCTTCAGCTACCCGAGCTGAAAACGTGGTAAGGTAGAATCTTACCCAAACAAAATATTTCTTGCTAACCCCCAGTTTGATAAAAATTATGTTTAACTTGCAAATAAGCTTATATATTGTTTTATAAACAAAATAATAACTATGTATTTCTTTTTCAGTCTGCCAGTACCAAACCTTTATATTCACTGTCATCACAAATTGTTTCCACAACCACAAAAGTAAGGAATAAAATATTATAAAAGTTATCACTTTCTCGAATGAACAATATTATATTAAATTTTTTCGATTATTAATTTTAGGACAGGGGCAAAGAAGAATTTGTCAGACTTCCTGAATCGCCGCGTAAACGCAGAATGCGTCTTCAAATAGATAGTTACAAGGCCCAGATCCAGCAAAAAGACAGAAAAATTAGGACGCTTCAAAAGAAGAACAGTCGGTATCGAAAAAGAATAGGTGACCTACAAGACGTTCTGAAAGAGTTGAAAGACAAAAAATTAGTTAATTCTGATCATATCACACATTTAGAAAGCTTGGGAGTAACGGATCTTATCGAACGTCATGATAAAAAAATATTAACTAACCAAAACTCAAATGAAAAATACTCACCAGAGCTGAGAACATTTGCCTGCACGCTTCATTTTTATTCTCCTAAAGCGTACCAATACGTCCGGCAAAAGTTTCAGTCTTGTCTTCCCCACGTTCGCACAATAAGGAGGTGGTATGAGGCAATAGATGCGGAACCAGGTTTCACGAAAGAGTCCTTCGAAGCTCTGAAGTTAAAAGTTGATAGTACAGATTACAAACTCTTATGTAATCTTGTCGTCGATGAAATGGCGATTCGTCAGCGTGTAGAATGGGATGGAAAACAGATGCATGGTTACGTAGACATTTGCAATTCCGGTAGGAAAGGAGATTGCTTGCCTGAGGCGAAAGAAGCTCTAGTTTTTCTAGTAACAGCGATAAATGGCCCGTTCAAGTTACCCGTCGGATATTTCTTAGTAGATGGCGTTACTGGTGAACAACGTGCAAATCTTGTAACACAATGCTTGGAACTCTTGCATGAAACGGGGGTCGAAATAACATCTTTAACTTTTGACGGCTGCCCTGCCAATTTATCAATGGCTAAAGAACTTGGGTGTTCCTTTGATCTTGAACGCTTCAAAACAAATTTTGAACATCCGACTACGCACAAACCAATATATATTTTCCCTGATCCATGCCACATGCTCAAATTATTGCGAAATGCATTTGAGGCCAATGGTAGTTTCGTTGATGAAGAGCAAAATTATGTTAAATGGGACTACTTAAAACAACTAAATGGTTTGCAAGAACAAGAAAAAATGCACTTGGCAAACAAGCTGCGGCGCAACCACATATTTTTCAAAAACCAAAAAATGAAAGTGAGGCTGGCGTCTCAATTATTTAGCAACAGTGTTGCCGATGCACTTACATTCTGTGCCCAGTTAAACTTGCCTGGTTATGAGAACATAAACGGAACCGTTAACTTTTTGAAGATGGTTAATAATTTATTCGACGTTCTGAACTCCAGACACATGGCCCAATTGCACTACAAAAAACCGTTGTGTGCATACAATAAAGCACAAATTTTTGCTTTTTTAACCAAAGCCAAAAACTATTTAATAAACTTAACGCTAGTTGATGGAACTAAAGTCGTCCAGTCATCCAGAAAAACTGGTTTTGTTGGTTTTTTAACCTGCATAGAAAGTTTGAAGAATCTATATGTGCAACTTGTTGAAAAGGAGCAAAAACTAGTGTATTTGGCTGCTTATAAAATAAGTCAAGATCACCTTGAGCTTTTATTTGGTCAAATCCGAAGTCACGGGGGGTGCAACACTAATCCTACAGCACGCCAATTTCAAGCTATTTATAAAAAGCTGATGGTGAAGTCAGAGCTAAGAGATGTCGAAAATGGTAACTGTAAAGCACTGGAAAAGGTATCTCTTCTGACTTCTGTAAAGCGAATAAACTCCACAATCGATGCCCGATTGCGCGAAGAAATTGAAGAAGTTGATGATTGGAATGCGCTATATGAGGCAGCTGTATTCGATGAGGAAGTGGAGCTAATGGTTCAGGGTTTGACTGAATTTAGTACACAAACGATCAGCTACATAGCTGGATTTGTTTCACATGCACTCATGAAGACCCTCCGATGCGAAATATGCGTAAGTGCTCTGATTGCTGACAGCACCGAAGATTCGCATAACAAATTCATAAAATTAAAAGATAAGGGTGGCTTAATTTATCCATCAACGGATGTAGTTACAATATGCAAGCACATGGAAGCAATAATAAAGTCCACAGTTCTTGCCCAAAATAAAATCACTATATCAACAAAAAACATCAAAGAAACGTTAACGTGCAAGGCCTTTCCGCGTTTTGTAGGTATGAACTTGTTTCATGAATATGACTTTCACCAATATGAACAGGCACCGCTAGATAATCACCTAGTGGTTTTAATCAAAGCGGTAATGGAAAAATATATAAATATCCGGCTCCATTACCTAACAAAAAATGCCGTACCTGTATTATCCAGACGACAAGTCCTCAGTAAATATTTACATTTTGCTGGACAGTGACATTTTTTTTTTACTTTTTCTTTATGATTAATAAAAATACCAGAAATAGACGTGTTATTTATTTTCAACCTTTTGCCACATATTTTCCAGTTGTAACACAGGTGCCACGCACTAATTTTATTTTTGCACAAACAATTAAATTTCTCGTGACTTCAGACACACACAAATTGGCTACTAGATGCACCTAATTATCGATAACTTATCGACTAAAATCTGGCCCAGCTAGAGTGTGGTTGTGTGGGTGGGTACCATGAAGTGCGCCTTGTGTGTACACACTTACATTACAAAACAAATGTCCAATAACAACAAAGGAAATGGCCTTGGCTTGTGTGCGTACATCTCGTAATCATATAGTGGTGCGTTGTGTGAGTAACTCGGGCTTGCGACACCCGGTTCTCATACAAATTCGGCGATAGGTCCGGTCTCCTTTACTTCAGATGTCTATGGGTAGTTCTTACCGTTTCAGAAATATAAGCAAAAAACTAAAAGTAAACCTTTGAACCCGGATAAAAAATAACGCACAACCGGGATCAATGGGGACTTTTTTCATAGCATTTGCAATGACGTATTTAAGACCTATACCAAAATCTAGCTTGTCAGGAATTAATGCAGTCAATATCTATTTTGAGTGGACTACTAGGATACCCTGTGCTATGGTAACCAGGACATCATAAAAATGGAAAAACACCCAGACTGAGTCAATATTGAGTAAAAAGCAGGCCCATAGACCTTATCATTCACCGAAGGCCTGTTTTTTTGAAAAACATCTTACATTTTTCAGGTACTAGACTACAATTTGATCGGTGGCAAACTAAATAGAGGCTTATCAACAGTTTTCGCATACAAAATGTTGGAGAAGCCTGAAAACGTCACAGAAGATTCCCTTCAGAACGCGCGCATCATGGGATGGTGCGTCGAAATGGTAAAACTGACTATAAAACCCTGTTAATGGGTGTTATTTTTCACAAGCTCATGTCAGCCAACCCATAACTTTTTGCTCCATAGTTGCAAGCTTATCTGCTTGTGTTGGACGACATCATGGATGGATCTTCAACGCGCCGCGGAGTACCTTGCTGGTACCGATTGCCTGATGTAGGCGTCGGCGCTATCAACGACTCCATTTTGATCCATTGCTCCATAAACAAGATCTTAAAGATATACTTCTATGATAAGCCCTATTACAAGGACGTGTTTGATCTATTCAATGAGGTGAGTAAACACATTTTTTTATTTTGAAAACAGTTCAGTTTCTTACGACAATAGGCATTGTCCTTAAAAAAGAAATTAAGTGTTTTTTTTTTTTTGAGAAATTAGGTAATATTGAGAGCCTGGGTTTGGGCTGCTTTAAAAAATTTTTTATCCGAAAAAAAGAACCAGAGTTTACGAAACCGGAAGTACGCCATGCATGGAAGTACGTCATGTATGGTACCCGGCTTTATTTTTTTTGTGTACCTTCGTGTTTACTTTGTGTTTCTTTCATCAACTAAGATCTCACGAACTGTCAGTTTCTAGTGATACCATGGCTCGATACAAGAACTCTTGAAATAAACAAAACTAAAAAGAATCCTAATTTGTGCAACCGTAAAATATATGTTTTTTAATCAATATATTATATTGATTAAAAAACATTAAAGTTCCTTTAATTAACGAGTAAAACGAACGTTAGAAGGTCGAATTAGTCACATACTTATTCCCAAAAATACAAGAAATCAGTGAATATTATTATTAGTTCATACTTCTAGCATTATATTCACTGACCTTATATAACTTTAAAATAAAGTATAATTTGTAAGTACTGTCAATATATAGGACAATGGCCATTCAATGTACATCGCATAGTGTACATCAAATTATCATAATAAGCTATGCATTGCATCCATTAGTGCAATTAGTCTGCCTACTATTAATATATGGGTAGTCAACTATGCAATGTACATCGAATTGTAAACTATGAATTATAGTTTTATGAAGTAGGGCCCACCTGGTGGTCAGAACTAACTGCCAAATTGTGCAGTAGAAAGAACTTTAATAAATATAAACTTCGTACATCTATTTTTTACCGACTTCAAAAAAAGAGGTTCTCAATTCGTCGGGCTTTTTTTTCTATGTTCCCCGATTACCCGAAGACGCGTGGACCGACCGACAGTCACCAAGTCAGGATCTAATGATGGGATCCTGGAGAAATCGAGGGAACTCTTCAAATTATTTAAGGTTATAAAAAATATCAAAACGTCCGCAAGAGGCATTGACCTAGGGTTATCTGAAGTCCGTCGAGAGGGCGAGGACACGATAACCCTGAAATCCGGTAACCTGCTCTACTACCAGGAAGGCGAGCAACAGTCCCAGGGTGGTGTCGGGTTTCTCGTCCACAAGTCCCTCGTAAATAACATTTTGGCCATCAACAGTGTGTCGGGCAGGGTGGTGTACCTAATACTCAGAATATCTAAGAGATATTCGCTGAAGGTCATTCAGGTATACGCACCGACCTCGTCACACTTCGATGAGGAGGTAGAGGCGATGTATGAGGACATTAGTAGGGCCATACATACCTCGGAGACCTACTTTAATGTGGTTATGGGGGACTTCAATGCGAAGCTGGGACAAGAAGCGAAGGTGAGATGAGAGTGGGGCAATTTGGTCATGGGCAACGGAACCCGAGAGGACAAAGGTTGGCAGACTTCCTGGAGAAAGAGGGACTCTTTATAATGAACTCTTTCTTTCAGAAGCCACCTCACAGGAAATGGACCTGGTTGAGTCCCGATGGTTCCACGAGAAACGAGATAGACTTCATCCTGACCTCCAAGAGACAAATATTCAATGACGTCTCTGTGATCAACATGGTGAAAATCGGAAGGGATCACTGAATAGTAAGAGGCACATTGAATATCAATGTCAAACTTGAGAGGTCTCGTCTCATGAAGTCCACGCTCCGACCTACTCGTGCCCATATCCAAATCCCCGAGAACTTTCAACTCGAATTGTCAAATCGCTTTGAGTGCCTGGAGAGCGCTGCATCGGTGGACGAGATTAATAACTTGTTTGTAGAAACTGTTCGTACAGTGGGCTCGAGGTTCTATAGACCCAACCGTACGAGTAGACCACAAAAGCTCTCAAACTATACTCTCGACCTCATGGCTAAACGTCGCGCGTTGCAACTGCAGTCCTCCGAGGATGCTAAGTCATATAGGCAGCTCAATAGACACATCTCAAAGTATATGCGGCACGATATTCGGTCCTTTAATACCGCACGTATTAAATAGACTATAGAGCGGAACAAGGGCTCCAAAGTGTTCGCAAAAGACTTGTCTATTCGGCAAAGCCAGCTGACGAAGCTGAAGAGAGAGGACGGCAGTATAGCGTCGACCAAATCAGAGGTGCTGAGGGAGATTGAGAGTTTCTACTGACAGCTATACACCTCAGTCGCAAAACCTGTTAGCAGTTTGAACAAAGATCCGAGAGCCAAGCTGACCCGACATTATACCGAAGATATCCCGGACATCAGCCTGTATGAGATTAGGATGGCCCTGAAACAGCTCAAGAATAACAAGGCACCAGGAGAGAACGGAATCACATCAGAGCTCCTGAAAGCGGGTGGAACACCAGTACTTAAAAGTCCTTCAGAAGCTCTTCAATTCCGTCGTGCTCGAAGGAAAAACGCCAGAAGCATAGAACAGAAGCGTTGTGACGCTGTTCTTCAAGAAACGGGATAACTCTCTATTGAAGAACTACCGACCCATCTCGCTTCTCAGCAATGTTTATAAGCTGTTTTCGAGGGTCCGCACGAATCGTCTCGAACGCAGGTTTGATGACCTCCCGAACAAGCCGGTTTCCGAAATGGCTTTAGTACCATAGACCACATCCACACGCTGCGGCAAATTATACAGAAGACTGAGGAGTATAATTTGCCATTCTGCTTAGCGTTTGTGGACTATGAGAAAGCCTTCGATTCGATCGAGACATGGGCAGTGCTCGAGTCTCTCCAGCGTTGCCGTAATGAGAAAGCCTTCGATTCGATCGAGACATGGGCAGTGCTCGAGTCTCTCCAGCGTTGCCGTATTGACTATCGGTATATCGAGGTGCTGAAGTGCTTGTACAACAGCGCCACCATGTCGGTCCGAGTACAGGAGCAGAATTCGGAGGCAATTCCATTGAGAAGAGGCGTGAGACAGGGAGACGTTATCTCTCCGAAACTGTTCACGAACGCACTGGAAGATGCCTTCAAGCTTCCGGATTTGCCGACGATATTATAGTAGTCATGTCAGAAATGATCGAAGACCTCGGCATAATGCTCGAAGACCTCAGTTGAGTTTCCCAACGTGTGGGCCTTAAAATGAACATGGACAAAACGAAGATCATGTCGAACCCCCGTTTTGTGCCCACCCCAATAACATTGGGGAACTCGACTCTCGAAGTTGTAGACAAATACGTCTACTTAGGACAAACAGTCCAACTAGGCCGGTCCAACTTCGTGAAAGAGGTCAATCGTCGAATCCAACTCGGCTGGGCAGCATTCGGGAAACTTAGGAAAGTGTTTTCGTCTAATATACCTCAATCGCTCAAGACAAAATTATACAACCAGTGTGTGTTACCAGTGATGACTTATGGCACTGAAACGTGGTCTCTCACTATGGGCCTCATAAGAAGGCTCAAGGTCACGCAACGAGCTATGGAAAGGGCAATGCTCGGAATTTCTCTACGAGATCGAATCAGAAATGATGAGATCCGTAGACGAACGAAAGTCGTCGACATAGCCCAGCGGATTAGTAAGTTGAAGTGGCAGTGGGCGGGGCACATAGCACGTAGAACTGATGGCCGATGGGGCCGAAAAGTTCTCGAATGGAGACCACATATCGGCAAGCGCAGCGTAGGACGACCAGCCGCAAGATGGACAGATGACCTCATCCAAGTGGCAGGAAAGCGCTGGATGTAGGCCGCTTCCAACCGGTCTTTTTCGGCCTATGTCCAGCAGTGGACTTCTTGGGGCTGAATGATGATGATGATGAACTGCATTCACAGATTTTGGAGAATATTTACAGTCAGCGAAAAAATACTGAAATACAAAAAATAAATATTTTTTTGCCAATCGATCCTATTTCGTGTGGGGATCAGACTCTATGGGACCATTTAATAACAGAAATCGCCAAAAAAATTTTTCATACATTTCAGTAAGCGAGTCATACTTCTACATTGGCCAAACTTTTTATTTTAGGTGGCTGGCTGAAAAAAAAGTGAAAAGAAGTTCGAAAGTAAACAAATTCGATTCGAATTTCTGGAGTTGCAAGAAGTTTATATTCTTGTAAAAATGTCTTCAAATCAGGAATTTTTGGACTTAGTCGAAGCGTATTTTGTAAATAATAGAAACAAAAAAGCAGCTTTAGTGTGGTACGGGACTAAATATCCATTGCGACATGTACCAACAAGAAAGGTAATAACAAAACTCTTGAAGAATCTTGAAGAAAATAGTTCGTTTAAAAAGAAGTTAGTGCGGCAGCCTCATGTCCTAGACTTAGATACGGTGATCGCTATTTTAACCTATGTTGAAGCTTATCCAGAAATATCGTCCAGATGCGTCGCTCTTGAATTGGGTGTTTCCTACTCACTTGTGTTAAAGACATGGAAAAAATACGGCTATAAATCCAATCGAGAGGGGCGCTTAGTTCAAGGGTTACATCCGGGTGATAATGTTCGAAGACTTACCTTTTGTCGATGGCTAAGTGGAAAAATAAGTAGAGATCATGATTTTTTCAAGTACATATTATGGTCTGACGAAACCAATTTTTCCAATAACGGTATGTACAACCGACGAAACCATCATTATTGGTCTAGAGAAAATCCACTCAGAGTTCGGGAAAGCCACCATCAATTTCGTTTTTCTTTTAACTGTTGGTGTGCTCTAATGTCGAACCGTCTCGTAATGGTGGAATACTATGAAGGCACTCTTAATTCTGCTGTGTATAACAAGGTCATTTTAGAAAATCTTGAAAACCAGTTGGATGAATGGCGCCTGACGGAATTGCGAAAATTGGTACGCCATCTTGTAGAACTTTTTTTTTTTCAAAAAGATGGCGAACCGCCACATAACATCCGTCGTACGCGTTTAAATTTGAACAGACAATTCAGGACACAGTGGATAGGTACACATGGTCCAACTAAGTGGCCACCTCGCAGCCCCGATCTAACGCCTTTCGATTTTTTTTTTCTGGGGACACCTAAAAAACGAAGTCTACAAAAGGAATTAAGACAGTGTTCAGAAACTGAAACAACGACCATTTTAAATAATATCCATCCAAGAAAATTATCGGCTGCTACTAGCTCAGTACAAATACGAGTAAACTTATGTATTCGCGAAAACGGCGGTCATTTTGAGCAGTTTATTTCGTAGATCACCTATTTTTAAGTTTGTGTTTAAAAATACATGATGTTATTGTGACTTACCGTAGTTTTTGTATTTAAATTTCAGTTGGACTTAAATAATCTTTTGATCACAATAAGGAATATGATTTGGTGGATTATAAACCAGGATTACTTTAGTATTTACAGATTTTTTTGCTTGTTCTACGACCGACAGAGAGTGACAGACCTTTGGATGCATTCAAGGACAAAACTGTCTACACTAAAGTAGAGAGCGTTCAGTTTACATTTCAACATGATTGCCAAAATAAAGAATCATTTCGAGTTGATTTTCGTTTTTCAGTACAAAATGTATGAAAAAAGTTTTCGGCGATTTCTGTCATTTCTAGTACTTTTGATCCCCACACGAAATAGGATCGATTGGCAATTTTTTTTTTTATTTCAGCATTTTTTTGCTGACTGTACATTTTCTCCAAAATCTGTGAATGCAGTTCATAATATCTTAAAAAGTTGAGGATGGTTTCCTAGGAACGTTTTCCTGTAACTATAACGATTAAGGTACCTGCCCTTACTGACCCGTCTCAAAAATCCACCCTGTATATATATATATATATATATATATATATATATATACAGGGTGGATTTTATATATATATATATATATATATAGACTTACAGAGTACATCCACTGTACCCTTAGCCTTTGTTTTTTCTCACTATTTATTAGCTTCACATTTCTTCTGTTTTTGTCCTATATCTGCCTTATGATTATGTTTATTTAACGCCACATAGACATCACCATCAACCCATTATGTCCCCACCGAGGGGCACGGGTAAACGTTTTTCTTCTTCTTTTTTTCTTCTTAAATTTCAAAGGCACACTTGAAGCGATTTGGATGTTTTTATAGTGACTCGTGCATTTGCATTCTGGAACCATATCTGTGCTGAAAACACAATTTGCCGGAGTCTTAGTTATTGAAATAACTACTACATCGAATTTAAAAGTCATTTTCGTTTAAATTATTTCTGTTTTTAGTGCTTTGTGTTTTGAAGTCGGTTTTTATTTTTATTTAAAAATATATATTTCACGATTTTTTGTGAATGTACGACTCCGCCAAATTGTGTTTTCGGAAAGCAAATGCACGAGTCACTATAAAAACATCCAAACGCCTTAAAGTGTGCCTTTGAAATTTGTTTTTAATGCTTTGTGTTTTGAAGTCTGTTTTTATTTTTATTTAATTGATATCAACTGTAAAAATATTTACAATGTAATATTGTTCCGCCGCATATTCGCAATTTCAAGCGTCGAGGTATGTGAACACCTCAGACAAGCAGGTTTCCTCGCGTGGTGATTAAGCCCATACTCTCTGAGAGAAGGCCTGTGCCCTGCAGTGGGACGTACAAAGGCTGAATACAATAGAATATTGTTTCAGACACTTCTATGCACGTCTATTGGTCAACACCTAGACTATGTGATGGCGCATCGCAACAAGAACGACTACACATTGTTCACGTACGAGAGATACAATAACATTGTGAAGCACAAGACCGCATATTACACCTACAAGTTACCAGTGTGCCTGGGACTTTATCTGACCAACAATACAGACCCAGTTGCGCATCAGAAAGCTGAGGAGATCTGCTTGGATATTGGGAGGATTTTCCAAATGCAGGTGAGAGGCAGTTTCCTTATTTCTTGGTAAGATAAGATAAGAATAATTTACACCGGAAAAAAATGTTACAGAAACAGCAGTGACAAAAGAAAAGATACAATTTGCGGCCGTATTGCTAATAGCAATTTCTTCCAGGCAACCTCGTATTTGAGAATCTGCCGAAGGAGAAATAGATACGGGTAGTCGGTGCAAATACGTGTAAATAAATGTAATCTTTTTATATCAATATATTTTATTTAGTATTATTTGGAAGGACCGGTAAGGGACATCCCAGGCGGACATACTTCGACCAAACAGGGGATGTATTAGCAAAGGGCAAGATACTTAATTGTGTTCCGTGGATGTTATTAGTTAGTTGGTTATTATTAAAAAATACCCGAAACCAGCGTGCGTGCATGCAACCGATGAAAGTTGATGAAATGGAAGAGGTCTGTCGGGATCGTGGCAAGTGGTAAACCCTGGTATACCCCTCTGGGATACAGGCGTGAGTTTATTGTATTGTATGTAAATAGTTTTACGATTCACTTACCCATCTCAGATACAACATGTAAATTGTTGGCGTAGTATAGACACTTTCACGGCTTGAGCATTAATACATTAATTAAGTAAGCTTTGGAATTAGAACCTGAATTAATTTTACGTAAAATACGCTCAGCAAGACGAGCCGTGGAAACAGGATGGCCGCACTAACAAATGGGTAATCCTTTCAGGACGACTTCATCGACTGCTACAGCGACGAATCAGTCTCCGGCAAAGCAGGCACAGACATCCAAGAAGGCAAGTGCTCCTGGCTTGCGGTCGCCGCTTTGCAGCGCTGCAACTCAGCGCAGCGAGTGGTGTTCGAAACTTGCTACGGGAGCAAGCAACCAGCGCACATCGAGCGGATAAAGCAGCTTTACAAACAGCTGGAGATAGAAAAGGTCTATAACGAGGAGGAAGTCAACGCAATCGCCAAGGTCACGGCCAAAATCCACGCGTTGCCAGAATCTCTATGCCCACCGCTGTTCTTTAAACTTATTGATATGATAAACAAGAGGCAGGCTTAGTATCACTTTTGTTTTAATTTGTTTTGGTTGAGCCGTGACTAACCAGTTTAACTACTTCTACATTATTTCAATTACAGACATAACGTCACTTGGACCTAGTCGTTTCAACTACCACATAACTTGTAAGCATAAAAAATCTAGTGAGCCAAAGAACAGCAATTCTGTTTTATTTTATCAAATAGTTTAAAACAGTTATGCTCGTCTAATTTTAGGAGCTGATTACGGCGGATGGCGTATTTTTAAAGGATTTTAGAAAAGACTGAATTAGGCTCAAGTAATCACAGTTACATATTAAATAAGACCCTATATTTTGTTACTGCACATTTGAGTCGCACGTCTGAAACAGTAGCGGTGTTATTTATAAAAACACGATTCCTCTAAACCACTCCTCAGATGCAGTTTAAATATTCTGTGGTTATGTCAAAGCCCTTCAAGGTTATAACCTTCCCTATAGGGAAAACCATGAGGGAGGCCTGTGTCCTGCAGTGGGCGTCAAATGGCTGATGATGATGATATTGATGTCTTGCCTCCTTCCACTTTGATCCACAGTGGTTACCGCAGACTACTTAATCTGCCTCTGAAGAGTGTTTTGAGGAATCATGTTTTTCTAAATAAGACTAAGTTTCTGAAGTACGTACGTACGTTTAATAATTATCACGGCGTTTTACTTGAAATCGCCAATCCACGATGGACCGGGGCAGAATTTATGTTATTTTTGAAAACATTATTTGACCGTTAATAATAACTAGAACATCACACCGACTCAGAATCTAAAAGTTTCATTCTAGAGATATTATCTAAAAACCCGTTCCATACAAAATGTATGAGAAAACAAAATTTTTTAATAATTTTTTTGTTGCTAATTTTCCCATATTCTAATAGTTATTGTACTTTTCGGGGCTGAGAGCAATCCAACAAATAAAAGATCATAGAAATTGGTCCAGCCATTCTTGAGTTCAAAATGGTGTCACTAACTCAACTTCGTTTTATATACATAGATTTATTTATTGTATGTTTGATTGATTGTGTGTTTAAAAGGTGATGGAATATATTATGGGTTGAATTTAAAATAATTATTGGCTGATGTTTAAATAAAATAAATGAAATCGCTGTCTACGTCAGTCTTTCATTAAATTCTAGGTTAAAGACACTTTAATTTTTGAAAACATTATATGACCGTTAATAATAACTAGCTACCCCAGCGAACATCACACCGACTCAGAATCTAAAAGTTTCGTTCTAGAGATATAAAAACCGTTCCATACAAAATGTATGAGAAAACTAATTTTTTTCATAATTTTTTTGTGGGTTGAATTTAAAATATTTATTGGCTGATGTTTAAATAAAATAAATGAAATCGCGTCACGTCATACGTCAGACTTTCATTAAATTCTAGGATTGAGGTGTGAAAGGTGTTTAAAAACGCATCATGATCTTTATCACGGTATATTCCAAAAATATACTGCTATACATAACAACGCCTCAATATGTTACATGAATGCATAAACAGAAGGGGTACACAGGTAATAAGAATATACCGAGGTTCAACCTTTACAACTTAATAACAATAATATCTACAAAATATACGATCCAATCGGGTTGTCTTACTGGTCGTTAGTAAACAAGTAAGATAAAACTCTAAGGGCTACAAAACCGTGCATGTAATGCGGTTGTCAACCACATACTGTATACATACAATAATATTCTGGGTCGATATTATGTAGAAAACGAAAGTGCGACATAACCTTTTAATAAACATTATAAAAAAAAAAAAAATTTAAGTATGACATTACCGTTTCATGAATCGTTAATCATTATACTCACTATGTTGGCTATGATAGAGTGTGATATTTTACGGTAATAACCGTGACATTTAAGTGATTATTTACCTACACGAAAGATTACAACACCCGTCGGCTAGGAATCACAAAAATGTCATGGTATCTAGAGGATCTAGTAATAATAATACATATACATAAATATGTATATTTTGGTTTAAAACTATGCAATTATATTTTAGCTGAGAGAAAACGCACATGCTAAAAATAATTTTGACTAGTAAGCACCAATTGACTAATAATAATGTCTATTCAGTGTATGTTCCTTACAAAGTTATTTACAAAGTAGTTTAGAAGTGACGACTAATAAAATTTAGCCCATCACAGTTTTTATAATCGTTTTATAACAACACAAGCAGTATATTAGTTTTTTGTTAATATTAATTAACTTATTTTTACGTTAGTGAAGAAAAAATATTTGAGCAAATTACGTATAATAATATTTTAACCATAAGACAACTACTTATACATTTTCGAACTTAATGAAACAATAAGTTGTTGTGCGACAACGATAAAAAAAAATTGCTAATAAATAATTCTTGACAAGATTGGTGCCCTCGTGCCAAATTCAAAATTCAATATATATTTAATTATACACATAGCTTATTTGGCAGCGCGATTGATAAAGCAAGAGAGAGACACCTAATTAAGGAGTATCCCCACTAAGATACCTCATATTCTACGATTTTTGTAACATATGTATTTACTCAAGACACTCCTTTAGGAAGTGTCAAAACTCCAAGGCTAACTTGTAACACAGACCTTACCATCCAAATTACTGACACCAATTCTACATATCCATACAAATCGTAAAACCAATTAAACCAACCACAAAAAGTATAAAACAACTTATTATGCTGGATGCCAAACTTTAAATTTCTTGGCTTATCCAATCCAACTTTACACCTTTTACACACAGGGAGGATGTAAAAATTCCGTGAGTAAATTACTTTCTCAACCTTAACCTTGGATCGATCACGCCACGCTAAAGTAAGCCTATCTTACTCCAGACCTTTTAAAGGTAGAGATTAGAGCATGGACTACCGGACCCTTTTTCTAAAACCGGTATTTTTTCGATATCATCGATACATTTGAAATACCGTAATTCCGGTATTTCTGTATTTTTTCGGTATTGATGATTTGTTTGTTAAAATAACATAGATGATTGTAAAACAGTTGATTTACGTGGCCTCTACGTTTTATCCCACTGAGCTTTCCCCACATCATCAGTTCAAGTTGTCAAATTAACTCAATGAAATATAAAATAAGCAAAATTTTCTTGAGCAAATACAATAAGTCCGAGAGAAAACTGAACTCAACCTGATCGTATTAATCATCATCATTCAGCCACAAGAAGTCCACTGCTGGACATAGGCCTCCTCCATGGATTTCCAAAAAGACCGGTTGGAAGCGGCCTGCATCCAGCGCCTTCCTGCCACTTGGATGAGGTCATCTGTCCATCTTGTGGCTGGTTGTCCTACGCTGCGCTTGCCGATATGTGGTCTCCATTCGAGAACTTTTCGGCCCCATCGGCCATCAGTTCTGCGTGCTATGTGCCCCACCCACTGCCACTTCAACTTACTAATCCGCTGGGCTATGTCGACGACTTTCGTTCGTCTACGGATCTTATCATTTCTGATTCGATCTCGTAGAGAAATTCCGAGCATAGCCCTTTTCATAGCTCGTTGCGTGACCTTGAGCCTTCTTATGAGGCCCATAGTGAGAGACCACGTTTCAGTGCCATAAGTCATCACTGGTAACGAGTTGGACTCGACGATTGACCTCTTTCACGAAGTTGGACCGGCCTAGTTGGACTGTTTGTCCTAAGTAGACGTAATCGTCTACAACTTCGAGAGTCGAGTTCCCCAATGTTATTGGGGTGGGCACAACACGAGCGTTCGACATGACCTTCGTTTTGTCCATGTTCATTTTAAGGCCCACACGTTGGGAAACTCGACTGAGGTCTTCGAGCATTATGCCGAGGTCTTCCATCGTTTCTGCCATGACTACTATATCGTCGGCAAATCGTAGGTGCGTGATGTACTCGCCATTGATATTGATGCCGCGTCCTTGCCATTTCAGAAGCTTGAAGGCATCTTCCAGTGCGTTCGTGAACAGTTTCGGAGAGATAACATCTCCCTGTCTCACGCCTCTTCTCAATGGAATTGCCTCCGAATTCTGCTCCTGTACTCGGACCGACATGGTGGCGTTGTTGTACAAGCACTTCAGCACCTCGATATACCGATAGTCAATACGGCAACGCTGGAGAGACTCGAGCACTGCCCATGTCTCGATCGAATCGAAGGCTTTCTCATAGTCCACAAACGCTAAGCAGAATGGCAAATTATACTCCTGTCTTCTGCATAATTTGCCGCAGCGTGTGGATGTGGTCTATGGTACTAAAGCCCTTTCGGAAGCCGGCTTGTTCGTAAGGCTGGAAGTCATCAAACCTGCGTTCGAGACGATTCATGAGGACCTTAAAACAGCTTAAAAACATGGCTCAGAAGCGAGATGGGTCGGTAGTTCTTCAATAGAGTTATCCCCTTTCTTGAAGAACAGCGTCACCACGCTTCTGTTGCATGCTTCTGGCGTTTTTCCTTCAAGCACGACGGAACTGAAGAGCTTCTGAAGGACTTTAAGTACTGGTGTTCCACCCGCTTTCAGGAGCTCTGATGTGATTTCGTCCTCTCCTGGTGCCTTGTTATTCTTGAGCTGTTTTAGGGCCATCCTAATCTCATACAGGTTGATGTCCGGGATATCGTCGGTATAATGTCGGGTCAGTTCGGCTCTCGGATCTTTGTTCAAACTGCTAACAGGTTTTGCGACTGAGGTGTATAACTGTCCGTAGAAACTCTCAATCTCCCTCAGCACCTCTGATTTGGTCGACGCTATACTGCCGTCCTCTCTCTTCAGCTTCGTCAGCTGGCTTTGCCAAATAGACAAGTCTTTTGCGAACACTTTGGAGCCCTTGTTCCGCTCTATAGTCTCTTTAATACGTTCGGTATTAAAGGACCGAATATCGTGCCGCATAGACTTTGAGATGTGTCTATTGAGCTGCCTATATGACTCAGCATCCTCGGAGGACTGCAGTTGCAACGCGCGACGTTTAGTCATGAGGTCGAGAGTATAGTTTGAGAGCTTTTGTGGTCTACTCGTACGGTTGGGTCTATAGAACCTCGAGCCCACTGTACGAACAGTTTCTACAAACCTGTTATTGATCTCGTCCACCGATGCGGCGCTCTCCAGACACTCAAAGCGATTTGACAATTCGAGTTGAAAGTTCTCGGAGTTCTGGATATGGGCACGAGTAGGTCGGAGCGTGGACTTCATGAGACGAGACCTCTCAAGTATTAGAATATTTAAAAGAAACAAATTTATTTTGTATTTATTATATTTCTCTTGCTCGGACTCTTTGCACTATTGCTATAGCCAACCGAAAGAATGGCCATAGTCCTTCAAAAAATAAGTTTTGTATTTATATATTTTTCGAGAATATAACTAATTTTGAGAGCCTAGGCTGAAAATTTCGATTGGGGCTGCTTTAACAAATGTTTAAAACGACAAAAGAAAGAATCGGAGTCTACGTAACCGGAAGTACGTCATGCACGGAAGTACACCATCAACTGATATCCTACGAGCTGTCAGTTTCTAGTGATACCATGATTCGATACAAAAACTCTTTAAATAAACAAAACTTAAAAGACTCCTTATCTATGCAAACGTAAGAAAAAATATATTATATTAGTTTTTTACGGAATACCGAAATGTCAATATCTTGACATTTTTTATTTAAAAATATTAAACCTACTTTCATTCACGTGTTGAACGAACGTTAGAACGTTCGATTAGTCACACACTTATTCAGAAAGATACAAGAAATCAGTGAATATTATATAAACTTATACATTTAAAACAAATTGTCATATATCCTCCCGCGGCTAAATTAAAAAAAAAATATTTAGTACAATACCCACTGTCGCTAATATCTTTAACTTACTGTTGCTGTTGGCTGTTGAAGATACTTACAGTTAGTTATAATACTGTATTATGTCACTACTGTACCGTAGGTACACCACATAGAGCAGGAGACCAACACTAGTTTCTTGTGGGATACCGCAATTCACAGGAACGAACTGTGGTTTTAAATAGTACCAATCAGTTAATTCGAAACTATCTTTAAGGTGAGCGTTAAACATTTGACTGTATTGATACCGAAACTCCAAAACCCTAGACAGCATAAGTTCTGTATTTAGACAGTCTCAGGCTCTCAAAAGTTGCAGCAAAATCGTAAAACCAGATTGGATATCTAGAAAAGTCCCAATTTTTTACGTTATGAAGTTATTATATGGATGTAGAATCGAACAGCGCGTCTAAAAGCTGGGTATAGTAATACCGAAACTATCGAAATACCGGTATTAGGATTATACAAAACCGGTTTTTCAAATTCGAATATTCTGTCCGGTATTCCGGTTTTTCGGTATTACCGAAAACCGGTATCCATGCTCTAGTAGAGATAGCCAACGACGTAAAAATTACTTGCCAATAGACGAAAGATCGTAAACCTGTCAACCTCACCGGATCGCGGCGGCTCAGATGGCCCCGGGGCGTAGCTAAACACGATGTTTGTGGTTCAATTTGCCACCGAGACCCTCACTGCCACCCTGAAGCGGTGTCGCCCAGAAGCGGCAGGTTGGTCGCGTGCATCAGCCGTCGGTGTGCTTCCGATCCCGTGAGTGCAGCGATGGTCACGCCCGCCTGATGATGAAATAGAGTTCTAGTGCGACTGGAGATTTCCGCACTTAGCCTCATAGTTGGGCCATTGTACCTAGCATACCGTAGGTATGTAAATACCTCAGACATTAGGGTTTTCTCACGATGTTTTCCTCCACAGTTAGCGAGTGGTGTTGCTACTATAACTTCACAAATGTACGTAACTTAGAAAACAAAGTCATTGGTACATGCCGGGATTCGAACCCACGACCTCCCGAATGAGAAGCCGGCGTTCTACTGCTCCGCTACCACCGCGTGTATGATGAAATAGAACAAGAATTGTTTTTATGCGATGGTCAAGCCCGCCTCATGATGAAATATAATAAGAATAGTTTTTATTAATATAATAGCCATACAGTTATGCATTTAAACAGTGGTTTTCATACTAAGGAAGTACCTTGGAATGTGGCGGCAGTTAAGAATAGTTTGTGGTTATATACTAGCTGACTCGGCAAACGTTCTTTTGCCATATTAATTGGCCTACGACCTATTCTCAGACCTACCAAATGAAAATTGGTGAAGCCGTTTCGCAGGAGTTCGATAACAAACACGAGATTTTTATATATTTGACCTATACTAAAACGACAACGAGCTTGTCTAAACTGATTTAATTTTGACCAATATTTAAGTATTTTGAAAAAATTACAATTTATTGTGTCAAGTGTTTTAAAATAGGCACGACATTGACATTCTGGATGTTGAATGAAAAAAATCTCTCAAATCTTGATAGTTAGTTTGTGTATGAAAAAAATTTATTTACTTTTTAACCGACTTCAAAAAAAGGAGGAGGTTATCAATTCGACGCGTATGTTTTTTATTGTTTTTTTTGCTATATTCTCGCATAACTCCGTTAAATCTTAACCGATTTCCACAATTCTTTCAATTTGTTCGAATAGATATAACGTCCCATAGGTCCCATTTTAATTTGGTTAAGATCTGATGAAGACTTTCAGAATGGCGAACGGAACTCTTGAATGGACAGCAGTAAATAAGGCCTAATGAGGCCCATCCTTTAGTAATATCCGTATGTTTCATAAAATAGCGGAAAAGTAGTCCCAAGGTAATGACGTTCTGGTGAAGACTTTCGGAGATGAAAATTGCGAACTTCAAATTTTTATGTAGGGTAAATCATGGTTATAAGGGACTTGTTCATTTTTCTCCCGCTCCCCCACTAAACATTGAAAAATAAAAAAAATTAAATTAAAAATAAAAACCGACTTCAAAACACTATAGCACTAAAAAGTTACAAATAATTTAAAAGAAAAGCTTTAAATTAGAAGTATGTATAACTGTAGGTGTTGTAGAAGTATTGTTTGTAGTCGGTGCCCAGTTTCATGACCAGGAAAAATATACGTCCACCAGCCACCAACTACAAATTATACTTCTAAAATACCTACATGTATAAATACTTCTAATTTAAACCGTTTTAAAGGTATTCTTTTAAATTATTTAAAAATTTTAGTCCTGTAGAGTTTTGAAGTCGGTTTTTATTTTTATTTAATTTTTTTTTTTATTGTGAAGCCCGAATGCCCCTCAGTATTTAACATTAATTTAAACTTGATACCTCCATTGGTTCCTGAGACATTAATGTAAAATATCTGTACCTGATATGCGCACGGCAGCCGGATGTGTCGGGTACGGATGCCGCTCTCCGACCAGCCCGTAGCGCGCCACTCGCGGATCACGTTCACTACTTGCCCTGAGGACCAATGTTAGCGGCCAATGGGTCTATGGGGAACTTGCGACAAACTTAAATCGAAGGGAAATTCTTTTTGTACCATAGTAGACACAAAAAAAATTAAGAAACGTATTTTTTAGGGAGCAATTTGAAAGATTTTTGATAAAAGATCAATTTGCTCTAATATAAAAAATCTAATGGATTTCGTTCAGTAGTAATAACTTCCGCACAACACAATCACTTGTTCAATCAGTTGTCAAGATAAGCTAAGATAAAAAAGTATTTATTGCATTTTACACAATCACTTGTTTTCATTTTCATTGAATTCTAAACGTTTAGTCTCATAAAAATATTTTACGAGATAATTCAAATATGTTTAATTCATACGTTTACGCTTGCTTCAAAATCCTGACGTACGTTTTGTATAGGGGGATAAAATTTCAAATTATGTTTCTAAAAATCATCATCATTTCCCTGGTAAGACATGTTTTGTGTACGATACTAGATGAATTTCTGAAAAAAGAGTGCGACTTTGCAATATTTCCTAGCCGCTGAATTACCAGGTTTGGTACCTTTGGTAAAAATGATCGTAATAAAAATGTTATAAAATTATTAATAACTCAAAATTCAAACATATATATTCAATGTGCTTAATACAGAAACTGTGACTTATTGAACGGCAGTTTCAAAATTTAGATCATTTGAAGAAAAAACGGACAAAAAACTACAAACTTAGTCTTTTCAAATAATATGTTCCTTAATGAGGGCTTTTCAAAGCGTCTTTAAAAAAAACAGTACCACAAGTTACCGATAGACGGTGCTGACGTCACATAATATGTCAAAATTGACCTGACATCACTGTACCTTCTCTGTGGTTTCTGTCACGTTGCTCGCTTGTTTCGTTGACGAGAGGAGAGATGTTTAGATTATCACAGAGTAATAACGATGTACGACATTTAAAACGTATGATGACATTTGTTCTCCTTGCAGCGCCATCTAGTTTTTTATTTATGGAACTCACAGCTGTTATTGAAAAGCCCTCATTAACAGAGTTTATATATTTTTTCTCAAACGTGCTTGGAAATTTGAGCATTATTTCGACAACCTTCTTCGGGATAAATCGAAATTGCTGTACTGGCCAATTACACGCGAGCAGCGGCAGGAAAAAGTTCTATGAAAATTCGTAACTGTCGTGTTTTGCGGCCAAATAAATTACACACTAAACTCATATCTGTCGTGTTATTTAAAAATGGAACGATCTTTTACTCGGAACAATGGCAACCAACTTATCAGAGGTTTTATTTAAATTTCGAACTGGCTTGCGATAGAACGCTGGATATACCTATTGAAAAAAAAGAACACTTTAACGCGGCAAAAATTATTGTTGTTCGTTCGTGGTTCGATTTTGAAAGTTTATTGAATTTAAAAGAATGCGTTCAAGTGATGAAAATGACTGCGATGAACTTATTTTAACGCCACCTGAAATTCAAGAGGCGGCAAGAGCCGTAATAGAAAACTTGTTACCGCCAAAATCGAAAGAAAAATATTTTTCAAATAAAAAGTTCTGCCTTAGTACTACTTAGTTTTAATTTCCGCGCATTATTTGAGAAAAATCATATACAAACCTTGGCCACAATTAGGCATGTACTAATGCATTGAACTGGCTTTAATTCCAGACATCTTTGTCATCTAAATAATGTTTAATACTATAGTAGCCCTTTTCGCAAAAAGTGCGCTTTACACATTTTTTGAAACGCGCTTCTGTCAAGCTTATTATATCTTCAGAGATCTTATTGTAGAAACCCCCATGCCATACCCCATAAAGCATGCATTAACCTTTGCCAGTCTAAATCTTAGGAATGAAAGTTTATGTTTATTTCTAGTATGTACATTGTGTTGGCTATCTACAGTTTAAAAATTACTGATATTTTTCCTGACGTACATAATATTCTCGTAGATATACTGACTAGCAACTGTCAGGATGTCAGTTTCTTTAAAGAAATCTCTTAACGAATCCCTACTGCCTAGCTTATAAATGAATCTGATCGCTCTCTTCTATAAGACGCAGATGGTCTCAATTTCCGCTGCCCGACCCCACAGTAGTATGCCGTAGGACATAATACTGTGGAAGTAACTAAAATAAAGAGGTCTAGCAGTTGCGACGTTAGTTAGTTCCCGGATTCTTTGACTGCATATGCTGCAGAACCAAGCCTAATTGCCAATTTGTCTATATGAGGACCCCAATGAAGCTTAGCATCAACATTGTGATACCTAGATATACAACTTCTTCTACAAGGTCTAGTTTATCGTTCCCGAATATAACGTTGCTGTCAACTATTTTTACTGACTTTTTTTAACTTACATTTTGAAGCTAATATTACTATTATGTTTTTAGCGAAGAGACGGATAATAGAGAACTACGACTAGGCTCAAAAGGGCTTGTATCCAGGGCAGTAAAGCGTGCACGGGATATCCCGCACGCGCGCAGATAACTTTGTCGCTTGTTTTGTCTCCACGGTCAATAGTAAGTGCGAACGAGGAGTGACTGAAGACAAAATACAACAGCGGTTTAATTTTTTTGTGGCAGTTGCGAGAAAGAATTCATTTTAGAGGTAAATTAAAGTTTTTATCAAAATACAATAGCATTTTTTCTGACGAGGCGGGTGCGAGAAAAAAATAATTATAGAGACAATTTAATGAATAGGTATAAGTTGTTGTAGGTATCTTCCCATGCCATGCCTATTTGATTGTGAAAGTAAATGAACAGTACGAACATACGGCTTGGCCGATTTTGACAAATGAGATGTAAAATAAAAGGTGTCAACGACGCATGTACTACTGTGTACATAACGCCGGCAATCGGGTTTTGCTTTTCATAATACTTTTTAGCTAGTTCCTTAGCTGATACTGGCCTCAGCGTGAGCTTCATTTCCCGACTTATTTTATAATTATCTAGAAACTCCTCTTCGGGCATATCGTCGGGATGAGACCTCTCCCGTACAGTCCTTTAACATCTTCGACCTTCTTTCTCCGCCAGATATTTCAAACACAACTATAAGTTAACAATACTTTTTGGATTCAAATAAAAAAGGCACGGAGTCTGCAGAAATAAAAAATATGAACCTATAAAGCTTTGTTTGCACCCCTCGATGCATATATATGTACTCGCACTAAGCGGTCATTTTGCGGGAAAAAATACCGACGTGTTCGCGGCGGAGACAATTGCGAGAAAAATGTACTAGATTTAATTAAATTTACAGGCGCAGGAAGAGAGAGCGTTTGCGTCTTCATGTTCGCATGCGTAGAGAAACTGCCTGTCTCATCATTTTAATACTCTGGGGAGTTTAAGATGACAGTTGAGAATAGACAAAGTCGCGCTCGTGCTACGCCCATGAATCGACGCAATGAATCGACGCATAATCAAGATTTCAAAATCGTAACTGAAGTAAGATCCTAGGATAGATTAATAATTGAATTTTGCTTTGACCTGGTTACACTTTTTTAGGATTCCGTATCCGAAAGGTGCCAAACGGGACCCTATTACTAAGACTTTACTGTCCGCCTGTCTGCCTGTCTGTCTGTCTGTCTGTTCGTCCGTCTATCTGTCTGTCTGTCTGTCCGTCCGTCTGTCTGTCTGTCATGAGGTATCTCATGAACCGTGATAGCCGGGCAGTTGTAATTTTCACAGATGATGTAATTCTGTTGCCGCTATAAATTCAAGCGCAGAGACTTCCCGACTTTACTCCGAGTCGGGTGTACTCACCGTAAGACAGCTCTATATACTTAAAGCTGTTTTGCGAAGACACTCAATTATGCCTCTTGACCCCAAAATGCTCTTAAAACGAACAGGCATGCCAGTATGTGACGGGACTGGCTGCCGCACTGCGTTTGCCAGTCGCCAGTTCCTAGCTCTTAGCTCAGTTATATGTAATAAGATTAATAAAGTTTAATAAAGATTAATATAGTTCAATATGAAGTTAAAAATAAATTAACTAAATGGTTACATGAACTCGATTACAATTATACTGAAAAATTGTTGACAACTACTGTATAATCCTAGTTTAAATTCCCAATCTCTTTTCAATTTAATTTTCTACCATTTTAGTTATTTGATTCTGTCATCAGGTTCCCTTTCATTCTACTAAATTGTAGCCTCAGATAAAACATAACATAAACTCACGCCTGTATCCCGCAGGAGTAGGCAGAGACGGAGATGGTCAGCCACTTGCCAGAATCCTGACAGATAATATTCCGCCAGACAATATTTACAGCCTCAGATAATGTTTATGTAAGGCGATAAATAGGTATATTACAGATTAGGTATGTACCAGTCGTAACTTTTCTTCTGAAATCATACATGACAATGTAACATAAAAAAATTGTATCAATACTAACCCAACACGTTGGCAGTGTAAAACCGGCGGTCCGGCACGGCCATAAGAGGCGTGAGGTCCGTGCGTGGCGTGAAGCGGCTTAGTACGTCGCGTGTCCGCACTAGCAGTACCGAGGGCGAGGCCAAGCGAGGCCACAGCGCCGCCTCGGCCACCCGCTCCACCGGGTTGCACAGGTAGACGCCGGTCCGCGAGACCCCGAACACCATTTGGTGGTGCCACGCGTCCGGTATCTCGCCCTCGCAGCCCACTTGCAGATTCAGGGTTAGGATCGGTATTGCGCCTGTGCGGAGATTCGCTGTGCGTTATTCTATGTATCGGCTAGCGCGATGATAGCCCAGTGGGTAGGACAATGGACTCGGAACCGAGAGACCCAGGTTCGATTCCCAGTGCGGGCATGTACCTATGACTTTGTTTATTTTCAAAGCTAACGGTGAAGGAAAACATCGGGAGCAAACCCGCGGCTTGGTTGGCTCCGCACGTATTGACTTGTCATTCCTGTGGGCTAGGCCGACTAAGCTGTCAGGATACCAGGTGCTGGGCAAGCCTAATAAAACAATATCTCAGGCACTGCAGCGTCCGAGTGGTCCCTTCACCCATCTAGTGTGAGTGACGGTGCCACTGGACGCTGCATAAATCATCTCATTACGTAGATGCAAATGCCATTGTATGTAACGGCAGGGTCGGGTTGTACGAGCAGTAGCGGCGCAGGTACAGGGTGCAACATTAAGTATTTACTATGCACCTGTGGGTCTATGTGTCGTATGGAAGTTTGTATGTGTGAGTGCGGGTTTATATGTTTATAGTAGTTAATTATGTACATTTCAATCAACAATTGACTAATCTGAAGGAAGGCATTAAAGGTCGACTGCGAACAACATTGATGGAGATTGTCCGTATTAATACGTAAAGTCCGTACAATTAATGTTTCTAAAAATTTAAGCAGACGCGTGACATCTCCACAGAAGAGGACAAGTGAAATCTTTCTATTTTTTCCTATCTTTGTTATACAACATGTAACTGGTCTATCTCGCGCAGTAAGGCATGGCAATTTATATGAAAGCATAATTAGTAGAATGACTACCACAAAATGACCAATTTGTTTAATCTCTATGATATATTTTTTTATTTATCATAGAAAAGCGCAAATCCTTATTCAACAATCCCTACCTAAGGAAATCCAATCCGCTAGCCAGTGCGATAGCGAAACAACCCGCTCAGGATACGTAGGGAAGAACCTGGCCGTCACCGAACCGTCTGACGCCTTCTGTATGCCTGATACCAAGTCTGCCGCGGTGCAACCTGCTACTGCCCGAGATAGAAGATACCTGGAATCAAGCATTTACATCTAAATATTAAAAAACCAACCTGACTATATGGTGCTGAGAGAGATTAATGGGTGTCTCTATATTCCCCCATCCCACGCATGTTTAACCTTTTGCGTCGTTTTTTGCTTCATACAAATTACCACATTTATATTTAGGATTACTAAAATACTATTTCGTAAAAATAACCAGCTCTGTTTTTTTCTGTTTTTCACTGTATAAAAAACTTTTAAGATTTAGTGGAGAGCCACTAAGAACAGATATTATTATGAATGTATTATAATATCTGGGCATCACCTGGGCAATGGTGCGTGATTTGCCCTTTGTCTAGTGCCAACAGCTGCATTTATTCTTTCCACATTTACAGGCACACCCAACGCGATCTGTAAATAGAAAAACACGGTGTGAGTGGCGCATGAATTCTAGTATTAAGATTAAGACATTTTAAATTATCTATTTTTTTTTAATAACACGTCTGATTCTTTGTAAGCCATCAAATCACAACACAATATGACTGCAAAATATGAATGCGGTGAACACGATAACAGAATGTAATGTGGTATAAAGCAACTGCCAAACGTACATAAACTCTGATAACATCACACTAGTCTTCTCTTTTGGTTGGCCAGTCACGTGCATTCTCAGTTCCCTACCACGGCAGTCAGTGCTAGCAAATAGGGCCTCGGAGAGCACTCACAAATACGTTGACAACGGCGGTGGCGCCGCAGGCCGAGGTTGCGATCTGCGTGACCTGTCGCTCCGCAGCCTCGCGCTCCGACCACACCATACTGCGCGGCACAGCAGTCACCCCACTCGGTTCCGACACCTCTGGCGGCTCGAACACCTACGGAATCGAGATAACAGAAGACCCTTGAGCCTCAGTTGGCTAGCTGGGAGCTTGCCTCAAGCTTAGATTGGAGTGACATTGTTTTTATTCCGTGGAAAACGGAAACTCAAAAAAATAAAACATAAAAAAATAATGGTGTTTTTATTTTTTTTTTGTTTATTTTCTTATTCCACTTAATTTTTTTTTTTAGGGTACCGGGTTTGTTTTCCACTGCTGGGCAAAGGCCTCCCCCATGATTTTACTCCCTCCCTGTCTTGAGCAGTCAAAAAATACGGTTTTACAATGAGACACTTATCCTAAAGTACAAAATGTTCCCAATTGGCAACTGTCACCTGCCTTTCGACCGTGTCGCAGAGTGACAGTCGTACAAGGACAGATGGCCCAGAGCATCTGGGATAGACACTCGTTACTTACAAATTACGATAATTAGGTGATAAAGTCAGCGAAAGAAAAAAAAGAAAAGTAAAAAATATAAAAAATATTACATTGCCGTTTTATGTGTAATTAAGTAGGTAGGAACAACATATAAAAAAATATTGTGTCACAAATGGTAGTGCGTACACCTTCTTTTTGTAAGTTAAATTAATTTTGCATTTTCCTACAATAGGAACGTAATTTCCACAAAAAGATCTCGCCTTAATAGTATACATTTCTACATATTTGTCTTTGCACCCTAAGCCTCAATAGTTAGCCATAGAAATTACATTTAAATCTGACCCAGTATGGAGTTTTAAATTTATCTTTCTTCCATTACACTACACGCTAAATACAAAGATTCATACCACTTACTATGTCCGACGTGCGATTGTTCTTCTAGCGTCGACACGTAAAGCAAGTTATCGCTATCCTCCTCGCGTAAATCATAAGCCTTGTGATTTCTTACGGGACACATTTTTGTGTAATGACCGCGCTATTCACATACGTAACAATGTACAGGCTTTGCTGCACATAGCGACCAACCATCGCACTGCGAATGCTCGCATGCAGCGCAACACTTGGCCGACGCACCGCCACCGCATCCGTCTCTCGGGCCGGACAGCCCGCGGGCGCCGCCGCCGCCGCGACCCTACAGCCGCCGCGACCTCGCACCAACGACATCCTTGCACCGTACGCTCCATCTATGGTCGCCGACGTTGACTCGGCACCGCCACCGGTTTTTAAAAATTCGATCTGACGGTTTGCTGACGGTTTTCCTCATTCGACATCCCGTTAGCTTGACTTATTATCATCGAAAAAACCTATTTAGAGGCTAAAATTGTCCTCAGCACGGGTTAGTGCAACAAAATGAATATAATTATTTTCATCGACTTGCCTAGCGTCAGATCCTAAGACCGAAGTAATCAATCCCGCATTCTTGCGTCGATCACACCGTACACAATCCGATCCCGAGTGAGACTTTCTTCTAAGTATTCAAACTCACATCAATGGCTAAGAATTCTGAGACCCGTCACATTTCGCGTAAAGAACTTAAAGCGGGCCATAGTGGTATTTTCCTTGGTGCCAAAATGATGATGAAACACAGTCACCACAGTCTAAAGATTTTCTTGTACATCAGGACCCTCTTTGTGTACACCGGATGCCTTTAAAACACTGTAAACTGTTTGTACCAACGCCCGCCATGAATGGGCGCGCGTGGCTGTACCGCTATCTAGACACAATTCAGCTGGTGGTCGCGCATGCTCCATGCTCATAAATAATTATCACAACTATATTACTAAATTGAATACCATTTGTAACTATTTCACAGTAAATTTGTATGATTTTACTTCGTTTTTAGGGATCCGTACCCGAAGGATGCCAAACGCTATGTTAAGAAAGATAACATTACTATTATACAAAGATCATGCTAAACTAGTTAGAATATCCAATATATTGTAAAATAGTAGCAAAAATATTAATATTTTGTGTAGAACTAATGCCAATCTCTACCAACGTAGCACCAAAGAAGCACCATAGGAAAATAATGAAACTAGGTGCCTAGATTCTGAAACAAACATTTCAAACAGAAGTCGCCACTCCAATGTATTGGATTTGCACAAATGTGGTAAAACCACTTGTGACATATACTTTTATAATTCAGAAAGGTCAACCCTCCAGCGGTTGACTGGCAAAAAATGCTTATGTCATTAAGTCCGCCGTATTGTACATTAAGTTTAAGTGCAATAAAAGTATTCATATATAAAATATGAAATAAACCTTAGGTCTCATTGACACTGAACCAGAACTATGAACGCAGGTCATCTTTAAAATAGAATTATTATCCCATTGTCAGTTGACACATAAGCCACACTCAATAATGTATACACCGCCATTGTTTAGACATGACCTAACTTCAATAATGTTTGCTCCATTTATGACAAAAATAACATATATTTGCATCAGAAAAATATTAAAATTTGATTCAATGTTTTAGCTACAGGTTTACTTTTTATTCATAAGTTATAGTGAATTGGCTAGAAAAGGAGTTTTAAAATACTTACGAAATTCAAGTCATTATCTATGTGTCTCTCAACATCCGCAGCAGTCTTTTCCCTCATTAGTCTCTTAGCCATGTTCAGGTGATATAAAGTAGCAGATAGATTTATCGGGTCAAATGTAGGCCTTTCTCCTTGATTGATTTGGTGTGAGAACTGGGCATCTGGCAACTCTTCCTCATCTGTAAACAAAGCACAATCATATAATATCATATTAATTTAATTATAATGTAAGAAAGATAAGTATGATTTCCACATCTTTACTCACGGTTTAAGAGCTCTCTAGGTGAGACCAAATCACCACTGGAGACATGCTGTGAAACTGATGCCACAGGCATTCGCTCAGCCATAGTCCTTTTGACAAGCAGTCTCTCTCCTCGGACATTAACATGTGTGATATATGGACCATTGTCTTGACTAGTAGATGTGGATGCACAGGCTTCCGCCTCATTGCCCCCAGCCGCACCCATACCACTTATAGAAGGCAAGTCGTAATATTGGTGCTCTGCTTTATTTGGCCCTGGCACAGGACCCAAAGTTGGAGATTTCCCCTTTACAGCAGCCAATGCGCCTTCTGGAGTAACTTCCCTAGGTGGTGCTACAGCAAAATTTTCTTCAGGTATCTCATTTATGTCTTCTAAATCAATGTCGGGGCTGGAATCTTCACCGGTGTCAGCATCACAAGAGGGTCCTGGGTCGAAATCCATTTCTAGGAAGTCCATGTCGGGACTGGAGGCTCGGGATCTTTGTTCTCTATTGTTTGCAGCCCCTTCAGGCCTCACAACATAGTTGGGGGGAAGAGGGAGGTGCTTGTCCAATGGCAGACCCATATCTAGACTGAAAAAGGAGCTAGGTAGGTCTGCAAGGTGCTCTCCACCCCTGTATGTGTAGATGCACCCATCTTCTGAGCCCAGGGAGTAGTCATCATTGCCTGTGTCACTGGAACTATCTTCGTCATCAAAGTGGTGCCTGTTTAGCCTTAGGCTGGATGGTCTTTTTCTATTCTCTTTAACAGTGCAGTTGTCGAAATTATCACAAGATTTGTTGGTGCCACTTGTGGAAGGGCCATTGTACTTGTTAACAGCCTTGTCCAAGCACACTTGGTGCCTCTGACATGACTGTGGCTCAGTATCCAGTCCCTTGTCGCATGCCTCAGGCAGATTGCTGCTTGAAGGCTCTGGCTGGTCGAAATGGTTGCTATTTATTTTGTTACACATTTGTGAGTGACTGGCACTGCTTGAATTTTTCAAGGGGTCTGTGCTGTTTTCACTTAGTTTCAGCGACTGTTGGTTGTTATCGTTACTTGGTAAGGAGTTCAAGTATCGCAGAAGGGTACCATTCAATGGAACACTATTGGATTCAGATTGGTTTGGCATAGGAGTAAACACATCATCTCCATGGTCACTTGGCTTAGGTGTGCCCTTGCTGTTTCGATTAGATTTACCTTCGCAGTTAATTTCAGAATTCTTCCTAAAAGATTCGCTGTTATCACGCGGATCCATGGCTAGAACAGAGTGCAATACGACAGCAGCATTGTAAACAGTAAAACTAAGGTTATCTTGGACCAAAACAAAGACCTAAGTTAAAGTTTTCGCAGAAAATACTTTTTAAGGTTGAATTGTTCTTCACAAAGATGATTTAAATACTTCACCAAGACCAACATCGACATCAACAACACACCAAATCCACTTTCAGTAAAATAACAAACTAAAAATTGACAGCCGTTTGCGTTTCGCGTAATTTAAATAGTGTTGATTGTAAACCGTTAAAATACGACGATAGATACCCACTGATCCAAAAAAAAAGTGTATGTGCCCACGAAGGTCAGTGTAGATCACAGAACACATATATACCCAAGGTGTAGATGCCTCATTATGTTTGTATTTGGTACAAAAACAGCTTTCATCTTTCATGTCGATGGTTAAAACCATAGACATTCTGTCTGATTAGTCTGTTTTTAATGTCAAATAAATCGCAAATGAATGACATTCTGTTTCTACCAGCTGTGAATTTTCTATAAATTGCGTCTTAGTTTACCTGGAACCGACGATTCATTCTCTTAATTGTGTGGTTTTAATTGTGATTATTCTTAAATACAAGTAACACGTTTGCAAAAATGGCTTACGCCTACTTGTTTAAATACATCATCATTGGTGATACAGGTATTGATTTTATTTCGTGGTGCTTTATCAGAGCTATTTTCTAGGTTTATCTGTTAGTTTTGTTATTATTGCTGTTCTAGTGGGCGTATCTTGATGCAGAGAATCGATAATTGGGTCGGTCTTTTATGTAAAATGAAGTTTATCATCACATTGTATTCATTGTGTTTTATAGGTACCTTTGTATACGACTCAGCACCCACCGCCTACGCATAATAAAACGTTCAATAATATTTCACAAAGATCGCTTAATTTTATCTTTCAACCTGTGCTAATAATAATTACGACTGGCAAAAAACAGACAGACTGCAGTCCAATGTTTTCTATTCAAGGATTTTCTTTGTTTGTTTTTGTTATTGCTATAAAAACTATGTAACTAGCCACTTACAAAATAATGAGACTGGCTTTGATAATTTTTTTTTTCAAAAACTGTAATGTAACACTTTTTAACATGTGCATGAATACTGCTGAATGACTTATGTTGGAATCTCCCTAGAGACATTAGCACAAAAGACAGAATGGAGCAAAATGACTCTTAGCATAGGGTTGAAGGACGCATTTGTCTACAAATGCAGAAGTCGGTTTGATCCCTGGCTTTGTACAAATTGCCTCAGTTTTGTTAAGAGGTCAAGGACAACAAGGAAATAAAATGCTTTTTGTAAATAATATGGTGAGAGTTTTTACTGTGTGGGTGTTGCCCTAATTCTAACCAAGAGCACTGCCCTCCACTGAATAGGTGTGGGCAAGTCGTGCCTGCTGCTGCAGTTCACAGACAAGCGGTTCCAACCGGTGCACGATCTCACCATCGGCGTAGAGTTTGGTGCCCGCATGATCACCATTGATGGCAAGCAAATCAAGTTGCAGATATGGGACACTGCTGGTCAGGAGGCTTTCCGGTAAGTTAATAATAGGCCCGTTTGTTTGTTATGCTTTTTTTACGTAAGTAATTGGGAACTACAATAAAATTAGGTCTATGAATTTAATATTGGCAAGCAAACATGTAATAGCCAAAGTAAAGAAAATTTATTTGCATAGTGACCGACAATAAGATGACCAATAGCAGTGAATGAGCTGTAGAACCACAACATTAGACCTAAAGAAACTTAACATGAAAGAAGAATTCTCGGCCAAAGCACGATTCCAAACTGCATCTCTAGCATACCATGCCAGTACTCTTACCAACTAAGCATGAACACACAAAAATGCATGAATGCACAAAATGATTATCTATCTACAAGGGATTCAAGTCGAAACATAGATGAAAACAACATAAGACCTACAAACTTTTAGCAATGTTAATGAAATGCATGGTAAATAAAATTAATCATAGCAACATACAGTAATGGGCCAGTGCCAAGGCAAAACTATTTGGCTTGCAAATTTGATTCCCAAAATTACCATTGAGGCTCTAAAATAAAAAATCACCCCAAATAAGTCTAAGCTCAAGATAATGTGAGACAAGATAATGTGAGTAAGACCTATCTTTGTCAGTTTTATGAACACTACATCCACAATAACGTAACCATGTATGTATGTATGTACCACATGTCAGTGGTGGAGGGTCCACATAGGCAGATTCTGATTGGCTTCCCTCTTAGAAATCCGACTCTCACCAAATCCTAATTTGGGTGCGTATCGACTTCGCGCGACTGCCGCGCGAGCATTGTTCGACCGCGGAAAACCTATGTGTTGGCTCGCGAGCCATTTTTAGCGCACAATGTTTTGGTAGCGGGGCAGCCGCGCGCGGCAGGCAACCGATCCATGAACGAGTGTTCATTTAGTGCGCGGCAACCATGGACGTTTTACTTGGGCAACGTGCAGCGCTGGTTTTATCATTATTTATCATATTATTCACAAGAGATCGCAGCGAAAAGTTCGTTGGTGGATGAAAAAAAAGAAATTAATAGAATGCTACATAGTAGTGAGAGGCTAATGGAAAACATGAGATACGAAGAATAAAAAAATTCACAAGAATGAAATCTTTTAAATTTAAAATCATTGAGCCGTTAAAAGCATTAATGATTTGTTGTGATAATCACTACATTTACTGTTCCATAAATGCCTTTTTTTACTTGTGATGTGTTAATACGAATTGACCACCCTTGACCATAGGCGGAAGACCCAATTTGTCCCAATGTCTTTCTTTTTCTTCTTCTTAAAAATTGTTCAGTACCATATAATCTAATTAATTAATGTATGAAACTTGTCGTCGTCCGTGTTTTCGCCGCGCGCATCAACTAAAATACGTTTGCACGTTCCAATGTTCGAATTGCCTCGCGCGGTGGCACAGTACCCATAGTGCGTAGCTGCCGCGCGAGCCAATGTTCGGTTTTTTATTATGGCGGGGGAGGAGGGGGGGCTGCGCAACCCGGCTGCCCTTCATCAAAGTTTCACCCTTCGCCACTGCCATATATTATATATAACAAGAGGCTGTGAGAACAGTGTGAAGACATAAGCCTTTACTGCCCAATGCAACTTAATCTAACCCTCACACCTCTAACACCACCTCGTTGGCCATAGATATGATAAGAAAAACACCACCATTTGACACAGCCTTGATACCTTCTCTAGTACGTTTCTTTTATTTTCGGAATGCAGTCCATGGCTGGATTTATGCTACGTAAGTTTAAAAAAGTATCGGGAATGGATGATTTGTTAATGGTTCCAAATTATTTTTTTTTTTGTTGTTACATTGGCACAAATTGCGAGTGAAACTTTTGGCAAGTCGGGCTTGTTAAAACAGTGGAATACCTAAACACTCTAATTACTATGGATCTAGGCTGGGTAATGTGTAGTACCTGCCATTTATAAAAGCCTTCCAGAGGAATTATTTAATAAAAGTCTCAAAAGGATGCTTAAGCGCTTTGTTTTAAGCAGTTTATAAGTATGTACTGTCAATACTGTTTGTTGTGTAGATTGTGTAAGTTATATAAGGATTGTTACCAAGAGCTTGTTGATAACCTGCATTACCAGTTTGGCAAACTAATAAAATGTATTTCTTCATGTTCTATTGAGAATAAATAAATAACTGTTTTCTATTTTGGCGCTTAGGTTAAGTTGTAAAGTTGTAGTAGCGATACTACCCGCTAACGGTGAAGGCAAAACATCGTCAGCGCTTGCTCCGTACAATGGCCCAACTTTGAGGGGTCTAACTACACAAACCCCTATTCTTCAACTTACCACTGGGTGAACATTCACTCCGGTGTCAAAATATTTATTTAGCTGACAATTTGGACGGTGAAATCAGGAGAATCCACCAAGTGGAGAACTGAACGAATAGAGCTGCTGGTCCAACGGAAATCTCAGGTGTAACTGGTTAGTTACTCCCCAGGTCAATCACCCGGTCGTACTACAGAGGCGCAGCGGGCGCGCTGCTTGTGTACGACATCACGCGGCGCGACACCTTTAACCACCTCACCACGTGGCTTGAGGACGCGCGGCAGCATTCCAACTCCAATATGGTCATCATGCTTATAGGGAATAAGAGGTGAGCACTGGCAATGGAAATAATAATTCACTTTTTGGACCTTCTTTGTGATTGTGTGCTGAGGAAAGGCCTCTACTTTTGTCTCCTATGCCTCTCCTCTTTAGGCAACAAGAGGTTAAATCTCACGATGGCAATGTCCCGACGCGCGAAGCTGCGGGGGACATTATAGAGTTAAATAATGAACTTTCGATACGATATTACTAACTACGCCATACCTGTGTCCAAAATTTCGTTAAAAATTGTTAATTGATTTAAACGGGATTGCGTGACAAACAATAGGTACACATTAATTTATAATATCCATATGTCACACCTTATAATAGTGTTGATAAAAACTTGTTATTTGCACTTTCTACGCTTCAGTCCCAATAAGTTATCTCACGTTACTTTTAACGACCCTGAACTATCGAACAAAGAATTATTAACATAGTGAAGTAGCTCCATTCCTGTGAAACGAAAACAACTATTACGGCGCTTTACAATACAAATGATAAACAAGAGCCTTATCTATGTTTCTAACGTTAGCTACAGTATTGAACACGGAAGTGGCCCTTTTTTCGGCAAATACCTCCATTTTCCGCCCACGATAATAGCTACAAAAATAAATACAATTCAAAGGGGAGCCCAGCCTATTTCAATCAGACTATGTCTTCCTAAGTAATCCTTACTTCCAATTTTCCCCAAGTCTATCCGTTTTTTCCCCCTCTTTTTCGTTTACTGTTTTAAACCCCAAGATAGGCCCGCGTTATCCTTTGATTCCTAGAGGAGCGTATCTGCTCAACAGACAGCTTCATTGCTACTTTGTCTATCACCCTCAAATACATCTTGTGCCTCTTTATTAAAGGACGTTGGATTCCTCTCTAGATATTTCTTGCCAAGCAAAACAGGTCTTCATCAGCTGGCTACATCCCTGCACATCCTCGGAACTACACTCTAAACATCTGCCCGCAGTGACTTGGAATCCCGGCGCGAAGTGAAGAAGGAGGAAGGTGAGGCATTCGCGCGGGAGCACGGTCTCGTCTTCATGGAGACCTCGGCCAAGACCGCTGCCAACGTCGAGGAAGCCTTTATAAACACCGCCAAGGAAATCTACGAGAAAATCCAGGAAGGAGTCTTCGATATCAACAATGAGGTTTGTTGCACAGCAGCTTAATATTATGAGTGCTGATAGCGCGGGATGTGACCGCTGTCTCGGACGCGTGAGGTTTTCGGTTCATTTCAAATATGCCCCAGGATACATTGATACTGACCAGTTGAGAAACTTGAAGATGTCTTCCAAATATGAGCCGAATAGTTTTGGAGATGGCATCGTCCTGCCTAACCCCCCTCTTTACATGCACGGGCTTTGTCAACTCATGGAGTTTGACTTGTACTGAGTACATAAAGCCCTAAGTAGATTGAAAAAGAGATATCCCTGTACTCCAGCGTTTGAGAGATCTCTTCAGCTATCTGGTGTAAGTAGCCGTTCCTATACGCGTAACGGCACCGAAAACTAAGATATGACATCTTATTTGGAGCCGCAGACACTTTATTACAATTTAGACTGGTTCTGTTTACTTTTCTGTATTGCCGTCGCACCTCACACTCATTTCCCCAAGAGACTGACTCAGACACGCTTTTCCTAGTGCCGGTACATAAAAGAAAACCGGTCGAAAACAAGCAGGCGTAAAGACGATGAGACCGAAATCCGTGACGTGAAAGTTTCACAAAACGACAGGATTAGGTACACCTTCAAATGAGTTCATAAAATCTTACGATAAAATCAAATACGAAGAATTTTTTGATTGATTTTGAATAGGTAGTTGGTTTCCGTGTACCTACCAACACGTGCTTGATGAATTGTTGTTATCCGTGTACCTACACTTGACCTACTAATTTTCCGCCACGCCCCAACGCGCCACAATTAGGTAGTAGGTACCTACTTCAGCTTGAATCCAGGGCCTTTACATCCATAGCAGAAGATATAATGCAGCATTTGTGACCATTCTGCTTGACTACCTTGACACAAATTGGCATGTGAGCTCGATATTAGCAATCATTCTGTGAACACAGCTAATATATGCTATCAACCCACTTTCGTACGCTGCTGTCCCGAAAGCCCTTGAAGACGTATAATTTTTTTTGGTTCCTTAGTCGAAAAGGAACCCTTATACCTACGACGTATTGTTTCGCCATGTCCGTCCTTCTGTCCGCGGCTTAGCTCAGAGCCGCTTTGTACTAGAAAGCCAAGATTTGGCAGAGGCATTATGTAGATATTAATCATGATTCATGCGGACAAAACGGTTGAAGATAATTTAAAAAATAAACTGCCAAGTGCATGTCATGCCAGGCGCAATGTAGGGTTCCGTAGTTTTTTTTTTCAGTTTTTTTTTTTCTCTTAAACCCTACAGTGTATCGTTGAATTGGTTGGGTGATTGGGTGTAGGAAAACCATGTTTCAATTTCGGGATCCGAATTATTAAAGCGCAAATATTTGTTACAGTGGAGCGTCCGTTTGTATGGACATTTCAATAACAATAATAACTTCCACACAACACATTCACTTGTCCTGATCCCAAACTAGGATACGCTGTGCTATGGTTACCAGGCAAGGACATCACAAACATGGAAATACAGCCAGACTGAAGTCATTTGTACAAATGTACGGGACACACTTATTCACGAAAATACAAGAATGCAAGATTAATTTATAATTGCAGCATTATCAGAAATCCGTAATTTATTTTAACGTAAAGAATTTACATCCTGTTTGCTGAATGTACTATTTTAGCCACTACCTCCGGGCCGTATTTGTAGTGGAGAAAAAGGCAGCGGGTAAAAAAAACTCCACTCTGACCATCTTTTCTCAAATCATCTTCAACTTAATACATCAGAGCCTATATGATATGATTCCGTGATTGCCATCAATAACTTTAAAAGCCAAAACAATACTTCTTACAAAAGTAGGAAAAATACACACGGACAGCACCCTATTAACATTATGTTTACTGACCTTATTGTCAATATTTAGGAAAATGCCCATTCCGTATTCCAGGCGAACGGCATCAAGATAGGGCCGCAGCACTCGACGGCGGGCGGCGCGAGCGGCGCGGGGGGCGCGGGCGCGGGCGGCGCGGCCGGCGGCGGGTGCTGTTAGGTGCTGCACTGCACACACTGAGCGGAAGCGGGCCGGTCAACCGGCGACTGGTGAGTAAGGCGTTTGGCTCTGATTTGTGAGAGGATCAACTTCTGCTATTGGTCCAGCTCAAAATTAGAGCCCACTGCTCGGTATAGGCTACAAGTTGCCGCGAACCTCTGTTTGACTTGTAACGTTCATTAAATCGCTGCATATAAAAAGCGAGCATAAAAAAATTTACGGTCTTATTTAATCACTCCTCGGGAGCAGTTTCAATAGTCTAAGGTAAAGGGAAAGATGTAACCACATATTATTTAAACTGCCTCTGAGGAGTGTTTTAGAGGAATCATGTTTTTATAAATAACACTACTTTGACTTTAATCTACTATTGAGGCCATATTCTCCTCCAGAAGTTAATACATAAGAAGAAGAGTTGGCATAGGCCACTTTTAACCCTGTTGATCCTCTGTCAATGCCTTCCAGGAGCTTTAGCAATATTTTATTAGGATTACATCTTTCAGCTTAAGAATTAAGTCAACAAGTGATTTGCTCTTAGGCACAATTTGTATACCTGCGAAAATCGTTGAAGCTTTGAAAAACTGATGATTCACTTAGCAGACTATTTCTGAACCTCCGAAACAAAATACTGATTAAAGAGACGCCTTTGGAGCATTTCTGACTGCAAAAACAACAAAAACATTTATCGCCACAGTAATTATGTGCGTAGATGTAGGCTGGATTAATAATTATGTATTATCATTGACTCGTCTATCTATCAAATACGACGACTGTGTGCCATTTGTCATAAAATATTGATCTTGTTCGCAGGAAGTGAGACAGCTGTGTGCAACGAACTCTGGTACGAAACTTACTGCATGCAGGATCATTAGTTTAATTTTATATGCTGCGAACTAGCTTACATCTGTTAATTATAGCTGTGTCATAGGACATGACTATTGAACATTAGGTAGAGATGTCGAAAGTTACAATAGAAAAATTTGCTGCCGTCGGAAATCTCTGTTACAAGTTTCTAAATTGTTAAATTCGCTAAGAACTTTGGAGGTGCTACTCTATTCGTACTAACATTAATGTTGAAACTTTCATGTGATTCAATAAAAGCACGTAAGCCCCATTGCAGCTTTTTGCAATGGTGCTGTAATTTTATTGGCTTCCAAGATTTTCATTTCGAAACAGTCTCTTAGGGCGCTTATATAATCTGGACTGTAAATAACATAACATTTTTTCGTGAGTTCTAAGGTAACCTGTGTAGATTCCCTGCTCTTTTCCCATTGCACATAATAAGGAAAGTGGCAGTAATGTAAAGCATGCAAAACATCTCATAATCAACCTCCTAAATATAAACATTCTCCTGTAGTTAAGCGCCTATTTCTCATATTAATGGCGGATTTAATAAGAACAAACAACTTATACCTTTGCAAGGACCAGCTAAGAGATATCACCTAAGTTATATCTATTAATATGTTAGCTCCTTCATACATTATTGAAGCTTTTATGTATACATCTAACAAAGGTTCACAATAATTTTTTTCTGGCATTTATCCACAATTTGAATGATTAAATCCTTATTTGTTGTTGTTCGTAACAGGAGACAGATAGTTAATTAGTTATATTTAAGTTTTAGTTTTGTATTTGGTGTAATAGTGGACTTGTGACTGTAACGGGCTGTTTCATGTTAAACAAAAGCAAAATTGTCCCCATGAACTGCAATCACGACCTAACTAAACCAGTTCAGGAAAGTGGTAATTTTACTTTAATGCAAATCCTCATGTTTATTCTTTATTTACATTGTTTTTATTGAAGATCTCTGTACAATATGGAGTTTTATTATGTGTTAGATAAAATATTTCAACATTTTATAATTTTGCTGTTGTTTTTTACATGAATAATTGTGTATTGGTAATTGAAATTGGATTGTTACTTTTATTACAAAGCAGCAGAGGTCAAATTGTTTATCTAATATAACCATTGGGCCAGCCAGATAAGGTCAATTCAGGAGATGGCCTATTACAATAATTTACTTATGCACAATGAAAAATTGTAAACATGTATTTGTATACCTTTGAGGTTTTGTAGCATCTGATCACGCGATCTGTTGTGGGTGGAAACTGATATGGCACTCAGGGTGTGTTCTGAACTCGATATCAGTTTCACCTAAAAAAGGGAATGAAGAGTAGAATCTGATCTCGTGATCCAATTCCACCGAAAAAATATATAAAAAATGTCAACTCTGATAATGCAAAGTTTACAGTGGTAGAAAGACAATAAATTTGATGAAATAGATTGTTGGTTTTCAAATTATTTCTAACAGCATATTAGTTATTTGTCACTGTTTTGATTATCTTATATATAAAAAATTCTGGTGTCACAGTGTTACCGAACTTCTACGAAACAGCTTAACCAATTTTTGTGGGTTTTTTAAGATTCGGTCATCTAAGTGCCTCGTTTACGCGCGGCCTCGGTTTTTTTTAGCTAAAGTACAAGACTAAACTACGGCAGACGTATGTAACTCAATAGTTGTCCAAAAATTTATTTTTTTCTAAGCAACTGATTTTGGTGTTGTTACAACGTTTGTCTGGTCAGCTAGTCAGATATATAACTAAATATAAACGTCAAGTGGGTACATATAGATTCATAGGATTATCGAACAACCCACACATTAAATTAAATAAAGATTCCCACTTCTGTCCTGATTTACAATACCGGCAAGTCAGGAAAATCTTTATTCTACTTTTCATTCCCTTTTTTTTTGTGAAACTGATATCGAGATCAGAACACACTCTAAAGTGTGATATCAGTTGTCATGTCACCCACAATGGCTCGCGTAATAAGATTTTACGAACCCCCAATAGAAAGTTAAAAACATTGAATTTTATCAAAATCAAAAGGACTGCTTGCAAGGTAATGAAACATGATTCAACAAAAATAGTTACTTTTTAAGTTTAGCACATTCTAATTATGTATATTTTGTAAGGTTACAATATGCAAACACATTTGTAAGATGTCATTCATGAGAGTAAATGTTGAAAAACTACAATGTTCTCTTTCAATTTGTAATAGAATAAATCTATAATGATCATATTGACAAATAACTTATTGTCACACCTAGTGATGGGCAGGGAGAATTGTTCTCGCCAAATAAGAACTAAAAGTTGCAAAGTGTGAATTTGTCTTTATTGAATTATTCATTTACAGATTATATTGAAGTAAATTTAATATATTTGTTAATGTAAATAAAAAAATAATAAATTGATTTAAACAAGACAAAAATTATAAATATTTTAGGTTTGGTCATGTGTTCTCCCTGGCCCATTTCTAGTCACACCCACATCCTTAGTTATTACTCAAGACAACTATTTCACGATTTCTTTGAATACAACACTTTTCGAACTATAACTTTCGGACTCTTCCGACAAAAAAACCAGGTAAGTTTATCCAGTATTAAGTTATAATACAACACTTTCTTATTCCGTTATTAAATACCAGCTTCTTCGACTTTAGTTCCTACACTTGACAATGCAGTCATGCTTTTGAAATGTGATTTTGTATGTGTTTTTACAACGAATAAATGCTATTTCTTCTTCTTCATTGATTTATTGGATTTAGTACTTCAGAGACAAAGCAGTTCAGCTATTTTACACTTACAAGTTCACTTCACTGTTGTTTAAACTGAGGTCAGTTGTCTATCATCTGCATATCACTTTCAACACTGCTATACAGCATCAATTGTGTTGATCTCATTCAACACAGTAAACACACAGTTTACCATCTCAGCTGTCTTCATCTTTATGGTACCATTGTTCTTTACAGCAGCTTTTGGCAGTGTCACTTCATACAAGTCTAGTGCTGTAATGTCCAACACAAACATGTAGAATACCTGGTTTTGGAGTGTCTGGTATGTTAGGTTTACTAATTCTGACTTCTTCGACACTTCCTCTTTCAATCTGAAAAATAAAAACATGAGGAGATGAATGTTTGCACATTTATCAGCTTGCTACTCTAGTTTTAATAATTAACATTGTAAACTACTTACCCATTCCATATCAAGTACACATCGCCAATTTCGAAGTGTATAGTTAATTTTTCCTTTTGATTTGCTTGTGGAGTAGTGTAGGTGAAGCTGATGTGTTTGTCAAAGTTTGATGTCTCAGTTTCAATAAAGTTCAAGCCAAACTGTAGTAGATGATGCTGAAAGGCAGTAAATATTTTTGGAAATATGTACTTAGATATTTTGTCCAAAAAATTTTGATGTAATTTTTGTCACTCAATAATAGACAAGACCCTCCCCTTGATTTTAGGAGGCCGTAGCAGCGGAGCAGTAGAACGCCGGCTTGTCATTCGGGTGTTCGTGGGTTCAATTCCTGGCATGTACTAATGACTTTCTAAGTTATAGTAGCAATACCACTTGCTGACTGTGAAGGAAAACATCGTAAAGAAACCCTAGTGTCTGAGGTATTTACATACCTTAGTGCTTGCTATGTACAATGGCCCAACTATGAGGCTAAGTGCAGAAATCTCAGGTCTAACTAACTCCATTCCAGACACGAAATTTGTATAAATTCAAAACAATACATCAATCAATTGGAAAGCTGAGCAAGAAACAATGGATGAACCACTCAAAGATTACCTGTGTGAAATTGAACTGTTTGATTTTACAATCAAACATGGACCCGAGGGCTCCCTTTACCACTGTGCCAATCTTCTGCTCACCTCTCTCCAGGAAGTATGGCAGATGCACAGCATGTGGGATGGAATTACTCATCCCCCAGGATATGAGCAGGCCTTCGTAAACCACTTTAGGCTTTGTATTGCTCTCTGACTGGCTTGTTGAGACTGTTATCTGAAAGATAAGATATTAAAATGAAAACATACAAATCTAGCAACCTTTTCACTTGCACTGGAATACATAGAAGATGTATTCTCAGTACTTGAGTAACTGAGTCGTGAGTGGAATCACTACTGAGGATAGATCTAATCCAAGCATAAGCAGAGGATTCAACCATTTTCACCATAATATAAATTTCTTCAAACTTCTACATAGGTACTTTACCTGTAGGTTGATGGAGTTCATAGAACAGTAAGTACTTATTGGATGAGTAAAAGGTTTATAAGGTAAACTATGATCTTTGCCTACCCTTTGTGATATGGCTGAGTTTAAGTATTTCAATCAATCAATCACGCCATTTATTCAGACACATTAACATAATTTAAAATCTAATTACATTTAATTTTATAAATTCATTCATTTTTATATTCTTTTTGTTGCACTAACCGGTGCCGAGGACAATTTTTAAAAACCTATTTTAGAGGTTAAAAATTCCACCCATCTCGGCGTGGGTGGTAAAATTCCACTAAAATAGGTCATTATTTTTTTTCATGTCGTTTATAATAATAAATTTTTATGTTGTCTCAGTCATTTGTGTCTGTTTGCCCTTTGGCATAGGCCTCCCCCAATCTCCTCCACTCCGGTCTATCCTGTGTCAACATTGTCCTGGTACCTCCAGCTACCTTTCTATTTTGTCCCTCCATTGTTTGCGTTGCCTGTCAGAGTTTAAGTAAGTATTTGAGTATGATTAACTCCCAAGATCATTAATCACCAACAAGTTTGTGCACCACTTTAACACAATGCATGCTTAGAGATATAGACCTTAGAGGGCTTAGTCACCCGAAACTATGCTTGAAACTATGATATCCTGTCTGTACATTGTATGATTGAGTTTTTAGTTTTACCAGCAATGCATCAGCATCTTCTTCGTTGAACTTCAAATTTGCATCATTTTCAAAAGTTACAGTGTATTTGGTGGAAGCGCTGGCAGCGACTTGGCCGACGATAGCTTGCTTGATTTTCGATGCGTATTGTTTGAGTTTCACTGGAGTGTATTTCAAGTTGCATAAGGCTGAGACTTTGCTCAAACGCCATTGGCCTTGATTGTATATGACTGAAAAGAGATGTGGTATTTTTATAAACTTAAACACATAATTTATTGGAAAATGTGGAATTCAAAGCTTACGAGCTAATGGATCGGCGCCCACTCGCCCAAACCTGCTTTCATGCTGTTGTGATGAACTTAAGTAGTAGGCAGCCATAATAACTTTGTCAATAAATATAAATGAGTTGAAAGAGCCTTGAAAATTTAAATTATTTTCTTCATCAAAGCTTCAAAATATAGCTCCAAGAAAACAAACAACACAACAGACGAACCATTTTGAAATTTTTGACGGTTGACAATAGCGATCTGGCTAGTTCTAAAAAACCGATAATAACCGTCTATTTCAAGAAGTACTTTTCGTAGTATTATAATTTTGAAGTTAAACCCGTTATTTCAAACTGATGCATTAGTTTAAAAGTCAATTATTTTTTTATTTATTGAATATCTTGGTAAATACGATAATCATTACCTATCTAAGGTTGTCAAACTGAGATGAACGATTAATCGATATTTTCAGGCTCGGCTATTGAGTGAGGCCGTCGCCTTGTCTTTTGGACCGAAATTATGATTTTATGTTAATTTGCTTTATATTAACGGTAGGGTTTTATATATGCTGAATTTTCATAAACCTTAACTTTATGATTTTATAAAAAGTTTTTACTAAAACGCACAGATTCATTAATTACATTTAGATAATGTTTTTATTGTAATAATCTTAACTGTCACACATACATTTTACAGCTAAGTAGGTAGGTTAAACTAAATGGTAAACTAAACTAGTCAAATATACCGCCCCGGAACACACCCGCTCCAAAAGTTCCCATGACGCTAGCAGCGTTCCCCCGCTGTACCGCCAGGGAAATCATCTGCATCAGGTATGCCCTGGAACGACAGTCATACCCACGACTTCTCAGGTGCCGACCGATTTCCCTAACAAAAACTCTTCCATCGTCCCCCCATACTCCCATTGTTTCCACAGCCAGTGGGACGAACAAATAATGAAGCATAAGCTGGCTATATTTCCTTATCTTAAGTTTAGCCGCCGCTTCAGCAGCGGCACCCGCAGATGCAGCTGTCAAACCCATATGTATACCCATACTTTATAAATCACAATTTAGTTAAGACCTGTCTTAAGACACTTATATAAGTCTAACGGTGGAGTTTTTTAAAAACGAGATACCTACGTGAAACTCTTTTTTTTTTGTTATGATTGTTGGAGAATACCGTTACTGAAAATTGTGATGACATTCATCACTAGTTGACAATGATCATTCTCGTTTTGAGCTGTATAGGTAGGTAGGTAAGTAGAAAAGAAATGCGTTTCACGCTCTCCTCTAATGTTTCACGTCACGAGCCCGTAGACCTAGACAGTCTGTCTACGCACGAGCCAGTTCTCTTCGCCGTTGTTTGTGGGTCGCCGTCGCCGTTGAGGTTGGTAGAACAGTAATCAGTGTTGCTACGGTTTAAAGTAATGAAATCACCAAAATCCGGGGTAAACTACTGCATACAGATAAATTAACTTCATTATAAGGCACGCATTCGGTTTAAAGATACCAGTTTATTCGCGCTCAGTGGGATGGAAAACTGGATAAAACCTTTCATAATAATTCTTTAGCCATAAAGTCATAGTTACGTTTCGTTTGACATCCATCATGCTGTGATATCCATGCGATTTTATCCTTCATCACATGGACATCACAATAGGATATATTAGGTATTATGTATCATGTAAGCATCTTATTATCAGTGTGATGTTCTATGTGATTGTGATATCATTTTGTGATATCTCGATTCCTCGAATGATTTAAGGTGTGATATTTCATTTTGTCGCTTCATTTTTATCGCTCGTAGCCCCGGCTGCCTGAGTGATCTTAAACGATCACGAAGGTTAAGCAACACAGGGCGCGTTCAGTGCATGGATGGGTCGCCGTCTATGCCTAACGCTAGTAGCATTTTTCCGAGCGGTTCCGTGCTTCGCAAGGCACGTTAAGCTGTTGGTGCCGGCTGCCGTCGATAGATGGCAGTCGTTAAGCCAAGTCAGAGGCCTTAGGGCGGCTTGACAACTTCTGACAGTAGACGAGCCACTAGTCTACAAGCCTCCACCAATCCGGACTTGGCCCCCGTGGTGGAGTATGGCCTATACCTTCCTCAGGGAAGAGACCCGTGCCCCTCGGTGGGGACATAATGGGTTGATGATGATTTCATTTTGATGTAATATTTTGCACATGTCTATGTCCTCGTGGCGTTTATAAATTACGGCGTTAAGCTGGCCACACTAACGTTCAACGCCCAACAACGCGAGAGCAGGCAGTATACAGTAAAGTACTCTGTGCATGAGAGATAAGATACTGGTTTCCGCGTACAACACAGCATCCGGGATTCTATTCTCAGGTGATCTCACTCTATTTCAGTGAATTGATGTGTGCGCGTATCATTTTAACGTTATGAAGGTGATAATATCGCCACAAAAATATTGTATTACGCCAAAATGCAAGAATATATATGACCGTGAACGCGTCCGAAAAACTATTGTTCGAGTTGCTAATATCGCCACACAACGACAAGTTTCAGAATGGTTTAAAGTTATGTACCTATTACCCGATTTTAGGACGTGCCTATTTTTATTGCATAAACCAAAGTCTAAGTCAAAGGAACACAGAAACGGTGACTTATTGAACGTTACAAGAAAAACAAGGTGTCCGTTTCAAAATCTAGATCATTTGGAGAAAAAACGGACAAAAAAACTCCCAAACTTAGTCTTTTCAAACCTATTCCTTAATTAACAGAGTTTACATGTCATTATCTTCTAAAAACCTAGTAGGTACTAGGATGCATTGACCTGGCTTTTATTCCACACATCTTTGTCATCTAAATCATCCTTAATGCTATAGTAGCCCTTTTGGCATAAAGTAAAGTGCGCTTTACACATTTTTTTAACCTCACTTCAGGCAAGCTTATTATATCTTCAGGGATCTTATTGTAAAAAAGACTCAAATAGTTGACGAGAACACCTGAGTGCCAAAATATTGTAGGGACTCAGAACGCTGAGTCGACATTTTAGCAACAAAGCGCAACAAAAGCGCGGACGACTTTGTCCAGCCAGTCGTCCCCCGAACCCCTCAGGGACAAGTCAAATCTCTAGGAGTGTAGTTGTTTTAATTCTAAATTCTATCTGTGTGTAACCTCCTGTGTAAACCAAATTTATCCGTGTAATATTCGAATACAGACTTAATACTTGACCTTTTACGCAACCTTCTGATATTTCATTTGTGAATTTAGAGTTCTGTGGAGGACAGAACTCTAAATTATTTCTCCTCCAGACTCTCTCATTATCTTATCGCAGGTAGTCACCTCTTTTCCACAATATTTAATGTTTTGTTTTGTACTTAAAAATCAGCCTTTTTATATTCAAATATACAAATACCGCCCGAAGGCAGCAGTTAACATAACAACAGGTAGTACATTCAGCAAACAGAATGTAAATTCTTTACGTTGAAAAAAAATTGTTGATTTCTGATTACTTTGTAAATATTTGGCATACTATAGTTGGCAAATTGATTTGCGTTCCTAAAAACATATATAGCCCCATTTTGTGCAAACTTCGAACTATTCCCAGAATATTCCAGTAATTTAAGTTTTTTTACTCGAAGATCCTATCATCAGTGCTGCCAGATTGAAAATGCGGTGGCAGTGCTTGAGAAACGCGGATTTTTAACTAAAAAAAACGGGATTACATCGATTTTATATTTCCTTTGGGAGCCGACAACGTAATGCCATTACGTGCTGGTATTTCAAAGTGGTCCCCATAAAAGTATTCGTCATCTTATGAAAACGACACTTTTTTAGGTTGCTGTGTTACACTCTGTTTCTGTTATTTAAAAAAAATTGTGCTTTTCACTTTATCGGCAAGAATTGTCAGCTTGTCAACGTACCTATATAAAGAATTGAAGATAGTGAGGGTTCTATAACATTGGCTTATATAGGTACCTATAGACTGGCACGAAAGTAACAAGTAATGCACGAACTCTTTAAAACTGCTGTCCGTTGACATTGACGTTGTTCAGTGTTCCTATGTAGAGTTTAGTTAACCGGTACAAATATCAGTAAAAATAAAAAAATCGACGATTTCTGTCGAGTCCAATTACGTAATTTGAAAGACTACATTAGCGTAGATACCTTCACGAAAGCGATATAAATTCTGTTAAATCGTTTTACCCACCATATCTGTGGTTTTACCGGACTGCGCTTAAATATCACTGTCGGCAACACTGGTAATTGTATAAGCGAGTACAACAAGCTGTGGGAACCTACGAATAATTTCACCGTCTACGGTATATATGTTCTGTGCCGTCTACTGAGTAGACTCTACTCGCGTAGGGCGCGGAACGTGTGCCTGCAGCAGCCGTCTACACTTGTCGATGGCAGCCGTCGATGCGCCGACCGACATGTCAGCGTCGAATATCCGCGTCGAGCAGAGCAGTGCACATGCCGCCCGTGTGTAAGCGCCCTAAGCCAGTAAGCTGTGGGAACCACAGAACACAAAAATAAGGAGAAGTGTTATAATGGCCCGTTTGCTAGAAAACCGATGTCGCCACTTACTTACACAGCTACAGTTTCCTCATAATCTCTATTTGATTACAACATAAACAACCAGCTCACGATTCGCTGTTACCACAAATGAAACAGCCAATGAGAAGAGCAGCACAACATTAGGGATGGGAACGAAAAAGTACATTATCGATTATACTTTAAAAAAATTGTACATCGTACAAAATTTTTTTTGTACATTATGTCGATTTTTTTCTTGCCATCTATACCGTCTATACCTAAATAGTAACTAATTATTTCTCTATGTCGCGTAGTCTGTAACTACTTTATTTCGTTGAAGTAATCCTCTGCAAAAGGCTGCCTAAGGTTTTATTTTTACAGGCTTTGCCTACCAATGTGTTAATTCCTAAATATGTCAGTTTTGTTCATACCTACCTATCGTATAATTCGTGAATTCCGTTTCATCGTAAATTCTAATCATACAAATATTCTAAATGTCAAAGTTTAGAGACCATTTGCTGATAAACGTTAGGCTTTAATTATACAGAAACTGCGTAGGTATGTAAGGTTAAGGGACAGCGCAAGCATCTTGCCGCTTAAAAACGTTTTCATACCTACAAAATGTAGGTATGAAAACCTATATAGGCGACGAAACGACGTTGGCTGTGCCGCGCCGCTTGAATATAATTCAAAACATATCGCCTACGTAATTTTTGTTTGAAGCGGCAAGATGCCTGCGTTTTGCCTTCACCTTCCGCGCGTTTTTGTATAGCGCACACTTTAAAAAATCTAGAACTACGTATTTTAACTCGTGAATTAATGAGCGTGACTGTAGATGTTTCTGAGTTTGGATTGAAATTTTCATTGCCTTGGTGGGTGATAACTGTGATGGGAACATAAAAAACATTCTTAATAATATCACATAAATAATAATATTTTTATTAACTTGTGAAAAATACATTAGGTAGTAAGTACTCAAACAAACTTGTGAAACATAAACTTAAAGAAACTTTCAAAACACATTTACATTAAAAAGATAACATCATCGTACGACTGAGATCCTGCAGAGAATATTTTAATGTCCCCTAAAATGTAAATATTTATTTAGAACTTGACACTTATTGACATGGTTCAATGTTTTGCGTGATTCAATGTTTTTCTTTTTTCGGGGTTTTTCTTCAATTGACATAAATCTACCAGTTTCTGAGACTTCAGCAACTCGTTGTTGTATCTAAAATACAAAAAGTATGCATTTGTAAAAAATCTAATTCTTTAATTATTTACAGGGGTCTTTGACATTCGCAGTATTCTTCGACAGAAAAAATATCCGTTACTTCCAAGGGGATCTAAAATAGTAAATAAATTATGAAAATATTAAAAGCATTACCTGGTCACCTGTTATTTCTTCAGGAACGCATGTTTCAACAGTAACAATATCCGAAACTTTCTAATACGGATTTAAAATATTAAATAAATTATGAAATTATTGAAAACACTTCATTTACTTTATTTAAAATTAATCGAATTTCATTTATAAGATTATTTAGAACCCCTAGCATCTGGAAACATTTCTCCGTAAAATGGATGGAGCAACCGGTATTTGATTTGAGAGGAAGCCAGTTAGGCCCTCTCCCTGTAGTTTCAATCCATTTATCCTTCCTATTAGGGTCTTTGGGAAACCTGAAATTAAACCTTTATTAAAAACTTTTTGAAATACGTGGTCAAAACTAAGCCTGTTCATATTACGACAAAATCTGCAACTAAAATAAAAGCTTCCTTAGCAACTGAAGTCCACGTGGACGGAGTCGCGGACAATAGCTACCTAGTCGTACATTATAATTGGTTCTAGTAATTTTGGAAGTCTGGACGAACGAGTGTAAATGCGACGAAAGTATCGATACTTAATCAGTCTGCAAAGAAAGCAACTACCCCATCACTATGACTCCCGCTGACACTACTGGTGACTTTGACAGTTCACGGCAAATACATGCGGCCGTACCACGAAACATCGCATACAACAATAGTCAGTTTCGCAAGACGGTCCATTGCGGGCCTGCTTTTCCAAGTTAGAAAACCTTTACGAAAATTCTACATAAAAACAGCAATGAAGTAAACCCGACGATATAAATACGTCTTATTTATGTTCTTAGTACTGGAGTGCATATTGCACAGGAAAATTATTATAATTATGATTTTTCGTAGTTTAAAGATGGATATAGTGAGTAAAATAGGCTTACCGGTGAAAAGACACTGCACTGTTATTTGAATAGCATGTATCACAGCGATTTCTGTAGGTAATCAGGCATTTTTCACATATGTTATGGCGATAGTGGGCGCGAGGCGATTGACGGCCATATTTAAAAGTTTCGCCGAGGTTAGCCCAACCGGGCTAACGTTGATCGACAGTGCCACGCCCATAAGGCACTTCTCCTTCTTTTTGTGTTCTGAGGTGGGAACCTACGAATAATTTCACTGTCTCTGGTGGAAACAAGCAAAAAGAACTCTTACATACTGAGTAATTTATTGTGTAACTTGTACCAACAAAATACCTACTCAAACTCATCACAACATAAAATATTTACGTATACATAAGTCTAAATAAACATTAAGCACAACACAACACATTCAACACCACAATATTAACTCTAAAACAATTTTTATATTAATAATATTATTAAGTTATGTACTGATTAAATACTATTCCTATTAATTATTGAGTAAGAGGTAATATAAAAAACGGGACTGTACAGTCGAATTATATTAGCCGCGAGATGAATATTCCTGATTTCAAAAAGAAAATGATTTTTTTCTTATCTTTTAAGATTCCGTAGTCAACAGGAACCCTTATAGTTTCGCCATGTCCGTCCGTCTGTATGTCTGTGGCTTAGAAAGGAGGCAAGTACTAGAAAGCTGAAATTTGGCATAAATATACAATAACTCATGCCGACAGAACGGTAGGATAAAAGCTATATTTTTTTTTTCTCGCCGACACGTGTGGGTAATGTTGGATTGGTCACAAAATATTGTTTGTAAGAAAAACCCTTTTTCGATTGAGGAATCCGTTTTTTTATGTAGTCCCACTGCAGGGCACAGGCTTTCTCTCAGAGAGAGTATGGGCTTGATTACCAACGCTGAGGTATGTAAACACGTCAGACACTCAGGTTTCCTCACGATGTTTTCCTTCGCCATTACGAGTGGTATGGCTACGATAACTTCAGTTTGCTTTAAAGGGCAAATTTTTGTTTGAGTAGGGCATCCTTAAATGTAGAAACGTGAAAAAATTCAGAGCAGTAGCACATATAATAAACTTAAAAGAAAAACTATCACGGCTAAGCAGGCTTTAGAAGTTAACCAGTAATAAGCGACCAAAAGGAAAACTTCGTACAAATTCCGTTGAAAATTACTCTGATGAAGTTGTTAATTCTGTAAAGCAGGTAAAAACCCCTCATACGAAACCCTACACTGCGCCACTCATTATGCCGCTTATTTATAAGGACAAATGCAACAGCTGCCACCGCAACACGTACGTGTGGTGCCATCATGATGCCTTAACTCTCAACCGTACGAACAAATGGCCCGGGCCTTGCCGCGCGCAGCAGCCTCGCGATTATACAGAGACAGCCGCGCTCGTTCGGGCTCGCGCGGCAAAAGCCTCGCGTGGCTGCTGGCTGCGTGTGGAGCCACCTTAAGAATTCCGGTAACTTATTTATTCATCATTCATCACTTGCAGCCCCCGAGTATAATCCAATCATGTAGGTACAGGGTTGAAGTCCCGGCATAGGTGGATTTTTTTTTGCATCTAAATAGGTTTTTAAAATTGTCCTCAGCACGGGTTAGTGCAACAAAAAGAATATAATCATGTAGGTACAGCGATATCGTTGCGATGTAAAAACCTAACTGCTAAGTGGGTTAGGTTAGGTTAGGTCAGGTTAGGTTCGAAATTTCGCCGATGCCTGCACTTGCCCATTAGCTCAGTTTGGAGAGCACTGGCACGGTTAGCCAGAGGTAGCGGGTTCAAGTCCTGCCAAGTTTCTGAGCACATCCTTATTTAAATTAGTATACCCTTCGATATTAACTCGAAATAAGTATGTAAGTTAATCTTAAACCGCTTTGTGAGAAGTCTGCATAAAAAGCAATAAACTATTTAATAGTTTCCAATTTTAAATCAGAAACGAGGAGCACATATTATGCTAATCAAGTGATGCCACTACTAGTCACTGAGATCCAAGTCTGAGTCCGAGCTGTCATGTCGCCCGCGGATGGTCTTTTTACTCTGGATGTGAAGGATCTTTTGTTTGCGCGCCTCTGCCGGCGGGACCGCCAGGTCTCCCGAGTACTCGATCACTTCAGATCTGAAAGTTGAAATACGATTTTAGAAAAGTATTATCTTTCTGCAATATCTGTGTTCAGACCACAGGTTGCCAGACACGACGTACATGACCCTGCTACCTCATAGCTCACGTGAGCATGATTATAATTAAAGCACACAGACTGACAGACAGACAGACCTGATTTTGCGAAGTGCCGCGCCTCGTACCGGCAAAGGCGTCAAAATGTGAGAAATGTGTTGAGTATATTCGTTGACCTGATTTCCTGATCTTTGTTGGGCTGCCCGCAACCAAGGGTTATTAGCTTGTATCTCTTTTAATTTTCAGTCCCCGAAATAGAAAATGTTAGAGTTGAGTGATTTAATTATGCTTTAAAATCTAGTTCAACAACGGTCTCAGAAATCTAGTATGGGCATGCTGACGGCTTAGTCCCAGGCGAATTTTCTAGCGGCATGTAGGTCGATTCTCTCGCCACACTCCTTGCCAGGCAAGCCAAATAATTTGGCAGCTAAAAAATCATAATTGTTGAAATTTTTAAATGTATAGTTGTTCAATAGTGACATTAGTACAGTAGGTAATGGTTGTTACATTGACACTATTGGTAGTTTACTAACCAAGTAGACTACGGAATAGCCATTGTCTTGTCTAGGTCCTGTTGTGGTTTGGATGCACCTAATGAAACATTTAATTCAGGTTCTAAAGAAAAGAAGTGCACGAAAGTTATATACATGCATCAGTTTAAAGATGATTAATTAATATTAATAAAAACTTTCATTCGGGACTAGCCAGGTTGGATGAGAGGATATAAATATTATGCCCTAGACGAGCGCCGACTCCCTTGCCTTGCTATCCGCCACTCCAAAACTTCAGTGGTGAAATCGTCTCGGTTGCCGAGGTCGGTGAATCCAACAATAAAATCTTTCGTCTTGTTCTCTTTCACCAAACCTATGGTGGGAATGACGCGGATTTTTAGTCTACCTGAAAAGAAAAAAAACTTTATAAGTTAGCTGAACATGACCATGCACAAGAGAGGTTTGTTATATGTTGCAGACATGAAAACTAAAAGAAGCTATGCATTTTCATTTCGCTAGCTAGAGTATATCCATTTATCAGTAGTTCAGAAATGTATGCCGCCATTTCGGTTATAGGTACATAAAGCCAAATCAGAATGTCTATTGTCTTTGGTTAAGGTCAACGACATTCCATCGCTTGAGCCCGTTGACTTGTGAAAATCTTGATCTTCTGTAAATAAATCTTTATTAGTTATTTATTTACCTGTTAGAAATGGTGCTCTTTCTACATCTAGCTTCACAAATCTGGTCTCAACATGTTTCTTGGCTAACAACTTGAGGTGCATGTCAACTATGCGACACCTGGCTGTATCATTTTTGTAGAAGTGACAAACAACATGCTCAGATTTATTGCACACAGTAAAGAACTCCTTTTCATCACAAATCTCGGTGTACTCGCCGTGACCCTGGAAGTAAAACAAACATGAACACCTAATAATAGGAAATATAGAGGTTTACTGAATAATAAATACAAATAAAAAAAATTGACTATTGTCTATACATGTGTTCGACCAAATAGGGGATGTATTAGCAAAGGGCAAGATAGAAAATACCTGAAAAGAGAACTGTTCGAATTGTAGAAAGTGGCAAGCCGAGATACAATGTAATATAATGACTAGAGACCGTATTATATGCATTTTGCATATTGTATATGCTTTTGCATATTTAGCCCCTTTTTGCGGTAGTTGCACATTTTAGCGAAAGTAAATAAACATGCATTCAAAATGCATGTTTATTTACGCTCTATCTCGATCTTGTTCCGAAGAAATTAGGAAAATAGGTATGAAGAAAATTCGTCTTGAGAATTTGTCGTTGCCAGAGCTATTACTGAGTAAACTCAAAGAAGATTTTTTCAAAACATACTGAATAGCCTGGGGTTTGAACCCTTATGTCACCAAATTGTAATTCTGCTCAGTCACCTCAGTGGACACACAATGGTCCTTATCCACTTACAACCTTTTTGTAATTAAGAGATCATAGAAACATTTTGTCTACGGGACATTTAGAACAGTTCAACAGTAGATTAACAGCGTTTTAGTGTACGAGAAACTGGGGGTTAGTTGTAAATGTGTAAAGGTAAATTATACATTGATTTTGTAATGGATATTTTCGGAAATACGATTGATTGTCTGTTATACCTATTAGTTTTTTCTATAAGTAGAACTTTTTTTATTACTTCCTGTTGCATAATATATTTAGGCACTTTTTATGGATTTTTTATGTGTTGCATAATTTAGCTATTTTGATTATTATAATATAATAACAAAAATGTTTAATGAGCTGAACAAAAAGTAACAACATAAAGTAGGTAACTCTGAGCCCCAAACTAAATTAAATTGTATTATTATTATTATACTTTATTGCACACAAGACTTAACAGGACTTGTATCTTGGGGCACAGTGGTCCATTCAGGGTGAACTTAAATATATCACAACATAGTGTTTGTACAGTAATAAAATAAATTTTAAACATGCATACAGCAAACTATAATATGGCTCAAGTCTTTTATTCCAAATAATAAAATAAACCTACATACAATATTATTAAAATATTATTATAGATATTATATTGATACGATAGTTTGTACGAGTTTAATATAATAAAATAAAATAGACTATTACATAAACATAAGTATAAGCCTTTGTATAAGTATAAGCATTATTAAATCCTTTATTGCATTTAAAACAGGCAGTTTTGCACATAGGCGAGCTTAATGCATCTTTGCATGCATATTTTGGACCTTTTATGTTGCATATAATCCGTCCCTAGTAATGTTTGTACTCTTAGGTTACGAAATATCTGTGCAATTTCCTTTTTTATGTAAAATAAAGTGTTATCTATCTAATGTCTTTAAAGACAATACCTATAAAAAAAGTTCAAGCTTCAATGGAAATGGTTAATTTGCGTTTGTGGTGCCTAAGAAATCCTGTTTCTCTCCTCTTTCACTCCATCAGATCCAGTCCTTTAGGTATCTCGTCCAATGTTTCCTAGCTGTCTTTACAATGTTGTCAGCCCACCATGCTGGTGGTCTACTTACCAATTATGCATTATTATTTAATTACTGTAAAGTTGTGGGTGTGTTGATATTTGTCTTACATTAGCAAGCCACTCCTGCTTTTTTTGCACTCTGTTTTTCATCTCAGCTATGCGCTGCTGGCGAATTGACTCCAAGTCATCTTTGTCCAAAGCATCAAGTCTGTAAAATTATATGGCACTAATCTAAGAAACAGTTAAGTTTTATTTGAGATTGTGCACTCAGATTTGTGTGTACAGAGGTAAACTCTTTATGTTAGCCAAAATTTTTGATATCGGTTACAGTTTGTGCCTAGGCCAGTGTCAAGTTTTTGGGGACTAGCTATAGGTGCATTTTATTGTCTCCATAGAAACAAAGGCAAACAATGATAAAACATAATGACTAACTTATCAATTTCACTGTCGAGCTGCTTTTCCACATTTTTGGCAACACTGTGTAGTAGTTGGTCCATGATGAATTTCTAGCTGCAAAAGAAAAGATTGTTTCACCTTACCTACTAGATTTTTGCAGTGTTGTTTGAGAGTAGATGAGGGATTCTTAAATGACTGTATGTTAATAAGGACCTTTTTGTTTAGAAGTTCTTGTAGCTGAACTTTAAAGCAGGGTTCGAGGATATATATTAATAGGTCCCACTGCAGGGCACAGGCCTTCCCTCAGGGAGAGAGTATGGGCTTAACCAAACTCACCATGCGTGCCCACCGTGGATTGGCGATTTCAGGAGCTGAGGTATGTGAATAGTTCAGACACTCAGGTTTCCTCACGATGTTTTCGTGCCAAAATTGCGTTATCTTGCTCAAAGTTTGTGGTTTTTTTAAATCTGTCACCATACTTGTCAACAGATTTTGACGGAAGACGTTTTATGTTTGCTCATATTTCGTAAGTTTTGTTTTTTATAATCGTAATAAATTAATATTGCTGTGCCTGTACTTAAAGACATGCTAAATCGGTTCAATTAGACCCCGAGAAACCCTCAACGCGCATTAGCAACATCAGACGTTATCCAACGCAACGCAACTAATCATACAAGTTAGAGGTTCTTAAAGGTTCCGATACACTAATAACACGCCACCCGACGCGACCCGACGCGACGACCTAACTTGTATGATTAGTTGCGTTGCGTCGGATAACGTCTGATGTTGCTAATGTGATTCTGATCATAGAAAATAGTAAGATTTGATTTGACTCAACATGCGTCGCGTTGGGTCGGGTCGCGTCGCGTTTCAATAATCTGTTTCCGCCTTAACTATAGCCAACCCTTCAAACAAAAAAAATATTGTTGTCTTATCTTATCTCACCCCATCGGCAATCGGCTCTTCTGGAGCCGATAACTGGAGATCACGAACTAGCAAACGCAGCGTACGACGCCTACTAGTTAGCTGAGCCGACGATGTGAGGCAGATAGCTGGTAGCGGACCCTGAGAAACCCACTATACTTATATCATAGTTAGTCCCTATAGCCAACCATTAAATTGTGGTACGAAACCCTCAGGGGGCGAATTTGACTCGCGCTTGGTCGGTTTTTTACCGAGATGACCTCACTCACCGGTTTCCTAGCGATACAGACCCCAGACACATGTTACATTTTTTGTGTTGTACACTAAAAGCTTACCTTTAATTACTAGTTAATTTGATTCACTACGAAAACGCTTTGGTAAATTACCAGTCTAAACCACTTTGACGCGTAAAATAACTAAAACTGATTTATTTTACAAAGAAAAACAAAATTCAATTTTTCAATTAAACAAAAGCAGAACAGTTGTCATCGGTGTTGCCAGAGCCGACCCCCCACGTCAAAAGTTATGATGCCGTGTTGCCGTTCGGAAGAAAATAAAACCACCAAACGCTTGTCAAAAAAGCGCTATTTTTGGGTAAAAACGGGGCTAAAAAAGCGCTAAATTCCACTACATTTTAGCATGAGTAAAATGGTAGTTAAATTTTGCCTATAAAGTGTTAAATCAAAGACGTATGTACGTTCAATCGTTTATTGCGAGACTGGCGGCACAAGCGACCGCTATACTTGTCTACCCACATTATACCTATATAACACCTCCACCCTTAATTTATACTACGCGATAAATCCTCTCCATCCTTATTTTACTTATTTATATTTATTTTAAAAATTACACTAATAGGTAGACACAAAAAAGTAGAACTTATGTTCTTAAGGAGCTTAAAAATCTTAATGCTAACAATAATACTAAAACTAACCTTGTGTATACAAATATATTTTTGCAATGAATTGTTTTCCTTAATCTATCTCATAAAACCCATAACGAACCGGTGGTCTACGCAATCGCGCCGGATACCTACGGCCTGTTTCACCAGAATCACATGCACTTAACCCCGGCTGCGGTTCCATGTTCGCCGACACACTGGGCACACACACCGGATTAAGAGTCGGCGTGACGCTCGGTGGCGGAGTCGCCCCTGTTGCTGTTGCTGTTGCCGGCACGGCCACCGTCTGGGGTGAACGCGAACTCTCACCACTACCACTACTCTCCCCTGAGTTAGCCCCGTCTCGTTCCAGGTCCGCGCCTTCGGTCGGGGGAAACGTCAATGACCCGCGGTGTTGCCTCCTGGCTATATCATTTTGTCTAGTTAGGTCGAAATTGATTTCTCTACGAGGTATGTCACTATTAACCGATGCATTTGTAACCCTTTGCCTTAACTGATCGACATGTCTGTGAATTTCGGTTCCAAAAATAGACCTAACGGTATAATCGGTACTACCTAATCTTTTGTTGATTGTACCCGCTACCCATTTATCTGGACCCCGATATTCACGATACCACACTTGCGCTCCTGACTCTAGTTGCCTATGGTTACCTCCTGCACTTGTCTCGCTCTGAGCTTGACGCGCGGCTACACGTTTTTCTCTCTCCGGTTTTAAACTATCCAATCTCATACGAAGATTGCGTCCCTGCAAAATTTTTGCGGGACTGTCACCAGTCGTCGCGTGTTCCGTATTCCTATAAGCTAAAAGAAACCTGCAAAGTGCTGTGTGTAAATCTAATTTTTGTTTTAATGCCTTTTTAATTGCGCGTTTACAGATTTTTACAGCGCTTTCGGCTGCCCCATTGGATGCCGGATGGTAAGGCGCTGAAAAAATGTGCTCGATCCCATTATGACTCAAAAAGTTTTGAAATTCTGAACTAGAAAAAGGTGGACCATTGTCACTGACCGTTTGTTTAGGGATACCAAATCTCGCCCATAGGTCCCTCAGAACTGCTATAACGGCACGTGCTGTTGTACTATTCATTTTGATTGCTTCGATCCATTTTGAACATGAATCTACCACCACTAAGTATGTGATGCCGTGGATAGGGCCTAGAAAATCTAAGTGTAGTCTGGACCATGGCCTCGACGGCCAAGGCCACGAGTGCGGCGCATGGCCGGGCGGGGAGTCAGCCACCGCGGCACACACCACGCACTCACGACATTCTTTCTCCACTGCCTCGTCAATCCCTGGCCACCAAACGTAACTGCGGCACAGCGATTTTGTTTTAACCATACCCATGTGTGTATCATGTAACTCTGCCAGTACCCTTGTTTGACATGCCGAAGGTATAACTACCCGGTGTCCCCACATGATGCACCCTAATTCACAGTAAAGTTCGTTCCTCCTATTATAATAGGGTTTAAGTTCTCTGATATCAACGTCGGATGGCCAACCGTCGTTAATATAACTCAAAATGCGACTGAGAATCGGATCACTGCGGGTTTCCCTTTTTAAAACATTGTAGTCTAATAGCAAAGCATCCGTGCAAAAATGCAAGTATGTTTGTTCCGGGATTACACTTTCCTGTTCTGTTGCCGCTTCATCTTTCTGTGACTTAATTAATCGCGAAAGCACATCGGCGGTGTTTTTATCAGTCCTTATATACTCTATTGAGAAATCGTAGGCACTTAATTTTATTGCCCAACGTTGCAAACGGCTGGCTGCTGCGCTAGGGATACCGACATTAGGTCCGAATATGCTTACGAGGGGTTTATGATCAGTGCGAAGCACAAACTTCCTACCATATAGGTACTGGTGAAATTTCTCCACTGCAAATACAATTGCCAACGCCTCCTTATGTATTTGGCTATAATGAATTTCGTGAGCGGTAAGTGCTCGCGAGGCATACGCGACCACACGCTCCTCCCCGGGGCCGCCGCCGTCGCCGCCGGCCGCGGTCGGCGCCCGCTGTGCCAGCACGGCGCCCAGTCCGCGTGAGCTGGCGTCCACTGTCAATACAGTCTGCTGATTCATATCAAAATGGACTAGTGCTTCCGTGCTACTTAGGTATTGTTTAACTGTTAAAAATGCAGCATTTTGGCTTAATCCCCATTCCCAGTTCGCCCCTTTTTTTAGCAAACTGTAAAGAGGTGACAAGAGTGAACTTAACTTAGCAATGAATTTTCCGTAAAAATTCACCATTCCTAAAAAAGATTTTAATTCCGTGACGTTTCTCGGGTGTGGCATTGTGACAATTGCTTTTATCTTTTCTGGGTCTACTCGAACACCATTTTCATCAATAATAAACCCTAAGTACCTCACTTCTTTCGCTAGGAACGCGCACTTGCTTTTCTTAATTTTCAAGCCATTATTTGACAAAACTTGTAACACCTCCTCAATTGTTTTTATATGACTTTCCAAGTCTTTATTTTTAATTAAAATATCGTCAAAAAAAACCACCACATTTGGCATGCCTTTAAACATTTCTACCATTAATTTCTGAAAAATCCCGGGACTCGAGGATAATCCATAAACTAGCCGTGTGTATTTAAATAATCCCCTCTGTGTATTAATTACCGTGAATTTTCTAGAGTTGTCTGTTAACTCTATCTGATTATATGCCTGTGAGAGATCTAATTTTGTAAAAAATTTGTTCCCGCTGAGATCGCTAAATAAGTCCTCCATTTTTGGAACCGGAAATCTGTCAATCGCCAAAACTTTGTTAAGGGTTACCTTGTAGTCGGCACAAATTCTCAACCCGCCGTCGGGCTTGTTTACCACGACCAGCGGCGTGGCCCAGTCGGAGTGGGCAACGGGCTCGATGACCCCCGCGCGCAGCATTGCGTCAAGCTCCGCGTCGACGCGGTCGCGCAGTGCGTAGGGCAGCGGCCGCGCGCGGCAGTATATCGGCTGGGCCCCCTCACGCACGAGCAGCTCGGCCCTGCCTCCAGTGTATCTACCCAATGTGCCGTCGAACAGTGGTTCATGTCTGGAAATAATTTCATTTATAATTCTCTTGTTATCTAATGGACCTTGGGATACGCTATTGCTATGCAGACTTACTTTAGATACATTTACAGGAATATTTAATTCGGCTAACCATTGCCGACCCAGTAAATTTGTTGTTCCCTTGTCTATGACGTACAAGTCTAGTGTTTTTGTCATACCTTTGTAACTAACATTAACTTCTATGTAACCTAAGGGCTGAATAGTCGAGCCATCATAAAACTTTAGGGTTAACTTAGACCCTTTCAAATGCATGTCTTTAAAACAATTTTCATACACTTGTTTACTAATACAAGATAACGCTGACCCAGTGTCTATTTCCATAGTAAGCAAACAATTTTGAACCTTAACTCTTATACATACCGGTTTATAATTGCTTAAAGACATTTGGTACATAGTTTCTTCGCTATCTTCGTTGCTTTCGCTGTCCTCGTGATTCTCCTGGTGTTCGTCCAGCGAGTGCACTGGGGCCTGGTCCCGGCCCAATCTCCCCGCGCCGCGCTGCCCGCGCCCCGCGCTCCTCCACGCTGACGTGCCCCGACCGGGCGCTGCGCCCGCGCCGCGGCCGATCACGCGCGCCCCGCGTGTTGATTTTTCGTAACCACCGGCCGATCCCGCCGGTCCCCACCGTCTCGCATGATCGTACTGCATACTCTTAGATTTTCTAGGACACATTCTTCTTAGATGGCCGATTTCCTGGCACCCGCTGCATACGTAATCTTTATAAACACAATTGTTTTCTTGATGCCTGTTATCTCCGCACCTCCGGCATTCGTTGAAATTGAACTTATGTAAACCTTCCGTGGTCGGCTCCACGCTACTCCGCTCCACTACATTGGCGTCCCGCTCAGCTGCTTCTAACGACAATGCCAGTGACACAGCTCGACTGTATTGCAGTTCACCCTCAGCGAAAAGTCTTTGTCTGATTAATTCGCTCTTAAGTCCACATACTAACTGATCACGCATGTTCTCGTCTAGTGTAGCTTTGAAGTTACAGTATTTCGACAACTTTTTCAATTCGGTTACGTAATCTGTTAGCGATTCGTGGCTGAGCTGCCGACGTTGCCGGAATTTATACCTTTCGGCTAACTCTGATGGCCTGGGCTGAAGATGAGCATCTAGAAGATTCACCGCTCGTTCGTAGGTTAATTTCGAAGGCTTGGTTGGGCTGGATAAAGTGGACAATAGTTCATACGCGTCTTCGCCCATAACCGAAATTAACGTAGGTAGTTTCATTTCATCCGGCACTTTGTTCACGACGAAATACATTTCTAATCTCTCGATATATCCACTCCAATTTCCTGTTTTCACTGCGAATTCACGCACTTGCCCGACTGACATCGTAATTCTGTTCTTTAAATACTTTTTACTTCCTTATTTTCCGCGTTCGCCACTGTTAAATCAAAGACGTATGTACGTTCAATCGTTTATTGCGAGACTGGCGGCACAAGCGACCGCTATACTTGTCTACCCACATTATACCTATATAACATAAAGAAAAAATAACGATATTTCTGGCTATAAGCATTCTTCTTCAGACGAACTTCCATTGTAAGATTTTCACGAACAACAAATTAAAATTCTAACAAGAAATTAACCACGCGCCGCTTTAGGACGTAGTAAGTAAGACAGTTCTTTTCTGTTTACAGTGTGAGTAAGACAGCGATGGTAAAATCCTTTACTGTAAAAAGAGACAAAACAATAAACTAGACTGAACATTATTCTTGGGGATTCCCCGAATGAACTCTTAGGTTTTTTTGTTTTTTTTTTTGTTTTGCGGTTCTGGATACAAACTTATTGGACTAATTGAAGGCTGCCGATATCTTTTTCATTTTTCCACCAGATTCCACTAAATTTTTTTTAGCGCGTTATTGTTGGAAAGGAAGCGCTAAAAATTGAAAATCGTTAGATCTAGCGAGAAAAGCGGTAAAACGGCAACACTGCTGCACAAGCAGCAAGGATGTTCTTGACGAGCAGTCACAAAATCCAAAAGTTTCTTACCAAATATTTTTCCTGTGATGCAACCTCTTGAAAGTTACCTCATTATCATCGTTATCAGCAATTTCACGCCCACTGCAGGACATAGGCCTCCTTCGTGGTTTTTATAACCATGAGGGTTTTTGCCATAATCGCCACGCTTAACAGGCGGGTTAGCGATCGCAGTATGCGCTTGGAATCTCAGGAAGACGAAAAAAATCAACCTGACTTTCGTGTGGCGCCGGATTAAGAATACCTTCACTCCGTTTCCTTCCGTGGATGTCGTAGAAGGCGACTTAGGAAATCAATTACCAGGAGACGGGCAGCAACGGCTTCCTGAGATTCCAACCGCATACTGCAATCGCCAACCCGCCTGCCCAAGCGTGGCGTGGCGATTAACACCTTTAGCGCGGAGACCGATTTATGCAACTTGCCACATTGGCGCTACGAGACTCTAAAGTACTCGTAATGTATTTGCTCTAATGACGGCACGACGCTCTTTAAGTCTCGTAAGTGTTGTTGACTTTGAAATTGAATATTTTAATGAAAACTCATGATAATAATATTTTTTTTGTATCAGCCGATAGAGAATGAATGCATTGTTCAGTATGTAGCTTTGCCCAAAGATATTTGAATTTTTTCGTAGGAAAATTGCCAAAAAATAATACGAGACCTATAAAACCTCGTAATGCGCTAGATTGTAAAAAAATACGAAGCCTTTTGTATCTCGTAAGGACAATTCTTGCAAAAAGTCGATAATTTACTAGTGATGTGCTAAATCCAAAAAACACACAATATCGATTGAAAATTTTTATTTTAAAAAGCAATAAAAAATTACATTATTTAAGGGCTTGAGGGGTATATCATAGTTCCTGATGGTACGATCTTCGGAATTATTATTGTAGCTTGGCGCTGGAATGATGATTTCCTCTAAGATTTTGATCTCACTAGTCCGCAAATCCACGCATTCGCTTACTGATTCAGGTGCACAAGGAAAGGGCAAATCGGTATGCTTGCCATTATTGGCCAATTGAGGGTAGTTTGATGTGTGCAAATCAAAACTACTCACCTCTTTATTCGCGAACCTATTTTGATGACACGGTGATGCTGGCGGTATTTTACTGTTGAGCTCTTGGTATGTTTGTCCAGTACTGGGACTAGTGCAAATACGTGTGGCTCTTGATCCGCGTTGAAAAACTTTTCGCAAGAGAGTCTGGGGCTTAGGAATAGAAGTCCCTTTGGAACTAGTCGAAACACTATTGTTCTCAATACCGATTTCACGTTCCTCAGAATTATTGAACGACAGTTCTAATATTCTACGAGATCGCTTCCTGTTTCTCTGATCCATGATAACAAAAAAACAATGCACTCCCGGAAAGCTATCACAACACTAATTGATTTGTCACCAGGTTTCGTACGAATCCTTTACGAGAACTTATAGATCTCGTAACGCGCTAGATGCAGTTTTTTTGCGTTTGGACGCTACGAGACGTTTTAGTTCTCGTACGTTTTGATTCATAAAATTATTACGGCTAAAGTACCTAATCACGATACACTAGGACCTTTCACTCTAACTTGAGAAAAACCCATAGATAATCCATATGCGCGAACGGCACAGCCATACAATTTCGCCTCCGCGCCAATGGAGAGTCTTGTACGAGATCTACTAGGAGTCGTACCGCCGTGAACGTGTTAATGGCAAACAAAACCCTTCATGGTTCCCGTGCTTAGCCGATCCGGCTGCCCGACAGTGTACGGAAGACTTCAAATACATTATACACTATTTTCTGTGGTAATAATTATGTTGTTTCGATGAAGAGATGAAGTGATTTTGAAACGGATTGCCCATTATTGTGTTTTCATAGTTGATCACACAACGGAACAAGGGTTTTTGTGGCATGTATTACATAACGTATGGTAGTGTTGTCAAAATTTCGATATTTTTGCAATCTATTGTCGAACGCTAAAATCATCCACACGATCGACAGGACAATAGTATCGATGTCTCTTCTACTGCAATACTGTCGGTAAACAGCAATACGATTGGTAATATCGATAGTATCGTCGCTGCCAACCAATGATCGATAGTATCGATACTATCGATAGTATTGCTATTTAATATGGAATAGACTATCGTTAGTATCAAAACTATCGATAGTTTTGCAGTTTTTTTTCTACCACTCATTAATCCTGCTTACTGAATGCAATTCTATTGAAATAAATATTCACTATCGATAGCACAAAACTATCGATAGTATCGATACTGTCGATAGTCTATTCGGTATTAAAGAGCAATACTATCGATAGTATCGATACTACCGATAGTTCATTGGTTGGCAGCGACGAAACTATCGATAGTATTGCTGTTTACCGATATTATTGCAGTAGAAGAGACATCGATACTATCGATAGTATCGACGGTATCGATGGACTATCGATATTATCGTGTTTTCTTTAACTATCGAAAGGCTATCGATAGACAGTCGATATCGAGCGGCAATACAACACTAACGTATGGTGACGTAAAAAAAGTAAGTCAATAAAAGTTCATAAAGGTGATTAATTATGTAGCTACCTCCCTAATTTATTTCAATATTTTTAACATTTTCCAATCTAAAAGAATAGCCCTAAAATCCATTCGAATTGGTGTGTATACATTTTCGAAGAAAAGTATAAATTTTGCACAGTCACGTCCCTTTGCTTATCTTTTAGCTCGCCACCAACCAATGTTTTTTTGCATAATTAGATGGACTTTGAACTTTGTTTATTGAGTGCCTTCGACTGGCAAGTGGCAGATAGGACACTCACTACACTCCTTCACTTTGTGTTTGTCCGCCGGCGAGTACAGTACCACTGGGGAAATGGCAGAGCTTCGCTTTGACGGTCGTGTGGCGGTGGTGACGGGCGCTGGCGGCGGCCTCGGCAAGGCGTACGCTCTGCTTCTGGGCTCGAGGGGCGCTAAGGTGGTCGTGAATGACCTTGGCGGCGCGAGGGACGGCGCCGGCAAGTCGTCAAACTTCGCCGACGCTGTTGTTCAAGAGATAAAAGACAGAGGTTCGTGAATACGCAGTATCGCTTAAATCGGTGCTATGCTTTAATAATTCTAATAAAGACTTTTCTTAGCAAGAAAATACAGTTGATGAAAAGTTGATGTGCTGTTGACTGTACACAGTTAACCCTTTGAGTCATTGACAGCTGTATTCATTCAGTATTCATAACTCTGCTGAGTATAAGAGTTAAGATTGTCCTCAGCACGGATTAGTGCAATCTGCTATAGCAGAATAAGATGAAAAAAAAAAATTCTGAACTCCGCTGCATGCAGCTATGCTGCCACAGCACTACTGGTCCCCATATATTCTATATAGGTTTATGACAGATTACATTTGGAGCTCTGCAGCAGTGGTATATAGAATACTAGCTGTTGCCCACAACTTCGTTTGCATGGTAATTTTGATGTGTATTTTTCCGGGATAACAAAATAGCCTATGTGCTAATCCAGACTATAATCTATCTCTGTGCAAGATTTCATCTGGATCTGTTTACGGTTTTTGCGTGAAAGAGTAACCAACATCCATCCAAACTTTCCCGTTTATAATATTAGTAAGGATATGGGGGCCAGCACAGCTGCGTGCAGCGGAGTTCGGAATCATACCTTAATAAGGCTCTGTGATAAAACAGGTTTATATACTGATATTATAATATTACCCTGTATAAATAATACAGGGCCATAATTATACAAGGAAATCTGATAGGATAGTTCAATGAGGCCAGGGTGAGGAACTGGGTAAAAACTATTGTTTTGCATTTAGTGATCATTCTCCCTTGCTACATAAATTGTACTTATTCGGTGTGTTTTTTTTTGTCATGTTTTCAATGAAGGTTTATATGAAATAATTTTTTTGGAAGATTTTATATAAGTTGACCAGACAAGACACCTGTGGGGTAGTCAGCTAGTCTTACTCTAATTATTTATATGACTTCTTTGCAGTTCTCTCGGTAACACACTTTACTACTAAGACAGAGGTTTGGTTCCTGTTGCGAGGCCTCTGTACTTGATTTGTACAAATGGCCTCAGTTTGGGTGTCTTTACATATTAGTCAAATCAAATTAATTTTTTTTATTCAAAGTAGCGCAGAAACTGCGACTTAATGAACATTTAATTTGTAACTAGGTCTCCATTTCAAAATCTAAATCATTTTGGAGATAAAATGCACAAAATAACTCCTAACTTAGTCTTTTCAAGTCCTTAATGAACAGAGTTTATATAAATATTCTAAAACCTGGAACTCATGCATTAAATTGGCTTTAATTCCAGACATTATTGTCATCTAAATAATCTTTAATGTTATAGTAGCTTTTTGGCACAAAGTGTGCTTTACACATTTAGTGAGTTAGTTCTTGCTACTTAGCATAGCACAGGCCAACCTAGTTTGGGACCAGGGCCAGTAATTGTGCTGCGTAAGTGTTTATTAATATTTTATTCAAAAGGTGGTGTTGCTGTGGCGGATTACAACTCTGTGGTGGAAGGGGACAAGATCATCAAAACAGCTTTAGATAACTTTGGACGTATTGATATACTTATTAACAATGCTGGCATTCTTCGTGATAGAAGTTTTGCTAAGATATCCGAGCAGGTAAATAATCTTTTCATATCTTATTTACTTTGGATTAAACTGTCAATATTTTATGTCGTAGCAATTCTTTACTATGGGAAAGTGCCCCAATGAGAAGTGTTTGCTGCCGTCTGGCTATTAAGTAAGCTAAAAATGGAGGAATTATCATAAACAAAACATGTCGTAATTTAATGAAAGTCCCCACCTCTTTACGTTTGAGCATGAGCATTTTACACTTTGAAACATTTACACTTGTTGAGAGTTGAAACATTGCCATAGATGATGAGAATTTCTTCTTGCACTGTTCTGTTCAGTTCTATGAACACACAGTTGCTTTTTACTCAGGTGCCAAAATAAGGAGGGTACTTAATCTTGGACTTCTTTATTCCACAATAACTCCTAAATCCTTTAACTCATTAGAAGCCTGCAGTGTTGTTAAAATTCTTGTGTTATCCCAGGTAACAAAGGGTACCTAAAGTGACAGTTGTGTTTTTGTAATAGTCTGTTTTTGTAGGATTTTTTTACATAAAGTTTACTAGATACAAGTATGAGATCATTTTCTAGGACTGGGACCTTATCCAAGCAGTGCACCTGAAGGGCGCCTTCAAGACCACTCAGGCGGCATGGGAGACCTTCAAGAAGCAGAAGTTCGGCAGGGTTATCATGACCTCCAGCAACGCCGGCATGTTTGGAAACTTTGGCCAGGCTAATTACAGGTTAACAAACTTTACAACTGTTGTAGGATTCCATGGATGTCTTAGAAGGCGACTAAGTAAATGCATTACCAGGAGACGGAAATTATGGAAAAACCGTTCATGGTTAGGAAAATCATGAAGGAGGCCTATGTCCTGCAGTGGGCGTCAAATGGCTGATGATGATGATGATGATTGAAATGAAAAATAAGTCCAATGAATGCCTAGTTTAACAGCAAAATTAAAAACCGTGAAAAGTTTTATGGCCTTATTTATATAAAAACGATTCATTTAAAACCAATCTAAAACTCTGTTAAATAAACAGAAATCTGTGGCTACATCTTTTCCTTGTAAAATCTCCACCACAGACTATTTTAATCAGCAATTTTGAAGTGTTTTAAGGAATCGAGTTTTTTATAAATAAGACCCTTAATGTTTCGTCACACTACTATTGTTTAACTTTTATAAAATCGGCCAAGTGCGAGTCGGACTCGCGCACGTAGGGTTCCGTAGCATTATCTATACAACATTAGACAAAGATCGAATTTGAGAACAGCGCCATCTGTGGAATCCAACAAGAAGCGTTTAACATTGACGTTTAACGACATGACATCGGCGCTGTGAAGGTTACATAAATGGCCGCTAGATGGCGAGTGCTGTCTTTAGCAGCGTTTGTTGTATGGGAGACCCTTTAAATATTTATTTTATTCTGTTTTTAGTATTTGTTGTTATAGCGGCAACAGAAATACACCATCTGTGAAAATTTCAACTGCCTAGCTATCACGGTTCATGGATACAGCTTGGTGACAGACAGATGGACAGTGAAGTCTTAGTAATAGGGTCCCGTTTGGCACCCTTAGGGTTCGGAACCCTAAAAAATTTTTTTGGCTGGTGATTTCGTGCAAAGTTTAATAATAGATATATAGATAGATAGAATAGATAGAGCACACCTTATCTTATCTTATATCTTATCTTCTATATCTTCTATACTAATAATAAATCTGTAAGGGTCGGTCATGGAGTAAGTTAGTTTGTTTTCAGAGATATTGTGTTTATAGGCTCAATATATGATACTGAAACTAATTTCACGATTTTTAGAATTTTTTTCTGTATGTGTGTATGTATGTATGTTCCTCCATAACTCTTAAACCAATTATCCGAATTTGATGAAATTTGGTATAAAAACATATAGACATCTGGGACACAGGATAGGCTATTTAAATTCTAGCTCCAGTTATGATAAGACGTGGCCCCCATACAAATGCTTCGTAAAAATCGAAATGTACGCGAACGGAGTCGCGGGCACAGCTAGTTGTACATAAAAGAGGAAAATATACATATATTTTCATATTTCTTAACCCAAGAGTACAGACGAATCTCGTGAGTAATGATCATGACAGTTAAAAAAAGAACACTCTATTGTAGGTACATAAAAAGGAAAATACACAGATATTTCTTAACCTAGGAGTACCTTTAGACGAATGACGTGAGTAATCATCATAATTTTATGATGCCTTGCACGTAGGTAAACGCTCATCTTAAGAATGTTACTAATTAGGTATTTAACGTAAATTCGCATGAGAGGTAGGTAGATGAAGATCTCGGGTTGCGGAGGCCAAAATGTACTTCAGGTTTCTGAGGCAAAATAAATTGAATTTTGTTCGAAAAATTTTAGTTAAATCATCATCATTATCACCATCATTCAGCCACAAGCAGTCCACTGCTGGACATAGACCTCCTCCATGGATTTCCAAAAAAACTGGTTGGAAGCGGCTTGCATCCAGCGTCTTCCTGCCACTTGGATGAGGTCATCTGTCCATCTTGTGGCTGGTTTAGTTAAGTTAAATGCTTGTTTTTTATTTTATTTATGAAGGATAAACCGAATTGACAAACATATATGATAAAAAATATTAGAGTCACTTTAAAAAAATCCAATAACATTACAGGTGATGATAATACATTAAAATTCGCCAAATTGGTACGTTTAATGGCGAGAGATTGCTCGTTTGTTTGTTGCAAACGTATTTACCTGCCTATTATAAATGCAATTATTTTATTTTTTGCTTTCTGTTTAATTAACGTCGTCGACAAGAAACTCTTATAGTTTCGCCATGTTCGTCCGTGCGTCTGTCTATCTGTCCGTCCGTCCGTCCGTCCGTCTGTCCGTCCGTCTGTCTGTCCGCGGCCTAGCTCGGAGACGATTAGTACCTACTAGAAAGCTGAACTTTGGCGTAAACATACATAGTAATTACGTCGACAAAACGGTAGAATAAAATCTTAATGATTTTTTTACGTTACCCCCCCCCCCTACTCCTAAATTGGGGCTGCAATTTTTTTTTCGCTTTCAATATAGTTTGCATATAATGAAATGAAAAGGAAAACTATTACGGCTAACGAGTAATAGGCGACCCAAGTTATAAAAGCAAAACTTCGTACATATTTCATTGAAAATGACTTTATTTTATTTTTATTTTATTTTATTGAGTCTACAAAACAGAATACAGTCGATTGTTATACAAAATAAACTTAGAAATAAACTATTTGTGTTCTGGACTGTAGTCCAAGGTATGTAAACATAGAAGTTTGCCAAAATGGAAGTGGGATATGCAGTACTTAATCTAAAACATTAAGCCTAAATTGAACATAAAGTAGATAATTTAGAACTGAAGCAGCTTTAATTATTTAATTAATGGGTAAAGCGTTGGACGAAGACGGGTTAGATATTATAAAACTAATAATTTTGATGAATTTTGAAGGCCTTGGTTCAAATATGTCAATACTAGGAAATTCGGCGAACAGTTTGTTATATAGATGACACATTCTAGAAATAGGGTTGTAATACGAGGTGTTGTTCTTATACACGCGCAAGTGAAATGGTCTGTATTTACGGGTTCTAAAATAACAATTGATGTTGAGGAGACTAACCAAGAAGGGAGAATCTATCTTAGAATGTAGGATCTTGTGAAGTAGTTTGAGATCAAGAATTTTTCTGCGATTTTCTAAGGAAACAAGGTTAAATTTTCTCAGGCGTTGTTTATAATTTAATAGCGTGCGTCCCATACCATGCCGATACGATAATATTTTTAGCATTTTGTTTTGAATACTGTCAATATTATTGATGTGAACGGCATAAAAGGGGGACCATATTTGGCATCCATATTCAAGCACACTTCTTATAAGAGTCTGGAAGAGATAAATGAGACTGAGACTTTTGAAACCTGTTGTATTCCGAATTAAAAAGCCAAGTAGTTGACGAGATCTCTTGGTTATATGCTCATAATGCTGTCGAAACGAAAGTTCTGAATCAAATAGTACACCGAGGTCCTTAGCGACAGTCTTTCGGTCCAGGGGGACGCCATCCAACTTGACTTCGATGAAGTTGTTAGTTCTGTAAAGCTTTCTACAGAACCACTTGGCCGGTTTTCAAGCCATATTTAAGAAGGTAGAGCTGGTTTTCTGACACGGTTTTTCCACTCGCAGTGCTGCCAAGCTGGGGCTGGTGGGTCTAGCCAACACGCTGGCCATCGAGGGAGCCAAGTACAACATAAAAGTGAACACCATAGTGCCGACAGCCGCGTCCCGCCTCACTGAGGACATCCTGCCCCCTGAGATGTTCCAGGCCATGAAGCCCGACCTCATTGCGCCTGTCGTTGTAAGTCTACTTTCTTAGGTCTTTCACATCTATACTACTACGGTTTTTGCATTTTAGAAGCGATGATATGTACCTAACTCCAGTGGGTAGTTTTCACGATGATATTTTTGACAATTTGGTAAAGTTATAATAGAAGTGTTTAAATGAACCTTTTAAATCAGTATTTTGAGCGCAAATAAAAATGTTCAAAATAATATTGCCTAGAACCTACGGTCAATAATAATCTCAATAAAACGCAATTATCGATTTGCGTTAATCACGACCGTTTTTGGCGTAAATGATTTAAAGTCGTAAGTTCTAAGCTATAGTTTCTAAAATTGCTATGACTATAATTGAGCTTTATGATTTTCACACATACATACATAAACTCACACCTTTATCCGGAGAGGTAGGCAGGGACCAGGGTTTACCTCTGATAAACTGGTTTGGAATGTTCACTTTTTCATCATCATCATCAGCCATTTGACGCGCACTGCAGGACATAGGCCTCCTTCATGGTTTTCATAACCATGAGGGGTTTTGCCATAATAACTTTTTGCAACAACGTAATAAAAGAAGATGATTGGGCTATTCCTACCGTCTCTGGACGTATTTTTCGATGGAGAAGGGTTCAAACACAGACAAAAAAAAAACAATATCTTTTATGCCACCAAGTGCATATCGACAATTCCCTAGAAAAATATAATTGTCGACAGGCATACATGGCTCACGAGTCCTTCGAAGACACAAGCGTCATTATTGATTCGACTCTTGGATTCGCGACCAAGGCGCACATCGTCAGGAGCGAGGGCGCCCCACTGAGGTAAGAACCTTACCTACATTAATATTTTGAAGAGGAAGTAAGTTTGGATGCAAGAGTATTGTTGAAACTTGATCAATATTTTGATTATCACGAAATTACACGCGGGCAAAGCTAGTTTCTGAACGTGCGATCGATAATCATACACACGTTACTAATGCTTTGGAAGCGAGACTCGATTCTTACCTTCGACCGTACACTGTTCTACAAGGTACGTAGGCCGATAAAAGTTTCTCGGTGCATGATAAGGCAATAAACGTTTTTATCTTCCTATCGCAGGGCTATCTTGCTTTACTTGGCAATAGAAATAGAATTCATTTAATAACTTGGACTTTAATCACAGAATACAAATAGGAAGACGACTGCCTCGTAAATGTAGCTGTAGTGCGTTCGATTCCTATGCCAGAAGATTTGGGTTCGATTCCCGTTGGGGGCCACGGACACTCTTATTATGAACAAATAAACATAAACATTTACATACAGGCACATTACATTGCTTCTGGCCCCACACTAGGATACCCTGTGTCGTGGGAACCAGAAACAACGACATCACAAACAAATTACGAAGGCCGTCGCCGGAGGATCCAAAAAAAACCAAAATGATTTTCTTAAAAGTATAATTAAAAATTAATATTACAATTTAATTATAACCTAAGCGACGTCTAGTTAGCACGATGCTAAATTAGTAAGTCCCTGCTTAAAACTAAGTAAAACTGCCGTGAGGTACACGAGGCGCCGACTCAGCTTTTCTGTGGGAAAGCGGTGGCGCAATCGTGGTATCGCGGCCAACCCGACGTCAGCGGTTCGCTTGAGGGTGACGTACGTAATTCCTCCCTCCTCAGATCAGCAACTATTTCTGAGTCTTGAGATGATGAAATATTGCTGAGGGTAGTTTCTGGTTTCCAGATGTTCCAGGTGTCGCATATGTAGGTACGTCATCCTTGGCAGTAGTTATCTCCGCTCCGCGTTGTAGCTTGTAGCGTTGTACAGCCCATATCATAGCCAGTGCGAGTGCACCTGATAACGCAGCATAGAACGGGATCGTCGTGTGGTATAAGTATCGAGATGACGCTGGTTCTATGCTAATTTTTGGCTGTAGCATTACTCGTTGCTGGATATCGTGTAGTCCTCTCAAGTTGATAGAGTTCAGCTTCAGGTGGGGTGTTTCAGCATCTTGATTTTCAGAATTGAAGGCGACTTCAGTTATCTTGAGCGGTCGTCCCATCACTTGATCGTTAGTGTTAGTGATGGTGAACTCCGGCGTGTGCAGGAAACAGTTGACAGGTAGGGTCACCAGATAGCTGCCTTGCAGTACATTGTAGTCTTCACGGCCGCATACGGTATGTACTCTAGTTACATTGGGGAAAGCTAAGACATAGTGTTTCTCGTCCAGTTCCTCCATTGACACTTTGGCTAGTGTCACTGATGTCAACTTGCAGGTTTTTTCGAGGGATTGGTTCAGGATGAGATTCTGGATGCAGTCTGGTTGACGTCGCAGGTGATGATCAGCTTTCTCTCCGCACAGGTACCAGTTTTTGAGCTTCGGGCATTCTGCCTCTATGTACACATAACCTTTCCTATTGGTTGCTATCAAAGGATAAGGAGGGATAAGGACCTGCATGAATTTATTAGGAGCTATGGATAACTTATAGAGGTCAAAGCTATCTACGTCAAAAATAGGGAATTTAAAGACTATCACTATTTGATTGCCAGAGTAGTAGTAACCTGGTTTTATTAGGTCATAGTACTCTCTAAGCTCTAAATCTAACACTTGATCTCTACTATAGATTTTAATTAACCTATTTAACATATTACCTAGCACTTTAAAATTAATCATTGAATGGTGTGTGCTTGAGGCACGTATAAAAGCTAGCATATTTTCTAATCTAATTAACTCAGCAAATACGTCATCGACGTTTTCGGTTATAATAGTCAGAAATTGGGCAAATTTAACATACTTTATAAGGTTAGCGTCTTTGAAAATATCTGAATCTAAGATTAATTGCAAGGTGTTATTAATTTTGACTTGATTTTCCACTAATTTACGAATTATACTAGTATGCTGGTCCATCCAATCTTTACTGATGGAGATGTGATTATTGAACTCATTTATGATCTTATTTTCATCACTCTTTAGGGTCCTCAGGGCATCATCATATCTAGTGGCATCTGAGTAATCGAGGTTACCAGTTATGCTTTTAATCAAAGAGCCTAGACCGTTGATGAAACCTCTCCTTACGCGATTGGGCCGTAATGTTTCTAAGTGTTCCAGTACTTTTGCTAACTTAGCGGAAAGGTAATCTACTTGAAGCTCGTACATTAGGTAGGTGTCATTACTCAACCTATTCCTATAATCTAACAATTGACCTTGTACCGATGTTATTTGTTCGCTAATGTCGCTAAGTTGTATGTGTTGTATAAATGAATGATAATGTAATATGAGACGTGTAGCGCCAAGTCGAAAGGGTAGCAATCCAGGGCCGTTATCAAGACTCTCAAGTCTTATCTCCGGATTGGTCTGCTGGGCCGCTATCGAATGAGCAATCAGGACCAGTAGCACCCTGTAACAATTGGGCACTCTTAGGGACACGTTTTAGCCTACTCTTTGCTACGGGCCCACGTTTCCTAGATGTATAGATGTGGATGGGTAAGTCTGCAAGAACCTTGTCTTGAGAGTAACGTGGGGCTATTTTTTGACGACTAGCTAGGGGGTTATTAACGAATACGCGTTGTCCCGGCTGATATTCAGCTTCCGGTTCGCGGGTCTTATTCCGGTGCTCTATGATATTCGTGCGAATTGCAAGAGAAGACTCGTTAATAGTGTCGTACACGATTTTCATTTGTTCACGGTGGTTCACTATGTATTGCTGTAGTAGTTGCTTAGTAAGGTCCAGATCGAAAGGGTCCCTTGGGTCAAAGTGACCGGTGATGACGTCATAGGGTCTACATTTCGTGAAACTATGTATTGAACTATTGTAGGCTAGAATTGCATAAGGCACTAGGTTGATTACATCGTCCTTGTGACGTAGTTTCAAGAGACGGAGATGTTCCAATAGGGTTGAGTGGAACCTTTCTACTATACCGTTTTCGTTTGGAGTATGAGGTAACGTTCTGTGGTGAATAATTTTATGGAGGGTTGTAAATTCGCTAAACAGCTGGTTTGTGAATTCGGTACCATTGTCCGTGACAATAGTAATGGGTAAACCATGGTGAGTACAAAAGCTCATTAGGGCTTGTAATACACTGATAGCAGTGCCGTCACGAAGGTGATAAGCTTGCGCGTATTTCGAGAATACGTCCACTATGGTGAGGTACTTTTCATTCTGCACAGTAAGCAAGTCCATGTGTACGATTTCGAATGGCTTGGTTGCTGGGGGAACGATATTGAATTGCTGCTTGATGGGATTACGGTCGTATTTCGCCTGACCGCAGGTGGTACAGCTGTTAATAAATTTAGTTATTTCTTCTCGCATTTTAGGCCAATAATAACGACGAGAGAGAGAGCAAGATAGCACTCGTTGATGCCGCGATGGTTCGTTTTTCCATCGTGGTAGTGCCTGATAATTTCCTGCTGTCTAAGGTATTCCTTGACATTTTCCACTTCGGTTTTAGCTAAAACTAGGTTCATAGCGGAAGACTTAAATTGTTCCTGAATAATGGGGACAATTTTGTACATGGCCAAAGGGGGGTTAATTAGTAAAGCTGTTTTAACTTTAGGGTTGACAAATTCTTTTATGACTTGAACCACGTCATGCTCTAAGTTGGATTCTGACACTTGCACTACTGTCCTAGTGTGGGTGTCAAAGGGCTTCGTTACGGTGGGACGTTTCTTTATGTCACCGACTAACGTAATACAAATTTGCCTATGAAACTTGTTCAGGGGCTCTTCTACGATGGGCACCTCTAATATAGGGTTCTCTCTGCTTGTGTGAGCGGATGCTGTGGAAGAGTTGTGAACAGATGGGGGTGTCTCAGAGGGGTTAGCTAACAACGAGCTGAGCTCTTCTATGATGGACTCGAGTTCCTCGTTGTGAATCTCTACTCTGGAAAGGGCATCGGCATTGGTGTTACTAGAGCCTTTTTTATAGATGACAGAGAAGTCAAACTCACTCAGCTTCAACTTCCATCTGGTAAGCCTTGAGTTTGGCTCCTTTAGACTCATAACCCATTGAAGTGGTTTATGGTCCGTTAAGATTTTAAACTTTCGACCATACAAGTAAGGTCTAAAGTACTTTGTTGCCCATACAATAGCGAGTAATTCTTTTTCGATCGTACTATAGTTCTGCTCGCTATCGTTTAGTGTGCGGGATGCATAACAGACTGGCTTATCGGAACCTATAGGGCCTTGAGATAATATAGCGCCTATAGCTACATTCGATGCGTCAGTTGTTAGTAAGAAGTCCTTTGAGAAATCGGGGTACTGTAAGATCGGATCGTTGGTTAAGAGGGTCTTACATTTTTCAAAACACTCGGTGTACTCGGCGTTAAGGACTACTTTCCTACCTTTTTTCAGGCATTGTGTTAAGGGCTTAGTTAAGCGTGCAAAGTCGGGGATGAATTTTCTATAGTATCCTATAAGGCCTAAAAATTGTTTAATTTCTTTCGGGGTTCTCGGAATGGGGTATTTTTCTATGGCGGAAATTTTGTCAGGGTTTGGTTTAATGCCTTCCCTAGTGATGACATGTCCTAGGTACGCAGTTTCTAATTTCAGAAATTCGGACTTGTCCATCTGAATCTTGAAATTAGACTCTCGTAGTCTCTTAAACACTTTTTCCAGGTTAATAATGTGTTCCTGAAGGGATGTACTGAACACTATTATATCGTCAAGGTAGACCAGACAGATGACATTCTGTAGGCCTTGGAGAACGTTGTCCATGACGCGTTGGAAGGTGGACGGGGAGTTCTTTAAACCCATGGGCATACGTAAAAATTCGTAATGCCCGTTCTCTACATTAAAAGCTGTCTTTGGAGTGTCAGCGGGGTCCATTTCTACTTGGTAGAACCCGCTGGCAAGGTCCAAGGTGGTAAAGTACTGACAATTGCCAAGCTTGTCTAGGACGTCACTTATGTTTGGAATTGGGTACTTGTCATCATAAGTTTTTTCGTTGAGCTTCCGGAAATCTACGACTAAGCGCCATTTAGTTTTTCCAGAGGCATCAGCTTTTTTCGGCACCACCCAGATTGGTGAGCTCCAAGCCGACTCGGATGGCTGTATTATACCCTGGTCTAACATCTTCCCAATTTGATCTTTAACTTCGTCTCTATGGACGTAGGGGTAGCGGTAGCTCTTTGTATGTACTGGCAATTCGTCTGTAGTTCGAATGCGATGTTTTATTCGATTCGTGAATGTCAAGTTCTCGCCCTCGATGTAAAAAACATCGGCGTATTTTTGGCATAAGGCCTCTAAGTTAGCCTTTTCCTCCGCGTTTAGGTGGTCTGTGCGCAAGCGAGATAGCACTTCCTTAGCGCGCGCGGACGGTTGCTCGGGACGCGTGCACTCGATAGTGTACGTTTCCGCTTGGACGGCACGGTCCATTGAGAATATTAGGTCATTTGAGGTGGGGTTCGAAATCTCTACTAGGCCACGGCTGTTAGTGACAGTTGTGAGACATTCGTTGATGACGCAATTTGACATAATCTGCTTGCTAATAAAGGCTTCGCCATCATGTACGTTAACGGGAATTCTAACCAATTTAGAAGAATTGGCGGGAATTACGTCCTCGTAAAGGTTGACATTACGCGAGTTGTACATCTGGATAGGATTGGTGGAAAATTGCGTTATCAGCTGCTTCTCCTTGAGATCGATTTTGGCCTCCCACTTTTCTAAAAGGTCGAGTCCTATTAGGCCATCGAAGTACTCATGAAACTTGTATATAAAGAGCTTTATAGTTTCAGAGTCTCCTAATTCGTTAAAGCACGGCACGGTTATTGAATAGTTATTACGTGACGTTGCATGGACGTTTGTAACCTCGAAGGGGTCAAAATTTAGGGGTAAATGAGCGTAAAATCTGTTTACAGCCTCCGGACTGATAAAAGATTGGTTTGCACCTGTATCTATCAGTAATCTTAAGGGTGGATTAGAGATCTGTATGAAAGGGAGTTGTCTTTGGGTATGTAGGTTTAGCTCTATTTTAACTTGTCTGATTTTGTACGCTTCGGAAAATCCTGCTGTTCTTCAGCGGTGCTGGTGGTTGGAGTGGGGTCTTCATAAGGAATAATCGTACACTCGCCAGAAGATTCATATGCTTCGCTATCTACGTAATAGGGTGTTTTGGCCTTGTGTGGCTAGCATGAGGTCATTGTAAAGAGCGGTCTCATCTCTTTGGTCTGAAAAGTTGTTAACTAGCGCACTTCTTATATCAACCCAATTTTCAGGAATGCCATTAGAATTTATGATCCGTGCGGCTTGCCCAGTGATCTTATTGAGAATGCCATTTACTAGGCAAAGCTGGCTTAATAAATTTTCAGTGGCATATTCAGATACAATTTGGTTACAAAGGTTAATGAACCTTGGCAAGATGTGAGGATTGCCGTCAAATTCGGGCACCAGGCGTAAGGCCTTGAAAATGGTATCTACGTCTGCCATTTTTGGGGGGTCGGGGCTCTTAAAGGTATCGAAACCTTCAAAGCTCTCAACAGTACTATCTAAATCTACAGCTATGTCTCTATTACTATCTAAATCTAATCTACGGGCTAGTCTAGAATGAGCAGGCCCCGTAGGGGTAGAATTCTTAGGGTAGAAAATTTTGGAAAACAGGGAAAACTAGGATAAGTTGAAAGCAACACAGGAATGATTCAAGTGCACTTACATATATTTCATCTTGGTCCTTCTGGGGTCGATTTCTTGATTTTCCTCCGGGCCAGGTCTCCAGGTTCGATGATTCTCAGGATACTCGGTGTCCGAAGATGTGCAGGCGATCGCTCGCGACGACGATAGCGATTACCGACGGGTGTTCGATATTAGAATCCCTAGCTATCCTCGAAACGCCTCGAGTATCCTACCGGCTGCGCCAATTACGAAGGCCGTCGCCGGAGGATCCAAAAAAAACCAAAATGATTTTCTTAAAAGTATAATTAAAAATTAATATTACAATTTAATTATAACCTAAGCGACGTCTAGTTAGCACGATGCTAAATTAGTAAGTCCCTGCTTAAAACTAAGTAAAACTGCCGTGAGGTACACGAGGCGCCGACTCAGCTTTTCTGTGGGAAAGCGGTGGCGCAATCGTGGTATCGCGGCCAACCCGACGTCAGCGGTTCGCTTGAGGGTGACGTACGTAATTAACATGTAAACATCCAAGACCTGGGGTTTTTTTTTGTCCCCAGCCGGGATTCGAACCCGGGACCTCTCGCATGGTATCCAGATGCACTACCGCTGCGCCACAAGGTCGTCAAAATGGCCTCAGTCTGGGTGTTTTTCTATGATTGTGATGACATTGTTTGGTTACCATATCACAAGGTATCCTAGATTGAGAGTAGGGCAAGAGATTGTGCTGCGTGGATGTTATTATTCTGTATGTAGATAGAACGTTTATGGTGGTATCGTGCAGTGGAGGCAGGTAACGGATCTTCGACAATCCGGATTCATTTAGTGACATATTTTTATGATCCTATTTAACTTGGGAACTGTAGGACGGCTCTTGACAGTTATGATCAGATATAAAGAGACGTCGCTACAGTTGTAAATTCAGTAGGAAATTGATGACAAAAAAACATTTTTCACTTTTTGTTTCTATTCATACTCTAGTTTCTAATCACCCGATGTTTCGATAACGATGCAGCTGTCCCAAACACGGGTAGACCACAGTAAAGTTGTGTGGACAGTATTACCAGCTGGGAAACTTAAGGGTCTTGTTGAGTATACAGGGCGTCCCAAAGTTATGGGCCATGAAGGGAAAATATCGTAGATAGGGTATTTTGCTGAAAGAAGACTTTATGTTATTTTTAAAAGTTAGTAATTCTGCATTCAAAGATTTTCTAAAAAATACTTGCCTTGTCTGGGAATCGAACCGACTTAAATAAAAAAAAAAAACATTCCTAATTTTATGATGCCAATCGAAATAATGGCCAAAAACTAATAACTCTTCTTAAGTAACATAGTATTTTAAAAGAAAGGAACAACGTAAAATGTTTGAGTCAAATTTCAAGAAAGTTTTTTATTGCCGACGACGACGTTCGAAAAGTAGCGATATTATCATTCCATAGATAGCATTGATTATTCGTAAATAAGTACCCACTTCATAAAATACTTTATAGCATAGTTTTCCTTATTATAACTGGAAGTGTAGATAAAATGATAAAATTTAGTATTTCAATACGTCCTTGGTAAGCTAGACACAAGCCAAATTTAAAACAAAAATAATGTTCTTGTTAAATTTGAAAATGTAACAATTTATGAGAGCGTTTGTTTGAATGCATGCTTTGGGACTTTGGGACGCCCTGTATAGAAAACATGAACCTTTCTTTCTTTTCCAGCATAAATGCTACTCCTTCCGATGCTTTCTTTCACTCCCACAATTCGAGGTCAAGTTCTACTATGTATTATAGTGTATGCAATTTATTAGCAATATTATTTTAGTGTATGTATGTTTTTTTTTTTGTTAATATATTTTGTTCTGTTTCTGTTGAAGCTCCGTAAGTTACCGAAGGCCCGTGCTGAAAATCAGTGCTGTAGGCAAAACCGCAGCATATACTGAGCTCGAGGCCATTTTACCGCTGCATAGAAATACCCTGGGTCCCTTATTGTTTTGGGCTTATTTTCTTCTTGTTCAATTTTTTTGGTTTTAAACACTTGTTATACGTATATCTTTGTTGTGTTAAATAAACGTTTTTCTGCTCCTTCTTCTACATTCCTTATCATCAATCGTTACCATTCCACAATGATTCGCGATGAGTCGTAAGACTGAAGCAAAATTCATTATACCGTTTCTTAGGAAGACGCCAACAGACCCAGTGACGATCGAGTCAGTAAAGGCAAACTGGTCTAAGGTGGTCAACATGTCAGGCGCCAAGCACTTGGACAAGATTACCGACGTCACTTTGGAACTGGTCGAGAAATTGCAGGTGAGTCGTGAATTAAATTAACGTTGTACCTACGTTGAAGCACAAAATCATTGTTGTGCCAAAATTTAACGGTTTTGTTTAGTGAACTGAAAGGAGGTAATGGGAACTCTTATAATCTACTCGAAGACTTAAGATATAAAATTACATCTAGATAGTACCTGGGACAGATTTTTAAGATTATTATTGATCAGCACTTACCATACCATATTCTTGGCTTAGTCACCTTACATAAGCAGCCTTTATACGTCCCGCTACAGGGCACATGCTTTCTCTCAGAGACAGAGACAGAGCAGTTCCGATACAAACGTAATTTGTTTTTTATTTACATGCCGCATCGCAATGAAACTTTACCAATACTTTTAGAGGACACAAATCAAGGTTTGACCGTGCTTACATTTGGAAATAAACTTATCAAAAAGAAATTGAAGAGCTCTATTCCAAAACGTACTAAGTCTGTTTTTTTTACTCCCATAGAAAAGTTTTATTCTTGTCTATAGCACGAGACGGTTCGACCCTTACAAGATTAATCTTCCAAATAGCACTAAGTCAGTACGATTTTCAAATCAAAGTTCACGATTCACGCTCATAACGTACTAAGATTCACTGTCATTCACTTACTAACGGTACGTAGTCATTTTACATTTTCTACATTTTCTTGCCTTTGTTTTTTTGGACTAAGTGCATTTTGGAAAAGAGCTCTTCAATTATAGCCTTGTGAATAGTTTCCATGAAAAATCTCATGAGGCCAAAATTTCTTTTTTTATCCCATTACCCTCAGCACGAGCAAACCTTAATTTGTGTCCTGTAAAGATATTGGCACTGGTAAAGTGTCATTGAGATCTGCCATGTCGTTGGTGAATTAAAACCAAACTACGTTTGTATTAGAATTGCTTCTTGAGGGACCGCTTTAATCACCCCCCGCGGATTTGCGATCCATTAATCAGCTTAATCCTTATGAAAAAAAGGTGAGGATGGTATTGATATGAGACATATTCAATAACGAAGCCGATCTCAACATTTACTTTACTTTATAAGTAAAGTAGGTAACTGTTGTACTTTCGATAAATTAATATTCTCAGTTTCTTTCGGTCTAGGAAACTTACAATAGTTTCCTTCCTACCAACTGTACCGAAACAATTTAAAGCAACCAAGTGCGATAAATAAGCGTCGCGATATGAAATCGATTTATGGAGTTGATGATATGTTTTTATGCAGGATTTCGAAGAGAGAGCCAAGATCGACGCTGGCAAGGAATCCTATTGGACCACCTACAGCTACAACTCTAAGGACCTATCCACGTACGCACTTGGAGGTAACGATACCATTTTCGGCTGCTAACATGATTATTCCGAGCAGGTTTGTCCTCTGCACTTGAAAGAGTTTTTTGCATAATGTATGTGCATTAATAAGCTGAAGCGATGACTTGTAAGTGGGAAAGTAAATAGGTACGTAAATGTTGACCGTGAAATTTGGTTTAACCTATGCTGTGGCTTTACATGACAACAAATTCTTATCATATCTTAGCTTCAATTGTGTTGATAAGCATATTTTACTCAGATTCTGGAATGTATAAATTTTATTTTCGTGACGCAATATTTATCATGTCCAAAGGCCACGTCTCGCGCACAAGAGGCTCTTATAACTGAATTTTAAGATTTAATATGAGAATCTCAAAATTGAACAGCTTAGTCGAAGAAAAACGACTGGTGAAGATGCTGTGAGACGATTTAGAGCCTTTCACGACAACACCAATTTCACTGTCACTTTTAATAAATACTCGTATATCACTAAATGCAGTCAATGCTCCTGTAGAGTAAATTTTACTGCTGGACATAGATCTAACCCATGGCACGCCACTTCTTTCTCCTTCGTCCTCGGCCATCCATCCCCATCCTCAACTCGAGAAACTTTGTAGCCTACCAACTACCTTTTGTCCACAAAAATCCATTGAAAAGATTCTATCGGTTCTTCGGCGGATGTGACAATGCCATTGCCACTTCAACTTGCTATAATGTCAAATTCAGCCGTAACGTTATCAATAATCGCATCGAGATTTTAAATACTACTTTTGTAAATGCAACTAGCGGTACTATTTTTGTTATGGCAATCTAATGTTTAATTGAATATAAAAAAATAAGTCGATGTTAACCAGGGATTTTTTCCTCTGTGGCAGTACTGACTACTGTAATTCTCAGTTTGTAACGTGTAACATTACACGCTTGATAAAAGTCACCGTGTGTTTTTCTGGTGGGTTACTAACCACGGCTGGGGCCTACCACCAGAAACGCTACTCGTTTGGCACCTCCCGGGGTCACGTTACCTATACGGTAACATGTTTAAACCTACGCATGCGAATAGCTTTAACCACCAACGTCTTCTGTATCTAAATAGCCCCTTTTGAACGTACTTACTTTTGTTCGCTAGGTACGCGAGCGAAGTTGCCAACAAAAGTTAGTACGCTTGAGGATTTCTTTCTATCTATCTACACAGCCCATGAAAGACGCCTACTCCTTTAGAAGAATTTTGAAAAATCCCTTCTTAGTGCACCCCTAGGGTACACGAGGAAGGAAAGACGCCCACTCCGCGCGCCAACCCCGCCGAAAGAAGTAACTCAAGAAATATAACCTCAAAATGTTAAACGGTTGAATTTGTCCGCCAGTGGGCGCCTCCGTGGTGAACCCCACCGACCTCAAGTACCTTTACGAGAGCAGCGAGCAGTTCGCGGCGCTGCCCACCTTCTTCATACTCGCCGGAATGTGCATGGAGTCGCCGCTGATCCCCGCCGCCATGCCGCCCGGCAAGCACGCAGATTTTACCAACGTGAGTGTTTACGCTGCGAATATTCAACACTCGCAGCAAGTTACTTCTGGTTAATTTACTTATATAGGAATAATTTTATTATTATGTGAAGGCTGCTGCTACATCGCACAATCTTTGCCTCGGTCACACACAGCGACTAATCGCTGCGAGTGTTCTCTGTGTGTGACACTCGCCGCGACTAGATTTCTGGTTTGTTTACTTTTGGGAATTATGATACTATTTATTTTGTGCTCAAGGCCCATCAGAGGATGTCGGTCGTCTAGATAATTTTATTAAGTACGGCAGAGAGAATATTGGAATATTCTCATTTCCGGCCTCAAGTACCTTTAAGGCGCGAGACACACAGATGGGACGTGGGACGAGGGCGCGGTAATATGTATAGAGTCACAGACCACAGTCCTTGCTCGGCGGTCGTTTTTGGTCCTATTGGAAATTGGAAATTTTGAGAATATTCAATAATGAGAATTCCACGTCCCATATGTTTGTCTCGCGCCTAAGCAGCAGCTAGTAGTTCGCGGCGCTGTCAACCTTCATCGTTAGCGCGTTTTTGTTGGTCTATTGGCAATATTCCCACGCATGATAAATTATAGTTGTTAAATACTTATGTCGCCCTGAGAAACATCGGGCATCTAAATATATTGTGTTTTTCGTTATTGTAGCACTTATTTTTCATCTTTATCCAGTGATCTGTTTATCCGCAGATTCTTCACGGTGAACAGTACATCGAGTTCGTGGGAGACTTTCCCGGCACCGAGGGAACCTTCACGACTCGCGCATACGTCGTGGACCTCTTGGACAAGGGATCCAGCGCCGTCGGCATTGTCAACAGTATGTAACAATGACCTAACTTATAGTTCATGGGACCAACTTGTACTGAGAACATTGTGTTGCGGTAACACTGGCTATTCGATCGTTCGTGTTTTCACATCGTCGTATATGCGCTGCAGCAACAGTTGTTTTTCGACCCGAATCGCGCCTCTCTTATCTTCTTTTATGGTGGGAACATCTGTCAAATTGTCACATAGGGATTGTTAAAGGTTTTCCTTCCAAGCTATTAGTCAAAGAAAGCCTGCGTCCTGTAGTGGGAGATGTGTAGATTGCTAAAGCACACCATGCTTATGGACGCGAGGGTTCCCTCAACATTTGACAGTGCGATAGTTGACTTAATATTGGATAAAATAACATACAAAAACTTACATTACACTTAAAAGTTTAAAAAATTAAAAAATATTTTAGAGGTTATATAAGGGCCTCCAAAAATATTTACATGTCTTGTGAGTTTACGCCCGATTCGTTTGGACGGTTTTTGTACCACATGACTAGTTTCTTTACGACAGTTAACCTGTAATAAGGTTAGCTGGAAGAAAATACTTATTAAAATAAACAATTTTTTTCAATCAATATACATATTAGGAAGTAATAATAATAACTTCCACACAACACAATCACTTGATCTGGTCCCAAACTAGGATGCCCTGTGCTAAGGTAACAAGGCAAGGACGTCACAAATACACCCAGACTGAGGCCATAAGTAGAAAATATAGAAAATGTTCATTCGTTTTCACATGAAAAAAAAGAAAAATAAAGCATTAGTTGTAGAAAAAAGTACCTATTCATAATCATTGTTGCGCCAAAAAAGACCCTGATAGAGTCTGACTGTGAACGGCCTCGAATAAGAGTGAAAAAAACTGTCAACCAGCGCATTGAATCCTACCCAGCTCGTGTTCCCATTCCATGCACCACCCCGCAGGCGAGATCTATCAGAACAAGCAGCTGGTAGTACGCACGCAGCAGCACATATTCGTGGTGGGGCAGGGCGGGTTCGGCGGCCCGCGCACCTCCAAGGGCTCCGTGGACGTGCAGCCGGCGCCCAAGCGCGCGCCCGACGCCGTCGTCGAGCAGAAGACGGCTGACGACCAGGCTGCCCTCTACAGGTACTGTCGGGATACTTTACTGGTACAATCGGGAAACTACCGGTACAGTCTGGTTAGTCGGAATACTTTACTGGTACTGTTGGGATACTTTACTAGTACAGTCGAGATATTTTACTGGAACAGTTGAGATACTTTACTAGAACAGTCGAGATACTTTATTGGTACAGATACTACTGACGCTATTGTACTATGTTCTGTATGTATTCTGTTCGTGTGCCTAATTAAATAAAATGAAAATAAAATATCGTACAGTAGACATAATTTACTGGTACAGTCGAGAAACGTATGGCAATTTCGTGGCTAGCCAGCCTATTCGATAACAAAATATATACTAGGTAGTTTATAAGAAACTAAAACGCCTCATGCTTATGCTCAGGGTTGAAGGGGCCACCTTGTTTGACATCTCGTGTTAGGGAAAAATTTTGGACAAAGCTGCAGATAACAAAATACTTTTATTATTATTATTCGTGCCCTTTCGTTCTCTTGTAAAATGTTTATAAAGTCTGTTTTTAAACACAGACTTTTTTATCAACCCCATTCATAATTAGCTAAAATACACAAATACTTGAAAAATGTAGTATATTTAGTGCCATTAGTAACATTGAGGCTTTTCAATGTAGAATACAATATTTATTTGTTATTGTTTCCGTCAGTAAAGGAGAAGCAGATCATTTATCATCAGAGCCCTCTTGTATATTTATGAAGAAACTTTTTATGGTTTAGGTTAGCCAAGCTACAACTGGAAACACAAACAAGATCCCAGCCTCCTCAAAAAATTGCGGCCTGTGCCTCACATCATCACCCCAATGTAACTAATTGATTTTTTATTTTATTGAACAGGTTGTCCGGTGACCTCAACCCCCTGCACATCGATCCCAGCGTAGCAGGCGCCATGGGTCACCAGAGGCCAATCCTGCATGGACTGTGCTCTCTCGGATTCTCGGCTCGTCATGTGCTCGCCAAGTAAGTGGGGTAGTAATATCGGAAACAAATTGTTAGCAGATGCAGCAAGAATAAACAATACTGTACATAACGTCTAGACTTCTGATTCATTATTAATATTAGGGGTTAAAGTATGAAATTGCCGTTTTATTGCAATAGGTTCTTTGAATTGACATAGAATCTTCATGGTTTGAGGTTTTCGAATGAAACTTTTTTCAAATGGTTTCTATGATGTTCTTTTTTTAAAAAATGTGAAACATTTGAATATCGACTTTCAATTGTTTTTGTTATTCAATTTAGACAAGAAAGATGGATACTGCGAAAATTCGAGTGATTATGAGGCACCCATTTTTCGTATTTTTTTATTTTATTGATTTGACGCAAGTGAGTCAATATTGTGGGTAAGGTAACGTTAAACCATGCCGCTAATTCCTGGGTAGTTTGACTAGGGTCGGCTTCCACTATCTCTCTTAATTCATCGTTATTCATCTGTGTGGGCGGTCTTCCTCGTGGCTCGTTCTTTAAGTCGAAATTTCCATCACGAAAGCGTTTAAACCAAAATCGCACGGTGCGTTCATTAGTAGACCCCTCTCCAAACGCAGCATTGATATTGCGGGCTGTTTCTGCCGCGTTAGTTCCGCGTCGGAACTCGTATTCAAAAATCACTCGAATTTTCGCAGTATCCATCTTTCTTGTCTAAATTGAATAACAAAAACAATTGAAAGTCGATATTCAAATGTTTCACATTTTTTAAAAAAAGAACATCATAGAAACCATTTGAAAAAAGTTTCATTCGAAAACCTCAAACCATGAAGATTCTATGTCAATTCAAAGAACCTTTAACCCCTATTATTTAAGACAATTTTATCAATTTGTATCTAATGATTTGCTTTCTTTATAAGTACTCACTTATCTGAGGCTTGAAATCTTCAATCTACAGTGGGCACAAACCGTTGAAAGACCCAATCTATATATCAATCTATGGTAGTATGCAAGCCCTTTTTAAGCTCTCTGAGAAGGCAAGTTAACATTGCTTATGCTGTACTGTTTATAACGGAACCCTTTGCTGCTCTAGTCAAATTTCTGCTGCAACAACATGTTTATTTTGGTGATAGATTCTTATCACCGACCTGTCAGGCTTGTAGCAGCCATTGGTGTCGGATCTGACGCAAGAATTAGTATTTATTTACTTAGCAGTGGTGGATATATAAATATTCTATATAAATTGTCGGGCTAGGAAGCCGCACGCTTGCGGCATTCTAACCGACTACACTATGTTACCACTTACGGCTATTTAAAATTATATACTAGTGTGCCGTAAAGCTTACGGCAGGCATCGTAACCGAGTGCGATACAATGCCGCTTGCGGCCCTCTATACACTTCCTTAATTTTAATGAACTTTATTATTTATTTAACATTTTTATTTAATTTTAAATGCTCTTGAATTTTGTTTAAGTAACAGTGTTGACTAGTTAAAATTTATGACAATATTTTTGATTTTATCTTATAATTGACTACCTCTGTTAATTAATTCCAATTTTAATGTTGAATTTTTATTTATACTTAATACTTAAGGACATTTAATTTTATATGAATAACATTAGAAACTTCATGCTGATCGATTTGGGCTCGCCTGTAATGACAGTGTATGCTATGATAATAATAAATAAAATTAATAAGAAAACATTCTGCCAATCTGCGGTGGGCACGCGTGATGATTAAGCCCATACTCTCTCCCTGAGAGAAGGCCTGTACCCTACAGTGGGACGTATATAGGCTGCTTATGCTATTCTGATGTTCTCTACTCCCTCAGGTATGGTGGAAACGACCCAGCTAACTTTAAAGCACTGAAGGCGCGCTTCGCCAAGCCAGTGCTGCCGAACCAGACCCTTGTTACTGAGATGTGGCTGGAAGGCAAACGCGTGCATTTCCAGACCAAGGTCAAGGAGACAGGAAATGTTGTAATCACCGGTAAATATATACTTCTGTATGTGTACAGTTGAGTGGAAGTTGCATTCATAGATTTGGATCGGCATATCTTTAGAACCAGCACTTCTGCCTGGTAGGCAGTTGGTTCCTATGCTTCAAAAACATTCAAAATCATTGCAGGTTGCTGAACTGACAAAAGTTAATTAAAAAATAAATAAAATGCTATTAATTTTAGTGGCTGTTTAATATTCACAGCCAGCAGTAGAACCAGCTGATAACAACTGGTTGTTGTTATTTTGTCCGTGATGTTTACTTAGGTACTGATCGTTCTTTGCTAAACACTATCGGTCTTATTTATAAAAAAAATCGGCCAAGTGCGAGTCGGACTCGCGCACGAAGGTACCATTGTCTATACAACATTCGACAAAGATCGAGACAAGATAGATTAGGTACATTGAAAACAGCGCCATCTATAGAAACCAAGCAGCGTTTAACATTGACATTTAACGACATGACATCGGCGCTGTGAAGGTTACATAGATGGCCGCTAGATGGCGAGCGCTGTCTTTAGACAACGTTTGTTGTATGGTAGCCCCCTTAAATATTCATTTTATTCTGTTTTTAGTATTCGTTGTTTTAGCGGCAACAGAAAGACATCATCTGTGAAAATTTCAACTGTCTAGCTATCATGGTTCATGAGATACAGCCTGGTGACAGCCAGACAGACAGACAGACAGACGGACAGTGGAGTCATAGTAATAGGGTCCCTTACTCCTTTGGTTACGGAATCCTAAAAAACGATTCCACTAAAACAGCCGACAACTAAATTATGATTTATTAAATCTCCAAATTAGGTAAGCTTTAAGCAACTCTGTCTCGATAAAATGTCACATACTTTAAGCAGTGTTTAATCTGTGATGTGCAAATCTCTTTTTAATCTGTGACTCTGCCCACATGAGCATAGCTGGGCACCGTTAATGAAATAGTTAACTTCGTTAATCGCTAATCCGTTAATAAAATAGTTAACTTCGTTAAACGTTAAAAGCTAACTTTAATCGTTAATCTGTTAACATGTGATAATATCACATCATGTTAATTGCATTTTTATATCGTCGCGATACGCGATAGTGATTTACTTATGAAAACGGCTGGTTTGGGTTCTGGGTCAATAGCCAAATAAAAGACGTGGATAATTGGAGTGTGTAATTAAGTCATCTGGCATAAGATATATAAGTACCTATCTAGTTTCGATTGACTCACGGACCAAACGTATTTATCAGAACGTTTTTCGCGGTGAGGCGCGGCATGTGCGGTAGCTTTTCAGTAAATAGTAGGTACTGGATTAACGATTAACGGACTTTTAGAAACTTAGCGGAAGTTACGGGTCCGTTAACATATTTTAAGGTTAACTTAAAATGTTAACTTCGTTAATTAACGATTAACGATGCTTATAGCATTAAGACCGCCACATTGCCATTGTATTTTTTACTTATGTGCAATAAACGTATTAATAATAATAATTAACGAGTTAATGCTCAGCTATGAACATGAGTGAATGAATGTCAAACACAAAAAGCTGTTTCTGTCAGTGATGCCAGATGAGGCGATTATGGCGGCCAAAAATTGCAATTGCACCTACTTTTCCTTGTCTTATCAAGTCTCGATATTTTCCATCGTGTTTTAAGTTTCTTCAATTAAACTTCGAGTTTCCAAAAAATCTCGCAAAACTTTGTCAATTTTTTTAGGAAATTACAACAACAAGGCCAACCACAGACTACATAAGAAAAAATGAGTGAAATGCGTAGTATGACGTTAAAAAAACAGCGTTTTAGCTCGAACTTTTTATAAATCATAAAAAGTTAAAACGCCCATTGAAGTTAAATAGTGTCTTACTTAAAGAGATTCTAAGAGGCATTACTTCATTTTTTATAAATAACACCATATGTTTTCCATCCCCAGGAGCCTATGTGGACCTCAAGAATGTGGTGTCGGGATCATCCACCGAAGCGCCTGTCCAGTCCACAGCTCAATCTTCAGGAGCTCTGAAGAGTGATGGCCTCTTCGCTAAGATTCAAGAGGAAGTTGCCAAGAACCCTGCAAAAGCGAAGGGAGTCGGTGGCATCTTTCTGTATAATGTTACAGAAAATGGCAAGACTGTAAAGCAATGGAGTGAGTACTTGTTTGTAGTACAAATAAAACCTATCTTTTCAATATTTGTAAATTAAATACTTTGCAGTTTAATACTGCTCTAAAGCGAACTGCTTGTTGTTTTAGAATATCTACAGTTAGACATTCTATTTGGAACCAAAATATCACACTAGTAAGTATTGATTTGAGCAATTTGAGTTGATCAAATAGTGTGGTGCCAGACATGTGCCATCTTTGTTCAAACTAGCTCTAGTATAATTCTGATTAGTAATAATGATTAAATGTGTTAAACAGCAAGTATACTCTTAAACAGTAAGTCGACTTTTAGTAAAAGAATTAAGATCCATGAACGAAAAGATTATTAAGTCAGATAATTGAACAAAACAAATTTTTTCTAGCACTGGACCTGAAATCTGCCGTTGTCCATGAGGGTGCACCAAAGAGTGGCAAGGCTGACACTACTATGACTGTTGGAGACTCCGACATGGTGGACATAGCTGCTGGCACCCTCAACCCCCAGGTTGCTTACCTAAAAGGCAAGCTGAAAATCAGTGGCAACTTAATGTTGGCACAAAAACTTGGACCACTACTGAAGTCGGAAAGCAAATTATAAGACTGTTATTACATTATTGCAGTTACTGTATGTTCTTACTGTTAAAGGTTGATATGGTTAGATTGAACAGAGATTTTATCATATTATTTTAAAGAATTCCAATACCTATGTCAAGTGTTATGTATATTTTATGTGGGATGTAAGGGTATCAGTTATATGCGAGTATATTCCATTAACAATCATCTGTGGCCATTTATTGCATGTAATATTTTGTATTGTATCAGTGATTGGACTGAGGAAATAATTTTTTGAACTCATAACTTGTGTACATGGTATGGATATGAGGTGCAACAACTGCAGAATTCCATTTTGAGTAGAAAGCCAGATTGTATTAGTTTTTAAATGCAAGGCACAGGGGCACTTGCTCATCTGTATGAAGCTTTTGATGTTATTCACTGCAAAACAAGTACCTTATTTTGATTACTGTTGGCCACAATAAACTGCTAAGTATTTTTGTAGGTGAAGGAAATATATTTCTTTTTTTATAAACATTGTTTTATTAGAATGTGAAGATCAATTTATGAATTTAGAGAATCATATGATCACACAGCAGGAGATACTCTACCCTCGAGAAATAGATCAGCTTCTTTAATTTCTGTTTCCCATGCTGTTTTCATCTGAATTTGTGCAGTGAGGTCTACTAATTTGCTAGCCTGTATTTCTGGGAGACCTGAAGTCTTCACTGCTGTGCCTATTATACAGAAATAAGCTTCTGAAAACAAAGTTTAAAGATTTGAAAAATCAACTAAGTGTGTGCCTATTAGGTTACTGTTTTTCAACAAAGTAATCAAATTACCTTTGCGCAGAGAACTTCTGTCAATAATTCCGTCCGCTGCTTCGCATTTAGTTATCTTAGCTCTACCAGAGCCGTCAGACACTATTAGGATCTCATTCTTTACTGCTTGTTCAATGGTTCCTTGAAGCCAGACGTTTGCCGGTACTGGCTTGTTGATGAGGTCTTTTATTAAATACTTTCTGGGGGTATCCATTTTAGAGTTCGCATAATTTTTACTTATGAAACCAGTAAAAACCCTTCGAAAAGAGAAAACAGAGTACACTGTGGACTTTGTGGCCTGTGGCACGAGTGATTATATTCTCTGTGGCCTGTGGTACGTACTCTGCTGTGTGTGTTCACCACAGAACACAGTTCACTCATTATTGTTAATCTGTGGTTCACTTCACAGATTAAAACAAAGACAGATTAACAATAATAAAAGTTTACTTCACACCACAGACCAAATTAAATATTCTATTTCTTGTGTTTCTGAGTTGAAATGGCAACCAGCCGATGTCGACTAGTGTTGCCGAAAAATCGATAGTTTTGCAATCGATTGTAAAACACTAAAATCATTTACACGATCAATAGGACTAGAATACATAATTATTATTATATACAGTATGTACGTCAGGAAAAATATCAGTACCTAACTTTAAAAAGGCTGGCAAAGGTTAATACATCCTTGGCATTGTTGTAGTAGGTATACGTTTCTACAGTAACGGGGGTACCTACGGTAGTAGTGCCCCCGCCAAGTCGATCAAAAAAGCGGCACGACCGTACCTACCTACCATTCTTTTCTCGAAGTAGTTCAGACCATTTTCAACCCTCTATAAATTCGTTGTGGATAAAACTAGGAGCCTGAATTTTCACACGGTATATTTCAAAAATTCAATTTGAATCAGTAGTTTAAGAATTATAACTAGGAAAAGTTTCTTAATTGTGTTCAAAGGTAAATTGAAAAATGGTTAAGGAAAAAAAAGTAAGACTATCTACAAAAAGAAATGAGATGCCATTAAAAACATAACTTGTAAAAAACCAAGTCTCGCAACTCATTTAATTTATTCAGTCCCTACTTGAACTGTGCTAAAGGGTCCTTATTCCGTTATTACGTGATTAGCTAACCTAACAACATCTTATAGTGACCATATTATTATGAATATTAAAAATAGTTTATTTTAAATAAACAGATTGACTTGGCAATCGCACTAAACAATGTAATTTAATATACCTAATATGTATTACTTGTGAGATACATTGTATTTTCATGCGATTGCGAGGTCAATCAGTTATGTTTTTAATGGCATATAATAAGCTTGGCAGAAACGCGGTTTAAACAATGTGTAAAGCACACTTTGTGCCAAAAGGGCTTGGTAGGTACTAAGTACATATAACATAAAAGATTGTTTGGATGACAAAGATGTCTGGAATTAGAGCCAGATCAATGCATTAGTACCTAGGTACTAGGTTTTAGAATAATATGTAAACTCTGTTTGTAAGTTTGACTAACTTTGGAGTATTTTTGTCCATTTTTGTCCAAAATTATCTAGGTTTGAAATGGACACCTAGTTTTACTTGTAGCGTTCAACAAGTCACAGTTTCTGTGTAATCTATACTAATAATAAATCTGTAAGGGTCGGTCATGGAGTAAGTTAGTTTGTTTTCAGAGATATTGTGTTTATAGGCTCAATATATGATACTGAAACTAATTTCACGATTTTTAGAATTTTTTTCTGTATGTGTGTATGTATGTATGTTCCTCCATAACTCTTAAACCAATTATCCGAATTTGATGAAATTTGGTATAAAAACATATAGACATCTGGGACACAGGATAGGCTATTTAAATTCTAGCTCCAGTTATGATAAGACGTGGCCCCCATACAAATGCTGCTTCGTAAAAATCGAAATGTACGCGAACGGAGTCGCGGGCACAGCTAGTTTTGAATAAAAAGAGCGGCTACCTACTCAAAAAAAAAACATTTGAAATCAATAAATCCTTAGACGTCATACTTCAATAAATAAAAAATAAAATATAACGTAATGGCAAACTTTCTCAAATAAATAGTACCTATAGGCATGTTTACAGAAGGGAGCCGAGAGCATTAAATCGCTGCAACATTCCGCCGTGAGCCGTGGCCGGTCGCGCATTAAATGCCCGCCCGTAACAACTCAATCAACGCAATTTTAAAATAAACTTTTTTAACTCTAGCATCGGGCGAGCGCCGACTGAAACAAAAAAAGTCCCGACTTCGCCGGCGAAGGTCTCAATAATGACTTTCTCGGGAACTCGTCGGTGTCGTCGTGGTGTAGCTTTATTGTACAGTCGAAAGCAGTCGACCTTTATATTTAAGTTGGAATATACCCCTTAAAGCAAGTTAATTAAGGGCCCGCATGTAAAGGTCGATGTGCTGTTAACTGTACTACAAATAGCATACTCACACGTTGAGTACTTATACGGCTCTTAAAGGCGTACAAAGCTTTTGAAATAATGGACACAGAGGACAGCATATCAATCTTTACACGCTCGCACTCTACTCCGTTATCTACGTAAACGCAAACTTTGCACCAACTACAGTCCACAGAAGATCAACCTTTTTGTTGCAATGTCGCTCGTAACGTAACTGATTAGAATGCATCAGGGTAAAGGTTGATGTGCTGTCGACTGTGCCACATAGGCAGACAAAGTGCAGTCAACACCAGCACATTTTCGTTGCCAAGTCGCTCTTACTTAACCTAAATTTGTAGGGTCTAGGTACTTACTGAGTAAAACCGTCGGTAATGCGGCGCGGTCTTTAGATTCTTGGAAAGTTAAAGTTTTATATGCAATTATTTGGCACCTATAACTAACTGAGTGTGATAGTTGGGTAGTAGGGTATTTGCGTATTATCAAATCCAACTGGTCCACCATGCCAGTCTATCTTACGTACTTAAATTATTTTTTAATCTGTCATAGGTATATACCTACATTGGCGATCCTAATAATGCACAAAGGTTCTGAGGCATGAACAGGATTACAGGTTATATCAAAGTACTTACTCTACGTATAACTGTGGAATGTAGGAATGGTTGTAAGTAGCTCTACAAAATCAATATAAAACAAAAACAAACATTGATTGATAGCCCCTAATTCCACATAACAAACATGAGTAGTAAGTTACAACATTACCGTGTAGACAGCTTTCGAATATTGATGGACCGGTCGGTTAAGAAAAAACAAAAGCGGGACAAGTCTATTCGGTTTATTGCGCTACATTTATCCCGGAGTAGGCGACACGGGGAAGGCGGGCGACGGGCGGGCGGTGGATGTGGAGTGGAGATAGTCGGAGGCCGGAGCTGTCATCTGGCGAGCCCGCGCCGCAGCCCTGTGCCTTCGCCGTGCGCCCCGACAACTCAATTCAAAATTTCAAACGCAGACGCGCACGCGACGCCTCCGGTCGTCTCTCCAGCGGCTTCGCACTCCCTTACCACGAGTCCCGAGTGCCGTTCTAAAAACTACGCATTCCTGAATAAAACTGTGATTACAATTGAAAAAACTAATAGTGTATCAGATCGTGACACTGATAGCGTGACTATTGTTGTGGACCTCCACGGAGTTCAACTCGAACAGGTGCTCCAAACTTTCCAGTGATCGGAAGACATGTGACATGTGACAACGATTCATTTGGAGAAAGAGCCCAGCGTAAGTAGCGCAATGTTATGTTCAGCCCAAATACATTTAAATTACAGGCAAGTTTGAACTGTACAGTACAGGGTGTAATAAAATTCCCAGTACGTCTGAAAATGGAGGGTCAAAATGTCTGCTGCTGCAGGCGGAACTTTAGCTTAGAAGAGCTGAAATTTTGTTTGTTTGGAAGTATTACCTATAGCAAAAGTTGTTCAAACTGACGCTATTTTCGGATGTAGGTATATAAGGATTTATCAAATCCTGTATGACAAATGGAGGATGGAACATTTATTTGCAATCTTTTCGCGGATTTCAGGACTGACTGATATTTTCAGTACCTACCGCGACCAACAACATTTAAGATAACTTAAGAAATAAAAATATGTTACTGTCACTTATAATTTCTCAAACATTGCCATGAGGAATGAATGAATGATAAACAACTCATCCCAAAAAAGGCGACGTCTTCCACTCCATGCTGATGATGAATAGATCATAAACGACGAATTCCTTAGAGGCCACACACACTAAGCAAAAGAACGAGAGCGGCAAACTACATGGCATTGTAGAACTAACAAGTAACCGCACGACGACGAATCAATTCTCATGTAGATTGCGTTAGCATAAACGTGATGGGGTACCAATGCTGTGGTGATAGTTAATAAGTTCAGCAAACAACCGTATCATAGTGGCTCTGCCTTCGTGGTCTGAAAGAATTAGATACATACCTAAATATAGTTTTGACCGTGGTCTCTACCCCTCCGGTATACAGGCGTGAGTTTATGTAATGAAATTTATCTAATATTGAGTATGTGACGTCGGCTCTTTCAAGGCAATTAGTTTTATTAGTTTTGAGGAGTAAGAGGCAGCTGGCAGATTTGATACACTCCAGTAAAAAGTGTAGAGACGATAAAGCATCTAAATAGTAGAATAATTTTTCAGACCTAAGCTCTCCACACATATGTACCTAGTAGCGATTATGCGTACCTACTTTATATAAGAAATATTTATTCCATCCCAAAAGCATTGGTGCAATTCAGATGACTTTGTTCTATTTAGACTCTACCAATAATTGCTGATTAGACGATATCTACGTACTCATACTGTACCGTCCTTCAAAGAACGTCATAAATCAAATAAATGCATTCCATTGAAATGTCTTCGACTGTATTGCCATTATAGTCTACTTGACCAGTTGGCATTGGCGCAGAACAATGTGAGTTGACGTACGCACGGCTCACGGGCCAGTCGTAAAGAACTGACTACGCTTTGGCGCCAACTGATTTATGGGTGCACGTTGTCCATGATAATGTTGTCTGTATCAGTGACTTGTTTACTAATGTCATGACATACGTTCTTATAAAAACAAAACAACCATGAAGCACCCTTTCCAGGCTCGAGATTACCCGGTTAAGCGCAACAGCGATCTGCAATTTCTAAATAAATTTATTTTCTACAGCTTAGTTAGGAAAATCAGTTTGAGTCTATCTTAATATGGGGTACACATAATTTGCCGCTTTACCCGCACTACATCGCAGCCTCCTCTGGTAAATCTGGTAAATCATTAACACGTAGTTACTGTTTTAGTTTTACGGTTTGTTTTGCTGTTTTACGGTTTGATAGAGCATCATCTATCAAACAGTAAAACAGCATAAAAAATATTGAATAAATGGAAAAAATATGAAAATAAGTAAAACACAAGTTGTAAACGAACTCAAATTTTACGTATTTCAGAAAATTCGCATTTTTGAGGTAACACTGTATAGATGCTCTAGCCTTGCTAACCTCATAAAGTAAGTTCTGTGCGAGATGGGCCATATTAACCAAACAAAAACATAAAAGTCATTATTCCCCGTTGACGATTTCTTGTAATGACTGTCGCGAAAATGTATGCTAATTATGATGCGCAGAACAACCGAGTGAGCGACAGAATAAATGTGAGCCTAAGAACATTTTTCCAGTAAAGCTAAAACTATTTAAGAATGCGTTAAATATTCCGAGAGAGTAAACAGCGTTAGACGAAATCGGATAACGCCAGCAGCATCCGATGTCTCTGAGCTATGTTTACTCAAATAATTAACCAAGAATGACTAGTCTTCAAGGATATTATGTTACTAACACACGCTATCTGACGACGACTGAGCCTTGATAAACACTCTTCCTCTGTTTGTTCAAAGCTTACGATGATTTGATAGTGTCATGATATGAATTAATGCTGGTGAACTATATCGTTGTAAATTAAACCGGCTGATAAAACTAAGCCGGCATTGTGACAAATGAATAGCCTTCCCGTGATGAAATATAAGAAACGGCATCGTTAAATAAGCTGATTTGCAGGTCGTTGGTGAATGAAACGCCAATTTGGCTCGACAGATTTTACGATCAACATTAACGGGTACGCTACCAAAACCGATCACGATATATACGTCTTTGTTTTGATTTTAGTCACGCGTGATACTAAACACCAAACACCTTGAACAATCGCTGTTGGCACGAAACTCCGAATTATGGAGGGAAGAAACGAGCATGGAACTTTTGCAATGCAGAGTTTAAATTTAGGTAGGTAGCTCCGCAATCCCAATGCAATATGCAGAAGGTTGATGATGATACCAATTAGGCACCGTGAACCCTTGCAGCTGCACAACACATGTTGAAAATTTGTCGCTGGAAGCAGTTTTTTTCGTGATTTATGATTGAGCTCGGTCCCGAAACACCAGAAAATAGAGACGTCAATAGAAACCCTCGCTGCCTCAAGCAATGAAAAAAAAAGGGATCATTATTCCCATGTAGCAGGGGAACTCTCGAGATTTTAATCTTTAGTGTATTTTTTACAAACTGGTTTGAAGCATGGGACTTTGAGCAAAAAGTATAAAATTCTACAGTCAGTACAATAAGCCTAGAGCTGGGATAGAGTCGTATTCACGTATCTTGCTTAATGGCCCCTAATAATTTTCTTGTTTGAACGCACTAATGCACAATTATAAAAAGGGTGTTTGAGGTGATACCTGCGAGGTCTTTGGCAGACTACCTTCTTAATTGCTACTGTAGCCTTTGACAACACCGGATTAAGGATGGCGAAGTGCTACCGCCATTTTCCGAAGAGATTATGCACAACACAAAGGAGCGAAACCCTTTAACCTTACTCTTATCTTTTTCTTTCGTTTAAAATGTCAAACTTTAGTTAGGTATCTTTTGATAGCAAGCGGGATGTGATTGAATTTATACTTCAGTTAGCAGCGGATGTTGTTTGGTATTCCTTTCGGCGAATCCACTCAAGTCTCTACTAAGAACTGTATCTACAAGAATATATTCAACATTGATAGATGGAAATATTTCAGAGATTGAGAACTTCTTCACATTTAACATAAACATAAACATAAACTCACGCCTGTATCCCAGAGGGGTAGGCAGAGACCAGGGAGTGCCACTTGCTACGATCCTGACAGATCACTTTCGCTTCCTCAACATTCATTAGTCGTTGCATGCACGCACGCCGGTTTCGGGTACTTTTAAAGACTAGATTTTGTAGCTCAATATGCATGTGAATTTAAATAGCTACCCGCATCGTCCTTTAATTATCACAGTATGTATTACCGCTGCATGAACAGCCAAGGAAATATTTTCGTGCTGAATTCTCACGGTTTAACTAGTTTGCAGAAACTGTAAATTTCGGCTTATTTTGACCAGCATATCTGTTGACCTATTTGACCAGCCTACTTAATCTTTCAGTTTCTGTTACTCTGCCTTTGCTCTACATAAGTGATGAATGACATTGGCTACGAGTACTTACTTTGTACTATCACAGAGGAATAGAGCTTGCAGCGAGGCCGGTGTCCCGTTGCCGTCGCTTGCAGCCTGTCAAACGGTTCCCTGAACTGAAGCGCCACTGGCATTCGTATGTGTCAGGTTTACTATCTCAACGAATACTTGGAAGAGGTGCATACCTACTTGTAGCTTCTGAGCTGACTGATGCAAAAAAAAAAACTCCATTTGGAATCTGCTTCATTTAGTTAACTTAGTACCTATTCCAATTATGGTGCTATCTGGTTTAGGACAAACAATAAATATTAGTTTGAATTGAAAAATAGATACTGTTACTTTATAATTTTGTTCTATGTGACAGGAAACATGCCTATGGCCAGGGGTGGGCTCTATTCAAGGGCTGGATATATAGATAGAGTAGTTGTATTGGTCAGTATGAACCACTTTTACAATGGGGAAAACTTCGAAATCGCGGCTGTTCCAATTATAATGACGCAGGTTGGTAACTTTAGTATTAAACAGTTCGGTAGCTATGTGGGTACAGTGGAGCGTCAATTTTGTGCCATTTTCTCCTAATAAAATTATATACTTACTATATTATCTTATTTTAACTATCAACGGCCACGATTACGAGCGCGAATGTCAAGATAATGTGTAAGAATTGTTAGTAAGTACCTAATTAAAATGGCCCCAACTGATAAACCCTCCCGAGGGCATGACCACGAGAGAGTTTATAAAGCACAACAAACAATACGCTCGAAACTTGGGCTTATACTAGCGTTGCCAGACGACCCGTTGCCGGGACGTCCCATATTTTCAGGCATAAAGGTCCCGCCCGGGACAGAATGTCCCGTATTACTCTGGTAGTACTCCGGTTTTGATGAAGAGCGAATTAATGACCATTTTCAACTATGATTATGGCTGCATTGAATTTCAAAAATATGTAAAATCAAACAAAGATAATATGTGAAACCTTAGACGATCTTATTTAAAATGTAACTATTTACTAGCAATGAAAACAACGTAAAATGCGTATTTTTCATTTGTCCCGGGACCATACACACATAAACTCACACCTGTATCCCAGAGGGGTAAGCAGAGACCAGGGACTGCCACTTGCCACGATCTTGAGAGATCACTTTTGCTTCATCAACATTCATTAGTGAATGCATGCACGCACGCCGGTTTCGGGTACTTTTTATCTTGCCGTTTTCTAATACATACCCTATTTGGTCGAATTATGTCCGCCTGTGACGTCCCTTACCGGCCCTTCCACCCACATTCGCTCGATATATTTCCGGGGAAAAATGTTAAGTCCCGTTTTTTTGCCAAAATGAGCATTTCCATACAGTATAAAAAAAAACTGGCAACCCTAGTTTATAAGTTCCTGCCCTTACGCGCAAATGTAGGAAAATCGGAACCGCTTGAGGAAGAGAACTTGGAAAAATCCTCAAATGCAGTTTGAATCTTCTGTGGTAGTCTCTCTCATTACCACTGACTATTTAAACCGCGTTTGAGGATTATTTCAAGGAATCGTGTTTTTATAAAAACCGTCGTCATTGGTTTTGTGCGTGTCAGTAAATGAATGCCAATAAATCAATACCAACAGTGTCAACCCATTTTGCCATATTGAGCAAAATATACCTACTACTTGTTATTGAAATAACGGAAAACCTGAAATATCTATCTACAGTGGCTTTTCATATTTTGCTATTTTTTTATTTAAGCAATAGCAAAGACAAGAAGAAGTTATACCTATAAATAAAAATTCAACTTCTTGTGAATCTTCTATGATTCCGGATTCTGTATGAGTAAAGAAAAAATATTTCGTCGAAGGTTGTTTGTAGGTACTGTGTATACTGTAACATTACGATTGTCGCCTCGCGTGAAAGTTTATGTAGTTTTGCTAATTGTGATAAACCAGCGACTTTGGTCTCCATCAGAGGTTCCTTTACTTTACTCATCTTAAAGACGTGTCGAGATCGCATTTCACTGGCCTTAAGAACAGCTCGTTGCAGTTTAGGTATCGAGGCGACCGCGTATATGCGATAAGCGTTATCTAAATCACATGTTTTCTGCTAATTCCTGAGCGCTTACTCGTTACAATAGCTTTTACGATTTACTCACAATTAGACCGAGGATTATAGTGCTCGTAATATATCAGCTATTCAGTATGATTTTTTTCTGATTAACATTAAAATTTGACTGGCTTTTACACTTGGTACACTTCATCTCCTATTGGATAAGCGTAAGGCGATGAAGCGATTTTTTTGTTGTCACAATGACATTTTGAACTTTATTTGAATTACAAACACATTGTACCCAAATATGTACACAGACTTATTTCTAAAATGCGTTAAAATTTGTCATTTTCTCAGTTTTTTGCTTGATACAATTTTCAGTGAATAAAAGTTGAACTTAAAAAGAGGCTCTAAATGCAAGGAAAATGAAGCATTGGATGTGAAAACCGGACGATAAATTTCGGCGGAAATCCAATTAAAAAAATGTGTCCACGAAAGTTACGCGCGTGTCCATGGAAGTTTAAATGTAGCATAGTAAACTGGCTGACCTGGCAAACGTTGTTTTTCCATATTAATTAGCCTGCGACCTATTCTCAGACCAACCAAATTTACACAAAAATTTTCATAAAAATCGGTGGAGCTGAACCGTTTCCAAGAACGTCCTTGACCGTTTCAGAGGAGTTCGATAACAAAAACTATGCCACGAGATTTTCGTATATTAGATAAGCTATAATTTACTTATATTTAGACTACATTAAATTTGTGTAAGACTATATAATTATGTGTATAAATGTATGTAGGTACGTAAGACTATTAGGTCATATTTATAGTTTTACCCATCAAAAGTAGATTAAATATTTTAGTCAACTTTTCTTCGTATGGAAAGCTACTCTGAAGGCTCGTACATTGGTAGCGCAACTTTAATAAAATTAGGTACCGATAAGCCCTGTTATTTTGGAAGAAAAAAAATCTTAGAAAAAACTCATAGCAAAAGTTGTTATCGAACGTAATATACGTTAATTGGAGTGTACCAGAAATTGCGTATTTGAGAAATAACCCTGCATATTTAATTAGTTAAGTAACGAAACTCTTATCAAGAATGTTACTTACAAAACCAAATTAGGTCGTTTATTATCAAGTCTGCCGCGGACAATAAAGTCTAATCAACTACCTAGTTCGGATTAACTAACTAGCAGTCGTTCTTCTACCTAACTTATCTTACCAACCTGATAGTGGGCAGCGAAATTTATTAAGCAATTTTGCTGAGCCATGTTGAAGTACGGTTAGTAAATCTAGTTTGTAAGCAGTACCCAAAAGGGCTTGCTCGTAGAAAGTGGACTAATGAAGTCGTTTATATTCGAGCCACTACTTGTTGCATTCGCTGCATAGTATTAACTACTGGATGAATTTGAAAACGTTAGCAATGTTATAAGGGAATGTTCTGTTCATCGTGTTAAACATTTAATAATTTATAAGTATTACATTTTTATAGATAATCGCCATTTTCAAAGTTTGGATTGATAATTTTATGCTGCAATCACAAACCAAGGCGGTAGGAAATATAAAAATATTTTAAACTTAAACATTTGTTAATAATTTTTGTGTTTTTTCTGGTACAATAAACAATATCTTATCTTTATTCGAAACGTTCTTGCTTTGCAGGTTCTTATCAACTTATTTTCGCCGATTGAAAATTTGTTAAAGGGCACTAAAAAACAAGCACTACAACGTATGCCAAGTGGTTATTTCATCCACTCAATGTGGGTAAAAGTGCCAGGAAGCAAATGTTGCTTCTAAAGACGTGTTTTGTGACATAGAACGTCAGCTCAGTCTACCGTTGAGAATTCGGACCCGAAGGCAACATCGCATCCGTCCCTCGAATGCCATTTTCAAACACCGGAATCCAGTAGCTGTTTGCTGAAGACATTGGCGTTCAACGACACGTCATAATGAGGGGCTCGCTGGACTGGTTTGTTTGCCTATTTGGTTAGCAGTGGGGCGAGTTGTGATCTAGATTTTGTGATGCATTGTTTGCTTAGAGATTACAGCTGTTGTAGATTGCATAGAGAATATAACGTAAATTATGAGAATTTATTGAAGCCCTCTACAGACATACGTGATATACAATTCAACTCTCGGATTTTAAGTCATTTATTTCGAATAATCCGATATTCCTTTTATGTACCTACACGTAGTCAGCAAAAACCAAATTTCGTCTTGAAGACAGACACACGAAAACGGTACACAGCTGGCCAGAGTTGTCACTATAACGACGTTTCTTTAGACGCAATAGCATGATAAAATTAAGAAAATGGGAGCTTTATGAAGAATCCACCGTTCACCGATTCCTGTCTATAATACCTATTCTACCTATACTATTTCCGGGTAAGAAGTTTAGTAATAAGTCGCTCTACTGCTCGGTCCACTACGCCCATACATAAGCTCATCGCATCATGACGCTGTTGACTGTGAGCAATTACTCAACCCTTTTCACACGTGCCCGCTAACAGCCAGGTTTACATTGGGAATGTAGAAATGTCGCAGCCGCCGTCGAGGGTTCTTAGAGCGCGATTAGATTCCGTTTAGATGTAGCGACCCGCTTGTTTGGTGCGAAAACAGAACGTGTTTCGGAGGTTTCACACGTCATTTTGTCGTAGGCCGTGTAGTGTTGGCTCAGTGCTGTTGAGATATCACGAAGAATGAACTTGAACGGTTTTCTTTTAACATATAGGTATCGGTAACGTTTCGTTGAAAGGGTAAAAATGTTTTGCTTATGTTTTTGTATACTAGGTGTTCCAAAAAGGCCCGGCGAAATTTACAGGGTTTATTCCGTTCATCAATACATATAACTTTTGTTATGAGACCTAATCCGAAATATTGAAAAAAAATATCAGATGTGACATACAAAAAAATATCCTCTAGCGAATACATGAAACAGCTGTTGTTCTATATTTCGTTCTTGGTCTCATAATGTAAGTTGTTTTGCATGTATTGATGAGTAGAATAAAACTCTTGCGTTTCACCGGACCCTTTTTTAACAGCCGGAAACATACATTTACAAAGTACTGTGATGCTTTTTCTTTTAATACAAGATGTCCTAACAAAATTACCGCCATGCAGAACAGAATTTTGTAAAAGAGGTTGCTATCGTATGCTCATAAATATATATATATATAAGCTCCCACAGTTAATTAAGTACCTGCCTTTGACCCGATTTAAGGTTTATCTACATAAATGGCCAATTGAAATGTGTTTCTATAATGTGAATGAGTACCTCTCTTTAAATAGAATAAATATGCGCTAAGAAATGATATCCGAGCATATATATATATATATATAGGTAGGTATTGTAGATGTATAATTTGTAGTCGGTGCCCAGTTTCATGATCAGCACATATATTTTGGGTACCGACTCCAAATTATAATTATAAAAATAAATTACTTTTCAATTGTTAGTGGTCCGCCACGCTCTCGTGGGAGAAAAATCAATGAAACTGAATATTTGAGTTAAAGAATGAATATTTCTATCTAGAATAAAAAAACTTAGAACCTCTCAAGAACGACGTATATATATATATATATATATATATATATATATATATATATATATATAAGATGAAAATTGAGGACATTGATGGATTCGTTTCGAAGATAATGAGCTCGAACGTCGTTCTTGAGAGGTTCTAAGTTTTTTTATTCTAGATAGAAATATTCATTCTTTAACTCAAATATTCAGTTTCATTGATTTTTCTCCCACGAGAGCGTGGCGGACCACTAACAATTGAAAAGTAATTTATTTTTATAATTATAATTTGGAGTCGGTACCCAAAATATATGTGCTGATCATGAAACTGGGCACCGACTACAAATTATACATCTACAATACCTACGTGTATACATACTTCTAATTGAAAGGTATTCTTTTAAATTATTTCTAACTTTTTAGTGCTGCAGTGTTTTCAAATGGTTTTTATTTTTTATTTAAAAAAAATTCACTCCCTGAGGTGAATAATAAGTGTTTTTGCGAATACCCGTTACAATTTTGGATCACGTCCAGATTAAAAAATACTTACTGCGGCCACGATCATATTTCTTACTTGCTAAAAGCTGGCATGGTTTTGAGTTCTAACCAACTTACGGAAGTAGAAATCAAACCATGCAACGTTCAACGATATTTTGTATTCGAACTTTCTGCTGAAATTATTGGCTTAAATATTAGCTAAAAGTATTCGTAATACTCCGTTCCGCGTGGCGCCGGATTAAGAATAGCGTCACTCCATTTCCTTCCGTGGATGTCGTAGAAAGCGACTAAGGAAATCAATTACCAGGAGACGGGCAGCAGCGTCTTCCTGAGATTCCAACCGCGTACTGCGATCGCCAACTCGCCTGCCAAGCGTGGCGATTATGGCAAAACCCCTCATGGTTAGGAAAACCACGAGGGAGGCCTATGTCTTGTAGTGGGCGTCAAATGGCTGATGATGATGATGATTCGTAATACTGCCGTCAAGGATACAATCTGATTCAGTCCGTCCAACCTTTACTTGCAGTGTCCTGCAGCTGGCACCGCATTATTATTGTAATGCAACGCTGCCTCGCTATTCAACTCGCGACGGTCATCTTACTCGAGTGTCACATATTTTTTCTCGTGCTTTTGACACTTCACCGGACGTAGACCTGCGCACACGTCTCCATTAGATAGGGCTGTCACCGCATAGACGATTACTCTTTTCTTACGTGGACATTGACAAGCGTGTGTACCTTTTTTTACAACTTTAAATTCAACATATTGTTGCACAATTACGCAGTTACTGAGTTAGTGTTATTGATATAAAGCAACTCCTGAAAACTGTGAAAATACTAAAAAGTTCGAAATCTTAATTTATTTTTTTATTTTCCTATAATTTTGAAACTTGACGCTATTTGATTTGAATGAAAGATTTTCAGGCTGCGTTATTTTGATGACGTTGTGGAACTCATAATGATCCTCATTTCGTTCTAACAACTTACCAGGTAAATATTCAAAGGTTGTCTGGAAGAGATCGCTCTAAGCGATAAGACCGCCAATTGTATACCACTACTTAGATATAAGAAACTATTTGTAATATCTTTCACCTGGTTGTGCAATAAAGTGTTCTCTATCTATCTATTCTCTCAAACTATTTAAAAACTAATCTTCAGTCTTTTCCCTACAGTTGACATCTAATCAACAGTTACGTTTTTGTTGTAAAGTCATCAGAAATGCAGCTACGTAGAAGAGTTGCATTACTACTGATGACTTTGCGATTTGCTTTGCTTGTGAAGGTGTATGTGACGTCGTCTGTATACAGGTTGTCACAGCAATCGTCCGGTGATACTTAAGGGGGCTGTTGTCCTCATCAATACAAACATAATTTACCATTAGAGCAACTCTGAAATATCGAAGAAATATACAAAATGTTTTATTAAAAAGAAAGACATTACAAGCATGGTTTGCTTTGATTACCACACTAGACGTAAATCTGTGCGGTGGTAACCAAGTGAAGGTTTGACATTATGTTTATTTGGCGCTTACAGTTAATGTTAGTTTGTTACAATGACATTTTACAATTTAATCAAAGACAGACTATACTCAACTCTAGTGACATAGTGGGGTACTAACAGATACTGCGTATGTAGTATAGGGTTAGTCAGTAAGATATATCAAGTGTTATTTCCGCATAGTCATGTCATTTCCATTTCAGTATATATTTCCAAGAGCAAATATCAAAATTTAGTAAGGAACAGCATGATGATGATGATGATTTCCTCTTATCCCTTATCAGGGACATAGGGCTCGTAGGAACAGCATACTTATTATAATTATATTATTTGATATTTTTTGGATCCGGCCTCTTAAAAAAAGTTATCTTATTTTATGAGTAGATTAACCCCCAAAAGTTTCGCCGGACCTTTTTGAGACACCCAGTATAAAAAAATTATAAAAAAATGTAGAGACAACCCTAGTAGGTACCTCATACACTTTTACTGTAAAGGTGACGGCTAAGCCATGCGTGTAAGTTAGTAGCTAGTGACGTGCCTCGGCTTTGTTTGTTTTTTGAAGAGACGAAGTCCCAAAAGTAAAGCCTTTTTGCTGAGAAGAAGACTGTAAGCGTCGGATGTCACTGTTTTCAGTAAAAGACATCATAGCCTCTAAATAGGTTTTTAAAAGAGATCATACTGCTAATATACCGGTACGACTACTCAATGCTTCAGAAATATGCGCACGCGCGCACCGTGCGGTTTCGTATCATTATCTATACAACATTTGAATATTTCAAGCGTCTACCTGTTGCCGTTATTAATATCGAGCAAAAAAAATCACGTTTGTTGTATGGGAGCCCCCCTTAAATATTTATTTTATTCTGTTTTTAGTATTTTTTTATAGCGGCACCAGAAATACATCATCTGTGAAAATTTCAACTGTTTAACTATACGGCCCTAGAAACGAGTCCTAGATGAGTCTGTAAAATTTTAAACCTTACCATCCGGGCGGGACCAACGTAGCTGCAAGAAATCTAATGAGAAGTCCCGCTTGATAATGTTGTCAACAGACTCAGATGTTGATTCAAAAGACTTTGGAAGTCGGTTTTTTGCCCTCAATCGGAACCGGAAATGAATTTGTTTTTATAAGTTTCAATAACTTTTTCTTATTCGTAGGGCGGCGCTCACTTCTCGTTACATGGTCTATGATAAGACGGACTTCTCCAGAGTCCTATACAGAATTGTTTCGACGCAATCATCAATATTATCGTTAGGGTTTAAAGCAATTCTAAAGCTACGCATTAAATAAAGCAAAGTCACGCTTTCAAATTGTGTTCTTTAAGCTGCCGTATAAACTTGAAATGTTTTTTTTTGATAGCTTTTTAAAGAGGCTGACTTGAGGGTTTTATTCGTTACTTGAAGCAACAGGATGAGTTAGAAAGAAACCAATTGAAAATCCAGAAAATTTCTGGGTCTCCCAAGATAAGACAGCCTTACACTCGTCACATATTCCAGTATAAAGTTCAACCGTTTTTTCCTTCATGTGGTATAATAGTAGTTTATGTGACTGTCACATAATGAGGGTTATTAAAACACGAGCGAGATTTTAAAAAACGAGCCTTGGCGACTTTTTAATAGCATTCGCGAGTGTTTTAATACCAAGTTATGTGCAGTCTCATACACTACTTTATCTACACTCATGTCTTAATCTTCAAAGTAAGGAATCAAAGAAAAATACGTTTGACAAGCTTTGTACTATACATAAATCTACGGTTATTTTTGAAACAAAATGGCGCAATTTCGACAAAAGTATCTTGACATTCAATCGTCTGCACTCAGTTTTGCGCGCGCAATTTTGGGTATTTTTAGTTGCACTTTTGGTACCACGAAAATGAAATTAAGTTTTTTATAGAGTCAACTTTTGACATAAAAAGAAACTTAAGTTTTATTCCGCGATCACAGCAAAACTTTAAAAAAAAAACTGTAGCATAAAGTGAAAAATCTGACCTTTTTTTTTTTTTTTTTTTCACGCTTGGCAATGCACTAGACTGTGCTTATGCCATTATCAAGTTAAAAGGTAGGGAAACAGGGTTGTCAAAATAAAATATACAATAGGAACGGAATTTGGAAGGAGTTAAAAACAGTTTGAATTTGAACAGGAACAAACAAATATAAATATACTTAAATATCAACAGGAAATCATAAATTTAAATTTTAATATCATATTTATTAAAAAAATTAGCAATATACTTATAAATATTTACATTAAAATTAAATAAAAGGCAGGAAATGGAAGAAGGTAGAGGAACTTTGATGGAAACGAGGTCCGAAATAAAGGAAGAGGAGTCATAGTTAGGACAGGAAAAAAGAATATGATTGACATCGCAAATCTCCGCGCCGCAGGTGCAGGCAGGGCTCTGCAAGATGCCAAGTCTGGCAAGGTGCGCTGGTGTGCATGTATGACCCAATCGTAACCGAATTAAAATAGAAGTGGAAGTCTTGCCAAACTTGGCCTCCGCAAACCATGGTTTCGCTAATACATAAGGCTGAATATTTCGATAGAATTTGCCTTTAGAGGCATCCTCCTCCCAGATCCCATTCCAGGAATCCCGTAGATAGGATCTAGGAAGAGAAGCCAGATCATGGGAATAATTCTTGTAGGGAAACAGATCACCACATTCGACCGCATCATTAGCCAGTTGATCAGCTTTCTCGTTACCTGCTATACCACAATGAGATGGGATCCAAGCAAAAAGCACGGACAAATTTCTCACTGCGCAATTAACAAGCAAACTGCGAATGTCAAAAATAATTGGTTGATCTACTGAGTAAAAGGGAAATTTAGATAAAGCCTGGAGGGAGCTCAGTGAGTCTGAGAAAATTAAGGTTTTCTTAAGTCCTAATAAAAGAATGTATTCAACTGCTTTGAAAAGTCCTAAACATTCTCCTGTAAAGACGGAAGATTCAGGAGGAAGCTTAATTTTTTGTACAATTTTGTATTGAGAGTGGTAGACACCTACCCCTACACAACTGTCTGGATGTTTTGATGCATCTGTGAAAATGGTGTGACACCCCTGGAATTCCTCGCTCAAGAGGTTATTCAAATCATTCTGACAGCTAACGTTTTGTTTAGTAAGACCTAGGTGAATTGTGTTGGGCGAAAGAATTAAAGAGCTATATGAAGAGTGAAATATAGGCAATAATTTGTATTGATGAACAGGAGCGCTAATGGAATCAAATTTTAAGAAACTTTTAACAAGACATGGAGCCCTTTTGTGAGACCAATATTTAGATGTAGAGATTAAATGAGACAGACTACGAAGTTTACTGTGTAAAGGATGACTTGAAAGTTGTAGGCATCGACTTATGAATCTGTCAGATAAATATTGGCGTCTTAAGGAAAGAGGAGGCTCAGCACATTCTACCTGTAAACAGCTTATTGGTGAAGATTTCATGGCCCCAGAAATAATTCTAAGAGCCTTGGATTGTACACCATCCAGTTTCTTAAAACCAGCAGCACTACCAGGCTCTAACAAGAAGGTGCCATAATCCAAAACACTCCGTATTAGTGCATTATATATCAGTCTTAGAGAAAAAGGATGTGCACCCCACCAGACTCCTGCAAGGCATCTAATTATATTTAACAGACGCTCACACTTAGCTGCTATGTAATCGCAATGTGGGAGTCCTGAAAGTTGAGCATCTAAAATAACTCCTAAGAATTTAACTTGTTTTTTAACAGGAATGGGTGTTCGGTCATATTCTACTAGGACCTCGGGAGGTTTCCGCATTCTTGAGAACAAGACAACAGTACTTTTATTCACTGAGAGTTCAAGACCATTTTTGGCCAGCCATTGCTGAAGCATATGCAAGGATGAAGTCAAAGTAGAGCACATTGTGTCACTGGAGTGGCCAGGTGTATAAAGAAGAAGATCATCGGCATATTGTAAAACCTCTACTGATCCACAAAGAGAAGATTCTAAATCATATGTATAAATGCTATATAAAATAGGTGAGAGAACAGACCCTTGTGGGAGGCCTCTCCAGACTAGTCTTGATATTTTATTACCGTCAGTGTACACATTAATAGATCTTTCTAAAAGAATATTTATAATGAAATTGGCTAAAATATGAGGCACTTTCAACAAAGTTAACTTATGTTTCAGAACCGAGACAAGAACATTATCATAAGCTGAATGAATGTCAAGGAACGCTGCCAGAACTGATTGATTATAGGAAAAAGCTAAACGGATATCTGTAGTAAATATACTTAAACTATCTAAAGTGCCTCTTCCCTTTCTAAACCCATATTGAGAGGGTGATAATAGATTATTACTTTCAATGTACCACTCAAGCCGAATTTTGACAAGATGCTCAGCTATTTTAGCTAAAACAGAAGAAAGAACAATAGGACGATAAGAAGTTGGAGCATTTGAGGGCTTGTTTGATTTTAAAATAGGAATAACAGTTTGAGATCTCCAGGATAGTGGTATATCACCTGATATCATAATAGAGTTAATCAACTCAAGATAGATTAAAAGGGCAGAATCACTAAGATTAGCAATGAATGAATAAAGGATACCATCTTCACCAGGTGAAGAATCCTTGACATGGGAGAGAATACCTTTTAACTCCATTAGGGAAAAAGGGGAATTTAATTCTGAGTGATCCAACTCCAAACAAGAAGATGGAGAAATAGAACTTATTTCTGGAACAAAAGAGGGAGCTAAGTGATCCATAAAGTCATCAACAAGGTCAGAGGATATATAATTAGATGAAGACTCAGTAAAAGCAGATCTAAATCGCCTTATGTTTTTCCATACAACAGATGGAGAGACACTTGGGCACAAAGAAGAACAAAATTTTTGCCAACCTTCATATTTTTTCTTTTTGAGGAGCTTTTTAGTTACACCAGCCACCTCTATATAGTTATCAAAGTTCTCAGTAGTCATATTATTACAGTAGGTTTTCTCAGCCTCCTTTCTCTTTTTTACAGCCTCTGAACAGTCAGCATCCCACCAAGGAGGAGAGGGAATTTTACCTGACACACCATTTTTTATGGGAAAAGTCTGATCTGCAGCCTCCATCAAAATTCTTGAAAAGCTGTCAGCATCTTTCACACTGTGAGATTCTCTGATTTTATTATCTACACACTGTCTAAAGGCACTCCAGTCAGCGTTGCCTAATCTATGCTTCACACGAGGTTTATTTAAATGAAGGGGAGGATGTTTACAGGGAAGAGATATGAGTAAAGGGAAATGATCGCTACCATATGGAGAAGAGAGTGGGGACCAAGAGAGAGTAAGAGCCAAGTCGGGAGTACAGATGGATAGGTCAGGAGCGCTGGTTCCTTCATCAGGCTTGGTAAGGCGAGTAGGCATACAAGTATTTAGAATACATAAATTCTGAGCATGAACTATATCAAGAAGTTGGTCCCCATAGCAGGTAGATGAGGAACTTCCCCAGGACTGGTGTTGGCAATTAAAGTCACCCATCACTAAAAAGGGTTTAGGTAGTATAGAGAAAATGTTACTGATTTCTAGGAGAATATTTACAGAAGGACGAGCAAAATATAAAGAAACTATACAGATATTATTTACAATAGCAGCAACAATAGATATATCGTCACTATGAGAAGGAAGAGGGAAAGAAGAAAATAAAAGAGATTTTTTAATGAGTATGGCTACTCCACCATACCCATCATTTCTGTCTTCTCGGAGACATGAATAACCCGGGATCTTGAAAGAATACCCTGGTTTAAGCCATGTCTCAGAGAGAGCAATGGAAATTGGGTCAAATTTATTGAGGAGATGTATTAAGTCAGATTTTTTATTGATGATGCTGCGACAGTTCCACTGGACAATCTTGCCTAGATTGGCCATTGTAGAAGATAGATTTTACTAGATTAATGATTAGGGCAGCGTTGGACGGTAATTCATTGTTTGGAGAAACTATATTAGAGAGAGCTTTAACTAAAGCTGAGATTAAATCTACAATATTCATTTCTGTTTCAGTATTTTTTCCCTGAAGAGCACAGCCATTAGACGGCGGAGGAGGATCGTAATGAGCAGTAAGGTCTTGGTGAGCGACACGGTCATGTCCCTTATCTAATTTTGAAGGGGAGCGAGGCTTTAGAAATACTGTCTTTCGGTGGTGTTTGGGAGACGATTCAGGAGCTGAAGATGAGGGATGAGAATGGGAAAACTGGATACTAGGAGGAGGAGCAGAGGACGATAAAACATCCGAAAAGGATCTGGAGACGGGTGGATGAAGTTTGATTGCTTCAGAGTATGATACACAATTCTGTGCCATGTACAACTTGACTCTATTTTGTCTCTCAAACTCAGGACATGTTTTATTAGTGGCAAAGTGATGACCACCGCAAGAAAGACAGGAAGCACAATCAGGCTCAACATCACAGGAGTCACCAGAGTGGCTTTGACCGCACCTGTAACAACGAGGTTTCGACCGACACTGGAGTTTCGTATGACCAAAGTGGCAACAATTAAAGCACTGGATTGTTGGATACTTATACAGTTCCACAGGGAGAGCATTATAACACATGAAAACTCGTTTAGGAAGAACTTGTCCGTCAAAGGTCAAAACAACGGTTTGACTGGGTTTCCACTCAGGATTGGGTCCATGGACTTTATAATTCATCCTTCTAGCCTTAAGAATTTTGCCACAGCCAATGGGAACAGTGATATTCTCAATAATCTCTTCCGGCGACCACTCTGTCGGGACACCCCGAACAAGGCCCATCCTGGTAACATTGAACGATGGTAAAAATGCCTTGAAATTATGCGCAGAGAGAGTTGCATCATTTAAAAAAAGATTAGCTTCAGAATAATCTGAAAAAGAAACTGCCAGTTTGCTCCGAGTTAAGCGCTTTACTGAGCCATTTATGATGTGCTTTATGCCCCGTTTCTTAAGGTATTGGCCAAAAGAAACAGGGTGAAGAGTGGGAACAGTCGAAGTGTCTGTGCTCTGCTTCTGTACATGAACAACATACGGTGCCACATCAGTGGGTTCATACAGAACCCTACCGACCTGAGGCTGCGGTTGATAAGACTTTTCTATTGGCTTTTCAATGTCTACATTATTTTGTAATTTTTGAGAAGAACATGCAGTTTCAACAATTGAATGCTTTTTATTTGAGTCATCAGAATCACATTGGCATGGACATGCTGCTGATGAATCACTTTTCTGATGTTTCCTTTTCTTATTGCAATGTTTGCAAACTTTGATGGTCCTAGACCTTTTCCTTTTTTCGGATCTTACTGATCCATCTGTGTCCATACTAGAATCTCCTACCGGAGGACCTGCACCGGTGGAAATTGTGATGTTTAGACCGACCGGGGGGACAGTGCCCCCCGGGTCGGGCGGCTCCTCTGCCATCGACACAATAAAAATAGCTTAAAAACTTACCAAATCAGCAAAAAGTTATATAAACACAATATTTACAGATATAATAATAAAATTATAGTACAAATATTTACAAACTGTACTTAAATCCAATTAAAAAATTAAATTAATTAGCTCAGAAAGAAAAAGACGCCCGCCTATTCCAAAGTTTCCCGCGCTTTTTCAATCTGACCTTTAATGTAACTTTATATTACACTTTTTTTTTATTTTCTTTAAAGTTATGTATTGTTTAAAGCCTGTCAATATGTGTTTACCTTTGAATTCTTAATTTGAAGATTATGATATGAGTGTAGATAAAATAGGTTTTAATATGAATAAATAGTCGTCAACATGAGCTATATACGGCATAATTTACACATAATTTATCAGGAGAAAAAACAATGGTTAATTATGGCAATAATAATAATCATTATTAGGCAATTACCTCAGGCAATTGTTTCACTAAAAGAGAAGAGAGTGTTGATTCTGTACAAGAATACTTAACAGACTTTTGATAGAACACGCCAACGAAAAAATGTGACATGTTTTTGTATCGGGGATTGGGAGAAAAGTGTCGTGTATTCTCAATCGTGTTTAAAACACACAATTTAGTTAGGCCTATAAAGACGAAGTGCCTTCCACGTTTAAATTCGGCTCTTTCTAATTTCTTCTTTTTTTTCATTCACAGGCGATGTGGCCAGTAGCCGTACTCCTGGCAGCCGTTGTTATGGCAACAGCGACGCATTGTCCAGAGGCGCGTTCCAAGTGCGCTTTCCGCAAGGGCTGCGGCACCGCCCTCAACAACTACCAAGTGTTGTGCAGTGACGTCATGTCACAACCGACTGATGTGTGCCCGGAGCCATGTCAACATGCGCTGATAGCGCTCACTTCGACGGAAGAAGGGAAGGAGCTCATGAATGTAAGTGAATCGCATATAATGGTAGGGCCCTGTTTACAATGTTCTTCCGACTTGCAATCGAACATACTCATTTTTACAATGATTAATTCTAAATTGAGTACGGAGCGGTGAGTTTCGTACGTATTTATTTTTATTCGTGACAATGTTGGCTTATTCTGATTTTAGTACAAAAGTTAGAACCAAACAATCACCTTGTATACTTTCTTTTGTGCAATAAAGAATTAATAATAATAATTTTATTCTGGAATTACCCCCGTTTCTTCAGCTAAATTGGCCAACTGAAAAGATACGCGTCAAGCAAAGTTCAGTCCCAAAGAAATAATTTCTCATCACCAAACGGTTGTTTATAGCCAGTAGTTCACACTTGTCCCTTGACCATTTTGCGTTGACCCGATGCAAATTTTAAATGTTCCTTTCGTGGTATCGTCTCTGTCCTAGTATTCAGGGGCGGTTGAGGCCAGGGTAACTGGTCGGTGCCCGGTAGACGTGCCGCAATAAAATCTAATTTAGACATTGGTGGGCCCGATTCAAGGAGAGAGACGCGTTTAAATCCCACGACCAATTGAGCCACGGTTGACGACCTTACTGAACTTCATTTAGATCCTGAGAAACAAATAGCTTCAACGGAGCGTGGAGTCTTGCCCGTTTTATTGAAGTAAATCAAACTGACTTGATAAACACGACAAATAGGTACCGAATTAATTATAACTACGATGCAGTTTTTGTAATCGAGGGAACGCTTATTAAATAAAAACTACACCACGCACATGCAAGGCAACTGCCTCGAATCAAATGTTCAGCTATGATCATGACTTTTGATATTAGTAAACCGCAATCCTTTAACAACAGCAATTGAGTCAACAGATATCGTTAAAGTAAAGTAGGTGCAGTCAGACCTCCCTGGATAGCGCAGCTGCTGCTCCGGTTATGTCGTAATTTACGAGAAAAAAAGATACGACAGTGCATTTTAATGTCTCACCTGGGAGTTGGCGCGAAATTACAAGAATTATCTTTAAAAGAAGGGCAGGTCAATAAGACAGACTAAGAGCTGTTGTAAATCAACATCAATTTGCAACGTTTGGCTTGCCCCGCTGGCGGTTAATCAGGGAAACATTGTTGAACCGAAAGCAGTCGGCTAGCTATTATCGTATTCTGTAGTATCGTAGCGCAGGGTAATGTGTATCGAAAGGCCAGCCAAAGAGCGGCCGCCTACAACCTTGAGATTTGACGTCTTGATCGGGACCTACCGCAGCGGCGCGCGCGCAGGTGTTGCCTCCTTCCCACAAAAAACAGAGCGTAAGACGGCGGCCGTTGCTTCTTTATTTTGTTGCATTGGCGATAGATAGGATGAAAATGCAGGAGGGAAGTCCGGGCGCGAGCAGTAGGCCGTAAATTCGTTGGATCTTGAAGAATTTTTCATTAGACACAAACTACCGACTTTCAACTTTTATGAGCATTCCGTGAGGATTAGCGCCGGCGCATGTATCGAATAAAATAAATCTAAGTAGGTACCTAACATAAGTTTGCCGGGAAATTCAACAAAATAGGTTTGATAAAAGATGTACGCCTACCAAACGCCTACTCATAACACCAATCTCCATTTTGATAGTGGAATGAGACGGAATGTTGCTACAATACCAATAAAACACATTTTTACGAGCGTGAAACGTGATTATTATGCGATACGGTAATTTAAGTTGAATTGAATTGAAAAATTATTTATTGCACTGAAAATCAATTTTATACAAAGACGAGGCTAACACTAGATAGTATTTTCTTCCATCTAACCTACATTGATGCGGAGAGTGGAAGGAGTACTCGCAGAAAAAAACATGGGAGCAATACATAAATAGCATAGACTGGGTGATAAAATTACTTACATAATAGCAATATAATTAAAATAAACATAAGTAATAAAATATAACATTATAATAGTAAAATACCTATTTATAAATTCTCCCGTGTGGCGCCGGATTAAGAATAGCGTCACTCCATTTCCTTCCTTGGATGTCGTAGAATGCGACTAAGGAAATAAATTACCAGGGGACGGGCAGCAGCGTCTTCCTGAGATTCCAACCGCATACTGCGATCGCCATCCCGCCTGCCAAGCGCGCTAAGCGTGGCGATTATGGCAAAACTCCTGATGGTTATAAAAGCACGAGGGAGGCCTATGTCCTGCAGTGGGCGTCAAATGGCTGATGATGGTGATGACCTATTTATTGCAACCTACATACTAGTGATAAATATTACTTACAATCATTTTTGATTTGTCTGCCTCGTTAGTCTAGCGTCGTCGGTCTGATTACTATGTTGGAGGTCCTGGGTTCGATTCCCGCTAGGGGCCGCTGTACATTTGTACAAATGGCCTCAGTCTGGGTGTATTTTAAAGTGTGTGATGTCCTTGCCTGGTTATGGCTCAGATTAGCTTAGTTCGGGACCAGGACAAGTGATTGTGTTTGTGGAAGTTATTATTCTACCTCATCTACGTATTTAGTTAGTTAGACCTGAGATGTCCGCAATTAGCCTCATAGGTGGGCCATTGCACGTAGCAAGCACGAAGGTATGTATGTAAATACCTCAGACACTAGGGTTTCCTTACGATGTTTTCCTTTACCGTTAGCGAGTGGTATTGCTACTATAACATCACAAATGTACGTAACTTAGAAAACAAAGGACTTGAACCGACGACCTCCCGAATTGCATCTACGTAATAAGATGATTTATGCAGCGTCCTGTGGCACCTTCACTCACACTAGATGGATGAAGGGACCAGTCGGACGTTGCAGTGCCTGGGACATTGTTTTACCCATTGTCTTTAGTTTTGTTTTAACATATACCCTAATAAAATAACTACATAGATACTGGATGTCTTTATTGAAGTCCAAAGAAATGCTCATGCCTGGCGAATGATCAGAGGTAGAGCATTCCACACACGAACCGCTGTTACAGGGAATAAATTCGAATAACCTGCCATATTTCGCTCGGTGATGATGTAGCCTAGCTGTTGTTTATTGGTCATAAAAAGGCTGAATTTAAACCTTATTTATGTTGTTGCAGTGTCGGTGCATGGACGAGTTTTGCATCGAGATGAAGAAGCGGATGGAGGTGTGTCGGCCGCAGGTGATGAGCGCCGCGGCTAACGCGACTTCCTCATGCAGACTGTCCCAGCTCATCTGCATGGCGGACGCGCAGTGCGCGACAGCCTTAGGCTACTCGCACCGCCTCTGCCGCTCCATGTATCAGGGCCGCAAGTGTTCCTACAAGTGTTACAACTCGCTGGAGATACTCAAGAAGCAGGAAAAGGCGAGCGCGCTGACTACATGCCGATGCGACGGTAACGAAGACTACGACTGTCCTAGAATGCAGAGCAACCTGCAGAGGCTCTGCTTCCACAAGCACAAAAAGAACCACGTCAAGGGTGAGCATAAGACACCTCCGAAAGAAGAAGTTAGGACCGCTGCAGCAGTCGTTCTCGTGCCACGGACTTTAGTACTAGTGTCTCTAGTGTCGTGTTTGGTGCTCAACACGTGATATGAGGCTTTAGGTACCTGTGTTTGCTACAGTACAGACACCGAATTATATTAGTACAACTTACTGTAAATATGTGCAAATTATCAGTATTGTATTGTATGTAGTTTGTAAATATTTTTAAGAGGTTTGCAAGGGTTATATTGTATACTAGTTACAATGTGCGCGACATTGCTATTGTACTAAGCAATGTTGTCTTTATTGTCTTTAATTGTCTTAAGGGTCTCTTTCCAAACATAACTGCTGATAATATCGTTTCAAAATATTGGGGTTAAAGTATGAAATTGCCGATTTGTACTGAACATCTAAATTGTTTATTTTTTAAATTTTTAACAAATTTATTTAATCAAAATAGTTGCCATTATTATCTATACATTGCTGCCATCTAATGGGAAGGTCATTAATGCCTTTGCGATAGAACTCCGACGATCTAGACTGCACAAACTGTGTGAAAGCATTTTGTACTGCCTCCTGGGAAGAAAACTTCTTGTCACGTAGATAATTGTCCAAATCACGAAAAAAATGGTAGTCCGTTGGAGCAAGGTCTGGTGAATACGAAGGATGACGAATGGTTTCTAACTGCAGTTCCTGAAGGGTCAAAATGGTTTCTCGTGCTGTGTGAGGTCTCGCGTTGTCGTGGAGCAATAATGGTGAAGATCGATTCATGAGTCGGGGCTGTTTTACTGCTAGTTTTGTCAACATGGTTCGGAGTTCGGCACAATAGACATCTGCCGTTATTGCTTGACCAGATCGGAGAAAACTATAGTGAATAACACCATGCTGAGACTACCAAACAGTTACCATTACCTTTTTATTGGTAAGTTTTGCTTTAGGAGACTCTTGTGGCATTTGACCTGGGGTCAGCCATTGCATTTTTCTTTTCCGGTTATCATAAAGAATCCACTTTTCATCACATGTTACAAGTCGATCCAATATTCCTTCATTTCTGTACCGGTTCAACAAGGCAACACAAGTTTCAACACGCGTTTCTTTCTGCAGATCAGTCAAATCATGAGGCACCCATTTTTCGTATTTTTTTATTTTATTGATTTGACGCAAGTGAGTCAATATTGTGGGTAAGGTAACGTTAAACCATGCCGCTAATTCCTGGGTAGTTTGACTAGGGTCGGCTTCCACTATCTCTCTTAATTCATCGTTATTCACCTGTGTGGGCGGTCTTCCTCGTGGCTCGTTCTTTAAGTCGAAATTTCCATCACGAAAGCGTTTAAACCAAAATCGCACGGTGCGTTCATTAGTAGACCCCTCTCCAAACGCAGCATTGATATTGCGGGCTGTTTCTGCCGCGTTAGTTCCGCGTCGGAACTCGTATTCAAAAATCACTCGAATTTTCGCAGTATCCACCTTTCTTGTCTAAATTGAATAACAAAAACAATTGAAAGTCGATATTCAAATGTTTCACATTTTTTAAAAAAAAGAACATCATAGAAACCATTTGAAAAAAGTTTCATTCGAAAACCTCAAACCATGAAGATTCTATGTCAATTCAAAGAACCTATTGCAATAAAACGGCAATTTCATACTTTAACCCCTATTATTTAATAGGACGTATTCAGCATGTGGTTCCAAACTCAAGCGAAAAACTAATTTCTCTGAATTTCAGCTTGTAATTCAGTCGGTGGGGTTAGGAAGTTTCACGATGCGAGTACTTAAGATACGAGTATAGTGTAGGGTACACATCGTGCCTGAGTGAGTTTAGGCGCGCCGCCCACGGGCCGCGCACGCGCCGCAGCCGCTATAAATACTGCGGCGCCGGTGGTCCGGTGACAAATGCCGGCCTGTCCCCGCCGCCGACGCACCGCCGATTGATCTAATGACTAGGAAAGTTGACGCCCCAACAAGCAATGTGGCTGTCAGAGGAACGACTTGGCTGTGGTCTACAAGAGCTGATGTCTGGAGAAATTAAGTTCCCACACGCTTACGCCAAAGGTCCAATTTAACTGCTACCCGCTTAAAAAGCATAAACAGCTGTTGTTGTCAACGTCAGGACCTGGAGGCAGCCAGGGTTTGATTGCTATCATATCTAAGAAAGAAGAGACGTTCGGTCCAATCCTCGCACTTTTCCATCTTCGTTGCAATCTCTCCCGTAACGTAACTGAGAAGAGTCCAGGCGTGTAAAAGTTGATGTACTGTCAACAGATAGGTATTCTTCGTCAGCTTTGAACTAATCGTTGTGGTCGAGGGGTGCACGTCATCCTTTATATGCATGCCCTCAACTAAGTAGTTATGCTAGGCGCGGGACACACTTGAGGCGTGTGGCGAGGACGGGGCTAAGACGCGTCGCGTTGTTAAGTTCGCGTCCTCTTCCCTTGTCATCTGTGTGGGCCTCAGAGATTTTGGATTTTTGACCGTTCATAAGGCATAGAGACATATTGATAGTGTGAGTCCATATGATGTCGAATGGTTCGAAATGCTAATGCCATCCTTCTGGTGGTCTTCATGTTGCCTTAATGACGAACTATTATAGTCATGGATAATTCCGGGCCCGTGACACTAATCGCTCCAGCCAGTATGATGTAGGTCGGAAGTGTGTCGGTATTAGACCTTTTTCAGGCGCCTCCTTTATTGTTTTTTACATACCTAGGTGTTTTTTTCGGAGTTTGTTTCTTTGTAAGAAAGAAAATCATGAGTAGAATATCCTTATTATGAAGCAGCGATATGTTCGGAAGGGTCGTCAACGTCGCGCTTGAGCCCGACAATGGGGATTGTTCATTTTTTTTTACCCCTATTTTTTATTCCAGATATCGAAAATATAGACTAATTTAAGATACCAAATTGAATATTTTTAAAATTTTTGCTACCATAATTTTTTTATTAATTATTTAAAAATTCTAAGAGTTTGGTAAGGATGACGTCATTGATGGCATTATGTTGCGTTTTTCATGCATAAACAGTAAGTAATCTGTGCTTAAATACGTTGACGTTTAACGTCAGACTCACCTCTACTGTCAAGTTGACAGTTGTTTAAGTTTTTTTTATTCTATGGCAATGGATCTAGGCCGAATGATGACGATAGTGACGTCATTGAAGTGCAAATGAAGGTTATACAGTTTTTGCGATAAATACTAATAATCCGTCATTATTTTACTTAAATAAATCGATAGAAGTGATCAGTAACCCTATTCCTCGAAATGGTTTTCACTAAACGACAATATAAAAAAAATTAACAATCCCCATTGACTCGAATCTAGCGACAAATACGGTTCTTTTTTTGAATAATATCTTGAGATACGGATTTGCGACCATCTCGCTACTTCCAATAATTCGCATTTTTCATAATAAGGGCCCTGGATTCAACCTATTCAATGGGAACGACGCGGGTATATGTTACCTACTTTACAGACTTTTGAACGTGTATGTTTTCCGAAAGCCAGCTGCAATCAGTGACAAGACAGTTTAATATTTGTTTACAAGTCTTACCTAAGATATGTTCATTCCGGCTCGTATATTATGGAAGAGCAAAACGACTAGTGCCCTTGCTTGCCTCGGTTCATTACTGTGTAGTTACAAGTACGAATACTCTTGTGTTTTGCAGGTATAGGGGTACTATTGTAAAGAGACAAGGCAATATTTGTGGTTACGCTCAGGGTAACTTCAACGAAATTATAAAGGTCGATTGAGCTGCTGCTGACAGATGCTCTTAGCTTTTGATTAATAATAAGATAAGATAATAAGATAAGATTTATTCATCATAATCAGAGATACACGGTTATGGTACAATAACATTGTAGAGTACATTTTGACATATAGTTACATACTTGGTTTACACTTACATAATGAATGCCTGATGTCTAAACTAGGCAGGGCCTGTTGTATAGAGCATCAGTGTTCTTCCCTAGTAATATAATATTATAAAGTGTCACAATAGAGCAATTATTATTCACTAATTATTCGTAGTACCAAAAGTTAAATTTGGTCAATTTACCTATGATATCACATAGATAAACTGTAGTTTTATTATAATATAAAATTTTAATCATTCTGCAATTAAGTATTATGTATAATTAAATTTAATTTAAATTTTATTTTTTACTAGCATGCATATGAAAGGTGTAAGTGTGAAAGCTGTGTATCTGTGAAGTGTAGTGAGTGTGTGAATAAATGATGTAGTGTGTGGTGAGTGTAGAGTAAAATTAATTAGTGTATAGTAATATTGTAAATTTATCTTATTATTGCCAATAGATCTTCAGTTTTGGTGTAGGAGAGAGTGAGAAGAAAGTTTTTAACCCACTTTTTACATTCATGTTTTGTTAGTTCAGATATACTGTGTTGTTTACTAATTCTATTATACAAAAATTTACCTAGGAATGACTGAGATCTTTGTGCGAACGTTGTACGGACGCGTTGCATCTGAAATATTATGTCTTTGCGTCTTTTTGTTCTGCCTGAAGAATTCATTTTTAAACTTTTATGTTGTTCAAGAACGACGTGCAGGACGTAGAGTTGTCGAACCGTGAGTACCTCTGTGATTTGATAAACTATTGTGGTGGGGGTACGAAACGGCAAAAAATTACTAACTTTAAGTATAGCACGCTGTGCTCTTTCAAGGCAAATTAGATGTGATTTGGCAGCGCCACCCCACACTATTATGCAATATGTTATTATGGATTGGCACAGAGCATAGTAGATTAATTTCATCAATGCGGAGTCAGCTACATGGCGAATAGTTTTAAATATATATATAAGTTTTCGGACACGAGCTGAGAGAGTTGCGATATGATCTTTAAAAGAAAGATGTCTGTCCAAAATTACCCCAAGATATCTAATAGAGTTAACTTTTTCAAGTTTTGGACAGTTACAATTGTTGGACGGTGAGAACAAACAAGGAACTGAATGTGCAATAATAGAGTGGCTTTCTGCCCTAGGTTGAGTCGATGCGACGATTGAAAAGGCGATATATTTAGTTTTTTCGGTGTTCAGACTGAGAAGATTGTAACTAAGCCATTTCATAACTAATTCAAAACCTTTTTGGGTATTACTGTAAACCTCGTTCCAACTCTGCCCCCTAAAAGTCAGGGCTGTATCATCGGCAAAAGACGTCACTTGTCCGTTTCTTAGGGTTATATTACAAAGGCTATTAATATATATTAAGAAAAGGGTCGGGCCGAGGATACTTCCTTGAGGTATTCCAAATTTTATCGGAAGGTAATCGCTCAGTAAGTCGCCCACCCTTATCCTTTGAGATCTATCTAAAAGATAAGTTTTAAATAATTGAAGCTGAGGGCCCCGAACACCAAACTCTAACTCTAGTTTTTTTAGCAGTAAGTGCAATGGGATCGTGTCAAAGGCCTTTCGCAAATCTAAAAATATAGTAAGGCACTTTTCTCCTGCATCCAGACTTTCAACAATGCTGCTTGTCAATTTTGATACGGCGTCGGTGGTCGACTTACCTCTACGAAAACCAAACTGATTGGATGACAACATATTGTTTTTTTCTACGTAGTTTATAAACTGATTATTTATAACTTTTTCAAGGATTTTTGAAAGTGTTGGTAACAAAGATATCGGCCTGTAATTGCTTGTAACAGATTTTTCACCTGATTTGTGTAAAGGAATTATTATTGACTGTTTAAATGCGGTTGGGAATATACCAGAATTTATTGATAAGTTGCAGATATATATAAGTGGGCCAGCTAGGATTTTTATATTCTGCTTGATAATTTTTGAAGAGATTTTATCCCACCCGGAAGAGCAGGTATTTTTAAGTGAATTTACGATCGAAATAACTTGCGTGAGATCAGTTTCTAGAAGAACAAAAGAATTTAGGCATCGTGTAGCAACTTGATATTTTGACTCTTCGTAAGTGATTTCACTTGGGCGATCTCTTATTATCGAATTTGCAAGATTTTCACCCACATGAGCAAAATAACAATTAGCCTTATTTATGGCTTCAATGGGGTCTGCAGACAGTGAGAGTATGTCCTTTGGGACTGTCCTATTAGGTTTAAATCGAGTGATATCATTAATGACTTGCCATGTTCGCCTGGAGTTAATCTTACTGGCTTTTTCTAACTGTGACTTTTCGTACTGTCTTTTTAGGCGTCTCAATATATTATTACAGAAATTTCTGTATCGACGATATGTAGTACTAAGAACACTGTTTTCTGCATCCGATTTAACCTTTTTGTGCATCCTGTCTCTGTTCTTCATACAGCGAAGCAGTCCTGGAGTGATCCAGGGTTTTATTGGTGTTTTTCGTTTGGATAATACAACATTAGTAGAGTTTGTTTCAACTATCCTCATTAGAGTATCCACAAACATGTTAGTGGCTTCATCACAATTCACATGTTCCAAAACTGGTTTAAAATCTGTGTTGCCTAAATCGCTCGCTATACCCTTGTAATTAATTTTAGTTATCATTCCATTAGCAAAGAACCTTTGTTGACTCATGTCCATACAAATACAGACAGTACTATGATCGGTTACGGTGTTTTTTATGATTAAAGTTTTTGATTCGTGAGGTGATCTTAATATAATGTGATCAAGGCATGAGTTCTCTCTAGTAGGCGTGTTATGAGCTGGGAGCAGACCATGGCTAGCAATGAGCTCCAAGTAGCTGGAAGTACGAGCCTCTGAGTTATCACGAGCAATATCAATATTTATATCACCAATCAGTAATAAATGTTTATATTTATTTAGTGAACTTAGTAAAAAATCTATCGAGCTTAAAAAAGTTTCAATAGATGAATAGGAAGGCGATCTATAAATAGAGATGAGGGCAATGTTGTCATTAATAATCGAGACAATGCAATTTGCTTCATGAAATTCGGGTTCGAAACATTGTACATTTATATCTTCTTTTATATATACTACAACTCCATCGTTTTGATTGACATTTTTTGCTGTAGAAAAACATGTAAAATTTTGGAATGTTGGTAGATTTTGGTTAGTTATACTATTTAACCAGCACTCTGTGAAGACTATGACGTCGGGCTCTATTTTAGTACGGTGTAAAAGGGTATTAAAGCCAGGAGTATTGCATGAAATACTCCTAATGTTCTGGGTAATAATTTTAAGAGTTTTATTTGAATGGCTTAGGTAACGGGGACAGTCGTCTGGGTCACAAAGAATTGATTTAGATATTTTATAATTATCTATAGAGTCAATCAACTTACTAATGTTGTTATCCATAAAAGAACAGGTAGGGAAAATAGGCGAGTCTCTTCTTAGATGATTTCTGATGCATGCAAATTGTCATAACAATGATGTTAATGCCACTGTGGGTTAAAACTGACCTGGGAATGTTTTTATATAGAGTGAATGAAACAGTTTGGATTGTTTGTAAGAGTGTGCTGTAGGTGTGTACCAGTAATGTAAGATATATATTTTGCAATATGGTTTGAGTGTATGTGTGAATGTAAAGTATGAGTATGTGATTTGATATTGTAATGCACCAAGTGTTGTGTTTCTCAAACACTTGCCTTTTTAGGACTAAAAATACGAGTATGAACATGCGATTAAAACTTAAGAAAGCGAAATATTTAAGGACTAGTCAATTTTGTAATAAGTTGTCGATTTGGAGTTCCGATTCAACAGAGATGGCCGGCAGCCCTTCAGACTTCCGTAGGAAAACGTTGCCGTTGCTTGTCCAGCAGAAAAGATAACCCTTTGTTTTCTGGAGGTCACGTGCACGGAAGAATAGTCTTCTTGCTTTTGGGGTCAGATTTTCGCTGACGTAGATAGGTTTCTGAGGACCATGCAGCCCCACATGTTTAGTGCTCAGCTTGTCTCTTTTGTTTTCTAGATTAAATTTCTTTGTAGCCTTTATTATTTTTTCTTTGGTTATTACTGAGTTAAGCTCCACAATAACCGGTCTAGTGCTTTCAGATTTTGATTTGGCACGAAAAATATTTCGGATTTCGCACGGTTGTATCGGACTATTCAAGGCATTAGAGGTTTTTACCGCCAAATTGATTAGATCGTCTTTCGTCTCCGATTTATTTATTGAGATGTTGTGGATTTCGAAGCAGGCAGATCTAGAACTGCGCTCTAAAGTTTCAACTTTATTCTCAAGAAGTTGTATATACTTCATATTAGATTTCCGATCCTCTTCCATTTGTTTAAATTCTTTTAATATTGCTTCGTATTGTTTTGCATTAAAATCGCATGATAAGCGGAGCTCGTCGTTTTGTTTTTTGAGCTCATTTACAGTTGCCAATATTTCAGTTAATTTTGAGTTTTGTGACTTAGACCAGACTTCAAAAGTCGTCTCAAAGGAAGATTCGCCCTCTTGGCCATCTATCTCATCTCTCCTGCGTTTGACATTTCGTGAGATTTTTGAGAACTCCTCATCATCGGTACGGGTCAAAATAATCGGTTCTGACCCTGTGTGTTTCAGAATGCAAGGGGAGGGCGGCGGTGTTCTCCTTAGCGACATGTTTCTCTAGGTGATAATAGAGTGATGTATCAGGCGCACAGCAGTACGAAGAGACTCGATCAATGAATGGAGAATCGGTTACAAGTTGTGAATCAACTTACAAGTTGGTTTATAGTAAACGCAGCGCAGTAGTTTAGTTATCAATGGAGCCGGTTTGATGCGCAACGTTCCGTGCGGAGAGTTTTTGCGTGCAATAACTTGAAAGATAGTTATCTCTGTCGCTCACCCAGTGTTTCTCCTTTCTCCTTGCATGGATACACGCCCGACACACACACAAGCCGCTCCGCAGTTTACACCGTAGTAATGTAGTAGCTCTTCACTTATTCTGCGCTCCCATTATTTCACTTGTATTAAGTTCCAAAATATTTTATTTATTAATCAAATTTAAATTTGGTAAATCCAGTCACACTTGTGCTCCGTATAGAGGTCCGGGAGGAAGATTTCTACTATCAACCATTAACTCAAGTTTCTATAGGATAGAGATACTGATATTCATCTACGAGTTAAATTGTAGAGAGAAAACATAGGGTTTTACCTTCGACTGTAGTTCAATCGAGTGCAATAATTATTCTTCAGTTGATACCAAGTCGAGCTCAAGAACCATGGTTCCGCAGGAAGTAATGAAGAGGTTGAGGCTGGAACCGGTTCCGAAACAGAGAGGACCGGCCGCGCAAACCCGGTCGCGCTGAACCAAAACACGGCCCTTTGAAGTAACTGTTTGCGTTCTATTCAGAATAGAGTTTCTGGAGCATTTTCTTTCACCGTGCCTTATAACTAATTAGTGGCCGGATTTTCTTATTCCATTTTCAATGTTTAATAAAATAAACTTTTGTATCGATCTGAGGATTCTTTCAGTCCCATCACCAGATCACTATATCCACAAGATTAGTCAATTAAATGTGTCACCAGATTTAATTACATAACTAAGTATGTCAGCAAAAAATTTGTAAGTTCCAGTTACTATATATTTTTTAGAAGTCGCTTCCAAAATTATGTTGTTAGCTTTCCTTGCTAGCAAGAAAAAAGTATTGATAAACGGGTTTTATTAGGTAACTTTATGTATTGTTTCTAAAAATACTACAATGGAGATATTACGATATCAATATATTAATAATTCCATGCTAAGACAATAATACGGACAGTCAAAAGCTTTCGTCACTGTATTGCCTACTCGTAAACATAAGTACTCTCTCAATAAGAGATTACATACATACATAAACTCACACCTGTATTTCAGAGGAGCAGGCAGAGCCCAGGGACTACCACTTGCCACGATCCGCTTCCTCAACATTAATTAGTCGTTGCATGCATGCACGCACGCCGGTTTCGGGTACTTTTTATCTTGCCCTTTACTAATACATCCCCTATTTGGTCGAATTATGTCCGCCTGGGAGATTATTAAAAAGAGATTATTAGGTACTATGCGTGCTTACCGTGGATTGGCGATTTCAAGCACTGAGGTACCTAACATCTCTTACACGCAGGTTTCCTACAGTCTGCTCATATAATGAAAAAAACTGAATGGGGAACTTGTGTCTAACTTAGATTAGAGTGACATTGATTTTTTACCATGAACACACATAAAAACTCATAATACACACATTATAATATTTGTTGGGGTTTTCATGGTCTCAAAAATTGCGTAAAATTAAGTTACTGTAATAATTACAAACATATTAGATTTTGTCGTTTCATTGAATTCTAAATGTTTTCTAATAAGGGTGTAGATGTATAAAAACATTATTTTACGAAATAACTCTTAGTATTGATAAACGTTTTATTCATTATAAGGCATCACGTTGTGACGTCATAGTTTGAACCCGATTTTAATGGAGCGTTTTTTAGCACGTACCTATATTGTCTTTTTCAACTGCTTTTCACGAAAAGTATTAGTCGTGGAAAAAAAAATAACCACGTTTATTTATCTCTCAACATGGCCTTTCCGACTATACTAAAACATATTTCAGTGCAAGTTCTCCATTAATGCTTTCTTTGTCTCGCCTGCAAGTTAGTACATTTTGATTGACAGTCTTAATTTTTTTCAAGATGTAATCCCAGTTTCAGTATTAAGCACTTCACGCAGACTCGTATGAAGACAATTAAGTCACAACAATTGCTCAGTGCTCACTAATGTTTCGTCGCCTGAATCACGACGGCTTTATTCATAATGCAGCATGCACGATAATGTGCGGAATATGAATTAACTTGTTCTCATACAAATGTAAACTAGTATCTGGTAATGTTCAACAGGATTTTGTACGATTTATGCTACCGTCTGGCTGCCAATAGAATAAATAAACTCACTAAATCTTCAACCACCAGTTTTAGTGTTTTAGCGGATTTATCACCGGTTTCTGAATTGAGAATAAGTAGGTAAATACCAAAGTAACATTCTGACTCCTTCGTTGTCTTTAAGGCTGGGTTCTCCGATATTACCCCTAAATCAGGTGTCTTAAAATACATTTTACTCTTTATTATTTAAAATCTGAAAAAAAAATATTTATTACTTTTCCCCTTGCTCTTCGTACATAACTGAGTTATATTACTAGCAATGTATAAAGAAAAAATATTCCACACAACACAATCACTTGTTTTGTTTCCCAAACTAGGATACCCTGTGCTATGGTAACCAGGCAAGGACATCACAAACATGGAAATACACCCAGACTGAGGCCATTTGTACAAATGTGCGGCAGCCCCCAGTAGGAATCAAACCCAAACCTCGGTATGGTAATCAGACGTACTACCGCTAGGCCAACGAGACGAGGCAGTCAATCTTGAAATTTGGCGCGATTAATTTGTGTGTAAAGATAAACATGACCGTTGTTGATGTATTTGAGTATTCCTTCCGCATCAGCAGCTGGTTAGACTACTCCTCCAATTTTACAGTCCGAACGTCCTGGAGCGACGCGGGACGCTACCGAGAATCACGTTGGAGCCTTTAGCCGCCAACGTATGGGAGAGAATTCTCGTTTTTCGATGTCCTATGTAGGGCCGTCGGTCATTATTTTTATGAATTTTTTTAACACTATATGATTTTCTTTGAGCTGTACTGAGTTTTGGACAATAAAAAAGATACCAAAATGACTATCACTGAATGTGTTAGTGATGTCGGTTGTCAACATTCTATTACTAGGATGTGTATTTGTATAATTTAAAAAATGCCTACTTTTCCCTCAACTATTCGCAATAAGTCCCATACAAAGCCATGCCGCTAGGAGAACTCAGCCTTAAATCTAAAGAGGCAGACTTATATGTATTTGTGAAATTCTAAATTCTGAAATCGTTGGTTAGGTTATTTCGATTCCAATTTAAGATAATGTAAATATTTATTTAGATTTTAACCTTTAACAGTATTTTCATAAGCATCTTAATGTTTTCGCAAAAAGTACTAAGGACTTAATTAAAATTCGAATTTGAGTTTTGTTTGTATAAGTAACAGTGAGGTGTAGAGTACATAGTTTTAAGAGAGAATTTTGTAGATTAGTCCTAAGTTTAAGATACAAGCACACATACTATTACGAAACAGATTTAACCACAGTTTACCAAAGTGAGATTATTAGAATAATAGAGACAATGAGAGAAATCCAGTGGGTACTGCACCATGTTTCCTTATTTCGATTATTACTTAAAGCGTACAAAGTATTTTAAGAGTGTATTTATTTAAATTAATTCACTCACTAGCTAATTTATTGCCACGCGACAGTTCGTAAATTACGTTTGTAAAGATTGTTTCTTTTGTTTCGTTTTTATAACAATATGTTTAAGCTCTTTAATTTTATTTATTATTAAAATATTTATAATGAAAAATAAATGATTTGTTTTCTACATCATGCGTTTTTATTATTCACAAAAGAACAGACAGCTTTCCGTTATTAGCTTACACATAATATCGATCAATAAATTAAAAGCCATAAAAAGTTTCCTGAATATAAAACTAATCTACACTAACCCCCGAGCTTCTCGTACACATTTAGGGTTCTGTACCCAAAGGGTACTAAACGAGACCCTCCGCTGTCTGTCTGTCTGTGTGTCAGTCCGATCTTTAAAGGGCTCTATCTGGGACCGTAATAGGTAGCCAGTTGAAATTTTCAGAGAATTGTGTTCTTACGGCAGATTACCTAAAAAATAAGGGGGTCTCTATACAACAAATAAACGTATTTTTGCCGTTATTTTGTTTATGCTGAATTGTAAAAACGGTAATACATACAGGAATCAAACATGGCGTAATTGTGGGTCTTATTATATATCCTAAATACAAAAATAACAAAAAACGGTCAAGCGCGAGTACGGAATCCTCGGTGCGCGAGTCCGACTAGCACTTGATCGGATTTTTACTTAGCCGGGCTTCCCATTGCTGGGAAAAGGCCTCCCCATGATCTTCCACTCCTCGTTTTCAAAAACTTACTCCCTTCCGTTGGGACAAAAAGGTTGAGAGATCCTGCCGCCATCTCCACCTTGGCCGACCACGTCTGCGATATCCGTCGCGTGGCCCACACGACAGACGTGGCCAGCCCAGTTCTACTTCACCTTCGCGGTCCCTAATACTTGGAATGGTTGATTGTCAACAGTTGATTAACAGATATTTTATGCACGAAAAACCGTAGTATGGACCTGCTACAAAAAACAATATATGTGTTTAAGATGTACTGAAACATAATTTTCCCAAATTCCATCTCCTCGCTATCATTCTTGACTAATCACAGGTTTGGACATCGAAAAAAACTACAAAAAATGAATCGTGTAAATCTAAAATCATGTCCTCCTTGTTACTGGTGTAATAAAGACTAAATTTAGTATGATAGGTTAATTTGTACACATTTGCCTCATGTACAATAATAATTCAGACCTATTACGGAGCTACCTATAGGTACATAACTTTTTGCTAACATCAAAAAAATGTTTCCAAAGCGCGGACCACCAACGTGATTTTGTACTTACAACTGGTTGGTTCAGTTTTATTGGTGTACCCACAAGTTGGAGCATCCGTTCTCACGGCCACGTAAAGTCTAAACTCGCCAAAATAATCACGTATTACCAATTAAGTGGCACCTCACTATTAATCTGAAGTGTCACTTGCAATAAGGGCGTTAGCCCTCGACTAGCTGAAGGGGGGCAAGCGGCTACATCCTGAGTGGAACCATCCGTTCAGTGGAAAAGCGTGAGAACTGATCCAGGTAAGTGCCCTCTGCTACATCTTAATAAACTAACAACATGGTCTTATTGTAAGCGACGTTAGAACCAGTATCAAACAAACAATACAACTGCCAGATAGCTGCTTGTACAACAACAGCTGCTATATTATTATGCAAACTTTTCCAATTTGTGATTTATTATCAAGTTGATAGGTCAGATATTCCAATTAGAGGAATACTCTAAATTTGCCATCATCTATCATTATTGTTACTGCTTGGGTGGTCCGTCCCAATTAGCTAGGTATATTTCGACGGATTTTGTCCACGCGAAGTAAATACATTATACGGCTTCGTGAGACCTCTCATTATTATTATTCCCTTCCCAGTGGAATAGAGAAGCCAATAACGCACCAATTCCTTGGAAGTGGCTTCGAAGAAATACCTAGCTCAGTGATTCTGCCCACCATTATAGGGCTTGGAATGGCTGTCGGTAATGCTAATTGCTGTCATACGTTACTAAGATGAGACGTGATTAGGTTTGTTTGTCTTTAAAATGTGTGTCTATACCTCTATTTAAGGTTGCCAGTCCCAAACGTGGAAGGTCACGTATTGTCAGCAAAAGAAGTAGATGATATTCGCGTCAAATATTTTTGGCACTCCTAATTATTATGAACGATTTTTTGTCGAGTTGGACACGGTATTTTCGTGGTAAGTTTGCAGCAGGAATGAAAAGTATCGACTGTGTCGCTAGTAGCTAAATATCCACCAGTGCTGCCCAATCAGGCCAATCAGAACCGATCCATATTTACATTCAGTTTAAAGCCTTTCTCTCGCGTGAGCTATCTTGGCACTCGATTGAGTCGTTTGGGACCACCGCGCGGCGGCACGCGGACCCGCCCTAATGCGCGGAGCGATCAGCTGACAGCACGACTCGGGAGGAAATTTCCTCACTTTGATCTCTATTTAGCATGGTGACCTGACGTCACCGTTGACGTCACTGACGAGACCTTACATCAACGTCAGTTCGCTTGGCACGCACAACTTGGGAAAGGACTTTCTTTATATAGGAATCGCCGCATCCTGCGCTCACGTAGCGGGCTGAGGACCAAACATCATCTCAACAGTGGAATCTAGAAACCAACATGGGACAATAATTATACTTGCTCACTTACTGTATCACGAATTCAATTTGCACTGAATTTAGGCTGCGTGGTGATTAAATAGATACGACGAACCAGTTTGTCGGCGTAGCCTTCGTAGTTATCTGATCAACTCGCGCTTCGGTTATCTTGTAATCTCAATTATTTCGTCGTTTGCCACGACTGGGGACTCAGTACAAAACTAGAAACGGTTACGTGGTCGGACTAAGCCCAAGTAAAATACGCTGCCGATTTGGTTACAACTAAAACGTAAAGAATGATCTGCTGTCGACTTTATCACCAATGCACCCAACAGTACGATGTATAACAAAGTAAAACATGACATAAACTCACGCCTGTATCCCGGACGGGCAGGCAGGGTCTGCCACTTGCCACGATCCTGTCCTGACAGATCTCTTTTGCAACGACGTAACAACGTATAATAACGTGTTATTGGAATAACGCAAAACCTGATAACCGTTAGTTCATTAACGACAACTATTATTATTGAACCATTAAGCAAACCCTTTGAAATTTTAAATAAATGCTTTTTACAATTATTCTTTTTTACTTGTCACACAAATTTACTGCCACGAGTTTTAAGATTGTATTATATGAAAATTTAAATTGATGATTTTAAACATGTTATGTTTATTGGAAGTAGTTTAATTATCGATGGAAGAAATTAAAGACACTGAAGAAACGGTTTTCTGGTTTTGCGTTATTTTAATAACACGGCAAAAGCGGGTGCTCTCTTCAAGTGAGAGAGAGATAGAGAGAGAATAAACGCCGTGGATTGGCGATTTCCAGTGCTGAGGTAGGTAAATACTGATTACTAACCAGCACTTGAACTTGAAACTTCTTACCCAACTGTGGCGGAGCCCAAAAGGAGGGTAATGTGTTTAGCTCATATGTATGTATGTATGTATGTATGTCCGAGTCTATTTTCCCTCATACTCATAACTCCTTAACCAATGGTCAGATTTTTTAAAAATAAGATCTCAATAGATTCGTCGTGGTTGCGCGACACGTCATAGGCTTAAAAAATCACAAAAAGCTAAAATTAAAAACTAAAATGAAAAATAACCAACAACCCGAGTAATAAGCAGACGAGATCCAAATTCATTAATGTACCTTGCGAGGTACGACAACCTAGGTACCTAGGTACCTCTAGGCTGGTCCCGCCTGCTTTGTAGTTAATGCTCAGGTTGGTTGGTTATTTTTTATTATTATTTTTTTATTATGTACGATGTGCAATAAAGAGTTCTAATCTGTGTTAATCTAAAAGTTTATTATTATTATTACGTATATGTATGTGTATTAATATTCGTCTTTGCACCGACTACCCGTGTCTATTTCTCCTTCGGCAAATCTCCAATATGAGGTTGCCTGGAAGAAATTGCTATTAGCAATAAGGCCGCCAATTGTATCTTTTCTTTTGTCATTGCTGTTTCTGTAACATTTTTTTCCGGTATACAATAAAGAATATTCTTATCTAATCTAATCTCCTCACTTGCGATTTTTATGAAGCAGAAATTACACATACTACATAATGTGTGTTTCTTGGAAAGACACTGAGGTTTCCTCACAATGAATTCCTTGACAGTTAGCGAGCCTGCCTAACACCAGAAAAACGTGAATCACTATTATTGGACCGCTGCTATTCACTGGTGTAATGCTGTAGCATTGCATTGCAGATCGCCATCTTGACAAATTATGCCAACTTATGTAGAATAGAGAAATCCTTATTGTAGAGAAAAACCGGCCAAGTGCGTGTCGGGCCACGCGCAGTGTAGGGTTCCGTAGAAGAAAGGGTTTTTACCTACTTTACAGAACTAACAACTTCTAGTTCTATTTCGACTGGAGATTTCCGCACTTAGCCTCACAGTTGGGCAAAGTAACTAACAACATCATCAAAGTAATTTTCAATGGAATTTGTACGAAGTTTTACTTTTATGAGTTGGTCGCTTATTACTCATTAATCCTACTTTGCCCTGATAGTTTTCCTTTAACGTTCATTGTAATGTGCTACTGCCCTGAATTATTTCACGTTTCTACAACCAACGGCTTAGCCGAGAGAGGAGGGACGCCCTACTCTAACAAAAATTTGCTCTTTAAAGGCTAATATTTCGCAAAGGGATCCCTAAATCAATAGTTTTCGTACACTTATTATATTTTTAAACGACCGATCCAACGATACTCCACACTATGATAGAGGCGAGAAATATAAATTGCATCCTTAATTTAGGAATAGGAGGTACATTAAAAAAAACTTTTTTTAAGATTTTATCCTACCGTTTTGCCGGCGTGATTAATATGTACATCTATACCAAACAGCTTTCTAGTACTTGTCGTCTCTGTGCTAAGCCGCGGACAGACAGTCAGAAAGACGGGCGGACATGGCGAAACTATTAGGGTTCCTTGTTGACTACGGAACCCTAAAAAATATATATTACCGAATCCTGGCACGTAAATTGTATTCTTGTATCTTGTATGGACAACGCCTACGTGAAACATTTTTAAATCGGACACTGGACGTTTTATTGTAGGTAACTTATAATTTGGTAATCAAAATGCAGACTAAAAGCAGTAAAGTAAACTGCATATCAATTTACATGTTTGTTCCTAAGTCGCTCTTGTAACTGAGAACAAATCATGCCGGCTGTCAACGTACCATACACCACATGGTAACTTAAATTTACATTCTTTGCCTTCCTTTATTACCCAGACCAGTATAGTTTTTACTACCCCGCGTTACGAGAGTTTATTATGCCAGTGAAATTACCTATAGTTTATGCAACATTTACAGCCGCTTCTTGCACTTAGCTCGGCATTAGCGCTGCATGAGAACGGCCATTTGAGGAGAAGACGTAGGCAAGTGTCAGCTGTAAATCACCAAGGGGATAAGCGAGACCCTCCGGCGGCGTCCACCAGGGCCTGTTTTATAGAACTAAAATTCATGGTTTGCTATGACAATTCGATGTACATTGCAAAGTCGATTAAAAATGAACAAGTAGACTCTGCTACGCAATGTATCTAGCATTGTCATAATAAACTACGAATTGTAGTTTTATGAAACGCGGCCCAGATAACAGCATAGCATGTAGGTACTTAAGGATTGATTGCCGCACTTAGCCTCATACTTAGGCCATTGTACGTAGCAAGTGGTAAGGTATCTAAATACCTCAAACACTAGGGTTCCGTCACGATGTTTCGTAATTGACATATTTCAGAAATTGTGCATTTTTAAAATAACCCTGTATACATTGTGTAACGGAAATAACGCAAGACTTTAAACTCGTTTGTTTATAATGAAATGGCTGACAATAAGCAAAAGATTCAAATAATAATAGTAACTTCCACACAATACAATCACTTGACCCCAAACTAGGATCCTGTGCTATGTTAAACAGGCAACGACGTCACAAACACCCAGACTCAGCCCATTTGTACAAATGTACTATCCCCAGTGGGAATCGAACCCACGACCTCTGTTGTGGTAGCTAAGCGCCTTAACGGATAGACCAACGAGGCAGTCAAATATTCAATTCCCACTTTTTTCATACAAATTGATCGCATGAAGTTTCAATATGGTATGAAAAATAAAATCTTGAAAGATGACGCGATCAATTTGTATAAAAAAGTAAGAATTGAGAATTTCAATCATTTGCTTTTTAACATTTTGCTTATTGTAAGTTGCCTCCGAACGCTGCGCCAAGCTGTCAAGGTGTCTTGCAAACAATGCCAAAGCCGATAAGGATAGTTTACACTAGTCTTACTTATTGCATGATATGTCTGTTGGCAGATGACACCTCTTCAAACCGTTGATCAAACCGAAACATTTTCAGCTGGCTGTCTGGAATGACTCTTGTAAGAGATTACAAGATTTCTGGCCGTATCGCTTCATTTGACACGGGTATGGCAATCAAAATCAAAATATTTTTTTTTTAATTCAAACTGCAACTTAATGAACGTTACAAGTTAAACTAGGCGTCCATTTCAAAATCTAGATCATTTTGGAGAAAAAATGGACAAAAAAACTCCAAATTTAGTCTATAGCTGCTTCTTGATACTATTGAGGTATATTTTATGTATTTTCATTTTTGTTTATGCTGATGAAGTGTTCTAATCTTTAATCTACTCTGTCTAGAAAATTATGATGGTTTGACCATGTAGTTATAGAAGGACTTACAGAAATAGTAGATGCCTTGTCAGTTCTCACGATCGTCATAGATTGCTAATCAAATTATATTGTGTCTTTAAGATTGTTGCACTCCTTTTTCGAAATCCCCGAAAAACCAAAGAGCATCACAATCACCTAGATTACATCACGGAAAGTAAAGCACGTTTGTCATTGATTCTCTTTCGACTCTTCCTAGGTGGTCGCTCGCTGTAATGGCCGCTGATGATGCCCTACTCTCCGCAGTAATTATGCTCGAAACGAAATAGTTTCTTCATTGTTGCGTCATGATTTGATGGTGGAGACGCCGTGTGTGGCTCTCGCGTGTCTTATAATAATATACGAGAGTAGTAAGTATGCTTGGATGCATGCTGAAGATAATAATAATCACCTGGAAGAAAACTGCTTAATGAACGTGCAGCTTTAATAAGATTGCTGAGTAGACGAAATTGATAGATTCAGCGCTACTGTAGAAACGAAAGTATTTTATTTTCTGTAGTAATATACTTCGTTTCTATGTGTAATCAAATGTCTGAAGATACGAGAACGTTAGCGGTAGAAATCGCCAATCCGCAGTAGGCATTATACATTATGTAGTTAAAGTTTGAAGAAGAAGAGATTCTGTCTCTGAGAGAAGCTCTGAGCGCTGCAGTATTATGTCTCCAGTAAGCTATAAATAGCAATAAAAAATAGCAGTATTGACGAGCACAATTGCGATTTCAGTACGTAGTTCTAGTTAGACATGAGATTTCCCCACTTAGCCTCATTGTAAATAGCAAGCGCTAAGGTATGTAAATACCTCAGACACCAGGGCTTCCTCACGATGTTTTTCTTCACGGTTAGCGAGTGGTATTGCTACTACAACTTCAGAAATTATAAAACAAAGTCATTTGAACCCACGACCTCCTGAATGAGAAGCCTGCGTTCTATCGTTCGCTACCACCGCTCTACCCTGTATAATAAGTACTTATGTGATTTTTTCTGAATAAACTTTAGCGCGATTTTCCCTGAAATGAGATGATTTGAATGTATATTTATATTGTACATTCAATATAATATAGATTCAAAAATCATCTCATTTAGATGTAACTGAATTTATAAACCTCAAACTCTACATGTAGGACATGCTTCCCACACATTACCTTTGAGCGCTCAGTACTTGTAAAACGTTGGCGTGGCTTTCCATGAACGCTTAGCTAAGCTACCTGTCAGTTGACTAATCTCCACGGGGCCTCAATTTCTAAGCTGGTACTGTGGGGCTCGGCCCTACAACATAGCTCTTACTGCAGATTACACAAGAGCTAGTATTATTATCTAATCAAACAGCATAGGTACTTCCTGTTTGTGTGTTTGCTCTGAGTTAGGCTGTCTAGTAAATAAACTTCCCGCTGAGAGCTTTTGTACTAATCATCAAGTAAAATGTTAAAAAAAAACTATTTAGAGGCTAAAAATTCCACCCATGCCGGGACTTGAACCCACGACTTCTGGCTTACCGTGCCAGTGCTCTCCCAACTGAGCTAATGGGCGAGCGCAGGCATCGGCGAAATTTCGAACCTCTTTAAAATCTTCTCTGTATTACGTACAGCGACATCTGGCTAATTTACATCACTTGCAGCCCCGAGTACCCACTTTGCAGTCTCTAAATAGATTTTTAAAATTGTCCTTAGCACGGATTATAAGCAAAGTAAAACAAAGAATATAGTAAAATGTTTGCTGAGCTTTTGACCAGGGGCACTACTACGCCCGATTTAGTAGGTTAAATCGGACACTAGGACATTAGTTGTCCGATTTAACCTACTCGGGACTGTTAAATACGTCCATATTTTGTCACTTTGGAGTCATCAAAATGTTTAACCCGATAGAGTGGAAAGTTACGAGATAGAATGGCTGGGCCCTATTTCATATTATGACAATTCAATATATATTGCAAAATCTAATAACCCACCGGTTACGCAATGTATCGAATTACTATAACAAACTATAAATTTTAGTTTTATGAAACGCGACCCTGATGTAAAGCATCCACGAGTGGTCATAGTTTCAATTTCAAGTAATACTCTGGAACTTATTGATAGCAGTGTATCAAGTGTTTAGATACTACACCACAAATATAAAGATTTTCGGTCTTATTTATAAAAACACGATTCCTTAAAACACTTGATAAACGCCGATTAAAATAGTCTGTGGTGGAGATTTTACAAGCAAAAGACATCCACAGATTAAATAAACTACCTCTGAGGTGTGCTTTAGAGGAATCATGTTTTTTATAAATAAGGCGGTAAGAGTTTGGGTTTAAGTTGTGGTCTTTGCTTGGCTTTTATTCAACGATAGTTTATATTATAATTGATTAAAAAAACGTTGTTCTATGAATCTAGAAAGAGAAAGATGTTGATAGTTCATCAGTTATCTAGACCTAGATAGATAGAATATTCTTTATTGTATGTACACCAGGAATTACATATGAGAATTTAAGAATAATATAGTACAGTACAATTGGCGGCCTTATTACTAAAAGTAATTTCTTTCAGACAACCATTGACGGGTTGAGTAGTTGAGATATTGTAGAAACGCTATCGAAATGAGAGAAAGTTACGGTTTCCTCCAAACAGCCAATAAGGATGAAATGGGAGATTGAAATCAGTAAGTATTGGGTGTTGGAAATTATTACTACAACTCTTTTAAGCTTATAGCTCTATCTTTGGGTTGATATCTATGATACCCATACGAACCGCGAGTGGACACTATACATAATTTAAGACATAGGTACTTTATTTTATAGCGGTGGCGGCGGAGCGGTACAACGCCGGCTTTCATTCGGGAGGTCGTGGCTTCGAATCCCGACAGGTACCAATGACTTTGTTTTCTAAGTTACGTACATTTGTAAAGTTAAAGAAGCCCCTACTCTCTTTCTGAGAGAAGGCCTGTGCCCTGTAGTGGGACGTATATAGGCTACATAAAAAAAAACGTTATTTCACAGTAAGATTTTACGGTCTTATTTGCACTGCAGGATCAGAATACGAATCCTATTCATTTGCAGCGCGGAGTGAGACAGGGAGACCTGAGACCTAATATCTCCAAAACTGTTTACAGATGTACTTGAAGATGTATTCAAACTTCTGGACTGGCAAGGATCTGGTATCAACATAAATGGCGAGTACATCGCTCACCTTCGTTTCGCCGATGACAAAGTGATTATGGCTGAGAATCTGGAAAATTTGAGTTCAATGCTCAATGACCTGAAAAGAGTTTCTAACAGAGAGGGTCTTAAAATTAACATCGACAAGACTACGATAATGTCGAACTCCTATGTAGCACCCACTCCTATCAACGTTGGCGGCTCTGAACTCGACGTGGTCGATCACCATGTACCTACCTGAGACAAACAGTCCAGTTATAGGTAGGTATATGTCCAACTTCGAGAAAGAGGTCACTCGTCGAATCCAACTCGGACGGGCAGCGTTCGGGAAACTAAAACACATTTTCGCGTCCAAAATAGCTCACTGTCTCAAGACAAAGGTTTATAACTAATGTGTGTTGCCAGTGATGAGTTATGGATGTGAGTGGTCGCTGACTATGGGCCTTATAAGAAGGCTCAAGGTCGCCCAACGAGCATTGGAGAGAGCTATATTAGGAATTTCATTGCGTGCTCGAATCAGGAATGAGGAGTTCGGCAGAAGAACCCGAGTATAGCTCGAAGAATTGCTCAGTTGATGTGGCAGTGGGCGGGGTACATAGCTCAGAGAACTTGTGGTCGTTGGGGCGGAAAAGTTCTGACCTGGCGACCGCGGACCGGACGACGCAGCGTGGGCAGGCCCCCCACCAGATGGTCTGACGACCTGGTTATGGTGGCAGGGAGTGCGGGCGGCACAAGACCGGGGAGCTTGGGAAACCATGAGGGAGGCCTGTGTCCTGGAGTGCGCTTCAAATGGCTGATGATGGTAGTGATGGTGATGACGGTCTCATTATTTAATAAAAACGCGACTCCTCAGAGACAGATTGAACTGTGTGCTAAAAGGAAAGACGTTGCCACAGATTATTTCTGAGAGGAGTGTCTTAGAGGAGTCTTGTTTTTATAAATAACACCGTAACTATTTATTCAAATATTTTTTTGCTCCTAAGTAGGTTCTTAAGAATACCTTCGAAGAAAGCTTTCCGAAGTAGGAAATCTTTACATCAAAGAGACCCAACAAATGCAACTCAACGACTTTGAGCTACCGGCGTTACCTTGTTGTCCCTAAATGCCTTATTAGCATTGTATCATTTCCTGCTAGACGGAACCGGTATGTTTGAAGATTATACTCTAATCTCCGTCTTTCCAGATAGCTAAGGCTCGTTTATTTTTAGGGTTTTGTAGGTAGTTGACAAGGAAACCGTATAGTTTCGCACCGTCCCTACGCCCTGTCCGTCTGTCTGCCCGCGGTTTAGCTCAGAGACGCTAAGTACCTACCAGAAAACTGAAATTTCTTTCTTTTAGGTTTTTGTACCTAAATTATTGTTTTTGATGTTTTTTTTCACATAGCGTCGGGTATCGCTAAACAGGTAGTTTTAAAATATCATGGGTGTAGGAAAACAATTCTTTATTCAGGAATTCCTCTGATTTAACCTACTTCGAACTGTCAAACTTTCACGGGGCCTCGACTGCTACTGTGGAGCTCGGCTCTAAAATATAGCTCTTATTGCAGAATATAAAGAGCTAGTATTTGTATCCAACCAAACAGCATAGGTACTTGCGCAGTGCGCACTAGCGCCCCTGGACGTCAAGTCTGATACGTTACTTCTCGGGCATGAACATGATCGTGTTAGTGAATTTCACCGCATTTCCTCAAATCGTGATGCGGAGTGGTACTGGGTCAGACTTGTGCCAAGTCACTGGATAAGTCAGTAAATAGATCAATAACCGGATAAGTTGCTAAGTGACAGCATTCTCGGTCATACAAATTATCTATGGATAGCTCTGAAAATGTCATGGTGCAAGATGTTTAGGATCTATTCACTAGGTAGAGCTTACCCCTGGATAAATAGCTAAGTAGTGCTCTCAGATAGTGTTGGCGCAAGTCGGCCTTAGACAGATTATCTTGTCCTAAATCGCCTAGTCTGTTTTTTAATTCGATGCAAAAAAAGTCTGTCACTTTGACATGTGCCGGGGTCGTAAACCTTCACAACCCATTACATTTGTTGAAGTACTCTAAGTGGACATCAAAACATGTTTATTTTTTAAATCATAATCTTATTTTACTTCCAAATAAAAATTATGTGAGCCACGTTAGTGTTCTTTTAAATACTTTTGTTTTATGAGAAACTAAGTAGGTATTGATGCAATTACGTTTTTTGTCACACGAGTCTAATTTCTTACAGTAAAACAAAAATCTACAGAGTATAACGATATATTTTATAATGGTAACAATACCGTAATTTTGCCGCGAATTAAAAAAACAGACTTTAGAGCATCGATTTCGGTGGATTTGCGGTAGCTGATGGCAAAAACCTGCGGAAAAAACATTTCAAAATTGCGACCGTTTTACGAATACGAGAATAAATTGCAAGTTAACTGTATACTACCAAAATTTACTTATTGTGTCATTGAGAGAGAGCGGTATTATTACGAACTGTTCTAAGAAAGGTACTTACTTTTTTATTTATCTAGGCCGTTATCAACTAACAGAAAAATAAAAAAGTAAGTACCTTTCTTAGAACAGTTTTGCCTTTCTTACATTTTTTCTAAATTCTCAATGAATTAAATGCATCTTTGTGATACGATTCAAACAAATCAATAATTTGTGATTTATCGCTAATTTTAATATTATTTACAAAACAATTACCGTTCGAGGGTTCGATTCCAGTACGAACGGCCGCCGTACTTTGTACGAGTACAAACAAAATGTCCTTGTCTCCATAATAACGTAGATTAAATTAAAATATATGTAAAATTAGAAAGCATAATAAACAAATCCGTGAAATGTCTTTAGTATGGGTGTTTATTCTTGGTGTTTATCCATGTTTGTAACGTCCTTGTCTGGTTACTATAGCACAGGGTATCCTATATTGGGACCAGAGCTAGTGATTGTGTTAAAATGTGGAAGTTATTACTAATATTGTACTTATTGGTTACCCCCGCTGACTACCATCCGATGGACCCGACCACAGAACAGAAAAAATAAGTGTTCTGTGGACCCGACGCACAGCGCACTTCTTGCCATAACGGCGCCGCATCTCAACAATGACCTTTTACTGACAAGGTTTGAGCTACAAAATATAAGAAAAATATTAGGTTACCCTACTTTACAATTTAGATTCGACTCATCTATAGGAAACCCAAAACAAGACTAATGTTAACTGTTTTTTTGTTACAGCGAAGGGCTGCTCGTGCCTACTCCTCACAGTTCCGAGAATTACAGCAACAAACAAAACAGAGACAGAGACAGAGGATAGCATTTTGTTTGTGGGACACACCGTTGACTGACGAGGAAGACAATAACTCAACGTGGTGCTTCAATCTTGTATTGTTGTGATGTTTGACACGAGTTGAGATTTAAAAAGAAGTGCGCGTTCAAGATGAGCGGTGGGGGCTAGCGCAAACTTTGTGAATAAGGGTACGAAGATTTGCACAAGTTAGAAAACATTTTTTTAAAGTGTAGTTAGTATCTGTTAAGGCGACATTTCACCGTTCAACCATTGAAAGGCGTTGAACATTGGACATTGAACGACTTTACACGGTTCAATCACAATAAATCAATGCCATCGAAAAGCCTTGAACATTAAAAAAATGCGCCCGACCGTTCAATCTCCGTGTTTACACTTTCGTGAGTTAATCGCATTGAATAAATTGTCTGCGGTAATCGCATTGAAAGAATTCGCCGAGGTTTAACTTGCAATGAAATTGGGCAATGGCAATGCAATGTATTTAGACGTTTCGATGCCATTGAAGCAAAGAAATTGCAAGCAATATTGCACCAAAATTGAACCCTGTAATATTAACTTGACGTTTCAATGCCATTGAAGGAATTAAATTGAAAGCAATATCGCACCGAAATTGAACCGCGTAATATCGCCTCTAGCAACTATGTGTGTTGTGTTGTGTCGTGTTGCATTGCATTTGAAGAAATATAATATATAGAAATATAAGTTGTTCAACTTATAGAATTCTATAAAACCTCCAAGTTACAATGCTCAATGAATGAGTTGAATGATTTATTTATAAAAACACGATTCCTCTAAAACCAATCTAAAACTCTGTTTATTTAATTTGAGGCTACGGGTTTTCCTTGTAAAATCTCCACCACAGACGATTTTAATCGGCGTTTTTAAAGTGTCTCAGGGTATCGAGTTTTCATTTAATAAATAAGACCGTAAGTCTTTATGATGGGTGATGAAGGAAAGAGGGACAGAAGAGTAAGGCCACGGAGAAGCTATTATAACGAAATTAAAGAGAAGGTGGATATCGCGACGTACCAGACTGTCAAAGAACTGGCCTATGTTTGGGATATACATATTCAGACACAGCAGGATCTGTTCCTTGCCGGTACCTAAAAAAACACCAGGGCGGAGCGTGAGCTTTAACACCCCAATTTGACTGAACAATAGTTTTTTACGACACACCAAGGAGTCGAGTCGTAAATTCTATCCGGCACCATAATATTTCTCACTCGTAAAACGATAATTTATCGTCTGGAGTTGCGCGGGCAGACCCCGATAGAATCGTCAGGGCTTATAGAGCCCAATGGAATAAATCATTGGGTTTTTATAAAAGCATCATCGCCTACACTGTCACCGGCAGTGTGGCGGCGACTTCAAAAGCAAACTCTCCTTTGAGAGGCCGCCAGCGCGCTGAGGACTTCATTAAAAAAATGTTCCGTTCGATATGTTATTTGTTTCAGATTGGAATAGAGATCTTCAAGTCGCGCGGCGTTTTTATAATTAGTAGACTGGCAGTCGTATTTACAAAAACACGATTCCTCGAAACAGACCTCAAATACAGTTAGAGCAGTCTGTAGTAAGGAGAAAAGGTGTTATATTTATTATATTGTATTATATTTACTTAAACTCAAGATTCACCTGGCAGTCCACACAGCTAACGATAGGTCCAGATGGAGAGTTCACTACACTCATCCTCGTCATAGCTGCCACGATCCTCAGCATTGAGGGACCGACTGATTAGATTGGACTTATTTATAAAAACATGATTCCTCTCAAACACTCCTGAAGGACAGTTTAAATAATCTGTGGTTACGTGTTTCCTTTTGTCGAGGACTATTTAAACTGCCTCTGAGAAATGCTTTTGGAATCGTGTTTTTATAAATGAGACCATGGGCCTACGACTTTTTTTTAGTTTTAATTGTAGCCTAATGGCATCTACATTATGCAGTGTGCGTGGGCTTTAGACACGGACGAATATAATTAAAACAAAATGATGCTTACTTGTGGCCTACGATAGCAAACTGGAATGCATGAACTTAAAGGCGAGATTAAAAGAGCGATTTAAGAAGTTCTTGATCTATAAAATCAAAATCTGGACTCTGCAGCGTTACAAGTCACGTTATGGCGCTTTTGCACATCGAGTTGATGCTAAGCATGCTGCAGAGCATAAAAAATACTTTGAAACTAACAATCTAAACTAATAATGTGACATTCCTGCTCTATAATATCGCAGTGAAGGGGTTAACCCCTGTTAACAAAAACATTGATTCCAGATGTAGCTTTCATTGTCAGTAGCAGCAGTTGTCGGTTCGGTTCGAACAAATACCGCTGTTTAATATTAATATCTTCAATACAACACAATCACTTGTCCGGTTGTCCCGGTCTCAAGCATACTCTGTACTATGGTAACCAGAAAAGGCCATCACAAACATGGAAATAGACCCAGACCATTTGTACAAATCAAGATGTTACGGCGGCGGCCTCAGCCATCCTAAGAGAAGCATTCTAGCTGTAACTGAAAAAGGCTGTAAATTATACAATGCATGGGCATTAGTCGCTTTATGTGACCGAGGCTTTAGTTACTCCGCTGGCTCAGCGACCCGAAGTTAGGTCTTGGCCTCCGATACAAGAAGTCGCCACTAGTCTCTGTCCTGCACGCTCTCTTGCCTCTTTGCTTCACTGCTAACTAATACACTAATTGACGATTTCCCACAGGACGATAACAGTAACCGCAGGACATTGTTTTCCGTACAGCCGTAGTAAATGTATGAAACTATGTCGAGTCGTAACTGTTAACGTCCAATGTTAAACTGTGAATCCCTATCAGTTAAAGATATACTTACTTTCTGCATAAGAGTTGGAATACCGCTCCTCTCCGGGTAAAATCAGTGCCGAGGCAGGTGGGGCGGCCGCCCGGGGCCGCGGGGCGCCGCCAAGCCGCCGCCGATAGAGTCATTATGTGGCATTAAGTGCAGCGGTGCTCAAACTCAGCAGTGGGCAGAGGGTGATGATGATGGTGAAATAAACTTGCACAATTGCATGCAATTAAGGCGGCACAACTGTAGATGCTGTATATATATATCGCTCATTTGGAGAAACAAAGACTAATTTGACAGTTTCTTAAAAACTGAGTTAAAAATGTCAATACTATCGTTTCAACGGTTTACGTCACGAGAAAGAGACAGAATTGAATTTTCGGTAATAGGACGCTAGATTGCGTCAACATCGAGCGTCCTAGGTATTATCGAAAATTCAATTCTGTCTTTGTTTCTCCTGACGTAAACCGTTGACACGACAATATTGACAAAAACTGTCGAATTAGTCTTTGTTACTCCCAATGATATATATATATATCTCGCTCATTGGGATGAATGAACTTTAACCCCTAATATATATATATATATATATATATTAGGGGTTAAAGTATGAAATTGCCGTTTTATTGCAATAGGTTCTTTGAATTGACATAGAATCTTCATGGTTTGAGGTTTTCGAATGAAACTTTTTTCAAATGGTTTCTATGATGTTCTTTTTTTAAAAAATGTGAAAAATTTGAATATCGACTTTCAATTGTTTTTGTTATTCAATTTAGACAAGAAAGATGGATACTGCGAAAATTCGAGTGATTATGAGGCACCCATTTTTCGTATTTTTTTATTTTATTGATTTGACGCAAGTGAGTCAATATTGTGGGTAAGGTAACCCCTATTATATATAGTATATATGTTCAATATATTTAGTACATTTTAAAAACCTATTTAGTACATGTAATACAATTTTTAATTATTTAATCTAATGTGTGTTAACAATAAATCGGCAGCACTGTACTGACTGCACGTCTAAATGACCACCCTTTTTGTCCGATTTAAAAATGTTGTCGTCCACGATACAGCCTCAGCCTATGGTGGGGGGGGGGACACGGTTACTACTACTTAATATTATTTAAACATAATCGTTAATAAGTATTGTTTTAAATGTAAGCTAACATTAATAAGTATTTATCACATGCATATAACTTAATTCATTTGGTAACTAGTAATTTTTTTTTACGGCTTAATACAAATCTGGATTAAACAACCTTCAAATTCTCTCTCCGTAACTTATTGTAACGACAATTGAGAGCCACTGCTTTTCGTTGTCTGATTAACCCGTCTGCGGGGCGGGCGTGTGGAGGGCCCGCGGGGGGAGAGCCGCGGCACAGCACCATATCATTTTCTTTCCGCTTTTTCTTCCCTTTTTTGCGTTTCCTCTTTCGCTCCGCACGTATTGGTAAAAGGAATCCAGTAAGTAAATCAACATTGGAGCTGCACACAAGGTTAGTTTTAAAATTTACAACTCCTGAGACACCAATCAGAGTTAGTGTTCGGCAATAACTCTTGTTCTGTGATTTTTTTATTTTTCGCAAATTAAAAACGAGTTGATAGTGGTGGTAGAGGCAGCCCGTGTCTAGCAACCACCCACCAGACGAAGACGTTGCCAAGCGATTTGTCGTGTTGCAGCGTGATATCTGATGATTACACTTAGTTAAGTTAGTATAAAGTAAATCCCTAATTGTGATAAATATATTTCTTACTATGTTTATATGTAATTACCTTGTGCTGTGGGTTTTGTCAACAAACAAAATAAAAATAAAATGACGCCAAACCTAACGGGCAAACACGTGATATCTTATGCTCGCACTTCACGCTCGCCGAGTGGAGGCGATTGGTGGCGAGCGCGAGTGTGAAGAGGCAACCCACGTGTCGACTAGTGCCGGACTGCGGTGGCACCGAAGTTCACCGAGATCTCGCGTTTCGTAGTTATGTATATTGTATAGCCGCGTTTTGGGCGTTAGTAGGAAGATTGGTAACTGTTTCTTATTTAAACTGTGTCGTCACCGCTCGCTCTTTTGTCGGTATTTTGGCGTAGATAAAAGCGGCGAGTGGCTATTGCGAGCGGGGCTTCTACACGCTCGCCTGCCTCAGTTCATTTGTTTCTCTCGTTGTACATAAGAAAAAATATTACATAAAATACTTACACATACATAACTATAGAGAGAAAGCGCGCTCAAAGCCGTTGCCGCAGCGACTTTTTCAACCTACATCCTGATGAACGGTTAGCAACTGAGCTAACCGAGCATAAAGAGGATTGCCACTCGCCTCGGCATCACTCGCCGAGCGCCTTGTCCAAACGTGAAGTGCTACCAGTTAGTTAGGTCTCGTATTCCCTTACTACGGAGACAGAGGCCAAGTATGAGCTTGATACATGAAACCGTTATATACTTAGTTAACACAACGCCAAACCTGAAAACAGTTTTCTTCCGCACAACACAATCGTTTGCCCCAAACTAGGACAACCAGTGCTGTGGTAACCAGGCAAGGACATCACAAACATGGAAATACACCCCGACTGAGGCCATTTGTACAAATGTACGGCGGCCCCCAGTAGACATCGAACCCAAACCTCGGTATGGTAATCAGACGTACTACCGCTAGGCCAACGAGGCAGTCAATCTTGAAATTTGGCGCGATTAATTTGTGTGTAAAGATAAACATGACCGTTGTTGATGTATTTGAGTATTCCTTCCGCATCAGCAGCTGGTTAGACTACTCCTCCAATTTTACAGTCCGAACGTCCTGGAGCGACGCGGGACGCTACCGAGAATCACGTTGGAGCCTTTAGCCGCCAACGTATGGGAGAGAATAATCTCTGCAACATTTGTGCTAGTGCTATCTGTATTGCGTATATCACTGTTGGATTTTACGATCTTTCGCTTGAGTACCTACGTCATTAACAAGTAATGAAATGATAACAGTAACTCTCGCGGGCCTATTTGCCCTGCAAGTAAAAAGCAGAGATAAGCGACCGGTGTAAAAAAAACAAGCCAAGTGCGAGTCGGACTCGCGCACGAAGGGTTCCGTACCATTCTCTATACAACATTAGAATATTTGAAGCGTCTACCTCTTGCCCTTATTAATATCGAGGAAAAACGGCAAAAAAAATCACGTTTGTTGTATGGGAGCCCCGCTTAAATATTTATTTTGTTCTGTTTTTAGTAGGTATTTGTTGTTATAGCAGCAACAGAAATACATCATCTGTGAAAATTTCAACTGTCTCATCACCACGGTTCATGAGATACAGCCTGGTGACAGACGGACGGGCGGACGGACAGCGGAGTCTTAGTAATAGGGTCCTTTATCGTAAAACAAAAATAAGCAAGGAATCGCTCGTAGCCCCGGCTGCCTGAGTGATCTTAAACGATCACGAAGGTTAGCAACACTGGGCAGTGCATGGATGGGTCGCCGTCTATGCCTAACGCTAGTGGCTTTTTTCCGAGCGGTTCCGTGCTTCGCAAGGCACGTTAAGCTGTTGGTGCCGGCTGCCGTCGATAGATGGCAGTCGTTAAGCCAAGTCAGAGGCCATAGGGCGGCTTGACAACTTCTGAGAGTAGACGAGCCACTAGTCTACAAGCCTCCACCAATCCGGACTTGCCCCCCGTGGTGGAGTATGGCCTATACCTTCCTCAGGGAAGAGACCCGTGCCCCTCGGTGGGGACATAATGGGTTGATGATGAAGCAAGGAAACACTCCAAAAATGGAAAGATATTAAAATTGTAGACATTATTTCATAAAATTCCTAGTAATGTCAAGAGCACACCATCTTTACAAGTGTGCACTCTACGTGGTTACGTTAAGGGAGACTTTGCAACTAAGGTTGACTAGCGAGGGTAGTCCGATGGCTCGAGTCACGCGTTTTGTAGCGCAAAAAACTCCAAATTTGACAGTTAATGTACTGGAAAGTCGCGACTTTTGACATTTAAAACACGCGACTACCGTTGTCTTACTACCCAGGCTTTTGTCTGTTCAGTCAACATTAGACAATTGTACCGAAGAAAACAGCATTTACGTAACTCGGTTAATGAGATAAAAAGTATCTATTTATTCCAAAACCATATTATATGATGTAAAGATGACCTACCTAATGTGAACCTTATTTCCCTTTGACCACCTCACGATTGACTCGACCAAAGAGAGATGAAATAGAGTTACGAGGAGTATATATTATGCTTCGTCACCAACGCATAAAATTATTTACAACGCAGCACAATCAACTCATTCATTATTTTCCTTAATCAGACTGCGGCAGGAAATGTTGGGCATAATAATATTTGAGATGTCTCGCGTTATTAACATACAAGTTATAACACAATCGCCGTCGTTTATATAAGACAGTTGATGAGAAGTAAGCTTTGCGGGTACGTTGTTTCTTAAGTCTCTGATCCGGAAATTTATATTTATCAGAAAAGGTTTGGACGGAAAGGACAAATTCACGCCAAAGAGATATGTATATATTATTTCATTGTAGGGTTTAGCTTACGCGTCTAGCGCGATTCTATTGCCTAGCACCCTACTCTTTCCATCAATACAAAAAGACTTACGTTTTGTCCAAGTTGAACCACTGAAATCCAATTTCACAACACTTTCATATTATCACGAACAAAAGCATAATGTTGCTTCATTATGCTTTTGTTCGTGATAATATGAAGTATTATTTCAAAGCTAATACGTATTTCTAATTATTTTTCCACTTTTCACATTGTAAATATTGTATTTTGCTTTACTGTCAACGATTCAACTGTTAATCAGATATTTCTTTTATTTGAATATTGTTCTTTATTTTTCTAAATTATGTCAAATAATCGTCATACTAAGTAGGTCGAATAAGGAAACTTCTGGCCTATGGAGACTATTCGCATTCCAAATCGAAATTATGAATTTAATGCAAGAAAGAGAAAGAAGATCTAGAATTCGAAATTATGGATTTGGAACAGGATCCAGAAACTTCCAGAAGAATTCTGACGCAGATTCAGATCAAATTTGAATATTAGAATCGAACTAATTTTGGGGTATAAAAGCCGCCCAAGATGGCTTTCCAGTCAGTCTCACTTGAGTCCTACTTGAAGAGTTACCTGAGTCCTACTTGAGAGTTACCTGAGTCCTACTTGAGAGTTACCTGAGTCCTACTTGAAGAGTCTTACCTGAGTCCTACTTGAAGAGTCTTACCTGAGTCCTACTTGAAGAGTCTTACCTGAGTCCTACTTGAAGAATCTTACCTGAGTCCTACTTGAAGAGTCTTACCTGAGTCCTATTTGTGAGACCTACCGGAGCTCTTGTTTTAGAGACCTGAGTTCCTGTCTACCTCTCCACGGCCTGCCTCCGCAACTTGTCTGTCCGTCTCCACGACCTGACTCCACGACTTGCCTGCCCGTCTCCACGGCCTGCCTCCGCAACTTGCCTGCCCGTCTCCACGGCCTGCCTTCACGATCTGCTTACCCTTTTGTGACCTAAGGGTTCTTTTTGTATATATTTTTGATGTTTTTATTATTATTAAGTTTTTAGTTTAATTATAGTTTAGGGGGTTTTGATGATTATGTTTTTACATTTCTAAATCTTTCTTTTTATTTCTTTAGCTTCCGTTACCAAGGGTTGTGCCTTCACACAACCCTCGGAAACGTGACAACATATATTAGTAAGTGCTCATAAACTATTAGTATTTACCACAATAAAGTTAGTTTGGGCATGGAGTGTCGACCACAGAACAGAGAAAATAAGTTAGAATGGCGGGAACCGCTGTCGCCGCTTCACCCCCACCGTTCTTTACTACTACTAATGTAAGCAATACGCACGCAGGCTTATATACATGTGTGCGTGAGTCGGAGGCCGTGAAAGCAAGCGTTTCAATTGGCCAATGCAGTCACACCAACGCAACTTTCGATGTATGCGAGCGCCTGTACGAACAAGCAAAGCAATAGGGATTGACAAAAAGTTAAAAGATATCGATATTATTAACTTTCTTTGGCGGAGCTTTTTGCGAGTGAATGTAATTTTAAAATTTTGATATTTTGTGTAATTATTGATTGTTGCATGTACTGGTGTGTCTCTACTCTTCTTTAGCGTTTAATTCTATCAGATTATGTTTCATTATTTTTACTTATGGCAATTTTATCGTAAATACTTGTGTGACAAGTGTGTCAGAAGTGGTTAAATGGGGAACTCGCCTCAAACTCAGACTGCAAAAAGTCATAAAACACAATTTCGGTGTATTGCGGTCTCAGTATGTGCAAAAAATTTTAGCTTTTAACGTCTGCCTATTTATTTTCTTTTTTTTTTGTTATGTTTATTTCATGTTGTGTTATTTCGCTTTTTGTGTGTGACTGTAGTTGCAAATAAATGAATTTATAATAAAAAATTAAAGGGAAAAAATCCGAAATCCGTAAATTAGTAGTAACAAAAAAAATATCTTGGAAACTAGATTCCTGCAATGGACGAACTATTTACATACCTACAAATCTGTACTGAACCCTCGGTGCGCGATATTGACTCGCACTTAGCCGGTTTCTAAGAGCAATTAAATATTCCGTAATAACAAAGTTGAAACAATATCGACATCACGACAAACTGACCCAACAGTATCGATAAGTTATTCCCTTCGCTACTCTTTTTGGGGAGTACCACGGAATATTGTGAAGTCAATCGTTCACGCAGACACACATGCTTTGCATTGCTCTTCGCGTACATAATACGTTGGCGCAGCAATGATTTGCGTAAAACACCGGCAATGTATTCTTCAACTTGCGATATTTTTCACTATTGCTGGAAAACATACTCTTTTCAATATTTTCGATCAAATCACTTAAAATAAAGGTTTAATTTACTTAACGATGAAAAGAAATCCCTCCATTAGTCAGACTAACGTCTCTCCTTCGAGCTCTGCAGGTGATAATTGCTCACGATGGCATTTTTACCCTTTTTTTAGCAGTTTTCCTTCAGTAACATGCTCGGTAAGACTCCGCGGCCGACTGGGTATGTTTTTGCAAAATATGATCATTTGTACAACTTCGTGGCAAGCGCGCCCCGCCTACATGTCATACGCTTTCTACCTTATTCCTATGTTCTGTGGTGTCGAAGAAGGAGAAAATCATGAGTTTTACCTAAATTTCTGAGATTAAACTACGTCAATAAGGATATTTGAAATTTGCTTCAGTTTTCGGAAATGGAAATAATATGATGGTTAGAATATCCTTCTTACTAGGGACCATAAATAAATCCAATGATGCAGCCGGGCCGCTTTGTTTTCATCTCTGCTGAAGGCTGAGGTTGGAAAGATCCACATCTTGACAAAAGAAATATACCTAACAATGTTTTGGTGACTTTTTAACGAGCGAAGAGACAATAAGATCTTTGTGGGCACTTTGTGGGCGTACGGGGAATCGCGGCCTACGACCTGACGAAATCGTACCGGATGTTGGTTAATTGTTTACGGCGTCGAATAAGAAAAACCTGCACAATTATTTATAAAAATACGATTACTTAAAACACTACTCAAATGCAGTTTAAATAGTCTGTCATGAAAGGAAACATATAACCATAAGTTTTTTTATAAATAAAACTGTTATAATTTAAGTAGGTACCTAAAACGCGTGTCGATATCGACAAGTTTCTAGTGTTAATGTTAATTAAGATACCGTGTCGTACTCGGTAATGGTAATTAAGATACCTACTGATATGTTAACCCAAAAACCTAAATAAACGAAACGTTTTAGAAAAGTTTCAAATTCTTGTTACTATTTTTATACCAATGGGGAACTTGCGTCTAACTTGTATTGGAGTGATATTGCTTTTATGCCATAGGAAAAATATAAAAAGAAAAATTAAAAAATAAAACCATAAAAATATATTTTTAAAAAATAAAATCATAAATAGGTTTTCGGTAGGTATATTTTCACGTGACTATATTGACTTTCCGACAGGTTATATTATGAAAAGTATTAGTAGTAGAGAAAAAAATACCACATATATTTATGTTTTGACATACCCTCTCCGATTATATTAATATATTACATTGTTACCCAAGGGCTGAAAGTAACGTGAAAGAAATTATCGGATTAAAGTCTGTAACAAACTAGGTAAACACTGTGCTTAGTAAAAGTAAAAATAAAAACATGAATTAGTTAAACAAAAATGAAATTTGACTTTAGATTGCCGTTTTCCCTCCTATTTCTTTTTCTGTGGCCGGCCAGCTACTTAGCCAATATTTCATCATTGAAAAAATTTTAATACTTCACATTTTAATACTTTACGCAGCATGCTAGTAATAAAACAATAAACGGGCGTTATTTTGAGAAATATGACAATTACTTAAAAAATGCATAATTTGTTTCTTATATATTATTATTTCTCTTTCTTAGCTATATCAGTAAAGTAAGATATATTTGTTATTTTTACCGTCGTTAAAATGAAGTCTACTCTCACCCGAACTCATATGTTGTTGTTCTTAATGTTCTTAATTGTAACTTGCGTATTATTAGTAATATATTATTGTTAACTTTAATGTGGTGAGAAATAAATAATTATATTATTTCGTTTCATTTCACTAAGTACTTATAACATGAAGACTCACACTTTATATGGTTGCCATTGGAGATTTTGTGCAGTGCGCAAAAATGTTAATGAAGCGAAAGAGCACTACCGAATCCACTTAATCACTCCTAAGTAACCGATGACGTACATCACATCAAAAAGTTGGTCCACTTTACTGCACTTAGACAGACATAAATTCATGCCTGTATCTCGGAGGAGTAAGGAAAGGCCAGGGTTTGCCACTTACAACGATTTTGACAAACCTCTTTCGCTGAAACTAGAATTACTTAGCTGGGTGTACGATTCCGAAGCCGTGATCTGATTGTGAAAGGTTCAAAGCCAATGAACTACTTACTCACGGGCATAAACTATTCAAACAAAAGATATCCACCGCAATTCCCGGCACTTCACCTCAAACCTGTAGTTACATTAACTCGCCACCTCCGCGTGCATTCCCCCGGCTAGCAGCTCTCAGGATGCGCTATCGAACTGCAGGAATACTTTTACATTTCGGTACTTTAGAAGTTTAACTCAGTAGTACTAAGAGACCAGTGACATGTATACCTGTGGGTATACTGCGTTCGGTCGCTGATCACCCCACCGATATCTCATACTGTACGTTTTCGAGGTAAATTCATCATCAACCTTACGGCGTGTAGTCTATTTCTTTCCAAACTTCCTGACTTTATTATTAGAAGGTACTGACTCAGTGAGCTGTTTCAAAAATAGACCGGACCAAAAACCAAAAAACAGTCAAGTGCAGTGATAAGATACACGCATAAGCTCTACGCTGCTGGAGTATCAAACAATAATATAATTCGTTGCTGTTCAAATTTGTGCTTATAACAATTGATAAACAAGAAAAATATGTCGCAGTGAAGAGAGAAACATTCGATAATCCACATCAAACTCAATGAGACCTAAATTATTATAAAATTGCCACATTTCAAATCAATACGGCATATAGAAGGAGATTATAAAATATTCATGACAAAGAAGGTTATTTATCGCATTAAAAAAAGAAAGTGGCCACTAAACGGAATTCAGATTTCAACTAGGGATAAAAACGTAACGTTTATTAAGTCGCAGTTTCTGTGCTACTTTGCATAAAACATTTTTGAATTTGAATTTGTAAAGCGGGTGGGCACAAAATGTATAGAGTTATCAGGAGCCTGTTTCATAGAACTAAAATTCATGTTTTACAAAGACAATTCGATGTCCACTACAAAGTCGATTAACCCACAGATTAACAAGCAGACTATGCTACGCAATGTACCTCCAATTGTCAAGATAAACTACGAATTGAAGTTTTATGAAACTCGGCCCAGCATTTTGACTCCTGAGTCACCCTCTTATTCCGAACATTTCGTAATGCAGGAACAAAAAGGCCCTCGCGGCCCGTGTAACAACTTCATCGGCGCCGCTAACGACGTCCGACACGGAACACGCAAACTGGTTCCTCGGGTGTGTGCGACACATCGCGCCATTATCTCGCACCGTCCTGATTCAGAGGGCCAGGCTGGCGGTCAGAGCGCTTGGAGAGAGGTAGAGAAAGGCTGTAGCTAGTCAGGGGTGTATAAAAAGCTCATATTGATATCAGCTCATGTACGCTCTCAAGTTGCCGTTTTGTTTTGATCTCAGACGTAAGAGCGTTTTCTGATCGGGTACAAAGGGACCAAGAAGGAGGAAGAAATTATGATATGTACTTAGATGAAATGAAGAAAAGAAAAAACCTGAAGGTTTTATCCCCAAAGAGTAGAAAAAGAGAATAGGTACAGTAAAGTTGACAGCGCAACAACTTTTGATTTTATTTATTTATTATGTTTTAAAATACATTTGTCTCGAATCTAACGTCTATCGACGTATATGATAGGTATTATCGTTTATTTACATAGGTAGTTGATGGCGCGTGATTACAATGTAGCATCCTTGCTCTATATTGAGTTACATTACGAGTGACTTTGCAACTAAAATATTTAAGGTTGTTGTGCTATATGACGTACAGTATATGTCGACAGTAAAACATGTCGAACATGACCGTTCGCAATAGTGACTTCCTTTTCATCTGACCTAAGATAGATGGAATTGTTTCACAGTACTCTCAACGGGAATGTAAAAGTCGTGCTCCCCTGGATCAAGATGGTTCGAGGTGCTGTGCCGACGTGTTCCGTGATGTTGCGCCATTATCGCGATCCATAAAGGAAGGACTTATCTCGCAAGTAAGCTCGATCGAGACAAAGGTCTTACAAGCATTATCACCAGTTAAAACAACCAACTTTTATTTTAATAAACTATAACTATTAACTTAAACTATAACTTTATTACTTATAGAGTGACTAGTAGTAATTTCTACTTACATTAGATAGGATACACGACTTCAATGATGTATAGTGTCTGGAGCTCATTTTTACGTGGCAAATTCTTCATTTACCGCATATTTTCTTTTTGTTTTGAATTTATTTTAGAACAAATTCTAGTCAGAATTCCTTTCTATGACAAACTTGCAATCTATTTAACTCTTTGGCGAGGGAAGTCGATATTGGCATATTCCAATTAACTGCGGTGAGATGTCTCCTATCAAAATTGTTTTTCAATCCTTAAAATCAATTGTATGTAAAAAAATCGATTTGCTTATACCTTTTACGTAACATTGTTCTTTGTTATCTGTGGAAACTTTTAATGAATGTATGTTTTTAACTCGGCTTTGTAATATGTATCATATTGTTTTAGTCACTAGTTTTCATAATTATCAAATAAATAAATAAGACAACGTCAGTAATTTTGTAATTCATAAATCATTCTATTTATTTATTTAATTTCAAAGAAAGCTACAGGACTCAAACAGAATAACAATAACATAGGAAACAGAAGGCCACTTACAAATACTGTATAGCGAGATAGAGAGAAAAATAATATAAATGTAGAAATGAGAAGTGGTGTTACAGGATGATGAGAGCTGTGGTAGCGGAGCGGTAGAACGCCGGCTTCTCATTCGGGAGGTCGTGGGTTCGAATCCCGGCATGTACCAATGACTTTGTTTTCTAAGTTACGTACATTTGTGAAGTTATAGTAGCAATACCACTCGCTAACGGTGAAGGAAAACATCGTGAGGAAACCATAGTGTCTGAGGTATTTACATACCTCAGCACTTGCTACGTATAATGGCCCAACTATGAGGCTAAGTGCGTAAATCTCCAGTCGAACTAGAACTAGAGGATGCACAATAGTGCAATTAGAAAAAGTTGCGGACTGAAACTGAATTTAGGTTGTAACTAGAATTGAGAAACAAATGTTGCGTTAGATTAGATATATGAAGTGGACGAAGGAAGAAAGATTGACGACAGAAATATATCCAGCGAATGTAGGTGGAAGGGTTAGTAACGGACATTTCAGGCGGACCAAATAGAACTTGTATTAGAGAAAAAAGGGTAAGATAGATAGATAGAATATTTTTTGTTGTCACTAGGAAAGATCACAATACTTATAATATAAATTACCCAAAACCGGCGTGCGAGCATGCTGAGAGTAAAAAATGAAGCAAAATAGGTTCGTAAAATCATTGCAAGTGGAAACTCTGATTTTTGTTTACCTCTGGCGGATACAGGCATGATTTTATGTGTCTAATTTAATTTTTTTTAATTTTAAATTTTTTTAGTTTAATTTTTTTTTATTTTTTCACTTAAACCTCAAGAAAGACAATTTCAGTAGTCCTATAATTCATAGCAACAAATTTTTCAGCAAAATTGGCCTAAAACCGCCGATGAAATCGTAATTGCAAAAGAAAACCTGTAGTTAATTTGCCTTTTAAAGTTGCTGATCTCTTGCAGCGTAACCCTTCCTCTATCTGGTCGTGGTATCCCGTACTTTACACACAGGGAACCCCTTTCTTATGTTAGCAGGTCGGTAAAGTAATGGTATCCTCTAGCGAAGTTGCTGTACTTACGACGCACACGGCACAACATTAAATGTATGGCCTGTAGTACAGGTAGAATATCTATGAGCACTCATGAGTTGATCATGCGTTAATTGGAATGTCGCATACCCAAAATAGCTCGCAAACTATGTCTGGTAGTCGTGCGCTAAACGCTTAATTGAAAAGAAAAGAGAATTTAGTACATTCCCTTCAAAAAGGTAGTCGAGTTCACTATGGTTCAGCAGCTCGTCGTATCTTTCGAGTTGGGGTAGATCGCGAATGACGACGAATGCATTAGTTGTTAAATGATTGTCTAACAAGAAGTCCCACGAGTTAAAGAAATTGAGTTCATAATGCAATGAATTGGATGGACCTTACTGTGGAATTTCATTTGCAGCTCGAGTTCTAATAATAATATACGAAGTACCTAATAATAAATAGGTGAAGGAGGTACAATAACATAATTATGTGTTGAATAAATGAATTGTAATGTATTGTATGGTTTTACGAACTAAAGTACTTCATTTAAAGCATTCATTCTCGAAGTACACACGTCTTATGTTTAGAGCAATAACCAATAAATCATTACGTACTCAAGTAAATAAACTCACGCCTGTATTCTGGAGAGGTAGACAGAAACCAAGGTTTGCTACTTGTCGTGATCCCGACAGACATCTTTCGCTTCATTAACATTCATTAGTCGCTGCATTAACACATATCAGTTTCGAATCAAATAAATATTTTTCTCTCATAAATGTCAATTTAACATCGTCAATGTTTTAATGCAATTGTCCGTTAAATTCGTATAACACAACAATGTAAAGCTGCTATCGACAACCGTACAGTCGAACATTTACTTTGAGATTTTAGTTAAGAAATAGCTTGTAACGTAACTGACTAGAGTGCACAGATATAAAGATTGACCTGCTGTCAACTGTACAGTAAGACTCACCGCTACGCCACTTCTCCTTTCTGTCCGACACTGGCTCTTATTTGTCGCAGGTGACTTCAGTTACCGATGGGCAAAGGTTCGAGCTCTATGCAAAAACGGAAAAATGTCGGGGCCTCATTTCATAGTTAACGAGTCATTAGCTTCTTACATAACATAAGCAGCCTATATACGTCCCACTGTAGGGCACAGGCCTTCTCTCAGGGAGAGAGTATGGGCTTAATCACCACGCGTGCCCACCGCGGATTGGCGATTTCAAGCGCTAAGGTAAGTGAATAGCTCAGACACTCAGGTTTACTCACGATGTTTTCCTTCACCGTTAGCGAGTGGTATTGCTACTATAACTTCATAAATGTACATAACTTAGAAAAACAAGTCATAGGTATATGCCCGCACCGGAGATCGAACCTGGGTCTCCCACTTCTGAGTCCGAGGTTCTACCCACTAGGCTACCACCGCTTAGCTTCTTATTAACCATTTACTATGAAAATTAAATGTAGCCTGCAAAACCGATCAACAAGTAGGAAGACTAAACACTAACTAGCTTTGCATCGAATTGTCTAAATAAACTATGAATTGTAGTTTTATGAAACGCAGCTCTGGTCTCAAAAACTGCAGCAGCTCAGTAACGTTTTTATATCTCGGCTGGGCCCCTATAGCTGGGTACTCTTAATATAGTTGGTTGACTGTCCGCTGTGGCTTCACGATGTATGGAATAAATTATTCTCCCAAAATTAAAACATCAAAAGATTTTTTCTCCTTCCTTCGAAACCCCGTAGGCGGAACCTGGAGCCTTCAATTGGACCGGTTTTTCCGTCATCTAAAGCAGACTTAAGATTATTCTATAGGTAAGTACTTAACAAGGAACTTAATGATGATTTCGTAGAGCCTTTATAGGAGAAAGAGCCTTAATAAAGGTTGCAATGTAATTGCCTCGTCTTATTACCGAGTTGTCGAACAACTTAATCGTTTTAAGGCTTTATGGAAGGTTACTTGTTTTTATTTAAGTTCTTTATTATTGCTACGTCTAAGGGAAGTTATAAAATGCTCATTAATTTATATTGCTGGCATTAAAATTTTCTGTAATTTTGTATTTTTTGTCTTAAATAGTTACGATAAACATCAGTAAGGTATCCGATTTACGACGGTTTGCTATAGAGCCATTTAAATTAATTATATAAAAACGATAGATAGATAGAACATTCTTCATTGTACACAGAAATTACATCAACAGAAATTTTATAAATCGAAGTACAATTGGCAGCCTGATGATATTTCAGAACTGGCTTTACCTTTCTAGCCATACCTAGTCTGGTGGAAAAGAAATAAAATATTTTTTACCTAAGTACTTTCATAGAAAGAACGCGCGTTGAAGTCTTTTGTATAGCGACATAAAAAATAAATAAAGGTGGGTACAATCGATCGAACCGTTTATTTAACTTTTGACAGATGCACACCCATGAAGTTCCTTATTTATTTGACAGAAAACAATAGCCGAAAATTGCAACACTTCATGGACACCTTTTTTTCACACTAGTGATATCGATTCAGTATTATATCGAGTAGATTTAACATTTGTATACCAGCTGCGCTGGTGCATCACGCCTGTGCTACATAATAATTAATTTTTAATATCAATTGCTGACAAATAAATGAAATCTGAATCTGAATCTAGATTAGGTAGCGAAGGCTATCCAAGTTGATTTTCTGTAAAATATATAAAATAATTTCTTATATTAGGTATGTCGTATCATACTATAAAAAATTAGGTTCAAATAGTAAAATTTAACACAAAAATATGAATGTTCAGTATTTTTTAGTTTATCGCTCAGATAGACAAACTATTGAAAAAAAATATATCAATGCAATCTATCGATTAAAACTTCAATATATCATAAATCCAAGTGGTAGGAAGACGCAGAATGCAAGCTGCTTCCAACCGATCTTTTTGGAAATCCATGGAGGAGGCCTATGTTCAGCAGTGGACTTCTTGTGGCTGAATGATGATGATGATGTTCATAAATAATCGAATCGGTATCTTCGTAGCACATCGCTAAATCGAGCTGTCAAAAATTAAATAAACGGTTGGACCGATAATCCAATATTACTCTACAACGATGTATATTAGGAAAACCACGAGGGAGGTCTAAGTTCTGCAGTGAGCGTGAAATGGCTGATGATGATGACGTATATTATCGAAAAAAATTTGGTCTTTTTATCAAGTACATAAAACTGCATACCAATTCTAACTAGACCACTATACCATTAGACTAATCCACAATTCAGTAGAACTCTTCATGAATTCTGTAACGTAGAATATGTAAGGCCTTACCTAATACTAGCAACTAAAATAATCTCGATAGGTATAGGATATTTTCGATGATGAATTGAAGACTATATAAAAATTTGAATTGTAACCAATTAAAAAGCAAGAAGTAAGGTGTATCATAACATCGGATCGTATCTGTTCGCTGGTGCATTAAAACGACTGTCATGTTGCGGCTAGCCGCGGCGATAACATGCGGTCGCGGGTTCAATTCCCGGTGCAGCTTTCTTATGCTCTTTTTGGATTCTCATAAAACCAGAAAGCGGAGAACGTGTGCCACGACGATTCAACTTAGTATGTAGATGAAAAAGAAAGAGGTATGTATGTATAATTATAATTGAATCACCAAATGCAACAACATTTTGATATTTTAAAAAGGTAATACACATATCACTTTGTCCAAGAAAATTATACACACACACGAAGATACTTACAGTCCCGAACGAATAAACTACACACACAATACCAGCGATATTTTATTCCTACAGAGAAATAAATAAAGCCTTCAAGTTTATAAAAGGAAAAAAAGGCCTATAAGCTTTCCTACAGACAGAGTTGAAGTACAAAAGGGAGTAGGATAGATGTATGCTGAGGCCTGTGTTAGAAAGGGTCAGGTAGCGAGACCACGTGACACCTGCCGGCCGCCAAATGAAGACATCGCAGCTGGATGCGAGAGAGTCATTGGTAGGGGTACTCAAGCTCGGGGACTGAGTGATTTCTGGGACTAATAAACGATGAAACAGAACGAAGCGGCTTTAAGTAGTTTAGAGAGAGCAGCTGGAGAAGTTTATTTTTCCTTCTTCGTCATAACTGGATGTAGTTCGAAAACTTTGAGGTGACCCGATAGTTAAAAAAAATAGGATGGCACCAATAGACCGGAGAAAAACCATTTTCAAAAAGCCTCAAGCTTTTTGAAGGCATCTGCAGATGAAAAAATGTATAAAGTGTTCTCTATCTATCTATAATGTTGATCTTGGTGTTGAGAAACTGATCAATGATACTATGGGCCAGTTTCTGAATTGAGAATTCCGCTAAATAAGTTAACTGTAGTGCTGTCTCTTTGAGTTTCTCAGAAAAGAGCGTGACAGAACGTTACTTAAGTATTTACTTAGTCAAATTCTCAATCAGAAACCGGCCCTAAAACCATCCAAATCTCAGCAAGAGGTATTAAGTACTTTGCCTTTGCATCTACGTAATGAGATGATTCATACAGCGTCCGTAAGTACAGCGGCACCATCACTCACACTAGATGGGTGAAGGGACCACTCGGACGCTGCAGTGCTTGGGACATTGTTTTTTAGATAGAGTAGGCTTAGTCAGCACTATACCATCCAGACAGTCGGTCTAGCCCACAGGAAAGACAAGTCAACACATGCGGAGCCAATCAAGCCGCGGGTTTCCTCACGATATTTTCCTTCACAGTTAGCGTGTGGTATTGCTACTACAAATTCGCAGATGTACTACGTAACTTGAAAATAAACAGTCATAGGTACATGACCGCACTGGGAATCGAACCTGGCAATTAAGTACAGACTTCAAAAAGTATCTACTTCTTGAAACCTATGAACGTTGTATCAAAAGGGAATTATAATCTAAGATCGTACACAAGCTTGAACAGCCCTACTCACAGCGAGTGGAGCGGAGCCTTCGCCTACGGGAGACACGAACTAGCAACACGAACGTCTCTGTAGAGGTACTAAACGAAGGCGGTTTGTGGGATGAGATTAGTTATTTCATTTTACATATACAACTTAGGTCGAAACTCGTGAGGAATGCGTATTTAAGACAGTGCGTGTTTGAGGGGGAATGGTAGAAAAGATTGGATAATGGCGCCAGTATGTGCTCTCAATTGGGTGAGAACGAATACTTGGAAAAAATACATTGTTACAGTTGCCAACACTATTACGTATTCCTTACGTATTCCAAAATTACGTATTTCGTAGATTTGCGAAAGCTGGCACTTAATGTATTACACGTTGAAACGTATTCGAAAAAGGGAGCAATTTTTACACCAGCGAAATGCAGGATTGTCGGAATTACCGAGAAAAGAATTGCGATTTAAGTGGATGCCAAGAAATAGATGACGATATACGCAAGTAATATCTTCTTTTTAAGTTTTTGCAAAAAGTGTACATTAAAAATATCAATACCGCGGAGCGGTAGAACACCGATCTCACATTCGGGAGGCCATGGGTTCGAACCCCGGCGCATGTTCCAGTTTTCTAAAGTTACGGACATTTGTCAATTTGTAGTAGCAATACCACTCGCTAACGGTGAAGGAAATCATCGCGAGGAATCCTGAGTACTTACCTGAGGTGTTTACATACCCCAGCGCTTGAAATTGCCAATCGGCGGTGGGCTCGTGTGGTAATTAAGCCCGTGCTCTCTATGAGAGAACGCTTGTGCCCTGCAGTGGGACGTATATAGGCTACATAAAACAAAAATCTCAATAACATCACTATTAATGTTCTAGAACTTATACGCTAGAGCGTAGGGCCAAGAACCTAGGATTTTTTTGTTAAAAACGGCCGTTTTCTGTAAAAATCGAATTAAGTTCTCGGTTGTTGACCGTAGTCTGTAGGTTCTAAAAATCGCTATCAAAGTTATTATGTCATGCATCCAATGACATTCACTTTTTTCAATAATGTAATTTAAAAGGAGTTTTGATTATTTTCCCATTGGTGGCGGTAGTTAGCACCAGGTCGCCCTTAAACAGATTGCTGATGTGCGATATTTTCGCCCTGAAAGTATTTCTTTTCGTGTGCAGTTTATTTAAGTTCCATGTTAAGAAAAAAACATTTTTCCTTAAAAAAGGAGTAGGTACCTAAGTGACAAGAGAAGATATCGTACAGTGATTAGCCAAATAAAACATTTACAGAAACTTGACAACAGAAGCTGCCAGATACACAGCCTCCTTATTAAGGGCAGAGCTTACACAAAGTTAAAAAAAGCGGTGACAACGGAAAGTTGGTAGAGTAGAGCGTAGCTCACAAAGGAGGAATGTAGGCCTGTTGGAAATACGCCTCTCGCTTGTTTAATGGTAGCACTCTTACCCCACCCAAAACAAATATTGACAGAGCTCAGAGACGCAAACAATATCCCGTAACTCAGGTGTTAGGTTAAGAAAACGTTACAGATTAACTTATATGGACGACTCCTAGGTAAATGGACCGGAAAGGCAAATAAAGATTTAGAAAGTTATTCTTTTTTTTTTTTTTTTTTTTTTTTGAGTGAGTATTTATTTGCTAAAGCATGGTAACTTAAAATTATGGCACAAGCATGCTCTACCCGTCAGGGTGCGCAAATATTATTTTTGTTTAAAGAAAAAAAAGTTTGTTGAGCTAAATTACTAGGTAGGTACAAAAATATGTAACATAAATCTTTGCATAGTAATAACAATAAAAGAAAACAAAAATGCTTAAAATTAAACTGAGATCAATGGACCATTTAAGAAGTCCTTTACACTATAATACATTTTGTCTATGAGAATTGTATATAATACTGTTTTAAATTTTGTGAGAGGTAGCTCCGAAATGTTTTGTGGCAAATGATTGAATAATTTTATTGCCATACAATATGAGTTACGCGAGTGTAGAGCTAATGATTGTGCTGGCACATGTAGTTTATTTCCATTCCTGCCTCTTCCGTCATATATTTCGTTATTCTTTTTAAAGATTTGTGGGTATTTTTTTACAAACATACATATCTCATAAATGTAAAGACTAGGAAGTGGTAATATATTCAGCGTTTTGAAGAGTGGTTTACAACTATCTAGGCAACTTGCCCCAGTAAGAGACCTGATACATTTTTTTTGCACTTTGAACGCTCTTTCAATATCAACAGAGTTACCCCATATTCAATTCAATTCAATTCAAATATTTTTATTCATTGTAAAAACAGAATGTTTACTTAATGAACGTCAAAGTTGTTAGTTTCACAATTAATGGATTATGTGGAGAAGAAGCTAACAAAGAAACTCCACATTTATTCTTTTCAAAACACGTTTTAACTTAATTAACAGAGTTTTCAACTTAAAATATTAGTCATGAATGTGTTGAACACTAGTCACAATCGTCCTTTAAATAATATTAATCTACTGTTTAATGCCAAACATCTTTGTCTTCTAAATAATCCTTGATGCTATAGTAAGCCTTTTTGCACAGAATGTGCTTAACACATTTTTTAAATCGCGTTGGAGGTAACTCTAATATATCTTGAGGAATTTTGTTGTAGAACCTTATACAGTGCCCCATAAAGGATGTGTTAACTTTTGCAAGTCTAAATAGTGGAAATGACAATTTATGTTTATTTCTAGTATTAACATTATGGTGGCCACCAACATTTTCGAAGTCTTTGATATTTTTTCTAACGTACATAATATTTTCATAAATGTATTGACATGCAACTGTTAAGATGTTGGTTTCTTTGAAGAAATCTCTTAGCGAATCCCTACTACCTAACTTGTAAATAAATCGGATGGCTCTCTTCTGCAAGATGAAGATAGTCTCAATGTCTGCTGCCCGGCCCCATAGTAGTATACCGTAGGACATAATACTATGGAAGTAACTAAAATAAACAAGCCTAGCAGTTGCAACGTCAGTGAGTTCCCTAATTCTTTTCACTGCATATGCTGCAGAGCTAAGTCTGTGTGCTAATTTTACAATATGTGGACCCCATTGTAGTTTTGGATCGATGGTGATGCCCAGAAATACAGTATCATCTACAAATTCTAGTTTTTCATGTCCAATTACTATGTTGTTCTCAACTACTCGTACGTTAGGTAAGGAAAACTTTATACATTTCGTCTTTTTAGAATTTAGCAGCAGATTATTTGCTGTGAACCAATCTAGTACTTGCGAGAGAGCATTATTTGCATCGTCAAGATTATTTTCTTGTCTCCTTATTTTAAAAATAAGTGACGTGTCATCAGCAAATAACACTATCTCAGACATTTTTTGTACCATAAACGGTAAATCATTTATATAGACTAGGAAAAGGAGCGGCCCTAAGATAGATCCCTGCGGGACTCCTATTTTTACAAGTGAACCCGAGGATTTAATACGATTTACGTCTGCTTTTTGGACCCTTCCTTCTAAATACGATCTTAAAAGATCTAAACCTGCACCCTTTATTCCGTAGTGTTTTAACTTTAGCAGTAGCGTTTCGTGGTCTACACAATCAAATGCTTTTGATAAATCACAAAATATGCCTACTGCATCCTTGCGATCCTCCCACGCGCTGAAAATATGTTTAAGTAACATAACTCCGGCGTCTGTTGTATTCCGCCCTTTAGTAAAACCAAATTGCTGGCTATGAAAGAGTTGGTAATTATTGAAATGCGTAAGTAATTGATCGAAGATGATCTTCTCAAATATTTTACTCAATACTGGTAGTACTGAGACATAGAATCAGACAGTATCTGAGGATTGACGATACATAGCCGTGATACGCATTCAAGGCTGCCTCGTTTGTTGCTATCTTGGAAAGACGTTTTAAAACATATACAAACCTATCTAATTTTAAGCAGACTCTGTTAATGTGTGGTTTCCAGTTGCAGTATTTGTCTATCTCTAGGCCTAGGAATATTGTCGTATCAACTTCTTCTATACTATTATTATTATGGTTTATATCTAGGTTTACTGTTGGTGAGCTATATGTTTGGAACCGCATTAGTTTTGTTTTGCTTATATTTATATTTAAATCATTTTTTGTTAGCCAATCAGTTACATCCTTTACTGCTGTATTTATTTCACGTTCTAGTATATCTTTTTTGTTTTTTATAAGAAGAGTGGTGTCGTCTGCAAAAAGAATGCAGTCATACTCAGTTACGTTTGGGAGGTCGTTAATGTATAATAAGAAAAGTAAAGGACCTAAAACGCTTCCTTGTGGGACACCATGGTTGTTATTTTTATATTTGGATCGAAAAGATTTCTTATGATTGTCAATTATTCTATTAATTTCGACACATTGTTGTCTATTACTAAGGTAACTCTCTATCCATTCTAGACATTTACCCCTTATTCCATATTGAGAAAGCTTGCTTATTAGTTTCTTATGACAGACAGAGTCGAAAGCTTTGCTCATGTCCAGAAAGACTCCTGCAATCGTATGTTTCTTGTCTAGGCTTTCTGTTATATTTTTAATTAAATGAAAGCATGCCAGTGTAGTAGAGCGGCTTTTTCGGAAGCCAAATTGTTCTTGCTTAAGTATTTTGTAATGAATTAGAAAAGTATAAATTTTATTGTACATAGCCTTTTCTAGTACCTTTGAGAGAATGGGTATTAGTGTTATAGGTCTATAGTCGTTTGTACGCTTTTTATCGCCTTTTTAAATATTGGTTTGACAATCGAGAGTTTGAGATTGGAAGGAAATTTCCCATCACTTATGGACAAGTTTATTATGTGCGTTAGTGGTTTTTTTATTATATCTACTACTAGTTTAAGTATCTTTGTACTTAAGTTATCATACCCCGTTGAATTTGTATTATTTAGAGATTTAATTATTTTTACTGTGTCTTCTTCATCAATTGGTGTGATATAAATTGTGTGAATATTATTTTGAATTGTATTATTTTCAGTAATTTTATGTGATTCAATATTGTCCGTAATATTAATAAAGAAATCATTAAAAATTTCACATATTTTAAGGGGGTCTTCGTAAACTTCATTTTCTATTTGTATTTCTTGTATTTCATCTTTATTTGTTTTTATATCCTGCTCTGATCTGATTGTTTCCCATGCGGCTTTGCAAGTATTTTTTGATTGTTTTATATAGTTGGTATTTATATTTTTTTGTGCTTGTATTATAGCAATCCAGTAGCTGAATGCATTGACAATAGTTTGCATTCCAGCAACGCTCTACTTACATAAGTACTGGATATGTGTAAATCAGACTTCAATCTTTTGATGAAAAGTAGTAACAAAATTATAGGTTGGTAGGCACACGGCGCCACGCGTGGAAATACTCGCGACATCAAATTGAGGTTGAAGCCTGTTCTTTTATCGCCCAAGGAAAATTTCAAGGGATTTGATAAGCTTGCTAACGATACAATGAGTGAGAATGAAACGTATAATAGGCATAATATAATGAAACTAGCAGTGCTCCGCGTGGGATTCGGTCAAATTTTTTTTAGCCTATGATAAGATAAGATAAGATAACAATATTCTTTATTGCACACAAGAAGCGAGACATAAAATATGAAAGTTACAATGAAAAAGTACAATGGGCGGCCTTATTGCTAACAGCAATGTCTACTTTGAAGCAAAATTCACCTGGATTTATTGAAAAACCAAGAAACAAACAGCTGTTTCTTGGCTAGCTGTCGAACTAGACTTGTCGTCGATGCATCTAGCTGGCTGACAAAGAACAAAAAAAATATTTTAGTAAAAAGCTAAAAAATAGGTCCATGTCCACCAAGTCGTTGGTTTCGAAGACACGTTACAAATTACACACGAGACTAAGCTCTTCTCAGCCCAATTAATCATCAGTCGAATCCTTATTATCAGCAAGTGTGCGAGGCGCGACTTAACATTTGTTTCTTTTTTATTTTACGTTGTTAGCTTTCGAGTGGTGCGTTGGAGTGGAATTGAAACGTGGTCATTAAAAAAAACCTAAATTCAATGAAATGAAATAATGAAACGTCTTATAATATAGGGTAGATGCTGTAGTCTACTATAAATTTAAACAATACAAAACATAACCCTTCTTTGGTTTGGCAGTTTGAAAAAAATAGTCAGTAAGGACATCCTCAATGTTTCCGAGAACGGACAACAATGCCACTATTTTAACCACATATTTATTGACATATAATTTTCGAAACATTAAATCGCATTACATATTCATGAGGCGATAAAATCTATATTCTGGGAACGTTAATCGTGTAAGAATTCATAAAAATGGCACCCGTGGAGGTCCCACGCTTTTTGTGATTGTGATTGAATTGACCAAGTGTAATTTATTTCATAGATGTTTATAGGTAGGTACTTCGTCTAGGGCCGGGTTAAATTAATAAAGCTCTCATACATCTGAAATCGTTCTTGCTTGAGTGCCCATTTCAAAATTTTGTAAGAAAAAAACAGTAACCTGACAGCGAATTTAAGAGTGATCTCGGAAGAAAGAGCGCTTCATAATACGGACTCAAAATCAAAGTATTTTTATTCAAAAACTAGGCAGTTACTACGAGCGATTTTTTAAATTAATGTGTTTTTTGATTCTGTAAATTGACTTAGGGCACCATGCCTTTATTCTTTACGTCTACGTTTCGTTGTAAAACGCCAATCATTGACATATCAATCAATTTACATGGTATAAATGGTTTGGCGCACTTTTATCGTTACCTACCTACTTAGATAATAATATCGCCAAGTGTAGAATGAGGGAGGAGCGCTCACAACGATAGGTACCTTTGCTTACTTTGCTTACTTTACTTTGCTTAGTTAGCCTGAATTCAGCTGAAGATCAGCATGAAACGCAATGTATGTGTTGGATTCGTTTTGTGCCTCCATCATTTAAAGAATTCGTGAACAAATCTCAGTTCAGCCGAGTCTGTTCTCAGAACTCATGTCATTCGGACTTCGCCAAAGCATCTTTGAGTCGGACGTGTCGACACGATCCCCATTCAAAATTAATGACTCGTAGCTTTGTATTATGTATTTAGTTGCGTAAGAGATTAGGGAACGAATGCGTGGCAATGAAATCTTTAAGAGTAAAAGTTATGTAGGTACCCAGTTTAATAAGTATGCATTGACGTTATTTTTTATTTGGTTGGCGCTGTATTAAAAAAAATATGTTATCGCACGAAAGATTATCTTCTTGATCTCGATCGAAAAGATATCTTGGTGATTGACTGTGTACTTAATTTATCAAAAAACTTAATAAAAGTAATCAACGCATGGTGCCAATTAAGCAATTCAAATGTTTTATAGCACCGTGTACAATCAGAACGAGATGGTAACAGGAAATCAGAAATCAAGACGGGAGAATAATATATAAAGGTTCAGGACCATGCAGACGCGCGCCCATCATTGAAAATGGTAAGGTAAGGTAACTTTACTCTAAGGATTCGCGCATAATTAATAGATGTTTTATGTTATACCTACTGGGTGTTATTTTAGTAATATACACTACAGGCACTGTAATTGAGGTGTCTCAGAAACTCCGCGTAAATTCAGGTAACCATGTAATTAGTAGGTACCTATTATTATTATTAAAATTCTTTATTGCACTATTAAAACCAATTAAAAAGTACAAAGACGAACTTAATGTTAACAGCATTATCTTCCAGCATTACCTAGTGTAAAACTTAAATGCGAGTCTGCAGGTAGCTTAGCGCGGCCCGGTCCCTTTGCTGCTCCATGGCCGTTAATTGAGACGTCAATTTTTTTCCCAACCGAGACGGGCGTCCGACGGCTTTTTGAATATTTATATCGCTAGTGGTCGATAATATTAAACTTGCCTTCTAGTTATCTCGGTTCCTTTATCTTGCTTAGCTAGTTTCGGTCTGGGCGCGACGGTAAAATGTGAATTCCGGTAAAACTACTTTTGATGTATGTACCTAATGTAATCTGAGAAAAAATGAGTCGGCAGATGGTTTTGCTCTCAGTCTTGAAGATTCGTATGTTTTTGCTTTGCTTAGTGTTCTGTTCAGCGGAAGTGGAAGCCAATAGGGTACGGTATTAGGGTAGAGTAGAACCACAACTGTGCCGAATGCCTTAAGGCAGAGTCGTCTACGCAATACGTACTTAGGTAACGCGGAATTTTAAACATTGCAAATCTTACGAACCATGTACCTACAATTGAAAAAGAAAGTTAAGAATGTTTCTAGAAATAAAATCAGCCGGTAAACTGTAACTGTAATAATATACCCAATACCGTCTGATGCTTTAGCATAGTGTCAAGACCTCCCAAAAACCTTAGAATAGACCCTGTTATAGTTACAATGTGATACTTTTATGTTACCTGTTGGGGTGTCTTAAATAAATAACTGTACCTATACTTCACAAGCGGTGGTAGCCTAGTGGGTAGAACATTGGACTTGGAAGCGGGAGACCTAGGTTCGATTTCCAGTGCGTTTATATGTTTATACCTATGACTTTGTTTACTAAGTTATGTACATTTGTGAAGCAATAGTAGCAATACCACTCGCTAACGGTGAAGGAAAACATCGTGAGGAACCCTGAGTGTCTGAGCTATTTACATACCTCAGCGCTTGAAATCGCCAATCCGCGGTGGGCACGCGTGGTGATTAAGTGGGACGTATATAGGCTGCTTATATATATGTATACTTCACATAGGTAGGTACTGAATTTATTTTTAGCCACATTCTATCTGATAATTTTATGGTTCTGCCATCAACGCTCTTTACTTCACCTGTCTTTTCTACGATACCTTCTATTTCTAATGATGAATAGGAGACGATACGTATAGAAAAGAACCCCATTGTGTACCATGCACAATTTAGACATCAATCAGATGTGACCGTTGGTAGGCTTTGTCCACTTTTCCAAAGCTTTTGTTCCCCTGCGCATGCGTCTCTTTTATTAAATAATGGTCACACAAAGATCGTGCTTTTGTCCCACAAATAATCCGGAAAATTATGGCTGAGCTCCTATATTTTATTAGGGCATTCATTAGCTTTAGTTTAGCTAAGCTTTAGCTCAGTTCAAGGACGTAGTACGCGGTTGACACCTTATACCTACGTTCATTGCGGCGTCGCAAAATTTTCAGTGCGTTATATGGGGCATTATAAATTAAGCCCCGTAAGTAATGGACTACACCATCATGGTGCTGTACGGAGACTGTATAGACGTTTCGTTAGGCTATTAACATAGTCGGATGGTGGCCCTTATTGTTGCCACGGAGTCACCATGTCCTCATTTTTCTCGTTATATTTTTACTTCTTTTTCTTACTTGTTGTAATTAGGTACGTATATAAATTATGGTATTTTTTATGTGCGTGCTTTTGTGGCAATGTAAGTAAATTTTTTCTTTCTTTATTTTTTTCTTTTATTTTATTAACACAATCTATAATCATATACCATTCGATAGATGGATAAATACACAACATCATACTCTTTTCGCCAGTGAATTGAACAATAAAATTATATAATTACGTACAACGTACTTACAATGAAAATAAAACAATATTGGACTTTGTTCCCCGAAATGTAATATTTATTTATTTATTTTGTTATTTTACTAGTATATTATAATGTATAATTATAACCCAGTTATCGTGATAATTATTAAACCCGCCCTTAATAAAAAATAAATGCGTGTTTCGTATTCCACGATTCAAGTCTTGTAAAATATATACATAATTTTAGTGATTTTCAATTACTGTCATCATGCCTATTGACGAGGTTTTGCGAGTGCAAAATAATGAAAATGTACCTAGATGAAGAAAAGTAGGTGCAATTGCAATTTTTTGGCCGCCATAATCGCCTCAACTGGCAACTACTCTTTCATCGATACGTCGCATAAAGTCACGGGACTATACATATTAAGCCCCGTAAAAAAAACATTAACAATGTGATACACGGGGTAGAACCAAGGATGTGGTAGAACGCGTATTGGTGCTTATAAGGTGCGTTCTACCACATCCTTGGTTCTACCGACGACGTATCGATGAAAGAGTAGTTGCCAGTTGAGGCGATTATGGCGGCCAAAAAATTGCAATTGCGCCTACTTTTCTTCATCTAGGTGTTGAAATGTAAACTGAACGCTCTCTAATTTGGTGTAGACATTTTTGTCCTTGAATGCATCCAAAAGTCTGTCACTCTCTGTCGGTCGTAGAACAAACGTGTTGTTTTCAAGTTGGCAAATAAATCTGTAAATACTCAAGTAATCCTGGTTTATTTGCTCATAATCCATCAGGTTATGGGCCCAGGGCAGTTTTCACTTCTCGGGAAATAATAATATTTATTATTTTGAGAAAAACACGAAAAATTTTTAAACACACGGGTTACCTTAGCAACGGAAAAGAATGGCCGTTTCTGCAAGCAATGGAATTATCATTGACAAGCTTCGTGGTGTGGAGGACTACAATAATTGGAAATTCATGATGCGGATGTTGTTGTTGCATGAAGATCTGTATGTCTGCGTGGAATCCGAGGACGGATGCAAGGATGAACGGAAAAAGCAAAGGGCATTGGCTAAGATTTGCCTTTCTGTGGGTCCATCAGCCTTGACTCACGTTCGGAACGCTGGGACGGCATATGAGGCATGGGGCAACTTACAACGTGCATACGAAGACAAAGGATTGTGCAGAAGGCTGGGATTGCTAAGATCTTTGTTCGGTACGAAGTTGAAGGAGGGTGAGACCATTGATACATACATATCAAGGATAAGTGAACTTTCACAGCAACTGAAAGATATAGACGCACCACTAGAAGACGAGTTCATCGCAATAATCATGTTGAGTGGTTTACCCAATGATTATGACCCCCTCATTATGGCGTTGGAGCACTCAGGTACAACATTATCGAGTGAAACCGTGAAGGCAAAGCTTCTACAGGAGAACATAAGGAGGGATGAAAAGATGGAACGATCGGAGGCCCAAGCGTTATCTGTCAAAAAGGCTATAAAGTGTTTCAAGTGTAAGAAACAAGGGCACTTCAAGAAAGACTGTCCGAACAGAAAGTCATCTGGAAAATTGCAAAATGAGAAAGGCAAGAGCCATACACTATTGACTGCATTGTCTATCAACGTACAGAATCATCTGTGGTACATTGACTCGGGCGCTACCAATCATATGTGCAATGACAGAGCAATTATGACGGAATTTGTGACGGACACATCTTTGGAAGTGAATGTAGCCAACGGCGAGAAGCTGCGCATTGGAGGTCGTGGCGTGGTGTCTATAGATATGATAGACTGTGTAGGGACAATAACCAATGTTTTTTACGTACCAAACTTGGCAGCAAATCTACTGTCAGTTAGTGAGCTGGTTCGTAAAGGTCACCATGTAACTTTTGACAGCAAGGGTTGTATAATTTACTATGGTAAGGCGGTTATTGGTACAGCGACTTATTTGAATGGTGTGTATCAGTTAAACACCAATGAAAGGTTGGAATGTAACATGTCGTCTGAAATTGCCATGAAGTCTAGTGTCAATTCTGGAGCAAATGACAGGGAATCTGTTCAGGTTTGCAGCGATACGGGTAATGTATTCAGGGAGGGAATGGAGACACAAGAGGTGTGGCATAAGCGGCTTGGACATTTAAATTCCAGAAGCATGAACCTAATGAAACAAGGAATGGTTACAGGTATGGATTATTCTAATTCTGAATATAAAAATTGTGTTGCATGTCTGGAGGGCAAACAGACAAAATTGTCGTTTCCCAAGAGGAGTAGGACTAGGTCTAAAGAGATATTAGGTCTAGTGCACACAGATGTATGCGGACCAATGGAAGTAAGTTCCTTAGGTGGTGCTCGTTACTTTGTAACTTTCATTGACGATTGTTCGAGAAAAACATTTATATATTTTCTCCGAACAAAAGGCCAAGTGTTTGAAAAATTTAAGATTTTCAAAGCGTTAGTCGAAAATGAAACTGAAAAGAAAATAAAAATTCTGAGGAGCGACAACGGTGGTGAATATCTTAATGGTGCATTTCAGGAGTACCTGGCGAGCTGTGGTATACGGAGCCAAACTACGGTCCCATATTGTAGTCAACAGAATGGGGTTGCTGAGCGTGCTAACCGTACAATTATGGAGAAGGCACGTTGCTTGCTGCAGGGAGCAGGCTTGAGCAAACCGTACTGGGCTGAGGCGGCCAACACAGCGGTTTACCTGAAGAATCTTTCACATACTGTAGCTGTCTGTGGCGCTGTTCCTGAAGAGCGCTAGTCAGGTAAGAAGGTAGATATCAAGCATTTACGAGTTTTCGGATGTGTGGCCTATGCATTGCAACCAAATCTACGTAAATTGGATGCAAGGAGCAAGAAATATATCTTTGTTGGATATTGCGAGGGCAGTAAAGGCTATAAGTTGATAGATCCGACATATCCGAAGAAAGTTGTCAAGGCAAGACATGTGACTTTCTTGGAAAATGTGTTCGTAAATGATGAGGTACTTGACGGCAAGGAGGATTGTAAGATAGCAATACCTTGTGAGAGTTTGGTAAATAACTCGAATGTTACTGCTCAGCCTGATAGTGAAATTGTTCCGGGCACATCTGGCGTACAAGGGCAGGGCACACTAAGGCAGACTTTGGTGGATTCAGGAGAATCTGAATCGTATGCAACAGAGGGGTCTGCTGATGAAACTTATGTTCCAGGTTCTTCAGACTATAATAGTGAAGATTCGAATGAAATAAGCTTTCAAGACATCTCGGATACGTCTGAACGTGCTCAGCTGGCTGGTATGGTTAATACTGACATTGATGTTCCCGATACAGTGCAAGAGGCTTTGGAGAGCAGTGAGGCAGATCACTGGAAAGCAGCAATGAAGGAAGAGTACAATTCTTTTCTGAGTAACAAGTGCTGGACTTTAGTGGATCTACCTGAACAAAAAAAGTGTGTAAAATGCAAGTGGGTATTTGCAAAGAAAAGAGGTCTTAACGGGGAGTTACTAAGATACAAGGCTCGGCTCGTGGCAAAAGGCTTTACTCAGAAATACGGCATTGATTACACTGAAACTTTTTCGCCAGTGGTGAGATATTCTACAATAAGAATATTACTAGCGATGGCCGCTCAATATGATATGGAAATTGAGCACATGGATGTAAAAACTGCGTTTCTAAATGGAGATTTACAAGAAACGGTTTTTATGGATCAGCCTGAATGCTTTAAAGAAGCAGGAAAAGAAAACAAGGTCTGTCTATTAAATAAGGCAGTGTACGGCTTAAAACAGGCGGCAAAATCATGGTATGACAAAATTAACCATGTTTTGACTGAAAAACTGAAGTTCAGAAAGATGTTATCGGAGCCATGTGTGTTTGTTTATAGTGATGTAGTAGATCTTATTATTATAGCTCTATATGTCGATGACATAATATTATTTTCAACGAGAAGCTCACAAGGAAGGAAGGATTCTTTGAAGAAGCAATTGATGAGCGAGTTTGAAATGAAAGACTTGGGTCAGGCAAGTTATGTCTTGGGCATGAGAATCAGGAGAACTGATGGAAAAATCACTTTAGATCAAACAAACTATTTGAACAAGATTCTGGAAAGGTTTAAGATGTCTGATTGCAAACCGGCTCAAACTCCAATGGAAAGTGGATTGAAGTTAAAAAAGGCTATAAAATCTGATTGCAAGTTAGAGTATAGAAATTTGATTGGAAGTTTGATGTATCTGGCGGTCTGCACGAGACCAGACATTGCGTATGTTGTCAGTTATCTGAGTCAATTTAATAACTGTTATTCAGAAGAGCACTGGAAGTCTGCTAAGAGAGTCTTGCGGTATCTAAAAGGTACGTCTGGCTATGGTCTGATTTTTGGAGAAGGTGAAATGAAGATCATCGGTTACACAGACGCAGATTGGGCGGGAAACGAGGTTGATCGTCGCTCATATACTGGGTATGTTTTTTCTCTTGGTAATTCTGTAGTGTCGTGGGAAAGTCGCAAACAGAGAACAGTGGCTCTGTCTAGCGCCGAGGCTGAGTACATGGCAATCTCAGACGCATGTAAGGAGGGGTTATTCTTGCGAACCTTCTTAAATGAATGTTTTGGTAAAACATGTACTATTAATCTGTTTAACGACAGTCAGTCGGCTCAAAAGATATGCAATAACATATCGTTTCATGCTAGGACGAAGCATATAGACATAAGACACCATTTTGTTCGGCAATTGGTTACAGAAAAGGTTGTGTCTATAGATTATACACCCAGTGGTGATATGGTGGCTGATGTTTTAACGAAAGCATTGTCCAAAGATAAACATAATGAGTTTACTGCTGTGTTATGTTGTAAGTAGCTTATGTAAATGTTTGTTCTTATGTCAATGTTAATTAGGTAGTCTTAATTTGGATAGTTTAAGTCAAGGGATGGCAAAGCAACTTGTATGAAGTTAGATATGTTTAGTTTAAGGGATGGTGTTGAAATGTAAACTGAACGCTCTCTAATTTGGTGTAGACATTTTTGTCCTTGAATGCATCCAAAAGTCTGTCACTCTCTGTCGGTCGTAGAACAAACGTGTTGTTTTCAAGTTGGCAAATAAATCTGTAAATACTCAAGTAATCCTGGTTTATTTGCTCATAATCCATCACTAGGTACATTTTCATTATTTTGCACTCGCAAAACCTCGTCAATAGGCATGATGACAGTAATTGAAAATCACTAAAATTATGTATATATTTTACAAGACTTGAATCGTGGAATACGAAACACGCATTTATTTTTTATTAAGGGCGGGTTTAATAATTATCACGATAACTGGGTTATAATTATACATGATAATATACTAGTAAAATAACAAAATTCATATTTACATATTTACAATAAATATTATCTATATATAAAAGATTGTCTCTAGACCGCTGCCGTTGGGGAGAGTTCCCAAGATACTGGCAGCATTACCCCTCTGGATGGCCAGGCTGATACGCTGACCGAAGTAGCTACCAGCTCTAGGGTCGCCTGACAAGTGGATGAGGCGCATAGATATTTTTTTGTAAAGATTACGCGCCTCAGGGCCCCACGGACCCATCGTCTCGACCACAAACGGCGCAAATTAGTAGGTGATAATTAAAATCGACAAAAATGCTATTTCCGCCTTATTTAGTTGTACTAGGGGGCGAGCCCCCTGCACGCTTACGCGCGCCAACCCCCAGCCGCTCCAAGCTTAGCTCTCCGCGGCGCTCGGCTTAGGGCCTCGCTAGACTCTTAGGGTTGGGATTTGATGCATGAAATCATGTATGGTCTTGGCCTTCGGCCTCGGCCTGAACGGAGCTCGGCCTTCGGCCTCGCCGCGGCGGTGTTCCTCGGGCCCGCTCCGGTTCTCTGGTCTAGCATTACGATCTTTCTTACAAAATTGTATTTCATTTAAATCCTGAGTGAAATAACACGCATCATGGTGTGCCTTGTTCCATGGAACAAAGGCAGACAATACGGTATTTGACACGATCAACAATAAATTATTTCATATGCTCGATTAAAAAAAAAATTGCAAAATATCTCGGAAAATGTATTTATTCTTTTATTTTTTTTACAAGTACTCAGGAACATTGTTTTACTTCACTTACAATTGCAGCAATAATAGCTGGCTCTACATTTGTTAAATGGGTTGAATTTTTGATATCAAGGCTTGTATTTCTCGTTTTTAGTTATTTTTTAGGTTTAATAGTCTAGGTACCTACCTAAACACTGCCTCCGTTTTTAACGAGTATGAAAGATGCGGGCCTGAAAACAAACAGGAATGATAAAGTATAAAAAAAAAAAAAAATAAAATAAAGTATAACTTAAACAACTATTCTGAATGTATTTCGTTAGTATTATTTGTAGTTACCTGCGTATAAATATTTTTTTGGTATTTGTTTACTAGAATCATGTCCTACAAGCTTCTTGATAATCGATTTACTTCCTTCAAATGGTTTAGGAGCCACAGGTTTTCTATTGCAAACTTAGCAGTAGATGCGTAGGCACTGTTTTTTTAAAAAAAGAAACTACACAATATCTCTGGGGTTTATATGATTACAAATATTGTGCTTTTCCCATACAAGTAGTCAAGAAAACGGGACATCCTCTATTTTGAATTTTTGGACAGTTGCCAATCCTTGGTTGCCACCCAAGAACGTTCCTTGTTGCCACCCCCATTAGAACGAGAATCAGAATAAGAATTCCGTTCGATTCGATCGTCGTGGCTTCCCTCGTAAGCTCTGGAGAGCTTCCGTTTACGAGAAAACATATGATAATATTTTCAGAAGTCTTTCTAAAATATTATCAATTAATCTAATTATTTATTTGAATAATGTGGGGTTAATAATAGGGGTTAAAGTATGAAATTGCCGTTTTATTGCAATAGGTTCTTTGAATTGACATAGAATCTTCATGGTTTGAGGTTTTCGAATGAAACTTTTTTCAAATGGTTTCTATGATGTTCTTTTTTTAAAAAATGTGAAACATTTGAATATCGACCTTCAATTGTTTTTGTTATTCAATTTAGACAAGAAAGATGGATATTGCGAAAATTCGAGTGATTTTTGAATACGAGTTCCGACGCGGAACTAACGCGGCAGAAACAGCCCGCAATATCAATGCTGCGTTTGGAGAGGGGTCTACTAATGAACGCACCGTGCGATTTTGGTTTAAACGCTTTCGTGATGGAAATTTCGACTTAAAGAACGAGCCACGAGGAAGACCGCCCACACAGGTGAATAACGATGAAGTAAGAGAGATAGTGGAAGCCGACCCTAGTCAAACTACCCAGGAATTAGCGGCATGGTTTAACGTTACCTTACCCACAATATTGACTCACTTGCGTCAAATCAATTAAATAAAAAAATACGAAAAATAGGTGCCTCATGATTTGACTGATCTGCAGAAAGAAACGCGTGTTGAAACTTATGTTGCCTTGTTGATATTCAATATTCGATATTCAAATGTTTCACATTTTTTAAAAAAAGAACATCATATAGAAACCATTTGAAAAAAGTTTCATTCGAAAACCTCAAACCATGAAGATTCTATGTCAATTCAAAGAACCTATTGCAATAAAACGGCAATTTCATACTTTAACCCCTAATATTATTATTTATTGTTACGGTTGAAGATATGTCTAAATAAATGATTTCCTAAGTAACGCTAAGAATAACACTTTTTGTTTAATATCGGAAACGCGTAGGTAACTTCAATTACAAATTAAATTGTGGGTTCTCACATGTGAATAGTATAAACACGATTGAATAAAGCATACATTTTCGATAAAAGTAAGTTTTATAGTTGGAAATCATAAATAAATTAGTGATTTGATTGATATTTTGTCACACGCATGCCAGTTTTGGGTACTTTTTATCTTGCACTTATAAATTTGGATAAAAAACATTCAAAGGTTTAAAACTTATAAATGACTCTATTTGATGAAACTCTAGATAATTGACGTGTTTCACAAAGGGGAATAAGATTTCAAAGCGGAATAAAAAAGTTCTTTGTTTTTTAATATTTAGTGGCCAGTTATAATTAAAAAACCTAAACAAAAAACAAATCTGTATATTGACAATATGTAGTTCCTAAAATTAAAATTAATTACATCCATGAGTTCTTGTATCGAGTCATGGCATCATCACTAGAAACTGACAGTTCGCAGGATCTCCATTGATGACGTTCTTCCGTGGATGACTCTGGTTCTTTTTTTTCAAATTAATTAAAGCAGCCCAAATTCAAATAGTCAGCGCAGGCCCAAAATAACCCTTTTTTAATATATAAAAACATAACTTAATTTTTTTAGGACAATGGCAATTGTGCATTTTTTGAGGCAATCCTGGTTAAGAACCCTATGTCAGTGACAGTGTCATTAGTAGTCTGCCGCGGAAAAAAGTTTTGCCAAGAATGGACGTTTTTAGTGCAAATGCTATTTTGTACTCGGTTAGTTGACTAGCAAAAATATTAATAGTATTGCGTACTTTTTGGCAAGCGCAAACCACAGAAACAGAATAGCTGATATTTTTTCCGTGATTTCAAAGTTTTTCCCATAGTAAAAGTTGTTCGTATTGATAAGAACAATTAATTTGAGATGGTACCCCCTTTTCGGATACATGTGGGGAATTGGGGATTTTAGTTACAGCTTGTAGATATACGTTTCGCTACAGGGCACAGACCTCTTAAACAAAGAGAGAGAGAGAGAGAGAGAGAGAGAAAGAGAGAGAGCACCGTCTCAATCCCCTTAATGTCCCTTATCTGTGTTTATTTGGTATCTGTGATGTGTCTTGTTGTTAGAATGGAGAACTTGCACTAAAAAGTGTTTTAATAGAATAGGAGAGGATACGTTAAAAGATAAATAGACATGGTATTTTTTTTCTCTGCGACTAATACTTTTTGTAATATAACCAGTCGCAAAGTCAATATAGTCACGTGGTACTAAAACCCGCTATACAAATCGACCTTAGACTATGACGTCACTCCCTAACGTAACGCCTTACAATATGTATGAAGCGTTTATCAATATTTGAGTAAAATAATGTTTTAATGCATGTGGACCCATATAAGAAAACGTTCAGAATTCAATGACAAAATGAAATTTAATAAGTTTTATGCTATTACAGTAACTTTATTTTTCGCATATTTTGTGACCCCGAAAACCCCGAAAAGATTTTTTTTATGGTTTTATTTTTAAATTTTTCCTAGGTTTTTATATGATTTCTATGATATAGAAGCAATGTCACTCCAATCTAACTTAGACGCAAGTTCCCCATTGTCGCGACGTAACGGTCGCGAAATCTGTAAATATGTACATAGCAACTCCGGAAAAGGAAATGCGATGAAGTGGGGTTCCACGTGACGCCACCATTACAGATCGGTGAGTATTGCGGGAAGTGTTGAACATGAACATTGTGCTGTGTGTGTAAAATACCAAGGAAGATGAAGTTCTAGTCAGGTGGACGCCAGAAATGAAGCTAAATAGTTCGAGAGTTCTCGGTATTCTATTATACTATTCCGTGTATTATGATTGATTAGTTAGCTTGTATTTGAATGAGGAATGTCAGAGGCGTATGAGAGATGATAAAAGTGATGCCCTGCCCTGCCGATGATGTAGGCAGAGGGTCAAGGGGTCACTAACAGCCCTGCTAGTTCTAGCCGATGATTGAGTGGGAGATCAGCAGGTCAATAGACTTATGAGAGATGGTACGAGCGATGCCCCGCTCGGCCGATGATGTAGGCGGACGGTCAAGGGATCACTAACAGCCCTGTTGGTTCTAGCTGATGATTGAGAGGGAGATCAGCAGGTCAAGAGACTTATGAGAGAAGATACGAGTGATGCCCTGCCCCGCCGATGATGTAGGCAGGGGTCAAGGGGTTACTAACAGCCCTGCTGGTTCTAGCCGATGATTGAGAGGTAGATCAGCAGGTCAAGAGTATATATGAGAGATAGTATGAACGATGCCTGCCCAGCCTACATCATCATGTAGACTAAGGGTCAGTGGGTTACTAACAGCCCTGCTGGTTCTCATCGATGATTAGGCAGAACAGCAGGTCAAGTGCCTAATTCATGTGAGGGTGGTGTAGGTATAGCATAGATGCTGCTGGGAGTATATGCTATGAGATGACAAAGCATATTCTCCCGAGTGGCCACTGCAGATAGAACCGAGTCAGTCAGTGTCACCTGATTGTATTTCACAGGAGGTGGATGGGTTTACGGCTCTTCGGCCCACAAGAGATGCGAAGCAAAGGAGCCGTCAACGGCCAGGCTAACTTCTCTTGGGTATGATAATATTATTTTTCTTTTTACTTTTCCATTTGCGATGCTCCATAGTTTCCCCTCTAAATATCCCTACATTATTAATAACTAATACAAATAAAGGAAGGCATCGCGATAATAATAAACATATTTCTTTCTTTCTTTTAATCGCCACCAGCGTACCCAAAACGTTTTAGGGATTTGAAGCGCTGAGGTACATTTATGTGACCTCCGACACTCAAATAAAATGACTGTGTCGCCGCAGCTGGATTCAGTAGCCAAATCTAACATCGACCTTTACATGCATGTACTGTGGAATACCAAGCGCCTTTTTCTTGTATTTCGCTTCCGGTATCCATTATTATGTGTGCAGTAAAAGTATTAATTAAGGCGCTCAGAGTACTTCAGCCCAAGTTCTCAACCGGCCTGCTCCAATATTACGCGCACCGAATCTAGAACGATTACAATATTTCAAATCGAATTACTATGAAATTCCATACCAATTGCTGTAGTGAACGTCAGGATTCCGACAGGGCTTGGTGCGCATAATTTAGGCCTCTGCTTGAACCAATTCGTGCCCTTTTTGACACGCCTAGTCTATCTTTGAAGCCAGTTAGGTATGCCACAGGACGGGATTGAAATTTGCAGAGAGAAACAGAAAAGAAACAGAGCCATCGTTTATGAATCCAGCTAGTACCTACTTATAGTTTACAAGATGGAAAGGTTCTAAATGTTCGATTTTTAGCAATCACTGATTCACTCACTGACTCACGCACTGACGGATAGGGTACTTCTAAATGAACTAGAGCTCTGTGTGAAACATAAATAGTTTTTAATGAGTAAGTAACGAGAATAATTTAAGGTAATTAAAATTATACAGGGTAACCATAAGGGAAACATCGTAATCCGTTTCAGTTGTAGGTAGAAAAAACTTTTGAGACCTTTTCCGATTCAAAAAGTAATGTTTAATATTTTTACGTCCAGCTTTTTACTGTCACAGAAAAAGTAATGGTGTTATTAATTTACAAAAAGACAATTCCACTGAAACATTCTTAAGCCAGAGTTAAAGCCGGTTTATGAGAGGAATTCTTGTTATAAGGCGGATTTAACTCGGTCTTAAGATTGTTTTACTCGAATAATTTTTTTTATTAATAAGACAGTGCCTTTACTCTTGTAACGACTATTGATCAACTACTAAACATATTAATACTTCATCAGATACGTGAAGACCAAGGGAAACAACTCAAATAGTTAGAAATGTACAGGGTGACGGTTATACAGGGTTGTCATTTGAAAGGGTACCAAGCACAACTACTTAATCCGTTGTGGACAGATAAAAACTGTTTAGGTGACATACCATAATTATACAATTTATGTATAACTGCACATACAAAAAAAAATTTTTGTTACTTTAATGACTACCATTGATCGTATTCTTTTTTTCTAAGCTACCATCACTATAGACTGACATTCTAACCAAAAACTTGTGAAATACCACCAACACATAAAATAAAAACTGTCCAACTTCTCGATAGCATTTTGACGTGGAAATAAATGTAATGTACTCTGTAAAAGTTTTATTACGAAAAGAAAGAAGTGTAGTCCGCACAGATCTTTTTGGCGGTAACGTGAACATAGTCACAGATCGTTTGCACATCGCTTACTATCTTCATAGTGTATGTGTGAGTAATTGACGTAGTGTGATGCATAGTAAATTACCTGCTATTAGTCAATTACTAAAGGAGTTAGTTGCCCACACATACACTGTAAAGACTGTAAGCGACGTGCAAACGATCTGTGACTATGTTCACGTTACCGTCAAAAATATTTGTGCGGACCTCAGGTGCGGACTATACATTTCCGAAGGAAAAAATGGTGTTACCATTACAAAAATACTTACCAATGCTACCATAAAATTAAATGTAATGTAACATCCAAGTCATAGATTTTCCAAGTCTGCTAATAAAATGCCATCTGCATTTTAATGTACAAAACCATACTCACTCTATCGTGTTATCATGTTAAAACACAGTTGACTGACATAATAATCGTTCGCTGTTGGAGAGCTGCGGAAGTGGGCAAAGAACAGGTGAGCGCACGCGGGCACGTCGAGGAATCATCTGTGTTTGAGGTCAGAGCAAAACATTGATGAAAAACTTACGTCTCGAAAGCACTTGACTTGACTTGATTGTTTTGTTTTATCTCTGTTTTGTTGACGTTTGTGTCTTTTGTTTGTGTACCTTTTGTTTACTTTGTGTTTCTGTGACAATTTAAATAAATATCCTCTTTCTTTCTTTCTTTCTTTCTTTCTAATACTATGATATACCTAATTGAGATAAATTCACGAACTTGTAAAAGTAAGATAAAGAGGTAAAACATTATTTGACATAAAACGATAAATATAAAATGCGACATCAATGGCGTCACTGTATGTCTGTGTGTGTTTATTTGCATTTTTTGCAACCGGTAACAAATTACATAGGTTGAAAATATAGAAATATCCTTATTTAATGTCGATACATTTAATAAATATCGATACAATATATTTTTTTCAATTTTCCCATCCCTACATCGACAGATGTCAGATTGAAAGGCATAGACAAAATGTTTTTTAAATAGACATGGAAATTATGCTTCTTCAACCTGAGGTCGTGACGTCACATCCGATAGAATATTTTTTTAAAACCCTGTGTTTAAACCATTGGTAGACTAAACAATTTTTTCTCTGCACACAAGATAGTACTTAAAAATGGTCTATCAAAAGGTCATATTTAATCAAGAAAAGTCAAACACGTAAAAATTTTTGAGTAGTTTGTGATTTTGATTTAAAAATATTGAACGTGTACAATGGATCCAAAATCGGAGGGGCTGACATGACATGACATGTCAAGAATTTTGACGTTTCCAACGTTTCAATTTCTATAGGTATTATTTTTATTTTGAAAACTGCGTTGCGTATTTGCGATAATATCTTTAAATGTGCGCTATTTAGTGACTAAGGATACCGTATGCTTGTGGATCACTACAGTTCGAAGAAAGTTTCCTTTCGATTTTCAGAGAAAAAGCGACGTGACAGACGTGGTATTCTTTCACTCGATTATACTTTTACCATTTACGCGTTGAGTTACTAATCGTATTGAACGTATTCGTATCTTTCGCATTACCTATGCATATTCCCTTAAGAAGTTCAATATTTACCTCAGTCCATAGCCTCCGGATATTCCGGTAAACACATTAATTTCTCGACTTGTTATCCAAAGTATTCACTGGAGACCTAGATAGGTAAATTAATCAGTTTTACATTATCTAATTAGTGTTTAACCTCTATAACATTGTCAATTTTTTTCTTTTTTTGAGACAGTTCATTATAGTTTGTCCTCTAAGTTTGACATTTTCATGGAGGTTATTTTAAATGAATGACTTCTTTTCGTCTAACAAATCATTATGCTAATGTGCTATGAACCAAATAAATAAATAATTCTGTGATCTAAAATTATTCCAGTGGACATGTGATTGAATTGATACAACAGAAGAGGTGAACAAACTACAAACCATCACATCCACAAAGAAGTGAGAGAAAGGAGATGTCGAACAATGCTGGAGGGCCACAGATTATGAACAATCTGCCCCCTGGAGTAAATCCAGATAATAATCTATTGCCTGGAGGCCCCATTATCAATCCTGCAATGAACCGCACCAGAAATAACAACCAAAACCCTCTGTTCAATGTCCGAGAAAGACTGTTCCATGCGCTGTTCTTTAAGTTTGCAGTGGCTTACGCCAGGACCTTCCCACGTCCTGTTAGGAGGTTCTTTGAGTTCCTAGTACTATTGAAGGCTGTTGCAGCATTTTTTGTACTTGCTTACATACATATAGCCTTCTCTCGTACGCCAACTACTTGCCTGAACCATGTAAAGGACTCCTGGCCAAGAGATGGCATTTTAAGAGTAGAGATAATGAGAAACCCGGCCAATGACTATACTATTGAGCAAAGCTATGCAAAGGAGAGAAAGCTCAGGAAAGACAAAGAGGAAGTCAATTCCATGCTTGGCATGCTTTCTACAGAAGTGTGAGTATTTCATAAATCAGAAATGTATTTCAAAGTAAGTTTACATTCTGTTTGTTGAATGTCAATGTACAACATTTTCCACTGTTTGGGTAGTGGAGAAAAAGACAGCAAAAAAATAAACCTTTTCTCAAAACATATTAAGTACTAGCTGTGCCCGCGACTCCGTTCGCGTACATTTCGATTTTTACGAAGCATTTGTATGGGGGCCACGTCTTATCATAACTGGAGCTAGAATTTAAATAGCCTATCCTGTGTCCCAGATGTCTGTATGTTTTTATACCAAATTTCATCAAATTCGGATAATTGGTTTAAGAGTTATGGAGGAACATACATACATACACACATACAGAAAAAAATTCTAAAAATCGTGAAATTAGTTTCAGTATCATATATTGAGCCTATAAACACAATATCTCTGAAAACAAACTAACTTACTCCATGACCGACCCTTACAGATTTATTATTAGTATAGATAATTCATTAGTTTGTTTATTGTTACAAAGGTCAGCGTGGGGTTTTTTTTTTCTGTCTCTAAGATAGGGCTTCAGGACACCTCTTACCTGGTCTTGAATTACCCACAGTAATGTAAAACTACAGTTTTCTTGACAAATAAACACTATTTTTCTTTAAGCTTAGCTTAGGCCATTATCATTTATCATGTGAGACACAATACTAATATTATGTTTTATTTGAACTCACTCATGATTATTAATACCAAATACATATTGTATTTCCTTTTGTTCCTATATTCCCAACCTAACATGTAAATCAAAAGATCTCTATTTACTGTTACTACAACTAAATCTTTGTTATCTAGATATGTAGACTTCATCTGATATGTAGATAATGTGTATTTATAGTAAATTTTAAGCCAGCAGTATCTTATGAAGACTGCCATCCAACAACTATACTTATTTTTATCTGATCTACAAAACAATTTCAACAACAGGTTTATGAACATAGAATCTTCATCAACTGATGACCCCGAAGATGATGAATACCTTCGCGACGGAACGGATTATGGCAATATCACGCAAATCCTTGCTGAGGATGAAGAAGAAGAGCTCTCCGATGAGAATCGTCATATCATGGAGACGGCTTACATTGACAATAAGTCTGATTTGGAGCCAGATTTCATGGAAGTGGATGCTAATGCAACAATAGTATCTGGAGATGCAGTGGAGCCTAGTATATCTATTTGGGATGGAATATTGGGCTTGGTTGAGGATATGGAAAAGGATAAGTTGGTTGATGTAAGTTTGTCCTATTCCTTTCAATTAAATTTGCTATATTGAAGCCCAAAGTCTTTAATATTTAACATTTAATATTTAATATTGCATGAAATTATACACAAAAACATGGTAATTTAATTTAATCTAATATGGTAAAGAATACAATTACTAGTTTTTGAACTAAAACTTTCATAAGTACCACACATTTTAAATGTTACTCTGGATTTACTTGTATGTTGAATATGAAGATTTAGTCAGGATAAACAGCACTAGCCTACTTAGTGCGCAATTCGTATATGGGCCTAAGTATAGCAGATACAAATTCTAGGAAGAGCATGTACAGAGAGCTATAAATATGGTGACCATGTGTAAATTTTAAATCGATTGAGGAGCGATTTTCTTATCATACTGAACAGTTTTTATTTTACAAGTTTGTGACGCATTATTTTTGCGTACTGAATGCAAAAAAATACCTATGTCGCTTAATACAAAATTTTTGATGTCAGAAAAAAATTAAGTGATATTTTGTTTTTCTTTTTATACTGAAAAGTTGTTTAGTATGATAAGTAGAATTACCCCTCAACCGGTTACAAATTTAGAAATCAGCACATTGTATTACCTAATACATAATACCTATTTTGTTCTAGGATTCCATTGATGAAGCCGTATCCAATGACTCTTCCAAAGGTATTTATCAGCATTAAAACACTGAATTATTTATCATGCTTTAAAGCGGTCTCTGATGAGGCCTGTGACTTGCAGTGGGACGTTTATAGGCTTATTATTAATAGACTAAATATTCTTTTACTTATTAAATTTAGTTTATTACGGTGTTTCTCTATATTTCACACATATTAATTTAAAACTAATAATATATGTACGTATTTTATGACGATATTTTATTATTATTTTTTTACTTTATGTATGTTATTGAATTTGATTTAATTCCTTAACTGCACCACGGCACGCACTCCATAGTACAATTATGGGTTACCGTAGGCACTGACTGAAAATCAGCGCTGAGGGATCACTTCCTCAGCACAACGCTGAGTCAGCTGCCTTTTGTGGCAACGTAGATACACCACAGGCTACATCTATGGTCCTGTTTTATTTATTCGTTTTGTCTGTTGTGTATTTAGTTTTCTTTCTGTTGTGCATATTATGTTACTTATCTGCTTATTTTGTTTCTGTGATGTATCTTGTTGGTATAATAGTCTTTCTTCTTCTTCTTTTTTGATGTTCTGCATCAAAAATCAAACAACAAACTGTGTATGTAACAATTACTGTATAATTACTGGCGTGGGTTCGAATCCCGGCATGTACCAATGACTTATAATAGCAATACGACTCTGTGAGGAAACTCTACTGTGAGGTATTTACATACCTCAGCGCTTCCCGACAATGAGGCTAAGTGCGGAAATCTCAAGACTACTACTGCGCATAAACGTATTTGGGATCCCATTGGCGGGGGAAGCGCGATTTAGAATTTTTCAGACTTCAGTCAAATTAACGAAAAACTAAAAATATTTTGGCTCTTAAGTGTGCTGCGCAAATTCGTCCCGACATTAAATACCAGGCATATGTAGTATCAATTTCCAATATAAACTTCCAGCATAAAATTTTGTAACCATTTGATTGGTGAATAATAAGGCACAATAAAATTCGCGTGATTGTAAGCATTGTTCGTCGTTCGCTCATCCACATTTCTGCCGTGTGGACACCGCTTGGTACTTTGTTCCACTGGCTGCCTTTTATTTGCATTTGAAGCATTAATAACCTTCTCTAATCCTTTCAGATGAGGATTACATCCTTGAATACTCCCTCGAATACGGTTTCTTGCGTCTGTCACCAAATGCGAGGCTCCGTCTCAAGATTCCCGTGAAGATAGTGACGTTGGATCCGAGCAAAGACGAGTGCTTCGGCGATACATTTTCGCGGTTCGTCCTGGACGGATTCCTCGGTTATGATGACCTCCTCATGGCCTCCATCAAGACTTTAGCCGAGCAAGAGGACAATAAGGGATATCTGAGGTCAGTTTCTGCAGGTTAGGTAGTTAGGGCAATTTAGGAGGTTGGAGGCCGATGGCCCTCACTTTGCACCAATCTCGAACTACAGAGAAGCAGCAGAAAAAGTTTGCTTATTGTCGTTAGAAGGCTACAGATTGTAAAAATGCACCATATACATATATTTTTTAAATAAAAATAGATACCTACTTCAAAACCACTAAAAACATATTTCTGTAGCACTATATTTCTACAATATCTAGATAGAATTTTAATGTCTTATTCTATTAAATTATTTCTTTATTTTTAGTGCTATAGTGTTTTGAAGTCGGTTTTAAATTTATTTAAAAATATATATTTCACGATTTTTTGTGAATATCACTAGGACTCCGCTAAATTGTGTTTTCCGAAAGCAAATGCACGAGTCAAATGCACTATAAAAACACCCAAATCGCTTCAAGTGTGCCTTTGAAATTTGAAAAGTTCCCTCGATTTCTCCAGGCTCTCATTATCAGATCCTGACTTGGTGACTATGGGACCACCTGTGAGGTCTACCCTTTCAAACAAAAAAAATATTTTCCAAATCGGTCCACGCGTCTTCGAGTAATCTGGGAACATACATAAAAAAAGATCCCGACGAATTGAGAACCTGTTCCTTTTTTGAAGTCTGTTAAAAATAAAAAATAAAACGGTTCTGCGGAGTGTATCACAATCCACAGCCACATAGTAAAAGTTGTTAGTTATGTTCAAAGGGACCACCTCTTTTCGGGTATCCTTTGTTAGTTTATCCTTATGATGTGTACCAAAACTTAAGTTGTTTCATTAAAAATCATATCACTGGATGAGATTACTTAAAAAAACAACATGGCTTTATTATTAATTTACATTAGAGAAACAACGGACATGAGCACATTTTTTTAGCATCGAATTTAATTTATTGTTGTTTTTTTTTTTACACAAAATTACTTCTTTTAGTTTAACCGCTTTTTTTACGGGGACCAAAAAAGAAACAAAAAACCGGCCAAGTGCAGACTCGCGGATGAAGGGTTCCGCACCATAATCTATACAACATTTGAATATTTCAAGCGTCTATCTGTTGCCGTTATTAATATCGAGCAAAAAACTCACGTTTGTTGTATGGGAGCCCCCCTTAAATATTAATTTTATTCTGTTTTTAGTATTTGTTGTTATAGCGGCAACAGAAATAAATCATCTCTGAAAAGTTCAACTGTCTAACTATCACGGCTTATGAGATACAGCCTGGTGACAGATAGACGGATGGACGGACGGACAGTAGAGTCTTAGTAATAGGGTCCTTTACCCTTTCGGTACGGAACCCTAAAAAGGTCAATAGTTCAGTCGACAATAACCTTTACATCGTTTTTTAAACCTTTACAAAGTTGCCTGTCTCTAAAAAGCATGTGTGTAAAGTGAAATCTAGATTGTACTAACCCACTGTTTCACGAGAAATAAGTTAACAGCTGTAAAAAATAAATATCTGCAGTGTGATTTAAACAAAATATTGTTATTTTCAGAAATGTCATCACTGGAGAACACTATCGCTTTGTCTCCATGCTGACAGCTCGCAGCTCCTATATAGCCGCATTCTTTATCATGCTGGTCTTCGTAAGTACTTTCTAATTTATTCAATTAAATTTTAGTAAACCGCATATTAATTGTCTACTTGTAAACAAAAATCATTGATAAAAATCGTTAAAATACGGAAAGAAGCAACGTAACACATTATTGCTTGCCGTATTTTAACGACGAGCAAACGCTCGTCATTCGTACGTCTCATTAAGGGGATCTAGGAGGCTAACTCGCCCCACCAAAGAAAAAAAAAATCATATCTTATTTTACAGTATTCTAAATCGTTGTAACAGTGTTTTTTAGGACCCACGACAAAGAACCTAGGATCACGAAACTGGGACTAAATAGCACTTATTCCAAAAACGGCCGTTTTTGGCATAAGTATTAGTGCCCTAGGTTCACGGCCATAGCTCCTAAAAATCAATTAACATGATTGAGAGATTTTACACTCTTTTTTTCAAATTCGATCTGTAAACAAAATACGGTTTTTTTTCTCGTTACTCTCTGGAACTCCTTTAAATAAAATACTGTCAACTGCCTATTCACGGAGCTGAAAATGTTGGTCTGAGCTGAGCCCCTATTATAAAGTCAGTCAAAAATTTTTATTCACTATAAAAACAAAATGTTTACTTAATGAACGTCAAAGCTGTTAGTTTCACAATTAATAAATGTCAAAACTTTGATAGTATTAAAAAAAAATGTTTATACTCATAAGAAAGTTGAATTGCTCCGTATACTATGGCGCCACCTAGCGGCGCGTAGCGAGAGCTACTCAGGATCTCATATGTCTTGGTTTTTCGTAGTTTCATGCGGGGACGACCTATGTCCGTTACATACGGAGTTTTAGAGAGTCTGCTACTGGCCCTTAGATGGCGAGGAAGTAAAATACGTGCTGTGGTCTGATTTGAGAAAACCTTCCATGAAGTTCAGTAGTTTAAAAGGAGATGGTGTGATTTTAAAATATTATATGCAGTTTTCCGCTTGTTCCCAAAATAAAGGGTTCTTTTTGGTCACAATGTGCACCAAGCCCTTTATAAATATATACAAGATAAATAAAAAAAATGACGATATTTTATTAGATGTTACATTAAGAAGTAATTCGACTCTGTACAATATTTTAATCTGTACAATAAATAAGTTTTAAATTTTTCTATATGGACAGATGACCTCATCCAAGTGGCAGGAAGACACTGGACGCAGGCCGCTTCCAACCGGTCTTTTTGGAAATCCTTGGAGGAGGCCTATGTCCAGCAGTGGACTTCTTGTGGCTGAATGATGATGAATATTTTTCTGCGAATTTGAAATGAAAAGTATGTAACACCAAAAAAATTGTGTGTGACAGCTAGAAGTTCCGTCAATGTGAACAAATTGTTTGCTTGTTATTGATTGAAAAATTACCCGTCCCTTTCTTATATTACTTGACATTTTGATGTTTTTATGAAAAAAAATTACATCTAGGAAAAAAATATCCGCTTTAGCAGGCATGTTTGCACTATTTTTTCCATAAATATAAATAAATTTACAAAAGCACAAGGACGTGAAGAATTCACTTTCAGCAAACCTAAGGTATAGAAGAGACTGGCGGAGCCGTTCAGCCTACGAACGTCATTTTGTCCAGCACAGTTGGCATTTTGAGTTCGCAAATACATTTATTTTATCTATTAAAACGGAAAAGTCTAAAACTAAAATTGAAATGAGAAAGCTCAGTCCTCACTATCTTACCTAACAATTTAAAAGAAATCGGCCAAGTGTGAGTCGACTCGCGCACGAAGGGTTCCGAAAAAACGGCAAAAAATCAAGTTTTTTGTATGGGAGCCCCCTTTAAATATTTATTTAATTCTGTTTTTAGTATTTGTTGTTATAGCGGCAACAGAAATACATCGCCTGTGAAAATGTCAGCTGCCTAGCTGTCACGGTTCATGAGATACAGCCTGATGACAGACAGACAGACATACAGACGGACAGACAGACAGACGGACAGTGAAGTCTTAGTAATAGGGTCCCGTTTGGCACCCTTCGGATACGGAACCCTAAAAATAACCATTTTATACAATGACATTAACAATATTGTCATTGTTATAAATTTTAAATTGTTATGATGTTACGTTGTAACGATTAGATTAGGAACAACCTGATTCCGCAACACTCTTTTTTACATTGATGACTACCTACGCAATTCTGGTAATTAAAAATGGCTTTGACATCAACTAGCTGTCACGGTTCATGAGATACAGCCTGATGACAGACAGACAGACATACAGACGGACAGACAGACAGACGGACAGTGAAGTCTTAGTAATAGGGTCCCGTTTGGCACCCTTCGGATACGGAACCCTAAAAATAACCATTTTATACAATGACATTAACAATATTGTCATTGTTATAAATTTTAAATTGTTATGATGTTACGTTGTAACGATTAGATTAGGAACAACCTGATTCCGCAACACTCTTTTTTACATTGATGACTACCTACGCAATTCTGGTAATTAAAAATGGCTTTGACATCAATTTACCCAGCGCACCATTATAATATCGTTGAGCGCGCCCGTGACTCGCGCAATTTCATTACCAAATGAAAAAAGGTAAAAGAGTAATTTAATTTGAAACACGTGTCGGTGGCGAGGCAATAGAGATCAATTAAATAGGTACGCGCAAGGCGGCGGGTGAGAGTCGTAGATAGCTATAGAAGTGACGCTCTGCTCCTGTATAAAGCGCACCAAATCCTGAACGATTCCAACCGACAACTGTCAAATTCTATACTAATCGCTATCGCAGGCGGCAGGACTACGACAGGATTTGGTGCGCCTAAGTAGGCCTCTGAGCAACTTTAGAATCTGCCTCCTACGTCGCGTTTCATAAAATTAAAATGCATAGTTTCTTATGAAAATTCTACGTGCATTGCATAGCTGATTAGTACACAGATTAACAAGACTATTCCCGTTCTGTTCAGTTCAGTTTTTTCAGTGTATAACATACATAGCAGCCTATATACGTCCCACTGTAGGGCACAGGCCTTCCCTCAGAGAGAGAGAGTAGTGGGCTTAATCACTACGCGTGTCCATCGCGGATCGGCGATTTCAGGCGCTGAAATGTAAATAGCTCAGACACTCAGGTTTCCTCACGATGTTTTTCCTTCACCGTTAGTGAGTGGTATTGCTACTCATCATCAGCCACAAGAAGTCCACTGCTAGACATAGGCCTCCTCCATGGATTTCCAAAAAGACCGGTTGGAAGCGGCCTGCATCCAGCGTCTTCCTGCCACTTGGATGAGGTCATCTGTCCATCTTGTGGCTACTATAACTTCACAAATGTACATAACTTAGAATACAAAGTCCTAGGTACATGCCCGCACTGGGAATCCAATCTGGGTCTCCCGCTTCCCAGTGCAATGTTCTACCCATTAGGCTACCGCAGCCGCTGCTCGTGTAACATAGTGTAGGTATATACAGATATTAGGTATTAGATATAAGTTCACTATTCTATGCCTTTGGGCTTTCTACTTGTACAATTAGGCCTCTAATTATTAGAACCATAATTGGGTCTCGAGCAAGTTATGTATCTGCCCCCTGGGCCGGTTTTCGTAAAACTACAATGCATAGTCTATTATGACCTTCTTTTAGTGTTCTGTGATTATGACAATTCGATCTGGATTGCATAGCTAATTAATACACAGATTAACAAGTATTCCTACTTGTACAATTACAGAGTTATTTATTAAAGGCGATTCCACTTAAAAAGTCTTAAGACGGAGTTAAAGCCGTATGGTAGGATTTCTTCTTAAAAACCGGCTTCAACGCCGTCGTAAGAGTGTTTTAGTGGAATGGACTTTTTAAAAATGTGACTGTTAGTCTTGCCACTAATTGTACGAATCGGCTACGCAAGGTACATTAAATTGATGAAAGTTCATAGTTTATTATGAAAAAAAAACTATGAATTGTAGTTTTTAGAAACGCGGCCCTGTGCGTTTAACCAGAATTTCGATAATTTCATTTTTTCGTTTCTATCCTAACCCACGTTTCTTCCGGCAACCGTCACGCTCGCGCATTGTTATATTTTAATCGTAGATTTTTATGTTTAAATTGTACCAATATTACGTTCAATAAACCAACTACTGTTTTCGTCTGGTTTAATTTCGTTTTGACCCGATTTTCATGTTCGATATTATGAAGTTTTTTTTATGTAGTCTATATACGTCCTACTGCAGGGCACAGGCCTTCTCTCAGAGAGAGAGATTATCATTTAATTAATTATTACTTCCTTCTCCAATGTATTAGTCCAGTCCATCCAAAGGTTGTCTGGAAGAGATCACTTTTAGTGATAGGCCGCCGCTTAGGTTAAGAAATATCTGTGTAATTTCCATTTTTAGGTATTACATTAATGTACATCTTTATCTGTCTCTCTATCTATTATTTATCTTGAAGAAAACAGTAGGTATACGATGAAATTAATGTATTTGCACAAATCTGTCACTGGGAGTCCACAATATCAGCAAAAAGGGGAAAAGTAAAAAGTCTGTCTGCTTGCATGGGATTCTTGCGAAAATTTCTAAACCAATTTCAAGTGGGTTTTTGCTGTTAGACAGCCATAGAATGCAAAAACTGCAGTGAGTATCATCACGCTACGGCAAAAAATCATATTAAAATAAAAAAAATGCCAATCCGCGGTGGGCACGCGTGGTGATTAAGCCCATACCCTCTCCCTGAGAGAAGGCCTGTTCCCAACAGGTAATGTATATAGGCTTACGGCAAAATATCAATGAGTAAATTTTGTACGAGCTAATTCAGCAGTATTTGGAGAATATTTATAATAATAATTTATTAAAACACAAAAAAAAACGCAATGCAATAACAATACTTACAAAAACAAACCCGGTACATAATTTACCTGCAGATAATACTGCTAGGCTACTTACTTCTATCAACCTTAAGTGGGTGCACTATACTCAGCCCTGGTTTCTCATAACGTAATTAGCTCTCGGTTGTTATTTTTTGTATGCACTGTGACCAACTGTCGGCTGTTAACGGTAGATTAATAAATTGTTAGTGGGTAGTACGAGAAACATAGGATCAGTTGCGGTAGGGTTGAGCTGTTGTCGCCTTTACAAAGTACAATAATATCGAAGTGCAAGCTTGCTCAAAACCGCTAAGCGAAGCTTCTACCGATATGCTATGACAGAGGGGTCGACGGCGAGTCGCCACTAAAATCAGAGCCTCTCGCGAGTTACAGTTATAGCCCCTTTTACAGCCCTTTCAAACTTTATTACGGTACCAAATTCCACCTCCGTAGGTGCCTCGCTTCGGCACAGAGCCGAGACTCTAAGAACGCCCTGTATCTATTTGGTTTTCTTAACAGTTTTCTCGAATAAATCAGCGTCTTCTAACGTGACGACTATGTTGAAATTAAGTAGAGGTGCGTAAGGGATCTTATTCGGAACCAATCTTACCATTTGATACAGATATGTTATAAGATCTGCGTCGTCTGTAAAGACATTAATTACGACGAAAACACTAACTTTAAAAACCTATCAAGTTTAAGATGCAATTTTTTACTATTTTATTATTTATGTAGTAGATATATTGTAAACATCATAGCAAACGCTCGTGTAGATATGATGTAGATTTTGATGTATAAAATATATAAATACTAGCTGACCTGGCAAAAGTTAGCCTGCGACATATTCTTAGACATACCAGATCTGTAAAAATATCATAAAAATCGGTGAAGCCGTTTCGGAAGAGTTCGATAACAAACACTGCGAACACGAGTTTTTTATATATTGCCTATATTAAAATTAAATTCATTCGTAAAAACCTAAAGATGCAATTATTCAGTTCGCGTGCTAACACAACTAAACTGGAACAGTAATTGTTTTATAATTCAATTGATTTGTTATTGTAATAGAGAGCGGGATCATCGCACTGAGCTGCTTTGTATGCCGCCGCGTCGGTAGACTAATCGAATGCTCGTACGTCAGTAGCGGGATAAATTGTATTAATCAATTGTCAAACACCCCATACGTACGCCTTGGCGCGATCCGATCTCTGGTTTCAGCCTGCCGCGGCTTGAAATGCAGTCTGTTCTGTTGACAGACTAATGATCTGAATAATACACCCTGTTAGAACATAAACTGATATTATTTTTGTCAAAATCTTTCTCGCCTCGAGTCTGAACTATCTTATGATTTTTAATCAAACATACTTCGGGTGCTAGCTTCAGCTGAGAGAATTTTTTAGGGTTCTGCATCCGAAAGTTGCCAAACAGGACCCTAATACTAAGCCTACGACGTTCTGTCCATCAATTTGTCTCCTTGACCTATAAAGGGCTTTACCTCTTTATCTCTGTAATAAGCAGCTAGTTAATTTTATTTTGCGTTATTAGCCGGATTGCGGCGAATAATAAAAAATGGAAAGAAAAAAGTAGGGTGGCATAATTACATGACGTAATGTTGTTTTTTAAGTTTGAACTCCGTTTGTAAAAATGGCAATATATGCAAGAGTTGAACTTGATGTGATTATAGTGCGGCTACAATATAACAAAAATAATAAAATCCGGCCAATGTGAGTTCGACTCCTTAAGGCTACGGTTCCCGAACAGCCCCTCTACTCTCAACGCTATTGTGTTCGTCACAATTAAATGCAATAAGTCAGAAATACCGACTTAGTAAACGTTTTAGTAGTAAGAAATAGCATTAAAGTTATTGAAACTTCAGAGCGCATCGAAAACTGAAAGCATATTTTGGCTAAATGAATAAATAAAAGAGCGCTGGCAGCTTAGTGGGTAGAACATTGAACTCTGAAGCGAGAGACCCAGGTTCGATTCCCAGTGCGGACATATACTTATAACTTTGTTTTCTAAGTTATGTACATTTGCGTTTTTCTGAGATTCCAACCGTATACTGCTATCGCCAACCCGCCTGCCAAGCGTGGCGATTACGGCAAAACCCTTCATGGTTAAAAACCATGATGGAGGCCTATGTCCTGCAGTGGGCGTCAAATGGCTGATGATGATGATGATACGTCCCACTGTAGGGCATAAGCGTTCTCTCAGGGAGAGAGTATGGGCTTAATCACCACGCGTGCCCACCGCAGACTGGCGATTTCAAGCGCTGAGGTATGTGAACAGCTCAGACACTCAGGTTTCCTCACGATTTTTTTCTTCACCGTTAGCGAGTGTATACATATATATGTATACTTACATAATTAATTGATAAACTGTAAAAAAAAGTAAGTACCTACTTGTTTCTAATAAAATGTTGAACTAATTGCATTCGTGATTTTTTATTTAAATAACCAGTTCATATTTTTTTTATTATTTTGTCGGTAAGATCGAAAAATATTGTTCATATTTCATCAGTATGTAATTCGTATCATATCATAAAACACGATTAACAAAAAAAAAAACCGACCAAAGCTCGGTCACCCAGGTACTGTCAGTATGTAATACTGATTGTTAATAACGTAATTTATTAATTTTATGTATATCATAATAAGTGTATTCATCTACTATATAAAAATCTTGTGTCACACAGTGTTCGTTATTGAACTCCTCCGAAACGGCTACAGTGATTTTTTTAATTTTTTTTTTGTGTTTTTGGTAGTTCTGAGAATAGATCGTAAGCGAATTAATATGGCGAAGCAACGTTTGCCGGATCAGCTAGCAATTAATAATAATAATAATAACTTCCACACAACACAATCCCTTGTCCCGGTCCCAAACTACGATACTCTGTGCTATGGTAATAAGGCAACGACATCACAATCATGGAAATGCACCCAAGCTAAGGCTATTTGTACAAATGTACGGCGGCGGCCCCCAGTGGTAATCGAACCCACGACCTCCGGCATGGTAATCATACGCACCGACCGAATTGTATCGACTATGTCTCTCTTTTCACTTCAGCAATTCTCCATCGTCAGGTTGTCTAGAAGAAATTGCTGTTACCAATAAGAATTTTTGTAAATTGTATGTTTTTTTAGTGTAAAATAAAGAAAATTATTATCTTATTTAAACGAACCAACTCACATTTGTAATGCTAGTGAGGAACTGAAATTTTTGATATAGAATTCATGCTGGATGTTAATTTCTCTTGTATTTGGTTGGCTGCCAGTGCAAAACGTGCTTGACCACTTTAACGGAATCTTGGGCAAGTTATGTTCCAATCCTATGGATCCAATGATGCCTATTCTTCGTATTATTTCTCTAGTTGCATCAATAAGTATTAATAATAACAATCAACAATAATCCACTGTTTACCTACGTTGCGTATGCCGGTGGCAACAATTGTGGTGTGCCAGTAATTTCATCTCATGACTGTATGGTAATGCGCTGCCCGGATTAATATAAAATATGGATTGCTAATGAGGCTTATTGATATTGTCAGTTTTGCAATGAATTTATTAGGTATAGTAAAACGAAACATAATCCTATACGTAGCGTTTTCCATCTTCAAATTTATTTTTTTATCATACAATTGGCCAAATTCTATATGTTGTCTATGTTTTTGGCCACAGTGCCTATGTAGAACATCTTCCATGCTCATACATACACAGATTTTTAGTGAGGGTTGCTTTAGATCTTTCAAGGCATTTGTCTACCAAACGTCGATGTCGATAAAATTAATAAACGAGCTGTCGCTGTGTTATGAAATATCTTTGCGATCGTTAGGGTTCCAAATCATTCTGTGGGTGTTGAACTCAAAGTCTGTGCTTAGCTTAGTTTCGGGTATCCTTTCCGGCAGTATCTAACACAGAGAATGTTGAAAGCTGCGGATTGATCGATCGCGCCTCTGCTAATAAAAACAGCAAGGGCTCACATTAACTAAGTGATGTACTAGTAAAGTTTGATCGCTGGTGGTATGTGGTTACCGTTGATTGGATAAACAAAGTGAACATGCTTGCCAAACAAAAGCGATTTTCTTGATTTAGGTTTTGTTTAATTCCGTACATTTGATTAAAAAAATATAGGATTACTTTCGTAATCCCTATCTTCTAAGAATTTACTGGACGAAAAACGTTGACTTTTGGTACATTATACAGAGATAGGTGACTCAATTTAAAGGACGCAATGTGTGTTTTTAAGAAACTATTGGCATTTGTATATGAATACTCGTACCAATATTCAATAAATGTTTACAATTTTTAATTTTTTTTCTATAATACCTTAAAAGATACAAAAAAGTACTAGAAAAGCTTAATTAACAGTTTATAGAAATGAGTGATTGATAAACATACAAACATTTAAATATACAAATTTTCACATATATTTTAACATTACTGGCGTGTATCTAACAATAGTTGCGTTCAGTTTAATGTGCGCGTAAAAAAGCTTCAAAATTATACGGGCCATTGCGGGTCATTGTCAGCTTTCTTGCGCTTAATGGTAATAAAACCACCATAGGCGGTCGGCCGTAATAAGACACGCTGTAGGCAGTTTTCCGAGCGATCAATGAAACAATTTTATGGTTTGGGTGCAGGCTTCGTGGGCTCTTCGGCCGCGGTCATTTTTGTTTTTGGATTATGAAAAAAATATTTGTTCAAGGATTTAATGTTTTAATCAAACCTATACACCATCTGTATAGTGTACAATTACATATTATCTGTACTTCTATTGGAATAAACGTTGTAACTTTAGTATCTTTCAGTAATATTTTAGCGCCGGAATTTTGGGTTTTTTGTAAATTTTCAGGTTGTAAAATAACATTTAATACAATTAAAGCAAAGGTACCGACGACTTCATTTATTTAAGAGTTTTAAACGAATATTTTTTACTACATAACTGGGACGGAGAGTATTTTTTTATATTTTCGATACAAAACCTGACTCTCGGGCCTATATCAGTTATAATTTATCAGCCGAAACAATTAAACAGTCTCTACCTGGTTTATTGAAAGAATGCCTTAAAGAAATCATGAAACGTTACTTTTCAAAACTGTCTAAAATAATGTTTTAGGGTTCCCTACCCGAAGGTTGCCAAACGGGACCCTATTACTCTGCCTCCGTTGTGTGTTTGTCTGTCCGTCCGTCTCTCTATGTGTCCGTCCGTCTGACATTTATAGGGCTCTATCTTTGGAACCGCAATAGGTAGCCAGTTGAAATTTTCACAGAATGTGTGTTATTACGCCGGATTACCGAACAAATAATGAAATAAAAAAAATAATAAAAAAATACGGGGTCTACATGAAACAAACGTGTTTTTTCGCAGTTTTGTATTTATGCTCTATCGTAAAAACGGTTATACATACAGGCATAAAACTTTGCGTGACTGTGGGACTTATTATATACTAGCTGTCTCGGCGAACTTCGGACCGCCACAGAATCCGTTTATACGATTCTTGCACAACGCCATCTATGTTTAAAACACAACGTTCGCTCGCGCACCGCCATCTTTTTTAAACTTAGAATAAATATTATCCCACGGGAACGCTTTTCCGGGATATCAAGTATGCTATGCCTCAATTCAGGTCTTTGTCTATCTGTTCGCCAAGTTTCATGTAAATCCGTTCAGCCGTTATTGCGTGATTGAGTAAGAAACATCCAAGCGTCCAAACATCTTCAAAAACTTTTACATTTGTAATATTAGTAGCATTTTAACGACAAACAATAAGAAAAAACGGCTAAGCGCGAGTCGGACTCACTAAATAATAGGGGTTAAAGTATGAAATTGCCGTTTTATTGCAATAGTTTCTTTGAATTGACATAGAATCTTCATGGTTTGAGGTTTTCGAATCAAACTTTTTTCAAATGGTTTCTATGATGTTCTTTTTTTAAAAAATGTGAAACATTTGAATGTCGACTTTCAATTGTTTTTGTTATTCAATTTAGACAAGAAAGATGGATACTGCGAAAATTCGAGTGATTTTTGAATAAGAGTTCCGACGCGGAACTAACGCGGCAGAAACAGCCCGCAATATCAATGCTGCGTTTGGAGAGGGGTCTACTAATGAACGCACCGTGCGATTTTGGTTTAAACGCTTTCGTGATGGAAATTTCGACTTAAAGAACGAGCCACGAGGAAGACCGCCCACACAGGTGAATAACGATGAATTAAGAGAGATAGTGGAAGCCGACCCTAGTCAAACTACCCAGGAATTAGCGGCATGGTTTAACGTTACCTTACCCACAATATTGACTCACTTGCGTCAAATCAATAAAATAAAAAAATACGAAAACGATCTTCACCATTATTGCTCCACGACAACGCGAGACCTCACACAGCACGAGAAACCATTTTGACCCTTCAGGAACTGCAGTTAGAAACCATTCGTCATCCTCCGTATTCACCAGACCTTGCTCCAACGGACTATCATTTTTTTCGTGATTTGGACAATTATCTACGTGACAAGAAGTTTTCTTCCCAGGAGGCAGTACAAAATGCTTTCACACAGTTTGTGCAGTCTAGATCGTCGGAGTTCTATCGCAAAGGCATTAATGACCTTCCCATTAGATGGCAGCAATGTATAGATAATAATGGCAACTATTTTGATTAAATAAATTTGTTAAAAATTTAAAAAATAAACAATTTAGATTTTCAGTACAAATCGGCAATTTCATACTTTAACCCCTAATACTAAGTGCACTATGAATTTAAATGAATATTACGTCTATCACCGGACGCGAGATGGCGTTACTTGGAATTCAAAAACAAACTGCTAGATATGTTTATTGATACATATATATGGACCTACTTTGAACACCATAATATTTTAGTGGTACGGAAACCTCGGAGCGCGAGTCCGTCTCGCATTTGGCCGGTTTTTTATTTTGTTCAAATACAAGCAACAGAGTTCTAGTTTTAATTTGCATTTGATTCGCAATCTTTATGGGATTTTTGTAATAATATTAAGTAAATGAACTGTAATAATAATTTTTGATTCGTATGTCGCCATCATCCAAGTTCTATTGAAATTCCTCTTGCCTATGTATGCTTTTTGGTCCGCATACTTTTTTCCGTCGCCGATCGATGTGGCCAGCCTCATTATTTACGGGGCCAGTAAAAACTAATAGCGCCGTGTCGCGTTGCGGATTACGCACGGTCCATTGCTCGGCGGAGGCACGCTCGGACGCTCTGGAACGGCTGCGGAGCCGGCGGGAGACTGGAAAACTGCCATGCCACTGTGCAGTGTGCAATAGGACAACAGTTCCTAAACTTTTAAGGCTATGCATTATGCTACCTCTTTTATTTTACAGAACCCCTCTTTATACTTAAAGCTTACTTTATACTTAAGTACATTTTTCTAATTACAAGCGCTGAGTTATGTGAACACCTTAGGCACTCAGGTTTCCTCACGATGTTTTCTTTCACAGTTAACGTTAGCTTCGCACATTACATGAAACCAAAATAATGTTTGTAGCTGAGGAATTATTTAATAGCCAAAATAATCCAACGAATCAGTAACAAATGTGATTCGCAAAACTCCAGTGTCTTTTCCACGGAACTCTTGGGTTCCGTGGAAACCACTATAGTTATCGCTGCACTAGGATACAGACCCTAGAATTTGCTAGAGCAAGTGTGAAAGAAACTATTGTAATCCCAGTTGTTTTTATTCCATGTCCTCTTTAAGTTCAGACGTACAAACTCATATTGTCTTTAATACGTCATTTTTGTAAAAGACCCGTCAATGTCAGTGGTATTGCACACTGGCTGCGATAAGCAGCAAAATACCCCAGGTTTTGGATTTAGATATAATGTCCGGTGTGATCCTGACTTTATTTCGGTCTTATATGGGAATGTTTGTGGCTGTACGTACATACTTGGGCTATGTGAATGTCGTTGAATTGTTGTGCATACATTTGATTACGCCCTTTGCATTATATTGTCTTATAGATAGAGTATCTGCAGCATTGGGTAGAGTAGATAATTCCAGGGAAAGAATATCTACCAAATACCCAAGTAGCACTTATTCGTCGCCCTAAAATTACTTTTAAGATTTACTCTTCGCTGACTCGTAGGCACATAGCAAACGTGGAGTACATTTTGCAACATTGATGAATTTGTCGACTGCAAAAATTTCTTCAAGAATTTTTTTCTTAACAAAGATTCTTATAGTGTTAGTGATTTCTTGTCCTGAATGACTAATCATCTGAAGTCTGACCTTTCGTGTCATTTGTCTCGTCGCCCCCCAACAAAAACGTATAATTGTAAGTGTAAATGTGAGTGTTAGAAGCGGTCTGTAACGCAAGCTGGTTCCAGGCTATAGGTACTCACTATCAGACACTTAACTCGGTAAAAAAACGCAAACGTTTAAACACGACAGCTGTTCACACTTAGTCATGTTGCTTCAGATCATTGCCAGTATAGAACATTGTATGACTGCTAGCGTGTTAGTCAGTCTCTACTGTAGGTACCTCAGAACACAAAAAGAAAGTAGGTACTATTATATAATAATAATAAAATCGTTTATTTACTTTGCAAAATGTTTACAGTAACATAATCGGCCAAGAACTTCCTTTTAAGTATGGAAATACCTGTCAGGAAGCTCCGCTCTACCACACTTGGACGTGATGACTATTCTTGGTCTTACACATACATTAAGTATTTGATATTACCTAAAGCATAATATAACACTAATCAACTTAGTTTTCTAGGTAGGTATTAGCGTATTATGTGCATGTATAGTATATAATGATGAGTGTGTGCGTGCGTGCGTGCGTGCGTGTGTATTGTGAGTAACATTTTTCTTAATTAAGGTATTAGTTTTTTAGTGCAATTCGTACTGTAAAGGACAAAAACATCTACTACTGCAGTGCTGCCTGTGTATGAACTATACGCGAAAATTGATAGGGGCTCGGCACGTCCAGTACAACAATGCACTCAAGGTGTTGTTGCGGCTGTCCCGCTACTGCAGCGCATCGGGAATAATCGTTGATTCGCGCACTGACGAATTTACGCGGTTGTGCGCAAGCGCAACGCGTCGCTCGTACGCGGTGCGGGCCAGTCGCAACCCCATCATGGCTATGCTTGCTGATAAGGTAGATTGTGCATACATAAACCATTGTTGCGATCTTCAAGTGGCAAGAAATGGCGCTGTAAATACTGGAATAAGAATATGTAGGTACTAACACTAGAATAAGATCACTAACAACTTTACATGAATTTTTATATTTGAAATAAATAAATTGAATGGTATATTTTTTATTTTTTTTTATTATGGCACATATAAAGTTTTATAAGTAAGTTATAACGTTTTTTGAAAAGGAACGATTTTTAGTGTGTAACTTTAGTCCATTTTAATTTTAAAGTCGTCAGTGTTAAAAAGCTTATAATCAGAGTTAAAACCTTGTAAAATTTCGCTATGATGACTGGAGCCGGTGTTCGGGTCGGAGTAGTGAGTGTATCGTCTGATGGCGAGTGGTGTGTGCTCCCAGCGTCCCACGTAGGGCCGCCATCAATCTTTTCGCCACATCATTTGCTCCCCGCGCCCGCTGCGCGATTGAATTTCATTAACGCAACGCTTAGCGTTGATTGAATCCATTTAAGTAACAATGCGATCCGAATGCTCTTTGTGAGCCTCGTCGCCGTTTTATATTTCCTTAAAACTACCTACGTTGCCAATTAAAAATGTCTGATGATAAAAAATTTGCATTTTAAGATGTAAGACCACAAAGCAACAAAGAAAAAAAAAAAGAAAAAGCACCCTCGAAAAAAACATAATAAAAGCAAACATAATACCTTTACACTGCATATTGAAATTGTCTTTTGGAGATCGATTGCCTTTAGCCATAAAATCTAAGAAAATTAAGAAAATCTAAATAATTTCTGGTGTACAATAAGTGTTGTCTACGCTTTCGTTGTTTGTTATTATAGGATGTTGTAGAAAGACCCTGTAGAATTAGACATTATTGTCAAAAAAACGGAATTCTCAACATGATTTATTGACTCACAATAATGCACATCCACTTAATTTGTATCCTGGATGTTGCAGAAAGGTCCGGTAGATTTCTGGCAGTATCGGACCTTTCTGCAACATTCGTATGCAAATAATGATTGTAAATAAATAAATCGTATTAAGAATCTCGTTTCTTTCACAATAATGTCTAGTTAGGTAAATACTTAAACGTTTCTAATTCCTTCCACGTGTTAACAAAAAGTATCTACTTACCTAGAATACCTGGTTATGAATTGGATATCAACGTTAGTTACGTTCTATTCATGGATAGATAATTGACCTCTGTGCCGACTGTGAGGTAGATTTCTTTGATATAAAAGTAGGGTTGAGACTGAGAATAAAGCATAATTTAAATTGCAACTCATAATGTTCTTTTCAAGTTTTAGAGCGCAAATATGTATTTAAAAAAATAAGTTAATAGCCTTTACTGCTACAATTCCCTTAAAATGTTACTTTAGGGACGATTCGGATCGAAAATTGTTGCTTATGTTATTTGTTAAGTGTTTATTTTGTTACAGACGGTGTCCATTTCTATGTTACTGAGGTACGCGCATCATCAAATCTTCGTGTTCATCGGTGAGTTGTACTCGATTTTAGGTTTCCTATATCTCTATTTTAATGTAGCGATGTCGGTACTTCTATTAGCTCAGAACTTTGTGTGAAAAGAGGAGCTAATTGTATATTTTGTAGGGCAATTATGAAAAAGTTGTCGGAAAATAAAATCAGAGAAAAATTCTCGTATCGTGAGCCGGCTCAGCAGCAATCTCTTTGTAATAACAACAATTGCGAGTGGCGCCTGCGGCTCCGACCGACCCAAGCCCCCTTTACGCTAAAAAAAAAGAGAAACATCACGAGTAGGATTTACGCAGAAGCAACTCCACCCGCCCCTCCCCGATCCGCCGACAATTAGCCGGATAGAGATAATTTGTTTCTTCTCCTATTTGCCCCGCCCGGCACTTGGCTTAGTGTTTCAATACGGATGATTGTTTTGAATTTTCCTTTTAAATCTTCCAGCTTTTTTTCTCCCGTGATGGAAATCTTGAGCAGCCGCTCGCGCGTTCTTTTTTAAAATGCGGTAAGGATCATCCGCTACTTTTTTTTGTTTAAAAATTTAACAAGCTCCTAAAGAATTATACTTCCCTGATGAATTGCTATTAATGAATATCTCGTAAACAAAAGGTTACTCAGTGTTCTGATAAGCTCATTAACGACGTCCGGGTACCACGCGACACTGAATCCGTATCGATAACTAGGTAGTTTCCGCTCGCAATAATTGCCACTCTTACACGGTGATATTTTTTTGTTGCCTGTTGGTTGTTGAGGAAGACATAGATATAATTTCTGATCACGGTGTCGAGCCCTCAATAATGTAAGTACTATTATGGCAAGAATACAGTTTTTTTTATTTATAGGTACTTTAAAAACGTCAGCAGGCGGTAGGCAAGACGTGCTTCTTCGAAATTCCGAAAAAAAATAACGAAACGTACTAAAAGTTATAAAAAAGCAATGCGACTAAATGTTCTATCTATCAAATCACGAAAAAAATATTCTCTATGTATTTAGTTGAAAGGTTAAAGATAAGATGTAACACAGATTTCTTATCTAAAGTTTGTGGAATAAACTATTCAACTCACAATATCCGATGAGGGTAAATGTGCTCAATGGGATTCAGTGTGGATTCAGTCCGTCTCTATGACGACTCATCCATACCTACTTATCTGGGATTGTACAAAATTGTACCAGCAACCGGGCAAAGGCTTGAAAGACTCTATAATAGGACCCCTCCTGTGTATTTTCTTCTTTACTTTGAGGGATTTTGACACAAGCAACCTAAATTTTAATTTAGATTTTTTGTGAAAAATTTTGTATTTTGTGTAATAAAGTGGTAACAAACAAACAAACAATCTAGTAATCTACTGTTAACAGTTGTCAGTTAGCCAAAGTGGCCAATGTTGGTATATATGAAAAACTAGTGACAGCTGTTAGCAGTAGATTAACATATCGTTAATGCACGAGAACCTGGGGGTGAGTTTGACCATTTCTCGTATATTTATTTTTATTATTCAGCGATCAAACTCGCGGGGTGGCCTAGTCTGTCTGTTGATTGCATGTACGTACTTTGATGTTTTTCATCTACCTACCTCAATCCAGGTGGCACTCTTCCCGAGGTTCCTCGGGCGGGACCGATTGGACGGCTTCACACCGGACGATATCAGTAACGACACGACATCTAGTTCCATGAAATGATACTGTGGTATGAAAAAAATGTCTCAGTTACCGTTATCGTCGAGTGTGAAACCGCCCACTGTCGGACAAAGCGCCATCTCTCTATCCAACCCACACAACCCCATCGTGTCTCTTTGACGGATCTCATATTGAGATATACTTTATGTATGCACTATGCAAGTCTTGATCTTATCTGTGCAGACTGCACGCTGCTTTTGGAATTTGTTTGTACTCAGAAGCTTAATGTAGTTATCATTTAGGTACTCGTAAGATTGAATTGAACTGGTGCAGTCATGTAGAGTTCATTTAACCCGTCTGCGGTGCGTTCAAGGTATAATTTTTTTTAACAAAACATAAAAGGATTGGTAACAAACAAGAACGTTTTACCCAATGCACACGACACAGTTGACGTTTTCCTAGTTTCCCCGCGTGCCACTTACCGTGTTAAAATGAACACGATCCTGATTTTGTCTTATCTACTGATAAGAGATATAATCTCTCATGTCATACTTGACATGAGAGATTATAGAGAAAAATCAGAAGAAAAGTGCAAAAAAAAAACGAAATGCGCCCTATTATTCTGTAAAAATTAAAGCAACAAAACAGTTAATGCTTCTTATGACCCGTAACTTTGATTTTATGCATCTGTAAGCGGTATTTCTTTGGTAAATTAATAAAACGTGCATCGTAAACCACATGTAATACGCCGAAATAAAAATGGTTCCTGCTTAAGGCTATTTATGCCACTTCGACATTAGCTGTACTTAGTGGTGTAATATTGTTCATTCAGACCCGTAGATAGAGTATTCAGACCTCATTCTGTTCTTTTTGGGTTTTTTTTCCTTGCGATAGGGTTTGAAACAGTCGATAAAATCTTTCGATTTTTTAATTGACTTCTAAACATGACGTAGACATCATCAGCTGAGTAGCTGGAATGTGTTTGGGGGTTGGTGTGATGTCGGCCCTACGTTGGTATTTGCTATTGCGCATAAACCTTAAACTTTTTCCAAGTTCACAAGTTAATTGTAGCACTATAGTAGTGAATAGGTTTGATAACAGTTAATATTCTAGTTTGAACGCATGCAACCAAACATTATTTGTTCTACCAGTGGTTTTAAACGTATGCTGTAGGTATAGTGATCTGATTCGGTCTGTATTGAACCAGCCCTTATAAGTATAATCATAAACTTTATGTTTCGGCACAACTAATTTTATCGACATACCCCCAACATTGCAATGTATCCAAGACTCGATGAGAGGCGTCGAAAGCCATGATACAGGCTCGCCTAGTATGGTTTTCGATGTGAAAACATAATAATACAATTACACGCCTCGCTACTAAGTTCAATGTATCCAAGACATGTATTTTTTTGCTGTACAGACGTTCGTAACACAATAAATTTCTTATCTTATTATTATTATCTTACTTAACTATCCATAAAATATTCGTTCGGTGTTTTATTTAAAACGTTTCCTAGGTTACCAGTTGATCAAGCTGCCAAGAAAAGTAAAAAAATAGTTGGTAGCAGTTCATAAGGAACATTAATTTCAAACCGAATATTTACAAAACGCAAATATCAGTGCAGTCTATACAGAGTTTCCTCTAAAATGTATAGAGGGAAGTGCGTTTTAACGGAAATTAGTGTTTGTGTTTTACAACAACTTTTGTTCTATGATTTCAAAATTAATTGTACCAAATGTCAGGGTTAACATAATTTCACTTATTAAATTTGTGCTTATAGGATAGTACTAATGTCGCGCCTTCTTGTAAATCATTGTTTAAAACAGAAGTATGTATATGCATTCTATTTATCATATCTCTATGTATAAAAATGAATTGCCGTTCGTTAGTCGCGCTAAAACTCGAGAACGGCTGAACGGATGTAGCAATTTTTTTTATTGGTGAAAGTCAAGGTGAGAACAAAAAAACTGATACGCGTCAACTAGTGTCATAAAAAAAGTACAAAAAAATGAAGCCGTAGAGCAAATGTTTTTTTTAAATGACAAACTATTATTGACGTATATCGGGTATTAATATTATTGACAATAACTCTTCTTTTCCAATACAGCATTTGCTGCATTCGGATTTAATGTACTGTTATGCACCTCTGGAAGTACACGGACCAAGGATACCATAATAAGACTATCATATTTTAATATTTCAGTCGCATTGCATAAGTGGCATTGAATTCAAATGTAAAAAGGAAGAGAGCAATTATGTGGTGTGTAAAAAAAATCTTTAAAATCAGTTCATTACTTTCGTCAGATACAGCCTGTGAAAAAAATTGGTAACCTGATAACTATTTCTTCAGTAGGTATCGGTAATAAACCATACATTCCTTATGTCAATCTTTAGGTGAGAACGGTCATTTTTTAAGCTTTTGCTTATTAGAAGTAGTTTAATTATTTATACCAAAGAAACATTTTTATTTATTTAGGTTATCCATACAATTTTCCAGTTTTCAGTACAAAAATAAGTTCAGGGATTCCATGAGATTTACTGAGTTCTCGGTGGTCAGTTTTAAAAACCACTAATAAAATGATTGCGAGAATAAGAAGAAACATTTGGCAAAAATTATTTTTAAAAAAATATTTTTTTTTCGTAACATTTGCTTTAACCTCCTCAGTCCTAACCTTGAAAATAACAATAAAAAACCATTGATATTTTCAAGATCAGGACTGAGGAAGTTAACATACTGTGTGTGTGTGTGTGTGTGCGTGCGTGCGTGCGTGCGTGCGTGCGTGCGTGCATGCGTGCGTGCGTGCGTGTGTGTGTGCGTGCGTGCTTGTGTATGTGTGTGTGTAAAAATTCATAACATAATATGGAAACAATGGAAAGCAAACTGTTTTAGAGAAATAAATACATCTAAATAGCTACTTATTTGATATTTTTAATTGTCTTTAAACTACTTATTACAGATCGAATTTTCGTTTCCCTCATTCATTCATTCCGTTCAATCATCACTTATCGATAATATTTTTATCGACTTGTCCAAGCTCTTAAGTCGTAATTTGACATTGACAGCCCAAAAAGTGGTCGTCTGTATTTTCCTACAAAGTTTCGGTCATGTCATGTCCTTTGGCTAAATCCTTGGTAACAAAGGGGCACTTTGAACATAATTTTTAATATTGTAATTCTTTATTGCACAAAGACAGTGTACAAAAGGTGGACTTAATGCTAATGGCATTTTATACCAGTCAACCTTCAGGAGGTACAGGAGAGGCAAAAATAGGCGTGCAAAAAAGAAAGAGATAAAATACTTGATTCGACGACAAACAAACAAGTAAATTAGTAAAGATAAAAATGCAACCATTAAGGAGTTCCTTCGGCGGTTTTTCATCATCATCAAACTGTCGACGACGGTCATAACTGTTATATATTGTTAATTGGGAGATATTAGGGAAATCTAATTTATTAATAGATTTAAGTTCAGGTAATACAACATTTATTTAGCGGCAAGACACACGGTAGTTTTTTACAAAATTCAACTGTCACTATTAGCCCTCGACTACAGACACCACTCTCCCTACACTATTGAAGAAAAACTAAAATTATAACTAAAATCAAATTCTTAACTTATCAACTAACATCTTATTCTAAGGTCTGTCCGCATTTAAGTAGTTGGTTGGAATGTCGCTTCCATTGCAGACCATCCACTTCCACTGTATAAGACACTCCCGATACTAAGATCTGTGGTACGATTTTCCCTAGAGACCATTTATTTTTATTTTGATCCCTCACCCTAACTTTTTCTCCTACCAAAAATGTTTTAAATATATCTTTACTATTTATTATTTGTTTTACCTGTTCGAAATCTATTTTATCATTTACTGGGTTTGGTCTTAGCAAGGAAATTCGACATCTCAACTCTCTACCTAACATTAGTTTTGCAGGACTTTGGCCAGTAGTTTTATGAATTGTGCCTCTATAATCAAACAGGAATAAATTACAAGCATATTCTACTGTATGACCACTTTGTACAATTTTTACCACATGTGATTTAAATGACTACAAATCTTTCAGCCAAACCATTGCCCGCTGGATAATAGTGCGGATTAAAACTGTTTAACAACAAACAAGCTTGCAAAATTTTCTAAATTCTTCACTGGTCCATGTTTTACCATTATCCGTTACCAGGTGTAATGTATAACCATAACGTATAAAAAAATACTTTTGAATACTTGAGTAGTTTTTTGTGCTGTAATGTTATTTATGACAAATGCCTCTGGCCATTTTCAATATGCATCTACAATGACTAAATACATTTTGTTATACAGCGGGCCAAAAAAAATATGCATGTAACTTATGCCAAACCATGGGTGGCTGAGGCCACACAAGTAATTTGTTTTTTTTTTTTATGGATTTTTGTGGTTTTGCAAATTGTGCCTCGCTTTTAACAGCTAGAAACATCAACAGCAAGAACGATCACAAATGTTTAAGCTGCAAGGGAAAAATTACATTACAAATAAAAAACAATGGATCCAGACCCATAAGAACAGCAGCGGCAAAGAACATAATGTGTTTTTGCTGCGTTAAAGATGGACATATGAAAGCAGAATGCACCCTAAAAGAAAAATATTGCAGTGAAAAATATTCCTTATGTGGAAATAAGGGTCATATTTACAAGATGTGCAATAAAACGAAACAAATTAAGAAGAAAAATGTGAATGTACTGGAGTTAGCAAATACAACTTCAGAAATTGCTGACACAAAAGAAGTCAATGATGCTGTAAATGACACAGAAGTCTATGATGTTTTTTATTTCAACGATAAACTAAAACTGCTGTCTGCTACGCTAGAGGTATCAGTGAATGGTCAGGTATTAAAGTTTGAAGTTGACACAGGTGCACATGTGAGTACAATTACCTTATCTGATAAAAACTGTATTTTTCAGATTTAGAAATTAAACAGTGAAATGTTATCATTACGAACTTTGAACAGTCAACCTCAACACCACTAGGTGTCATTGAAAACTTGAGATTGAGTTTTGGATCAGTGAAATGGAGCGATCAAAGATTATTTGTAGTAAAAGATGGCTTCCAAAAATTCTTAACAAAGAGTTGTTGCAATTATGGCCGCCAAAGTTTGAACAAAAAGTTTATGAAGAATTTTCAAAAGATAAAGTAATAAAAATTATAAAAGATGAATTCAAAGAAATTTTTGAACCCGGCATGGGGGTTTTCAAAGGAGAGCCAATTCAATTGTCAGTTGAATCGGGTGCAAAACCGATATTTATGCCTGTGATTTGCCCCATTTGCTCTAAAAGATGAAGTAAAAGATGAAATACAAAGATTAATTAACACTGGCAATCAGGATTGAATGAAACAGAAATGAGATACCCAATTTTAGAAAAGGAAGCCTGTTCAATAGTCTTTGGTGTAAAAAAAAATTACAAGTACTTATTTGGAAAAAAATCATATTGCAGACTGATAATGAAGCTTAAACTAGAATTTTGGGGCCAAAATATGGAATACCAAAAATGGCAGCAAAACGTCTGCAATTGGTCCTGTTTTATTTATTCGTTTTGTCTGTTGTGTATTTAGTTTTCTTTCTGTTGTTGTGCATATTATGTTACTTATCTGCTTATTTTGTTTCTGTGATGTATCTTGTTGGTATAATAAATGTCTTTCTTCTTCTTCTATTTCTGAGTGCCTTTGACTACGAGATTCAACACATAAAATCCAAAAGCAATCCAGCTGATTATGTGTCTCGAGTAGCGACAAAAAGTAATAATGATAATTTAAAAAATAAAGAGATCAAGTAAAAGAGTTTTGAAAATAATACTATTAATAACTTAAATGAATCAAACTTAAGTACATTAAATTGTGAAACTAAAAAAAAATAAAGTTTTATGCGACAGTATTAGATATTGTAGAGATGGCTGGCCATTAAAAATGACTTGGGTCAAGAATATGAACCTTATTTTTCAAAAAAAGATGAAATTTCTCTAGAAAAAGAATGCGTGTTATGGGGTTACAGGGTAATATTGCCATATAATATTAGAGAGGAAGTTATGTCCGAGTTGCATACTTCAAATTTGGGTAAAACCAGAATGAAGGAAATATTAAGGTCATATTTTTGGTGGCCAGGCATGGATAAAGAAGTAGAGGACATAACAGAAAAAATGCAGGGTATGTTTGCAAAACCACAAAAATCCAGAAAGAACCAAATTAACTGTGTGGCCTCAGCCACCCGTGGTTTGGCATAGGTTACATGCAGATTTTTTTTGCCCACTGTATAACAAAATTTATTTAGTCATTGTAGATGCGTATTTAAAATGGCCAGAGGCTGGGTCTAAAGTTCTGATGAAGGTTATTGAAATAAGCTCAAACACCAGGTGGCTGATGCAAACCATTCACGAGTTCCCTTGACTATTTTCCGCCTCCATCAGCAACTCAAACAAATTTAGGACATCCGCTTGCTAGCTTTAAAAATAAGCCCAAACACGAGAATTCTTCACGGGTCAAAAGTTTGTTTGAAAAAACAAATCAGTCATTTTAAATGAGATGAACTTCGAGATATGCCGTATCTAATAAAAAATACTCATCGAAATCCAACTACTCTGTAAAAATCTATACGTCTTCAAATATAGTTTGTGGCGTAAAGAATGGATAAGTTGAAAACTATTAAATCAGTATTGGTAAATTTACCAATTACCAACACTTTCGTAAGCACTACACACTAATAACTTAATTCCGGAATTACTTTCTTGATTTTTGTTGAAAGACTCCGACCAGGTCTTATCTTATTCGAAGAGCTTAATCCCGGTGAGAAGAGACGGAACTGGCGTCGTCAGTGGCTCTTCTTTGATTGATACGTAAGTAATTCCGGAATTAAGTTAATAATAAAATAACCAAGCTTAAAATAAAATAAAAATATATATATCCTATGAATAGACCGCGTCAAGTTTCAAGATACTAAGAAATAAAAATATGACGAGTCGACAAGAGAACCTCCTCCTTTTCATTGGTTGGATATCGACATATGAATATCAAGGCGAGGCATACAACGTTGGTATACACAAACAATACGCTCGTATCAATGAAGAGGTGGGCTGAGTCTACTATTGATCAAATTTGGCATTCGTGTTGGTACGGTCGTTACACAGCATTTGTACGAGAGTTCAAATGTATAGAAATGTATGCATGTCCGTTGTAACCGTATTTGATGTCGAAATAAAGAGCCGCATTATTATTGTGCCGAAACAACACAGATGCGCGACTCGATAATTAAATTGGAACTAATGCCGTGATAAACGGCAGTGCGACCAGTCAGAGCAACAGCACATCACTTATAATATCACTTATTATTTCAATAACAATGATTCTAATAATAAATTCGCTCTGTCACAAAAGAACCGCGAGTAAATCAGGCGGCGGCCACCGCAACCAATTTAATTGACCTCAGCTCCAATATGTCCAATGTGTCCAGTGGTCCAATGAGCGATAATTTCATATCTCATTTTGCTAATTTGTCCAAACAGTCATATGTCGGTTTGTTTTGTTGGGTCTGCATTGTTTGTTTTATTAATAGATTCATGATGACAGATTGGTGGATTTTAATCAATATTTCCGATGTTGTAACTTGCAATAAGTGCGAACCCATGACCGTATCTTATCGAGTGGTACACAATTTGATAGCGCGGTGTGGGGAAGGGTTGAGGCGTAAGGAACAAACTAAGGGGATACGAAATGCCCGAAATGACACCCTACTCGGACAAAAATTTGCGCTTTAAAGCTTAATATTTCGCAAACGGAACCGTAAATCAAAAAATGGTCTTCCTAAACCCACAATATTTTTCAACGATACGCCACATGATGGGGTAGACAAGAAAAAAAAATCATCCCCACTATTCATGTTAGAAAAAATAATTTCCAATTTGTTGTTTAACTTTGTCGGCGTGATAAATATGTATACACACACCAAATTACAGCTTTCTAGTACCACCGGTCTTTGCGCTAGGCCGCGGACGGACAGACAGATAGACAGACAGACGGACATGGCAAAACTATAAGGGTTCCTTGTCGCACTACAGAACCCTAAAAATACGGCCGATTCCATTTGCGTCGAGTTTCTGAGTTTTTTTATATTTCATTTATTTAGGTCTTTTGAGCAGTCTACTTCATCTGTGTTTTTTAGTGCAGTCGAAGAGTGATACAACGGGGAAAAAATGGCTGACGAGTTAACATGACGTATTCTTTGTGTTTCTGATTTGTGTTTTGAGCCGTGACTCGTTCATCTGTGTTCCCTAGTGCGGCCAAAGGGTGATTCATCCAATCACCCCGTCGGAGTTTGGAAACCTTGCGGCTGTTTCTTTCGCGCCGCGCCATGATTGATCGATGATTGATATGACTTGTGGTGTTTCGTACTGGAATCGAATCTACGCTCGGTCGTCTACGTAATCAAGCGTTTCTCGGTGAGACGTTAGTGAATTTACTATTCGGGTACCTATCTAATGTAGTTTCTATTAGGTACAGTCAAGAACGTTGCCACTTGATAATGTTGTAGCGTTCGTTTTCTGGCCATAAGAGTGATAAGATTTACTCGCCTAAAGTGAATAATTTAAATTCTTCCTACTATTCTACATTTATAACGTACAATTTTATATAACATACAATTTTGGTATATATTCTTTAACAAATTAAACCGTGAAAAGAATGCTGTGCAAAAAAAAACGTTATCCAAAATACAAATTCCGGTTAAAATATCCGACTTCATTGCAAAGTATTTCCGTTTTCCGTTTGAATCTACCTTAATTAACACTAAGAGGTTTTTATAGGTCACTCGGCTGAAAAAGGGGTTGAGAATTTGCATAATAAAATATCGGTATTAACTCTACGATCCAGAAGAGATAATTAACTGTTCAACAAAAGAGTTATCTTTTACCTTTGAAAACGTCACGGAAAAGATATTTACACTAGCTATTTCCCGTGACTTTCATCGCTTATTTTTTTTTGCATAGGACACTTATGTCCATTAACCGGTTATGCATACCGTCGCGAAAGAAATATTAATAAGTATTTGTAGAGGTCTTAAGTACATAAGGCCTACCGATAGACGGTAAATCTAGTAAGCTTATCTAGCTTAAGTTCATTTACGATTTTATATTTGTTGTAGTACCTATCGTCTAGCAATCGTATCGCCTCCCTAAAACTGGCTTCTATTAGGGGTAAATTTTGGACCAGATTGAAGGGTTCGTCTTAGGGAAATGAGCGCAGGTAATGGAGCTTTTTTACCTGATCTAAGGAGTCATCAGACTCTATTACTGATCTGAACAGCTCTCTAAAGCCCGTATAGTCCGAATATTTGCCATTAAAGATGGGAATTTCAATCACTGGTAACTTTATCTGACGCTGAGGAGGTGCCCTTTTCGCCACGGAATCCCTATTGTTAAGCTGACTTTGTATTTTAGAGAGTATGTCGAAATACTTACGCTCATAGTGGTCTACGTCCTCGGGGTCGTCGGGGTCAAGGCAGATAATTTGTTCGTTAAATCTTTCATATGCCTCGAATGCTGCAATTCATCGCTGTCGTTTTATATGCAGCATTTCTAACGAAAATAATAATAATAATAATAATAATTTATTTTTCCATAAAAACACACATTGATCCTTAGAACTAGAACATAAACTAGAGTTAAAATTAGATATTATTCTTAACTAAGTTTGATTAGGGATCTTGGGATCGATTGTGGTCCCCGCACTAGGTCAGGCCTGTATCGCGGGGGCCCAGCAAAAATTAACATTAAGATTTTTTTTTTTTTTTTTTAGGTAGAACAGACGTTTTGCTTAGACTACCTTACACTAGTATATTCTAAAAATTAATAAGTAAAAAGCTGTCTGTCGGTCGGTCGTTGGGGTGTCCAGGAGATAGACTTACATAAATATTATAATGGGGGATATCATATACTTACTTGTAAATAATAACTATTTGGTTATTAGTATCAGATTTTCCGTTTCTCTGTACGATAGTGTTAACAGCCATTTTTTTATTGCTTGTTTTGCTAGAAAAACATTAAGGTGCAGTATGTCACAGGACTTGGTGATTTTATTATAGACATAAGGAAAAATAAACTCAGGGAAACGCTGTGCAAACACTGTGTGCTTTGGTGGCACCGGTATTCTAAAAGTGCGTCGTTGGAGAAGGTTTTGAAGGTTGGGTGAGGATATCGTTCTACGGTGAGCAATCAGCGATGCCTTGAGTATGAAAAGCTGACGGGCGGTCAGCACGGATGCCTCCTCATATAAGCTCACAGTGGGGTGTCTATAGGATTTTTTGAGCATAACTTTTAGTACAGACCGTTGCGCTCGCTCGAGCTCTAGCATCGCTGTAATTCCCGCTCCACCCCAGACCGAGATACCATACGAGATGATTGACTCGCACAGCGACACATACACTAGATAGAGAGTGGTTTTGTCAGCTGAGTTACGCAGCAGTTTCATCACATAGATGAGCTTTCTAACCCTCTGAGCTAGTGCGGAAATATGGAGTTTAAAAGACAGGTTCTGATCGATTATTAGCCCTAGATATTTTATTGATTCGGCTCTACTAATGACTTCGCAGGTACATGAAGTTTTAGTTTTATCACAAACAGAATGTAGCACCATGCGCACAGGTATATCAGGTTTTGATTTACCTGATATGTGAAAGCAGAGGTACTTAGTTTTCTTTGAGTTTAAAGTTAGAAGGTTGTTGTCCAACCATTGGGTTATATCACGCATTCCGTTTTCTGCCTTCAGAACTGCGTCCGCCCAGGAGTCACCATGAAAGATAACCGCGGTGTCGTCGGCGTAGCATATTACATCTGCATTTGCAGGTGTGACACAATGTATATCATTGATGTACAAGATGAAAAGGGAGGGGCCTAGCACGCTTCCCTGAGGCACACCGAAATTAACAGGTGAATCGCCGCTGACGCTGTCGTCGATCCTGACAGATTGACGCCTTCCTGACAAGTAACTCCCAAACCATGAAAGAGGCGGACCCCTGATGCCTAGGGACTCAAGTTTCTTGAGGAGCACCTTTGTCGAAACGGTGTCGAACGCCTTGGCCAGATCTAGGAATACGCCAATGCATTTTTTACCATTGTCTAAGTGATTTGAGACCAGATTGACCAGGTACTCGGCCGCATCTTCGGTGGACCTACCCCGCCGAAAACCATATTGTTTGTTAGATAAAGTATCAGTTTTCTCCAAAAAGTTCACAAGACGAATATTTACAATCTTTTCTAGGATTTTGGATAGTATACTTAGAAGAGAAATTGGTCTGTAGTTTTCAGGTGACTCTTTTGGGCCATTTTTATGGATTGGAATGACTAATGCTTGCTTCCATTCATATGGGAACACTCCCGTCTCAAGGCTTAGGTTATATATATGAGTTAGCGGAGTAATAATTTCAGGTTTTATTATTTTGATTAGTTTGCTCCCGTAACCATCGCCTCCCGGGGCGCTATTGTCTTCTAGACGCATGATCAATTTATCAACCTCAAAGACATCCGTAGGATGCATGAAGAATGATTGTGGCTGGGTGCTACTTAGGTTGGTATCTGTGACAATGTTTTCTTCTGTTGTTTTTAGTTTGTCTAATAGTTGTTTCGCAAGTCTTTCACCCACTGTAGAGAAATATTTGTTGCAATGATCAGTAGACTCTTGAGGATTTGCTTTGCATTTCGTTAGTTCTGTGGACTTGTTGGGTTTGTCCGGGTTCTCACAGATGTTTCGTATAACCTTCCAAAGTTTTTTCGGGTTGTTCTTATTTTCGAGGAGCTGCTTACTTTCGTAAGCATATTTTAGGTTATGAAGAAGTTCTGTGCAGTAGTTTCTGTATCTAGTGTAAATTAGTTTTCGTATTGGGTCCTTTTTATGCTTTCGTAATTCTAAGTGTAATTTATCGCGGTGTCTCATGCATCTAACTATGCCGGGGGTGATCCAGGGCTTAAGAAAGTATTTGGAGCGACTGATGCGTTTTTTGGAGGTGTTGTTATTTATTGCCGAACTTAGGATAGAATTGAATTCTTTAACTGCTGCATCCACGTCAGCAGCGCTTGTAATCCTCGACCAGTCCACCCCACGAAGCTCAGAAGCAACAGCTTTATAATCAGTTTTGTATACAGTTCTATCGTGAGTACTTGATCTGTTGGTTGTACAAGACATACCTACCATGGCTAGGTCGTGGTCCGAGATGTCAGCTTTACATACTAAACCAATTAATTTGTCTGCCTTTGTTCTGGCAAATATGTGATCCAAGCAGGTGTTCAGTCTAGTGGGATGTGTAATTGCAGGAATTAGGCCGGACTCTGCCATGAAGCAAAGGTATTCCGAGCACTTTCTGTCAGCTGTATTTAGTATATCTATGTTTATATCTCCGACGATAAATAGAGATTGCTTATTTTTGTAAGTATTCAGGATATCATTTAGTGAGTTTACGAAGTTATCAGTTTGTTTAAACGAGGGGGATCTGTAGATTCCTAGTATCGTGTAATCATTTGAGAGTTCTATTGACAAGCATTCGGCTTCTTTGACTGAAAGCTCCCGGACGGTGGCAGTCCAGACGTCCTTCACATATGCTATTACTCCGCCGGATTTGTTGATATGATTAAAGTTACAAAAAGAGTTGTTGTACAAAAAGGTTTGCAACGTCCTCCTCATCCTCTAGACCGGCGTGTAGGCGTGTTATAGTGCGCTTAACATAGCCACGTTTCTGGACTAAATCCTCTGCTTTAGCCATTTTAGAGATCTTAAGAATCAACTCCTACGTTAACAAACACAGTCCTAAACTTTTTATACGAAATGAAAATTTGTTAGGTCTGGACTGAGAGCGTTGGTAGCCTAGTGGGACATTGCCTAACATCGGACTCGGAAGCGAGAGTCCCAGGTTCGATCCCAAGTGCGGGCATGTACCTATGACTTGGTTTTCTAAGTTATGTACATTGTGAAGTTATAGTAGCAATACCACACGCTCACGGTGAAGGAAAACATCGTGAGGAAACCTGAGTGTCTGAGCTATTCACATACCTCGGCGCTTGAAATCGCCAATCCGCGGTGGGTACGCGTGGTGATTATGCTTGAGAGAAGGCCTGTGCCCTACAGTGGGACGCATATAGGCCGATTATGCTGGGCTGACTGTGGAGGGTTTGGAGCACGGAAACGCTAGATTTCACATATTAAATAATTTATTGTAGATTAGAACGTCATTACAGCTCAACGGTGACAGAAGTGAAAAAAAAAGTACAATGTTGCCACAGCTACAAAACATTCAAATAAATATGCTTTGTTGGGTTGCCAACAGTATTTATGTTGTTATTAGAAAGTCCTTTGACATCTTTCTTAAAAATAATTAGTATTTAGGGTTCATTATAGGTTCGCCATGGTCGTCTGTCGGTCTGTTGGTCCGCGGATAGTCAGACGGATAAAACAGAGACGGCAAGTACTAGAAAGTTGAAAATTGGGATAGATATAGTATTATTTTAATTACGCCGACAAAACGGTAGGATAAAATCATAAAAAAAATATTTCTAAAATTTCTCTACACCTAAATTAAGGATGGAATTTTTTTTTCTCGCCTACTCTATAGTGTGGGGTACCGTTGGATTGGTCGTTTGAAAGTATTGTGTGTGTAGAAACCATTTTTCGATTTACGGATCCGTTTGCGAAATCTTAAGCTTTAAAGCGCCAATAATTGTTAAGAGTAGGGCGTCCCTCCCCTCTTCCGACTAAACGGTTAGTTGTAGAAACGTGAAAAAATTCACGGCAGTAGCACATATATAGCACTTAAAATAAAAACTGTCAGGGTTAAGTAGGCTTTCAAGTTAACGAGTAATAGGCGACCAACTTATAAAAGATAAACGTCATACAAATTCCATTGAAAATTACTTTGATGAAGTTGTTGGTCTGAAGAAATCCCTCCTGTGGAACCCCTAAAATGCGCGTGGCCAGACACGCACTTGGCCGGTTTTCTAGTGTCTGATGCTGGTTATTTTAAAAGCGAACAATGTTATGTTGGCTTTTCTATGTAGGCTGATTTCTAATAAGTTGCTTGAGCCAAAAATATATTTTTCTCGCACAAAATTTTTGTAAGCCCTGTCATAATCTGTCTCTAATGATTGTCGATATTTCGGAAAATAACTGATAAATCCTATAAGTACCCAATTTGCCTTATTTTTCCTACTCAAAGACGATTTGCGTTATAATTTGTTAAATTATTTTGCCCGAAATTTTCCATGAAGAGAGGAGGTTATTACACGTTGGGGTGGAGATAAAAATAGCTATTTGCAGCTATTATGTCTGGCAAATGACTTTGACTGCATATGGACGTATTTTGTGTCACACTGGCGGGGGATGCCGGTTGTGATTTAGAACCCTTCGGACTTTAGTTTAGTCAAATGATCAAATATAAAAAGAATGCTTTTAAGTTTCCATCGCAAACTCATCCTGATGTTTTTAACGCGTATTTCGTTCAAGTTGTGCGCCGGGTATTATACTAACACAGAAAATTATATTAAAAGTTGCTCGATGATTTTTGGTTACGTCGAGGTTATTGATAGAATAGAATAGTGGTAAATTTTTATACTTATATACTAATTAGAATAAGCTAAATTTTATTGTGAGAATACTGTTTTTCTAATTACTAGATTTCAAAAGCTCTAAAGTTCTGTGTCTGAAGCTGACAGAATAAAAGTCTATATTTCTCTCGCGTTCAAAGTCGTCGAAACGACATTTAAAAAATATCCTTTTCCTATTCCTTCATAGGCTGGATAAATAGATAAATGTAGGTAGTTTCTAGTAGCCATGATCTCGTTAGCTTAAAAAGACAAACGTTAATTATTAACATACGATTTCTGTCTGTCTGTCTATCCGTCCTTCCGTCATGTTTTTTGCTCTGTTGCGTATCAAATCATTAAATTCTCAAATAATGAATTCCTAAATCAAACGATGCGTGTGTTATACTCTTGCTAGTTTAAACTTCTGTCTGAAGTGTCTTGTAACTTTATGGCTAATAATAATGATGTGCCAACTTCAATAAAATGTGACGGCTTTTCTTGGATAGCGCTGAGCTGCTTTTCCTTTCTGCGCTTCGCCGAGAAACGATTAGCTTTATTTATTGAATTACTTTACGGTTCCCTTTTGCTGTGCTGGGGCAGCAATCCTTATATTATTGTGTATTTTTCTGTTGGTGGTAGCGAAGCGGTAGAACGCCGCCTTCTCATTCGGGAGGTCGTTGGTTCAAATCTCGGCATGTACCAATGACTTTGTTTTCTAAGTTACTTACATATGTGAAGTTGTAGTAGCATTACCACTCGCTGTGAAGGAAAATATCGTGAGGAAACCTGAGTGTCAGAGGTGTTCACACACCTCAGCGCTTGAAATTGCCAATCCGCGGTGGGCACGCATGGTGCCCTCTCTCTCTAAGACAAGGCCTGTGCCCTGTAGTGTGACGTATATAGGCTACATAACAAAAATAAAAAAAAAAAACTGATTGCGCTTGATACACTCCTGTGTAGGTAGGTGTTCCTTGTTTCAGATTCAATTGTGTGTTCGTCACTCGTTATTATTTTTCGTGCTCGTTATTATTTTTCGTGTTTTGTGGCATACAAACATTTTTGCACATCATCTTTTCCAATCTGCAGTATAGAAATTTATTCTTTTGAAAAGATAGGTACTAAGACAAAGATATGTCTCGTTCTAAATCTTCTGGTCACTTAATTTGTCAAGAGTTAAATTCATATTAAAATAAGTGAATTCAATTGAATTAAAATATTTTTATTCGTTTTAAAAACAAAATGTTTACAAACTTAACGCACGTCAAAGTTGTTAGTTTCACAATTCATAGATTACGTGGAGAAGAAGCTAATAAAGAAACTCCACATAAAGTTTTTTAACTTAAAAGCTCTTGAATGTGTTAATCACTAGGCACACTCAATCAAAAAAAGAAGTCAAAGTTAAAAAAAGTCAAATACTTTGACTTCTGTGACTGTGACTGACTTGCTTGCATAATAATGTAAAATAATCTCCAACTTAATCAAACTGTGAGGCTACAAACAAAAGTTTAAGAAGTAATAGATAGTAATAGCGTTCATAATCACAGAAATAGAGTAAAAATCTTTCTTTCTCTTGGAATGTTTTAATATTGTAATATATTTATGAACTCAGAATTTTTTACAATTTCATTTAGTATTCCATACGAAATGATAGCAAAGAAGATTTCAGAGACCCTAATTTTTTAGGATTCCATAATCAACAATTACAGTTTCTCCATGACCAACCGTCTGTCTGTCTGTTCTCAGAGACTATTAGATTAATACTAGAAAACTGAAATTCGTTATACTTATACATATTGATGACGCCGTCAAAACGGTAGAATAAAATCTTAAAAAAATATATTTTAGAGTACCTCCCCTACACCTAAATTACGGATGAATATTTTTTTCTAACCCACCAGATAGTGTGGGGTATCCAGCTTTCGATTCACGGACTCGTTTTGCGAAATAATAAGCTTTAAAGCGCTAATTTTTGTAAGAGTAGAGCGTTCCTTCCCTCTCCTCGCTAAAGGGCTGTTTGTAGAAGTGCGAAAATTTTGTGCAGTAGAACATTATAATGATTTTAAAAGTAAAACTATGACAGCTAAGTAGGCATTACAAGTTCACAAGTCAATTACCGGCCCTTCCCATTTTGGATATGACCATAGTATAATGAAGTGTGGTCACCCTAAATGACATATTTACATTAGAAAAATTACAATTGAATATCTTTAAAAACAGACAACGAATATAAAATATTAGATGGTGGATATGTAGTAAAATATTTTACTAAAAGTTGAACTAATTTATAGTTTCTGTGATACTACAAATCTTAAGATTTTAACGTTTTTAACTTACTTAAGTATAACATGTGGACTGAGTGAGCAATCACAAAAATTTATTATCCAAAAACCTGCCAAACCTGGCGCTAGTTAGCCCACTGGATCCCGTTAATATTAGTAATTCAGGGCTATCTATGGAACCGTTGGCTATTTGAATGAGATTGATAAGTGAAATGAGAAGTAATAAGCTCATGAATATACCGTGTTTTAATTACTTCAACGTTTAAGGGGCTATAGGTATTGTACATAGGCGATGATTTTAAGGTGTCGCGACAATGTTTGCTCGGAGAGCTTTGGTGAGCGAGCGGCAATTGACGTGGGGGCGGCGTGCGGCGCGGCGGCGGCAGGCAGCCCTCTGCGCCCCGCGCCGCCTTAGCAAACATCCTCCCGGGCGTTGAAGACGTTATTCCATAAAGACCAGGCTCAGGACGAAGGAAGAGGGCATAATGATGATGATTGAAGATGGCTACCCATAGCACAGGGAATCCTAGTTTGGGAGCCAGTAACCACTTTTTTAACCTTTTTCTAAATAAGGTTTTTTTCATTTCATTTTCATTTTCATTTCATTTCATTTCATAATGTTGTTGTATGCCCGACGAATCACTCCCCGTCTGATACGGATCTCAGCGACGCGCGCGACGCCGTCGGTGCTAGGAAAGAGGCCGACAATACGACCCAGATGCCACATCAGTGGTGGAGATGTCTTGTCTTTAATGCCGACCATGGTGCCAACCTTTGACCTGTAGAGGAATGCCACTTCTTTTTCTGTGAGAATTCTGTCAAGAGAGAAACATATTTATGACCGTTTCTCTGCCAAAAATGTTGCTTGAGTTTCTTTATCAGTTTATCAGTTGAGAAGTCTATTGATGTTGACATCGGTCAACTGGGGAGAAGGTACCGATGTGAGCGTCCGTCCAATGAGAAAGTGTGAGGGACTTAGGGGTGAGATCGGAAGGATTCTATGACGTGGATGTTAAGGACCTTGAATTTAAGATAGCCTCTATCTGCGTCAAGCAAGTTATCATTTCTTCGTAGTTAAGATGTGCTAGGCCAAGGACGTGTTTAAGAGGGTATTTTACTAATTTTACTGCGGGCTCCCAGAGGCTGCCAAAGTAAGGGGAGTGGGCAGGAGTAAATTTAAAGTTAATACCTGTTTGGCTGATGTCAGATTCTATGTCTCGGGGAAACCTTTGGAATAATTGAGTAAGTTCATTGCATCCACCTACGAAACAGGTACCATTATAGCAATAAATATTTTGAGGCCTGCCCCGACGTCCAATGAACCGTTGGAGAGCACGAAGAAAGCCCTCCTTGGTAAGATCTGGGACGAGTCCCAAGTGTACGGTCTTCACTGCGAATAACACAAATTCACGAATATAGGACTTTATCAATCTTCCTCGCGCCTTGCGATCAAGGATCAACACTGGCCCAGCGTAGTGTATTCCTGTATGTAAAAATAGGTAAGTGAAGTCGCCAGCTGGTAAGTAGCACGTTTTTGGTTGTGTTGTAATTGCTTTGTATCTTGAGCAACGTATGCAAGACTGTACTACTCGTTTGGAATTGGATAAGTTCCTTCCACCCAGCGGCCAATAAGATAATCTAATATTAGCCAGTAAAGTGGAGGGCCGGCTGGCAGTATGTTTAACGCCATAAAAGTAGTGCAAATTGTTCAAGCGACGCGAATCAACTTGATTTTATCAATGAAAGGGGAAAGAGAAAGCAATCTATTCTTGTGAGGTAAATATTGACCAGATTTAAAGATGTAAAATTCTTCAGGAAACATTTGTTGTTGAGCTATGCTTAGCATTTACTTTTGATTATCTGAAGACTAATTCAGATAATGATAGGTGACCATGAATTTTATGTTATAGATGTTGTTACAGATTACTGTATTAATGCTACTATTTTATTTTATTCTATTCTATTCTATTCTGTTCTGTTCTGTTCTGTTCTGTTCTTTTCTGTTCTTTTCTGTTCTATTTTATTTTATTTTATAAACGAGGAAAAACCGAATTATTAAATGAGTTAGCTTAACTCTTAAAGATTCCTCATTTTGTTAACTCTTAAAGATTCCTCACCGATAGATAAAATTATTAATTTGAAGTAATTTGATATTTTATGCATTTGATATTGAATGTGTACTATCTATTGTAGTAAAGAATTACATTTCTGGTAATTTTTTAAATTGAATATTTGGATTTTTGGGTTGATGTGTATGTTTGTTATGTTTTGTCAAAAACCCAGGACCTGTCCACCACAACTCGGATTCACTGAGCACATCTTCCTTCACCCCGCGAGAAACAGGGTCTGCCGGGTTTGCTTTCGACGAAACATAACTCCAAGTGTGGTCAGGTATACTGACTTGAAGTTAGCTAACTCTTTTTTAACAAAGGGTTTCAATTTACTGGGTGAAGTGGAGAGCCAACCTAAAACTATAGTGGAGTGTGACCAGTAAAAATTGTAATTGAATTTTATTGTAACGGCTTTTCATACTTTATTGCAGAGTCTTGTACCTAATATAGCCCCGCAAAGCTCAAGAAGAGGTATGATAGTCGAATTTATTGGTGCAATCTGGTTTTAGGATGCTAGAATTTGTACACGTACTGTTCCTGGTGTAGTTACCGATTTTGCACCGTAGGCTTGCTAGGAGGCGTCTGTAAAGTTGTGTAGTTCTATAGAAATTATGTTGGCGAGAAAGAGATTGTAATAAGGTTAGGTAAGCATTTTTGAGCTCATGAGGATCCTCCCATTCACCCAGAAGCTCCCAGAAGCGTGCGACTTGCGATTCTTATGTTTGTTTTAAAGTGACGATGGGATGGATTTTCCTTTAGATGTTTGTTCAGTAGTGCCTGAAATAATCCATCCCAGACTTGATTCGCGTAAGGTTGGTTGATTTTTACCTAGATGTATAGAATTAGAGCCTAGGACACTCCAAAAAACTTCAGCTCCTATCAGTAGATCTACGGCTGCAGGTTCATTGAATGTGGGATCTGCCAATTGAATGCCTGAAGGGATTTGTATGTTTTGTAAGTTTATGTATATAGCTGGAAGAGACTGAATAATATTTTGCAGTACGAAACAGCTTATATTCGTCTTATAGTTTCCATTGCAAGCTTGCATGGTAAGGTGACAAGACTCCAAGGTAGATGAAACCTGATTGTTGATAGTAGACACTGTTGAGTTCGTATGACGTTTGGACAGACCCAGTTTCTCGCGAAGATCGCTTGTTATGAAGTTAGATGTGCTTCCATTATCCAGCAAGACTCGGGCGGTTTGGAGCTGGCCTTTGTTGTCGATCACCTTCACAAGCGCTGTGGATAGCAATACATGCGTTTGATGAGAATTAGAAGATAATGATTGTTTTGATGTATATTTATCTGTGTGTGCCGGAAGAGCAACGTGTTCTGTGAATGTTACTGGCTTGTCGTTGTGCAGAAGAGTATTATGTTTTGTGTTGCAATACTTACAATGTGTAAGTCTGTAATATTTTTCAACGTGTCCAACTCGCAAACAGTTTTTGCAAACGTTATTGAAACCCGAGACGGCTTTAATGTGCCCGTATACGTCAAGAGATCTGAATAACTCACATGAGAATAGATGATGTTCACGTTTGCACATTGGACAGCTGAGTATTTTGGTATTTGTTTTTTGTTTCGTAACCACTGCGATTGTTTTTGCTTCATGTTTGTCTGAGTCTGTAAATGTTTCTGTTTGTGTATGTTTGCTACATTGTAAGGCTTCTAAAAAATGGGCCCGGTTGCTTAGGAATTTTGTAAATTTTTCCAATGTTGGTGTGTCTGATAAAGTGTTTTTGTATTCTTCCCACTGACGATTCGTTGAGAAATCTAGTTTTTTAGGCATTATGTAAATTATTAATACATCCCAGTGGTCGTTGGGTTGACCTAAGCTTAGAAGAGAACGCAAATTTTCATTAGTTATGTCTATTAAGTTTCGTAGTGTTTTGCAAGAATCCCTGTTTAATTTATCTGCATTGAAAATTGCTTGTATATGATTGTTCACTGACATTTTTTTGTGGTCATATCTCTCTGTTAATAACTTCCAACCTACTTGGTAATTAGCTGTTATAAATTCAGGACTTTGAATCATTAATGAAGCACTGCCTTTAAGAGATGCACGCAAGTTATGAAATTTACTGATTTCGTTGATTTTATCATTATTGTGTATAAAATAAATATACATATCTCTAAAGTCAAGCCAGTGTTGATACTCGCCGTCGAAGGTAGGTGGATTGATGCCTGGCAGCCGAAAGAAGGCCTGCTTTGCAGCGGGGGGTGCAGCCCGGCTATAGCTCGACCCAGATCCATCCAAGGCTTGAGACTGGGGCTGAAGCAGCGGGCGGCCCAGCAGACTGCGCGCTATAGATGTTTTCGCATAATACAAGGCCTCAAATTGCTCCGTTTCGTCATATTCTGCAGCCGGATCGGGTAACAAAACTTCAATCTGGGTTTGTAATTGATCAAATGTTGAGTAAGCTTCGTCAATTTTGCTAAGACGCAATTGTAGTTCGATTCTATGAACTGGACTTAATGATTCGTAACTAGTGGCAATGGTAAGATAGTTATCGAAATGCGTAAGCTTAGCTTTTTCATTGCTACGTTTTTTGACTAAGTCTTTGTGGATTGCTGCCGTATCAGTCATGATGTTGTACTTCTTCAACTAAAGCTGTATTTGTGTATAGGAAGTAGGTAATTACTTTGGGGCTTTACACTACACACAAGATTAATTTTCTAGCATAAAATTGTAGGTTACTTGTTAGGGTGGCGCTCGCGCTCGGTGCACAGATAGCAAACAGGTTTGATGAAGATGAGACTGCACCGTGCTTCGGTAGGTATTTATATGAGTTGTTTTGCTAATGTGGGGTCTGTAAGCGTTGCGTTATAAGAAAGATGCTGCGATTTTATTTAGAAGAAGCTAGGTGCAAGCTAGATGTAGGCAATGGTAGACATTCCAATGGAGAAACTTTGATGTCGGCACTAACTTGACACCTATATATGCTATCCCGAATTAAATTGTAGGGAATTAAGTGGATACAGTGGGACAAGGACAAGGAACGTGGAACGGACTCACTCAGAACTCGGAACTTTCCCTTTCTGGAACGTGGCACTTGAAGTATTCCGCCGTGCGTGACTCGTGCATCAGATATGGCGCCGCGTGGTATGTCGATCGGGTGTTCAATTTTCGTCCTCCTCAGGATCTCCGAAGTTCACAAGACGGCGCTCGCGAAAGACCATTTGATGAATACAACGTGTTTGTATAACTTCGATATTTAATGGGCTATAGGTATTACATAGGCGATGATTTTAAGGTGCCGCGACAATGTTTGTTCGGAGAGCTTTGGTGAGCGAGTGGCAATATTATTGAAGTTGCGTCTGCAAGTAACGGTGGTAACAAAGCTGCTTATGACTCTGACGCCCTCCCACCTTCCGCCGCCCACTCGAGTCAAGAGGATAGATTCAGCTATTATCAAGGTGCACAGGCCAAGTTCTCTGTCGGCCCGCGCTGTGTATATATTTATGCGAACCTATTCAAGCACTTTTGACCCCCCTTTATCTTTGAAGCCAGTTATGTTACAGGGCTGAAAATTTGCAGAGGGATTAAAGTTGCCCAATTAAAGCATAGTTTCAAATTTCATGCATTAGCTAGTATAGTTTACAAGATGTGAGGGTCTAAAAATAGCATTTGTCGCCCCCACCCCCCGGTTTCATGCACCATTAACTTGCACACTCAATGGTGCAAATGACACTACTATGTACTACTACTGTTTAATTACTAGTAATGTCAATGGTGAAAATTACTTTACTATGTATCGTGTGCACAATCAATGATGCAAATGATAATACCTTTTTTCAAGTTTCCTTTGGTTTCTCGTCGTCCCATTATTTTGTCCCGTTAACAGGTCCACGAGGGATAACTATTTCTCGTAGTCTCATTTATGAAAATTTTTCCTACTGTTTAAAAAAAATTAAGAGGTTATCGCGATCACTGCCGTTTCTCTCTCTCTCTCTCTTCCTCTCTCTCCCTTCCGTTTTGGGTAGTCGCTATCACATACTCCGCTAAAGGAATGTTTAAATTATAGAAACGAAGCACTGGGATTGCATGATTAGATTTTGCTTTTGATTAGATATAGAGTTAAAAGCATATTTTTGCAAAAAGCACTAGGCTCACTTGTAAATGTAGTAAACTTTGTTTCTATATATAAAATGAGAAAAGTGAGTGGAAGGTTTTGAACATATTGTGTATTCTTATTGGTTCATGAGGAACACGTGAATGGTACATACACCACAGTAATGTCATGCACCATCAATCGTGCAAATGGTACATAGTAGTGTCGTTTCCACCATCGATTGAGCTAGTTAATTAAATTGTAGTGTCATTTTCGCTATTGATGGTGCTAGTTAATGTTCCATATGGTGAAACTGGGGGTATCATTTGAATCGTTGATGGTGCAAACGATACATAGTAGTGTCATTTGCACCATTGATGGTGCAAGTTAATGGTGCATATAAAACCGGGGTTTTTTCGGCACTCACGGACTCACTCATTGATGGATCATCGAGAGTCTAGGGTACTTCTAATTGAACTAGAGATTTGAAATTTGGAATTTAAACAGTGTTCAATGATTAAGTAACGGAAAAACTTTGTTAGGAGACTCCCCTAATTATTGGTGATACGTATTTCATTTACATTTTGGATTTACATTCATTTACATTTTGGAGTTATACACAAAACGCTTTTTACTTTTAAAATGATAATTGATCATATTTCTTGTCAGAAACATCTTATTATGGCATATAAGGATAGATACCACGGAAAAAATTTAAAATTTAAAATAATATATAAAGAGTGACCGGGTAAAACAGGTCGTATTGGAGATGACGTGTCGAGCGCAACCACCTAGGTTAATGGCCGTTGTTGATCAAATTGCTCGGTTCTAAGTATTACTATTATTATTATGCTGATGCTCAGACCATTTCAAAAGTGTACTAAATTATTTTATTCATAAGCAAATTTGTTACTTTTGAACAAAGTTTTTTTAAAAACCTATTTAGAGGCCAAAATTCCACCCATGCCGGGACTTGAACCTGCGACTTCTGGCTAATATAGGTCTTTAAATTGTCCTCAGCACGGGTTGGTGCAATAAAAACAATATAATAAAGTTTTTTTCATTTATTTATTATGTCATTCTTAATAAAAAGCTATAAAATCCCACTTAACCATAAATGTAATAAGACTGGCCAACTTCTCGTCTCAAAAAAATACATAATATATGTATCTAAGTACTTGCTAAGTTCCTTGTCTTCATTAAGCAGTGTTTTGATGAACATAGAAAAAATGTGTGACTTTTAAATTTACAGATCATATTTGGCAAGTTATAAAAAAACTATTCAACATCCTCTAAAAACTTGCCAAGTATGGTCTGTAAATGTAAAAGTCACGCAATGTGAATTTGTGACTAAAACTTTATCTATTCTGCTATTCTAAATTTTTATCTGTGTTTATCAAAACACTGCTGATTCTGTGAAGACAAAGAACTTGGCAAGTGCTTAGATACATATCATGTATTTTTTGAGACGAGAAATTGGCCTTTTTTTACATTTATGTTTTGGTGGGATGCCAATTATCCGGTAACATCATTCCATGTACCTACGAAAAAAAAGTAAAAGCTACATCAGGAAGCTTAGGTTACTCCTTTTGTTCGATTCTTAGCATATACGTGTACTCATATAAACATTACTAATTCGGCAGTCTTTCTAACGTTACTATCGGAGTTTAAAGGACAATGTTATGTAGCATTAAAAGCAACTTAACACACAATTATTGTATAATCAGGGGCCATAGGTATTGGGTTAATGATTATAATTATAAATTAATGATTATAGTTATAAGAATTTAAAATAGAAAGTAATTCTGTTAATTAAGGACTAAGTTTGAAATGAATTTATTTTTACTTTTTTGAAGGTCTATTCACAGAACCAAAGTGAGGATAATTCAGACATCGAAATATTGGACTTCCAAGTACTAAGGCGGATGGAGCACAAAAAAATAAGCATACTATTTTTCGAATGACTCAAATCCATCAAGAAATAACAAACTTTAACTTTAACCTAACTTGAAACTCAGTCTTGATTCCTATTGTGACGTCATAGGATCCGACCGGCCGGCCAGTTGGCAGGCGCCACAGTGTTTTCTGAGACCCGATTTTCGTACGTGGTTAATTGTTATTTAGTACCACTTTTCATCATCATAAAGATCTACCCTGGGAACATCCCGATCGTACGATCCCGGCGTATTTGGGTGCGATTTGTACGCCAATATATATCGCACCTTCGGAGGTACAAGGGCACAACTTACAAAAAATGGTAAAATGAGTTAAGTATGCAGTTAAAAAGCGACTTTTTAACTGAATCTAATGGGAGTCTTTATCCCACCAGATAGAGGAGTATTTTTAAGGCATTTCTGCGTACTTAACTAATTTTACCATTTTTGTAAGTTGTGCCCTTGTACTACAGAAAGGTGCGATATAATCGCGTCCTATTACGGTAGGATCTAGAAGAAAAAAAAACTAAAAACGTAAATTAGTGGAATTCTCGGAATGGTTCGAAGTTTCTATTTGCACGTAAAAACGACGCTAGGTATGTAGGTATTTACTTTAGGAACACAAATCAATTTGCCAACTAACATGCCAATTTTTTACCAAGGCATAATTTTTCTATTTCACGGGAAGAAAAAAAGTCCGATTTTCGAGTAATTATATGTTCTTAACTAAACATATTTGGCACTCAGATGTTCCCTTCTAGTATTTGAAATGACAAGTATTTCGGCTTTAGTAGTAAAATCGGGTCTCCGAACATATTTCTTTCCAACTTTTCTTTTCAACTTTTCCGCCGTGTGTAACCCGAAAAAAATATTTAAAAAATATTTTTCGGGCGCAGTTACAGGCATATTCTAGCATTTTGGCACATTACAATATTTGTATCTCGACATTATCACCTACCTAACGTTAAAAACGACACGCGCACACATCAATTTACTGAGACAGACCGATATGCTACAGAAGCGGCAACCAAGCACGCGGTTCATCGGAACTTATGACGTGTTGGCGTCATATGTATGGCGTCAGCTCGCGCATGTGTTTTTCGAACCTGTTCATTAAAATCAACGTTACTTCGTAATTTCTTACCCGATTTCGATATTTTTTTTACAGAATATATTGTTTTTGATGTTTCTATATTTGATGTTTAACTGCGTACTTAGTTCAAAACCTGTATGATCCTCATTGTTCTGTTCGTTTCGTGCAAATACTTTGTAGGGTTCCGTACCCGAAGGGTGCTAAACTCGACCCTATTACTAAAACTTCACTGTCCATCTGTCACCAGGCTGTATCTCATGAACCGTGATAACTAGGCAGTTGAAATTTCTGTTGCCGCTATGACAAATATTAAAAACAGAATAAAATAAATATTTAAGGGTGCTCCCATATAACAAACGTAATTTATTTGCTCGATATTAATAACGGCAACAGGGAGACGCTTGAAATATTCACAGAATATTTAGTTCTTTATTTGCTTCAAAAATAAATAATTCAATCAAAATAAATATTTAAGGGGGCTCCCATACAAAAAACGTGATTTTTTGCCGTTTTTTCTCGATCTTTGTGTCTAATGTTGTATATAGATAATGGTGCGGAACCTTTCGTGCGCGGGTCCGATTCGCACTTGGCCGGTTTTTTGTTTCATCTAATTTATCAAAGGATTAAATAACCAATTGATACTAATAACCAATGGATATTATTATCACAATGACATTTATTCTTCTTCAATATGTACTTATTGTTATATATGTGTGTGTACGCAGATGCAAATAAATGTTTTATCTATCTATCAATTGAAAATAAGGGATGTCTATGTTTTCATGGTGAAAGCATAGAGCAACGCTGGAACATACTACAGGTGTACCGCATGAAGAGACTTAGGAACTCTCCACGCTTATTTTGAGAGATATCGAATTAAAATTCTCTACACTTTTCCTAACTGAAATGCTTCATATGAACGTTATGCTTTTTGGCACAAATAATACTGATTCTGGGAGAGCTAAAAATTCCAGAAGAAATACGCGTCGAAACAGAAACATGGCTGGCAGGGAATGTTGCGGCGAAATTAATTTCGCATGATGAATGACACTACTGCGCTGCAATTTAAAACTGTCACTGGAATTATTATTAAAAGTCCGTATATCCAATAGCACATTTGATCTGAAAGCGGAAACACCGCATTGCAACTAAAAGAAGTATCACGATTTTCACGTAGGTACCTGGGTAAAAACTAATTAGGTACATGTATGCGTATGTATAACTCGGGGCATGGAGTGGGTGGCGGCGATGACGACAGGAGAGCGAGGGAGTCACGTCAGCCTTTCCACTCCTCATTCCAGCGCCCGTCGACCTTGTTACAGACATAAAAGGTATGCCGGGCGCGGCTTATGCTCGATACGGAAACTGTGCCGAGATTATCCCGCCGTGAGCAAACAACCGTCCACAAAGTCCCGCCGAACTGAGAGCGTATGTGAACTATACTAACGAAAATACGATAAAACTTTTATCTTATTACGCCGCCGTGCCTTTGAAAACCGCCGTGATGCGTATCACTCCGATCTCTATCCCATTTACCTTTGCTTGTAGTTTTTCGCCCTCAGCCTTCAGACCTTACTTTAGACGTTTTAACTCAATTAGCGCGGACTCCCTTTCCGTTTTTTCAGACGAAAAGGATTTCCAAAGGATTAAGGACACAGTATCAGACAACAGCGGTGTTATTCAATTCGTTAGCCAACGCTGTTGTATTAAACTTGCTGCTACTAAAACACAGGCCACTAGAAATAATACTGATGACTGTGATAAGTTGTGTAACATATTATTACTGTAAAATAATTCATGTACTCTTCATGAATTACTCAATACACGCCCTCACCTTAAACTTACTCATAATAAAGTACTTAGTGAGATATATTTTTGGATGCATGCCTAGTACATATTTTTACCACCTAAGTTTAGAATAAGTGGCATGTTTCTGTAATATCTCCTTATTAAATAAATAAATGACTGGGTGCCAGTGTTGCCATAGCCTGGCCGGCCAAATTAGCCAAGTCAAAACCACAAAAAAATGCATTACTAACTATAACATCAAAACCCGCAAAAAATGTTATCCAATCCATTAGTGTCAATATCCAATTCAATCCAGTGAATAAGAAACTGTATTTCTATTTTTAAATTTACTTAGTTCTTAAAGAATTTAACGTGAAAAATAATTTGAAAGCATTATAGTTTACTTATAATATGGATTATGGATTAGGGATTTCATAAACGAATGTCTATTCTAAATAACACGTGTGGTTTCAAGAATGTTCTATCAAACAGCGCTACTACAAAGCAGGCAAACCGTAAAACCACATGAAAATACTAGAAAAAAAGAAACAAAAGTTGTAAATGATAAAATGCCCAAATAGCGATTAGTCGTCGAATGAAAATTTCGATCCCCATTTCACCTCCCGAGATAGCCCAAATAGTGACTAATCGCCTGATCTAGTAGCACTGAAATAAGAGCCATTGGCGAATGCACTGGCTGGAAAACTCTGAGATAAACCATATATTTTTAAAGGTTTCCATTGTCGCCTCGTAAAGAATGATCCGATGTCTCGGGCGACACCATTACTTCTCGTGCCACATGAAAAATTCATACAGAAGCCGTTTGATCGTGTTAAGAGACAGACAGACGCTGAATCTGCGCATCCTTATCACTCCCGCCGAAAGTATGAAGATTTACGATGAGCCTCGCAAAATTCGTGACAAATTATGGCTTACATTGTAAAAAAATTCGTAAAAAAATTGATAAACAAGAAACAAATAAAATAAAAATGGCCTAGAAAAATTAAATCTAGCTTGTTTCCCTAAAATGTTATTTTTTAAGTAATGTCCTCTTAAATGTTTCGTGTACAATAAAGTTTAATTAATTGAAAATTGTTCCGCCTTCACTGAATGTAAAGTATCGAGATAAATATGATAGTAGAATGACTATATCACGACGCCTGAGAGGCCATTTAAAAAAAATATAAACCCAAGCACATATCGAGGAGGGTTACGGTAACCGAGAATATCTTTCGGTCTCTGATTGAAGAATGAGACATTTATTTATTTATCAATCAATCAGCCCGTACTCGTCCACTGCTGGACATTAGCCTCTTCTAAGCCACACCACTTCTTTATTTATTATTTATATGTTCATCGATTATATTCCTTACCATAATCATAATCAGCCATTTGACGCCCCCTGCAGGACACAGGCCTCCCTCATGATTTTCCAAGTTTTCCAGTCTTGTAGCGCCCACATCCAGTGACTCCCTGCCACCGTAACCAGGCGTATTCTTTACCACGTGGTCCTATTTAATTAATTCTCTTTTTGTTAGAAAAGGGTAAATATAAGTAATGCGACTTGTTTTGACCAACCTGTTTACTGTTCGCAACTCCTTCGCTAGGGACCTGCGCCTTAACACCGTCTGCTAGGCTTCTTGCCCCGGCCCCTGGAGGCCGGTATAGCACGGCGCGTGGCTTCACCCGCTACTGCTCCCGACATTAACCGCGTCATAACCACCGGTTAAAAACAGTTCCCGCGCATGATAATAACGCGTTGATATGACCATCTGCCTTTACGACGAGCCGGCGTCAAATGGCGGTACGCAGAGGCTCGATCTCATATTTCGAAGGTACCTACTAGTTTTGTTACTCGGTAGTTAACAAGGTACCCTTATAGTTTGCCCGTCCGTCCGTCCGCGGCTTAGCACAGAGAATATAAGTACTAGGAGCTGAAATTTGGCATAGATATACATATTTAATACGCCGACAAAACGGTAGAATATAATCACGAAAAATTTTTTTTCACGTTTCCTCTCCTACACCTAAATTAAGAATGCTATTTTTTTCCGCCTATGCCATAGTTTGTCAGATTAGGGCGCCCCCCTCCCTCTTCCAGCTAAACGGTAGATTGTAGAAACGTGAAAAAAATCAGGGCAGTAGCACATAATAATGCACTTAAAAGGAAAACTATCTCGGGTAAGTAGGCTTTAAGAGTACAAGTTAACGAGTAATAAGCGAAAATCCATTGAAAATTACTTTCATGATGTTGTTAGTTCTGTAAAGTAGATAAAAAACCCCTCTTTCTACGAAACCCTACACTGTGCGTGACACGCACTTGGCCGGTTTTTTTCGTAGGCCTTACGTTCCGATATACGAGTTTTTGCCATGATTGCAAAATACCTAGGTATACTTAAAAATCGCATCAGTCGGCCCACTAGTGTCCAGGGGTCGCTATTGTGGAGTACGAAATTCCTACCCAGGCTTCGAATGTTTGAATTTTATTTTTCAACGCCAAAACCTTGTATTTGTAAACTGTGCTGTAATTGTCGACTGGTAGTTACGTACCCATATTTTTTGTAAGACGAACGAGGCCATGAAAAAACTTCTCGGGAGTTTGTGGGACTTGGAAAGTTTAAAAAAAAACAAAGCAAAATGTTTCCACGTTTTCTTGCACTGGGTGAACTTTCTATGTCTTCCTTTCGAAATAGACAATAAGCGTTCGCAAATGTTTATATAATTTAATGTTATGTTGCTAGCTAAATATTGTTTAGCAAAATCTAAATCAATGTAAAACCTTGTCTGTTTTGAGCAATTACCTATATTTGATCATGGAATATGCCATTGTTTTATTTTCTGAGCATGTTTTTAGTAGATCCTATCAAGGAGCCAATTAGTTTGTACGAGGCTTTTAATTTTTCTTTCCCTGGGGTTTATTTTTTATCCCTTTTTATTTTTCTACGAGTTTAATGCCGAGCTTGTTCTGCTACTGAGACAGCTACGTTAGCTTTAAAATATGTTAGCTAAGCTGAAAGGATGGTGTAGGTGCTGGGCAAACCTAGTCCATCTAAAAATATGTCTCCTTAGACACTTCAGCGTCTGAGCAGTCAATTCACTGATCTACACGGTGATTTTGAAATCGTGAGCAATATTTTGAAAATGGTACTATTAATTATTATTTATCAGTATTGATATAGCATATTTATAAATATTCGTGATTTCCGACCTTTGGCCCCTAACTGTTAACAGCCCAAATTAGGCAAGGAAGGAAGTACCATAATGATGAAAAATGCTTTCTAATTGTTACATACATAAGAGTATTTCGTCCGATATACGTAAACAATTAAAAAACAATTGAGCTGGCCGGCGCCGACCATAAGACGCTCGAACCCTAGTTTTTTCCATTTTTATTACTTTTCCTCGTGATCTATCTAATCAGCCCATAAACAGAGCCTACAGTTGGGCATATGCCTCTTCTCTTTCACGCCAACCCATCCAGTCCCTGGCCAGTCCCGTCCAATATTTCCCAGCCGCTTTCACAATGTCGTCGGCCCACCGGGCTGGTGGTCTGCCCACCAACCGCCACCACTCAGTGGCTACCTTTGTCCACCGAGCGTCTTCCCGTTCAACCAAATGCCGCGCCCATCTCCTTAGCCTTATGATTCGTGTGGCTACATCTTCGACTTTGGAATATCGATATTGTTTGTTTTTGCTTAAGTGAAGTAATTTTGGTTAACAAGTAAAAATTTTTTTTGACGCTCCTACCACCATATGTTTCTAAATCATGGTTAGAATGCCCCCTTAAAATACGGTGAACGAATTCGAAGTCACCCTGTAGTGTAGTGTAGGCAAGAGACCTGTAGTCTAGTGTAGTGAAGACGAGACACTAGACGCCGTAAAATCAATTAACATAGGTTATTATTATTATTACTACACTATTATTATTACACGTCTGCTCCAGTGCGATTTTAATTTGACTCTAGATAATATTTTATACGTCGTTTAGACATTACCTAACGTACGTGTAAAATGGCACTATTTTCTCTGCTTTTCCCTTTTTCTCTACCTTTTCTCTGTTTTTAACATACATTGGTTAGATTCACTCATAAGTAACTGTCTAACTTAATGATATGTCGTAAATTTGTAACTGTCGTAACGAATTGAAGCTTTGCAAGTGTATTTAATTGAGTGACAATACAATAGTTTCGTATCATCGAGCTGACGTGATAATGGAGCCAGGATTGCAAGATGGAATTCATCAACTCTACCGCACCATCTATTTTTATTCCTATGACACTGCGCGAGGGTCATAGGCTATATAAAATCAGCATAAATCCAAACAAAATAAAAAAAATATATGACTGAAAAGATAATCCGACTGCTGAGTATTACCTTCTAAGCAGACGGGACCCATTTCCTTCCGTGGATGTCGTAGGAGGCGACTAAGGAAATAAATTAACAGGAGACGGGCAGCAGCGTCTTCCTGAGAATACAACCACATACTGCGATCGCCAACACGCCTGCCAAGCGTGGCGATTATGGCAAACCCCTTCATGGTTAGAAAACCATGAGGGAGGCCTATGTCCTGCAGTGGGCGTCAAATGGCTGATGATGATGATGATGATGATGATGATGAGACGGGAGTTAGTAGTAGTTAATACTCAGCAGTCGGATTGTTGGTTATTTTTTATTTCAGTCTGATTAGTGTGCCATATCTATTGTTAGTAAACTTCAACAGTTGCAACATCAGCTGTAGTTCAGTATTGTCATAGTTTGAGCCCGTTTTGTATGGCGCATTTTTGTACCACGTGATAAGAATGAGTTTTCGACGGGTTATATCATGGAAAGTATTAGAGGTGGAGAAAAAAAAGTTACCACGTTTATTTATCTTTTAATTTTTTTTTGTGCAAGTTCTCCATTGTGATAACTATTTTTAGAAAAACGGGACCCTATTACTAAGACTTCGCTGTCTGTCTGTCCGTCCGTCCGTCCGTCCGTCTGTCCGTCCGTCCGTCTGTCTGTCACCAGGCTGTATCTCAAGAACCGTGATAGCTAGAGAGTTGAAATTTTCACAGATTATGTATTTCTGTTGCCGCTATAACAACAAATACTAAAAATAAAAGAAAATAATTATTTAAGGGGGGGTCCCATATAACAAACGTGATTTTTTTGCTGTTTTTTTTATCTTTGTGTCTAATGTTGCATAGATAATGGTACGGAACCCTTCGTGCGCGAGTCCGACTCGCGCTTGGCCGATTTTTTTTTATTCTACAGCCACAATACAAGGCCGAAAACTTAGAACTTTAAAGCCGTTTTGCCTAAAACGGCCGCTTTTAGCGGAAATCGAATGAAGTCCTAAGATATTGACCCTAGGTTCTAGGCTGTAGTTTCTAAAAATAATTAGGTATTAACATTCATGATCTTCACTTGTTCGAAACGCAAACGTGCAATAATGTGTAAAAAAAATCAATCATAAAAAACATAGTTAGCCGGGTCTCCCCTTAATGATTGTAACTTGATTGTTATTGTTCAAAAATACTGAAAAACTCGCTATCGGGGATGCATTAAAAGAAGAAATAATTTTCCTATTTTCGTCATGTTTACTATCACTAAACTATAAGTTAAATCTATATTCAATCGGAGTGTAGTTGTGTCTTTTTTCTATTGCATATCTTCAATATTGGCCTTTTCGCTTACAGTGTTTTCACGTAACTATATTCTTAAATTCGACGTATTAATTTTTTTGCCACTTTGAGAACCTGACAAAGAATGGCCCATTTCACATTAGCCAGTGCTTCGGGTTTGCTGTGTGTGAGTGTTGTCCTCAATGTCTATGTCTCTTTGTTCCAGTGGATCTGCTCCAGATGCTGGAGTTCAACGTGACAGTTTCGTTCCCCGCCGCGCCCTTGCTCACCGTAATACTGGCTCTAGTTGGTGAGTCCATGCTCCCCAGTTACAATTTTATTCAATCCGACGGTAATTTTTCCATATACATAAGAGTCCTAGTGCTGAGCATAAGCCTGTCGGAGTGTCCCACGTTCTACGCGTGCCTACGGTGAATTGGCGATTTTTAAGGATAAATCACACCAACGCGGTAGCGGTGGCGGTCTGCGGTAGCGTTCTGCATTCCACTAGTGATGCTAAGTTAAATGGTAAATGTACCATATAATTGGTACCTTTACATAAAATCGTATGTTTGTACCAGGAACCATAATATTTTCATTATGGCACGCAAAGGTATCGTAATTTCATTAGTAAGGAATCATTACCTACATCTATCGCGGTTTCATCGGCACAATGTCATGAATTTCGCCATTTTCGGGCATTCTGCGCGCGCTAGTATTAGGGGTTAAAGTATGAAACTGCCGATTTGTACTGAAAATCTAAATTGTTTATTTTTTTAATTTTTAACAAATTTATTTAATCAAAATAGTTGCCATTATTATCTATACATTGCTGCCATCTAATGGGAAGGTCATTAATGCCTTTGCGATAGAACTCCGACGATCTAGACTGCACAAACTGTGTGCAAAGCATTTTGTACTGCCTCCTGGGAAGAAAACTTTTTGTCACGTAGATAATTGTCCAAATCACGAAAAAAATGGTAGTCCGTTGGAGCAAGGTCTGGTGAATACGGAGGATGACGAATGGTTTCTAACTGCAGTTCCTGAAGGGTCAAAATGGTTTCTCGTGCTGTGTGAGGTCTCGCGTTGTCGTGGAGCAATAATGGTGAAGATCGATTCATGAGTCGGGGCTGTTTTACTGCTAGTTTTGTCAACACGGTTCGGAGTTCGGCACAATAGACATCTGCCGTTATTGCTTGACCAGATCGGAGAAAACTAAAGTGAATAACACCATGCTGAGACCACCAAACAGTTACCATTACCTTTTTATTGGTAAGTTTTGCTTTAGGACACTGTTATGGCATTTGACCTGGGGTCAGCCATTGCATTTTTCTTTTCCGGTTATCATAAAGAATCCACTTTTCATCACATGTTACAATTCGATCCAATATTCCTTCATTTCTGTACCGGTTCAACAAGGCAACACAAGTTTCAACACGCGTTTCTTTCTGCAGATCAGTCAAATCATGAGGCACCCATTTTTCGTTTTTTTTTTTTATTTTATTGATTTGACGCAAGTGAGTCAATATTGTGGGTAAGGTAACGTTAAACCATGCCGCTAATTCCTGGGTAGTTTGACTAGGGTCGGCTTCCACTATCTCTCTTAATTCATCGTTATTCACCTGTGTGGGCGGTCTTCCTCGTGGCTCGTTCTTTAAGTCGAAATTTCCATCACGAAAGCGTTTAAATCAAAATCGCACGGTGCGTTCATTAGTAGACCCCTCTCCAAACGCAGCATTGATATTGCGGGCTGTTTCTGCCGCGTTAGTTCCGCGTCGGAACTCGTATTCAAAAATCACTCGAATTTTCGCAGTATCCATCTTTCTTGTCTAAATTGAATAACAAAAACAATTGAAAGTCGATATTCAAATTTTTCACATTTTTAAAAAAAGAACATCATAGAAACCATTTGAAAAAAGTTTCATTCGAAAACCTCAAACCATGAAGACTCTATGTCAATTCAAAGAACCTATTGGAATAAAACGGCAATTTCATACTTTAACCCCTATTATTTATCGCTACCAAGCACTAGAGAACTAAGTTGCGGGAGGTGGGTCCGCCCAGGGCCCTCAAATAGATAGCGTTATTAGCATTATTAGATATGTTTAAAATTGTTAGTAGAAATATTTCGAGGATTATTTCTAATTTTTCGAGGCAAATATCATAAAATTACGGAAAATATAGCACCATAACCAGTGCCACAGATAATGTTATTATTCTTGTCCTAATATATCTAAATACATACATACCTAAACAGGCTGTACACGTCCCACTGTACGGCACAGGCCTTCTCTCATGGAGAGAGTATGGGCTTAATCACCACGCGTGCCCACCGCGGATTGGCGATTTCAAGCTCTGAGGTATGTGAATAGCTCAGACACTGAGGTTTCCTCACGATGTTTTCCTTCACCGTTAGCGAGTGGTATTGCTCCTATGGGATGTTTATCTTTTCGACATTTTCGGGCACGCAATTGTAGCCATTTCTTGTAATCAATTATTCAGCACAGACCTACACCTACAGTTTCTTAAGCGTAATTATTTTTTGTTCTCCTTCAATGATTAAAGTAATTATTATTATTAATTCTTAATCTGTGGATAATGTGGTGGGTTATACTATTACCTATTCTATTTCATACCTTTATTTGTCAATCATGTGATATTGTATAACTGTTTATTATCCCTAATAAAATAAAATAACTTCAAAAATGTACTTAAATTAGAAAACAAAGTCATAGGTACAAGCCCGCACTGGGAATCGAATCCTCGTATCTCGCTTCCAAGTCCTGTTCTACCCACTAGGCTACCACTGCCTAAAAATTAACATTTAGAACAGAATAAAAATACGAGTTTTCTGAAACGTTTTCTTCAACTAACAAGTAGGTAATATTGTAATATTTACTTGTTAACTCCCTATTCAGTTTCTTTTATGTAAGACTTTCAGGGTAAATTTGCTTTACAGCCGCAGCGCCATTACTTTGCATCCGCTGAAAGTATTTAGGGGCCTTGCCATTCTAGGTGTCTATTTAAAATGAAACCTGTAATTAAACTTAAATATCTAGGTAAAATAATTTTGTAAAACCTTTAAAACCTGACGCCCACTATCTGTAATCACGCCATAAACCGCGTTCTCGTTTAGTCTTATCGCAGTTTTGGTTTTACACACACCCGACGCCGAAACCTCTATCCGCCAACGCGTCGTCGTTAAAGCTAGTATTTTCCGCTCAGTAAAGTGTAAAACAATCTGCGCTGGTACAGCTCCGCCCGGCGTGACGAGGCGTAACAAGAGCTCTGGAGCACCCTCCGGGAGCCCGCGGTATGCACTCCTCTGCCATGCCATACTAACTGAGGCACTACACATCTTGCCTGCAAATAAATGCGGCTAGAGGAACTATTTTAGTTAGGCTATTGTGATTTTTTGTCGCCTGTTTGAGCGTCACTCGCTCATGTAGAAGTTTTCATTCTTCCAGGAATAGAAGGGAAGGTGGACGAGATTGAAAATACAAATTTTAACTCTAGCTCATACGATTTTGGCATAAAATGGATTCCAAGAAAAATCATTCGCAATCAAAATGTTTTCTTATTTTGCCATTCTACTATACATACCTACTCGTATATGTTGTAAAGTTTTTCAGGGCCCTAAACGTATGTAGATAAGAATTAAACTACCTACGTTTGTAGGTTTAGATGGAATTTTACTCACTTTGTGGTGAAGCTATGTGTATTGGTGCGTGTTTACGCCATGATGCGTGAAACAATTTATTAAAATGGAACGCAGCCGAAGCTGGCAGCCCCGCGCCCCCCGCCCCGCGCGCCCCGCCGGTCACTCTGCTCCTGCGCGTCGAACGAGACGATACGCGCTCTGTTCAATTTCTTAAGAATTAATTACCTAAATACTGTCAAACTTTATTGTAACGTGCTTAATTAAACCAATAAGTGATTTTAGCACAGTGGTTTTCATTACAAAACCACCAACGTCGACAGCAATAGTCGACAGTGCGTCACACATAGAACTGTTCTGTTTCTCTATATGCAATTGTTTTGTGCCGTATCTCCTCACTAGACTGCTGGAGTCTCGTTGTCACGTCGAGTTGGGAGATGAATTGCACCCGCTAACGCCGACAAAGTCACACACATGCTTGTGACACTTCTTTTGCGTCTGCGGCACTGTGTTTCGCGTTGCAGCGTTTTATGAACTACGTGTCCTCGTACTACTTACTCTGTAAATGAAGCTGCAGTTTAGATATTAAAGTAGGGAAGGGGGGTCAATTTGATGATTACCGTAAAGGTGACCCAGTAATGCGTCCACAGTAAGCGTTACTGACACGTTCAATCTAAAACAGATCTTAGCCAAATAAAGGCCTTGAGCTTGAAAATTTCTTTAGCCAGTCTATCACCTTGTTCAGTATGTTAGAATTACGCTATACTCGTGGACTATTCATGCCAGATTTTGATGCGAACTTTGAGTTGCCTTTAGTAGTGATGAATTTGGTAAAAGCTGTTTAGTTCCTCACAAGATAATGCGCCGTTCGCCCTTCCGCCGCCTTCTGGGTTAAAAAAGAATAGTGCGATAGCATCGTATGAGCGGAGGAATACTGGCGTACTATATCAGCTTGGTGACCTCCGCTTGCATATGTTCGCTTGTATGTGGAGGAGTCCCATGTGCGGCAGTGTAGTGGCGACGTCGCATCGCGATTCCTGTTAGTAGGTCGGTCGATTCAACAAGTCTGCCTGTTGCGCGCGGTGGGGGGGCGGGGCGAACTGTTGCGCCTCGCCGACGCCGCCGCCGCCCACTCCGCCAACTTACGGCCACGAAATATTCAATGCCAGAAGGTTGCACAAAGGCGCTGCGACAGGTTGACGGTAGCCTGATGGATTGTTATTGCGACCGATAGGCAGTGACATATTGGAGGGACCGAAGGGATTGAAAGAGGGAAGAGACGTTGTCCCATAGCAATGGCAAATAGATACTAATAGTGGGCTCTTTTCTTCGGTCCAGTTGTAAAAGAGGAGTGAAGAATCAGTTGGGTAGGAAGAAAGAGGCTGCGTTTATCAACGTAGATGAACATTTGCTGGCTAGCTGGTACCATACATTTAATAGGTGATTAATAGGGACTAACTGTCTCGCGGAAACTTCGTGGCAGTAAGAAGGTCAAGTTTCGAAATGGTGGGTATGAATGATTTAGTTAAACTTCTGTTATGACAATTTTAAGCTGAGTCCTTCTGAGTCGAAAATGTTCTCTTTAACATTGACTTATGTTTGTACGAGATGGGATCCGTGCCGTATGTTATACTAGAGCCCTTAATAGGATGTGGTCGCTTTCATGATGACGTTCAGTGTAACTTCTATCTTGAATGCTGCCCTAAAATCCATTACCGGTCTTCTTTAGCAGAAAAATGTCCAGTCGGACATGTCACAAAATGCATAGAGGCAAGAACTCATACTGAACAGCCAAAACTATCTTGATGTGTCGTTATGTAGTACAAAACACGCGAGGACCCAAAGCTTCTTTCGAAAGAACGATGTGTTTATGTGATAAGTGTTTACTTGTCATTGCTAACGAGTTGTGTTTCCAATTTGACGTGTGAGGGCGCGTGCGTGGGTAAGCCGTCGCCGCGAGGTTTTTCTTCAACTATAACGATATTGCTTTGCGTGTAGACAAACATTCAGTATGCTGTCAAGTTAGGTGATCTATAGCTTAACTTCACTTACTGTATCCTAAAGGGTACAGTAAAAACACACATACACATAAAGGGGTCATTTTCACGAAACGTGACATAGCGTGTTGTCACTGATTTAATTTTTGGGGTTCCGTAAGATACCTCAAAAGGAAAAACGCAATCCTTATAGGTTCACTTTGTTGGCCGTCCGTCCGTCTGTCTGTCAAGACCCTTTATCTCGGGAACGCGTGGAGGTATCGAGTTGAAATTAAAACCGTATACTCAGGTCTACAGTCCCTTGAATTTGTGAAAAAAATCAAACTTCTAAGTTAACACAAAAAAAAGTTACGGCCATTTGTGCCGCAAAAAAAACGTATATTTCGACACTTAAGGGAATCAAAAATCATAGGGTACTTCCCGTTGACTTAGAACTATGAAATTTGGCGTGTTATATCTGACGTCTTATACTACGAATACAGGAAAAAATTTGAAATCTATATATTTTAAAAACCTATTTACAGGCTTAAAATTCCACCCTTGCCGGGTCTTGGACCCGCGACCTCTGGCTAACCGTGCTAGCGCTCTCCCAACTGAGCTAATGGGTAAGTGCAGGCATCGGCGAAATTTCGAGCAAGTAATGTAAATTGCTTCGGCCAGATGTCGCTGCCTGTACGTAATACAGAGAAAGTTTGTAAAGAGGCTCGAAATTTCGCCGATGCCTGCACTTACCCATTAGCTCAGTTGGGAGAGCGTTGGCACGGTTAGCCAGAGGTCGCGGGTCCAAGACCCGGCATGAGTGGAATTTTTAGCCTCTAAATAGGTTTTTAAAATTGCCCTCAGCACAGGTTAGTGCAACAAAAAGAATATATATCATCTATACATTTGTAACTAAATCATAAAAAAAATTGTCTTTGAAAACTGCGAGACTCGATTCCTGAACTACTTTATGTTAGTACCTATTTACAAATTTGTACTGAACCCTCGGTGCGCGAGTCCGACTCGCACTTGGGCGGTTTTTTTATTGGATCCGGTAGCAGACGTTCTTAGACGTACGGCTACATATGTAGGCAATCTACTTGCCCTCTAGATTCCTCGTAAAACAAAAATTGCTGGCCACGTGTTTGAAAGAGACACGTCTATGATTTTTTGTATAGAAATTTATATAGGTATCTACATTGACCTTCACGTGTGTGACTTTCAGAACACGTTGCTAATTTACACTTTAGTAGAAGCTTGGACTATGACTGTGTGAGATAAGGGCAGGTATGTGGCATTTACAAATAAAAGAAGATGTTGGATTGTTCTTTCTACTGTGGCTAAGGGCTTCAAAATTTTCCAGAGTAGGCGAGTAATGGTTTCTTTTGTCCTGGATCCAGAACATAACATAAACTCACGCGTGTATCTCAGAGGAGTACGATGAGACCAGAGTCTGCCACTTGCCACGATCCTGACAGATCTCTTTCCCTTCATCAACATTTAGTAGTCGTTGCGTGCACGCACGCCGGTTTTGGGTACTTTTTATTTTGCCATGTGCTAATACACCCCCTATTTTATCGAAGTATGTCCGCCTGAGACGTCCCTAACCAGCCCCTATCAGGCGCTTTCGCTCGATATATATTATTTCTTTCGTCAATCTTTCTTCCTTCATCATCTCCATATGTCCAAACCTATGTAGAATTCCTTTCTCAATTGTAGTCACTACATCCTCTTTCAGTCCACAACGTTTTTTAATCAAACTACTGCATATCCTTTAATTCGAGGTATTGCCACACGTAATACACGCTCCCAGGTTGCTATTTTCATCTTTTCGAGAGAACCTGGGCGTTCGTCTTTTTGGTATAGTGTTGCTGCTGTCTTGATGTCAACCTTGTTTTTGCAGAGCGATTCCTAACTGTCACACCATCATTTTGTTTTTTATAGCAAAGATTTTGACCTAAAAGCGCGTGGATTATTTTGTTTAAAATTTCCTCATTTTAAGGGATCTACCTCGTTTGGCTCATTGTTAATCCAGATGTTTTTTGCCTGCTATCGCAATTACGGTCGCCGTCTGCTTACAATGATTACATGGTGATTACTTATTACATCTAGTTATTAGTTATTTACAGGAAAATATATCAAAATAAATAAAATTACCACCGACGTGGCTTTGTCATCAAAAATTTGGTTGAAAAATTATCAAAAAATCCACGTGTGTGACGGTGTGACGTGTGTGACGGTCAGTCCACGTTTTTGATTTTCTTTCAAACGTGGCCATCAAAATGTAACCTGAAAATGACGCAATCAAGTATTGATAACATTTACAAACAAAATCCTTTACAAATTACGAATTTGGAGAAGATAGCGCCACAAATGAATAAGAGAAGACAGCCACGTTTAATGCACGTTATGTATCTCGTTTCACAGAATTCACGATTGAAAAGTGTCTATCTTGGAGTAGGATGCGCGTGCTTCGGAACCTCTCCGCAAGGGAAATTCCGCAAGGAAAATGGCCGATATTTGTTTTTTCTCTCACCGGTATGGCCACTGCAGCAATTTCATACATACATACATTCATACATACATATATATATATATATACGAAGGTATGTATGAATATATATACTGTCACTTGCCACGATCCTGATAGATCACTTTCGCTTCCTCAGTAATCAGTTAGTAGTTTCTTCGCAGTAATTTCAATATTTACAAAATTAGCGACGTTAATGTTAAACCCCAAGATGCTACATCGCGATTAAGTAGGGTATTTAAACGCCAATGATTACTTCCGTTAGTACCATTTATGACAACTATACGTATCACATCGCACCAAGCCAAAGGCAAGTAAGAATTAATGAGATACGAAATATTGACGAAAAATGTAATTATCACGGGCCACGTCGCATGACATTTCAGTTTCTAATTATAAAAATATAATATTTATTTCCTACATAGAGAAACCAGATTTCATAATGATATCCTGACTAGAAATGTCTGTGTTCGCTTGTCACGCTCAAAAACTGTTTTGTGAAAATGGCCGAGAGTCATAGACCGGGATTTGCCTCTTATCACGATCCTGATGAACTTATTTCGCTTCGTCAACTTTAATTTGTAGGTACATGCCGGTTTCGGGTACTCCTCATCTTGGCCTTTGTTGAAACATCACCTATTTGCTTTGGACTATAAAGGGGTCTTTATTAGTTTTCGGCTATCGGTCGTCTTATAAAATATTCCGTTATTATTACTAACTTTTTACTTACACTTAAACGTAGTGCCACGTTGAAGCGTTTTGAGAATACTACGTTTAATACTGATTTAATGCGGGAAACGCTTTTTGTTATTTGTTCCACCTGTTTTGTTTTGTTTTATTTTTAATTTTATTGTTGATAAATTTGCTGTTTAGCTATCAGCCCATCAATTTATTTTGAAACGCAATAACAATAAAACTTGAGTCAGTTCGGCTTTCGCTAGATGTCGAAGGGTACAAATTGATTCAGTATAAACAAGTGTAGGCCTTCGCTCGATAAACAGTTACAAAAGCAACAGAAACAAGGCAACAGGTTTCGTTGCTACGCGGCCCATTCCAGAACAAAGTAAGTACCTACTTATTTGTAGATGGGTGGCTTTTTAGTATACAATATTTATTATTATATTTTTAAGGCATCTGAAAGAGAATTTATTATTCAACGACTTTGTTTTTTAACTTGCTAATTTAGAAGGCATTTCTTATTTTACTCAATATCCTCTCAGTATTTTTTTTGATCAATTAAACAAATTATTCCAACAGTAATATCGCTTAGTAACGAAATGAATTGCCTGGCAGCATCCGTAGCTTTATGCTTGTCATAATTTATATCTTGGTCCTTCAGGTATCTCAGTATACTAGTAGTGCCAATAATTGGAGCGTCTTTTCTCAAGTTATTAATAACAACTCTCGGGAAAACTTAACGTTCGCAACTGCGTTGAGACGGATACCTTTGTACCTAGAGCGTTACAGAATTAGTTACAGCTAATGATTCAGCTCAAGATTGTAATCTAGAAGTTACCCGTACGTAAACGTACGCTGCATATCGTCTTCTGATTAATACCGCAAGTCTCGACTTGCTCGCTTCGTCTCTACGGCTTCGTGCAAACAGCGAGCGCTCCGCATACGATTCACTGACTATTCGTCTTGCTTTAGGCTACAAATCCCCGGGTACACGATACGTGTGAAATTAAGCTTTTTGCGTTGCCATTTTGATACTATACATGTTGAATATATACCGAATTATATCGAGTTAGTTTTGTTTTGAGTTGTATTGTGCCAATCAGAAAGCAATATTTGGTCGAGACTCGTTCCGCGAAGTGACTGCCAACTAGCTCGTCCTCAGCTACGAAGCTTCGTAAGTCATCTTTTTAATTTTCAATCTTGCCGAAGTTCCTTTCAGTCTGTTATTTGGGGGAGGCTTACGCATTTTAAATTTCAATCTGCCTCGAACGATGTTATCGCCCGCTCGGCGGCCGCGCCGTCACTCGTGAACTCTGAAAAATGTCTGCCGAAGAGATTATTTTCAATCCGTTCCCGGCAGCCGGCGAGAGGTTCGGCATATTTAATAAGCTCTATTATCTACGTCACTCTGTCCCGGGACCCGCAGACGTTTCAATTATACTGACTCGCCGGATTGTGAACTCGAGGACTTGCCCTCGATGTTCGCAGACATGCTGGGGGCTTTGTCTACGCCATTCTATGTCGACTAGTTAGAATTGGAACTATTTGTTGACAATAAATGCGGTTTTAGGTAATCTTGCGGCGAATTTGAGCTCCGCGTTGACTTCATCACACACCAATTCTCGATACTCAAAAGTCGTTCAAAGGACATAAAGAAATCGAAATCGATTATGGGTAGGCGAGGCGCTAAGGTTACATTTATAGTCACAGGAGAATACTGTAATCAAAACGAATACCGCCCTGATTTGTTGTGCATTTTTTTTGCACGGGCAAACAATGAAGGCGAACTAAAAGTGGCGGGTAGTGCAGGGCCTATTTCAGCCGCGCGTAGTTTTTGTTTGTTCTGGCATCGCAGCACGTTCGCCGCGAGCACGTACGTCCATTTGCGCACTGCATACTAATGGGAGGCGCTGGGCGGCCGCTTGGGTCGCGCTCCCGAAAATTGGATTCGCATCGCATCCGCTGCACATAGTATTAATACCCGGTAGGCCGAAACAATGCCCAATCAAACGGAGTGCGCCGTGGCCTCGTGGAGCGTTGCTTCTGCTCTCTCCGACTCTCGACTTGATTTGCACTGATTACAAAGTTGCTGTCATATGCACTGATTACAAAGTTACTGTCATCTTTCTGGTATTTCTTATTTGCACGCTGATACGACCCTATTCTTCGCACTTTGTCAATCCACTTTAATTGACTCGGAAAAGTACCTTCTGCATCGGATTTGGCTTCCCACTAGCCACGTGACAAAGCAATTCAGCGAAAATTTGATTGCCGATATAATTAGCTGCTCTGGATGCACGTGACGAATTATAATCTGTTTGGGTGAGTAATCCCCGGGCTGAAGCGCCGGGCATGATTCGCGCTGTTTGAGGATGCACCTCGCTGCACCGCAGCCCAGTTAACCTCGACCCTTGTTATTCAAACCTTTCAATCCCTCTGTTTACTAAACCGTCCCGCCTCCGTTTTTACTGTCGACGCTATCGAACAGCGTATGTAAGACGATAAGCCCGCAGAGAGCGAGTATCGGCTCGATTGGTTATTAATTTACGAATTGTCCGCATGTCGCCGGACGGCAGCGCGGCGCCTCTAAGCCCCGAGCCTACGGAGGACAATGGAGTCGCGCGCGCTGGAGGATTACGATCTGCCCCTCCGGTGCTTCAGCCTCTACAAATGGGGATTTAATTTGCCGTATCCGCAAAGACAATAGGTGGAAATTTGTTTGCGCCCCGCCGCCGTGCACACTCGCGCTCGGACCGGTGAATGTGGTGCAGTTTAATAATTGTCCTCAATGTTCAATAGCCCGATTTCTTTTTATGGCTGCCACTGCTGTCACGTCACGTGAGTCTTGCAGAGTTCAAATAACGTTGATGAAGTGATGTTAATTTTGTAAAGGAGCTGCCACCGTTGCGCTGGCCAGCCCGTTATGTGACTAAACATTTGTCTGTTCGGCGCGGGTCGCGGTTACGTGAAACAATATGATGAGCATGACGGCGCGCGGCCACACGAGACGCCCGATGACGTCGCATTAAAACGAAATCCATACGAGGATGATTGATGAGCGCGGCGCAAACACGGCACGCCGCGCCCGACCCATTCAATTTACTGCCGTCACACAGCGTATGGAGTGCAGTTTTATTATTAAGCTTATCGCGTTTTCGGCTGTCCAATCCTTATCCACATCGACGGGGAGCTTTCGTTGTTTAGTGGCATTTAATGTTTCTCTCGTTTCCCTGAAATTGTAAAGCTTATTGTGCTTAGTTAAAAATCAAAAGTTCCGTAGTGAATAAACTTATATTTTTCCCGTAATTTGCGTACGCCGAGAGCTCAGCTCTTTCTACGCCGATACACAACTCATTCGGTGTGCATAAACCGTAACATAACATCATTTATCAGGGGTTGGATTCGCAAGGTAAATTAATGCATTCACGCTATCGGATATTCCACTTTCGTTACACAGAGTTGTCATTCTGAAATATGAAATTTCAAAGTTCGAGTTTAGATAGTCATTCACTTCGAGGCACTCTTGCCGTTGTCAGAGAGGATCGAAAGCAACATTTAGAACTACGAAAGAAGTTTGTATTAAATTGACGAGTACCGTCCTGACTATTCGCCGTACCCGCTGCTGTGAAACGCGTCGGTTGAAATAAATGGCAGCACAGACAGGGCATGTTACGTTTCACGAGATATAGGCCGCGCGGGGCTGCACATTTGTCCGCCACTGGACGCCGGTGATCACTTACCTATCACTGTCGATGATCCGTCATAGTGCTCTGTTTTCCAATCTGTCGATATAGTTGCCACGGGGATTTTTATTAAATCCAGATTTCACTACCTACCACATATTCATATTACAGAGTAATCCTAAATTGTAGAATAGTGGCTGTCATTTGACAACATTCTTATGTGTTTGCTTTTCATTGAAATACATTAAAAAGTGTAAAGGGTTTTCTTTTCGTTTAAATATGCCGATATATTTTTTTTAACAGTTTGTAGTGACTCGCAATATTTGCACATGATTCCAATAACAGTTGAACCCGTTTAGTGTAGAGCAGATTTTTTTTATCCCTGTAATTTAATTTACATTCAGCTATACTTTACTCGTGTCGCAACGTGAGTTCAAGTATCGTGCTTACACCGTCTGCTGGCGAGGAACCGATGGCCGGTGTGAAATTAGCCTGAGTGGTATTTTATTGTGTTTAATCCAGGCGTGGTACGTTAAAATGTGATTTGGAACGCGTGCCTCACTCTATTTTGTTGTGTAGGTACGACGCGAAGCTTTATGTACTTTGTACCTGGACAAAAACTTTTTGCCATCTTATGTTACTTTGAGATAATAATAATTTAAATTGTTAATAATAGGGGTTAAAGTATGAAATTGCCGTTTTATTGCAATAGGTTCTTTGAATTGACATAGAATCTTCATGGTTTGAGGTTTTCGAATGAAACTTTTTTCAAATGGTTTCTATGATGTTCTTTTTTTAAAAAATGTGAAACATTTGAATATCGACCTTCAATTGTTTTTCTTATTCAATTTAGACAAGAAAGATGGATACTGCGAAAATTCGAGTGATTTTTGAATACGAGTTCCGACGCGGAACTAACGCGGCAGAAACAGCCCGCAATATCAATGCTGCGTTTGGAGAGGGGTCTACTAATTAACGCACCGTGCGATTTTGGTTTAAACGCTTTCATGATGGAAATTTCGACTTAAAGAACGAGCCACGAGGAAGACCGCCCACACAGGTGAATAACGATGAATTAAGAGAGATAGTGGAAGCCGACCCTAGTCAAACTACCCAGGAATTAGCGGCATGGTTTAACGTTACCTTACCCACAATATTGACTCACTTGCGTCAAATCAATAAAATAAAAAAATACGAAAAATGGGTGCCTCATGATTTGACTGATCTGCAGAAAGAAACGCGTGTTGAAACTTGTGTTGCCTTGTTGATATTCAATATTCGATATTCAAATGTTTCACATTTTTTAAAAAAAGAACATCATAGAAACCATTTGAAAAAAGTTTCATTCGAAAACCTCAAACCATGAAGATTCTATGTCAATTCAAAGAACCTATTGCAATAAAACGGCAATTTCATACTTTAACCCCTAATACCTAGTGCTCACTTTTTTAATATATATATTTCAATGCTAAAATATTGTCTCAATTTATTCATCACTTTATGCGTCACAGAATGACGTAACAAAGTAAATTACAAACTCCAGCCAATAATGCAGTTTGTTGTGAAGCTATAGTCGTATGACTATAGTCATACGTCGTATTCTGATATTACGAAACATTTCCAATAATATTTTGTCGTCTTAACTGTTCGCAATACAATACGCTGGCTCCGGTAGTTATAAGTTGTCTGCGCGACTATCTCGCCCTCGTGGAAGTTTGTAATAAGAGTTAGTGTCTAAATTGGAAACAACTCAGTGGCGCGAGTTTTAGAACTTCCGCTCTCGTTTGTTTGATTCTCGTTCGATCGCTCGCCGATCCGATGATACTTCTGAGTGCATCGTCTATTGTGTCCTTTATTGCCTTAAAGAATTTAGTTGTTAGATGTTGTTTGCGAGCCTTCTTAATAAAACCAACAAACAGGTGTTTCTCGCACAATGCAGTGCGAGGAATACGTGTTTGAGAAAAGTATTACATATTTAATATTCGTTTTATGTTCTTCAGCAATACTTACAAAGAAATGATAAAGTGGAGGAACTTCATGCTTCTACGTTGTAGGAGCTTACATTAAAGTCTAGACTAATTTGTTTGCTTGCAAGTTACATTTTATATTCTTGCGTGCAAATCCAGCTAAATGGGATTTGATACCAAATGTGTTTTTCTTTTCTTAGAGTTCCAAACGAATTTTAACTATATAATTACACCATATTTGGTTTCATAGATTAGATAAGAGTCAAAAAGAAGGGAGTGCTGAATTGGGGATAGCCCCAGTATTGACAGCGATAACATTGTAAATTGACATTCAACAAACAGAATGTAAATTCTTTACGTTGAAATAAAGTTTTGATTGGATTTTTTTAACAGTCTGGATATACGTCTAGTGGAAGGAGGTTGGTACTAGTAAGAAGTCTAGCGGGGGGTATTATTCGCGAATGCTCTCTCATTATAATTTAATCCACACTAGCCCGAAGTTGGCCCGCCGGCTCGCGGTTATCTCCGGCCGCCTGCAGAACTTCGTACGCTCATTCCTTTGCTTTTATCCGACTAACTTTATATCGTCTCAGTTCAGAAGTATTAGGGTTTCCAGATCGAATTAAATTAGTTCATTGTTTGAGATACTTGCCTAGACCTATCTGATGGATAGACTTTAGTCACCAACCAACACCGTAAAAAAAAAGTTTCAGCATGTTATTTAGTTGGCACAGTCAGGTGGCTCCACTTACGCGTCGACATGCAGTAAATTATCAGCTCTCTTGCTTCTTTTGTGGCCGCTGTAATGAACTGACCCTGCACTTCGACACCACCGCCGCAGCAGGGTTATGTAGTAAAGCGAACGTTTTATTCGATCCTGTGGTCGTTGTAGTAAAACATTAAAGCTATAAATGGCGACAAGTCCAAAAGTCGGCCATGACACCACGCTGCGTGTTGTTTAGTGCCCCGACGTAATGGAGACGACAATTTTATGATTATAAGTGGGCCGCCTTAAGAACGGATAAAATCCTTATGGTAATAAAACATTAGGGTCATAATCGGATGCTGGTCCTCTTTTTTTGTCGAAACGAATAGCCGTATAAAGAGGGAGCGAAGGAAAGGAATCGGTGTCGGGTGACAGGAAATATGAAATTAATTTAGGAAAAGAGATTATAAGGTATCTGATTCGAAGACCGCACTCGGAATGTTCGCCCCCTTGTTCTCGAGGGTGATTACTGATTGTGTTTCACCGAAACAATGACGAGAAAACCAATAACGAAACTCAATGAATAAAATACGGAACATTGTTTCACAACGCTACGAGTGATTTCGTAGCTCGGCTACGGTGTAACGCGTGCTACGGCGTAGCGACACACACATCTCATCTCAATTTTGCATTTCTCGCTTGCATAACTATTGGGTACCTATTGCCATGCCGCCGACGAGCTACCGGGAGCGTCCAAAGTGTATCCATAGATTTCCCCAGCGCATAAGGGCACGAGTAATCGGGCTCTAGACTGACCGTTGCGAGGTGCGAAGCGCTGATAGCGTCCGACTTAATCTTGCTAAGTGATTACTCGCCTTACGGATCATTGGGAGTTCGGAAAACACATGCAGACCTGCTTGTGACCGCTCTTATGAGATTTGGGTCCATCTCATCTAGGACTTCGTTTCAAGGAATGTTTCACGGACAAAGTGATGTAGTTTTCTATACACTTACCTGCAGTCATAAAATTTAATTTGCTTGTGGGGCACTGTTTTCCAAACGTAAAATTGACAACTTGAAGAAATAAATTCATTGTTGTTTTTAAGTTTTGAAAAGTTTTTTAACCGAAAATTAAACCGATAGAAAAGGAAAATAAACCTTTTTACGCTTCATAAGCTTCTAAATTAACGCAAGAAACTAATATTGAGTCGGCAAAAAATTTAATTACATAAAGAGTAAAATAAAAAATAATGAAATCATACTACTGTGTAAAAAGTTAAAACGTATACATATCAGCGACTAAAGAACCTCCTTTTCTTTGGTTAAATAGCGATCTAGTTTTGTATTATCAAAAAAGAAATAGAAGGCCTATGCCTCGCTGTGAATAGCGGTTAGCTGATGATGCTAATAGACCGCAAAACAATGAATAAAAGTTCGGCAAAGTCCATTGTCGATGATGGAACGATAATCGAGTCGCGAGTGTCCGTAATCGAGCGGGTGAAGTCAGTAAAATGGACGCAAACGGTCGCCAGGACGTGCCACTCGGACGCTCCAATCTGCTAAGTGAATTACCGAATCGACTCTCCCACAGACCGCTCGATGCTTTTTTGCAGTGTTTTACCTGTGTGTATCTTTTAGCTCATTAAATGAAATTGCAAAGCACAGTCCAAGTTTACTTAAGGTACAGACGATTACCTATTAAACGTAAAACGATTAACTTACCCTCGTTTGCGTATTCATTAAAGCATTACACGGAAAAAAGTAAAAGCTGGAAGTTCCGTCGAGTATAAAAGGCTGCGGCGGACCGTAACAAACTTGTTCGTAAATCTAAAGATAATCCCTGAACATAAAAATCTCACGGTCTATTGAAGCGCGTTTCCGATTAGAGCGTTCGCGTCCGCCGGCCGACAAGGCAATAACCGGTAGCTTTATGATAAAGTTAATTAGATAGAACATTTGTTCCCCCGAGCGAGTATACAGATAAGACGCGCCGCATCGCCTCGCGAAAAAGGCAAAGAAAATGGAAATGAAAATCAACAGCTTACCCACGCACACTGAGGCGCTTTCTGTTTACGCGAATTGCAACAGGTTTTTATTTTTACCGCTCCCGTCTGAATACGAATAGATTGAGTAAAATATTTCCTAGCTCATCTTTTCAGCAAACTCTCTTAGATAGATATATATAATTATTGCTGCGAGTGCCTCTATCAAACATGCAGTTATGTAAAACTTGAATGTAGATCTAACATATGAGATGACCCCTGGGTAAACCACAATCAACTTGAGTGGATTCATTTCGAAGTTGCGAAGAAGCGCGTCCACGCCGTCCGCCCCGAGATATAATTAGTTTCCCGATCGAGCGTCCTGTTAAAAGTCAAACAAAACAACGGCCATCAGGCTCTCTTATGCGATTGTGCTTCGTCCCGCCTGCCGCTGTGTGCGACAGGTTTTTGGCTTTAGTTTTAGCTCTATCAAAGGGAAATGAACCAGACGCCACGATGAAGCTAGCTGCTATTGTTGTCAATATCCTATATTGGACCAGACTGGAACCTTAATCAAACATGTCTGCAAGACGACTCTGCTTAGATATGTTAGATATACTTACTGCTTGCTTATGTATGTATACTGACTGCTTAGATATATGTATGTTGTTCGGTTTATTGGAACGGCTATGCAACGAGATCGTTGCGCCACTTGCAGTCACTTTTAAATGCAGAAATGTGATATTATTATTATTACATTAATTGCACAGAAGCACAATTATTATTACAGACAGCGCAAGTGACTCGCTTCTTTACGAAAACTTACTTTTACAGTCGAGTTTTCTCCGATACAATCCAACAAAGTTAAGTTTATTAACTTAAAATAATTAAAAAAACCAGAACTGATGGCCGATGGGGCCGAAAAGTTCTCGAATGGAGACCACATACGATATGTACGCTGCAAGCGCAGCGTAGGACGACCAGCCACAAGATGGACAGAGGACCTCATCCAAGTGGCAGGAAGGCGCTAGATGCAGGCCGCTTCCAACCGGTCTTCTTGGAAATCCATGGAGGAGGCCTATGTCCAGCAGTGGACTTCTTCTAGCTGAATGATGATGATGAATTAAAAAATATATTTTGTGGTACATAAGCAGCCTATATACGTCCCACTGTAGAGCACAGGCCTTTTCTCATGCACAGGAGAGAGTATGGGCTTAATCACCACGCGTGCCCACCGCGGTTTGGCGATTTCAGGCGCTGAGGTATGTGAATAGCTCAGAAACTCAGGTTTCCTCACGATGTTTTCCTTCACCGTTAGCGAGTGGTATTGAAAGAAAGAAAGAAAGAAGAAAGAGGATATTTATTTATTGCTACTATAACTTCACAAATGTACATAATTTCGAAAACAAAGTGATAGGTATATGCCCGTACTGGGAATCAAACCTGGGTCTCTCGCTTCCGAGTCCAAGGTTCTACCCACTAGGCTACTACCGCTTTTTATGTGGTAAGTATAACAAGATCACTTTAGCTTCCTCAACATTCATTAGTCATTGCATGCACGCACGCCGGTTTTGGGTACTTTTTATCTTGCCTTTTGCTAATACATATCCCCTATTTGGTCGAAGTATGTCCGTCTGTGTCGTCCCTTACCAGCCCTTCCACCCACATTCGCTCTCAGGATCGTAGCAAGTGGCAGTCCCTGGTCTCTGCCTACCCCTCTGGGATACAGGCGTGATAGATAGATAGATAGATAGAATATTCTTTATTGCATGTACACCAGGAATTACATATGAGAATTTAACAATAACATAGTACAGTACAATTGGCGGCCTTATTACTAAAAGTAATTTCTTCCAGACAACCATTGACGGAAAAAAAATGAGTTTATGTTATGTTAAGTATAACAATAAATCCGTGTGGCGCCGGATTAAGAATAGCGTCACTCCGTTTCCTTCCGTGGATGTCGTAGAAGGCGACTAAGGAAATCAATTACCAGGAGACGGCCAGCAGCGTTTTCCTGACATTCCAATAGCATACTGCGATCGCCAATCCGCCTGCCAAGCGTGGCGTTTATGGCAAAACCCTTCATGGTTTGTTAAACCATGAGGGAGGCCTATGTCCTGCAGTGGGCGTCAAATGGCTGATGATGATAACAATAAATTAAAAATTTTCGATTTTTTCCTTTATGTGCTAAATGACCTTGCTTGTTACACTTCTTTATACTTGTAGGTCAACGGGAAGTCATGAAATTTTGCAAGGAGCGAAGTTTTATTGCACAATTAACGGAAAAATCCACACATTGTTGATTTTTTGTTTTATCAAGTTTGCGAATTTTCGAATATTTGACCACAACCATATCGTTGCGTTGACTTAAAAGCTTGAAATTTTCTTGAAACAAGTAGATAAAGACAAAAAACAGTTTTCGAAATACGCACTAAACGGAAACTATAGTTTGCTATAGTTCGATGCGTTGAGTCCAAATGTAGTTGAAGAAAATGTAGTTTAATTTTCAACGTCTTCTTTAGTTTGGAAAAAGCGATTATATCGTAGACGGCGTAAAAAATGCTTTTAAGGGGTTCCATAAGGTACAGTAGTGCCCACCAATGAAAAAATATCATATCTTCTTTACACCTCGTTTTTGCGAAAGTGTCAGATCAATCTCTCAATAATGTCAATTGTGATTTTTTTAGGACCCGTGGCCGACAAATAGCCGTGACCGTGAAAGAGAAAAACCTAGCACTAGACAGCATCAACGCCAAAAACGGCCGTTTTTTGGCAAAATGCTATCTAGTCCCAGCTCCGTGATTCAAAGTTCTCGGTCGTGGGTCCTAAAAATCACTATTAACACGGTAAAGAGATGGATCTGACACTGTTTAGCAAAATGATCTGTAAAAAAGATATGGTTTTTTTTTCATTGGTGGCGGTGAACCTCACGCAGCCCGTTAAATCACTTCTTACAAAGCTCTAATAGGCTGTGACAGACGGGCAGACAGACAGACACGAAATAAAAAAAAAACGAAATAATAATAACACATTTTGTGATAACAAACAAACAAACACGAGACAGACACGGTTCCATTTTTTCATCGAATGTATAGTCCGCACAAATCTTTGTGCCGGTAACGTGTAACTACTTTAGTAATTGACTAATAGTAATTTACTACGCATCACACTACGTCAATTACTCACGCACACACACTGTAAAGACAGTAAGCGATGTGCAAACGATCTGTGACTATGTTCACGTTACCGGCAAAAAGATTTGTGCGGACTATAGGGAACCCTAAAAATTGTCTTGCAATTGAATAAACCCACCGTTTGTTGTCCATAATAGAGGTGCTACTCGATAAGGTTGCTTCCTCTTTACCAAGATCGTAGGTACGCCATTTCCTACTGACCCCAATTTGGTTAGTAATAAATTCTGACACGATGCTGCTTTCGTAAATAACTTTAGGGCAAGAGTGAAGTTCAAAGCAGCTCCGCCTCAAGTGGCGGCGGTGGGCACGTTGAGGAATTAAGTCAATTTGTGTAAATTGGCTACATCCGCATTGGCAAGCGCCGGATGTGGCGCGCCCGCGAGCGGACGCACAACTTTTGATTATATGACAGTATTGCACGTCGATGTGGTTTCTGACTCCCGAGTTGTCCATGGAAAAAGTTCAAAATATAATTTCAACTTATTTCTTACTCTGTAACAAACAGGGAGCCGATTTTTCATTTATTACTTGTTAATTTTTAAGGTTATACGTACCTAAAAAAATCCGCACGACAATGAGAGTTTTTATACAAGCTTATTTAATTCAATGAAAACAGTGAATAAAAGGCACTCTTAATCACTATTTTGGTGTTTGAATTTAGAACACACCAATATATTCAACCTCCACTCCTTGCGCAAAAAATACTCAATACAAACTCCTCGTGCGAAGAATACGCGACATACACACTTGTGCAAAAATCTCCTCGAGATTTGATTGGTCGACATTTCCAATTAGGAGTTTTAGCATTATAATGAAAACGTGTTCTTTGCTGTCATTAGTAAACAAATTGACCATACTTATAATAATAATAACAAAATTACTCTTAATTTTAGTAACTAATGAATGTTGAGGAAGATAAAATGATTTGTCAGGATCGTGGCAAGTGGCAGTCCCTGGTCTCTGCCGCGGGACGTGAGTTTATGTATGTATGTATGTATTAATTAATTAATTATACTTTATTGCACACAAGACTTTTAACAGGACATTACATAAGAAATTACATGTACAAAGGCGAGCTTATCTCTGTATGTTTAGTAATTGTTCTAAATTTAATGTGCATTTTAATTACCTAATTTAACCTTCCTTTTTAGGGTTCCGTACCCAAAGGGTAAAAACGGGACGCTATTACTAAGACTTCGCTGTCTGTCTGTCCGTCCGTCCGTCCGTCCGTCCGTCCGTCCGTCCGTCCGTCTGTCTGTCACCAGGCTGTATCTTAAGAACCGTGATAGCTAGAGAGTTGAAATTTTCACAGATTATGTATTTCTGTTGCCGCTATAACAACAAATACTAAAAACAAAATAAAATCCCATACAACAAACGTGATTTTTTTATTTTTGTGTCTAATGTTGTATAAATAATGGTACGGAACCCTTCGTGCGCGAGTTCGACTCGCACATGGCCGGATTTTCTTCATTAACTGTATATTTTCGCTTAAATCTTTCTTTTTCTCGTAGTCATGGTATAAAGTATAGTACGCAACTCTTGAATAAAACGGATTAATATCTAGGGCCATGAATTCGGTGGTAATCACGACTGTGATTCAATAAAAAAATTAAATTATTGAATCACACTCGTGATTCAATAATTTAACTTTTTTGTTTTTATTTCATTTATTTATCACTCCCTTTGGTCGTGATTCAGTCGTTAGAATCCTTCACTTGCTCGTGATTTATCTATGGCCTTCGCTTTACATCCGTCCTTTTTTTCACTAAGTGCATAATTTACTATTCATTAGCTACAACTTTTGTTCTACGTGTTTCGAATATTTTTTGTCCAATTTTCCGTTTTTTTTTTTCAATATTTTACTTACGTATTTGTACGATTTTTCTGCTTCGTAGTGACGCTGTTTGATAAGAAATGTTTATAACCATATTATGTTTTACACCAAGTTAAATTTTTCTACGTAGGATGATGATTTACCGGAGACGCGGTGTTCCAGGAATTGCGCATTTTAGAGGTAGGTAACTGTGGCTAGAGGCTTTTAAAAATAGAACAATCTTTTAAATCGTTATCAGTCGAATAAATTTTAGTTTGAATTAACTGGCGTGGTGTGATATCTGGTGGTTGATACATTATCGTCAAAAGTTAATAATAGCTATAGCGCTTAAATTAAACCTAATGAAAAACTGTCCCACAAAAAGGCAAATAAATAAAACTGGAAAATTCTATTAAAAGTTTAAAATATTCATGGCTCCACGCGCTAACATCATTTTATTCAGCCACAGGGAGTTAGGCCACCTGTTTTCTAGTTTTTTTCATTAAGAAACTTTGGTGGCTGCACTTTGTTCGGAGCCGCACCGTTCCATAAAACTTATCAGATCCTTTTTAAATCGGTCTTAAGTTGTTAGTAATTGTATTATTAAACCTTAAAAAATATTTTTTTTAGGGTTCCGTAGTCAACAAGGAACGCTTATAGTTTCGCCATGTCCGTCCGTCTGTTTGTCTGTCCGCGGCTTATCACAAAGACTATAAGTACTAGAGAGCTGAAATTTAGCAGAGATATATTTATTACGCGGACAAAATGGTAGAAGAAAATGTAAAAATCATTTTTTAGGGGGTACCGTTAGATTAGTCATTTAAAAATATTGTGGGTGCAGGATGACTATTTTTCGATTTAAAGTTCCGTTTGCAAATTATTAAGTTATAAAGCGCAATTGCAGAAACGTAGAAAAATTCGAAGCATTAGCACATATAATGAACCTAAAAGAAAAACTATCACGTGCAAGTAGGCTTATAATATGTTAACGAGTAATAGGCGACCAACTTATAAAAAGAAAACTTAGCACAAAATCCACTGAAAATTACTTTGATGAAGTTGTTCGTTCTGTATAGCAGATCCGTAGATCTTTCTACGGAACCCTACACTGCCCGGGGCCCGATACGCACTTGGCCGCTTTTTTTTAGATAGTGGCTTTTGGACCGTGTTACGCATACTCCAACCTACAATAAGTTACTTGAGAGAAAAACGGAAAAAAAAAGAAAGAAAAGAAAAGAAAAGAAAAAAAAGAGGTTGTCTTTTACCATATTTTTACTCAGCCGTTCTATACAAAAACATGAGAAAGAGACGATGTTTTATATATTAAAAACAGTGTTTCTCGAAAGTTACTATGTGGTTTGGAACGTTTCTGCGTAACACGGTCCAATTATAATTCATAATTGTATCGATAATTATCGATACTAAAAACCGTATTTTTTAAAGACTCGCGATGCTCGTACACAGGAATTGGGAACGTCGCGAATTAAGGTAATTTAGTTTACCTTATCAATCGTTAATTAAACCCGTTAAATGTATTAAAAAAAAACAGGTTTTGCGAATTTGCAATAGTTTTCAAGATTTGCATTGTTTCACCATAGGAGCGATTTACGCGTACACCAACAAAGCTAGTCTTAAAACCCATGTTCCTTTTACGATTTGCAGCAAAGCCCCGAGTGTCATGTAGCGGAATGTTTTATAATATTTCGTTGCGGGTCCGCGTCGCATATTTGTCTCGTATCTGTTTCCGCGTCGGGTGGTGTGCAATTGCACGAGTGTCGAGTGCATGCTCGGCGCGAAATGGACTCCGCCCGCCGCCATCTTTATTTCACGTTAAGCCGTGTCGGCTTCTGCTTCTGCTGAAATATCTTCTCATAAAATTCTATGTTCTTAACGTGGCGTCTGTGCTTATTCTTCAATACAATCCAATCCAGTCCACTGCTAGACATAGGCCTTTTCAAAGGTAAGGTTCTCTGCCCCCGGCCATGTTCACCCATCCTCTGTGCTTATTAGTCTTCTACTAACCATACTAACGACCTCAGTATTGGGTTTTTATGTCCGTGATGTTCATGTCGGGTTAACATTCATGTCTGGTTAACATAATATAGGGTTTCCTAGTTTCGGGTCAGGAGGTCGCGTGGATGTTACTATTTTTTTTTATGTTGCCTATATACGTCCCACTGCAGGGCAGAGGCCTTCTCTCAGAGAGCATACTCTCTCTCTGAGAGAAGGCCTGTGCCCTGCAGTGGGACGTTTATACGCTACATAAAAATATACGTCCCACTGCAGGGCAGAGGCCTTCTCTCAGAGAGCATACTCTCTCTCTGAGAGAAGGCCTGTGCCCTGCAGTGGGACGTTTATACGCTACATAAAAAAAACCACCGCTTAATCACCACGCGTGCCCACTGCGGATTGGCAATTTCAAGCGCTGGGGTAGACAGAGAAGAAGACGCCCAGGTTTCCTCACGATGTTTTCCTTCACCGTTAGCGAGTGGTATTGCTACTATAACCTCACAAATGTACGTAACTTAGAAAACAAAGCAAGGGGGTCTCATGCACTTAAGTACTGGTTCCCATGCTGTAGCTATATTTTTGGAACGTAACTTAATAATTTCTGCCGAGGGTAGTAAACTAACAGTTAATACTTTCAAAAAGACGCCTGTCACCTCAGTCTACCGAGATCACAGCACTTGCAAAAGTACCGAAACGTCGGAAAATTGTAAAATTGAAAAGTAAAAGAGTTAATATCCGTTAAAAATCAGTTTTATTATGTCTAGTGCTCGTGTTAACCTCAGAAAATACTATGATCCTAAAAGTGTTCCGTTTTTTCCTTTTGAGGTACGGAACCCTAAAAAACAGCTGCGTTTTAACTCGAACTTTTTATAAATAAAAAAAAGTTAAACATCCACTAAAGTTAAATATGTCTTAAAAATACTCTGAGAGAGGCTGTTATGAATTCTATGGGTATTAAATGACACGAAATGACAACAAGCAATTAATTTTTATTCTAAGATGCCAATTCTCTTTAAGCCAGTACTAAAATAATAATATTGACCCTTCCCCAAAAGGTGTCACCTTAACTTACACGCTGTTAACATAACCCAACGATTGCATATAACACAAACATCGATACAACAAGACATTTAGATTAGAAGTAGGAAGTATAACTAAATGCACACAATTGTTTGAGCCTGTTACACTGACCTTAACTTAAAGTTCGCACACGAGTGTCCAGAAACACACAAACTTAAATCTACGCACTAATCTATAACCTAACTGCTAATTATAATTAATAGGGCGCCAGGAGGACTTTAGCCGAAGCAGGGTTCCTGCCTACCCACAAGCCTCAACGGTTTGCTCAGTCGTTGCAAGAAGATTATTTTTCTACATACGGATCATCGCTCTGCATGAGTACGCGTTCCAAAAAAGGGCGTGTCCGTAGGCTATAACAATGAAATTCATCGCGTTTAGTTGAGCATGAGGACATTGAAATGTGAGCCCTTACAACAAGATTCGTTTGTTATCAGCTTACCCCTTTTGGACTTCCAGTTTAAAGAAACTCACTCAACACAATGTAGGAATTCACAAAGTTATGCTAAACTGCGTTTCTAAACATGGATGAAGAAATATTTCAATGTTTAATTTCCAAAAGACGTCTTATTTCAATATTCCGTCGCAGAAAACAGCTGTCCGCTCACTTTTTTCCACTTACTTCCTTATTTTCTTGACTACCTACAATTTTACAAACTAAGGCTGCGTTCAGAAAAATTTTAAAGATTGAACTGGAGTTCCGCAAACACATAACAAAGCATTACTTTTTTTTATAAATAAGACCCTTACTCTTACTCTTTCTCTCTTCTCTCTTTTACCGTTCCTTACCCCCGGTCTCTCCTATGATAACAGTCCGTTAATTTACTGTTAACTGTTGAGGTTTGTATCAAATGCAGAGTTTCTTGCTGGCTGTTCTTATACTGACATTAATATATAAACGAATGATGTGTTCTTTTTATACTTCACTTTATGATTGACGCTTTTACTGAAAGGTAATATATTACATGAATCGTATTCATTTACTTGTGATTGTTATTGTTATGGTGCAACCTAATCGCTAAATATTGCGCTACTACTTCCATAACACAACATTAACAGCTTCAGTTATTTTTTTTGTACGACTTTTGCCACTTTTGTTAACAGTAGATTAATAAATTTTATTGAACGAAAAACCGAAGTGATAGAAAAATGGTCTCTACTTCTTTCGTTGCTTGTATACACAGACAGACGCATTGAATTATTTTAAGTCATGATTATTTTGGGACACAAATTAAACTAAATATGAGATCAAAAGCAGAAGTAATGCTATGTTTACGTAAGGGTGTCGCGGTTGGGGTGTTTGTGGTTTTGCGGTTCACCTTTTTGGGCACAGCGGTTTGTTTGAGTGCAAATGCCCCGTAAATTGATCATGGGGCTTCAATAAGTGTGCCCAATATCATTAGGATAATTTTCATGCAACGTATTGGTGCAGTGACTTCTCATAATGCTGTTGCCATAAGAGTCACTTATGTAGCTATATTTTTTACATAACACATCGTCTCCATTATTAACTATTACATTATGTATTTTTAATGGCATCTGGATATAAATGTGACAGTGGACGTATAAACGGTGTTGATTTGTTAATAAGTAGGGTTAAAGTATAATAAGTAGGGTCACTCCTCAATCGGCTTGAAATTATAAATGAAATAAATAAAATAAATAAAAGAAATAAAAGAAATAAAAGAAATAAAAGAAATAAAAGAAATAAAAGAAATAAAAGAAATAAAAGAAATAAAAGAAATAAAATAAATAAAATAAATAAAATAAATAAAAAAATAAAAATAAATAAAATAAATAAATTATTGTTTATTCTTGCATTTTAAATAATAATTTTAGTTTTTTTACATTTTTAAATAATCTCATTTCCACCAAACTAAATAATAGTTGGCAGATTTACTCTCAATTTAGTTACTTAAAATAGGTACCTAACAAATTACTTAAATTAATCAAACTGTGTATAAGAATTAGGTCAAAATTGGATTAAAATTAAATCAATCCTTTTAGTTTGACATCTCCGGGCGCAGAGATGGGCCGCAAAAAAGTTCCGCGGTAGCGGGAAGAATATTGAATTAGTGGCGAATTTTGCATTTTCACGAAACGGCAGGGAGGGACACGGAAGGCGCGCCGGTGACTGGCGCTGGCGCCCGATGGACGCTAAATCAATTGCGTTACGTTGACGCGCGCCGCGGTAATTCGATCCGTCGGCAAATGTTGATTCGGCCGCGGGGCGCGAGCGGCCACGCTGATCTACTCTCCTCATTTAATCTTAATCCGTAACGTTAGCGCAGTGGCGATCTACGGTAGCCAATTCCACGAAGTCCCCGGCATTGTTACGCGGTTACAATAATCTGCTCAGCGCCGCCTCCGCTGCCATCGCCATCGCATGCAATGAGCGGCAGACAGTTAAAATTTTCGGTGAGCTACAAAGCGGATTATCGAAATTAACCTCTTCGGCGGCTCCAATAATTGACTCCTCTTCCGTTCTAATACCCCCGGTATTCGCTCGAGGTAACAGGCTGCTTGCTAATTATCCCTATTATTGTCGAAAGCTACGTAATACCCGATACTTCAACTGTCTATACCTCTCTTGAATTGTTTTCTCGTCAAGTGAGGATTAATTACGAATCCACAACTCATTAAGTTGTATGTCCGAACAATATTGAAATAATATTAGTTTCGAATGGTTATGTTTCACTTTGGATAGGCTTTTCAGACTTAAAAAGTGGGCTCTGGTATTAACGAATTATAAATTTAATATTTAAATTAAAGCCTTTAAAAAAGTATAAGATTTTTTTACTATTAGTTATAACTCATTCTTTGGCTAGGCCATTGATAGGATACTAGATATTGTAGATAGGAATGATGAGCTAGCGAGATTGGCCCTGGTTCGTAGTCTAATCCCATGCAGGGCCGAAGCCGAGCTCACAATAGGCTTTATTAACATGCATGCATCTAGTTCGATACAAATTGACGATGAGGCGGCGCATTTGCGGCAAGACGTACGGATTCCCTCACCCTCCTGGCTACGCCGACGTACCGTGTAATAATGCTAAGACAGTCTGTCATCATTCAGACCCGGACGAGAAAAACTACTTCATTGAATTTCCCAGAAGCTTACGTAATCAACTTGTAAAATCATTCGGCTTCATCTCAAGGAGAGAACAAAGATGCTGAAATTTTTCGCTTTGAAGTATAACATTACCAATACGCTGTTATGTAGCTGCCTGGTTGATTAAAATTGTAGGTAGATTAATATCTAAAATAGTTGCAGATTAGTTTTGTGGGTTTTTACTGGTGTGCAATCTTTTTTGTTTCTATCTTTCTTCCTTTATGCTGGTCATGAATTGATCTCTTTGGAAGCCTTGGTTAAATTGTTGGTTCGAATTATTGTTTGACATTTCCATGCGCCGGAAAGTAGCTTTCATTATGTAAATGTTGGAAGCATGTCACAGGTTTTGCAGCTGCAATTTTTTTAGGTTCGCTTTAATAAATTGATTAAAGCGAGCGAGTTGGATGCTTCCACGTCAATTACAATTTATATACGCTTACGCGAAGCTTTTTAAATAAGTGCTAAAATACCTATATGGAAAATGTGGCGTTATGTGTAATTTTGCTCGTTTTGTGTGAACTTCGGTTGCGCCTAAACCAGCCTAAAATCATTGAATCAAGCCCCCTGGATCTAGATCATTAAGTGGGGTAAATGGTTAATGAAAATAGAATGAGCACTAAACATCGGAGCGGAGTTTCGCCAGTCACCTAGCCGTCGTTAAATGTTGTTATCGCCGCGATTAAGTAACGCTACAGGGCGGCGCGGGCGTCCGCGGGGCGCGCGGGCCTCGCGAATAATAATCTCAGTTTACGACGGCCCCCGAGTGAATCAATAAAAACACTAATAATGCACGCGCGTAATCCGGCGCCGTGCAATGCGAACGTCGCCGATTACCGGCTCTAACGAGCTCGTAAACGTGATCTCCATTGCCGACTCTGCCTGGGAACATTAAAACAAGCGACTCCGACGCCGACGCCCGTCACCATTTACATTTTTATCACAAGATCTCTAGTATTATTTGTCAGTTATCTTGATTATTATTGATTGATTGATCTTGATTGACCTGTACAAGCTGAAAACTCATTCGGTGCTGTGTAAATAGAAAAATCTTTATCGTTTGACTCAAAGGTACATGTACTGTAGTTTTCATCGTGAATTAATGGAAAGGATAATTGAAATAAACGGAAAGGAGAATTAAAAGCAGGGTATATGGACTACACAGGCGAATCAACTGGCATTGGGCAGCATATACGATGCCGTCAGATTTTTCAACGCAGCTGTTCGAAATATTTGTGTAAATATCAGATATTTAAAATTCCTAGTAAAGTTTCGATTCTTTCAAATTTTTTCGCATGTACACTTAGCGGGTAAGAAACAAAGTCAGCGTTTCTTGGCGTTCCTTATTTTTTGGTAGAAACGCGCGAGCGGCCATTATTCTCAATTTGCAGCGAGTACAAGGAATCGTCGGCAGTCTCCGTGGGTGTCCTCCTTGATTAAAACCCCCTGGAAGTCAGGAGTAGCAGTTGTGTGCAGTTCGCAGTTGGCGCAGTTTCTTTTTTCCGTCTCCTCACAATTGCAGTTCACTTTCATTTTATTTGAATACGTTCTTTGTTTTGTTTATTCATTCCTTGATAATAAGTGCCGCGGCTCCGGCGTTGTCTTAAGTTGCTACGAATAAAAATCTCGTAGCACGTCGTCGTAGCACTGCTACGAATATTATGCCGACTACACACAATACTGCGCGTAGACGCTCTACGCTTCACCTTGTCAATCAATTAACCTTCTCGCTTATCGATTTTCGTCTTAAATTTTCTGTAACCTGCAGTCCCGTTTTCCAACTGTCTGTTTTTAGGTCGCTAAGGCCAGTGCGTGCCTCCGGCGGCGGGATGGCGATCGCCGGTGGCGTGTCTCTGAATTAAAATTAATAGCCACTGTCGGCACGTCGCGGGCTCGGTAATTTGTTTACTCCTTCACTCGGGATTACTGTGCTGTGCTGCGCTGAATGGTTAACTGCTGACTGTGGGACTTCTTGGCGATACTATTGTGTGTACGGTGTGTACCAGTCTATAGTGTATTCGCAAAAAATGCGAGTGTATTACCAGTCCTCTTTTTTTATTCTGTTAGTAAAGTCATTAGAATTATTTGGTAATTGTAGATTTATTTGGTGAGCAACAATTTTCACCGTTCAATGCAATACATTGCTGCATTGACAATTTTTAGAGTTCCGTAGTCAACAAGGAACCATTATAATTTTGCCATGTCCGTCCCTCTGTCTGTCTGCCTGTCTGTTCGAGGAGTTATTCGAGCCAGAGACCTGGCTTAGCTGAGAGGCGGTTAGCACAAAAAAGCTGAAATTTGACATAGATACACATATTAATCACTTTGAAAAAATAGTAGAACGAAATCCATACAAAATAAAAAAAAAAACATTTTTAGGGTACATCCCCTACATCTAAATTAAAAATTATTTTTGTTTGTCGTTTACCATAGTGTGGCGTATCGTTAAATGGGTTGTCCAAAATATTGTGAAAAATGTCGGAGGAGTAGTACAAATTATAATGACGTTAAAAGGAAAACTATCACGGCTAAGAATGAATGAATGAATGAATGAATGAATGATTTATTGCCACAAACAAACATGCTTACATACAATAATTAAGAAATAAAGGAGTATGCGTGTGACAATGATACTATTTCAGCGTTTGCTGTTTCTATTTGAAACAGCGCTGGTTTTCAAATAGCACCTCCACGCCAAATGAAGAAAACGTGTCATGCAGGTAGGGCTTACTGTTAAAAAAAAATTATATACATAGAAAAATAGAAATATAAATAACGTTTATGTCAATTTGTAGGTAAAAAAGTTTAAATTTTAATTGAATTTAATTTAACTAAGTTTTAATTATAATGCGAGATAGTCAATAATGTCATTCATGAATAAAAAATCTAATACTTATAAAAAATAATGACAGGTTTACTTAATATTATTCTGTTGTTTATGAATAAGAATGCGGCGAAATTTGTGCTTAAAAGAGATTGGAGTCATTAATTGGCGCAGAGGTGGCGGCAAATCGTTCCATATTTTTGTGGCCGCGTATTTAAAGCCACCCCTACAGCCTGTCGTTATGTGCCTTGGTACTATTAACTTATCCCCAAATCGACTGCGTGTATTATAAGTGTAGTACGTTTTGGCCCACGTGAAGAAGGTCTTACAAGTTAATGAGTGATAATTGATCAACTTATAAAAAAAAAAAAACCGGCCAAGTGCGAGTCGGACTCGCGCACGAAGGGTTTTGTAACGTTATCTGTACAAAATATGAATATTTCAAGCGTCTACATGTTTCCGTTTCATAACGACCCTTGAAATATTCATATATCATATATATTCATATATCGAGCAACGGTTATTGGGAGCCCTTCTTAAATATTTATTTTATTCTGTTTTTAGTATTTGTTGTTATAGCGGCAACAGAAATACGGCGTCTGTGAAAATTTCAACTGTCTAACTATCATGCTTCATGAGATACAGCCTGGTGACAGACGTATGGACGGACGGACGGACAGCGGAGTCTTAGTAATAGGGTCCCTTGCCCTTTGGGTACGGAACCCTAAAAAAACAAAACTTCGTACAAATTTAATTGAAAATTACTTTGATAAAGTTGTTACTTGCGTAAAGCAGGTAGTTAATGTCTTCTTCTTCGTCGTTCCTTCATGAGTGTGGGTAGCGATCATGGGTCGCTCGTTTCCACAGCGAACGATTTTCTGCCATGTGGACGGCCTGGTAGCCGCTTTTATGACATCCGACCAACTTGTCGGACCCCTTCCTCTGGCACGTTTACCATTCACCTGGTCGGTGATCATCAGTCTCTCCAAACTCTGCCTGAGAGTACGCATGATGTGTCCGAAGAAGCTGATGGCCTTTTCTTGGCAAAACAGTGGTTAATGTAAGTAACATTAAATCATAATGTTAATCCATTTGTGAAGTTGTAGTAACAATAGTACTCGCTAACGGTGAAGGAAAAATTCGTGACGTAACCTGAGTGGTGTTCACATACATCAGCGGTTGAAAATGCCAATCCGCGGTGTACACGCGTGGTGACTAAGCGCATACTCTCTCTCGGACGGATGGCCTGTGCCCTGTAGTGGTATATAGGCTACATATAAAAAAAAGTCGTATATAGGCTACATATAAAAAAATGTTAATAGTTTAATAAAAAACCCCTCCTTCTGAGTTCGGTTATTCTCAAAATTAAAATTATTTTGTTCAAAATACCACAGAAACTGCGACTTTATGAACGTTACAAGTTAAACTATGTGTCCATTTCAAAATCTAGCTCATTTTGGAGAAAAAATGGACAAATGAACTCCGAACTTAGTCTTTTAAAATTTGGTCCTATAATAAACAGAGTTTACATATTACTCTAAAACCTAGAACTCATGAATTGAACTAGCTTTGATTTCAGACTCCTTTGTTATCTAAATAATCATGTTATAGTAGGCCTATTGGGTTCCGTACCCGAAGGGTGCCAAACGGGACCCTATTACTAAGACTTGTCCATCCGTCTGTCTGTATGTATGTCTGTCTGTCTGTCTGTCTGTCTGTCTGTCTGTCTGTCTGTCTGTCTGTCTGTCTGTCACTAGGCTGTAGCTCATGATCCGTGATAGCTAAGCAGTTGAAATTTTCACAGATCATGTATTTCTGTTGCCCCTATAACAGCAAATACTAAAAAAATATTTAAGGGTTCCCATACAACAAACGTAACTTTTAAGGCGTATTTTGCTCGATATTGATGACGGCAACAGGTAGACGCTTGAAATATTAACAGAATATTTAGTTCTATATTCGCTTCAAAAATAAATAATGAAATTAAAATAAAATAAAAATTTAAGGGGGGCGCCTATATAACGAACATGATTTTTTACCGTTTTTCTCGATCTTTCTGTCTAATTTTGTATAGATAATGGTACGGAACCCTTCGTGCGCAAGTCCGACATCTTATTCTAGAATAGTTTGATATGCCTCGTAAAGCGTGTATTAACCCTTGCCAGCCTAAATCTTTCTTTTCTTTCTAAACTTTCTGACGATCAACTGCGAAACCCCTTACTATGCGCGTGGCGCAATATGCACTTGGCCGGTTTTTTTAAATCAAATGTAATAATGAGAAAGTCAGGAAGTTTTTCGGTGACCGGCCTAAATTTATTTTGTTGCTTCTTTCATTGATTAGAAAAATAACTTGGACGATAAATAGATAGAATATTCTTTATCGTGCACAGAAATTACATTAACAGAAATTTTATAAAATCATTTTTAACTCCTATAATTTTAATACTATACTTACTACAAATTTATTTCTTCTTAAAATGAACGCTCATATCTTTTGTTGGACGTAACTTTACGCGTAACTTTGTCGTCAAACAAGTCTAGTCTTAGTCGCTCCTAAATTGTTCAGTTGGTCACTGAAACTTGGCCGAAGTTAATTGCCGAAACATGGTTATAAATCAGACGGTATAATGTCGCTGCTACAGTTACGGACAGTTGTCTTCTGGGGCCAGACAGGGTTGGAACCGGTTTAGTCTACAGAATTGGGCCTTCGTTAAAATATAACCCGAACAAACGACATTATTCGTTTGTCTGTTTCCTTATTTCACGATAACTTCTAAAAGCTTGAACTGATTTAGAAGTGTGCAGTGTTGTAAGAACCCTTGTGTGTATGGGGATTTTGTCACACCCTCTATATACATTTCTATATACATTTTAACTGGCTACTCATTGAGATTCAAGAGATAAAGCTCTATATACGGACGGACGGTCAGACGGATAGACATACGTCGTAGGCATATTAAGAGGGCCCCGTTTGGCACCCTACGAGTACGGAAATCTGAAACCGAATTGAAACATGTATTCAAAGTTGTTTTGCGCTCAGCGACTCTGTAACTTTTCTTAAACCTCTTAATCTAACATCTAAGGACACAATACAACGATAAAAATAATAATTTAAAATAAATCTGAGCTGTTTTTTTTGCGCTAACCATCTCTGTAAGATAGGATAAGATGAGAATATTCTTTTACATGATTTAACCTAACATCTAAGGCCTTTGCTGAAAATCAGCGTCAGCAGTGGAGCATGTTCTTTGGCGACATTAGGCTGAGCATAAGGTCTTTTGCCAAATTAATGTCTAAAACTTTTTTAGTTAGTAGTACTTTAATTATGTTTTGTTGGTAACAAAGACCAATTCACTTTTACCGTATTTTTTAGCGAGCGCAAAAAATATTTTGTAAGTGATTTTTATGAGGTTGAACCCCGCCGGTTTTTCGTAGAAAGGCGACAGACGGCGTGCCCGAAGTCCACTCACAGTATAACGTGTTTATTGTATCAGTGTCGGGGTCCATCAAAATGCAAATATACTACACCCTCGGTCCGACTGCCGTCCGCTGTATTGAGTTATATCCCAGATTCAACCACTCCGCGAAATGATATAAAACTAGAAGGACAATTTTGGGCAATCTATAAATGAAAAGTCTGAAAATGATCACCTGGCTCGCAAGTTTTGCTAATTCACATATACTTTCAGCAGATGCAGAAACACCTTAAGCAAATGGGACTACACACAAATTAAGCTGAATAATTGAACCAGCGTCTCTCACCCCCCGTTTCCCATACAGAACTTAAACTTCCGTTAAGAGCTGTCAGTTGTTTTTTTTTCAGAAGCACTTTATCCAAATGACAGCTGTTAACAGTAGATTAACAGATTGTTGGTTGACCAGAAACCGTTAGATGAAAGAGCACCTCTGTGTACCTATGTACATCGTGTCCGATTATATGCACTCAATAGATGTTGCTGGAGACCACGGATGCTAGAGTGCACGTGCACGGGCCGAATTCTGGTCATGACCATTTTCCATTTTTACATTTCCTAAACTCTGATGATAGATTTTATGTTTTTTTTTTTCGCTCGTCCCACTGCGGGGCACAGGCCTTCTCTTGACCCAAGTTTACATTTCTTGGCGACACCTAACAACAGTGTTAGTCATTCTATTGTATAATAATTTGAATAATAACTAAATTCACAAAATTATAGTAAAAAATTGAATTCTGGCATAGTGAATCTGTGAACGGACCTCGCATGTCCATCCTGCCTAAATATGTTTCGGGATGGTCGTGTGGCGACTTGATTAGATTCAAGGGCCGAAATAGGCTTTACTGCAGTTCCGTGACATCCTGTGTTGAGTACGGAAATAAAGACCTTTTCATTCTTCTTTAACTTGCATATTATTTCATTAGGCATATTATTTTCATTAGGATCCAAATCCTATTAAACATAATTATATTCTTTGTTGCACTAATCCTTGCTGAGGACAATTTTAAAAACCTATTTAGAGGTGAGGTGGCACAAGACAGAAACATCTGGTCTGAGTTGGGGGAGGCCTTTGCCCAGCAGTGGGACACAAACGAGGCTACGTAAAAAAAAAAAAAAATTTAGAGTAAAAATTCCACCCATGCCGGGACTTGAACCCGCGACCTCTAGCTAACCGTGCCAGCGCTCTCCCAACTGATCTAATGGACAAGTGCACGCATCGGCGAAATTTCGAACCTCTACAAACTTCTCTGTATTACGTACCATTTTTTCTCCAAAATGATCTAGATTTTTTTATATTGTTTTATATTTTAACTTGTTCATTAAGTCGCAGTTTCTGTGTTACTTTCAATAAAAACATTTTGATTTTGAAAGCCAGATTATAGTTTAACAGTGATTCGGAGGCGAGAAGCTAAAACCCTTTGTATGGCTAAATGCCACTGAGCTCACATATTTTGTGTCCTCACCATCAGCGTTTTTTGCGAATTGGCTGTACATAACTCAACACTACAAGAATTGGACTCACACATCCAGGTGTGCCATAAAGAATGGATAACTAGCGCCTCCATTTCATAAATCTTCACTGTGAAAGCTTGAATAACAGTGCACTTTTCAGCGGATTTACCGTTGACAAAACCTTGTGTCATACATTTTCAGCGTTTTTAGGGTTCCGTTGTCAACAAAGAACCCGTATAGTTTCGCCATGTCTGTGCGTCTGTCTGTCCATATGTCTTTCCGCGGCTTAGCACAAAGACGATAAGTACAAGAGACCTGAAATTTGGCATAGATATACATATTTACTACGCGGACAAAATGTTGTAGGTACCCTAAATTAGGTATGCATTTTTTTTTCTCCCCTGCACCATAGTATAGGGTGTCGTTGGATTGTTCGTTTGCGAAATATTAAAATTTAAAGCGGAAATTTTTGCCGAAGTAGGGCTCCCCCCAACCCCCCTCCCGGCTATACGATTGATTGTAGAAATGTAAAAAAATTCAGGGCTACTGAACATATAATGAACTTAAAAGAAAAACTACCAACTTGTAAAAGGAAAACTTCGTAAAACATCCATTGAAAATTACCATGATGAAGTTAGTTCTGTAAAGCAGATAAAAACACCCTATTTCTACGGAACCTACACGCACTTGGCCGGTTTACTGTGTCAAATTCTCTTGAGTGTCGACACAGCGTAGCCCCTGTTGAGTAATAGTTGAGTAGAGTTCTTCTCTTCCTTTAATTATTCACAACATTCTTTTTGGCAACAAGAAAGCATGAATATTGTAGTTCTAAGAGATACACAAGTAAATAAAACAATGATCAAGCAATTCACCACTACAATTCTCAGTCGTACCTTCGCACAGTGGTCCCGATTAATTAAAACATGGACATTGATGCTAGAGCCACGATTTTTTTTTTGTAGCTTGATACTAAGATGACTAATAAGAAAAAAAAAATTATTTCCCTACCACGACTACTTTCAGTAAAAAAAATAAAACTTTTTTTTTGTATGGAAGAAAACACTTTTCCGCTAATTTCTCAAAATTGTGAAGGGATGTCGAGATGGCGTTCACACACATTAGAGTTTAAGTGATTTTGAGTATTTTATGTGAAGATAGCTTTGACTTATTTCTGCGTACTTTGGAGTTATTGCAGGTTGAATAATCGTATTCTTTAATACTAAATTTGTCCTAACTGTAAAATTAAACGTTAACTTAAATGCTTACAATATTTGCAAATTTAAATTTAACAATAGTTTCTGAGATTATTGCGAACAAGTACAAAATAAAAAAAATTACAAAATATTTGGGTCAACGTTTTCTTGGGAAATTTCCGTTTCCTCTGAAGGTAATTCATTGCTTAAGATTAACGCACTGGCTTCAGGGAATAACTGTTTCTGCGACCGAACAAAGTTCGGTTTAATATGGCTGATGTAGGGATCTGAGCTTATTAAAAAGTTGTGGATTATGTCCAAATTTGTTTGAACCCTACCGATTTTCCTTGTGTGTGCTCGTCGTACGTTCCGGAAATCTTTATTACGGGCTTCGGATGCTTCTTCGGAAAGCATGCCTATGGGAATGAATGAGTAACTCTCACAAATATCTGCACCATGAAGCAACAGCTTATGGACACTTGACGGCATGAAATACCATGGGTATAAGTTGATATAAAGTATTGCTGTTTCTCTGCAATATTCTCTAAGAAGGCTGGTGTTAATCAATTGCCCAGAGGGAAAATAGTTTGTAAAATAACTGCAAATCTTTTGATCAAATCAGGATGAATACCAGTTATTTCAGCAGATATTTCAAAGTTCGTGAAAAACCTTCGTGCTGTATTACCGTCGTTGGTGGTGCCAAATCCTTGTTTAACTATATCGATCAACAAACCAGTTCTTCTCCGGAATTCTTCTTGAGTCAATTGGTTTTAGCCTGTTTCAACAATTTGTCATCATTACGAGCTGACCATTTTTTGAAATCTAAGTTATAGGAAATATGTAAAACACATTCCATGCATCTTATCCACATGTGAAGCGAGGACAAACCGTATTTGTACATGTCATCTCTGATGGGTTGTTTGGAAACAAAGTCCAAGTCATTCATTTTACTCGGTGGTGTACTGCAAATATTACAAACCGCTGCAGAAGAAGTATTAGAAACTACAGTCGAAATTTTCCCATCAATCATTGTCATATACAATTCATGACGTATCTCCAGATTCTTTACAACTGTCGATGTAAGATTGCAGATTTCTTCATTTATAGCAGCACTTTTCAAATTGATCAAATCAATTGTTTCTTTTGAAAATTCAAAACCAATTGGACGACAGAAATTTGTCGAAGATGGTGCAGGATTCTGCCATAAGATAGTACCACTATCTTCAACCAAACGAAGCGGAACCAAACTAATCATAAAGACTGAAGAATCGTCAATTTCAATGTCAGACTGTGACTTTTGTTTATAGTTACTTAGAGAAGATGACCCATCAAATCCCCATTTACTTATCAATTTAAGTGACTTTGTGGCTGCAGAATCAAGCTGAATTAGCTTCAAATTCCTGTTAATAGTCAAATCTAGTTGTGATTGTAGTCGTATTTTGACTCCAGATTCGGTTACAGTTATATCTGCCTCTGGAGGATAACAAGTTCTTTTCGTTTCGAGAAGCTTTTGATAGGATACTCCCTTGGGCAGCCGAAAAAGGGGGCGACCAAGGAACACTTTGAAAAGGTCCATAGCCAAGGAGGCCAAGTCGATCGGCATGAGCTGGCCTCAGCTGGAAGCTGCCGCAAATCAGCGTCAGAAGTGGAAATCTGTGGTTGAGGCCCTATGCTCCCCTAGGAGTTAAAGGACCGAAGAAGAAGAAGAAGATCCCTACATCAGTCATATAAAATCAAATTTTGTTCAGTCGCAGAAACAAATTATTCCCTGAAGCCAGTTCGTTGGTCTTAAGCAATGTATTACCTTCAGAGGAAACAGAAATTTCCAAAGGAAACGTTTTTTTTTCGTAATAGAGTAGTCTACAACTCTTTATAAAATATGTTTCACACCGCGTAGTTTTGTATTTGTTCGCACTAATCTCAGAAACTATTGTTAAATTTAAATTTGCAAATATTGTAAGCATTTAAGTTAACGTTTAATTTTACAGTTAGGACAAATTTAGTATTACAGAACACGATTTTTCGACCTGCAATAACTCCAAAGTACGCAGAGATAAGTCAAAGCTATCTTCACATAAAATACTCAGAATCACTTAAACTCTAATGTGTGTGAACGCCATCTCGACATCCCTTCACGATTTTGAGAAATTAGCGGAAACGTATTTTCTTCCATACAAAAAAAAAAGTTTTATTTTTTTTACTGAAAGTAGGCATGGTAGGGAAATAATTATTTTTTGTCTTATTAGTCATCTTAGTATCAACCTACAAAAAAAAAATCGTGGCTCTAGCATCAATGTCCATGTTTTAATTTATCGGGACCACTGTGCTTCGTCACACTTTTACTCGAGCTTGCATTATCTTCTGCACTGCATTATATACATTTCTTTCTAAATTGCGTTAATATGCAACAGACTTTGTATTCATTCGTGCATTTGGGTTATTTTAAGGGACAGTCATTTTGCGAACATGATTGCATAAAAACGCGCTGACGCCGTACATGATCATTCTTGAATTTTTTTTAGATCAATCTAATCTTTTTTGGACGTTATAATAATACGTTGACACATTTTATTCGGTCTTGTTACTGAAGTGTTAACCTCGAAGTATATGTACTATTCAACACCTGTCGCTCCGACCCATACACAGGGTGACACAGAAAATTTTTTTTCCTCACAGTCACACCAGTGTGACGAAGAAGAATTTTTTTCCTCACTGTCACACTATCATATTTTGACGGCAAGGATTAGTATTATTTCAACCTCATTAATATCACTAACAACTTATAAATGAACGGTTTCCTGGTATAATTCAATTGTTTCCTTATGTAAGTACGGTCAAAGTATAGTGAAAAATACTTTGTTTGGTTTTTTAACTTGATTTTAATTTTGCAAAACTACTTACGGTGTTACGAGAGCATTTCACTTCTCTGGGAGGTCTATCAATCCCGAGAAGACATATGGAATTAAATAAGGATTACTTTATAATTAAAAATCAAATGCGTCTTATACACAATAAAATCACCATAGAAACTTTCCTAAATATTCTACGTTAAGACTTTATACAAAATTCTCTGTTTTCACGTTGATTGTGTAGGTAATAAATATAATGATTTGTTTGAAGTATTATCTGTTTATTCTTACGAGTACATAGTATGACGCTTAGTCTTAACGATACTATTGGTTATTGCCAGTCACACCGGGTCACACCATATAGTGTGGATGTAAAGAAAAATATTATTCTGTGTCACACTGGTGTGAAAAAATAGTGTGACAGCGAGTCCGCGCCGCTAAAAGTAAATCGCACTGGCATGGCATTGGCAAGTACCTTTTTTTTTACCAACTAATGAAACGAAAAAAAAAAATGGTAAGATCGTGACAAGTTCCAACCTTTAGTTTGCATAGTTTGCGAGCAAAGATAGTCGCACTTCAATTTACACAGGTACGAATTTATGAACCAAAATCCTGTCAAAGTACACCTTCTATCTTGGATCAAAAGTCATAGAGACGTCTGGTCCCAAATGCAGTAAAGATCTTTTACCGAGAAGTGAACGTTGCATATGTTTTACGGCATACGGGGCAATTAAACAAGGCAGGCAGTCGCCTCGTTGGTCTAGCGAACAGAGATCGTGGGTTCGAATCCCACTGGAGTACGCTGTACTTGATTTGTACGAACTGAGGCCCAGTTTGGGTATATTTCCATGTTTGTGATGTCCTTGCCTGTTTACCATAGTACAGGGTATCCTAGTTTGGGATAAGGACACGTGATTGTGTAGCGTGCAAGTTATTTATTTCTGTGCAGGATGTCAGCGAAGGAACAAGACCGTTATAATGGCTTTATTTCAAAGCAGATACAAAGCTGTATTGTCGGTAACTAGCCTACAGGTCCCACCGCCTGGTATAGCGCCTTACTAGCATAGCAATGAATCGGTCGCAGCGCTAATAAGCCGGGCGCTACTCTCGGATTTCGGTCGTTAGCGCGTAATTGTCGACACCTAATTAGCGCCGAGACCCGCCGGCGCGTCTCCGGTGACGCTTCTGCCGTTCTCACACATGACCCGCGATATTTAATGCTTTGCTTTTGAGGAGAACACTTGCTTCAGAAGTTTTATAAGTTCATAAAAAACCGGTCAAGTGCGAGACAGACTCGCGCACCGAGGCACGGTAGGCTGAAATCGGATTTCGCGGACTTAGAAAACTTAAAAAATTATTTTTATATTTTGAAAATTAAGTTAATGTAAACTACTGATGAAAAAAAAAATAAACATTGGTATTTTTTTGTTATTTAATTATTTTAAGAGATATGGCGAGTTCTATATTTTTTTGTATGGAATGAAATAAAAAAATGTCATTTTTTTAAAGTGCTCAAAAATCGCTCAAAATATTTTTATATCCTTTTAGTAGAAGCTATCTAAATACCAAATTTGGTACCTCGGAAATCCTGGGAACCGCGCCATTTTCAGCCTTGATAATTTCAATAATTTTACAGCGATTAGATGAATTGAGTTGCTTTTCTGTATCTCTGGATGAAAAATAAGCATTAAAATTGATGACGTCTCTTGTTTTGCACACCGATTTCTACTGTTACCGCCCATGTTTTTTAATGAGTTTAAGGTAGACGGGTAAACAGTTGCGCAACTTATTCAACTGATAATGTAGAGTTGTAGACCAATCACAACGCGTTAGAACTACCCTCATTAGTGACTACAATGTTCATAGAAGGTGGTTACAATCGGGTTCTAAAGTTTCAGATTTCGTAAAAAGCAATAGTTTTTCGTTAGATTCAATTGTTCAGTGGCTCGTCAGACCCTGTGATAAACGTAGTGGCTGCTGGTCCATCTCAAGAAGTTACACCGACAAAGTCTGTTGGCACTTCCTCTGGGCAATCCCAGGGCTAAGTCCTAGGAAACCTGTTGAAGAGTTAGGCCCTAAGCAAAAGAAAATACGCAGTTATACCCTTGTATCTTTGTTTTCGATAGAAGAGCAATCTTCGGCATATTTAGCTGCATTGAAAACAAATGGTCAAGAGGATATCGCTGATATCCTCAAATATTTGTTAGAAACCCCTGGAAAAGTTAAAACGGTGAAAGATTTTATATATTCTCCTAAAAAAATGCTATGTCGTGTGGAAAGGCTTTGGATACCATGGTATATTTGAAATTGAGAAACCACTCAAGATGAAGGATTTCATATATTTCCTTTTTATTATGCTATCCAAAACGCTAAACAGGAATGTTATTTTGCAAAAGAGCATATGGGAATAACGGACATCTCAGCGCAAATAAAGTTTCAGTCCTTTTTTTAAAGGTTTTTTTTTAAGTTTTAGTCCGTAATTACAGAGAGACTCCTTAAAAATTATTGTACTAGGAGAAGGTTAACAAAACTTGAAGTTGATTAGTAAACGGGGATTTGATGGTGCATCAAATTAATCTAATTATGAACAAAAACACGATGAAAACTTAGCTGACTCCAGCATATTTATGTGCAGTCAGTTCATATCAAACTAATTTGCGGGAAGCAAATATTATAGGAAAATAAATCTGCCAATTTACTTTATTTTTGTCGTCCATAATATTCTTTATGAAAGAAAGTTAAGTATCGATCACAAATGAGATGACCAGAGTTGAAGGAAAGCAACAAATGAAGATATTTTACGTAAGTAATTTGTTAATTTCTTCAGATCCATATTTTTCCTCATTGAGACCAAAGTTCCTGACAGTAAAAGCCCAAAACTTGATGATTTTGGATGAACAGGAAGAAAAAAATGAAAGAGAAATATCCAATTAAAAAACCTATTTAGAGGCTAAATAATATTGTAATATCTACTAAGCCAAACAGTGGCCTTTTCCAAAAAAAATCAAAACTATAACTTTGTAGATAAATACTGCATTTACGAAAAAATGCCAAAGAACATAATAGGCTTACAAAACGTAATATACAAAATTTCTGAGGTTAATTTGCCCTGTCCCAAAAATCCAATTTCAGCCCACCGTGCGAGGGTTCCGTACGACAATAAATATTATATTGACATGCTTCCAAAAAACGTTCAGTTTGGAGGCCCTTAGCCGGAGTCTGACTCACACTTAGTTGTTATCGCACACTTGGATCTTATAATCACACCAAGGTTGACACTTGTATTACCCAATATTGTTTACCTTTATTTTATTTATTGGTCCGCCTATGATCAAACCACACATATTCTGTAAGAATTTCAACGATTCAAGAAAAAAAAAAGCTTTTTGACAGACGGACGGACAGAATCAAAATTTTAATGTGCGTGTGTCAGAAGTAATGTTGATGAAAGAAATTTCTGGAAATTTTAGACGTTATATTTTGTATATATTCCGGTTCCGTGTGGCGCCGGATTAAGAATAGCGTCACTCCATTTCCTTCCGCGGATGTCGTAGAAGGCGACTAAGGAAATCAATTACCAGGAGACGGGCAGCGGCGTCTTCCTGAGATTCCAACCGCATACTGCGATCACCAACCCGTCTGCCGAGCGTGGCGATTATGGCAAAACCCCTCACGGTTAAAAACCATGATGGAGGCCTATGCCCTGCAGTGGGCGTCAAGTGGCTGATGATGATGATGATGATATTTTGTAGGTAAAGTGTGCGGAATTGATCTGTACGATCATACAGTACTCCTGCGAAAACAAATTTTAAATTTGTACACCAGTTTGAAATTGATTGTCCTTAAATGTTATCTAGTGGTATCTCGTGTTTATGTTGTGTTTTTAGTATTTTGTCCTTAATTTAATGTTTTATCTATCTATCTTAAGTAACCTCTCGCTTGCCGGCAGGCATGGAGGCTATAATGTCGGAGTTCTTCAACGACACGACGACTGCCTTCTACATCATACTGATCGTGTGGATCGCCGACCAGTACGACGCGATCTGCTGCCACACAGCCATCGCGAAGCGTCACTGGCTGCGGTAAGTGTCTTCCTGATCACTATTTATTTATTAGGTTTTTCAACAGGCGCACTCTTCATAAATGTAAAAATAATGCAAAATAATTCGGGCCACAGTGTGAATCCAATTACTTAAAAACACAACATTCACAAAAGATTAACAAGTTGGCATAAATACGCATTTCCTATGATTTTTCGAAAATCCCGGTAGCCCAAATAGCACAAAGGTCCATAAGGGTCCTCTTACAGGTTTAGTGGTTGCAGAAGACCTGCATATAAGAGATGGCATTGGGGATCGTGAGGCACCACTTAGGGCTTTAGCGGTGGCTGAAAGGTTGTGTAGCGCGCGCTATGCAGTTGTAGAAGTTAGTTTTCTACTATTATTTTTCAATTCATCTTACAAGTTACAATGTAGGTACTATAAGTTTTTTCTATTTATTGCTGGTTGGAAGAGCAGTGAGCTAAACGACAAGGACCGGTGAGAAAACTTTTTAATGTTCTGATTATAATTATTTCCGATTATGATCTTATTTTATCACAATGATATTTTAGAAAGTCGCCTTAGCTGAATATAGAAAATCAATAATGGCATTGTTGGAACTGAAACTTTGAGCTGAGCCAATATATATGTAACGGCTACATCTGCACCTTCTCCGCTATTAATTATCTCGGCGTTTGGGCGCTTACGGCAGTACGAGTAGAATGTAACCAGGGCGACACAAATTTACAATTATCTAACCGCAAACCCTTAACAGTAACACGGGTGTTCCGTTGTAATGTCTGGTGATGCCTCACTTAGCTGTACAGTCATACAGTAATGGAAACAGTACACCAAGAAGGTTTGTGCATGGCACATAACAAAAATAGTTATTTGTTATGCAAGGCTGCAAAGTTAATTTTTGGCGCGAGTACCTTGTATTGAAACCTGAGCGTAGCGAGGGTTTCAAAGGTACGAGACGCTAAATAACTTTGCTGCCGAGCGCAACACACAACTTTTCACCTCACTAAAGCGAGGAAAATGTTAGGTGCAAGAAAAACAGTTTTAATAAATATTAAATTACTGTTAATTTATATCTTCGTCGCTGCTAGCTTCGCTCATATTTTATGATTTCTTTCGGTTTTATCAAAAAACAAACCAAAATAATGGAAGTAAAGTGAATTCAATAAAGAGAAGAAAATTTTAAAGTTTTTTTTTTAAATCAAATTTTCTTGCCGGCCAGTGCGATTCTTTAAATGAGGCTGGCGCATGACATGAAATAAGTATTTGCATTTCAATCATCAATGGACTGGCTGCAGAGAATATAAACTATTACGAAACCAATGAGGTTCTATATATATGTAATTTATTGTACGAAACCTTTATTGAATAAAAATATTCGAATTTTAAAAACACTTTCCACGCTAGCGGATAAAGTGCGATTTTCCACGCAGATTTCGAATGATAAACAGAGCTTTTACGAGCTAGTGAGGTGAAAAAGTTATTTTTATTTATTTTTTATGTCATTAATAGTTTCGATCCTGTTATTTTTTTACCTGCATTATCTGTGATGATGAATTCCTTATTGATGTAGCCATCAGATGAGACAAAGGCCTAGCGAGCCTGTCATAAGTATAGTGAACGTGGTTCTTAATTTCAATTATATTTTCGTGCAGAGATTACGAGGTATAGAACTCTCGCTCTATCCCACAGGAGTTGTTGTATGTAGGACTGTGATGAAAGAAGTGGAGGATGCTCAGCTCACTCGGCCTTTTCTAATTGAGGAGTATAAAAAAAAGATTCTTTTTAAATATTCTCAATTTTATTGCAGTCAGGTATGACACAGACATGGCGTGCAAACTTCGTTTTGTTCTATATTATAACTCGAGCCGTTTTTGAAAAAAAAAAAAATTGTTCACAAAGACTTGAAAATTGTTACATGACACTTTGATTGGAAGGATAAAAAAATCTTTTTGTTGGAAAATCTTGCGTGAACCAAATAAGTGCCGAAATGTCTTAAAACAATATTTATTAAGCTAATTTTAAACAAAGTGTAACTCACCGCACAGATAAACCTTTACAGGTTTGAGTGAGGGTCTTTTGTATTAAATATGTACTTTGTGAAATTTCTTGAATAAATAACTAAAAAAAATGCAAAATTTCAAAATAATAATTCAGCACAAGAAAGGAGTGACTTTACTTCTTCGAATGTTGCGTTTTAACTTTATGAAATCCGAGTTGTTTACCGTGAACGCTACAATAACAATAGCTGTCTGCCTTGTACTTTTCACAAAACAGACTTTATTGTTGGATAATTCTCGCTAACATGTAATTCTCCACCTTTCAATTAGCTGGTAGAGCTACAATTGTGGGCTGAAAACAACGCGCTAATATACTGTTTATTTTTGCGATTAAAACTGATATTCCACTAACGAACGTCGAGCAGAAGTGACGGCGTGCCTGCAAGCAATACACGTGGCACTGTTAAACTATTTATGTTACTGAGTTTTCGAAAATATCCGTTACATGGATAAATGAACTTACGAATGTACGAATGTAGAGCGGTGGTAGCCCAGTGGGTAGAGAGCGGTGGTAACCTAGTGGGTAGAACATTGGACTCGCAAACGAGAGACCCAGGTTCGATTCCCAGTGCGGCCATGTACCTATGTCTTTGTTTTCTAAGTTATGTACATTTGTGAAGTTATAGTAGCAATACCACTCGCTAACTGTGAAGGAAACCGTCGTGAGGAAACCTGAGTGTCTGAGCTGTTCACATACCTCAGCGCTTGAAATCGCCGATCCGCGGTGGACACGCGTGGTGATTAAGCCCCATACTCTGAGAGAAGGCCTGTGCCCTACAGTGGGACGTATATAGGCTGCTTATGTATGTATGTATGTACGAATGTATCCCGGAGGGGTAGGCAGAGGCCACATCTTGCTACTTGTCCTCTAACTTATTATCTTCTAGATCCCGACTAACCTCTTCAATATTAATTAGTCCCTGCATGAACATCGGCCGGTCATGGGTATCTTTTTTCTTGCCCATCACTTAGATATCTCTTATCAAAGTCAACAAGCGAAGTGAAATGTTGTATGTTCCGCACTGCCCCGGTCCATTGTCCGCAATGTCCTTTACAAAATGTAGATAATTTTTGAGAAGAAATGGAGAAATAAAGCCAAACTTAGTTTTTTGATACTTAATGGAGAACTTGCACTAAAAAATGTTTTAATAGAATAGGAGAGGGCACGTTAAAAGATAAATAAATGTGGCATTTCTTTTCTGCGACCAATACTTTTTATAATATAACCAATCGAAAAGTCAATATAGCCACGTGGTACTAAAATGCGCCATACTAATCGACCTTAGACTCCCTAACGTAATGCTTATAATGTATGAAGTGTTTATCATATTTGAGTTATCACGTAAAATAATGTGTTTATGCGTGTACAACCGTATAAGAAAACATTCAGAATTCAATTACAAAACGAAATCTAGTAAGTTTTGTGTTATTAGAGTAACTTTATTTTTCGCATATTTTGTGACCCCGAAAACCCCGAAAAAAATATTTTTATTTTTAAATTTTCATAGGTTTTTATATGATTTCTATGGTATGAAAGCAAAGTCACCACAATCTAAATTAGACGCAAGTTCCCCATTAACAGTTTGCATACTATTCAAAAACCGAGAACTCATGCATTGAACTGGCTTTAATTACAGACATCTTCGTCAACTAAATAATGTTTAATGTTAACAAAGGGCTACCTTCATTTCCCTCATCCTAAAGTTCCATTCGAAATACTGGTGAAAGAATTTTTGAAATAATCGTGTGTCTTTAGGAGATTACCCCCAACATACAAACTTACTAACATATAAATTTACAAACTTTTCCTCTTTATAATATTAGTGTGGAGTGCTGTCCTACTTTCAGTTTGTATATACGTTTTTACTTTATTATGTTTTCCTTAGTCTCCCTCCGGGATACAGGCGTGAGTTTATGTCATGTGTCATTTATTCTCTAAATATGCTATTTTTGCAGACAGCTTTTCCTTGCATCTAAAATAGTTGTAAGAGTTAAATCATTCCAATGAAGTTTAATTAAATTAAAGCTTTTTGTTTTCCCTGCTACCGTCCGTAAAATTTATTCCGACAGCATCAACAGTTCAGATGCAGCGCCAATGTTCAATTATATTCATGATCTACAAAATAATCCGCCGAATGAAAATACGAGCGGATGCATTGCTTGCTTTGTTTTTGCTCGACGCGCTTTGTAGTGGTTTTGCCAAAGGCGGCTACAATCCATGCTCTTATGCATGAAATCGATACCTTCTAACGACGTACATTTGATTTTTCGATGGACGCCTGTAAGAGGATTTCCGATAAGGGCTTATGCTTAAACACTGCGTGATGTGCAGCTTCACAAAGATATCGTTATCCAAACGAATCTGTCGATCAATAAAATGATATCGACCTACCCACCGCGCGTGTGACTCCTTAATAAAGGCGACTGGGCACGAAGCAATTTGGCTGGTCGCCGGCCGCCCGCGTGGGCAATAAGGAGTGAGCGCTATTAAAACAAGCGCAAATAAAGCAAATTGAAAACGGCACTGCTTCCCCTCCCCGAGGGCCCCGCTCCGTGCCCGCACCGGAAAAACAACACCCGTGTCGCCTGGCCTTGTGAGACCTCTACTAAGCGCCTCATATCATGTCTTGTAGAATAACCCCCTTATAAAGTATATTAACCTCCTTAAGTTTCACCAAACCTTTCTGAAACACGCTGTATAAGCAATAAGGCCGCCAATTGTACTGCATTTTTGTAAACACTTCATGTTTGTGTTTTTCCTGGTACAATAAAGAATATTCTTATCTTATCTTATATTTATACCGAGAGACTCACATACCGCCAATGTGTACCCGACCATATGATTTAATATTTCCTGTAAAGTGAGCACTAGAAAAAAGTCTTCATCATGTGTGCGGGAAAAAAATATTGCTAGCTAGCTTTAAAAATTCATCGCACAAAATATTTGCCTTTCAACAAGCTCGAAAAACAATAGACTTTTCATCTCAAATTAAATTTAATCACGTTCGTTCATAAAAGCCATAGTGCAATAAAGAATAACCTTCCTCAGTGCCTCGTTTCGAGTGGAAATTCTTTGTCAATTTAATCCCGCTATGCTTATATCGGCTCTGTTACACGTGCAGGGTCTTTACTTCGGTGACTCGGTTCCACTTCCATGTGTTCGCAATTAAATTAGTTAAATATTGAAAGTATGCAATATATTGCTAACTGTCACGGCCAAGCGCCGTTCCAATTTCAATATGAGACGCTAAGAAAAAGTGAATTTTCTATAATAAATTTTTCTATGCGCTTTATTGTAAAGTTTGCCATTATATGAAAAATAGAGTTAATAACTACACTTCCTCATCCTTCAGAAATCAACCATGCCAGAGACAGTATGATACACAACAAGCAAGTAAACTGCATTAAATTGCACACAACACAATCGCATGTCCTGGTGTCAAACTAGGATACCCTGTGCTAAACACAAACGTAGAAAAACACCCGGACTGAGGTCATTTGTATAAATATAGCTACGGTAGCCCCCAACGGGAATAGAACCCACGACTTCTGCTTAGGGAGACAAGCGTGTTACCGCTAAGTCAACGAGACAGTCAGTCAGGTGTTGCGTTAGCCTTCTTCTTCTTTCTGCTCGTGTCCTCGACGACGTGACTATGGGCAGCTTTAACCACCACCGCTCTCCATTTGGACCGATTATGCGCCAGATGTACGGCTGCTTGTAGGGTCCCTCCCGGCTCTACTTACGTATAGTGTCCGTCCATCGCATTGGTGCTCGTCCTCTTTCGTTTCCCGTTAGCCTACTCCATCTGAAAAATATGTCCAGTCGCTTCACTTACTCGTATCATTGTAGGTATGAGTTGCCCTTAGGTCCGTTTTAAATCATGTAACATAGACAATGGTAAATCAACGACGAATTAAAACAATGACAAAAGGCCCATCGGTTACATTCGTATTTGTTAGTTACATTCTAGTTATATTTACTAACTAGTTGACCTGGCAAACTTTGTATTGCCATAACGGCCTACGACCTATTCTCAGACCTACCAAATACACACGAAAAATTTTGTAAAAATCGGTGACTCCGTTTCGGAGGAGTTCGATAACTAACACTGTGACACAATATTTTTACATATTAGACGGTTTATCTCATTTTTCGCCATAACTCTTTCCTGGCAGTACACTTTCCACTATCCACATAACCCAATGTTAGCTGGGAGAAAATACCCATTAGTAATAAGCTCACTTTTCTACAAATAAGCTAATTATGCAATAAAGAATTTTCTAATCTAATCTAATATGAAGTGCCTTTACCTCTTAATCAAGGTCGTGGTCTATTTCCGTTATTAATATCGTTCCTTGAGACCTTTTCGCGGTTGTCGCTCGTTCCAACTCATTCCAGGTTAATAGAATACTCATTGTAATAGTGGTTTGTCATTTAAATCTGTTTGCGAAATATTGAGAAATGCAGCATAGGGCGCCCATTAACTCACAGGATCGACGATCTAAGGCAAATTGCTGGTAGCGGCTGGATAAGTATGGCCGAAAACAGAAAGATGTGGCGTGCTCTGGGGAGGCTTATGCCCAACATGAATATTCGGGTTAGAACGATAGATTAGATTAGACTGAGCCACCCCAAACATGTTAATTATTTGCACGCATAATCATAATAATATATACTTTTGAAGCGGTATCGCGCCCAGCGCTACAACGTCACAAGATCGTGTTATTCGATCGAGCTAAGACATTTTCCTCCTTATGTCAATACGGACAAGGTCTTCTCATAATATACTTGCATAATTGCACACGAAACATTGAACAGGACATTACATAAGAAAAATCGTGTACAAAGGCGACCTTATCTCTGTAAGAGATTTCTTCCAGCAAACCCCATAGGAGCCGGAACAGCGGCAAAAAACGGGTCTTAATCCGTGTAGAAAATAAACTACATAAACGTGGGACATCATTGATGGTGCCTGCTCTACCGCCTCATTCGACAATAGTAATGAAATAAGAAAGTTCCTGTCACTGAGTTCCAAAACGTAAAAATTTGACCTCCGTTTGTCCGGAGCTAAAAAACCAATGTATTTTAATAAATGTAAAACAATATCGAAAATTTTTTCATCTTTTATGCAAATATAAATTATGTGTGATTATTCGTGATGGGTGGTACATAATACTTAAAGAGATAATGTTTTTCTGTCTCACTACCGGTAGTTCATTTTTTAAGTCAGCGTTCAATTAAATTACGCGTAAATGTAATAGTTAGTTCAGTTCTTTTATCACCTTTAAATATGTGCAGTACTAATTTCACTTATATTGAAAATTTATTTTTATAATTCTTGTAAGTAAAACAATTAACAGACTTACAAAAAGAGACACTATTTTGCACAGCGTGTAACCCGGCGGAATGATCCAGGCACTATGTGGCGATTCCCAAGATGTAGATATTGCATACACTGACTGGTTCTTCGTAACCTGGTTAAATATATCCGTCATTATGGTAAAACCACTGTTAAATGACCTCACAGCTTATTTTTAATTTTCTTACCGCCCCTCCATGGACTTAAGCGTGAGGTTATGCAACCTGTATGTTACACGGGAACCGAAGCTATTTCTCGTGAGTTTTACTTCATTCTTCGATATTTTATTATTATTATTTTTTTTTTTACTTTATTAATTGAATTTGTCTTAATTCTTTGACTGCACCACGGCACGCACTCCGTAGTACAATTATGGGTTACCGTAGGCACTGACTGAAAATCAGCGCTGAGGGATCACTTCCTCAGCACAACGCTGAGTCAGCTGCCTTTTGTGGCAATGTAGATACACCACAGGCTACATCTATGGTCCTGTTTTATTTATTCATTTTGTCTGTTGTGTATTAAGTTTTCTTTCTGTTGTTGTGCATATTATGTTGCTTGTGTGCTTGTTTTGTTTCTGTGATGTATCTTGTTGGTATAATAAATGTCTTTCTTCTTCTTCTTCTTCATTCCGTTCAGTGGTTTTTGCGTGAACAAAGAAACAGAGTGAGACAGACGTATATCAGACAGAGTAAAATTTTACAGATTTATTATATGTATAGATAGATTACAAATTCTCTGCATGGAAGCAGAATTCGCACATAATAACGGAATTCCGGGTAATTTAATATTAATCTAACTAATTATAGTCCGTTGCACTGATACCGCGCATGCTTGTGTAGACTAAATGCCTTCACTAGGTGAAATACTAAAATGCTTTATAATAATTGAGTTAATTTTGTTCTATAATTTCATTTGCAATTCCACTTCCATGATTGATATCCATGTCCGTCATACACAATTTGACGATTTTGATTGTAGATATGAAATTAAAGCAGTTTGTAACTATTCATTTACTAGGATTGATAATTTCTTAATTGTTGCTTTTCGAATAAATCGCTCACCGTCTTTAAGATACTGAACGTCCTAAATCGCTCACATTTAGTCTGTCACTTGCGCCTTTCACCTTCAATGAGCATTCGAAGTCTTACTGATCAATTTCGTAGGCTATTTCCACAACATGTTAAAAAGTATCGGGTCGGGCGTATGTTTGCGGTGGGTCGTCGCAATGGCGGGATAGAATTGGTCAGATATTCCACGTCTCAGGGTCGATAATTATGTTTGTACTTTTTGTTAAAGTGTAATTAACTTTAGCAGGAACTAGAATTTGATTTGAAATGTAAATTGCGGTCAGTGTGCGGGAGGTTGTGACGGGCCAACATGAGCTTTCCGCCTTGTGTCCAAATCCAAATCTCTAAATTGCGCAAATTGTATTTTTTTTTAGATCCACAACCGAGAACTTAAGGGCAAAAACCTTGAAACAGATAATTTCTGCTAAATGCGGCTGGTTTTGCCTTAAACGCTATTTAGTGTCCTTAATTCTAGGTCCTCGGTCAAAAGTGTTAAAAATCGCCTTTGACATGATAGAGAGATTTAGAAGCCGCTGTTTGCACAAAGTTCTCATTTCAAACAAGGATGAAATGGAGCTTCTCTATCCCACTGATCTATGGTGTGGTCGTGTAAAATCGGGCGGCCCGCTTGACGATCCGCGTCCCGCATAAATCTCGCCGACCGCCAATTACGGGCCGCGTCGACAGTTTGTCTACGACGACGCCCCTGATTGCTTTCACTCGGCACCGCGCCGCACGCACATACTCTCGCACCGATTGCGATCGATACCGCAATGGGCACCGGCTCCATGGAGAAGTCTGTGTTTACGGAAAACTACCTCAAACCTTACCGAAGGGTGTCGATGTTGTGTTGATTAAGCTCAGTCGTCTTCAATCTCAATCTTAATAAATTTAAAAAAATCTTATCGCCTTGCGCTTTTTAGCGCTTTTTAATTAAAAAGTGTCACGATATGTCAAATGAAGACGGCGGAGTAGCATCTTGACGCATACGAGTAGCAATGCACGGAGCGACTCTCGCGTAAATAATGATAATCCGAAGCGGTACGTAATATGCGTGCGTTTTATTTTCATAAATATAAGACGTGCGCGGGGCTCGGCGCGTTGACGCGGCGGCGTCGTTAGGGGCGCGCGTCTCGTGTGTCATTTTAAGGATGTGCCAAATTGAAGGCCCCGGCAGGGCGTCATCGCGAGGGGAGCCTGATTTATGCCCGACACCCCCGCGCCCTCGCGATTAGAGGTTTATTCACTCGACCGAGGTCAGTTTTCTTATGTACGTCCCACGCTAATAACGTTGCCCTTTTTATGAGTTGCCAAAGATGTTCACGTATAATTATCGGAAGATCTCACTCTCCAGCTGGTAGATTTGGCCGCGTCGGAGGGGTCGTTGGGGATTGTTTGCCTCGCTTTCGCTACGTTGTGACATTAATTAGATTGAACAAGAATATTGTGACTGTCTCTCGTGCTTGCTTCACTTCCCTGGCATGGGTCCACAGATTAGGTTTAAGTGTATTAAATATGAGAGGGTTTGTCGAGCACGGACATCTGCCGTGGCAGTAAACAGTTATGACTGAAGTTTGTAGTGCGCTTAAACGTGTTATACGCGCATCTCGGCTTGTTATATTTTTATGGCTACGCCGTGGTGATAATGGGCCACCGGAGCGTTGACAATTGAACTAATGACTCGACTGTGTATGGCAAAGTAATATTTTGTAATTGTTTAGGTACTTTGTGACTGCTCGTCTCTACCTGTTCATCTCAACGAAAAAACAGCAACCTCTAATTTCTAATTCTAATTCATTATTCATAATATGCAATGTGTAGCTATTTATATATAGGTATTAAATTAAGCTATTAAACATTTTTGTCTATGATGTTCACACTTGAGATTTGCCATTTGCATTCACTCTCCACAAAATTGTACACAGAAGTTTGTTTCTACTTGTTTCTACTCAAACGGTTTCATTCAAACAGTGTTGATAGAAAATGTGTGTCATTTACGTTTTTTTTTCGAATTATCTTAACTAAATATGATAACTGTCTTGCCACCATTTTGTATACTGTTAGTTATCTTTCCTCTACCCATTGAACGACTTAATTTTTAACCAATTTGATAAGAAAAAAAAGTACCACTAAAGTCATATGAAAACCACTGTAGAATACAGCATTGTCACCGGAGTGCCCCCAGCTTTAGGGCGGGCGTCTTTGTGGCCGGCGGGGCGGGCGCGTAGTGGAGCGTACGACGAATGCGCGATGACGGCTGCTCGCTGGCGTTAATTACGCCTGACCGCGCGCCCCGTGCGACAACAAACGCCACCCGGAGATACCGAGTGTGACGCCCGCTTGCTCAGAAGCGTCAAGCGTACGCGATTATAAACGACAGTTTAAATGTCTCACTATTGTACTAGTTCATGATTGGATGCTTCTAGAAGTGCACAAAGCAGAGGCGATTTAATTCAGCGGCAAAATAATGCAAGGAAAAGGAAGAACAATGAAAATCAACCCGTATTTCTTGAATTTCCTTCCTCGGCGGCGTATTCAACAGGTCCCGGCCAATTTCTTCGTGTTGCAGCCAAAGCAACAGGTCGCCGCTGCTCTCTCATTTCGCTCCACCAATTATTATGTTAAAGTTTCCTTATAATTACGTCACACATCCGTTGGCGCCGGGCTGCCGCCGCCGCGCCGGCGCCGCGTCGCCATCTCCTCATTTGCATCCCTCGACAGTGCCGAATAGACCGACTTTCCACCCGAATATCAGTCGCTACATTACTAATTGACGCCTCGTTTACCGCGAGGTGATGACACGGCAATTTCTCGACGCGACAAGAAAGCAATGGACACGCCTGTACATTGCTTTCTTGCGGTTGAATACAAGGATGGATTGTGTTGGTTAAAGGCTAAATCGAAAGTATTCACTCGAAACAACGATTTTTCATGTCTCGCAACTCGTCGGTAAGTTGAAGTGAAAAAGATATGTTAGAGTAAATATTATGGTACGCAAATGTAGGGTCTGAAGACCACAAACGGCCAAGTGCGATTAAGAATCGCGCCCTTAGTACTCCGAACCAACGATTACAAACTTAACTTTACAGTCGTAATAAGTGGTGATTGATTGAACGAAAGCAATCTAACTCCATAGTTAACATTTTTTTTAACTATACAGGCAGTTTGGTGCATCCGATTGCGTTTGCCAAATTAAATTAACCGATCGGTCACAAAAAAAATCTGGCCCCACCGTCTCTTTATTATATTATAAATTTCCAAACCACAAAGGAACTGTTAACTTTGATATTAATTTCAACGCTTCAACATTTCATAAAAAAGAAAGAGTTCAAGTGTCAAGCAATTGACAGATAGACGAATAAAAAAGTCACCTGTAAGAGCTCCGTTTTTTAGGGTTCCGTAGTCGGCAAGGAACCCTTATAGTTTCGCCATGTCCGTCCGTCTATCTATCTGTCTGTTCGCGGCCTAGCTCAGAGATGAGTATTACTAGCAAGCTGAAATTTTGGCATAGACATACATATTAATCACGACGGCAAAACAGTAAGACAAAATCTTAAAAAATAAATTTTAGGGTACCTCCACTACAATTTTCATTTGTCAGAGTAGGGCGTCGGTCTCGTGGCTAAACGGTTGATTGTAGAAACATAAAAAAATTCAGGGCAGTAATGTGCACATATAATGAACTTAAAAGGAAAACTATCACGGCTGAGTATGCTCTATATGTTAACGAGTAATAGGCGAGCAACTTATAAAAGGAAAACTTCGTACAAAATCCATTAAAAATTACTTTGATAAAATTATTAGTTGTGTAAAGCAGATAAAAAAAAACCCTCTGTCTATGGAATCCTACACTGCGCGTGGCCCGACACGCACTTGGCTGTTCTTTTCCTTTTGAAATAAGGAATCAAAAAATACGGTAGGTTAATATATCGAATATATATATCCAATTGTACTGCGATTTATTGAGTTTCTGTTAATGTAATCTTTGTGTACAATAAAGAATATTCTATCTATCTATCTATCTATAGATTCTAATTAATAATTTTTAAAACTAGCGTTGAAAATTAGAATGCCTAGACGAAATACACACAGATGATGTCCAACATCACATTCTCATCTACTCTACTCTGTGCCCTGCTCGCTGAAGCGCCAGAATGTGATGTAGGAACCAGAATAAGTAATTTGAATTTTGAAAGACGGCCTGCCAAAGCACCACTTTCACAGATCGCGACATGGTCGAACTACACAATTACATTAGGTAACTTAATTGTCGGCCAGTCTAATGAAGTTAAGTGTATCTGTGAACGGATCGTCCCCGACTGCAACCTCAATTAAAATCTCATTATGGACTACCCCACAGAACTGGAGAACTACAGATAGCTCTAAAATGAAAATGTCCCTAAAAACAAAAAAAAAATAAACAAAATAAAGAAAAACCTGCGTAGTCAAAAAATCTATTGAAGTTTAAATATTTATTTTTAAAAAGTTACTGAAGGAGGCATATAATTTCGCCAACAAAACAGAGAATGTTGCTGAGATTCGTAGCTCTACATCGCGTGACGACCCACATTATTAGGAGAGTCGTTTACTCATTATTCCATTACATCGCTTAGGATGTAGCTTACATCGGGGCTTGTCGACTTTTTCGGCAATTTTGCACGAGAAAATGGGGACATAATTGAATCTTGTTCCTCATTTTTAATTAGGTCACCATGTCTTATACCGTATACCGTGTCTGTTTTCGAAAACCTCGCTCCCCGGTAGTTTCTAAAGAATCCTTGTACGTTCGAAGTTCATAGTTTTGAAGAATTGAACTTTTATTTCACTCAACCCTATATAAATCTGATTGTCCGCTAACGGATCTCTCCTGGAGAAGAAGTTGAGAAAGAAAATCTACTCTGATCGTATTTTCTACCTTGATTCTGGTTGAATTCTCTAAAAAGTTACCTCAGTAATCGTAACCCTTGTGTTGCTTAGTAGGATGAGCTGAATTTCGAAGGCATTGTCTCGCTCGATTATGTTTGTTTGCCATTTGCATAATGTAGACACACGTTACTTTGGCTATAGCGTTTCGACGCGCATTGACATGTCATTTTCATAATCGTGGACTTGCACCCTACCCATGCATGTTATGGCTTTATTTGGCAGTAGCAATATAATTTGCTTATTTGACCTGTCTGCGAAAGAACTGATATTTCGTGTGTGTGTGTATGTATATATCCCTTTATGACCGTCCATTGGCCAAACCACCTGATAGATTTCGACAAAGGAGGTATCAAATGAAAGATAATCGCGATGTAAGTATTACGACATATTATCGTCATCATCATTATCATCATCAGCCATTTGACGCCCACTGCAGGACATAAGCCTCCCTCATGGATTTTCATGGCATATTATGACGCCACATAAAATCAAAATGGCGTAAGTCAGCTGTCGTTTATGTATTCAGTAAAAACAAAGCTGCCAAACAGAAACAAAAAACTTATCCTAAAGAAACTGTTGACTAAAAAGTCTTCTCTAAAAAATCGTATAATTAAAACAAAAAAAACCTATCCGTAAAAATACAGGATGCTAAAAGTATAAGGAATCATCTAATTTCATAGAAATTCAACCTCGACACGCGCTCGCTTCTAAAAAAATCGAATGTAAATTCTCCCGTTTGTTGAACGTCCCTTGAATTTCCAACTGATGTGGTTACTAATCTAGGCCTTGCGTAAGACTTTAGTTATTTAAGTCAATAAAGAATTCTTTGTATTAAATTAAATTAGTATTAAATTAAATTAAAAACTGAATATTTATTTTAGTTCCCTGTAATTAAAGGGAATAATGAATTTATCCAAAAATGTGCTATTTAAAAGATGAGCATGAGTTCTTCGGTACATAGAATATTGTTCTGGGTGGTGCGTACTTGTGTAGTCAATAAAGTTAGGTGATCGGTCAAGTAATGTTTGCGGTACAGGCCCGTTCCTATTAATCCCCCATCATATATAAATATATGTTTTTATTTGGAAATTTTAGGTTTAAGCCAATGACTTTGTTTTCTAAGTTACGTACATTTGTGAAGTTATAGTAGCAATACCACTCGCTAACTGTTAAGTGTGAAGGAAAATATCGTGAGGAAACCAAAGTATCTGAGGTGTCCACATACCTTAGCGCTTGAAATTGCCAAACGGCGGTGGGCACGCATGGTGATTGAACCCATACTATCTCTCTCTCTCTCTCTCTCTCTGAGAGAAGGCCTGTGCTCTACAGTAAGACGTATATAGGTTGCATTAGTATTAGTAAGTTTTAAGCATGAAACTGTTTTTAAGGAAAAGGAGGTTCTGTAGTCGCCATAATATAACTAACAATTAGCATACTTAGCTTTTAATGAGTAGGTAGTCGGATTTTGATTATTGTTTTTTTGTTCATTGGCTAGAGTTTACGTCAAAATTGGTCCTATTTTTTTATGTAGCCTATATACGTCCTACTGCATGGCACAGGCCTTTTCTCAGAGAATGAGTATGGGCTTAATTACCACGCGTGCCCACCGCGGATAAATACAAATGCTCTATTTAAATAAGAAAAAAATCCACACTTCAGGGTAACATTTTACTTATAAACCAATTCTCTTGTACACTATGTAGTCCTGATGACACTAAAGCATAATGCAGACCTTAACTGAAGTCAACTCTTATATACAATTATATAACATGACCATTGGTCATAGATACTAAGTACTTTATTTTTTACAAATAACTTTATTCGAAATTGTATATTGACGACGGACACAATGCATGTGCCCCTTCCTTCAAAGCGACAGATTGCCAAATTGTTGGCATTCAATATTTACGACGCAATTATTGTTAAGACAATAAAACAGGTACCTGTAGTCAATACAAACTGTAGAAAAAGTTCTACTAGTAAACATCTGTATTCGGAGGTTTTAAAAAAACAAAGGATAAATAAGTTAAGCTTGACTGCTGATTTAAACTGTCAGCGCAGACCACAGAAAAGCCTCACCTAAAGAAACTAATTTTAGCTAATCAGAACATTCAGGGTGGCTTTTCTGGAAAGTTGCTGGAGTAAGAATTGTTTTTAGAACAACATCAAGTTGACATACTTTGTGTCATAGAGCACTGGCTACTAGAGACTCGAGTTAATTTTTCTGTACATAACTATGAAGTAGCCAGTTGCTACAATAGAAAGTATGCACTGCACGAGGGATCTTTAATAGGTACTAGTAAAAGATAAGTTAAAATTTAAACAAAGGAAAGATATAAAACTACCGTTAAGAGACTACTATTAGAGCAAAGTTACCAGGAAACCGAGATCCTACTAAGTTTCCGTACATAAACACTTACATTACTCACATTCAAAACACACTCAAAATACACTCAAAATACATTATCTCATACATATACACAACACACACATACACACACACACACACACACACGCACGCACGCACGCACGCACGCACGCACGCAAACACGCACGCACGCACGCACGCACGCACACATACACACATACACATATACACACACACACACACACACACACACACACACACACGTACGCATACACACACACATAAATACTTATACAATCACAACGGCTCACAAATTTTATCTGTATTACACAAAATTACTCACTAATTAATATTCTCTCGTTTGATTAGAATAGAACCACATACAAGAACCTTGAAAGAATTAACTAATAATATGTAAAACCTGCCACGCTTGGCAGGCGGGGTTTATGGCAAAACCCCTCATGGTTATGAAAACCACGAAGGAGGCCTATGTCCTGCAGTGGGCGTCAAATGGCTGATGATGATGTAAAACATAAGAACATACATAGAATAAATAATATTAAAAATAAAATAAAATTAAGAACATCGATAATTGGCACAATCCGTATGGTGGCATAAATGGATAATAAGATCATGGTCGAACACTGTGTCCTGAAATACAGGTTTACACCTAGCTTAGGAGACAGAGTCAAACTTTGTAAAACCTCACAACCACCGCAATAATTGTAAACTCAGGATGTACTTAATTGTAATTTCCGTATTATTAGCAATATATTATTTTTACCTTCTAAATAAGTTTTCAATATATTAGTGTTAACTCTAACGTGGTGAGAAATAAAATTTCAAATAATTTCAATCCTATATATTTATATGGTATTACAAAGTTATTTATGCAGTTGGTATATCTGGAAAACTGGACCGAAATTGCAAAATATTTTAGTTTTTCCTTGATTTATGCACTAAACACTAATTGTATTCTAAATTTCAAGCTTGTGTCTGCTAGAAGTGCCTAGAGTTTTGATGAGCGGTCAGTCAGTGAGTGACAAAATTAAGAAACTCTGACTAGTTATAATTCACAAACTACTGGTTAAAATTGAATGAAATTTGAAATATACCGTGTTTATACAATGCCTGCTTGCTTACTGAAAATTCAGGCTTCGAGTTTTATCCCCAACAAAGTTATAGGGGTCGAAAATTGCCTGAACTGTTTCGAGAAAAGGGTGGTGCGGCCGTTCCGCTTTTTTGCTCGTCTTAACGGAGGCACTGCCGTGCCCCCAGATCTTTGGATTGCATTGATATAGAACATTATATTTTACACATTTAACGAACCATACATGACGTAAGACCAGAAAAATGGACGTCCATCAAGGTGATCCTATTGAGGCTCGTCAATTTTATTTTATTTATTTATGGAACCCAAAAAGAACACATATAGCGGTCCTTAGGTCAAGTAGGAACAAGCCGCTGCAGGCGGGCGCGGCGCGAACGCTCCTCTGTTTGCACCTTGTGTTTGGCCTCCTTCTTTATGGCGACAGGCCCTCCTTTGCGCACCAAGGGCTGCTTGCTACGTACGGGCTTGTGTGGGTTTGGAAGTTTCGTGGCGCTGTTGATTTCCTTTTCATTGGTATTACGTCATTTTGCACTGGCTTGAACGGACACGCAATATTACAAGTTAGTTATAGTTACAGGTAGTTAGTTATAGTTAGTCTCGGCCTGACCCTCCGGGATACGGACGTGAGTTTATGTTATTGACTATACTCGCCACTTCCGTCTACCCGTGACCATGGCAATTGTAATGTTGCCGGAACGTCGGGAATCAAGGTAATTAAGCTTACCTACTAATCAATCGCGATTAAAATACCATGGTCAATCCTGTTTGTATCAAATTGGATCTTCACAGTAGCAAGTTGTACCATACCAATGAAGTCATCATGATGATATATTCCATTTAAGTTTACTCGAGTGAGATAGTTCACTCCAGTGGTTTTCATTCATAATAATAAAATAATAATGCAGCCTATAACGTCCCACTGTAGAGCACAGGCCTTCTCTCAGAGAGAGAGAAAGAGAAAAGTGTGGGCTTAATCGCCACGCGTGCCCACCGCGGATTGGCAATTTCAAGCGCCGAGGTATAAGAACACCTCAGACACTCACGGTTTCATGCTCTGTATCACATAATGTTGATTTTCAACCGTCGACATATTGCAGCTTTCTATGGTAAGGCCTAACAGGGGAAAAGCCTTTGTAATCCTGATATATTGTATGTAACTGATAGCGTTGTAGTACTGTCCGTTTGGGCAACCGTTCGGTTTTGACGTGACAGACAAAGCCGACGGACGCCGATTTGAATAGTAAGTTACAGTAGTTGCAATATACATTTTAACACGCTTTTATCATCTTCACTTGTGTATAAGTAACTGTCGTTAATAAGTAACAAATTTAGAAATTCACCTTTACTTCTAACTGTCGTATCGGCTTGAAACGTCGCATGTCATTCTAATGACAATATGGTAACTTACTATCGTCGAGCTGGATTGTACGAGGAAGCATATACATTTTTTTCTTCATACTTATTTTGATAACTATAGCTTAGTAATTATGTTTGTTTCTTTGTTCTGTTTAAATGTACTATGATTTTGTCTCTTGCAGTATGTTACTTATTTTGTATATGGGTCTCTCTATCTGAAATAAATAAAATAATAATAATTATTATAGCAATTTTGTTATCACAATTCAGTGACAATAAAACGTTCCTTTCAGAATAATCGCGTCATTCATTGAACATATCTCACATTAGGAACATCTAACATTCAACAGACCATCTTATTTAGGGCACAGTCCCTACATAATGGACTTTCGAGACATTGAACTGCCTACCAAGAGGGAAGTGCCGTGTGTTCTGTGATCTTAACTGTGATTTTGCGATCGGCCCGGGAATCACCAGTCGGGTTAAGATGGCGCTCTTCGTTACAGTGAAGGTATAGACATACGGAGTTTTCTACGGACTATTAATGATACGTCCAGAACAGCAACGCTCCATCGAGCTACGGAGCAACATCAATATTGAACATTCACCATGAGACGCAACAACTATTGGATCATTTTCGTCATGGGAGCAATACTGTAACGTCAATCACGGGTTTTAAACAATATCGAAAGGTTAAACAGGAACTTCAAAAGGAATTTCGGCACGTCGGAAAACATTTGATTACCTCAGAGTATGTGCTATGCAAAGTTTATGGGAAGAGTTTCATTCTAACGACACTCTCCTTTTCGAAGAGAAAGACAAGTCAAACGAGTACTTAACCAACGCACAGTACGATCATGCGAAACAATTGTATGAAAATTGTTGTCAATTAATACAAAAAAACAGATCCGATGTTCTACAGCCGACCGGCAAAAACGACTGTTCCACCAATGAAGATACAGATTTGTCCTTCAGGAAGTAAAAACAGTAACAACAAAAATGGGTCATCTTGGGAAAATTCTGTGACAACAGAAAGCCACTTACGGGCTCTAAGTCGGGTGATGACAAACATCAATTCCGAGAATTTAAAAGAAAAGCCAGGAATTAAAGGCAAACTAAAAGTTCTTCAATCACGCTGGCAAGCCATAGACGACAGACTACACTGCAATTCGACAAATTACTAGAGGATGAGAAGTACGAAATTTAACGAATCACATGTACTATTTATTATGTATGGTGTGCAATAAAGAGTTCTAATCTAATTTCAATGTTTGATGTTCTCGACGAACGATACGCCTAGGCGGATCTCTAGAGATTCGACAAATATATCAAAACTATACAACACAACCGTATATTACGGCAATTGCAAGAACAACTACTTGATTTAGTAACAGATCTACGAAGCTTAAGAATTCGGGATCAACTCAATATAAATTCGGCTAACATTTCAGATTACGTAAGCGTGAGCAGCCACCAGGACTGTATTATTATGAATACGTTTATTGCATATGAGTAAACTTTACAATTACAATGCGGTGGACTAAATGCTACAAGCATTTTCTACCAGTCAACCGCAGGAGGTGTACGAAAATAAGTGTGAAAAAGATAAATTGACGAATAATCCACGAGTGTGTATATTAGTAAGTATATTTTTATACCTATTGGTACCATAAATACATTTCTGTAGTAAGTAAAAGTAAAATTAAAATAAGTGATAGAATAAATAGGTGATTTTTTTTTCTCTCATGATTGAGCTTTATTTGCCTTCTTCCGCTCTCCGTTCTATCATTCAGAACCTCTCTTAGGCTGGCTAGAAGAAATTTCTTTTGAAATAAGTCCGCTTTTAAGACCATCTGGTGTGGGGCCTTCCCACGCTTCGTCATCCGGTCCGCGGTCGCCAGGTCAGAACTTTTTCGCCCCACCGGCCATCAGTTCTCCGAGCTATATGCCCCGCCCACTGCCACTTTAACTGAGTAATTCTTCGAGCTATATCAGTAACTCGGGTTCTTCTGCGGATCTCCTCATTCCTGATTCGATCACGCAGTGAAACTCCTAACATAGCTCTCTCCATTGCTCGTTGAGCGACCTTGAGCCTTCTTATGAGGCCCCGACCATAAGTCATCACTGGTAACACACATTGGTTGTACACCTTTGAGACACGGAGGTATTTTGCCGCCCATCCGAGTTGGATTCGACGAGTGATCTCTTTCTCGAAGTTGGACCTACCTAACTGGACTGTTTGTCCCAGGTATACATAGTAGTCGACAGCTTCGAGGTCAGAGCCGCCAAGGTGGATAGAAGTGGGTGCTACATGCGTACAATAATACACAATAAAATAAAGTACTTAACAGATGTAAAATAATAGAGTGATATTATTTGTCCTGCAGCGGGCGTCAGATGGCTGATGATGATGATGATCTATTTAATATAAATATGATATATAAAAAATAAACTAAAAACATGAAATATCAATAAATATATAAAGGGGGAAATATATATATTACAGCTGAGATTCTCCTCGTGAGGGGTATCAGAGGGGATCACGATAACACTGATCGAGAAAATGTTTACGGAATAGAGCTAGTGACCTTTATTGTGAACTTGCAAAAGTTTGTGTTGACCAGCAGGTATGCTCAAAAACAATTTCTGTGTGTTAACTAGCATAAAATTGTTGAGTGACAATTGATTAGGTTAATTTCCTATTTATTTCATTAAAAATATTGAGGAGCAAAGTTATTTGGGTGTTTACTTTTTTGCTGCCTACCGCCAAAATCCCGGTATTAGTGAGATGTACAAGCTTTCAAGAGTGCACATCATACTGATCGACTTCTTGATATTTTCTTTATGATAGCTTCACTCACACACATCACTATAAGTGTATCGGAATTAGCAGTCTCCAAGCCATCGGCATTTATGCTTTCTGCAAGTTAAAGAAACGACGTCAAAGGAACAAGGATCTTAACATTGGACAGGACGTTGAACTTCAAAGGATACAACAACCTATAATGACACTTAGCCATAACCCCCCCGTCCCTCACTTTTGTCCCCCCTCCACTCATTTTTGTTCCCCTCCACCAAAACCAGGAAAAAAGGGCCCGTTTATACTAAATATAATATAGTTTGGACACTTTAAATGCGATGTCTATCTAAAGCCACGTTCAAACGAGTATACCATGCCAGCTGAGGCATGATATACTCGTATCGCCCGTTTATTAAAAGAAAAGCATCACCAGGACTTCTGTTAGTACATCGGTCAATAGCTACGTCGAAGTTGTGGGAAAGGCACAGTAGTTCGTGTGTGTTTGTTACGCGACGTGAAATTGTTACGGTGTCAAAGCGCGAACTGCGATCATATTGAATTTCGATTACCCCGGACAATTACTCGTAGAACTGAGCCATCGGCAGCGCTCATTTTGAGCATCTGTGATGTCTCGATAACTGATATTCGTAGGTAGTCATAGCGATACGATCGTTTACCCGCGTACTTTGCGTAATAGAGTATTCTCGTTACCAAAGACATGAGTAAGCTTATCGCCTGCTGTACTCAAATGATGTGGATACGTTTCAAAACTCACAATGCAAATGCACGCGTTGAAGCTCAACTAAATATAATCTCGTTATATCGGCCATGGAAGCTCCGGGATTTGCTATTAATAGAATTGCTCAACTATTTCCATATTGATTTTATGCATTCCAAATAGAGTGCGGAGTGCAATTTTTCACAGTATTTGCGGGTGCGGACGCGGCCCCATCCTATGATTTCATTATTTGTTTTCAATCAGCATTGTGAGCTGCCCCCCTGCTGGCTCGGCCCCGCTCGCCCGAGCTCTGAGCGAATTTTGTTTGGTTTCGTTTTCGGATGTTGTTTGTTGTTGGGTTACGAAGATTTTTACTCTATTGGGGGTTTCGTAGACACTCATCGGGTTTATTTTACATTCAGCAGGATTTACGTTTCTTGCGAGACTTTGAAATACTTACCTCCGGTTTCTGGTACACTAACAATTGACAGCTGACAATTAACTGACTCCGTGGTCGAATCAGGAATGAGATAGCTCGAAGAATTACTCAGTTGAAATGGCAGTGTGCGGGGCACATAGCTTGGAGAACTGATGGTCGTTGGGGCGGAAACGTTTAAGCTTGGCGACCGCGGGCCAGGCGACGCAGCGTGGGCAGGCCCCCCACCAGATGGTCTGACGACCTGGTTACGGTGGCAGGGAGTTGCTGGATGCCGGAGACACAAGACCGGGTAGCTTGGAAAACTATGAGGGAGACCTATGTCCTGCAGTGGGCGTCAAATGGCTGATGATGATAATGAATTAACTGACAACTGTTAACAGTAGATTGGTAAATTTTATTTGTAAATTTTTGGGGATTAGCAAGATGTCATACGAAGATATTCTCATAATGTTGTCGTAATTCGGTTTCGTAAATAGTTTGTGGAATAATAAGTCGAGACGCGGGTGGAGGCTGTTCGCGGGGCATGCGATATCAGTTCAATATCTGTGTATTTCGCGAAGTAACTCGACGCAATGGAGCGTGAACTAATTCTTTCCAATATGCTGGAGCTCCGTGCTCGTGAACCCTAGAGAAAATATTCAGAAAATGATGTACAAAGCGCGCCGCCTCGCTTTATTATCGGTGCTTGCATGTTTATATCGGAAAATCTGAGAAATCATCCGCCGCGTCGAGGCTCAAGTTTTGTGTTGCCGACGTAATTGCACAACTTGTATAATGCTCTCAAGAAAATTATGTGAATAAGCATTAGAAAGTAAGTAAATAATTCGCAAAATAAACATTTGAGCAGCAATACAATTCTGCTAAAAATGCGATCATTGGGTAAACATTTTTTTTAATGATTTCGTGTGTACAAAATAGATCACAACTGTTACATAATATTAGTAACACTATGTATAATATCAGATCTAAATTGTGGTCTAAAGCATGCACACACAACATCACCACATGTAAATTTGAATATTTGAATTTTTAGAGATAAATTAGAGAGTTTTTTTTTTAAAAACAATCCATCCTCTTCAGTTCAGAATTTCGGCTGATCATCTCTTGAACTTCGCAACATGCGCGTTAAAGATATCGACTTCCGAGCTAGCGGCCACAACTTCGTTGTAGAGTATACACATTCTCACTGTCGGATTGTAATATGATGCGTTATTTTTGAAAGCATATCATAACATGAACTAACGCCTGTATCCCAGAGGGGTAGTCCCTGACTGCCACTTGCTACGATCCTGATAGATCACTTTCGCTTCCTCAACATTCATTAGTCGTTGCATGCACGCACGCCGGTGTCGGGTACTTTTTATCTTGCCCTTTGATAATACATCCCCTGTTTGTTCGAAGTATGTCCGTCTGGGTCGTCCCTTACCGGCCCTTCCACCCACATTCGCTCGATATATTTGTTTCGTCAATCTTTCTTCCTTCATCCTCTCCACATGTCCTAACCAATGCAACATTCCTTTCTCAATTCTAGTCACTACATCCTCTTTCAGTCCACAACGTTCTCTAATCATACTATTACGTATCCTGTCAGTCAAAGTAACACCAGACATACTTCTCAAGGACCTCATTTCTACTGCATTAATCCTACTTGCTTCTTTTGCCATACCCAAGTCTCGCTAGCATACATAAGTGTTGGGACCAGCACTCCATTATGGATTGTCAATCTAGCTCTTTGGACATGTTTTGGCCACTCACAAAGGAGTGCAATGCACCATTTACATAATTTCCTGCTTTTACTCTTCTTTCTATATCACCTTCACACTTTCCATCCCTGGTAAAGAGGCTCCCCAAATACTAATATAAAAATTCACTTGTTCCACCCTTTCACCGCTAATTCTAATCTTGCACTCAGTAATTTCATCATCTTCTTCGAACACCATTACTTTTGTCTTACTCACATTAATGTTCATTCCTTTCCTTTTAAACGCCCCATCCATTACTGCTACTTGTGTCTGCAGGTCTTCAACCGACGATGTGAACAAAACCTGATCATCGGCGTATAACAAGCATTTGATCAGTAGCTCACCCATCCTTATCCCAAAGTCATTCTCTTTCAAATCAGTCAGGCAACTGTCCATGAATAAGTTGAACAACCAGGGGGAGGCGACACATCCTTGTCTCACACCCCTGCGGATGCTAAACCAGTCAGTATACGCCCCATTAATTCTAACGCAAGCGCTGGAGTCTTCATAGAGAGACTTCAGAGCTCGCAGCAAGACGCTGTCAACCCCATACACGGACATTACCGACCACAGGTCATTCCTCACCACTCTATCATAAGCCTTCTGCAAGTCGACGAACGCACAGAAACCCCTCTGACTTTGGGCCAGAAGCTTCTTCACCATCCGCCTCAAGGAGAAGATTTGGTCGACCCATCCCATTCCCTTTCTAAAACCCGCTTGAACATCCCATATATTTTCTTCAGTGACATCTATTTCAATCAAAACCCTTTGCCTTTATAAAGCGGCACTATGACGGCCATACCCCAGTCCTTAGGTACTTTGCCACTCCTCCAGCCCTTGTTGAAAAGCAGGTATAACTTGCTAGCTACAATGCCTTCACCAGCCCTCAGCATTTCTAACGACACTCTATCATATCCCGCAGCCTTACCTAGTTTCATTCTTTTCATTTCCTTGACAATCTCTTCCATACTTATAACGCTAGCAACACTAGATTCCGCCTCACGGTCGGGATCACCTTCCATGAGCCGCTCCTCTCTTTCAAACCGACTTTCAAAATATCCTTTCCAACGTTCCATAAATTTAAATTCCTCTTTCAGCATGGAGCCATCCTCATCCCTAATAACACTTAACTAGAACATTGACATTTAACGACTTGACATCGGCGCTGTGAAGGTTACATAGTTGGCCGCTAGATGGCGAGCGCTGTCTTTAGACCACGTTTGTTGTATGGGAGCCCCCCCTAAATATTAATTTTGTTCTATTTTTATAATATTTTATAGCGGCAACAGAAGTTCATCTTCTGTGGAAATTTTAACTTCCAAAAACGGGAGGTTCTACTCGTCAGGTCGAACAACTTTTACTTAGTATGAGGAAAACTTCTAAATTACAAAGAAAGATAAAAAGTTAAAGATAAGTTAAAAAGTATTTATTCAAATAACCACAATTTGAAAGTTACAATAAAAAACTAGTGGTAGCTCTGTGCAGCTACTACTAGTGCTGCAGAACAAAGCAGAATTATCCGTTGGTCTCCGCGCTAGATTTTGATCTGTGTTGTGGAGGCCTAGATAATAAAAAAAAAAACTGGTTTGGATGGCAAGTGAACGCTATAAATGCAAATGAAAGATCAGCTATTCCATACTAAAGTCACCACCCTGCGGTATTATAATGTACGGAACGTCTGATATTTTTTTGCGCTTTAAATTTTTTTGGTGTTGGCAAGTAGATCCCTTGTTTTCGGTATATGAAATATACCTGCCCAAAGCATCCGTACCGAGCAGTTTAGGAGCTGACAAATTTGGCACTTTCTGCTGTTCAGTTCAGTTTCATTGTTGCTCATTTTAGTATTTGCTGCTAACAACTAGTTGCAACTCAATTTTTTTTGTTGACTCCATCGCTTTTATTTTTATTTTTTTTATTTGATTTATTTTAGAAACAGTCATTTAAATACTCATATAAGTCGTATCTTATGCTAAACAAATAGACCTCATCTATCAAGATACTCATAAAAGAAAGTATCTTCTTATATGTATGTAAGCGTCTATTGGAAACTCTTATCTTATCTTACGGTCTTAGGTGTGACCGTTCAGATGCTGTAGTTCCTGGGACAAATTATAGATTAGAAATTTCTTTATTTCACAATAAGCATATTCACTAAGGCGAACTAATGAGTATTAGTTTTTATATAAATTAGGCTTGTCCAGCACCTACACCATCCTCTCAACTCAGTTGGACTAAATCCACAGGAAAGATAATATTTATACATGCACAGCGAACCTGGGTTTCGTCACGATGTTTTCTTTCACCGTTAGCAAGTTGTGTCATTATCATCAGCCATTTGACGCCCACTGCAGGACGTAGGCCTCCCTCGTGGTTTTCCAAGCTTCCTGGTCTTGTTACTACAAATTTATTACACCTCTAATTAGTTAATTCAAGTTATACATACATGCCGAACCCAAGACTTCATACCATGCCATATGCCACACATAACCCTCGCCCCACATGCACGGACAAAACTTAACCCATCGTGTTCTAAGATGCGCTTGTCAATTTTTACTGTCCTAGTATGGATAGTTTTGTGATCTATTCATTTGTATTGTATTAAAAGTATTTTTTAGTAACTTGCGACACTCATATGTAGCGATTATTTAATAGGTAAACTTAATCACTGTAATTTTCGTTTCGGTAACGTTGCAGTTAATTTAGTCACGGGTAGCCCGAATTAATTTGGGAATTAAGGTAATTTTTTTTTATAGTTATTTATTCAAGAAATTTCACAAAGTACATATTTAATACAGCAGACCCTTACTCAAACCTGTATAGGTTTATCTGTGCGGTGCGGTTAAGACATTTCGGCACTTATTTGGTTCACACAAGATTTCTTCAACAAGTTCGGTGGGTAGGTCGTTTAATATCATGGGAAGAATTTTCTCCGCTGTACGCGTTCCATAATAATTGTTGTGATGCGGTAAAGTATAGGTAGGAAGGTATTTTGCTAATAAATAATCGCGGTGGTAGCGCAGCTGTGGGACGTCGCTTACATTTAGGAAGTAGCTCCAATACTGCTCGCCAACCGTGAAGGAAAACATCGTGAGGAAACCTGAATGCCTGAGATGTTCACAAGCTCAGCGCTTGAAATTGCCAATCCGTGGTGGGCACGCGTGGTAGTGTTGGCCCATAGGGTATGGGCTTTTGTAGGACTACACGCTGTACATTTGTAGAACTCTGCGTTGCGTTAAGGAGCGCGTAGTGATTTCGAGAGAACACTGCTTACTCCAGCGGTGCTATAAAATTTTCGGTTTTCCTTGATTAAATTATTGAAAGTGCATAGGTACCAAAAGCTTGAGGCCAAAGACTTAACACCCTTTCAAGCGTTGCGTCCAGCACGTAAAACTGACGTAACACTGCAACTTAAACTTGACCAACTGAAGAAAAGCCTTAAGTGGTAAAATGTGTCAAATGTGAAACCTTGTTAGCGAACTTTTACGTATTAGTGCTTATATTTGTTTGCCGTGTCGGAAAATAGGCTCGGAAAAATACTATTATTAAGTTGCCTAACAAGGTAGTGAGCTCAGGCCACCTAATAAAGTAAATTCGGTAGGAATAACATCAACATCAGGTTATGAGCTGCTAATTAGAGCCATTAATTGAGCGACGCGTCGGCTCATGAAGCTTGTGCGCCAATTACGTGATGAAGCGATCCATAAATGTCTTCAGCCTAGGTTGCTGCTTTTCCGCTCCAATAAATATACTAGTTGCCAGCAGAGGCGCATAGAGCACAATAATCTCGTACTTAACGATTTATACTGCTTAGGGCAACTTTCACCAAGATTGAACTACGAAGGAGACTACTGATATATTGAGCTTAACTGAGACGCGGTTCATAAAAGTGTACGTTGTATACTTTGTGCAAAAAAGGTTACTACAACATTAAATGTCGCGTAAACTGTAGTTAGCTGGTACAAAACTTTTTTCACGAATCCGCTGAATACGGTAATTGTTGAGTAGGTAACACTTAAATTCTATTCCTGAATGTTTGTTGCAAAGCCGCCTTAAGTAATTAGTATTCTTGACTATTTTCCGTAATTGGCCCGGAAATAAGCTACGTAGGAGGCGACTTAACTATCGCAATCTCTTGGCTGGAAAATAATTTACATGGAGCACTAATTAAAAGTTCAACAACAGCAAAAATAAAAAATAACCTATAAGTATCTTAGCTACCAAGATGATGTATAGAGTTCCTCCAAGGACGGAGTCGCTTCGCTCGAAGCGTTTTGAAGTTGTCGCCGCCCCGCTCTCGAATAGCGAATCCTTATCAAAAGGCCAATTGGATGGATGCCCCGCAAAGTGGGCGCTTTTGCGCGACTTTTAAACATCACCGCGCCGCGCCGCCTTTGTGCCGGAACTGCCTCAATTTGCCTTGCGAATTCTTGTACGGTATCAGTTTAACCTGATTTATTTACACGAAAAATGTCGTACCTTGGATCGTTTGAAAGCAACATCGCTTCGGAACGCTGTCACACGATCGGCGTCTCAATATGCACGGGGCTGGCTCAACGAGCACGCTCACCATTACCGCCGACATACGACAATTGTTACCGTTTTAAGGATCGGAAGTCGATCGCGATATCGGGATTATCGTTTTAGTGTTATGCTCGGCGACAAGGAAAGGCTCTCTGGCGGTTGGCGCGCGGACGCCCCCTGGCGCCGACGGGTAGAGTGCCCACTTCTGCTCGAGCTAATGCAGTCTGTACTTACTTCTCAGCGTTAACCTCCAAATAGTTGCATCGTAAGCAATACCAGCTCAGTCCTATAAATCCGCTGAAAACTGGAATACTTTTATGTGAGACACGACGATACGCGAAGTAAACTCTAAAAAAAACGCAAAACTTGTAGATATTGTAATCATAGTTTCCTCCGTTTACACTGTATCATATTCATCTTGCGTCGGCGAAACAATGCATTTTCGTTGTTCTCGGAGCGCGGGTCTTGTGGGTTTCTTTTAAAGTTAGCTACGGGGCACGCGGTGGAGCTTCCACGGCGCTCGGTTTAGTTTCGGTGAACAAACAATAACAGTGCGGGCGCCCCCCGGCTACTCCCGCCCGATTGTTTATGTTTTCCATTTGGAAGCCATTGCGGCTTAATTTCTGTACTTAAAGTCGGTGGCAGTTGGTTACTGCTTCCCGGGAGCCACCCCGTATATGAAATAAGCAATGGTTGCCTTATATTGCCTTCCGTGGCATACACACCGGCATTTACATCTATAGCAGAGGCTATGTACGTAGTATGGGTAGACGGTCCTAGAATAACGCATGAGATTCCTTTCGTTGAGGCTGTAGAACAGTCTTAGCAGTAGCAGTGAAAATTTCAATTCACCATCAGCTTGCTAATTGAGAGGCCATCTTTTCACACGTGTCAAGTCATGTCCCCGAACTAATCTTTGTCTGCGTAGGGAGACAATGTTGGCGCTGGATAATCCTACCTCACCTTTATACTAGTCCACTTTCTCGATCATATAATTTGGCCGCAAGTGGCACAAAGCAGCTTTCTATTGGCATCGATTGGGCCGCGATCCGACTGCGTCAGAGGCACCCAGCGGCGCCGCGGCGCCGGCCCCCGCCGGCGATCATTGCCCGCCATTATCCCCACCCGTATTAAGCCACTTAGTTCAATCATGATTAATGTTTTACCGAACGCGGGCCGAGCCACTGCAAAATGTACACTGCAGGAGGCTAACTGAATCGCCAGTGTCACTTAGCGTCCCTTGCCTTGCCTAAACTAGAAATGTAGCTGGCCAAACTTATTGCACGCCACTGGTGTCGTGAAGACACCGAATGGAGCTGGTAGCCTAGTTAATTAGCGCCGTCTATGTATAAAACATAATATTTAAAAACTTTTTATAAGCAGATATTCTTTCACTGGTGGATGTCGTGCATCCCTTTAAGCAACTGATCAGGACTACCTATCACTACAGCCGCTATTGCAAGTGAAGTAATGCAGTGTCAGATGTCGCGCGCAACCCATGGTACATATAAATAAACGGACAGCGCTGGGTGCGCGCCTGCCCAACTCACTCGCGCGCCTTTTTAACCCCTGACGCAACGCAAAAAGGGGTGTTATAAGTTTGAAGCCTATGTCTGTACGTTCCGTCGTAGCACTTAAACGGATCAAACGATTTCGATGCGGTTTTTTTAATTGAAAGCTAGATTGATCGAGATGGCTCTTAGCCATGTTTGATGAAAATCAGCCGTTTATGAACATTGTGAACTGCCTAAAAAAACGGTAAGAGATATAGGAATGGTGTTTTGACTAAAACAACGTACACCCTGAAAAAAGTGCGTTAAAAAAACAAAATGACAGAAGAAAAATGGCCGCCGAAAATTATCTTGCTTTATTTGGCTGGCAAAGGTCCTTTACTTTATTCACATCCTTTATGGGGCATTGTATACGTTTGCCATTAAGCTTGCCAAAAACGCGGTTCAAATATTTGTATAAAAAAATTATGGCACAAAGTGTGTAAAGCACACTTTGTGACAAAAAGGCTACTATAACATATATTTATATAAACCTGTTAAGGACTTGAAAAAACTAGGTTTACAGTTTTTTGTCAATTTTTTTCTCCAAGATGATCTATAAGGTCCTTTACGTTATTCACATCCTTTATGGGGCATTGTATACGCTTGCCTTTAAGCTTGCCAAAAACGTGGTTCAAAAAATGTGTAAAAAAATTTTGGCACAAAGTGTGTAAAGCACACTGTGACAAAAAGGCTACTATAACATATATTATATATTTATATAAACCTGTTAATTAAGGACTTGAAAAAACTAAGTTTACAGTTTTTTGTCAATTTTTTCTCCAACATGATCTACATTTTGAAATGGACACTTAGTTTAACTTTTAAAGTTCATTAAGTCGCAGTTTCTGTGCTACTTTGAATAAAAAAAAAATTGATTTCATTTCAACATGGTGACCCCAACGTGGGAGCTGCGTGTGCATAACAAAAGCATCTCTTTATGAAAATCGTCGAAATAGTACTGTGAATTTAACATTGCGATATCGCTAGATTCTAAACTTCTAGAAAGCAACATGAAGAGTCCCTTCACTCATTTAGTATTGAGTTGACCGAGTGATAGTAAGTACTTTTTCGAGCCGGCGACGCAAACAGAAAAGTTATTTACTCAGAGACGTAATTAGGCATTCACTGCGAGTCTAGTCGCAGTCAGCGGCTATCAGACGCCCTGGTCCGAGCCAGACCAGCTGTCTGCCTTTGATACATCTTGCCTGTTGCTACATCTTTTTAGGGATTCGTGCCTGAATGACCCTGTCAATATGCCTACAACATTTGTCTGTCTGACATATGAAAGGCTTATCTGGGGGCACGACAGTGCCCCCGCCAAGTCGAGCAAAAAAGCTGCACGGCCGTACCATCCTTTTCTCGAAGCAACGAAGGCCATTTTAGACCCCCCCCCCAATAACTTCGTTTTGGATAAAACTAGAAGCCTGAATTTTCAGTAACCAAGCAGGCATTGTATAAACAAGGTATATTTAAAATTTCATACAATTTGAACCAATTTGGCACGCTTAGCCAGAGGTCGCGGGTTCAAGTCCCGTCATGGGTAGAATTTTTAGCCTTTAAACAGGTTTTTAAAATGGAACCAGTAGTTTAAGAATTGTAACTAGTCAAATTTCGTAATTTTGTTACTCACGGCTTGACTGACCGATCATCAAAACTCTGGCACTTCTAGCAGACATAGAAGCTTCAAATTTAAAATACAATTAGTATTTAGTGTATAAATCAGGGAAAAACTAAAATATTTTCAATTTCGTTCCGGTTTTCTAGATACACCAACTGCATAAATAAACAACAAACGAGATACATTGTGTTTTCATGCGATGGCCAAGTCAATCTATTTATTTAAAATATAAAATATTTTTAATATTGATATGGTCATTATAACATGTTGTTAGTTTATCTAATTATGTAAGAACTTAAGACAGCAGGACCCTTAAGTAAGGACTGAATAAATTAACCGACTTGGTAATGGTATTGGATCTCACAACTTTTTACGGTAGAAGAACTGAGTTGCGAGACTTGGTTTTTTTACAAGTTATGTTTTTGATGGCTTCTCTTGAATCGTAGTAGGTCGCCAGTATACATTCTCGGAATTTGCGTTATTGTAGCGGATTACCTAGGAAAAAATAATTAACAAAAATAGGTACTTACAAAAGCTATATTATATGTTTTAACAAGGCTTTAATAAAAAAATACAATAAAAAATTAACACGTGACAGTTACTATTGATATCGTTACAATGAAAAAAGTACAATGGGCGGCCTTATTGCTAACAGCAATAACAGCAAGATACTTCTCTTTGACGTAGAAGGCGACTAAGGAAATAAATTACCAGGAGATGGGCAACAGCGTCTTCCTGATATTCCAACCACATACTGCGATCGCCAACCCGCCTGCCAAGCGTGGCGATTATGGCAAAACCTCTCATGGTTATGAAAACCATGAGGGAGGCCTATGTCCTGCAGTGGGCGTCAAACGGCTGATGATGATGATGACTCCTCTTTGTGAAGTCGTGAGTGATAGAGGACTCGCTAATGCTGCACCGTTTATTTTCACGTCTACCGCAACATATTTTGTCTTTGTCTATCGAAGCAGCAGATAGCACTCGCGTCGATATCGGGTGAGCCGCCTGCAGCGGGCTTCTAATTGTATCAACGATTCGCTTACATACTCCCGGTGCTTGAGTAAACTATCTACACTGGCAAATACAAGAAAGGTACGTGGTGTAGCTTACTTGAATGCCGGTGGGTTTCAATGCATGTGTACCATGCATGTGTGAAGAAAAACTGGCCAAGTGCGAGTCGGACTCGTGCACCGAGGGTTCCGTACTGCCATAAGAATAACATTACTTCACAAAACTGTGTTTTCTTTCAGTTCACCCTTAGCCAGAGTCTGAGTTACATTGGTCGGTTTTTATTCTTTCCAATAGGGGCCCTGTGGCTACGGAACACTAAAGATAAATATGGTATAGGCACTACAGAGTCGGAAAAGTATCCAGTGTTGGCATAAATTACGCTGCATTAATTTGTACAAAGGCCTTGCTTTGTTATTGACAAAAAGTTCGCAATCTGAAGTAAAACCGGGTATGGCATTTAAATCTCAGTAGGGCTAATTCGCTAATGGGAACTGCCACCCGTAGTCTAATCAAAACAAAAGAAAGGATTGGATATTTTTTTAGAATTCCATTACTTATTTAATTACTGCTGTAGTTTCCGCTCGAATGGCTTAATTAAGGCATCGATGAAATATACAAGTTTGTAAACATGGCCGCATCAAATGATAAACAACTGCTGGAAATAAAAATAAGATCTGCCCGTAGTACAATCAAAACAAAAGAAAGGATTGGATATATTTTTTTGTAGAATTCCTTTAGTTTTCGAATGGCTTAATTAAGGCATCGTATAAATATACAAGTTTATAAACATGCCGTATCGAATGATAAACAACTGCTGGAAATAAAAATAAAATCTAGAAAACTCAAAGAAGGGTCTTCTTCGCTCCGCCCAAGGACCGCCCACATTTTCCACTTAGTATTTTCTTTTTAAAACATTCTCGAATATCGGAAACCAATTCCTCCAATAAGGCGAATGAGAAGTTGCTTTTATGAATAGTATTATTTCCAGTTAATGAAGTTGTAATCCATAACATGATTGGTGGATTGGTGGGCGTTTGCTGGCACGCAAGCTGCATGTTATACTGTGGAACAGTTCAGGTGTTCAGGCAACTGAATGGGTCACTTGCGTCAATGTTAGACTGGAGTGACTTGAAAAATGCGTAAAATCATGATTATGATTTTTGAGAATGAGATTAAAACACTTTTTTATGAAAGTTCTCCATTGTGTTGACAGTTATCAAATAATAAGCCTTACATTAAGTCCAAAAGCAACCAAGCAAGAGATACCAGCAAGAGGCTTAACAAACTCCACATCGCTGAAGACATTGACCCATTCGCCCAAAAAGCAGCAGAACTGCATCAAATGTTACAAGATCTCAGCACGCCGTGCCTTCCTAGACGTTGGACTAATGAGCCGGCCAAGGGCTCGCATGTCTGACTGCAAGAAACCTAGAATCGAGGTAGATGGACAAGATATACAATATATTGACGTACGTGACGGGACATGTACCTACCGGGTTGGCAAGAGGTGGCCAGAGGAGGAGTAGAGAGGTAAAGGGGAGTCCTTTGCCCAGCAGTAGGACACACTTGTGGCAACATTAAAAAAAACAGTGTTTGTATGTTCTTTCATTGGAAAGCGCAATGCATTAACTTTTCGACTTTTTTGGGTTTCCGTTAAATGAAATGTAATTTTTTTGGGTTCCGTACCTCAAAAGGAAAAACAGAACCCTTATAGGATCACTTTGTTGTCCGTATGTCCATCCGCCTGTCTGTCAAGAGCCTTTATCTCGGGAGCGCGTGGACGTATCGAGTTGAAATTAAAACCATATATTCAGGTCTACAGATCCTTGAAGCTGTGAAAAAATCAAACTTCTAAGTTGTGAAAAAAAGATACGGTATGTTTATGCCTCAAAAAAAGCGTATATTTCTACACTCAAAGGAATCAAAATTTATAGAGCACTTTCCGTTGACCTAGAACTATGAAATTTGGAAAGTAATAACGTATCATACTACAAATAAAGATGATTTTTTTAAATTTAGGGGAAACCTCAGAAAAAACTGCGAGAATCGATTCCTAAACTATTTGTAATAAGTAAGTACCTACCTACAAATTTGTACGAATCCCTCGGTGCGCGAGTCCGACTCGCACGTGGCCTGTTGTTAGTGATTCGCAATGCTCATACATAGTTTTATATTAAACGTGTCTAATCGCGATTATTTATTCGGTAAAATAAAGAAATAAATAAAAAATAATAAAAATACGTTTATTTATAAGAAAAGATTACAATAATGGTGGTCGATGGCGACTCCCTGTCTGTCTCCGCTGCCTGTGTCGTGATGATGGGTGACGGGTAGAATACGCACTTTATAGTAAAGTTAGCACCGGTTGACAGATCGAGACAAGCGAGTCATACGCGTGAGCAAAACACGGGCTTCCACACTAGGCCGGGCCTGTGTCGTGAACAGCCATTGATTGTTTTTAGGAATATCTTTTTAATATTTTGCATGCCCACGCCCGTGATCCGATTATAATTTTTTTTCAAATTACAGCAATTTATCAAATAAATTGGAATTAATGAATTAAAAAAAAACTGGGCCACTGGGGCTTGATTAAAACTAGTAAAATCAACGGCAGTTCGTATAGAAAAAGAAAACTATTTACATAAAGATATAGGTAATAATAATTTACATAATTTAATCAATTGATTTAGTTTGAATGCGTAAATGTTTTTATAATTAATTAAGTTAAATAAATAAAAAATATAAAAAAATAACTACATAAATAAAAAATACATTTCATTTTACAAATAATCCAATGTAATTATATCCTTGAACTTAATTAACTAAATTAGTTTGCCCTGTAGCGTGGTATATAAAATTGAAGTTTATTTCGTGGATTTTAGTAGCTCGTTTATGTGTATGTGTGAGTATGAGTTTTACCGACCAACTTTGCAGTTGGCATGGTCACGGGTAGACTGAAGTACAATAGGATTAGACACGTTCAATGTAAATAAAATTACACATATACATGCATGCATAAACTCACGTCTGTATCTCAGAGGGGCAGGAAGAGACCAGGGACTGCCACTTGCCACGATTCTGACAGATCACTTTCGCTTCCTCAACATTCATTAGTAAATAAAATTTTGGCGCTGAAACGCAGCTTTTCAACCAGGTCGATGAATCAATGCCCACCTCTAAGGGGCGGGCCTTTGCCCAGCAGTTGCACACGAATAGGGCTATATAAAAAAGTGAATCGTGATGATTCCTTATTGATGTGTTCGTTGATGGCGACCCTATCTAGTTTCCGACATGACAATATTGACCCTTGCAAGAAAAATACTATGTATCCCGTGTCTCTATTTTTCTTCAAGTGGCCAGCGCTTACCTGTAAGTAATTTAAATTTGGCTCCATGGTAGCCGTTCTAATATGTGAATAAACATAATATCTATTTAGTGAGATGCGCTTGTGTGAGGGCGGCGCCGGAATATTCAGTGGATAACATCCACGTGGCGGGGTTGGCCAATTCTGTTCCGGTACACGGTAATTTAATTATGGACTACCGATTCTTAGACTGTGACTCTTATGAGGCGTTCAGCGAGTGATTCTACATATTAAATGATAGCCAAGTTAAGAACTTAAAAACCGGTTAGTGTGATTGAGGGTCGATGGTATATGATTTTATTTTAGTGATATATTTTATTATTAAAAGGGTGCACACGAGTCACTATGCTTACATATAACGAACATAAAAATTAAAAACAAAATAGAACTAGATATTTTAACAACCATACCATACAAGAAATGTGATATTTTAACGTTATTTATTGTTTGTGATGAGTTAAAACAGTTATATATACTTAGGTATGAGTGTGTGTGAGAAACTCGGTGTGATAATAGTGCAGTTCCTATAATATAACAGCAGATATTAAAAACCAGCCGAATATGAATCAGACTCCCGCTAACAATTCGAACTGACTACATTTTTGATCAGTAAATTATAGGATTTATATCAAATTATATTTTAATAACCTATATTTTATTTCTTCTAGCGAGTTTCATTTGTCATGTGATTTTCACATATTTTTTGTGTATTTTGTGTTCCAAAAAACGACGTTTTTTTATATGATAATAAGACAATATTGCACTTGATCTCTGTCTCGCCTGATAGTACGTGAAGACAGTGTCTAAGATGTTTGCCTGTTAAACGCCCGTGCTAAATACGCCAAACATAATTCATACAGAGGGCTGCTCATTGCCTAAAAGTTCGAGCGAAATTAAGCTCCCTAGTTGCGCGCCGCGGCGGTCATCGCAGGCGGGGTTAGTTGTGAAGACGATGGCGGGATGATCTCCACAAATTCTTGCCGGAGTGGTCAGAGGTAGCCAAAAATCTTGGTCTAAAAGGAGGGAGGCCTTTGCCCTGCAGTGGAAATCCATATTATGGAGGCTACATAAAAAAAAATGCCCAATAGATCTCTTATCGCTCTGCTCAACGCTCGCGACCATCACCAACCTCTAGAGCCGTCCTGTTGCACGCTGGATTCACGTCACGAGCACGCCTGTTTTGTTTGCGCTTCCACTCGCTTTAATACGTAATTTGTTGTCAATGCCGCAAAATTGGCACACTGCTGACAGCTCTGCAGCCGACAATATTGTGGACGTATCTATTCTGTGGACGCCGTGTCTCGGAGTTCTAGTTGCTCAGGGCAAAGGTTTATCTGGTGCCAGGCGGATGCTTCTTCTTTTTAACCGACTTGAAAAAAGGAGGAAGTTCTCAATTCGTTCGTATATTTTTTTTGTATGTTTATCACGTGGTACGATTTTACTAATTCTTTCTTCTGTCAGAAGGGTCCTATATACATTCTGTCAAGATCTGTTGATGAGTTTGATGACTGTATTATGAGAAAAGTCATCGAACTCCTCTTGGGGGTGTTTTCTGATTATTTTGTTAAAAACGTAGTTTGCCCTGCCGGTAAGGTCTTACGTATCTGTCTGGTTCTTTTTTGAGAAATCTAAAGTGACAGAACGATATTTAAGTATTTACTTAGTGTAATTGCCAATCAGAAATTTCAGTGACAATTCAGTGACATATTAACTTGATTCCGGACTCACTCACCATGACTAAGCTCTGCGAAAACAGCGAAAACTGGTCGGATGCAAGTACGTGGTTCTGGAATTCAGTTAAAATGGGTAGTGATTGCGAAAGTTTTAGTTCAAAAATATAGTGACTTAGTTTGTCAGTTACATACAAGTGAAGCTAATAAAAGCGTATTAGGGTCTGGACGCACTTGCGAGCAGTTAGTCGTACGTGTGCAGGTGATTTAAATTGAATAATCGTTCCGCAAGTTCACGAGTTTGAGAATGCAGCATTTGTCCGCACGCTAAGTAAACGCCCGTGCGTTTTAGTCGTTAAAAGTCCTTACCAGCAAGTACACCTTTAAGGCGAAACTTAAAGGTTATTTGTTGACTTCCCAGAAAGCCTAAACCTTCCTCTTTCTTAAGTTAATTTGTCCTAATAAATGTCTTTCTTTGTTTCTCTTCTAGCATAACCTACTACTATCTATTCCATTCTTCCTGAGCACGAGTCAAGTCAAGATATTAAATTGTGTATTTAATTGAATTTGTTATGTATTCATTACTATTTACTTAAGTATTTGTAGTGTATTATTTATCAGTATGTATGTATGTATGAGTGTGATTGCGTGCGTGAAGTTGGCTGTATGTGTGAGTTTGTTTCGTTTTGATGCCGCGTGAGTCGCCACAAGGCCCTTGCTGAAGAACAGTGTTGTGGGTGAAAACTCTCATACATACAGCGTACACCTACCTGTACCATTAGCCTTGGTTTTTCTCACTTGTAGTTTCACAATTCGTTTCCTTTTGTTTTGGTATCTGCTTTATTTTCTGTACTTATTTACTTTTTCTGTATAATGATGCATGTGTATGTTTGTGGCGTTAAATAAATGTTTTTCTTCTTCTTCTTCTAAAAAGAAAGTATTAACTAATGCTCAAATTAAACCGGAAACATGGGGGGCGAGCGTTCTACCCATCAATATTAAGACTGCTTTTACGTCGAGCGTGCTGTCTCGCTCGCACAATGTAACATTTTTTGTGATTGTTTATTACAGGGTATACTTTTGATAAATGTGGTCTGAGGGTTTGATAGATAATAAAAATGCGGGCATTCAAGACATATTTTCCTTATCCTGTAGGTACCTAGTTTTTGATTGAGAAAATTTGATTCCTCAATTAATAATTTTGGAAACAACTTTTCTTTATTAAAAACGTCGCATAAGAAAACGAAAATAATTGATCCGTAATTTAATTATGCATCAAACCCTCAGACAACATTTACCAAAAGTTTACTCATTTTATTACAATAATTAAAAATGTCAGATTGTGCGAGCGAGACGCTCCACGTAAGAACGGTCTTAACAAGTTTTAATATGAAGTGGGATGGCACAGGCATGGCATGTGTATGGGGATTTTGTCACGGCCTATACAAATATTAATTATGGACGACGTAAGAAAAGCCAGTAGTTTTTTTTTAGCCAGCCAGCCGCCAAAAGTACTACTTATCTTATTGCTTACGTGAAATTCTAAACTTTGAAACCGGCAGTATGTCGCTTGTATTTTTTGTTTTTTGAACATATTGGACAATATATTGTATTCTGCTAAGTTATTTGCTGCCGCGTCGTTACTACAGTGTACCTACTCATAGTTTCACTGGGTCTACGGGTTTTGTTCTTGTTTTTTTTTAACTTCATATCAATTTTAGTAACTGCAGTCGCTGCGTCCTCAACCACATAAAATTGAGCTACAAAATTCACTGTGTCCATTTTTACGGCGTCAGACTACCCCTGCTTCAGGCAGACGGACACCGCCCACTAAAAGACTCGACGTATTTTTGATAGAGTGCTCGTAACAGAATAGCGCGGAGGTCACTATAGTTGATAATAATATTGTAGACGGACCCTTTTGTGCGGGCCCCGGCTCGGAAGTAGCAATTTTTCCATGACATCCGGCCCCCCGCGGCGCTGTCCCCGCCACTCAGCCCTCACCTCCTCGCCACCCCCGCTGTGCGGACTGCTCCACTGCATAAATATTAACTGAATACTTCAACATTCGCTAAATGACTGCGACTTGTTTTCGTTTCTCTTTGTTAATGAGACAGCGAACTCTTCATTATTCGGCGGTATGGTAGCGTTGGGATAAAGTGAGTGATACGAGTATGTGCCTATTGATATTGACTTGCGTCTATACCTTCTACGAGTGTTAGGTTTTTCTTTACATGAAATAACCATTTAGCCAAAGCTCCAAAGCTGTAGTATCTGGGACAAATTACGAACAGTCCTATCGACTTCAAAACTACGGTAATGCGTAAAGTAACGCTACTTTCGTCGGTACTTCAACTGACAAAAAAACTAATTGGTAAACAAAATTCATAGCCTCAGTCTGGGTGTATTTCCATGTTTGTGATATCCTTGCCCGGTTACCATAGCACTGGGTATCCTAGTTTGGGACCAGGACAAGTAATTGTGTTGTGTGGAGGTTGTTATTGTTATTATACTAGAACACAGTTTTCGAAAAATGCTTCCTCTAAGTCTAGTAAAAGTTCGTGTTATATCGAAATATACTACGAATAGTCGCTTAATTTAATTACTGTATCGAGATAGAGGCCGCCCTTCCAATATCCTTATTAATTAGACTAAATACTGTAACCGAGTGCCGAGGATTGCTTCCCACTAACTTAGGTAAGGCAGGTTGTCAGGTACCCTAGATCCTGAATGTATCCTTTTTTTATGTAGCCTATATAAGTCCCACTGCAGAGCACAATCCTTCTCTCAGAGAGAGAGAGTACGGGTTACCGCAGATTGGCAATTTCAAGGGCTGAGTTTTGTGAACACCTCAGACACTCAGATTTCCTCACGATTTTTTGCTACGCCGTTAGCGAGTAGTATTAATGTATACTTAGGGGTGTTTTATTACGTTGACGAATGTCAAAATCAAATACGGAATGGTATTCGTGTAGAGACGGCATCGCGGCCAAGTAACTATGTTTGAACTTCTACATCCGGTCCGGTCTAACACTTCCCGTTTTAATAATTTAATCCAAAGTGACATCAACTCTGAGTCTATATGAGACTTTATTGTGGTTTTAATTATGGTCTCTACGACCAAGCCTGGAAGGTATATTAGGGTCTGTAGGCGCCGCCCGTTGTCACCCTTTCGCCGGTTGCAATCATTTGCGCGAAGGGAAGGCTCAATGGATGTAAATAAACAAACGTATTGACTGTTAAATAACTCTCAATGGAGAAATTATTTCCAGCTCTCCGTGGCATTTGTAACGGCTTCCGTCGTAGGCCTCTATCTGTTACCCTTAATTGCACCATTAACTTATTTTATTCCGTAGCATTATTACTTTCTGATATATTTTACTTTGGGCTTAATTAAACACGGCGGAACGTCTCGTTTCGTTTGTTCTCTCTCGCTGTTGTGTGCGGCATTCATTATTAAATCAGTAATTTTGGCATGTCTTCGACAACTCTGGCTAATCAAGACCGTACTGAGTAAATTTGTATTTTTCAGCAAATGCCGCTTTTACTTAATGATCTACTTAGAAGTACCTTTCGTCGTGTCTTGCGTACACTAAAATATGCACTCAACGACAACGTCGACAGCGTCATAAAATTTCAAGCTAAAACAATGTAGTGTAGTCGGTATATGTTTTTGTCGTTTACATCGGTAAGAAGAAAAAGAATCTTACAGCGCTTTTAATAAATTTTCACAGTGAATACAATAAAGTAGTCTAGGTTCTAGGCCCATACCCTTTCTCTGAGAGAAGGCCTGTGCCCTACAGTGGGACGAATATAGGCTGCTTATGAAAAGTCCTAGGGAGTACGTTCTAGGTTGTAGGTTATAAAATATCTATCACTGTAATTGAAAGTTATGACTTTCAGTTTTTGCAAAAACGAATTATAAAAGAAGATATTATTTTTTTCCATTGGTGGCGATAACTAGCACTGGGTCGCTGCTTAAAAGGCATGCCTGGGGCCCCATGATCCAGATTTCATTTGTCCCGGGATAAGGTTTGCTTACGCTGCAGATTTGAATGCCTTAGACACAGAGGTCGTGGGTTCGATTTCCACTAGAAGCCGATTTGTACAAATACCCTCCATCTGGGTGTGTTTCTATATTTGAGAGTCCTTGACTAGTTACCATAGCACAAAGTATTCTGGCTTAGAAACATGACAAGCGATGGTGTTGTGAGAAGGTATTACTTACGATGGTCTCTTAAACAATAAAGCACATGGTATGTTTTCAATTCTAAACAAAAGTAACACTTTGTGGTAAAGCTGTATGTTCCAAACTTAAAAGAAAACTGTCTCTTGTTGTAGGACAGCTAATGCCGAGTGTGTCCAACAACTATTGCCGGCGATTTCCAACCCAACACAATCCTCCTGAGCAATATATTTTGCCCAAAAATCCAGCACGTTAGCCCATGCACTAGCGACTCACTCATCCTCGTATATTATTACCGTGGACCCTCGGTAGTCATCGCGACCTCTCGCCTCTGTTGTTAAGCTGCTCTCAAACAATACGCCACAAATTGAGTTAACTCACTAATAATGGTATCGCTGCCGAGGGCCCGAGACTCGAAAAGGGATGAACAGAAAGTTTGCTCTAACGCCGATGGCGTATAAGACTCAATTTTAATAATAATATTGTTCATTTTCATTAAAATAATTTTAATTATATTAAAGTTATATTTCGTTGCGTAAACTAGGTTACCTTATACTACACGATGTTGGTCGGAGATTAAATAATTATACAAAGAAATTTGCTTAGTTATTGCTTTACAAATACATTTTATGTGGGACCATGAACGATATTGTTACAATTAAATCAATCAATCAGCCTGTTCTCGTCGCTGGCCTATAGGTGCCCCAGGCGCGCCACTTTCTTATGTCCTGGGCCATCCTTATCCATCTGTTACAATTAAAATACATCAATCGGATATACTTACATTGACCCAGGTTTAGAGCTCACGAGCTCAGAATCAATTTAAATCTAACGGCTTTATTTATAAAAACACGATTCCTATAAAGCGCTTCTAAGAGGCAATTTATTTAAGCTGTGGCTACGAGTTTTCCTTGTAAAAGTCGTTACCACAGATTAAATCAACTGACTTTTAGGAGTGCTTTAGAGGAATCGTGTTTTTATATATAAGGCCGTAAGTGTTCATGTTTACTAAAGAAGCTGTTAAGATTGTTTTTATATACATGCATAAACTCTCGCCTGTATCCAAAGATCCTGAGTTCCTGACAAACCTTTCGCTTCATTCTCTACTTAAATGTGATATTTTAACGATCGCAGCGTGTTAGTTAAGTTGGGTAAAACTAAGATTTACCTACGCATACCTTATACTTTACACACTACGGCCATTGTAATTTATGTAAGCAATTAATAATTTAACGCTGGTCAAAGTGCACCTTCCGCAGTATCCCTGTTTGTTGCCCTCGATGAGGAAGCTCGCCAATCTTTTCCCTCCTCTCTGATGGCTGCGTTCAGTTTCGTGCACAGATTAATGGGCACTACGTGTATGTTATCACGCCCATCCCAAGCTCTGATTGCACGGCTTCTGCCTAAATTTGGCTTTAAGTTTCTAAAAAAATAGTTTAATGATTTCAGCCACCGAAAAATGGTATCTGAACGTATAAATTACAGGATAGATTCAAGAAATTTCAGCTTAGTCTCTGCTTAGACTTCATATGTTTAAACCGAACAATATTGTTTTAAATAAATCCAGGAAGTCTGTAAGTTACCTTCAAAGAAAATTAACTAATCTAGACTGAAGTATAATCCATTGTACAAGCCCGAAAGACGTCACGATATTTGTTATTTGCTTAATAAAAGCTCTTTACGGAACTGCCAAGTGGCGGTGCTCAAAGAGCACCATAATGAGCTCTCAAAGAGCAAGCATATGAGAGAGAAACCCAAATAAACCGCGACATTTGGAGACGGCGCGCGGCGGCACGCGTGGGGCTTCCGCGCATTACGGGGCTCCCTCCGACGCGGGAGCTATGATTTCAATTATTGTTTGATGTCGTTATTTCTCTTATGTTTATTCGGGCTGCGTTCCTCCATTTTTTCACTTCACCCTTCCGCGTTTCTGTTTGTTCTCTCAAACACGGCGGCGGCGCACCTCTACGCTGCCACGCGAGCCTCAGCCATCGATACGTTTGGCGCGACACACGAGATGTTTGAACAGCGCACGGCTACACGCCGAATCGAATTGAGTGCAGTTACCCACTTTAAAGACGCGTCACGTCTCTGTCAGCCCTCCGAAAATGGATTGTTTACACCCGTCTTCGCGAGACTATTCCGCGTGTTACTTTGATCTTTTTGTGATTTCCACGGCTGCCTTCTGCTCTGTAGTCATATGATAGTTAGCTAGTTTAACACTTGATAGTGTTGAATTACACACAGAGGCGCCGCATCGGCCGGGAGCTCCCATTGTACATTATTGTGTGTGATATTGAGAACTTAATGGACTGTCGCCCTCGGACAAGTAGACGTGAACAACGCTACACCTACATACAGACGCTGACGTGTAAATTGTCATGAGTGACGACGACAATGCCTTATTCTCTAACAACCTTCACTCAGTTGAATAGGGTTGTTTATAATTGTGTCTTGATATCGCTGACAGTGTAGAATAAAAGAACAATATGACAGGTCGGCCAAGGCAAGATGTATGCGGCGCACCCACCGTGATTCACGGCCGGCGGGCGCCAGCTCCGGATTTCAGCCACCTGTGTCAGCGTGTTGCAAACCACTTTATATCCTACACAATGTACATAAAGAACACTTTAGTGTTTCGTCCTTGTATAGTCAAAAATCCTAAGACCGTAAATGCACTTTTCTGACTCTACCTAAAGAGTATTATATCATAGAGATCATTTTTGAATGTTCGTACTTGCCGTTCAAACCCCGGCACTACAATATTTCAGCACTTTCTAAGAAATAACAATATACTCTTCACAAATGCGCTGTTGCACTGAAGTACCTGTGCAATATACATGAGTCTTTATCTTCGTCAAAACTGTCCGGAGTTTCCGCGAAATTCACAGATTCTCCAGCCGGTAAATTTCTCAAAATGGATTTTCTTAAAGCCTTCATCTAAATGGTTTTCACTTAAGTATATCTTCATTTTGTATATACTAGAAAAGCTTTTATAGACCTCGCACTCACGTCGTGTGACTGACAACCTCGTGTCTGCTAATGAGATTTGTCCTTTGCTTTTTATGAAGAAACGAACGGAGAAAAACAACTGTTATTCAGGGCCAATGAATACTCAAGTTCTCAACACGGTTTCATACTTATGCGACTTAAAAAATTAAACATAAAGAATCCGATATGAGTCCGCACAATAAGTGAGGGTGGAAGTTGTTGGGTGGAAGTTGCGAACAATGGCGGCGCGCGGGCAGGTCCGGCCACGCGTAATCCTTAGCAGGTGCCAACTTTCCATACAATAGGCGACGCGACAAATATCGTGGACGTGAGAAGCGTAAGTGTCCACAAAGAGTGTGGACACCTGCGTGCCCCGCTTCCATTCAAAAGAATGTTATAAACCGCTTTGCCTGAAATTCGCTTCTTTGTACGAGCTGCCTCGTGCCTCTATTACATCTGTAAATGCTATCAAAGGTTGAGAAATCCTTCGTTATTTCATAAATTAACGTTATGCCACCTTATACCGCATATACCCAAGCCTACCTATGTCTACCTAAAACAATGGGTACTTAGAAGCATGGACTAGTTACCCTCTGCTTTTGGATTTCTTTACCTTTCATTTGTTTTTATGATATAAAATATTCAGTTATCAGAATATCGCCAGCAAGGCAAAATATTGTGATAACCGGCAGGTAACGCAATACAAACCATCCCGCGATCATAACAGCTATTTGAATGGAGAAAGTAAACAGGGATTGTGTTTCACTTCATTAGCGTTCGACTCTCTCAATACAGCTTTATTAATGAGATTAAATTATTATTGTTCGCGGTGCGAACTTATTGCTTCGATGACATTTAGAAGAAGAAGACATGAACATGTATGGTCTCCGCCTTCGGCCTCGGCCTGGATGGAGCTTGGCCTTCGGCTTCGCCGCTGCGGGGTTCCTCGTGCACGCTTTGCGGAGCTTGGCCTTCGGCCTCGCAAGTTTGTCCCAACTGACTTTTACGTCGTTATTCGCCGGAAAATGTATGGTCTCGGCCTTCGGCCTCGGCTTGAATGGAGCTCGGCCTTCGGCCTCGCGGCTGCGGGGTTTCTCTTGTTCGCTGCGCGGAGCTCGGCCTTTGGCCTAGCAAGTTTGTCCCCTCTGGCTTTTGCGCTGTTACTTGTTCACCGGCACTTGTATGGACTCGGCTTTCATCCTCAGCCTCAACGGAGCTCGGCCTTCGGCCTCGCCGCAGCCGGGCTCCTCGTGCCCGCTTCGCGGAGCTCGGCCCTTGGCCTCGCAAGTTTGTCCCATCAGATTTTTCTTCTAAACTTAGTACTAAATTTTTTGTTAAAACAAGCTCTACCGTAATGCGAAATCGCATGATTGACAGTTCTGAGTACGTGGAATTGTAAAAATCCACCCGTTGGTAATTGCATAATAGGCCCGCTGGTTCCAAGCCAGGATACCCTGTGCTATGGTTACAATCATGAAAACACACCCAGACTGAGGTTATTTGTACAAATGTACGGCGGCCCGCAGTGGGAATCGAACCCATGACCTCTGTTTTGGTAGCTAGGTACCTTAACGGCTAGACCAACGAGGTAGTCGTTGATACGATTACTAGTCCGTAAGTCAGAAGCAGCGAGAGATAGGACGGGACAGTCTCTGCTGTTCAAGCAAATATAGCTCGAGCTTACGCCCAAAAGTTACACTTTATTAAATAAATTTTATTCATTTAATTAAGGCATACCACCTGGTGACATACAAGTATTACACTATGACACAGGATCTATTCTAATGTTTAAGCCAATTACAGATGGGCACAACATTATCTTAGATTTATTAAATAACATTGGAAAGTCTTGACACTATGCTAAAGCATCAGACGGTATTAAAGAAGAAGAAGAAGAAAAAACATTTATTGTATTAGGTATATTATTGACTACAATTTTAACTATAAAAAGATGTACACTTGGTTCACACTTGGTATAACACTGTTAATTAAAGAAAAAGACTGGACGACCATTTGCCTTTCGGCATACACATACGTCTAGTGATCCAGTCCCATTCTTTATTTGACTGTGATGTACAATATTTTGAGGCCCGGAATGGATCATACATGTCATACTAAATTTCAGTTTTGTAACAGTTTCAAGTTTTGAGGTCTATCGGAACTCACTGTGTACTCTGGTTAAAGAAGTAAGTATCTCAACAAGTAGAGTGAGTATTAAGTAATTTAAAAACTCAAAAGGCGAAGACAAACGCCGCGGAGATAGCAAGGAGTCGTCAAACAAGAGTTGCGGGAAACGCGCGCGCGGGGGGCGGTATCCGGTATCCGCTCCGGGGCGCTCTGTCCGGGAAATAATGCCATTTCCGATGAGAGCCCGCGGGGCGTGTCGACGACGAGATTAGGGAAAAAAGACGGGAATTTAATAACACTGCCGACACACGTCTTGCGGCAAATAAACATCGGCGTCGCTCCGGTGCCCCCGGACTCACCGCCCTCTATCACACCGCCGAGTGGACAAGCGACACTTCTCACTGGCCGTATTAAATATTCTGCGTGGCCGCGAATGAGAAATGCTTCTGAAATTGAAATATGCATTGGAGTTAAAATTTCCGGCGGCGCGTGGGCGGCGGCGGGGCGCCTTCGAAGCGGAAGTGCGCTAAAACGTTTCACGATCGCGCGGCACGTGACCGAGCGCGGGCGCCGCTTCCGCGCCCGGATGAGCCAAGTGCCGGCGATAAGTTAATTTAATAGGCGGCGCCGCGGACAGCGACAAATCGTCACCAGCCAGCCCGCGCCGCCGCTTCTTCCGACGGCTAAAGCCGCAGCATTAATCTCCATAATATGTAATAAATTTGCCCTTCAATCGACGGTTGCGTGATCCACACCGATTTCCCTTCGCTGAACCATTTCGAATTCCAACAGCTATGGAACTTAGTTTCTTTGAATTTGCCACGGCTGTAGTTTCAGGACCAACTTAAAGGATTTCACTCAGTTGAGCGTTGAGAAGCCTTTAAAACTTAAACAGGGTTAAGTTGTGGAACAACAAGGCGGCGATCGAGCTGGCAATCCGCAGCGATCCGGAGCTGTCGGCAGCTCAAACTTGCTCCGCCCGACCGCTGCCGCCAAACTCTCAAATAGCGTTTCTGAAATGTGACTGCAACTTTTATTAACAGTTGAGGGGTGGATTTCTTTGTGACAAACTAACCGGCTAACTGATATTCACACCCGTGCGGCATTCAAACTTTCGCATAGCAGAAATATTTTGTTTTGTTTCTGTTTGTTTTAAACTCTACAAGGAGACCTACAAAATCCTTCAGCGATGGCTAAGTCAATCTGAAAATTTATGTTGAAAGCATTTTTCATCAGAAACTTCTTATATGCAAGTCTCCCTCCCTATTTTGATTGCTTAGTGGTGAAAAATAAATTATAACCATTATTATTTACTTTGTGACTAATCGCACTAACTGTGAAGGAAGACATCGTGAGGAAACCTGAGTGTCTGAGGTGTTCAGCGCTTAAAATTGCCAATCCGCGGTAGAGACACGTCGTAATTAAGCCCATACTCTCTCTCTGAGAGAAGGCATGTGGCCTGCAGTGGGATTACACGTATATAGGCTACATAAAAAAATGTCACGGGAGTTGTGTATCTCTTACGAAAATTTCAGCGGGAAAATCTAGCAAGTATCAGGCACAATTAGCGCAATTCGAAGTCCGACTAACACCTGAAACTCGATCAGAGGATCCCAAACACAAATAGCTAAACGTATCGCAGATAGGCGTCACGTCGGAGTTTGCGGGCGCACCACACTCGCGGGTCGAGCTAGTTCCGATCTCGATTAGCTGAACCGAACTTGCTTTGTGCACTTCGACGACTGCGCCGGGTACAGTCTGCAATATTGAAAGGTATTTTACTTATACTTGGCGACGCCAGGCTGCAATAAACACTTAGTACTTAGTAGTATTGCAATAAATGCAGTCAATATAACATAAGAAAATACATTAATAAAGGCGAGCTTATGCCTCTCAGAGATTTCACACTCAACACTCCTCAAATGCAGTTTCCACTCCACTTCCTAATGCACGCCACCGGTGATTTACCTACAGTCGCACACTTCATTTGCTGGTTCTTGGACTCTACTCGAGAACCTTTCATCTCCATCGCTTAAAGATAATGATTAAATTAAATTTTGAGAACTTACAAGTGACAGTAGTTTCACCAAGTTATATTGACTGTTAACTACATGAAATGGAATTATTTGAGTTGATTCACCTGAAGCAACTCAAATAATTCCATGCCTCACAAAACAAGGTTACGTTGTTGCCAACTATACGTCTCACTCGAATGGAGCAACAAGTTGACCTGCAATAAGTTATCCGATGTTTAAGTTAGTAGACTCTGTTACACCAAATCCAACCAAGTAACTTCGGAGCTGTCTATGATATGTATTTTCTTGTAAAACAATGTTTCATTTAGCAAAAGCTCAGATGGACATGCGGCATTGTCGAGCGCTTACAGTGTAAGGCAGTTGTGGGATATTACAAGTTATAGTGGCTTGGCAGCGGTGGAATTTCATTTCGTTAGTATCGAGCCCCGAGCTGCGGATTCTTGCGGTCGTTGGGGTCCCCAACCCTGCGCCGTCAATTGTTTTATTTTACAAATATACATTACTAGTTTTTAACCGGTTCATACATCCGCTCAGAAGCATATCGCTTTGAATTGGGTTGGTAGTGAAATAGCCTTTCTTTTATTTTTGGCTTGGTGGACTTGCTTAAAGGTTAGATTTCGTTTGAAATTACCTATACCAAAAAAAGCAAGAAAACTATATACAGGGTGAATTTGAAATTATATGTTATATTGATGCATACAATGATTTATAAAAAATGGGGACTCTCATGTTTTTTATTTGTAATAAAAGTCGCCGTCAGCAATTTTGTTGTAATCACCCTCTGTAGATTTCCTCACACGAGGCTGGTAATAAAATAGGTTCAAAATGTAAAGGTTCAAGTCGTCCAGTTGATAAAACTAACAGAGCACAGAGCATTTGACGGGAATTCGGCCAAAAAATAGCAGTCGGCGGTATCCTGCAACACGAAACTGCTATCTATAATCCCACCAAAAAATAAATGTAAAAAAATAACTGGCCAACTTCGTCCCAAAAAAACACTTCATATATAAGAACTTCCCAAGTTCCTTATCTTCGCTGAATTATCAGTGTTATAATAAATAGGAAGAAAATGTATAACTTTTAAATCTACAGATCAATCTTGGGAAGTTTTTAGAGGATGTTGAATAGTTTTGCAATGAAAACTTCCCAAGTATCATCCGTAGATTTAAAAGTTACGCAAATTTTCCTTATTTATTATGATAATTTCGCAAAGATAAGGAACTTCGCAAGTTCTTACATATCAAGTGCTTTTTGGGGACGAGAAGTTGGCCAGTTTTTTTACATCTATGTTTTGGTGGGATTTCATAACTTTTTGTTAAGAATAAGCTTAGAAACGAGTAACATGATCGAGAATAAGGAACTTCGCAAGTTCTTACATATCAAGTGCTTTTTGGGGACGAGAAGTTGGCCAGTTTTTTTTACATCTATGTTTTGGTGGGATTTCATAACTTTTTGTTAAGAATAAGCTTAGAAACGAGTAACATGATCGAGAATGGCCATTATAGTAAGAGAATTATTTAAATTTTTTTTCTGTTTATCACACCTCCTATCAAAGCTTGTTCTACATGTAACGGATTTTATGGTAGCTCTTTATCCATGGTATTTTTGTCAGGGTCTTCATATGTCTAGGTATAAGTTGTTTGCGGCGAAATTTTATTAAAAAAATATTTTATTTTTGAAATTACATGTCTTATTTAAGAATGCAGAAATGCATAACTTTAATATATAGGGGTTTCCCTATAAACTTTTCTCTAATTATTACAGATTAGGCACTTAAAACGCCCCGTCTCAAATTAGATCCTGTATAAGCTGGTCACACTGTATGTGTTAAACAGTTTTCGTTATTTTTTTACTGGTCTTCACATGTCTAATGAAGTGATAATAAGTAAGCTAATGATATTCCTATACCCACAATAATTTGGGTGTAGGAAGATCATTTAAACGACCAATCCAACGATACCCCACACTATGATGTAGGTGAGAAAAAAATTGCATCCCTAATTTAAGTGTTAAATTGTTGAAGATTTTATTCTACCGTTTTGTTGGCGTGATTAATATGTATGTCTATGCTAAATTTCAGCTTTTACGTACTAATCGTCTCTGAGCTAGGCCGCGGACAGACACACGAACAGATAGACAGACGGGCGGACATGACGAAACTATAAGGGTTCCTTTTCGACTACAGAACCCTAAAAATAAACGAAATATATTAAGTGTCCGATAAGAATGGGTACGCAGTCCGGCTTGCACTTTGCTGATTTTTCTGGGATTTTGTTGTTTATCCCTACTGAATATACTGCTTCATTTTATGTATGCATGCTATGACGCCTTTCTCTAAACGTCTTCATAAAGAAAGCGAAGTGACTTCAACAATATTCAATCCTACATGAAAGTGAACTCTTAAGAAATTGCTTAAGTGGCAATTTACGGTAAAGTGTTTTTGTCAAGCCAATTTGGTTCATCCTGTTAAAGGTTTTCCCTTTGCATGTAAAGCTAAAATCCATAAAGTATTCATAGAGTAAAACGAATAGAATATTTCCCTGCAGGTGGCATAGTAGGTGGTCGAGTCTAAGGGGCAACAGGGGCTCTTTCTCTTTTAAGAACTTCATATCCCGTCATAGATATTGAGTGTTCAAAACAGCTTTCCTTTGTCGTAAAAGCAAATATCCGGTTTTGAAATAGTGTTTAATGGACATACTGTAAGAGTTTCGTCCCTGAGCAGTGGCAGAGGACTTCCGAATAGTCCGGTATTTAATTAAATATTTCAGCTTTTGAAATCGCACCGTTCACTGGAACTACTCTGCAAGTTTGCAACAGTTCAGTAGCAACCATAGCGTTGAATAATTCTGCTGGCATCCAGAACTAGGAGCATTTTCTAATCAAGCCCATTTTTGTCAGCATCTGTATAACCAATGCTCTTAGTAAGTGTTCGCATGCGCAATGTTTCTATCCAAAAGCACCTACTAATATCCACGATTCTATAGGTAAACTCGCGTTATTGTTACTTTGGTCATCAAGAGCCAAATAGAAACAGCAAACGCTGAAATAGTATCATTGTCACACGCACACTCCTTTATTTTTTAATTATTGTATGTAAGCATGCCTTCAAGCATGCCAAGCATGGATTGGAAGATGCCTTCAAGCTTCTGGAATGGCAGGGACGCGGCATCAATATCTTCGATTTGCCGACGATATAGTAGTCATGGCAGAAACGATAGAAGGCCTCAGTCGAGTTTCCCTTAAAATGAACATGGACAAAACGAAGGTCATGTCGAACGCCCGTGTTGTGCCCACCCCAATAACATTGGGGAACTCGACTCTCGAAGTTGTAGACGAATACGTCTACTTAGGACAAACAGTCCAACTAGGCCGGTTCAACTTCGTGAAAGAGGTCAATCGTCGAAACCAACTCGGCTGGGCAGCATTCGGGTAACTTAGAAAAGTATTTTCGTCTGATATATGTCAATCGCTCAAGACAAAGTTATACAACCAGTGTGTGTTAACAGTGATGATGTATGGCACTGAAACGTGTTCTCTCACTATGGACCACATAAGAAGGCTCAAGGTCACGCAACGAGCTATGGAAAGGGCTATGCTCGGAATTTCTCTACGAGATCGAATCAGAAACGATGAGATCCGTAGACGAAAGAAAGTCGTCGACATAGCCCAGCGGACTAGTAAGTTGAAGTGGCAGTGGGCGGGGCACATAGCTCGCAGAACTGATGGCCGATGGGGCCGAAAAGTTCTCGAATGGAGACCACATAACGGCAAGCGCAGCGTAGGACGACCAGCCTCAAGATGGACAGATGACCTCATCCAAGTGGCAGGAAGGCGCTGGATGCAGGCCGCCTCCAACCGGTCTTTTTGGAAATCCATGGAGGAGGCCTGTAGGTCCAGCAGTGGACTTATTGTGGCTGAATGATGATGTAAGCATGTTTGTTTGTGGTAATAAATCATTCATTCATTCAAATATGAGAAAGTAAACTATGTGTTGTTCGTGTATATATATATTCTTCTTATTGTAAAACTGTTAAGTGGCACATCGGATGCCAGGAACAAATATCGCCCGTATAAATTGTATTTTTAATTGAAACCCATAAAAATAATAACATAACTGATGCTACTTCGTAGAGTGAGAATATTGTTTTACTGCAAATAAACCTTATAGAAAAATAAATTGAATTTTAAATTTAAGTTAATGTTAAAGTTAACGTAACATACCTAATATATTTTTAAGTTAAACGTCGCAATTCTAAAGAAGAAGAAGAAGAACATTTATTTAAAGAAGACTTGTTTACTGTTACTATCCATAAAACTATAGAGTATATAAAAAATAAAATAAAATGTTGAAGATCATAAGTTATAAAAACCTATTTAGGGGCTAAAAATTCCACCCATGCCGGGACTTGAACCCGCGACCTCTGGCTAACCGTGCCAGCGCTCTCCCAACTGAGCTAATGGGCAAATGCAGGCATCAGTGAAACTTCGAGCCTCTTTACAAACTTCTCTGTATTACGTACAGGCAGCGACAACAATTTACATCACTTGCAGCCCCGAGTTACCCACTTTGCAGTTAGGTTTTTACATCGGAGTGATATCGCTGCACCTACATAATTATATTCTTTTTGTTACACTAACCCGTGCTGAGGACAATTTTAAAAACCTATTTAGAGGCTAAAAATTCCACCCATGCCGGGGACTTGAACCCACGACCTCTAGCTAACCGTGCCAGTGCTCTCCCAACTGTTATAGTTGGAAACGTCTATTTAAAAGTATATTAAAACGTACCCTTTTGTAATTCTAAAGGGTTGGTTGCAACTATTTGAGATGCGCTCTGTAAAGGATGTGGTGGTGGATACTTTTCACAAAAGGATGGTCCGCGCATCGCGGGGCCAACGTCGCGTCGGCAGTGGCTCCTGCTCGCAATATTGTGTTTTACTTTATCGAATTTGCATGTTTTTACTGAGCAACATTCCTTTGGCGCAGCCGAGATCAAAGGTCGGGGCGAAAGTGATTTCGCACTGAGTTAGTTGAACAAGATTCAGCTGCTCCGCCTCGCCCCGCATCTGAATAATTTTGATGTAATAAGGAAAATTGTAAATGGGCATTCGACTTTTGATATTTCGTCAGGCGGGCGAGACACTCACTTCGCGTTCGCACTCTGTTTGCCCGTTATTATAATGATGTGAATAGCTACACGTGGCTTGTCTTTCAGCGGAACGTCAGGGTTAAATTGCTTTGTCGCTCGTAAACTAATGTTGTTTGCTTGTTGACTGCTCCACTGCTCACTGTTTGATTTCCTCGCAACGAATTCGTTATACACGATATTTTGACTTCCACCGATAGGTAAATATCGTGGTTTTTATTTCACAGCGGTATTTTTATTCTTTTTTCACTCTATTTGTTTGGTCATAATTAACGTTCCCGATGCATGCTCGGTTTTCACGATTTCCGTTGTTTGTTTTATGTCAGGGCATGTTCTACGCGGCGGAATATTCACCTTTAACGATTTTTAGGGTTCCGTACCCAAAGGCTAAGGGACCCCATTACTAAGACTCCACTGTCCGTCTGTCTGTCCGTCACCAGGCTGTATCTCATGAACCGTAATAACTAGAAAGTTGAAATTTTCACAGATGATGCATTTTTGTTGCCGCTATAACATTGAATTAATATTTAAGGGGAGCTGCCATACAACAAACGCGATTATTTTGCCGGTTTTGCTCGATATTAATAACGTCTACCTGTACGCTTAAAATATTGTATAGATAATGGTACCGAACCCTTCGTGCGCGAGTCCGACTCGCACTTGCCCGGTTTTCATTTACATGTTCCATTACAGGGAACACAGTAGCGAACGGCCGATAAAATATGTATGAACGAAATAACATTAAGAAAACGCCGTTTGTGTTTCTTAAGGGCGCCGCTCGCATGTATGTTTAATGCGTAATCTTGAGTCGTTTGATGTCGCCCGCTGGACACAGGCTTGCTCCGCCATCGCCTCTGCTTTATTCATCCGAAGCCGGTTGGACCATGAAATTGCTTGCTTAAGAACTTAATCGACGCCGCACCCTCTTTGTCTTTGAGCGGGGCGTGTTCAAACGGAATTTTATTGATTTAAATGTTTATCGCCTCCTCCACGCTGTTTTCTTTCACTCCGCATTTATTATTAGCTTTGTTTTGGGCAGCGGAATAAAAACAGCCGATATCGGGGGTGTATGTAGCGCATGCTCCAGCAGACAGCATTGTGAGCGCGGTGTTTAATTTCATGGGTTTTATCGTGAACGTACGCATCCATAGACGATGATTTTGTGGGCGTGTGTCGTGGGGGTGCATATAAGATTTAGACTGTAATTTTCTACCGATCCAAAACTTTTAAGTGCACTATCTATATTGGTACTCCTCAATTAATGAAATATGGCAATAAATTTTAATAAAAAAAAAGTAATTAGTGAGTGTATTTAATATTTTACGAGTAAGTTGCAATACCTGTTAATTTTCTCTTCAAAACTTAGGTTAGCTGGTAGATAATGCTAAGTAGCATTAACCTCGCCTCTGTGCAAAACTGCCTGTTTAAATGCAATAAAGGATTTAATAATAATAATAATTAAGTAAATTCTCTGTTTCTTTTTTAATTTTATTATTTTCTAAAGGCCCTTGCATGTTTTGCAAAAAGCTGCTCTCACATTCGGAAGCTCTTATTAAATACTTGGATTAAATACATGGCATCTACTAATAATAATAAACAATTTATTTTCATTACCAGAACTTAAAATATTTTACAGTTCTTTCGAAGTAAATAACAGTACTAATGACATTATTTTCTACGTATAGAATTTGTTGTAGCAACACCACTCGTTAATTTCGAGGTAAACTTAGTGAGGAAACCTGAAGGTGTTTACATACATCGAAGCTTCAAATTACTAATACTTGGTGGGCACGAGTGGCGATTAAGCCCACACTCTATCTGAGAGTAGGCTTGTGCCGTACATTGGGTCGTATGTAGGCTGCTTATTATACCTAGCCTATTCAGCTTAAGGCCGCTACTCACACGTCGGCGGCTATCTAGGGTGTTAGGGTGGGGATGACTCTAAATATCCTTCTTAAGAGGCTAACACAAGCCTCGGCCATCACTGTCGGTGTAAATACGAATGAAAGAGAATAATTTCAAGAGGAGCCACTGAGACCCTTAATAAGGCAAGGGGAAATTATTTCCCACCACGACGTTTTTTTTTTAAAGTAAAATATTGTCTACAAATCATTTGCAGTAAACGAATGAACCACTTACCACAGATTATTAGGACTTTCTTTTCTTTTCTTGGCAAAACTTTTTGCTTATTGGCAACCTTTGACTTATTTTTTTATGTCAAAGAGTCGGTGAGAGAATTTTGAGTAAACAAAGCGGTGATTTTTCTGACAGTCCGAAGAAAAAACGAGTTTTTGTTCTACAAAAAATCCTGTAAGAACAATTTGATTGCTCTGGTAAAAGGTCTATTCTGATGGTGTTTTATGTGTGTTTTCAAAGGCAATGTAATAAACCATAAACTCAAAAATTGCAAATTTATAGGTGGGAAATTATTTCCCCTTGCCCGATAAGTTCATGATTTTTTTATTGCTAACTAGCTACTGCACCCGACTTCGTTTGCATTTATTTGGTGTTATGTTTTTGCCAATAGTTGTCAGACACAATTTTTTTGTTGGTGGCAAGCACTTGCATTTATTATTCATCTCACCTGTTTATTTCTTCTATTTATTCGTTCTAATGTTTCACATTTTTATCTCTGTCGCACGCTTTTTTATTTACCTTCATTTTTTCCTAGTTTTATAAGCGTAATAAAACATTTTTATTATTCTAAATTGTTTTAATCTTCTAGTTTACACAAATTTTAATAATTTTACAAGAAATTTAAACCAAACCACGGGCTAGTGCTTGTATATGGAAATACTGAAACTGAGGCTAAAAGTACAAAACCTAATCAGGCAAAGGGATATTATTTCCCACCCAAGAACCTAATGCGTAAACCAAATCGGGCAAAGGGATATTATTTCCCACCCAAAAAAAAGCTACTCCCCCCATGAAAACCCCCCTTTTTTATATTTTTTCATATTCTATAGTATCAACTTACCCTAAATCAATTTCAACTTTTTCTCTAACTAGCCTACTGGCTCGCGCCTTATTAAGGGTTAAGTAAATAATTGGAATTGATATGGATTGACTAAAAATGTGTTCCCTTAATCTTGTCAATAGAGTTAAATAAATAACAGAGATTTTATGGCTAAACGAAGTAACTTTGGCATTTTTCTTATCATATTTATAATAATATGGTTCAGAGGCAAAATGTTTTCAGAAGTATTACCAAGAATACCTTTTTTTCACTTACACTAAACAGATCTTGCTAAAACTTGTTTAATTAAGGCTGAATTACCTATTATCAGGGCGTGAAGCTATGATATGTGGAAGCAAATTGCCTCCCGGGTAGGGCGACAGGGGTGTCGAAAGAGAGACATAAGGAGAAATAATGGTCAGAGCGGAATTTTTACTGCTATTTTTGACCCGGAGACAGCGGATAACATTGCACATTGACATTTAAGAAACAAAATGTAAATTCTTCACGTTAAAATAAATTTTTGATTTCTGATTTCTGAAGACAGGCTCGAGAGTAGAGTGGCCTCCTTGATTACCCCAAAGTCATGCTTCGACCGTTCAGGGGCCTAATTATGCATACCAAATCCTGCTGGAATCTTGACCTTCGCGATAGCAATTGCTATGAAATTTGTCAGACCAGTGGAATCGTTTGAGGTTTGGTGGGCGTAACATAGAAGCTGGGCCACATTTAAAAGAACTACAATTTCATGGTTTTCTATGGCAATTCTGTTTAGCCGATTAACCCACACATTAAAAAGTAGGAATCGGCTACGCAATATTGTCATAATAAACTATGAATTGTAGATTTATGAAACGGCCCTATATCCTACATTGTTTATACCCAGCCGTGTTAGTAGAATTTAGTTTGCCTGAACAAATACAGTAAAGTATAATAATAATAAGAGGGTCAATACGTGGTATCTTCTTTCACAGTAGGACTAACATAACATCAACACGACAGAATCACTTGCCCTTATAATAACCAGAGCAGGTCGTCACAAACATGAAACATAATCTAGACCGAGACATGGCAGGCGTAGACTCGACTCTGTAAGCCAATGTAACCCGAGTTGCTAATTAGTGTATGCTTCACTCGTATTGACATGATAATGCGGCTGTTCAGGTTTATATAACATCTCAACACCATGTTTTTGTTTCTACAAGCGCCTCCCTTAGGCCAGTTTGCACCAGAGAGTGAGAAACTGACTAACTCAGTGTTAACCGTCAGAAATGCCCTGTATAATAGTTAATTCACATTGCACTATGAATGAATGAATGAATGAATGATTACATAAACTCACGCCTGTATCCAGGAGGGGAAGCAAAGACCAAGATTTGCCAATTGCCACGATCCTGCCAGATTTCTTTCGCTTCATCAACATTCATTAGTCGTTGCATGCGCGCACTCCGGTGTCGGGTACTTTTTTTTTGTCAATATAGTATTTAAATTCGATAATACGGGATTATTTGTGTTAAAATGTGCAATTCCTGATATATGTTGATTAATGTTTGTCGTAAATGACAAATGACTTTTGTTCTACGATTTTTTTTATCGATAATGTTTATATTTTACATAAAATTGACATTCTTCTATGTAATTAATAAATTACTGAATGCTGCGAAATTGGTTTAAGAAAATTAGGTAAACGCTGATGGTATTAGCCGCGACTACGTTCGCATTGGGTTAGAATATGAAGTGCCCTTGGCTCTTAATCAAGGCCATGTACTCGTATATCTCCGTTCTAAATTTCGTCCCTTGAGACTTTTTTGCGGTTGTATTAAATTTACTATTCTATTGTCATACGTCACGCCGCCTCCCGTCGGCGCAGCTCGTTGCCCGCTTAAACTTAGGTAGTAAGTGTGGGTCACGCGTTTTGTGGCGCTAAAACGTTGTAAGTTTACAATAAATAAACAGGTAAGGTGCGCTTTTAACAATTAAAACGCGCGACTCGCGTCGTCTTCTTAACAATTAAAACGCGCGACTCGCGTCGTCTTCTTAACAATTAAAACGCGCGACTCGCGTCGTCTTCTTAACGATTAAAAGGCGCGACTCGCGTCAGAAAAACTACCTGATCATATAGAACTACTTTGAAACAGTCATGAGTCATGAAATTTGGCAAGTAGCACTGTCTCACAGGTATAGGGGAAAAGTAGTTACAAAAAAAATTCTTCGAAAGTAGATTCCCGCAATAGAAGAACTATTTACACACCTACAAGTCTGTACTGAACCCTCGGTGCGCGATATTCACTCGCACTTAGCTGGTTTCTATGTGCAATTTAATATTCCGTAATAACAAATTTGAAACAATATCTGCACACGGCAAACTGACCCAACACTATCGATAAGTTATTCCCTTCTCTACTCTTTTTGGGGAATGCCACGGAATATTGTGGAGTCAATCGTTCACGCAGACACACATGCTTTGCATTGCTCTTCGCGTACATAATACGTTGGTGCAGCAATTATTTGCGTACAACAATAGCAACGTATACTTCAACTTGCGATCTTTTCACACTGTTGCAGGAAAACATACTCTTTTCAATATTTTCGATCAAATCACTCAAAATAAAGGTTTAATGTACTTACGGTGAAAAGAAATCCTTTCATTAGCCAGACTAACGTCTCTGCTTCGAGCTCTGCAAGTGATGATTGCGCAACGATGGCATTTTTATCCTTCTTTAGTTTTTTTCAGTAAAGCGCTCGGTAAACCTCCACTATTGCCGACTGGGTAATTTTTTTGCTAAGGAAGCTTATTTGAGCATACTTGTGCATGCGCTTTCTACCTTATTTTTTATTCTGTGGTTTGGTGCAAGCCGCCACGAGGTATGAAATTAGTAAAATCTGCTCTATTTTCCACGAAAGCTGTATAACGATAACTTAAATTATAACGCTCTCTTGAACTTATGCTTGAACTCCCTCTCTTATGCTTGTCGGGTTGGTGTAGACTTTTTTAATGTTTTATTTCCACCATTGTGCTTGGTAAACTGTAAAAAAGTCGACCGTGAAATTTTCAATCCGCTTGGAATTTTAGATGGTTTTTTTCGAAATGACGCCCTTTGCGCCTGGCGAGTTGATGTGTTGATACAAGCCACGTCACCCTAACCCCACGGAACTCTAACCAATTACCTCAGGAAGTCGCACTTGTTCAAGTTTCCGCTGCGCTGACGTACTCACAAAAGTTTTGTTATCGCTGCTATTACCACATGTTTAAACCTGTTCTTTTCTTCTCATTTCCCTTCCGGAAAGAATTTTGATAATAAACACCGACAAAGAGAGCCACAGTTACAAAACCGAACTAGAAATCGACACACAGCGTGTTATATGAGAAACATGCTCTTTTTCAGTGAATATCGATTTCAAATAAAATTGCAACCTTTCCGATAACGAGGCGGCATTTTCCCCTTTTCCGGTCGCCCCGTTTGTCGCCTTCGACGCGCATTCGGAATTTATCCACCGAAATAAGCAGATAACGAAGCTAATGGTACCGTCTTGTGAAATATACGTCGTCGGTGGCGATTGGCTCCTTACGTCGGAGACCGAGAGGCTGAGGGCCCATCAGGAAGCTGATGTGAAATTCAGAATCTTAACGAAGTTATTTGAGCTTGAGCAATTGTATCTTGGGAGAACGGCCGTGTCCTCGAACGGTGGCGAAATTTCAAGGATGAAATTATGAAAATCATCAGATTTCTTATGTGTTTATTAATGTTATTGAAAAGCAAAACGATGTCTATCTGCAAAAATAATGGAACCTAGAACCAGTGACTTCCCTTCCTCGAAAGAAATGTTACGTGGTCGGACATAGTGTTTTAATAACCTAATGGGTTTAAGATGTCTATGGTTTAATCGAAATATCATACCGTATATTTAAGTGCGGTTCGCGATAGGCTCGGCTGGTGCGTAATATCGTTGAGAGTTGCATTCGAGATGTCGTCTCGATGCCGATGTTCGATTCGCGAAATCCGATCGAGATGCCAATTAGCGTATTCGCGCCCGCCTCCTCCGTAGAAACGATTGAGCGAAGGTTTTGTGAGGCAATCGTTTTCAAATACGAGTGGTCTTATCGTCTTTCACGGTTCGCATGTGCTATTTCTTGATGCTCGTTTGTAATTTGCTCTTTGCAGCGTTGTATGCTAATGGTATATTATTCATTTGCTACAATATCGGTTTTTTTTCTTGTGCTTCTGAAATTGGCCGTTAGTCCCGAAGCGAAATAGATATTCAGCTGTATTTATTTCAGTCTATACCAATATGATTCGCTGTCACTGAATTTTTCATTAAACATTAAAAAGACAAAAGGATAAATAATAAAAAGTAAGACTGAACAAACAAACAACAAAGTTCTGATTCATACCTTAAACGCTAAGGAACTTTTCTCCACGTTTATTTTGACAATGGAAGGTTGCATTAAAAATCTTTTAATACAATCCGAGAGGCCATGTTAAAAGGTAAATAAACGTGGTTTCTAAGGTTTTATTATTTAATTTTTCTTTAGTTTTTATGTATCGTCTATGGTATTAAAGCAATGTCACTCCAATCTAAGTTGGGCGCAAGTTCGCCATTGATTCGAAATACCTAAATAAATAACTTCCACACAACACAATCACTTGTCCTGGTCCCAGACTAGGATACCTACCCTGTGCTATGGTATCCGGGCAAGGACATCACAAACATGGAAATACACCCAGACCTTCTTTTAAGTCGTGTGAGATACCGACCGAGATAAACAACACTGTATGCTCACGTAATACCGTTGCCTGCCAGCGTATTGCGGAGAACAACGGGCTAGTCTTTCAATAAGCAGCTAATGATGTCCGATTGTCCGCCCGCCGATACACGGATACTTGTTGCTTCTCCAATAATACTTTGTATTTGTATCGTGACCCTCTCAGCTTGTGGCCGTAGTTTATGGATTAGTCCGTCGAGTGCGTCTCTTGACCTCGCGGAGGCAATACAATAATTTCATAGAGTTGATATCTTAGACCTTGTCCAGAAGGAGCGAATTCGCCGCGAATCATCTCGCGCGCATTATACGCGCGTCGGCGAGGTACTAGCCGCCAATGCATAGCGTCCACAAGCATCGCGCGAATTAAAATACGCGCGTTAATCGCGAGCACCTCGCCGGACTCTTGACTCGCGCGAGATTCGCGGCGAAATCGCCCTTTCTGGACAAGGTCTTAGAGTGAACGTAGAAACTTTTACCTTTTGAACTCAAACTGTTGGTGGTTCGTACAAATGCTTAAATTTACGATGCATATGTCGCCGCCAACTCATTCAATCAGCTACTCAATTGAACGGCTAGGAAGTTTATTAGGCGGCGGCAGTGAATTACATAGCTAGGCGTAATACAGGATTGTCTAAAACGTTTAACTACTTAGCTGACCGAAAACTAGCCTCTTGATTAGAATATACACAAATAAGCAGCTTACGCGTCGCTTTGTCTAGTTTTGTGAGTGAGTATGTGCTTAAGCACCTGAACACGTCAGATATTCAGGGTTCCTGACAATGTTTTTCTTCAACAGTTATAAGAGAAAAATGTTGCAAAAATATAATATGAAATTAATTAAATTCATTAATCCAGCGTGAGTGATTACTAACATCAAAAAATATATATTAACCTCACCCGCGCTCGCTCACCCCCGACAGTTTACAAAACACACACCGATCATGTTCCCGTATCGTGTGACGCCCAGTGGCTGGAATTCAGAGGGCAAAGAGTAATTTTAAATCCTAGCAACAGTGCTACACCGACGCAGTTCCCGTCTGCGTCGGTCCAGCACTGTTGCTAGAAAGTGCTCGAAGTTATTGTGGGTATCATACACCCGACCTATAACCATTTTATGTGGTGTTTATTTTTTTTTATAATTTTTATACTTGTTTTCTGATACGTAGGGGTGCAAAACGTCAAGATGTCTTACTGAGCAGGAATATGAAAATGCTAATAAGTGTTGCGGTAAATGAAAACACCTAGGTGAAAAAAATGCATTAAGTGTTAAAATTATTTTTCAAATTATAATCTTTAGAACAGGAAATACATATCTCATAACATAAACTCACGCCTGTATTCCAGACGGCAGGCAGTAACCAGAGCTTGCCACTTGCCGAGATCCTGATAGATATTTTTCGGGACAAGAAATCTTTGAATAAAAATCAATCTCAAAAAATATTTCATACGAACTACACCAATCAAAATGGTCAAACCATTCTCAAACGATGCTTCATCATACATGTGGCAATTTTATTCATTATATAGATGTTACCTTTTCTTCCCTTAGCTTATTTTAAATGTCCCTAACACTTTGTAACGAAAATACCCTGAATCTTAAATTATAATTATTGTACTATCTATTGACGACGCGTTTATATATTTATTTTTGGATTGTCCACAGATTCTTCTATCTCTACCATTTCTCGTTCTACGCGTACCATTATCGATTCAACGGGCAATACAGCAGCCTGGCGCTCGTCACCTCATGGCTGTTTATTCAGGTAATTCGAGACAGAATATAATGAGAATATAACTAATTAGCTTTGAGTTGACCTTTGACTTTTGTTGTACCAGCTAGATTCACGAATTTGGGAAGGCGGCATTTATGTAAATTGGTAGTTAAAATTTGTACTAGGTGGTGCCAATATAAAATTGTTTAGAAATACGCGTTGCAGTGACTCATTTCATGAGTAATAGCGTAAGCTCAGCCTGGCTTCGTAGTCTGGTGATACTTCAGCGCGGTGTCAAACAGTCTATCATAAATTTCTTACAGGCCCATGTCGGTAGGCATAACCTCACAGTGAGGCGGCGGTGTGTTTGTGTAGCCCACTTTGATCTCGGCCAGCGCAACCCCGCGGCGCGGCCTGCGTGCTCTCGCAACCGAATTAATAGCCGACATGTTTGTTTAACGAGGTTATTAGCTCCCCGGGTATGTGCCGCTTCGGTTTTTAGGGCTCCGTACCTGAAGGGTGCCAAACGGGACCCTATTACTCTGCCTCCGCTGTCTGTCTGTCCGTCCGTCCGACCTTTGAAGGGTTCTATCCTTGGAACCGTAATAGTTAGCCAGTTGAAATTTTCACAAAATATGTGTTATTACGGCGGATTACCTAACAACAAAGAAAATTTCAATAATATTAAAAAATAAGGGAGGTCTCCATACAAGAAACTTGTTTTTTTTCCATGCTCTCTCGTAAAAGCGGTAATACATACAGGGATCAAACTTGGCGTGATTGCGTGACTTATTATATATTCTAACGATAACAAACGGCCAAGCGGGACTACAGAAACCTCGGTGCGCGAGTCTGACTCGCACTTGGCCGGTTTTTATAAATCACGCGGACCCAACCACGCCGGCCAGACTGAAAATGAAATTGAAATAGCAACCTGCCAGCTTTCTGTCCATTCAGTTTTGGCATATATTTTTTTCTGAAACGTACGAAAATAATTACGTCGAACGTTATCCTTTCTCCTGGTGCCATAAAATATTGTGCCTGTCAAAGTTACACGGCGAGACAGGTCACGGGGTCGCGCCGACATAAGTTGGGATTGCGCCCTCGGTCGCACACACACACACACACACACACACACACACTCGCTAGTTATTATTATTTTTAAGTACACTGCTGGGTCTGCCGGGAAGAAAGCTTCTTAGCAGCGACGTGGAGCCCGCCGCGTCCCGCGCGCATTTATCAACGAATCACGTTCCCATAAGTCACGGTGACAACGTCGCACATCATCCTCCCGAAAACTACCCAAATGAGATTCTACAGCGCAGACATTAGAGTCGGATTTTTGGTGCGCCCAGTGCTGAGTAGCGTAGATCAGGTGATGTCCTCGTGACTGGGTTAAAGTTTTGTCAAATGTTTTTTCCGGAACAATCCCGAAATAATATCCGTGTGTGTAATATTTTTTCCGGTTGCCCCGGGGGGTCGCGCCGCCACTTCTTCTGACAATGACGCTCGCAAACAAGCCCTCCGGACGCAGCGATGCGAGCGTACCCGGTCGATCTTAAAATAATATTTGGGGGGTATTCCCATCTTGTTAAACATAGATGTGCCATTGATTAGGGTACGATTCGATGAAGAGCAATAACTATGACTACATGGTAAGTCAAGGGCAGGGGGAATTACGTGAATGTGTTCACCATATACGATTTATGACAAATTATAGGACAAGATACTGTTTGGCATGTTATAAAGGTAGACCAACCTTTATAACATGCCATCCATGCCATCATATCCATCTTTCTTGTCTAAATTGAATAACAAAAACAATTGAAAGTCGATATTCAAATGTTTCACATTTTTTAAAAAAAGAACATCATAGAAACCATTTGAAAAAAGTTTAATTCGAAAACCTCAAACCATGAAGATTCTATGTCAATTCAAAGAACCTATTGCAATAAAACGGCAATTTCATACTTTAACCCCTAATAGTAACTGAATGCAATATTGCACAACTTTCTTAACTCGTTTTAAAAGAAGGCTTGTTGGGCCCTTCAGTGATTATGCAACTTACCTCTACTGCCACTAAAGGCTACGTGAATCATTCAGAAAGAATACTAATAAGTAAGATTCTGTGTAAAGTATCGTTTATTAAATCCATAGTGTCATTGCGTAAATGTAGTGTAAAAAGTTCACATACATAAGTTTTTAAAATATGTCTATAGAGTGACTATTTTTGAACTGACTGAATATTTTAAGGAACCTTCTGACTATGATTTCGAACCCTATGCCACTATTAAAAAAAAAAACGGTCAAGTGCGAGTTGGACTCGTGCACGAAAGGTTCCGTAAAACATTTGAATATTTCAAGCGTCTAGCTGTTGGCGTTACGAATATCCAGCAAAAAACGGCAAAAAATAGTTTTTTGTATGGGAGCCCGCCCATTCTATTCTGTTTGTATTTGTGGTTATAGTGGCAAAACGATTACATCATCTGTAAAAATTTCAACTGTGTAACTGTTAAGGTTCATGAGATACAGCCTGGTGACAGACGGACGGACGGACGGACTTCGTAATACCGTCCCTTTTAGCAATAAGACCGCCAATTGTATCTATGTAACTTAGATATTTAAGATTTTTCATGTATCTTTATAATGTATAGTGTGCAATAAAGAGTATTTATCTAATCTAATCTAATCCCTTTACTCTTTGGGTACGGAACCCTAAAAATATGTTTTAAGTTTTTTTATACCAAAAATTACTTTACTATTCTAACTACTTTAAAAAAATATATAATATGTTAGAAGTGTTACGTAGTTGGCACCGGCTAATACAATTGCTGGATCACTTGTATGCATATCGGACGAGAAAGTTGAATATTTAACGTAAAAGAAACCACTTTTCAACGCCACGACACTTCCTACCACTTTGATTTGAGACTAGTTTTAAACCAAACGTTCAAATTTATAATTTTTACGTAATACACTTATAATACATAATAACTTTATTTAACTTTTAAATCATTAATATTATTGTTTTTCAGGAAGAAAAGTTTTGAAGTTTACCATTTATTTTCAATTACTGGCGCACACTAGGTTTTTCTCAATTACGAGGCTACGTGTAATAATTTAAATTGTTCATTTTTTCTCATTTTTAGTCTTGTTTCAACTAAATCACAGCATAGTTATTTTCTTAGCAATACCCTATCTGCTTTATTGGCACTTTCTACGACTAGAAACCCGCAAACGGGATCCCACGATCCAGAATTTACCTAGTGCGGGGCCCACCAGACATTGTATACTAACAATGACCTTTTTAAAATCAATAATTTTTACATTAATTTTACTATTTCAAATTTACCCTGTAGATATAAGATAAGATAAATACATTCTTTATTGTACACCGCAAAAAAAACCGATACAAAATACAAATAACAGATACAGCCTTCAGGCATGTAGGCCCATCTTTAGCCGGGGCGCTCGTAGCGGCGCCCCCGGATGCACTCCGGCGTCGATTTCCGGTTGCTCCGCGTGCACGGAAGCTAATAACATGCCGCGTGGGTAAGACGCGGACCGATACTCGCATGGCAAATATGGACCGGCATGCCGCATGGAGAATTCATGTTTGCTAGCATTGGTATAGAACATAAGTCTCGATTTTTGGAATTAAAGAGGTTTTTATTACAAGGTGGTATTGTAATGAGGTTTCTGTCCGTTACGCCGAGCTGTAGTGTTACCGACATTACCGCATTGGTTTAGAAGAAGATACGTTTATTTTTTTCCAGAATGAACAAGGATAATTTGTTTTTTGTTTATTACAAGGAAGTATTACAATTAGGATTTCTCTATCTAACGGCGAATGCACTTTATGTATCTTCAACTCTAGTCTGTAAATTAACAGTGACAGTCGTGAGTCATTTAAAATACTGTAGCTATTGATCTAGTTCTAATGTATCATTGGAGGTTGGCAGTAATCTTTTTGCAACTTGTCTATTTTTGTCTTATTGTTGTTATATCTTCTTTTCGATTTATATGAATTAAAATTAAATACTGAAAATAAATAACGCCCGGTAGTGACAAAAATTTAACGGAGGTTACATAAAACATCTGTTTGTTGATAAGCGCTGCATCACTTGAGAACCGCTAATAGTGCGCGTAATAGTTCGAATTAGGTTTTCGAGAAACAGTAGCCCGAAAAAAATCGAGAATATCTGAAAATGTTTTTTTCTATAAGGTTTCACAGGACAAGACAACGCATTGCTTATTCCTTAATATTTCCTCTGCAGTTTTGATAACGTCTGCTCATGTGGGTGTGGATGTGGGTGGTCACGTAAAGAAGTATTTTTTCAATGGAGAACACAAAAGCGTCAATATATTAATATCAAATACACCTATAATCGGAGCGTATATCATGTACGAGGGTCATTCAATAAATACTTAGCCTACAAAAAGTAAACGAAAATTTTGGAAAAGTGGCAATTTATTTTTCAACATAGTCTCCTTTTAGTTCGATACACTTAGCCCAGCGATGCTCCAACTTTTTTAACCCGTCCGAAAAATAGTTTTTGTCAAACTCTGTAAAATAGGCCTCCGTAGCGGCGATGACCTCCTCATTTGATCCATATCTATTTCCGGCGAGAGATTTTTTCAGATAAGGAAACAGAAAAAAGTCACAAGGGGCCAAATCTGGAGAATACGGTGGATGGGGCAGCAATTCGTAGCGTAATTCGACCAATTTGGCCATGGCAACGGCAGACGTGTGAACCGGTGCGTTGTCGTGGTGAAACAGCACTTTTTTCTTCGCCAGATGGGGTCGTTTTTTTTTTTAATTCGGCGTCGAATCGGCCCAATAAATCGGCATAGTAAAGCCCTGTAATTGTTTTACCCTTCTCGAGGTAATCGATGTAGATCACACCTTGTGAATCCCAGAAAATGGTGGCCATAACTTTTCCGGCCGATTTTACAGTTTTCGCCTTCTTGGGAGCACGTTCCCCGGTCTGGATCCATTGTTTTGATTGCTCCTTGATTGAACCAGTGGATCCAAGTTTCATCGACGGTCACAAAACGACGCAAAAACTCCGCTGGATTCCGCTTAAACAGCGCCAAACACGTCTCCGATGTGGTCTCACGGTTGCACTTGTTTTCCGGTGTGAGTAAACGCGGCACCCATCGCGCCGACAGCTTTCTCATGCCGAGTTCCTCATGAAGAATATGATGCACTGTTCCTTCTGAAATGCCTACAGTCTCAGCTAGCTCCCGAACCTTCAATCGGCGATCTGGCAATACAAGGATCATGGATTTTTTAAATGTTTTCCTCCGTAGCAGCTGTTTTCGGTGCACCTGGACGTGGTTCATCAAAAAACTGACGTTCAATACATGCAGTATTTCCAAAGTTATAACGACAAGAAGTTTAAGCCCTTTTTGAATTTCCGAGTTACGCGCGCTCGTACTATGACGTCACACCCCCGTTCAGCCAGCGGCCGCGACACCGGGCGCGGCGCGCTCGGTTGAAAATTACGCGCGTCTTGTTTCATTTCGTTTTCGATCGTCTTCGTTTTCCTATTACCTATAGTGTGCTTGTACCTTTTTCAACGACAAAAATAATATAAATTATCCTTTATATCCGATTACACTAAAGTGAAACGTGTAGTGGGTAGAATGGAAGAAGGTTTTCTAAAAGGTCAGTCGGACAATCTGCCAAGAGTGGAGAGTGGATACTTTGATGGTAGCAAAATATTTCATGAAGAATCAGGATTTTACGGCTGCCGAAATTCGTGGAATAAAGATGAAAAAGTATGTATCTATGTTCTAAGTAAGCATTACCTACTCTCGGGTAGGTATTTGTTCAAACTTAAACCTAACTGAAAGCTGTGCTGATAGTGTGTGTTTCATTTAATAGGTACCTATTTCATTTTGAAGTTGTCGATGATTATTTTATGTATTTTATTAGTATAGACTTAAAGAAAATGTCATTATTTCCCATATATAGATGTAGGTAAGTCCAAGTAGGTAATTACGTAGTTATCAGTTTTCCAAGTAGGCAAATACCTACCTATTATTATATTATTAGCCGTGGGGTGCCGGCTTTAGAATAGTACCCCCCCATCTCTTCCCGCGGGTGCCGTAAAAACCGGCTAAGGGACATTACCAGAAGGTGGGCAGCAGCGCCTTCTGCGAAAATACGATATACTGCGCTCGCCAACCCGCATGCCAAGCGTGGTGAGTAAGGCAAATACCCTCATGGCAATACACCAAAAAACCAGGCCCCCAGTCCCCGGCGGCTCCGCTATTCCTGGCTACGGTAGCGGCCACGGTAACGGCGGAGCAAGGGGTGCTAAGAATCTCCGGCAGAGATCTGGCTACCACCCCCAAAACCGAAAACGACTGGCCCTGGTAACACACAACATTCGCACATTGAGGACAGACGAAAAGCTAATTGAGCTGGAAGAGGAAATGGGTAGGTTACACTGGGATATCCTAGGGTTATCTGAAGTCCGTCGAGAGGGCGAGGACACGATAACCCTGAAATCCGGTAACCTGCTCTACTACCGGGAGGGCGAGCAACAGTCCCAGGGTGGTGTCGGGTTTCTCGTTCACAAGTCCCTCGTAAATAACATTTTGGCCATCAACAGTGTGTCGAGCAGGGTGGTGTACCTAATACTCAGAATATCTAAGAGATATTCGCTGAAGGTCATTCAGGTATACGCACCGACCTCGTCACACTCTGATGAGGAGGTAGAGGCGATGTATGAGGACATTAGTAGGGCCATACATACCTCGGAGACCTATTTTAATGTGGTTATGGGGGACTTCAATGCGAAGCTGGGCACAAGAAGCGAGGGTGAGATGAGAGTGGGGCAATTTGGTTATGGGCAACGGAACCCGAGAGGACAAAGGTTGGCAGACTTCCTGGAGAAAGAGGGACTCTTTATGATGAACTCTTTCTTTCAGAAGCCACCTCACAGGAAATGGACCTGGTTGAGTCCCGATGGTTCCACGAGAAACGAGATAGACTTCATCCTGACCTCCAAGAGACAAATATTCAATGACGTCTCTGTGATCAACATGGTGAAAACCGGAAGCGATCACCGAATAGTAAGAGGCACATTGAATATCAATGTCAAACTTGAGAGGTCTCGTCTCATGAAGTCCACGCTCCGACCTACTCATGCCCATATCCAGAACCCCGAGAACTTTCAACTCGAATTGTCAAATCGCTTTGAGTGCCTGGAGAGCGCCGCATCGGTGGACGAGATCAATAACAGGTTTGTAGAAACTGTCCGTACAGTGGGCTCGAGGTTCTATAGACCCAACCGTACGAGTAGACCACAAAAGCTCTCAAACTATACTCTCGACCTCATGGCTAAACGTCGCGCGTTGCAACTGCAGTCCTCCGAGGATGCTAAGTCATATAGGCAGCTCAATAGACATATCTCAAAGTCTATGCGGCACGATATTCGGTCCTTTAATACCGAACGTATTAAAGAGACTATAGAGCGGAACAAGGGCTCCAAAGTGTTCGCAAAAGACTTGTCTATTGGGCAAAGCCAGCTGACGAAGCTGAAGAGAGAGGACGGCAGTATAGCGTCGACCAAATCAGAGGTGCTGAGGGAGATTGAGAGTTTCTACGGACAGCTATACACCTCAGTCGCAAAACCTGTTAGCAGTTTGAACAAAGATCCGAGAGCCAAACTGACCCGACATTATACCGAAGACATCCCGGACATCAGCCTGTACGAGATTAGGATGGCCCTGAAACAGCTCAAGAATAACAAGGCACCAGGAGAGGACGGAATCACATCAGAGCTCCTGAAAGCGGGTGGAACACCAGTACTTAAAGTCCTTCAGAAGCTCTTCAATTCCGTCGTGCTCGAAGGAAAAACGCCAGAAGCATGGAACAGAAGCGTGGTGACGCTGTTCTTCAAGAAAGGGGATAACTCTCTATTGAAGAACTACCGACCCATCTCGCTTCTGAGCCATGTTTATAAGCTGTTTTCGAGGGTCCTCACGAATCGTCTCGAACGCAGGTTTGATGACTTCCAGCCTCCCGAACAAGCCGGTTTCCGAAAGGGCTTTAGTACCATAGACCACATCCACACGCTGCGGCAAATTATACAGAAGACTGAGGAGTATAATTTGCCATTCTGCTTAGCGTTTGTGGACTATGAGAAAGCCTTCGATTCGATCGAGACATGGGCAGTGCTCGAGTCTCTCCAGCGTTGCCGTATTGACTATCGGTATATCGAGGTGCTGAAGTGCTTGTACAACAGCGCCACCATGTCGGTCCGAGTACAGGAGCAGAATTCGGAGGCAATTCCATTGAGAAGAGGCGTGAGACAGGGAGACGTTATCTCTCCGAAACTGTTCACGAACGCACTGGAAGATGCCTTCAAGCTTCTGGAATGGCAGGGACGCGGCATCAATATCAATGGCGAGTACATCACGCACCTTCGATTTGCCGACGATATAGTAGTCATGGCAGAAACGATGGAAGACCTCGGCATAATGCTCGACGACCTCAGTCGAGTTTCCCAACGTGTGGGCCTTAAAATGAACATGGACAAAACGAAGGTCATGTCGAACGCTCGTGTTGTGCCCACCCCAATAACGTTGGGGAACACGACTCTCGAAGTTGTAGACGAATACGTCTACTTAGGACAAACAATCCAACTAGGCCGGTCCAACTTCGTGAAAGAGGTCAATCGTCGAATCCAACTCGGCTGGGCAGCTTTCGGGAAACTTAGAAAAGTCTTTTCGTCTAATATACCTCAATCGCTCAAGACAAAATTATACAACCAGTGTGTGTTACCAGTGATGACTTATGGCACTGAAACGTGGTCTCTCACTATGGGCCTCATAAGAAGGCTCAAGGTCACGCAACGAGCTATGGAAAGGGCTATGCTCGGAATTTCTCTACGAGATCGAATCAGAAATGATGAGATCCGTAGACGAACGAAAGTCGTCGACATAGCCCAGCGGATTAGTAAGTTGAAGTGGCAGTGGGCGGGGCACATAGCACGCAGAACTGATGGCCGATGGGGCCGAAAAGTTCTCGAATGGAGACCACATATCGGCAAGCGCAGCGTGGGACGACCAGCCACAAGATGGACAGATGACGTCATTCAAGTGGCAGGAAGACGCTGGATGCAGGCCGCTTCCAACCGGTCTTTTTGGAAATCCATGGAGGAGGCCTATGTCCAGCAGTGGACTTCTTGTGGCTGAATGATGATGATGATGATTATATTTTTATACCAAACCAGATATTTTTGAATATTTTTGAAAACGTTTATCACGAAAACTTAGGATAAATGTGGGCCGCGAGTTCGATACTTCTGACAAAACATTTACTTATTTGTAGTAGGGAGAAAATATTTCCACATATTTATTTTGCGGCCCGCCAATACAGTCGATTGAGAAGCACTGCACTGCGTTGCTTTTAAAAAAAAGGCCAGGCTCTCAATAAAGCTCGAGTGCCCGCGCGCGTGAAAGCTCAAGTTGACTAGTCAGCCAGCACATAAAACCAACACCGACCAACGAAACTTGACCGCAATGCCGGCAACCGCATCGCGTGCCTCAGGTGGGGTCAAGTTTCGTTGGTCGGTGTTGGTTTTACGTGTGGATTGAGCTGTCCCGTGCGCGGACACGGCAGTTTTTTTGGTTAAAATATAGGTAGTTCAGTGAAAACCCCAACTTTACTCACCAACCAAACATACTTAATGATTCATAATCAAAATTATTGAGCCTTTCAGTATGCGAGCACTTTATTTATCTTTTATTAATGTAGTATTTTGTCACGGCTATTTACATAGTTACTAGGTAGTAGACAATCAAAAGTAGACAAGTAGGTAGGTTAAGTAAGTCAAATGTGGCAAGGATAAGTAGAGAAGAAGAAGAATAAACTTATTATTAACAAATATTTACATCGAAATGGTCTTCACAGCAGTACGCTTTAGTTTTAGGGGCTATTAAATCAACTCTTTTTACGGCTGTCATCCACTTTCTCCTCATTTTTGGGTCCTCAGGAACATAAAAAAAGAGTTTATCGGGTGTTTTAACTGTTGAATTGAAGCACTGAGGCACAATACAGTTTTTTTTTCCATTTTTACCACAGAGAACTTTATAATTTAGATTTTTACAGCGCAGCGGCGTGCGAAGGAGAGCGCGACTGTCGAATGACCGGGGGTGTGACGTCATCGGCTAGTAAGCGCCCGTCCACGTTTTTAAAAACCTTCGGCCGGAAACAAGCACTTTGATCGTAAATATCTCAGCCATTTTTTAAGATATGAAAACATAAAAAACACAGTTTTTCTCGTAATTTTTTGTAGATTTATTTGGCATGTAAAATAAAAAACGTTTGTCAGACCCATTTCAAGCTTTGATAGTCTGGATCTCAATTGAAACTGTGATTCAAAATCAAATATAACTATTTTCATACCCAAAGTAATGAGTAACTCATCCAAAGATAGCGTTGAAAATATTTAATTATCAAGTTACTTTTAATTCAGGACATTTTCCTGTTAGAACGATTTCCACTCTGCAATTATTGTGTAAGAAATATTATGTGGATACTTTCACTACTTAATGACAAATAATATTGTATAACAAAGAATCGTGAAGAATAATTTATTCCGTATTCAATAAAGCGATAGAATGGACTACCGGACACTATTTTCACACTATTTTCCCGGACGGAGCTCAGGAGACTATGGAAAGTTCATATTATTTTATACTTGCCTCGATATTATTTTAATAGCCCGCAAAAAAATAAATGTTTCTCATGGATTAATAATAAGTTCTAAGTCGAAATCATTAGGAACAATCCTAGACACGTGTAAAAAATACTGTGAGACATATAAATATTAAGAGCCATTGCGTCTCAGACAAAGTGGCGTTATTATCACTAGTTAATTTAAATAAGCAAAATAACATCGCCGAAAAGTAATGAAAGAATGAAAGCCGGCCCCAAAATACAGTCTCGTACATCTTGTGCAGAGTTTAGTAAGTGCGCCTGAGGCGCGGGAGGGGTAGGCTCTATCGGATTACAGAGGGGCGCGGGCGCGGGGGGCGATGCCTAAAAACAAGGAGCCCTTCGGAATGCAAAGTGGGGGCTTATCTTATAATCATCGAGCGTGTCAACTTATTAAAAATCATATTTCAGGAGTTCCCGTTCGGGCCGAGGCGGGGACGCGACGTGCATAACATTTCCGCCGCCGCCTGCGCCCTGCCCTGTACATTAATTTTGACGGAACGACTTGTTGATAAGTGGCTCAAACCAGGATTTGACGTTAAATTAATAAGACCATGACTTTAACGGCCTTCGCGAGCTCCCGCTCAAGTAGGATTCGACTTGCCAAGAAACTGACAGGCGAAACAGCTTTGCAGCCGGAAAATGTTGTCACCAGTTTTTGCCCAAAAGTTAAAGCGATGCATTTTAGTCATAGTAATACCGAGCTGGCAACAGTGTGCTGCTTCGCTTGGCTAATTTCTGTCAGGCAGACAGGCCTAAATCAACAGAGAAGGCCGCCGCCATTACGGAAACACGGTTAAGTGTGTAATCTACGGATCTCTTGCAAATTATAGTTAAACTTAGTGCAAACACTCCCACGAACCGACCCGCCCTATATTCATTAATTGCCCATAATATTAGCCGAAACTAAAAACAAGTGTTAGCACATTTTTCGCGTTTCTGGCATAGGTATTTCAAGAGTTCGGTCAAGATTGTAGTGGTTTCAAACAAAAATGTTGCATCCCTTTTAGGGCTCCCTTTTGCTGGGAAACAAACGTAATCTGAAAATTCGATGTTTTCTCTTTTAATTCGTTAGCGCAGCGCCAGAGTGTGTCTGCTCGTGGATTACTTAAATGAAAAAGAGGATTCTTTTGGACGAAAAAAGGTGTCTCTCAACAGGCGAAAGTCGTGCCCCGTCCGCTCACCGTTCTTACTTTGCATTTTAAATCAAAATAACTTTGTTTTTGCCGGAGTTTTCTACCGTCTTGGCATAATCAACGCTCGGCCCGTAACATGTTTAAGACAATTTTGCGGCTAAAAATTTTATCATCACAAAGAACTTGTGCTTTCCTTTGAAGTGTAAAGGCGGTTGTTGAGAGCACTCGGTTTAGCTGGGGCCCGGGCTACCTAGAGTACCTACCTACTGCCTGCGGGAGCACATCTGCTGCACTGTTTGAACTCCTCGACCTTTGCCGTTTCCACTTTCCTGCTTTTCATATTTTCTTAGTCTCCCTTTCAGTTTATTTGTACCAACCCTGGTTCAGACTAATCTGTTACAAACGATCTGTCGGCAAGGACTTACACAAAAAACGAGGTTCGTTTTTATTAACCTACCTATCAGATGGGGCAGACCGTGAATCTCAAAGCGGCGGCTGTTAATGGACGTATAAAAGGGCATCATTTCTGTCCATTAAATACCTTTTAAACGTTTGATCCCTTTTAATATTTGCCGTGGCGATAATGCGAGCGGATCGAAGGCGCATGTTAGACGCGCTTATTACTCGAAATGCAGGCCTGAATGCGATATATGATTTTATATTCAATCCCACCCTCTTATATATTATATTATACTGTTACTTACTAGTTTTGTTCATTTTTGCTGAGTTTAAAGCCAACAGAATTATCCGATATTCTTTATTTCCATCGAAACAGACAATAACATGATTTGATTGAAGTAATACGTGTTTGTTAGCGTAATTCTGTGTAATAATTCATGGAATGACAAGAGCGGGTATGATAATTTGAAATAGCTCGCATGAGGTCGATAGAAAGCGCTCGACAGCAGCCGCGACGTACGCTCAGAATAATAAATCATCGAGGTGTTGCAACTTGTCTCCGCTAACCCGTTGGCCCGTGCCCGTCGCACACGGAAAAAATCACAACGACGAGATAGGAAATATAATTTCAAATAAAACTCGAGTCGGGAGCGGTCACAAGTTTCTTAATTAAAACTTACGTTGGTCGTCCAGGGGCGAGCGGACTCTGACCTACAAATAGATAAATAAGTCGGAGTGCCGTCACGGCGTCACGAGTCGCTCATTTATTTGTCTAAGGAGTTTTGCTTCAGTTAGATGGACGTGTCTCATAATCTGTCGCTCGGCAAACTGCGGGCCGCTTGCTGCCTCGCTTGTGGAGCTTCGCCCGCTATTGGTAGTTTTATCTCTTTACCGTTTATTTATTGCCGTGAGGTCCGCCCGGCGCGACAATGTGTGGCAATGTAATTACATTGTTAAACCGAGCGTGTTTCGCTTGTTTCAGCACTCTATGCTGTACTTCTTTCATCACTACGAGCTGCCGGTGATACTACAGCAGGCACAGCTGCAGCAGCTGCTGCTGCGTACGCACCACGGCATGGGCGGCATGGTGGGGCTGGCCGGCATCGCCTCGCTGGCTAGCGGGCCCGCCTACCATGACGCCACGGCCACCGGCACGCAGGCCACGCCGCCCACCACCCAGTCCACCACGCAAACGGTACACTCCACCACCCAGTCCACGACACAGACCTCGCCTTCCGTCTCCACTGTACAGACGAACACCACTCACACGGGCGACGTGGCCTCGCCCGTTGACGTATCTCGGTCCAGTTCCGAATATGGCTCTACAACTGTAGCGACTAATGATAAAAGCAGTGGGGTCAGGAATCTCAAGATAGAAGAAATCGTGAGGCCCGCCAGCACCGGGAGCAAAGCTAGCAGCGAGTGCAGCCCGGCCGCGGGGCGGACCGGCACACTGGACCGGCGAAGGAGCGCGAGCACTGACATCAACGAGGATGACCCTCCTCTCGTCACCATCGGCGACGAGCTCGACAGGGTAGCGCCCAGAGCGTCCCCCGAGGCTGACGACTTAGACTAATACTTACTTCGCTCATACGATTTTAAATAAGTTACAAAGTATATCAAAATAGTCTATTTATACCTATCTGTAAAGCGAAATAGATATCTACTCTTGAATTTGATCGGTGTCAGCTTGATATTTTAAGAGCTACAAAAATTTTATCCCTTAAAACTTAAGATTCATGTTTCTTTTTAATTCTTATAGAGTGCAAACAATTTTAGACTTTTGAGTTTAAAGTAAACGACTAGTCTAATAAGAAATTCAGCAAGTTACATGATCGCAATAAAGTTTTCTGTATAAAGACTGAGTTTGAACGATCGATTGGTAGTAACCACGATTGGGTAGAGTATAATGTTTGTTCTCTTAAACGTCGTAAGTGCAAGTTTCACTGTTTATCGCCAACATAAGTTCTTATACTCGTATTCATACCAGGAACGCGCGGCTAGCGATTAACCTCGTTCAGTTTCAGTGAAGTAGCCTAAATGATTTTCCATTGGAGAAGCCTGATATTAGTATTTACCAATTACTTAATAGGGCTCAGCGAGAGATGACGCCTATACAAACATAGTTAGGTTTTATTTTAAAACGACGTGCAGACCAAAAAATAAATTAGGACCTTATGAGAGAGCTTATAAGGCTGCAATGATTTTTTGTTCGCAATTATAAACAGGATCGAACCTGGATTTGCGCCCTCCATTTTTATTCGCAACACGATCAAACCTTGATTCGTTTCCTCTAAACATATTAGAAAAGTTTCATTGGCATGTCGTTCGTAAATAAAAACTAAACTGCCTTTACTTTTACGCGTACAGTACGCTGAAATTGTAGTGGTTTCAAAGCGAACGGCGGTCAAAAATGTTTCGTTATCATTTTTCTTTTCAATTAAACTTCTTACGTTCCCTACTGCTGGGCAAAGGCTTTCAGTACCTTTTCCCCCTTTTTATTCTACTACCCCATTTTTAGATCAACCACAAGTTACCTCCAGCTGCAGTGGTCACTAAAATGTCACCGAAAAGAGTTTGCAAACGTTTTCGGAACAAGCAGTATTTCTCTGATTACTCTTTGTGTAGAAGTAAGCAGTAGGTAGATGGTACTTACTCTCGTCCCTTTGTGGTCATGGTGGAGAGATGATGTCTCTGTCAATCAGCTCGGTCGTTCATTGTAAACTTATATTTTTCACCTATAAGACCCTGCGTTACGATTTGTATGCTCAGAAATTCTTAAGTGACGATTGTTGTCGCAAATCGAAATGTTGATTTGTAAACTATATACTGAGTTACAGTGGAATAAGGGCTAAGCTAGTAGCAAAGGCGAGAACTCTGATAGTACTTTGATAGAGTTACACACGTCCAATATGGAAATAGGTGCATTTTTACGTATGGACGTTATTTACAGGCGTAATTACGTAATGTTAAATTATTTTAATCTTACGAAGTAGATCGTAGCTCTAGGTTTGTGTATATTTTATAGTTAACTTTAGAACAATATAACGCCCATACTGTATTTTTTAAGAATATTAGTGATTTAAATATAATTACTTCTCGTCATTTGCCACTAGCTTCTGTTTGTAACTAAAGAACTAATAAATTTATCCACAAACGGTGATTGTTTGTCATTTATACGTTGTTAAGAGGGCGACATGGTGTGTAAATATTTAGATACTTATCGGTATTTATTAGGAAGCTCTTGTGTTATATTCTATTTAATATTTCAAAGCTTGAAGAAAGCGCAGGTAGCTCTTTCTTTTCTTTCCGTGATAATTTAGTTTATGATTGCAATAAAAGTTTTTTCGTTTGATATCGAGTCTTATTTATCTTTTTCTAAAACACTATAACTCGTATCACGAACTCAGGGTAGTAAAACAACCATCTAAAAGTTTTATCCAACAATTTTTATTCTTCTTTAAACTACTTAAGCGTAAGTACTTAGTATGAGCTAAACATGAGTCGACTTGCGGAAATCCATCACGCCACAAATACAATACAAATACAGCAGGTACTTAAATATAGCTTAGTCTATATCTTCGTTTCTGATCCGTCCATTGAGAGTTTGGTTGTACACCTGTTTAAAGAAAAGCAAATTAGTCTTTTGATACACTGTCAGGTCTGTCAGGCTTTTGAGATAAATCTCAATAAATGTGATAGCTGTTTTTATAACCGCGTGACACTACTAGTAGTGCATTAGGGAACTGCTATTCCCTTCAGCACTAACAGTTGTGCTATAGGGACATTTATAATCCCAGTGAAACAACCAAGCGATGCCAGCAGTGCTGCTATTCTCTTCAGCACAACCATAATACCAGTGAAACAACCAAGCGATGCCAGCAGTGCTGCTATTCTCTTCAGCACAACCATAATACCAGTGAAACAACCAAGCGATACTAGTACCTAGTGATATAAATGTCCCTGTTCATCGCTTCGTTGTATAACTGGGATTATAAATGTCCCTGTGGCTGAACTGGTCGTGCTGAAGGTTCCTCAAGACACTACTGGCATCGCTTGGTTGTTTTACTGGGATTATAAATGTCCCTACTGTTAGTGCTGAAGGGAATAGCAGTTCACCGAGGCACTACCGGTAGTGCCACGGTGTGCTATAGGTAACTTAGAACCTCGGATCATCTAGGATTTTATTAAATAATTTATTTTCATTTATAAAGGGAAGAAAGTAAGAAGACATTTATTTATATTGCCACAAAAGCACACACATAAAAATAACGTAATTTATATGCCTAATTACAACAAGAATGAGGAAAAAAAACAATAATACAGCGAAAAAAATTTGGATATTGTGCCTCCGTGGCAACAAAAAAGGGTCATCAACTCAGCATGCATTGCTGGTGTGTGCTGTGAACACAGCAAAACTGATTTTCATTTGTGATCTTTTAATTTTTTGTTCTTTGCCTCCCGATAGCAGATATACATCCTACAGTACGTATACGTAATAATAACAAGATTTACACGTATAATAATAAAATAAGGGAAGTGCTGGATCAGGGATAGGTTTTCTGCATTTCCAGCAAATAGCCTCCAAACTTTCATTTGAAAGCCTACTTACTATTAGCAGCATGGATAGAAGGAGGAACATCGTTCCAGCATTTAGATTAAGAAATTAAGAAATTTATTGTGTAACGAACGTCTGTACAACAAAAAAATATACATATAGATGCTGCAAATCTAAAACTGCCTCGGAACCACAGAACACATATGCTCGGAACCCTGCCATTCCGTGGAGCGGTAGGATGGTCACTTTGTGGTATCTGGCCTGACCAAATGAGCTTTCTAAATTAATAAAAAGGGGACTCATAACGTACGACACCGAAGAGCAACGTGGCGCCTGCATGTTTAGCACATTGGCGCCAAATAGTTACGGGGTGATGTGGGAGCGGTTTGGGATCTGGAAGCAATAGCGTGCACATGCGTTTTGCACACGCTGTACAAGACTTTTCGTACGACCAAGTATGCAATAATTAATGACAACATCACAGTAGTTTAGCCTAGATAATACAAGTGATTCACAAAGGACACGCAAATCCACACTTAGTTAATCATGTGTATTATACAGTAACTTGAGGCGGTAGAAGCAGTTACTCACAACTCGCATTTTGTGCTTCTCAAAGCGCAACTCAGGTTCAATAAGTAAGCCGATTTTACATTCTTCTTCCACCCGTGCTATGGGTTGACCCTCAATAGGTATATCATTTGCCGAAAGGACTTCCAGTGTATTCCGAATTTGATTGTTAGTACTATGTACTTGGACTTACCAGGATTCAGGACTACACAGTTTCTGCTCGACCAGGGAGCAATACGATTTTGACGAATGATATACCCTCGATAGGTATATCATTTGTCGAAAGGACTTCCAGTGTATTCTGAGTTTGACTTTTAGTTCCAAGTACTATGTACTTGGCCTTACCAGGATTCTGGACTAAACAGTTTCTCCTCGACCAGGCAGCAATACGATTATGGTCCGAATTTATGTTACGTACTGCAACAGCTGCGTCCATTGGGGCACTTGACGTGTATAACTGGACGTCATTAGCGTACAAGTGGTAGTGGTCGCTGCTTTTTATACTATCAATAATATCAATACTACAAAACGCAACGGTCCTAAAATGGAACATTGTGGCGTCAGGAGACGCAGGGGCGACCAGTGTCTCACCAGCCATTTTCTTGAACCCGACCGATTGTGCTCTGGTGACCGGTGAGGTAACTGTCAAACCATTTCACCGTAGCTGGATCAAATTCGTAATAGGACATCTTCGCTAACAGGAGAGGGATGCTTATGCTGTCGAAAGCTCTAGAGAAATCTGGCAGAATGAGTAAAGTGCTGACCAATGTCGTCAACCACATCGAGCAGTGCAGTGACGGTCGATCGAGGCTCGAAAGCCCGACTGTAGTTCTGGCAGAATACTGTTGTCCTCTAAGTATTTCGACAGCTGATCGCATACCACTCTCTCTAGTATCTTGGATGCACAGAGAATAATACTGATACTGGTAAAGGAAAACTATAACTTCCAAACTACACAATCACTTGCCCTGGTCCCAAACTAAAGGATAAAAGGATAGCCGAATAGGATGCTAGGATAGGAAAACCAACGGTATACAAAGAAAAATGTTATAATAAGTATCATAAAAGAACATGTGATTTTCCATTGGTGGCGCTAATTAGCACCAAGTAGCCTCTAAGTTAGTAGATAGATATAAATGGACAATTTTTCAAAAACAAATTCTAGGAATGTCATATTATAACTTCGACTTGCACCACGTCTTAAAAGTCACTTTACAGTTACCATTTAGTATTTTTTATATATGTATATATGTGTACATCTAGTTCTATACAGTGAGTGTTATGTGTGAGCGTGGGCTTATGAATGTATGTAGGTAGGTACTACTCTGTCGTATTAGGCGCAGCCTGTAAAGATAAATGTGAGTGGATAAATAAATAAATGGACATTGTTATTTTCATGTACTTTTATTATGTATGGTGCGCAATAAAGAGTTCTAATCTAATCTATGCATCATTTAACCATTGTTTCGAAAAGGATACAGTTCACGAAGGTAGACTTCTCTCTTCTGGTTGGACGAAGTGGGGACAGAGGTTAATAAAGAGCAATACTGACTAAAAATACGCAATATTGCACCTTATATTAGCCTCTGTCTATTGAAGTCTTCTGTCTTCTCAAAGCTAAAAAATGAAAAGCGTGAGACATTCTGACTACACAGATTTATAAGATAAGATAAGATAAGAATATTCTTTATTGCACACAAGAAGCGAGACATACAACAAAGCGTGGTCTTTTTTCGTAGTAGAATAATAATGCCGATGTTTTCTTGAAGGAATGATTTGGCCCACGACTGCAAAACTTGACTTTCATCGATTATTTATTATTGAAGGATGAATGGAAAGTAGAGTTTGTTGAATCGGATAGGAATAATAAAATAACCCAAACGCGCAGCTAAAGGAGGGTTACGTTTTTTGTGCATATGTATTTTTCTTATGTTTTAAACGATGTTTATCGCTCAATTTTGCCACCCATCATATATTTAAAGGCCTATTTTTCGACCAGATCAATATTACGTTGCATCCTTGATTGATACCTATGTAAGTGCGACAGAAAGTCAAAGTCAAACATTTTTATTCACTATACAAACAAGATGATTTATACGCTAGACACTATACAAGCAAAAAATTATTAAGATATGTTCCAAAAATATTTTGACAAATTTTTAAATTTAAATTGGCTAAACAATAATTTTGTATAAATTAAAAATACTGATTATTGGTTATTGAAATTAAAATTCAATCTACAAAACAATTATTTTACATAAACTCAAAAATATTGATTATTAGTTGTTGAAATTAAAATTAAATCTACAGTCACACTTCTAGCAAGGGGGTCTCACGCACTTAAGCACTGGTTCCCGTGCCGTAGCTATGTTCCAACCACGATGTCTATTGAAATTTGGATGCCGGCGGATATCTATTGCCTCGCGTATCATTCTAGAAAAGAAACTGTCCTCTCGGGCTAGAACTTGAACTTTATCAAAATGAATGAAGTGGTTGGTACCGCTGAGTGTATGTTCACTGACTGCAGATCTACCAGAGCGCTTATGTTTCACGTCCGCGATATGTTCCTTCACCTGTTCAGCTATGGTACGCTTAGTTTGACCAATGTACGAGGAACCACATTCACAGTCAAGCTTGTATACTCCTTCCTGCCTCTTGTAAGGGAATCCTGTGCTTGACACTTCGCATGAATTGGTGTATCTTTCTTGGCGGCTTCTATATGGTTTTGATTGAAGCGCGTTTCAAAATACTCCCAATTTTGCCAGTCACTCCTCTCACAAAGGGCAGAAATGCTGGAACTCGCTCGTCTGTATCTGGTTTGACACGTCCTTTGCGACGGATGCGCGGAACTTGCAGCTTGTTTGCACGAAGTACTCGTTTGATATGCTGGAGTTCCGCAGCCAGATGGTCCTTGTCGCAGATTCGGTGGGCCCTCTGTAACAGAGATTTCCCAACGGTAGATAACTGACACGGGCGATGGTGAGATTCACAGCATGGGTCTCTTTCCTATAAACTGTATGGTGTAAAGTTCCATTTGGATTCCTGAAGACTAAAATATCAAAGAAAGCCAAACAACAATCTGCTTCTAACTTCATTGTAAACTGGACCTTATTGTTTATGGAATCAAGGTGGTCTAAGAAAGCTGCTATTTCGCTGGTAGGTAATATAGCAAAAGTGTCATCGACATATCGCTAATAGAACCTTGGTGGGACTGGTGCAGTTCGCAGGGCTCGCTCCTCAAAGTCTTCCATAAAGAGACCGGGTGCAACGGGAGAAACAGGGGAACCCATGGCTACCCCGTCTACCTGCATTTAAAACTTACAATTTCGTAACAAGTAGCCAGTTGTTTGGCAGTGATCTAACAGCTCTGCATATTCCACAGGCAAATCATGTTCATTCTGCCTTCTTTTAACAATCTCAATGTTATCTTTTATTGGAAGACAAGAAAACAAGCATTTAACATCGAAACTCACCATTGCTTCTTCACTGGTCAAATGTAGGTCTTCAATCTGACTAATAAAGTGGTAAGAATCCTTGACGTGGTCTTCAGTGTTGCCTTTCAGCGGTGACAGGACTTGCGTCAGGTGCTGGGCTAATCGATAGGTAGGTGCATCAATTTGGCTGACAATATGACGCAGTGAAGCCCCCGTCTTGTGAATTTTTGGTAGACCAAACCGTTTAGGTAGTTTTGCTGTTCCGGGAAGAAGGTTGGTAACATCCAGACTAAGCCATTCGGAGTGTTTTTCAATTATTTCTTTGGTCTTTTAAGAAAACGGGTTGTAGGATCTCGTTTGACCTTTATGTATGTGCTTTCGTCCGACAGTAATGATTGAATTTTGGCGTTGTAATCCGATGTATCCATGACCACAATGGCATTTCCCTTATCCGCTTGAAGTACCGTTATTTCTGGGTTATGACGCAAGGTCTTAAGTGCAATGTATTCATCGCGTCGAAGGTTAGGTTTTGGACGTTTACATCGACGAAAAACGGATGGGATATCCTGGCGTATTCCTTCCAAATCCTCACCTAGGACATTGTTTTTACACAGACGCTCATCAATACTGCCGATAATGAGTTCGTATGGGATTTTACGCGGTGCCACAGCAAAATTAATTACGAGTAAATATCCGTGCAAATTCAGTTTTAATTAAATAGTTTTCTTATTTGGGATTTTAGCGGTCTCAAAAAATCGAGTTACTCCAATAGTAGAAAACTTTTTAGATTTAGCTTTTTCATTGAACTTTAAACGTTTTCTAATAACGATGTAGATGCGTAAAAATATATTTTACGAGATGAATCAAATAATGATAAACGCTCCACACATTATACATATTATGTGCAAGTTGTGATGTCTTAGTTTGAGCCCGATTTGTATGGCGCGTTTTTACCACGTGACTGGAATGCCTTCGGCACGTTATAATTATGAAAAGTTATAGTCGTGGAGAACACAAATATCACGTTTATTTATCCTTTGACACGGCCTAACCAATGAGATTAAAACTTTTTTGTGCAAGTTCTCTATTATATCTAATATATAAAAATCTCGTGTCACAGTGTTTCTTATCGACTTCCTCAGAAACGGCTTCACCGATTCTTATGAGTTTTTTGTGTATATTTGGTAGGCCTGAGAATAGATCGTAGGCTAATTAATATGGCAAATCAGCGTTTGCCGAGTCAGCTAGTAATATATAAAATGCTTATGAAAATGTCGAACGGATCAGGTAATCAGAATGCCTTTCGCGACTAAGCAATTTTGAATATAACCTTGCTCCTTGCCGATCTTGAATGAAGCCGCCGTGTTGCGTCTGTCGCTAGCTACCTTGTCAGCTACGTGTATTCTCAAGCAATAACATCTCGCAATGTGTGTTAATTCCCCAAGAATACACGTGACCTCCAAGTAAGATCGTCTCTTCGGTTCTTCGGCGCGCGCGGCCACGGACATCTTCTTTTTTCAAGTGAGTTTATAGCCAATTGGGTGAGTACGTACAAAACTTTGGTTACTCCCGAAACATTTGTTTAATAGTTGAGGTTAGGATGTGGCGAGCACATGTCAACTCTGCACGCGGACTATAAACTCCAACACACCAACTATAGGGAAGAGCGGGTGATCGTGCTCTTCCACTATGAAGTGAAATTTCCCGCCAGGCAGATCAAACATTTTGCTCATGTGAAACATTTTGCTTGCGCGATGCAGGAATGTTGGAGTTTATAGTGCGCGTGCAGAATTGACATGTGCTCGCCACAAGGACATCACGTCAACCTCTACATTTTTGTTGCAAAATTCCTCGTAATACTCTGTGTTCATCCATTTTGATGGACGGATAACTGTAAAGGTTGATGAGCTGTCGATTTCAACTTTAGTTTTGTGACCTAAAATATAGTAGTCATCAGAGTAAAACCTGTAGGCCTAGCATGGGAGGCGTAGACAAGGCTTTTGTCTACGCTTGCCCTAGAGATATCAATGCAAAAAAGTGATATCTGTAGGGTAAGCGTCCACGCCTACCATATTAGGATGTCTGTTGTATGTATCCTACGAGTGAACATTTTAAAATGTGTGCAGTCTTTATATCCAGCCCATGAACAGAGCCCACTGTTGGGCATAGACCTTTTCTCTGTGACGTCAACCGTCATCGTCCCTAAAATATAAAGTAAGGTACTGTTTTGTTACAATCGTCTCAATTACCTGCTCCAGCGTTTGAATTGTGGTAAGTGTTTGTTTTTCCAAGAACTATCATAGCCAGTACGACCACGTGAATCGCGCGTTCTAACGTCAAAGGTTGCTTCTTTCCGGCACATTAATTATTATATTTTGATATATTGACGCTACAAAAGGCGTGACTAACGCCATCGTACTGCCTGTGCTAATTCTTAAAAAAAAACTCTTGCCATGTTCCCAAACCCAACATTGGCGGAATCCTAGGAAAGCCACAAAAAAGTTATGAATTGAATTCATCTGTGGTTTGGTCAAGCATAAGCAGCCGGTCAAACTCAAGTCGAATTCTGATCAAATCAAACAGTTTCGCGCAACTGTTTGATTCGTAAAGAATCAATAAGCTGCGATACAGAAATATCTCCCACGTTACCTTATCTATCGGTCTTTCAGCCTACCGGAATTCCATCTGCACGGAGCCAGTGGGTTTAATCTGAGAGACACATTCGGGGGCACGCGCCGCCCCGGGCGCCGCGGCCGGGTAATCCGGGATATGCCCGGATACCGAGGCATGCACCGGTCCAGTTCACCCGGGTTTATCTGTGGAACGAAACAGAGGCCAACTGATTGTCGAGATTAAACGATACGCGGACGCTTTAGTGAGGATTCGCCGGCGTCCGTTTTGAAGCACGTTTTGTTTTCGTTGCGTGGCGGCAGTAAGACGGCTTGATGCTTAAATTAGAAGAGAAATTAATCTTATGCTACGGATAAATAACTATCCCATGTTGTTATAGATTACTATACATGTGTTTAATGAAACTATTGTTCAACATTATACAGTAGAGATAAAAAGCTGCTAAAGCTCTTTGTGACAACTTTGACACACCACAGGATGCACTCTAACGCTCTGACTTTGTCTTGTATTATGTTGTATTTATGTGACTTGTTTTTCCTTTGTACTTGTTTATGTTACTTGTTATGCCTTTTTTTCTTGTGATGTGTTAATTTGTTCCAATAAATGTCTTTCTTCTTCTTGTTCTTCTTCTTCTAAAGCCAACGGTTGAAATAAAAAATTAAATCAGCGTTGAGGGACCACTTCCTCAGCACAACGCTGCGTCAGCTGCCTTTTGTGGCAACTTAGACACACGACACACTTACATCTATGGTTCTGTTTTATTTATTGTCTGTTGTGTATTTGGTTTTCTTTCTGTTGTTGTGCATATTATGTTACTTAACTGTTTATTTTGTTTCTGTGATGTGGCTTTTTGGTATAATAAATGTATTTCTTTCTTTCTAAGTATTAAGTAAGTTTAAGTAGTTATTTTTAACTGTCCAATAAATAAAGTAAGTGTTGCTTTAGCAACTGAAAATTTAATTACAAATAAAATATAAACCATAAAGTTTTGACCTTAACTAAAGAAAAATTATCGGATTTTACTTCAATATTTAATGTAAGCAATATCAGAATCTAAAGACCAAATCTCTAATCAGTCACAAAACGTTTTATTGATTACCAAATTTACCTTACCATATTTTTCCAGACATTAAGACTGCGTTTGATGTGCATACGAAGGCAACGATGATTAAGCTGCGGCGCGTAATTATTTGTTGCCCCCGTGTATCGATGACTGGTGACCTCCCGGCTGGATCACCTGCTGGCAGCCAATTAGGTGAGTACATGCGTCGTCCATTAAACATTTTGGACACTGCTTTACAAGATTAGCTGGAAAGGATTGCGTAAACAATAGGCCGTGTCACATTATACCGGTCTACATTGAATTAAACGGGGCTGAAAAATCGTCGTTAATGTTCTTTGTATTGGGTTTCCATAGTAAGGAAGAGATTGTGTTGAGAAGGAAACTAGAAGAAAGTATTATGATTTGTTGTCCGTCCGTCTATCAAGATCCTTTTTCTCATGAACGAGTAATATAGTCAAAAGCTTATGCTCCTCAAGGTGTGAAAAATTGTAACTTCTAAGTGAATAAAATAAAAAAATTTTTTGCGTGTTTTTTACTACAATTTATTACTTTAAGCAAAAAAGTTCTGCTAATCATCGGTATTAATGCTAGTGTAAAACTCTAAAGAAGTCTGAGGCGTTTCACTACTCGCATGTGATTCAGTGCAGTTTGTTGTTAGTGGGTAATATGACTTACATACTTTAAGTTATAATCAGAGTGGTTCTGGTTCAATGGTTGCTTCAATTAACCAATTATTATAGTGTCATCCAAATCACAAACATTGCAAAGTTTCTCGTCGATTAGAATGTAAACTGAATTTCTAGACTTTTTTACATTTCTTCATCTATCATGACTGAAACTAACAAAATCTCTTCAAAGTTGTTGTCACTTTCGTATAAGTAAAGGTAAGCGTGTTAAAAAGGGTATAGGAATAAAAAACACCTGAAAATAGACTGCAAAAGGCCACAACAATAGGGCCGATTATAGAACATCTGACACAAAGCTTTCACCAACCTTAAACTGTTGAAAAGGAGACACCTATTCACGCAGGATTTGCGCGGCGGGATCTCTAACTGGCAATCAGATATGAAGCGACATTTATCCGATAGTCGGGTTTGTCCGCTGAGCTTTGATCCCGTTTCGAGCGCGCCCTTTGTAGACTTGCTACGCCGTAGGCCCGCTACGGCGTAGTCCCTCGAAGCGCGCAACGCCGCGCAGCCGCAATCTTTGCCTGTAACAGAAGACGTTGTTGCATTGTATTTTCGGAACACGATATATTTTTCTTTTATACTTGTTTTTGTCTACATGCGCTAAGTTATACTTTACAATTTCAAATTGTTAATAATAGGATATTTGATAAGATTACTTTGCATTGCACATCGTTTTTAGAGTTCCGTAATCTACAAGGAACCCTTATATTTTCGCCATGTCCGTCCGTCTGTGGGTTTGTCCGTGGCTTAGCACAGAGACGCAAAGTACTAGAGAGCTGAAAATTGACACAGTTATACATATTTATTACGCTGACTAAAACGGAAGAATAAAATCTCGAAAAACAATTTTTTTAGGGTACTTTAACAATTTTTTTTCTCGCCTACACAGAGTGAGGGGTATTGTTGGAGTGGTTGTTTAAAAATATTGTAGTTTTAGGAAGACCAATTATCGACTTGGGTGCAGCTTGCGAGACACCTCACCCACAACTTCGTAGTCATATAAATTGTAACATGCACTCTTCTCGCGACAGTACAATATACAATATTAATCAACTCACACGTCTTTTCAATAATATCCCTTAAAACTTCAACATTGCAGTAGGGCGCCCCTCTCCTGGCTAAACAGTTGATTGTAGAAGCATGAAAAAATTCAGGGCAGTAGTATATAATAAACTTAAAAGGAAAACTATCACGGCTGTAGGTTTTACAAGTAAACGATTAATATGCGACCAACTCATAAAAGGAAAACTTCGTACAAAATCCATTGAAAATTACTTTGATGATACTTCATCAAAGTAATTTTCAATGGATCGTTCGTTCTGTTAAGCAGATAAAACCCCTTCTTTCTACGGGACCCTATAATGCGCGTGCCCGACACGCACTTGACCAGTTTTTTTTTCTAAAAGGCGTTATAATGTAATTTCTCCTGGAATGTAGATAAACATGACGATGCATTAACTGCCATAATATGAAAAAGCAGAGTTTTACGTTTCTCCTTTCTAAATATTTTCAAAAGTAGGTACAACATGCATCGTAGTTATGAAATAAACCAACATCTGGCAGGCAACAACCGTTTCTTCAATATTGACGAAATATCAATACCAATAACCAAAAATTGTCAGATTGTTGTAGGCATTATATGTCCCACTGCAGGGCAAAAGCCTTCTCACAGAGAGAAACTACGTGCGTGCCCACCGCGGATTGGCAATTTCACAGTTACCGAGTAGCATTGATACTACTACAACTTTACAAATTTACGTAACTTAGAAAACAAACTCATTGGTTTTTTAACTAAAACTTTCGTAAGCACTACACATTATTATTAAAGTCATTGGAGCTTACCGGGATTTGAATCCATGACCTCCCGAATATGAGACTGGCGTTCTACCGCTGCGTTAGTTACCACTGCATGCAATCCTTCCTACTAATATTGTAAATATGAAAGTTTGTGGAGATGTTCGGATGTTTGGATGTTTATTACTCAATCACGCAATAACGGTTGAACGGATTTACATGAAACTTGGCGTACAGATAGACAAAGACCTGAATAGCATACTTGAGATCTCGGTCCCGATGGGATAATATTTATATTATGTTTAAAATAGATGGCATTGTGCAAGCGAACGTTGTGTTTTAATAATAGATGGCGTTGTGAAAGAATCGTATAAACGGATTCTGTGGCGGTGTTATTATAGTTCGTATAATAAATATTGTTTTAATCTGATACCAAGAAGGTCCGAGAAGCAGAAGGATGTCATGGTTGTGCAACATCAAGGCGTGGACCGGTATTAAACCACGAAGAGCTGTTCAGGATTGCATTGAACAGAGACCGTTATAAAGAGCTGTAAACCTCCAGTGATGGAAGGGCGCTTTAAAAAAAGAATAAGGTCACATTACCTATTCAAATTAAACTGAGATTCAAAATGATGTTTTACCGGCACATGATTTACGATCTTGCTTAAATGCAGGTGTCGTTTTCTGACAGCTAGGAAAAAAATAGTTTTATTGCGCACTGAACATCACACGATAAGTGACGGGACGTTTCAATAGACCTGCTTTTATCGCTCACCCGATTCCACAAACGTTAAAACCAGGGCATAAACGGGCCTGGAAACGGAAGCGATTTAGTGCCGGTAGGTGGTTATGCAAAAAGTGCAGCGGGCTCATAAATATGAACGACAATTACACTCAGCTTACTGGCTCACTGCCAGAGCCACCTGTTGGACCTGGAGCTCTTGCGAGCGGCTGCAACGCGGACAGAAATGTAGGAATGTTTAACGCAATATATATAGTCATGGGGTATAATAGTTATTTGTTATACAAGAGTGCAAAGTTGCTTTTTACCGCGTGCTCAATTTTGATGACAGAGCAAGCGAAGAATTCGGAAATTAGAATCCTGATCGTTATCGAGGGAATCAAAAGAGCACGAGGTGAAAAATCTTTGCACTCGAGTGCAACACGTAACTTTTCATCCCACCTCAGCGAGGAAATGACTAAATTCAAAAAAACACAAAGGAGGTTCCGAGTCTGAGTTTATAACAAATTAAAAAAAGTAGTATAATAAATTCGGCACCATGGAGGTAGAAGTAAGTAGGTTTAATTATGTTTTGAATTTACAAACTTAGTGCACTCGATGTTCTAAATTAAATTTACTTTATCCTCTAGCAGATAAAAACGGCTTTTGCACTCAGATATCGAAGAGCAAAAATACTCTTTCCGAGATGGGGGGATGAAAAGGTCTTCTCGAGTAGAGACCACGAACTCGCAATCACAGCGTAAGACGCCCATCGGATTGCTGGACCGTTCGGGTCGAAAGAATGTATACTAATCTAAACTGTGGATTTCTGAAACTTGTCTGGAAAATTTTATATTTTTTTGCTTTGTTGTCTATTATTGTGTTTTGTTTTTTGGTGTTCGTGGTTGATGGTTATGGTACGGTTTTCTGGTGGTACCGTTAGACATTTCGATAAATATTAATCTCAAAAAACTCGTATAAAGATATTGTAAAACACAACCTTTACTAGAATTAGGCATTTCGAAAATAGCGTTCTATATATTTTTAATTTGTGTGAGCTATTTGTTTACCGAATTTAATTCATCATATTGAATGTGAACTGATAAACAGAAAACAAGTTTTCTCTAAAAATAGGCAAGTTTGTACTTACAGCTCCCAGTATATCGCACACGACACATGTTCCTGGTCCTCGACTATTTATATGTAAATGTTTCCCGGCATCACGGACTTTATCCAACCACCAGCAAGAAGGGTACTCGCCTTAAACCTTAAACACCACTGGAAAAGGCTTATTTTGCCCTGGCAGCTATAAGCCTCTGACTCGATCATATGCACACTGCCTTTATACCTGATTATCCGTGTTCTAACACTGCATTTGAAAAGATTTAAAAGTAACTATTCCGCGAAATAAAGTTAGATTTTACAATTTTGGCTGGAGTTGTTAGGGCGATTTTGTAAAATTTATCTTCGGAAGAAACGATTTTTTTTTATATTGGGACTGCATTTAATAAAAGCTTTGATTTGTGGCACTGCCACAGGTTGCAAATATTGCTACAACTGTAACAATGTTTGTTCGTCCTGCAAAGGTTCACAGACCCGCTCTGCTTTTAGGTGTTTAAATGAAAATTGAAATTTGAAACAAAAGCTTTTGTAGTGCGTTGGATGTTTCGAAATGAACATTCACGCTTTGGAGCGCATGTATGACAATTCCGTGCTCGTGGCATGTATATTTGATATTAAATACTGCGAATGTAATATATTTGGTAGATAGTATCTCATTCATTTTTATTTGTACAACCAGTACAGAGAGACAGGTTGCAAATGAAACCTTCAAATGAGTTCTTTTTGCTATTGTAACTAAAAGCTTTGAGAATTCGTCCAACGTTCGACCCTGGCCGTGGGGCGCGCGCTCGCCACAAAAGCAAAATTAATTTTAAAAACACACCAAAAGAAATTAACTTCCAGCTCGGGAAAGGAAAAAAGGTGAAAGTTTTAAACGAGGGAACACTTGGAAGGACTTAGAAATAATGAAGCAGACTCAATGTCAACGTTAGCAAAGAACAATGGAAAAAATAAATAGATTGCTTTTACACAGAATTTTCGTGTCCGGATGGATATATCTCCGATTGCCGGTGCATAACTGCGCCGTAGGGATATTAATTAACTTTGAAGCAATCCGCATTTTAATCCTAGTCCGCGTAATATGCTGTGGAGTTTTTTCTCGCAAACTGAAGAAGGTGGCTCTTACTTGAGGCGATTTCATTTTCTCGGCGAGCTGGCTCCCCGCGGAGGTCTAAGTAGTCTGCGACATTATAGACTAATTTTTGTATGCTCTTTTTTCAAAAGCGTTCTCCGGATAATCGAACTGCCAATCTCAGGACCGAACAAAGAAGCTCCAGTATTACAACGGAACTATTAAGGAAACCTAAGGGGTGTGCATCAGTCAAATTCCACGTGGAACATGCCGGCGGATGGGTGAGTATATTTTTACTGCTTTATATTTTATTTGCGATTTCTTTTTTAATGCGAGCTCGCACGGCACGCAACTTCTATTGGCCTGCTTCATCCAGCCGTATTCGGCTGCTAGTAATCTGCCTATGATCGTCGGTTAAGCGAGCTCGTGGTCTTCCTACTAGTCTTTGGCTGTTCGTAATTTTTCTGGTAGATGTGACCAGCCCACTGCCGTTTCAACTCTTATGGGATATGTCAATCACCTTGAAGCTATACGAGGTTATTTCTAAAATGCGCGATTCCTGAGACATCCCATTACAGATTTACTTAGCATCAACTTTTGTTCTATGAGTTTTTTGTCTATTTCTATTTATGAAAAATCTGGGTTAATTTCACTATATTGAATTCGAGTTCTACGCGGTTTTTTATTTATTGAAATCTGACCGTTGGTTAAGTAACTATAAGGGAACTTACGTATTATTATTTTACTTTATTGCACACACGAAAACACACACATACGAGCTAAACAATTATTTTCCTTTTGGGCTCCACCGTAGTGAGGTAAAAATATGTTTTGTCTAATTTTCCCATTTTGTTATTTATTTGGCACTCCACCATATCAACAACGCATATTCTGTGTAAACTTCAACTGGCTACGTTTTACGAGTCGAGAGATAAGGTCCATATAGGATAGATAGGGTCAGGCGAACAGATTTAAAATTACCCTATAGCATAAGTAGTTGCTGGAAAGCCTACTCCGTGTTATAGGCACACGGGCATAATATGCTGTATGTAAAACACTAATTACAAGTAAAGAACTTAGTTTGTCAGACTTACAAATATAGTTATGCACTGCCAACTATTCATTTGTTCTTTAATTTCTTTCACTGATCGCATATTGTTGCTGTTAGACAAAACAAGATTAAAACAACGCGTTTCAAGCGCATTTGTCTGGGTGAAGGGCGCAGGTGGTGGGGCTGCGGCTGACAGTCGACAGGTAATTAAAATGCTAATGAACCGCGATGCGCAACCCTAGGCAAGCCCGCGAGACAGCCACAATCGATTTATTTACATGCTTCCTTCTTTTTCGGATATGAATTTTATCCCATTTTAAGTATGAACTTTGCGATACCGCGTCCGCTTCCGAATTTTTATGTGTTTGTTGCTAACATAATATTTGGGCAGCAGTCACTCAATATCAAATACCGTAGTGTTGGTGCCAATTTGCTGAATGTCGTTTAAGCATATGAAGCATCAATTTAAATTAGGCGGCGGCGCGATGATGACGCGCCACGACGCTTCATACATCAAAGCGTACCCGCGACGCCAGCCAAGTTATTTCGGAGACAAGTTTAAATGAATTTCCTTAATTACACTAGTGTTGATTCGTTCGGAAGCCCTCCGGGAGTGCCTTCCAAATTAAACCCATTGACGGTATTTATATGGGCTCGATACTCTATCAGCTTACCCGTGGTTCCTTGACGTTACACCGCGTTAAAATGATTTGTTACTTTACACTAAGCATATGTGTTATTAAATGTAATCTCCGGGGTGACTGGCTGCTTTAATTCCGTGATTCGGTCTCCCGTAACATTCATTACAAGGTGGATGTTGAGTTTGATGAATAATTTGCTGCTAATTAAACCGCTCCTCGACTTATGTGGCCCAGCGCAATTTACCTCCTTGTCTTTATAATTATTTGTGTTTACAAACATTTAGATTGTAAATGTAGAGACACATACTCTATACTGGTTTATTAGGTTACTGATATTTCGGCATAGCCGTTGCTCTTATTGTTGTATTGTAAAGCTAAAATTCAAGTAACTAACGCCACTGATTCATTGGGTTGATAGTGGGCACATAATATTTTAAGGAATTAATATGGGATTTTAGCACCTATGCAGAGCTATATTTTCTATGATGAGACTAATATCAAACCTGCTACCCACTCTTTTATAAATCTTCTCAGATACCCCTTGAACTCTTTCGCAGATTGCACGCGAGCCTATGAAAGCAAACATCTTGTCCGTTAAGCAAAGACGTCTCAAGAAGAAAAATAATCCCATCCAAACAGCAAGCGGCATCTCGAGACGGGTCGAGTAATATTATCATCTCGGGATCCGATATACGACCGCGCGGCGCCGGCGCCGGCCGGGCTAATCCGCGAGTGTGTTGACTCTCGCCCAATAACTAACTTCAAACATAATTATCTCCCTCGATTTACCCTAAAATTGGCGGCTCCCCAGCGGGAATCTCCCGCCAAATTTCTTGTGCCAACATGATTATCGATATATTGGGATATTATTGTGCGGCCCTGTTTGATCGCCTCATTATCGTGTGATTGATTCGATCAGTCTCATTAGGGACGCTGGACAGCCAGTGACACGGCCTTTCTCCATATGTGCGGGTTAATACGTTTATTGGCCGGATATTTTTGTAACGATATTTGCTTTCCGCATTCAGATAAGCTGGACATACTTCATCGTATAGCGATAACACGTTTCGTAGTCAAAACAGAGGTTGTGGGTTCGATTGCCACTGGAGGCCCCTTAATCTGTACAAATGGCGTCAGTCTGGGTATATTTTCATATTTGTGATGCACTTTTCTAGTTGTCATAGTGCAGGTCATCCTAGTTCGGGATCAGGACAAGTTCATAACAAACATTCGTGTTTGTAATATTAGTAAGGCTTTCCTGAATACTGGTTCAAATAATCACCTGGAACAAATTTGATAAAAACTATAATGTTATAATTTTTTCTTGCCAGATACTGCAGAAATTAAATTTATCAAGCATAATTATGCATTAAACGTATAAAGTCATCACTTCGTGCGTTAATGTAAAAAGACGCTAACAGCCTGCAAGCGGGCTAAGGCCACGAGATAAGCGACAAGTGACATGGCTAGTGAATAAAAGACTTACAAAACTCAATAATATACTTTTTCAGTTACTTTTTAATGAAAATATAAACGACACGGCACGATTGGAACCATTATCTCATTACATTTCACAGATACACAGTGTACACATTCACACTTTTCACATGCATGCTGGTATAGGTTTGAATATATATAATTTTAAAAAATACTATAAATAATACTAATTTAACTATACATAACACTTAATTGAAGGAATAATTCAAATTTTTATAAAATAATAATACTTCATATACAATTTATCTATAGCATATAATATCATAGGATAAATTGATCAAATTTAACTTTTGATGCTTGATAATAATTATTAGTGAATAAAAATAAATTGCTCTATTGTGATCATCATCATCATCAGCCTATGCTTGTCTACTGCTGGACATAGGCCTCTCCTATTGCACGCCACTGAGCACGGTCCTCGGCTACTCTCATCCAGCTCTTGCCAGCCGCCCTGCGAAGATCATCGCTCCACCGAGTCTGAGGACGTGCTACACTACGTTTACCGATCCGCGGTCTCCACCCAAGAACTCGTGTACCCCATCGGTTATCAGTTCTTTGGATGATATGGCCGGCCCACTGCCACTTCAGCATGCTAATTCGGTGGGTTATGTCGGTGACTTTGGCTATTGTGATATTTTATAATGTTATATTACTATGGAAGAACACTGATGCTCTAAACAACTAGCCCTGCCTTGTTGCATGTAAATTTATGTCAAAAATGTACTCTACAATGTTATTGTGCCATAACTGTGTATCCTTGATTTTGATGAATAAAAATCTTATCTTATTTCAGGGAGCCCATAGAAGTCGTAACGTAGTCAAAAAATGCTCCAATGCTTTTATAAAAATGTATGCCTCTGCTTTCTTGAAACTCTTGGCCAGACAGTAATGCTATAGTTTAATAGAAGCACTGCGGACGGAGGGGTGCTAGTGGTAATAAATTTAAAATATGTGCGTCGACGTGGCCTCACCACCGCCTCAGTGAATACCAAGCAGCACCCCTATTCTGTGACCGTTTAGCGACTCTACCACGATGCGATGACTGCAGCCATTGCACTGTGAAAGGCTGCATTGTTTTTTTGTAAGTACAGAATAAGGCGGCAAAACGATCGCCTACTACAAATGACTTTAAAAACTCCCCGCCCGCCGCGCGCCGTCTTGGGTATACGGTATACGACATTTTTATTCGTTATTTTTGCGTAGCTCATATAGCACAATAATGTGCTGCGCTGCAAAGCACTTAGTGTAATAGATGTAAAATTTGCTGAAATAAATGAAATCATATTATTATGTGGAAACTTAACTGTGACAAATGCCGAATGAGTCGCTAGGTGGCGTACGTAATTGATGGCTGTCAGAAAGGTTGAATTACATTTGTCATCATATATGCTTGCCTGTTTAAATGTGTCAACAAGTGTAATACAGTCGAAAAAGTTTACGTTTAATGAATTCTGGGCCCGTTCATGAGCGAACATCGGCTGACGCTGTGATGACGTAAAAGAGTAATGTCTCGTCGCAAACGCCTCGACTTTTTCGGCTAAAATTAAACAACGAAATGCGTAATTCTGTAATCCATCAGTAAACGTCACCGAGGAGAGATCAGGCGGCAAATTTTAATTTGGAGTAAGGCTCTTAAGGGTACGCTTATTATTGCGGGGCGAGCTTAATGTTTCGCGTGACTCGAATACTGAGATATCATTTTAATTTCAGTTGCCCCTTCCCGCGTCGTTATCAGGTGTCGTGCGACAAAACTTTACATATTTTTGAGGAAGAATAAATCTCGTTTGATGGAAAAAAAAATACGAAGTAAACAGAGCCCGTTAATGGAAATTCGCCTTTAGTATTCAAAGGCGTTAAATTAAGAGGGTGTCGCGTGCTCCTGAATAACGCAATATCTCGATGCGAATTGAATGAAAACGCCAAATGAGACGCAAGCCTCGCATACGTTTATGAATGTTAATGAACACTAAAATCCTATCATAGAGTTTCGTTAGCACTATGCGATTAAAATAGACTTTCGGACGAACAGTTCACCCGATATTTAAATCAGATTTAGGCGAAAACCGAAGCTCGCGACGTGCTCTCCATCAAAATGTACGGAATCAAAGAGCCGGCTCCCAAATTCGCGTCAATTTTATTATTCAATTACGCGGCGCAACGGCGATACGGCCGCGTGAAAATGATGCCCGTGCGTGTCCCCACGCCCGCGCCGGCCGCGCCCTAATCCAACGCCTTTAAACCGACTTGACGGCGTATCTCGACCGGATAATAAACATTGTATTTAAGAAGATTATTCCCCAGCACAAACTTGTTCATAAAGCAACAAACAGGCGTGTAAGCAGTTGACGCGGCGTCGGCCCATAATTGTATTTGCTCGTCGGCGAACTTGCCGCCGCGACTCAGAATGCAGGTGCACATAATCTCGATACGTCTCCCGAACATACGACTTGTCTAGTAATTTCTGTTTGAAACATTAGTTTGCTGTTTAGTGGAGTTGGAACTAAGTGGCCGACTCCATTCACTGCGGGATTGCTCCCGGAACTTGGTAAATTGTTTACGTCTGTTTGATGTGTTTGTGCCTCTAACTTGGATCTTGAGTTCGGCTCTCAAACTTCGCCTTGCGAAAAAACCTACTACGTATATCACCTCTATAGTCGCTATATGCGATAGTGAATTCCCATTACGGTCACCCTCTAAGGATATTCAAAGGTATTCCGTGTCGTCGTGGCGGTAGACTAGGAGCTGGTCGCGCTAAGTGGATTGGAGTGGGACCTCATCTGTTCCCCGTCAGAACGAGACGGTGGGGGCGCAGGGGGCGGGCCTCCCCCCGCGGTCGGCGAATTGCGTTAAATAAAGTCAAATTGAGCAATAAAGAGTGGCTCCCCGCAGTAATGCAACAGAATCGTAGAGCCTCCTGGACTATACGCCACTTATTCACACATACACTGAGTTTCCGGTTTCGTGTTCCTGTGATATAGAGGCTAATTAATTATTCGTGGATATTAAGTGGCTGGTTTGTGAATGGTTTTACTGTTTTAATTTTCTACGCCTTCGTGTATAAGCGTGTACTTAAACTGAAAAAAAAGTGTTATCGGCGAATATTAACTTTCTACTGCTCTGTAGTTTTTTTTATTACTTACTAAATAAAAAAATATAGAGTGCAAAATACTAATAAAAGGGCGTTCGTTGAAAAAGTATTTTAAGGATCCACTTAAAAGCTCCGAGGCCAACAGAAAGTTTAAAAACCGCATCGTAAACAAAAGTTAAATAAAAGAATGACGGAAGGATTCCTTAAACCTGCGAAAATCTTGTTGGCAAAGCAAAGTTTAAAGCGGTATGAAACCTCTCTGATGCTATTATGAAGCAACGTTATGAGCCGAGAAATCATCACCGCAATTAAGTACCATTATCTTTGTGTAGGGTTGGCAAAATGCTGAAATATTCCAACAACCTGCTGTGGGAAAATATAATGTTTTAATGTTAAGCGTGTGTTGGTGTATTTTTAACGCTACTAACTAGGAGATCAATCTCAAAGGGTCCTGAAGCAGTGCCAGCAAAATGAATACATTGTTCAAATTAATAAGATTTTATTTTACTAATTAATATTTGTGACCACTTAGGCCCCAAATCTTTCACGGTACAACATCTTTCACGGTATTTTATGTGACAAAGTTAGAATCCATTCTATAGTTGATACGCGATTAAGTAGCAACAATCTTCTTTATGACTAGCTGTGCCCGCGACTACGTTCGCCTTGGATTAGCAAATGAAGTGCACTTGCCCCCTAATCAAGGCGATGGTATATTTCCGTTCCAAATTTTGTCCCTTGAAACCTTTTCGCGGTTGTATTAACATAACATAACATAACATAAAAACATTTACATACAGGCACATACATTGCTTCAGACCCCACACTAGGATACCCTGTGTCGTGGGAACCAGAAACAACGACATCACAAACATGTAAACATCCAAGACCTGGGTTTTTTTTTTGTCCCCAGCTATTCTATTCTATTATCCTACCTCACCAGGCCGTCCCCCGTTGGTGCAGGTCAAACTTATTACAGCACAGGTAGTACGAAAGTATGGGTCTCGTATTTTGTGGCGCAAAAACGTCAGAATTTGACAATAAATAAACAGGAAAGGTGACGGTGGGTCTGAAGCGTGCGCTTTTAACATTTAAAACGCGCGACTCGCGTCGTCTTACTATCCATCTTCTTATCGTGTCGGTGACCAAACCAGCTAGATTTCATTGGCCCAGAACTCGGCCACGCGCACTCCAGCGTCTTCTGTGGTCTTCTCGAGTGCATTTGGACTGGCACAGGAGACACACAGAGAGGTGCTCCATAGTGTGAGGGAAGACTCCGCAACAGCAGCGGTTTCGTCCATGCGATGTTACGTGATGATGTGGAATAGAATTGTTTGCATTGCACAGCATTGTTATAACTTTCGGGTTCACAAATTATAAATCTGTTTAGCATGCAACAAAATATAAATTCCTAAATACCTATAATAATTGTACAGTTTCGAATAATCTTAGCATACTTACTTGTATATGGACATGCGTAATATTCCTTTGAAGAATATTAATGCTACTAGAGTTAAATTATAATTATAATTAATATTAAATAATATTAAATTTAGTTAGATTTTATATTACAGCTTTGGTTAACGTTAGGCCAGACAAAAAAAAAATACAGTGAAATTCAGCAAATTTTGTTTAAAGACATTTTAAAACAGAAATTACAGCGATTTATTTAAAAAAGTCGATTATGTTTTATCTATGCATTAATCTATGAATCTCAGAGAGACTTTTAAATGAGTCACAATGATCGTCATTAAATTAGACATTATTTTTGGTATCGCATGTTACTAAAATAATTATTAGACATACTTTAAAATAAACTACATTGTCTCGCCAGTGCCCTCAGTAGTATGTTTACAGGTTGCCATAGCAACTGATTGACTCGGTTACTACCTGGGGCCTGTTTCACAAAAGTGAACGCCATGTTTACTATGACAATTCGATTTGCATTGCAAAGTTGATTGATACACAGATTAACGAAACGAATCTGCTACGCAATGTACCTCGAACTGTCATAATGAACTACACATTGCAGTGTTATCAACTCGGCCCTGAAAGCTCAGAGGTCATCGAGTATGTATTTGTGTTCTTCTATAGTGTCAATTAAACATATTTATAGTGATTTTCTCGGCTCCTGTGCACTTACGCGTGATTTTATCAAAACTATAATCATTTAGCTTTGCAAAAGTGTTATTCAATTTCCTTCAGTGGTTTTTGCGTGATGCGCGCACAAAGAAACAGAGTGAAACAGACAGAGACAAAATTTACAGATTTATTATGTGTGTAGACGATTTTGGGTTGCCATTAATATTTTAGGAGTAATTTTGTATATTTTTTACAAATCAATAAAATAGACATCTGGCTATCCAGAGATCAACAATTATTTATTCCATAACAATATTCAAATTTGGCGGAACAGAATGACACGACAGAGTTGTTCACACAAATCAGTGCTTCAAAATATTTATTCTCGGCGAGCACGCGTGATGATTAAGTCCATAATATGTCCAAGTAGAATGGCTTAAGTATCGTTTGAGTGTATACCATGCAGTTGGGAGTCAAAAAGAAACTTAATCGCCGCGGTAAGGTCTGCTCTTTCTTCAACGGAGCAATAAATACCCGAAGGTAACAAAGTTAGCGGAGTTGTTTGCTGTGGAACGGCCCGTCGCGGTTATTTAGTGGGTGCTTTGGGTCATGCAATCATCGCCGCCATTAGAACGACAGGGTTGCCACTGAGATATTTTATTAAATTAAATTAAGCAAAAACAAAAAAACATACATTTAATGCTTAAGATCTTTGGTGTTCCTAGTTACTAGTATTACGAGTATGATAAAAAACAAGCCTACACTGTGTTTAAAATGTACCAATGTTTTAACTTGATATAATATGAATTACATATAAATATTTAATGTACAACGTGTTATCGAAACCACTCAAAAGCTGTAACGATTTCTTCAGTTAATTAGTTTACTTACTTACTTTTAAGTACGTACTTATTTACTTTTCATACAAAGTGGTTAATTTTTCTGAAGAAAAAAGCATTGATAATTTTAAACACGTGATTTAAACAAGGGTTACATGATTCTTTTGATTTGTTAATCCCAGAAGGCGGGACTAAAGAACATTTCCTACAAGAAATCACACGAGAGGTGTAACCGGCTTGGGCCATTTTACAAAAAAAATATCGAAAAAGAAAAGTACTGACTACGTTGTATGCTTCTTACACCTAAACACTATCGATACCAGTCAGGTACTGGTTTTTTTAGTAAGTTTATTTGCCACTGTAGTTTGGCAACCCTGTCGCAAACAAACAAGCAACCCTTGCCGAGGCGGGCGCGCATCTTACAACGCAGCCTCTTGCGGCGCGGCGGCAGCTTTCAAATTCAATTTATATCAATTTGTGTGTAATCAGAAGGGGAGTTAACACAAAAATACAGCTCCATCTGCTCGGCCTTAATAGCAATCGCTTTAACTGTGCCACACGCAAATTAAGTAACACGATGTAATGTATGTGGGAACTGGCTTTAATTTTTACCTTCAGGAGTAACTCTAATGTTTTCCCCGAATAAGGCTGCTCGAATAAAAAAATGCGATAAAAACTATGCTAGCTCTAAGTATTTATGTATATTCCTAAAAAGTATTGGTGACCAAAATATAATTCCTAACCATAACCGTTAAAAATCAAAAATTAATTTCAACGACGTATATAAAGTTCCTCTACAATTTTCTAATTTTTTTGCTGATTTAAGCGACCCCATATTAGTACTATTTACTGTTAATGACGCCAACTAAGCTGATAGGATAGTACAGTTACAAGACTACTCTATGTAAAAAATCTCTTAGGTACAACAGCGGTCACTTGACCTATGGAGCGCAGACCGCAAGCGACTGTTCGTATAAACTCGGTGTTCTCTAAGGTTGAACAAATGAACGAGGAAAGTAATGTATCTTACTTTCCTCGTGTATTTGTTCTCGTGTTCAAAGAGATCATGCAACGTCAAACTGGTATCGAATTTTTTGGCTTTATAAAAAAGGTAAAAAGTTCGAAGTGAAAAATTAATTACTAGTACCGACGTACAATCTGTGCCGAAGCAATCAAATTCTGATGCAGATCAGATATTTAACAGATATGGCACATTCGGAGATTGCCATTGCACAGTGGATTTCGCAGAGAGCTTTGGGCAAAATTCAGGTGACAAACAGAAATGTTTTCATAAGCCATCCGTATCGGGGTGCAGATCAAAGCCGCACGCTGCAAAAAAAAAAAACTTTCAAATTGACAACAGAATTTAAAACAGACCAATCTTTTATAGTGCAGTTAGTCTATAGCTCGGTAGGGAAACATTTTTCATTTGACTCTACAGCAAAACGTTTTGTTTTTCTAGTTGTTGCGATTTTTATTGGACTCACAATATTACTCATTATTATTTTACTCACAATATTTTTAATCGTTGATTTTATAACAACACGGAATCTAGAAGAGAGACAATATCTACTTTATGGTTTTCAAAAGGATTCGTTTGTGGTACGAATTTAGCAAAATTGTAAAACGAGCAAAAATGTGAAAAGAAAAATACTTACATTTTTTATATTTCTCAGTTAATTATTATCAAAATCTTTTAAAAGTCCTATAGTAATTGAAAAAAGTTGGTAAATATTACTATTATACTATTAACGAATTATATAGAAGGGCAGCAGTTTTGAAAAAAAAAAACTTCTTACTGGGCCTTTTTTTGACCCCCTCTATCTCCTACACGCTACGATAGAAGTAAGAATGTCCACAGGGGTTAAGGTAAATTATTTATTTGTACTATTTCATTTTACAATTTGTATCTTAGGCTAAATAAACTAGTTTATACACATGCCACTATACACATATCAATCCTACACCATCATTATGGATGATTTTTTTCTCGACTACCCCATAGTATATGGTACCGTTCCAAACATTTACTTTCCAAAAATTACAAAATATCTCGGAAAATGTATCTCTTTTAGTCAATTACTAGTTATTACAATTGTGAAATTACTTACATTAGTCAATTACTAGTTATTACAACTGGAATTATGTCTGTCAGCATTAATTGAGATTTTCATTTGCGCCAATATACAGTTTCTTAAAAAAGACAGTGGTTTTATAGCTTAAATGTGTTCGAAAATTTAGTTACATTATCGATCTTATTTAACCTATTAAACTACTGTTATTCAAGGAAATATATATTGGCGCAAATAAAAATCTTAATTAATGCAGACAGACATAACTCCAGTGATTAATTATGTAATTTTTTTAACAAATTTGGAAATAATCATTTGTATGGGAATCGTCCCACATTAACATGATTGAAAAATTGTACAGACTCTTTTAGCAAATTCGATTTGTAAAAAAATATATGATTTTTTTCCTCGGTGGCGCTAGTGGAGCCCCTTAATGTAAATCTACATAATAGAAAAAAGCTCTAGGCGATGTAGGACAAGTCGGCTTTATTCCTGTATCGGGCCATGATTGCGTGACAAACGTACAACTTTCACATTTATAATGTTATTGGAATAAATATATAAAAAGCCCCCTAATTTCTTCTAAACTACTTCCTTGTATACAAAAAATCTAACCAATCTACAGCTACATAGACTCGCAGTTCCGAAAACTCGCGAATCGCGCGCCACTGTCACTTGTCGCAATGCAAATTCAAATAACTGGCACTTCCGCTGCTCTTTGTCGTCTTGTTAAAAAAACAACTACGTTTTTAATATTCCTCAGCCGACTTTGCGCGCTCTATGGCAATTTCGCTTTGGTTTAAAGCGAATTGAGCTTTTTTTGTTTATACAAGTTGGGAGCAGCCGAAGCGTGGGTAATCTCTTTTATGTTTGTTGGATTTGAGACTGCTCAGTAGGACTGAGTGTTTTTTCCCTGCGTCCCGTCATTGCGTTTGTTTGTGAAGAAGCTGAAAGGAATGCCTGTACAGGCGGACGCGCGCTCACAACGCGTGCACATTGCTTAACTTTGTAATGCATTCGTCTGTCTTTTCCTACGTTCGCTCAGCGAATTGTGTGCTGACTGAATGGCATAACTCGCTTTACAGGGGACGCCTAAAATACGTTACAGCATGAGTATTAGTCACGCATATTGTGCTCGCATACTGACTGCATATTGTGCTCAATTGCCATTGCACTAATTGGAGCCGTCTTACTATATTAATTGACAGTGACTTATCCGGATGATGAGTTGATGACAAGACGATACAGTCTACTATTGCAGAGCCGTTGTTGTTGAAGTGTATGTGCTTAAATATTTGTTTTTTTTGGAATCTATACCAATCTATAGAGCTTACGCCTGTAGGTATATGATGATAAGTTTAAAAAAATTAAATCACGCTAAAATCATTCGACGTTGTTTTGTGAAACTACAATACTGGTCGGCTGGTAGAGTTCGTAGAAGGCTGGCAGCATTACCCCGGATGATAGCATTATCTTGTGTCAATTTTTCTTTGTTTTTCTATACTATCTATATTTATACACTTAATATAATCCTATAAAATAATACTATATAATATTACAAAGAGGAAAAGTTTATTAGCTTGTATCACCTTGTATGTAGGGTAATCTCCGAAAGTACTTATCCGATTTCAAAAATTCTTTCACCAGTATTTAGAATGGACCTTCAGTGTGTACATAGGCTATAGTCTAGTACGTTTACCGTGCAAACGTAGTCACGGGACTGCTAGCATATAATCTAATATATAAAAATCTCGTGTCACAGTGTTTGTTATCGAACTCCTCCGAAACGGCTACACTGATTTTAGTGAAATTTTTTGTGTATATTTGGTAGGTCTGAGAATAGGTTGTAGGCTTTAATGTGGCAAAATAACGTTTGCCGAGGCAGCTAGTAAAGTATACAATCAGTAAAGTAGTATTGCTCAGCCGTGACTCAGGGTATTCTCGGGTATACTCAGGGTACCAGCGCTCGAGATCGACGATCGCGACGAAATCTCTACAAATAATCGCCACACTTCAGGCCCCATGGCCCAAGAGTCTCTAAACCAAAAGTATAAAGTGTGTAACTGTATCTTACCAGCATAGATATTAAGATAGCGTGAGCCACGCGATTTGTGGCGTTAAAATGTCATAATTTGACCATTAATGTACTGGGAAGTCGCGACGTTTGACATTTAAAACGCGCGACTAGTGTCATTATACTACTCCTGCAGGTCCTGACCCTGAACATATCGGAAGGTCAAAACTTACACCCACATATTTGCGACTCTTGTTCGCCTTCGCAATGTTGCGCCAGTTTGAAGTCCATTTCCAATGTATTTTTACAAATTTATTTTAATTTTTGCGGAATTTGTGATTTTTTTATCCTTTTAAACTGGATCTTGACCTTCCGGTATTAAGAAATTATACCCAACCCGGCTACGCATGTTGGACACCAAAACAACCTATTTTATTTAGCTAGCTAATTTTACAATTTTTTGGGTTATTAAAATATCAAGCACTCAATGGACGCATAACTTTCAGGGTTAATGATAAGTATAAGCCAGCCCTGATATTAATTTAAGGTTCCGATCTTGGGAAAACACTGCGCGTTAAAATTAAAAATAAGTGTTCTCAAAGAAAGCTTGAAATTCCTTGGAAGGAAATGTTAGTTGCATTTCTGCAGAATGTGCAATTTTGAACCTCAATAAGCCGTTGTTTTCCCAGGCATGTTTTCTTTAGAAAAAATATTTTTTATTATGTGTACGTAATACGTGATTTCGGAAGGCACATTTAGTAAATTGACAAGCGATATAAAGACAAGCAGTGAAAACACTAATGTTACGCAAGCGGAGCTGCGGGCTAAAACCAGACCAATTACCGAACGCAGCGACACCCGCAAACCAATTTGCCGTCGACTCCATGGAGCATACTAACATCACACTAACATCCGCTAATTTGGGAGTGAGTGAGGTGTGAATGGCGCGAGTATTAGCATGACAAGCTCGGTAACAAGACCCGTGAGGGGCCAACAGATAACTAATTTCACTGTCACTAAGCTGAGCTCATTTGAATATGATCCGTGCAAACGTGCCCGCCGGAACCAGTGCTCTATTCAGATGACTGGCTAGAGTAGCGCCAACGCCTCGAAACTGTTGACGTGACGCATTCAATGTTACACTTCTATTTACATGGGCATAAAGAGTTGAAATTAGTATTTATTGATTTACCTATTTATTCAGGTTAGAGAATCATCAGCTTACAAATCAAACTAGTTGACTTAAAATAGGTAACTAAGAGCTATTAACAGATTCTCGCCGATAGATACAACGTAACCAAAATAGGTATGGACTTCATGCTTCGTCAAAAACTTACACTAACTATAGACAATAAAATAGAAAAGATGATTTTACAATAAAGAACTGACGGCCAACCTCCACAGGGAAAAGGTACAAGAAAAAGAAAAATAACGATATGTAATTAGGGTATCTGTTAATATCTTCTAAAATGTATTACAGTATTAAGCTATTGGACTCGGCTGGAAAAAGGTAGAAGTCGCCTTGTGCGGCAGCTTCTATCTTCTTCCAGCCCCTGAGAAACGGAAGATGACATCGTCATCATCGCCATCATGATAAGAAAGCTATGAAATATAGAACCAAATCCTAAGGTTTCTGTTTTCATAATAGGCGGTCTATCGATCACCTCTTAAGGAACTTTCGACTTGATGCTTCAGTTTACACAGAATCCCAAAATGCAGTAAGTGAGAAGTTTAACGCGCGAAAGCGGCCATCTGCCGTTCGAATTCACCGACGATGAAAACACCGGAGCGTATAAAAACAACTGAGAAATAATTCATAAAAAACCGGCGAAGTGCGAGTCGGACTCGCGCACGAAGGGTTCCGTACCATTATCTATACCACATTCGAATATTTCAAGCGTCTACCTGTTGCCGTTATTAATATCGAGCAAAAAACCGCAAAAAATCACGTTTGTTGTATGGGAGCCCCCCTTACATATTTATTCCATTCTGTTTTTAGTATTTGCTGTTATAGCAGCAATAGAAATACGTTATCTGTGAAAATTTCAACTATCACGGTTTATGACAGAAGAACATTCGGACGGAAGGACGGACAGATAGCGGAGTCCTAAAACGTACAAAATAAAATCCTAAAGTTTCTGTTTTTGGAGTAGGTGGGCTATTCGTTTTACGATAGATCGCTTTTGTACGATAGCTACACCGAAGCCCTAAAGGCAATAAGTGTATGAAGTATCCGCGCAAAAGCGGCCATCTGCCATTAGAATTCACCGACGATAAAAACTTCGGAGCGTATAAAAACAACTGAGAAATAATTCACAAAAATGTGCAAAATAAAAGTTCACAATAGCAAAGACAAACGCGGGCCCGGGGCGGGCAGGGCCAAATTATCTTTTTTGCCGGCGCGTCTTCGCTCTTTAAGAATTCTCTTTTAAATTGTGTAAGTATACTATTTTTTCTCTTCACGGTCCTTTTTCTCGGGGTTCGGTGTCCTTTGGCCGGTCGCAGTCCTCTGCATTAATAACGGAGCTTCAGATTCGAACTTTCAATATTAATGTTCAGTGGCACCTTAACTAACCAGCCCTTAAACGTAGACTATGGTCATAATAATAGGGTTGACTGATGCTGAAAGATGTTTGTTTTTTCCAAGAAAACTGAATAGAAAAAACAATCCAAATTGATCTCTATACATTGTACAGAGGTACTTTGGTGGTGGTAATAAAATATGGATTGAAATGTCACTTGAAACGACATATCATGACCCACTATATTCTACGAAATAGAATGGCAACTATTGGAATTCAGTCAAGTTTGAAAACCGATACAGAAAGTCGAATCAAATAATTTCGCTTTTTTTCAATATTTTTGAGTTTCTCTATCACTACCTACATTTCTCATCTCTTCGTCCTCCCACACACCGTAGATTGTAGATCACTACAAATACACTATAGAACAATAATAGGTAAAAGACAGCATCGTATGGTGAAGGCACTCCAGCCCCTCCTACACGGGATCTACGTATTGGTGACACTACGTTTTGTACGGTAAATTACGAAACCAGAAGTTGGAAGCATTGACTGTAGCACCCTCAGCTGGGGCGCTAGTATCGGCTCTTATCAAATGCAAACACTCGCCTCGCGCTCCGGTAGCCGACCTTATTATTTTAACACGTCTCCGCTCCCCCGATACTAGTACAGTTCAGTGAAAGAAATGGTGCGGGAGCTGACCCACGCTGCATTTTTTTTTGCATAAAAACGACAATTTGTTCAATAATGTCGATGGTAGCGCAGTGTCTTAGATTAGTTTAGAATATTCTTAGTAGACAAATCGATTGCTTTGTGAGGTCCTGCTTTCGAATCCCGGTATAAGTTTTCTAAGTACGTAATATTTGTGAATTTGTGTGATAAATTTGTTCTATCTAGATTAACTTCATTATTAAATGTTGTTCCATTATACACTAGTAATTATGTCCTTATGACCAGATCCTTAGCTCTCATCCTCTTAAGCATATATTTATCTATGCAGTCTATGAATGGAGCAAACTGCTGTGCATTTTACTCTATCCTATCACGCCTACCTACTGGATCCCCTACCAATTTCATCCATTGCTTTCCGTTGCCTGTATTTCCTCTTTTTACAATAGAGCAAAAATAAAAAATAAATTAAAAAAATCACGTTCCATGTTTGAGGAACATTGAGGGAGACCCTGTAATTTTTTTTATGTTGTCCAAAGAAGTGTCTCTGGTGATACAGAACCCTCGGTGCACGAGTCTGACTCGCACTTAGCCGTTTATTTTGTAAGATCGACTGTGAGTCTAATTTTGGTGCCGACTGTACATCAATTCTCTTTTCAACTGAAAGGATTCATGCGCTAACGCAACTTTTTAAAGCGAGAACTTCAATCCGACTCGCTGACACGCTTTTATTGCAGCCATTTGTTCTATTTCATTGAGCTCGTTCTCGAGAGGGGCATTTGAGTTTAGCTCAAGCATCGCTTGGAAATGGCTTTTATATTCTTTTAAAATATAATGAACTGATAAATAGTGATGAGGTGAAATGTGTTTTGAGGTAATACCTCGGCAGGTCGTAACACATACGCTGTTAGGAAGCCCATACGTCAAGCGTCCTCCTCGAGTCCCGTAAAAAAGTAATAAAAACCGAATAAATCCGGGACCCTCTCCCCTGTGTCGCCTCGTCTATATTATTATTATTATTACTACGAACGCGCTGAAATATTGCTACACGCACTCTCGCCAATAGGCGATATTATATTTCCGCTTCCGGTTTGTCTACGTCCTTAGCTTGACACACTTGCTATGCAGGGTGCTTCAGTGAGGTAGAAATGGTTTCTATTGAAGAATATGAAAAGTTCTACAGGGTGAAAGTTTCGTAACTTCACAAATGAAAAAGAAAACAGATTTTACAACAAAAAAACCGACTGCTAAAATATCTTAACCAAGGTCTTAACCAAGTCTTAAACAAGGTCTAAATGACTCCATTAAATTGAAAAGCTTTATAGACGTGACCAAACTTACCCACAAGAAATTCAAATTCTGAGACTTTTTAAATTTAATGGACTCATTTAAGCCTCGTGTAATCAGTCTGGTTTTTATTTTAAAATAATTTTTCTTTTTATATTTGAAGCTTTTTAGGGGCTTAACAAATAGTACAGCTGACGTCCGCTATTTTTTTTGTGACGTCATATTGCCAGTGACACCCGCGCCACTAATACTTTTCACTAGACACCACATTTGTCAAAATCGGTCCAGTCGTGGTCATAAAAAGACATCATACATTACATACATACATAAATGCAAAAAACGTATCTTTCCCTTGATTTCGCAGTTCCGGTAAAAGAAAATCCTTCGGGTCATTACATTATAAGAAATTGGTCTATGACACCTGCGCGGCTGCACGGTTATCATTTGTTAAATTATCATCGTATATTATCCTCAAAATGTATAATCCTCAAATCTATGTATGTACGTACTTTGCATCGAGCATAAACAGATAGGAGGGCGCGCACAGTTTTGATTTAGACGATCCCTTTGGGAGCATACGCATAAGCATCTAATTGTTTCTCGAGATTATCCTTACCTCAACTACTTTACAATGGATGTACTTGCCAAAACGTATTTTGTATTTTCTATGTCTGCAGTTGTGCTCTTTTTGTTAGAGATGACAATTAGAATGGAACATAATCAACATGGACACGGACACTTTCAAAATAATGAAAATCACTTTAAATACAATAGGCCTCTATAAAAATGCCAATTATTTTCCATCGGCAGTCCCTGGTCTCTGCCTACCCCTCTGGGATACTGGCGTGATTTTATACATGTATGTATGTATGTATTTTCCATCGCTAAAAAATAATAAAATAAAGATATTTGTACTATAAATTAAAAATCTAGCTTTGTAAATTTTAATGCAAGAAAGTGGCTTGTAATTTTTTACTTAAGGCCGTTCTCACGTGAAGCATGCTGTCTCGCTCGCACAAATTAATATTTTTAATTATTGTATTAAAATTTTATAAATGTGATCTGAGGATTTGATGCATAATTAAATTACGGCCATTTTGAATATATTTTAGTTTTCCTATAGGTAGGTACTTATTTTTCAGTAAAGAAAAGTTGTTTCCAAAATCATTAATTTTGGAATTAAATTATCTCAATCAAAAAATTTAGTACAGGATAAGAAAAATGTGCCTTAAATATCCGCAATTTAATTGTCCATCAAACCCTGAGACCACATTCATCAAAAGTATACTCATTTTGTTACAGTCACCAAAACTTTTAAATGGTGCGAGCGAGTCATCGTGCTCCACGTAAGAACAGCCTTAATTTCACAGCAGCTACATAATATATACCCCCCTAGTACTCCATTTAACTCGCTCATAAATAGATGACGCCGGCGGGCGAAGTTTGGCCGTGGTTCACTAAACTGCTTTATTCGATAAAGATTGCGGCGGCTGCTAGCTGCCTCCCTACCGCCGTTCGCAGCACGGTACGCAACGTAGGCGGACGGATTAAGGCGAATGGGCTGTAAGCAAAAGTGGACGCCTAATAATGACCGGTTGGGTCGATGCTGAAGATCACTGAAATCGTGAAGATTACTTGAAGGTGGACTTTTCCACTATTTCACTAATTGGATCAAGATGCTCGTTTTATTTTATGTAGACTATATACACTCTCTCAGATAGAGAGAGTATGGGCTTAATTACCACGTGTGCCCACAAGGGATTGGCAATTCCAAGCGCTGAGGTATGTGAACCTCTCAGACACTCAGGTTTCCTCACGATGTTTTCCTTCACAGTTAGCGAATGGTATTACTATTTGATAACTATCGTAAGGATATTTGAGGCTCATCCTCTTTAAACGACCCCCAAACCGGTTTCATGGGGTTTCAATTCTTGTTCAATTTGTGAAATAATTTTTGTTTCAAAGATTAATCCACCTTTACACTGAAAATATACAACAGAATCAAAAAGTAAGCTATTGTGCATTATAGTTAACCTTTAACACGAGTACTACACATAATAAATGAGTAAATATTCGTTCAAATTCAGTTTTTCTTATTGTGCATTATTAACTATTTACTGGCGTTTCTTCTCCGTCGTATTTTCTTACAACATTTCCGCCTCAACGAAGACAAATTTTATTTTCCGCTTTTTGGGTAATCAATAGGGGAGAACCGCCCCTACGGTGGTTAACAACCAGTGCACCCCAGGGCGGGTTTTACTGCCTAAGAAATAAGTACGAATGTCGAACAACAAAAGCACCTGCGATCCGGGTGTCGATGACTGTACAACCCAACAGAACAAATAAAACTGGGGTAACCTGAGAACCGTTGAAACTTTATTTTACATCCGTTTAATTTAGTTAAGATCTGTGCCGAAATTAATTGAAAATTGGAACAAATGGGCTTGTCAATTAGTTAACGGATTCATCTGGCTACCCTTAACAATGTTCTCTTGTTAACATACTTTTTAACAAGGACTTTTTGTTATTCAGTGCGCAGTGATCATTTTATTTAAAAAAACTGAAATAAAAAGTAACTGGCTGTCGGGTTGTTGGTTATTTTTTAACAATTTCAGTTCTTAATTTTCATCTTTTTAGTGATTTTTTAATTTTTTGTTGGATTTATGCTTATTTAATATAGCCTATGTACAGTATGTATGATACTCGCGCAAAAACGGCAAATCGATTAAGATCTTGTCAAAATCTGACCATTGGTTAAGGAATGACAGAACCGGACAGACATACATACTTACATACATAGAGCCAAACAATTATTCTCCTTTCGGGCTCTGCCGCAGTTGGTTAAAAACTTTAACTATAAGTCTATACAGTCTATAAAAGACTCTTGGGCATAGGTAGGCTTTTTCTGTAGTTATACATTTACGGATTTAATTGCGATTAATAAACAACTGTAATTAAACTATGTATGTTGAACTATGTATGATCATCGCGAGTCATAAAAAAAAATGCTGGAGGCCTCTTCACCGTCACGCCAACTAAAATTCCACAATTTGCTATGAAATCTGAACACGAATTTGGCAAACAATAGTAAATTAAACTTCGAAGCACCCCACTAAATATATGAAGTCTTTCCAAGCATTGCATTGTTTAGATAGTGAAATCTAATACTAATAATAATCTAATACATACGTATATAATATCGCTGGATGCGGGCGGCACATCACCGGGAAGCTTGGAAAACTATGAGGTAGGCCTTATGTCCCGCAGTGGGCTTCAAATGGCTGATGATGATGATACGTATACATAAGTGCGTAGGTAGACAAGCCGTATCATCGTAGGTAGTAGTGATATGAACCGGTTCTAAGAAAACTAATGAAAACCCTTTTTTTCAAGCTGATGATTATCAGCGCTGCCGAAGCGAATATAGAACTAAATATTCTGTGAAAGTTTCAAGCGTCTACCTGTTGCCGTTATTAATAAAAAAATACGTTTGTTGTTTTAAATATTTATTTCATTCTGTTTTGTAGTATCTGTTGTTATAGCGGCAACAGAAATACATCATCTGTGAAAATTTCAACTGCCTAGCTATCACGGTCCGTGAGATACAGCCTGGTGACAGACAGAAACGAACAGTGAAGTCTTAGTAATACGGTCCCGTTTGTCACCTTTCGGGTACGGAACCCTAAAAAACCTGCCTACATCACTACTAGGTAGCCCCCCCACACTCGGCTTTTTTTTCGCGCTGCGGTTGCAATTTAATCTGCTCAATGCATCACCGCTTGTTTGTTTTTGTAGCAACTGTGGCTGGAAGTTTGGTCATTTGTTTCAGAGACAGTGGCTGTACACTTTTAGCGGCAATTTGATTGATCGTGTCGCGCGTCACATTATCTTTAGTGCACTTTTTGAAAGTTTCGAAATAATTGTTTGAAGATTTGGTTTTCGCGATGTCCTTTCTTACAATAAGTAACGTCTTGTACATATGAAGAAGAAGAAGAAAAAGAAAGACATTTATTATACCAACAAGACACATCACAGAAACAAAATAAGCAGATAAGTATAGTAGATGATATGCACAATAACAGAAAGAAAACTAAATACACAACTGGCTCAGTTTTGGACACTTGTGCTTTTATCGTTTAAGGTCAGTGCATAAATTACGGACACTGTGCGTTAGTTTGTAAGTATTGTCACGTTGTATATGTACTTGTAGTTTTAAGTTAATAATTGATTTTTGCGTCATTATCCAACCTCCATTGATTATATTTTGGAACATTATTCTGGTGATTCTTATTTGACACCATTTATGGTGTATTATGGTGTACCATAAATGGTGAGGTTGGATAATGACGCAAAAATCAATTATTTACTTAAAACTACGAGTACATATACAATGTGGCACTACTTACAAACGAGTGCACAGAGTGTCCGTAATTAATGCACTGACCTTAAACGATAAACGCACAAAAGTGTCCAAAACTGTGCCACTGCTTTAATAATATTTAAAACTATTCCTTATAGACCTTATAATAGTCCTAATAGACCTAACCTATTCCTTAGTAACTAATTATTCTAGATGGGGCGCCAGGAGGACTTTAGACGGTGCAGGGCTCCTGCCTACCCACGTTCGCCAACGGTTCGCTCAATCGTGATGAGAAATTATTAAAAGACTGTACATACGGTCTGTTGATCGGTCAGGCCCAGATACCTCATCCAGTGTCCGTAGGCTATAACAACGATATTTACGACATTTATCGAAGTTACGACAAATTCAATAAGAATAATATGTTATTAGCTTACCCCTTTTGGACTGCCAACTTAATTCAACACAATTGTCACAATACAGGAATGCACAAAATTACGCCAATCTGCGATTTTAGAGATGAATTGCGAAATATTTCAATATCTAGTTTCCAGAGATTTCACTCAATATAGTATTACGTTGCAGACTACTCATGTCAAGGTTTTCCTCTCTTTTCATAATCTACCGTCAGCTATCTACCCTTGTTAGAAAAATATTATGGCTGCGTTCAGATATTTCTAAAAGAATCTATTGGTGTTGCCGCGAACACATAACAAGGCCAATCAAATAAATAAAGCATTACCATAGATGTAGCCTGTGGTATATCTAAGTTGCCACAAAAGGCAGCTGACTCAGCGTTGTGCTGAGGAAGTGATCCCTCGGCGTTGATTTTCAGTCAACGCCTACGGTAACTCATAATTTTACTACGGAGTGCGTGCCGAGGTGCATTTAAAAAGAAATAAAACAAATGCAATAACATACATACAATAAAGTAAAACATATTGTCATAAAATAGGTACTTACATATATTATTCGTTTTAAATTAATATGTGTGAAATATGGAGGAAGACCATGATAAACTAAATTCAGTGATTGAATTGATGCGATTACATAGTCGGTCATTTTAGTAAAAAGTATAAGTAAAAGTAAAAGTCAATCAGATAATCATATCGATATACCACGGTTAATTAAACGCCCTAAATTTTGGGTGGTTTGAATGACATAGCAAAATGAACGTGCCTTAACAATAGCTACCTAAAAAAAAGTTTATTTTGTAAAAAAAGGCAGTTTCCAAAAAAAATCTCGGCACAAATCGGCGATACTAATTGCGAATTTTGTGAAACAAGATTTCTCAACTCTTTTTTTTACATCTATACTTAAAAGTAACAATCCACATAGATGGCATTTTTTATTACTAGTTACATAACCGCGGCTTTTAAACCCCTCAAATTTCAGCGTGTATCTATTAGACAACTCACTTCATGTTGCCGTTTATATTATGAGAGCGAAAGGCGAATAGTTGCTCAGTTTATTTGATTTATGTAGCGTCCGATGGCAACTCTTACCTAGCATAGAAAGTGACCACACAAACGCTGCAGTGAAAGACTGGATCAATCCGAACGAAGTCACGAAAGAAAACCGCCTTTTCCTTCACAGTCGATGGTGTAACTTATACAAATATAACTTTTGTAGCTGTTTTTAGCTATTACTATTATTATTGTATTTATTTATTACCAAAATTGGTTAACTTGCAGATTTCCAGCTTACAATTTATTCCCCAGTTAATACTTTTTATTCACGCTACTTATGGCAAGACAACAATTTTCAAGAATATTAAGAATCATTTGAAAACAGATAGATAATAAATGAATAATAGATAATTTTCGCACAACACAGTTATTACTCGTCCTGGTTCCATACTGGGATACCATATGATAACCAGGCAAGGACATAAAAAACATGGAAACACACCTAGACTAAGGCCATTTCTTCAAAGCGAGTGGGGCGGCCTGTGGGAATGAAACCCACAACCTCTGTTTTGGTAGTCAAGCGTGTTAACCTCTAGACCAACGAGGAAGTTTTAATATGCTTCATGAATCAACAATATGAATCTGACGTTTAAAGCTTGTCAACTAACTAAATTCGACGTTTCTGCGAATATAGTAGCAACCCATTTGTTTGTTTATGTAGGCTAAATACGTCCCACTGCAGGGCACAGGTCTTCTCTCAGATAGAGAGAATGGGCTTAATCACCACGAGGGCCCACCGCGGATCGTCAATTTCAAGCGCTGAGGTATGTGAACACCTCAGATACTCAGGTTTCCGTACGATGTTTCCCTTCGCCGTAAGCGAGTAGTATTGCTACTACAACTTCAGTAACCCATGCAAAGCAAAAAAAGCAACGGCCTCATTTTCTTCCTTACAAGCCGCCCGTTCTCTCAACCGATGCGATGTTCGATCGAGAACACAATAAGACAGTCGGCCGGCGGTCCGCATTTCTGTTTTCCGGCGGCCGTAATCGTCCGATGAAAGCTATCGGGTGAACCACAATTGAGAAGGTGCAGGGACGCGCTCGCTCGCAAATAAATTACTAACGTCCACACAATCACCTGTCCTCGTCCTGAAATAAGATACAATTATTATGACACTGGTGAGGTAACCAGAAAAGGTCATCGCAAACATGGAAACACGTTCAGATGACGCTCGACCTATGTCTTTCTCTGTCTGAAATCTATTAAAGTGGGTTTACAAAAACCAGTAAATGAAAATCGCTTGTCAGTATTTTACCTCATGCTAAGTGTAAGTATGCTGAGGTTAGCTGTAAGTTTTCTTTAAGCTTGAAATAAATACGCATGGCCATTGTTAGAAGTGATCACTCAGATAAACTTTCAGGGTACTTCCCGGTGATCCTGACGTTAGAAAATTGGCAAGAAGCAAGGTGAATATTTGTATTCCACCAATCTTAGCTTAAAACTTATTTCTATGTCTTGTTTAATATATAACTTAGTTGTAATTAATAATTAATAAATCTTTACATGCTAAGCCGTCTACTAATTGTAATCCAATATGACATTTTTTTCAAGTAACCATAGCACAGGTTCATCCTAGTTTGGTTACTTCTGTGATCCATGTTGTGTAAATTAATATTAATAAAGATATTTGTATTAGTAAGATCAGAAAAACTGGTGCCCTTACAGGGTGTCATGTACCTTGGCAAATTACATTTGCCAGCTGTAACATTCTCATGACGTAGCAATAAATGATCGGTTGAGTGATATTTTTCCTTTAAAAAATATATTTTTTTAAATACTTATTATAGAGTTTTTGTCCATTTTTTATCCATAACAATCTAGATCTTCCTTGAATTGGACACCTGCGTTTCATTTTAAACGTTTGTGAAGTCACAGTTTATGAATAAAAAAACTGAATTAAAAAACCAACAACCCGACTGCTGAGCAATAACTACTAAGCAGGCGGGACCAACCTAAGGAGTTACATTGGTGAATTTGGGTCCCTCCTGATTTCAGCTGATTAGCAGTCGGGGTGTTGGTTTTTAATTCAGTGTTTTATTTTTGTCTTTTAGTGATTTTAATTTTTTTTGGTTACATTTGTGCTGCTTATATAGCCCGTGACACTGGCGCAAACACGACGAATCGATTGAGATCGTATTTGTCAAAATCTGACCATTGGTTAATGAGGTATGAGGAAACATACGAGAATCGGAAATACTCACATACATACGAGACAAATACATTGCCCTCATTTTGGGATCCGCCGCAGTCGGGTAAAAGGTTTTAATTTGATTTTTTAACTTTACAGCAGTACAACATACTTATCAACAGCAAAGTTTAGCTTGCAATTGTTTTCCTTCTCGCAATTGGCTGGTTTTGTTTTTTACTAAGCTACCCACCCAAATGCAAAGTCGGCTTAACGCCTTTAGTGACTAAATTACTTAATATAATTTATTTTTAGTGACTGTGACTCCTGTAGGCGAGCTACAGACAACACGACGCGGCCTCCCGTCGGAAACGGGAACCGTCTCGAGTGGATGATTGGACCGGAAAATAGGTCCCCACTCGTTAAGCTGCCTCTTCAGGGTATCAATTCGCCCCCGTAGAGAACGGGTCTCTTGTCGAGAGGACAGCTTGCACTCTAAATGTCGCTAGTGACATCTATACTCCGTGCCAAAAACGCCTCCCATGGATGTAAATAAAAGGTTCTTCACGCGTTTATCGACATAAAATCGACATTTATTTATCTCTTTAAATCGGAAAAAAAACGATCTTTCTTCAGGGTTTCAAGCCCGAGTGGTGCCAACGACACCTTATTAATATGGCTACGACGTCTCGGGCTTACTGTCTGACCTACGCGCATTACGCGATTACGCGCACAAAATTCTGAACGATTCCAATCGTGTAACAGTCAAATTCCATACTAATTGCTATCGCAAACGTCAGGATACCGACAGGACTTGGTGTAAATAATTGGGCCCTTTAACTGTAATTTATCTCTTGAACCAATTATGGTAAATATTAATTAAGCCGGTTTAAATTGTCACCAAATAAATCTGTTAAATAATAAAAAGTTAACAAAAACTACAAGTGTTAAACTTGATGTAATTATGGTACAAGCCATAATGGTATCCCAATTTCATGACATACGAATTTTCAGGTGGAAATTAGGTATGATAGATATCTCATAACAGGCGAAGTAGCCTGGTAAGTATGCGCGGTGACTAGCTGCCCCTATATTACGCGCACCAAATCCTGAAGAATTCCAATCGTCTAACTGTCAAATTCTAATTGCTATCGCAAACGTCAGGAAACCGACAGGATTCGGTGCGCATAACTAAATCTCTGATCCGTGTTGCAATATGTATCTCTCCCCCCTTTCTCTTTTTACTTGATCTTTGTCTAATATTGTATAGATAATGGTACGGAACCCTTCGTGCGCGAGTCCACTCGCACTTGCCCGGTTTTTAGTATTTGTTGCTATAGCGGCAACAGAAATATATGATCTGTGAAAATTTCAACTGTCTAGCTATCACGGTTCAAGAGATACAGCCTGGTGACAGACGGACGGCTGGACGGACGGACGGACAGCGTAGTCTTTGTAATAGAGTCCCTTACCCTTTGGGTACAGAACCCTAAAAATCAAGGTGTCCGCTGAGTGCCTAAACTTTTCCACCAATCTTCAATACAATACAATACAATACAATGTCTTTATTTGTCAAATATGGGTGTTTACATGCAGATGATTACAATTATATTTTACGTTCGCCATATTTTGCCTCTTCGGACAAGCAAGCTGTTCATTCGACAATGTTCTTGACGACGAGACTCAGAGCGAAAAGTTCTTGCAGTGATGGAATAGGGGGAGGCTTGGTTTGCGTTAGGATTACAAACTATTCAATTATTAAGTTTTTTTTTTCTGTTGTTGTGCATATTATGTTACTTATCTGCTTATTTGGTTTCTGTGATGTATCTTGTTGGTATAATAAATGTCTTTTTTCTTCTTTAAATTAGTTATTGAACTCCCACAATATTTTTCAGTTGTTTTGTTCTATGACATGTCATGAATCGCACAACTTTTTTGAAAAGCGCTAAGTTCTTCCAGGCTCATTTGTATCGACGTTTAAAGTAAAACCATTAAGGACTATAACATACGCCTGTATATCACGAATCAATATGAATCAATTTTTCCATCGGTGGGTGGCGGCCACATGGCTCATTCGATTGGTAACGCCGTGTAAATCTGATCCACTTAAAATTAACCAATAATTTAAAATACACAAATTTAAAATTATGTTTATCAAATGAAAAAACAAAAAACCTCGATCGCTTCTGGAGAAGGCCGGTATTCTGTACATCTAGTCGAGTTATAATTGAAATCTTTGTCACCCTTAGCTACCGTCAAGGCAATAAAACAAACAAAAATACAACCGCCGCCGCCGTACAATAAACAGTCTGAGTTATAAAACCCAACACAATAAGGACACGAACGTACAAACATAAAACCACAATTAAATGTAATTAATTCAACAAAACGGCAATCGCCTAATTACCGCCACTACACACGACACTGGCGCGGTGTAGAGGCACCTTAGAACCTCACAACGTACCATTAACACATTAGCAAAGTGGCACGTCGACTAATTGCTTCATTGACAAAGCAATCCCGACCCAACGGCCAGTAGGTTACGGCATATAGTTGTTCGCGTGGGGGCGGAGGTGCTAATGAATGAAATGGTCGATAGGTGTATGATAAATGGGTGGGTGCGGTCGTGAATCGATGCGCGGACACGTAAGTGGATTAACCGTGGAACTGTCGCTGATATGTTTTTAGTAGACTCGTGAACTGTGGTATCTTACAACGTGCATTTGTACGAGTACACAGACTTGTAAATAATTCAGGCGAAAGGGGCCATAATAGGATCGAAAATTTAGATTAATAAGTAAAGATATCCCCCAAGATGTTTTTCCCCGAAAAATGGACCCCGTCCCACGATGTGAAACCCAACCCTTTTCTGTAGTGCAAGTGAAATAATGACAGTAAAAAAACTCGTATTTCATAGCTGGAAGTGGAACCAAGAGATCATTTCCGGAGGAAACGCAGAGAGATGTTTTCTACCTCCCTTTTGATGCCTGTCCCAATATACCTGCTATTATACCCATATCATAGCCAACCAAGGATGTTAGGTAAAACGTTTTTGTAGCCAATACATTGTCGGGAATTAGAAAAACTGGGCAGTATACATTTTGTAAGACAAATAGGTTTTAATAAAAAGCTTGCGTGGTAGAGGCAAGTGTAGCGCATACAAGTAAGTGCTAATTTAATTAATTGTCCCATTCCCGCATGTTGGAGGGAGTGGAGGTAAATTCAACAAGAAAAGTGGGTACAAAAATTCTGGTTTCTTCAATAATTGTTATTACTCCAATATTTATGATGTACACAAGCTTGTTCGGTGAGATAATACCTAGACGTTGACTCGTGGACTGCCTCACTAATAGAAGTAAATAAAAGGCTTACATAAGTTTGTAATTGACTGTACCATCCGGGGAGCGCTCACCGCACGAACGATATTTCTCACTTAATAACAAACCCATCTAAATTGATCACGTTACTGCGTAAAAAGTTTTCATGAGAATGTTGCTCTTAGTAATTAAAAGTTACGGCCGCCATATTACAGGTAGGAAATTATTTTCAGCGATAAAAAGTTAAAGTGGAAACGTAAAGCCGAATAGTATCTAGAAAAAAATCATGTTTTGACACACTTTTCAAAGTCAAAGCAAATCTCCCTGAATTCGTATCTAGAAAACAGTTTAGCATTGTACGCCAGTATCGCAGTATCGGCTACGCAACTTTGCCAATTTAACTTTATTTGTACCGAAGGTAATATTCGGGACTTGAATAAGTTTTCTCGCGAGCACTTTATCGTCCCTTAAATATTTTGCGATAAATAAAAAATCCTAAGTTGGCCGCGACATCACTACGTACGAACGTAACGTCAAGGGACCATAATTATAACTGAATCTTAGGAGAGTTTTAAGGAATTTTGTTTATGTAAGTAACATTGCAAAATTATACCAATTAGCCTTTTTCTTATTAATATTCTTTATTGTTTTAAAACACTTCTTTGCACGTACATAGGTGAGCTTATTTTATGTTTGTTCTTTCACGGCTATGGATCTGATGAATTTTAAAATAGTACCATCTTGCTTTACTCCTGGGAATTTTACAAAGATTAATTAAACACGAGTTACTGAACCCGCTAACTATAAGCTGGATGGGCCACGTGTCGGTCACACACAACATAATTCAATCAAATCCAGTATTTCTGATTAGAGAGTAGAGCTCTGAAGATTAGAGCTTTGACGCGTTAAGATCTTCTGATTAGTAATGAGGCTTTGAGTAGTGTTGTGTCGCAAAAGTTGCCTCTAATTAGCTGCAAGTCATTGATCTTCTGTTTGACGTACAATAAACAATCTCTTAATTTGCTGTTAACAGTTCTCAGTTGGCTAAAGTCCAGACAAAAAAAAAAACAACCAACAGCTGTTAACAGTAGATTAACAAACTGCTTGTGATTTACTCAGCCCCTCATAGTGTACGAGAAACTGGAGATTAGTCTATTACGAGCACTTGCTGAAGCGGTCGGCACATGCTTACGTCTCAAGTTGAATAACAAGAAAATTACGTCAGTTGCAAAAAAACTCTACAACATATTTAAACTCACGCCTGTATCCCGGAGGGGTTGGCAGAGACCAGAATCTGCCACTTGCCACGATCCTGACAGATCTCTTTTGTTTCATCAACATTAATTAGTCGAGTAGACATACGATTTATAATTAATTCATTTCGTCATTAAACTGTACAAATAAGTTAAAAAAATTGCGTTTACTGTTCTCTGTTTTCATCTCCATTGGATTTTAAGGACGTCGGTTATTAGCTCATCTGTTTATTGAAACTTGAGTGTCGCTTGAAATTGCCAATCCGCGGTGGGCACGCGTGGTGTTAATCACCACGCCCATACTCTCTCTCTCTGAGAGAACAGACCTTCTCTGAGAGAACCCTGCAGTGAGACGTATATAGGCTACATAAAAAAATGGAATAAGAATCATAACGACCGGAGAGGGAGAAGCGACCAAAGGCGCGGTAATAGAACTGCCTCTGGCCGGATTATTCAATTATCAACAAAACATCGTACGCCTGAAAACCTACGCGCTTCTAATTACTTTCCCTTCTTTTTGCGATTTGGCTTAATCCAGTGGTGCATCCCGGAATCCGATGGAATGTCACAGCTAATCAATAAACCTTGATTAAAACCGTAAATTTAAAACATAAATATGAGCGGTGGTAGCGCAATGAATAATAAGACGCAATACGTCACGGTGAAGGGAAACATTGTGAGGAAACCTGTGAGTCTGAGGGGTTCACGTACCTTGGTGCTTGAAATTGCCAAGCCGCGGTGGGCACGCGTGGTAATTAAGCCCATACTCTATCTCTAAGAGAAGGCCTGCGCCCCACAGGGGGACGTAGATAGATTACTTAAAAAAACTATAATCATATACATATAAATTATCTTTTAACGGGCTAGTTTAACTCCCAATTTATTTATTTAAATTTTGTATAGCAATGTGAGCTTATTGCTCGGACATGTTTATTAATTCTAAATTCTGTTTATTGCTAGTAAGATCTTTTTTTTTATTCTTCAGTTTCAAATGATGCGTTATTTCAATGTAAATGACAGTAACTATATAAAACTAATTTTATAATCTAATTAATATAGACTTATACTAATTAGTATAATTTCTAATTGAGTATATATATTCACAGGTAAAACATTTGCCCCAGTTCAGTGTCCCGCGGCAGGGAGCCCAGAATGCTGGCAACATTCCCCCTTTGGATGGCTAGACTTATTCTCTGGCCGAGGTATGCGCCAGCCCTTCGGTCTCCCGTAGCGTCGATGAGGCGGGTCGACAGCTTTTTAAAGAGCGAACGCTCCTCGGGACCCTACGGACCCAGTGTCTTAACCCCAAACGGCGAGAATATGTATTGGTTACCCAACGTTGCATGTTTCCGCTGTTTGAGGCTATCCGCTGCTCTTGCCACCGAGCCAGCCGCCCTTCTACTCTGAGAAACATGGGAAGGGGCCAGCGTGTCGATGCAAGTCGAGTCCCATACTAGCGGCCTCCCATGTTTCTAGGGTATTGACGTCATTCCGTCAGGCCTCTTTCAATCATCGCGGAATGGTCCTGGAGGTTCCAGCATTGCTGGAACTCCGGATGTGGCGATGGCCCTTTGGATAACCTCATTTAGGGCCGCGTGCCTCGGTGAGCGGCCAGAACTCCGTTGACAGGATACCCGACCCATATGGTCGACGTCAGCGCCACAGGGGCACCGATAGGGCACAGTGACAGCGCAACCCAGACGCAGTCCTACAGCAGTGCTGAAAGAGATGTTGTCCATCAGTGTACCAACTGCCACTAACTGAACTGAGCGGGCTCGCTCTGCATCGCTGACGTTAGATATTACTAGCTGCTTTTGCGTCAGCTCACAAAGCGACCCGTCCCACCGTCTCTGAACTGACGGGTCTTTCGGTGTGTCAGTGGACGGGTAAGCCTGCCTCCATGCCTGCTTAGCTTCTCCATAGTATGAGACCTCGATCGTGCTCAGCGATGAGCAGATAATTTGCCTATATAAGGCTTTGATGCTGTGGACGGAAGACAAAAAGGCAGGCAGTGCCACGCTTGTCACTTTTCTAGGAGGCCTCTCCTAACCTAATTGGAAGGGAGGCCAGGAGCCAGGCGCGTTCCGGAATTGGAACATTTAAGATTTCAATGGGGGCCAGATGAATGATGGAGGCTATAGACCCCAAGAGCGCCGCCTGGCAATACGTAAATTTTGGTACAAACAGACAGAACCGGATAATTTGAAAGTGTGTATTAAGGTTCGGAATGGTCTCGAAAAATTGTTTTTTTTTTTATTATCTAGGAATTGAGGGAAACCTTCCTCGACGACTGGCGCTCCTAGGAGGTGGGATTCTCATTAAGTAATATTTTTAAATTTGGTCCCAGTCTGTTGAATTCCCGAATGGGGTTTTCGGAATTTATAAGGTCAAAAGCGTAATTCGCATTTGCCGTAATTTAGTTCCAAGCCTATTGATTAAAATTTTTCCGAGAGTGTTACGAGATCCTTTGGTACTTCTTTTGACTCCCCTCCCAAGGTGCCGTCATCGATGTACCAGATGTTTAATTTTGATTTCAAGGAGGTTGTTATTTTATGGATAGCCTGAAGATGGCGAGCCCGAGTGGGTCGCCCTGCTGGCAGCCTACAGCAGACTCGAAGGCGTGATCCCTGTATACTAGGTTAGATGGGCAGCTATTGGATGGATTGCCATTATTTCTTTTATCTCTGCCAGCATTACGCCCGTGTCAACCGAGTTGAAGGTGTTTTTGCGTCCACCTTCAACACCACCTCACATCCTCTCTCCTCGATGTAAGTCCGCACAGCGTGCACCGCTGCCTCGCACCCTCCCTTTGGCCCGAAACCAGGTTGGGATGGTTGTAGTATTTTTTGAGGTTTTGGGAGGATGCCACGACAGCAGAGCTTTGACGGATTTTTTTTTATTTGTTGTCCCAAACAGAAAAATTGCCCGTTTAAATAAGCAAGAATTTTGACTAATTTTGTACAAATGAAGCCGACTCTCTCTTTCTCTCTCGATTTTCCGCAGAGTGTTTTTAAGCGGTTGCCAGCAGAGCGCGCGAGCCAATAAACGGGTACGTTCGGCAAATTAAAATGAGGCGATGCGTGCATGCATTGTCGGGGTGCACCTTTATTGCCCTCCTGTTGCCGATCGACCTGCGTGAGGCAAATGACTCGAGCCGAGCTAATCGCACCCACTGTAGATAAATACGGGGAGTCTGTCTACAAGATGTCCAAAACGATTTGAAGATTATCTAGTAAAAAATCAAAATGATATCTTGTCGAGGCACGATTTTTTAAGCGAATTTAAGACAAAGAACACACCAATTTGATTTGATTTGACAAGATTTGAAAAAACAAATTTAACTTGCCCTATGCAACTTATAAATACGTCAGAACTTCTTACAAAACTTCAAAGTGAACTTATTAGTCAGGTACTCCTACTTAAATAAGTTAAGCAAAGTGGACACGTCTTTACTTCTACTTATTGAAATACTGAAGGTTCACCAGCGACATCAATGAAAAATTTCTTCTGTACAGATATTTTTTTGAATAAGTGTCTTAGGAATCTCTCAATCATGTAAATTGGGAATTTTAGAAATTGCTATGGGGAACGCAAGGCCAAAAATCTAGGACTAGATAGGATTGATAGCGCTCTTCATCGAGTGCCTTAAGACAGTTCTTACGTGAAGCATGCTGTTTCGCCCGCACATTGTAACATTTTTAATTATTGTAATAAAATGCGTAAACTTTTGATAAATGTCGTCTGAGGGTTGGATGAATAATTAAATAATGGACATTTTAGATATATTTTTGTTAATAAATATGCCTTGAATATCCGCAATTTAATTATCAATCCCTCAGACCACATTCATCAAAAGTATACTCATTTTATTACGATAGTAACTAAAAATGTTAAATTGTGCGAGCGAGACAGGATGCTCCACGTAAGAACAGCCTTAAGAGGCTACAGGGGCTATCTAGCGGTACCAATAAAAAAAATATTTTCTTTTATAATCCGTTTTTGCAATTATTACACATGCAAAAAACCCAACTGCTAAAAAATCTTAAAGAAAGCCTAAATGAGTTTGTTGAATTTTCCACACCATCAAGCGGGACCAAACTTCCTCGCTTGCTTCCTACCGTGAGGTCTCGTAGTTGAAAATTCAGCGAGCTCATCTAAGCCTTGCTTAAGGTTGGACTTTAAGAAGCATGACTGTCGATTATGAAAGCTTCCGGGATAGGTTGCCCGCGGGGGGAGGCAGCACTCGTGTGAGAAATAGCTCCGAATATTTGCGAGGTTCCAGGGGATTCGCGCCTCTATTGCCGGGGGATCACGTCCAAATGACAACAGATTTAGGGAAAGCGTGAAGCGAGGTGTGAAATGTATCGGAGCGCGTCACGCCTTATATGACATTCTTCCGAGCGGCGCGCCGATTCCGTAATCTTACTTTTATTAAAAACTTATCGGGGTGCGAATACGGCCGTCCCTCGGCCGCGTTTGTAGGTAACCACTCCATAATAACCGCCCACTTGTAAAAGATACGAGCAATATACTTATTTGGCGTCACATAAAATTGTAAGGGTTTTTGTTGTTAAATCATGTATATTCTGGGTAGTTTTCTGTAGCGAAATAGAAATGTAATGTAATTCCCTTATTGCCTGAGAACTACTAACAGACCTTTTACAATGTAACGGTAATGTAATATATAAAAATCTCGTATCACAGTGTTTGTTATGGAACGCCTCCGAAACGGCTTCATCGATTTTGTGTATATTTGGTAGGGCTGAGAATAGGTCGTAGGCTAATTAATATAGCAAAACAACGTTTGCCAGGTCAGCTAGTATAATATAATATATTACCCGTATACAATATAATATATTAATCGTAATCGTCAGTATTATAGTAATAAAAAGTACACTCTTACAACGGTTGTTAATACCACAACTCATCGCAATAACACACAACCTATGTATGCGGGCGGATATACAAATCTGAAGCTTCTGTTGATAACACTCTCTGTAGCTTCTATTTATAACTCCGCTGTCGAATCCTGTCGTTTTTTTAAATAAGCGGAAATCCGTTCAACCCGCTCAAACAAAAAACACGGCAAAATACAGAGGCGCAGCGATTCCGTAGCGTGGCTCAGCCAGATTCGTAGGCGGGTTGTACCTAGATCGTAGTGACGCTACGAGATTTCGTAGCGAAGAATTGGTAGGCAAAATATGAGCGAACGCATAACATTTCACGATTTTTCACATTTATTAGGCTTTCGGCTAATAAATTTGATTGGATTGGCGAACTGGTTGGGTTTTTAGTGAACTGGAAAAAAGTTCTTAAGATTCTTTACGAAAAAACTGTTGAATACAATACTCAACTACTTTTAATTCAGAGATATTCTTGTTTCATAAAAAATATGATATTCATTACTCATATTATGAGTAAAATTACCCGTAAATCGGTTTAAAATTTACAAATCAACACCCCCTATTACATTATCAGCCTATATACGTCCCACTGTAGGGCACAGACCTTCTCTCAGAGAGATCCACGGCGGATTGGCGATTTCAAGCGCTGAGGTATGTGAATAGCTCAGACATTCAGGTTTCCTCACGATGTTTTCCTTCACAGTTAGCGAGTGGTATTTTTACTATAACTTCACTAATGTACATGACCTAGAAAACAAAGTCATAGGTACATGCCCGCACTGAGAATCGAACCTTGCTTCCGAGTCCAATGTTCTACCCACTAATCTACCACCGCTTTCTTACACGTCAATGTAATTATGTTGTCATCACAATGATACAATGGAGATTTTGCACTAAAAAATTTTTTAATAGAATAGGAAAGGACACGTTAAAAAATAAATAAACGTGGTATTTTTTTTTCTCTGCCACTAATACTTTTTGTAATATAACCAGTCGAAAAGTCAATAAAGTCACGTGGTACTAAAACGCGCCATACAAATTGATGACGTCACTCCCTGACGTAGCGCCTTATATGTATGAAGCGTTTTTCAATATTTGTAATATCTCGTAAAATAATATTTTTATGCATGTACACCTTTATAAAAAACGTTCAGAATTCAATGACAAAACGAAATCTAATAAGTTTTATGTTATTAGAGTAACTTTGTTTTTTGCATTTTGTGATCCCGAAAAGCCCGAAAAAAACATTTTCATTGTTTTACTTTTAAAATTTTCCTAGATTTTTATAGAATTTCTATGGTTTAAATGCAATGTCACTCCAATGTAATTTAGACGCAAGTTCCCCATTATCATTTAATTTTTGATAGAATAATACAAAGGCTGATAGTAAAATTACATTAAGTATTAAAACTAAGTATGCTAGTGAAATCGAAAATGTAAAATGAAGTGCACCAGTAAACGCTACAAACCTAATTAAGTTGAGATCTGAAATTATCGAAGCAGTCAACGAAAAGTCTTCCGTATTAATAAGAAAATTAAACACCAAAATTCCCGAAGTCGGCCGTCGGCGGAGGGTGGCATTAAAAGATCTTGTAACAGTATCGCGACACTTGTAATTAGCTTTGTAATCCAGCCCTTCGGTACCAATTTAAAACTTGCTTCAATTTCACGAGCCGGGGAAATCGTTTTTCCTTTCGCCGCTTCAGAGTCAGGGTTTTTTTTTTGTTATTGAGACATATCCATTTTCTGTTCCAATAAACAAATTTGGCATTTGCATCTGCGTAATGAGATGATTTATACAGCGTCCAGTGGCACCTTCACTCATACTACATGGGTGAAGGGACCACTCGGACGCTGCAGTACCTGGGACATTGTTTTTTAGATGGAGTGGGCTTGCCTAGCACCTATACCATCCTGATAGATTAGTCGACCAGTGGGTAGAACAATGGACTCGGAAGCGAAACCCAGGTTTGATTCCCAGTGCGGGCATGTGCCGATGACTGTTATTTTTGAAGTTACGATATCTGCGAATTTTTAGTAGCAATACCACACACTAACTGTGAAGGAAAATATCGTGAGGAAACCCGGGGCTTGGTTTGCTCCGCACGTATTGACTTGTTTCAATAAATTCTAAAATATATGTATCGAGAGCATAGAAATATAATTTGTTTTTTTATTTCCAAAATATGGGTCGTATTGGATTGTAACTTTATGAATATATTAAAATTACATGTTTGCAAATGGTTTCCATTGTGAAAAATCTGAAATTACAGATTTTTGGCGTTAAAACGAAAATTCTCTCAAACCATTTTCTGGGTATGTTTTTAACACTGCAACTAATTGCAATCCTAATTGTAATATATTTGGAAATACTTTATTTTGACCCGGCTCGTATTTTGGGAACTAGAATATTCTCTCTGCGGCTCGCTGGTGAGAAAAGCGAGTTGGTTTAAAAGTTTATGTTGACATGTGACATATAAATAAATACGGAACTCTTGACAAGACACAAGCAGTTTATAAATCTATTAGAATAACTAAAGCAGTGTTATGACAAAAATATCGTACATAGGGAATAATGTATCCATCCTCCAGGGGAAGAATACGCTAAGAAAGTATGTACATGATAATACTAAGTGAGCCAAATGAACCATTCACATTCATAATACTATGTGTGTTCACAAAACTAAGCACTACATGACTACAACGTATCCCTTTATCTCTATGAATATTCAGAAGGGGTAAAACATCACTATAAAATTAACTCTAAACCTCGGTTGTTCCAGAAGACCCCCAAATTCGGTTCCGTAGACACGAGCCGCGCGGACTATGCCCGGATCGGGGTCGCTGTGCTAATGTAACAGGAGACCTTGATTGATCAATTAACCTTATTGATTTTAATCTATGCATGTATGTGTTGACATGAAAAGGCTAAATGAATCGTGTGATTTTAAAACGACACATGTCCTTTCATTACAACTTTGCAGGAAATAGAAAAAACTGTTTTATTCAAATACTAATATCTACAACAGCAATATTTTAGCATATTATATTGATTTCTGTATGAATAAACTACAATTTTTTTTCTAATGTAAATCAATAGGTAGGTGTAAATAATTTAATAAAAAAAAATGGGCAAGTGTTATTTTAAAAACACATGTGACTTGTGTTGTTTTAAAATCACACGATTCAAATGTACCTATCATGTGGACAGGCAGCAGTTGGTTACACTGAATTGCACAAAATACAAAATCTTAAATTAACAGTACCAGACTACCGTATAAGTCGTATGCGAGGCATAGACCTCTGCATTTAAGGGAAAGAACGTTTTTGGACCAAAGATTACTTTTGGCAAGTGACTGCAGAGCTAGAACTTCGCATTGTCGATGCTGCTACCGATCTGTAGATGTGGATTTATTTATTTTATTCGTGTAATTATTTATTGTCCTAGCATGTCAATCAATATTTGTGTGTATGTCAAAAAGTACAAATATATCTATCTATATATTTAACGGATCTTTGCTTAAATACTTCGTCGGCATAAATACTTATTTTACATTTTGCCACTTGTTGACGGCAGATGAGACCAGTCCACCGTCTCTTGCTTTTCATTGATGTAAATTTATTTAAACCAATTTCTTCAAAGTGATCCGTTTCAGTAATTGGCGTAAATGTAAATACATCTGAATCAAGGGCGATGCTATTGATACAATGATTGAGAGTCCGATTGCGGAGTCTGTTCCGTGCTCAATGGCCACAATCAAGCCTACCCTCATTTAAATATCAAAACACGCTCCTTACGCGCGGTTAGCCGCCAGCCGACCCGGTCGGTTCGCAACATAACATAAACAAATTAATTCGAATAATGAACCCTAATAAAGGGATCTGGTTACCCTATAAAGAATAAATGTTATAATAATTTGGCCAGGAAGAAACAAATTCACAGTTTCGAATTTAACAAAAGGGTAAGAATAATTCTCGCACAACGAATTTTCTTACCAGCAGACAATATTCGACGTGTACCTAATGAAAAGTTTATCGCTACATCAAAAGTTAGTCGGCAAGTTTTCATTTAGTTAGACAGGTTCAGTTTAGTGATGCTTGTACACGGCTCACTGCTCTAAAGTAACAGCTATATAAATTATTCCCTTTTGTTCATTGGGCACCAGGCGAGGCGATGGCGCCGCTTCAGCAGACGGGGGCACAAAGCCGAGGTGTCAAGATTAAGCGCGGAGCCACTCGCGGGGGCGCATCACGAAACACTGTATAAAATATTGTTCACGGACTATAAAACTGCACAAAGGCTTTTCAATTAAAACTTTCAATGGCGTCCTCCTGGCGCTAATTACGCCGTGGCCCAGGGAGGGCATCTATTAGTATAAAATAAAGCGCTAACCGCGACGGCGACAGCGCGGCCCTCGCCCCGCCACCGCCTAAGTGAATTCCGTTAATTAAACCATAAAAACTTCGATAAATTAAGATCCCAGCCAATTCCCCTCTCTAATACAGTCCGGTGCCGCGGAAGATTTCAGATGCAAATGACATCGATACAACCGGCTGCGTAGCCGATATAAATTGTGTCCCCAGCTCCGGCCCCTTTACACTTGTTTGCGGCTTCATTTCATTTCGTTTATTGTACTATCGCACTGTAATGAACGCGATCACTTCGGGGTTTCATTAAGATTAATAGAAACATGAACACGATTGGGTAAATTAATCGTCCATAAACCAACGTATCATACAAATTATCATACCCATCATATCTATAATAGCATATGCGCTCTAAAGAATCGGGACTATTTCACTAAAATCGTATTTGATGGTCCAGTACCGACTTACAACGAAATCGTAGTTGATGGTCAATTACGACCCGCCTTTTGCAACCATCTGTGGGGCGTTAAACGCTTTCGGCCGCTTTGGCAACCAAGTTTCGCAACCAGTTGTGAAACAGGAACCCTTCCTTTTCCTTGGCAACTAGTTGCGATAGAAGATTATTTTTTTCTCGTTACGCGACCTGGTTGTCCTGCCAAGTGCGAGTAAGAGTCGCGCACTGAGGATTCTGTACCACCACACAATATATTCGTATATTTTTTTATTTAGTGGATTAGGAATTTCAAGTGCATGTCTCAATGCATGAAATTTACAATTTGTGTAATGTGTTAGAAAATTAAATGTTTTACTAAATAGCTTACAATATAATCACATCAAGTCTGACGCTTCGTATATTTTACCGTTTTTGCGGTAGAACAAAAAACAATAAACAAATGTTTTATGTACGGGAACCTCCCTTAATTCCCTTACTGGTGTCAATTGATTAAAAATTTGCCATAAAGTCATATGTACATGTTTCTAGAAACCTGTGGTTCAAGAAATAAAGCTAAAGTAAAATAATCGTGTCCCATTGATACACTTCAGGTACATTTTTATGTACATTAAACCGTTCTCTACTCTACTCTACAGATCCCTAAAATGGCATAGGTTAATTTAAAACAATAAAACGTCCTATACTCTACTGTCCAAATCCCTAAAACGGCATCGGTTAATTAGAGTCGAACATTTTTCAGGTAATTTTTTTACAACACTAAAACATCGTCTACTCTTCTCTATTCTATAGATCCCTAAAACAGTATGGTTAATTAGAGTCGAAAAGAACAATAGGTAAGCCGCAGATAGGCGATAAGGCGTGCCACCGAACCTCTATGGAAATTTTCATTAGTGAAATTTTAGGTTAACAGCTTGTGTATTCTAATTAATTCAGTCGTGTGCGGAGCGGCCGGGCTCGGGCTTATCGATGACACAGACACTTTTGTGTACTTTTTGACGTATTAATTACTATAACAGCGTGAGTTTGCCGCCTTCTAGTTCAGTAATGTACACGTATCTACAGGGTTAACATATACAGGGTTATTCCTGAAACATTTCATGTTGGTTAGACTTGTCTTAGGAATTGCGCGTTTTAGAAATAACCCTGTATAAATTTAAAAATAGGAGGTTATATTCCTCATTATCAACGTCACTGTCCTAGTATTTCAACAGTTCTGATTGAACAAGTGTTCTTTACTCTAAAACTTTTAGTTATAGTCTAAACCACGAAAAAGAAAACTATTCCATACTATATGCAACAACTGCTATTAATTTCGCAATTTTTTCCCCAAAGTTATTACTGACGAGTAGAATCCCTCATTTTCATATGTATATGGGGACTTTGGTACACCATGTATATTAAATCCAGATACAATTTTCCTGGATGTAAACAAATCGGTGACAAAAATACGGCAAAATATAGATCATTATGAAAAATTATGTGGAAGTTATTTTCTGGCCCTTTCATTTCATTGAATTAAGAAATAACCATCCCTTTTTCCAATTTTTTTTTCTTTAACCATATTTAAAAAAATTATGTAAGTAGGTACTTTGTTTGCATCTAGGGAAAATTCATCTGTTACGAAGTACCTACCTATTAAAAAACTCGAAACGTGAAACAAATTAAAGTTATGAAGCATGATCATTCCTTATTTGATTCAAATCAATTTACTTAGGTGCACTTTTATAAGTAATACAAAACTTCGAAAGCTCTTAAATAAAACAGAGCCTATCGCCAAAAATGTGGGTACAAACGTTTTATAGCTAGTGACAGTATCGCTTGAAACACGACCCCAAAACTGTTAAAATGCAAATCTGGCCAAAGGGCGAGGGCGAGAACCCGAGCAAATTTTATACGTGCTCTATTTGTCAGTTACAAATAATGATCCAAGTATACTGCAGCAGATTGAGAAGTTTTCGTGAACGCTTTGTTACAGATTTTGAATTAACTTTATGTTAATTACCTTATTATCAGTTCACAATACTCCAATCAAATAAGAAAAGTAAAAATTTCAGTTATTCTCGCTTGTATCGCTTGTACACTAATTTATGTATTCTACACACGCGACAAATATTTCTGGAGTCTTTTTACTGCATCTATCATGCCAGTCACATACAGCTCAGAGTTAATTTCAAAAGCTTTAAAAATCAAACCGCAGCACGCCCGCGATGGAAAGTTCAACGAGCACAAAAGAATAAACTCAAGACCTCTTTGGGCATTAAACAGAGTATCCGACAGTTCTCCGAGCACCCTCGACGGAAGTTTCCAGCAAGTTGAAGGCAAATCTCCCGCAGAACATCTGTCCTCGAAAAGCCAACATTTTCAACCAATAAAATCTTTTTCCGGGCGTTTTATTCGCTTTGAGTCGAAGCGAAGTCAACAGGTGGCTCCTTTTAAAAGTATGAATGTAATCGCCGCATCGCTGCCTTTTCATAAGAGTAGTCTTAGTGCAAACTCATTTATCTGTTCTTAATCGTCTACTTTAATTAACTCGTTCATAAAGTAACAACCCCGAACATCTGTAAAGCCGAGGACTGAAGTCAGGCAGCGTGAAACGGCACTCAAAGTCAAGTGTTAACCAGAGAGCATACGTCAGGCGTCGGCAGTGGCTGTGAATTGCGAACTAAAAGCCACAGAGCCTCTGTCAATCAAGTGTAAAATCCACTCTGTGGCGCAGTCCGTAATCTGCCGAAAGCGAGGCGCACGGTGTCATAATCCACATACAGGCGAGCACAGCGTAGTGTTCAACCTACACGTAGGTAAGTTGGCCCGACGCCTCCAAGAAGCGTCAAGATTTAAGTAGTTTGCGGCGGGAAGTCCGCTCGCTGCCGTCTTGTTTGGTCTGCGGAGTCGCTAACTCGATATTGCACGCTCACTTTATGCCCCGAGTTTAATGTCACGCCCCGCCGCCGCGCGCCGCTTTCGCGTCTGCCCACTGACAAACGTTTATTGGTTTCGATATTTTTCTTCAACACAACAATTCACTTTTAGTGTTTCAATTGTTATTTTGTAGTTTTTTCTATGTTGTCGTCATGTTATTTCTTTTACTTGTCACAATATAGTCTTTTTTATGTAGCGTGAATTATGTCCCACTGTTGGGTCCATAGCCACATCTTGCCAATAAGGCGGAAAGGTCATGAGGTCGTCCCGCTACCGCCGCCTGGATCGGCCATGTTTGCGATATCCGGCGTGTAGAGACACGTCAGTGGCGACTTTTGCCCACCCGTCTGGGCTTATATAAGCCATATGGCTTACGTGCTACTTTAGCTTAGCGTTTCAGCTCCAACATTGACTATGTTGTGTTACGCAGTGTTGTGTTTCGGATTTTGTCCATCATCCTTTCACATAGTATACTGCACTCCATTGCATACTGGCAAACCTTAAGTCTGGACTTCTGATGTTCAATCAAAGATCAGGTCTGAGCAACGTAGTCCTAACCTACGATGCTGGATCACATTTCGATGAGTGTTCGTTTCAGGGCTTCCCCTTCATCAGCTCTTTCATGCACCAGAAGCTCTACCAGGCTGTAGCGAAGCAGGGGGACCGATTTCCTCGTCCTGCCTGTTTCTCGGTAACACTTACCTAAGTAAGTGTACGCATCGTAGTACTGTACTTTCTCTCCATCGAGCTCAACTATACATTTCATGATTTAATCACACACTGGGTTTTTGACCGATTCATCTTTAGTCAAACCTCAAGATGATGCGATGCAAGCCCTAGCCCAGATTGAAGCCATTTGTAAAAATCAAGTCCAGCGGCCTTCAGCGGGAATTGTACCCATATATTTTGATAGTCAAGCGTGCTACTACTCTACTAAGTAGGCAGTCAGTCAGTTTTAGGGTTATGTACCTTAAAATGAAAAAATAGAACCCTTATAGGATCACTTCGTTGTCCGTCCGTCCATCTGTCTGCCAAGACCCTTTATCTCGGGAACGCGTGGAGGTTACGAATTGAAACTAAAACCATGTACTCAATAATGATGATGATAATGCAAGTACAGGAAAAAATCTGAGAGCTATACATTTGTAATTATATCATAAAAAAAAGTTCGGGAAAGCTCGGAAAAAACTGCGAGACTGGATTCCTGAACTATTTTTATTACGTTCCTGCAAATTTGAACGGAACCCTCGGTGGACGAGTCGAACTCGCACTTTTCCAGTTTTTTTTATGTAGCTATATACCTACATAGCCTATATGCACTGCCTTCTCTCAGAGAGAGAGTATGGGCTTATTCACCACGCGCGCTCACCGCGGATTGGCAATTTCTAGCCGAACAATACAATAAATAATTTCGATTTGCGTAATGCTTAAATAGATAGATTGGTCCGGCGTTTCTTATTATTTCGTTTACTTTGTGTTATATTAAATGAGAGCGGTGTGCTATATTGAGTGTTGCGAAAAGTGCATTTATAATAATCGTCTCCATAATCTTCTCACGTTTCAATGGAGCTATCAATCATCTCCCTAAGCAGACAGGCCACCGTTTAACTAACAGGCTATTATGTATAAAAGCAAAGGGCTAATAAAGCGGAATGGATCGGCGAGCGTAGAGCATGGAATGAGGCGGGGCTCAATCTGGCTACAGGACGTAAAAGTGCCGTTAAAACGTCCCTGCGTTTGCGGCCGCTTGCACTTTGCCGGTGGTACAAGTTGGGAAATCCAGATAATATTTAACTCGCGCGAAATTGAGGCGTTCCTATCTAGGCTCATGTGAATATAATCACTTTGATATTTCTGGGCTTACTCGTCTGTAGCGATTTCACTTGTGTCGATTAGGATTACACCTATCCCTATTTTTAAACTAAGTTATAATAGCAAATCGTGAGGAAACCTGAGTGTCTGAGCTATTCACATACCTCAGCGCTTGAAATCGCCAATCCGTGGTGGGCACGCGTGGTGCCTAGCCTATACTCTCTCTCTGAGAGAAGGCCTGTGCCCTACGGTGGGACGTATATGGGCTGCTATCCCTATTTTTTATTAATTTGCATGTAACATCTTATGTTTAACTGATAATTAAATGTTGGTTATATTTTATTTATTTGTTGCTGTGTAAAAATATAATATCACATATTGTTTATTGCAAATCATAAATTAGAAAATTAATTATTAGCATTGTTATAAAGGCGAACAAATATATATACTATACAAAACAGGTGGCGACTTCTTGCGTCGGAGGCTACCCACTTCGGGTCGCTGAGCCAGCGGAGAAAGTATAAAAAATAGGTGCTATGGACACTAAAGCAAAACTCCAAAACATTTCTCCAGTATCAATTAAACCGCTCCTAAAACGTTTATTTTTTTTTTTCATGTAAATTAACCGAGTTACTTTTCAAGATTGTATAAAAAAAAAAATATTAAATAAAAACCGACTTCGAAACACTACAGCACTAAAAAATTAGAAATAATTTAATTTTTTATTTAAAAATTTTTATTTTTCACTTTTTATTAGGGGAGCAGGAGAAAAATAAACAAGTTCCTTATAATTATAATTTACCCTACTTAATTCGTTGCTTTAAAATTTGATGTTCACAACTTCTATCTCCGAAAGTGTTCACCAGAACATCACCAAATTAACTTCGGACTACTTTTACGCTATTTTATGAAACATACGAATATTACTAAAGGATCGGCCCCATTAGGCCTTATTTACTGCTGTCTATTGAAGAGTTTCGTTCTCCATCTCTGAAAGTCTTCATGAGATCTTCTCCAAATTAAAATGGGACGTTATATGTATATATTCGAAAAAAAAGAATTATATATACGCGTGGAATTGATAACCTCCTCCTTTGAAGTCGGTTAATAAAATTATAAACTTTCCTACTTGGTTGTTGTTTAATATTGATACTGAAGAAACAGTTTTTAGGTGGTGCGTTATTTCAATATTTGTATTGGTTCCAAGGGCCTGAACACAAAGGGATTTATTTTAGCTTGAGTCGCCATGGCCGGTCGGATAGAATCATCATCTTCAGTGTCATATCAGTACTAGCAGTTCTAGTACCTGATTACAATAGAAGCTTCGTTGAGGTGTAAGTTCCCCACTTGGACCGCGGGCGAAGGCGTAACCGAGATGCTGTTATTATGCCCCAATAATAATGTGATCGCGCGCAGTTTACATAATGCTCTCACTATAAAGAAGTTTCAACGGCCGGTGATATTTGAAAAGTTACAAAGCGATCCGCCCGGCTTATTATTGAACTCCCATTTTAAACGCGTTGTTAGCATAAATAAATAGACTAGAGGAAACGATAGTTAATAGAGCGTGCAGGGTTTTTACGTACCTTTAGTTCTTCACATCTAGAATTCTCCGCAGATTTCCTGAAAATAAAAGAAAATTGATTCAACAAAGTAGTAATAACACAACAGTTGAGGCAATAAAGCGTTCTATTTTCAAATCCTCAAGTGATATAAACCTCTCGTAAGTAAGACACTTCGTGGTGTGTCAACAGGGCACTTCTTGTTTTAACGGAGCACGAAATAAAATCGTACGTGTTACAACTTCCTACACCGCTCCGCAGCCAGACTTAGAGCTTACCAAAAACAATACTAAGCCATTTTGGACTCTGTAACGATGGTCTTAAAGCAGACAGGGAAGGCAGGAGGACGTGTCGGGGTGTTTGTCGGTTGCACACGTTCGCCTCAGACAAATATTTTTCCATTTTCAGCAGATCCTCCCAAATCGAGGATTAAGCGCATTGTACTGCAGTCTACGTAGTGTTCGAACGTTCGTTGTTTTGTGTTCAACAATATTGGCATTCATCGGTACCATCTATAAAACGAGTAATAATACCCGATAAAAATTGTCTGCGTGGTCGGCGCGTTTCGTATTATTTTTGTCCGGTTTGGCAAGTTTATATTTAATTCCCGTGGGTGTATGCGAGTGGCGAGGCAGTCACATATCGATCAGCAAACAGTCCTCTGGGCCGCAAGAAGTAGCCAGGTGTCCCCCGCGCAAACAGCCCCGCCTAGCCCCGGGCCCTACATCAAAATGACGACGGAAATCCCATATTGCCTACACCGGGGACGGAAGCAGGATTTTATAAGTTTAGGGATTTGTGTCAATATTTTACTAGGATCGCTACCCGAGAGGCTGTGCGCCGCGCAACGGCACAATACGCGCCTCGCGCCTCGCCGCGCTGCATTCCGGAACTTTATTAATTTGCGACGAGTGTTGACAGAGGTCGGAGCATATTCGGTAATCGTTCTCGCGTTTTCACTTGAACAAAATTTCTTAAGTAAGTATTTTTGTTATCGACAGAAGGCGACGGAATTTCCCTCGTCGGTAAGTGTATCGTGATTTATGGCATAAATTTTAACGTTTCACGCTTGACGTGGCTACGAAGAAAAATACGACAATACGATCGCGTGAGCGGAGAAAGTTCGTAGCAAGTTTTCCCAATGTTGGAGATGTTTAGATAGCAGCCTGGATAGCAACTGATAGGGAATTACCATAAAGGGAGTTCTGTTTCAGTTCTAAATCCGTGGCCGCAACGCAGCCTCCAGCTACACGAACGAGTTTACCTGTTGTATGTATGCATGTACGGCGTACTCGGCGGTTAATTAAATATGTTAAAGGGTGTTTTGTAAGACAAAGAAATTGAGTCAGCCGCCGCCGGGAGCCGGGCCCGCCGCTGCCGCTTCCTGCCGCGCGCGTTACAGGGTGCTCTGCTACACGGTGCTTATTATGCTGCAATTATCAAGTTTCAAACACTAACTAGAGTAGAGAACACAAGAAATTAAATACAAAAATATTTGACGTAGCGGACCGAGGTGGAGATGGTGTGACGACTTGACCAAATATAAATATTTGTAATATCCAGAATTTGCTAAGAAAAAAACCGGCCAAGTGCATTTTGGGCAACGCGTAATGTAGGGTTCCGTAGAAAGAGGGTTTTTTATCTGCTTTACAGAACTAACAACGTCATCAAAGTAATTTTCAATAGATTTTGTACGAAGTTTCCCTTTTATAAGTTGGTCGCCTATTACTCGTTAACTATTAAAGCCTACTCAGCCGTGATAGTTTTCCTTTTAAGTTTATTATTTGTGCTACTGACCTGAATTTTTTCAAGTTTCTGCAATCAACCGTTTAGCCAGAAGAGGGGGGAGGCCCTACTCTGACAAAAATTTAAATAAATAAATAACTTCCACACAATAAAATCTTGACCTGATCCCAAACTAGGATACCACGTGCTACGGTAACCAGGCAAAGACGTCACAAACATGAAAATACACCCAGACTGATGCCATTTGCACAAATATACGGCGGCCCCAGTGGAATCGAACCCACGACCTCTATTTTGGTAGCTAAGCACCACGGCTAAACCAACGAGGCAGTCAATTTGCGCTTTAAAGCTCAATATTTCGCAAACGGAATCCTAAATCGAAAAATGGTCTTCCTATAGTGTAGGCAAGAAAAAAAAATTGCATCCCTAATTGAGGTGTAGGGGAGGTATCCTAAAAAAATCGTCTCTGTCTTGGCCGCGGACAGACAGACAGACGGACGGACATGGCGAAACTATAAGGGTTGTTTGTTGACTACAGAACCCTAAAAAGGAGGATCGAAAGTAGAACTTTTCCCAGCATGGGATGCTACCATAGCAACGTCAAAAAAAACTATACAAATGCCTACGTGTTGGCTTACGATAATAATACCATTGACCGAACAGAGTCACTAATTGAGTGAACGGAACCAGACTCCCTTTCGGTATATCTGTTCATCATGTCTGAAGCTCATTGCAGTCGCAGTACTCGTTCAACTATTCACACGCGACCTCGCAGTTCGAAACTTGCTAATTTTCTCTCATCGCTACGGCTTGCTGAACTTACATTTTGACGTTATTTGCGACACCAGTGCACTTTCGAATTAGCCAACGCGAAATGAGCATTTAGAGTTGGCTTTGATCGCCCTATAGATGGTGCACGCCCCGAGGAGACGAGAAACAAAGTTAACCGCAGAGGCTTACTTCTTAAATTATTCTCCAAAAGATTTTCTAATTTGCTCGCTCGTCTCAGACTCCTTTTACGAGGAGACGGCTTCCTTCTCACGCACGCATGCGGGCGCGCCCGCCAGCCTATTATAGCTCTAATGCGCACCCCCGAGAGTCCTCTATCAAACGTCTTCACGACATTGTTGCCTTTTGCAGCCACCTCTTCGATGAATATTGGCGCAGACAAAAGTAGGCTTTAACTCTTATTTGTATGATTCAAAACCAGATTAGCGGCGCCGAGACACATATGTTTATGAGCGCGCCGTATGCGGCCGGCGTGCGTCCTCTGGGTAATGTTACATTATAAGTAAGAAGGGCGGCGTGATTTTGTCAAAGGTAAGAAAATTGGTTACGTTAGTGGGTGATTTTGGCCGTCGAGAGCAATGTCGTTTATTTCTATGCTCGAATCAAGGTGTGATCATCAGTGGTTGGAATAGGCTGAAAATAAATACCTGCATTTGACGAAAATGCAAAACATGGATAATAATTAGCTATATTGACTCAAATATTACACATTTTTCATGGAGTTCTTAGATTTCTAGATAGGATTAAAATCCCGTTATCAATTATTCTAGTAAGAAAAGTTAGCCTAACAAAACAATCGAAATAATAACAAAAAAATGTGATCCCATACTATTTGATTCCTAAAAATACCTTTACCTATTTTTGTTACAAATTATATATTTTTTTATATTTTTGTCTCCGCGCCAACTGTTAGCATTTATGCTCTGCCAGTTCCAATCACCAAATAGTCTTGAAGTAGGCATATTTGAACTTCCATCAAAGTACTAAAATCATGTAGGTATCATAAGAATAATTAAGAGCACAATAAGATATGTAATTAATTACCTAATTAAGCGAGTTCTCGTGACCTAATTTGCGCGAGTTTTATTTCTACTAATTTTTCTCCTCAAAAAACTCCTCTACGAATGATTTTTTTTAGCAGAGATGAAAGAGATTGAGCGGGACTTTTAGAGGCGTGTCTAAGAGAAGAATTGTATTAAGTATGTAAGTACTGTACTAATACTGTGATCTCAATTAGTGGCCTACTCTTGACTTAAAAAATTTAGGTATATTTTGTGTGGTTTCGATACTGAATGCTTTAATTGCAAGTTCTTGATTGCACTCGTGGGATCTTTTTATGTAGGTACTCGTATCAACTCAAGATTTAAGATAATTTGATAAAACATGGTCTCTCGCTGTATTTTTCTCCACTACATCGACCCGAAGACAGCGACAGCATTGTTAATTGACATTCAACGAACAGATTGTAAATTCTTTACGTTGAAATAAATTTCTGATTTCTGAAAGTTACTTTCCCTATAATTGAATGTTTTGGCATTCAAACAAAATGAGATGGCGTACGATTATACTTTCAATTACTCAGTTACATTGTGCTGTTAGCGTGCTTTAAAATAAAATAAATGAATAAGCAGTAGCAATATAACGAACATTACGATTTCATTATATTGAACACTAAGCTAAATAAAAACTTATAAAAGAGTATCGAAGAAAACCAACTTTAAATCAGGTACCTACTATAAAAAAATTGCACATTTAAAAAAAAAGTTTGTTTGCTCATAAAAATGGTGGCAAGTTAAGCGAATCAAAGGGCACGCGGCGATACGTTCCTAGGCACCGTCTATAAACGTTTATTGTCGCTCTACATCTCACTAACTTCACTTTTACAGAGTTTTATGTCCGAAAAATTTACGCTAGGAACATTCTGCGACGACCTTTATTGCGGAGCAGGAATGCCGCGGGCGCCTCTCGGTAATTGAATGTAATTTCGTGGGCTTCTTTCGTTTACCGTTGTAAAATAAAATTTTACGTTTTATTTATTGTCGCGCACAACAATATTGGTGCCTGTGTCGCAGTGGAACTGGGAAGCAAAGCCCGGTGCCACCGGTGCTCATAAAACCGCTCGATTAAATTGAAATGTTTGTACAATAGCGCAGTTCATTATGTTCTCACATAAAGTACAAGCGTTTTTTTGTTATTTTGTAAATTAAAAGGGGCACTTTGTCATTTTATTAGCTATAAAGTTGTCTGATTGTGTGGCAAGTAAATACGATGCTAGGTTCACTCTCTTAATTTGAAACCGCTAGTGTATGGGGCTTTAACACGAACCAGAATTCAATTACGGAAACAAAGTTAAACACATACCTAATGGATTGAATTGCTAACTTTTGGCTTACATTATGTTTATTTGAGATATTTTTGTAAGGTTTGTACCATACAAATAAAATTTATTTCTCCATCCACAAATTAGGTACAAATAATGGTGATACAATATAGCACAATGGAAGTAATTTGTGGAAAGACTGGGTTTTTAACTAGATCAGAGATCTGTATCTTAGGATGCCAGGCCTCCAAAAAACTAGGACAACAAAGTATGTAACGTACTGTATGTAAAACCGGCAGAGAAATCACAAAAATTAAAGAAGAAGGTTATAAGATATTGGTTTAACCTCCGGTTTCTCGTACGTTATCATCGTAATCAACATCAGCCATTTGAACCCCACTGCAGAACATAGGCCTCCCTAATGGTTTTCCAAGTCTCCCGGTCTAGTGCCGCCCGCATCCAGCGACTGCCCGCCACCATAACCATCTGGTGGGGGCCTGCCCACGCTGTGTCGTCTGGTCCGCGGTCGCCAGGTCAGAAATTTTTCGCCCCAACGGCCATTAGTTCTGTGAGCTATGTGCCCTGCCTACTGCCACATCAACTGAGCATTTCTTCGAGCTGTATTGGTAACTTGAGTTCTTCTGCGGATCTCCTCATTCCTGACACGGCAACTCCTAACATAACTCTCTCCATTGCTATTTGAGTGACCTTGAGTATTCTTAAGAGGCTCATAGTCAGCGACCAGGTCTCACATTCATAAGTCACATTGTTATACATCTTTGTCTTGAGACACTGAGGTATTTTGGACGCGAGAATGTGTTTTACTTTTCCGAACGTTGCCCATCCGAGTTGCATTCGACGAGTGACCTCTTTCCCGAAGTTGGAATTACCTAACTGGACTGTTTGTTCCAGGTATACATAGTGGTCGACAACTTCGAGGTCAGAGCCGCCAACGTTGATAGGTGTGGGTGCTATATGAGAGTTCGACATTATCTTAGTCTTGTCCATGTTCATTTTAAGACCTACTCTATAAGAACACTCGTACACTGATGATGATGATGATTGTTCCGACCGGTTTCGACCATGGCGACCACTTTGACCCCTAATCAGTGATGAGGCGCTGGTGCGCTCGAAGATGGCTTATGTAGCCTATCTTTACGGCGAAACTCCGTGCACACTGAGGGCACGTGAGAATGCCGTTCTCGTAATTATATATTATGGCAGCAGGTGGGCGAGCCTTTAACTGGTCGCGTTTGGTATCCAGGTCAGCTTTACGCTGAACCTCGAACTCGCGTACTTGACTGTTCACCAACCTGCGCCATTCTGGCCGCTGTGCTGCCAACCGTTCCCAGCGGGAGGGCTCTATTTTGCATCTCTTCATGTGTCGCTTTTGGACATCCTTGTACCGGAGGAGGGGACCGCCATGATTCCGCTTGCCCTCCTCTAGTTCAGAATAAAAGATGCGCTTCGCCACTCTTTCCTCCGCCATACGAGAAACGTGACCGCACCACCGAAGCTGTCGACGCATTAAATAGGCTTCAATGCCACCAACATTGGCTCGTCGCAGAACTTCTGTATTTCGCACTCTATCAGACCATCTGATCTTCATGATGGTACGGAGGCATTTAAGGTGGAAGCGATCCAGAGTGCGAATGTGGCGGCGGTATACACACCACGTCTCAGAGGAGTATAAGAGGTTTGGCAGCACGATTGCCATATATATTGCTATCTTAGTGGCCAACTTAAGGTCATGAGAGCAGAAGACCTTGGAACATAGCTTGCCGAATGCTGCAGCTGCGGCACCGACCCTGCTATTGATCTCAGCATCAAGGTCACACTTGGATGTTACCGTGTTCCCCAGATAGCGAAATTTATCCACCTGCTTCAGCACATCCTCACCAAGTTTTATGGCCAATGTCTCGTGACCGTGTATATCCAGGGACATCACCTCCGTCTTATTGACATTGATCTTCAGGCCGAACTTACTGCAGGCTCGGTGGAATGCGGACATTAGCTGTTGCAAGCCGTCTGGGGATTCTGCTACGAAGCACAGGTCGTCAGCATACATGATCTCGGTGATCAGTACGTGTGAGACTTTAGTGCGAGCCTTAAGTCTAGCCAAGTTGAAAAGGCTGCCGTCTGTGCGGAAGCGGATGCGAACTCCTTGGGAAACAGTTTGTAAGACTTCTCTAACTATCACCGCAAAGTATAAGGCGAACAGAGTAGGTGCTAAAACGCAACCTTGCTTCACCCCACAGGTAACGGGGAAGAAGTCTGTCTGATCACCGTCTACGGCAACGCAGCATTGCATGTCGTCATGCAAGAGTCTAAGCAGTCTCACAAACTTTCCCGTGCACCCAAGCTTACCTAGCACCAACCATAGAGCTTCCCGAGGCACGCTGTCGAAAGCCTTCTCTAGGTCAACAAAGCAAAGGTACAGCTGACGACCCTGTTCTCTGCTCTTTTCTTGCAGTTGACGCACAGAGAATATAGCTTCGCATGTGCCTCGATCCGGTCGGACTCGTACACTAACAAACTATTAATCTACTGTTAACAGCTCTCAGATGTTTTTCTCGTATGCACTTTTTCCAACTGACAGCAGCCTTCGATTCTATATGCCTCAAACGTCTCTTCACGATTGTTTTGTCTTTATTTTTGTTTTGTTGACGTTCGTGTATTTTGTTTGTGTACCTTCGTGCTTACTTTGTGTCTCTGTGACAATTTAACTAAATATGTTCTTTCTTTCTTTCTTTCTTTCTTTCTTTCTTTCTGTTAACATTAGATTAACATCTTGTTAGTGTGCCAGAAACAGGGGATTAGTCTGCTGTAGTCAAGTTCTGTCTACTTAATTAATGAGCATTGCAAACCTTAAACATAAACATTTACATACAGGCACATACATTGCTTCTGGCCCCACACTAGGATACCCTGTGTCGTGGGAACCAGAAACAACGACATCACAAACATGTAAACATCCAAGACCTAGGGTTTTTTTTTGTCCCCAGCCGGGATTCGAACCCGGGACCTCTCGCATGGTATGCAGATGCACTACCGCTGCGCCACCTTGCATGGCAATAAATGATTATCCTTTTATATGTGTTACAATAAACAACACACTACGTTTGTAATTGCTCCTAAGCTATTACTTTAGTTATATAAATGTTATTATTGGAAAATTAACATCCATCTTCCGAACAGAAATATTGCAGTCAAAGGATTTATTAGATTTAAATGTTCATCTAAGCTTTAAATGTAATAGAGTAGTTTTAATCTATAAAAACAAAGCATACCCTTGATAGAGCATACAGCAGGTTTACGAGCCTACTCATTTGCTGACTATTTTAATTTGTGAGGCTAAAAACTACTTTCACCTCTTTTACTAATTAATCCCCATTTGCCATACAGACAGTCGGACACTACAATCTACGTTTCCTTATAGCACCAACTGTAGATTGCAGTCGCTAATGAAGGGCTTAATTTCCGTCCTAACATCAGCGAGCGGCTGGAATGCACCAGCCGCATTGCTGTGCAGGCCCTTTCCGGACATATTAAATGCTATGATATAGCCACACCACCTCTATAGCGCCGTCCTACACATGCTTATGTTTTCATGAGCGTGACAATGACAGAAGAGCCTACACGCACGAGTGAGCTCGTTTCGATTAAGTTTCAGACGTTCCTTTATGTAATTGAAATTATTTTTTTAAATACCTAAAGACAACAGAAGATCACTTTTTGTCGTCATTTATTTGTTTTTTATTTTATAGTTATAGTCCATAGGTATCGAAGTACAAGGCATTCGATAGTACTGAATAATTATACGTTTAGGTCGATTTATACCGTAATCGTACCGTGCTCCGTTCGTAAATCTACCTCTAAGTCTTAGGTTCAGATTCTCAACTAATTTAAATCTCAGTTTGCATTATCAGATTTTGCCTTCCTTTAAGTTCGCGACCTTGTTGGAAGCAAATTATTGTAAGTTGTCCCGTGTAGTTTACATAGCATTGTGTGGGGATCGTTTTGGGACATCAGCGGCAAGTTTACAACTTGATTTAGCCGGTACCGAGCGCGACTACAAACTCATTAGATAAGTTACTCGCATGCGGCTAGAGTATGTACCGAGTTAGGTCATTATGCTATTCTTGAACTTAGTAAAATAGGAATAGAGTCAAGGTGGAAATAGAATATTCTTTCTTGTACACCAGTCTACCCAACACAATATAGGCGGAGACTCGGCTTTTGTCTGCGCTTGCCTAAGAGAACTCTTAAATGCCTAATATGTTAGGCCGGCAGGAACTAGTGAAAAAAATAATCATCATCAGCCACCCGATGCCCACTGCAGGACACAGACCTCCCTCGTGGTTTTCATAACCATGACAGGTTTTGCCGTAATGTGGTAAATTAAAATGAGTTGCGTCAAGCAAATTATAAGTTAGCGGCTGGAAAACACTGGATGGAACCGGCAATAACTGGACGAGGAAAGAGAAGAGGCATATGCCGATCAATGGGCTTTGTTTAATTGGTTAGATAGATAGATAAGTAAACGGTAGGCGGAGTCACATTTCCTTGCAAAAATGACAATTCGTGAAGTAGATTAATGTTTGGGCCAATAATGATTGGATTAATGATTGAATTGGATTGCTTGGAAGACTCGAAAGTCGTTTCTTCTTACGCTGTCCTACGGGACCCATGAGCAATAAGTCAGACGGGGAAAACACCCAGTTAATTCAAGTCCAGCACGAAAGCCAATGATTAAACAAAGAAGCAATTCTACTCCGGCCCCACTCGCGCTTAATTAACAAACACAAAGTAGGCACTAATAAAACATTTAACCTGGACACCGCAAATAAAAGTGGAACCTAAAAAGGATCAATTAATTCGTAGCGGGCCACAGCAGTTGCAATATGTGAAGCCATTAATTTAATTCAGTGTACGTGCGGGCCCGAGACATGGGTTTTAACCTTAATTGAGATTTAAGAACATCGCCTTGGGGTGGGATGTTTTTGTGCGCGCCGCAGGCTCCCTTCGTACTGCTCTATAGGGCGTTGTACACAATACACAGAGCACGGGTGCTGCCCTAACAGGTAGGCTTGATAGGAAAAGTTTATATCGATCCGGAGGGAGTTGCAGTGTGTCATTGGTTCAGTATGTCTGGGCAAGTAGGAGATCGCCGTATGTTGCCTCGTTGGTCTAGTTGTGATTCGTTTGACCATCATGCCAGAGGCGTGGGTTAGATTCCCGCTCATTTGTATGAATGAAAGTACATCACGGAAAGTGCAGACGGCCACAGTCTGAATGTTTTTCTATGTTTCTGATGTCTTTGCCTAGTTCCCATAGCACAGAATAACCTAGTTTGGGACCAGGACAAGTGATTGTGATGTTTAGATATTATGTTATGTGGCTATTGATTATTACAAGTACATTCTTGTAGTTGAAGGTAAGTCATAATTTTGTCTTTGGCCTGAGTTGTATTTAGCACAAGCAATTATAAAGTTTTCATGCAAAGGAAATATTAACAAGAAATCCGTAGCGACACCGCTTAACACGTGTGGTAAGAAGATTTAGCAGCAACCCGTATAATTACCTGCAAAAGATTCTTTGTAAGCAAGCCACGCGCCGGGGTAATTTATTTTTGCTTTCTATTTTCTTTTTCAGCAGAAAAGCAAAAACGTATTTAAAAAGCAATTTTCTTAATTCCTTTCTGCATTACAAAACATGAAATTGAGATAAGTTGTCTGTTTAAATAAGTACCTAAAAGCCCTACGTACATACTGGTATATACCTTGCTTTGTATTATTATGAACCTGCTATAATTTCAAGCTAATAAATTCAAACACTGATGCGTCTTAAAATATTTTCGCCCCGCTTTTGCTCGTACCTTCAAGGCGCTTTACCTCTTCAGAAGTTCATACAAAATTCGTTGTATCTAATTCGAGGCTTATCTTGCCATCTGTAATCTCGCTCGGCTCCTGCTTACTTCCAAGGAGATACCTCAAACGCGGCGCCCCGCGCCCGCGCGCCCTCTCCCATCCGACACCCTCCAAGACTCCGACCCTCGAGTTCTTAGCCGAACTTCATAATACCCTATTAGTGGGACACGAGACCACTGAGCGTGTTGAATCATGTAGTTTCGCTTTTAGCGTGGAACTTCATCACAAAAATATACGAGTAGGTCGATTACTCGGCAACAGAATAACTCAGTCGCGACGCTAGGAATAACGCAGACCAAATGGGTTAGTACAATAAAAATTTTTAATAAAAAATAAAAACCGACTTCAATACACTACAGCACCAAAAAATTAGACATAGTTTAAAACAATACCTTTAAATTAGAAGTGTGTAAACATATAAGTATCATACAAATATAATTTGTAGTGGGTGCCCAAAATATATATCCTGGTCATGAAAGTAGGCACCGACTACAAATTATATTTGTACAATACCAACATGTATACATACTTCTAATTTAAAGATATTCTTTTAAATTATTTCTAAATTTTTGGTGTTTTGAAGTCGGTTTTTATTTACAACTTTTTTCTTTTTTTAAGTGGTGGAGCGGGAGAAAAATAAACAAGTCCTTTATAATCATAATTTACCCTAGTTAATTCGTCGCTTTAAAATTTGAAGTCAGTTTTCATCTCCGAAAGTCTTCAGCAGAACCTCACCAAATTACTTTGGAACTACTTTTACCCTATTTTATGAAACATACAGATATTACTAAAGGATCGGCCCCATTAGGCCTTATTTACTGCTGTCTATTAAAGAGATCCGTTCTCCGTCTCTGAAAGTCTTCATCAGATCTTCACCAAATTAAAATAGGACCATTGGGCGTTATATCTATACGAACAAAAAAATTATTGTTGAAATCGGTTAAGATTTGACGGTGTCATGCGAGAACATAGCCAAAAAAATAAAAATATTATATATACGCGTCGAATTGATAACCTCCTCCTTTTTGAAGTCAGTTAAATTTACTTCTGCTCGGAATCGTGACGTATGTACTTATCGCAGCATTCAACTATGATTTTGGGTATGATGTTCATCAGATCATATGCCGTGGCGTGCACCATAGTTACTGTGATCACCGCTCGTACAAATCAAATTGTATTTCCTTATAGGCCCAAAACTCTACGGGAAATTGTGATAGGTTTCTTATTTAATACGATGCACACAAACATCCAAAAAAATTAGCGTAAGAAAATAAGTCAGTGCCGCTCTCCCTGTTTCATAGAACGGCAATTTATAGTTTGCTGTGACAATTCTACAAAGATTATTAAGCAGTCAGACTTGGATACTCAATTTACATCTATGCAACTATGAATTGTCGTTTTATAAAACGTGACCTAGATGCTGTTAATGAATTACAATACAATGATAACTGCATAAACGCATCGATTTTATTTCATTGCCGCTTCATATGCGCGCTCGTAAATCTTCAAGGGGTCAATGGAATGAAAATATGTCACGTGGCCTAACCATGATTTTTTTATAGTATTTTCTGAGCTAATAGAACTGAATTTAAATTTCCTAGAATAATACGCGAGGAAATAGAGATCCGCCGGCATCGGCATCCAAATTTTAATAGAGATCGTGGTTGGAAAATAGCTACAGCATGGGAACCAGTGCTTAAGTGCATGAGACCCCCTTGCTAGAAGTTATATTACATTTAATTTTAATTTCAATAACTAATAATAAATATTTTTGAGTTTATATAAAATAATTGTTTTGTAGATTGAATTTTAATTTCAGTAACTAATCAGTATTTTTGAGTTTATTTAAAATTATTGAAGTGCCAATTTAAATAAAAAAATTTTCCAAAATATTTTTGGAACGTAACTTAATAGTTTTTGCCGAGGGTAGTAAACTAATAGTGCATGCTTTCAAAAAGACGCCTGTCACCTCAGTCTACCGAGACCACGGCACTAGCAAAAGTACCGAAACGTCGGAAAATTGTAAAATGGAAAAGTAAACGAGTAAATACCCGCTAAAATTGGGTATTTGACAAAATATCAAATGAGTTACTTTTAAAACGGAGTTATGTTTGAAAATACTGGTTTATGACGTCACATTTCAGAGCACTCTTTTTATGTTTAATCTATAAAAAAATTGTAATAACTACTAATTGACTAAAAGAGATACATTTTCCGAGATATTTTGTAATTTTTGTTTTAATCAAGCATTTGAAATAATTTATTGTTGATCGTGTCAAATACCGTATTTAGTTTCATCATGATTTTCTTATTTTACTATAATGCACATACAAAATCCAGGCACAGGACACAAGTGTACGTCGAGCGCCGCAATCTGCCGAAATATTTGCGCCGGTATTTTTATTCCCGTCAAGGTTCCCGCCAGCGAGGCAGGTGAGGGCCCGGTCTCGCGGGGGCTCAGCTCAAGTTCAGCGGAGCGAATAATAAAGTTGTTGACAATCTTTAATTCGCCTCAGATACCGCCTGTCTCCTAATAAAAATTGGATCTCACTTTGGGTGACGTTTCGCGCTGCTATGGCGACGCCCGAGTTCCCTCCGAGACGTAAGGGGATATTCTTTGAGTACTCCCTGTGTAATAGAGCCCTAATGAGGACGCGTTTTTCGTTTCTTTGGCGTTTACAATTAAGCTCTTTTCGGTTCCCACCTTTTGAGCACAAACATGATGTTAAGCTCTTAGACAGCTACAGAAGGAACACTACAAACGGCTGTACAGAGTGTTGCAGAAAGGTCCGCAAGAACTTGGGTAATTCTAAAGCTGGCTTCTCACGGCGTGAGATAGCACAAGTCGCGCCGCGCCGGTTACCCGCTCTCACGTCCCGCCGGCCACGCTGTCGTCACCACAGTCCGAAGCACGCAGCGCATCATGCCCGAGGCACCCCGCTGCCCGCGCGCGCTCGAGTACCGACTTCAAGCGGATCGGACGAGCTTGCACTGCACGCGCTAACCCGCGTCGCCTCGAGCCATTACCTTCACACGGCGCGTAGGCACGAACTGGCGCGGCGCGACTTGTGATATCGCGCGCCATGAGAAGCCAGCTTAAGATGTAGATTGGTGGCGGTGTACACAGCTTTGAGGCTAAAATAAAGACAACTTTCTATTTCATTAACACAAAATATGCCAGCAGCCTGCCTCAAAAACTTGAGCTCTGCTGTGATATGTATACGAGGATCCTGCGATAAGGCTAAAAATGACGTATCTATGGGGAACGGAATCGTAACTGGACTGGCCCTTACGTATCGCGTACGTTTCAGCTACGTCCCAGGTTTATTTTAAAACAAAGCAACACGCCATCCACCAAGAGACAATGCTACAAATGACGGTAGCTATACAAATCGGCAACTGGGCTGACGGTACAGTTATCACCGTATAAAACGCAGGGCGAGCGCGTAAAATACACGTGCGCCCGTGACTGGCTGTCATTGAGCGACTGCGTCCGGCGCAAATTGTAGCCTGTGGCTGGGTGCAGTAGAAATGGATAGAAAGCCCACTTTGGATACGAAATAAAAAAAATTGTTCAACGTTGACAGTTTACATTCTGCTTTTAATTGTCAATGTACAATGTTAGCCGCTGTCTTCGGGTCGTGTTTATGGTGGAGGAAAAGGCCCCGAAAAAAAAACTCCACTCTGACAATCTTTTCTCAAATCATACTAAGTCATACTAATCATACTAAGTTACTTGGTACGCGTACCTACCCCATGAATGCAATCAAAAACTCGTTAGACTAAAACATTAGTTACTGTTCTTAAAAAAGTAGGAAAACAACATTACTGGAGCCAGTCATACGGACAGCACCCGTTTACGAGCATAAAGCAGGAATCAGCCACGGCCAGTCTCAATAGGAAACCTGGTTTTCATTTCGAAAATACTGTCTTATTAAAACTTTCGTAAGCACTACGAGGAGAGAAGAATAGTCCGACCAGGCGCCAGACTCCGTCTCTACTCGCCATGATTAAGCTCTGCGAATCAGAGCGAAACCTGGTCGGACTCTTCCGACAAAAAATCAAGTAAGTTTATCCGGTATTAAGTTAATAATCCTCTCTTAGTTTAAATACTGCTGGGATAAGAAGTCCGTATTTAACCGCATACTCGCAGTTAACCTTCATGCTGTGCTATGGTAACCAGGTAAGGACATCACAAACACGGAAATACACCCAGACTGAGGCCATTTGCACAAATGTACGGCAGCCCCAGTGGGAATCGAACCCACGACCTCCAGCATGGTAATCAGACGTGATACCGCTAACCAATGAGGCAATAATGGATAAATGGCGGATCCATGTCTATACAATTTTCGTAACTAGACTGGACCAGTATCTTATCAGAAAACACAAAATCATTTGTAAGCCGTCTTCATTCCTCAAGCGTTTAACGAGTGGGCTTTCTTTGACATTATATTTTATGTCCGTGGCCCGCCCAGTGCCAGCAAGTGACTGTGGCGGACAAAACCAGCATTACGCCAGCAAATGGCTCCGTGTAATTTTGCGCATCGCTCGTTGAGCCTGACGTCACATACGGGTGGGAAATTATCGTGTGGCTTTTCTAAAGTTCTGGCCCAATCTGTGGGTTGTAAAGGAATCCCGAAATTATCCTTAAAATAACGCTGTACTCAACCCCTTGCTTATATAAAACTTTGTGTTTTCTTAGTGTTGTAATGCACTTCATACTGCTGCTTTTGATATTCATAGCTTTATTTCAATTATCACAGCGGTGGTAGCCTAGAGGGTAGACCATTGGACTCGGAAGCAGATACCCAGGTTCGATTCCTAGTGCGCGCATGTACCTATGACTTTGTTTCCTAAGTTATATTAATACCACTCGCTAATGGTGAAGGAAAACATCACGAAAAAACCTGAGTGTCTGAGCTATTCACATACCTCAGCGCCTGAAATCGCCAATCCGCGGTGGGCACGCGTGGTAATTAAGCCCATACTCTCTCCCTGAGAGAAGGCCTGTGCCCTACAGTGGGGCGTTTATAGGCTGCTTATGTATGTATGTATTTCAATTTGATTTTACATTTGGTATTGTATCCAATATTGAGTTTTTTTAAATCAAAATGAAAGTTAATTAAATCCGTTAAGATAAAACTAAGGCCGACTGGCATCATTTGCTTAAATAAAATAAGATAAAGTTGGTTTCCAAAAAAGTCACATGACTCACTTTAAAATATGGCTATGTCTGGGCTCTCTGAACGCATGGATTTTTATGGAACACTTGGGGAAAAGTAGGCATTTTTTAAATTACAGAAATACAAATTTGTAATAGGTAATAGAAATTTGACGACCAACGTCACTTACATATTCACTGATAGTAATTTTGGTATATTTATTATTATACGAAGCTCTGTGATAATTTAGACTCATATTCGCGATTTTTTTTTTCCTTTAAAGTTCAAAAAAACCGACTTAATAATAATGAACGACGGCCCTAGATAGGACATTGAAAAGTAATGTATATATATCATCATCATCGGCGGGTTGGCGATCGCAGTATGCGGTTGGAATCTCAGGAAGACGCTGCTGCCCTGGTAATTTATTTCCTTAGTCGCCTTCTACGACATCCACGGAAGGACACTATTTTAAATACCAACAAATAGAAAGTAAAATGTATTTTTACATCTGATTTGGGGGTAATGTTGGAGAACCCAGCCTTAAGTAGCATGTAGGTAACTAAAATTATATTTAATTTCAGTAAGAGGTGGTGCAAGTTAGCTTTAATGTGCAATTGTCACTTTCTACCCTTTAAAGCTTGGGAAAATTATACGTCTTCTTCTATTAGGCCATAAATAGTACGTACATAATAATGTATCACTGCAAGGCACAGAAAGCAACGCATTGTTTACTACAGGGAGATTATCCTCCGTTGTTGAGGCAATAAATACTCTAAACAATTGAGATTGGTTAAGTTTTAATACTTATACGTGGCAGCTCTCTGCTACCTTCACTGCATCAAGTCAGTTTAAGGCTGGCATCAAAAACTTTAAGTTTAGAAAATGATCTCCCGAAATTTCATTAGGGTGCTAGCCCTCTTAAGGTGGACAAAAGGGAACGGACACACTTAATGGTTTATTTAGTTTATTTATTTACTCAGATCGGAGAATCATATTGATTTTATAACACAATAAAACTATTTTGTCGAATGTTATCTGCAGGCAAAAACTGCATGAAGTATAGCATAAGTTAAATAAATATGGTGCGACACTCTTTTAGTTGCCCAAATTTACAGCTGCTTATCTTATTATTTTCTACGTGCGTGGTAATTCGACCTATCATAGGAGCAACCAAAGAAAGTATGAGAACTATTGTAAAACTATTCAATGTTTATATTCTTTTTGTTGCACAATCCGTGCTGAGAACAGTTTTAAAAACCTATTTAGAGGCTAAAAATTCCACACATGTTGTGATTAGTGCAATAAAAAGAATATGATCATGTAGGTACAGCAGTATCATTCCGATGAATAAAACCTAACTGTAAAGTGGGTACTCGGGGCTGCAAGTGATATAAATTACTTCAGCCAGATGTCGCTGCTTGTTCGTAATACAGAGAAGTTTGTAAAGAGGTTCGAAATTTCGCCCATTAGCTCAGTTGGGAGAGCGCTGGCACGGTTAGCCAGAGGTCGCGGTTTCAAGTCCCGGTATGGGTGGAATTTTTAGCCTCTAAATAGGTTATTCAATCTTCTAAAAACTTGCCAAGTTTGATCTGTAGATTGAAAAGTTACACATTTTTTCCTTATTTATTATAACGCTGCTAATTTGGCAAAGACAGGGGACTTGGCAAGTTCTTATATTAATTATATCAAGTATTTTTTTAGGAAGAGAAGTTGACCAGTTATTTTTTTACATGTATGTTTTGGTGTGATTTTAGATTTTCATCTACGTCTTAAAAAGATGTTTGGCTTGAAATTTTAATTTAAAACCTGATTTAATTTTGCTGCTGACATGTTTTTGTACATTTTTTATTTATGAATGCAGGATAAGATAGATAAGATAAGATAATTTATTCAAGAATGCGTGACTTTAATAAATATGGGTTTCCTTATAAAGTTTTTTTTTTCTAATCATTACCGATTAGGCACTTAAAACGCCGTCTCAAATTATGACACTGTATAACCTGGTCACCTTGTATATTATGTTAAGCTATTATTTTTTATTGGTCTTCACATGTCTAATACATAAGCAGCCTATATACGTCCCACTGTAGGGCACAGGCCTTCTCTCAGGGAGAGAGCATGGGCTTCATCACCACGCGTGCCCTCCACGGATTGGCGATTTCAAGCGCTGAGTCGTCATTCCTCGCTATTGGGCGGACTTATATCTCTCTCCCTCTCTCTCTAAGAAAAGGGCAATGACCTGTGGCATAGCTGACATGGGTTTCTAGTGTTTTTATGCCTTTTTTCCCATATCTTATCTTCCTACTAAAACTAGCAAACTACTTACGAAAAATAGCAAAAGTTGTCATCCCGTCCAATTGGGCGGACGCATAAGATCGATGCGGCAGGCCAAGTCTATAGGGACGCCGACAGCTCGTAGCAAAACTTTCACATTTCGATAGGGACTTTATTTATTTAAGTTCACCCCGCGCCGCTTGGGGTTCGTATTTAATTTTATAATAAAAACCCACGTCGGAACGAGCCTCAAAAGAATAGCACTGTTTTATTTCCAGTAAATAAATAAATAAATTAAATGATAATTTGTGTATATAAAATAACGCAAAATCTTAAAGCCGATCGATAATTACTTATATTATTTAGAATTATCTGTGTATCTTATTATTAATTTTAAATACTATTCTTAACTCAATCACTTACTTGAATTAATTAATTAATATTATTGCACACGTAAAACAGTACGAAATTACATGTACAAAGGCAAGCTTACCTCTGTGAGATTTCTTCCAGCAAACCATGGGAAATCGGAGTAGAGTGGATTTTTGGTGGAAGATTCCGAACAGGTTTAGCTCTTATTCAAGTGATTCCGGAATAATAGTCTTGGCTCTAAAAAAATATATATGCCTACTATCTTGAAACTGGACATATTCAATTTCTATAAAAAACTAGTTGACTCGGTGAACCAGCTATCTTTTTTTTTAATTCACACCGTTTAAACTTTCCCTGGACTTCCACAAATATAATAAATGCCAAATAATCGGTCCAACTGTTCCAGCCGAGACTAACAAACAGCAATTCATTTTTATATATAGATTAAAAAAACTAATTGAGAATTATAAATTTTTCTTTATTGAAAGTGGTTTAATTACCGATACTGAAGAAACGGTTTTAAACTTTTGCATTATTTCTGTAAAACTTTGTATTTGTAACGTAATTAATGAAAGTGTTTTTTCTTCCTAATCTCAAAAATACGCAATTTTTGAAACACGTCAATTTAAATTTGTTACTTACAACTTTTGTTCTGCTACAATTTTTTTCCAATTTAAGGATGGTTTATCAATGTTAAAATCTCAGGTAAATAATTCTTAATCAAATTGTTACTATATTCAACAAATAATAATGGTCCTAGGTATCCAACAATATATTTTTAATGTGGTTTTACTGTTTTTCTGCTATGTAGTCGCGCTGTTGGATACCTAGGACCATTATTATTTGTTGAATATAGTAACAATTTGATTAAGAATTATTTACCTGAGATTGTAACATTGATAAACCACGAATGTAAATCCTGAGAACAATGTCATAATTGTCGTAAAACACCAACTTTAGGAGTTACGGGAATTGTGCCGTTTTAATGTGATAAAATTTTTTTGATTGATCTAAGTATGTGCCTACTTTGTATTGCCTACATCCAAAATGCAAGTGTATGTTTCTTAATTGACACATATTACAGCAATAAGTAAGTTTCGCTATCTGCAGTCGCAAATTTCAATCTTCTTCAATATTTTTATACCATTCAAAATTTTCTCTAAAAGGACGAGAAATAAACGTTAATAATTCCCCAACGAGAAATTCCCTCCAGACTAGCATTCCTATCCAATCGACAGAGGCGTACACAAGCAATCCTCTATAGCGCAGCCTGATCAGGGTGAAGCTTTTTTCAGCATTACGTAGACCTTCTCTTAGAGGGAGAGTATGAGGCTGCCTCCAGAATAGGAAGTAGAACCTATGGCCTTAGTTTTGGTCAACAATTTACACATAGAAAGAAAAATTCTAGACCATAGCGGAATTCGAACTCGCGCCTCTTGCTATTTCAACAGTTCAGTCAGTATCTGTCAAATAATAGTAATATTTTATCTAGATATTGAAATGGACACTTATGATGAATTCAAGATTTTAGTTCCATAATTTTCAACGTTTCTGTGGTATATAAGGTAGGATAAAAAAAATGCTTTGACTTGAAACAACATATACCAACTAGCTAAAGTTAGCCTTATTGGAAAGGTCGAAAATGGTTGGTAGCCGTAACTTCCACTTAAAATAGCGCTGGCGTAGAATCCCGCAAAAAATTCTCGAACACTTTCTGGAATAGTCTTCCAAGGTGAGGTGTATATCGAATTCGGCGCCGAAAGTTATTTTAAGATGGCATTGGGTAAGTGAAGTCCCAAGAGTGCCGGGTAAGTTACTGAGAAAACAAGAAACGCGAGGGAAAGTAGAACTTGTACGAAAACGTATAAATGACATCTCCACGCTTTTAGGCAAGCATTTCAGGAGACGAGCTTGTAAAAATTAATCCTCATACTTTTATAGAACTCACAATAGTACTAACTATAGTTTACTGGCGAAAGTCGTATATTCATTTCAATGCAGTTTATTATAAGACCGTAACAGGTGCATAGCCACCTGATTCTATCTGTTTATCTATACAGATTGAAAAGATTTGATAGATATCTAGCCCATGAATAGAGCCCACTACTGGACATAAGCCTCTTTCCTGTCACGTGTCGTTTACCTAACATTGGCCGCCACTCGATAGTGGACGAGACTGGCAGGCAAATCTCGTCCATCATCGTGTGGTGGCCGAGGATGGGCAAGCCATCAGTAGGCAGACTAGCGACCCAATGGGTCGATGACATTACAGAAGCCACCGATAAAGTTATCCAAGCATTATTCTATAAACAATAAGGCTCCGTACACAAAACTGCGAATCGGCGCGATGCGAATTCGCAACGCAGAAAACTGCGACACGAATTGCTCCAATGCGATTTCGTGCGTCTAGGGATCTCCCTTCCACGATTCGGGTGACCATTCCTTCGACGGCTATCAACTGTACTGAACGTATTTTGTAAACTAGGTCGTGACATGGATCATAAAAAGAAGTGCTCACTTCTGGTATTACTAAGAAGATACAGGAAAAATAAATAAAAAAGATTTTGGGTTCATCCATTTATTACTGTTATCTATTATGAACTCCGATGCGAATCAATTCGCAAGTTCTTGTGATGCGTCGCGCGAGCTCGCAGATTTATACGATCCGACGTCGCATCGCAGTTTTATGTACGGGGCCTATGTCATTTAGTTCGATACGAACATCTGCCCGAAAATTATGCCACGTCTTATTTAAATAGCGCAAAGCCCGAAAACTTTCTTCAGTATCAATGAATTAAACCACAATTAAACCGCAGAACCGTGCAATATTCGCAATATGAAAAACGAAATTGAGAATTTTAAACTTTTGCTTACTGCAGGTTGTTTAACTAGCGATATTCAATAAACTGTCTCTAAGTTTTGCGCTATTTCAATGGCATGGTCTACACAATACAGTGAACTCCGCAGGTGAATAATAATACATGTATTATTGTCGTTTTCACATCGAAAACCTTACAAAAAGACACATCGATATATTCAATGGACACTTCTATAAACAAAACACACAGTCAGAGCCACCTCTTCTAAGGAAAGACGTTTATTACTCTCCATACTGAAGCCACACATCGGCTCCGACGGGTTGACGTATTTATTATTTATTTGGGAATACCGCGCCAGCGCGTCGCCGCAGACGCCGGCCCGAATTATGGAAAAATAACTCCTCTCCAGCCAGTTTCGACTCAGGGAAATAGACAGAGGGTGCGCGAAGACTCGCTTTGCATCGCTATTTTATTATGCCAGCTTGTCGCCGCCGTATACTTTATGGTAACACGAGAAATATCGAATGCAATCCTTTGTATTTTGAAAAGAGTATCGAGTGGATGGGACGTTGCTTAGCGAATGGCTCCGATACAACCAATTAGCGGCATTTATGTTACACGGTAGCATTCAGACAATAACCAGTGGTATTTTTGAGGGCACAAAAGCAATCTGCTCAGCAACAATGGGCCACAGACGCAGCTCCTGATTATTATTCCCCGGCTCGTAAGAAAGGCTACTTTAACCGAAACGCCGATTTCAATAACAGCCGAAGTTCATTGAATAGAGTTAGCTCATAACATTTTTATTGTACAATAAGGGGTTTTCACCGCTGGGGGAGCGTAAACGGGCTGATATTGCGTCTATCGAACGCTTATTTCGTATCGTTCGGCCGAGACAAGTGCCTCGCGGCTTCCGGCCCACTGGCGTGGCATTAACTCACTCGGAATCGAACAAAATACATTTGTGTGTGCACCTGTACCTACGTCTTATCGATTGTCAATTATAGTATCATACCTCCAGGTTCCATCGGCACGATTGTATAGGTAGAATGTCGTTTTAAATTACGTCGAGCAATCCGAGCGCGCGTCTACGAAAACAACTTAAAAACTTTTAATCACGATGCTTTCGCAAACAACTCATTAACCATTTAAGCTTTAATTCTGTCTACAAAGTGTTAACCGTAAAAGCGCTCCCTAAAAATGGCGCATAAAGTTTTATTCTCGAGATTAGAAGCGTCGGTACTATCGGGCAGTAAAGCGGAGATAAGGAGTCGCGCGCAACACAAGACGGCCTGTAAACTATTTTCCATGTCAGCGAAAGTGCGCGTTTATGGGCTCGCGTATATAGCCCGCAGCAGCCGCTTCCATAAAGCAGCTGAGTTCAGGTGATAAACTCTCGTAGATTCCAGCTGCATTTTAACGAGTGGTGCGCTTTTGAATTATTTCACGGCGTTTAAATTCCCGCGAGTGGCTGTGGTGATTGCCGTCGCCTCGTCGCCCGCCTGTGCCACTGTTTTACAACTTTCTCCGTCAGTTGCTGAATAAATAGCGTGTGTTTGGATTTTGCGTTAAACTGTTATGAGCAAGTGGGTGCTTTGTTAACGTTTTGGGTCATTCACTTTGTTAAGTTGCTAAGTACTGTCGGTTTTAAAATAGCATTTAAATAGTGGTTAAAAATGCCTGAATGTAGCAAAATGTTGCAGGTAATCTATAGTTGTGGAAGAACAGTTTTATGTTTTATTATTCTATTGTTATTCTATTTAAGTTTTAACTTAGTTACTAACTAATCCTCCTCACAGAATAGTGATCCAGCTGTAAAAACAAGACTACATTCTACAAACTCTTGTCTATTGTGATGAGTCCAATGCCATTAAAAACATAACTTTAAAAAAAAACAAGTCTCTAAACTCAGGTCTTCTACCGTAAATTGTTGTGAGATCCATGCCAATACCAAGTCGGTTAATTTATTCAGCCCCTGCTTACTGGTCCTTCTGTCTTAAGTTATTACGTAATTTGCTATCCTAACAACATCATATAGTGCCCGTATCTGTTTTAAAAAATCTTTTATGTTTTAAATAAATAGATTGACTTGGCCACTGTGTATCTAGAAAACTGCACGAAAATTGTAAAATATAGAATAGAATAGAATATTCTTTATTGTTTGTACACCAGGAATTATATATGAAAATTAAACAATAACATAGTTCAGTACAATTGGCGGCCTTATTACTAAAAGTAATTTCTTCAAGATAACAATTTTAGTTTTTCCTTGATTTATACACTAAACACTAATTGTATTCTAAATTTGAAGCTTCTATGTCTGCCAGAAGTGTCTTACAGTTTTGATGATCGGTCAGTCAGTCAGTGAGTGAGTGAGTCACAAATTTAAGAAACTTTAACTTGTTATAATTGCACTGCGGTGCTACAGATTTTTATTTTACTATAGTGGCTTCGCTTTTTAGTTTAGTTTTCGTGATAGGTGGCAAACCCTGGTTTGCCTACCTCTCCGGGATACAGGCGCGAATTTATGTAGGTATATGTGTGTCGTCACGATGAAGTTAAAGGATATGTTCTTGACCTCACAGTGCAATTACCAACGCTAACTACGTTGACACGGTTTCCTCGGTCGATCGAATAGGCCGCCGTTTTCCAACTTCTGGCGACTTCCGGCGCGCGCGGACTCCATTTCCGACCACTTTGGAATCGGCCGCGCCTGCGCATGTAGCTGCCTGTTACATTAAGACCCATTCAGAGGTACCACAACGTACGGGAACGGGTACCAATTTGTACCAAAAAGGATAGTTCATTTACGACCACACCAAAGCCACTTGAAAATTTATTTTTTAACACAATGCAACGATAAGAATATGACACTTTTCGGCTACATTTTGTCGTTGCGATGTGGTGTGACTGCAGCAGCCTGCAGCAACACTGTTCAGAGGCCTGCACGAAATCCTGTCGGAATCCTGACATTTGCGATTGTAATTAATATGGAGTTTGGCAGTTAGACGATTAGAATCGTTCAAGATTTAATGCAAGTTATATAGGAGCTCAAGGAGAGTTTCTAGGAGAATCGCTCGTAGCCCCGGCTGCCTGAGTGATCTTAAACGATCACGAAGGTTAAGCAACACAGGGCGCGTTCAGTGCATGGATGGGTCGCCGTCTATGCCTAACGCTAGTGGCATTTTTCCGAGCGGTTCCGTGCTTCGCAAGGCACGTTAAGCTGTTGGTGCCGGCTCCCGTCAATAGATGGCAGTTGTTAAGCCAAGTCAGAGGCCTTAGGGCGGCTTGACAACTTCTGACAGTAGACGAGCCACTAGTCTACAAGCCTTCACCAATCCGGACTTGGCCCCCGTGGTGGAGTATGGCCTATACCTTCCTCAGGGAAGAGGCCCGTGCCCCTCGGTGGGGACATAATGGGTTGATGATGATGATATAGGAGCATCACCACTGCTCGGCAACTTTCTGTTGGTCCGATGTTGTACGGTTGTGGTAGGCTGCAGCGAAACTGACACGGTACCACTGCTCGGCCACGTTTTGACACTGAGATGTGGTGTGGTTGAGGTAAGCTGCGGCGAAACTGACACCCCTGCTTGGCTATTTTTTTGTCGCTGCGATGTGGTGTGGTTGAGGTAAGCTGCAGAAAAACTAACACATTACCACTGCTCGGCTATTTTTTATCGCTGCGATGTGGTGTGGTTGTGGTACTTATCGGTGGATTAGCGTTGTCGTCGAAAGTTTGAAGTAAATACTAGAACGATTGAAATATATTTTTTTTAATTTTAAATGAAAGCAACGTTTTTTTCTTTTTTATGTATAATATAAGCAGCCTATATACGCCCCACTGTAGGGCACAGGCTTTCTCTCGGGGAGAGAGTGTGGGCTTAATCACCACGCATGCCCACCGCGGATTGGCGATTTCAAGCACTGAGGTACGTGAATAGCTCAGACACTCAGGTTTCCTCACGATGTTTTCCTTCACAGTTAGCGAGTAGTATTGCTACTACAACTTTACAAATGTATATAACTTAGAAAACCAAGTCATAGGTATATGCCCGCACTGGGGATCCAACCTGGGTCTCTCGCTTCTACCCACTAGGCTCCCACCGCTGTTGTTATGTATAATCAAACATGTAAAAGCGCCGAACTTCGTACCAATGTTTATTTTAATTCTTCGTTATCATCTCTTTAATTCAATTCATTTATTTCAAATATTGTATATAAGCTGTTCTCAAAAGTCATTACGAATCGTCTCGCACGCAGTCTCGATGACTTCCAGCCCCCCGAACAAGCCGGTTTCCGAAAAGGCTTTGGTAAGTTTGACCACGTACATACGCTGCGGCAGATTATACAGAAGACCGAGGAGTATAATCTACCACTATGCTTAGCGTTTGGGGACTACGAAAAAGCCTTCAATTCAATCGAGATATGGGCGGCACTTGAATCTCTCCAGCGGTGCCAAATTGACTATCGCTACATAGAAGTACTGAAGTGTTTGTACAAAAACACCACAATTTAAGTCCGACTACAGGATCAGAATACGAATCTTATTCATTTGCAGCGCGGAGTGAGATATAGAGATGTAATATCTCCGAAACTGTTTACAGCAGTACTTGACGACGTATTCAAACTTCTGGACTGGGGAGGATATGGCATCAACATAAATTGGGAGTACATAACTCACCTTAGATTCGCCAATGACATAGTGAATAATCACAACTCAAATCTCTCGATGACATTGTGATTATTCACTATGTCATCGGCGAATCTAAGGTGAGTTATGTACTCCCCATTTATGTTGATAGATCCTATCCTCAGGCATAAGGCTGAGACCCTGGAAGATTTGAGTTCAATGTTCAATGACCTAAACAGAGCTTCTAACAGAGTGGATCTTAAAATGAACGTGGACAAGACTAAGATAATGTCGAACTCTCATATAGCACCCACTCCTTTCAACGTTGGCGGCTCCGACTTCAAAGTTATCGAGGTCAGGGCTATGTATACCTGGGACAAACAGTCCAGTAAGGTAAGGCCAACTACGAGAAAGAGATCAATCGTCGAATCTAACTTGGGCAGCGTTCGGGAAACTAAAACACATTTTCCCGTCCAAAATACTACAGTGTCTAAAAACAAAGGTGTATAACGAGTGATGACTTATGAATATGAGACCCGGTCGCTGACTATGGGCCTCATAAGAAGGCTTAAGGTCGCCTAGCGAGCAATGGAGATAGCTATTTTAGGAGTTTCACTGCGTAATCGAATCAGGAATCAGGAATGAGAAGATTTGCAGAAGAACCCGCGTTAACTGATATAGAGTTACAGATATAGCTCGAAGAATTTCTCAGTTGAAGTGGCAGTGAGCGGGGCACATAGCTCGGAGAACTGATGGCCGTTGGGGCGAAAAAGTTCTGACCTGACGACCGCGGACCGGACGATGCAGCATGGGCAGGCCCCCCACAAGATGGTCTGACGACCTGGTTACGGTGGCGGGGAGTCGCTGGATGCGGGCGGCACAAGACCGGGAAGCTTGGAAAACCATGAGGGAGGCCTATGTCCTGCAGTGGGCGTCAAATGGCTGATGATAATTCCAAGTGTCAGTGCATAATTCTTATTGTAGTCTTAGGACTAAGGAACCGCCTCGAGGTTCTTTTTGATATAAGTTTACGATATATAGGAACTGAAAGAATAAAATATGCTAAGTTCTGATAAAATAGTAAAGCTTTTTTTCCGTCAAACATGACAGTTAATATAAATATAGTATTAAATCTTCTTATTTACTGGATCGCATAACTTCCGCAACACCAAACTTTTCATCTTATTCTAGAAGAAACGTCTCTAGTAAATAAGGTCGTAAAATGTACTCTCTATAACTATTATACCTGTTCTGTATACAACAAAAAATATCTTTCTATCTAAAAGTAAACCAAACTATAAAAATAAAGGTCAAACTGACATACCTAACAACGCCCGGAAACAAACTATACGAGCTCACCCTCGAATAGATTTTTATGCCTTTTGACTTTGTTTTGGAGTAGTTTGGCCTTTATTGTCAGCGCTCGAGGGATCCCTGCTTCAGCAAAGCTTTGGCCGAGAAGCGAGAATTGCACTTGTGTGCGTTTAAGATTAGCCACTTCGATTATGAGGATTGTATAGTCGGATAAGAGAAGGCGGATAAGTATATGCCTTATTGTACATCAGATAACAAAACTTTGACTCAGACTCCCATGTATTGCAGGCATCTCTGGTATTATTATTAATTTTGTGTGGATAAACAAACCCTCAGTTCGGTACTGATACTGACCGAGCCGTATATCACGTGCAACCAAGACTACAATTTAATTGTTTTGCCGGTGCCAGCGTGTGATTTTGTCACGCTCACAGATACCAGGCTCAGTTTGTGCATAAGATACAGGTTATTTTTCTACCCTACTTTCGGGCCTACGACGACAAAATGCATTGTTCCCGATATCACAACGCAATATCGCTGGACAGTGGACATTCTTGACGTTCTATTAAGACGATTATAAGTGGGCAAAAGTACCGAGAAAATATAGAACCAGTCTTCTGTGGCCGATTTTTCTTTGTAAATTTACCGTTCTCTAAGGCTAATAGCATTGGAGCCCCGAAGCTATTGAAATATGAAATGATGGCACGAAAACCCTTCGGCTGTCATTATTTCCTGTAATAATATAGAAATCGATAGACGATTGACATGTTTCTACAATACAAACATTTCCACCCAAATGAAACGTCATGTTAAATAATAAAGAGCTCAAGGCGGGCCCTGCAAAATATAAAATTGGATTTCTCGTAGTCATAATTCCAATTAATTTCAGTAGGTTAGTTTGTCAAATATTATAAGTGTACGTACCGTGTGGAGGTACGTAACTCTCAGTGTACGAGTCCGACTCGCACTTGTCCCAATTTAAGTTTAGAATTAGAATATTTATTCGAGACACTGAGATCAAAAAAAAAAATATTCTTTATTTAAAGATTGTTTAAGTATATTATGTAAAATCTATTAACTCTATTGGCCAATAGGCGCATCTCAATCCCTTCCGACGACAGCTAATCTACTGACGAACTCATGTAATTTATCACCCTCTTGACATAGATCAATGACAGAAAGCTCATTGACTTTCTAGCTTAAAAAAGTTAAGAACGTCAAAATCAGAGTACAAATGCTGAATAATTACTAAAGTATGGTTAATAATAATTGAGTTTCGACGTTCAATTAAATCGCTGGGATTGTATTGGATATAATTTTACAATTCCTTTTAGGATTCTAGCCAAATCTGAACATGAATTTATAGCAAATGTAGCATTTGCTGTGGGTACTAAGTATGCGAAAAAGATATATAATCATATACTAATGAAAACATATTTTGTTATTTCATCTGTAGTGTGAAATTTGGGGCTTAAGCTTTTTAAGTGAAATATTTCTAGGCTTTTTCGGATTTGTGCCACTTGTACCCGGTACCGGAACGTTCTTCTCATTCAATCAATCATCAATCAATCAATCAGCCCGTTCTCGTCCACTGCTGGACATAGGCCTCCCCCAAGGCACGCTTCTTCCCTCTTTCCTCAGCCATCCTCATCCAGCCTCTGCCAGCGATCTGCCTCAGATCGTCGGTCCAGCGAGCCGGTGGGCATCCCACACTGCGCTTGCCAGCTTGTGGTCTCCACTCGAGAACCTTTGCACCCTATCGACTATCAGTTCTTCGGCATATGTGACCACCCTACTACCAATTCAGCTTGCTAATCTTATAGGCTATATCGGCCACCTTAGTTCTTTGACGGATTGTCTCATTTCTGATGTGATCCATCAAAGAGACTCCGGGCATGGCTCGTTCCACAGCACGCTGAGCGACTTTGAATCGGTGGACTTGTCCTGCCGTCCAGTCCTGCTAGGTCATAACTAGCAAGACGCACTGGTTGAATTCACTTGTCTTTAGGCTCGGAGGAATAGCCGAGGAGACAACCTGGTGCAGTTTTCCGAACGCAGCCCAACCCAATTGGACCCTTCTCGCGGCTTCTTTCTCAAAGTTGCCTCTACACAGTTGGATAGTTTGCCCTATCGTTGAACTTAACCTTAGTCTTGTCCAGGTTCATGCCGAGGTCCACACCTCGGTAGGCAGTGTTAAGGTCGCGGAGCATCCCACTGAGTTCGTGCATCGATTAATCATCGGCAAAGTCGTCTTCCAATGCATTGGTGAACAGTTTCGGAGAAATAAATTCTCCCTGTCTCACACCTCGTTGCAGTTGCTGGTCCTGGACTTGGGCAGTCATTGTTCCGGCGTTATCAGACATCTCATCACCTCCATGTACCGCCGCTATGGCATCGCTACACCGATTCCAGAACAACCCAGGTCTCGACGGAGTCAAAAGCTTTTTCATTGTCTACAAACGCCAGACACAGCGGGCGATTGTACTCCTCAGTTTTTTGTACTATCTGCCACGCTGTATGTATGTGGTCTTTGGTGCTATAGCCTTTTTGAAGCCCAGTCTGCTCTGAGGGCTGGAATTCATCGATTCTTTGCGTAAGATGATTTATAATCACTCTCGAAAACAGCTTCCAACTTGTACAAATGGCTGAGGTGTGATATCGGTCGGTAATTCTTGAGTAGCATTTTGTCTCCTTCCTTAAAGAATAACACGACCACACTTTCTCCCTTTCTATTTTAGCATTGTGAAAGACAGTGTTAAAGAGCCTCTGTAACTCGTCTATGACGAGTTTGCCTGCGGCTTTCAGAGGCTCTGATGTGATGTGATAGTTAAATAAATAATAATAAATTCCACACAGTACAATCACTTGCTCTGGTCCCAAATTAGGATACCTTGTGCTATGGTAACCAGGAAAGGACATCACAATCATAGAAATATACCCAGACTGAGGCCATTTGTACAAATGTTCGGCGGCCCCCAGCTGAAATCGTACCCACGACCTTCATCATGGTAATCAGACGTGATACTGCTAGACCAACGAGGCAATCAATCAATCAATCATTCAGGCAGTACTTGTCCATTGCAGGACATAGACCTCCCCCAAGGCAAGTCACTTATTTCCGTCCTCTCCCATCTAGTTGCTGGCAATCAGAGTCAGATCGACGTAGCCGAATTCACTCAAATACTGAAAAGCTTCTAGATACCGTCTAATCTATGTCTCTATCGCCTCGAGAAGTGCAAATATATCGAGTTACAACTCCAACACGCACTCGACGTAAGTGAATAAATGGGTAATTCTACACCGCCTCATTCCGATATTTCTCGCGAGAAGTTTGCGCAAGGGGTGGCTCCTATACGACCCAATTAAGGCTGGGCTTTTCCGCTTATAAAAGTAATGGGGTTATTTATTTACTGACAAAGCCAAGGACTTCTTTTAAAATAAGTTTCATAACATGTAAAACCACATAAAACTTAAATTCATTATTATGGATGAATTTATAATCCCTCCATATTTTTGCTAATGTCGTGTATTAAACGGTAATAGCCAATTACATCTGATTAAAGGTTTGGTGTAAATTTTGCAACAAATAATGATAAGATACGATAAGAATATTCTTTATTGTACAATAGAGCACATGACATAAAAATTTGAAAAATACACAGTACAATAAAATAAAAATAAACAAAACTTAATAGGTAACAATTGTGACGTAAAACCACACCTTTTGCAAACAAAAAGTATGCGCAAAACAAATTCTAATTTATGGTCACAGTCCCGTTTGGCTTTTCCCGTTTAATACAAATAAGTTATGTTACAAAATTACTCAAGAGCAGCGTAGCATCATCGCAAATCCCAACGGCTAAATTGCTACGCCGTAGTAGCTACGAGTGCTACGCCCCGCCCTATCGCTTTGCGCGTTACGACTTGCGCAGCAGACTACAGCTACGAATCTCTGTAAAAATGTTCTACGACCAACTTTCTTTCCATTAACTGATTTGTAAAACAGATTCAAGGTAAGTTATGGAGAAATAATTTTAGAAGGTTTTTATTTTAGTGTGAACATCTACATACATAAACTCACGCCTGGATCCCAGAGGGGTAGGCAGAGACCAGGGACTGCCATTTGCCACGATTCTGGCAGATCACTTTCGCTTCCTCAACATTCATTAGTCGTTGCATGCACGCACGCCGGTTTCGGGTACTTTTTATCTTGCCCTTTGCTAATACATCCCCTATTTGGTCGAAGTATGTTCGCTTGAGTCGTCTCTTATCAGCATTTCCACCCACATTTGCTCGATATATTTGTTTCGTCAATCGTGGACATCTGGTCATCTGGTGATTGATGGTCAATGATGTTCACATTGACCATCAATCATGGTCAATGTGTACATCTGTAAAAACAAATAAAAAACCGGCCAAGTGGCTGTCGGGCCAAGCGCAATGTAGGGTTCCGTAGAAAAAATGTTTTTTTATCTGCTTTACACAACTTACAACGTCATCGAAGCCATTTTCAATGGATTTTGTACGAAATTTTACTGTTATAAGTTGGTTGCCTATTACTCATTAACTGGTGAAGCCTACTTAGCCGTGATAATTTTATTTTTAAGTTCATTATAAGTGCTACAATTCTGATTTTTTCACGTTTTTACAATCAATCGTTTAGCCAGGAGAGGGGGGGGGGGGAGACGCCCTGCTCGGACAAAAATTTGCACTTTAAAGCTTCATATTTCGCAAACAGAAACCTAAATAAAAAAATGGTCTTCCTACAATATTTCTCAACAACCAATCCAACGATATCCCACACTATAGTGTTGGCGAGAAAAAAAATTGCATCCCCATTTAGGCGAAGGGCAGGTAACCTAAAAAAATTTTTTTTCGATGTTTTATTCTAATGTTTTGTCGGTGTTATAAATATGTACATCTAAGCCAAATTTCAGTTCTCTAGTACTTACCGTCTCAGTGCTAAGCCGCGGACGAACAGACAGAAGGACGGACATGGCAAAACTATAAGGTTTCCTTGTCCACTACGGAACCCTATAAACGAAATAAGTTTATGGCCGAAATTGTGAAAAAAAAATCATTTTTTCCGAATTTTTTATTTTGGCGCTCGATATTTTGGGAATAAAGAATTATATCAAAAATTTGAGAAAAAAACCTCTGGACAATTTACTAAAAAACTGTCCTTTTCCCGTTCCTGCAGTGTGAAAAACAAGTTTCTTTCATTAACTGGTTGATATGGACTTTATTTAATATGTTATCTAATAAGATTGTGGTCTTTTTCGGAATGGCCCTAGCAAGTCTTGGGAACACCTCGGGGGACAAGTTCGAGTTGTGATCAATCATCGCGCAGCGTGCGCCAGCCCAGCGGACTCTTTCATTTAACTAACGAGTTTTCCAACAAATCGCAAATCGCGCTGCATTTTAAATAACTACGTAGATAGTAAAATGGTCTAGATTTTTTCTGTTAGTTTTTTCGTCTTTGTTCTTTAAAATCGTGAATAATTTATTCGGTCTACCTATAGACTTTCACAGACAAGGTATTGGTTTAGTTACCACGCGTGCCCACCGTGGCAAGGTAAATTTTGAAACACATGAATGTAAAATATTTTACAGTAGATTAACAGATTTTTAGTGCACATTTCGTCAAGGTGTATTGGGAAGATAATCATGAATGTTGTAAAACTGAGACTTTGGTTATTCAATGAATATTTTTTCTTTTTATTTATTTGAGTTTAACTTCAAATCGTCTTAACTATGAGTAAATAACACCGAAACTATTAATTAATAACAATATGTAAGTTTTACGTTACAAAATAAGAATTTTATATAGAATGTACTATGAACTGTAGGTATTACTTTTTTCGCTTACCTAACGGTCTTAAAACATTGAATAAGAGATACTTGGTAAGTCGAGTAACAAATAAAAAGCCATAAATAACATAGCAAATAAGAACCGCAACGGTCACAAGAGCGGCGGTAAATCCGGCAGATATAATGTGACACTTCCATTTACCTTAAGAAGGTGCTTTTAAGGAACAATGAGCAAAAAATCCACTTAAAACTTGGTTCGGGAATTGAGGTACAAAGTGCAACCGTTTGCCGTAAGCTCTGTGTCAGACTTAGAGACCATTTACATTGTTCTAAAGTTTAGTCGAGTTCAAGTGAATGTTAAATGGGATAAACATCTTATCATTGTAGATGGATAGATAGAGTAGATGGAATGTCATTTACTGTATGTACACCAAGAATTAAATATGAGACGTAATCCATAATATAGTACAGCACAGTTGGTAGCCTTATTACTATCCTTATTACTTATTAATTTCTTACAGACAACCATTGCATTCGGTTTTCGATTCATTGATTTGTTTAAGCAAAATAAAGTGACTCATTTGCTTTGCGAATGACAGCGAAACCTGGTCGGACTCCTCGATACTACCTTTGGAACTTCGATACTTATTGGAACTACTTTGTGTGTAGAAACAGATTTTTTCTTCTGATCTAATTGTCACCTTTTCGTAGCGTCAAACAACTGTCAATAATTTGACTCTGCTTCTTTTGTGTGTGATTCATACCTATGGTACTTCGCTTCGCAGGCAGACGATATGCACGATATTTTCCAAATGATGGCCATTTACTAGCCTTGTGGAAATTTAAGATACATATTCTACTCTGGCTTATCGCTTATCAACTGAATGAGGATGGTCGAGATCAGGCAGAAGTTGCGTGCTTTAGTGGAGACCTACATACAAAAGTGGATGAATACAAGCCAATTCATTGACAGCGAGATAGAAAGTGACAGTGAAATTATCTTCGTTGCCAACAAAAATTAAATAAAGTACTATAGCTGAAAAAATGGTAAAAACTAAATTGAATCGTGTGATTTTAAAACAACACAAGTCACATGTGTTTTTAAAATAACACTGTCCATTTTTTTTTATTAAATTATTTACACCTACCTATTGATTTACATCAAAAAAAAATTGTAGTGTATTCATACAGAAATTAACATAATATGCTAAAATATTGCTATTGTAGATATTATTAGTATTTAAATAAAACAGTTTTTTCTATTTCCTGACAAGTTGTAATGAAAGGAAATATGTTGTTTTAAAATCACACGATTCAATTTGGCAAAAGACCTCATGCTCAGCCTAAAGTCGTCAAGGAACATGCTCCACCGCCGACACTTATTTTCAGCAAAAGCCTTTTGATGTTAGGTTTACATATAAAATAAATCACAGAGCGTCGCCGAGCGTAAAAAAAAACTATTTTCATGTTTGCTGAATAAATTTTAAATTAAAATATTATTTTTTCATACTTACAGTACATCCTTAGATGTTACGTTAAGACCGGATTTTTCAATAGTCAGATAAAACTTAACTTGAGAATAAAACTGATGTTGTCGCTGCCTTGTCGTATGATTTAGATAGTGATAGCATGCAATTTATTCTCCAGTTTAAGTTTTATCTGACTATTGAAAAATTGGCCCTAAGAGGTATAAAAATTGTTGCTGAGCGCCAAACAACGTTGAATACATTGTTTTTCATATAGCTGTGTTTTATATAATCTATAATATTTCACGTGTTCTACACCGCACGATAGCTTACGAATAGTTTTTCTGCTACAAAAATATACATCAAGCAATTTTTTCCTTTTTCTATATATATATTGCTCCTATTCCATGAATATTCTTATAACATAATATCTCTAAAAAAAACAACATTAGTTATTAAATAAAAACTAACGTCACAAGTAATTGTGCATATATAAATGTAGCATAGCACAGCAGATAGCACATTTTTTTGTTGGTTTGTCCCAAAAAATCTTCCCAATCAGACGACCGCCATAATGCACGCAATATAAAGGCGCTCTCTTTTCGCTAACATTGTGTAAATAACCATAAAGGGCTCAGTCTAACTAGATCTGAAATATGCGGCCGTAATCCAGTTACAGCAGCAGCTGGGCTAATGTCTCGCCGCAGCCAGCGCGGTGCCTCAGTCGCAGTCGGGGATTCAGAGACAATTTATACATTTCCAAGTCAAGGCGATGTTTTCTTGGAAAAAATATAGTGTTATTCACTTTTAATAGCCGTCCGTTACGGGGACGTTTGTTAATTGATCTAAATCGCCTAAGGCCTAGAGATTCTATGCGATAGGTTTACGTCAACTGAACATGGTAAAGTTGTTTTTTCTTTCGGTGTAAAGATCGGCTTTTATTTTGTGAATAATATGATAAAGCAAAGTTATTGAGTTGTAAATTTAGCTATGATTTACAAAATAATTTTGTTTTTTGTACTTTGCAAGTTTTAAAAGGATTTGTTAACAACTAATTCAGAATTTAGCAAAATTCTATAAAGGGCAACAATGTATTAAGCAATAAATAATTACATACAACAATTTCTGTTATGTCTCAGGTAAATGTTCACGAATCATTTTAAAACTCATAGCGTAGAATACCTAATAATACCTCTAATACTAATAATCTAATAGTAGTAATACCACCACTTTCTCTCTGTGTGTTTTTTTTCATACTCGGATTAATTCGCGTTGTCGTAAAGAGGGTAGTGCCGGACGCGGTTTGTCTTTCATCCTTTTTGTCTTCTGCTATCGTAAAGCCATCAAAAAATTATCACGACAACCCGTCAAAAGCTTCTAATATGACTGGCTTATAAGGAAGTTAAGCTGAGTTCACATTCTGATAGAGTATTGTTGCTCAAGAATTAAAAAATTCAATCATTGAGTTTGTGTGTAAGATATTGTAGCAAGCAGAGAACAGGAAGCTAATGTTAAGGCTGGATTCTCCGACATTACCCCCTAAATCAGGTGTGTTAAAATACATTTTACTCTCTAATAGTTAGTATTTAAAATCTGAAAAAATATATATATATATATTGCTTTGTAATGTCCTATCTAGGGCGGTCGGTCATTATTTTTATGATTTTTTAAACATCATAGCATAAAAAAATCACAAAAATAGGTCTTTGACTTTGGATAGTAAAAAATATACCAAAATTACTGTCATGTGTCTATTAATATGATTTGTTATCTATTAATAGGATTTGTATTTCTGTAATTTCAAAAATGCCTACTTTCCCCCCAACTATTCGTTCGCACAGTGCAATAAGTCCCATACGATTCCGTACGCTTGGAGAACCCGGTCTTAAAGGCCGTACCGACCCAACTCCGGACTCTCTTCCCTTATGTGTCCTACATGCAGTAGGGCCTGCCGCTTCAAATCATTCGAGAAAGTGTGAAACTCTTAGGCACTAAATTGTTACAAGATTGTTGACTTTGAACAATCTTTTAAATTAAAATTAATCGTATCCGGACGCAATTTAAGTTATATCAACAGAAATCCCGCACGGAAATCTCACAGAGAGAGTGCCGCAAAACAAAAGGTGCCCTCAGAAGGATTTCAGGTCGAAATTAGTTTTGAGTGCTTGAGTAACTTCGCAACCGTTGACGTCCCACCGGATATTGAGACGCAAACGCAGAAAATTCACGTACAAGTAATTTAATCTTTCATTCCAACTAAACAAGGACTAAAATGCATTGAAGATGCGTGCCACGTTTAGTGGTTCACCATATCAAATCGGCTTGGAGCGAAATCGCCGAAAACTTGTTCCGGAGAGGGAATTTAAAGTCATAAGGCTGGGTTCCTTAAAATATTAATTAACCCTTAAATAAGGTGTTTAGAAATTAATTTTACTGTCCAATGATTAGTAAAATCTGAAAAAAATATGCAATACTTTTCAATGTCCTAACTAGGGCTGTCGCGATCGTCATATTTATGATTTTTTAAACTTGGAAATCAATGGAGGAGGCCTATGTCCAGCAGTGGACTTCTTGTGTCTGAATGATGATGATTATGAAACTTTATAGAATAAAAAACCGTAAACACGAGTCTAAATTATCACTAGATATGGTTTTATTTGAACTGTACGTAGTTTTGGATAATATGAGATACACCAAAATCACTATCACTGAATGTGTTAGTGACGTCGGTCGTCAAAATTCTATTAATAGGATCTAGTTCTAGTTCGACTGGAGATTTCCGCACTTAGCCTCATAGTTGGGTCATTGTACGTAGCAAGCGCTGAGGTATGTAAATGCCTGGGGCACTAGAGTTTCCTCACGAAGTTTTCCTTCACAGTTATCGAGTGGTATTGCTACTCTAACTTCACAAATGTACGTAACTTAGAAAAAAAAGTCATTGGTACATGCCAGGATTCGAACCCACGACCTCCCGAGTGAGAAACCGGCGTTCTAACGCTCCGCTACCACTGCTCCTATTCATTAGGATTAGGATGTTTATTTCTTTAATTTAAAAAATGCATACTTTTCCTCCAACTATTCGCTCGCACAGCGCAATAAGTCCCATACAAATCCGTGCGCTCGGAGAACCCGGCTTTAATTAGGATTGAAAAATTAGTTAGATGCTTCTTTAAGAAGTACATACTTAAGTAAATTGAATTTTCTACTTTCAATTGCTAGTAGACTTATGTCAGAATAATTTCAGCTTGAGGCACCCCGTTTGTTTAAAACATGTTATTAAATGATTAAATTCTATTTTCAATCGGTGTTATAACATTTGACGGGCAAGTTTTTTACTTGAATATAGGAAATTCTATATAATTACTTTATAATTTTATAATTAATAAATTTTTAGATGCTTCTTTTAGGTTTACTATATTTATGGTTCTATTCTTATTACGTTTTGAATAAATTATAGTATATTTGAGTTATTTTGAATAACTTCAACATTACAAACAAATTTTTATTCTATTATTGTAAATAATTTCATGTACTTTTATTATGTCTGGTATGCAATGAAGATTTGAGTGTAATCTAATCTGATGCATTGTAATTTCCTAAATATAGTAAAACTCTCTCCTCAAAGTGAGAGATAGCGCTTGACCTAACACATTAGAAATGAATAATACGAGATCAAATAGTTTAAAAGCCAGCCCCGCAGCGAGTCGGTCGCGAAGTTTGCTCGGCGGATATTGGATTTCTAACTGTACCCGCACCGTTAAACAGCATACGTCCAATTTACTATTAAAACGCCCGCCGGTGGCGGACGGTATTAAAATTTGAAGCGCTCAAAAGTTGCCTCCTTTTAGTCTTCATTACGTTGGAAAGTTGGCGAAAATTCATGCAAGTCCAAGTCTCTAATGAACGTCGGTCGACGAAGTTTCAGCTCTATGTAGCGATCGCGCGCAAACACCGGCCTCATATTAGGTCTGCCTTTTTGTGGCCAATGCCGCAATGGCGCTGGCATGCGATATTTTGAATTGTTTTAAACTCGGATGTTTATTAGCGACGGAGACGTTACATAATATTTGTTAACGACTCGCGATGCTCATACATAGTAACATATTAAACGGGCCTAACCGCGATTATTTATTAATATAATAATTGACAACAATAAGGGACTGTACTCGCCACAGTTTACCCGTGACCACGGCAGCTGTAACGTTGCCGAAACGTCGGGAATCTAAGGTAATTAAATTTTACCTAATAAATAATCGCGGTTAGACCCGTTTAATATATTACTATGACGTTAAAAAGTTATTTAACGTCATGGTATTATATTAAACGGGTCTAACCTCAACAAAGGTGATGGTATGACTGGTAAACTTCTGTATCTAGGACCGAGAGATTATGGCCGATCCCCGATAATGGCATTCACTAGTGACGCGATTTATTTCAGTCACTTTTGTACAAATATTTCTTGTTAAACACAATGACATTTTGGAGAAAATGTTTGGCCCTCAAGCCCTCTGATATAACATCTCACAACCTACTGACATGTCAACCCCAAACTTTACTCGCGTCATCACCTATTAGCAAAGCAGACAAGGTAACTGGCGTTGCCAAATATTAAATATGGAGTTACACCCTTTGATGTCGCTGAAGCGGCTCGGGATCAAGACAACTATTGCCGGCACCGCGATTAAATTCCGCTGAGATAAAGGCCTACTTCCCGACGAGGGAGACCCGTCAACCCTTCCTTAAGGCTCAGTCACACAAAGATAGTTCCTCAAATATGAGAAGCGAAGAGAGTTACAGAACTCTATCTAAACGCGTGCATTTTGATCAAACTACGAATGTATTGTTTATTTGTCTGACAAACTTCACTTCTCGAGCGCGAGAAAATCTCCTTATGTGCTAAAAACATATTGCATTGTATAGGTGTATGTGACTGTGTACATCAAGAAATCAAAGTGAAACCGAGAAAATGGTCAAGTTTGCGCGTTAATTACTCTACGGTCGGGCTTTGTAATAAGTTGTAATCTATTTAGGCTCAATTTGATGTTGTTAAGTGTTGAACGTATATTATCACGGACGGGATACCCAATTATTATTTAACTAGTCACGCTTGGGTGTAGTGTCACGTTCACTGAGCTTTAATCAATGATTCTAACTCCTACTAGGCTCCTGGAATTAAGACAACTTGTGGGCCGATCCTCGGTGAGTAGCCCGATAGTCGGACTATATAGTTGTGCCGGTGGAAGGTGGACAAGTGATCGTGAGAGATGGCATTTGGGGGGAAAGGCCTATACTCAGCTGTGGCCGGCGGTGGTGATGATGATTATGATGCGATAAAGGGTACAATACATACACTTTTTCTTTGTACGCCGCCATTTTTTGTCAGTCAACATTAAATATCACCATAAAATATTACTGTCGACATAAGCCAACTTAGAGTTGATAACTTGGCAATCAATAATCTGTAGGTACTTACATATTAACTTATCCGTTCAGAATTACTTCTGGAAACATGTTTTTTTTTTTTTGTGAAAGGCTGTCCTTTATGCATTTTAAGGATAAATTTCATAATCGGATTGTTATAGAGACTAACATGCACTCGTTTATTGTTTTAAATGTCGGATAAAAGCAATAATTTTAAAAAATCACGTCCTAAAAAGTATCGTCAGAAAAACGCACTACTGCTTTAATTCTGTAGCACTGAGTGGGCCCTAATATCTAAAGTGTAACAATAGCATTATTGTTATTCAATAATAATTCATTAAAAATACTACATGTTTACTAATTTTAATACCGTTTATTGGGTATAATATTACAATAATCTTTATAATAAAAAAACAAACAAACAAAATACAATCTGGGACCTCATTGCTACTAACAATGTATAACCACATTGTGTCTATTTACCCACCTGTTGTAGATAAATGTAAATGTAAGTATAAAAATGTGAATGTATGAGACTGCGCTTAAATTGGTGCAACTTAAAGCCATCGCCCACGACGACTTAAAAACGCGACACAAACGCGAATCACGCGCGCGGGCGCGGCGCTTCCGCATAAACGGAAGCAAAACATATGCAATGGCTCTAAGTTTGCATGATAATGGCATCGTGACGTATGAACTTAAGTGCACACTTTTACTGTACATGTACAAACACACCTCAATATGAGGGTCGATGTTTTCCAGCGGCTAACCAGCTAAGCACCCGCATGCGTTATCTGCTGATACGCTGTCCGACTCCGTAATGAGTGCCGATCGATATTGTGTCAGATAAGACACTTGAAAGTGTTACCTGGCTTCGCATGAATCGTGTGGGCCTGAGTGATTATGGCGAAACGTGTCGACTTTTTCCAAAGTTGTGGTGTAGAAAAAATCAATGACCTAATCAGATTACTGATCCTGTGCATGGCATAGAGCAGTATTCTTCAAACTTTTTGTGTTCAAGGTACACATATAAAGTCAGGAAATTTCGGATTTATGCCACAAATTAGTAATTAACTGGTGTTTTCTATCTATCTATTCAATCAATTTAGTATAACGTACAAAAGGTATTTAAGGGTAGCCCCCTAAGTACTTTTCCAAATAAAGAAAAAACAAATACTTATTCTTTATTAATATTTTTATTCTTCTTTTATAATCCATCTTTGCAAATAAGTGTCACCCAGAAATCTCAACAATAGTAGGTACCAGCTATTTTTAGAACCAAACCTAGGACTAAGAACTTAGTACAAGAGTGCATTCCTGGTGAAACTGGTAATTTTTCCGAGGCACATCAACCGATAACTGGCGTACACCAGCGTGAACTTGCAGAACACTGGCTTAGAGCACAAGTGCTAACGTTGAGCAAAGCTCTACGCTTTCATCAAAAAACAATGATCGGTCTTCTGTTCCAACGCATTAAAGTTTGCTGCCGTTACTCGAACAAACTAAGTGGCTAAGAAATCTCCAAAATACGTGCAGTTAAAAATAATAATGTTCTATTAAATATCTACTTACTGCATACATAAAAAAGAAAGCTACAAAAAAGTAAGTGCGGACAAGATTTAAACTAAACAATTTAAATAACTTTCCTCGAATGCTTCTTTGAGCTCCATTTATGTTACCCGACGGGATATTATAAGCATTTTATCGGAATTAGTAAGTACCTATTTGTCCGACTAGCTTTCCAAATATTTTTCGAAAGTTGTGGTAAAACTTACTTCAGATATTTCTTCGAAGAAAATATTATCCATTCCTCTGATGAATGTCTGAAACATAGTCAACCAGCGAGCAACGTAATAAATCGTGAAATTACATTTGCATTTCACAAAATAAAGTTGCACACAAGCCAGCGCAACAGATGATCAGATTTAAATTTCCTTTTTCGTTGGATCACTTCTTTTTTTGCATTTGGCACTTGGACATCTTTATTCATTAATTTATTTATTTATTAGATGCATACAGTTGGCTCTAATTAATTCACGTATCCTACTCAAATATTGAGTAAAAATATAGCAATATTTTCAATGACACGCGATGCTCATATATAGTAGAACTAAAATATTACAAATGTTTAGAATATTTACATAAAGCTAGAAATTTAGAAGAATAAAGACTTGAATCATTGATTAGAATGTGTAAATAAAAGTCTTATATTCACACTTACAAATCCAATTAATATGTCAAAGATAGCTTGATAAAAAAGAATAACTTACTTTCGCAATCACTTATCATGGAATAACTTAATTCAGGGAAAATCTGGTCAACCTGGTTGACCAGCCCCTCTGCTCTCGACGCTAATTTAGCCAAAATGCGTTACAATTGAGTGCGTTTATTTAATAAGTTAGCGGGAATATGCTTCCTATGCGTACTAAAGTTTTAATAAACTTACTGCTATGTCTTACTACTGAAACGTTTACTAAGTCATTATTTCTGACTTACTACGTTGTTTACCAATTAAGTCGTCATTTCTGACTTACTACGTCGTTTACTAAGTTGTTGTTTCTGTTGCATTATATTGTGACGCAATTTGAACGCAATAACGTCGAGAGCACAGGGGCTGATCGAACTCTTCCCACAAAAATGCAAGTAAGTGATTCCGGAATTAAGTTAATAGTGTGTAGCGGTTACGAAATATTTAGTTCATGAAAAAATAATAATCACCATAAAATCTTTTTTTAAATTATTTAAATTTTAAAGGATGTAAAATTTCCTGACGAATAAAGTGAAACGTTAAAAATATTTGATCAACTTTTGGGAAGTTTAGTAGCTAATGACAAATCAAAATATTGAATTAAAAAATACAAAATTATATTCCATCTACATAGATTTGTGTCATAAGAATGAAAGAAGAAAGACAAGGGAAAATATCTACAACATACCTTTTTGGCTGATCAGTAAATTCGTCCTCTTCCGGAAACCTATTTTTTATTTTTCTATTTTATTACATTTTATTTTCTTTTATCTTCTGTATTCATGATCGTAAGTAGTTTAATAAAGTATATTTTAATTTTACTTTAATTAAATTTTTCGTGAAAAAAGTCGTCAAGCCGTTGAAAAGTCAAAAGTTAAGTGACGTGAACATAAGAAGAACGTATAGTATAGGGAAGAGACCCGTGCCCCTTGGTGGGGACATAATGGGTTGATGATGATGATGATAGTTAACCACGTTTCCAATATTATCCAATGCCTTGTATAAGGCACATAGGATTCAAATAATAAAATCAGTTAATTGAATTGATGTTCAGTCCAGATAATCATTTAACGAAGATAAGAAAGATAAGTAAGAATGTAATTTTACCCAAACAAAGTAAATGCCGACGGCCAAAAATTAATTCGCCAAGAGGGACAAAGCAGAAAATCCCTGAATTGGGTGAAAATTTAGCTGGAGAAGAAATTTAATATCATAATCCCCCCCAAGGTAATTAGCGTGAAAGGTAGCTCCTCCGAGTTTATTAGCAGTTAATGAAATTGCAGGAGCGGGCGCGGCCTGGAGCTTCGCCTGCAACCTGTTGCCCGGCACCGCCTTCCGCCCATCAGCTCCGCGCTGCGACCTCGCATACTTACTTACCGGAGACACCTCGACCGCCCGCCGCTGCCACCACCATGCCAATTTTACATTAACACCAAACCATAATAAAACAATACAAACTTTTTTTTCTTCATCTTGAATCTTCCTGTTTTCTTGCTGTTATTATTTTGCATAAAAATCAAAAACTCATAAAACATAAACTCTCACTACTTAATAACAAATTAAACGGTCGCGAAAAAGTCCCATTTGAAAAATACGGTTCCGAAATTTTGTGATGAAAATTTTTCAAAGTAAGGTAACGAAGGAGTGGAAATGTTAGTTTTCCGCGAGCGGCGCGCCGTCGGCGGCCGCCTGCACTCGAATGGAGGCTCCAGAGGCAGCTGGAGAGGCGCCGCCGCCGGCCGACTGGAGTGGCGGCGGAGCGCCCGCGGGCCCCACCCCTGGCGCATGCGCCCTCAAGCACCGGCCGCGCCACAGCGCATGACCGACCGAAAACTCGGAAAAGTGACTCCTCCAACAACCTATCTATATTATTATGTACTAAATAAATATTGTGTACTAATAGCCCGAACATACATAACTCCGCTAAAGATTTTTCCAGGTCAAATCTGGAGCACATACCGGCAAAGTGGCTGTGTTGGGCTCTTTTCATCGTATCGTCACGGAATCTTCACTGCGGGAGAAGCAAGAAAACAACTTAAATTGGGACTAATATTTAATGGTATCTACGATATTTATAACTATACATATCTACTATTGGAGGGAAGTTGATTCTACGACCTCTTCTTCGATACTTCCCAGGTGTTGTATTACTGCTGTAAATTTTGTATTTCTCATCATTAGTGACCACCTCGTAAATTTCTTTAATACCCAACCAGTAACCAAAGCGGAGCTGTATCTCGTACCCTTTCGGTAGCGAGTGGAACATTCCTATTATTTCTGTGGCATCGGACAAAAATACACGCATTTCAAAGGCTAGTTTGACCCCTTTTTCTGCCGCGTAGTCCACACTGCTCCCGCAGCCTGGTTGGCCGTTTAACATCTTGTATATCGACCCTGAGGCAAACGGCTGTATGTTACCAGCTCTTTGGTTCACTTTGGTGGTGATATCGTCGACAGCCTTCTGGACTTGGTCAAGGGGTGGATATTTTGTATCCGAGTTTGCGTAAGGGTAATACAGGCCATGACCGTCGCTTCGAACGGAGACGTAGGCTCTAGTTTTATCTTTGTGCTTGTCAATGACTTCCTTAATGAATAGGGTTTCGTTCTCTGAGTCAGCCTTGGGTCCAGGGTAATTGGCGTCGAAGGGGCTTCCAGCGTCCCCGCAGGAGGTCCAGTGGCAGTCGAAGTTGCGCGATATGTCGACGCCGAAACCGGCCGAGACGTTGTGAACTCGGCAATTCTTTGTCCATTCGGGCCGGTTCTGGAATTCCATTTGAAATCATTTCATAAGCAGCCTATATACGTCCCACTGTAAGGCACAGGCCTTCTCTCAGAGAGAGAGTATGGGCTTAATCACCACGCGTGCTCACCGCGGATTGGCGATTTCAAGCGCTGAGGTACGTAAATAGCTCAGACACTCAGGTTTCCTCACGATTTTTTCTTCACCGTTAGCGAGTGGTATTGCTACTATAACTTCACAAATGTACATAACTTAGAAAGCAAAGTCATAGGTACATGCCCGCACTGGGAATCAAAGCTAAGTCTCCCGCTTCCGAGTCCAATGTTCTACCCACTAGGCTACCACCGCTCTCTTGGTATTAAACATCCTATCAACGTTTTAAAAGCATTTGCGACTCTAAAACTCTACTAGGTCAAGCTCATGCGAGGTTTTATCTTTCAACAGCTTAAATGTGTCGACTAACAAAGCATAATACTATCAATGACGTATGCATAAGCCTGAGCTCGGAGTTCATTTCCGACCACCTAGGTCGAAATTTTAATTGTAACAAATCAATATTTGATCCATTTATACACTTATTTATGTAACAATAGTAAAGCTAATCTCTTTGTATAATTATTATTTGATTTTGCGAACAGTATAAAAGTTCTACCTCTACGTTTTTTCATACGCCTTAGATACAGGTTACATTAAAGTGACCTAGTTTAGGCAACACTTGTTATATGCTAGCCGAATTTATTTTAAACGAACTGTAAGTTATGTTAATTTATATTAGTAACATAAACAATTTTATAATATATTTTATTCATTTATGATGGAAATTCCTGAAACTTTTCGGCCCAGGGGAGACGTCAGGCTTGAAAAAAATCCTGATGGTTCCCCGAGAGGGGCTCTCAGGGGAGTCAAAATATTATTTGAAAACAAGTTATAATATCGCCTGGGCCTAGGGAAGACTGCAGGACTACAAAACCTGAGTGAAAGCATCGCAGGCTGTTAATGTAATTGTTTTATCTGGTGAGTACAGTAAAGAGTTCTTATCTAATCTAATCATAGGAGACACGAGGTCGCAATTATAGCTAAAATTATTGGTCACACATTTTACTTTGTCGCAGACTTGCCAATGTCTCAGAGAAGAGAGCTAAGTTTAAGCAATAACCAAAGATATTTTTTTAGGTAGCCTATGTACATCCCACTGCAGGGCACAGAGACTGAGAGAGAGGGCTTAATTAACACGAGTGCCCAGCGCGGATTGGCAATTTCAAGCGCAGAGGTATGTGAACACCTCATATACTCAGGTTTCTTCACGATGTTTTCCTTCACAGTAGTAGGTATTGCTACTACAACGACAAGCAAAGCAGTATAATATAGTATCCCTCCAACAAGCCTTGGGATCCTGCCATGATGATGAAGAAACAGCAACTCACGAATCTCGCCATCTCTTGCCCGTCAGGGTTCGTGCTAGGCATGAAGACCCATTTGGCGCGGCGCAGAAGCTCGTCATTCTCTTCGCAAGCCACCAGCTGGCTGATGAGGAACATAACAAAGCCCATGGAGTCAGACCCCGCGCGCTGACCCCCGTCGATGATGATCGTTGGCTTGCCTTTCTCGAAATCCTCGTCCCTGATCGTCACTGTCACCTGGGATCAGAACCCATACCTCAACTCACACAAATGGCTTTGGATTATCGCAACTAATATCAAAGGCCGTAGGTCGGCTATTGGTTATCCTACGTCATACGTTACTCAAATGAAATCAATTTAGAGTAGATACGTCTTCACATATTTAGGGTTCCGTACCCAAAAAGTAAGAGACCCTATTACTAAGACTCCGCTGCCCGTTTTCCGGCCATCCGTCCGTCCGTCTGTCACCAGGCTGTATCTCATGAACCGTGATAGTTAGAAAGTTGAAATTTTCACAGATGATGTGTTTCTGTTGCCGCTATAACAACAAATACTAAAAATAGAATAAAATAAATATTTAACGCTCCGATGGTCGACTGACAAGTGAAAGACAAATCAAGTCACTTGTCAGTCGACCATCGGAGCCTGAGGATGCCTCGTGTTAGAGGCGAAACGCGTCGCAACGCATTTTTTCATACAAGTATTGGTGACGATGTTGGTATGTTTGTGTCTTGCTTCTGCTTGAAAAAGTGGGAGGGAGGGCGGTGCATTAACTAACCGCGTGGTGCTTGTGGGATTTTGGCGGAATTTAGCAAAGTAATTTTTACATTTTAATGCTATCATGGATTTCCGCAAAGTGACGCCTGATTCCATACAATATTCAAAATATGAGTTTAAATAATAGGGGTTAAAGTATGAAATTGCCGTTTTATTGCAATAGGTTCTTTGAATTGACATAGAATCTTCATGGTTTGAGGTTTTCGAATTAAACTTTTTTCAAATGGTTTCTATGATGTTCTTTTTTTAAAAAATGTGAAACATTTGAATATCGACTTTCAATTGTTTTTGTTATTCAATTTAGACAAGAAAGATGGATACTGCGAAAATTCGAGTGATTTTTGAATACGAGTTCCGACGCGGAACTAACGCGGCAGAAACAGCTCGCAATATCAATGCTGCGTTTGGAGAGGGGTCTACTAATGAACGCACCGTGCGATTCTGGTTTAAACGCTTTCGTGATGGAAATTTCGACTTAAAGAACGAGCCACGAGGAAGACCGCCCACACAGGTGAATAACGATGAATTAAGAGAGATAGTGGAAGCCGACCCTAGTCAAACTACCCAGGCATTAGCGGCATGGTTTAACGTTACCTTACCCACAATATTGACTCACTTGCGTCAAATCAATAAAATAAAAAAATACGAAAAATGGGTGCCTCATAATCACTCGAATTTTCGCAGTATCCATCTTTCTTGTCTAAATTGAATAACAAAAACAATTGAAAGTCGATATTCAAATGTCTCACTTTTTTTATAAAAAGAACATCATACAAACCATTTGAAAAAAGTTTCATTCGAAAACCTCAAACCATGAAGATTCTATGTCAATTCAAAGAACCTATTGCAATAAAACGGCAATTTCATACTTTAACCCCTAATATATAGGTCAGCCAATCTGAGGCCTCTTAGGTCTTCTACGGTCAGCAAAAAAGTGGACTAACTAAACAATGTATGACATTTACTTGAAATACGCAATTTGAAAAAACTTATCATAACCATAAACACAAAGACCACAACAGACACAAAGATAAAAAACAGCAAAAAAATCACGTTTGTTGTATGGGAGCCCCCCTTAAATCATTATTTTATTTTGTTTTTAGTATTTTTTTTATAGCGGCAACAGAAATACATAATCTGTGAAAATTTCAACTATCTAGCTATCACGGTTCTTGAGATACAGTCTGGTGACAGACAGACGGACGGACGGATGGACAGACAGACAGCGAAGTCTTAGTAATAGGGTACCGTTTTTACCCTTTGGGTACGGAACCCTAAAAACTTGGTTGCCACCCTGCGTATGGAAGATTTATTTGTCAGCCGATGTCCGAAAAAATTCTAGACAATAAAATTAACCTGACGAAAATTCCTTAGAACCTTTAACTCTGCCTACTCCTCCAGGATACATTCGTAAGTTGGTGTAGATAAAATAAGAGTAAAAAGTTTCAGGAATCACAGAAACTTAAAAATCCTATAGTACAGTCGACAACACCTTGACCTTTAGATTTTAGTTGCAGTTACATAAAACACACATAATAATATTTTAAGGTCGATGTGCAGTCGGCTGTAGCCTTATTGTGACTGTATATAGTTTCTTAGTAGATAATAATAATAACTTTCACACAACACAATCGCTTCCGATCTTCCAATCCTGGTCCCAAACTAGGATACCCTGTGTTATGGTAACCGGGCAAGGACATCACAAATATGGTAATACAACTAGACTGAGGCCATTTGTACCTACTTAAAATTAAATTTTTTGTACAACTCAATTACGGCAGCCTCCAAAAGAAATGGAACCGACGGTCGACGGGTATCGACATATATACACATACACATAAACTAACGCCTGTAAGATAAGATAAGATAAGATAAAAATATTATTTATTGTACACCGGAAAAAAACAGACAAAAAACATTTACAAATATACATAAGTACAATTGGCGGCCACGGGGGTAGGCAGAGACCAGTGTTTGTCAAGGTTCTTGTATCGTCAGTATTTCAATATTTACAGAGAATTACATAAATCACCTCATAAAGTGCTCTGCCTTGGAAAGTCCTCTTTGTATCATTGTAATTGATGATATCTGTGCAGTGCTGTCTTACGGCTCTCAGGAAAACAAAAAGCTGAAACAATGTCGCTTAATTTGAATAAAAAATAATGGCTCCATCAACCAATCTCGTAGGTAAGTTTTTCAAGAGATCTAACTAGGCCGCTGTATTGAGCCCGATATCAGGCGATATAATAGAGCCATCTTAATCTAAGCACTTTTACGGTACCTTTCTACGTATGTTAGCTGGCGCGCCGGCCATTTTGTTTGATTTTGGTTGGAAGAGAAATCGTAAACGTTCAAATACAAAATAAAAAAATATGTATATTCAAAGTAACGCAGAAACTGTGACTTATTAAAGTTACAAGTAAAACTAGGTGTCCGTTTCAAAATCTAGATCATTTGGAGAAAAAAAACGGACAAAAAAACTCCAAACATAGTCTTATAAATATTTCCAGAGTTTACATATTTTAATCTTCTAAAACCTAGTACTAATGCATTGAACTGGCTTTAATTCCAAGCATCTTTGTCATCTAAATAATCCTTAATACTATAGTAGCCCTTTTGGCATAAAGTACGCTTTACACATTTTTTGAACCGCGCTTCTCGCAAGCGTATCTTTAGGGATCTTATTGTAGAAACGTAATACAATACCCCATAAAGTATGTATTAACCTTTGCTGGCCTAAATCTTGGGAACAAAAGTTTATGTTTATTTCTAGTATTTACATTGTGTTGGCTATCAACAATTTTAAAATTAGTGATATTTTTCTCATAGACCACTATAATATTCTCATAGATGTATATCTAGCAACTGTCAGGATGTTTATAAATGAATCTGATCGCTCTCTTCTGTAAGATGAAGTTGATCTCAATGTCTGCTGCCCGACCCCACAGTAGGACATAATACTGTGGAAGTAACTGAAATAAATAAACCTAGCAGTTGCACATTGTTTCAGGAGTCAGTTGACAACTGGGAATCAGATAGGTTGTTTAAAACATAAAATTGTTAAAATAAAAAAGTAGTTGGCTGCGAATATCGTATTTGATTCAGGGTCGTCGCAATGGATAAAGTAGATCATTCAAGTTATTAAAGACGAGACCAGTCAGAGATATTTATTCTTGAAGCACGTCGAGTAGTTTAATAAGATGGGAAAATATTTAAATTAGTTTTATATACCTATCCTCTGACTCGTGGGGCGCACAAATTGTGAAAAATATAATAATTTTTTGATTGAGAAATTATTTAATGCGCAATAGAAATACGAGTTTTGTACGGCGAGCTAATCATGTTATCATTATTGAGAATCACAATATGTGTGAAATACATTTTGATAAATAATTTTTAAAAAATGTTTTGAGCATACTCTGTGCAAAAAGGCCTATTATAACATTAGGGATTATTTGGAACACAAAGATGTCTGGTATTTAAATAATGTAAACGGGAACGATTGTATCTGGTGTAGTGTAACTTTAAGTTGAAAACTCTTTTGTTTTGTCTTTTGTTCTTCTTTGTTAGCTTCTTCTCCGCATAAACTATTAAACTAACAGCTTTGACGTTCATTAAGTAAACATTTTGTTTTTATAGTGAATATTTTTTTTTTTTACTTTGACTTTGACTTTAAATAACAAAGCGTCACCTACTGCAATAACCAATTGTTCTCTGCCCAATGAGTCGTATATGACTAGAGGAGTGTATTGGAATAGGTCCAGGAGTCACATATGACTCATTTTCGATACATCTTCGGTTATACAACTTTCTAATTGCGGACTCGGGGGAATTGCTAAATGCGTTGCACGGGGACAGGGAAAGACTGAAAGATAGTTTTTGACTTACAGTAGCGCTCGAGGTAATGGCATCTTCGATACAGGAGGCCTCGTCTCGGTCCCTGAGAGCTGTCAGCATGGCACGGTAACACGCGCGAAATGTTCGGCAGCTTTACGAGGAAAAATAACATGAGAAAAACTACACTCGGGAGCAATGAAAACGGGTCACAGAAGAAATCCTTGGAATCTCAATTCAATTCTTGTTATGTGTGGGATTCTGCTGATGACGAGAAAAACGAAAAAGCTTGCATTCTCAAGTCTGGGCACTGGAGAATGTTATTAATGTTATAAAAAAGTGACTTCGTATTCAAAATGAACAGATTTGTTTCGTGAATAAATAAAATTATTGTGTTCTGAGTAATCCAAATAAATGTTCTAATTAGTTTCTGATGAAATGTTCAAAAAGATACTGTAACCTAATCAACAGATTGAAACATCTTAGCATGCCCTTAGAATAAGATCTTTGTGTATCATGTCTATGCATATATAAAGAATTTTTAAATCAATCAATCCATCAGGTTCTGATTACAACATTTGCCTCTTAAAAGCAAGGGAAGAAATATTTTTAATTATTTCAAAACTCTTTAGCCCCTTGCAGGTGTAGTGAAGAGTATCATTATTATATTTAAGAAATGAAATGCAGCTTTCTCCATTTGCTCTGGTCACACGTTAGTTGCTTCACCGCCCGGTAGGTCCCGATAGTCGGACGATATAACTGAGTCGGCCGAGGGTCCGTGAATGCGGATGGCAAGGGACCGTGAGAGGATGGCATTTAGGGGAAAAGGCCAAACCCAGCAGTTTTCAGCGGTAGGCTGATGATGAATGAAGCCAGCTTCCTTTATACTTTATTGCACACGTAAAATACATATAAGAAACACGAGTACTTCCTTGCTGAGAATGAACGATTTCGTCTGTGATCCTTTTTATTTGCTCTCGAGTGTACTTTACTACAACCCATGCCTAACTCACAACAAACTTCAAATGTCATGTGGGTTAGCATGGTGTAGAACTGCGGCTGATTGATGGCTTTATCATGCAAAAAAAGGCTTTTAAGAGACTGATTGTACGAATTGCTCACTCCCGACCTCAAAATTTCATGCAAACGTATGTTTAATTTCATTCAGCTTTGGTCTACATGTAAGCAAACTGCTAATAGAAAGTTGTTTGCTCATCCGAGGTCGTTCATTAATCTTATTTATTCAAGAAATAATAAGCGGTGGTAACCTAGTGGGTAGAACATTGGATTCGGAAGCAGGAGACCCAGGTTCGATTCTCAGTGCGGGCATGTACCTATGACTTTGTTCTCTAAGTTATGTACATTTGTGAAGTTATAGTAGCAATACCACTCGCTAACTGTGAAGGAAAACATCGTGAGGAAACCTGAGTGTCTGAGCTATTCATATACCTCAGCGCTTGAAATCGCCAATCCGCGGTGAGCACGCGTGGTTATTAAGCTCATACTCTCTCCCTGAGAGGAGGCCTGTGCCCTACAGTAGGACCTATATAGGCTGCTTATTATGCTATATTCAAGAAATACGAGTATTAATATTAAGACTTTGATAGTATTTTAAAAGATTTTCCAGACCAAAGCTAAACGAAATGAAATATAGTTTGCTCGGTTTTAGTATCCAAATTTGTGGAATCTAATTTAATACCTGTTTAATTAACCATCTACGAGTATGTCTAAGTTAAATAGAAACTTACGACTCTCAGTTAGGACGCATTACTGTTAATAGAAATACCTATCTAATGTCCTGTCTAATTTATAGAACTGTTTCTATTATTTAACTAACTACATACCTATTTAGGTTATTACCTGTACCTAGGTACATTCTTAAGTTCTAAACAAGTTCTTTCAAATTTTGCTTATTATTTTTCATAAACATGCGCCAATCTTTATGTTAACATATACGAAGGTTTCCACAACACAGGCTAGACCTAGCGTGGCGACCACAGTAAACTGTTTGTGTTTGTAACCTTTTTTATTAAGAACTTTTTACTTTACTTTAAATATCGAGCCGGATTAGGTAGAATGAAACTTTATCAATGACACATATCGGTCCTTTGAAAATATTGTACTATTTTTGCAATAAATAAACCGTTTCAATCTTAAATCAGGATCTAGACGTAAGTGTAGACTGTCGGCACGGCTCAGATGGCGGCGCGGGTTAGACTCTTATTTGGGTCCGGCTTAGCTTGCTTAGCGCGTCACAGGTTCTCCAACTTATTTCGCCTACCACCCGTTTTGAAAATAAGATAAAATTATTATGAGTAAGCCATTATTTTATAAATTATCGTCTGTTGATCAATTGAGCGGGCGACGTTTGGACGCAATGATACAAACTAAAATAGTCCTTATATACTTGCGAGATTAGGGACAAGAGCAAAAAATATTTTAGTATATATTTATTTATCGCTCTTACTGTCTTCTATTGCTCCCCTGAAAGTCCACAAAGAGCGTTACTGTCCGATTGGACAAAGTTTGTTACTGACTTTCTCTCAGAAATAGTTCATTATGAATATTGATGAACACCTGCTGAGGATAAATTGTTCTCGGTGGGATGTTTTTAATATGAGATATACTTACTTACACGATGAGCCATCGCTGGAGTACGGAAACACTTGGAAGGAAAAACATATTAATTTAATAGCTACTGGTGTACTTAATTATTTAATAAATTATTTCCTCACATAAATAATCATCTTATACTTACCTAAAAGTAAAGACAAAAATATCACAACATTAAATCTCATTTTGTGATACCGTAATCGTCTGCCCCAAATGCATTGCAATAAAATAAAACACTTCAAATGTGTGTAACTACGCCGTGGGTCGTAAACTAAACGAATCTAGTTTTATTGTGTTGAGAACATGATTTTGCTAGCTTACGAAACACATTGGTTTATTATGTTTATTTCATAAATAATTTAGAACCGATTCACTCCTCAGTCTCTTCATTAATTTTATTTTATACCTGACATAAACATTGTTAAAGATACGGAGTACAATCTGTCTTATTGCGAATAACAAAGACGGTGGCAAGTTGCTACAACATACAAGAAGAGGAGTCTTACTTATTTCTCAGTTCTATTCATCCTCATCATCATTGAAGCCCGCCGGCTTGTCCATCAACTTGCTGACCTTGCCATTGCCATCAAACTCCTTCCTTATCTGCGCGGCGAACACCTTGAAACCCGCGTAGAACTGCGGCAAGACTTTGTTCAGGTTCTTTTCTGGGAACACGAACTCGTAGCCGTCTGTGAGCTCCATCGTGTAGGAATAGGGCACGCCGACAGCCCCGAAGGCGAAGTCGTCACTCCCGCCGGCCGCGGCGTACCACTTCCCAGCGCTCATCACCCTGAAGGGCGAGCCGCCAGCAGCCTGAACCGCATTCGACACACGTCTGCCAAGCGAGTCGAGCTTCTTCCACTCTTTCGGAAGGTACTCTCCTGTGTACCCCCACGGATAGACGAGGTACTGCCCGTACGCGTGTAGTGAGACGTAGAGCTTGATCCGTTTCTGGTACTCCATCAATGCGTTCCTGACCAGCTGAGTTTCGATCTCGGAGAAGGGCTTGGAGCCGGCGTAGGTCTCCTTGTTGCAGGGGTTGGTGGAGACGCCGCTGACGCCCCACCGGTAGCCGTAGTTGCGGTTGCCGTCCACTCCGAAGCAGTTGTACGTCTCAGTTGTCGAGCGCGTCTTCCGCCAAAGACGATTCTGTAAAGATAGAATGGATCGGCACCTCTATTATGCAAGTCTCCACTGGGTTTAAGGCTGGGTTCTCATCGGCATCAGCATCGAAATCAGCTGTTTTAAAATACATTTTACTCTCTAACGGTTAGTATTTAAAATGTGAAAAAGAAAATATATTACTTTTCAATGTCTTATCTAGAGCTGTCGGTCTTTATTTTTATGATTTTTTTAAACTTCATGTAAATAAAAAAAAAATCGTGAAAATGACTCTAAATTGTCACTAGATATGATTTATTTGAGCTGTACTGAGTTTTTGATAATAAAAAATATACAAAAATTACTATCACTGGATGTGTTAGTAACGTCGGTCATCGAAATTGTATTAATACATTCGTTAATACAATTGTATTAATACAGAAATTGCATTCTACCACTGCACCGAACGGCAGCGTTCCGAGGCAGTTTCAGATTTACGGCATCCAAGTCATCATCATCATCAGCCATATAACGCCCACTACAGGACATTGGCCTCCTTCGTGGTTTTCATAACCATGAGGGGTTTTGCCATAATCGCCACGCTTGGCAGGCGGGTTGGCGATCGCAGTATGCGGTTGGAATCTCAGGAAGACGCTGCTGCCCGTCTCCAAGTAATTGATTTCCTTAGTCGTCTTCTATCGAAGTCGTTGACGCTATTCTTAATCCGGAGCCACACGGATCCAGGTGCTGGAATGATATTCCTCCTCCTATCCATGCCACTACTAGTAAATATGCTTTCAACCGCAAGTTTGGAAGCTATTTGCTGGAAATGCAGAAAGCCCATCCCTAATCGAGCACTTATTGTGTATTTATTTACTGTAGTTCGTTACTGCAATAATGTTAGTATTTAATATAAGCTTAGGGCCGGTTTCTGAAATGAGAAATCCACAAGGAAATACTTAAGTAACGTTCGTTTCTGAGAAATTCGAAGAAACAGCACTACAGTTAACTATTTAGGTACTTAGCGAAATTCTCAATTCAGAAACTGGCCCTTAGTATAATTAGTACATCTATTTAATTTTACAGCATATCATGGGTCTTCATATAAGTAGTTATTATTATTTGTATTTATATTGTGACATGTATGTACGAGGGGCGTTCAACGTATTCTCGGTATAGATATGAAAGAAAAGATAGAAAAACCTGAAATAATTTTATTTTTCTATGTAGTCCCCTGCAATTTCAATACACTTACTACATCGCGAAATCATCTTTATCATACCCCCCAAAAAATAATTTTCGTCCTGTGAAAAATTATCATTTATGGCCGCTTTGAGCTCTTCATCGTCCGAAAGTCGCTTTCCACGAAGCTCTTTTTTCAGGTTAGGGAACAAAAAATAGTCGCTAGGTGCCAGGTCTGGGTAGTACGGTGGATGATTAATTTCTTGGAAACCACATTCCTGAATAGCAGCCTTGACACACGCGCTGAATGAACGGGCGCGTTGTCGTGGAGCAGTAAGGTCAACATTTTCGCGTCCGCCAATATGTTGCACTCGAAGCAAGATTGTGAAAAAACGTATTATGATAAACCGCCGAAAATTTTAAGTTGTCACCGTTAAGTTGGATAATGTCATAAGAGAACCATAGACAAAAACTACCCTCATTACTAACAAAAAAGTTCAGATACCGAGAATACTTTGAACGTCCTACGTATGTACCACGTTCCGGGTGCCAAAGGAGAAATCATATGGTCCCAACTGAAAATCAGCTTTGCTGGTGTTATGCTAACTATAGAATACACCGGTAAAGTATGCTGAGTTGGGGCCCCTTTTTTGTTGTCACAGAAGCACCTGAGGCGTTTGGGGTCCGAGGTGTATGGTACCCGGCTGCCTTTGACTCTATATGCCTCGTTCGTTCTCGTTCTCTTCACGATTGTTTTGTTTCATTTCTGTTTTGTTGACGTTCGTGTCTTTTGTTTGTGTACTTTTTGGTTTACTTTGTGTTTCTATGATAATTTAAATAAATATCCTCTTTCTTTCTTTCTAATAGGATTTGATCTCGTAGAGAAATTCCGAGCATAGCCCTTTCCATAGCTCGTTGCGTGACCTTGAGCCTTCTTATGAGGCCTATAGTGAGAGACCACGTTTCAGTGCCATAAGGCATCACTGGTAACATACATAGACGAACGAAAGTCGTCGACATAGCCCAGCGGATTAGTAAGTTGAAGTGGCAGTGGGCGGGGCACATACCACGCAGAACTGATGGCCGATGGGGCCGAAAAGTTCTCGAATGGAGACCACATATCGGCAAGTGCAGCGTAGGATGACCAGCCACAAGATGGATAGATGACCTCATCCAAGTGGCAGGAATACGCTGGATGCAGGCCGCTTCCAACCGGTCTTTTTGGAAATCCATGAAGGAGGCCTATGTCCAGCAGTGGACTTCTTGTGGCTAAATGATGATGATGAATAGGATTTGTATTGCTGTAATTTAAAAAATGCGTACTTTTCCTGCAACTTTTCGCTCGCGCGGCGCAATAAATCCCATACAAATCCGTGTGCTTGGAGAACCCAGCCTTATTGATGTAATTTTTTTTAAGTCACTCTTACTTTCAAATACATATATTTTTTGATACTTCGAAAAACTAGACGGATAAATCGACAAGGTAAAGAGTTACATAATAGCCCTCCGGACGACTTTGACATTTTCTTAAACTCGACTCTTTCCAAACTCGTCTCTTTTTTGACTTACCATCTCTTTACTTTGTCTCTTTTTTAAAATTGACTCTTTCCTAATTCATGTCCAGTCTGAACGACTTCGACGTGTTTTTACCGTGACACTTTCCCAACTCGTCTCTTTTTAACTCGCCGTTTTTTGGAGCAAGTAACTAGCAATGAAACAACAACAACAAACATCAACAAAGCTTATCATTCAAGTAGGTTTTAATCGAATCTCAACTACCAAGGTTAAGGTTAAAATAGCGAATAAGCAAAAGATCAAGTTTTACTTGAAACGAATTAGGAATGAGTCAAGTTAGGAAAGAGACAAGTTTAAAAGAGAGGACAAGTAAGAAAACGGCAAGTTAAAAAAGAGACGAGTTAGGAAAGAGTCAATTTAAAAAAAAGACTAAGTAAAGAGATGTCAAGTTAAAAAAGAGACGAGTTTGGAAAGAGTCGATTTTAAGAATATGTCAAAGTCGTCCGGACCCTCCGGACGCCTATTGAAGATCACGCGCATTAACCAATGGGCTCGTTTCGTGAAATGGAGTTTTAAGTACTGACCGACCGGGAAGATCTGGAGAATTCGTAGCCGTCTGGGTTGACCATAGGCAGGATGTGCCAGTCCACTCCCTGTAACTCGTTGTTCCTGGCTTCGGGCCGCGTCAGCCGCGATATGAGGTAGACGGCCATCGCTGGCGCCACCCACTCGCGCGCGTGGATCCCTGGAACGGTGGGGAGGTTCGAATCATATTCCTGGAGAATTCCCTAATTCAAAATTCAAATATTATATTCATTATAAAATGTCTACTCAATGAGTAGTTAAGTTTAAGTTGTTAGTTTCAGAATTTATAGATTATTTGAAGAAGAAGCTAACTTTAAAATTATTACTCATGAATGTGTTAAGCACTAGACACAATCCCAGACATCTTTGCCTTCTAAATAATCTTTAATGTTAGCCTTTTTGCACAGAGTGTCTTTTTTAAATCGCGTTGGAGGTAACTCTATATCTCTAATATCTTTAATTTAATAAAGGATGCGTTAACTTTGGCAAGTCTAAATTGTGGAAATGACAGTTTATGTTTATTTCTAGTATTAGCAAAGGGCAAGATAAAAAGTACCCGAAACCGGCGTGCGTGCATGCAACGACTAATGAATGTTGAGGAAGCGAAAGTGATCTGTCAGGATCGTAGCCAGTGGCAGTCCCTGGTCTCTGCCTACCCCTCTGGGATACAGGCGTAAGTTTATGTTATGTTATGTTCTAGTATTAGCAGTATGATGCGTACCAATATTTCTGAACATTTGATATTTTATGTAACGTACGCAATACATAAATGTATTGAATTGCAACTGTTTAGATATTAGTTTCTTTAACAAAATCCCTTAGCGAATGTCTATGAAATGAAAATAGCTAGCTTGTAAATACATCGGATCGCTCTGCAAGACGACGATAGACTCAATTATGGTAGTTGATTGCACGGGGAGTTTGCAACCGATTCGTAATAATACGGTATTTACGAAATAGAGATAAACCGTATTTAGAAGAAGAAGAAGAAGAAGAAGAAGAAAGACATTTATTATACCAACAAGATACATCAAGATAGAAACAAAACAAGCACACAAGCAACATAATATGCACAACAACAGAAAGAAAACTTAATACACAACAGACAAAATGAATAAATAAAACAGGACCATAGATGTAGCCTGTGGTGTATCTACATTGCCACATTTACTTTCAAAATGTGCATTTCTTGAAACTTTCCTTGTACTACTTTTTGGTCCATTATTCCTCAATTAATTAATTAATTAATATTCTGTAAAGAAACCAACTGGCTTCCTATTACGACTTGAGAGATTATGCCCTTTATTGGCCAAATGGACAGACAGACAGACATACAGACGGTCGGACGGACGTACGGACCGACGGATGGACGGACGTACAGACACACCTCGTTGGTTCAGGGACCCGTTGGTACCCTTCGGCTACGAAACCCTTAAAATATGCCGACACCCAACAGCATGAACAAATACGGTTGCCAGCATTAGGATACCCGGTATCTTGGCCAGAATAATTGGGCGACCCTGGAACCTCTTACCTAGAGTTGGACGGATAGACGGGCAGATAGAAAAGTCAACACCCACCAGCATCAACAAATGTATTAGGATCGCCAGCGTTAGGGTCCGCTCCTGTCTTGGTCAGTATAATAGGGCGACCCTGGAATCTCTTGTCCAGAGTGGGGCGGATAGACGGGCAGACAGAAAAATCAACACCTACCGGCATCAACAAATATGATAGGGTTGCCGGCATTGGGGTCCGCCGATATCTTGGCCAACACCATGGGGCGACCCTGGAAGCTCTTGCCCAGGGTCTGCAGTGTAAAGATGTTGGGATACTTCCTCCGGAGGTCTTCGAGGTACTCGTTTATCTAAAGAGGAAACATATATCTGTGAAAACATATGTCCTATACTCCTCCACATAATATAATTTTTCATAAGTATTCCGCGGTGGTAGACTAGTGGGTAGAACATTGGACTCGGAAGCGGGAGACCCAGGTTCGATTCCCCGCGCGGGCATGTACCTATTACTTTGTTTTCTAAGTTATGTACATTTATGAAGTAATAGTATCAATACCACTCGCTAACGGTGAAGGAAAACATCGTGAGGAAACCTGAGTGTCTGAGCCATTCACATACCTCAGCGCTTGAAATCGCCAATCCGCGGTGGGCACGCGTGGTGATTAAGCCCAACTCTCCCTCTCTGAGAGAAGGCCTGTGCCCTACAGTGGGACGTATATGGGCTGCTTATGATGATCCCATGTTGCATGTTTTTTGTTAGATTATTAAGGGCATACTTAAATGTACTATAACATAGAGGTTTCCAAATAAGTATAAGAAGTTTTCTTCAAAGTTGCTACTTTCAACTTCAACAACTGAATAGTTGGGGACCGAACCTGGATCCCTCATATCAGGATCTTGACAAAATACCACTGAGCTAACAAGACATGGTGAAATTAAGCAACACGTTTTAAGTTAAAAATTACAAAGCGCAAACAGACATTAAAGCTTTATTTTATAGTGGGAACCGTATATTTTAAGCCTTATATTGAAGAAAATTGTTTTGAATACGGATGTATTTTTATTATAGGGGGTTTACTTTTTGCAGTGTAACAAACTCTTCAAGTGCTAAGGAGCATTATATAAATAATGCTATTAATAATGCTGATGAGTTATAATTTTTATATACGTAATTAATTCCATTATTGTGAAATAGCCTTTAAATTATTAACTTAATACCAGATAAACTTACTTGGTCGGACTCTTCCGACAAAAAACCAAGTAAGTTTATCCGGTATTTAGTTAAGAACGTGTAGTGCTCACGAAAGTTTTAATTCGAAAACAGCTTTTAAATTATGGTTTATGCAGCGTCAAGGCTTTTAATGCATTTTTTTCTGGTTTGTACAATAAAGAGTTCATATCTAATCGAATCTCGTGACAACTCCTACCTACACTACACTAGGTGCCTGGGACATATTTTATATAGAGTAGGCTTGTCTAACACCTTCACCATCAGGTAAGTAACTGTTCCGTATTCGTGGTTGGACATTTCCTACATCAAATCATGTGATGCGACCATTTAACCGACGCTCAGTCGGAACTACCGCACTTTTGCGATATTACCCGCGATGGTGGTAGAACAACATTAGGCGCAGCGACACTAGCGCCACAAACAACAAGCATTCAAGATTTTGAATCGAACAGTTATCTGTCGAGAGCTCGGTGCGACAGTCGCGTTATACGCCGTACGTTACAGCGTTTCCCTCTAGAACCTATCAACCCTGGCCAGGGTCTCGGAAGACGTCATACGCCTTCACCAGTTCAGGAGTTGCGATTCTACGTGAGAAGTCGGCTGTTGCAGAGGAAAGGTGAGTCGTACTCCCTTGCTTTGTTGTCGGATTTGTGCAACCCGAGTCATCGATTTTTAATTCATTTTCCCCTAAAATCTACAGTCCACTTGTCGATACAACAGTAACAAAATGCTACTCATAGGGCCGGGATTCGAACCTTCTACCCCTGCATGTATGACATTATGTACCCTTCTCTCAGAGAGAGAGTATGGGCTTAATCGCCATGCATGCCCACCGCGGATTGGCAATAACACATATTCTACTAATATTATACCACCGCATATACTGTAGAGATATACAATGTGTTATCTAATATATAAAAATCTCGTGTAACAGTGTTTGTTATCGAACTCCACCGAAACGGCTTCACCGATATTTATGGATTTTTTTGTGTATATTTGGTAGGTTTGAGAATAGGTCGTAGGCTAATTGATACAGCAAAATAACGTTTGCGGGGTCAGCTCGTTGTAATATTAAACCGTTTCATAACTACTTCTAATAAGTAAAAACCAATTTCATATTTCATTTCTCCTAGAGCTGGGGGGCGTATTGTACATTTGTTTCAAGTCCAATAAAAATATTAAATAAATAAAGAAATACAGCGTCTGGTGGTCACTTCACTTACATAATGTACGAAGACAGAGTTACCACGAGACGTTGCATAAACAGAGAGCGGTGGTAGCCTAGTGGGTAGAACATTGGACTTGGTATCGAGAGACCCAGGTTCGATTCCCAGTGACTCACACCTATGACTTTGTTTTCTAGGTTATGTACATTTGTGAAGTTATATTACTCGCTAACGGTGAAGATAAACATCGTGAGAAAGAAGGTATTTACATACCTCAGCGCCCAAAGTCGCCAATCCGCGGTGGGCACGCGTGGTGATTAAGCCCATACACTCTCTCTCTGAGAGAAGGCCTGTGCCCTACAGTGGGACGTAGTACTCAATTTGTACAAATGGCCTCTCTCTAGGTGTAGTTGCACATGTGTGATGGCCTTGGCTGAGTGAGCAATGGGTGTCCTAATTTGGAACTAGGACAAGAGATTGTGCTGTGCAAAACTTATAATAATAAGGTATTTCTTATACCTGTGAAATTTCTATTTTTATGAACAATAAAGTGTTCTCTATCTATCTATTACAAATATTTTATCTCGGGCAATAAGGTCCAATATGTTTTACATTACGAAATTAATTAAAATTGCCAATTAAATTAAGTTAAACTAAATTACTACAGTTAAAATAGTTAACGTGCTCAAATTTCAAGAGTCGCAATTTTCTAGTATATTAATTGTAAAATTCTGTGATCTAAGCGCGACATACCTGTGATTCGCGCCGTCATGCCACATGTGCTCTGTGCTTGGCATAATTCCTTCCGTCTTAGGGCGGCCACATAGAGTCAGAATTCCGTAAATACATCACACACATTTTTATGTATTTATTTTTTATTTCACTTGGGAACAGCAAGGCTCTGTTGAGCGTCTCTAGCTATTAAGTTTGGACCTAAGCGATCAGAACATCGTCCACATTCACTTGAAAACTGATTGAGTTTTGTGTGAAGTTTTCACCGTTAATGTTTGCAGGCTACCATACGAAAATTTGAACCTGAGAAAACTTCGAACGGAAAAGTACTGTATGTATGTGGTAGGTACTTAGGTTTGTATGGATGTACTGCTTTCGGAATCCCGAATCGATATTCCGAAATGGGATTCTGACTGTATGTGTCCGCCCTTACGCTGATCCCGTTTATCCCCTACCAATCAATCCCGTCCATTCGTTTCCAGGACTACGCAGGGCGGCAGGCGGCATAGGCAATATATATACACTTAGGTATCCTGGAAAATATCTCTTGCAGAGTTAAATTCACTTTACCTCGCTCTCTGACTTGCTGACTATAGTAGCCTATGGAAAACTTAAAATTTCCTACATTCCATAATGTTTTTAATATACTACTCGCATCGGAAGCTGAACGCCCTCCTATATCATCGTATCGTAATCAAAGAGTCAGAGTCTGTCGGTAGAAGCAACCACGTCATCACGACTAGTGTTGGAAAAATTGGAATACATTATTTAATGTGGGACGATTCCCATACAAAAGATTATTTCCAAATTTGTTAAATTTCAAGTGTATACTGTAGTTATGTCTGTCTGCGTTAATTAAAAAAATTATCTCCGGCAATATATATTTCTTTGAATAAAACAGTAGTTTAATAGTTTAAATAACATCGATAATGTTTACATAAGCAGCCTATATACGTCCCACTGTAGGGCACAGGCCTTCTCTCAGAGAGGGAGTATGAGCTTAATCACCACGGGTGCCCACCGCGGATTGGCGATTTCAAGCGTTGAGGTACGTGAATAGCTCGTTTTCCTTCACGGTTAATGAGTGGTAATGCTAGTATAACTTCACAGATATACATAACTTAGAAAACAAAGTCATAGGTACATGGCCGCTCTGAAAATCGAACCTGAGTCTCTCGCTTCCGAGTCCAATGTGCTACCAATAGGCTACCACCGCTCTTGTTTTTTTCACCGATAATGTCGAACTCATTTAAGCTATTAAACCACTGTTTTTTTTAAGAAACTGTATATTGTCGCAAATAAAAATCTAAATTGATGGAAACAGTTTTAACTTCACTTTATGACTATGTAAAATTTTCAACAAATTTGAGAAACTTCATTTGTACGGGAATAGTCTGGTCTTAAGTCGTATCTTCTTGAGAAGCGAAAATAGTGTATCTCAAAGAACGCACTACTCTTTTTGGGTTTGCTAGTGAATATGAATATTTTTTGTGTTTTAGTGCATTCACGACACAGGTGTGTTGATTTGTTTTTTCAACTACAGTTTTTCGCCCGATTCTTACAAAAAAAATTCGCAGATTATCTATTTTTACCTTTATGAAAACCCACAGCTAAACTTAGCATAATATTAGCGACAACATTCATCATCAGCCATTCGACGCCCACTGCAGGACATAGGCCTCCCTCATGATTTTTCAAGTTCCCAGTGCCGTGCCCCCCGCATCCAGCGACTCCCCGCCACCGTAACCAGGTCGTCAGACCATCTGGTGGGTGCCCTAACCACGCTGCATCGTCCGACACGTGGTCGCCAACATTAAGGTTTTTAAAAACCCATGAAGCAATTACTTTAAAGGAAGAAAGAAGACATTTATTTAAATTGTCACTGAAACACAAAGTAAACACGAAAGTACACAAACAAAATACACGAACGTCAAAAAAACAGAAATAAAACAATCGTGAAGGGAACATGTGAGGCATATAGAGTTGAAAACAGCCGGGTACCAAAGGGTAATGTATAACACCCAGCCACCTCGGACTCCAAACGCCTCAGGTGCTTCCGTGACAACAAAAAAGGGGCTCCAACTGAGCATACTTTACTGGCGTGTGCTATAGATAGCTTAACACCAGCAACACTGATTTTTAGTTGGGACCATATGATTTTTCCTTTGGCACCCGGAACATGGTAGATACATTCATACATGTCACAATATAAATACAAATAATAATTACTACTTATATAAATAATTAACCTTATATTAAATACTAACATCATAAGTATATAATTGCAATAACGGACTAGAATAAATGAATTCACAATAAGTGCTGGATTAGGGATGGGCTTCCTGCATTTCCCGCAAATAGCTTCCAAACTTGCGCTTGAAAGCATATTTACTAGTAGTGGCATGGATAGCAGAAGGAATCATTCCAATAAGCAATTGATTGTAAAGTAACACATATTATTACTTCGTTACGTGTCCTTATGAAACTCGATAAGAGCTAGCACCGACTATCGGTAACGGAGGAATTCCAATTAATTTTTTATCGTATTTCATTGTGATCGATGATTTCGTTCTGGCAATTTTCTTTCTCAGTGAGTGACGGCGTGATTTACCGTACTTAGCTTATCAACTCAACATCAACCAAATTAATTGTATCATTGAGCCGAACACTCGTCGATCGATGTATATATGTAGGATCGATGTAAATAGCTTATTGTATTTAATATAAATTTATTCCTTACATAAATTATATTTTATGCAAAGAATAAGTATTTGTACATTTTTCTTAGTCGGTTTGTAACACGAAATATTCAACTGTATCTAATATATAAAAATCTCGTGTCACAGTATTTGTTATCGAACTCCTCCGAAACGGCTTCGCTGATTTGTATGATTTTTTTTTGTGTATATTTGGTAGGTCTGAGAATTGGTAGGTAGACTAATTAATATAGTAAAACAACATTTGCCGAGTCACCTAGTATTTATATGATTTCCTAAGTCGGTGTTATATACAAAATATGTGTGCTTATTGTATATTATTTTTACATACAACAAAGCTGAATGAAGTGAAATATACGCTTTTATTAAGAATAGAACAGAAAAACAGAGGTACCTGCAAAATGTTTGTACTTACAGCATTACAAGAGTTGTATCCGAATATTTTGAAGGCTGCTCTTCCAGCTCTCCGCTTCGGTACACGGTCCACCGGCTCGAAGGACCTTATTGATAGATTTTTTTAAAATATAAATAACTCTTTAATTAACAGCCCTATCACACTAGCGATTTGCGAGCGATTCGAAATAGTAACTAGTCGAAAATAACTTCTTCGGCTAGTGACAAAGGTTCGGTTGGCAAAGTTCACTTAGGCGCCAGCAGGGTTGACATTTAGAGTCGCTAGGTATGTTTAATTATTCATTTTGTCCCCTTTTATTTACGTCATTCAGAGACAACACGGACATTTCGTAATAACTCGAGATGCGAGACAGACAGTTGCTTGTTAAGGCTGCTGTTATGTGGAGTATGCCGTCTCGTTCGCACTTTTTTTTTTTAATTTTAATAAAATGAGTGCCTAAGGCAAAACCCTTCATGGTTATGAAAACTACGAAGGAGGCCTATGTCATGCAGTGGGCGTCAAATGGCTGATGATGAGTGCCTAAGTACACCCATACTCGGTATAGGTACTCATGTAGTTTATTTATAACGTTCATCTTTAATATAGAGCAACCTCTGGAAGCACTATAATCTCATATGGAAGATTCAGCTTCCAGAGTTAGATTAATTTATGTATTTCTTTTTTTGAAATAACATGTACATTTTTTTATATAATTGTTGGTTAGCGGTGGTAGCGGAGCGATAGAACGCCGGCTGTTCATTCGGGAGGTCGTGAGTTCGAATCCGGCATGTTTGTTTTTTGACAATTTGTTTTTTTAGTTACGTACATTTATGCAGCTATAGTAGCAATACCACTCGCTAACCATGAAGGAAAACATCGTGAGGAAACCTGAGTGTCTGAGGTTTTTACATACCTCGGCGCTTGAAATTGCCAATCCGCGGTGGGCACGTGTGTTGATTAAGTCCATGCTCTATCTCTGAGAGAAGGCCTGTACCCTATAGTGGGACGTATATAGCCTGAATACTTTTGATAAATGTGGTCTGAGGGTTTGAGGCATAATTAAATTACGGATTTTAATTTCAATATTATTTTCCTATATATGGTGTTTAACGAAGAAAAGTTGTTGCCAAAATTATTAACTTGGAATAAAATTGTCTCAATCAAAAACTTAGTACATGGTAAGAACCATCAACCCTCAGACCACACTACTAAAAATAACAAATGGTGCGAGCGAGACCGCATGCTGGACCTAATAACAGCCTTAAGGTACCAGTCACCAAAGGTTACTCACCCAAAACTATCAAGGCTTAAGAAGTTAAGTTAAAAAAGTTAACGTTCAACCTTACTAATTAGCAAGTAAATATCATTAATATCAATAATGGTGATAGCTAGTTTTAGAAAATACAGCCTAGAACTCAGGGTGAACAACCTTAGACTTTAATCAATCTCTGTTAAAACGGCAGTTTTTGGCAAAAATGCTTTAAAGTCCTGGGTTGGCCCTAGGCTTTTAAAATAGCTTTCACTACTACAACAAAAGGAGCTATTATTTTCTTCACCTGAAAGACCTACTAATACCGAAAATAACACTGATTCGTTTATATTGCCTTATTCTACTGATCTTTTATGTTCTTGTTCTGCCTCGTTGGTCCAGCGGCTTACAATATTGACTACAATACAGAGGTCGTGGGTTCGATTCCCAGTGCAGGCCGCCTTTCTTATACAAATGGACTCAGTCTGGGTGTATTTGGCCTGGGTACCATAGTACAGGGCGTCCTAGTTTCGGACCAGGACAAGTAATTGTGTTTAAAAAAGGTAACATTATAATTTTACATTTTTTTTTAACATTTCAAATTAAAGGTGCATCAAAAATGAGTGACGATTTTTTCTGGGGTCAAAACTATGTGATAATCTCGCTAAAGAATATCATAGATGAAGAGCAACATTTACCTCCCGTAATTCGGCTTGACAGCGCCGATCTCCAATCCCTGTCTTTCTGCGAACTCCTCTAGGTGTCCGGTACTGTTGACCGGTACCAGCACATCGAAGCTGTCGTAGAGGTCCCGGCTTCTCTTCAGCACCTCCACTTGGTGTGACGGGTCGTTGAAGGCTTGAATCGCTTTCACTTGATCGAAGTTGTTGGGCACTAGACGTAAAAGTGTGTAGCTGGGAAGCACATAACAATAGATTTGAATTTCGAAGGATTTCGTTAGTCGGATTTCGGATTTCAAACGAAGATACACGCAAAAGTATAAAATGCACACTATGCGAATTAATTAATATGCGAAAAATTAAAGTAATTTCAATTTACTATGCTTTCCACAAGTATATAAAGATCTTTCAAAAATATAGAGCTTTGTGGTCCCTGCCGGGCACTCAAAAATATATAATTAACATGCTATTATATTATACTGAATATATGTTAATTTGAATTATAAATACATTCATCATAAGCATATACGTCTATATACGTCCCACTGTAGGGCACAGGTCTTCTCTCAGGGAGAGAGTATCTGCGTAATCACCATGCGTGCCCACCGCGGATTGGCCATTTCAAGCGCCGAGGTATGTGATACTCGGTTTTCTTAACAATGTTTTCCTTCACCGTTAGCGATTGGTATTGCTACTATAACTTCATAAATTTACGTAAATTAGAAAACAAATTCATTAGTACATGCCCGCACTGGGTATCGAACCTGGGTCTCACGCTTCAGAGTCCAGTGTTCTACCCACTAGGCTACCACCGCTCTCTTCATGTAAACTCTAGGAGCATTTAGTATAGAGCATTGTTTTGTTGTCAGTATTAAATTTCGTATCTTTTTTAGTTAGACTTTTTTAGATTAAAGCTTCCGTGATGTTCAGAATAAAAGAACTGTAAAATATGCAATAAATTAAACACTCTAACTGTGAAAGAAAACATCCGAACCCCCGGCTTGGTTGGCTCCGCACGTATTGACTTGTCTTTCCTGTGAGCTATGCCGACTAAGCTGTCATGATGGTATAGATGCTGGGCAAGCCTACTCAATCTAAAAACCAATGTCTCAGGCTCTGCAGCGTCTGAGTGGTCCCTTCACGCATCTAGTGTGAGTGAATGTGCCACTGGATGCTGCATAAATTATTTTATTACGTAGATGCAAAGGCCTGTGATTAAATTAAACGCTCGAATGTGTCAGGAAAGAAGCAATGTTTTCCCACTCTGATACAACCCCACAACCTCTCAAGGTGCACATTCGACAGCATAACAACCTTTATATTTTAGTTACAAAGTCATCCGTCACGTAATTGAGTAGTTGACCTGCTGTCGAATGTACAACTCACTAAACTTACTGGTCATAATTCGTACTTTCCGTGCTCCCAGCTTGACATGAAAACCCTAGAATTCCTGTGAAAAAAGTTATTTTATTTAGTTAAATACTGAATAGCAAGGAGATGCCGTACGAGCCGTGCCCGTGATAGAGTCACTTGGATTGAGATTGGAGTCAGGAGGCCTATACAAGTTTGTAGACACTAGTGAATAAGCTTTTCAACTTATTATTAAAAAATACCTGAACTAAAATCGTAGCTTTTAAGAAATCAATATGCTTACTAACTTAAATAAGAAACCCCTAAACGGTTGCTTAAGAGAGTATAATAAAGGTTACATAAGCAGCCTATATACATCCCACTGTAGGGCACAGGCCACTCTCAGAGTGGGAGTACAAGTTATTTTATTTTATTTATTTCAGGTGCTGGATTGTCATCCTTGTAATTACACCACGAATATAAATTCTTCTCAGAGTTTATGAGATGTTTGGATATTTCAACTATGTCTCCAATTGTCTGGCATATAATATTTATTTACAATACAAATAAATGAAAAACCAGTCAATTTTTGTTACAGACTGTAGGAACAAAGTTACATAACTAGAGTACATAGTTGTTCGTTTGATGAGATTACAGTTAATTTAGGAAAAATTATTCAGTGTGTACCGTCTTCCACCATTCATAATGTCGCTTGCGTAGGGGAACAAAAGCGACATTCTATATGGCGGAAGACGGTACATAGCTTGTGGCAACTTTGACACACCACAGGATGCACTCTGACGCTCTAATTTTGCCTTGTCCTATCTTGTATTAGATCATACAGAGATTGCATGCGTATATCTACTTGGGCTAAGCCTTGAATCTGCACAAATTCAGACAGAATAATTAAATTGAGCGCCGCATCCGGTTAGGATGGGGAGCTTTTGGCAAATTGTCCAAATCACCAATAAACCTCAAGCGTCAGACGTCCTTCCTGTCATGGTTTATGGAAATCACTCACCAAACAAATTGTTCACAGGCTGCAAGTGACTCAAAGAGCTATGGAGAGAGCTATGTTGGGTATCTCACTCCGACAACGGATCAGAAACATTGAACAACGAAACTGACCGACATAGCTAAGGTGATTGCCCGTAAGAAATGGAAATCGGCAGGCCATATATGCCGTATGAGCCGTAAAAGTGCTAGTCTGGAGACCTAGAGATAGGCGCAGAAGTTAGTTGTTACGCCTTTTCTTTCTTGTGATGTGTTAATTTGTCAGGGTTTTGACAGGGTTTGGGCAGGGTTTCGACAGGAGCCTATGTTATCTTTTTCTTTCATTAATTTCCAATAAACTTTAGATTTTCACCCATTCTAGTTCATTCTAGATGCTTCATACAACGGCTAGTAACCACTGAAATGACCACTCGGACGCTATACATCCGTATTGCAGAAAGGTCCCGTAAAACTTGTGGGGGTTATTTTATTCATCAATACAAATAACTTTTATTTATCAGAAAACCCTGACTTTAACAAAATTATATCGGACGAATACAAAAACCAACGAGCTGTATAATACTGTTTCATGTAAAGTAGACTCTAAAACTTTCGTAGGCACTACACAGTCTGATAAATACTTTCGATGTAGGGAAATTAAAAACAGCGCCTACCTATATAATGGGTACGTACCGGTACATAGGTCGCGCAGTTTATAAGTGAGCCTACTTTGTTAGCTTAATTCCGGATTCACTTACTCAATTTTTTGTCGGAAGAGTCCGACCAGGTAAGTAAGTAAATCAATCCGGAACTAAGCTAACAAAAGAGGCTCACTTATAAACTGCGCGATCTATAAAGTACGTACCTATTATATATACGTAGGTAGGCGCTGTTTTTAATTTCCCTACATCGAAAGTATTTATCAGGCTTCGCTTTAGATCGGAGACTGAGAGCAATTTGGCTTCCCTAAGCGACCAATTTCCGACCAATTGATGTGATAAGATCCGCCTTTTGATCGTCCGCCTCATTCCTTAGTAATAATTTACCAAATCAACTAACGAAAATATTTGTCTCTCTGTTGGGGTGACTGACAAAATTTGGCAGTTATTGTAGGTACCTTTTATTGTTATTATTAGTACTGTCATTTATATTCACGGGACTAACCAGTCCCACCTTTAGCCGGCGCGCATGGCGTCAGGGCTGCCACCTTTAAAAATAGTAAGGCCTTTCTTTTAAGCGTAGTTTAGGCTATAGTTTTAAAAATGGTCCTTACAACTTTTGATACTAGACGCTAATTAATTATTTTACGATAGCATTATATCTCCACTCGCGCAAAGCCCGGTGATGGTCCCTAGTAATTTTATAATTTAATAACTTCAACCTATCAAAATGTTGTCCATTGAAATTATCTGCATTTAGAGAAAATTAAATCGCCAGCCGAAAGTGCTCTTTCAACTCGCGATTAAAATTTTGCTTTCATCTGTTTTTGGTGGGATTCTGATTAATGTTGGGTCTACTGTACGTGTTTTACCAAAATTTCCTATAGAGGCAGTAGTCGCATCATTGAAATTAAATTACACTCAATTATTACATTCTACGTGGTCTTTGTCAGTATCCAAGCATTATTAATAGCATCAAAATAGTCTGCCCCATTAACTTGCTACCGGTTATGAACTTCCCACATAACATAATAAACCACACGCTTAATGATTCATTCACACTCGTGTTAATTAATTCCTAATAAACACTTTCACGCGAAAGAAATTCACTGTTACTCACCTAAAAACAGAACCGTCCGACGCGCCATGTCGATTGACATTTAAAATCACTGTTATTAATCGGATTGGTCCAAATGAAACTGTGATTAAAATCCGAAAAAAGTGGTTAAAAATTGTGTCCAAGTTTAGTGTTTTTGCGGTCACGTGCGTGCATTCGTTGTGCGAGTTTGCGCGCGCGCAGTTCGCCGCGTGTGTGCGCGGCTCGTCGCGGGCGATCACTGCGCGAGCTGCTGCCCGCCAGACGCATCTTCAACGCTTAACGGTACCGTTTAACACACTGATTAAAATATGTTACTGGCGTGCATATGCGTGAATACCTGAATTTTTATAAAACGGTGATACGATGTCATAAAAACAATTGAGTCACTATCAACGGGCTCCTGCGCCGACCGGCCCGTAAACTTATTTTGATGGAAGCCGCACCCTAGTCAGTCACCACTGGTTGTTAGTGTTCCACTGGGGGTCCGGTATGTTGGCGACTGGCTGTGGTGCGACCTATTTTATTACAAAACGTCATGTTTTTATTTTTGATTCGATTTCCATTTTTTTATTGTCATTGTCTTTTTGGTCTTGCCACTGCCTTGTTGATCAGCGGAAAATAATGAGTGCAATAATAGGGATTACCTATTCCAATTAAATCAATCCATCAGCGTGTATTCATCCATCCGCTGGAGATAGACCTCCCCAAGATACCCGACTCCTTTTTATTCTCGGCCATAGTCATCCAGCCGCTGCCAGCAATCTGCCAGAGATCGTCGGTCGAACGAGCTGGTAGGACTCCTACCATGCGTTTGCCAGTTAGTGGTCTCCACTTTTGTTCCCCATCGGCTGTAGGTTCTTCGGCACGCTGAGCAACTTTGATTCTGACCAGTTCTACCATCAGTGTCAACGTTTCAGCTCCACAGGTCATAACGGGCAGACCGCACTGATTGAAGACTCTTAGCTCAGAGGAAATGCCAAGGAGAAAACCTCTTGCTGCTTTCTGAACGCGGTCAAACAAAATTGGATCGTCTTCCCGGCTTCTTTCTCGAAGTTGCCTCTGCTCAGTTGAATCGTCTGCCCCAAGTAAGTATACATATTCCTGGACAGCTTCGAGTGCCACCTCTTCGGGGAAGATAGGTTCCGGCACGATCCTATCGTTGAACATGACCTTTGTCCAAGTTCATGCTCACAGGATAGGACACTGTCTTAAGGTCACGAAGCATCCCACTGAGTTCCTGCATTGATTCTTCAATTATAAACTATATCGTGCGAGATGTATTCGCTGTTATTTAAATTAAACAATGGATGAAGCTACAGTTCTAAGCTATCACTTCAAATTCAAAACAAATCAATCTCTCAAACCATAAAGTCATCAATCAAATAGCAATTAATGTGATATTTCCATCTCATAGAGATAACGAACAAATTATAAACGGAAGGCTTAGAAAGATAAAACAATGTTACATAGGAAATATTGTGCTTATTTCCCGGTGCTTTAAATATTTTTTTGACAATTTGGTCATAGAAACAGTAAAATTGTATGATTTATTTTATTTATTTTTTTACCTTACATATACGGAGCACATATAAATACGTTTTAAAGCATCTCTATCCCAAAGCTGTGGGACACATAACAGTTATGTGTGCCTTCCAATATTTTTTCTAACAATCTTCACCATATTTTGCACACTATCTTTTGTGCAATAAAGAATTAATCATAATAATCTTATGAAGAAATAAGCTGCCCTCTTTGCATAACTACTGTGTGTGAAGTGCCTGCAGAAGGTTTAATGAACTGCGGTCTTCGTGGGAGCCTCCTACGCGTAACGGGAGTTATTGTTCACCATAATGTATGTATCTTATCGGACTGATGGAGTCAACTTGTACGGGACTTTGCTTGAGGAGACCTCTTGGTATAGCAGAAAATGTAGGTCGGCCATAAGTAGGTACCTAACTCTAACAAATTTAAAATAATGTATTATAAAGTTATATAGGTATTAAACTGGTGTAATCGCGATTATTTATTAGGTAACTGCATTTTACCTAAAAAATAATCGCGATTAGATGCGTTTAACATATAACTATGTTTAAGCATCTCGAGTCATAAAACATACCATATATTACAAAAACAGAACATTATAAAGAACGACTGTCGATTTAAGTAGCCTATAGCCAACATCTCATTAGTCCGGTCGTTTATTCTGGTGACCGAAGTATTTAAACCTATCCGTAGCAGTCGTTCGGTGATACTATACAACCAGACTACTGACCCTTAAAATTCGTTCACCGCTGTAAACAACCGAAAGTATCGAACTTTCAGCCTTTTTAGGGTTCCGTACCTAAAATGTAAGGGACCCTCTATTACTAAGACTCCGCTGTCCGTCCGTCCGTCCGTCTGCCACCAGACTGTATCTCATGATATCCGTGATAGTTAGACAGTTGAAATTTTCATAGATGATATAATTCTGTTGCCGCTAATACATACTAAAAACAGAATAAAATAAAGGGGGGCTCCCATACAACAAACGTGATTTTTTTGCCGTTTTTTTGCTTGATATTAATAACGGCAACAGGTAGACGCCTTAAATATTCAAATGTTGTATAGATAATGGTACGGAACCCTTCATGCGTGAGTCCGACTCGAACTTGCTCGGATTTTTCTCTTGAACTATAATGATGGCCAGTTGAAATTGGAACCGAACCCTCCTCAGTACATGAGTTCAATTTGCACTTGGCCGGTTTCTTATTTGCCTCGATCACGTCATCGACACCGGTTCGCACTTAACCGTGTCAAAAACGTGGCCACATGTTTTTAGGTTCAATTGCGAGTTACTGGGTATATAGGATTATTTCTGAAATGCGCAATTCCTAAAACATGTGAGGTAGAGTTTGTCATTTACATCACTTTTGGACATTTTTGTTCACATTTTTTCAAAAATATTTTCTTACGGTTTTTACGCTTTATAGTGGCGCTGTTTGATATATAAACATAATGTGATTTAAACAATATCATATATAGAATTGAAATTCTTCTATGTAAGACAATGATCCACTTAAGGCTGAATACTTTACATTGGTAGAGCGCGTAAGTGCGAATTTATTAAAATTATGTAAACACTGATAATTTAAAAATGAAAATCTGCGAAAAAACTGGGGTGTTTCAAGAATAGCGTCTTTTAAAAATAACCCTATATAAAACACTGTTTTGGATATTGTGTATATGCGTAGTGAATATAAAACAAGCATCGGAGTCCATTTAGTAATGTCCTACTGCGGTGGACTTGTATTTCAAGAATTTTTCGCCAGACAATCATTCATATGAGGAAGTATTTATGCACATAATTGCAAATCGAAGGTAGTGTGTCAGCTGGTAGCCAAAACGTTAAAAAGTATACATGGATAGACAATACTTGCCGGTATCAGGCGAGTCTCAATAATTTTTTTACATGACCTAAGTCACGAATCCTACGATTTTGCCCATAAGTAGAACAAGTTAACGCCACGTGAATCAACTCTACGTAGGTATATGTAAAGTGGTTTACATGCAAAACATTTTAGATGCGTTTTGATAAAACGTTTTTACCTCTGAGATGGCTCTTGAGTTGCTGTTTTGTTTCGAGCAGCTTATTGAAATGGACACTCAGAAGCGATCTCACAGGGAGCGCTTTATTAATACGTCACTTAATTAACTAATTCATCCGGTCCGGCCGTGGACATTGTATTTTTCTTGACAGGCTCGCGCTCTCACCAGACTAGGCAGAGCCTTAATATGTTACGTGCACTGATAATGATAATATCCACAGAAAACAGTACTAAAGATACCACCAGTGGCATTAAAATGGAAGGAACACCTTATTCTTTCGCGATTTCGAAGTTTTCCCTATAGTAAAGGTTTTTTGCATTGATAGATGACTAGATGATAGATAGAGAAATAGAAATAGAACAATTTAGTATGCTACTATATTTTCGAATAGTTTTTGGTTGTTAATATTAGCTATTACTATACACTATACATACTATTACTATATTAATTTTCTATATAATATATTACTATATAATATTATAAATACGAAAGTGTGTCTGTCTGTCTGTCTGTTACCTCTTCACGCTTAAACCGTTAAACCGATTTGGATTAAAATTATGGAGATAATTTGAGTCCCGGGGAAGGACATAGAATACTTTTCATCCCGGAAATAATATTTCAAAGGGGTGAAATGGGGTTTGAAAGTTAAGCACATGCAAAGCAAAGGTCTATATCTTTTCTTTTATAATTTTTTTAAGCATTTTTTTTTATCTTTTTATATTTCTTTAAGCTCTTTTTACTTCTTTTTATTGTTTTTTTCTCATGTTTTCCAGTGACGTCGTACCCAGTAGTTTACAGAAATGTGTTAAATAAAATTATATCTCGCAGTTACTAATCATTTATTGACCTGTTTACTTAAATTCTGGTTGTATCTCATTATCAAATCAATTCGCGGATGGGATTGGAAGTGTGATGAAGGTATGTAAGAGAATGCTAGAAGATGTTTGATACGTAGTGCTCAGTTAAAATATTGTAACGCTTTGGTGTACCTAATTACTGTAATGTTGCAATATTTATGTAAATAAAAATAAATAAAAAAAAAAAAAAAATAAATAAAAAAATTAGAGCTGCAATTACAAGTACACCTTGTGCCACTTCCTAAGACATTATAGCATCACCACTGACTACTAGACTAGACAAAAAGTCGTGTTTCTGAATGGAAAAACTCGTAAGAGAAACTCGTAAGAGAAAATCGTAAGAGAAACACGTATACTTTGTTTACACAGGCTTGAGATTGTACTATAAACATAATCGAAGAGATTAATATTTTAAACATAAAGTGATTGCGAAACGTGTTGTTATAGCTCCAGTTTTTGGATGTTACAGTAGGGGCAGTCGTTTAAAAAAAGTTAAAACTTGACGAAAGCTAGGCAACATAAGGGTGTATGAATGTAAATTAATACAAATTTTTTATGTTTTTTTCACATGCGCTAAAAGTATCCGTAACTTATTTAAAAGCATTCTTATCAACTAAAGTCCACGCGGACGAGGTTGCGGGTGATAGCTTGTATCATAGTTGTACATAAAAATTGAAATTACACAGATATTTAATTGACGAGTAGAACCTCCAATTTTCGGATGAACGAATACATGAAGATTCTGTTACGCCCTACATAGAGCCCCCGCACACTTTGCTACTAGTGACGGCTACAAGTGGGCGCCACTCGGTGACCCAGCTGAGACTTTATGACCACACACTAGGCCACCAGTGGACGCCCCTACGTGGCTCAGCCAAGCCACGTAGGGGCGTCCAATGGCACAGCCACTTTGCCTCACAAGTAGCGGGCGCCGAGCGCCGCCCACTCCCGCAACCTGTGGCTCGGTCGCGGCCACTTGAACCAGTGAGAAAAAGTGGTTTCAACTGGTGTCTTGACTCAGCCACGTAGTTGGTTACAAGTGAACGCCAGATAATTTAGAATTTAGGAGAATTTATGACCGCGCACTGGGCTCAGTGTGAGGTGATAAATTCTCATAAGTTTTTTTTATTACTTTTTAAGCACAGTGAAAAAGTAACTTATTTCCTTCTGCCAAACCGTATCGTTATAAATAAGGTAAGCTCTTCTTCTACGCCTCCTTATCGATGAATCTGTTCTTTTCCCCGAATGCAACGGGTTGCACATACCGAGAGTGTTATTAAAGTAAGAAACAAAAGAAAGTGAACAGACAAACTAGTAAGATACAAAACTGTTAACATGACATGTGTAAGCACCCTATACAGGATGTAACAAAATCTTGCATTCACACAAATGATTACATAAGTAGGTATTTTAGGACAGATTTCTCATCATCACATCATTAGATTTTTATCTTCGCATAGAGACGGAGAAAGAAGAGAAGACCACCGCATAAGTTTTGACTTCCTTCATGCAAACTATATTTGTATTGGGTACTTAGTCATATGGCATTCTATGTTATAGGTCTGCAGATGCAGATATCTCGTGCTGATGCGCGACTGCACGAACATGTTATCTTCGACTACATCGTCTCTGCCTTACAGGTCTGCACTGAAGCTCCACAGTGCAACTGGTAGGATTTCTGAATGCGTCATTCTGTGCGAGGTGTGTCAAAAAAGGTGCAAAAAGAAGATTAGACCTCATCTTGGTGCCACTGTTCACTTATCTATGTTAGTATCGAGCTGAAAGTCTCTATATTTTTAAGTCCTCGTTGGGTCTTCTGTATTGCTTTGAAACAGTACCCGCTTGGAAATTAAGTGCGGTCACTTTTGTTTTTTGGGATAGTTCCGATTTTCCTTTGTGTTGAGGTCAGCCTCTGGTATGTTAAGGAAAAAGGATTTGGTAAAAGCGTTAACGCGAAGAACTACCTACTCATCATCTTGTTGTTGTTATATATCTACAGTACATACGTCAAGGTTATCGTAAGCTGTCTATAATTCTCGATATGATTGATTTGAGTAATTTACTTTTTTATTTTATTAATGTGTATAATTGCTAAGACATAAATAATAATAATAAACAATAAATTTTTGAACTAACTGACACTTTAAATTTATAAAATACTGCACCCAAATTATCGCTACCTCTAGGAAAGGTCCCCAGTACGTTACCTCGTTGGATGGCGAGACTTATCCACTGCCCGAGGTAAGAGCTAGCCCTGAGGTCACTGGTCGTGTCGATGAGGCTTGACAACAGTCGGCCCCCACAATCCGAGTGTCTCGACACCAAACGGCGCAAATAAATGACTCTGGGCTAGAGACCCGTACTTGCGCCCATTGATGCCTCCTGCACATGATGCCGTAGCGCCGGCTCTTTTGGAAGACTACTACTACTAGCCTTGTTTGCTTGTTTTTCTACGCATTGAATATTATTATTGTTATTTCTTTACTGCATAAAAGATAGTGTAGAAAAGATGGACTTAATGCTAATAGCATAATATTGCTGTTAATCCGGCTGTAGATAATTCAACATCTTGAGAATTGAGCACAACCTAAACATAACATATCGTGCTATTGACCTGGACTCTCTCTAGACTCAGTTTCCATGGTATTCTACATGGTGTGTTGAACGGTATCATATCATTCGCAAGCAACGGGGCTGGCACGCGGCTATTTTATCAAAGTCCATTGTCACTGTTCGCAATAATAATGGAGGATATATTCGAGTTCAAAGCTCTGGCCACAAAACAAAGATGCAGAAAGTCGATAGCCTGTCTGACGCATGTGTTCTAAAATTCGAATCTAAATTTAACGGTCATATAAAAACACGCGTCCTTATAGCACTCGATCAACGCCGATTGAAATAGTCTGTGATTGAGAATTTGCAAGGAAAAGACGTAACCTCTCAAAAGCGCTTTACAGGAATCGTGTTTTTATAAATTAGTACGACCGGATCTTTATTTAAGCAAATTCTCTTCTGTCATTCTGAGGCTGGGCTATCAACAGACAGTTTTTTTTATTCCAGAGGGCTATCAAAGGGTACATTTTCGATTTCATTGTGCCTATTATGTGATTCGTTAATAGATACAGCGTTTAGCAATGAAAATAGAATCAGTAAGCTCATCTACTGCCCGATCGACATTAACTTCAAAAAAGCGGGCTCATCCTTTGCCGGATTATTTATAGAAAATGACTCTATGTCAACCAATCCTTCTATCTTTGTTTTGTGATCTTTTTAAATTCAAGCAACGGTTTCTTTAAACGAACGTAATGGAGATTTATGCTAAACTATACAAAGACTGAATGAAGACGTGTTCTCAGGTTCAAATAATATAGCGATAACATAGCGCACCGTTGATAAACATACATAATTCAGTGGTTAGTCTAACTGAACTTGGTTGCTGAACGGAGGTTAACTGCAATCTGTATTAAACTGGAAAAATATGCAAAGCAAGTTAATTTTGAATGATAACACAAACGTTGGAGACGGCCACCAGCGTCATGTCCCTTGTTATATATGTTGATGACTATCTCTTTTTGTCAGCGCATTTTATCCTGTTTATTAAATGGGAAACATGCTTAAAATTACATTAGAGTTGCATTGTATTTGAACATGAGGAAACTAAAAAATAAAACCACACTTAGACAGTTTTGGTAAAAATCGTTAAAATAACGAAAAATTCTTATTTAACGAATTACTTTCTGCTCCTAAGTCCATCAATGATTTAATTGATTCCAGAAATATCAATAGTTAATTTGTATTTAATTTTTTTTTTATTTATTGGCCCTCTATACGTCCCACTTCAGTAAATATTTTCAAAGAATACTTACTTTATTTATTACATCCAAAGAAGGCGTAGCTGAACTGGAAAATATGTAGGTACTAACAGAACAACAGCCACCGTACATACGCTTTAATAATTTCTGGAGTTTCTTGAAGCCAGCTTGGTCCTAGAGTTTCTTGAAACCAACTTGGTCCTGGTGATTACTGTGAATGTTGTTGAAGACAACGTCGATGACGCGCTGCCAAATTTGCTTCAAGGCCAGATCGGAGTAGTTGGGCATAGAATCGAACGCGTTGTTTGGGTACGGCTGCATGACAAACTCGAGCGCGTACGGGATGCCATATACCTGCGAGATAAATTGGTATCTGCTTTTCATCATTATCATCTTCATACCCCTGCTGCTCACTGGTGGATATAGGCCTTTTCCTCAAATACCATCTTTCACGATCCCTTACCATCGTGGTTGACGCTGGCGCGCCGCGGACCTCTCCGTACCGTACCACTCCTTGAGCTAGTCGAAGTGCACGGTAACTTGGCGGAAGCTGGCATTCTTCAGTGCGAGTAAAATAGACAGATGGACAGTAAGATTGAACTGAAGCGTCTAATGGAGAACTTGCGTCTAACTTAGATTGGAGTGACATTGTTTATATATCATAGAAGACATATAAAAACTAAGGAAAAATTTAAAAATAAAACCATGATAATATTTTTTTCAGTGTTTTCGGGATGACAAAAAATGCTAAAAATAACTTAATTCCGGATTCACTTACTTGCTTTTTTTCTCGGAAGAGTCCGACCAGTGAGTGAATCCGGCATTAAGTTAAAAATATGTAGTGCTTACGAAAGCAAAAATAAAGTCACATAAAAACATAATTTTACGAGATAACTAAAATATCGATAAACGATTCATACATAAGGCTTTACGTGCAAGTTGTGACGTTTTTTATGGCGCATTTTTGTTTTGACAGGTTATATTAAGAAAAATATTAGTCGTAGAGAAAAACATTACCACATTTATTTATCTTTTAACATTGTCTCCCCGATTATATATTAAAAAAAATTTAGTGCAATTTCTCCATCACACGGGGTGTGTGGATGAAAGCAAAAGAGGAGGCTAGCATACCTAATGTGTGGCTAAGATAGCAAATGACGTGCTCGAGTTCCTAATTGTGGACAGCGTGTGAGTGGAAGTAAATCAATCAGAAGTAAATAAGAAGCAGTCAATCTAAAGACAAATCTAAAGATCTTACCGACGAGGCGTAGTCAACGCTAGTACCGCGGACCTTGCCGTACCATGCCTTGAGCGAATTGACGTGAATGGAGAGATGGCGGAAGCTGGCATTTCTCATCATCTCTTCGATCTCGCCTTGGAGGTCCAGATACCGGTCCGTGTCCTCGTTGCTATCGGCGTAGCCTTTCGGGAACAGCACTGCATCACCCTTTTATTGACAATCAAGTTTGTACTTATTCATATTGCATTTCATGAGGTAATAAACTTGGTTGACGACTGATCTCCATGGTGCCTACCTGTGGGGATCAGTGAGGTGGACTCATCAATATTAATGTTAGGAGTGACATGCAGTTTTGGTTTGCCTCACTAAGTAAGTAACACTGATCTCCATAGAGACTATACATACCAGTACTATGGAGATCAATGGTAAGTAAGTTAGCAAAGGGTAGCAATAAAATTTAGTTAAAATTAACAGATTTTGTGCCACACATGACTATCGAGCACATTGGAAATGAATCGAGTCATAAAAATGTCGTTCTGACTTTTTTCAAAAAGGTTAAGCTACAGGCAAACCCTTAACCCGATCGTCTTTGTTTTAGGCTCAACTTATTGCTGACTAAATTGTTCAGAGGTCTTTTCTTTAAATTTTTGATATCATTCTTCGTTTCCAAAATATCGAGCGCCAACATAAAAAATTCGAAAAAAAATATTTTCTTTTTCACGAAATATTTTATTTCGTTTTTGTCTTTCTCGAATAATTCTTTTTGCACCTTACTCTTTTGAGCTTTCTTTCAATATCATATCTTCACAACTCCCCGAGATATAAGGGGATCACACTTTTTCTTGAAATTGGAGTGAATGAAAAGACATTTCCAATGTTAATAATTCACAATTTTAAAAGCTCTTTCTAGCAGTAGACTTGTAGTCTCGTTCTAAAATCAAAAAGTTAGGCTTCCTACCTTGAAAATGGTTTCGTCCTCAGTACCAGAATGGACATTGATGAACGCGACAATTCTCTGTCCATACTTATGCAAAACGTCGCGAACGGCTCTAGATTCCGCTTCGGAGAAGGGCGTGGGGCCTGGGTAGTGCTGGTCACAGGAGTTGATGTTTGGGTCGTCCTTCCAGGCCACTTCGAAGTTTCTATCTACTTGTACTCCCGGACAGATTGCTTGGGGAGACATGTTTTTGCTCCATGAACTCAGCTGGGGACATCATATGAATTCATAGAGGTTACGAGCCTGGTTCCAGTGAAAAAGTGAGGATGTGAACGATCTTTTGCGGGGACGTAAAAGTTGACACAGGCATAGGTCGCGCGGAATGAATTCTGAGCGTATTTTATGGTTTTGGTAAATTTTAAAGTATAAACTTTTAAGCCATCAGAATTGAACTGAGTTAGCTTATGGCCAGTGATTGGAACACGAGAGTATGTGCGTTTATGAGTGTATTAGGGTCAAGACATAACATAGAGTTGTTAAAATACGCGCGGTATAGCATTTTTAATCGACGTCATATTTTTTGTTTTATTGCATTTAATCTACCTATTTCAATTCGAATCAAACTCGTCACCAAAAATCAGACGTTGCCAACTCACTTTCTCGCTCAAAGTTGTTATCAACTCAAATTTAGCATATTCAAATGCAAATTTCAGTATTCAATCGATAAAAATAAAACTTACTTGCTGAGCATAAGTGAAGCCATCAGGATTAGCCAACGGTATCAAGTAAATGTCAAACTTGTCCAAATGCTTCGCGTAGTATGACATAAGCCTCTTGAGCGGCTTCATTTGGGAGAGACATTCCACTTTCAGCATCCCGTAAACCGAGAGCCCGTGAACTATCAAGATTATCTTCTTCTCCGGTGGCTCATCCAGGTACTTATCCTCGCGGGCGTCAGCTCTGAACCGGAATGTGTTCTTCTTGCTTCCAGTGAGCTTCAACATCACTATGTCATTATACTCGGCTGTCCTTCCGACGACTTCCACTTGCACGTTGCTGATGCCCTTTACTTGAGAGGCCGCCTTTTCAAAGTCCACCTTGCTCTGGAAAACGGATTGGAAATTGGATGTTGTTTTGGCCGTCAAGCGTGATAACCGCTAGACCAACAAGGCAGGCAAAAACAAAGTGACCAAAGAAATAATAAGCACATAAGTGGGGTATTATAAAGTTGTCGGAACAGTACAAAGATTGACTACCTCGACTCGGAAAAGAAGAGCAAGTAGTTAGGAACGAAACCAAAATTCTTACAGCGTACGGATTCAGGTAGTGTATTATATATTTGTCGGCAATCTCTCCTCTGCTGAAATATAATTAATGATTTTAATTACCAAAACACAAAAAATATCCAAAGACTATTAGAACGAACTCATATGAATGTATATTTTAATGTTTGGCTTCAGTGAAACTCACTTGCTTTCGTTAGTTTTGTCTCTTACATCTGAATCAGCCAGTTTCTGGTCTTGGTAGAATTTCGACATTATAGTAGACCTGTAATTCAATGTCAATTATAAATGTATATTTTTACGTCAAACAGTCTTGCATTAGGCCATTAAACCTACGGACGCGAGGATGCCTCAACCTCCAAAATTCGTACCTATTTTTAATTAAAGTTAGGGTGTTTGTCACGTAATCACACTTAAATGGTTTTGTGGTCTTGGGTGAATTTGGTAGACATAAAGACTAAGAAATCGTCACCGTCAGGTGCTGGAAGAAAAAATAGTGCCACCAACCCTCCTTCTGGTGCAGTCTGGTAAAAAACGCAAGCCATTATTGCCAAGCGTGTAAATAAACAAAGTGTAGCGCTGGATGCTGAATTGTTCTCTACCTATATAATAGGGGTTAAAGTATGAAATTGCCGTTTTATTGCAATAGGTTCTTTGAATTGACATAGAATCTTCATGGTTTGAGGTTTTCGAATGAAACTTTTTTCAAATGGTTTCTATGATGTTCTTTTTTTAAAAAATGTGAAACATTTGATTATCGACTTTCAATTGTTTTTGTTGTTCAATTTAGACAAGAAAGATCGATACTGCAAAAATTCGAGTGATTTTTTAATACTGTTGTGGCATTTGACCTGGGGTCAGCCATTGCATTTTTCTTTTCCGGTTATCATAAAGAATCCACTTTTCATCACATATTACAATTCGATCCAATATTCCTTCATTTCTGTACCGGTTCAACAAGGCAACACAAGTTTCAACACGCGTTTCTTTCTTCAGATCAGTCAAATCATGAGGCACCCATTTTTCGTATTTTTTTTATTTTATTGATTTGACGCAAGTGAGTCAATATTGTGGGTAAGGTAACGTTAAACCATGCCGCTAATTCCTGGGTAGTTTGACTAGGGTCGGCTTCCACTATCTCTCTTAATTCATCGTTATTCACCTGTGTGGGCGGTCTTCCTCGTGGCTCGTTCTTTAAGTCGAAATTTCCATCACGAAAGTGTTTAAACCAAAATCGCACGGTGCGTTCATTAGTAGACCCCTCTCCAAACGCAGCATTGATATTGCGGGCTGTTTCTGCCGCGTTAGTTCCACGTCGGAACTCGTATTCAAAAATCACTCGAATTTTCGCAGTATCCATCTTTCTTGTCTAAATTGAATAACAAAAACAATTGAAAGCCGATATTCAAATGTTTCACATTTTTTAAAAAAAGAACATCATAGAAACCATTTGAAAAAAGTTTCATTCGAAAACCTCAAACCATGAAGATTCTATGTCAATTCAAAGAACCTATTGCAATAAAACGGCAATTTCATACTTTAACCCCTAATATTAGTCGTGCGAGGGACTTATAGCAGGACTTTTTATTGCACACTAATAAAAGTAACTACTTTGCTTTAGTTACCTTAGTTTCATTGACTTATTATTTTAAACAGATAGAAAACTCAACTTGATGCCAAAAGTTGATATTCTACAAACATCGTCAAGGGATTGTGATGATGAAAACTACGATAAAAAAATACCAACCTTAGTGCTTTCTTCCGTTTGTTGAGATATTTCTCCCGTCCCTTGTTGCGGAATTTCCTTAGGGTCGTGTGCCTCGTGGTAATCGAATCTTCAAAAGAAGCGGAGGATCGCGGTTGCCTGTAAATTATGCTGGATAAGGATGGCCGGGGACATAAACATGAGGCGTGCCTTGGGGGTGCCAAGTCCAGCAGTGAGCGAATATGAGCTTGAATGTAAAGTATTGTACAAGAAAGCACGAAAAAAAATGTGTGTTTTTAGTATATTAGTCATATATTATCAAATCAATGAGAATGGATTTAGAGTACATATTCGACAGCACGCGGCTCACCCTTTTCAAATAATTCTGGTGTGCATAAATTTGTGTACAGTGCGAGGATCATTCGCGATTAGTATTTTCTTTGTAGTTTACAGAGAATTCGAACATGACTACTATGATCTACTTAGTAACTGTATTGTGTAGAAGTTATTATTATTACTTATTTTGTAAGGTATGGTATTTTGAGTATATATCCAGATTTGCGTTTCCCCTAAACTTCTTAAAATCTCTATTAATTGACTAGCTTAAGTTCATCACTCACCTGAGTTGTTCCTCGCTCTGGTCTCTTGGCTCAAGCTTATTATCATTTCGCTCTTCGCTGAAGTCACTTGCGGGTTGGTTTTTGTTATTATCTTGACTATCTCCGTAACCCATCTGTGTAGGTTTGGGGTTATCTTCAACGCTCGTGTCACTGTCCAGTTTAGACTTTTGTTTCTCTACCTCTGAATATACATCTGACTTGGTCCTAATAAACTTATCTCTGCTTTTAGTCCTCAATTGTTCTTGTTCTTTGCTGTTCTGTTTAAACTTTTTGTTTTTCTTTTCACGACTCGAGTCACTGTCCGGTCTGCGTTTTATCCATTTTTCGTGGCTGTATTTAATCGGCTTGGTGCGTTTCTCAGCACTAGAATGCTTAACTCGTGGTCGTCTTTCGTAGCTCAAATCTCTTGTTGGTCCAAATTTGGGCCTTTTCTCAGTACTGTATTCGTCTGCTATATATTCGCTCTCTGGCTTGAAATTAGACTTTTTCTCAGCGCTGGAGTATCTAATTTGTTTCTCGTCGCTTAAGTATTTTTTTTGTTTGCTTCTGACCTTTTCCTCGGTGCTATCGATGAATACATCTTTCCCTAGGCCGAAGTTAGTTTTCTTCTCAGTACTAGAGTATTTTTGTGGTCTGCGCTTGGATTTTTGCTCAAAATCACTTTCTTCCCAAAAGTCATGTTTTTTACCCCAGAAATCTCCAGCTCCCCGTTTTTCTGTCTTTTCGACGCTAGAACCTGGTCTTTTCCTGGAAAATCTCTCAGTGCTAAAGTGGCTTCTAGGCTTTAGTTTGTTTCCCCCAGTGCTTCCGACTACGATCGCTGTTGTACTTTTCTCTTCTATTTCAGTGCTGGAGCCGCTGTTTGGCATTTTTGTTTTCTTTTTCTGTTTAGTTTTCTTGGTTTCTTCATCTATCTTATTTCTGTTAACCGCTGGCGTCACATCCACTTTCAAGAAGTTTTTCTCCGAAGTCTCTCTACTCGCAACCCCGATATTCTCGAAGTCGCCCATTTGGGTACCATAGTTTTTCCTTAGCGATTTTCCGGGTGAAGTAAATTTTAAATCGGGATTCCTGCATTTATAGGACCATTGGTTGTCATTAGGATTTAAAATTAATTATATGGATAGAGAAAACTTTCTTGTGAGAACACAGAAAAGGAAAGTTAACAGTTAGTTACTCAGTGGTTGTCAAACTCGAAGTATTAAATACCAATATTCGTTAAGCATTACATATCAATATTCGTTAAGCATTACATACCAATATTTAAAAGTTGTGTTTCCTGCAGAATTCGTCTTGTTTATCGGCAGAATCGGAGTAAGTCTAGAACGTTTCTGAAAGACTATAGTGGACTGTAATTGGCCTTAAAGTAAACAATAATTGGAGTCTCAAATTATATTTTAATGAAGAATAATATTATTTATAGATAAGATACATACCCAATGGGGCATTAGCTCTAGCGATGGTAGTTGCTATAATCGAGGTTGGGGTTGGAGTTCTGGTCGTACCTGCCGCGGAGTAACCCCGGGCCGCTGCTGTAAAAATAAGTTGACTTAAACACAATCATAGCCAAACTATACATACATAAAATCACGCTTGTATCTCGCGGGAGTAGGCAGAGACTAGGGTTTGCCACTTAACACGATCCTGACAAACTTATTTTGCGTCATTGACATTCATTAATCGTTGTTGTTGATGTTGTTGTAAAGTTGTTCATACTGATGAGTGGAACACCTCATTTTCGGTTATTATAAGAATTTTGTTTTGTTCCACAATATACTTTTTATTCGAATCCTACGTTAGTTTACTCATAAATTCACAAAAAACCGAGTCCGAACTATTGCATATGCATTGGTACGGGATCGTGTATTTATAAAACTAAATGGGTATTTAGAGGTATAATTTGAAAGCGCCTTAAAATATATTTCATTCGGTCCTAATAAATAAATTGACTAAATGAAATTTATCCCTAAGTAAATAAATGTTCACCAAATGGATTATCCATCCATCCTTCCCAAAACTATTAAATAAATACTCACAAAAATTTATAAATACTCCCCTAATTTTAAATATGAGTTTGTTTGTAAACGTAAGTTGGTAAATATTTATTAATCACAGATATATTATGTAGACTGAACACAATTTGGTTTGAATATATTTAATTATGAAAAAATATGTTTTTTTTGTAGCATAAAAGACACATTTTGGTGCAAGTCCATTCTTAAAGCTAATAGGTATAAATACCCACTGTAACTACATAGGCCCAAGAAGTATATCACAGAAATGCTAAAAATAGCCACTTTACTTTGCAAAAACATTCTTGCTGTAAGCAATACGCCGATTCCCTATTATTATAATCAGTTTTTCGTTCTGCTTTACAATATATTGCTTTGACATAAAAATACGGCCTTCACAAACATAAAAACCTTTAACTTTATTGAATGTAAAATGTGATTATTTACAACAGCCAGCCCAACAGATTGATTGCCCAACACAACATTAGTCTGAAAACATTTTTTACCCGACTACGGAGCCCGAAAGGAGGGTAGAGTGTGTTTGGCTCGTGTATGTCCAATTGTATGTTCCCTTATAACTCCTTCAACAATGGTCAAATTTTGACAAATAAGATCTCAATCGGTTCGTCATATTTGCGCGAGTGTTACAGGCTGTAATGGAAGTAACATAAATCAAACAAAAAGTAAAATATCAATCAAAAACACAAAAATAAAAAACTAAATAACCAACAACCGGACTGCTAACCATTAACTACTAAGCAGGCGGGACCCAAATTCCAACATTGTAACTCCTTGCGAGGTATCTAGCTTGGTCCCCCTACTTATAGTACCTATTTAATGCTTAGCAATCGGGTTGTTGGCTATTTTTGGTTAAGTTTTTTTTTTTTTTCGGAAGGATTATTATAGAGCGTGATTACCCGTCTGTAACCGAGTAGAGTGGGGTTCATGTGCTGTTGACTTAAATGCTCAAACTTAACTCCTCAAAGGCAGTTTAAGTCCTATGTGGTGAAGGGAAAAACGTAACTACAGATTATTTAAACTGCCTCTGAAGATTGTTTTAGAGGCATCGTGTTTTTATAAAAGCGGTGGTAGCCTAGTGGGTAGAACATTGGACTCGGAAGCGGGAGAACCAAGTTCGATTCCCAGTGAGGGCATGTACCTATGACTTTGTTTTCTAAGTTATGTACATTTGTGAAGTTATAGTAGCAATACCACTCGCTAACGGTGAAGGAAAACATTGTGAGGAAACCTGAGTGTCTGAGCTATTTACATACCTCAGCGCTTGAAATCGCCAATCCGCGGTGGGCACGCGTGGTGATTAAGCCCATACTCTCTCTCTCTCTGAGAGAAGGCCTGTGCCCTACAGTGGGACGTATATAGGCTGCTTATATATTATGTTTTTATAAATAACACCATCTTTGTAGTTCTGTCGTTGCGTAACCACAGTCGGATTAACTGGAACAGTCCGTAGGCACAGTCTGTAGTTATTTTTTCTCTGCAAAAGGTGAAAAGTAAACATAAATACTTTATTATACATTCTTTTTTTGTTGCACTAACCCATGCTGAGGACAATTTTAAAAACCTATTTAGAGGCTAAAAATTTCACCCATGCCGGGACTTGAACCCGCGACCTCTGGCTCACCGTGCCAGCGCTCTCCCAACTGTGGGCAAGTGCAAGCTCAGTTGGGAGAGCGCTGGCACGGTGAGCCAGAGGTCACGGGTTCAAGTCCCGGCATGGGTGGAATTTTTAGCCTCTAAATAGGTTTATAAATAGGTACTTTAGAAAATAAAGTCCTCTAAATCTTTAAGAAATAACGGCCTTTCAATCTTCCCACAGACTAGACTTAACCGTCAAGGACGCACACGACTCGCGTGCTGATCACAAACGTAGTTTTTTTTAGACTTTTCAGCCATAATTTCAATAATTTTGTGTGAAGCGATAAGTAGGTACTAAAAGAAAACAAAAGCGGACAAGTGCGACTCGGCCTCGCCCACCGAGGGTTCTGTTCAAATTTGTAGTCTCGTAGTTTTTCCGTGCTTTTCCCGAACTTCAAAGACTATTTTCTTACGATTTAATTACAAATGTATAGTTTTCGGATTTTTCCCTGTACTTGTAGTATAAGACGATATAATTTCATAGTTCTAAGTGCCCTATAAGTTTTGATTCCCTTAAGAGCGTCGAAATATAACTTAGAAGTAGTTAACTTTTGAGGTACGGAGTTACGGAACCCTAATAACGGGGCTTTTTATTTTCATTTCATTTCATTTATTCAATGCATTCATGAACCATTTCGAAAAGATACAAAAAGTTACTTAACTGCTTGAACATGAACCCTGTAAGGGTATAGCAGATGATATGCAGATAAGGCGCACTTTTTTCTAGTATTAGATTTTAATACTCTAAGTGCGAATGTAAACTGGACTAGTTTAGATTTAATTTTCTCGATATTTTTTTCCAGTTTCAATGAGTGTCTAATATTGAATTCTTAAATAATCAGGGAATTCGTAATTGATTTGAAGTAAATTTCTTGTTTTTGGTATTGTTTAAACTGGATTTTATTTTTGTTTTTCAACCGACTTCAAAAAAGGAAGAGGCTATCAATTCGACGCGTATATTTCTTTTTATTGCATATTTCCAGGTTGTGGTGGGAGAGCCAAAGTTTTATTTTATTGAAGGGTTCTATTATTTTTGAATAATTTTCCTGGTCATTACTTTTAGGGTATTTAAATAGCAAGGAGACATCATCTGCCACTAAGATAGATAACGTGCTACATATAGTAGGTAAGTCGTTGATGTGTATGATGAAGAGGACATACCCTATTACGAGGTATTGACCAATTTGTTATCTCTAGTAGGTAAATTTCGTTTTTCAATTCATTTGTTTGATTATCTAGGAATTCTATTTCTATGTACTGTTTTCTATTACAAAGGCAAATTTTAGCCACTCTAGTACATTTTCTCTCACTTCACTAACAATCTGAAATATTAAAATTTATATGCTAACTAAAAAGGCAATATAAAGTGTACAAAACTTAGTCGATTGACTTCATAATTAATTGACATTTATGGAGTGTTTTAAGAAATTCTCTTTTTTTTAATAACACCGTATGTAAATATTATTCCAGATTCCAGTGGTGTTTTACAAGCGCTCTTACATCAGAGCTGGCTCTGGAGTCCCCATTTCAAGATGCTGTTTGATACAAAACTGCCTCGTTGGTGTAGCGGTTAACACGCGGAAATCCTTTGCATCAGGTAGGCCCCAGAATTATTACCATAAACAAGACTCGGGCACCGACCGAGTTCAAGCATAAAAACCTCGGGAGGACCAAATAAAGCTGCATTATTTTTCTTAACCTGTTAGATTATGACCTTGAAAAGAACAATTAAAACATTGTTATTGTGGCCCGATCGGGTCATTTAGAATCTTAAAGATTAAAGTGCCTCTCCATTACTAAAGGTTGGCAGTCAGCTCTTTACAACGATCTCTATTCCAAGCAACCTCAGCTCTACCGTGGATTTAACATCAGTCACTCCTAGATGTTGCACAACAATGACATATTTCTTCTTCCCGGTCTCCTCAAAGGAGCATATGGTCATAGTCACCGTATCAGAAGCGGCACCCGCAGATGGAGTTGTCGAAACTAAATACATGGGAAGGCGCGAATTTGCAAATGCAGGTGGCGTCCCACAAGTGGCTCCGACACTTCTCCCATGGCACCAAAGTAACACCTTCCGGACGCTTACCATCACAGCAGGTTGACATCGAGGTCACTCTTAACTGAAGAGCTACCTTATGGCTGGTTTGAAAACGAAAAGGTTTATTAAAACTGCTTGTTAAATGTAAAGTTAAAGTTATGCGTTAGTGGTATTGCATACTTAACAATAATCTTTACTTGATACCTATACCTATGTTTACAAGTATTTAACTAAATTTTAACCAAATTTCAAGTTAAAACATAGGTGTAAATGCTTATAGTAGGTATATAAGTTCGCCATATTGCTTACCTATGAGCAATAAACGTATTAATAATAAGAATAATAAACATTCACTAAAGAGATCTTAAGTAGCAAGTTAACGATTAATTAATTCATTTAAGTAAACTCGCCCCCGCGCCACCCAGGTAGCCCCGATGGGCGTATCCTGGTGCAGTCTTAACTAGATTGTTGAATTGCGTGTGACCTCCTGGCCACTTAAAATAAATTCAAAATTGTGTGCTCATAAACAAGACGTTAGAAGTAAGAGCGCTCTATTAATACCAGTAGCTCTGCTGTTGAGCGACGGATATATTGTTCTAATAATTTGGGAAACACAGTAAACAAACACGCTTAAACTATCAGGAAACCTTTAAATCTCGGCCCGCCGGCGCATTAACATTTTCACGAGCCCTTTTAAAAGTGTTGTTTTACCGTGCGAGGTTGTTATGGCAGAGGTCTGAACGAATACGGCCTCGTAAACGCGCCTTAAGATTTACACCTACACAAAAAAACTGTTAGGAACCCGGCTCAATGTTCATTGGAAGACCGGTTGTAAATCGGACCGCGTTTAGGCTTTTAAGTTCCGAGCTAAAATGCCTTTTAATGTTTGCTGCCTCCGGGGTTTCAAAGCTGCTATGGTGAGGCTTCTGTCTCGATTGTTTTGAGTTTTGAGAATATCACTTGGCCTAGGTCCGATACTAGATATTCTGTGCTATGGTAACCAGGAAAGAACATCACGAATATGGAAAACTACACAAAGCTGAATACAAATTAAAGTAGGGCGTTACTAGGTGAGAACCGAACTCGCGACGTTAGCGTCACGGAGGTTGAGAATTCAATTCCCGCTGGAACGATCATCCATCAGAAATATATTTTTGTTTATTGAGTATCAATATACAGTGTATTGTGTGCTGCATTTGGCTGGATTTAGTAGTGGAGAAAAAGTTAACGAAAAATCTCCACTCCAACCTACTTTCTCAAATCATATTAAACATAATACGTCAGATGCTACCTGTATAGATTAGATAAGATTTCATGGGTCCCATTAACAACTTTAAATGCCAAAACATTAGTTACTTTACTTAGAAAAGTAGGAAAACATTAATGCTGCGGACAGACACGCGAATATCACCAGTCTCAATCACTTCAGAGGGAGATAGCGGCCACCACTCGTAGAACTTTTGGAAAGCTTACACAACATAAGCAGCCTATATACGTCCCACTGTAGGGCACAGGCCTTCTCTCAGGGAGAGAGTATGGGCTTAATCACCACGCGTGCCCACCGCGGATTGGTGATTTCAAGCGCTGAGGTATATGAATAGCTCAGACACTCAGGTTTCCTCACGATGTTTTCCTTCACCGTTAGCGAGTGGTATTGCTACTATAACTTCACAAACTTTGGAAAGCTTATTGAGTCCTTTTCAATTTATAAGATTTATTATACGAGTATTCATATGCAATCCGTTGTCTGTACACTTTTTATAAGAAAAAGTTTTAACATTTATTAAATAATAATTACGAATCGAATACGCAAACAATTTTTTTCAATTTCTAGTGTTTACTAGAAATTCAATTTTGATTTAATTTGAACATTCTATAAATACAAATTTGAAGATTTGAAGAATCGAAGTATCTTTGACTTCGCAGTTTATAAGAGACCATCTCGAGTCTTTTGCTCGACCAAAACGATACCGCTCTCTACATTGTGTTTTATGATAACATTTTACAAGCCACGTAACTCCGTCGGACCGGCGATGGTCACGAAACACGCCACTGTGCTATTGACTTAGCTCGGCTTAGGGTGTTCATGTAGCATTTAAGCTTTACGCGTGTTTTGTTTAGAATCGAATCGCGCTTGTTGATTTTCCGACAATGTTTTCCGGTTAAGAAGTAAGCCATGAGCCGCTGTTGTACGTGGTGCTTTAGAAGTACCTCTATCTGGGTGGGTGGGTAATTCACGACTGTAAATTGTTAATAAATCTATTTAGTCGTGTATTTTCTATAAGTGGAAAACACGATCCCTGCAAAACACTCCTAAAATTCTGTTGGTTTAGGTAAAGTGAACGTTCACGAACTTACTTAAAGTGTTTCGTTCTTACAGCGTTCTCAACATTTACATTACAGTTTTTATAAATACGTCGCTACTCGTTATAATGGGTAGTAGAGTTACAACTGGCGCAGACAATAAAGACATCAATTAAATATAAGGATATTCCTATTTAACAGATTCCCGAAAGCTCGTCCCATAAACGTCGAATTCGAGCGCCGTAAAACGTACAATTAAGTCCAGAGAAGTGTCTCCCAGCAGGGGACGATAAAACACAAACGGGTGCGTTGACACGAATTATCATAAAACTGCAACAAACTACCGGATGGAGGGTCAAATTGTAGGCTTTTCAACGGTAGCACTCCGTTTTCCATAATATGTGACTTGAAACTACGAAACGAACGTACGAAAGCATAAGATATTGCTTTTAGCATTAAGGTCGCCTTTGTACTTATTAGGATTCCGTACCCAAAGGGTAGGGACCCTATTACTAAGACTCCACTGTCTGTCACCACGCTGTATGTCATGAACCGTGATAGCTAGACAGTTGAAATTTTCACAGATGATGTATTTCTGTTGCTATAACAACAAATAATAAAAACAGAATAAAACAAATATTCAAGTACAAGACATATACGAAAAACGTGAGTTTTTTCTGTTTTTGTTCGATACTAATATAGGCAACAGGCACTTTAAAAAAATTAATCAAAATTAAATAAATATTTAAGAGGGGCTTCCATATAACAAACGTGATTTTTTGCCGTTTGATGCTCGATATTAATATCGGCAACAGGTAGACGCTTAAAAATATTCACAGAATATGTAGTTCTATACTCTCTTCAAAAATAAACAATTAGTAAAATAAAATAAATATTGAAGGGGGGCTTCCATATGACAAACGTGATTTTTTGCCGTTTTTTTTCCGATCTTTGTGTCTAATGTTGTATAAATAATGGTACGGAACCGTTCGTGTGCGAGTCCGACTCGCACTTGGCCTGTTTTATATTTTAATAGTGCAATAAACAATTCTAATAATAATTATGAAGCATACGGTAACGTTGGCAACATTTTTTACTATCTTGAAGATTTTTTCATCCAACGGACCCAAACGAAAAGTGTTTTTATTTGATAGATACTTTTTGGGGGCTTTTTGCTATGTTGTTTTTTTGTGACTATTATGAAGGAGGTTCTATAATATGCGTCACAGTGACCCTCAGGTTACCTGTCATTTACTGTCCCATTCCGAAATCGATTAAGCGTCTGGCCTGTGGGTGGTCCTCAGATCAGTGAAAATGTGGTCAAATAATATAGAAATATCTACATATTTACATAAAAAAAAACCTACACCTGTATCCCGAGTAGACAAAGTACACGGTTTGTCACTTGCCACTATCCATATACTTACATACACGAAATACAACCTTTAATTTCGCAGTCGGGTAAATTGTGTGATAACCAAAATTGTCCGAAGTTACGTCTTTGGGGCAAACTTAATTCACTTTTTCCCCTTTATTTCATGAGGAGAAGAATTTATTTTCATAACTGAAATAAACGTCGAGTCAGTGCTGTAATAAAATAAACCCACGGGGTCGCTTCACCCTTCCGTGGGGCTCTCAGCACACCACAACGAGTTAAAGAAGATCCACTTCAATTTTCATCATGACGTACCAGGCACCCACAAATCAAAATTAAAGTTATTAAAGGTCTGATTTGAGGTGAACCTTCTATGCCATTGTGTTCTGCAGAGTCAATAACGTCACAACGATGGTATCGGGTCAGTCGGCTTTAGATAATGCGTTTGGACGTCCGTAAGAAGACAACACATGTTCCATAACATATTCTATAAAATTTACATGAATATTTCTTGTTTAAAAAATATTTATTAATAAAAAGGTAGGGAAAAAGGTAGGTATACATATATATTTTTTATTAATTAATTAATCTATAATAATACACATTTCTCGAAAACCAAATCATTCGTCAAACTGCGTGGCAGTTTGTTGGCGAATTATAGCACACTTCTTATTATATCGCTGACATGTACCACTCTTCCAAACGTGGACATGGACATAGGTATAAGTAGTTGAGTTTTGTTTAATTCAAATGACATCTAGGAGGCAGCGCAAGTCGGATTAAATCTTAACTTCTATATTTGACTACCCTCCTGCCCACCCTGTGCCTGCGGCTTGGGATCGGAACAGTGCCACAGACAGGGGGCAGTCTCACAAAGACTATCCCCAGTTTCTCGTTCATTAACACTGTTGAAAAATCTATTGGAATAATAAGCTGTTTATCGTTGTGATGGTTTTATTGAAGTGTCGTGCTAAGTCGTTCTACGTCAAACAAATCTGAATATTTAAATTAATGACATTGGAGTAACTAAAAAGTATAACTACAACACCCTCCCTCAATGGAAATAAACAGAACACACAAAAAAACTTACGTAGAACAATAAAATACACCAATACTTACATAAAACAATAAAAGCACCTAAAGAACTAACTACTGGTTAAGCCCATACCTGTAACACATCTCAGGTGAGCTATACGCCTTAGGGGCTTAGTCAACACATCAGCTGCCATCTGATCAGTCTGTTGATACTTCACATTGATAATACCTTCGTTAATTTTTTCTCTTATAAAATGAAATTTGGTATCAATGTGTTTTGTCCTATTGTGATGGATCGGATTGAGCGCAATTTTCTGCGCACTCTGACTATCGTTAAAGAGCACAACCTTGTCAGCGTTACCAGTAATTTCAAACACTAACCTCCTAAGAAACGTAGCTTCTTTAGCAGCGCTAGCTAAAGCCATGTACTCGGCCTCAGTTGAAGATAACGCTACCGTAGGTTGCTTCTTACATTCCCAACTAATGGGACCGCTTGCGAGCGTAAAGTAATGACCAGTGTATGATCGCCTGTCAAACGTGCAATTCGCCCAATCTGCGTCTGTGTATCCACACAAATAGGCACCTGTCTTCCTGTAAGTAATACCGTAATCTATAGTACCCTTAAGATACTGTAAAATCCTCTTAGCGACCAACCAATGTTTCTTTTCGAAACAATTGTTAAACTGGCTTAAATAGCTTGTAGCGTAAGCTATATCTGGCCTAGTATTTACCGCCAGGAACATTAGGCAACCAATCAAACTTTGGTAAGGATAAGATTCATCACATTCTTTACCTTTTTCGTATTTATTGTTCTCCAGTGGAGTTGACATATGCTTACAATCCTGCATATTAAAACGTGTTAGAACGGATTGTGTGTACGTCTTTTGGTTAACACATATTTTGTCATCCGTTCGTTTCACATTCAAACCTAAAAAATAATCAATTTTTCCCAAATCTTTTAATGAGAAAAACTTCTGCAATTCTGTTTTGACAGTGAGAAAAGACGTTTCTTTTTTATAAAATATACAGATGTCATCGACATAAACTGCCAGGATGACTATTTTGTCATCGAACTTTTTTAAGTACACGCATGGTTCCGAAGAGGTTCGTATAAAACCTATAGAGGATAAAGTTTGGTTTAATTTATTATTCCAAGCTCGAGCCGCTTGTTTTAAACCGTAGAGTGATTTTTTCAACAAGCAAACTTTTCTTTCTTCGCCTTGTTTTACAAAACCTTGAGGCTGTTGCATGTAGACTTCCTCTTCTAAGTCGCCATTCAGGAACGCTGTATCCACGTCCAAATGTTGCATTTTCAAGTCCATTTCTGCCGCTAAAGCGATGAGTGTACGCAGAGATGAATTTCGAACAACCGGTGAAAAAGTTTCATAATAATCAACTCCTAAAACTTGACTGAAGCCTTTGGCAACAAGTCTCGCCTTGTACTTCACCACTCTACCTTCGGCATCCTTTTTAATTTTATACACCCATTTACAAGTTATAACCTTCTTGTTGGGTTTCTCCACTAAAATCCATGTCTTGTTTTTAGTCAATGAGTTGAACTCATCTTGCATTGCAGACTTCCAGCTTGCTCTATCTTCCGATTTGATAGCCTCAGCTATCATTTGGGGTTCATCAGGCTCACTACATGTCACAGCATTACAATCAAAATTGTTTTCATTTTTCTTAGCCAACCTATTTCGAAGTGGATACCGTTCTTCAGGCTCTGGCTCAACCATAGTCTGTTCGGTTACATCTTCTTCATCTGAAGCATCTTCGTCAGCGCTAAGAAACTCTGAAGTATTGTGAACGTGATCTACCTGTACTGCCTCCAAGTCATTAGCTTCTTCTTCGTTTTCGGTTGAGATCGTTTGTCTGCTCTCTTGTGAAGTCGAAGTAATTGACGGCATCGAATTTTGTTCGCTACTACGACCTAATTCCAAAATAAATTCATTCTGGTCAGTCAAAGGCAGTGATTGTGTGGATTTCGCTTTTAAATCAGTAAAACAGTCTTCAGATTTCGCTTTTAAATCAGTAAAACAGTCTTCAAAAAATACCACATCTCGTCCTTTTACCAACCTTCTTGGACAACTAGGTTCACGAAACAAATAGCTTTGTCGGTCGTCTGAATATCCGACAAAAATATACTGCGCGGCTTTTGGATCCAACTTCTTCCTCAAAGGATCTGGAATCTTCACCATCGCGCGACACCCAAAAACTTTTAAATGAGCCAGGTTTGGTTTCTTGTCGTGCCACATTTCATACGGCGTCTTCCCGTCGAGGGCCCTATGCGGGCATCTGTTCTTCAAGAACGTAGCGGTTTCCACAGCATCTTGCCAATAACCTTTTGAAAGAGAACTGTCTGAAAGCATACAACGAGCCTTTTCTACTATGGATCTAAATGTTCTTTCAGATATTCCATTCTGTTGTGCATTATAGGGAACTGTAGTTTGATGCTTAATACCTTCTTTGTCTAAGTATTCAGAGAATTCCCTGTTTACATACTCAGTCCCATTATCGGATCGCAAAGCTTTAATTTTTAAACCCGTTTGTCTCTCGACCATCGACTTAAACATGCAAAACCTGCTAAATACTTCATTTTTAGATGATATAAAGTATATAAAAACCATTCTGCTAAAATCATCTATAAAAGTCAAAGCATATTTATTTCCCTGAAAAGAACTTTCAGACATCGGACCACAAACATCCGAATGAATGAGTTCCAATTTAGATGTTGTCTTTTTGTGCGATACTGACTTAAAAGGTTTTTTAGCCTGCTTACCTTCTATGCACGCAACACAAGGGTCTTTATCAATCTCAGTGTACACTACGCCTAGATTACCTCTTTTAAGTTTGTCTAATCCTATACGGCATAAGTGACCAAGTCGTTTATGCCACAAACGAAAACTTGTTACATCACTCTGTACTTCGAACGCTGATAAGGTTTTTGATGGACTAACTGTACAATCCAGCGAATACAATCCATCACAACAGGACCCGTGTAAAACTGCATCACCTGTATAAGCAAAATTTTTAGAATCATAAAATGTACAACCTTTCGTATCAAAAACAACACTAAATCCATTTTCAGTAGCTTTTTTAACAGAAATCAAATTAGTATTCAAATTAGGAACAAATACTACATTTGAAATGTTCGTAACGGTATTATTACTCTCCGTTTTAAAGTTATTAACAATAGGTACGTTACCTATTCCCGCACTTGTTAATATGTCACCATTAGCAATCTTGATCTGGCCAGCCGTAAATTCTTTATAGTTAACTAACCAATCTGATCTTCCAGACATATGTGAGCTGGCTCCAGAATCTACGTACCATTTTGCAGATGCCACCCCTTCAGTATCAGCCTTCATTGCGCCACATAAACTCGAGAGTTGGTTTGTGTCCTTGCTTAAACCATCGTCTTTAGACTTTCTGTTAAGTGGACAGTCAGGTTTGACGTGTCCAGGCTTCTTGCAATTGTAGCAAACTACTCCTCGTTTCTTCTTATTTTTCTTGATTTGAACGCGCAAAGCTGTATCTGAACCTTCATCATTTACTGTCGATCTTGAAAATTCTGTCAAGAGTTTCGTTTTTACGACTTCACTACTGACGGTACTCGTAGAGTTCTCTAACGCCATAATAAGCGGATCGAATCGCGGCGTCAAGCCACCTAAAAGAATGGCTGCAACAGAAGCATCTTCTATAACCTTGCCTATGTCAGCCAGGTCTTGAACTGTGGATAACACGGCATTAATATACAACTCTATGTTCTGAAAGTCTGTCAGACTGTATCTATAGAGCCTGCGTTCCAGGGCTAAACGACGACCCATAGATTTATCTTCGTAAGCCGCCGCTAATGCATCCCATGCTTCTTTTGCCGATTTACTGTTTCGAACGTGTGTGATTGCCGGTCCATCTAATGTTAAGCAAATCTTTGCCAACGTAATCTCGTCGTCCCTTTCCTTTTTATTAACGGGAGTCGAGTCTTTCGCTGAATAGCCCGTAATGCTATTCCATAGACCTTCATGTACTAAGTACATTCTCATTTTAAACTTCCATATCGGATAATCTTGCCTACCTTTTAATAGTATTCCAGCAAGGGAACGAACATTCGATCCTCCATCTGACATGTCGAAGTTTTCACAAAATTTTCACTTTTGAACGGTGAAAAATATTTTAGACTTCACACAACACTTCTAAATATTTTTAATCAACTTATTATCCACTTTTAAACGAGCACTTCGTGCTGATAACGTGTTGAAAAATCTATTGGAATAATAAGCTGTTTATCGTTGTGATGGTTTTATTGAAGTGTCGTGCTAAGTCGTTCTACGTCAAACAAATCTGAATATTTAAATTAATGACATTGGAGTAACTAAAAAGTATAACTACAACAAACACGCGGTTAATCTACTGTTAACAGCTGTCAATTGACCAAAGTGCTTACAAAAAAGACCACTGACAGCTGTTAACAGTAGATTAACAGCTTGTTAGTGTACGAAAAACCGGGGGTAAATATGACATGCAAAAAATTTTTAGAAAATATGAGCAGCCTATATACGTCCTCCTGTGCATATCGTAGAAGGCGACTAAGGAAATAAATTACCAGGACATGGGCAGCAGCGTCTTTCTGAGATTCCAACCACATACTGCGATCGCCAACCCGCCTGCCAAGCGTGGCGATTATGGAAAAACCCCTCATGGGGACCATGAGGGAGGCCTATGTCCTGCAGTGGGCGTCAAACGGCAGATGATGATGATGTACGTCACACTGTAGGGCACAGGCCTTCCCTCAGGGCGAGAGTATGGGCTTAATCACCACACTTGCCCACCGCGGATCGGCGATTTCAAGCGCTGAGGTATAAGAGTATCTCAGACACTCAGGTTTTCTTACGATGTTTTCCTTCAGCGTTAGCGAGTGGTATTGCTACTGTAACTTCACAAAAGTACATAACTTAGAGAACAAATTCATAGGTACATGCCCGCACTGTCTCTCGCTTCTGAGTCCACTGTTCTACTACAAGGATACCACCGCTACCACCGGTATACATAAAAGTTAACTTTTTGATAGCGTATCTACATATCGTCGTTCATATTGCAAAATGACAAATGTCAAAAAAATACGATTTTCATTTTTTCTTCGAAACTGTATAAACAATTGATTCTGTTACACGTGCAAGACATCGTAATCCTCGGTCTGATTAGCTGTGTATACTATTGCGACTTAATTTTCCTCTAATTTACTAATTTTCATACAATTTCGATGAAAAAACAATAATCGTATTTTTTTGTGTGTGACATTTTGCAATATGGCCGACGATATATGGGAAGATATGAGGTAGGCACTAAGTAACAAAGAAACCGTTTGGTTTACATTATGTCATGCAGATTACAGATTTGTTCTTGACCTCCCACTAGGCTTGGCCTCGATCCATTCTAATGTCGTAGATCAGGGCTTCCCAAACAGTGCATCGCGACGCCCCCTCGCCAGTTGCAGTCATAAAGAAATCAATCAAAGTGTTTTATTAAAATAAAATAACACAGAAACAGTGACTTAATGAACGTAGTAAAAGTAAAGAACAAGTAGGTACAGATCGCGAATAAATGTAGGGAAAGAGATGAGAGTGGCAACTTCTATACTTGATCTCCGTTTTGAGAAGTTTTGCGTAGAAAAGCAAGCACATTTTCGCATTGGGGCCACGCAAAGAAATGGGAAACTCCCAAGGGCGTTAGAGTCAAAATAAGTTTGGGAAGCCCTGTCGTAGATGATAAATTTAGTACGGATCTGTAGATATTTCACTAATTTGAGGTTGTCACCAAAGTAAAAATTGTTTGCATTGACGAGTTGAACTCCCTCCCCCAACCCTCTTTCCGGACAGATGGGGATTTTGTTACACTTTGTAGGGTCACTTTAGCCTAACATTAACCAATCATGGATGGTTACTCAGATCAAACTGTCAAAACGGGTGCAGTTGAATCCCCATGCAAGTCAAATTATAAATATGGCAGTCTTGATTTTGTTTTCTTCTAACTACCTACTTACTTTAAGCCATAAACTTACTTAAGAAATTTTTAAACCGTATATTTTTTACCTATTTACATATGCTAATAAAACGAACCGACTTATCGTCATAACATTAAATTCTGTGACTTCGCAAAAGGCCTCCGAGGATAGTTTACGAAGTACCTTCGTTTACCATACCGCATAAATACCTAAAGAGAAACAATTTAAACACTACAGTAATCCATCGTTGTGAACGGCTTGCGCAGACCTCTGGTAGAGCCACAGTTTGTTCCAGGGCGACGGTTTTATCTCAGCCTTTATGGCGCCGTACAGACTGCATCCAATCTTCTAAAACGTTGAGAGATCTAAATCTCGGGAGGATCAAGCTCCGCCAAGCGATACTATGATCATGAAGAACATAAAAATACTGCTTCAAGAATGACGATAGAGGCGTGTCAACACACAAATTAACAGCCCGTATTTGTCTTGCCTGATCTGAGGTTGCCTGGAAAATAATACCTTTATTTACCATAAGGCCGCCATTTATACCTTTTCTCTTGTAACTATTGTCTTTGTAATTGTTTTCTGGTGTACAATAAAGAATATTCTTATATTATCTTGCCCTACAAAAAGACTTTCTACATGATACTATTCCCTACATGAAGATGAGATATTAGTCGCACAAACAGCGAGATAAAAAGTAGATAGATAGATAGAGAACACTTTATTGCACAACCAGGTGAAAGATATTACAAATAGTTTCTTGTATCTAGGTAGTGGTATACAATCGGCGGTCTTATATAGGTAGGTAGGTAGGTACTTTATATTTTCAAAAATAGAAAAAATACTAAGGTGGATAGGCTTTCATTGCATCCGATAAAAGAGCGAGTTTGGAACAAAAAGGGAGTAGCCGGCGGCCCCTTGCAATAAATAAATAAAATTTGCTTACACATTTTTTCCAGCAGAGGTAAAAATTTTATTTGAAAACTTATTCAGAGCAATATTCCGACGTTCAATTGAGTATTTCAATCGACAAATAATTAAGTTTGCTCAATTACAGTGAGCATTCTTGAGGTAACCTAAGGTTTTCACATCCTCACCTACCTCAGCGCTCGAAATCACTTATTCTAGTCTCTACTTACCTAGCAAGACAACAAACGAATTCTTGATTATCAGCCCATTTTTCTAGGCCTAGGCTGCTTGCTAAGGTGGGAAAACTCCAAGAAACCCATGAATCGGCCCTCAGCCCTTTCAAAACCTCTAGGGTCGAGCAAAACAATCTAATTTTCATCGCGAATTACATTAGGAATCCCTTTTCGACGCTGGAAACATTTACATACGCTCGTACCTTGCACTTGGCTTGATTGCAGTGGCTCTCCACGATAATAATACAGCCCGACTTTTAAGTCACCATCCACTACTTGGAGTAGGTAGAGTGTATTCTATGTATTAGGTAATATTCAGGAGTAAATTTTTGCTAAAAAACATGTTTTTACTATTAAATATTATGTTTTGGGAGCATAGTTACTGATTCAAATACTTAGAGAATGGAGTGGGCACGTGTTTTTGTATTAAATGGTACTAAAAGAAACAAAACGTGTCTTGTTATTTCCACCAACCATGTTAATATATCAATTTGAATGATGAATAAAAATTCAGACAGAGTATGATAACGTGATTTGACGGCTCCTGATACCGCAACTGACTGAGCGTAGCTAAAGCCCTTCATTAGAGGGATTGTTCAGTTTGAAATATTCCATCGTAAATAGTCTTTACTACAGAGTCATACAGAGTTCCAATTGAAATCCATTTTTGGATAGGGAAAGTAAAGTGAAGTAAAAAGTAATGGTTCACGGCCCCACACTAGGCTTCTGTTGTTAGTTTAAGTTCTAATCGAATAAAGAAATGAAATATTAATCAACACCTACATATCCAATTATTATTAAATACTTCCACAATTTGGTATTCTAGTAAGGTTCTTGGTTTCTACACTGGGCTAAATGGTGAATTAAGTTTAACATACCTACATATCATGTTCTTTAGTAAATATTTTCGTTAGTTACTGGTTCAGCGATTAACCTGAGCGGGTAAGCAGATATTTAATGTTTCTAGCTGAAGAAACTCACAGATATAAAAATACCTAAAAATTAAATAAAAATCGTTGAAATATTGCTTCCTATCCATCTCTATCACTATAACGCCGTGCGCTCATCTCATCCAAACCCACCCACTGAACAATACAATGAAAGCTTTGTAATCTGCGTCTCTATGGGCGAGTACAAAGTGTGGTATTATCCAGTAGTTATGTCGTTTCATTTATTATTGCAAAATAATAGCCATGTCAAAAGCAGCGCTGACGGGAATACTTTCCGACTGCTTGGGTTTATTTCATTGCGCATGTTTTAATATTAATTGTAAGTTTTCTGCCCCAGCGACCGTCATGCAAATGTACTGTGCACGCTTGTCAAAACGTTTCAACACGCTTGCGAAATTTCCACTTGCGTCAATTCGCTCGCACAATTTATTTCCAGCTCGTGAAGTCTTGTAAAGTAGCGGATTGTTTTACGAAAACTTGCTTCGGGCACAGGACGCAATACAATACATACTGCGTAAAGGGAGGTGGAAGAAATTGAGTTTTTATTTCTAAGCAAACGTTCTTTCGACACCGCTTTTTAATTTTTAGAGTTTTCTTTTGAGCAATCGAGGTTGGCTGGAAACCGTTGAAACAACGCTGGAGTCCGGCGAAGTTGAGGCTTTTGTGCCGAATTGAGTGGAGTTTGGGCGGCTGCCCAACACGTGAGCGCAACACGTGCCGCGCTCACGTGCACCCACCCGCCCTGCTACCTCGCCAGTCTCGCTGAAGCTCTATACAGGGTGTTAGAGTACTGACGCCCGACCCGATAAATATGCATTTGGACACCAAACGAAATTAGCTACTACGTTCACAAAATATTGCTGGGATATATTTTATTTTCTTACAAATGTAACCATGCGTAACTTTTAGCGGAGCGTACCGTATAAAATAGCACTACAATTGTTTGAGATCGCGTGCGAATTGAAATTTCAAATTTGTTTTCTAAAATAAAGGAAAATTTAAACATTTTTGTAAGGATGTGCTAACTAGAAATGTTCGGACGGATGGTACCGTATGGTCTCGTAAATGCATTTCCGCAAAAAAAGCAATAAGAAACTATGAGTTTGGACCCTATATCAGGAAGGGCACATATTTTTATTCATTATCTACGAGTACAACAGCTGATAAGCAATAATATGAGTGTTATAAAACTAGTTAATGAGCCAATTTTTTTCAAGATTTCCCCTATAGCAACAGAGTGCTAGATTTCTGCTAGGATACAGAAAATAATGGTACCTAATAGTTTATGGAGAATACGCCTACTGCTGCTATAGAAAAAATCCGATAATATAATTTTAAATCTGTTTTTTACGTTGCAATTTTTTTTACGTTAATATTATGCCTAGACTAAGGGTAGTTGCCCACATAGTTTAGGGTTTTTTATAGCTACCCAAAGGGATAGGGAGGGAAACGACAAGCGCAACCAACATCTCCCAGGGAACGCCCGGTACCGACGAACCGCGGTACCACGGTAAGCGGCGTCCAAGGAATTTTTATTTAGCAACTATATTATACCTACGAGTATACGACCTGTGAAAAATACAAAGAATAATGTAGGGAGAGCCTAGACTAGAAAATCTTCCAGTGTGAAAATTTATTTATGATGAGGACTTCCTACTATACCTGGGTTATTGAAAGAATGCCGGTGACCGCTTTCAAACAATTGATAAGAAGAACGTAACTTTCCAAAACTTTTAATCACATCATTTATCTATTTTACATTTAAGTATACAGTATAATCATCTATAACCCACGCAAAAATCTTACGTCTACGAAAAAAAATCTTTAATTTATGAAAAAGAAAAGTTGTTTGGCGCCATTGAACTAACAAAAATTGTTTTGTATTTTTGCCTAAAGTGCCATAATTTTGTGTAACCGGTGCCATAATTCCAGATTTGGCATATAACATCCCTATTTATACTGATACACTAGATGTGTTGTGTGTTAGAAATAACACATTTCAAACACACAGCACATCTAGTTTTAGTTTAATTATTAGCATTTATTGTTATCAAAGATTCGTAATTTAATTGAAACATCTTCGGCATTCTTAGGGTGACCGAACTATACCCGTTGCATAGCCGGCAGATACGTGGGGCGTCATCTATGTCGTGCCGTCAAACCCTTTCGGAACGTGCTATCCGTTACACAAAACACCATTCAACATTCAGGTATTTTTTGTTAGCGTCATCTAGCGTCGAAAAGCATGTCAACAATGTTTTACTACTTGATACTAAATGGCGTTAGTCACCATGTGAGCTCACAGCGCCATCTTTGAATATTATACAGAACCTACCAAATTTTTTTTTACTGTGTTGCCATTATTAAATTTTGAAGGTACACCACAGATTATACCGAGATACTATGTATCGCTACACGCTCAGACTTGGTTTGATTCTATCCAGATTTTGTTTGATACCGTGAAATCTGCGACGTCGCTTTTGTGAAAAAAAGACATCATACATACAGCAAGGAATACAATACTTACTCCTTTACTCATACAGGCATACAGGCTTGAGGGGTCGAGACGGGAGGAGTGTGTGTCGTGGTCGTGAAGTGTGTTGGTGTATTTTGTAAATTATCTTTCTGTTTATCAAATTCTAATCGTTATTTACCCATCATTGAAGTATCAACGAATTTTGGTAAGTCACTTACTTGATCTACATAGTGTAATTCTTAAGTTAGGTACCGTTACATTACATTCAATTTCCTAATTGTCCTACAGGTTTTCTTTATTTGCCATTTATTCACTTAAAAATAAAATATTTCCCACAACCTTTCCTCTGTATCATTCACTCTAAATTCGACCGTGACATCATCCAAACGAGTTGAAGAATTGATCCTCCAAACCTTATTAAAAATCCTATGTAACAATTGCCAGATATCTATGAACAGGAGAAGAGTTACAGGGCGGCGACCTCGCTATAGCTTCTTCATTCTATCACTTTACATCTTCTTGTAGGGAAATATACATCCACAACATGAATCCTGCAAAGGCACTACTAGTTTCAATATTCAGCCTACCACTGCCTACTGCGAGTACTGGCCTTTACCCGTTTATTTAAATTCAAATAAATTAAAAGGAAGATTGTTTGGTTAGCAGGTACTTTTCTAGTAACTCAGTTACACTAATGAGGACAGATGCTTTAAATTTAACCTCGAGTAGTAGTAAGAAAGTTATAGTCTGTGGAGATTTTAATGTCGGCTTGCTAGTAGATTCCCCTTTAAATACTAGGTAAATTAAAACTTATTTTCAAGTCTTTTAATTTGGTAGTCTGATAATTTTGTTGAGCCCACTAGGATTACAGAAATCACTGCCACATGCCTTGATAACGTATACTGTGACTGTGATTTTTCACATTTTTCTACAATAAATTGCTTAAAGTCAGACCACAGTGGTCAAATTGTACATTTTAAAGCAGATTTTTAAAAATTAGAGAAAGATATTTTTCAGACCCATAACAACTAAAAAGCTGGAATTATTTAAAACTGACTTAAAAAGTAGCTTACCAATTCAAAAAACCCTTTATGGAGATTTTTTCAAGGTTGGACAGTTTTGGGGAATTTTTTAAATTGAGAAAAAAACATGCAAAGAAAATTTGGATTTAGTGAATGGGCTACTGCCGACATCGGAAAAAGCGGGGACACACTTTATTCGCTATTTGAGAAAAAAAACATACACACATGACACTGGGTTTCATACAATATGTTAAAGTATATTCAAAATTATTTAGGGCCGTAGGGCAAGCATATAAAATCCAAAATCCTTAAATCTTCTAATAAATCTAAAACAATTTGGAACAATTTGTTATAATATTGTCAACAATTAAATAAGGAAACAGGTAAGTAAATCCAAATCAGGAGACCGCGAATTCTCACTTAAAAGCTTGCCTGAAGTGCGGTTCAAAAAATGTGTAAAGCGCACTTTATGCCAAAAGGGCTACTATAGCATTAAGAATTATTTAAATGACAAAGATGTGTGGAATTAAAGCCAGTTCAATGCATCCTAGTACTAGGTTTTCATGTAAACTCTGTTAATTCAGGAATATGTTTGAAAAGACTAAGTTTGGAGTTTTTTTGTCCATTTTTTCTCCAAATGATCTAGATTTTCATATGGACACCTAGTTTTTCTTGTAACATTCAATAAGTCGCAGTTTCTGTGTTACTTTGAATAAAATATTTTTGACTTTATTTATGAGTGTGAGGTCACCGATGTTGTGGACACTATCTAATAACATAGCTACCGACGCAAACTGGTAGCACAATATTTGTTATGTGGCACATTTTGACTTTGCTATATTTCCAGATGTATGAACACTACAGAATATTTTGTTCTTACCTGTAATTTGATAGGTTTTGAGACAAGTTTCAAAAAAGTTTTGTGTATCTTATGTATGTGCTGGTCTTGGTCAAGTAGAATTTTGAATTCAACACATAAAATAATCTATACAAAAATGAATTGCTGTTTCTTTGTAAAGGCCCACAAATAAAATGTAAAAATGGAAATCAGATGATTTACTACGATGAATGTTCAATTAAGTGAAAAATCTTAAAGAAAAATTATTTAATTAATTTTACTTTTACAGTACAGGCGCGTCCATTGCTAATTTTTAGGGTTCCGTACGTCAAAAAGAAAAGACGAAACCATTATATCATTACTTTAATATCCGTCCGTCTGTCTGTCAAGACCTTTTATCTTGGGAACGCGTGGAGGTATTGAGTTGAAATTAAAACCATATACTCGGGTCTACAGTCCATTGAAGCTGAAGAAAATCAAACTTCTAAGTTAACGTAAAAAAAAGATACGGCAGTTTATGCCGCAATAAACATACCTATATTTCGACACTCAAGGAATCAAAATTTATAGGGTACTTTCCGTTGACCTAGAACGAAATTTGGCAAGTAATATTGTCTTATACTAATTTTTTCTCTCTTGAATAGGTAGCCACCTGAATTTTTCATATTCAATTCAAGAAGTATATACAAATATTAAAAAAATCGCAACAAAGTATTAAAAAAGAAAAAAAGAATGTACCTACAGGGAAAAATCTGAAAACTAGACATTTGTAATTAAATTAAAAAAAATGGTCTGAAGTTCAGAAAAAGCTCGGAAAATAGTGCGAGTCTCGATTCCTGAACTATTTATAATATGTAAGTACCTACAAATTTGTACAGAACCCTCGGTGGGCGAGTCCGATTCGCACAAAAAAACCGGACAGGTTTTTTTATTTCAATAACCCAAAAATGTAGTTCATTTCACAACAAATTTTTATAGTTAAAGTACATTGTTTTGCTGTCCAGTAAGAATAGCTTTCGACTTTTTAACGATATTTTTTCACCCTGTAGGTATAATGATGTAACGAAGTGTCGGTCGGTGCGACACACTAATATGTTGAGCAGGCCCTTCGGGATCTCTAAAAGTCAACAAGAGTAAATTATATTTTTGCATTGTACCTACCAAAGACAATGCAAACATAACAATGTGTAAAGTTTTCAAGTTTTCATAATATGAATTATCATACCGTAATTCATGTTATAAATAAAATACAGTTACCCAACTATTTATTTTTATTATACCGACGATAAAATATAACTAAGCAACCTGCCAGAACATTCGCTCAGCCCGCGAGGTCGCTTCGGCCGTTGACCCCACCTGAAAGGCTAAAATGAAAAACAGATATAGTAATATTATTGTGTTTACAGGGTTAATAATAAAGGGGAAAATTCTGAAATACCACTACTAGAGTTTGTGTTTTACAACAAGTTTTATTTGTATGAGTTTTGTCTCGAATTTATGTGTTACGAAATGTCACGAAATTCGCCGTTTATACGGTTTATCAATGTCACAGCGTTGGCTATGCAATGTCCTACATAGAAGATTTTATTAAACACGTATAGTTTTAAGTGCAGGAAAACATCGTGAAGAAACCTGGGTGTCTGAGGTGCTCACATACCTCAGCGCTTAAAATAGCTAATCCGCGATGGGCACGCGTGATAACTCTCTCTCTCTGAGAGAAGGCCTGTACCCTGCAGTGAGACGATAAAATTTTTTTTAGGTTAGTGCACTATTTATCCCACCAAAACATAAATGTAAAAAACTGACTAATTGCTCATATAAAAAAAATTACGATATTAAAAGTCACACAATATTTTTCCATGTTTATCAAAACACTGCTAATTCTGTGTATTTTGTGAAATTGACAAGTTCTTACACAATTACGTATTTTTCGAGATTGAGAAAGTGGTCAGTCTTTTCACATTTATTGATGAAGTGAGAGCCGAGTGATATGATCAATTATCGACATTAAAGACGACAAAATATAATTTTTTTATCTTCTGTAACAGATAGATGAGGGTTTCAATAAGAATATTTTCTTTTATGCACAGTGCGGCCGATAACGTGGCCGTGCACTTTGATCAAACAGCGCTATTGCAAGGCAGAAGAACTCCAATTACATATTCTTTTTTAATTCAAAGGTATTAGAAAAAAATTTGTTGTTTAAGACAATGTCTAAAGAACTGACGTGTTCCAAGAATTGCGCAGAGCCTCATGACTCAGACCTAATAAAATGTATGTCTCTTTGTAAATAGGTCGAGCCCTTTCAGTGCTGTGAGCGCCTAGGTAGTTGGTTCGCAATTGGCATGGTCACTGAATGAGTTTTGTTTCAAATTATGCAAGCACTCCGCTGTATAGTGAGACTCGCATTGACCTTAATTTACAATAACTTCGGAAAGTAATTAAATGCTGATAAGGTATTGAAAATTAATAAAAGGATAACAGTGTCTAAGGTGTTCACATACCTCGGCGCTTGGGTGGGCACGCGTAGTAGGTAATTAAGCCCTCTCTCTCTCTCTCTCTCTCTCTCTCTCTCTCTCTCTCTCTCTCTCTCTCTCTCTCTCTCTCTCTCTCTCTCTCTCTCTCTCTGCGAAAAGGCCTGTGCCCGAACGTATATGTACTAAAAACAGGTATTAGAAAGAGAAAACAAAAATAAGGAAAGAAAATACAACTTGACGACATCATACTTGAAAACAAAATCATACAACAGAAAACACTACAGCTGTTAAAAATAAATTCTAGTACTAGAGGATTCGGCGACTCTCCTACTTAGTCTTTCTAGCTACATTATATCTATTATAATGTGCGTCGACGTACGAAGCGTAAAGAAAAGATTAATAATGCTTTGCAAATATAAAAGCGTTAGATAGATAGCTTTGTTTCTACCTAATTCTCGTTTAACCTCAATCGTCTTTTGACCCAGTTCGTTGCATTTGCATGTTTATGTATTTTGATGTGCTATTGTTTTGCAGGGAATGTTATATGTTCACGTTTGTTAGCGCGATTGTTAAATTCAACTAACATTCAGGTGGATTCTGATACAACTCCCAACTGTTGGATGTTTTGCTACTGCGTGCTCTAGAAACCTAAAATAATATTTTCAATAACAATCGGAATTGATGTCGAATGCATAAAAAAAACCCCGACTGCTAAAAAGTCTTAAACGAGGCCTAGATGGGGCCGTGAATTTTCAACGTCAGCAGGGCCGCGTTTCATAAAACTACAATCATACTTTATTATGACAATTCGATGTATTTCGATATTTAATTCGATGGATCCGCTTAGCCGGTTAGTACAATTAGAGCAGTTTCGCTCTAGGTCCGATCCGAATCCGTGAAAATACGGATCTAGAAATCTCGGACCTAATTCGGATATTCCTTACGCACTAGTCCGATCTCTGATGTAAATCCAAGCAGTTCAGGGGCCACGCATACAGCCACACAGCAGATTCGCGCGTTCATGTCGTTGATCATGACATGAGTCCTTTCAACGGGCCACATACCCCGCCGTCCCGCTGCCCATCTGCTCGACGCAGCTCGGATTCGGTTCGGACGCAGTGCGCGATACTATTATTTGTATGAACGATACAAATAATATTAGGGGTTAAAGTATGAAATTGCCGTTTTATTGCAATAGGTTCTTTGAATTGACATAGAATCTTCATGGTTTGAGGTTTTCGAATGAAACTTTTTTCAAATGGTTTCTATGTTGTTCTTTTTTTAAAAAATGTGAAACATTTGAATATCGACTTTCAATTGTTTTTATTATTCAATTTAGACAAGAAAGATGGATACTGCTAAAATTCGAGTGATTATGAGGCACCCATTTTTCGTATTTTTTTACTTTATTGATTTGACGCAAGTGAGTCAATATTGTGTGTAAGGTAACGTTAAACCATGCCGCTAATTCCTGGGTAGTTTGACTAGGGTCGGCTTCCACTATCTCTTAATTCATCGTTATTCTCCTGTGTGGGCGGTCTTCCTCGTGGCTCGTTCTTTAAGTCGAAATTTCCATCATAAAAGCGTTTAAACCACAGAACACAAAAAGAAGGAGAAGTGCCTTATGGGCGTGGCACTGTCGATCAACGTTAGCCCGGTTGGGCTAACCTCGGCGAAACTTTTAAATATGGCCGTCAATCGCCTCGCGCCCACTATCGCCATAACATATGTGAAAAATGCCTGATTACCTACAGAAATCGCTGTGATACATGCTATTCAAATAACAGTGCAGTGTCTTTTCACCGGTAAGCCTATTTTACTCACTATATCCATCTTTAAACTACGAAAAATCATAATTATAATAATTTTCCTGTGCAATATGCACTCCAGTACTAAGAACATAAATAAGACGTATTTATATCGTCGGGTTTACTTCATTGCTGTTTTTATGTAGAATTTTCGTAAAGGTTTTCTAACTTGGAAAAGCAGGCCCGCAATGGACCGTCTTGCGAAACTGACTATTGTTGTATGCGATGTTTCGTGGTACGGCCGCATGTATTTGCCGTGAACTGTCAAAGTCACCAGTAGGTGTCAGCGGGAGTCATAGTGATGGGGTAGTTGCTTTCTTTGCAGACTGATTAAGTATCGATACTTTCGTCGCATTTACACTCGTTCGTCCAGACTTCCAAAATTACTAGAACCAATTATAATGTACGACTAGGTAGCTATTGTCCGCGACTCCGTCCACGTGGACTTCAGTTGCTAAGGAAGCTTTTATTTTAGTTGCAGATTTTGTCGTAATATGAACAGGCTTAGTTTTGACCACGTATTTCAAAAAGTTTTTAATAAAGGTTTAATTTCAGGTTTCCCAAAGACCCTAATAGGAAGGATAAATGGATTGAAACTACAGGGAGAGGGCCTAACTGGCTTCCTCTCAAATCAAATACCGGTTGCTCCATCCATTTTACGGAGAAATGTTTCCAGATGCTAGGGGTTCTAAATAATCTTATAAATGAAATTCGATTAATTTTAAATAAAGTAAATGAAGTCTTTTCAATAATTTCATAATTTATTTAATATTTTAAATCCGTATTAGAAAGTTTCGGATATTGTTACTGTTGAAACATGCGTTCCTGAAGAAATAACAGGTGACCAGGTAATGCTTTTAATATTTTCATAATTTATTTACTATTTTAGATCCCCTTGGAAGTAACGGATATTTTTTCTGTCAAAGAATACTGCGAATGTCAAAGACCCCTGTAAATAATTAAAGAAAAAAATATTAGATTTTTTACAAATGCATACTTTTTGTATTTTAGATACAACAACGAGTTGCTGAAGTCTCAGAAACTGGTAGATTTATGTCAATTGAAGAAAAACCCCGAAAAAAGACAAACATTGAATCACGCAAAACATTGAACCATGTCAATAAGTGTCAAGTTCTAAATAAATATTTACATTTTAGGGGACATTAAAATATTCTCTGCAGGATCTCAGTCGTACGATGATGTTATCTTTTTAATGTAAATGTGTTTTGAAAGTTTCTTTAAGTTTATGTTTCACAAGTTTCTTTGAGTACTTACTACCTAATGTATTTTTCACAAGTTAATAAAAATATTATTATTTATGTGATATTATTAAGAATGTTTTTTATGTTCCCATCACAGTTATCACCCACCAAGGCAATGAAAATTTCAATCCAAACTCAGAAACATCTACAGTCACGCTCATTAATTCACGAGTTAAAATACGTAGTTCTAGATTTTTTAAAGTGTGCGCTATACAAAAACGCGCGGAAGGTGAAGGCAAAACGCAGGCATCTTGCCGCTTCAAACAAAAATTACGTAGGCGATATGTTTTGAATTATATTCAAGCGGCGCGGCACAGCCAACGTCGTTTCGTCGCCTATATAGGTTTTCATACCTACATTTTGTAGGTATGAAAACCTATATGCTTGCAGGCAAGATGCTTGCGCTGTCCCTTAACCTTACATACCTACGCAGTTTCTGTATAATTAAAGCCTAACGTTTATCAGCAAATGGTCTCTAAACTTTGACATTTAGAATATTTGTATGATTAGAATTTACGATGAAACGGAATTCACGAATTATACGATAGGTAGGTATGAACAAAACTGACATATTTAGGAATTAACACATTGGTAGGCAAAGCCTGTAAAAATAAAACCTTAGGCAGCCTTTTGCAGAGGATTACTTCAACGAAATAAAGTAGTTACAGACTACGCGACATAGAGAAATAATTAGTTACTATTTAGGTATAGACGGTATAGATGGCAAGAAAAAAATCGACATAATGTACAAAAAAATTTTTGTACGATGTACAATTTTTTAAAGTATAATCGATAATGTACTTTTTCGTTCCCATCCCTAATGTTGTGCTGCTCTTCTCATTGGCTGTTTCATTTGTGGTAACAGCGAATCGTGAGCCGGTTGTTTATGTTGTAATCAAATAGAGATTATGAGGAAACTGTAGCTGTGTGAGTAAGTGGCGACATCGGTTTTCTAGCAAACGGGCCATTATAACACTTCTCCTTATTTTTGTGTTCTGAGGTTTAAACCAAAATCGCACGGTGCGTTCATTAGTAGACCCCTCTCCAAACGCAGCATTGATATTGCGGGCTGTTTCTGCCGCGTTAGTTCCGCGTCGGAACTCGTATTCAAAAATCACTCGAATTTTCGCAGTATCCATCTTTCTTGTCTAAATTGAATAACAAAAACAATTGAAAGTCGATATTCAAATGTTTCACATTTTTTAAAAAAAGAACATCATAGAAACCATTTGAAAAAAGTTTCATTCGAAAACCTCAAACCATGAAGATTCTATGTCAATTCAAAGAACCTATTGCAATAAAACGGCAATTTCATACTTTAACCCCTATTACTATGGCTACTTCGGTCCGTCAATAATCTTATCCGAAATGGAGTTTCACGGATGACCGAGAGACATCGGATGTAAACTACCATAGAAATAGTTCTACGACTACTTCGGACCGTATTTTCCCGAGCTCGGATCGGATTCGGATGGGACGTAGTGCGAAACCGCTCTAGTCAAAGTCAAGTCAAGTCAAAGTCAAAAATTTTTCTTCACTATAAAAACAAAATGTTTACTTAATGAACGTCAAAGCTGTTAGTTTCACAATTAGATTATGCGGAGAAGAAGCTAACAAAGAAACTCCACATTTATTCTTTTCAAAACAGGTTTGCTTAATTAACAGAGTTTTCAACTTAAAGTTACACTACACTAGTCTTCCTACTTTTTCATATTTATGTGGGCTAGTTGGCTGCGCTATGTACATTTAATTGTTATAGTTCTAAGGAATAGAGCCTTGGTGGGACCTCTCATGCAATTTCTTGTAAGTTGGTCTTGTATTTGTTCCCGCCTGCTAAGCTTGAGAAATCAAGAAACTCGTCTAGGCCTTGTTTCAAACTTTTTAGCAATCGGATTCTTTGTTTCTAGGGTTCCGAGGGTACCAAGCGTGGCGATCATGGCAAAACCCTTCATGTTTAGGAAATCCATGAGGGAGGCCTATGTCCAGCAGTGGGCGTCAAATGGCTGATGATGATGAACCGAAGGGTGCCAAACGGGACCCTATTACTAAGACTTCACTGTACGTCTGTCTGTCACCCAGGCCGTATCTCATGAACCATGATAGCTAGGCAGTTGAAATTTTCACAGATATGTATGTCGGATAATCTAGTGTTATTTAGTTCGAGCGCAGTCTCTTTGATTATATTTTATTAATTATCAGTGTGCACAGCGGCACGGACGATGACCCCCATAATGGCGGGAAATCGTACTACTGATTCATAGAGTATAGGCACAGCTGTTAGCCGTCTGAGCCATCACAGATTAGCACTGGTCAGGCGTTTACACACAAAGGATTACTCATCCCCCGACACGGCCATTCTGACAAAAAGCGCGTTCTCGTGCGTGTTGAACTCTCCTCTCATCAAACCATAATAAAATCCACTGATACCGATGAGTGAAATACAATCCAGCTTTAAGGTGTAATAAAGCTCAGAATTCTCAGTATAAAACCACAAATAGCAGGCATGCAAGCATAACGACACACCAGTTAGAGCATAGAAGTTAAACTGTTAAGTTTTCAACATATAAGAGCACATAGTGAAGCATAGCCGCTTCCGACTCCAATCAAGCGTCAATTTTCGTCATATAAAACACGCAGTCAGTCAGCATAAGAACTTCCAAGTTTAAACTCAAAGTTTTCAACAATCAAAGACATGACATAGCAAATCATAAGAGCTTTCACGTTAAAACTCAATTCAGTTATTAAGTTTTCAGAGAATAAAGATCCACAGCAAAGCATAAAAGCTTTCAACAAATTCAAACCAAGTCGACGTGGTTTTCAAATTAGATATAAAAGCACAGTGAAACATAGTTGCTTCCAATTAAAACTGAGGTAACGTGTGAATGGTTTCCAACCATTCCAACAATTTAAGTAGTAATCATAATACACAGCGAAGCGTTGCCGGCTTCCAAGTTTCAACCCTTTCCACATTTTAAGTAGTAGTCACAGTTTACAGTGAAGCGTTGCCGGCTTCCAACCATTTCAATATCTTAAGAAATACTCATAAGTAATACAGCGAAGCGTTGCTGGCTTCCAACCGTTTCAGCATGGTAAACAGTTCTCATAAGTCACACAGCGAAGCGTTGCTGGCTTCCAACCGTTTCAGCATGGTAAACAGTTCTCATAAGTCACACAGCGAAGCGTTGCTGGCTTCCAACCGTTTCAGCATGTTAGCAGTACTCATAAGTCATACAGCGAAGCGTTGCTGGCTTCCAACCGTTTCAGCATGTTAGCAGTACTCATAAGTCACACAGCGAAGCGTTACAGGCTTCCAACCGTTTCAATATAGTAAGAAGCATTCATAATCACACAGTGAAGCGTTACTGGCTTCCAACTTTTACAGTGAAGCATTATAAGCTTCCAACTCAGCGAAGCGTTACTGGCTTCCAACTGACCCAAAACATAGCAAACTAAGTGTCAGATGCAGAAAAAGAAAGTCGATAGCTTTTTCTAAACAACAACAAAGCATATGCGCCTCCTACCAACTTTAAAGAGGCAAAAGATAATAATAATGCAATGTCAAGAAGACAAAAAGTCCAAAACACAGATTTAATTTTTATTAAATAAAAATTATTTAGATATTTGTTTATCCTCTGTCCACAAAATAAATTCGCATATAAAAACATTAAATAAATGATACACAGCCAAAGAACGTACCATTTGTGGAAAGACTGGAGCCCAAACTAGATCAAAAGATCCACATCTTAGGCGTCCAGGCCTTCGGATTGGTATCATATTCGACACGTCACCAGCACCAGTTGCTGTATTTGTATTCTGCTTGTGTTTAAATAAACTTTCTATTATTATTATTGACTTTGGGCAACCACATATTTTAAAGTCTTGCTCCTTCAGTTAAGATGCAATCTTTAGAAGTTTCATTTTCACCAATTCAGAATCTTAATAAGTATTCACCCTTCGGTTAAGTATGAATTCTTAACAAGGCCAATGAATTTTGCATCTCCATTTATGTTAAATATTTAACTGCAAGTTCATTCACAAAACCAAATTAACTAGGTAATCAACTTATAGGTTCACTAACACAAAATAAAGTTAATTATTCAGTAATAGACAAATCTTTTCTTCCTTCTGATTTATGTGGTGCAGCCATAGCACAATAGTCCAATAAATTGTAGATGAGCTTGGTTGGACTGTATCATGTAACAGTTCTGAGCTCAATGTTTACGAGAGCTATGGATATTCTTGTCATACTACTATGGCTGGAGTGGATACTGTAAATAAAACTAGAATCTGTGATTAGCAGTAGTGAGAAGCACAGTAATAACATCTCCCAATAATAAGGTATTCAGTACTGAACTGAATATCCAAATGCAATAGACCACACATAGTAACACGTTTGTTACAGACTGTACCATGTAACATTGTGTAAAATTCAATTAATGTAATATACTATTAGATGTAGAATATCATATTGCAAATCCAATCAGGACAGACTTCACTAAATGAATATTCAAATGGAACAGACTGATACAATGTATCATACTACTACGAACAGACTACTTGTTTAATAACATTTTAAATCCAATTGTTACGAACTTTACTGAACTGAATATCTAAATAGAACAGACACTCAGAAATACACTTGTAATCTCACATTGTAAAATAGAATTGACCAAAATCATAAAACATTTCTTTAGTATTTGAATTATTATTATTATTGTTTTACACCACAACTTCAACCGCATTCCTGGATTTTTTAAGTAATTAAAATTAATCTAATTTAAAAGAAATTGCATCCCATAGCACATTCCATAAAAGGAAAAGCATCGCCATATGGCAGTTTGATACTCTTGTCAGGGCTCAGTAATACAACAACCAGGATAGGGTAAGTTACTTTTCAGATAGTAAAAACTTTTCACACAGTTGTCACACACTCCAAATGGAATTCAAAACAATGATCTTGCATATTAGGACCAAGGAGGATGATTGCTAATATTGTAGATTGTGGCACACACAGCAACTCTGCCCAAATGTGTCAAACGCAACAATACACTTTCCTTTTTACAAATTAATCCACATGAATAAGATTTTTGGAACATCAAACGAATCATTGATTTATATATATATATTTTTATAACCTCAATTTTGGTCAACTCAATTACCGTCCCGCAACCTGGCATGGACACCACAAACATGGATACACCAAGGCCACCTGTAGAAATCAAGCAAGGCGGGCGGCGGGAATCAAACCCGCAACCTCTTCGCCGGCACCCAAGCATGTCAAGCGCTAAACCAGCGAGGCAGTCCATTATAATTACAGCTTTTATTTTGTAACCTTGAAAATTACTTACAGTTCGGACTACAATCAGAAAATAGGATTAAGACTATTCCTTTCCTTTTCTCAGACACTCTTGAAGCTATATTGCAGCTGCATTTTGCTTTGTGAAGGTACCATGAATAGGTAGTCCATTAGCTCTTAACACTATCCACATTAAGTTACAATTATAGCATACTGTTGACTTTTGTGACTCTCAATGTCCACACACATTTAGTTACCGGTTACCACCTATCAATACCTCTTTACCACTACCTTAACCAATACCTTTTGTTGCCAATCAGACCTGTCAAATGTATAACGCTGGTATCAGGAGTCTGGAATATCCACTTCAAAACAAAGAAAATAATATCCTCTTTGATAATTTGTTTTTTTGTAGTTTGTACCAAACCACATTATAAATTTTGTACTTTATACCATAATAGATATATCACTGTCTCTGCAACAAAATTATGAACTAGCTAAAAGCTAGCGTGGCAGCCTGTAAGGGTTAATGATCCTCACTTAATTTGTAGAAACACTTCTCAAAGTAAGATTGTTTTAAAATACTTTTTGTTTTCTCCACAAGGCCTCTAAACAGTGTTATTTATAACATGAAGAAAAACCTGTTTCAGAAACTTCTCAAGCAAAACACTATTCAAATTAATGAGCATTTAAATCACATTTTAATTATAAATAAAAAGTTCCAGCCAGAACAATGTTAAATTCGTTCATAGACCCATCCACCAGCCACAGATGTGCCAAGAAAGTCTAGATCAATATCTTTGTTCCAATACAATTTTAATCTTAACTCGCAGTCTGTATTCAACATATTGATTCCCACATACATTGTGAAGATTGCAGGTAATCAAATTTAGAAAACAAACAACTACCACAAGGTTCTCTAGACAGATAAACAACTAAACAAGGTTCCTGTTCGACTGTCTAATCCGCACTGCAAAGCTTACTTATCAGACAGTTAAAACCCACTCCATGTGTAGGAGGTATTGTAGCGGAGACAATTAAAACAACCCCATGTGGTGTTATAGCAAGAGTAAAATGGAGATTATACTTCAATAATCACAACTTATCCCATTTTATAACAACTTCAATTCCACTCAAAGAACTTTAGTGGAATTGACCTTTTACAAATAATACTACAAGTTCCCTACAATAGTACTTGCTCGTCCATCCTGATTCCAATAGGCCTTAAGCTATTAGTCTTATCTGAGAAACCGGGACCAAGATTATGAAAATATGAGATTTGATGGAAACTTGTACTGCAATGGGTGGTGCAAATTGAACAAAGTAAATTCAATTCAATTCTGCTTTATGGACTCACTGCACTGATTATACAGTACAACTTCGCCAATGTCATGTGTTAGGCAATAAATCATAAAGTGACCAAAGTGAAATGGTCAGCCTCTTATACTTTTCTAACTGTCAACTGACAAATAGTCCCAATTATTAAATCTCATGACTGCAACTTACTTTTTAATTATCTCTCCGTTACTTGCTTATTAAGATTGAACACAATCTTATTCAATAGTATTGACTTACCAACAAGAAAACATTCTTTGCTAAGGTCTTAGCAGAGCAGAGGCAGATAAACAATAGTCTTTGATATGACAAGGGCCGGCTCACTAGTAAAAGCAGACATTTACATGGATTCCAGTCAGGTTTGTCATCGTATTTACGTACCTCATATTAATTATTCCTCACGAAGACACGATTTAATGTGTTCAGCGACTTCGTAAAAGGTCATAACGTGAACAATGTCCTCGTACGACAACTTGTCAGCCTCTTTACGAACGTTTTACGAGTAATTGTTCAGAACATACCTGAACTTCAGAGGTTTTGGTACTCAACCTTTCGACTCGGGCAAGCCAACTCGTAAAGCCCACCATCTTCCAGAAGATAGCCGGCGCGTTTGCTGCCGGGAACTGACATGACAGGCGCTTTTGCCTCGGCCCGTCTTGCAAAGCAACTGGATGCGAACGCGCAGTTCGGTTGGTTTACTGTACACTGTTTACGGAGCCTCAGCCTCCTTTTTCCACTAGTTTACACGTTTTTAAAGATGGAACCGATATATACCTATTAGTTAGGATATCAATAATATTGAATGGATTCATGTATTAGAATCCGACGAATTCAAATATGCTAATAGGAAGGTATCACTTCAACTGTACACTGAACATTAAATATGGGTCGTTTAATATCGCACTTCGGCTCTGATTCGTCAATCCACGCGATCTGTACGAAGCTCGTATTAATACCTATTAGTTTGAATATTCTACGAGTCGCGATCTGTGATTGGATACAGTCGTGAATCTAATATCGAGTCGATACCAGCGGACCAATGACCCAACATGATACGATAATATTCTACGAATCGCAATCTGTGATTGGATACGGTCGTGAATCTAATATCGGGTTGATCTAATTCCAACGAACCACGGACCACCTACCATTCAAATTAGATTAATGCGTTAACGTTGGCACAACACTACATGATTACATGCATTTATTACTCAACGTTGACAGAGAATGTTGCAAATATTGTACCCGCCACATTGCAGTGTGACCTGATTAAAAAAACAAAGTAGTCGTCATGACTAACATTACCTAACGTTGGCACAAAAGTCCTTACACTTGTCAACGTTGACAGTATATGTTGAAAATATTGTGCTCACCACATTACACAGTGTGGCCTGATTAAAAAATCTATGAGAGATTATCAAATTCATCATCTTAACTTTCTCGTGGGTACGAGTGAAATTAATGTATAACTAACAAAAGCGCGAAATACGAAATATTTATGCAAAATGACTACTTATTTATTACTTTATAGGTATTGGTAGAATTTTAATAATCAAATAGGTATAATTATATTCATTACTGAACGCATTAGTTTGTTTGACCTTTTGACAGTTCGCTTTGACGTTGTTTTGTTTTTGTTGGGAATTTAATGTAAATAAAAGTGCATGCAATGAAGAGCGTTATTATTTTCTATGGATTTATTAATTTATGTGCATCGAAGGGGCCTCCGTGGATCTACGTATTCACTCTGGCGCACTCTGCGTTTCATCGGCAACTCCTTGACACCGGCGAAGCTCGTTAGGCATTGATATATTAAACGTACACTGTGCAAGGAGATTTTTAAAATATAAGGTAGGTACAAACATACAAAAAGTTACGCAGGCAGATAGCAGGGTTTGCCACAATCTTCACTAACTTTGTTTTATCAACATTCGTTCGCCGCAATGATCTATATTTTAGATAATGAAGGCCTCATCCTAATATACGAATTAGGCTTTCGTTTGAAAGTATATTTATGTGGTATTATAAGTTATTGGGCTTAATTACCACGCGTGCCCACTGCGGATTGGCGATTTCAAGCGCTGAGGTATGGGAATAGCTCAGACACTCAGGTTTCCTCACGATGTTTTCCTTCACCGTTAGCGAGTGGTATTGCTACTATTGTGAAGTTTCACAAATTCACAATGATGTGGTGATTAAGCCCATACTCTCTCCCTGAGAGAAGGCCTGTGCCCTACAGTGGGACGTATATAGGCTGCTTATGTATAACTTATTATTTGTGGGGTTATAACTTAGATTATACGACTTCGGTTGTTGATACAAATTAGCAAAGATCTGGCATGTCATTGCTCCTGTAAGCATGTAACTCTCTCCCATCTAAGTGTGGTTTCTACTGTATTTTGAGTAATTTAGACTATAATATGGACAGATATAAGAGACATCACCGATATTCATGTATCGGTCAGGATATTATAATATTACTTGGCTTAATATTCAGTATTGATAATACTTGAAAATATCGGTATTAACCCGTCTTTACACGTTTTTTCACTTAACCGCACTTGACAATGGCGGATACCACGAATGGGCAAGCAAACACGATTGGGTGAATCCAATTGGATCAGCAAAATCCCGTTGAAATCAGCCTCAATGGAAGGTCGTAGGCACTATACCACCGCTGCTGTCGGATAATCTAGTGTTATTTAGTTCGAGCGCAGTCTCTTTGATTATATTTTATTAATTTTCAGTGTGCACAGCGGCACGGACGATGACCCCCATAATGGCGGGAAATCGTACTACTGATTCATAGAGTATAGGCACAGCTGTTAGCCGTCTGAGCCATCACAGATTAGCACTGGTCAGGCGTTTACACACAAAGGATTACTCATCCCCCGACATGTATTTCTGTTGCCGCTTTAACAACAAATACTAAACACAGAATAAAATCTTGAGATATTAACCTCTCGGCTTATGAATCGATAACTTTACGAGTCGGGGACGGTTTTCGATTTCCCAATTTCTCAATGTCTCAATTTGTTCCGAGATACACGTTTCACGTTTCTACAATCTACTGTTTAGCCAGGAGAGGGGGAAGGAGGACGCTCTACTCGGACAAAAATTTGCGATTTTTTGCGGAACCCTAAACCAAAAATTATCTTCCTACACCCACAATATGTTTAAACGGCCAATCCAACGATACCCTACACTATGATGCAGGCGAGAAAAAAAAAAGATTTTATTCTACCGCTTGTGTCGGCGGCATTAATATGTAAGTACTATGTCTATGCCAAATTTCAGCTTTCTCGTAGATACTAATCGTCTCTGAGCTCAGAACACTGTGTCTCTGAGCTAGGCCGCAGGCAGACTGACAGGCGGACGGACTTGGCGAAACTATAACGTTCCTTGTCGACTACGGAACCCTAAAAATAGTAGGATAGGATTCAACAAAGTTTTCCAACGTTGAAAGAAATTAACGAAACTATAACGTTCCTTGTCGACTACGGAACCCTTAAAATAGTCTGACAGGATAGGATTCAACAAAGTTTTCCAACGTTGAAACTGTTTTTTGTTACATAACATGTTCTTAAAATAACGCAAAACCTGTAAACCGTTTCTTTAGAATTGCTAGTAATCCACTTCCAATACATACATAGTCAATACTTTTTAATTATCAACTAATGAAAAATGAATTAAATAAAAAACGAAAAATAATGCTAATTGGAAGAGTTATGAGTGCAAGTTATTTTGCAAGTTACTTACAAGTGAAGCTAATAGAAGCATGTATCTGGATGGTCCGTCATACTCTATTGCAGAGTCATTCAGTGTTTAAAAAAAAAGTAGGTCCCATTTAAAAGGGAAAATCAGTTTAAAAATAGGGGTTCTAACCGCACTGTAAATTACGGTCTTATTTAGACGACTCCACCAAACCAGCCCTCAGTGAGACTTATGTCAGTTTAAGACAGATCTTAACAAAATAGTGATTTATAAAGTCAAATCGCTACATTAGTTAAGCTATAAGCCCTCCGCAAATAATGTCTCGTTAAATGTCCCGTAAACCTACTTTAAGCAGTGTCTTTATATATTCTTTATTGCAAATCATAATTTTGAAAATTAATTACATAGCATTGTTACAAAGGCGAACTTATCTCTAAGAGAGATCTCATTTCATTTTAAGATTCAATCTGTGGTGTGCACTCTGCACCACCTAAATCAATGAATATCAAACAAAAAGCTGTTTCCCTTAGTGTTGCCGAATTTTCGCAGTATCCATCTTTCTTGTCTAAATTGAATAACAAAAACAATTGAAAGTCGATATTCAAATGTTTCACATTTTTTAAAAAAAGAACATCATAGAAACCATTTGAAAAAAAGTTTCATTCGAAAACCTCAAACCATGAAGATTCTATGTCAATTCAAAGAACCTATTGCAATAAAACGGCAATTTCATACTTTAACCCCTATTATAAATGAATGAAATGCGTAATATGACATTAAAAAAACAGCGTTTTAGGTCGAACTTTTTATAAATCTTAAAAAGTTAAAACACCCTCTAACGTTAAATACTGTCTTACTGAGGAATGACTTCTTTCTTTATAAATAAGACCGTAACACTGCAATTAATAACAAAATCATTTCCGTCGCTATAAATAATGTCTAAACCGAAAAATATTCATAATAGCTTTAAAATGTTTATTTTATAGTTTAACTATAAAATGAAGCTGCATCGTCTAAATGCGCTTTGTTAACAATATAAACAATATTTGAAAAATATAAATGTGTCACAAAATTTCAACAAAGTCTAACTCAGTGGTATTTTGTCGATATACAACCATCCATTTTAAAGTTAATAAAAGATAAGTTAAAAGAATCTTCCTGAGATTCAAACCGCATACTGCGATCGCCAACCCGCCTGCCAAGCGTGGCGATTATGGCGAAACCCTTCATGGTTAGGAAAACCACGAGGGAGGCCTATGCCCTGCAGAGGGCGTGAAATGGCTGATGATGATGATGATGAAGTTAAATACGCCTTGGTTATAGTCACTATCAGTAAAATTATAGCGCAAACCACTTATTGTAAAGTTCTTATGTTTTAGTTGAAATCTTCTATTTTACTATACATTTAAAAAAATACCCATCTCTATTTGGTTCCTTGATATTTCACATCTTGTTCAGTATATATCACCCTGACCAATGACCAGCCTACTCGTTTAGCGCTGCCTCAACCCTCATTGTGGCCAATAAAGTGCTTAATTCAGGCCGCACATGCGCCGGCCGATCCATTACGAATTAAGGCCACTACGATTGAGATTGCATCAACATTGTCGCTCTGCTGACACTAGAATTGGACACTTTATAATTATCTGTTGTTGTCTGTTGCTGGGACTGAACTTTGTACCCTGAAGTCGGACGTCGGCTAAGTGAGACGAATTAGAATAAGGCGCTGACAACAGCAAGATGATCCTCAATTAATTTTTTTAGCAAAATCTGGTTAGTATATATATCATAGCGATAAAAATATTTGTTGTTCTTGAGAGTATTTGTGAAAAGATCTTTGACTGAGAGACATATTTAATTCGATATCCTTCGTTAAAAATGCCTAAGTTACTAAGTTACTTAAAATAACCATTTACAAGCCATATCTATGTTTTTAGGAGCGCCCGCGACTACGTTCACGTCAACGGATTAGCCTATAGCCCAGTGTTTCTCAAACTGTGCGTGATTGCGATCCACACAGATTGCCTGTTTGTGATGACGACTTGTGATGACGTTTTAGTGGGATCGATTTTTTTATAATTAACACCGTATATGTAGAGCCGTGGTAGCCTAGCGGGTAGAACATTGGATTCGGAAGCGAGAGACCCAGGTTCGATTCCCAGTGCGGGCATGTACCTATGACTTTGTTTTCTAAGTTATGTACATATTTGAAATTATAGTAGCAATACCACTCGCTAACTGTGAAGGAAACCTGAGGGTCCGAGCTATTCACATACCTCAGCGCTTGAAATCACCAATCCGCGGCGGGCACGCGTGGTGATTAAGCCCATACTCTCTCCCTGAGAGAAGGCCTGTGCCCTACAGTGAGACGTATATAAGCGGCTTATGATTTAGAAGATATTAATTATATTTTCTAATTAGTAAGCGGTGGTAGCGGAGCGATAGAACGCCGGTTTCTCGTTCGGGAGGTCGTGGGTTCGAATCCCGGCTTGTACTAATGACTGATTTCTAAGTTACGTACCGTTATAGTAGCAATAATGTGATTAAGCGGTGGTAGCCTAGTGGGTAGAACCTTGGACTCGGAAGTGGGAGACCCAGGTTCGATCCCCGGTGCGGGCATGTACCTATGACTTGATTTTCTAAGTTATGTACATTTGTGAAGTTATAGTAGCAATACCATTCGCTAACGGTGAACGAAAACATCGTGAGGAAACCTGAGTGTCTGAGCTATTCACATACCTCAGCGCTTGAAATCGCTAATCCGCGGTGGGCACGCGTGGTGATTAAGCCCATACTCTCTCTCTTAGAGAAGGCCTGTGCCCTACAGTGGGACGTATATAGACAGCTTATGCTTATGCTAGTAGCAATACCACTCGCTAACGGTAAAGTAAAACATCGTGAGGAAACCCGCGGCTTGGTTGGCTCCGTACGTATTGACTTGTCTTTCCTGTGGGCTAGGCCGACTAAACTATCAGGATGGTATAGGTGCTGGGCAAACCTACTCCACCTAAAACAATGTCCCAGGCACTGCAGCGTCCAAGTGGTTCCTTCACCTATCTACCTCCAACTACCATCACTCGATGGTGCCACTGGACGCTGTATAAATCATCTCATTACGTAGATGCAAAGGCCAGTTTTTTTTTTCGAACCGTCGTCGTAGGCTGGCTGCGCGAACGCTATCAGAGAGCACTGTTAATCTATAAATGTATCCATAGTTGAGTTTTATCCAGTGAATAAGTGCATAAGTAGTGTTTTTAAAATATTTTATGGTGTCAAAACCGGGTAAATCGTTTTTTTTGTTTCGGTGTTGGTGAACCCGTTTTTGTGATGCCTGTTAAGAGGGTGGGCAGAGACACGCGTCAATGAAACAACAAGTGAGGTATTGACCTGATATATTGTCGAAACTCATCTCCCTACATGATATAATAAACACAACTACCGACAACCCCCTTATAAAAATTAATTTAATTTAAAGTATCAATCTTAAGGTATACCCCCCCGAACTAAACATAACGCAATGCCGCCACCCTTACATGCTAACAAATGGATTTAAATTTACAATGAGGTCGATCATTCGTAACAAAATACCTACTTCTTACAGGTTTTCTTTAACTTAAGAAATAAACTGAACCAATGCAAATAATTAAACGCTTACGAAAGAAAAAAAAAATCATCTCATTTATTGACAGGAAGTTATTTCTATAAATACATTCATTTGTGTCGACACAAGCTGGTGTCTCTTTTAGATTATTATTTTGATAGGCTATTAACCTTAAGAGTTTAGTAACCTTCAATAGTTAACTACATATTAGTTTTTACAGCTACAATCTTGTGATTCTATAGTTTGTGCACGCTTATTTTACATTATTATAGTGCCTGTAACTAGCTAACTAGGTAGGTATATAAATTATAAAGTATAACACATGACTAATAACATAATATTTTTACAGGTAAGTATGTATGTGCACACGTTGTTATTTTTTTATTTTTTTTTTATTATTATATCTAACTTATTTAAACACATGCTAATTACATCATATTTTCGCAGGTAAGTATGTACAGGTTTTTTATATATATGTATATATTTTTTTTTTATTTTTTTTTTATTATTTTAAAGCTTATTGATAAAGTAATGTTTTCTTCTTCCGTCTAGGCCAGTAGATTTATTGGTAGCCCCACCGATCAGGAGGTCTCACTATTCTGCCGGAACGAGTAATGTATTGATTAGTGGTCGGCTGGTTAAGAGGGAGTGCTTGAGACGGAGGCTGAGGAGCAATTCGTTGAGGAGCCGAAGATGCTGATGCACTGATATCTTCACTTATCTTAATATCGTCATAAGGTAACATGTCTGAGTTTTGTTCACTGAAATCCGGGCGTAGCTCAGAATCAACTATTAAATGTCTGCGGTTGCGCACTAAACTTCCACTCTTTTCTATTGATATTAAGTATGACCTAATACCTACCAGTGCTAGCACCGTGCCACTTACCCAGCGCCCGTCTACTCTAATTTTTACTTTCTGGTTTATTTTTAATGACGACATGTCTCGAGCTCCTTAAATTCACAGTTTAATGCCAGTTTTTTAATTCAAATGAATATTGCTCAATCGATTCGCTGTCCCGCTGATCCCTGTTAAAAAAGCGGTGTCTTTCTATTGTCAAGTTCTTTTTGGGCAAAAAGAAAGAATCAAACTTTTTTAGTAGACTGTGTAAATCCGTGAATGTTTCATTAAATTGCTCATAAACATCCCGGCACTGCTCACCAATCACATGCAACAAAATGTTCACCTGTACTGTTTTTTCTTTATTTTTTAGTTCACACACCTCATGATAAATCAAAAATGATTTTTTCCACTTCTCCCATTCTTTTGACAAATTCCCCGAGGTCACACTATCTAAGTTGTTCACAAAGGAAAATGGCGGCGGAGGTGCCAAGATAGATTCCATCGCTCCGATCTAGTTTGTAATCCGGATATGAAATGTATTTGTTTGATATTTGTACGCACTACAGTTTATTACACTTTACTACGACTTTCGTAAATGTTTTAAAGTTCTTTGTAAGCCGGCTGCGCCATGTTAAGAGGGTGGGCAGAGACACGCGTCAATGAAACAACAAGTGAGGTATTGAACTGATATATTGTCGAAACTCATCTCCCTACATGATATAATAAACACAACTACCGACAATGCCTACTGACAACCCTGTCAATAAACTATTTATCCCTGGATACGTTTACTTACTTATCAAGAAATTTGGCACAAGTCACCTTTACAGTATCATCATCATCATCATTCAGCCACAAGAAGTCCACTGCTGGACATAGGCCTCCTCCATGGATTTCCAAAAAGACCGAAAAGACCGGTTGGAAGCGGCCTGCATCCAGCGCCTTCCTGCCACATCTGCCCATATTGTGGGTGGTCGTCCTACGCTACGCTTGCCGATATGTGGTCTTCCTTCGAGAACTTTTCGGCCCTATCGGCCATCAGTTCTGCGTGCTATGTGCCCCGCCCACTGCCACTTCAACTAACTAATCCGCTGGGCTATGTCGACGACTTTCGTTTGTCTACGGATCTCATCATTTCTGATTCGATCTCGTAGAGAAATTCCGAGCATAGCCCTTTCCATAGCTCGTTGCGTGACCTTGAGCCTTCTTATGAGGCCCATAGTGAGAGACCACGTTTCAGTGCCATAAGTCATCACTAGTAACACACACTGGTTGTATAATTTTGTCTTGAGCGATTCAGGTATATTAGACGAAAAGACATTTGTAAGTTTCCCGAATGCTGCCCAGCCGAGTTGGATTCGACGATTGACCTCTACAGTATCGCCTTACCTTTACGTGCCTTTACAGTATCGCTGTTACAGAATGCCTATTACGAAATGAAACAGATGTAACCAATGGTTACTACAGGCTATTTTGTGTAGCTATAGAGTATCTGATCTGTGGATTTGAGTAACTAGTTTTATACTTTAAAAATATTTATACACGAATTCTTTCTATTTACACTTTTTCTAGGTTAGTGTAAACACTAATTCTTCTGCTATTTACACGTTTTTTAGTATTTAAGAATACCCAACGCTTTACTTCCAAACTAACCTAACCTAGCACAACACATAAACACTACCCTAATCTTAAAAAAGACCGTGTCTCGGCTCGTTCTCCCAGTTGTCGTGCTAGTCGTACTAGTTATTTTTGTGTGCATGCAATTACTATCACAATGCTATGTCTCTTTGCAGATAACAAACGCATTTTGAAAAAACACTACTTTGTCGTTTGACATGTAACTAGCGAATCGATTACATTCCACGTAGCTAGTTATTGTAAATAGTTACGTGAAATAATGCCCACACATAAAAACTTTACAAATCATATCGTAGTACTCATACTACAGTTTAAAAATAATGGTTTTTAGACTAACAAGGGCAATTGTCAGGTTAAGTTAGTCTATAAACCTGTTTTTAGACTAACATGGTTTAGGTTTTTAGTGCCCCCTGTAAAATTTTATAAATATCACGTTCGCGGTTTTGGATGCCGAACGACGATATGAGTTTACTATGTAATTTTTTTGGCCACTAAAACACCGACAGATAGGTATGACAGATTTTCATACAACTTTTGCCGGCCGCTACTTGCATGTACCATTAATTTCGATTTATTCGAAGAAGGATGTCAAAATAATGCAAGGATGCTAGATGTTTCTAGCATATTTGAGAAAAAAAAACGTTACGTAGGTACTGCGAACAAAAACAATATCGTTTGCACTTAGTACTTAACTCACAATTTTATTATAGTGTAGAATTTTCGAACAGACGAAATAAAAAATGGGTAATTAGTGTTTCAGTACATTTATATGGTTTCCTCATTAAACGACTCTTTTTTTGGTGGAATCTATCATCAGTAATCTATAAACAATTGAATTCTACAGATCCGAATGCTATTATATTATCCAATTATATGTACCTCTGTTATTTTGGACTTTTAAGCCACCTTTTACAAAAACTATCTGTATAAGATATGTTTTTTTTTTTCATTATTGGCGCTAGTATACTTCATCGAGCTCCTTGACGATATAAGAGATTGTTAGTGTACGAGAAACCTGAGGTAAGGCAACTGAAAGTAGGTATAGTTTTTGTATAGCTTTTGATAGTGAGTTTGCAAGCATGAAATTGTGACATAAATCATTACAACTGTTGATTGCGTAACCTAATTATGTAAGCTTGAATTTTATACTCCACGAAATTTGATAAGAAGCAAGGCCTCATAGCAGAAATGAAGGAAACATCCGAAATCGTTAATTAATAGTTGTCTTAAAAAAACGGCTAAGTGCACGTCGGGCCACGCGCATTATAGGGTTCCGTAGAAAGTGGGCGTTTTGTCTGCTTTACAGAACTAATATTTTCATCAAAGTAATTTTCAATGGATTTGTACAAAGTTTTCCTTTTATAAGTTGGTGGCCTATTAAGTTGTAAAGCCCACTTAGCCGTGATAGTTTTGCTTTTAGTTCATTATATGCGCTTCTGCCCTGAATTTTTTCACGTCCATAAATCAAACGTTTAGCCGGCAGAGGGGATAGACGCCCTACTCAGACAAAAGTTTGAGCTTTGAAGCTTCATATTTCGCAAACGGAATCGGAACGGATGGTGAAAAAATTAACCACACTATGGTGTAGGCGAAAAAAAAAATTCCTTAATTAAGGTGTAAGGGCGGCACTATAAAAAAAAATTTAGGGAATTTATTCTACCATATTGTCGGCGTAATAAATATGTATATCTATGCCAAATATCAGCTTTCTAGTACTTACCGTCTCTGTGCTAAGCCGCGGATAGACAGACAGACAGACGGCCGGACATATTATGGCGAAACTATAAGGGTTCGTTTTTGACTGCGGCACCCTAAAAAACATTAGGTACTGCGAACAAAACCATTTGCAGTTGGTACTCACAATTTTATAATAGTGTAGAATTTTTGGATACACAGTAAAAAACGGTAATAAGTGATTCAAAACAGTATCAGTCTTATTTATAAAAACACGATTCCTTGAAACAGTTCTCACGTCCAGTTTAAACAGTCCGTTATAAAGTCCAGAGACTATTTAAATTGCATTTGAGGAATATTTTAGAGGAATCGTGTCTTTATAAATAACACCGATAATCTTTAGAGTTTCCTCATCGAACGACTACCATATTTACACATACTTTAGTGGAATCTGTGATCACTAATCTACAAACGATTTAATTCCATAGATCGTAATCTTATTATAATATCCAATTATACCTCTGTTATTTTAGATTTCAACTTTCTAAGTAGTCAAGTATCGGGACTCGTCGGCTCACTTCCTACGCATAATGAAGCAGTTTGTTCTTACTTGTACCCGTACAGATGGACAGGCTATTTTTAACCGACTTAAAAAAAGGAGGAGGTTATCAATTCGACGCGTAGGTAATATATTATATTCTCTCATAACTCAAATCAATCTTAACAGATTTCGACAATTCTTTTTTTGTTTGAATAAATATAACGTACAATTTGGTCCCATTTTAATTTGGTGAAGATCTGATCAAGATTTTCAGAGACGGATAACGGAACTACTCCATGGACAGCAGTAAATAAGGCGTAATTGGGCTATTTCTTAGTAATATCCGTATGTTTCATAAAATAGTGTAAAAGTAGTCCCAAGGTAATTTGGTAATGTTCTGGTGAAGACTTTCGGAGACTGAAATTGAGAACTTCAAATTTTAAAGCAAGGAATACTTTACGGTAAAATTTATTTTTCTCTCAGACTTTTCTATTTTTCTGCCGCTCCACTAAAAATAAAAATAAAAACCGACTTCAAAATACTACATCACTAAAAAGTAAGAAATAATTAAAAAGAAAACCTGTAAATTAGAAGTATGTATGGTATTGCAGAAGTATAATTTATACTCGGTGCCCAGATTCATGACCAGGACATATATTTTGGGCACCGACTACAAATTATAATACGTAGGTAGTCTAATTTAAAGGTATTCTTTCTGATTACTATTTCTAACTTTTTTGTGCTGTAATGTTTTGAAGTCGGTTTTTATTTTTTATTTAATGGTGTACCAACTTATAGGTAGATTGATAGATAGAATATTCTTTATTGTACACAGATTACAGTTAGGTACTATCGAAACATGAAAACTTTGCTTTGCTTTATACTGCTGGTTTGCATAGAAATAAAGATAGATACATACATCACGTCACACCCCACTGCAAGGTTAACAACATTTTCAAATTGTTCAGCAGAAAATGTCACAAAATATGATCAGAAATAATTTCAAATGGATCAGCAGAAAATACTAAATGAATCGGCTGTTAAATTGATTGGTCAGCAAATCGTGACTAACGTTATTGTAGTGTAAAATTATTTTTTATTAGCTAGCGGGGTGGATTTCTTTGTGTATACTATTTTAAAAATATGTATTGTATTCAGACAGAAAAGTGGCGTTAAAGGCTTTCATTGTATTAAAGACCCACCCACCCTTGCTAGTGCAAGGGTACGATGGCACGAGTCACGCGTTTTGTGGCGCTAAGATGTCATAATTTGACCGTTAGTGTACTGGAAAAACGCGATTTTTAACATTCCAAACGCGCTACTAGCGGCGTCGTACTACCCAGGCTGAGGCCTACTGGCACCAAAGTCTGCCGGATTTGTGACTTTTGCGATAGCAATTAGTATAGAATTTGACAGTTACACGATTGGAATCGTTCAGGATTTGGTGCGCGTTATATAGGAGGAGTAGAGCTAAATTAAACTAAATATATTTATTACGGGTAGCGGTGGTAGCCTAGTGGGTAGAACATTGGACTCGGAAGCGAGAGACCCAGGTTCGATTCCCAGTGCGGGCATGTACATGGACTTTGTTTTCTAAGTTATGTACATTTGTGAAGTTATTAGTAGCAATGCCACTTGCTAACTGTGGAAAATTAAACCTGAGTATCTGAGCTACTCGCATACCTCAGCGCTTGAAATCGCCAATTCGCGGTGGGCACGCGTGGTAATTAAGCCCATACTCTCTGAGAGAAGGCCTGTGCCCTACAGTGGGACGCATAAATATAGGCTGCTTATGATATTTATTAGTAGGCATTCCTCATCACATCAGCAACAAGAAGGCAGCAATTTATTTGGATCAATGTCATCTTAAATTTATACATAACTAATATAATAAGATGGTGACTGACGACTCAGTCACTATCATCATTTATTTCCGCTTCAATGCGCTATTCTTATCTGTTAATGGGCCATAAATCTCTTCTTAAATTTAAAACGTTGAAGTGCCCACATGATTTTTAATTAAGACGCTACTTTTGCTACTTCTCGCTCGCTCGCACATTCTAAAATGTTTTTTAAAATTGTTAAACAATGACTTTAATTTTCATATCTTAGTTTTTGATACAGAAATATGAAGTAAGAATTGGTAGTGTTTCGTAACCAAACTAAAGTTTAAAGTGAATGTCTGTAATTTTTTTTTTCTAGTCATGGTTAAAACCGTCTTCGTGAAAATTATACTTATTCTTTCTTATACAATTATAAAAATAACGAAAGTAGCGTCTTAATGATTCTTGACTCACTCTGGATAATCTTTGTCACGAACAACATGAAACTTTGATAGTAATTTCTCATGGAATGATTTGCAAGTAATGTGACTTTTGGATGACAATAATGCTTTTTTAAGAAAAAAAAACTAGGTATAGCAAGGAATAAAAAATATACTTTAATTAACTAGCAACGAACAAAACAACCACCACTTTCAGTGGTTTATTAATAAGTTGATGATTAACAGACCCACATGTGTCCGAGGAACATGGTTGAATCATGGTCGCAACAAATTGAGATAGTCTGGTGCCCATATGCACTAAGATTTCGTTACAAAACTAAAAAGAGAACTGATGATTGAGTGACTCTATAAAAACTGTGGGGTATTTGGTCCTGTGTACTCAAACCGTGCATTCATTTGGTATACAATTGAAAATTATGAATCACGTCGGAAGTACTTATAGGATGAAAACAGGGTTTTTAGGCTTCCTATTAATTTGTATAGAACTCTTGTTTGTCTGCCCTTTATTTTTTACTTTCAACGTTTTACATGCGTTATCATGGCAGATTCCTACAATAAATAAGAAATAAGATTCAAAAATATATTCCTGTAATGTGTTTTTTTTTTTTACATTTATTATTGCTTTAGCTCAAGTGTCAAACTTGGTGTAATCATAGTCCCTCCTATAGTATACAAAAAAATTATAAAAACCGGCCAAAAAGAATTGTATGAAAGAAAACACCTTTTTATCAAATAAGACAATATACAATGTACGGAACTCTCTCTACGCAAGTCCAATTCGCGCTTGGGCGGTTTTTTAGTCTATATTTAAAACTACTGTACGTTGCAAAACCAGCAAAACGTTATAACTCCCTGTCCCGCTTTAGTATGTTTTTTTAAGACCCGTCGTATTTCTTGAGCGCCGTTTTCTGACGTGCTAAATGCTTACGACATGAGAAACTTGGCCTTCAGACCACCCGCAGTTTTGTGGACAATCGTGACTAGAGATGGGCGCCGAGAATATTCCCAATCTTCTCGAAGTGGAAACTTCTGAGAAGATTGAGAAATTACCGGTAAGTTTCCGTATCTTCTCATTTTGGTGAGAAGATAAAATATTATTAAAAAATATTACTTTATTCATCAAAGATGCGTTTAAAATTGAAGTAGAATGCATTTTAGGCTACACACAAACATTGCCTACCTGGCGCACGTGCGATCAATAAAGTTTTTATCTTTAGAAGTTTACCGCATGAGATCTTTTGTACGTGGGTTTCTATTGTTCTTCGTAGAATTTTGTTACAGTCTCGTATTCAAGTTTTCTGGGAAACTATTCGACCCTCATTAGTACGAAGCAGCTGTTTTATGACACTATGTGCTCAAACATGTCTTTTACTTCAGTCTGTTATTAGTCTTCTGATAGTCTACTGCTGTGCCGTATGTCTTGAAGGATACTGTTTCGATCACGCTTGTTTATTGGACTCTGTTTCTCATTTATACGACGACTTGGCTTGTTAAATTGTTACTGTGACTGTTATCTGTGATTTGGACTATCAAAACCGGACACTGGTGAATACTTCTTGATTCGTAAGTACTTTTTATTTTATTATTTTAACATTTTGCAGACATTTAGAATATAACATAGAATCCTGTTGGTACCTTTGATTCTTCTTTATTTTGCAATGAATAAATGTTTTATTTTCATTATTTTTGTAAATAATCTGTACTCATTCTAATAGAGAATAGATTTTATTGTACAAAATATATAGGTATTTATTGTAACCATATTCTAATTGCTCGTAATTTTTTATTTTCTATGTATTGTATGATCTTGTAAATTTATTTTTTGGGCAAATTTTTAAACATAAGAATATTAGTTACATTCATGGTTGCAAAAAAGTTGACGAAACAATCAGACCCTGGTTTCACCTCGAATTTCCCTTAATAATAAATAAATAAATAAAAAGAACTTTATTCAAAAGTAACAAATTTGCTGCTTATGTTAAGAGTAATATAATTTAGTATAGTTTTGAAATGGTCGGAGCCTCAGCATTAATGCTGTTTTTCAGTATCCGCCGGGATTTCTTACACTTATTCTTTATAAATAAAAAACAGTTAGGCATAAAGTTAGGCATTAAATAAGTAACAAAAATTTGGAATAAGAAAAAAAGCATAAACAAAATAAAATAAACAGAATAAAATAAACGGAAGAGACCAACCGGTACCCCATGTAAGCAGTTTTTTTAGGGTCTCGTACCCAAAGGATAAGGGACCCTATTACTAAGATTGCACTGTCCGTCTGTCTGCCTGTCTGTCACTAGGCCGCATCTCATAAACCGTGACAGCTAGAAAGTTGAAACCTTCACAGATGATGTGATTCTGTTGCTGCGATAACAAAAAATACTAAAAACCGAATAAAATAAATATTTAAGGGCGGGCCTCATACAACAAACGTGATTCGTTTGCCGTTCCTTGCTCGATATTAACAACGGCAACAGGAAGACGCCCGAAACATTCACAGAGTATTCAGTTGTATAGTTATTTCAAAAATAATAAAATAAAATAAAACAAATATTTAAGGGGGGCTCCCATGCAACAAACGCGATCTTTTTGCCTTTTTTTTCTCGATCCCAGTGTCTAATGTTGTATAGATAATCGTACGAAACCCTCCGTGCGCGAGTCCGCCTCGCACTTGGCTGGTTTTTTATTTTTTTTATTCGCCAACGTTGACGTTCATAGCAATACTCCAGTTACTGGAAGACTTTTGTACCGATAGGAGCCATATATTACACTGTTTTTTGAATGTTACCGATATTTAATTTTCCAAATGCTTTATTTTGTAAATTTTAATACTTAGGACGAATTCAGATTATTTACAGAATAAAAAACCGTTCTTCAATCTTATTATCTAATCTAATAAAATTATTGTTCATTGATTTGATCACTTCGTATTATTATACTCATAAAGATACTTAAACATTATTATGTAGAGGTATATTCTTAATATTTCTAAGACATTTGGACGTTTAAAGATTCAATCTCTGAAATAAACCTTAAAAAATATGCTGTTTTTATAGTAAATCATCTTGTTTTCAGACTTAAACATGGGGAAGCCGAAAAAAGAAGTTATTTGGAAACATTTTAGAGTGAGAGATGACAAAACCATTATGTGCTCTCACTGTGACATTAAATACACTACTGCGAATGTAGTCAGAATGGAAAAACATTTGCAGAAATGTTTGAAATGTCCTGCTAACTTCAAAGCTGAGATATTAGAAACACTGTCGAAACCCAAAAAGAATGCTGATATTGTCAAAAAACCGTCAATACCAAGAAGTTTCAGAGTTGATGAAGGACAAAAGGAAAACGTTTCACCAAATGCAGAGAGTGCTACACTTATAATGCCATCAGCAAATCCACGAGTGAATCCGTTGTCAAAAGGAGACAAGCATGACTTAGATATGGCTTTATCCAAAGCTATATTTGTCACTGGATCACCCTTCGTAATGGTGGAACATCCACTTTGGATTGAATTCTTTGAAAAACTTCAACCATTGTATACTCTGCCCTCCCGAAAAACATTGTCAACAACATACTTAGACAAGATTCATGGTGACATGCGGAAAGAGACAATTGAAGATCTCAGCATGCAGAGCTACCTACATCTACAATGTGATGGTTGGAGCGATGTTCGCAATGAGGGTATAATAAACTTCCTAATTTCAAAACCAGAGCCAGTATTTGTGAAAAGCTTGGATACTGCCGACAATCGCCACACCAGTGAATATCTAGCTCAGGAAATACTGAAAGTTATGAACGAATACGGAAGAGATAAATGTTTTGCATTGGTGGGTGATAATGCCAAAAATATACAAAAAGCATTCAAGCTTGTAAAAGATTCTCAACCGCACATAACCTATTTGAATTGTGCTGCACACACACTTAACTTATTATGTCATGACATTTTGCGCACAGAAAAATTGAAAATAGCTCTGGACATAGTCATTGAATGCGTTAAATCGATAAAAAAAAGCCAAGTTTTAACTTCGATTCTGGCATCGGCGGTAAAGCAAAAACAGGCTGGAGAGACCCTGAAACTGCCATGCAAAACACGCTGGGGTTCATATTGCATTAGCTTGCAAAGCCTAATAAAAACTAAACTTGCCCTACAAACTTTAGCAGTCCATGAAAAGGCTTCAATGTTACCAACAAACACAAAACATAACTTGCTAAACGAAGATTTTTGGGATAAAACAAAACAAATTATTGATATTATAAAACCGGTAACGCAGGTTATTTTTAAACTTGAATCAGACAAGCTAAATATGTACACTGTTTTTCTGACATTGCGAAATATGAAGTCTGAACTGGAGTTCGCTTTGCTGCAGGTGAGTATGCTGAATGAAGATGAAAAGAATGACATTCTCATGGCAACATTCCATCGAATGGCAATGTGTATAAAACCAATACATCTAGCTGCCTACATGTTGGACCCAGCTACGCAAGGATCTGAACTGGATTCTGAAGAAGAGGTGGTAGCTATGGAATATATTCACACAATCGCAAATCAGCTCAACATAGACATTGCAGAAAATCTTGCAAGCTTTAGAGCGAAAGATGGAAGATTGTGGGGAAAAGCATTTGTATGGAAAAGTGTGACATCTATGAGCCCAACGACCTGGTGGAAAGGCATTTGCAGCTCCACTTCACTGAGTAAAATCGCTTTGCGTATTCTTACTGCGCCCTGTACATCAGCTGCTGTTGAGCGCTCTTTCAGTACACATGGGAGGATACATAATAAATTAAGAAACCGCCTTACAGCTGAAAGAGCCGCCAAAATTGCATACGTTGCATATAACTGGAATTTATTAAACCGTAGTATCACATGTCCGGTTGAAGAAGAAGTGGAAGAAGATGAAGAATATTCCGTAAATTCTTCAGACAACGAGTCATCAAATGATGAAATCTCAGTCCTTACCGAGATTCCGTCATTGTCAGTAGTGGCTGGTCCAAGTGGTACACAGCCGCACATGGAGTTTTTCGATTGCGATAATTTAGATAGTGATTCTGATTGAATTTTGTTAGTTTAATGTAATTTTGTTAATATTTGATTTGTTTCTTTATTGAAATTTTAAATAAATGTTTGTAATTTAATATGATACCTCGTTTTATTTATCTTTGCACATTTATATAGTTCAGAGGCTTTAATTACTGTTTTCATAAGACTGGATTAATTTGTTTAAAACATATTAATAATACCTTCATATAAAATTACCTAGCCAGATATTTCAAGTACTGAAAACCATAGACACACATACACCTTTTAAAAACTTCATTCCAATGAAATCTCTCCCCTATCTCTAAACTACATCCCTGCCAAACTGCATCTTCAATATAACGTAGTTTCTGCGATTTCGTTATGAGTGTGTTTCACTTACATAAAACTTAACCAATAATCCAGTTTAATAATCGTAAATACGGATACAAGTACACTGAGCTTAGTAAAAAACGCACATTTCTTGCATCTTAGACCAATAATATGCAAATACTCCAATGAACAAAAAAATTTAATAGGAACATTTTATCTTCTCACCAAAATGAGAAGATACGGAAACTTACCGGGAGGATATCGGAAAGTTTCCACAAAATGGAAAGTTCTCGAGAAGTTGCCCATCTCTAATCGTGACTCATGTTCAACTTAATTTGGGCAAGCTCGAATGCATAGAGCTCTCTTTAGGTCACTACAAATATAAACTTCACTCAAAATGCCAAATTTCATGCTGAGGCCTTTATTTCATTCCTAAATTAGGTTAATCGGGTTAGTGACTTATCGTGGTGTTGCCTTAATAAAATGAATTCACGATCCTACTTTTAGAAAAATAAAAATGTCATTCACAATTAGCCGGTTCGTGCTAGTAAAGTTCACGTAAACCTAGAAACCCGTCAAGACGGAGTTTAATCGAACGCGGAGAGGTTTCACCTCTTGCTACTTTACGTGGTTAAGTAGTAAGCATCAAAACCTCTGCTAATCTTTGACCTACAACGACATATAGTGTACTTTCAGTAAAAACACCGCGGGAACATGATATTGGTATGGTGACATCAGCTTTCAGCTCCTTATTTTGAAAACACCTCATTGCACAATAAAACCTACCTACGTAGGTAATATCCGGTAACAAATGCACCGTTGGCTTATGCATAAGGAGGTTTTGTTGATAACCTTCCGGCACTAGACCCTAAAAAGACTTCCGAGTTCCCTGAACTTCTTAACGCCAGCGTGGCTCAGATTGCTTGGCGTTGTTTGCGTCAAATACAACTTTTTTCGATTAGCCGACATGCGAGCCTTTTGTACGGCGTGTATGTAGGTTGTACCTACCGGTACTTGACTTTTATGTGCATTAGTTAGCGTCCTGGGATTTGACATCGATAAGGTAGATTAAATTGTTATACTGACCTGCATGTACGTGTGACATAAGTGTAGGCGTGTCACATAATAATGTATGGAACCTACTCAGTTTTTATTCATTTATTGCAGGGTTTTAAGTAATTAAATTATTCTCGAAACTGCGAGGCAGTTTTTAAGCTAATTAATCGCACTCTAATAACAATTTTTAAAAAATGAAACTACATAAAAATAGAACTTAAATATTAAAATACAGTCCACAACATTCACCCTTACATACTTGCCCTCTACTCGGTCACATTACGGGCGATTTTGCAACAAAAAAGGTCTGCAACGACTCGCTGTCCACGGGTAATCGAGCATCTAGGAATGGAAAAGCGAATGCCTCAAAGTTTCTTCGTAAATAATGTAGACTAGAGAACACGGACAAATAATCTATTTTTAATATATAAGGGCGCTCGTCCATTTATTACAGTATAGAGATAATCTGCTGCAGTGAATATTTGAGAGACACGCTCATGGCCCGGATTCGAGATAACGTATGCTAACATGCCTTCATCCTGATGGGCCCGAAGCCTGGCTCGCTTTTCATTACACCGATATGCAAAGTTGTGATGTAACGATCGTGTTTATGTTAACAAATATTACTATGGTAATGGGGATTTTTACGCCGAACTCCAGTATCTTTACTGCAGCAGCTTCAGCTACGCATCGTCGGTATGTAATCGGTAGCAATGTATGTGTAGTTCCTGTTGGCTAATTGAATCGCTGGTCAGATAGCGCTTGTCTCCTGCTTCTTAAATTAATTTCTGACTTTAATTCAGTCTTTCACAAACGACAGTCTCAATTTTTTGCTAACTCTAAGCATGAACATGAACAGCGCTTTAAGAAATCTCGGCCTCAAAAAGGTTACCTTTCACGGTACTTGAATAGGTCAGCCCTTGAGAGGGTAGAGTACGAATCAGACGAATAACACGAAAATGTGGATTCAGGTCACATCCACCTCGCGATGTTGGTCGCAATATCTAATTTCGCGACGCCTGACCCGACTAATGAGGGACGCAATTATGAGACCCGATCTCATCCCTAATGGGAATCCGAGTTCATTCGAGTTATGTTCAGCCCAGCGTTTATCCCAGAATTGGAACTGAGATTTACCTAAATGTATGCTAATGAGGGCCCATACTCTCCCTGAGAGAAGGCCTGTGCCCTACAGTGGGACGTATATAGGCTGCTTATGAGGGCCTAATTATACTTACTGATCGTACTAACTCAACTCTGGGCTACAACCAAGCTACAACTCTACTGAATAATTTCAGGCAATCAGTGCAAAGCAGTCGCGCCGCCGCAATCCAGACGGTATAGTATAGAGCCCTCCATCTTGATTCATCCACTAGGGATAAGAGGCGTCTAGCCTCGGAGCGACCCCTGCATCATTTATAATAATAATTCCGGTAGACGACACTTTAAGTTCGCACCTCGCCCGCCTTACATTTCTTTGGATGAAAAGCGCAAGAAAATTCACGGGAGTGCCTCGTGGAGTGTGCATCTTTTTAACGCGCTGAAATGTATGGCTCCGCAATTTTGCCGCGCTAGTAATGCATTGGAAGGTTTTTCCTCGGTTTCTCGTGCGTTCGTCTGTTGACAGAATTTTAGGTAACGGTTGTCAGTGGGTTTATTTACTTCGACCAACTGACAGCTGTCAGCAGTTGATTAACGAGTTGTTAGTGTACGAGAAACCGGGGGTTAGAGGGTTTGATTCTTCCTATGGCCAATTTTTCCATTACTCTATAGCGCCCACATATAATTGGTTAGATTGGTAGTGCCATAAAAATATAAGTGTTCCATTTGCAATTTTGACTGGCTTTTAGTGATATCCAAAAGATTGAAGAATTGCCCCCTAAGTAGCTCATGTTCTAGTCGGTGAGATTGAATATCGATAAAGCAAAAGGGGATTGTGAGGATCATGGCAAGGAACAATCACTGGTTTCTGCGTGCGGTTGTGTGTTAATTACGACATAACGAATTTTGTAGTCCTGTGGTAAAGGGTTGCCTTTCTCATCAATTGATAAAAAGCAACCGAATTTGCCTGTTATGTAACCAAGAGAAGGAAAGACTGAGTGCCCTCAAATCTTTTACGGAAAATTCGTGTTTTGGCATTTGGATGTTATTTAAAAGTGGTGAGAGGCCTAGGCACGGATTAGTTGAAAGCAACATTGTACTCTGAAAAGAAAAACTAGAACTTTTAGAAGATACCGTATTTCTAGGCATCACAATCAATTCAAAATTACAATGGGGTTCTCATATTGTAAAACTAGCACACAGGCTTAGCTCTGCAGCATATGCAGTTAAAAGACTTAGAGAGCTCGCTGACGTGGCAACTGCTAGGCTTGTTTATTTTAGTTACTTCCATAGTATTATATCCTACGGTATACTATTGTGGGGTCGGGCAGCAGACATTGAAAAGATCTTTATGTTACAGAAGAGAGCAATCCGATTTATTTACAAGCTAGGTAGTAGGGACTCGTTAAGGGATTTCTTTAAAGAAACTAACATCTTAACAGTTGCAAGTCAAATAAAATAATGTAAAATATAATGTATGTTAAGAAAAATATAATAAGCAATTTCGGAAATATTGGTAGCCATCATAATATTGATACGGGGCACTGTATACGGTTCTACAAGAAAATTCCTCAAGATATACCACCGACGCGGTTTAAAAAATGTGTTGTAACTTAAGGTTGAAAACTCTGTTAATTAAGCAAACCTGACTTGAAAAGAATAAATGTGGAGTTTCTTTGTTAGCTTCTTCTCCGCATAATCTATTAATTGTGAAACTAACATTAAGTAAACATTTTGTTTTTATAGTAAATAAGTAACTATATATTTTTTTTAATTTAAAATTAAAACTTGACTTTGAGTTTGACTTTTACTTCAGGGCACGCAAGTTACATTATCTTCAGCCTTTTACTGGGCTGGGACCCGATACGTGAAGTCACCAGCAAAATGTTTAGTGCTTGATATTGCGGCTCATCGATCATATGAAACTAATCGACTTCCGAAGTCTGACTGATCGTATAATAAAATAAGTCTTTCGCACGCAATCTCTCTATAATATTCGATCGTACGCTTTAATATGCAAGTAAATCAAAAGCGGCCAAATGTGTATCGGGCCACGTGCCATGTAGGGTGCCGTAGAATGAGGGGTTTTATTACCTGCTTTACGGAACTATCAACTTCCATTTCAGTAATTTTCAATGGAATTTGTACAAAGTTTTCCTTTCATAAATTGGTCGCCTATTACTCTTTAATTTGTAAACCCTACTTAGCTGTGATAGATTTCCTTTTAAATTCATAATGCCTGAAATTTTTCATGTTTTTACAATCAACCGGTTAGTCGCGAGACGCCTAACACTAACAAAAAAATGCGATTTAAGGTTTGATATTTCGCAAACGGTTCCCTAAATCGAAAAATTTTATTCATATACTTACAATATTTTTTTAACTACCAATCCAACGATACCCCACACTGTGGTAACTTGGTGGAACCGAGAAAGAAACATTGCATCCCTAATCTAGGTATAAACTTTTTTTAAAGATTTTATCTATCGTTTTGTCGGCGATATAATCGCAACACCATCCTGGCTATGCTCGCCGATAAGGTAGATTGTGCCTACATATACCATTGCTGCCATCTTCAAGTGGCAAGCAGTGACAGTGCGTTGTAGTTACTGGAATGATTATATGTACTTACACTAGAATAAGATTACTAACAACTTTATATGAATTTTATATTTGAAATAAATTAATTGAATTGAATATATATATGCCAAATTTCAGCTTTCTAGTACTTGTCGTCTCAGTGCTAAACCGGGGACAGACAGACATACGGACAAACATGGCGAAACTATAAGGGTTCCTTGCTTACGGAACCCTAAAAATACACAGTGCTTTTTGTGAACGTGTGGAGAATAAATAAAAAGTTGTTTCTATATTTTCTAGTTTCTGTACAAATATTTATTCCTGTATGTGCTGATAAGGACGGAGGGAGAGTACCATTACTCTTATTAAGTGACTGAGTTGTGTTGTGTGGAAGTTATTTATAAAAACACAATTCCTATAAAACACTTCTCAGAGGCAGATTAAATAATCTTTGCGTTTTAAGGAATCGTGATTTTCTAAATAAGTCTGTTGTTACTAAATCTATACGCATTAACACAGTACAGTCGACAGCAGTACTACCTTTTTTGCAGTCACCCGTTGAGTATATACATAAAAACGTTGATGTGCTGCCGATTGTAGCTATAATGCAGTCAAAAAGAGCAAATACTCCTCAGTTGGGTAACAAGAGAGTGCATTTTACCTTCGTACATTTAACATTGAACAAATGAGGTCAATTACTTTCCCACTGGCTTTAATGAAATTCCTAGCCTCCACTTGATTAAAATAGTCTGGAGCTACCGCTACGGTGGCTGACCCAGATACTCTGTTCCCCAGGGCCTAGATTCTGTTAATGCATTGTAGTAACATGACAACTGCATGAACATGGCGGTTTTCATTTCATGGCTGCTTTAAGTCTACGCGGGCACACCCATCAAACCTTCTAGGCGTCAATGGTACGAAAAAACACGTCACGTGACCCGACAGTGTACCTGTCATTATACTACAATGCACTAACAGAATCGAGGCCCAGGTGCTTTGTCCCGTTCGCTCTGAATTACAAGTACGGATGGCATTGCGATGCATGGAATTAATGTTCGGCGTTGCAGCTGAGCTGGTGAAGGGAAGCGTAGTAGGAAAATCTGAGTTTCGCGCTCTACGCGACAGATTGAAATAGAATGATAATCAGATCCTGATTAGGATTACCTAATGTTCAATTGAGCTCAGGCTGTGACGTTGTACGTATAGATCCAAAAACTTGGCAGCGTGGCAGCCCGTCTAGACGATAATTAATCTATGCCCAAGATGGATCGTCGGTTATCGTATGGGCCTTTAAGTGCCCATTGCAATTTGCTAGCAAACATCCCACATTTGCATACAATAGGCATAAGCAAAACAATTTCGGTATTTGTCATGACATCGCGTCGCATCCCCTTTGACTTATGATGACTCTTTGCCAAGCACACGTTCGTCTGTCCCTTTGTGGCTGTAGGCACCTACTGTGTCATCTTACAATCTGCATGAAGTCATGACCACAAATAATAAACACACTCAAAAATACATAATTAAAAAGCGTACAGTAATAAACGCTTATCAAACAGTAAACTATGACTTTCGATCGTTGCACAAACGGATTTTATTGTTGCGTGTCTATCTATGTCCTATCACACGCGAGTTGCAGACGACCTCATAGCTATATTAAATAAATATTTTGATGACGATAAAAAAATTTCGTTTTCTGCTGGCCATTACGAAATGAGTAAATGACTATTGTTTGTTTCAGGTTAATTTATCTACAGCAAGAGTTTAACAACAAGGTGAGCAAGGTGACGTTTTACATAACATATAACTATAATATTAAAAATGAACAGACCACTTAGACGCGAGACACACAGAAGGGACGTGGGACGGGGGCGAGGAAAGGACGAAGCGCAGAAAAGTCGCCCAAAAGACTTTTCAGCGCACACAGTTGGGATGGGGCGAGAGCGCTCGACTTCACAGAAAAAACAGCAGTTTATAGACTAACCACACTTACAGAAGCTACATTCTCTTCAATTCTGTATTATACATTGACTAGCTCCGGACGAATCTCGCCTGATATACCTACAGGGTGTAACGTAATAAACATAAACATTTACATACAGGCACATACATTGCTTCTGGCCCCACAATAGGATACCTTGTGTCGTGGGAACCAGAAACAACAACATCACAAACATGTTAACATCCAAGACCTGGGGTGTTTTTTTTTTGTCCCCAGCCGGGATTCGAACCCGGGACCTCTCGCATGGTATGCAGATGCACTACCGCTGCGCCACGAGGTCGTCAGCTATTAACGTATTATAAAATGGACCAAAAAGTTTTTTTTTCGTGTTCCAATACAAAATCCTTTTTATTTTTTATGTGAGTACGGGCCATCTTTGGTCGCGGCATGTACCCCTTAGTTTTTGAATTTGCTGCCTGTCAACAGCACAGTCAACAACACATTAACATTACATTTTAGTTGCAAATACATATTTTTTGAAAGCATTCCTAAATCTCTTACAGTTTCTATTGAGGAACCCAATTTTATCTGTGTTATTATGAAATTGCAATTTACTATTCACCTATTTCAGTCAGGATCTAATAATGAGATACTGGAGAAATACAGGGAACTCTTCAAATTTTAAAGACATACTTTAAGCGATTTGGGTGTTTTTTATAGTAACTCGTGAATTTGCTTTCGGAAAACATAGTTTTGTGGAGTCATTGTGGGATATTCACAAAAAAAATCATGATTTTTTTTAAAATAAAAACATACTTCAAAACACTGCAGCACCAAAAACAGAGAAATAATTTAAACGAATATGTCCTTTAAAGTCCATGTAGGTATTATAGAAATATATTTTGGAGTCGGTGCCCAAAATTTACGTGCTGATCTTGTAACATGGCTCGAAACTATCCCTGCAGCGACATCGATATCTTGTTTTTTTTCCACTTTGTATAATTTTTATTTACATTTTTATTTAAAAACAAAACTGTATTTCGATCTTAGATCGCTATTTCATCTCATAGATTCAAATAAGCATCTTATTTACTTATGCCTTCTTAAAACTTATTTAATGATACTTTTGTTGATAGGCATCAGAAGTTTTTATGCATTTGAGGTTAGATGGTATAGGTATAGATATTTTATGTCCGTAAATTTTCAATATTAACACTAGGGGACGTGGGACGTCCGTTCCGTGCCGCGTTCTTTGTGTGCTTCGTCCCATCCCTTCAGTACATTTTGTATGAAAGTGAATTTGATTAATGGGGCGTCTTTTCCGCGCCTCCGCCCCACGTCCCATCTGTGTGTCTCGCACTCTACACTTTCACCGACGGATTTTCGTTTTCGCAGGAAAAAGATTCATACCTTTACTCATTCAACTCACTGAGTGGCAATTAGTTATCTATCGTCGGCGAAGCATTACGTTTTAGATCTCTGTTAACAACTCATTTAGGCAGTCGTTCCACTGGGAACATTTAATTGATACCTACTAGCCTTAGTAAAGTCGACTTTACTTATAGATAAAAAAGGTTAAAACTAAAAGTTTCTAACAAGTATAAGTTTGAAAATAACCATTTAATTGTTATGTAAAGTCCCCGAAATTTTTATTCATTGCTTCTTCTTTTCAATCGTAATGTTTAATGATGAACGAATTCCAAATCCCCGATTAAGTAGATTCCTCCGCTCCAAATCTATCTTCAAACCTCCTGTCTAAATGAATCTCGTGCTGCCGCATTTCAATGCCCTTCGCATATTTAGGCCTCGAAATCTCTAAACTGAATACCTGCTTATTCAGACGGGTTCCATTTACGGCATTCGCTATATGTTCCAAGAAGGAACATATAGCGAATACCGTAAATTGATTCTCGTAAACTCTACGGTTTATTCGCGTTCATAGAAGTTTAAACTCTCTCTTACACAAACACATGGTATATAACTATCACATCATGGATAAGTTAGAGGAACAGATAGGTTTGCAATGTTTTACCTAATTTCACTTTGACGGTGTTTGTAGGCTATCCAAACCTGACGAAGCTCGACGCTTTCCACCTTAATTTTACTATTTGGAACATGCAGGCACGATACCTGTAGTGTGAAAATTAGTGATTGGAACACCTCAAAGGTTAACGTTTATTAGTGCTTTCCTAGAGTTATCGATGAAGTGTTTCCATCGCCTTACGTGCTCATTACCTTTTTCATTATATGCTCCACTTTTTAACAAATATTACTAATGTGCAGATCTGTACACATCCTCAGGTACGTCAACTCTCTAAACAACGTATGCGGCGAAGAATTGAACGCTACGCTGACTTTTAGTGCCTTAGTAACTGATCCCAGGGCCGCGTTTCATAAAACTACAATTCGTAGTTTATTATTACAATTCGACGTACATTGCGTAGTTGAGTCTACTTGTTAATCTGTGGTTTAATCAACTTTACAATTTACATCGAATTGTCATAGTAAACCATGAATTGTAGTTTTACGAAAAAGGCCCCAGGTCTACATAGTAATCCGCAAGATGTTGTAACTTGTAGATACTAGAATATCCTACGTAAGGTCTGGAGTGATATCGGTAGTATATGCATTGTTTATCGGATAAAGCGTTCTACTCCAAGTATTCTACGAATGCTCAATCAAAACTTGTTATATTATATTGAACACAGCTGAAACTGTTCCCATGTTTGGCACGCAGGCGAGTACCGGCCGACTGTCTTATCGGTGGAAACTTTGAGATTACCTACAGTTCGTGTCTAATGAACGTGGAAAGTAGAATTTCCACAAGCATTCCCCAGGCGAGCTTATGGGCGGTTAATGGACTTTGGCAGTTTTATAACTTTTAGTCCAGCCTTTTCATTATGTTTTTATGTTATGTTTTTGGCAAATGGCTAAGGGAGACGTGAGCAAATTATTAAGCCTTCAAAATGCCTTCCTTCACAATTATATTCGACCTAAGACAGCGCCATTCCCAAAATACAGAGGGCAAAGCTTATGCGGGTGGAACGTGTTAAATGTTTTGAAAACAAGCCTGCCTGCCGCGTGCCACAGCTACGTGCAGCTAAGTTTTAGTTGGATTGCCTCATAGTCCTATTGCTTCAATATCTAATGTTTCTTTGTGAACTGCAGATTTTGCTAAACCGACTGATAAAACCTATGGTGACATCTTAGACGAATCTGAACGTTACTTATCATTATAAAATCTACTCTGAGTCACTTAAGCAGATGTATCACAAAAACAACAAGTCAAGATTTGTTTACCTTTCGACTACATCGAAAATTCTGGGAGCAAACATTGGTCTTTGAATACAATTTCGCGGTATCTGGTCGAGTACGGCAAACATCAGCCCGCCTGCGCCGGCGCCGGATGTCTGACATCAAAATGCACGCGCCATGCCGAAGCTCGATGCACAAACGTCAATCGATCAAACTCACAGAACGTGATACTGAATGAAGCAATATCGCATACAACAAATGGATCTGCTTGTTTCAATTAGAACTAAATAACTTAAGTATACTTAACTGGACCGCATCACTCGAGCAAAAAATATATCAGCATCATAAGTAGATGTGTGAAATGATGCCAGCGATTAGTTCTCGAATGATGCCAAAACAATAAGCTTTAACAGCCGTCGTTGTTTAAATAGGATGAGTCGTATTGATATGCATGTGTCAAGCAAGACTGTCGTCGCCAGGCAATCCAGATAAGGCGTGGACTCAAGCAGTGCGTGCTGCTTCGCTATAAATAAGTCAGATAACCGGCTGCCGTTGCTAATTAACATAGGAAAGAAATGGCTCCACCCTGCCCTGAAGATCTCAAAGATTATCCTCGATGTTCTTATAGTAACCAAAGTATCAGCACTTTTAAGGTATCCTCTACAAACATCAAAAGTAAATATTGTGCCTATCAGTAGTACCTCTTATGTGCTTTAACATTCGATACTCTATCTCTGTTCCTCTCGCATTCTTGCTTGCTTGCGAAAGGGATGGTGTGGCCTGTGGCATGAGTGTTATCGAGAAAGGCTTAGGTCCTTAAAGGAGCCGCTTCGACGCGGCTGGCTCGTTAAAGGCATTGCTTTTACTTCCATTTTAGGTGCCGTCGATACCCGTAGTCCACTCCACAATCCACATCCAAATACGGAACATGGTGCTCCTTAATGCTCCGAGGATAAATGGAACTTGTATTTTATTTCACACATGGGACGCAACATGTGGGATATTGTTCACAATACAAACACACTCGATATCTGTATTCTAATAGGCATAACAAAAATAATCCACACGCGGTGAATGAAGAAAGTCTGAAATATCATTTGATAAATCAGAATTTATTTGTCACAGACGGACGTAGAGATCATTGAGGGTCTAACAAAGGTGCCTAACGAAACAATCCATGTGCTTGATATACAGTACCGGTGCGCTCGGCATCGTGACTCAGACGCTATTTAAATCCCTTTGATGCACCAGGGAGCAGCAGCACTGGTTTACATTACAGCGCATTCATTCCCATTTTCGTCGACTGAATTCGAGCCGCTTCACGAGTGCACTTCAAGTTTTTAATTCGCGCAAAACACTCGACTATGCACGCGTTATTAGTGCAAGCTATTTAATTATAGTCCAGGAGACACCGCGCTTTGTCATCTTTGAATGAGTCGTTGAACAATTAAAGCCAATTAAGTGGCATCGACAGTGAGCCGGCAGCGAGCGACGCGAGTGGTGGCGGGCATCATAAATATCTTTTAATCAATTTGTTTCAGAGTCACTTCACCCAAGCGGTCACTGACTTTTGGTCATACTTGACTAAATAGTAGTAGTGAATTGCAAATAGTGACACATACGTAAGCGTCGTCTTACGTCTTCAATTTAACGTGGGACGTACATTGTCATTGATTGTCTCTCTCTACGCAAAACATAGCATTGTACCACTATACAATAAGAGATATGATAAGAATATTCTTTATTGTACCGGGAAAAATGTTACAGAAACAGCAATGACAAAAGAAAAGATGCAGTTGGCGGCCTTATTGCTAAAAGCAATTTCTTCCAGGCAACCTCATATCGGAGAATTTTCCGAAGGAGAAATAGACACGGATGGTCGGTATACACCTCAGAACTTGTGTTCTGAGGTATACACTATATATATAATAATATAACATACAATATGTTATTGAAATTATAAAGAACTAGATAACCGTTTCTTCGGCAAAAAAAAATATTTTTATTTTATTTTTTATGCACATTGACCACGTCTGAAAGTTTCAACAACCTTTAAAAAAAATTGAGGATTTCAATCTTTTGCACCTTGGAAGTGGCTTGATTTATCGATACCGATAAAACAGTTTTCAGATTTTCCGTTATTTCAAAAACACGTTGTATAGCAGTTAAATAGTTGTACAGCCACGTATTTGCGAGTGAGTTCACTTTTTTTTACTAGCACAAATGGAACTCATAAAAAGGGGCCAATGTCCGTGCGCCAACGTTAGGTCGGAAAGTTCGTGTAAATAATGGTTCAGCCCGCTCAGCTTTGTGGAATGTAGAGCACGGGCTACGATTGGGGAAGAGGCCCAGATCTCCAACGACAAACTCATCAGCGGTTCATTGTTTAACCATAATGAGTGCCTAAGATTGCCTGTCAGCTTAACAGCTGGTTAAACATTACAAGAAACGAACCGCCGAAGCTCTGCCTATACCGATTTGTAATCAAATATATCTTTGTGAACAAAAGCAGGCATCAAACCCAAACAGTCACGTTCGCAACGCAACGTGGCAAGAGCAAATATAAGTGGCACAGTAACAATATGACAGCAGTAAATCAAACGAATGGCGATGATAGACGAAACGTCAGACTGGGAATATTAATCTGCGAGTGGTAATGAAAAACGTCCCGGCTGGATTTGCATACAATCACCGGTTGCGAGTGACGCGACCGGGACGAGGGACGCCCTCAGAATTATACATTTCACTCTTTAAGTCATGTAACGATTTCCCACACGTTATGCCCGCGAATACAAAGTGCTCATGATTAAAGTACGGAAGGAAGGAGCCGAATTTGCTCGAGTTCAGGAAGTTAGAGTAATTTCAATCGATCATCCTATTTTTTCTGTAACGCCGCAGAAAACGCTCTACACTCAACCTGCTTGGAGTAGCATGGCATTTGTATCATGATGATTTGTGTGTATCACGGTATTTGTGTCATGGTTACGTCATATTTTGCCATTTACTTTTCTAATCAAAAATTGACATACAACTCTTAAACCTCTCTTAAAGAGTTGTATGTCAATTTCTCCAATAATCTCCTAAAACTTGGAGAACCCAAGAACATAAATTAATCATCCGCTCTCCTTTTTAACCGACTTCAAAAAAGGAGGAGAACATATATTTTGGGCACCGGCTCCAAATTAATAGGGGTTAAAGTATGAAATTGCCGTTTTATTGCAATAGGTTCTTTCAATTGACATGGAATCTTCATGGTTTGAAGTTTTCGAATGAAACTTTTTTCAAATGGTTTCTATGATGTTCTTTTTTTAAAAAATGTGAAACATTTGAATATCGACTTTCAATTGTTTTTGTTATTCAATTTAGACAAGAAAGATGGATACTGCGAAAATTCGAGTGATTTTTGAATACGAGTTCCGACGCGGAACTAACGCGGCAGAAACAGCCCGCAATATCAATGCTGCGTTTGGAGAGGGGTCTACTAATGAACGCACCGTGCGATTTTGGTTTAAACGCTTTCGTGATGGAAATTTCGACTTAAAGAACGAGCCACGAGGAAGACCGCCCACACAGGTGAATAACGATGAATTAAGAGAGATAGTGGAAGCCGACCCTAGTCAAACTACCCAGGAATTAGCGGCATGGTTTAACGTTACCTTACCCACAATATTTTATCAATAAAATAAAAAAATACGAAAAATGGGTGCCTCATTATTTGACTGATCTGCAGAAAGAAACGCGTGTTGAAACTTGTGTTGCCTTGTTGAACCGGTACAGAAATGAAGGAATATTGGATCGAATTGTAACATGTGATGAAAAGTGGATTCTTTATGATAACCGGAAAAGAAAAATGCAATGGCTGACCCCAGGTCAAATGCCACAACAGTGTCCTAAAGCAAAACTTACCAATAAAAAGGTAATGGTAACTGTTTGGTGGTCTCAGCATGGTGTTATTCACTATAGTTTTCTCCGATCTGGTCAAGCAATAACGGCAGATGTCTATTGTGCCGAACTCCGAACCATGTTGACAAAATTAGCAGTAAAACAGCCCCGACTCATGAATCGATCTTCGCCATTATTGCTCCACGACAACGCGAGACCTCACACAGCACGAGAAACCATTTTGACCCTTCAGGAACTGCAGTTAGAAACCATTCGACATCCTCCGTATTCACCAGACCTTGCTCCAACGGACTACCATTTTTTTCGTGATTTGGACAATTATCTACGTGACAAGAAGTTTTCTTCCCAGGAGGCAGTACAAAATGCTTTCACACAGTTTGTGCAGTCTAGATCGTCGGAGTTCTATCGCAAAGGCATTAATGACCTTCCCATTAGATGGCAGCAATGTATAGATAATAATGGCAACTATTTTGATTAAATAAATTTGTTAAAAATTTAAAAAATAAACAACAATTTAGATTTTCGGTACAAATCGGCAATTTCATACTTTAACCCCTAATATATTTCTACAATACCTACATGTATAAATACTTCTAATTATTTAAATTATTTCTAACTTTTTAGTGCTGTAGTGTTTCGAAGTCGGTTTATATGTTTTATTTAAAAATTTCTTAATCAATAATCTTACTAAAACAAACATCCGAGTGAAATGCGTTTGAAAGCACGACTGCTTTGGTAAAAGCGACCTTCAATATTGTTTGTGCAATAAACTCGATATAAAAGATGCTTGAAATAACTGTGGCATAGTCGCTTCAATATCAATTTAAAATGCCCACTCACAATCAGCATAGTGAGTGGGCATTTTAAACTAAAACAATGCAGCTATTTTGCAGGACTCATCTTATAGCTGCCGTATCGTTATTTCATTGTCGGCCTAGCCTGTAAAACAAGCTGAATAGAAGAAAATATTTTTCTAAAATAACCTTTACGCGCGTCAACGTTCACTCTAATTCTATGTTGTACAGGCGTTTTCGCATCAAAAACGTGGTACTTGATGAGCTGTCGACTGTATAAAGGTGTCCGTAGTACAACCTATGAGTTACCGTAGAGGCACAGGCTGAATATCAGCGCTGAGGGATCACTTCCTCAGCACAACGCTGAGTCAGCTACCTTTTGTGGCAAGTTAAACAAACCACAGACCTTATCTATGGTCCTGTTTTATATTTATTTGAATTGTCTGTCGTGTTGCATATAATGTTACTTATCTGTTTATTTGGTTTCTTTGATGTGCCTGGTTGGTATAATAAATATCTCTCTTTCTTTCTTTCTAAAAACAAAGTTCGTAACTTGCCGAAAATTTAAACAAAGAAAACTTAGGATTAACTCTAGATACTGGATCGGCAGAAGAAAAGGTCAAGTGCTACGCGAATAAATTATTTTTAAGTAGAGTTTTTCCATATTGTGACAGTGATGAATCGGGCCCAATGTCGAATTACTGTAGAGGCGTCACGTCAAGATAAGCCTAATTTATTGCTGTTAGTTTGTGTACGTTTCACCGCGCACCGTGATGAAAACACTCGATTGACCTACATTAACGAGTCGTCAAAGAAAAATAGCGTCGATACTGTGTTGCAATGTCTAGAATATCAGCCGTACTTCAGTGTGCTCTAAGTGTATAACTTTGGCCACACAATGCCTGAATTTGGACGTAAACATCTCTCCCGTGGGATTAGAATTTGATCTTTGCTTCAGTTGCAGCTGGTTCACTATAGGAGAAGTTTTGTACGTAACCTCCAACTCGGCGTAATGCGGGCCAGGCAGCTCATATTGGCAGCACAATAAGTCTCAGTATAGAACAAAATGGTAATCGGTGACTGTACAATCGCAGCACTCCCGCCATTTGCGTCTCAGGGGAAATCCTCAGGATCGTTACGAGTTCGCCCAATCTGCTAATAGTTACGCATCGCGACGAAAAAATATTAAATAAATCCTAACATTCTTCTTTCGTTTTGTCATTTCCATTCTTGGTGGCCTTTTTAAACGGCTGTTATCATTCATAAGTCTAAGTATACTTCTCAATTTCTAAATATTTCTACATTATTTTCGTTAGTTTTAATCACAGGTCTCCGTGGTTCAAATGAGGTCAGTGGTTTTACTTAGTGTTTCCGGAAGTTAACTTTGTTTTTTTTTTATGTAGCCTATATATGTCCCACTGCAGGGCACAGGCCTTCTCTCAGAGAGATAGTATGGGCTTAATCACCACGCGTGCCCACCATCAATTGGCAATTTCAAGCGCTGAAGTATGAACACCTTAGATACCAGGTTTCCTCACGTAATTTTTGTCATAGTTTTTTCTATTTTATTTTCTTAAGCCTGTACATACAATATACATAGTAAAACTTAGATTATTGTCTGCTTCATACTGCCCTATTGATATCAGAGCGAACTGAATTTCAAATAATTACGCTACGTAAAAGGAATGTCAACAAAATATTTGAAGGCAAATTGGTTCGCGTCGATTGTTGATGGTTATGAAAATAGGTCGCTATGAAACGGTCGATGACTCACGCCTCCTACTTAATGATGGGGGCATCACACTGGAAGGCATAAACAAATATAGGTTAGGGTGTGTAATTTCGATACCAGATGGTGATATCGGAATTGGAACCTTTGAGAGAAAGCTATGATAACCTTGTTGACAAACTAATGTGAGGCAGGAATGGGCAAGCGGCAGCAGTGTTGATAGAGGGCGGCCACAGCGCACCGGGCCGACCACTCGCCGGCTATTTCTGGTGAAGACGTTGACCTATCTGTGTGCCGTATCACTCGGCGATACATCACGGCTTTGTGGCGGCTATCAATAGCAACGAAATGTTTCTAATGTTCTCTGAACTTCAACGACACGTTGGCGAAGGCCACTTTTGACATTTGTCTCGATGACTCATTCATTTGGTTTATTCATAACTCAGCAGAATCGCTTAAAAAATAAAATAACATATTTAAAATTGGAAGGAATTTATTTGCGCATTTTCATTGTAATATGTGTTACCCTTTGTCATCAAGCACAACATCATTGTTTTTGAGGGCACAAAGGAGCTCTATCCCGTCTCGTCAGCCTTTCCCGGTTTCGACCCATGTTTATCTATTGTCAGGGAACAATGTGCACCATCCACAATTGTTTGCGGAGACAATTTATGGTCTTCCACGAGGACCTGATTCTTTTTTTTACTCCGACGCTTTTCCTGCTAGCTTTTTTTAGGCCAAAAATCGGATTTTTAATGTAATGACTGATTGACTGATTTCAGTCGTTAAGTCGTGGTTTCTGTTGCCGCGCTCGCTTTTATTGATTTATTTACTCGGCAGCGAACTTTCAGTTTCACACACTACAAACACAAGCCGAAAGACAAAATTAAACTGTCAAGTTTATGCCATTAAACACACAACTTGTAAAAAACCAAGTCTCGCAACTCGGTTCTACTACCGTAAAAAGTTGTGAGATCCATGTACTACCAAGTCGGTTAATTTATTCAGTTAATTGATGCTTATACCTAGAGATGGGTAATGGCCCAGGTTATAAACCACTGGTGAGTTATAATCCAGTTTTGACCCAGTTATGCACCCGTTATAACCCATTATGGCGGTTCATAATGATTTCGTTCAATTTATAGTAATACGGAATACGTCGAATAATGTGCACGGCGTTGTAGTTGTAAGCTGCATGTATCGTTATGAAATTATGCACGCAAAAATATACAGGAAATTCTCCATTCAATACAATATTAGGTTGGGATTTCACTTCGATGTTTAGTTTTTATCTCTTGCGCTCGCATTGTACTAAGGGCCAATGTCCTAAATGGAGTTTAAGTCGAGATTTTGACAGTTCGTGCATTATCTGTCAAACTAACTAAGCAAACTAGTCAAATGCTTGACTTAAACTCTAGTTTGCGAGATCTGCAAGTGGCCCTAAGTACATTTAAACCTAAGCATTGCAGGCAATGCATCTCATAAAGTATATCAAGCAAGCCACACTTTTATGGTCCTTTGCGCCGGAAATCCCCGGGCGTGAGCGAGTGGGACAACGACATCGTCAATCTCGCTCGCACTTGCACCGTGCACAATGCGTACGGCACAGCACTCACTCCAGTACTTTGTTGCTTAGAATGCGCACGAGCGATTTTTGGTATAATTTCGTGTTTTTTTTTTTATCTAACCGGCATTGTTTATTGTTGCTGTGATTACTGTTTACCTGAATGACCCACTGTGTCCGGCGTAGAACAACCCAAGTGGACAAAAGTCATTATTAAATTCCCGGAAATTGGTACTTTCTACCTGTAAACAACCCCCCTAAACCCCCGATTCCAAGAGTTGTTTCCGTCTAACATTCCACAATGATGAGTCATCGTTTATCAAAGTAAGCTAACGAGGTAAGTGTAATTAAATAAATAAGTCAGTTGCATTTTCGCGACACTTGCACTAACATCTCATGGTGGCAGTTCATAATTTTGTGGAAAGTTTAGTGATGGAGTTTACTTCTCAAGGTATGTATAATATATTTTTCTTATTAGAATCTTTTCATGTGTCGTAAACGTTCATAAAATAGCCTATCAATGAATATACAAAAGCGAACAATGTTTTTCTGTGTTTTGGAACTTATCGGGCTTGGAAAAGCCATGTATCCTTTTGTATCCACGCTGAATTTTTTATATGTTCCAGCAGCATGGCTATAGATGATTATGACATATATTTTATGTAGCACACTTGAGTACAACTATTTTTTTTTCTTTTTTTGCAGAAAAGCTTTACTCTATTAGTAAAGTTGAGTTTTTTGAAGAGTGGCTTAAGCACGAAAAAGACGAAAGGAATGATCGCCTTTTTGAATTTGTTTTGTCTAAGTCTGATTTCTCTGACATTACTGAAAAATGTCAAAGGGAAATTAAGATGAAATTAGCCAGCATTTCTTCGAAAATTGCTACCAAATGGGTGTACTCCGGAAAGTCAAGAGAGCGTTTCCTGAGCAAGAATAAGTTGTGGCTGGAAGGCGAGGAGATAGAATTCTCCATGCGATCGACTCAACCGCAACCTTCTACCTCATCCGCTGACATTCATCGACCCGGAAGACCTAAAAAAATCTTCGAAGATTCGTCTTTTAAAACTAAGAAACGTAGAGTTGAAGATCTAGTTCAATCGCGGAGTGTTGGTGAATTAATGACTGCTGCAGAGGTAGCTGCACGGTCAACTGGACATAAGAACGTTGCCAAAGTGATAAAGGACATTGGCGAAAATCCAGCTTCTGCAAGTGCATGGATTAGCCTTCAACAAGCAAGTGCTGTGCAAAGTGATAGACCGCTAAGTAGTGACGAGGCATTAGCATACTATATTGATTCAAAATCAACAACTCATTCATACAAACAGACTAGGAAGTGGACTATGAAAGTCGGGCATCACGTTTTTCCATCATATGAATGCATTGTTAAATCTAAAAAAGCGTGTTATCCGTCCGAGGAGCACATTGTTGTGACACAATCTCGAGCAGAAATTGGGCTACAAGCTATTTTGAATAAAACAGCAGAACGTTTAGTAGAAGCTCAGATAGAAGTTGTCACAAGTGTGCTCCCCAATATAATCCCCAATTCATCGTTTACTCTTATAAGTAAATGGGGGTGTGACGGAAGTTCAGGCCATAGTGCTTATAAACAGAGATTTGAGAATAGCGAAGACACTGATGAGTTCTTTTTTGTTTATTCGTTTGTTCCTCTCAGGTTAATCGACGAAGGTAATAACATTATCTGGCAAAATCCTCGTCCATCATCGACGATGTTTTGTCGTCCAATTAAATTAATTTTTGCCAAAGAAACTACGGAATTGACAAAAATAGAGACAAATAAGGTTTTGGAACAAATAAACCACTTGGAGCCTACATCTTGTGATCTTGGTGGTTCTGAAATTTCTGTTAAGCACAAGCTTCTGCTGACTATGACCGATGGAAAAGTGTGCAACGCTTTGACGGAGACACATTCATCGCAGAAATGTTATATTTGTGGGGCTACTCCCAGAATGATGAATGATGAAGGAAGGCATTTTGATAGCAATCATGATAATTATGGCTTTGGTTTGTCAACGCGTGGAGGTCTTAAAGCTCATCATAGCTCCCACTATACAGCCTCGACTCCAACTCCAACCAAGACCTCCACAAACTCAAGAAGACTATCTTTTATCGGATTCTGAATCCGATGATTCTGATATTGAGAATTAGTTTTAATGTAAATAGATAGATTCTCTAGCGTTATAGATTTATAATTTTTGTATATAATATGTTAGTCTAAAATTGTATATATATAATTAGCGTTAATAAGATAATTTCATTATTTTTTCAGTATTATAATCATGTATACCTACATAGAATAAAATATTTATATTCAATTCCTACGCATTTTCTTTATAAAAATATATTATAGGACTATATAATTAACTAATGTAAAGATATAGTTCCAATACCATGAAAATATATTTTTGTCCACTTGGGTTGTTCTACGCCGGACACTGTGTGACCTTGGCCTGAATGCTGACTGAACTTCCAACGCGATATTTTATGCACTTTTTCATTGTGTAAAGGATTCAGTCACTCACTGCAGTTCCTGATGAAGTGATGATGCCCGCCTGTGTTGAATGCACTTGGCGTTTTACTTAAATATTTCTGGATTATTTAGAAAGTATAGATGCAGAATCATTATTAGGACTACATTATCTGAAAATATTTCACGGGCACTTAGTGCAGCGTGTCACTTAGTCCAAATCTTACGACATGCTACTTAGGTTAAATCTTTAATTTTTAGGGTTCCGCAGTCTGACATGGAACCCTTATAGTTTCGCCATGTCCGCCTGTCTGTCTGTCTGTCTGTCTGTCCGTCCGTCCGCGGCCTAGCGTAAAGACCGGTGGTACTTGTCTGCAAGTCTGTCCGTCCGTCCGCGGCCAGCGCAAAGACCGGTGGTACTAGAAAGCTGTAATTTGGCATGTGTATACATATTTATCACGCCGACAGTGTTAAATAATAAAATGTCAGAAAGTTTTTTTTAATGTACCTCCCCTAACATGAAAAGGGGAGGGGGCGTTTTTTTCTTCTCTACCCCACCGTGTGGGGAATCGTTGGATAGCTATTTTAAAAACATTGGGAGTTTACTAAGATCATTTTACAATTGAGGCATCCATTTTCGAAATATTTAGCTTGTACCTGTGTCCCCCCCCTTCTACAATCTGAACCTTTGCATTAAAAAAAAAAAAAAATCACGATAGTAGCAAATATAATAAATTTAAAAGAAAAATTATCACAGCTGACTAGGCTTTACAGGTCAATGGTCGATTACATTAATGGGATTAGTAAAAAAGCCTCCTATTTTGTTTGATAGCTGAATTTTGTGATTATGTTAGGTAATAGGTTGTAATAACTAGATGTCTGTGGAACCCTAAGCTACGCGTGGCCCGACACGCTTTTATTTGTACTTTTATTCATAGAAAACATAGTATTTTGAAAATGTATGCAGTTCATTAAACCTTAAAAATACTTCAGTGGTGCAAAAATAAATCACTATGGCACTATAATGTCAAGCAAAACTCCCGATTACCCAAAGCATATTTGTTTAGTTGTAATTTGTTCTTGTTAAATAGTATCGCTCCTGTCTTTCATTTTGACCCACCAAAAAAGTAGTTAATGGGATAAAACTGGTCGATAACGTTATAACCCGGATTAAAACTGGATTATAAGTACTGGGTTATAACACAACCCATCTCTACTTGTAGTTATCAACGTGTTTTAGGATAATTTTCGAGTAGGTCATTTTGACTAGCTTTCACGACAGCTAACTAATTACTATACAAACACTTCGATTCAGCGGTTTTCTTGGAATACGTGGAAAAAAATACAGTAGCCGATTTCCGCGGATCGTGCTTCGCACGTTGTTTGCAGGTAACCCGAGATCAATGGCAGGAAGGCATATTTTTTTTTGTGTGGTGAAGCCGAATCGGATCATGCGGTAACGCCGAATCGAATAGAAAATGAACTGCATCATTCAAGAGCCATTCTACTATTTGTAAGGCGTTTACACATACACATGCATACATAAACTCACGACTGCATCCCGGAGGGGTAGGCAGAGACCAGGGACTGCCATTTGCCACGATTTCCTGTAAGGCGTTTAGGGTCCTAAAACCATTATGTTTGAAACAGTGACAAAAATACGTTTACTGATTATCTGAATCCCAAGTACCGAACCGATTTGAGAGTCTAACTTCTATATCTAGGTCGGTATAATTGCATTTTAACGAGACCAAGTCCGGACCTTATCGAAAATGTAAACAAGTAATTAGAAACACATTTTAAGAAATGAATCATACCGTATTTAGATTCAAAGAAGCAGAACAGTGCCACGCAGTCCTCAGCATCGAGTCATCGCGGGTATTATAATTAGGTATGTGCCATTGAAAAACTCACTACTTACTAATAAACCACAAATTTGAGCTAGCTTTGTGGGATACATATGGCTACCCACAGCACTGGCTATCCTAGTTTGGGAGCCAGGACACATTGATGTAATTAACCAGGCAAATAAATTATGAATAAGGGGACTGGAAATAAAAATCTTTAAAACAGTGATCAGAGCTAAGCAGACAACGTTGCGCCTCCACAGTAGCCTTGGGTAAACCGTAAACTGTATTTACAGTTTGGTACAAATTAAATAGTTGAAGTGAACACTAAGCCACTCGCTTTGACACAAGAAGGTAAGTGATTCTCCTGACTCCAAGACTACACATACACACTGCCTGGTTCTGTGATGCTTCTACATAAAATCACCCCCGACTTTGAAAATCAAGGAGTGTTATGTGTTTGACGCCTACCAAATAAATCATCATATCTGTTTATGGCATCATAGCTTATCTAATGTTAGGTCTCGTGGATACTAATACAACCATTTCTAAGATCCTCAGGGTTGAGAAGCCATTCTTTCTCTAACTAAAAATGTATAAAAACCTATTTAGCGGCTAAAAATTCCAACTAGAGATGGGTAATGGCCCAGGTTATAAACCACTGGTAAGTTATAATCCAGTTTTGACCCAGTTATGCACCCGTTATAACCCATTATGGCGGTTCATAATGATTTCGTTCAATTTATAGTAATACGGAATACGTCGAATAATGTGCACGGCGTTGTAGTTGTAAGCTGCATGTATCGTTATGAAATTATGCACGCAAAAATATACAGGAAATTATCCATACAATACAATATTAGGTTGGGATTTTACTTCGATGTTTAGTTTTTATCTCTTGCGCTCGCATTGTACTAAGGGCCAGTGTCCTAAATGGAGTTTAAGTCGAGATTTTGACAGTTCGTGCATTATCTGTCAAATGCTTGACTTAAACTCTAGTTTGCGAGATCTGCAAGGTGGCCCTAAGTACCTAAGTACATTTAAACCTAAGCATTGCAGGCAATGCATCTCATAAAGTATATCAAGCAAGCCCCACTTTTATGATCCTTTGCGCCGGAAATCCCCGGGCGTGAGCGAGTGGGACAACGACATCGTCAATCTCGCTCGCACTTGCGCCGTGCACAATGCGTACGGCACAGCACTCACTCCAGTACTTTGTTGCTTAGAATGCGCACGAGCGTTTTTTGGTATAATTTCGTGTTTTTTTTTTTTATCGAACCGGCATTGTTTATTGTTACTGTGATCACTGTTTACCTGAATGACCTTGGCCTGAATGCTGACTGAACTTCCAACGCGATATTTTATGCACTTTTTCATTGTGTAAAGGATTCAGTCACTCACTGCAATTCCTGATGAAGTGATGATGCCCGCCTGTGTTGAATGCACTTGGCGTTTTACTTAAATATTTCTGGATTATTTAGAAAGTATAGATGCAGAATCATTATTAGGACTACATTATCTGAAAATATTTCACGGGCACTTAGTGCAGCGTGTCACTTAGTCCAAATCTTACAACATGTTACTTAGGTTAAATCTTCCAATTTTAGGGTTCCGCAGTCCGACAAGGAACCCTTATAGTTTCGCCATGTCCGCCTGTCTGTCTGTCTGTCCGTCCGTCCGCGGCCTAGCGCAAAGACCGGTGGTACTTGTCTGTCTGTCTGTCTGTCTGTCCGTCCGTCCGCGGCCTAGCGCAAAGACCGGTGGTACTAGAAAGCTGTAATTTGGTATGTGTATACATATTTATCACGCCGACAAAGTTAAATATTAAAATGTCAGAAACTTTTTTTTTAATGTACCTCCCCTAACATGAAAAGGGGGGGGGGGGGCTGATTTTTTTTCTTCTCTACCCCACCGTGTGGGCAATAGTTGGATAGCTATCTTAAAAACATTGGGAGTTTAGTAAGATCATTTTACAATTGAGGCATCCATTTTCGAAATATTTAGCTTGTACCTGTGTCCCCCCCTCTACAATCTAAACCTTTGCATTTAAAAATCTAAAAAAAATCACGATAGTAGCAAATATAATAAATTTAAAAGAAAAATTATCACAGCTGACTACGCTTTACAGGTTTACAGGTCGATTACATTAATGGGATTAGTAAAAAAGCCTCCTATTTTGTTTGATAGCTGAATTTTGTGATTATGTTAGGTAATAGGTTGTAATAACTAGATGTCTGTGGAACCCTAAGCTACGCGTGGCCCGACACGCTTCTATTTGTACTTTTATTCATAGAAAACATAGTATTTTAAAAGTGTATGCAGTTCATTAAAACTTAAAAATACTTTAGTGGTGCAAAAATAAATCACTATGGCACTATAATGTCAAGCAAAACTCCCGATTACCCAAAGCATATTTGTTTAGTTGTAATTTGTTCTTGTTAAATCGTATCGCTCCTGTCTTTCATTTTGACCCACCAAAAAAGTAGTTAATGGGATAAAACTGGTCGATAACGTTATAACCCGGATTAAAACTGGATTATAACTACTGGGTTATAATCCACTACCCATCTCTACTTACACCCGAGGTCAACACTCTGCTTTACATATCGATTGTGAGGTAAGTAAAAAAAACAAGAAAGCAGGACTTTTGAGAAAGAACTCCAAAACACGAAAAAAATTTACTTTCGCGCCTAGCTAGTCGACGGACTTTTTTACTCTTCACGATTTTATGGCACGCAAGCGCGTCAAATCGTGCTGGCCAGTTTGATTTTTAAGTCGATTTCAATTAACATACGATGTGACTGCGAAACAAATAGTTCGATATTTAAAATAAAATCTTCATAAATTCTAATATAATTGTCTCGATTCCGATTCGAGTAAATAATCGATACCTAGAAATAAATATTAACTTTTAAAAAATATTCTTCTTGCAATATGAGTATGACAGTTCTTTTTTTTTCAAATTCCAAAACCTATACTGTAATGATATCCATACACCCCGGCATTCAGGGAAGTAAGTGACTACTTACAGAGCAAGAGATATGTAAAATATTTTTAATATCGACAGGGTCACTATAAGATGTTGTTAGGTTAGCTAATTATGTAATAATTAGCTAACCTAACAACATCTTATAGTTTTTTTACTAATCCCATTAATGTAATGGGATTAGTAAAAAAGCCTCCTATTTTGTTTGATAGCTGAATTTTGTGATTATGTTAGGTAATAGGTTGTAATAACTAGATGTCTGTGGAACCCTAAGCTACGCGTGGCCCGACACGCTTCTATTTGTACTTTTATTCATAGAAAACATAGTATTTTAAAAGTGTATGCAGTTCATTAAAACTTAAAAATACTTTAGTGGTGCAAAAATAAATCACTATGGCACTATAATGTCAAGCAAAACTCCCGATTACCCAAAGCATATTTGTTTAGTTGTAATTTGTTCTTGTTAAATCGTATCGCTCCTGTCTTTCATTTTGACCCACCAAAAAAGTAGTTAATGGGATAAAACTGGTCGATAACGTTATAACCCGGATTAAAACTGGATTATAACTACTGGGTTATAATCCACTACCCATCTCTACTTACACCCGAGGTCAACACTCTGCTTTACATATCGATTGTGAGGTAAGTAAAAAAAACAAGAAAGCAGGACTTTTGAGAAAGAACTCCAAAACACGAAAAAAATTTACTTTCGCGCCTAGCTAGTCGACGGACTTTTTTACTCTTCACGATTTTATGGCACGCAAGCGCGTCAAATCGTGCTGGCCAGTTTGATTTTTAAGTCGATTTCAATTAACATACGATGTGACTGCGAAACAAATAGTTCGATATTTAAAATAAAATCTTCATAAATTCTAATATAATTGTCTCGATTCCGATTCGAGTAAATAATCGATACCTAGAAATAAATATTAACTTTTAAAAAATATTCTTCTTGCAATATGAGTATGACAGTTCTTTTTTTTTCAAATTCCAAAACCTATACTGTAATGATATCCATACACCCCGGCATTCAGGGAAGTAAGTGACTACTTACAGAGCAAGAGATATGTAAAATATTTTTAATATCGACAGGGTCACTATAAGATGTTGTTAGGTTAGCTAATTATGTAATAACGCGGTCACAGTTGTATTCTTGCATTTTGGCACAATACAATATTTGTAGTGTGATGTTATTATCACGTATAACATTAAAACGACACGGGCATACGTCAATTTACTGAGACAGACTGAAATGCTATAAGCGCGGCAACTAAGCGCGCGGGTCGTCGTAAGCTGTGACGTGTCAAGCGTATGGCGCCAGTTTGCTCCCGTTTTGGAACCTGTGCACTAAAATCGCTATAACTTCGTCATTTATTATCGGAATTCGATATTTTTTTCACAGAATATATTGTTTTTGATGTCTCTATATTACTGCATACTTACTTCAAAACGTGAGTAATCCTCATTCTTAAACTACTGGTTCAAATTGAATGAAATTTTAAATATACCGTTTTTATACAATGCCTGCAACTGAAAATTTAGGCTTCTAGTTTTATCCACAGCGAAGTTATAGGGGGTCGAAAATGGCCTAAACTGCTTCGAGAAAAGGATGGTACGGCCGTGCCGCTATTCTGCTGGACTTGGCGGGGGCACTGCCGTGGCTCCAGATATTCGGTTTCAGCAGTATATCAAGCTTAGTTAAAAATGGAACACGGAAGTAGTAAAGCAACGCCTAGGATTCACTCGGAAATGGACAACTATGAAATAGTAGATTGTGTCTCAAGGGAGCAAAATGATATATTTACGGCGAGGGCGGTATATTGAATCCTGAGTGAAGCGAAAGATTCTACAATAGAATCCCGAGCGTAGCGAGGGATTCAAGTGTTTACGCCCAAGACGGAAATAATTTTGCTACCGAGTGACACATACTGCTTTTCACATCTGCTATAAGGAAAAATTATTTATGTGTCGTGGAAGACAATTATGATCGATTGCAACAAAATAAAAATTGAATTGGAATTACATTTTGTGAAAATCTGCACACGGATCATGCTGAGGGCAATAAAAAAAAACTAGAATATCAGGGAAGAAAAGTACAACTGATCCCTCATTTGAGGGAATCAAGGGATCTTTTCTGAATAGCAGGTGTGAAAAGGTTTTTAGCGCTCTTTAACCGAGTTTACAACCGAATACCGCAATTATGCTTATCGCATCCGTATTCATCATCATCAGCCATTTGACGCCCACTGCAGGACATAGGCCTCCTTCGTGGTTTTCATAACCATGAGGGGTTTTGGCTTCGGTATTAAATTGATTCTATTGTCAAAGAAAGCTTAAACAGTTTTCTATTTTCCGTAAAGATCCCTTTTCCTTTGTCTAATTTAATCCGATCTGCCAGAAAAATCTTCGGAAAGGCAATTTTCGCTTTGCCACTCCCTTTTTTTAGGGTTCCATACCCTAAAAAAAGACCCCGCTGTCCATCCGTCCGTCTGTCTGTCACCAGGCTGTATCTCATGAACTGTTATAGTTAGACAGTTGAAATTTTCACAGATTATGTATTTCTGTTGCCGCTATAACAGCAAATACTTAAAACAGAGTAAAATAAATATTTAAGGGGGGCTCCCATACAACAAACGTGATTTTCTTGCCGTTTTTTGCTCAATCTTAATAACGGCAACAGGTAGACTCTTGAAATATTCAAATGTTGTATAAATAATGGTATGGAACCCTTCGTGCGTGAGTCCGACTAGCACTTGGCCGATTTTTTTAGGTTTCATCACGCGCGAGGCGTTTTGTTCGAGTTTAATTTCTACATCCTTTAAGCACACGCACGTACAGACTTCTTAGGGGATATGTTGATCATTTGATGAGGTCATTTTATGACCTTCCTATATCACCACTAGGAATAAGGTAGAGTGCACATCGTAAAGTTACATTTCGTTTAGTGGTTTCTCGCAATTCCCAACACAATATGTCTTCACCAACATGCACTAGCTTACATAGTGCTGTTAACCTCACGTTGAACGCGCCGCTATTGCTGACTAAACCTTACCCTATTATGTTACCTAATAAGAAAACAAAGCGATGTAATTTCAGTTGTGACCACAACATTTACGACATGGTGTGCCTGACAAACCTGCCCTTCTACCACGCCATTGCGGCCTTTTAAAGGTAGCTGACTTATTTCACGCCGCCTCATATGTGGAACGCAAGAGGTGCTCTGCACGTATCGTAAATTCGTAACATAGGTAGACAATATAGTCAATACACATTACATACTAGCTCGAGCATGCGTGCAACTCAATCGTCAGCTAAGTTACCATTACCACACATTAACATTATTGTCTGTCGGAATTCGAAGAATGTTCCATAATAATATACAACATTTATTCACCACCAGACGGTTTATTAAGTGGAGTTAGAGCATGGATACCGGTTTTCGGTAATACCGAAAAACTGGAATACCGGACAAAATATTCGCATTTGAAAAACCGGTTTTGATAAACCTGATACCGGTATTTCGATATTTTTGATAGCTATTGTTGAATCTCTTAATTGTGTCAAAATTCAAAACTACGCGCGCGCCCGCGCGACTCAACGGGCTGTTCGACTCTACATGCAAACAACAAATGAACAAACAAACAAATTTTCATAATGTGAAACATGCAGGGAATTTACCAGTTTCAATCTGGCTTCAACAGATTTTGCTGCACTGTTTAAATATAGAACTACCTACTAATGCTTAGATAGTTTCGAATAAGCCTGATGGGCACTTTTTAGGGTTCCGTACCCGAAGGGTGCCAAACGGGACTCCATTACTAAGATTTCACTGTCCGTTTGTCTGTCTGTCTGTCTAGACAGACGTCTGTCACCAGGCTGTATCTCATGTACCGTGATAGCTAGACAGTTGAAATTTTCACAGATGATGTATTTCTGTTGCCGCTATAACAACGAATACTAAAAACTGAACAAAATAAATATTTAATGGGGGCTCCCATACAAAAAACGTTGTCTAAAGACAACGCTCGCCATCTAGTGGCCATCTATGTAAACTTCACAGCGCCGATGTCATGTCGTTAAATGTCAATGTGAAACGCTTCTTGTTGGTTAGATGGCGCTGTTCTTAATATACCTAATCTATCTTGTCTCAATCTTTGTCTAATGTTTTATAGATAATGGTACGGAACCCTTCGTGCGCGAGTCCAACTCGCACTTAGCAGGTTTTTCAATTTTTTAACGTTATTTTAACAAAAAAAAAGTGAATACCGAAAAAATACCGGAATTCCGGTATTTAAAATATTGATACCGAAACCATACCGGTTTTAGACAAAGGGTAGGTCATGCTCTAAGTGGAGTTATTACAAAGCACAGGCGTCAAACAAGCAGTGCCCTAATTTCCCCGCTGGATAATGAAAAACTCCGCGACTGTAGTGTCGAGGCATCTTGGTAATTTCACCACAAAGGCCGCCTCCAGGCCTCGTCCCTTATTTTCTCTAATCACCGCCATATATTACCAGGTGCAACACTCCTTTTCCCATAACACGACGTAAAAATGTCGCCACTTAGTAACAGGGTAACATGTCGCGGCTCCAACATTTATTTGTTACGGTATTCAAATATCTGACCTAAAATTAACCCATTTATACTCTCCAACATCATTCCAGCATTTCAGAGCGTTCAACTCCCAGCTTAACTTTTTTCTTCCGTAGAAACTTTCAGATAAAGCCGTTTAATACATTAATAAGTAGGGAAAGAACTCTGCAGTCTTATCTTAAGCTAGTATTAACCGAAATGGTTGTTCTTCAGGAATTTATTATCTGTGTTTCTCTCTTTATTCTTCACCAACTCTTTCTTTAACCGCCTGTAGGATCTCTGTGGCATTATCAAATTTAAAGTACTAAATAGAACCAACCAGGCAATGTCGTAGTTCCCGTATGTCGCTTCAACTTAGTATATTGGATTTAAGGGGTGATACTCCTAGTTCGTTTTCTATGCCTCGAATCCAAATTCAATTACTCACAGTTTCACACGTACTCCGCTTCGGATGGTCGCATCCGCTAGCGTGAAGTTGCGTGTCCCGTCTCACTGAGAGAATTTCAACAAGAGGAAGATATTGACTGAAATTCCTCATTCTGCGGCGGTGGCGCGCTCGCACAATGCGTAAGGAAAAGTGCGAGTTCCTCGCCCGAATGTTCCATTCTCCTTGGATAGTGGGTCCATTATGAAACAATGAAGTAGAACGGTTTTTCCGGACTAGTAGTCCTACATTTGGCTAGAACCAACCCCCCTTGATGAATTCAATGCCTAGTGTACTTTCGATTCCAGTAGAACTGCAACATCTATGACGCAACTAGGACATTCTAAGGAAGTATTTTGTTTTTATTATAATCATCTGCACGTAACAGTTATAAATATTTATAATCTCGTCCTCGTTTCCGATTGACATAAACGCATTTAAACATGTATAATTCATTTAAATCCATTCAATGCTGTTTTCTGTTTTCGAGTGTCACCTAGTTTCGAGAGACTACTGACCGTGGACAATTTTTCTAAAACTAGTTTTGTGAATTGCCAAATAGATATTCGTTCAACTGGCTCACAACAAACAAGCTGGGATTAATGAATAAACTTCGTGCCTCCGGCTCTCTTTCTCATTATACGAGTGGCATACCCTTCCTGAGCTCCCTACTAGTCTCCGACCTACTGACTGTACGAAACGGAAGCTTACTCTGTAATACTGTATGTATACCTTGGCTTAATTTAAAACCATTGCTCGAGGCGTCCGAAGCCGCTCTCGAGGCTTAATTTGCAACTTTTCGCTGTTTACCTTTAATCTCATCTTCATTCAAGATAGGCGATACTACCGCATTAGCTTGACTCGTCTAACTACAGTAAATATGTAAGTCAATTCCATCACCCTCTGTTCCGGTGTTTGCATAACAGCCACACAAAGCGGTGTCTTTGGGCACAATAAAAATAGATCAAAGATCCAATAATGACGTTCAATACATATCTGGGCGCGAGGGTCCGAGGCTAGAGGCTACAAAGTCGGAGCTCTTCTTTACGTGTCAGTGATTGATGGCATTACAAATGACACTAGACCGCAGCAGGAAGAAGAAAACGCGGACGTTGCATAAGAAAAACACCGGCCAAGTGCAGCGGACTAGCGCGCCGAGGGTTCCGTATTACCACACAGTATAATAGTAACACTTACTAAAAAAAAATTGAAATCCTTATCAGGAGTCCGTCTTACAATACATATAAACTTATAAACAAAAGTTGATAACACGCAAACGATTTAATACAAAACTGTAACCAACAGTTTTGATGGCAATGTATGATAAATACTGTCTATAAGGTGTTATGCATTAGTGATACACGCATAGGAGTATCATACCGCGGACCGGCGGGCGGTACCGGCTGGGACGAATTAACCTCTGTGCAGTGCAGTCAGCTTTCACGCGCGGTGGACGTCGCACGCGGTAACGCGCTCCGCCCAACGCCCCACACAAACCCAAACGTGCCTTCTGAACACACGTCGGTGACCTATCTGATCTAAAAGTGACACTAGTGAGTGCTAAATAGAGTGCACAATTCGTCGGTAAAGTTACTGATTTGGGAAAGCCCCTGGATTCCTTCATCTTTTCACCTTGTAAATCGGACCTCACATTGTTGTTACAAGGTATGTGAAGTTATGTATTTCATTATACCGAATATTTACGTTTATGGATATGAAAATTAATTGCAATTCCATATTTACATCCGATCAATCATCGAATTGACTCTGGCAGAAATGTAGAATGTACTTTGTTTAATAGTGATTGCAGTCATAAAGATTTAAAAGGTTTGAGGGATGTTAACGCTCCTGATTCTGTGACCCCAATAAAATTGTGATATTGAAAAGAGCCCTATTTCATACAATACTAGTAAAATAAGTGACGCCTGCACCCCGAATCGCTCAGGGGTTGATGGAGATCAATTCGCGACACTCGCGATATGTCGGGGATTTATTGATGAAACTGCACCCTAAATGTGGAGTAAATCTTTTTAAATTATATACCTAGATATTACTGACGTGGAGTCAATTCAAAACATCTGTGCAAAGTCGATAGCAGACCAACCTTGACATTTTAGTTGCTAAATCGCCCGTATCGTAACCGAGTAGAGTGTACGCTTGTAAAGATTGAAGTGCTGTCGAATGTAAATACAAACAAGTAAAATGCGTCCAAAGGTTCAGACATTATATTCCTAAAAAAGAAGGAATAATAACGTTATATAAGGAAAAAATGTACCAAATCGTCTCGGTTTATTTTTGAAAAATATCTGAAGCTCGAAGAATTTCTAATGTGTCGTGGGTATCTGATGTTGCGTCATACTTAAGATAAGCAGAAGCGCTGCAGGGACTCCGTTAGGTTAGATATTAATGAATAGGTATTTTGTTAATGAGCTTCTTTCTGTGAGGACACCAAAGGTTTAAAGATAATTTCGAAAATCTAAACTTACAACATCGAGTGCTACAAAATCAAAACCTTTCTTGCTTAACATTAAAAAACACTTTTTTAATGGAATTTTTCCTCTACGCAAAATTTTACAAAAATGGACTTTTCGTTTAAAAAAAAATAGTGATGGGTATGTTTATTTCAGAGCTGATCCGTACAATACTAAAACTTCGCGCGATTTTATCTATTTCTTGTAGAATGTAAAAGATTATACAGGCCTTAGAAAATTACGCTGACGTCGTAGTCCATCGACCATCCCTTGTTGAAACGTCTAATGAAACGTAATCGGCTGAGTCAGATTATTTGTACTATACAATGTGAGAGAGATGAATTAAAGTATACAAGACGTATAATAAGTTTACTCTTAAAGTATAAATTCAATTTTATGAATTTATTAAATCTCCACCATGGTATCTTAAAACAAAGAAAGTCTCCTTGGGGCATAATTATGTGAACGAATTTTATTGAATAGGACATTCCATCCAAGTCAACTTAATAATGCTAAGGTTTCGTTGTGTTTCTGATCGTTAAAGCTTTGTTTGTAAGAAAATAATTTAACAATCTTGATAGTAGTAAATTGCTATTCGCTTTAATGATAAAGTGTATTATCTGTAATGAAAGACTTGGGTGAAATAAGGCATTTCACATTTTTATGGTTCAGTCTTCCTTGCCGTTTGTTATCGCCGACGTCGGATGCTTTTATCCTCTTAAATGTGATATATTATTCTCTTCCATATCCATCGAAATATGGCCTATTGTTGTCGCCTGTTCTCCATGTAAATCGCGCCGAGACAATATGCGATGTTCCATTTAGTTGAAACGTTGCCTGGTACCTTATCTGCGGTGCCGCTACGGTCTACTGCATACACCGAACGTTCTCTGAGCATAATAAATCTTGCGATTCATTCGCTCGGAGACTCACTTTACGTAGGTAACAGATATTGACTGCGAGTGTATTGATAGTGAGTGTCTTTATGAAAGTCTTTTGTTTGTTTGACTTGCAATTAAATAAGGTTTTCTGTTCTGTTTTAGCAAAACCGAAGGAATTATTTATTTTATATTCTAAAAAACAAATTGGTAGTTTTATTGTAGATAGATTTCCTTTGAATAAATGCCGATAATGCTTTAACAATTTGCACCCTCCCTGATTATGAAGGCTCGTGTTAGTAGTCCAACAACCGCAAATGAACTGAGGTCTTAAAAATATTACCCTCCTTGGCGTTCGCAGTCGGGTAACATTTATTCGCTTGATTCGAAATCACGAAGATGACGTATTTGGAAGTTTGGAACACCACACATTTTCTCAGTTTAATCGATATTTTGCTTGTAACTCATGATTTAAAGCTATCGTATTTAAAACCGTCCATATGTTCACTTTGTGTAAAGCTTCAGATGGCGTGATTATCAAAACGGGCGCTGAATTTAAAAAATATTTGATTTCATTCTTTCATTTCATTTATTCAGTGCATTCGTGAACAAGAATTACGAGAAGATACAAGAAAGTCACTTAAGTACCTAGTTTAACATGAACGCTGTAAAGGTATAGCAGATTGACATTTGTGGCTTATACAATTGTAAAGCATGCATGCACTTTAATAAGTTAAGAAATAGATCTAATAGATATTCCCAGTTGTAAGAAAACTCTAACATAAAACAAAATACGAATTATTCTTCGCTAACGGGAAACAAAGCATGTTATTAAATTTCAGCAAAGCCGTCCTTTCTTTAAGGGCAATTTTGATAGTAGCAATGAGAGTAGGTATGCGTTTTACAAAATCTTTCAGTTCTCAATCCTTCTTTCTTTCTTTTTACAAGGGGAAAGAAAAACATTGACGTAGTTTTTCGCGTGAGTATCTACTATCTTAAATGCTCATTTTCGATCAGTTTGCGAACGTTTAAAACCGATTGAGCGGAAGGCTCGACCACGAAGCAAAGTTGCCTGGCTTGTTTAGTCGAGATGCGAAATCAATAGCGGTCTCTTCCCGAACCGCGATGGCTCACGCATCTCGCGGTATCGATTGCGGCCGGCCGCCCGCTTAAATACTCAAATATTCCACTTTATTCAGGGGCCAGGTGCCCTTGTTTATTTATTTACGGTTTGCACGCATAAAGGATCACATGCCTTTCCTGATTCTAATACCTTCGACATTGTTTCAACTGACAAGAGTAACGGTTCTGTCTTGCTGTGCATTGGGGAGAGCAGGATGTGAACTTAAATGAACGAAACGTGCGGTAGAGATGATCTGCATAGAATCAGGCAGTTTATCGACAGCTGGGAGTCAAAGGGCTTTTGGTTAAATAGGCATAAAATGTTGCGGTATGAGATTCAATATTTCGTTTTGTATCCTGTCACATATAATATACATAAATAAAATGCCCTACAATTTATTATCTTGTGATAGGCACCGACAATATAGGATCTATTTTCCTTATTATAAATCAAGTCTTATTAAATGCATCGTCGAGGATAGAATCTTGACCTATCGATTGAATAGCTCATCCAATGGCACGGATTGTGGAAAACATGGTAGCCTATTCGATATTAGGTTACCACAATTTCCACACTTTGTGTATTATCTGTAAAGTCATTTTATTGAAGCGTCACATTGTTGGAAATTTATAACCTGTAACGACCTTTTTAGTATCAAAATAATGTTCGACTATACGTAATAATCTCATTGTTTATCGTGGGCGTTCAACATTGATCTAAATGAGTAAATACATTGCATAATCTCATTTCACTCCAGGTACAACGTATTAACTATGCTTCTCTAAATGAGATTACTGAGCGACTAACAAGTAGGTCTACGCCTGGGCCGTTGTTATCCAAACTAAGCGAGTTAGTTCTTGTCTTAATGAAAGCACATTAGGGCTCTTAGATCACACCTTTGCTCTAATGGCGCTTGTGTAATACAAGGGTATGAGCCAACAAACATTGAGTTCATCCCACTAATCCTAGTGTTCAAGTGACTCAGGAGCCAAAGATACATTCGATGCGCCTACTCGTTGTCCACTAAAAATAAATATGTTACAGCTTCTGCATTGTGCGTAAAAATAATACTTACCAGAGTATTTTTGTTATCATCGTTTGCGTTTACGATATTATCAAGCTGATAGGAAAGATCAACAGTTCATGGAAATAGGTGAGCCATTACGGACTCCTTTGAAATATTTCGTCCAGTGAGAAACGCGTCTTTGTTCGATGTGCATAGCTCGTAAGGCAATTAGCCTGGGTATCCTGTCTTACAAAGCGTAGGTTAATCGGGTTACAGTAATTCTTTTATTCAGTTGGTCTATAATCGTACAGATAGATACGTCGCACGCGGCACGTGTAGGAGCGTAAGCGCACTCAAAATATTTTTTTAGTTCAGCTATAGGTCGTTCTTTTGACGTTAGCTTTGTTCTGGCTACAGTGCTCGTGGGCGGCGGCTTTAACGTATAACAAGGCCTGATGTTGTGGTCACGACTTTCTGGGTTAAGTGTCCATTAACCGAAGATAAAAATAATAAATCCTATTCCTATTCAACGTCGATCTAATCATAAAGATACCAACATCTGGTCATCAAATTCTTCTAATAAATTGGCAATCTGGACAATTCATTTCCCCTTGAGGATTCCTCGAAAGGAATTTTTCGATTTCTTTTAGAAGATACGGACTAAGTGCATAGCAGTTCAGTAACCGCGAGCACTCACTGGCGCAACTGATTAATTTATTGCGGACGCCCTAATCCTACGAATTCACATGACAACCAGTCTTGTATGACCATATTTGCATCGCTACTTGATCTCGCTCACATCAGATGTTAAGAACTGACGGAAAATGCCTGACGATCAACTCCTACAGATTTAAAATATCTTAATGTAGCTCAATTTAAATATCTTAACAAGGGAGAAGAACAGCTCCTAGCATTGCGTGAACATTATTGTACGTAGGGGCGGGCGGAGGCGCCTGGAATGCGCGGATTCCTTTCGGGGGAGCAGCCGGCGAGTGGCGAGTGCATGACAGTTCAGTAACCGCAGCCGCAGTGCCGTGACTGATTAATTCACCGTGGTCCGACCACGCGTGACGCCGCGCCCTCGTAGCCAAGCTACGTGCCATGTGCGAGATTGGCAAATTAGTCTCCTACTGGTTTTATTTTAGGAGGCGTCGAGGGTACGTCTCGCCCTAAAGATTGGTCCTGCCTGCCTGTGCCATTAAGATCTCCTGAGGTCTCTGCAATGTTCTTGGGTGGCGATCTTCTGATTAATATTGTATGCTTTGTTTCTTTGCTCGTTTCCCAGAATTCCACAGACCTTTGTTAACATCCTTATACTAAAATCGAAAAAAGCCGATGACACTATACTCGTAGAACGCAACATTTTAAAATTTTCGAATTTGACGAATTCATATTACGCGCGATTTTATCTTATTCTTGTTTAAGTTAAAATATTGCATCCAATTGTTTTTAATTTATAAGAACAACTGTTATTTCTATAATTTTTAATACTGCAAAAATACTGAATAGATACAAGTATAACACGGGTATCTGTTTAATTTGTTTGTAGTATTAAAAATTATAGAATAACAGTCATCATCATCATCAACCCATTATGTCCCCACAGAGGGGCACGGGTCTCTTCCCTGAGGAAGGTATAGGCCATACTCCACCAGGGGGGCCAAGTCCGGATTGGTGGAGGCTTGTAGACTAGTGGCTCGTCTACTGTCAGAAGTTGTCAAGCCGCCCTAAGGCCTCCGACTTGGCTTAACGACTGCCATCTATCGACGGCAGCCGGCACCAACAGCTTAACGTGCCTTGCGAAGCACGGAACCGTTAACCGCTCGGAAAAATGCCACTAGCGTTAGGCATAGACGGCGACCCATCCGTGCACTGAACGCGCCCTGTGTTGCTTAACCTTCGTGATCGTTTAAGATCACTCAGGCAGCCGGGGCGACGAGCGGAGAATAACAGTTGTTCTTATAAATTAAAAACCATTGGATGCAATCTTTAACTTTTATTTATGTCCTTGTGTTATACCTACTTATAAATTTATGTATCTATACATAACATGTACTTTCCAATATTTTTTTAATTGTGTATTATTTGTATTATCTGTTGATATTTCATATGTTGACTTTCTTAATTAGGCATGTATAATTCATATACCTCTGAAATTGTTATTTTTCTTTGTTTGTACATCTACTTCCTTCTCCGATGTATTGATCCAGTCTATCCATAGGTTGTCTGGAAGAGAGCACTTTCAGTGATAAGGCCGTCGTCTGTACTCTTAGGTTAAGAAATATCTGTGCAATTTCCTTTTTTATATTTAGATAGAGATGCAGAACACTATATTGTACATATAGTGTTCTGGATCTCTATCTATCTAGTATTAAAAAAAGAAAGATCTGCTCCTATATTACACGCGCCAAATCCTAAACGATTTCAGCGCTAGGCAACGCTGCGGCGAAGCACTTTCATCGATCATCCGCCATCACTAATTCAACCGTCAAATGAAAAGTCATCAGCAAAGTCAGATTGTAGTTGCTATAGTTAGGGCTGCCATACGTCCCCTATATACGGGACTGTCACCGTACTTGACCATCCCGTCCTGTAATTACTATAATTATATCCCGTATTTTGACAAAATACTGAGTTATAGGTGCGTGGCGCCCGCGCCCGCACAGCTGAGACGGCGGAGTGGGGCATGAGCGTAAAATCAACTTTAAAATATGACTGAAAAAATAATTGAGTTCTCAATTTGATATTAATTTAAGTAAAAAAATATAAACAGACATGTAACATTCGGAATAAAAACTCGTTTTTTTTGTGAGTTTTTGGCGTCGAAAGACAAAACGTCCCGTATTGACTCCTAGAAGTTATGGCAACCCTAACTGTAGTCATAGTTCTTGATTGACCCATGAGCTTTTTTAATTTATTGATCAAGCTGTTTCTTAATTCAGCATCTCTAAACCGAATTCAATATTCAAGGCTGTCAATCAAACCGTTGCGTCTTTTGCCACCGTATCGCGTTACGTTGACCTAGTTGGCCTGGCAAACCATGACATTGATAATAATCTCGTGTATCATTTTACTGTTGCTTTTACTATTCTACTTTGTGGCTTGGCGCCAAATGGTAGCAATAACCTCTGAAATAATGTTCAACTAATGCATTTCTCATTAAATCGCACCAATTTTAATTAAATTCTGGGTTTACACAATTTTTATCGCATCTATAGTAATTTAACGTTACGCAAGGTAGGGCGCCCGTGCACAACATCAATTGGCTGGTCGGCCCAGATGACATCACCCTGACCACACGGCTCTCTCTCCGTGTTCGTTCAACCAACTTTGAGTTCCAAGCTGATATAAAGTAAAATAGACTTTACAACATCGGGATAAGAGGACGATAAAGGTTCAATTCAGAGCGTTCGAGGCAAACGCTTCGCTGATGTGCCTCGCACAAAAGATTGAACCATCATTAATTATAGTGAATATTCGCTTTAGTTGACAGTTGCATATAATAAAACAGATTTTATTATTTACCATCACTATAAATTTAGTAGTTTATTTACTCTGAATTTCAGCTGTGTTGTAATACAAATTGTGGCTTCAAATTGACAGCAAATTTTGGCTGTGTTAGTGTTTTGTTAGTTTTCTGTTTGTTTTCTGTATCTTGGTAAATATTTTAATGTTTTTTTTTATGTGGTGTATAATAAAGAATATTCTTATCTTATCTTATTAGTTTTTTACTCGAATAATACTTAATACGCAGCGTAGGACGCCCAACAGCTCGCTGGTCCGGCGATCTTAGGCAGATTGCTGGCGGTGGCTGGATGAGGATGGCCGAGGACAGAAGGAAGTGGCGTGCCTGGGGGAGGCTTATGTCCAGCAGTGGATGAGTATGGTCGATTGATCGAATACTCGATTGAACATAGTATGGCTGGGCACTATAAAGACAGACAAGGAAAGCAATAAATGACAATACGAAGATAAACGACTCCTGCTAACATGATTGATGAAGTAGATTTCATAGACTCTCACATTGAAGACTAAACACCAATAAATAAAATAACAGTCTTGTTTACCACCCCTATACCTAACAATATAACTATTTTATTATTTTTAAATTGGCCTGTTAATAACAATTTCTTTTACAGCGGTCTGAAGCAGTTGCTATCGATTTACACACCAATTAGACCAATTAGTGGATATAAAGGTCTCGTTTCTACAGCGTGACGTTATGCTTCAATCGCTTTCTTGCCACCGAGCACTTTTGTACATATTAAAATCTTTTAAGGAGGACCGAGTGTCAGTCTGTCTATCTATCGTCATCGTCGCTCTCTTATCGATGTTTTTATTTCTCGTGATTAAGTAAAACAGAAAGAACAGCACTTAAATCTATGTCTGTCTCGTTGGTTTTTGTAAAATTTAAAGAGACAGAGACGATATTTAAGTATTTTGCGAAATTTTCAATTCAGAAACCAGTGATTAACTTTATTTTATAGCTCGATGTGCTTGATATCGACTGCACGGATATAATCAATATTTATAGACTTGTGTTTAATCTCCTACCAGAATCGTATCTAATTATTGTACTACCAAGAAATTTTAATTAAGGGCCTCAAGAAAGGATTTTCGAAAATTCATGCCCTAATAGTCAAAACCTCCTCGGAGCCGCTATATAATTAATGGTTCTAATTAATCAGTAATTACAACAATATTTGAGTAATCGTTTATCCACTTCGGGAAGTAAAATTAATATTACTGTAAAACGCATAAATTATTCTTATTTAAGTATATTGTTTTTATATATTTCAGCATAAATTTACTAATTTACAGTTTTTTATGCAACAATACGTAGGTACCTACTATAAACACCAAACAATGATACTAGGGTGAACTTTTAATGACCAGCGTTTATTGTATAGGATGGGACTGTAATACTTCGATGCATTAACATTGATGAGAACTTTAGCTCACTGGGTAAAATAGAAGGAGTTATGTCAAGGCAACATAATGACATAATGCTTTATAGTTTTTTGTTCAACTCCGCCAGTTTTTGACAAATAAGTGGCGAAGTTATTTATAGCTTCCGAGACTACCTTGAATCAAGCATAGTCATGAATCTACAAGGTAGTGTAAACTCTTCTAAAAACTTTAAAACTCACGCAGATACATAACGTCGTTTAACTCTTGAGTCGATTCTGTCACAACACCGGTACGGAAAAAGGATATCGCGCGCGTGTAGGTAGTTTAATTTATTTTTTTTATTTTAGAATAATTAGAGCGTGCAAAATGTTTACTTCTTTCGATGATGGGTAATTACTTACTTAAACACAAGCTCACACTCCCGGAGGGGTAGATATGCAAAGACCAGGGTTTGCCGTTCGCCACAATCTTAACAAACCACTGTCGCTTCAATTAGTTTAATATTTAATTACTGCATAAATAATAAGGAAAGTAAATAAAATTATGTTAATGTTAAGGATTGAAATATCTTATCGCCCCGACGTGTCCTATCGGGGTTGCCTTGTACTGACACTATCGACTTTCTCAGCAAACGCAAGTACTGAAAATAGAGAGCAAGCAAACCTCGCCCTCGTATTAAATTCCTTGTAAATCTTTCTTCTAAACGAGCCTAAAAATCCTGAAATGGAGCACCAATTAGATTCGCAACGTTTGCTCCACAGATTTGTGCTTGGCTTGGCAAAGTTCCACTCGGTGCTCTGTTGATAATGCCACCAGCTAGATGCGATGTCGCGTAGGGAAACTGTTAACCCTATATTCAAATCAAATGCTCGCACGACCATGTTGAGACCCACAGTACATAATGCATCTAACAGTCGACAGTCGCAATAAACATTAATTTTGACCGACGCACGGTGTCTGGCGAAACAGCTAAGTCCGTATGTTTGTTTGAACTATAGTGCGAAAGTTCTGTACTCCGTGAGCTTTGCGTTCAAAGTTTCAGGTGCATTTCTTACAATAAACAGACACAATATTTTTTAACATCTACGAGTAATGTACCTAAGTGTAATGAATATGCTCCTTGAATCATCATTATACATAGCAGATAAAGCGGTGATTTATTCGGACTATTTATAATAATGATTTAAAGTCGTTGATTGTTCACCTATTTGTGACATTATACAGAGAGAAATGAATGTATGCTGAAGTCCTGCGGGAAAATTTGCTTTGCACCTGAGTGAGTCTGAGAACTTATAGACATTGTCCATTGTCCGCGTAAAGCTTGATCTGAACATCAATTCTACGAATTTTTCGTATAGAGCTATAGATAACAATACGGCGATAGCTGTTAGTGACACTATTGTTAGTCTACTAACTAATGTCTTCCAATTGCATTTAAATCTTACAGCTGCCCTAGGACAAACCGGTAGAGTCTTACATACCTCACTATCGTTTTGTACTATCCGCTGTACGCGACTGACATCCCTTACACACAGACCCAAAGCTCACTTTAAAATACCTAAAATACCCTGCTTACTTATTTAAAGTTCGCCGACTTCACAAAGTCGAAGAAAGTTATGCGTTCATTGACCAATAAAGAAGCCCAAAGCGGGCAACGAAACTTTTTAAATGAATACTCAGAAACCTGACAAAGTTCCCCCGAGCCGAGATGTTCGACTCACGATAAGCGGACTTGTTACGACATTTGAAGCCCTCCTTCGCTACTGCAATTTCACTTCGCCGTTCTTCGGGGGTTCGTTTTTGGTGTGAATGAAGCCATTTCGCTGGACCCGCGCTTGCAGCGTCTGATGAAAAAATTTACATAAATTGAGAATAATAAACTTTTGAAGTGGTCTAAGTTATCTATACTGAAGAAACTGTTTTCAGTATTTGTGTTACTTAAATAACACATTTTATACGTAATACTGTGGGGCACAGTCCTTTCCGCGAATTGGTTATTTCAAGCGCGAAGCAGTTCAAACCACCAAGAAACCGAAGGTGTGGTTATAATAGTGAGTGACGCGATAGAATTTTTTACAGATGGAAAGTTGTAGGCCATACATAAGTTATGCTCCAACGTTGTCGAAAATATAAACACTCGCATAACAATAAATAATAGTTATTTGTTAAGCAAGGCTGCAAAGTTAATTTTTGGCGCGAGTACCTTGTATTGAAACCTGAGCAAGCGAGTGGTTCAAATATAGAATCCTGAGCGTAGCGAGGGTTTCAAAGGTACGAGACGCTAAATAACTTTGCTGCCGAGCGCAACACACAACTTTTCACCTCACTAAAGCGAGGAAAATGTTAGGTGCAAGAAAAACAGTTTTAATAAATATTAAATTACTGTTAATTTATATCTTCGTCGCTGCTAGCTTCGCTCATATTTTATGATTTCTTTCGATTTTATCAAAAAACAAACCAAAATAATGGAAGTAAAGTGAATTCAATAAAGAGAAGAAAATTTTAAAGTTTTTTTTTTAAATCAAATTTTCTTGCCGGCCAGTGCGATTTTTTAAATGAGGCTGGCGCATGACATGAAATAAGTATTTGCATTTCAATCATCAATGGACTGGCTGCAGAGAATATAAACTATTACGAAACCAATGAGGTTCTATATATATGTAATTTATTGTACGAAACCTTTATTGAATAAAAATATTCGAATTATAAAAACACTTTCCACGCTAGCGGATAAAGTGCGATTTTCCACGCAGATTTCGAATGATAAACAGAGCTTTTACGAGCTAGTGAGGTGAAAACTCTTTTATCTTGTATACAATATCTCGGCACCCTCCTCTAGCAAGTTAACCCCGCGTTCTGTATCTCGTAGAGACTGCGCTCTCCGATTGCTTTCTGGTGCAGATCATACTGTGTACAAACTTTGTTTCCCGTCCATTGGTTGTGCAGTGTTTTTGCTCGATATTGTGTAGGTATGCCTATCGGATCCGCTCACTCTCTGAAACATTGCTCATATCTCGTGTACGGAGTGTACCCTATACTTACAGTACGTACAGATAAGGATGCGTCGTACTTTTTTTACGGTTTCGTACCCGAAGGGTCCAAACGGGACTTAATGAATATGCCTTCGACGTAGTTCTGTCTGTCATACCAATAAAGGGCTTCTTCAACCGTAATATTAGGCAGGTGATTGAAATTTTCGTAGGATACGCGTATGATGTATGTTATGGCGGATTGCCCAACAAAAAAAAAAACTAAGGGCTCCGCCTAGGTGTGCAAGTCCTACTAGCACTTTTTAATTGCGCTTATTTAGGGTTCCGTATCCCGCGGAATTAGCGGAATTAATCCAGCGGATTAGTAAGTTGAAGTGGCAGTGGGCGGGGCACATAGCACGCAGAACTGATGGCCGATGGGGCCGAAAAATTCTCGAATGGAGACCACATATCGGCAAGCGCAGCGTGGGACGACCAGCCACAAGATGGACAGATGACGTCATTCAAGTGGCAGGAAGACGCTGGATGCAGGCCGCTTCCAACCGGTCTTTTTGGAAATCCATGGAGGAGGCCTATGTCCAGCAGTGGACTTCTTGTGGCTGAATGATGATGATGATGAGGGTTCCGTAGTCAACAAGGAACCCTTATAGTTTCGCCATGTCCGCCCGCTGTCTGCCCGTCCGCTGCACAGAGACAAGTACTAAGAAGCTGAAATTGGCATTCATTTACGGTATACATATTAATCACGCCGACAAAACAGTACGATAAAATGATTTAAAAAAAAATTTACCTCTGCTACACCGAAATTAGGAATGCATTAATTTTTTCTTACACCCTGACATGGGGTATCGTCTGATTGGTTGTTTAAAAATATTTTGAGTGTAGGAAATCCATTTTTCGATTTCGCAAACGGATGCGAAATATTAAGGGGATCCAAGGAGTAACACTAGCGCCACCGAGGAAAAAAATTATAGGTATGTTTTTTTACAAATCAAATTTCCAAAATGTGTCTGTACAATCTCTCAATCATGTTAATAGTGATTTTTAGGATCCATGGCCCTGAACCTAAGGCAAAAAACCTAGGACTAGATAGCATTAACGCCAGAAACGGCCGTTTTTTGTGTTAATGCTCATTGCATGCATGCTATCTAGTCCCAGGTTCGTGATCGTAGGACATGATTAACATGATTGAGAGATTGTACTGACACGTTTTGCAAATTTGATCTGTAAAAAAAGATATGAATTTTTTACCTCGGTGGGGCGCTAGTGTTACTCCCTCGACCCCCTTAAGCTTTAGAGCACATTATTTTTGTTAGAGTAGGGCGTCCCCCCCTATCCAAGCTAAACGGTTTATTGGAGAAACGTGAAACAATTCGGGTAGGACATATAGTGAACTTAAAAGGAAAATTATCACGGCTAAATAGGCTTTACAAGTTAACAAATAATAGGCAACCAACTTATAAAAGGAAAATTTCGTACAAATTCCATTGAAAATGACTTAGATGAAGTAGTTAGTTCTGTAAAGTAGGTAAAAACCCCTCCTACGGAACCCTACACTGTGCGCAGCCTGATACGCACTTGGCCTGTTTTTAATAACCCTGTAGTTGTGTAAAAGTTCATCTTACGTTCTCGCTATGTGGGTCAGAGGGTGGCATGCGCTCAACTTCTAAGCTAGTTGATTTGAAGTAAGCTTCGCCATCGCCTCTGAATGAAACAGCAGCAACTAGCAACTTAGAACTCAAAGGCGCTAGAAATTATGAGTTAAATTCCTTGTTATGAACATAGGAGTAACTTTCATTAGCTGGAGTACCTAACTGGATAGTCTACTAAGACTACGTTCACTGCAGTTAGCCACACTCGTGTGGGTAGAACTTGTTGCGACTGGACGCGGTGTAAGTCATCTACAATAAATGAAGAGCCATTCAAATGCCTTGTTTTAGTTTCTGTTAATGAAATTCTGTAACGTTGTGCCAAAAAAGTATTGAACATTCAAGTATTCATTATTTTGTTTCAGTTCTCGCGCTTCCCTGCAATTACGCCGTCCATAGCGGCTTTACATTGAGCAAGTAAGTTTCTCTGTAAAACACTTTGCTTTCATCGTGTGACCGGACCAGCCTTTCTTTTTATTATTTGCACTTTAATCAGTTCCACACGGTTCCTTTAATTAAAAGATTCACCGCTTACTCAGCGCTACCTAGATTTAAATCATATCGCAGACAAACCAGACGCTGTGAACCTCTCCTCTACGTTATGTCCAATATCAGCCGCAATATTCCCAGTAATGTGCCTTCCTATTGTGTCTCGTCTGCACTACACCCTTAAGTACCGCGCTCTTGAATAGCTGCCAAGTTTCAGTTTCCTGGTATAAAAATTTCAGCCAATAGCCGCGTCTTTTGTATAAGCAAATTACCGCCTTTTTTGTACCGCTTCGTGAGGCCAACGAAGAGTTTCAGTTTCCAGAGAGAACGGCTGGAGTTTTGCGAGTGTCTGTTACATAGAAATTAGGGTGGTAGGTACGTCGGTTTAATCTCCGGTTGGGCTCTAAGTACACGTTTGGCGACCCGTGCGGCACATCTGCGCGGCGCAAGTTGTCACGAGCCGCGGGATTACCGCCCGCTGTCTGTCTAGACATCTGCGGTGCGGGCGCTGGTGTCTGCGCACTAAATCACTCCCGGCCGCAACGTGCCAGCCTTCTTGTTCCTCGCTAACATACCTAACTTATTTAACTTATTCATGAATCAGCAAAATCGGTTCCTATTCGATCTGTCAAACTTCACATCCAGAGCAGTACGTGATTTGGATCGAGGTCAGTATAATTTACCGCAGCTGTGAAGTGACAACACAGTGATTACATCAACCTTATTGGGAGAGTGTAATAAGAGCTTATCTGTACAGAATACATAGCGATTTCCCCACACCAGCGTGCGTGGGTGTGTCCCGTTCCCGTAAATCAAAACGGCAATCGCACCATATTCGGCCGAAGCAATATCGTCGCCTGCGCTGTCTGGCTAAATACCGTAATGGCAGTTCGACTGGTGCACGCCCGTATTGCATTGCATCGGTTTAGCGTGAACGTATAGCATGTGGCTCGAACAATAGGCGATCTTTTTAATCACACTCCGTGTGTCTGGCGTTCGCTTTGGACGAATTGCGATCGGGAATTTTGCGATTGTTTTCCCTTGTCCGCCGCTGTTGTTGTAAAATGGAATTGTGCGCTAGTGCATCGTAAATCTTTTTAGAGTCTCTACATGAGATATTGCCACTTCCTGAACGGGCGGAGATGTCGGCATCGACCTGCCGGCATTACGTTTATGAGTATCTTATACAGATGTATTTTTAAAATACGCAATTCTTGATACACATCTGGTTTTGTAATATTTCAAGTGTTGGTCTACGATTTAGTCATCAGATTGGGTATTTTTTACGAAAAATCATACTTACACATGCACAATTTTATCAAATTCGCGTTTGTAGTAGGTAGGCCTGTCTCAGCCTCGAGTAAGTCACTGTTCTACATCTGTCTGTCGTTTTTCATTAAGTAAGAACAAAAAGCTATTCATAAAATTTTACGTTATACCGGGTGTTAAAAGACCGCAGCCGGATCGGGAAACCACGCATTCCCTATACCATACCGAACATTTTTTCCCAAGAAACCATAGTTGGGAAATCAACGGTTTACGAGATATTGAGGTGCAAAGTCGACACTTTTTTTTACATTTTTTTGCAGAAATGGAAGTAGAATCGTATAAACAATATTTCTTCCATAGAAACTCCATGTGAATTATGAATATTTCAAAACAAAAACCGATTTTGAAATTTCGCCGCGCAATCTATTCGCTACCACTTCAAACGTCGCATCCATCCATCACACAAACATAGCTACGCAACTATCGCGCGCGGCGCGGCGCTATCAGGTGTTTTGTTTGAGGTCAGCCGCGGTCGCGCGCGCCACTGGGGTTCCTTGACCCGGGCCGACCGGACACTCGCGCAAGTAGGTGGGTAGAGTCCGCGAAACGCTAGGATAACCCATTTTGTTCGATTGACGCACGTATCACGTGCGTAGTAAGAGCTACCATTGTATTTTACATTACGCCCATATCCGTGCGCACTTCGCTCGGGGTGCGAAGTCATCAAATCGGGAATAATAATAATGCTACAGGTTTACAAACGACCACGGTGTTTGCCAATTCTGCCATCATTTTGGTTTTGTGATGTCAGGTGAATCGGGTTCATAACATAACATAACATAAACTCACGCCTGTATCCCAGAGGGGTAGGCAGAGACCAGGGAGTGCCACTTGCTACGATCCTGACAGATCAGATGTATTAACAAAGGGCAAGATAAAAAGTACCCGAAACCGGCGTGCGTGCATGCAACGACTAATGAATGTTGAGGAAGCGGGTTCATACAGAAACATTAAGCTCGTAAAATTTCCAAACTTACACCATTGTATTCGTCCATTTAACGAGAGGACATACTTAATGTTACTACGAATACCTACCACCATTGAATTTTAAAATTCAATGCTACCAAAAACAATTACATTAATCAAGAATACTCGGACCGAGGTATCAAACCGAACATGGTTCCGTTGAATGGCAGCTTGTGTTTGATAAACAAACCACACACGCTGCCGCTGCCTGCCGGCGGTGCGACGCTGCCGACGGTGGAGCGCGCTCCAGAAAGTACCTATCTACCACATACGCGCCGCTGCTGCAGACGGCGGGGCGCGCTGCAGACGGCGGGGCGCGCTCAACAAAGTACCTACCTTCCACACACGCGCCGCTGCTGCCGGCCGGCGGCGGCCCTGCAGACGGCGTGGCGCTGCAGACGGAGCGGCGCTGCAGACGGCGCCGCGCTGCGGACGGCGCGGCGCTGCAGACGGCGCCGCGCTGCAGACGGCGGAGCGTGGTCCACAAAGTACTTACCTACCACACACGCGCCGCTGCTGCCGGCCGGCGGCGCAGCGCTGCAGACGGCGTGGCGCTGCAGACGGAGCGGCGCTGCAGACGGCGCCGCGCTGCAGACGGCGCGGCGCTGCAGACGGCGGAGGGCGCTCTACAAAGTACTTACCTACCACACACGCGCCGCTGCTGCCAGCCGGCGGCGCAGCGCTGCAGACGGCGTGGCGCTGCAGACGGCGCGGCGCTGCTGGAGACGGCGCGGCGCTGCAGACGGCGGAGCGCGTTCCACAGAGTACCTACCTACCACACACGCGCCGCTGCTGCAGACGGCGGAGCGCGCTGCACACCATGGTTTAGCGGCGGTGGCAACAAGAAACAGCCGCTGCCGCCGCGCAGCAATACCTATTTTGCCTAATATCGTTGACCTAACTAGATTCTTGTTATAAAAAACCCGGCAAGTGCTAGGTGGACTCGCGCACTGTGGGTTCCGTACTAACATACAATATCTAACCTGTGCTATAGGTACTAATATTTAAAAAGCCAGCCAAGTGCGAGTCGCACTCGCGCATTGAGGGTTCCGTACCTAATCTGTGGTATGCCATTATGACCGTTTCTTCTTTCTGCTCGCATCTTTCTGCATCTTTCTATCATAAGAACGGTCATAAGCCCTGTATGACCGATCTTACGATAGAGCAAAAAGAAGAAATTACTGATTTTTTTTTTTATGGTGACCCCTTAATTTTTAATATTTTGTACACTTTATTATTTAGATAGATAAATCATTTATTTACATAAGACACACACAAGTATACAAAGCATTAACATAGCACAAAACAAAAGCACACATGATTTCACATGAAGAGCAAAAGCATTTAGATTTGAAATACACGGTACGGTAATGTACCAATTGGTGAAAAGAGTGGCAACGCAGGTGTGGCTAATGTAAATGGTAAATGTATTTCTTAGGTAATCCGCCATACCACACACACAAGCCTGTGAAAATTTCGACCGGCTAAGAGACCCCCCACACTAGCGTTTTTCGAACGTAGTCGTTGTGTCGACGCGACGCCGGCGCTAGCCGTCTACCGAACGTGGGTTTACGCAGTGCAGGGGTCGCGTTACCGCGGCGCCTACGCAACGTTTTTTGCGAACAAGTACAATCCACAACGCGATCCCCTCGCCCCGCTGCCTAAAAGCGGGACACGAACACGAAAACTCTACAGAGGATCTCCCCAATATTTACGGTCATGTTTCCTTTTTCCTAAATTATCAGTAATGTCAACAGCAGTATTTCTTCGTCGGAATCTATCTTCACACTGATTGTAGGCGACAGGCGCCGCGCCAACGCGACGCCTGCGCTACGTAAACCCGCGTTCGGTAGACGACCAGCACCGGCGTCGCGTCGCCGCGGCGTCGACGTTACGTCGACGCTGTGCGGACGCTGGCACGACGACGACGCTCGAAAAACGCTAGTGTGGGGGGTCTCTCACTATTATGATTCCAGTGATAAGTTAGGACATACAAAGAGACAGAAAGACACGAACAGACAGAGGAGGCAGAATGATAGGGTCCCGTTTATAGGAATATCCCTCTAATAGGAACCCTAAAAACACTGCAAGCTTGTCACAAGCGGAGGCGCGGGCGACTCAAACGAAAACGCACGCCGCCTGCCTATCAAAGGGCGCCGACTATCCGTTCAAGGCCGCAATACCACGTGGTATCGCCGTATCGTTCAGGGTACGAATAAAGGTTGTTACACACCCGTTATGTACAAGCTAAAAGGAATGACATCGTTTCTTAATTTAATGTTTTCTTTCGTTTGATTAAATGCCCGTAATCAATCTAATCTGGTTATGAAAACCACGGAGGAGGCCTGTGTCCTGCAGTGGGCGTCAAATGGCTGATGATGATGATGATGAATCTAATCTAGCGCCATCAATAAAAAAGTAACAACTTCTTGTACACACCTAAGTTTTTGCAAAAAGTGGTTACAAAAAAATCTAGTCAGTATGTAGCGATTTTTAGAACCTAGGTTACTGCCAAGAACTTTTAACCGGGATTGTTTAAGATACCTAGACCTACGTTCTTGGCCCTAGGTTCTAGATCCTAGGTCTTTTAATCCCTGCTACCCGGATTTTCGGAAACCCACTTTTTGCCAAAATGGACTCTTCCTCCACCGATCTCAACATTGGAGTTCCATATTTTACCCGACTTAACAAATTAAAATTAGATTTCCATGGGATGAGATGGAAAACATACTATCAGAAGTGCGATACTTTTTACTTATTTTTTTTTTAACATGAAATTCGCTTATTAAAATCACAAAATTACTAGTAATGGATTTTTTTAAAAAGAAAAGGGGAATGCAGAGGCACCAACCCCGTGACTTATTTTGTATAAACCCATTTTCAAAAGACTTTATGCTCAATGAAAATACCAAGATGTCTGATGTGAGGGACTTAAGCGCCCTTTTACATTTGGCAGCCATTACGCTTGTACACTAACATTTTTATTGCAAAAGCATTAAAAGCATTTGAAAATGTGTTCTGATAACTTTGAACAACATAAAATCACGGATATTTTAAGCGTATTGTAATTTTCTTATTCCTACTTTTGATAGGTAAAAAGGGGGGTTGAAAACTACAAACTTCAAATGTCTTATTATTCTTTTCAAACTAAGTGTATGAAAATCATCTAAAATGTTTTAATTTTGTTGAAAGTTATCAGAGTACATTTTATCAAATGCCTATTAGTTATTTTGCCATTATTGAACATGATAGAAAGTGCGAGCAAGAGGGCTGCCAAATGTAAGCGGGTTCTTCAATTTGTTCGAGCTTGGTAGTCATCCTGTGGAATGTAAAACTTTTGAAAGAAATTTCAAGGTTTAGTAACATTTTCCTTCGACAGTTGCATGCACAACATTCCCTATAAGCCCTACTGCCATCAATCATAATTACTAGGGGGGTTCGATAAGTAATGAGAATGAATAAGATGCAATTAACTTTTATCAAATGTTATTTTATTTGTCAATAAAGTCACCTTTTAGTTGTATACACTTAGCATATCTTTTCTCCATTTTCGATTACTCGTTGCAACAGAACACAAGTAAGAACCTTCTATGATTTAAAAAACAAAAGAGCATCAAACATTTTTTATTTTTTTATGTCGACAAATAAGTGGACTATGCCTGTCAGTATTTTCTTTTATTCTATCCATTCTATCATTCTCACTACTTATTGAACACCCCTCGTATGTTCATTTGTAAAGCATAAAACACACCAACGCAGTGGCGGTGGCGGTGGTGTTCCACACAAAATACTACTGCCTTAAATGATTTATGTATGGACCGCCATCGCCACCGCCACCGCGTTTTTTTGTGTCATCCTTAATACCTGCGCTTGGTCGTAGGAGGTTCGTTATTTTTATCAAATCATATTACAAAAGAAAATATTATGTTTTTTTACAATGGTGGCGCGGCGCTAGTGTCTTAGTTAAGCTAAGAAAAAAAAAGAGCTCGCGGGTTCAAATAGTTAAATTAACCTTGTAATTCCTCCATTAAATACCTACTTTAGTAAAAGTAAGTTCCTAAAAGTTAGGGAATCTTGCTGAAATTGGGAGTTAGATTCACAAACTAAAATAATAAACGAAACTTTTCTACCAACTTCAAGTAGGTACTTTACTAGGTTGGAAGGAAAGTCTGTCACAGTGTGATGGGACCTTTATAAGGAACGAAAGTTTGTTTGACTCACTCTCTTCAATGTAGTTCAATCACTGCAATTTCTTTCCTTTAGTCCGGTTTCTTGCGTCATCGGATGCGCATGCACATTACCTACGTATCGCTTCGCTTGTCGCGGTTTTTTTAATTGTGTACTGTGTTCTTTGTGATAGTAAACTACAATGCCTCATCAATACAGTGCTAGGGAGTATCTGGATATGATATTCTGCTACGGCATAGTAGAGGGAAATGCAGCTGAGGCTCTGCGTCTGTACGGCCTCAGATACCCCAACGCTCATCAGCCAACGGAGTCCAGGGTGATTCTACAAGCTGTTTATCGAGTCTTGGAAAATCGGCCGGTCGTGCCCGTTGCAGAAGGCGGCGGTCGTCAAATACGTCCTGCAACTGAACAGGCAATTCTCGCTCTGGTGGAAGAGAAACGGCGCTTGGGCGTCCGGACGGCGGCGCGCGTGCTGCGCCGGCGGCACGGTCATCGTGCGCGACATCGGGTGTCTTACGTCACAGTGTGGATGGTTCTGAAGAAGGATAGACAGCGGCCCTATAAAATCCACAAGGTGCAAGCGCTCGTGCCAGGCGATGCAGAACGCCGTATGGCGTATTGCAGGTGGTTGCTGCAGCACAATGAAAATGACCCGGCTTTTGTGCGAAATGTTATTTTCACGGATGAAAGCACCTTCACAAACAACGGTATGTGGAATCGGAGAAACGCCCATTGGTGGGGTTCCGAGAACCCATTCCAGATACAGGAGACAGGGTTCCAGACAAGGTGGAAGTGGAATGTGTGGGCCGGTATCGTTGGTGAAAAAATTCTGGGCCCCGTATTTTTGCCGCCCAGAATGAATGGTGCTGCCTACTTGGAGCTGCTCAACGGCTACGTAGCAGATTGTCTCGATGAAATGCCCCTGGCTCGGTTGCAGCAAACATGGTTCCAGCACGACGGCGCGCCACCACACTGCACGCTGCTGGTGCGGCAGCGGCTAAATGAGCTGTTCAACCGTCGCTGGATCGGCCGCCATGGTCTTCACACTTGGCCAGCACGTTCACCCGACGTAACCCCATTGGACTTTTTTTATGGGGTTATGTTAAAGAGCGAGTGTTTGACCGGCCCTGTGAGACCGCTGACATAAGGGGACATGAGGGGAAAAGATTGTCGCGGTTTTCGACGACCTGAAGCGAGCATCAGCACGGGAAGGGCTGTTACAGCTGGTTCACCGGCAAAAGTTGCACCGGGCGCGCGTTTGCCTTCAAGTAGACGGTCACCAGTTCGAGCCGTATCTTGTCCGTGCTGAGCGGCCCCTTCCCGACGAAGACACAGACGTCGAGTAGGTAAGTAGGCACCTAGATATTATTTATACCTACTCAAATGTGCTTTAGAAAATCTTCACGTTTCAAATTTACACCTCAAACTACACCACACACATCTTGCCGGCTGTCGCTGCCCACTACTACAGCGACGACTTTGCAGGCCAACTGTGATGGCTGTGGGTACGGTCAGCGACCTGCTAGGATAGCCCATAATAGCTCTTATCGCACAGGCATAAGTGTGTCAATCAAACAAAAAGTGGTATCCTAGCGTATCGCTGACTACCTCAGCTGACTACCAAGGTCGTTGTGTACCTACATCCTTGTTATAAAAACGTGTAGTAAACGAGTGCAGGTGCGGCCACGGCCCGGACGATCGAATTGAGACGAGTGAGTGAGTAAGTGAGACCGAATCGAGCTCGCGGTCGTCGTTACCTACGTCGTCGGCACCCCCGCCCCGCCCGCCACTCTGTGTGTCGTTCAATTGCATGCGTTTCATTGCGCGCTAGTAAAAAGTATTTATTTTGATACCTAAAAAATAAAAATAATTTCCCAGCGGTATTTTTTGGTTAAATTATATTAATTTGTTGTCAGATATGCATACGTTACGGCTCCGGCGGCTGTCCTTTAACACCCTGTATTTGTGGCTGTAGCTAGAGTAGAGTAGATTCTGTTTGCCCGGCTGAAATTTGATATCTACTGGGGTCGCATAACATGTCGGCTTGATTGTCTGATCTACAAATTCGGTTCATTCGGGTATTTAGAGTTAATAATAATAATAATATTTATTCAAGAAAATAAATTCACTGCTCTCTTTGTACAGAGCACTTTGAACTAGTATATTATAGCGCAACTTTATGACAAAGTGCGTAACCAATCTAATTTTATCAGTGATAACCGGAATTTTCAGGGTTCCTCACCCGAAACTTGCAGACGGAATCCTATTACTATGCATACAACGTCTTTCTATCTGATTTATAACGGGCTTCATCTCTTGAACCGTATAAGTATCTAGTTGATTTTGTCACAGAAAATGTGTCCTATGTGCGGATCTTATCTAATATCTGATTGCGAGTCTAGCAAAATAACAATGTAATTTTCTAACCGGTTGATTGGCCTATACCTAGTTCTCTTCATTATCATCATCATTCAGCCACAAGAAGTCCATTGCTGAACATAGGCCTCCTCCATGGATTCCTAAAAAGACCAGTTGGAAGCGGGTTGCATCCAGCGTCTTCCTGCCACTTGGATGAGGTCATCTGTCCATCTTGTAGCTGGTCATCCTACGCTGCGCTTGCCGATATGTGGTCTCCATTCCAGAACTTTTCGGCCCCATCGACTATCATTTCTGCGTGCTATGTGCCCCGCCCTCTGCCACTTCAACTTACTAATCCGCTGGGCTATGTCGACGTCTTTCGTTCGTCTACGGATCTCATTATTTCGGATTCGACGTCTTAGAGAAATTCCGAGCATAGCCCTTTCGATAGCTCGTTGCGTGACCCTGAGCTTTTTGAGTTCTCTTTTATAAGTTGTTTTTTTTTTTGCATATTGCACTACCTGCTTGAACTATAAGTGAGAAATGTTCCATAGGGCAGATAAGGCCATACCATATTGTAAAACGGTATTCTCTCCAAATAAATAAAAAAATGTATATATCCTAGGATATTAGCTAAGATCCGCATTGTCAAAAGATCCCGCGACAAACATACCGCGAATGCGAGTTGGTTCACTATTATTCATGGGCTAACCACGAAATGTGCCACATGAGTTCAGTCCAGCCACAACACCGAACTGAAAGTAAATGAAAGTTCCAAAAAAAAGGGCTTTGAACACCACAATGAAACTATCCGAGACTCGTCATTTATTCGCAAACCGTAAGAACATTTTCACTGTTCCAATTACAAATTACATTCACGACAATCGTATTGTCTCAAGACACCTCAGCGTCTTTCGAGAACTCAATTAAGTAAACTCCTTAAAACGTGCCAACCTTGAATACCTCCCCTTCGTTATCCCGACCGCCAATTTGGTGCTTCAACCGCTTCCACCATTTTTTCGGCTGAATCTTAGAAACTCTACATTCTTACATTTTTTCACTTCGAAGAAACCAAACTATAGCAAAATTTTGCAGGAGCATGACGCATTATCCTCATTTACAAATACGCAGTTCCATGATACGCAGTTGTTCATATCTTTCGAGGAAAAGATCTGGCGGATAATAATATTCCGAAAAACATGGGCTTCGGTATACCGGGAAGCAATCTCCACCCTCATGAACATCAATTTAAGCCCCCATAACCTTCCAGCTTGCGGGCAACGGAAATAATAGAAACTACCTTTTTGCCTTTTTGCTTAAGTTTATTAATTATCTGTCCCCCGGATCTTTGGGGCCGCCGAATTGTATCAGACTCACCTGCATCCCACGCGCCACAAAGAAAGGACTTCACGCCGCATAAGAGGCCTATATAAAACAATGGTTATTTCGCCCTTTGAGGCGATACAAAGCGGCCTGGGTGGGCACGTATCGATGGCTACCGGGCGGACTGTAAAAACACGAGACGTATGCATATTTATAGCACCTCGGTACCGAGAACTATGACATTATGATGCACACACAAGCCTGGCACGTGACTTCCGCTGTCGAAATAGACGGCCGGCCGCGCCCTGCTCGTTTGCTTCTCTCACACTGGAAGACGTTCCGAGAACCCATGACGACGTAGAATTTCCTCATAACGATCGACCGAACTTGTTAACCTTAATAGGGCACCAAATTCCTCGTTTCACTAATGGGCCCCTTGAAAGAATATTATTATAATATTACTCTATTAAAAACGTTCGTTTGGTCTGTTCCGTATCAAATGTTCATATAGTAGGGTGAAGTTTTTGAAAATATTCCTGAAGCATCATCCGGGTGCACGCGGCGGAAAACTCTCATTTTAACAGGAGAGCAGGTCGCCCGGTACATTGTGAAAGGAAGGAAGTCCTGCAAAAATATCGTTCAGTTTTATTTTATTCAGAGCATGCTTTTGAATATAATAAGCTTTTGACTCCGTCTTGCTAAATAGCTGCTCATTCCCAGTTCTCTCTCTTCAGAGTAAGTCGTAATCGAATCAGAATTAGTACGCAAATCATTTAGCAATGAGCTTCAAAATGTTCTCTTAACATTTTCATGTTTAACACATTTTCATGTCTTAGATTTCACATCATGTGGAAATCCTGTAGAAAGAGATGAGTGAATACATTTCACAGAATTTAATAAGCTAGCTTTGCTCCGCTGCTGCTTGAATACCATTCAATACTTAGAGCACTAAAGAAATTGAACTTTTGGTCTGCAAAATTTGTTAAAAATAAACTCTATTTTATATAAATGGCTGTTCACAACGTTACTTTGTAAGGGGAGCGAAATTGTTAAATACAATTATTAAAAACAAAACCAATTGGCTTCAAAGCCACAAAAAATCGCCGTATATTGGTTGCGCTACAACCGTTACATTATTATGCCCAGGAGTTGTATATAAAGGTTTAATATGCATTGATTTATAAATAGAATTATTACCCTCCCTAAAAGCTTAGGGTACACAAAACTCCTCAGACACTTTTCGATTACCCACTCTTCACCCCTCGCGGAGGGTTCAAGTTGTCACATTCAATTTTCTAAGAACCCTATGTACTTTACATTTCACACCTAGTTACAAGACTTTATTTACTCTCTCGGGTTTGTTGTTACACCAATATCTTCAAAAGTATCGTTAATAACTTGGGGAGTGCCTAGAATGTTTGCTGTTTGGAAAACTTTTTAATTGGTCGTTATAATATATTAGCCACGAATACCACGAAGTCCTAAATTTGTACAAACACAATTCACATAAACTTGCGGAGACGCCGCCATCTGCCTTATCCCCAATGATGCGTAATAAAACGTCCAAGTTGTTTTTTTATCCCAAGCTTCAACCGTCCCGTTCTTTATTTTTTGTCAGCCGTCAAAGGAAAACATTTCGTCCGGGCGAAATTATGTTTGGATTCGAACAGAAAGCAGTGAACATTGACAGGTGTTTATACAGACCTGCGTATGTTTGTATAGGTGGATGTTGAAAAGATTTTTGCCGGGGGAAAGATCTATTGTGCTAACCCTCTTAGTTTGGTCCCCTCACAGGCGTCCAAGGTCTTGCTTTCTCTCTTTGGCTACGGCCAAGTCCCGCGTTGGTTTCCCTCTAATCGGGTTAAAAATGGCTCGGACGAAGGTCGAGAGTTGCAGCTTACAAGACGCAAGTTGACGCCTACATCCAGTAATTTGTTTCTGTGACGCTGCATGCAGCACGTGTCGTTGACACGTCCAACTCCATCAAACGTTCGTTAACTGTCAGGCTCCTCGCACACCTATGACAATGTGCCTCTAAAGGAATGCTCAATAAAACTATTCCCTGAAGTGCTTTCTGCAGAGCGGGCGTGCGTTAGAAACGAGCATGCGTCTTTAGCTCTAACAGGACTCCAGACACTTCCGCTTGCAACGCCTCTGCATTCAAACATGTTTTGTGTCAAATACCGTACTGCCTACATACAATTTGACTAGTTGAATGCATGTTTCTCAATGAATCGTTTTCCATACTTTCGAGTAGAGACGTAGAGGATACAACTCGGACTTTTTTTATTCTGAATTGATTTTTGATAAGCGATGCTTGTGGTAGCCTAGTGGGTACAACATTGGGCTCAGAAACGGGAGACCCAGGTTCGATTCCCAGTGCGGCCATATACCTATGACTTTGTTTTCTAAGCTATGTACATTTGTGAAGTTATCGTGGCAATACCACTCGCTAACGGTGAAGGAAAATATCGTGAGGAAACCTGAGGGTCTGAGCTATTCACATACCTCAGCGCTTGAAATAGCCAATCCGCGGTGGGCACGCGTGGTGATTAAGCCCATACTCTCTCTGAGAGAAGGCCTGTGCCCTACAGTGGGACGTATATAGACTGCTTATAATGATATGATGAAGCGATGCTTCGCTTTCGACAAGCGGGAGAAGTCTCAAGGAAGGAAGCAGTGGTCCGAAATATCGTCGTTGACTATTGATTATATAGTACCTAGTAGTTGATCCCATACCTACATTTGATTCTCTTACGTACCACCAATTTCTCTTAGGTAAATAAAATATTGAGGGTTATTAGTTTTTTAAGCCTACGTTATACTATTTGATAAGCATTAACAACGGGGACTCCGGGGGTTATATTATAAATCATAACGGTCTTATTTATAAAAACAGGTGTTCCCGATGGACTGACGACCTGGTCAGGAAAAGGCTATGAGAAAAGCCCAAGATCGAATCGAATAGTTTCCATTGCTAAAGAGAAAGACTTAACCACAGATTTATTAAACTGCCCCTGTAGAGTGTTTTAGTGTAATCGTGTTTTTATAAATAACCCTTTTTACTTTTAAATCGTGTTTTAGAGAAGACATCACCCGATCCGAGCACCATTTCTGACTCCCCGTCTCCGTTGTCCACAGTCACGCAGCATGATCTTATGAGAGCGGTGTCCCTGAGAGCTCGCCTCTCAGCTGTCGCGCGATGTCGCGCGTTTGGTGCGCCCTCGCGCTCCTGGCGGTGTGCCCGCTCGCGCTCAGCCGGCACGACGACGATTTTGCCTTCGACAACAGCGATGACTTTCAGGTGAGCTAAGGGACCCAAGATCTTGCTGGGGTATTCCAGTAGGTAAGTATATTATTATTATTTAATACTTTTATTGCACTTAACCTAATGTACAATACGGCGGAGTTAATGCCATAAGCATTTTCTACCAGTCAACCGCAGGAGGCGGAAGAAAGATTGGTATATGCCGCAGACAAGACAAAAAATGGAGTGTACATATGCTGGAGAACTAGTGATGGGCGCAAAAGTGTGGACTGACGACCTGTTAAAGAACTGTCAAAGTGGCAGGAAAGACTCGATGCGAAAAGCCCAAGTTCGAAGCGAATGCATTGGAAGAGACCTACACTCGGGGTGGCTTTATGTAGTATAAAAGAATCCAGTAAGTTCAGGCAAGTCATACGCCTGTAATTAGGATTGACTTCTAGGTGAGTATTCCATTCTACAACCAGGGCACTATTCCTGCCCTTAAATGTCCTTGGAAAGCTGCCTCAACTTCAATTAGCAGCTTGCGTTATACCTGAGAAACACATCTCACATCCCATTTGTGATAGAATACAATTTAACATCCCATATCGACGTTTCTTGTCTCGCGATACGTTTCTGACGATTTTTATTTTTTCTTGTGTTGATCCTCAGGTGGAGTTGACAGCTAATTCGGAGACCGCTAAAAATGGCCTAAGACGGTTGTGGGGTGTTCCCGATACGACGGCCTACGTTGGACACCTATTCCGCATGGAGATACCTAAAGAAGCATTCACTGGCGAAGTTCAAGCGTACAAGGTGAATTCCGCTTTTTTTAATTAATCAAATATCTCTAATTCCGATCTAATCTCGACACTTCCCTTAAATTTAAAATTAATAATTGCACGCGTTCCCTTCAATTTAAAATCAAAGTCTGCAGTCCTACACCTCTTGAGGTGTAGCTCTTTGCCTTTCGATGACAGCTGTCCTTAGAAAGGCTTCGAAATTTGAAATTATTTTAAAGGCTGCATGCAGTCGATTTGGCTCGGTATTATTGCTGGACTACTTATAGATTTTATTTTCCCTGTCTCTATAGTCGCTTTGCACAGCAGACACTGAATAAAGAAATTAAAAGTCAAAAATATTCGCAATTTCAGTCACTATGTATATACGTTATTTAACACATTTGAAACCATACTAGCCACTCCACCTACTCACGACTGTTAAATGCAGTTGGGCTGAAATATCAACAAACGAAAAAAAATAACGTTCCATATCCAAATTCATACTCGGGCAGATACGAAGCGAGGACGGGCGCCGCACGCCGAGCTGGCTAGCCGTGGACTCGAAGCACGGTCTGATCAGCGGCGTGCCGCAGCCGCAAGATGTGGGCGCGCACTCCTTCACCGTCACCGCGCACGGGCGCACCGCCGGCCTCAGCGCCGTGGACTCCTTTACTGTGGAGGTGGGTTCTTTTTAGGGTTCCGTACCCGAAGGGTGCCAAACGGGACCCTATTACTAAGACTTCAGTGTCTGTCACCAGGCTGTATCTCATGAACCGTGACAGCTAGGCAGTTGAAATTTTCACAGATGATGTATTTCTGTTGCCGCTATAACAACAAATACTAAAAACAGAATAAAATAATGATTTAAGGGGGGCTCCCATACAATGAACGTAATTTTTTGCCGTTTTTTGCTCGATATTAATAACGGCAATAGGTAGACGCTTGAAATAGTCACAGAATATTTAGTTCTATGTTCGCTTCAAAAATAAATAAATAAATAAAAATAAAATATTTATTAAATGCGGGCTCCTATGCAACAAACGTGATTTTTGCCGTTTTTTCTCGATCTTTATGTCTAATGTTGTATAAATAATGGTGCGAAATCCTTCGTGCGTGAGTCCGACTCGCACTTGGTCGGTTTTTTTATTTTAATTTTATGACCTGCCGGTCGTTACGGCACTGCTTAGAAGCAGCCAGTATGCGCTACTAAGGCTCAGCTGTTTTTATATCACTGTGATTTCATCATTGACCTCCATGCACAAATTACTTTTTAATATAGTTGCTCAAAAAGTGGCGTATTGCAGGGACGTATAGCGTTCGGGATGTGGGCTTTTTCTTTACCTTTTCCGAACTCGTACGTTCTCTTTTCCAACTGTCAAAATAATGTCTACTAAAAAGAAAAAAACAACCACGAAGTTTATAGTAAAAAAAATTCATAGAAGTTTTTATGATTCATGAAAATATTTCTAAAAAGAAGCTACTAATTTGTTTCAATATCAGATTTCATGATTTGAATCAATGAGTGAGGTAGGTTTCATTTAATTTCATCTCATTAAATTTCATTTTCATTTCATATCAATAAAAAAATTCTACTGAAGACTTGGCTGTATGGTCATAGTTCCCTTTGACCATATACCATATATTCCATATACCCAGAATGGGTAAAGAAAAAAAAATCTCTGCTTATATTATTTTACGGTTGGCGCCATTTTCCAAAAAAATCTTTATTAAATTGCTTAATTTTTTGCAACTGTATTAAATATAGTTGTTCAGTACACGGGCGGAACCGTCATTGCAACTTGTTCCGACTGTCACCCTCACCTTCGGCTGCGCCTCGACATTTGTCGGAACTCTTTGCAACGACAGGCTTTCCGCACTCGTAATTTTATTTATTTTTATTTATTTATTTATTTATTGCCAAAAAACTTAAAGCTAACATTACAGGGAATCCCTATAATATGAAATAATAAAATATGAAATATATTATTGTCTTCGCATGGACGCTTTTCGGGTCTCATTGGCGGGGGACGCGGGATGTGACTTATAATGTATCGGACCTCTGACTACGAAAATTTTTGTTCAAGTTATCTGCCGGGCTTTCTACGAGTTCTCGTATTATTGAAGATAAATGGAATGTCACATTCACATAAAAAATATTTTTCTTACCCTGGTTTTATGGTCTGGTAGTATCTTCACTGTTTAGAACATTTCACTAAATATTTTTATTTTATCGCGATTGGTATTGCACTGCCTATAAACAGTCTGTAAAAAAAACCGGCCAAGTGCGTGTCGGGCCACGTGCAATGTAGAGTTCCGTAGAAAGAGGGTGTTTTTTCTGCTTTACCGAACTAACAACTTCATCGAAGTCACTTTCAGTGGATTTTGTACGAAATTTTACTTTTATAGTTGGTTGCCTATTACTCCTTAACTAGTAAAGCCTACTTAGCCGTGATACGTTCTCTTTCAAGTTCATTATATGTGCTACTACCCTGAATTTTTTCACGATTCTACAATCAACCGTTTAGCCAGGAGAGGGGGGGGACCCTACTCGGACAAAAATTTGCGCTTTAAAGCTTAATATTTTGCAAACGGAACCCTAAATCGAAAAATGGTTTCCTACACCCACAATATTTTTCAACGAACAATCCAACGATACCCCACATCATTAGGTAGACGAGAAAAAAAATCATCCCCACTTTTCATGTTAGGGGAGGTACAGTAAAAAAAAATAATTTCCAACATTTTATTGTTTAACTTTGTCGGCGTGATAAATACGTATACACACACCAAATTACAGCTTTCTAGTACCACCGGTCTTTGCGCTAGGCCGCGAACGAACAGACCGACAGACAGACAGACGAACATGGCGAAGCTATAAGGGATCCTTGTCGAACTATGGAACCCTAAAAAACGAGTGGAGAAGAGCGTCTACCACTTTTACTCGGGCGCAGTAATTGATTGTAAATAGGGAAATTATTGATAACACTTATTTCTTAATGCTGAATAGAGATGCCTGCTGGCATTGAGACGCCCTACAGTGTTTCTGTTAATCAGATTATTGATCGATTTGTGGTTTGGGCGAGTGGCCTAAGCTCACTGAATTATTAACGAGGGCTCAACATCTTGACTAGTGTTTGAAATCCAGTCTCAGCTTAGCTGTGTACTGAACATGATATAGAATAAAGCAATGTCAATATTCCGGTAACTCAAAACCTGTGTGCTCTTTCGCGCGAAAAAAAACTGAATCTGAATAATAAATAATGCAGTCTACTAAAAGGCACAGGCCTTCTCTCTGACAGAGATAGTATGGGCCCGTACCCAACACGAATTAGGCATTCACACATCTGGCACTCGGGTTTCTTCACGATGTTTACCTTGGAATCTTTCACTCGCTAAGAAAGTGAAAGTGAACTACATTTATTGCCAAAAACACTTTATACATAAATATAAAACGTCATTATTAATATTTTATAAAAAAATACAATGTAAAGGTGCTGTTTTCTGGTGTGTACAATATTGTTATGGCTATTGTTAGGCTATTTTCTTATCTTAATGTTTTTGGCAAATGGTCCCATGCTCAGCATGCCGCATCTGCAAGGTGGTATTACTACTACAAAATCACAATTTGTACGTCACATATATAAAAAACACACAAATAGCCGGCCTGAACCAAATTTCTCTCAGAATAATCATATTTATTTGATAGAAATGGTTGTCTAGCTGTCGAGTGTACTCAAAATACTGAACTATCTACTCTACATTTAACAGATCTAATTGCATCAGGGCTGGTGTGAGAATCCCCGATGATTTATTTAGAGAACTGTCCTCGCAGATCGCGCGGCCTAGTTTAAGTATTGGCTTTCGAGATGCGTCGCCATCACACATTAAGTAACAGTACCTGGATGACCAAGCTTAGCTTGGTATTTTTTTTTTGTTAATCGTGTTTTTTGGAAATTATATTTAGATACGATGAGAAAAAAGGGGGAAAAAATAATCGAACTGGAGACATCTGGACTCGAACCGGGGTCTTCTGGTTTCGGGACAGCCCGACTTCCCACAGGAGCTTGGTGGCGAAATTTACCTTCGTGTTTTAATGATATTGTAGCAGTTTTTCATTGCCTGAAAACACGGATAAAACGACTTTTTCTAAAAATGAAACCTAGTTAGATCGATGTATCGCCCCCGACGCCCCTTGCGTAGGTACTAAATTTCGTGAAAATCGTGAAAGCCGTTTTTGAGATTCAAATTATATTTATATAATATATAAATCTGAGTCTCGGAAACGGCTCCAAATCTAATTCCTTTGTCTAACTTCACAAGGAACCATAGTTCAATTAATTTGTTGATTTAAAACATAACTACAGCATTAATCAAAAATCTGTTCGGCTGTCATTTATAACAATTTATACTGAGTCCAATGCATAGATATAATTTCATACTTTTCGCTTACAAACCTGTAGATGCGTGAATGTTGATGAAGCGAAAGAGGTTTGTCAGGATCGAGCCAGTGGCAAACCCTGGGGTCTCTGCCTACGCCTCTGTGATACAGGGGTGAGTTTATGAAATGTATTGTATGTACCTGCACTCTACTCAGTTACTTTACACACGATTTTGGAATAAAAATAAACTGCGAAAAAATCTTTTTAAGAGTCTTCTTTGCCTTTCTTTATTTCAACATTGTTTTTTTTCAAATCACTTATTTTTTTGGGAACACAGTGTAATGCCATATTCTTCAAACTAGGAAGAATAAATAAGGTAAGTGATTTTAAACGTTTCGCGAGATCTTTCCTCTTAAAAATTAATTATTCTACAGTAACAATAACATCAAAGCCCTTTGCGTCCGTGACGGATGATTTAAATAGAGCCGAAAGATGAACATTTCTTTCGTGGGTGTAAGCTCGATTTCGAATCGTCAAACGGAGCTTCTGCACGGGGTTGATGTCTCTAGGTTTTACACGACTGACCAAACAAAAAAGAGTGTAATGTTTTCAGGGTTCATGTATGTATGTATGTATGTTTATTTCTTTGTTTATTCCACCATAACTTCTAAATGCTTAAACCTAGTTAGCAGTGTTTGGTGTTGTTAGAATCCTTTTATCACCCGCTGGGCCTGTTTTCTAAAAGTACAATTCATAGTTTATTATGATAATTCGATTTACAACGCGAAGCTGAGGATTAGTAAACAACAGTACACCATGAATTGTAGTTCTATGAAACAGGCCCCAGTTAACATTCACTAGATGACCAGTTGTATTTTTGTTGTTGTAATAATCATTGTTTTGTCACTGTGTCTCATTTTTTTCGATACTCCCGAAAAAATTCTCCATACACAAAATAGCAATCGCCTCCTCAATGGTTGTCGACATTGCTTGTGTGGAATAAATTACTTTCAGTAAAAAGGCCGTCATAGTTGTACTGTACTTTATTATTTTTAAGTTTCAAATGTAGTTCCTACTGTGTAATAAGGAATATTCTTTCTATCCAGGTGAAGCGAGCGGAGGAGAAGCCCCAATCGAAGTATGGCGTCTGCAACGGAGACCAGCGGCGGCTGGTGCTGACGATCCTGGTGGACCTCGCCTTTGACCGCATCGCGCCGCGGCAACGGATACGCGCGCTACTGGAGCTGGCCAGCTTCATGGCGCTGGACGCTGTGAGTGCCTACAGCGACTCAGTAGTCGACGTAGTAGAAGACTTAGTACCGTTTAGTCACGGTTGGGCACCGCGGTTTGGGAATTTCAAGCGCTGAGCGATGTGAATACCTCAGACACTCAGTTTTCCTCACGATATTTTCCTTCGCAGTTATGAAGAAGAAGAAGAAGAAAGACATTTATCGAGTGGTGTTGCTACTACAGCTTCACAAACGAGACAAGTAACTCACAAGCATAAGCAAAACAGTGCTACTATGGACTCACGGACTTCCAAGAGTCTATAGTACCACTGCGGGCTGCGGCTTGACATTCTCGTATCGTGGAGTGTATGGAAATTAAGATCCACCGAAGTACACTTCTCCTTTACTGTACTACACGGTAGGACTAGTCCACCGATTCAAAGTAACTGAGCGCTCCGTGCGTGGCCACGGAGAATACTTAAAGACTTCAATGGATGTATCGGAAATGAGACGATTTGCCAAATAACTAAGGTGACCGATATAGCCACATCAACAAGCTGAATAGACGGTACTCAGATCACTTCTAACGGAGAACTGATCACCGGTAGGGTAAACAGGTTTATTGGTCGACGCTTAGATCGACACATCGACGCATTCACGCTATGTTAAAGCTTTATGGCGCTAGGCGTTTTGAGTTACTGCGCTAGAAGTTGGATTAAACCCTGAGACAATAGACACTTACTGGACTGCGCTACAACTTACCATAACGCAGGGTATGCTAGTTTGGGACTAGGACAAGTGATTGTGTTGTGATGGAACTTACTTACGCATCGACCTCGACAGAGGATGCGCGCTCTATTGCAGCTGGCTAGCTAACTGGCGCTGGACGTTTTGAGTGCCTACACTACGCGTTTACTGGACTAGAACTTGAGATTCCAGAGAAGAGAATATTCTTTATTATACACTAGGCAAAGCTACTTAATATTAGAGTTTATTTATGCGCCAAATATCAAGTCAGGGAAACTATTTCAAAGCTGCAGTTTGATTTCGACTGCAAGGTTCGTGAGTGCACATTATGAATACTAAACAGTAGACATTGAATACAGTAATCATAACAGCAGTATGACATTGTTTAACATTACAAACGATGCACAGAAACCGTTGTCAAAGATCAGGACTGATGATTGTATTGTTTTCTTAAATGTACCTAATCATGATTCCAACCATGCGTATTGCTTGCGAAAAACTCATCATAATACTCTTAATTTGGAATAACGAAAGGTCTCATGTCTGACTACAACATTTATGAAAAAATTAATATAACAGAACTTACACGAATAGACTAACAGGAACTTATTAGATGTGAAACCGGCTCTTGATATAGAATTTGTTTTTAAATGTCTTCTTCAAAATGATCCAAATTTATGGGTCGCAGATTAGGGTCATAACTTATAATTAAAAATAATAATAATAATTTCCATACAACACAATCACTTGTCCTGGTTCGAAACTAGGATACCCTGTGCTTTAGTGACCAGTTAAGGACATCACAAACACGGAAATACACCCAGACTGAGGCCATGTGTACTAATGTACGGCGGACCCGGTGGGAATCGAACCCATGACCTACGGCATGGTAATCAGACGTGCAACCGCTAGACCACTGAGGCAGACGAATTTTGTCAAGACAGTACCGAGAAATTGTCTTTGCTTTACATTGACGCCTCTGCAAAGGCGGCCTCTTACTATTAAGCATCTGCTTAAAGAATCTGTCAAAGATATTAATCAATGGTTATAAATTGCTTCTGTTCATGTGTTATTTCAATAAGAAAGCCTATTTTTTAAAAAGCCTGGTGTGGAATACGACTGGTGGATTTGTGTAGTAGCAATACCACTCTCCAACGGCGAAGGAAAAGATCGTTAGGATACCTGAGTCTCTGAGGTGTTCACATACCTCAGAGCTTGAAATTGAAATCGCGGTGCGACTTCGTTCGCACATTGATTAAGCTCGTACTAATTTCTTTTGTGATGCCATCCGATTTCGGTGGTGATTAAAAGCAAAGGTACCGATTGGTCTAAAAAATACTGGACCAACTGAGGTTGGAGTACAAGAAAAGTCAGAAATCGAAAACTTTTCCTAAGGGGCAATTTTATGATAATCTGTCTTGTTTACAGGATGAATTCTCTATGGCCCCGTCTAAGGCCGACTTGTCACCCGATCAGGCCGTGCTCACCAGCGGTCCCGGGAACACTCAGCGGCGGCGCGGGGACGCAACCACTGCCATCTATTTGAACGTAAGTTATTGCTCGTTATTGTTAGTTATTGTTGTTATTGCCTTATGAGATCGTGAAACTCTAGCAGACCTTACCTTCTTGTTCAAAATACTCAACAGCCAAATTAATTGTTACCACGTCCTCGGGAATGTTAGCTTCTGTCCGTAATTTTATAATTTATCAAAGGCTAAGACCACATTGATCAAAAGTATACAATTTTTTTTACAATCATTAAAAATGTTAGTATGTGCGAGTTAGACGGATGCAGCCTGATAGTTCAGTCACCATAAAAATGCCTATAACATTTCATTTTGATTACAAAAATCGCATAAAAAGTTGCAGTTAACTGCGAAAGTAAAATTAGAAATAATAATATGTTGTTTGTAGAGCACGTCTAATTTAAGAAAGGGACTGTAAACATAATTTGGTTCTACGGAGACGGCAATATTGTACAAGCGGTAGGCAAGTCATTCAAGTTGTTCAGCCCCTTTATTCAGTCAGTATAGATAAACAATGTGATTAAAAGTTCTGGAAAGCTGTGTTCAGTGAATTTTGAGAGCTGTCATTGGCATTCCTTCAATAACCCAAGTATAGGCCCATTTGTTACCATGCGGAAACTTATTTTTATATTATAGGTAGTTGAACTCAAACTCAAAAATTTTATTCACTATAAAAACAAAATGTAAGCTGTTAGTTTCACGAAGCTAACAAAGAAACTCCATTTATATTTTTCAAAATAGGTTTTAACCTAATGAACAGAGTTTTCAACTTAAAGTCACACTACACTAAGTACCTATCCATTTATAATGTAAGCTGCAAGTTTCCATAAAAACAAATAATTATTAATACCACACCCACTCAGAAAGTGTCTCATTGCTCGCTATAAACGGGTTACAAAGTTCGTCATTTCTCCCTAATAAATGTGCGGTGGGAAAAGTTATATGGAATTTAATTCTTGCTCTCCTTAGCAGGACAGGAATGTTGTATGAAAATCCAATCCTACCCTGCTAGCGTTCTTTTGTTTTTTAGCAGCGAATATAAAAAAATACAAAAGTCAAATCCCAAAAAGTTTTTATATCAAATAATTAAAAAAAAGACGTGGGATTTTTTTTGTACACGATTTTCGATGAAAGGCGGCTGTCAACCTTTTTCTGCACTACAAAAAAAAACAAGCGCGCCAATTTGTATTGTTTTGTTATATATTTAGTTTTTTACGATTATCATTCTAAACCGTTTTATTTTCCTCGTAGGTGTAGTATAAAGTACTGTGTATCACTCGGGAGAAAGTTCTATTTCTGTATTTTCAACACGAATCTCGAGAGTTTCGAGTTGAAAATACATCGTTTTCTCCCCTCGATGTACAATGTACTATTCTACTCAGGTGGGCTGCGGCGACAAGCTGTGGAGCCGCCACAAGGTGCTAGTGGCGGGCCTCCGCGAGCAGTCGCGCGACGGCACGCTGGCGCACCTCTTACGGCTGCCTGTGCTCGGCTGGCGGCTGCTAGCCGTCAAGCCCGCGCCCCGCCCCAAGAGACAGGTACTTTGGACACTGATTGCTTCCGAATAAGGTCGGTTTTATAATGACCGTTTTCATTAAACTAAGTCGCGCGACGGCATGCTCGCGCACCTCTTACGGCTGCCAGTGCTGGGCTGGCGGCTGCTAGCCGTCAAGCCCGCGCCCCGCCCCAAGAGACAGGTACTTTGCACCCTAACCGCTTACGAATAAGGTTGCTTTTGTAATGGACGTTTGTTGTAAACGATCTATGGCTAATGCAAGTTAAGGTTTCGAAAGAAGACACGTTTTTGCTGAGTAAGAAGATGTTTCTTGCTGGCCGTCAAGCCCGCGCCCTGCTCCAAGAAATAGGTACTTTGCACCCTGATCGCTTCCGAGTAAGGTTGGTTTTCTTATAGCCGTTTACAATAAACATCCAGTAGGTGCTGAAAGAAGATACGTTTTTGCTAAATAAGACGGAGTTTCGCCCTGAGAGACAGGGACTCTAGACCCTAACTGCTTGTGTATAAGGTCGGTTTTGTAATAGGTGCTTACAACAAACATCCAGTGGGTGGGTACTGAACGAAGATACGTTTTTGCTAAGTAAGATGAGGTTCTTTGCTGGCCGTCAAGCCTGCGCCCCGCCCCGAGAGACAGGTACTCTGGACCCTGACTGCTTAAGGTCGGTTTTGTAATCAATAATGGGAGCTTACAATAAACGATCAGTGGCTACTGACAGTTAAAATCTAGAAACAACATACTTTTTTTCTATGTAAGACGGGGTTTCCGTACATAATATGTATTTTGTACATTGTACGGAACCCTCGGGGCGCGAGTTCGAATCGCACTTGGCCGGTTTTCTCTACAATCTTTTTTTACATAAGTATATTTTTGTTATCCTTACTTAGTTTGTGATAAAGACAAAATTGCGAACTTCTTGCAAAATGTGTTAGAATGTGCGAGCGAGAGCGTAGGTAAAATAAATCTTAAGACACACAACTAAGAGCTAAACTAACTAATACTTACTAGTATTAAGCTCGCCTTTGTACAAACACCTTTTTGTGCAATAAAGTATTTTTGAATTTAATTGAATTCCGTGTGGCGCCGGATTAAGAATAGCGTCACTCCATTGGACGCCAGGAGACGGGCAGCAGCGTCTTCCTGAGATTCCAACCGCATACTGCGATCGCCCACCCGCCTGCCAAGCGTGGCGATTATGGCAAAACCCCTCATGGTTATGAAAACCATGAGGGCGGCCTATGCCCTGGAGTGGGCGTCAAATGGCTGATGATGATGATGAATTGAATTGAATTGAATTAAGAACCAATCTCCCGCAGTTGCCGCTCCACAACGAGGGATCCGGCGGCAATTATGACGCGGATCTGGATGACGACGGCGACGGCGACTACAGCGGCTACGGTGCCTACGACGAGGATGAAGATTACGCCGACGAGATCGGACCCTCCACGCACCCAGTGAGTGGCGGCCTGAGAATTGATACTTTATGGGCTAGGAATACAGTCCAAAACTATTGGAAATAATACAAAAGCAAAAATGTAAATGCAGTCTTAGGTTACTTTACAGCCTAGCTGGCGGTGGTAGCTTATTGGGTAGAACATTGGACTCGGAAGCGAGAGACTCAGGTTTGATTCCCAGTGCGGGCATGTACCTATGACTTTGTTTTCTAAATTATGTAAATTTGTGAAGTTATAGTAGCAATACCACTCGCTAACCGTGAAAGAAAGGAAACCTGAGAGTCGGGGCTATTCACATACCTCAGCGCTTGAAATCGCCAATTAGCGGTGGGCACACGTGATGATTAAGCCCATACTCTCTCCCTGAGAGAAGGCCTGTGCCCTACAGTGGGACGTATACAAGCTGCTTATGTTACGTTACAGCCTAGGAATACGTTTCGAAGCCATTTGTAAAAATTACAAAGCAAAAAAACCGACTGCAGCTTTAGGTTTCTTTACGGCCTAGGAATGCAGTCCAAAACCATTAGAAAAGTTACGAAAGCAAAACACTTGATGCACTATTTTAATATAGAAAACGATTGAAAATGTTTTTACTTTTATCTTCGTGTGCTTTCCATGGGCATACTAAAATGGTGTTTGGTCTTCTTTACGAGAGAAATTAGCAAATAGACTACATACAAGTATTTCTGAAAAAGGTTGTGCCTAGGCATAAAATTTATGTAATGGATGTGAAAACAAAAGCGGTTCAGTATAGTCGCCATCATTCATGAAATTCTCCACCGCTCTATATAAATATGGATCTTCATTCATGTTTAATGTATTTTTATTTTATTTACTATCAGTCGATTGTGGTATGTCATAGTGTCTCTTTTAGGAAGAAACACTTTCATTCTTCTAGAAATTTTCTTTGCAACTCGACTCGAATGCATTTTCAACCATTGGAAATACAAATTTAAAACTTTCTCTAAAACCGAGGTTAATAATAATATCAAAAGGTTTCCCTTGCTTTTGCTGACCGCTACACACCATCAAGTTCGTCAGTGCTAAATCGCTGTTAAATCTTTAAACGAAGAAAGAGATTGCTTTCAATTTTGCACTTTAATGCTTCATGTACTAATTCGTGTTTCCAATGTTAATTACTGTCCTTCGTATATCCACAACCATACGGAATGCGTTACCTTGCACTTGACTGTCACATCATTATCATAGCAATTCTATTGAATGGGATATCTTCGACCCACGTAGCATGTTATCTTGATTTTTAATATATAAAGATGGCTTCACATGTTGCACCGAAACTTACCTGAGTAATATTTTTTCTAGTCTGGTATTCTGGTTAAACACATGTGAATCTATACTTTATTTGCCATAAATTTTATGTTATAAACAATATGTATTCCATTCCGTTACATCAGACACGCTCAAACCATACATATTTATTGGCTCATAAATTAATATGGCATTTAAACATTATGAGTTGTGTGGTCGTTAAAGTAACTGTTTTGATCAAATGATTTGTGTCATGCAAGCAGTTCAGTGACTTGTTCAAGTCACATTTTACTAACAAGGTTTTTCTATTTGCGTACTAGAAATTAAACCCATGACCTCATTTTGAAAGTAATGTGGAACAAAGTTTATTTGTTTGTCGTATAAATACAATACGGTTGATAATCGACTTTTTAAATGCGCACCAACGCGCGTGAAAACATTTTCAGGAGATGTCTGGGAAATGTATGTCGTTCCCGCTGAGTAAGTCTCTATGCTTAACGAACTTCGAATGAACTAAAATAGTCCACAACTACTTGAAAATTAACGCTACTGGTTTTATTGTATCATAAGTTAAGAGTGCTTTAATAACCACAGAAAATACTAGGCAATGGAATTCTACCAATTTTAATTAATTGGTTATTCAGCTCTGCCGATTCAAAGTCATACGATGCTGATTCACTATGAAGACTAATTGTTTATTCAATTATCATGTCCGTTTTCTTGTGCGGGTTTTTCCAATGGCACTTATAATAAATCAGCCTTCGTCTGACTTGAATCGCTAAATGGACAACACAACCTTTATAGAACGTCACGACACAACAGACTAATTTAATTTTAGGTGCACCACTAATATCAGATAAGTACCTGACCACGAATTACTTATAAAAGTAGAAAAGTCGCGACTACTTTTAAAATGAGGAAACTCATCATCTTTCCATATTCAGTAATCTATATTGTGTAGACTTGACTGTATCCCAGATCCGTTGATCCAAAGCCCGGTCCATCCACCCGCACGGGTCTACCCGGCTGTGTTGTCCAAAGCCAAGAGCCAAGCAGGCCGGTCCCAACAACGTGCCAAGTTAAGGCGAAATCAGACGATTTACTCAAATTAACCTTCGAGTGATCGTTAATTTTCTCTTTCGTTCCTCGATCACACGGCATAGGTCAAAATTTAGATATTTTTATTTTCATAACATGGTAAAATCGAATAAAATATTGCAATAAAAGCGTTAGCAACAACTATTTGCCCCTCAATGAGTAGTTGCTCACTGAATTAGCCGTGTAATACGGGAGAAAAATGTAGTGTTTAGTAATCCCAATGTACGTTCATTCTGCGTTTAGATGTTTCATTTCACTTTTCTGTCAATCTGGAAAAATGAAAAATACCGAACAAATATATCACTAATGAATTCATTTCGCATTCGACGCTCATTCTGCGTTTAGATGATACATTCTGAGTGAAATAGCGATTCATGAAAGACAGAACCGATCGATTCATTCCGTGTGAAAGATGCGGAAAGAAGGACGGAAACGAACGATCGGTGGACCGTCTGATTTCGCCGCCGCCAAGTAACCTGGGTGTCAGTACTAACCGTGTGTGTCGACGGCGCGGCGCGCCAGGTCCCCCCCGCGGCGCTCACCCCCGCGCCCCATCCGCACCGCCACCACCACGGCGAAGGCACCGCGCCCACCACTCCGGACACGTTTCAGACAGACGCCGCGACCACCGTCCCCACCACCCCACTAACCACCCAACCGACCACCAAACCCACCACCCCCATCCCCCCGACGGAGGTGGCGACCGAGTCGTCGGACGTCACCACCCCCGGGCCCGTTGTCACGACTAATGCGTTTGCCAACGAGGTTTGTCGCTGCCCTAACGCTTACTGTGTGCCGGTCTCTCGTCGTGTGCATGGTTGTGCTAAAATCGTTGTAGGTGTACATTTGGTTTGCTCTCTTCTGCTTTTTTAGCGTCTGCAAATAGAGTGTTCTACGGTGTGTCATTCTTTTCGTTCATTCTTTGATAGAGTGAGTTAGGATAGAAGGGAATGATGCTTAGTGATGATTAAGATTTCTATTGTATTACCATTCAATTTAATAAGTAGTGTAATGATTGAAGCGTAGGTAACTAGTGTGTTTGTAGTAATATATGTAGTTTCAATGTTAGATTTGACTGTAAAACCCAAACTGGATTGTTTAAGTTAAAAATATATACATACATATGAGCATGCCCTTAGAAACTGCAATTTGTTTTAGATTAATTGACAAATGCATTTAATTAGTCAACATTAGCTGCACAATAATTTTAATTGAAACATTTGCTGTAACCAACTGCGAGTATTAAACCTTATACCGTGAGGACGTTTTCAATGCCCATAAGATACGTTCACTTTATGCCTGACAATCAATATGAATCTACTCATTTGAAGATTAATAATTTCGTTTGTACAAATAAAAATTCACTTATATGTATTTCGAAATGTCAGGAAAGTCGATTAGTTTTAGCTCTCTTCGGGCGGAAGACATTATTACTCGAACACATTCATACAGACACTTTTTACTCAATACAGTTGTAGAACACCGATCGGTCACAGCAACAAAGCGGTTACAGCTTATGAATAAATAAATAAGAGCATTACAATCGTCCTACAGGTATAAGGTTTTAATTTTGCTACACGCTACGTCCCACCTTCATCGCCTCTCAACACTTCGTAATTCTACAGGACGAAGACAAGATAAAGATCGAAGGTATCGAGGCGAGCAACAACATCAACTTCACGCGCCTGCCACCTGAATTCGCCACCAAGAGTCGCCAGTTGGAGTCTACTCTCGATCGCGACACGCCAGTCTTGATCGTCCCGGAAGACAACTTACCCGAAAGTACCACTATTGAGGCCGAGACGGTATGTTGGATACGCTCTCTTCTGCCTATAGCTCTAGTTCCGATAGTAGGGGCCTATCGTGAAGTAACCGCAACGTTGACTATTCGAGAGACATTGATGCTTATCGCTCAATTTATTAACTACTTTGTTTGAAGTTTCTAAAGCCATTGATACCTATAGTCTCTGTATTACTAAAAATGGTTCAAACGACAAAGGCTTTCTACATATTTAACTTTTGTCTGAATGTTACAAAAGCTATTTCAAGGCACCGGACGGCGGTCCGTGAATAATATCGATGATACTTTTAGAGCAGAATGTGGTCTTCTTATAATCATTGTTGTGTTCGCTTAGGTCGTTTCGCTCGTGTATGCGATTGTCTTTATCACAGTATGTGACAAAGATAGCGTATGCGAGCGAGACCAAGTTACTATCGGTCCTATTTTCACCCCACAATGACTAAAGAGGAACTTAGAGCTCCATAACAAAATCTAACTTTATCTTTTTCTCATTATAAATAGTACTAAAACTGTTTGGTTTTTTGGATCACTTGAGTGGGTAGAATAGTGTAATTTTTCAAATGGATGTAATTATTCTTAAACCCTCACTCTCCTTCTATATGGAATAATATTTTGATGAAACTAATAACTTGACGTTGATAGAACTGAACTCAAATACTTGGAGGTTAATGAAACCTAAATAAGTTTTTACACAAATAAACAATAAAATTAATCGCCGTCAGAGCGAGACGCCCTTATGTAAAAACCAGACAGCCGTCTCACTCCCGCGGCGTCTTTCGTGGCGGTTCTATCTTCGTCACAAACGAGCACAATGTGAGCGTCGCATTTTCGCATGGCACTTTGCAGCAAACCGTAATAATACGCGCGTCGAACGAGATACCCACCTCGCCGTCGCCAGCGACGGAACCGGCCCCGCCGGTGACGTCACCGGCTCCTTCCCCGCCCCCGACTACCGAGGCGACCACGCCGACCACTCCGGCGACCACACCGACCACGCCGGCGGTCACGTCGACGTCGTCACCCACCATGTCGACCACGCGAGCGACGCCGATTACGTTGCCGCCGACCACGCCGGCCTCCGTACCAACCATGCCCTCGACGACGCCGGAACCTGAAACTACATTGCCAGAGATCACCTTCCAGGTCCGAATCGGAGGAAGCATTCGCTGCTCTGTCTCGTCCATTGGACACTGATCACCATTTTCGTTGTTTATCGACTCAGGCGGCTTTTACTTCTGACATCCCTCTCGCTTGTACATTCTAATATTTTTAATTATTATGAGTCAGATCACAAGCAGTATTACCACCAATCAGACCACATGTATCAAAAGTATTGACTGATGTTGTCTGTCGTGCTAGAAAATAAAATCATGGACATTTTGCCTAAACATATATTTTTTTCCTATACTTAGGTCGACTTAGACTTGCACCACTTATTAAATGTGACTTAAGTGGCCATTAAAATTGAATTTTATTATTATTAATACGTTTATACTTGTGTGCACATAACTAAAAAAATACAATGGCAATGTAGCGGACTAAATGCTATAAGCATTTACTACCAGTTAACCATAGGTGGTGCAAGAAATTCATTGGTAGGCATACGAGATAAACGGATTAGGCGATTTACTTTAATTAAAACTAGATAACTTGTATTTTGTGTGAAGAATTTTATTTAAATGCTACTCGAGCCACATGTCTGAAAGTTGTACAAATCCTCCTTAGATTTTGGCTTATAAAATTGTCTACTAAAATTATGAACTTCTAGGGTCACTTTTTTATCAAAAACTAAGTAAGTATATGAAAATTAAAACAAGACCATTTTTGGTTCGTAATTTTATTTTCTATTGCCGCCTCATACCATTTGTTAAAAGTAATTTCTATATGATAATTAAATATGTGATAATGTGTAAGCGAGAAGAATGCCAGCGAAAAAAACAACTTTAAGTAAGGTCTATCAACATTAAAACATGCCGGCGACGAGCCGTCGCCACGACATTAATCTAAAATAGTCTTTATGTCTATAAGGTTAGAGACTACCCGTTGAAACACAAAAACTGACGGTCCGACGGACGTCACGCACCCATGCATTTTTTTCCACTCGTTCAGTAGTTTCTAACCCTGTGAATATATAAAAGATTATTTTAGTTTTTATCATTGCCCTTCGACGTCGCCGGTTCGTTGTAACGTGAATTACACTACACGTGCAATTCTACGTGAGTGTTATTATTTATTTCTACTTATCCCACACCATAATTGGCTGGGTGTGAACGTGAAAAAGGAGTGGACTCCAGAGTCCAATCGCACAGAATAGCGCGTGTAGTGAGAAACAGGCTAATGTGTGTCGCTGTATTGGGAGTAGCAGAATAATCGGCGTACAAGGTTTGTCGGTTCCCCCAATTTTGTCTCAAACAGATGCAGCTTATGGCCTGTAAACACGTACGTATTTACTTTATATTGCGTCTCGTAATCATTGGGTACGATTGGTCACAAAATATTGAAAAATGTCATGGTTTTTCTTTCATCAAAGAGTACTCTATCACTTCCCCTATTCGGCTGAGTAAATGGTGTTTCGGTTTACATTAACAAAATCATAACTTACAATGAACTGACAAAATTTCTATCAACAAAATTAACTCCCACTTACGTAGAGACAGTTTGCACAGTAGAAATTGAGACTAAAATCGAGACAAAATCATGAACATACTTTGCACTAAAATCATGAACATACTTTGCACTGTATACCTTAGGGTGATAGCCAAGGCACTTATAAAGAACACTTTTAACGAGGAAGGCAACCTGCGACCGGCGTCACTGTACCGTAGACCTGGCGAAATTGTTGTACAATGTTATACAATTAAAACTGCTAGAAGATTATTAACTTAATTCCGGATTTACTTGCTTCAATTTGGATTTTCATCAACAAAAATTCAAGTAAGTAAATCTAGAATTAAGTTAATAATGTGTAGTGCTTACGGAAGTTTTAGTTCGAAGATTGATACAAAATGTACATACTTAAAAGTATTTACATTCTGTGCTACAACCACGAAGTTGTTACAAGCTACGGTGGCGCCCTCTGTCGCGTATTCATAACAATTTAACCAACCGCGTTACAGGAAACCTTCCCCACTGCGACGGATACCTCAAGTACGATCTTCGGTCGTACCACTGAGACCATCATCTTCAATCAACCGCCAATCCTCAAGCACCACATGAAGAAGCTGGCCATAACTGCTGGAAAGGCTTTCAGGTGAATGTAAACTTTGTTTATTTTTTTTTATTATAATAGGAAAACTTACAGCTATGAAAAAGATACATTACAAATGAAATAAACACAGAGAGGCAATGACAACTTACTGCGAATAACAAGTTTACAAATTTACTGCGCAGTTGCTTCTTATTTCCCGTGGCCTCTTCCACGATGTCCGAAACGGGAGTTAGATGAGCCTATTCTATCCAAACATGCCCCAGGCGACCCTTATTCGGCCTCATAAAACTAAATAATCTTTTATGTCGCAAATTCAAAAAAGAGTAATAAGTAAAGGTCCTTGTATGTCCTTGTTGTTGTAATAATTATTAAAAAACACGAACTTTCATATTATAAAATTAGTGGGACTCGTGTTTCAAGGTTTGTAAGCTGGTATTGCTATTTGTGTTGTTTCTTGTAGTCGTTACTTACGTTACGGTATAAGAACGTTTAGATATTAGATGCTATTAGTAACTATTGTAAAACACATATTATTATGTATTTTGGAAGAAGCCTGGCTACCCATAGCACAGGGAATCCTAGTTTGGGAGCCAGTAACCACTCCTTAACCCTTTTCTAAATAAAGTTTTTTCATTTTCATTTCATTATCCCACTTCTGATACGGGGCTTAGAAGTCAGACCTGAAAAAGATAGCCACAAAAAATATAATGTTCTCTAACACTACTCATTTCTAAAGGTACATCATCCCGTCGGGTCTGTTCACGGATCTGGAGGATGAAGGAAACCTCAACTTCACCATGTACGAGGCTGAAAGCGTCCCGCTCAGCCAGAACTCATGGATACAGTTCATACCCGCCGCTCGGGAAGTTTACGGATTGTAAGTATGCTAGTAGACTAGCAGCAGTTTAAATAATCTGTGGCACAGTCTTTCCCTTTACCACAGACTGCATCTGAGGAATGTTTTAAGGAATCGTGTTTTTATAAGTAAGGCTGTCACTATCTTAACTAGGTACCTCCTGCAAGCTTAACAGACGTGGACTCGGTTTTTATCTACGCTTGCCTTAGATATATCAATACGCAAAATGTAAAAAGTTTTTATGCCATAAGTGTTTCCTTTTTAATCTATAGCTTAGCTCTAGGGCAAGTGTATACTAAGACATGTACTTTTTAAGTTACGTACACTTGTGAATTTGTAGTAACGATACTACTTGCTAACTGTGTTGTAGTATTTTGCCATAAATCGGTTACAACACATAAGTACTGCCCCGCACACTAGACAGAGCCTGTTCCTTGAGGGAGGAAAATAGATTTAACAATCTTATTGACTGTAGTGTGTAAAAACCACAGCACCTGATAAAATCCGCTTTATTTTTCCATTCCAGACCGCTAGAAGCGCACGTCTCCCGTTGGAACTTTATCGTGGAGGCACGCGACAGCGATAACGCGACCGCACGCGGGCCTCTCGACATCACCGTCCAACAACATAAGAGCGGTCGCACCGTCAACCACCAATTCATCTTCCAGTTCAGACTCAACAAACCCTACGACCATGCCATCGATTGGCAGATCCGTGCGTTGGAAGGCCTGGTCAACTTGTTTCGGGACACGGACATGGATCATTTGACGGTCCTGAGTGCGACCCAGGATGGGGACCTTTGCGAGTTTGTGTGGACGAACGATACGCTGCCCAAGGATCCGTGCCCTATGGACGACATTAACAGGCTGATGAAGGTGAGGTTTTACAGTAACTTGGTGATTGAAAGTGGAATAAGGCGGTTAATTTATTTTATTTCCTATAGTACTTTCCGACGATATTGTTAAAGCGGCTTGGAGACTGGCAAATGACTCGATTAGTTGGCGTGAAAGAGAAGAGGCCTATGCCCAACAGTGAGCTCTGTTTATGAGCTGATTAGATGGTACTTAGTATGTAGTATGGCAACTTTGACACACCACAGGATGCACTCTGACGCTCTGAGTTTGTTTTGTATTATGTTGTGACTTGTTTTTCCTTTGTACTTGTTTATGTTACTTGCCTTTTTTCTTGTGATGTGTTAATTTGTCCCAATAAATGTCTTTCTTTCTTTCTCTTTCTTCTTTCTTACTTGGCCTAACCATGCACCATGGTCGTAAAGTCACTTTGTAAAAGAGCGAATTTCTTTGATTACGTCCCAGCCTTGCGGGTTTGTTTGCAAAATATGTTACGTCATGGCAAAGGTAATCTTGATACGACATGGCTGACAGCGTTTTCATCTGATCGTGAAAAGTTCAATTTAAAGTTGCATTTTGTAGTTTTCTAAACCAATTCAATATTTTTAAGGTGTAATAGAACATTAATTAACAACTCTAGATCTGTATTCTTTTTGTTGCACTAACCCGTGCTGAGGACAATTTAAAAAAAACTATTAAGCCTATTAAACCTATTGACCTAAGTTGGTAAAGAGGTCCGAAATTTCGCTGATGCCTGCACTTGCCCATTAGCTCAGTTGGGAGAGCTCTGGCACGGTTAGCCAGAGGTCGCGGGTTCATGTCCTGGCATGGGTGGAATTTTTAGCCTCTAAATAGGTTTTAAAAAACTCTAGATCCGTTTAAAAAGACGTCCGATAATTCCATGACCCTCCCACGAACAGTTCTGATTACCTCAAAACTCTGACCGAGCCTCGTTCTCTTGTGATTGGCTATAGTATTGTCTAACACGTAACATTGGCGAAGTTGAACTGGACAATCAGTGCAGTGAGTCCATAAAGCAGAATTGAATTGACGTCCGATTAAGTAGTGATGTTGTCTTCTAACATTTGTGTCTCCCGATTTACTCTTTACTCAAGCCCACCCTCCTTAGATAATGGAATCGGGTACCGACAAGTTCGCTCCCTCCGCAGAGCTCGCCCTAGCTGAAATACATGGCCTCTCCAATAACTTTTCTTTTGTGCAAGTTCTTCATTACTAACAACCTAAGACTTATTCAAAAAGAATCCAATAGCAATCACAATTATGTGTCCTATAATTTTTGTTAACTTATATATTGTAACTTTTTTATGTAGCCTATATACGTCACAGGTCATGCGGGTCACAGGCCTTCTCTCAGCGAGAGAGAGAGAGAGAGAGAGAGAGAGAGAGTACAAACTTAATCACCACGCGTGCCCACCGCGGATTGGCAATTTCAAGCGCTGAAGTGTGTCTGAACACCTCAGGTTTCCTCACGATGTTTTCCTTCACAGTTAGCGAGTAGTATTGCTACTATAACTTATTAAAATCGTTACAATATTGTGGCAATCTTGCTCCCGGGTTCCCCAAGTCCGACCTTCTCAGGTAATAGAATCGGGCACGGATAAAGGCGGCCATTCGGCCTAGCTGGCCCGCGTCATCTCGCCCAAGCCAAAATCTTTTAAGCCTCTCCAATGACATTTAAAAAAATCGTACCAGTTCTCCGTCACTAACAACCTAAAACCTATTTAAAGAGAGGCCAATAGCGTATATACCTATAGGTTGTCTGACGTATGTGTCCTATCATATCCAAATCAGATAATGGAATCGGACACCGAGAAGGGCGCCCCCTCAGCCGAGCTGGTCCGCGCCATGTCGCCGGACCTAAAGATGTCTCGCGTGGCGTGGCGCGGCGTGGGCAAGTGTGGCGAGGCGACGCCGCCCCCCGCCACGCGCGCGCCCGACACCTACCCCCCCGTCACGCGCAACCACGTTGACCTGCTCACCGCCTCCGTGGGGGGACTGCTCGTCTACACCGTGCCAGAGGTCAGTGTGCCGCTCCTAGATCGTGCTCCCGTACAGCTGAGGACTGCCACGGTGGACTAGCCGTTAAGGCGCTTAACTACCAAGACTGAGGTCGTGGGTTCGATTCCCACAGGGGGCCACCGTACATTTGTACAAATGGCCTCGGGTGTTTTTCCATGTTTGTGATATCCTTGCCTGGTTACCATAGCACAGATTATCCCAGTTTGGGACCAGGTCGAGTGATTGTGTTGTGTGGAAGTTATTATTATTCAATCATCATCATCAACCCATTATGTCCCCACCGGGGGGCACGGGTCTCTTCCCTGAGGAAGGTATAGGCCATACTGGAGTATGCCACCACGGGGGCCAAGTCCGGATGGCTTTGTTATTAGCTTGGCTAATATCATCACGCGCGCGCCCTACACGACGATAGATAACCGGAGAAAAGCGCTACTAATATTGTGCGCGGCTAGACACTTCTTCCATAGTCTCGCTACTTATTAGGGGCTTATTACTTACGCATCGCGTGATGAGTAAAGCGCGCTGTGCTGCTAGATTATTTTCCGAGATGTAAAGAAAGGTTAGACGCTCTACCATTGCAGGAAGGGCTAAATAGGCGCGGGATATTTATTAAGTGGCGCAGCGTCAGCGTGGGCGGGCTGCTCGTCTATACCGTGGCCTAGGTCATTGTGACGCTTCTAGATCGTTCTGCTGAGTAGGTTGACTAATGTCATCACGCGCGCGCCCGACTTCTAACCGACCTGCTCACCGGGGGGGTTTCTCGTCTACACCGTGCTAGAGGTAAATGTGATGGTCCTAGAATAGTAGATACTTCTGCCACAGAGAACCGCGTTACTAATACTGTGCTCTGATGGCGAGATCGTTCTCTCAGAGAGTGGTAGCTGCCTTCTTGTGCATAGGCGCGATGAATAGACGCTGTGGAATTGGTCTAAATACTTCTGTCAGAGAGCACGACTGTTGTTAGCTGCTTCAAGAGTGTCGGTGTGACGCGCCACTAATGCTGTGCACTGGCGCGGCTAGATACTGCTCCCGTAGAGAGACCTAAAAGGTTTTGCGCGGCTAGATACTTATTCCACAGACTTATTCCACGGAATATTAATCGCTTATTAGGCGCTCTGCATGACTATAAATTCATCTACCAGAGCGTGGCCTGCCATTAATGCTGTACGTTGCTCGGCTCGTTACTTCTGCTGCGTGACTACACACTTCTCTCACCCCGATTTCTCTAACACTAACAGTCTGTTATTCTACCGTTAACAGCCTGTCAGTTGTATTTTGTGCACACAATTTTCAACTGACACCTGTAACAGACTTGTCGTACACTAATAATCTATTAATCTACTATTAACAGCTGTCAGTTGAACAAAGTGCACACAAAAATCACCAAACACCTCTTCAACTGGCAGCTGGTTACAGTAGAATAACAGACTGTTAGTGTACGAGAAACAGGGTGTTAGTCGTTCGAGTAAATGATGCAGAACGATTGACAGAAATCTTTCGCCTTCGTAAATTAAAAAGCTCACGATGTTTAAGAAACCTGGTCTCTTCCCCAGGACACATTCTTCGACCCCGAGGATGGCGGAACACGCCACCTGCGCCTTTCGCTGCGCTACAACGACCGCTCCGAGTTGCCTAGCAACCACTGGCTGCAGTTCGACGCCAACAATCAGGAGTTCTACGGCTTACCCAGCGAGGCAGATATCGGCACCAAGCAGTATTTATTGGTGAGTTTGTTTCTCGTGAACACAGGATTCCCAGTGCGGGCATGTACCTATGACTTTGTTTTCTAAGTTATAATAATAATAATCCATTTATTGAGACAACAAGGCCCGTTTATGTTAGTAACAATAGAACTTATAGGCTAGGGTTAGTACTTAATAACTAAACATGATTTTGTTTTACACATCAAATTCCACAGCAGTGGGCTATCAGGATATTTTATTATGTACATTTGTGAAGTTATAGTAGCAATACCACTCGCTATCGGTGAAGGAAACCTGAGCAGCTATTTCGCATACCTCAGCGCTTAAAATTGCCAATCCGCGGTGGGCATAAGGCCATACTCTCTCTCTGAGAGAAGGCGCCCTACAGTGGGACGTATATAGGTTGCTTATATTCTTTGCTCGATTGTTCTCATTTTCACGTTTAAAGTATATAGAGTTTTTACTTCCTACATCATTCTTTTATACAGGAAAATCTTTGAAATTGCTACAAAAAAAACCACAGCTGCAGACACATTTTATGCCACAAGTAGTCGACGGGTCGATGAAGGTCGATGGCGGCAGGAGGGCAATGGACGAAATAGGCAGGGACCAGAGAGGTTGGCGTGACTTTAGTATGATAGGTTTTTTTTTTCGCAATTTTTAAGTTTTCCTGCAGCAAAAGTTCCCCCATATTCGGATGTATACATGGTCGTGCCCTGTACAACGCAGCCTACTTTATCCACAGGCCGCCGAAGACAGCAGCAATAAGAGCGCCTACGACAGCTTAATCGTGGAGGTCGTGAAGGCCCCCACTATCCGTCCCACGGTGGAGTTCCAGATGACAATCGAGTATCCCTTCCCGAAGCTCGCGGACAGTGCGCTCACGAAGCGGCGGGTGGTGGAGAAGATCGGCGCGCTCTTCGGACAGTCCGACACTAGCTCGGTGCGGATACTGAGCATCACGGATAATCCTACGACAATTATTTGGTAAGGAGTAGCCGAAATCTGCGAGCGACTTATGAATGTTGAACGAAAGACGTTTGTCAGGATCGGGAAGTGGCCCTAGACTTCTGCGGAAGGCAGTCGTGAGTCTTTGTGTCTGTATTATTTGGTGAGTGTTATGTAGAGCTGAGATGACACATATATATATACTTATTGATATTTCCTTATAAAAGAGTTTGACACCTTTAAATGTACCTACTAACACTAGCATCGTGAGGAAACCTAAGTGTCTGAGGCGCTCACATACCTCGGCGCTTGAAATCGCCAATATATGGTGGGCACGCGTGGCCAGTAGGCCCACATTCTCTGAGGGAAGGCAGGTGCCCTTCGTGTGTATAGGCTTCTTATAAGCCTTACCACTACGGCTGTGATAATAACTTAGCCTCTAATAACATCCCGAAATTCCAGGTACAACACCAGCCTACCAATGGATAGGTGTCCCGAGAAGGAAATCGACGATCTGCGAAAGATGATCTTGGACGAGCGCACGCTAAAAGATCATGTCGATCAAGTGTTCGACAAAGACTTCAAAGTCATGTCTATAAGATTAATTCCTCTCGGCCTCTGTGCCGAGCAGAGCACCAAGATTACCAAAGTCCACTCGGTCCAGGGGTCGGATAACAAGCAGAATAAGGCCGGCCCGGCCTCCGATAACGGTTACACGGAGTATCTAGTGACGTTCATAATACCTGCTATTGTGATCGTTTGCATGATATTGGTGGCCGGTATCATCGCCTGTGTGCTGTATAGGAGGAGGAGGACTGGTGAGTTTCATTTGATATTTCTTATGAACGTTTTTAGTGTGGGCTTTGCCTCTCGCTCGTTCATTTGATCATTTTCAGTGATTGTAAAATTATAAATATACTTTTGACAAATTGGGTCTGTAACTTCATTAGGACATCGAACTACGGACATTTTAGGTATAATAGTTTAATTTTTGTATCTATAGTTCCTATCAACTTTCAAAGTTCTGTTGTTTATGAGTCATAATAATAGGGGTTAAAGTATGAAATTGCCGTTTTATTGCAATAGGTTCTTTGAATTGACATAGAATTCATGGTTTGAGGTTTTCGAATGAAACTTTTTTCAAATGGTTTCTATGATGTTCTTTTTTTAAAAAATGTGAAACATTTGAATATCGACTTTCAATTGTTTTTGTTATTCAATTTAGACAAGAAAGATGGATACTGCGAAAATTCGAGTGATTTTTGAATACGAGTTCCGACGCGGAACTAACGCGGCAGAAACAGCCCGCAATATCAATGCTGCGTTTGGAGAGGGGTCTACTAATGAACGCACCGTGCGATTTCAATTCAAAGAACCTATTGCAATAAAACGGCAATTTCATACTTTAACCCCTAATACCTACTAATCTAGCTAATCTATGGCTAAGCGAGTACTGTCTAAGGCGTGAGGAAAACTTGCAATGGATATAGTGATAGTGTAGCAGCGACGTCTAAGTTAGTCCTTCGGGCGTGGGCTTCTGTGTGGTAAAGTTAGCCATAATCTAAGTTCTTTGGCGAGGTTTGATAGCACGATGCCCACTATAGCACATTGTCACTTTTATTATTTTTAATGCAATCAATAGCACAATGCCAACTACATAATACAATCTTCATAAGTGAGGTGAGATCGCACAAAGCCTATTGGTATAAAACATTTGTTTTGTCGCACGATACTCACTTTTATAGTGTGCAATACTTTAAATGCGTGGATTGCCACCGATCTGTACAGTCAAGAACAAAAAACGAAAACTTTTTATAATTATTAAAGTGGGCATGGTGCGATCTAATGTATGAAGATTTACAAAGGTTGTCATTGTGCTACCGATTAAATTGAAATGATATAAAAGTAACAAAGTACGATAGTGGGCAGCGTGCTATCAAACCTTTGGCGATACCAAAGTAGCACTTACAGAATTTAAAGCCGTGGCCCGCCCGTGAGCGTTTTTTTTTTTAATCTCAATTCCCATTTTCTGCAAAACTTTTACACAAGTATAAAATCCGATGCAGCAATTCAGAGACCCCGAATCGAGAATACTTTATGTAGTATAATGAAATTATTTGTTCTAAAAGGACGTGGCACATCCTGACAAACAAAAGACGGTAAACACGTAGACAATAAACATCTAATTATTTACTTTTACTTTATGTTTGACTTGGAGCTTCTCGTAGAAACGCTAATAAATGTCCACTCTGAAAAACGCACTGTACAAACGCCACCTTGTATCACTTCAGTGTTTCGCAATCAAAGCTAGTTGAAAACTTTGTCATTGTAAAAATACCCAACATTTTGTAGATGACACAATACTTTCTGTACCTACAAAGCCAAGCATTTGTAAATTCGTCAAGTTATTCATGGTATGCCTTCACTTCACAAATCAACGATGACACGATTAAACGAATCATAAATCATAGACATTTTGCCCATTCGGCACTTACCATCGGTACCAGTCGGTATACCATCAACCACTATCTTGGCAGAGGAGAACTCCGAACCAGTACTCACGTTTCCCAAACTTGCAGGCAAAATGAGCGTCGGCGACGAGGAAGAGCGCCAAGCATTCCGCTCGAAGGGCATTCCGGTGATATTCCAAGACGAGCTGGAGGAGCAAGCCGGCGCGGAGCCTCTCCACAAGAGCCCGGTCATAATGCGAGAGGAGAAACCGCCCCTGCTGCCGCCCGCACCCGACTACCGCAACTCGGCGCCCTACCGCCCTCCGCCCCCTGTCAACGCTGCAACCACGCCGCCCCGGCCTAAAGCCACCCCCACTTACCGCAAACCACCGCCCTACGTACCGCCCTAATTCGTTTGCGGCAGCGGGGAAGTGGTGTTCAACCTGGTAAATATTGCTTGTAATCAAAGCCTGAGCAGAATATATTGAGTCTCAAAGCGAAATCGGACGGCACGCTAGTAAATATTCACTCGAGTCATCGTTCATTTTCTCTTTCATTCCTCGGTCACGCGACATGGTCATTAATGTTAATTTTTATAAAGCCGATAAAATTTAAAAAATTAATACTAATTGTGTGAGCAAATAGTGGTTAAAAATTATTTCTTTGATTGACCTTGTTACGGAAGGCAGAATGGAATGACGTAATCAAAAAGTACGTCACTGTTCTGTCATTCTGGATAAAAGAAAAATGCGGAATGAACCGATCAACAAATGTTGGATCTTTTCACTAAATGAATTCATTCGGCACTCTTTATTCCGATTCCGAGTGAAAGATGGAGAATGAGAGACAGAAATGAACGAAAAGTGAACCGTCTGATTTTGCCTTTATCGAGGTAAATTACCGTTTTGGGTAATATGGACTGTAATACGCTAGCGTTGGTTAGTTTGGTCTTTAAATCAGTATTGTAGGCCTGCGCGGCCCACAATGCGACGCACAAAAGTCGAAAGCTCGAATCGACATTGTATACCTAATTGTTCTCAGTAGATATGTATGTGATTTAATGCTCGACATCAATCAACAGTTCTCTGCTTACTAGTCGACCGTTTTACAGGCAATATTTTCAACCAATATTTTTTATTAGATTCGGTTTATTAACTATAATTTAAATTGGGCTATGAAACAGTGTTTTGGAAAACAAAAATCAAAGATTGTATAGGCCTTTCTTATCGCGAATTATAATTTTATATCCAAAATGCATTTAATAAAATTAATATTACCAATACAATAAGTAAGTTAAACCTCATAATAAGGAATTGTCCGAGTTCATAATGTGACTACGAATTTCACGATTTACTCATAAGGTTTTTAGGACACGAAATAACTTATATAGCTGTTACTAATGTTTATATAATTCAATTATATAAAAACTGGAGACTTTAATACAATAATGTACTTAGCGGTTATTGTTGGCGTAGACAGATCTAGATACGACAAACAAACATGTCGCAGCTATGATGTAATTTTACTGTCTCGAAATCAGCTCCTCTTTTGCACGTAACATATTATAATGTATCCCTTCTTCACTATACCACTACCATCCCGTACATTTACTCTAGCGGACTGATGCACCTTGTGTAAAGCTGACTTTAGACCTTTCACATAGGTATCTTATTTAGAGAAACAACGGGCGGTCATTATTTAAAAAACCAGGGTTATTTTCGGGAGGCAAGCGGCGATATCAGAGCACCGCTGGCTTTCCGGAAAGAGATAGGCTGGCAGTTTCTCAGCCTTGCTACATACAATGACCAACCATGAAGTGCGGAAATCTCAGGTCCAACTATCTAACTTCTCAGTAATATAAAGCAGCTACAATGGCATCTGCTTCGCCACAACTTCTGTGTGTGACTTCTTTACTAAAGTAACAACAGGGGGTTGTTTGGCTAGAATTGTGCCATTATTTGATAATTGTTATATAATTATGTAACTTAAATTAAAAAACATATCGGATATTATGGTAAAACAACAATGTTAGCCTTTAGTGTAGTTCTTCCATGCCTAATGTGTAGACGTGTGACTGAATAATTACTGTTGGTGTGTCTAGAGTTCTGCTATAATATTGCACCTGGAACAGTCGGTTTAATGTTTAGTGTCTAAACATACTACGCTGAAGATACGCGACGGATGTTCGCCGTGGTTACTTGAATATCTTTTGTATGGGAAGCGGCCGCCTGTTCCCCAAAAGTTAAAAATCTTTGTTGCGTTTTTCATCTTCTAAATGCACGGAAATTTCTAATACTGTAAAAACATATCTTCGGCATAGTGGGTTTGGACACTTATAGTATCGTCAGTCATACCAAATGTTTACAGTATCCATGCCTAATACGAAAGTGTATAAATTTTTTACTCAGTGTGATTTTCATTTACATGATTGGCCGGTGTGTAAACTATTATTACAAATAACATAAATTATACAATTGACTTTAGTGTTAGGATAACGAATAGATAGTTGTAAGGATGAAATATCATTTTGTACTTGTCTAATTATTACCATAAGGGGTAAGGTTAACAATGTTGTAGTATAGTACCTATGCTATCGAACGAAATGAGCTATATTAAATTTACTTTGGATGTATTTTTTTTTATAACTCATTTAGAGTTTGCATTTATAGATCTTTTTAAAATAATCTACTGTTCAATATACTGAGGTTTGCATTAGCCTGTTCTTCTCATTTTTATTCTGTTATTATGTGTAGGGTGTACTTAATCAATGTCCATTTGACAAAAAACAACCAGACCATTTATATTAAATTAAGAAGAGACTTCCTTGTAACTTTTATTTGTGTCTCATTAAAACGCACATAATTACAATGTAATTAATGAGCTTTTTTATTTTGGATGGATAAATAAAATGTTTTAGTGAAATAACCTTAGTTTTATTTGTTTCTATATTTTTATAATCGTACAGGCAGTGTGTTTTACCTTATCACATTAGCGGATAGGTAAGGTTATTTCGGTACTAATTATCTATACCTAAGAGCAAACCTACCATACCATAATACCATATTGCAAAAACCTCAGCTAAACATGATGATGGAGATCAGTTGCGATACACGCAGCCCATGAAACAGGCTGTGTAAATAAGTGGTTTTCCATCTACAGCGTGAGTTTGGATTCGTAAGCAAGCCATATTTTGAGGGAATGTTCGTTTCGTGATTTTATCTACTCTGATACTATAATACAAACATTATAAAACTGAAAACAAAACTCTTATGACAAACATTACGCATAGGCCGAAAATAAAAAAATAAAGTTTTATTACGATACTGGTCTTGTATGAACACCTATATCATAATATAACTTTTTAATCATAACGATACACCTATACAACCTCCAGCTGGACCAAGAAGGTTGAACCTCTACTTATAAAAAAAAGGATTCAATGAACGAGTCCGTGGCGACGCACGCAACACGCATGCGCAATCGGTGTTTGCGCCTATGCGCCTTGGCGCCAACATTTTACATTTAAAAAAACTTTTCAATATTTAAACAAAGTTTGGTTCTGTTTGTAAAATAAATTAGTTTATGAATGTATTATAGTATGAGAGTAGATAAATAGTGTATGACACTGTACATAACTTGGTCTTATAACACTCGTATGATACTATAAAAAAACACACTCGTGTTATAAGAACCCTTATTATGCAACAGTATCATAAACTTTTTTGTACTACTATAACAGTACCTAGTGATAAAATATATTTGTAAATATTCGTGGTTTCTTACCTTTGGTTCGCAACTTTGAATACAAATTCAAAGTGGTAGGAAGTCCCATAGCGTTGAAAAATGTTTACGTCAAATGCGTAAGTGACAGAACAGTTGAGTTGGCCGGCGCCGACTATAAGACGCTCGCTCGAACCAGTTTTCGAGTTTTATAACTTTGTCCTGAGATTCTTATTTTGGGTAGAAAACAATTTATTTTTGTCGCGACATTTTTTCAAAATTAGCGCCATAAGTTTTTAAATCATGGTTAGAATGTCCGTTTAAAAATGGTCGAATAAATTCAGTCACCCTGATATCCGCCTATTACTGGTTGAGTGGGACGTCTATGTCTTTTTGTGGCCTTCCAAGCATTCAGCCAATGTCAAGTGCTTCTCAGCGGCGAAATGAAACGAACGGTACGACCTCGTGAGCACACTCGTGATCTCCCTGTAGTCCCGTTGTCCCCGTAACTGTGTCCCCGTTACGGGGACAACGGGACGTCATTATATTTTCGTTCCGTTGTCCCCTTTGCGGGCAATAGTGAACGGGGACAACGGGCCGTCAAAATTTTCCGTGTCGTTGTCCCTTCTATTAGCACGAAAAGGACAAAATAAAATGAAACAAAATGTTACATGATCGGCTTTAATTGAAATAAAAAAAAAATCAAAAACAAAGATAACGATTACATATTATAAGTAATTATTTATGTTTTTCACAGATTCAGTACCAAAACAGTAGAAAAACAATACTTGAATTAAATAATTAACCTTATGCTAATTAGAAAATAATTAAGGTATTATTATTAAAAATATCACAATTATTTTCTTTGATCACAGAATCAACAATGCCATATACCTAGGTAATAATAACTCTCTTTATACTTAACCTACCATAATAAAATCAGTCTAATTAACAAAAAATATAACTCGAAAGTTATGGTCACAAAAAACAATTATCACAATTAGTATTATATTTATCTATCACAGAATCAACTTTATAAGTACCTACATATATAATAAATCATAACATAATGTTTATCCCAGCGCCTTTATCCCAGGAAGGTGTAGTACCTATACAAAAAAATAGAATAACAGTTTCATCAGCGCATCATTTCTAAGAAATGTCCTATAGTTACTTCACTGTTAATAAGTTTAATTTGGCACTCCATAATAAATTCGTCAGTCTCTATTGAACTAAGCTTGCGGCGGCGTTTTGGTGATTGGTTGGCCCTAACGCTGAATAAATTGGCATCTCGGTATAAAACTGTAAGGAGTTTTAGAATGGTTGGTTTTTTTTTGCCAACTTCGTTATTTAATTTACAATGCCACCCTTCTGCAAAGTTGTTTGTTCGGTGGCGTTTGCCAAAACTGCACCATACTTTAATAAAGTTCGGGCGAAGCCATTGGGATAACATGTATTTTCTAAATTGAGTGCTTTTGCTGTCATCAGGACTTTGATTGGCAATATAAAACCACCCCTCCATTATCCGATTATCTGGCAACAATGGCAGCATTGCACTTAATGCAACTTGGCGGCGTAAGATCTTAGATTTTGTAAGGCCTAGTTCACGACCTTTTCGCCATACAGCCTTATTAAAATGGTAATAACAACCATGGAGTTCTACAATCGGAAAAAGTTCCTTTATTGCAGACATGGTTGCTTCCTCGAAATCGCAAGTAAAAGACGATGGATTCCAGCCAGGAATTTGCGATTTTATAATACTGAAAAGAATTTCATATGTTTTTTTTTTCTATCCGTCATTAAAGCGTAAACTAATGGAGATAGTGCAGTGCTGTCATAGTCGCTTCCTAAATCGGCATGAATTGTAAAAATTTGGTGAAACAGCGATGGGCAACTTTTAAAAGTTCCATCACCAAAAAAGTCCTTAAGATTTGCCATTCTATTTTTTGCCTCCTCAGAACAAAACACGATTATTCGTGTACTACCCTCACAATAATCTGCTAGTACAAAATGTTCAAACTTGGGAGGTATTGTAACATTTTGAATATCATCAAAAAGTGTTCTTTGAACACCAAAAGTGGAATTTCTGTGGCGATAAAGAGAAGTTTTCTTGCTTTCATATTTAGGAAGCGCAATTACCTTGTCAAGTCCTAAGTCTTTGATTTCAGATATGGTTGCATTGAAAACTGTCGGTATGGCTGGTACATCCGCTGATATGATTTTTTTCTTGCAATCTTCCATGTAACTATCAAGTACATTTTTATTAAAATCCGGTGTACATGAATGGGAACTTTCTGCTAATATCTGCCTGTCCTATAAATAAATAAAATATATAGATTAAGTATAGACCACACGTCATCGTTGATAAATAAAATCAATTCAAAATAATGTGTTTTTAAATACTTACTTTAATCTTTAATGTACCAGTACACTTGTTTTTCTTTCGTAAGTGGCATTCCCATACGACTGCTCCACTTTTATACAAAGATTTTTTTGTAAATTGATGTCCGGCATGTAGAAGTATTGTACCGCCCTTTCTGTTTATGTACTTCAAATCACTACTTCCTCCCGAAGTGCCCGGTTGTGACATTGTTGATACCTATGAAAAAACAACACTTTTATATAATCATCAAACATATATGAAATAATATACATAATAACGAATATAGGTAGGTATTTAGTAGTTTCATAAATGTACTTACATGCACTTTTTACGATTTCATCAACGACACCGTTTATTAATGTTACATTCACATCACACCATTTGTATTCTGATCTATGCATCACACACGTCTAAATAACTCCAGTAAGCAGCTCCTTTTGTTCAAAAGGGTAGTGGTAGTTACGGAATCTCTCATTGGTTGACTGATTTAGAATAAGCCAATGAGAGTTTTGCAAACAACAATCTTATCTGTGCTTTTGTTTCGCGGCAGTATTTCGTCGTGCCGTTAGCGCATCCTTTAAAATTTACACGTTCATCAAATTTGCCAAATTATCACCCAGGTTAGTTATGAATTGATCTAAGCTAAAAAAGCGATTTGATGTGAAGATATTATATAAAATTCATGAAATAAAAAATATACTTGTGTTTTTTAAAGTTTATTTTGAGAACGGGGACAACGGGTCTGATTTTTTATTTTTTTATTAAGTGCCGCTGTCCCCGTTGAGGAGCTCACGTCCAACGGGGACAACGGGCCTGATTTTATTTATTTTCTGAAAGTACCGTTGTCCCCGCTTAACGGGGACAAGAATTACGGGGACAGCGGGACTACAGGGTGATCTCGACTGAAGAGTAGGTAGGTAGTAGTCTTGATCTCACGTATCGTTTCGTTCGTCGCCATAAACAAACCCCGTGAGTTCCGACTTCCGATCCGAGCTGCCTAGGTACCAGTATCGGTAGCTACCATGAAGTCGACAAATAAGGGCGTATCTATATGCAGGAAACGCCACCATGAATAAGTGCCGTTAGTGCCGTGAGCACCGGCCTCCGTGGTGGTGTGGTGGTGCCCTCCTATCGGTAGCTTCTGTCAGGTATAGTATAAAAAAGATACTCTATGGCTACTGTGGAGGTCAGCAAGGGACTTCTTTGATGACTCGAGAGTCGAGCTCTATAGGCGTATCTATACGTTGGAAAAATTGCCCATCACCATATATTAGTTTCACTACCGCTACCAGTACCACCAACAACTACAGTAAAACTAGAAGACGACACCACAAGTATATCAATGTGGTATTTGATGGAGAGGGTTATATTGGACGAAAATCTAGATGTTACAATTAATCTGATCGTGTAGTGTAATCATCCCACAACCCAACGAAAGTGACAGTTAATAGTCTGTGTAGATTGATCTCTTTCTGTGGGTGCGATTCCGTATTGTTTATTTTAGTTCTGTGTTAGTGACAAACTGAAAGTTAAATTGTTCTACCTACTGTTTCCTATTTCAACACATGATATTGGCGGAATTTACTGTGCTAGTCACGCACAGTACAAGTGCCATTCAAAACAAGAATAGAATAGTTTTATTTCATAATAGCTTCTGTACTCCTCGACGAATGATTTACGACGCTTTATTAGTGCTGTGGGATTGCTCCCATGCTTCGCAGAAAGTAAGTCAAAGCCAATTTGGTTTTAGAATTATCCGTGAACGTTGCTATTTATTACAAAACTTTTATTGTACACAGTTACAGGATCTAAGCATTGTGCCATATGAGAGCCAAGTTGATGCAGAAATGTTTGGAAGAATTTGCGAGATAGCAAGGGAACATCACAAAATTCAGAACTTCATTGTGGCAACATCTTTTCATGCGAGAAAAACACAAACTAGTAAGTCTTTCACTCGGTATGCCTGCGTTTCTTACGTGAAATACTACAGGAAATATTTACTTACCGTGTCAAATTTGATATGAGTCAAGTAGCGGATTGACCTCCATACCTTCAGTCAGCACCGGTTAATCCAATAATTATGTTTTCCATTTTCTTAAATATATGGAACTACCTACTAACTTTTAAGTATACTCTTATAATTGAATATCTCTTACCTTACAAATAATAAGGTTGTGATGAACATTTGTATCGTACAAACAATATTCATAACATAAATTCACACCTATATCTCTGGGAGGTAGGCAGAGATCTGTTTTTGCCATTACATCAACAACAATACCCTGAACTTATGCAATGGGTGGGACTGAATGATAACCACGTGAATCAAAATTTGTTTAAGTTGGGGTATAGTTTTGCATATAAAAAGATGTATACTTATATTTTTCTCTAGTGTTGTAGCTATGTATGTAGTATATCATGTGCACGTGCGTAGACCTGTTTCACACCTCCGCTCCAACTCCCCAAGGTTTGCTGGAAGAAATCTCTTACAGAGATAAACTCACCTTTGTACATGTACTTTCTTTTGTTACCTTTCCTGTACTCTATTCTTGTGTGTGCAATAAAGTATTATATGCTATGTATTGATCTCGCACGATTAGTCCAAACATATACATTCGCTGAACATTAGCGTGGGGCAGTAAGTATATAATCCACCATGGTGAGTTGTGTGACAGTCAAACAAAAGATGAAACGATGATGACCATAAGTCGCGGTAGCGTAAGTGGAGGTATTACTGTATCTACAAGAAAATACTATTGTTGGCTTTCAAAGACCTTTTCTCATATTAAATGACCTTTGTTAGCAATAATTTTTTTTAAAGTAGTTTAATCTGGCTAGAAATCAATTAGCCCTTTTCCACCATAGATATTGAACCATTTTTTTTAGGATTGAGTAATCATGGTCTGTACAGCCAAGCTCTAAGTGAAGGAATATCAGAAGTCCTACAGGCTTACAAGAAGACGTTAGTGGAAGTAGAAGGCTTAGTCATTGGGAACCACACATACACTCTGGCCTTCATCTACAGGTGAGTGATATGCCTGCTTATTCTTTGCCATATCCAGATGGAAATAATCCCAAGCTAATTAAACAAGTTTAACAATAACAATTAAATGCTGAAAGGAAGAAAATTACCATTGGCTGATATTTGTATCATCAAGAGTAGATTTAGTGGAAGACAGTCTTATTTATAAAAACATGGTTCTTTAAAACACTCTTCAATTGCGGTCTAAGTTGCTGTTCTCCTTCACAATAGGCTATTTGAACTGCATTTGAGAAGTCTATGTACAGGAATCGTGTTTTTTATTAAACGACATTTGATTTGGTTAAGGTTTGATTGGTACAAGGTAGGTAGGTACAAGTATTTACAAATGTTATGTGATCTTTGGTCAAGGCTGAAACACAGTTTACACAAGATGCTTTGCATTACGAGGTATCAGAAGAAGGAAGACCAGGCCCTTTTGCTTTCTCAACATTCATTAGTTGTTGCATGCACGCACGCCGGTTTCGGGTACTTTTATCTTGCCCTTTGCTAATACGGGATGTACTATTTGGTCGAAGTATGTAGGGGGTCGCAGTTTTAGTTACTCCGAACTCCTACAGTTAGTGTTAATGTTGATGTTAGGTGACTGGCACTTGTTCTTGTTGTTGTTGAGGGATGTTTGCACCAATCAAAGATGTTATGTTAAAACTTCACTGTTTATTGTTATGTTTGTTCTATGCGAGCTAGATTATAACTAAACCTAAAAACCTAATGTATCGCAAAGGTGAATTGCGCCGTCCGCTTGTTTTCTGTTATTACTTGCGCAATTTACCTCGTGCTCAATGTACTTTCAGTAGTTGCTGACCGTACATGCTCCCAAAACAAAAAATAACAGTGTAAATCCTAAGAAAAGTAAAATGATTACAAAAAATGTCTTAAATATCTTAACCTGTTCACTTAATTTACTTCGTAAAACTTAAATATTTCACACTGCTTAAATATTTCACACTTAGAACTTAAAATCATAACTATTTTGCGGAACGGTACGACCCGATAATTTATTGTTTTGAGTTGTAGTTGTTGGTTGGGATGTCATTTCCAGTTCGATACTCTGGGAAACCTGGGTCGCCTCCGTTCCACGGCTATTCTGGACGTGTCGTTTGTTACGTCTCCAGTGCATATATGTGCACCCTGCGGCAACTCCAACGATAAGGATCAAAGCAAGCGCTGTATAGGACACTGCGTATTGATGGGGATCATGCGTCGATATATTGTCGGTTATCTCACTTTGTTCCTTCAATTGTTGGATTCTGTTTTGGAGTTCCATGATGTCCTTGTCGTTTACCTCTCTCTCTATAGCGGTTATCGGTGTAAAAACGTTATTCGTCGCTATACGGTTGATGTCTTCCAGATCTGTCGATGGGACTATAATGTTGGGACTGATATCGATCCTGTTTTCGTAGAACCGCTGCGTATATAAGGTCGCGTCGTCATGTTTTATTATGCAACCATGACCTGCCGTAATAATTCCTGCAGAATGCGCTGACCTTGCAATCAGCTGTCCATTGCATATAACTCGAAAGGCGCATATTTCACAGCAGGAGAAAAGCCAAGTGTTCGGTCTGTGTAACTCGATCCATTGATTGTCGCATGTCGCATGTGCAACGTAAATGCAGGCAGTAGAGGTTGTGTTTGTTATCACACTAATTTTGCAGGGTGCTTGGTTGCTTTTCATGTTGATAGTTGGCTTGTTAAAGTTGCAGACTCGACTGGATGGGCCCATTTCGACGCACGACGATATTTCCTTGTCTGTCAGTGCCATGTAGATATCCTGTCTGATATTAATTGCTATATACTCGGTTTTGGTTTTCATTATTATGGTTTTGTTGTGTTTTTGAGTGGTGATCGCTATCGGCCTGTAGAGCTTAAACTGACTGTTACTTGTAAGTGGTAGGACAATTTCTACTATGAAATAGTTCTCAACGGCTCTCCAGCGAACCTCCAGCAGCTTGTAAACGTTTGCTAGATGCTCTTGGATGTTTTCAACCGGTAGATACAGATTTTTGGGTAGCTGTCCGGATATGGCCTTGAGTTCGCCTATTAGTTGATTTTGCGTCAGCAGCCTGGTGTCGATTTGTCCATGATGGATGTTGATTGCTGTGTTGAGTAGCATCTGTTGAATTGTCCGGAGTTTTGTTATAATAATATTTGCCGACAATGCCATCATGTTGAAATAGATCATGTTTTCGTCTTGCTTTAGGTTGTTGTTTGTATTCTGAAAGTAACTGTCGGTCATGTTCAAGTGTTCCTCTATGAGACATAGATGTCTTTCCAGGACTTGCTTGTTTCTTGCGATAATGTTGTTCTGGGCTTCCACTATGGATGTTTGATTTTTAATCAGAGCTAAAAGGTGGTGTTCGTTGTTATGTAGCGCTTCAATATCTCCGGTGTATTTCTCGGCGAATCTTTCATCCAGTACACCGAATAGTGAGTTGGCTAGGTAGCCAACGCCGTTTATGAGTCCTCGACGATTGCGTCTTGTCTGCAGCTTATTCACAACTGTTGGCATCAGTAATACGTTGTTGTTCTTCAACTCTTCTACTTCTTGGCTCAGTTCAGTACCAATAACGTCGCATATACTTCGAAATGGGAATTGCAGGCACCTGCTTTCTACGTGTTGTACCAGGCGTTCCACATTTTTAATTCCGAGCCAGTATGACGTCATGTTGTAGTATGTGACGATTTTCCAGTGATCGTGGATGTTTTGTATAGTGCCCAAATTGTCGAAGTACATTGGTTTATTTTCTATGAATGGTTGAATATTGACGACGTCCTCTGATTGTTTTGTTGGGGTGATCAGGGTCGCTAGCGCAAGTACAATACCCAAGAAACTCGAGTTAATCTTCATTCGCCGTTTACTCCTTGTTTGTTTTTGTTTTTGAATCGAAGGCTGGTTGGAATCTTGTTTTTGTTTGTTGCTGTTCTTTGCTCTGTCTTGCCTTAGATCTTTGAGATTTTGATTGTCATTGGTCGGTAATGGGACCAGCTTTGTTATTGGTCTTTTAAGTATATTTCCCTTTGCTTTCAGTGTCACAACCCGCACCAGACCGTCCCTGCCCGGATGTAGCTCTTGCACTCTGGCCATGACCCATTTAACAGGCGGCATGTTATCTTCCTTAATGAGGACTATGTCTCCTATGGAAATATTTGTTGTTTCTTTGTTCCATTTGCTTCTGATTTGCAGCTGATGGAGGTATTCGGCAGACCATCTTTTCCAAAATTGTTGATGCATTTGTTTTGTTAATCGCCATCTGTTGTGTGGGCTCACTGAAGTTTCTGTTAAATCGTCATCTGGTATTGAAATCAGTGGACGCCCGATGAGGAAATGTCCGGGTGTCAGACATTCGAGGTCATCCACATCTTCTGTTAGGGGGCAGAGTGGGCGAGAGTTCAAACAGGCTTCAATCTCGGTGAGCAGTGTTGCGAACTCTTCGTATGTTAATTTCTGTTCTCCCAGTACACGCTTGAGATGATACTTCATTGACTTGACTGCCGCTTCCCACAGTCCTCCGGCAGTTGGCCAACTCGGCGCGTTAAAGTGCCACTCCAGTCCCATGTTAGTGATTTCCAGATTGCATGTGTCACTGATGTTCTTCTGTGCTGACTGTAGTTGCCTGTAGAGCACCCTCTCGGCTCCTACGAAGTTAGTGCCATTGTCACTGTAGATGTGTCTTGGGCATCCTCTTCTAGCCGTCATGCGTTTCAGTGCCATTATAAATGTGGGCGTTGATAAATCTGTCACAAGTTCTAGGTGAACCGCCTTTGTCACCATACAAATAAATATGGCGATGTAGCCCTTGCTTGTTTTGACACCCCTGCCTTTGTTTATTTTCACATCTACTGCTCCGGTAAAATCCACCCCAGTGTGATAAAATGGGGGGGACGGTGTCGTTCTGGCACTTGGTAGGCTACCCATCAGCTGTTGGGTGTTGTTGTTTCTGTATCGGCAGCATTTTACACATTGTCTGATATGTTTTTTAATGTTATTGTTCCCGCCAACAATCCAGTAACGCTGCCTTAGTGTCGCCAAAGTCAATCTCGCCCCTCCATGTAGTGTTGTTAAATGTGCCTCTCGGATCAGCAATTCTGTTAGTCTGCCGGTCTGGGGTACAATAATAGGGTGTTTTGCTTCTGCTGGCAACCAAGAGTTCTGAAGACGCCCGCCCACTCGCAGCATTTGATTGTCATCAACGAACGGGTGTAGCTTCAATATCGAACAGCTGTTTGCGACCTTGCCCTTGCATTGCAAATCGCGTATCTCTTGTTTATAGAGTTCATTTTGTACTCTTTTTATTATCAGTGAGCGGGCCGCTCTGATTTCAGCTAGCGTCAGGTGTTTGGCGCGCTCGGCGTGGAGTCGTCGCTCGCGTGCCATTGTTATGAAACGTGATACCCATGCTACTACTCGGACCGCCTTTGACATAGAGTCTTGGTTTTCTAAGATCTCACTCATAATGTTTTGTTCCTTCCTTTTAGGTATTGTGGCTATATGCACTTTGACATCGACATCTGTTGTAATCTCGCGGAAATTTTTGTTATTGATTTCCGGCGGTATGTTCATGTTTTGTAGCCATTCTGGTCCCTTCCACCAAAGGGAATAGTGTTGCAGTTGTGACGGCAGTAGTCCGCGTGATGCGCAGTCAGCTGGATTTTCCTCAGATTTCACGTGACGCCAATTCTCTGCTGGTACTTTTTTGTTGATGTTCTTCACTCTGTTGGCAACGTAAGGTTTCCAACGACTTTCATGACCTTTCAGCCATCCTAGGACCACCATGGAATCTGTCCAAGCTGTCACTTTAATGTTGGGCCGGCATAGGTATTGTTTCACCTTATCAATCAGTGTAGCCAATAACTGCGCGCCACATAACTCCAGTCTAGGCAATGTTTGTGTATGTTGTAAGGGCGCGACCTTTGTTTTTGCGGCGGCTATGTTGATTTGGTATTCACCATTTCTGTCTCGCACCGCGCTGTACACAACACACGCGTATGCCTTTTCCGATGCGTCACAGTACGCATGCAACTCGATTTCGACTCTGTTATCGCAGCCTAGCCAGCGCTTTATTCTGAAAGGCTGCATGTTTGTTAACTCTGCCCGAAGCAAATTCCACTCTTTTTGGATTTCTTCCGGGACTTTTTCTTCCCATTCCAGTTTATATTTCCAGACTTTTTGGAAGAGGATTTTTGTTTTGACTGTTATAGGCGCCAACCACCCTAAAGGGTCGAATAGTGTTGAGATTTCGCTGAGAATTTGCCTTTTAGTGGGGTTCTTTGTTGTTGATGGTTTGAGTACTGGTGTAAAGACAAATTCGTCGCTCTTAGGATTCCAGCTCAGTCCCAAGGCCTTTGATGTTGTTGATTCCGTAAATTCAAAGTTTTGTGGGTTCCGCATCTCCTCAGACAGATCTTCCACTAAGCTCGGCTCGTTGCTGGCCCACTTTCTAAGATTCAATCCTCCAGATTTTAAGAGCTGAATCAGTTGGTCTCTTGTTTGTTTTGTTTCTGATATAGTGTATCCTCCAAAAATAGCATCGTCCATGAAGAAATTGTTGTTCAGGACCTTTTTAGCGAGCGGATACTTATCTCCCTCGTCAATGGCCAGCTGTTTGAGGGTTCGTAGCGCCAGGAAGGGGGCGGCCTTCGTTCCATATGTAACCGTGCACAGTTGGTATTCCTCGAGGCGGTGGTGAGGGGACCATCTCCATATGATCTTTTGTATAGGCTGATCGTCGGGGTGCATTGCAAGGTAGCGGTACATCTTCTCAATGTCGCCAGTGAGAACGTACTGGTATTTTCTCCACTGCAACAAGATGCCTTGTAGGTCAGCTTGAAGGTTGGGCCCGCCCTCCATGAGATCGTTGAGGCTCTGATTTGAACTGGTTTTGGCCGAGGCGTTGAATACGACCCTTAGCTTGGTTGTTACCGCGTTTTCGCGAATGATGCCGTGGTGCGGCAAAAAGTACTGTAGCTTGCTTTTATCGCCGTGCGCATCGCATTTTTTCATGTGACCTAGTTCTAGGTACTCGCGCATGAATTGTTTATAGTTTTCACCGAAGGCCGGATTGGTATTCATTTTCCGTTCGAGCTGTTTGAATTGTGCCACGGCTTGTTTTTTTGATGTTCCCAGTTCTTCCTGTATTTCAGGTTTCAGGGGAAGACGTACTTGGTAACGCCCATCTGTGAGTCTGGTGGTTGTTTCCTTGTAATGTCGCTCGCAGCTATCTTCCGAACCTTCTATTTCGTTGTTGGTTTGTATTTCTTCTTGCTCCCAGAACTTAGCCATGTCTTCCAGGTTGGTCAGCGTTACATGGCATTGAATTGTTTTTGATTGGCCGCTGATAACCCAGCCAATTTTTGTTTGTTGAGCAATGACAGGTTTCGGGCTTTCTGTTTTTATCAAGCCTGGCATAATCAGCTCGGCATAGACGTCGGCACCGAATAAAATGTCAATCCCGTCTGGCAAGTAGAATTTGGGATCCGCCAGCTGGATATGTTTGAAATGTTTTATGTTGTCCTTGTTGATAGGTATGTTTGGCAGAATCGATGTAAGTTTGTTAACAACTATCGCTTCGGTGGAGAAAGTGTAGTCGCTGTTTACTGCCTTACAGGAGAGTTGGACCAACCCTTTTCCTATAAGCGAGGGCCCGTCTCCCACTCCTTTTACCACCACGCCGAGTCTGTGCCTCTTAAGCTGTAGCCGTTGAGTCGCCCTTTCTGTTATTAGTGTTCCTTGAGACCCTTGATCCAGCAGGGCTCGTATTGTTGTGTAGGTTCCGGAACTGGTTCGGATTGCGATTCTGACTGTGGTGAGTAGAACCTCCTCGTCGTTGTTCAACACGTGTACATTAAGTTGTTGACCTTTATTCCAGTTCCGATAGTTGTCTTCATGTAGGAGTGTATTATGTGGTTTGTTGCATGTTTTGCACTTTAGCGGCGATGTGCATTCGTTGCCGTTGTGGCTGAACAAACAGTTTTTACACACTCCAAGTTTCGACACTGTTGTCCGCCGTTCATTTGCTGACATATTCAGAAACTCCTTGCAGTTGTACAGCCCGTGGCTTTGTTTGCATTTAGGGCAAGTTATTACGCCACCAAAAAATGTTTTAAAATGTTCTTTGTTCTTGTTGTATTGTATGTTCTTGTTACTTTGGGGAAATGTAAAGTGATTTGGCCTTTTTTCTGGGTTTTTGCGAGCTGGATGTAAGCTGGATTCCAACGCGGTATACTTGTTTTCTAAGAACTTCAAAAATTCTTCAATTTTGGGTAGTTCTCTCGGATTGTCCAATGATTCCACATAGGACTGCCTTGTTTCATTGTCCAATTTTTGTTGCAAGATATGGACAAGTAAGGGACCCCAGTTGGTAATTTCGATGTGTAAGTTCGAAATTGCGTTGAGGTTCTCTAATGTTGTATTGTGCAGTTGTTTGATGTTGGATGCTGTGGGCTTTTGGACAGCGGATTGGTTCAAAAGTTCATTAGCATGGTACGCGAATAGTAGCCGTGTGTTGTCGTAGCGTTGTTGTAACATACTCCAGCATGTTTCGTAATTTTCTGAGCTTATAGCGAGATGCTGGATTAGTCGCTCGGCTTCGCCTCGCAGTTTTGACTTGAGATGCTGCATTTTTTGAGCGCTCGAGATGAAAGTATTTCGGTGGACAGTTTCAGTAAATAAGTCCTTGAAGGTGACCCATTGTGCATAGTTACCGCTGAAAATGGGTAATTCAATCTTCGGCGCAGATTGTTCTTGATGGTTATGAGCCCAAATCTTTTTGTTAATTAGTGTTTTGGCCGCGTCATACATCTGTTCCAGCCGGTCGTAGTCTTGATCATAGCTGGTCATGTCGGTGATCACATTGTCCAGCTTCCAGTAACCTCTGTCGACGCTTTCCCAGCGTGCAGAGATGGTTTTTGCCTTGTCTTCCAGCTGCCATTTTTCGGTAATGTTGTCGATGTTTAGTTTTTGAATTGCTCTTTCAAAGGCCTTTATGTTGGACCGTTGTTCATTTAGCAATTCAGCCGTTCTTGTTGAACAGGTTTCCATGTCCTGGTCGGACTGTTGCTCTGTTTCCTCTTCGGGCTGTTTGTCGAAAATAAACTTGGATGTTGAGGCTGTCGGTTCTCGCTCTAATGTTCTCGCAAACTCTGATCTTAATTTTGACTCTTCTTCATGAATGCGCTCCTCCAAACTATGTTTAGACTGCAGGATTATGTGTCTTATTTCAGTGTACAGTCGCCGAAAGTTTTCCATTGCTTGATTTTCGTAGTAGGGGCCGGTTTTGTCAACCTCCTCCATTGAAGCGAGTCGTAAGTCATTTTGCTCGAAAGCCTTCCAATATTTATCCAACAGTTCCAATCGCTCGTCGTGGTACCCCAGGGTCATTTTTCGGGAAGCTCCATCTTTCTTAAAGTTGGCCTGGACCTTCTGGATTTTTTGAATGAACTCCGCTTGCTCGTTGAGAATATCCGTCGAGGTCGACATGTTGTTTGTTGTTTTAGTTGTTGATAATGTTAGAGATTCCTTACTTGTTGAGATGTTAATTGTTGAAAATGTTTTTTGTTATGTTGCGTCTGCATGCCTCCGGTTCTCGTTCCGAATCGCTTGTCCAGACTTGTTGAATTTGTTTTGTTGTTGTTGTAGATGTTGAAGCACTGGTGATGATGTTCACACGCAGATAGATGCCTCTGTTGATGTTGTTGTTTTTGGCTGCACGATGATGGTTCTGTTTCACCACCGGCGCTGATCTTGTTCCGTAGCCCCGTGTATTCACACCCCAAAACGTTATTTGCGCCTTCTCAATCCTTCCGGTGATTCCCGCTTGTGAGAGGCCGGTCGGACCGATTCGCTATTGTACTTAGAGCAATAAACACACTGAGCATCCGGCTCGAAGGACCAAAATGTAGGGGGTCGCAGTTTTAGTTACTCCGAACTCCTACAGTTAGTGTTAATGTTGATGTTAGGTGACTGGCACTTGTTCTTGTTGTTGTTGAGGGATGTTTGCACCAATCAAAGATGTTATGTTAAAACTTCACTGTTTATTGTTATGTTTGTTCTATGCGAGCTAGATTATAACTAAACCTAAAAACCTAATGTATCGCAAAGGTGAATTGCGCCGTCCGCTTGTTTTCTGTTATTACTTGCGCAATTTACCTCGTGCGTCAATGTACTTTCAGTAGTTGCTGACTGTACAAAGTATGTCCGGCTGGGTCGTCCCTTACCGGCCCTTCCACCCACATTCGCTCGATATATTTGTTTTGTCAATCTTTCTTCCTTCATCCTTTCCACATGTCCAAACCAACGCAATGGTTTGGCTTATGGCTAATTAAGCTTAAAAGAGTATTAATCTAATCTAATCTTAATACAAAGTTTAGACTAAACCAGCTGAAACCTAATAGGTAAATTAATATCTTATCTACAGTTATGTGGAGAAGTATCATGGCTTGTTCAATACACTGAACAAGATCATCTCGGTGATAAAGGAGCGCAAACTGATTGGCTGTCAGATCCTGAGCCTGGCTCACCAACACATCTTGAATGGGGATGTGATGGTGCACGAAGCTATTGTACAGTAAGTAGAGTTATTTATCCAGTAATATAATGGTAGCACAGTCAGTGGAACACTTGGCTTGCCTCACAAGGCCAGGCGAGCATTGTTCAAATGTTCAAACTCTGGCATGAACCAATGAACTATCAATTTCAAGCATTTTAAGCACTGAGGTATGAGGAATATGATGCAAGCATTCTACCGACCCCAATGCCTAATACCATGAGGCTAAACTTGTGCCAAAGACCCTGAATAATGAAAGCTTGTGAAATAAATAAAAATAAAATTATTTCACCAAAACGTTTTAAGTACCTTGATTTAATATTAATGGGTCGGTTGTTTTTTGTCAAATGGACATTGATTAAGTACACCCTCAACATAATAAGATACCAACATGACCCAAACAGAGTAGAATTCGTATTTTACTACCTCACACTTAATCATACAAAAGAAAATTGCCGTACCTATGGTACAAATCAAAGCACAGTATCCCAGCAGGAATCGAACCCACGATCTCTGCGTTCATAATCCAGCATGTTATAGCTAGACAAACGAGCGGTGTTATCCATCCCATTTATGTTAACTTCCAGAATATTCTCGAACATCAACAAAGTGTTCGTCACGCAGCTGTGCTCGTGGCTTCTCTACGGCGAACTGAGGGACACGCACCGAGAGTTCTTTATACTGAAACACCAGCAGGATGAAGCGTCCAACGGCACTCTCGTCTCCTCCCCTTCGGTATCCAATCACCTATCGCTGGTAACTTCGGTAAGTGTAGTTAGTTATACCTGAGATTTCCGCACTTGGGGCCGGTTTCTGAGTTGAGAAATTTACTCAGTAAACACTTAAGTAACGTTCTGTCACGCTCTTTTCTCAGAAATTCGAAGAGACAGCGCTACAGTTAACTATTTACTTAGCGAAATTTTCAATTCGGAAACTGGCCCTTAGCCTCATAGTTGGGTATGTAGCAAGCGCTTAGGTATGTGAACACACTAGGAGTTTCAGACACTAGGGTTTCCCAACTATGTTTTCCTTCGCCGTTAATGAATGGTATTGCTCCTACATAATCACAAATTAGAAAACAAAGTCATTGATACATGCTGTGGTTTGAAGCCACGACCTCCCGAGTGTGAGGCCGGCTTCCTACCGATGCGCTACCATGACTCTTTCAATAATTCAATTCAATTCAATTCAAATATTTTTATTCATTGTAAAAACAGAATGTTTACTTAATGAACGTCAAAGTTGTTAGTTTCACAATTAATGGATTATGTGGAGAAGAAGCTAACAAAGAAACTCCACATTTATTCTTTTCAAAACACGTTTTAACTTAATTAACAGAGTTTTCAACTTAAAATATTAGTCATGAATGTGTTGAACACTAGTCACAATCGTCCTTTAAATAATATTAATCTACTGTTTAATGCCAAACATCTTTGTCTTCTAAATAATCCTTGATGTTATAGTAAGCCTTTTTGCACAGAATGTGCTTAACACATTTTTTAAATCGCGTTGGAGGTAACTCTAATATATCTTGAGGAATTTTGTTGTAGAACCTTATACAGTGCCCCATAAAGGATGTGTTAACTTTTGCAAGTCTAAATAGTGGAAATGACAATTTATGTTTATTTCTAGTATTAACATTATGGTGGCCACCAACATTTTCGAAGTCTTTGATATTTTTTCTAACGTACATAATATTTTCCTAAATGTATTGACATGCAACTGTTAAGATGTTGGTTTCTTTGAAGAAATCTCTTAGCGAATCCCTAGTACCTAACTTGTAAATAAATCGGATGGCTCTCTTCTGTAAGATGAAGATCGTCTCAATGTCTGCTGCCCGACCCCACAGTAGTATGCCGTAGGACATAATACTATGGAAGTAACTAAAATAAACAAGCCTAGCAGTTGCAACGTCAGTGAGCTCTCTAATTCTTTTGACTGCATATGCTGCAGAACTAAGCCTGTGTGCTAGTTTTACAATATGAGGACCCCATTCCAATTTTGAATCGATTGTGATGCCTAGAAAAACGGTATCTTCTACAAATTCTAGTTTTTCTTTTCCGAGTACAATGTTGTTTTCAACTAATCTTACGTTTGGTAAGGTAAACTTTATACATTTTGTCTTTTTGGAATTTAGAAGCAGATTATTTGCCGTGAACCAATCCAACAAACGCGAGAGAGCATCATTTGCATCGTCAAGATTATTTTCTTGTCTCTTAATTTTAAAAATAAGTGACGTGTCATCTGCAAATAATACTATCTCGGACATGTTTTGTACCATAAACGGCAAATCATTTACGTATACAAGGAAAAGGAACGGCCCCAAAATTGATCTTGTGGTACTCCCATTTTTATTTGTGAACCTGTGGATTTTATACGATTTATGTCCGCTTTTTGAACCCTTCCTTTTAGATAAGATCTCATCAGTTGTAAACCTTTCCCCTTTACTCCGTAATGCTCTAGTTTTAGCAAAAGTGTCTCGTGGTCCACGCAATCAAATGCCTTTGACAAGTCACAAAAAACACCTATAGCATCCCTACGATCCTCCCATGCACTATAAATATGTTTAACTAGCAAGACACCAGCGTCCGTCGTCGACCGTCCCTGCGTGAAGCCGAACTGCTGGTTATGGAGAAGTTGATAATTATTAAAGTGCGTAAGTAGTTGAACTAAAACAATCTTTTCGAATATTTTGCTCAATACGGGTAGGATCGAGACTGGTCTGAAATTTGTGGGATCGTGTCTATCGCCACTTTTAAACAACGGAACGAGCCTACTGTATTTCATTAGGTCAGGGAATGTACCCTTACCTACACATTTGTTAAAAATTTTTGCTAAATGAGAAGCGAGGACATCTATTACTGAACTAACTATGATTACTGACATTCCCCACAAATCTTCCGTTTTTTTAAGATTTAATAGTTTAAACGCTTTAATTACGCTATGGGGATTAATGAAGTCGAACGAAAACTCGTAATCGCACGACATTGTCTTTTAATAAACTTGCAGCAAGATCAGGAGACGAGTCTAAAGGAGCCGTAGTTTCAATTGGAACATTTGTAAAGAATTGTTCAAAGGCCGCAGCAATGTCCTCATTTGATGTTATTACTTTATCATCTATCTTTAGAGAAAATTCGCGATCCCCTGATTTGGCTTTTCCAGTTTCCCTATTTATAATAGTCCAGATTGTTTTAGATTTATTTGAAGACTGGAGGATTTGTTTCTTTATATGTTCGCATTTAGCTTTGTGGCAGACGGCCCTGAATAATTTAGAATATAGTTTAACATACTCTATAAAACTAGTCATATGTGTATGTTTTTTTCTCATACAATGCATACAGTGTGTTTCTACTTTTTCGGATGCCCGCAGTGGCCCATTCATTAAACCCTACTTTATTTTCATTGCTAGGTAATTCTCTTAATTTAAAAACATTTTCAAAATTAACTGAAACGACTCTAAAGAAGTCTTCGTAATGGGCGTTAGCATTTAGGGTTAACTAAATAAGTAAATAACTAAATAAAGCTACGGCCAAGCCTTCGCGAACCAAACTTTAAGTGAAGGAAAAGTGGATCGTATACAATGCGAATCTAGGCGCCAAACAGATATAGACTGATTAACATCTAATAGATTAGACATAGATTAACATAAGATTAGCAGTTAACGTTCTTTCTCTTCGCAAAAACCTTCCAAATACTTGAACCGACAGGAATCTGCCTACGTACTTGATAAACATTATATATACAGTAGGTAGTCTGTTTTCAGCGTTAAGTTTTGCGAAGAGCTTAATTAACTTCATCATCATCATCATCATCAGCCATTTGACGCCCACTGCAGGACATAGGCCTCCCTCATGGTTTTCCTAACCATGAAGGGTTTTGCCATAATCGCCACGCTTGGCAGGCGGGTTGGCGATCGCAGTTTGCGATTGGAATCTCAGGAAAACGCTGCTGCCCGTCTCCTGGTAATGTATTTCCTTAGTCGCCTTCTACGAGATCCACCGAAGGACATGGAGTGACGCTATTCTTAATCCGGCGCCACTTGGAACAATTAATTAACTTTGCGATACAAAATGTGTTGGGGATATCTTCTTCAGTACATAGTGCACAATGCCTTTGGTCTTTTTGCTAAAGGTTTTTGCAATTCAAACTCGAAAATTTTATTCACTATGAAAACACGCGGAACTGCCTACGCGGAATGGAACGTATAGGTGGCCCATACTAAGTTGGACACAGATCTGTGTTGCGGCAGACGAGTCAAAGCTGTTAGTTTCACAGTTAATAGATTATATACATAAGCTTCATTTCCTTTCAGCTCCAAGACACAAATCTTGACTGCGGGTTCAGTCTCAACCCCAGCATGATACCCCACTTCATGCCGCTGTCGCTGGCGCAGGATATTCTGTTCATTGGCAAGACGGTCATTCTGTTCGGCTTTGACCCGCGGAAGATCAAACGGAATGATAAACCTAGCAGAGCTCTCGTTGAGCTGCCTCTGCAGGAGTTTACTGGCAGTGACTCGAGAAGGTATTTATGTACTTTCTTCTTCTTGTGTCCTCATGGCTGAGGGACGTGATCATCGAGGGTTCCATGATCCAACTTGCTAGATTGCTAGATTGTAGGCAACTTGCCTGTAGTGTTGCATTTGTGGTTGCTGTTCCCAAGTCAGCCCATGTCCGATGTGTCCGAAAAAGCTAAGAATGTACTTTTATGTGTGTTTGTGGTATCGGAATAAACGTTTTTTCAATTCCAACCATTAATTAAAAAAAAAAATGCGATGTTTCCATTTTTATGACTACATTCATTGCATCGTGACTTTTGGTCTCTCTTAGTTACTGATCAATACAATGCTGCCACTATTATAAGTTACACCGGGTGCATAGCTGCGCAGAAATGAAATTTTTGCATGGTGAGAAAATATCTACCAATCATAACGCGCTCTGTGAACCGCGTACGAACCCGTCCACTATTGGCTGATACACGCCCTGGCTGGAGGTCGCTGCAGCGCCGCGCCGCGCCGTCGCGGCGTCTCGGCAGTTGTCAGTCGGTATTTGTCTGAGCGAGATAGCACGAGTCCAGGGGTTTTGGATTTAAAGTCTGAGCGAGATAGCACGAGTCCAGTTGTTTTTAGATTTAAAGTTGTTGCAATAAGTTAGTTATTTCACTGATGTTTTCATTCGGTTGGAGTCGGCGGTGGGTTGCACTATTCTGCGCCATCCGACAATACCGAGGTCACTTATAAGAATGGTAGTACTGTACTTACCTGGTACCCCGTAAAGTTGTTATCCACATTATCAAAGTCCGGATTTACACATTTTATCTTCTATGATATACGCAAGTAAGTAAGCAAATGCTTATTTACTGAGGAACTGTCATTTACTGATATTTTCAGGTTCACAATTTGGGATGAGAAAGAGGCGGAATTCCACGAAAAGTTGCAAAAGCTGAAGAATCCAGAGGTTTTCGAGGTCTCCAACCTTCGAATAGTGGTCAGGGAAATTAAAGAATGTGTTACTAAGGTGTGTAGACTCATAACTCAGGATTTTGTCCCGTAAAAGCGTGGCCTATTCAAATTTGTAACACTACCCTTAGCTCATTCAATGTTTATTTAATGCTGTCAAAACTTTTTTTTGTGCATTTTATTAAGTGTCCCATGAAAATGGTAGAAATGTTCTGGTTGTATTAAATTTCATGCTTTGTTGATAAATTAGAAATACCAAATTTTGTGAAACTTCTTATTCTACCTACTCAAACAAGTGCAGCTATTATCAATAAATCTATTAATTTACCGATTTTTCGGAGAAATCATTCTTTTTTTATCTTTTCTTTTCAGCACTTATGGACAGTGGCAGTGGAGGAGGCTCATCTTCTGCACGAGCTCCGACTGATGAAGGACTTCTTCCTAGTCGGTCGCGGTGAACTGTTCCTGGAACTACTGCGCCTCTCTTCCCACATCCTGGACAGACCCACCACCCGGACCTCAACGAGAGGTTAGGCTTTATGAGCATGGCAAGAGAGGAAACATTCATAAAGTTACTACGCCTCTTGTCTGAAATTCTGGACAAAATCACTATGCAGATCTAGAGTTCTTGAAGTAAAGAATGGTTCTTGACCTGTTCCAAGACCTTGCGAGTTAAAATTATGCAGAAAATGCAACGGGTAAAAATTAGAAACGTTCTAATAATAATAATAATAACTTTCACACAACACCATCACTTGACCTGGTCCCAAACTAGGGTACCCTGTGCTATGGTAACCAGGCAAGGACATCACATACATGGAAATACATCCAAACTGAGGCCATTTGTACAAATGTACGGCGGCCCCAGTGGGAATCGAACCCACAACCCCTATCTTGGTAGTAAGCGGCTTAACGGCTAGTCCAACGAGGCAGTCAAAGTCAAGGTTCATCATGATCGGCCATTTGACGCCCTCTGCGGGGCATAGGCGTCCCTCATGATTTTCCAAACTTTCCGGTCTTGTGTCGCCCACATCCAGCGACTCCCTGCCATCGTAACCAGGTCGTCAGACCATCTGGTGGCGGTCGCCAGGTCAGAACTTTCCGCCCTAACGGCCATCAGTTCTCCGAGCTATGTGCCCCGCCCACTGCCACTTGAAATGAGCAATTCTTCGAGTTACTAAACTCGGGTTCTTCTGCGGATCTCCTCATTCCTTATTCGTTGTAGGTTGTCGATGGCTAATCAGAAAACAAGTCAACAAACACGAAATGTGATATTTTAACGCTTTTTACCCGACTGCAGAATGTTTTTTTGTATTTTGTTGTTATTTTCTATAAACAAAGGCAGGTTGGACCAACTATGATCTGTCCAGCTTAATTAGCGCATGTAAGGTGATGCTTAATATTTTTCTTGAAATGTAGCATATGATCGTTATTTAACAAGTATGTAGTTACAGACGTAATACTCGTAGTTACGGGTTTTATAAATATACTATAGAGAGTTAAAAAAAGAGGAAACAGATGTTGCCAGTTTGAAATCTTAATAGTGTATCGAAATTGTCTTTAAATGTAAATTTTAAAATTTATAGAATATTATTATTTGTATTAATACGTTTATTGCACATAAGTAAAAAATGCAATTACAATAGAAAATCTAAATAGAATTAAAAAATTATAGAAGTATTAAAGAAGAACGGAACTAACGTTAAGTTTAAATTAGGCTTAAATTTAAGTTGCATGTTGCAGACATGAACCACGCGTTCCAACTGGCCGCGCGCGCGGTATTGCTCGGGCACAGCGCCGATGTTGACAAATTTACCTTCGAATTGCCTTATGTCAAGCCCAACGTCACCGTCAGCTCGCTTGACGACGACGACAGCAGTATAGGTGAGTGAAGGAACCTTTACGACATGGACACCACGATCCTAACATGTTCATGATATAACATAAGTTTTTTTCACCCCGCCCGAAACGAACAGGTTTCGAGCTGCATGCTACTGCACGCGTTCTTGGCAAGAACCACGAGTTCCAGAAATTAATTAAGATTCGAGCTGCCCTAGGTCAATCCTAACGTCAGAAGTATATGAGAGTAAGGGAACGTTTTAGACATGAACCACGCATTTTTGTTAAGAACCACATGTTTAAAAAACGAATCGAGCTTCGAGCTGCCTTACATCAAGCCCAATGTCACCGTCACCTCGCTTAACGACGGCAGCATAGCTTAGTGAGGGAACATTTCAGGCCTGAATCACGCGTGTCTGGCATGAACCACGTGTTCCCCAAATTTACCAAGCTTCGAACTGCCCTACAACAAGCCCAACGTCGCCGTCAGATCGCTTGACGATGACGACAGCAATATAGGTGAGTGAGGGAACGTTCCAGTCATGAACCATGCGTTCCGGAAATTGAAAATGAAATGAAAATTCTAAAACAAAACTAACCAGCTTCAAGCTGTCACATCACGTCACCGGCCGCTCGCTTGACGATGACAGCAATATAGCAAATGGCGGCAACGTTTCAGAACAAGATATGAACCAACATCCGCGACAGCAGACACGACAGACGTGAATTAAGTATTCCAGAAATAAACCACGCGACCCAGATGTGAACCACTCTTTCCAAACAGGAACCACGCGTTTCCTAATGGCCGAGCGCCGTTTGGAACGGGTAGCAAGACTGATGACAAGTTCAGCCTCAAGTTAAAGATTAAGGCCGACTTGCACCACTTCTTAAATGTCACTTAAGTCGCTATTTAAATCCAATTTGTATGAAGAATTTTATTTAAATGCTGTTTAAGCCACATTTAAGAAAGTGGTGCAAGTCGGCCTAATCATGGGAAGATTAATTTTATTAATTTAAACGGTACCGTAATAAGGATCTCTCTTCCAGTGGCGGACGGCTGGTCGAGCATAATCCTCAAGTACAACTTCAAGTGGCCCCTGCACCTGCTGTTCACACCGGAAGTGTTAGCGCGGTACAACGATATGTTCCGTTTGCTGTTGCGGATAAAGAAGACGCAGCACGATCTGCACATGCTGTGGAAAACGTATAAACACGCCAGCAGGTAGACTGTCTTCTCCCTCACATATACACCGCCTTATTTATAAACACACGATTACTCTAAAACCAATCTAAAACTCTTTATATATTGGTTTGACGGTTTCACTTACTTTTATTAACGTCGAGATAGCCGACTAGTTTCGACCTCGTCCGGAAGTCTTAATCATGGAGGAAGTTGCAAAACAATATTAAACTAAACGTTTTTGACGTGTTTTAGTTTTTATAAATAAGACGTCAGTCTTTCTCTCTCTTATGTAGCATAAGCAGCCTATATACGTCCCACTGTAGGGCACAGGCCTTCTCTCAGAGAGAGAGTATGGGCTTAATCACCACGCGTGCCCACCGCGGATTGGCGATTTCAAGCGCTGAGGTATATGAATAGCTCAGACACTCATGTTTCCTCACGATGTTTTCCTTCACCGTTAGCGAGTGGTATTGCTACTATAACTTCATAAATGTACATAACTTAGAAAACAAAGTCATAGGTACATGCCCGCACTGAGAATCGAACCTGGGTCTCCCGCTTCCGAGTCCAATGTTCTACCCACTAGGCTACCACCGCTTTACCTCTCTTATGTATTTTGGTGTAATTACATTAAAAATGCGACAAACCGAAAAAGTGGATACACATGACACACATGACACTGTTTTATTTGTCCGACTGCGACAGCAAAGGAGGGTTAGGTTTTTCGCGCGTATGTGCATGTTTACATAAAAAGCGGGAGTCAAATGAAAGGCAATGACGACGCGATGGTCACTGGCTGTATGAAGTTACAAAAAATAGATCATGGACATCAGCTGTAATTTTGTTGGTAAACAAAAATCACCAAAAAGCAACAAATGAAAACATAAAATTTTCGAAAGAAAAAATCGATTGAGAAGTCCCGCGTTTTTATTAATAAATATTGCCTTGCCCGCAGCTTCGCCATGTGCCAACTGCACACGAAGCTGATGTTCCTGATGGACAACTTGCAGCACTACCTACAAGCGGACGTGCTCGAGACCAACTTCGCCAAGCTGACGCGCGCGGTTGAACGTACGAACGACTTCGAGCGGTTGAAACGCGCGCACGCGGCTTTTCTAGCTGACGTGCTTAGTCAGTCCTTCTTAACTGTCACTACGGTAAGTTCAAGCTCACCAGACCGCACTCACCACACTGAACCTACATGCACTGCGTACTTGACGCCAAGTGTGATCAACTTCGCCAAAATGACGCGCGCTGTCTAACGTACGAATAACTTCGAGCATTTGAAACGCGCGCACGCGGCGTCTCTGGCCGATGTGCTGCGTAGTGAGTTCTTCTTATCCGTCACTACATTGTTCACCACGGTCTTGACGTCACGTGCGGCCAACTTCGTCAAGCTGTCGCGCGCGGTCGAATGCACGAACGACTTCGAGCGACTGAAGCGCGTGCACGCAGCTTTACTGGCCGACGTGCTTATATAGTCAGTCCTTAATTCATCATAAGTACTTACTACGTACGTGACGCCACGTACGATTTGGCCGCTTGAATTTGCATGCTTAGAAAGACACTTACCCTCAGTTTCTCGTACACTAATAATCTGTTAATCTACTGTTAACATCTGTCAGTTGTTTTCTTATGCACTGTGGCTAACAGACAGCTAATAACAGTTAGTCTACGAGAAACAGATCTGGCGCGACGTCCGACCTGCCTCGTCGGATCGGCGTCGGAAGGTAGAGGGATGTCGCTACGCCGTCCGACAAGACTAGTCTCACCTACGTGTGTGCCGCGTCAGACACCATTAGAATGTCGATGCGCCAGTGTCTCATCATCATCATCATCATCATCATCATGGACATAGGCCAGTGTCTATTGGTTCGAAATTGGAGTGGAATAACTTAAATTCATTAAGGTGCCTGTTACACTTGACGTGCTGTCTCGCTCGCCCACTCTGACATTTTTAATGATTGTATTAAAATTAGTAAACTTTTGATAAATGTGGTCTGCTCCTATATTACGCGCACCAAATCCTGAACGACTCCAATCTTCTATGAAATTAGTATGGAATTTGACAGTACGACGATTGGAAACACTCAGGATTTGGTGAGCGCAATTAGGTCCCTGAGGGATTGATAGATAAGAAAATTACGGACATTCAAGTCCTGTCCTGTGCCTAGTTTTTGATTAAAAAAATATGATACTAAAACTATTGATTTAGGAAACAACATTTCTTTATTAAAACCTAAGTAAAGAAAAACCATAATGTTTTTAAAATAAATGTTGAGGAAGCGAAAGTGATCTGTCAGGATCGTGGCAAGTGGTAGTCCCTGGTCTCTGCCTACACCTCTGGGATACAGGCGTGAGTTTGTGTATGTATGAAATGGAAATAATAAACTTTATTGTAAAACGGTTACAAAAAAATGGTTACTGGCTCCCAAACTAGGATTCCTTGTGCTATGGGTAGCCAGGATATATATGTACGTATGTATTTAACATGTCCGTAATTTTATTGCCTATCAAAATTCTCAGATCACATTTATCAAAAGTGTACAATAAATGAAAATGTTCGCATATGCAAGCGAGATAGCACGCTCCATGTAACAGCAGCATTTCGTGTGGCGCCGGATTAAGAATAGCGTCACTCCATTTCCTTCCGTGGATGTCGTAGAAGGCGACTAAGGAAATCAATTACCAGGAGACGGGCAGCAGCGTCTTCCTGAGATTCCAACCGCATACTGCGATCGCCAACCCGCCTGTCGAGCGTGGCGATTATGGCAAAACCCCTCATGGTTATGAAAACCACGAAGGAGGCCTGTGTCCTGCAGTGGGCGTCAAATGGCCGATGATGATGATGATGGTGTAGTAGCAGCCTTAAAGATTCTGAAGATGCACTCTTCTCTCCTTACTTTTCTCTTCCGCCACCCAGTCGGCGGATGCAGAAGGCAGCTCAGCCTCGGACTGCCTCAACAACCCGGTGCTGGGGAACATTCTGGAGCTGCTAAAGCTCTGCCACTCCTTCTGCGGCATTGGCAACCTCGCGGCCGACCGCGAGGCCGAGGACTACTGCCTTCGGGGATACTCCGACAGGTCAGCGCACGACCTAGCAATAATAACGCAGCATATGCTGAGTTTGTTGCCTTTTACTGTGGTATCAGCAACACTACGCTTTTTCCCCCTAAATATACATTGTAATCAATAGTAATAATAGTTTCTTCAACTTCCAAACCACCTTGTAATAATAATGGGCCTTTTAGGGCGACTTGCGCCAAGTCACTGGATAAGTTAGACTAGCTAACTCTATCTAAAAGTACTATTTATCCAGCTAGTACAGTCTATTTTTTTATTCACTGCTCACAGTAAAAGAGTAGACTCGTGTGACCGAAAACTTTATTGCATCAAAGACGTTAGTATTTAGTTACTCATAAAAGTGTATTTAAAATTACACCAACGTAGCTCACACAATTTATATTCGGAAGTAAAGTGGCATTATTAGTTTTTTTACGTATTAGCAACACTTGGATGTTGATAACCGTTAAATAAAATATCTGTTTACTTTTGTTTTGATAACAGGGCTGAGTTTTTCAATCTCATCCGCTTAGTTGAGACTTGAAATTAATACTGCAGAAAGGCATATGGACAAGAAGTTTGAATATTAAATGCTAGCACCGGAAACTCCTCAGTTTAAGAGTTATTACTTTTTCAAAATCCAATATTCCTTACGTATTTACACCATTTTGACAATGGTGTAAATACGTACGGAATATGTGACAAGTTTTAAGTTTCGGAACGGACGCTGCGTTTCGTTTCGTGTGTTGGGTGAGCTTACTTTATTAGGACTTAGTCTAAAATATTTAATATCGGTTTTGAGGATTAAAAATACATTATAATGTCGTAATTAAATAATAAAAATTTGAATTAAAGTTTTTTTTTTTTTTTGTAATCTTTTTATTAATAAGGGACTTTTGTCACCAAGTGACCATGTCAGCCCCATCGTAACTTATAATGACAACATTTCACACATAATTACATTGGAAAACAAAAGAAAAAACTAAAAACTACTTAAGTATCTTATCTAGGGGTCTGAGAGAGCTGTTCTTCTCTTCTTTGACGCAAAGAATGGTAAACGAATTTGTAAACTAAAAAGGACTCTTCTGATAAAGGATTTGCTAAAATAGATTGAAAACTACCGACGTCAAGCAGATTTATTTTAAGGTAAGATAATAACAGCTCCCTCTCGGACCGATTGCGATTGCATTCGGTTAACAAGTGTTGAACGTCTTCAATGGTATCACAACAAGCACAATTTGGACTCTCCGTCTTTTTCATTAAGAATGCAAATTTGTTAAGAGGCATATGACCAGAACGCAACCGATGTACCATTACTACAATTTGTCTATCTATCTCGCGCTGTACAAACCAAGGCACTCGAGGAGGCTCACTCTGGATCGTTTTGTACCAAATACCTTTTTCTGTAGATCTTTGGTCAAAGTAAACTTTCCAAGCATCTTGCACTTTAGATCTATAAGGAGTCAATTTTTCAAAAAAAGCTGGCACCACATTTAAACTTGCACCTTGCTCAGCAGCGAGTTTAGCCAGGCGGTCAGCCTCCTCGTTGCCCGATAAACCTATGTGCGAAGGAACCCATTGTAATTTGACAAATATGCCCTTACTTTGTAGCTTGAGTATTTCTCTAAATATTGAATAGGCTTTTGGGACCCCTCTGACACCATATACACAACGATTGAGGTGTTGTAACCCACTCTTACTATCTGTAAGTATAACTATATTAGAGCAATATAAACGATTACAGTACCTAAGGGCCTCATAAATTGCAGTTAGTTCTGCAGTCATTATGCATATTGGTGTCGTAATCCTAAAACACATACTGTTACCGGTATTGAGTGGATCATAAAAGGCAGCTCCAATTCCATTACTATTTTTGGACCCATCTGTATATATTTTATGCCAATTCGTATATATTAAATCTATTTCGCGAAGAACTTCATATTTCAATAATATTGCGTTGTATTGATCTTTTGAATTTGTCACACAATCGAGGCTAGTTCGGATGATATTTTCAACGGGGATAGCGGAAAGCCAAATGTTTAATGCAAACATTTCTAGAGGATCACTCGAAGCGACAACAAGCGGTTCTACGTCTGAAAAAATTGTGACTAACAAAGGGAGTTTTTTATCACGCCAGTATGCATTAGAACAAAGGGCATTCAACTCTTGCAATAAAGTTATAGTTAGGTTATTACCCCATGATTTTGACTTCAGATAAAATTTATAAGCTAGGTATTTCCTACTAACGAACAAAGGTGGCAAACACAACTCGCTTTCCATTACATGAATGGGTGTGCTTCTAATAAATCCTCCTATGATCCTTAAGGCTTGGTTTTGCACCTTATCTAGTTTGCTAAGATGAGTCTTCGTGGAATTGTCGTATAAGAAGCAGGCATACTCCATTCGGCTTCTTAATAATGCTACATAGAGCCTCCGTATATGCTTTGGATGTACTCCCCAATTTGACCCGGCTAAAACTTTTAATAAACTCAAAAACCTCTGAACCTTATCCCAAATTTCATTAATATGTTTGCCCCACCTCAAACCTTTATCCAACCATATTCCCAGATATTTGATATTGTCAATTTGTTCCAAAACCCTCCCGTTTACATTTATATTTATTAAATGTTTTTTACGACCACGAGTGAAGTTACAAACTTTCGTCTTCGTACACGACAACTCCAAACCTAAATTGTTTAAAATTATAACCATTGTATCAAGGGCATTTTGAATGTTTAATACACTGTCTGCCAGGTTGGTACCACTAACATATATCACAAAATCATCAGCATATTGGGCTATCATTGTGTTTGTGATTGTCTGACAAATTTTATATGTAACAATGTTGAACAATAGAGGCGAGATCGGATCACCCTGTGCAATACCTCTGTTAGTCCATCTGGTGAATCGTGTCTTAGTTGTGTTTCCCAAGATTGTCAAGTGTCTTTCACTCAGGAAGGTCCAAAGATATCGACAAAACCGTTCGCCAATATCAAGATCACTTAACGTACCTATAATTTTTTCCACCAATATGTTATTATAGGCGTTATCAATATCTAAAAAACACGCTAATGTAGATTGGTTTTTAGAGAATCCTATTTGTATTTTACATACTAGGCGAGCCAAAGCATCCAGACAAGAGTGACATCTCCGAAACCCAGTTGTATTTTTAGATAAGATTTGTTTCTTTTCTACAAACCACTCAAGTCTCTTATTAAGCATGTCATCATTCATCATCATCATTCAGCCACAAGAAGTCCACTGCTGGACATAGGCCTCCTCCATGGATTTCCAAAAAGACCGGTTGGAAGCGGCCTGCATCCAGCGCCTTCCTGCCACTTGAATGAATTAAGCATGTGGTGGAATATTTTGCACACACAAGAAATAAGCGAAATCGGTCTAATTTTAGGTTCAGTACTATTAATTTCCGAGTTGCCTTTAGGTATAGGGATGACTTGAATTTCTTTCCATTGGTTTGGGACATAACTTGTAATAAAGATTTCGTTGTACACATTTAATAGGTATGATAGAGCATTGTCAGGGAGATTGTGAATCATAGAATAAGTTATCATATCACTGCCTGGGGCTGTATCCTTTTTCTTAACACATCGTTTTAACTCTGCTATCCCAAATGTATCTTCAATGATATTATGACATGTCTTCAATTGTGGGCTACGGGTTGTCACCGTGTCCGGCGTCAGGCTCTGCAATAGTTCTATTCGCTTTTCATCAGATACTGTAAAACTAGCTGTGGAGCATCCTTTGACCCATCGCATGTGGCGCCACATGTCTGAAACTGATGTGATAGCGTTAATACCACTACAAAAAATTTGCCAATTGTCTGATTTAGCCTGTCTTAATAATGTTTGACAAGATTTAATTTCTTTCTGTAATAATTCCAGATTCAAAGGTGTGGGGTTCTTCCTAAAACTACTAAGTGCAAGTCTACGTTTAGCTACTGATTTTGATAATTCGGGGGTCCAGTAGGGTTTAGGTTTAAAATTACTTGTAGGGTCATTACATATTTTGAGCATAGGAATGCTTTTATCAGCGGCATACTCTATTTGACTAACAAAAAAATTATATTTTTCCTGCACCTGACTTAACATTGGTAGATTGAAGAAACGTTCTGAAAGAATTTGCTTGTACAAGACCCAGTCAGCTTTTTTATAGTTTCTTTTTGAAGTAAATGTTTTAGATGATTTAAAGTTATATTTAATTTTTATTATCAGGTGGTCACTGCCTAAATTTTCATTTAACACATCCCAAGAGAAGTTAATTACAATATCACTAGAAACGAAGGTAATGTCAGGAGACGATTTTTGCAATGTTCCATTCACTAGTTTAATTCTAGTTATTTTACCGTTGTTTAGTGCCATGTACCCATTATCTAGAGAAGAATCGTACAACTGCATGCCTCTTGTATTGTTCTTGTAGGACCAATTTCTGTGGTGACCGTTGAAATCCCCTGCTATCATTGTTTTTACCTGAAAGTTACTAAAAATAACATCCCAGTCTGCCTGTGTAGTTCTAGCCGTAGTTGAGTTGCAATAGACCCCAATTACATTCTCCAAATCGTTACAGTTTAGTAGCTTCACATGTAATAGTTCAATTTCTAGGTTATTGGATACCAAAGGGCAAACAAAAGCCTTAATAGACCGATGTACTAGTATTACCACTCCCCCATATGAATCACACCTGTCGTTCCTAAATACATTGTAATTGCTAAAAGCTATGTGGGACTCTGGTTCTAGCCATGACTCAGTAACAATCGCAATGTGAACTTTTTCCCGATTTAAGTGACTATCGAAATCTATAAACTTGGGCCTTAAACTTTGAGAGTTCCATTGATGTATGTTCAACACACTATTCTTTGAGTAATTATTAGCCATTATTTACAAATAATTTTAAAAATACATTGACCCATTCACAATTTGTAAACACCCGTAGTAGTATGTCTTTCACTTCTGTTATCACTAACCTGCACACACTAGATATTTTTTCTTCAAATCCTACCTCCATTGTAATTATATCCTTAATTTTTTTCAAAAATACCTTAAATCCATAGTCACCTTTCTTGTCGCTAGAGGACGATAGTTTTTTAGTAACGTGTTGATCCTCACTTTGTATAGTTTTGACCTTCTCTCTGTCGTTTTGTCTAGTTTCTTCCACAATAATTTCTTCTTGTCTTATTCTTTTTTTGGATTTCTTTGTCATATCTTGCCTTTGATAGGTCTTATTTATATTTTTATCTTCATACCTTGTGTCTTTTGTTTGTCCTCGTCCTTGTATTTCCATATTTTCTCCCTCACTTCCTTCATCTTCCTGAGCTATTGTGTGTATTTGAGCCTTTGTCATAATAATTTCACTATTAGCTGACAAACTACGTACGTTTCTATTAGGTAACTCGGGTTCATAAGCCTTTTGATCTTGTTTTTGTTGGGTCATGTATATTCGAAGTGCGTTTCGATAGTTGCAATTTTCTTTGCACATAATATTGCGTATTTCCTTTTCCTTATGAAATGTTGGGCAACTTCCCTTGTTTAGAGCCATATGGTCACCCTTACAGTTAGCGCATGTATAATGAACTGTTTCACAATTTTCGTGATTCTCCGTGCACTTGGGACACACAACTTTCTTGCTCGGACAAAATCTGGAAAAGTGGCCGAACTTCCAGCATTTCGCGCACTGAGTTACTGGAAACTCGTACGGCTCTAGTTTGAGCCGACACCCGTATCCGTATATATACGGGGGCAAACCAGAGCCATTGATACAAAGTCGGACCGCTTCACTCTCCTTCCATTCTCCTTCGTCCGTCAGCCTCCTGAGTCTTTTTGCGGCTCTTATCTCAAACCCGGAACAGGTGAATTCCTTCAATATTTCGCTTTCTGTGATCTCCAAATCTACTCCTTTCACAACTCCGTATGATACACTAAGTTCGCTTGTTATTTGGCATCTAAGACCCATAGACTGTAGCTTTTCATTTTTCACCAATTTATCGGCCTCTTCCTTTCTCTCGAACTGTACCAGTACTTTGTAGGGCCCCTTGTATTTAATTCTAAGTATGTCTTTTATATTTTCCGCACGCAATAACTTTGCGAAAGCCATCTGCTTCGGTAAAATATCTTTCGAAATTACACAAACTTCATTCGTTGGCATTGAGTCTTTCTGGTTTTCAGGTCCATCGCCGGTAGGTATCCTACGAGGTACTTTTTTAGGTTTTCTCATTACTGTTGTAAAACCGTCATCATCTGGACTATGTTGCTCATCGCTATCGCTTCTCATCCTTTTTTCCGCCACTTTGCCGGCACTCACGGGTAAACTACCCTCAACTTGGTCACACTCTGATCCCTTTGAAAAGCATTCGTCGCAATTCATCTCTTCCTTGCCCATTCCATTTCCATCACTCTCACTTGCAAGCACCAACAACACTACCGAGTCCGTATCACTCATTGTTAATTACGTAAACGCAATCGTAAAATACGATCATAATAGCTATACTAAACGAAATCAGAGTTATAACTTCGAGCGTGCGTCCACTCGCTGCGAACCGAACTTAGAAAACTGTAATAGACCTTAAAAATATTTTTATCGAAAATTCAACGCCACTTCAAAGTGACGTCGTCCATCCGATGGATCGTCACCTGTCAGGATCGTTCGTTTACAGAATTAAAGTTAAAAACATTAAATTCAGATATTATGTGAAAGCGTGGTATTTTCGCATCCGCCATCTTTTTGTTTGTCGACAAATCACTCATCGTTTCTCTAGCTAGCAGCTGAGAGCGTTTTCCTTACTCCTGTCTGAGCAACAACGTATGACTACCATAGCGTCCTCCCAGCCCTTGGCTTCGATTTCTGCTGCTTCCCCGTCTGAAGAATCAAGTCTAGTGCAAGTGCTGGATCTTTCGAGCCACTTCCTACAAGCTCTTTCTCAGTGCCTCCGTATCCTTCAGATGTTGACCAGCTTGACAAATTGAGTGCAGTAGTAGACTCCTTCGAGCCGTTCCCTAGAAGCTCTACGTCACAACCACATCCGGATTACCTGGCCGAAGAATAAACTACCTCTCTGAGGAATTGAGGTTGCACTGTGAATAAGTCCTAATTTATTTGATAATGTGTTATCATAGTGTATCTTTACTAAATTTAAGCTAGAATAAGGTTTTTAGTAATAAACTCATTGAATTTTTTTAACCATAACCTCAAAATTTGTTTTTAATTTTTCTCAAAAACTATCAGATTTCAGCATCAATCCTACCCAGGGGGGCTTATCTCGGCTATGTGCCAGTGTGCCTTGACTCTAACTTTCCATTCACAGATACAACAAGCTGGTGCAGCAGCTGATGCAGTTGCTAGTGTCGCTGCGCGGGCGGCCGTGCGGCGTGTTCCTGGCGCGGCTTCTCATGAGGCTCGACTACAACCGCTGGCTCAGCGGCGAGGCGCGCCTCACGCAGTCCGTCACCGATATGCTGCGCTGAGCGGGACTTTCAGAGACTAATAGACCAGTACGTCATATAGCACGGCTAATTCTATGGTCGCCGGAATAAAGCCATGTCCGAGAGACATTTTTTGAGGCAGTTAAAAACCTATTATAAAACCTCCTGAGTCCTGACCTTGAAAATAACAATGTGTTTCAATCGTTATTTTTAGCATCTGGTTATAGGAGGCTATAACATCTTTATTATCATTATTACATTAACGGAGAGCTGTTATGAATTGAACCTACGTGTTTGTTTTTACAAAAATTAAGTAAACTGCTATTTTAATTGCTTATGTTGTGTAGAACAATAATTTTATCACAATTTGACTTATGTGCTTGGAATTAGATATTATTAGTCCGCCGAACCTGGAATAGAAAAAAGAAAGGGACGGAATAACTGTTTGCCTCTCGCTTACACAATCTCTTACGATCACCTGATCTCTAGCTACAAAACTATAATCAATAATAGCAAAAAATAAATATGTCCATCAAGCGACAAAAACTGACCCCACGGAGGCGAGGATTGATGAGTTAAGTACTACCCGGCAAAATATCTAAGCACATGCCACTGTCAGGCCTCCATTTTGCGATTTCACCTAGATATTTCCGACGGGTTATTAAATACATTTTTGACGTTATCAAAAAAAAAAAATGCATAAAAAAAATTTGGTCATGCCTAAATACGCAGTAAAATTGTGTTTAAAAACAACTCAACTCGGGTTATTAAAACACGAGCGAGATTTTAAAAAACGAGCCTTGGCGAGTTTTTTAATAGCATTGGCGAGTGTTTTAATACCAAGTTATGTGCAGTCTCATACACTACTTTATCTACACTCATGTCTTAATCTTCAAAGTAAGGAATCAAAGAAAAACACATATTGACAGGCTTTAAACAATACATAAATCCAATAAATGAAATTTTTGAAACAAAATGGCGCAATTTCGACAAAAGTATCTTGACATTCAATCGTCTGCACTCAGTTTTGCGCGCGCAATATTAGGTATTTTTAGTTGCACTTTTGGTACCACGAAAATGAAATTAGGTTTTTTATAGTCAAATTTTGACATTAAAAAAAAACAAGTTTTGTTCCGTGATCACAGCAACACTTTAAAAAAAAATAACTGTAACATAAAGTGAAAAATCTGACCTTTAATGTAACTTTATATTACACTTTTTTTTTATTTTCTTTAAAGTTATGTATTGTTTAAAGCCTGTCAATATGTGTTTACCTTTGAATTCTTAATTTGAAGATTATGTGATATGAGTGTAGATAAAATATTTTTCGTAAATATTTTTTGTACTAGAACTTTCGTAACCACTACACATTGTTAACTTCATTGGAATTAAGTTAATATTTAATATTTTTTGTATCTTAAGTAATTTCACCCAATCAGCGTTCACATCATACATGGCGCACAGAATGAACCAATCACAGGCTGATTTACTCCGCCGCATATGTTATTTGATTTTTATTTATTTTATTAATTTTTATGTGAGTAACGATCAGAAAATAATAAAAAAATACATGTTTGTGGTCTAAACATTTCTACATATTACATCTTGCGCTCATTTCGTTTGTAAAGAATTCGTAGAAAAGTTGTTTCCAAAATTATTTATTTGTTTGATAGACAATAAATTTGCGAAAATTCAAGGCATATTTCTTTCCTTAAGCCTTAAGGCTGCTGTCCCATCTTGTATCTCTCTCATTCGCACATTCTAACATATTTAACAATTACTTACTACAACTACTAGGGGTATAAAGTAGGAAGTCATAATTATTGATATTTATCAAAATTATCAATCCTAGAAAATGGCTTTAATTTAAATGTACCTATTTAGTTTACTACTATTCCTAATAAAACTAATGGCTTTATTTAAACGGTGTTTCTGTTTTTAATTGGGATTTTTGTCATCCAAGCGAGATGCTATCATACATAACACTACTATATCGCTAAGAAGATTTATTCTTGGTTAAGTGTAGAATGGTTTGAAAGGAACTATCTACGTAATAATGACGACCCATTGTCATCCTAGATTCGTCAACTGCTGGACATTGACGTCCCCGAAGGCACGCCACTTCTGTCCTCGACCATCCTCATCCAGTCGATGCCAACAATCTGTCTCAGACCGTCGGTCAGAGGATCAGAGGACAGTTGTCCACTGTAGAACCTTTTTATCCCATCTTTTACCGGTTCTTCGGCAGCTGTGAGCAGCCCACTACCACTTCAACCTGCTAATCATGATTATAAGCTTTGTGAATGAGTTGAGATATCACTTTATTTCTTTGGCTAATTGCCTAATTTTTACGTGATCCAACAAAGAGACCGAGCAAAGTCCGTCCACAGAACGCTAAGCGGCTTAGGAGTCGGTGGACTAATCCGGCCATCAGTGTCCACTGTTTGGTTCCGTAGACACGATGCAGGCCTTACCGTCAAGCAAAATGACAATAGCGACTTGATTCCTCTTCTGCAGTAACTTTATAGCGTTTAGTACCTACTTTACTTACTTACTAAAATTAATTGTACCTAATGTTATATTTCTTTACTAACATTTATATAAACATTGGTGGAGTATGGCCTATACCTTCCTCAGGGAAGAGACCCGTGCCGCTCGGTGGGGACATAATGGGTTGATGATGATGATGATGATATAAACATACCGGAGTTTGGGAATTACCTTAGTTTTCAGACATCAACAATTTGAATCACCGTAAGCCTTTCCTATCTTATCAAGCAATAAACATTATTGTGGTGTTTAACGATCTGATTTGCTTTGTCTGGCCTGCACAATTTATCAAGTTGAATCATAGTTTATTAAAGCTAATAGGTAAGTGTCCTTTTACTATCTTGATTCGCCGCCGAAGTCTACGAACCATTTCGAGTTACTTTAAATATAAATTTATTAAACCTACAAAGTTGTGATCTTACCTGATATCTCTAAATCTCGGCGTTACTCAAATCATAACTGCAGTCATCAATATGTGCAACATTCCCCACTTGATTAAAAAGTAAGCTTGTTGGATGCTTTGCTACAAAATATGTAACTTGCCAAGTTTTCGAGAAAAGTACAAACGTTCTAACTTTAGCTGTGAAAACGTGTTACATATTCAGTGCAAAGAACCCAACAAGCATTTTAAAACAAGTGCAACAATCCTATCTACACTCCTTATTCTGTCTCTCTAATCAACCCAACTGCTGGCCTCCTTTACGCCGACCCATCCGGTCCTTTGCTTCTCTCGAACAATGTCTCCCAGCCGACTTCACAATGTCAGCTGCCCACCGACTGTGGAACCGTTCTTGGCCACTTTTCCGTAGCCACATTAGTCCACCGGCCGTCTTCCTACCTAACTAAATGCCCCGCCCGTCTCCGTTTGAGCTTTGTGATCTTTGACTCGTTTTTGGCCGAATATCGACGTTTCGCGCACTATTAATAAGTGACATGCCTAGCGTTGTCTGCTCCGTATCCCTATTATTAACATTCATTAACACGTAGGTATAGGTCGCGTCACGTAAAAAGAACGCTTGCAGTGAAGCAGCGCAGTAGGTGATTTATCGGTCTATTTGGTGGTATGAGGTGCGGCGGGGGGAGGGCGGCTCGCGCGTCGCATGGTTGCTCTGCGCTATTGGTTCGTCAGTCGACCTTTGCTTCCCGCGCTTTGTCCACGTTACGTTTGTTCTCAAAATACCATCGCGCACAAAAGTTTTTGGTTACGAATTGGTTTTACATAGAAAAGTGAGGAAAATGATATATGACGTATATTGTTTTATGAAAAGAGAGGCGGATAATAATGCCGTTGACAATTTAAAACTGTATGAAACGGACCGCAAAAGCAACAAAATGTTCCGAGTCTACAGTGGAAGGAGTTTCAACGTTACTTTAATTTTTTTTGTTACATCAAATAAACATTCTTTACTGAATCAAACATGTTTTCAATTCTATTTTATGATTATTGGTAGGTAAATCGGAAATTATATTTTCCGATTTACCTACCAATAATCAATATACCTACTTAAAGCTTGTTCTAAAATAAAACAATAGATAATTTTGTGCGCGAGTGTACCCATGCGCAAACACACCCCCTCCACTTTCTCCAGCGCTCTTTTTACGTGACGCGACTTATAAATATTGTACAAAAAATATCTACATGTAAATAATCAAAGGACGACTACTTAACTGCATGCTACATGACTTATCATTTGAGGAACTTCCATGGGGCTTGGCACCGTTTATTTAAAGCAGCTATCTGTTAGACGACCAACTTACAAAAGGAAAACTTCGTACAATTTCCATTGAAAAATACTTTGTTGAAGTTGTTAGTTCTGTAAAGCTGGTAATATCCCTCCTACGGAACCCTAGGTGCGTGTCAGGCCACTGCGCGTGGCCTGACATGCACTTGGCTGGTTTTACATTCTTGTTTTGGTGAGTTATCTGTTTTCACTAATTCCCTATTATCAGCATCATACAGTTTATTAGACTGATAGCGGGGATAAGCTAAAGCTTGTATATTTTAAGGGTGCCCTCAAAGACATCTAGCTTATCATAAGTCGGATTCGAAGAAAAAACACCAACGCATCACTAAAATAAATAGTACAACATGGTACAAGCAAGTGTGTAATGTTGGTGATTACCGCTGAGGCGCCATTGAGACCCGAGCCGTTAGGTGAGGGTCTCTCTATTCTTGTTTTGAATGGCACTTTAAGAGAGCCGAGGACGGTAATCATCAATACAAAAGTGTATCATGTTTTTCAACACACTTGTGAAGAAAATAATACTAAAAAATAATTTTCTTCATAACTAGTACTTTAATTAATAAAATATAACTATAATTTCAACAGTGAAAACGAGTTCTGAAATTTTTTTCGCAATGGTGAGAAATTTTTCCAAAAAATTAATTAGTTTTCCTATGATGCGCGCGCATCTAACAACAATGGCGATCGGCCATAGACTAAAAGAATGAGGTTTCCTATTCAAAGTTTTCTTTATTAAAAACGTACAAGTTGAAATTATCTATTTAGGTAACCCCTCAACTGGCCTCGCGGAAAGGAACGTAAAGGCGGCATACAATAAAAAAAACAATAAACTCAACCAATAAAATTAAAAAACCCTAAAAGTCTGTTTGATTACAGGTGTATGTGCTTAATTGCGGTGATTTTAGAGCCATTTAATGAGCAACTGTGTTGATAAAAAACTACTTAAAAATGCACAATTCCATCAAAATTTTTGAATTTATGTTATAATTTTTATGGCGTTTCTAAGGGTCTGCTTTGTAGTGGCACTGGCTGATAAATGACAGTGCGAAACCATGTGTCTATGTAGGACAAATTATATACCTGGTAGCTAATAATCTCAATCGCAATCTAAAAAGCGAATTTTAATAAAATTGTCTCTTACTCTCATCTCGTTTAATCGAGGCTACATATTCTATGAGATCTTTCTTCACAACATTCGTCCACCTAGTTTTCGTTCTTCCTCTGGATCTCCGCCCAGGAATTGATAGACGTAGCAGCGTGTAGTCAAGAGGGTTTCGTTTCACATTAAATAAAATTGCGAGTTAAATGCAGAAGTAGAGTTAGAAGTAGAAGTAGGTTTGTATAAGTAGGTATTTAAAATGTAATACATACATATAAATAAACAATGTCATTAAGTGTTATGAAATGTTACGTTCTACGAATGTTTTCGAAGCCGTCATCGACATTCTTTTAATACCCTATAACCCAGGCATTTCTGCAAAAATATTAAATAAAATAGTGCGTCTTTGAACTTCAATAACTCTTAAGCCGTTGATTCCGCAGGCATGGTTCCTTTGGAAAGAAATATTCGTATGTCGTAGCGGTGGCAGCGCGGACAGTATCACAATCGTGAGGAAACCTGAGGCTTAAGGTGTTCACGTACCTCAGCGCTAGAAATGCCAATACGCAGTGGGCAAGCGATGGCTTATTAAGCCCGTACTATCTCTCTCTCTCTCTCTCTCTGAGAAAGAGCTGTGCCCTACAGTGAGACTTATACGAATATATCTAGGATGCAGTCAATGATGTATGTAGAGGATAAGTGGGCTTCGGGAAAGGCGTTAGTAAATTAACACCCGATGTAACTATCCTTTTGTTCGTAATCACTTAATCAGACATCCACATCAAACACTGACTTTAAGGGTGACGTTACGCCTGGCATTCGTCTCGCTTGCACATTCTGTAATTTTTAAAGGTTTCCTATATAGTAAAATGACAAATATTTAACACAATGACATGTCATATTATTGTTATACTATATTTACCTCGTTTTTTATACTTAGAAAAAAACATTCTACGAAGAGAGAAAACTTTAGTAGCGACATTTAGAAAGAGAAAGAAAGAAAGATCGTGGCAAGTGGCAGACCCTGGTCTCTGCCTACCCTTCTGGGCTACAGACGTGAGTTTATGTATGTATGTAGGAAACAAACATTTAGGTATAGGGATTTTTATTTCATAGTGCGCAACAGGAGCGCCTCTCTGGTGCGTAGCATTCAACAGTCTCCTTAAAGTCATTGCAAATAGGACTGACAGCCCTATGCTGAGGCACTGGATCTGAGTACCCACCATGTAATAGTATAGTACATTGTTACCCACCAAAATAGAACTAGTTTTTTTTTTAATAAATTGCCAGCTGTCAGTATAAAACGATTCTCCCTAGGGCTGAAAAGTATTACTTTCAAACCGCTTCTTAGGCAACTTCAGAGCTACTTTCCGACTTTGTGTAATTAAAATTAATAAAAAATAAAATAATAAAATGTGTTTACTAAGCTACCTTAAGAAATATCTGTATTACTGACACTATGGACTTGTTCTAAAATAAACATTGAATAATAATAATAAGTGCTAAAATGTCCTTAATTCTCAAAGCCTCGGACCAAATTTATCAAAAGTTAGTAAGCAGGTAGGATACAATTATTTTTACAATCAAGTTCACGTTCTGCGAGAGAGGCGATGCATGCCAAACGTAATTCCCTTTCTCATTTCTCTCTATGGAGCACCGTCGTCGTAAGGTCGCTTGCCTTTCCGTCTTCTACAAGATATACCTTTCGGAGAGTGCACAGTGGCTACATGGACTTATACCCCCATCCCTTTGTTTTATCGGACAACCAGACGGCTGGCTCATTTGCTAATTTGGAAATTAAGGGATTCGCGGATTCTTTTACATTAAGAACGGCAAAGATGTCCACACGTAACGTCTTCGTTTACCATCAGGCGTGACTGGGGTCAAGTGTCAACCTGTCCTAATTAAAAAATAATAAATTCTTTCTCATTTCCTTTGGCAACTTTCCATTGTAAGGTTATCTGGAAGAAATTGATTTTATAAATAATTCCGTCAATTAAGATAAGATAAGATAATCGATAGATGACAGTCGTTAAGCCAAGTCAGAGGCCTTAGGGCGGCTTGACAACTTCTGACAGTAGACGAGCCACTAGTCTACAAGCCTCCACCAATCCGGACTTGGCCCCCGTGGTGGAGTATGGCCTACACCTTCCTCAGGGAAGAGACCCGTGCCCCTCGGTGGGGACATAATGGGTTGATGATGATGATGATGAAGATAATTTATTCAAGGAACATTTTACAGTGACCTTATCACTAAGGCAGTGGTACCCTGCTCCCTAAAAAAGGTTAAAACCTGTGGTTTAGGATAAGCAGTGCTATTGAATTGAATTGTACTATGTATGTTTGTAAATATTTTGTGTTTGTTTTTTCCGCTCTATATACAACAAAGAATATTCTTATCTTATCTCTGTAATGCCATTGTTTTCGTAAGGCACGCAAACCTATTCATATATGTCTTATTTTATATAATGTGAATCATCTACTTGCAAAACTTTCAAGTAGTATTGGGGTTGCCCGTTCTTAGGGTTCCGTACCCAAAGAGTGCCGACAGCACCGAGGTTATGATGGCTGTCTTACTTTTGATGGCATTTATCGCAGACGGCCTAGCTATTGTACAAAAATGCTACAGGTAAAAAATTAAGGGGGTTCCCAATTCCCATACAAGAACCGTGATTTTTTAAGTTTTTAGGGTTACGTAATACCGAACCCTTATAAGATCACTTTTTGTCCGTACGTCTGTATGCGTGTCAAAACTCTTTTTCTATTAATATTATCATGTGCTAAGGTCAACAGGCTCTCTGTGGTGTGAAAATTTCGGGCTTCTGACCCCCTGTTTCTCGTACACTAACAATGTCTTACTCTACTGTTAACACCTGTCAAAATTTTACCTAAAAAATAATCGCGATTAGACCCGTTTTATGTAGGTATAACACCTGTCAGTAGTTTGAGGACTGTTTTAGTGAAACCGAGTTTTTATTAATAACAAGCTGATCCAGCTCAAAGAAGCTGTTAAAGTTATACGAACTTTGCTCTTTGTAAATTGCAATCAGTTGTGTTCATAGTGGGATACTCTAAGCAGTGTGTTAATTTTTCTTATTCACTTGTGTATATTCTTACAAGATTTGTTTTAGCTGTACCTATCTCAACCTGTTGTAAACAAATAAATAAAAATCAACAATATTTTCTGCTAATTTTGTGCTCGCATCCGACTCGCACTTAGGTATACACATGTCTGCAGGTAACTGCGCAATAAAAGTAACACATTCTTTCACTATAAAAAGACAACCGACGCTATCAAATAACATTCTTCCCTCGGGGCAGTGCGACAGCGGTTGACTTGACTCGGCCAAGAATTAATATAGAATAAAAATAAAAACAATAAAAAATGAATGCATTCATACTTTTCGCCCTGGTTTTGGTCGTCGCCGGCGTGGAGAGCAAGACGTTCACAAGATGTGAACTAGTTAGAGAGCTGAGGAGGCAAAGGTTCCCCGAATCCAAGATGAGACATTGTAAGTACATACCACGTACCTACATTACATTACATAAACTCAATAAAATATATCAGAACTATTTCAACCATATTTCTCTATCAAAAACTAAGTGTACGAAAATTAAATCATCATCATCATCAGCCATTTGACGCCCACTGTAGGACATAGGCCTCCTTCGTGGTTTTCATAACCATGAGGGGTTTTGCCATAATCGCCACGCTTGGTAGGCGGGTTGGCGATCGCAGTATGCGGTTGGAATCTCAGGAAGACGCTGCTGACCGTCTCCTGGTAATTGATTTCCTTAGTCGCCTTCTACGACATCCACGGAAGGAAATGGAGTGACGCTATTCTTAATCCGGCGCCACACACAGAAATTAAATATGTACGTCTAAAATATCCATAATCATTAAATTAACAATGTCTGAATACGCGAGCGCCAGGGATTTCAGCGGGAAGAAGAGACTTAAAACTAGAATTAACCGGATTTAACAGGCAAGCCCGTAACATTTTAGACCCATCTGTCTCGTCAAGTGTATTTTATTTATTAGGCAAATAAAACAGTCATTAACCAGTAGGTACATTTCCCTGTGGTTGCTTACCCCACATGTTTAGGTGTCCTTAATGTTTCCTGTTTCACCCCAGGGGTGTGCCTGATCGAGGCCGAAAGCGGAAGGCGGACCCACGTGGTGGGGCCCGTGAACAGCAACGGCTCCCGCGACTACGGCCTCTTCCAGATCAACGACCGGTACTGGTGCAGCACTACCAACACGCCCGGGAAGGACTGCAACGTGCGGTGCAAAGGTAAAACTGGCGGAAACTTGTTCAGAGTATAACATCCCCATTTTTGTGTAGCCTCTACGAATAAAGAAGCCGGCCAAGTGCGTGTCGGACTCGCGCAAGAAGCGTTCCGTACCATTATCTATACAACATAAGACAGAGATCGAGACAAGATAGATTAGGTACATTGACGACAGCGCCATCTATAGAAACCAACAAGCGTTTAAAATTGACATTTAACGTCATGACAATCGGCGCTGTGAAGTTACATAGATGGCCGCTAGGTGGTGAGCGCTGTCTTTGGACAACGTTTGTTGTATCAAAATAAATATTTAAGGGGGGCTCCCTTAAATATTTATTTTATTCTGTTTTTAGTATTTGTTATAGCGGCAACAGAAATACATCATCTGTGAAAATTTCAACTGTCTAGCTATCAGTTCATGAGATACAGCCTGATGACAGACAGCCAGACAGGCAGACAGACCGACCGACAGTGGAGTCTTAGTAATAGAGGGTCCCTTACCCCTTTGGGTACGGAACCCTAAAAAAACTATCACTGTAGCCTCGATTGTGTCCACTGGCCAACGGTCTCCCCTTTCGCTCTCCACTCCTCCCTGTTTGTGGCCACCTCCTCCTGCCAGCCCGGTAGAAAGATCGTGAGGTCGTCCCGCCATCTCTGCTTGGGTCGGCTACACGTGCATCCCAAAATGCGGAGTTGTACTAATCAGTAAGAACAACTTCTACCATGGGTATAACTTCCAACAGGCCAACAAAGTCGTTCGCCAATGATGTAAATGAAACGCGGCACTCAATAAGCAAAAGGTACACACATACATCTCAGATTTATCGGTTTCCACGGATATTAGTTAGATAGATAGAATATTCTTTATTGTATGTACACCAGGAATTACATATGTGAATATTACGCTTGGACTTTACATCTACGTAATGAGACGATTTAATGCAGCGTCCAGTGGGACCTTCACTCACACTAGTTGGGTAAAGGGACCACTCGGACGCTGCAGTGCCTGGGACATTGTTTTTAGATGGAGTAGGCTTGCCCAGCACCTATAACATCCTGACAGTTTAGTCGGCCTAGCCCACAGGAAAGACAAGTCAATACCGCAAGCCGCGGGTTTCCTCACGATATTTTCCTTGACGTTAGCGTGTGGTATTACTACTACAAATTTGCAGATGTACGTAGATTTCAAAGTCATAGGTACATGCCCGCACTGGGAATCGAACCTGGTCTCTCGCTTCAGAGCCCATTGTTCTACCCAGTGGGCTACCACCGCTATGATATTATACCATCTCAATAAATTGCTAAAAGTATAAGTCCAGTCCATCCAAAGATTGTCGCGAAGAGATCACTTTGAGTGATGAGGCTGTACTGACGCCCTTTGTACTCTTAGGTTAAGAAATATCTGTGTAATTTCCTTTTTTTATGTACAATAAAGTGTTCTCTATCTATCTGTCTAAAAGAGACACTCTGTTCCCCAGACCTGCTGACCGACAATATCACGAGAGCGTCCAATTGCGCGAAGAAGATCTACAACCGACACGGTTTCAACGCCTGGTACGGCTGGAAGAGCCGCTGCCAGGGAGCCCTGCCCAACATCAGCTCATGCTAAACTCCCACTTATAGTGATAGCCAGTCTTCCTCATCATCATCAACTCATTATCTCAATGAACGAAATTTTCACGGATTTAACAATCGATATTTATTCTTTAATTAGTCTCCAGTTGGACGATATCGCCCGCTAACTGATAGTTCAAAAAGAGCTCAACGCTCAAAAAGAGAACGCGAAAGGTCTGGTTAGAATAGTGATATAACCAAGGAGGGTGAACTCCGCGTGTAAATTGTTTTATTCATGTATAGTCATCGTGAAGTTCAGTCGTCAATATAGTTATATGCACACCAGGGACATGGGGCCAGGCTCATTTAGTGTTATATAAAAAATACTGTTTACATCTATTACATAAGGATAGCGTAAGTAATTAGTTGTAAAAATACCTGTAGGTACCTATGACAATAAAGTACAATATAAGAATTATATACAAGGTTTTGTCTTTCTTAATTTCGTGTTAATAATAGGACCCATTTAAAGGCTCTTTAAAAGTAATGGAAATAACTATACAGTATGGCATATTAAAAAAAAACATAACACTGCAATAAAATAAACCCTGTTAGATTATGACTTTAAAAAGGACAATTAAAAACGATTGTTATGGTGGTCCGATCGGGTCATTTAGAATTCTACACATCTGACTAGTAAGAAAGTAAGTATATTATTTATTTCCATAAAGATATACAAATTAAGGTCGCTTATAAATATAGCCATTGAAGGGTATTACATAAAATGTATTTGCGTTTACCGGCAGTCACCAAACAAGGCTAGGCCTGTATCTTGGGGACTTTATTATGTGCACAGTTTCTGTTTTATTTAGTCGTTGACAAATTCTTAAACGAAACAGCCTATTTAAAATATTTTACCGTGTACATAATTTATATATAGTAGATTAATATTAGTTACATGTACATGCATAACTACAAAATAATTTGTACCGGAAAAAAAATAAACACCTCCAAAATCGTTTCCACTTTAAAATAAAGCTTCTGTCTAATCGCGCGTAGGTGGTAACTATAGAGGTTTAATAAAACAAACGTTCATACTGTAGTGTAGGTACCTACACAAAAAAAAATTGTATATGATACATCCATAAAATGTCAATGGTATAATTCTGCGCTACGCATTTTAGAAGTAACCCTGTAGATAAACACGGAAAATTCGTAGAATGTAACACTTAAGACGTTACATTCTACGAATTTTTTTAAAGCTGTCGTCGACATTCTTTCAATAATTTATGCCAAAATAGTGCGACTTTATACCTCAATATCTCCTAAGCCGTTGATGTCCCAGTCATTTTTTCTCTGGAAAGAATATTCGTAATGCTGCATGTAGAGAAACGTGGGCTTCGCGAAGGGCATCAGTAAATTAACACCCGATGTAACTATCCCACCTATGTTTCTAACCCGACATTTTCAATCACTATGGCTTAAGGGGCTACAGTGTGCTGGAACTGGCTGGAAGACGCTTTTGAATCGCTTGTGACATCCTCTAGGAAGATGGCAGACCTTTGAAATTAATATATGATATAATTTAACTCCTCGATTCCCTATGGCATGTATGACAACTGTCATAACCTTACGCCTTCTATGAGTAAATATATTCCGTAAGAATGCTTAAAACAAACCTAAGAATTTATGTGCCATTTTAAATGCGCAGTGGATTACGTTTAAGCTTATACAGTCTTACGGGCAATATCAAAATATTGTATGTTCACGTTTAAAACTAACAGGAACAATAGTTACTCATTCAGAAAAAACGTTTTCATCAATTTATCACATTACGCCTTACGAGGAAAAGCCCAGCTACTCGTTGCATGTTGTCTGTGACCAGGCGCTCTTCGCATCACCATTGATTTGATTGTAACTTTTCATAAGCGATTCATCAATCATAAATCAACCTTCCAAAGTTCACCTCGAGCGCCATATAGTGAAATTAATTCAAAGTAGCAATTCTCATACAAAATTACCGATTGTAGGCCAAGGACGTGGGGTGAGGGACCGAAAAAGACGCCGCATCTTTCCAATTCACTTTCGTACAAAATGTACTGGGTCAAGTTTCATAAAACTATAATTTCGTAGTTTATTATGACAATTCGAGGTACACTGCGCAGCAGAGTCTATTTGTTAATCTGTGGGTTAATCGGCTTTCGGTCATAGTCACAATGAATTGTAGTTCTATGAAACAGGATCCTGAAGGGATGGGTCTTTTCCGCGCCCTCGCCCCACGTCCCATGTCCGAACAAAACAAAAAATATTATATATCTATTAGTCCAATCGGTGGAGACATTTTCGAGTTTTTGCAAGACCAACGCACGGGGACTGATTTTTGTAGTAGTGATCGAGCTTCAATCGTTAGAAAAACATAAAATGTAAATTCCCATTTCCTGTATTTTTTTAATTAAGTAAATAACTAAAAAAGAAAATAAAAAGAAGAAAAGTAAAAAGGAAACCGATCATTTATTATAATCATTATTCGAACCAAAAGCTCTCTGTCGCTCAAGGGACGCCTCTTCCCATCCGAGCTATTGTATCATTATGAATCTAAGCGAAACATCGTTCTATTATTTGTGCCTAAATCACGGTAAAAGCGAGGTTCACTAAAAATGAAACCTAACTACCTATGTATTATAATCCATTTATTGTCGCGATTAGGTCGGCCGCACGCGGCCAGACTTTCTGCTCGAGTATTGTAGTCTCTAATACCTAGCATTTAAGGTTCATTTTAGTTTGATGGAGTTTTGTTTCAGTCCTCGCGCTCGCACTTCGCCTCCTCGTTAGATTGTAGGGTACATAGGCGGTAAATAATGTGTTGGTAAATAATAACTTCGATTGGCGTTACGAATAATACTTGATTCATAAACGAATCTGTGTAGATTTCGTCTGTAATTTTTTTTCTATCTGCCTGACATGTTTTTCTGTTTTAAATAAAATAAAACGCTGTATATTTTTATCACGCATTTTATTGTACATGCGGAAGTATTGTTAGAAGAATCAATGGCGTAATGCTAAAAATTTTAAAGCAATTATAATTTATATACATGTGTACTTGTTTTTAGTTTTTTTATTTTCTCGAAATTCCGCCGTATTGGGATAAGTTATCTACACTGCAATAATTATGCTCTTTACCTTCCCTACATGTAATATAAATCACACTTCCATGACATGTATAAGTTGATCCTATTCAATTGTTTTTGCTAGGGTTGTCACAAAATCCGGGTTTTTTTATTCATGATTTATTCGATGCTCATTTTTAGGTACAACGTAATTTAAATATATAATTTAACGCTCATAATATTTTTTGGGTTCCGTAATCATAATGACAACAAAAGAAAGTAGTACACGTAACAAAAAAAAAACAACTGAAACCTTAACAAAAAGGAAAAGTGTAACAAAAAGTAACCAAATAGAAATAGAAGTACTGTATCACACAATAGATTAAATAAAAATCTGCGTTCCTGGTTTACCGATATTACATATTTTTATTTAAGTGTCACAATGAATAGTTTAATGTATCTTGAAAATATTCGTCGGTGGGGAGTTCCAAAATTATAATAATAATAATAACGTCCACACAACGCAATCAAACTAGAATTCCCTGTACTATGGTATGGATAGTTTTTAACTATCAGCTTTAATGACAAAAATCACTTAAATGCTGTATGTTTCCTGTGCTATTGGAATGAAATAATAGAAATGGTATGAATTACACTATTAATACGATTATCAACAGATTAATCAGTTATAATATACCAATATAAGTTAAGACGAGGCGGCACTGTTTATTAATAATTATATTTATCAGTCTTTGTGCTGAAACAAGGATGCAGGCCAAATAAGCACTCAAATCCATTTGTAGCTCTTTTGCCAACATCCTTAGCAACGAAGTCTTTATCCATTTTCATAATTTTTGTTTTATTTCTTTGGTCAATATCCATTTTGAAATGTTTTTTTTTCTTCTGTAAAAAATAAATTATTTTGCTTTTGTTCTTAAAATTTTTATTATTTTGTTTGTGTTATACCATAGAAAAAAATACTCCTGTCAGATTCGCTTAATGGACTATGTGGCCACACAGGCACGGAAGCGATGACACATATTCACCCTTTTAAAACCGCTTCAGTGAATGCGCGTAGTGTAAAATAAAATAAAAAATTGCGTAAAGTCGATGATTTAAATTCAAAGATTTTGAGCCAAAATCTTAATCCAAGCTTCAAATTTATCAAAATTTCCACTCTTTTAAAATATTTATAATCCTCTGTATTTTTACACTATATTTAAAGATTTTCAACAGCTTTTGTAAATAAACCTCTTGAGTCATGGAAACACAAGAAGTCCACTGCTGGATATAGGCCTCCTCCATGCATTTCCAAACAGACCAGTTGGAAGCGGATTTCATCCAGCGTCTTCCTGGCACTTGGATGAGGTCATCTGTCGGCTGGTCGTCCTACGCTGCGCTTGCCGATATGTGGTCTTCATTCGAGAACTTTTCGGCCATGTAGACGACTTTCGTTCATCTACGAATCTCATCATTTCTGATTCGATATCGTAGAGAAAGCATAGGCCTTTCCATAGCTAGTTGCGTGACCTTGAGCTTTCTTATGAGGCCCATAGTGAGAGACCACGTTTCAGTGCCATAAGTCATCACTGGTTGTATAATTTTGTCTTGAGCGATTGAGGTATATTAGACGAAAGCACTTTTCTAAGTTTCCCGAATGCTGCCCAGCCGAGTTGGATTCGACGATTGACCTCTTTCACAAAGTTGGACGGGCCTAGTTGGACTGTTTGTCCTGAGTAGACGTATTCGTCTACAACTTCGAGAGTCGAGTTCCCCAATGTTATCGGGGTGGGCACGAAACGAGTATTCGATGTGACCTTCGTTATGTCCATGTTCATTTCAAGGCCCACCCGTTGGGAAACTCGACTGAGGTCTTCGAGCATTATGCCGAGGTCTTCCATCGTTTCTGCCATGACTACTATACCTATCGTCGGCAAATCGAAGGTGAGTGATGTACTCGCCATTGATATTGATGCCGCGTCCCTGACATTCCAGAAGCTTAAAGGTATCTTCCAGTCCGTTTGTGAACATTTTTGGAGAGATAACGTCTCCCTGTCTTACGCCCTTTTTCAATGGAATTGCCTCCGAACTCTGTTCCTGTACTCGGACCGACATAGTGGTTCTGTGGTCATAGTGGACTGTTGTACAAGCATTTCAGCCAGCACCTCGATATACCGATAGTCAATACGGCAACGCTGGAGAGACTCGAGCACTGTCCATAACTCGATCGAATCGAAGGCTTTCTCATACTCCACAAACGCAAAGCATAATGGCAAATTATACTCCTCAGTCTTCTGTATAATTTGCCGCAACGTATGGATGTGGTCTATGGTACTAAAGCCCTTTCGGAAACCGGCTTGTTCGGGAGGCAAATTATACTCCAAAGTCAGTCCAAGCTGGAAGTCATCAAACCTACGTTCAAGACGATTCGTGAGGACCCTCGAAAACAGCTTATAAACATGGCGCAGAGTAGTCATCAGTAACCACAAAAACCTCCAATACTAATTTTCATACAAAAACGGAGCCAGAGATAAAAATCAGAATTTTTAAATTTTTAGGAGCCAGCTTGAAATTCGACTTACGCCATTTTGTAAAAAGTAAGTTAACGTTGTCATCCAACCCAAGGTCTTATTCAACATTTGTTCGACAAGACTACCCCGTAATGTTACCGTTTTCTCAGGCTTTGACAAAAAAGCTGTAAAGACCGGATTTTCCAAGTCAGATTTTTCTTATCGGATTGAGGGATCACCCTGTAAGGATGGAAAATTCCAAGTTTATACCATATGTGGAACTTGAAAATCTTTTAGCACCTGATAAGACCGAAATTAGAACAACCAAAAATTCAAGAATTTTCGCACGTCTAGTTATTTTAGCATTCAAACGCTGTGTGACTATAAAGTTGATACAATATTAGTCCAGCCGCTAGACCAGCGGGGCCCGGTGGCAAAACCTGCATTAGGTGTTGGTTGAAAATTTAAGCAAGTTTACTTTTCAATCGGCACTATTAAATTTGCCATAAAAATTTGTTGACGTCACCGTCCTATCTAGGGTTTATGCAACGAGTTTATGTTGTTTTAAAAGACCACCCCTAAGTGTTACCATTATCCCAAGCCGTTGAAAAAAAAAAAGAAGCTTCTCCAAGTTTTCGATTTTCTCCGTCAGTTTTAGCAAAAAAACTAATCGTATAGAAAATTTCAAGTTAGTAACATCAAAATGGGACAACAATTTTATCTAGCTGTTTTTCGCTGATCAACTTTATGTAGGTATATACATTCTTCACGTCACACCGTGTACATAAAGTTGTTATATGCGATGTATATCATGTTAGTATTTTAATTAATATATCAATAATAATGGCACCAGGTATTTACATATTTTTTTCAAAATCAAATCAGATCCGGATTATAAATTACTATCTGAGAGCGTGACAACCCTAACGACGTAAAATCCGGATAACAATTAAAATGGTCGTAATTTCTACTTTCCATGGAATTGGCATTTGAAATATATTTTTTATTTCATATGGGGAAGTCGCTTCCTACGTTCCAATTTTGCCACTGAGTCCCGAAATACATCCATGTGAAATCAAAGTCAAATTCACTTTATTGAAAAAAGATAAGATGATTTTTTTTCACTTTTTGACATAAAAACCTGTGGTTGTGAAAAAACATGTACTATTTCGTAAGTAGGTAGATAAACAAATACGTACTAAACATGTGATTTTTGTTTGAAAGCTATTCTTTCTACAAAGCATAGATAAGTTTTGAAGAGATGTACCTACCTTTATCTTTTTTGTTTGTAATGGCGCATGCTATACAAGAAAGCATTAGATTGAAGTCTATTCAATCTACGCGTAGGTACGCGGGCGGGCTGGCGAGCCGGCTAGAAAAGTAGAAACCGCTCGGCTCGCTCGACGCGTTCGAAATTCGGCTATATATGTGTGCGTTTGGCGGCGTGTGCTTACGCGAAGGGAATGAGACTGTGTGTGTGCGGCCGCGCGCGCGTCTTTCTATGGAGATTACTACTAGGAATTAATTCAGTCGTGTCATCTAGCGGTGAAATGTTGAAGTGCTGCACACCTGTGTCAAACGCTCTTGAAAACCTCTCAAAACCTTGAGCGTTTGACACAGGTGTGCAGCACTTCAACATTTCACCGCTAGATGACACGACTGAATTAATTCCTAGTAGTAATCTCCATAGAAAGACGCGCGCGCGGCCGCACACACACAGTCTCATTCCCTTCGCGTAAGCACACGCCGCCAAACGCACACATATATAGCCGAATTTCGAACGACGCCGATGACCTTGAGCGTTTGACACAGGTGTGCAGCACTTCAACATTTCACCGCTAGATGACACGACTGAATTAATTCCTAGTAGTAATCTCCATAGAAAGACGCGCGCGCGGCCGCACACACACAGTCTCATTCCCTTCGCGTAAGCACACGCCGCCAAACGCACACATATATAGCCGAATTTCGAACGCGTCGAGCGAGCCGAGCGGTTTCTACTTTTCTAGCCGGCTCGCCAGCCCGCCCGCGTACGCGTATATTGAATAGACTTCAATCTAATGCCTTCTTGTATAGCATGCGTCATTCATTACAAACAAAAAAGATAAAGGTAGGTACATCTCTTCAAAACTTATCTATGCTTTGTAGAAAGAATAGCTTTCAAACAAAAATCACATGTTTAGTACGTATTTGTTTATCTACCTACTTACGAAATAGTACATGTTTTTTCACAACCACAGGTTTTTATGTCAAAAAGTGAAAAAAAATCATCTTATCTTTTTTCAATAAAGTGAATTTGACTTTGATTTCACATGGATGTATTTCGGGACTCAGTGGCAGAATTGGAACGTAGGAAGCGACTTCCCCATATGAAATAAAAAATATATTTCAAATGCAAATTCCATGGAAAGTAGAAATTACGACCATTTTAATTGTTATCCGGATTTTACATCGTTAGGGTTGTCACGCTCTCAGATAGTAATTTATAATCCGGATCTGATTTGATTTTGAAAAAAATATGTAAATACCTGGTGCCGTTATTATTGATATTAATTAAAATAGTAACATGACATACATCGCATATAACAACTTTATGTACACGGTGTGACGTGAAGAATGTATATAGATACATAAAAGTTGATCAGCGAAAAACACCTAGATAAAATTGTTGTCCCATTTTGATGTTACTAACTTGAAATTTTCTATACGATTAGTTTTTTTGCTAAAACCGACGGAGAAAATCGAAAACTTGGAGAAGCTGGTCTCCATGAGTTTCTTTTTTTCAACGGCTTGGGATAATGGTAACACTTAGGGCTGGTCTTTTAAAACAACATAAACTCGTTGCATAAACCCTAGATAGGACGGTGACGTAAATTAATTTTTATGGCAAATTTAATAGATCCGATTGAAAAGTAAAATTGCTTAAATTTTCAACCAACACCTAATGCAGGTTTTGCCACCGGGCCCCGCTGGTCTAGCGGCTGGACTAATATGGTATCAACTTTATAGTCACACAGCGTTTGAATGCTAAAATAACTATACGTGTGAAAATTCTTGAATTTTTGGTTGTTCTAATTTCGGTCTTATCAGGTGCTAAAAGATTTCCAAGTTCCACATATGGTGTAAACTTGGAATTTTCCATCCTTACAGGGTGATCCCTCAAACCGATAAGAAAAATCTGACGGAAAATCCGGTCTCTACAGCTTTTTTGTCAAAGCCTGAGAAAACGGTAACATTACGGGGTAGTCTTGTCGAACAAATGTTGAATAAGACCTTGGGTTGGATGACAACGTTAACTTACTTTTTACAAAATGGCGTAAGTAAAATTTCAAGCTGGCTCCTAAAAATTTAAAAATTCTGATTTATATCTCTGGCTCCGTTTTTCTATGAAAATTAGTATTGGAGGTTTTTGCGGTCGCTGATGACTACTCTGCGCCATGTATTGAACGCAGGTTTGATGACTTCCAGCCTCCCAAACAAGCCGGTTTCCGAAAGGGCTTTAGTACCATTAGACCACATCCACACGTTGCGGCAAATTATACAGAAGACTGAGGAGTATAATTTGCCATTATGCTTTGCGTTTGTGGACTTTGAGAAAGCCTTCGATTCGATCGATTTATGGACAGTGCTCGAGTCTCTCCAGCGTTGCCGTATTGACTATCGGTATATCGAGGTGCTGAAATGCTTGTACAACAGTCCACTATGACCACAGAACCACTATGTCGGTCCGAGTACAGGAACAGAATTCGGAGGCAATTCCATTGAAAAAGGGCGTAAGACAGGGTGACGTTATCTCTCCAAAAATGTTCACAAACGGACTGGAAGATACCTTCAAGCTTCTGGAATGTCAGGGACGCGGCATCAATATCAATGGCGAGTACATCACTCACCTTCGATTTGCCGACGATATAGTAGTCATGGCAGAAACGATGGAAGACCTCGGCATAATGCTCGAAGACCTCAGTCGAGTTTCCCAACGGGTGGGCCTTGAAATGAACATGGACAAAACGAAGGTCATATCGAATGCTCGTTTTGTGCCCACCCCAATAACATTGGGGAACTCGACTCTCGAAGTTGTAGACGAATACGTCTACTCAGGACAAACAGTCCAACTAGGCCGGTCCAACTTTGTGAAAGAGGTCGAATCCAACTTGGCTGGGCAGCATTCGGGAAACTTAGAAAAGTCCTTTCGTCTAATATACCTCAATCGCTCAAGACAAATTATACAACCAGTGATGACTTAAGGCACTGAAACGTGGCCTCTCACTATGGGCCTCCTAAGAAAACTCAAGGTCACGCAAATAGCTATGGAAAGGCCTTTGCTTTCTCTACGATATCGAATCAGAAATGATGAGATTCGTAGAGGAACGAAAGTCACCTTAGCCCAGCGGATTACTAAGTTGAAGTGACAGTGGGCGGGGCACATAGCAAGCAGAACTAATGGCCGATGGGGCCGAAAAGTTCTCGAATGGAGACCACATATCGGCGAGCGCTGCGTAGGACGACCAGCCGACAGATGACCTCATCCAAGTGCCAGGAAGACGCTGGATGAAATCCGCTTCCAACTGGTCTTTTTGGAAATGCATGGAGGAGGCCTATATCCAGCAGTGGACTTCTTGTGTTTCCATGACTCGAGAGGTTTCTTTACAAAAGCTGCTGAAAACTTAAAATATAGTGTAAAAATACAGAGGTTTTTATAAACATTTTAAAAGAGTGGAAATTTTGATAAATTTGAAGCTTGGATTAAGATTTTGGCTCAAAATCTTTGAATTTAAATCATCGACTTCACGCATTTTTTTATTTTATTTTACACTACGCGCATTCACTAAAGCGGTCTCAAAAGGGTGAATATGTGTCATCGCTATCGTGCCTGTGTGGCCAATAGTCCATTGAGCAAATCTGACTGGATAATTTTTTTTCTATGGTATAACACAAACAAAATTATAAAAATTTTAAGAACAAAAGCAAAATAATTAATTTTTTACAGAAGAAAAAAAAAACATTTCAAAATGGATATTGACCAAAGAAATAAAACAAAAATTATGAAAATGGAAAAAGACTTCGTTGCTAAGGATGTTGGCAAAAGAGCTACAAATGGATTTGAGTGCTTATTTGGCCTGCATCCTTGTTTCAGCACAAAGACTGATAAATATAATTATTAATCAACAGTGCCTCCTCGTCTTAACTTATATTGGTATATTATAACAGATTAATCTATTGATAATCGTATTAATAGTGTAATTCATACCATTTCTATTATTTCATTCCAATAGCACAGGAAACATACAGCATTTAAGTGATTTTTGGCGTTAAAGCTGATAGTTTACTGTTTTCGCGTTTTATTATTTGTAAGATTTTATGTGTGTTGTGGTATCAGAATAAACTTTTTTCAATTTCAATTTCAATTTAAAAACTATCTATACTGTAGTGCAGGGAATTCTAGTTTGATTGCGTTGTGTGGACGTTATTATTATTATAATTTTGGAACTCCCCACCGACGAATATTTTCAAGATACAATAAACTATTCATTGTGACACTTAAATAAAAATATGTAATATCGGTAAACCAGGAACGCAGATTTTTGTTTAATCTACTGTGTGATACAGTACTTCTATTTCTATTTGGTTACTTTTTGTTACACTTTTCCTTTTTGTTAAGGTTTCAGTTGTTTTTTTTTTGTTACGTGTACAAAAAACTTACCTACTTTCTTTTGTTGTCATTATAATTACGGAACCCAAAAAATATTATGCGCGTTAAATTATATATTTAAATTACGTTGTACTTAAAAATGAGCACCGAATAAATCTTGAATAAAAAAAACCCGGATTTTGTGCCAACCCTAGCAAAAACAATTGAATAGGATCAACTTATACATGTCATGGAAGTGTGATTTATATTACATGTAGGGAAGGTAAAGAGCATAATTATTGCAGTGTAGATAACTTATCCCAATGCAGCGGAATTTCGAGAAAATAAAAAAACTAAAAACAAGTACCTACACACGTATATAAATTATAATTCCTACAAAATTTTTAGCATTACGCCATTGATTCTTCTAACAATACTTCCGCATGTACAATAAAATGCGTGATAAAAATATACAGCGTTTTATTTTATTTAAAACAGAAAAACATGTCAGGCAGATAGAAAAAAAATTCAGAGACGAAATCTACACAGATTCGTTTTGTATGTTTAGAAAAGGTTCTAAACATAACATTATTGACACAATTCATATAACTACATATGTAAAATATTTTTCTATAAGTATATCCGGATGGAAACGACCGAGCCGAGTTCGATAGCGCTATCTTCTTCTGTCGCTACGGAAGTGAGCGGTGCGGAAATACTAAGTACTGTAATTCGGCTTGGTTCACTCAAAGGTTATGAATCAAGTATTATTCGTAACGCCCCAATCGAAATTATTATTTACCAACACATTATTTACCGCCTATGTACCCTACAATCTAACGAGGAGGCGAAGTGCGAGCGCAAGGAGTGAAACAAAACTCAATCAAACTAAAATGAACCTTAAATGCTAGTAATTAGAGACTACAATGCTCGAGCAACAAGTCTGGCCGCGTGCGGCCGACCTAATCGCGACAATAAATGGATTATAATACATAGGTAGTTAGGTTTAATTTTTAATGAACCTCACTTTTCCGTGATTTAGGCACAAATAGTAAAACGATGTTTCGCTTAGGTTGGTAATTTTACAATAGCTCGGATGGGAAGAGGCGTCCCTTGAACGGCAGAGAGCTCTTGGTTCGAATACTAGTAAATGATCGGTTTCCTTTTTACTTTTCTTTTTTAGTTATTTACTTAAATAAAAAAATACAAGAATTGGGATTTTATATTGTATGTTTTTCTAACGATTGAAGCTCGATCACTACTACAAAAATCAGTTGCCGTGCGTTGGTCTTGCAAACACTCGAAAATGTCTCCACCGATTGGACTAATAGCTATATAATATTTTTTTGTTTTGTTCGGACATGGGACGTGGGGCGAGGGCGGGGAAAAGACCCATCCCTTCAGGAGCCTGTTTCATAGAACTACAATTCATTGTGACTATGACAATTCGATGTACATTGCAAAGCCGATTAACCCACAGATTAACAAATAGACTCTGCTGCGCAGTGTACTTCGAATTGTCATAATAAACTACGAAATTATAGTTTTATGAAACTTGACCCAGTACATTTTGTACGAAAGTGAATTGGAAAGATGCGGCGTCTTTTTCGGTCCCTCGCCCCACGTCCTTGGCCTACAATCGGCAATTCTCATTGCTACTTTGAATTAATTTCACTATATGGCGCTCGAGGTGAACTTTGGAAGGTTGATTTATGATTGATAAATCGCTTATGAAAAGTTACAATGAAATCAATGGTGATGCGAAGAGCGCCTGGTCACAGACAACAGGCAACGAGTAGGCTGGGCTTTCCTCGTAAGGCGTAATGTGATAAATTGATAAAAACGTTTTTTCTGAATGAGTAACTATTGTTCCTGTTAGTTTTAAACATTAACATACAAGATTTTGATATTGCCCGTAAGACTGTATAAGCTTAAACGTAATCCACTGCGCATTTAAAATGGTACATAAATTCTTAGCTTTTTTTAAGCATTCTTACGGAATATATTTACTCATAGAAGGCGTAAGGTTATGACAGTTGTCAAACATCCAATAGGGAATCAAGGAGTTAAATTATATCATATATTAATTTCAACGGTCTGCCATATTCCTAGAGGATGTCACAAGCGATTCAAAAACGTCTGCTAGCCAGTTCCAGCACACTGTAGCCCCTTAAGGCTGATTTTAAGTCTGGCATCCGTCTCGCTTACACATTCTAACTATAATTTATAACGGTTATAAAAATTAGTATCTACCTATACTGCATGCAACGAACGACTGAATGTTGAGGAAGCGAAAGTGATCTAACAGGATCGTGGCAAATGGCAGTCCCTGGTCTCTGCCTACCCCTCTGGGATACAGGCGTGAGTTTATGTATGTAGGTATCTATCTTGTATTTTTTCTTTTGTCATTGCTGTTTCTGTAACATTTTTTTCGGTACCTATACAATAAAGAATATTCTTATCTTATGTATGTATGTACCTACCTATACTTCTACAGGGTGATTTTTAAATCGTTAGCAATATTTTAAAGGAATGTTCTTTTCATTGTGAAAAACCGTATATTGTTATTGATTTATCAGATCAGTAATGGTTGTAAGCTTAAAACGTATTTGTAAATATTAATGATTTACGACCTTTGGCTCCTACGTAACTGTGAATCCAAATCGAAGTGGTAGAAAGTACTATAGCGTTGGAAAATGTTTTCTAATAATTATGTCATATGCTCAAGAGTCTACCGTCCGATATGCGTAAACAATTAAAAAAACAATTGAGTTGGCCGGCGCCTACAATAAGACGCTTGAACCAGTCTTTTCAAATTTTTACTTTTATTTTATAGTTATTTATTCAACAAATTTCACAAAGTACTTACCTACGTATTTTAATACAGCAGACCCTTACTCAAACCTGTGTAGGTTTAACTGTGCGGTGAGTTACCCTTTGCTTGAAATAAGCTTAAGAAATATTGTTTTAAGACATTTCGGCACTTATTTAGACTAGGTACTTTTTAGACAAAAGTAATTTTGGGTAAAATTGGGCACCATTTGTTTCTAACCCATGGTTGGAATTTCCCCTTAAATACGGTAAACAAATTCAAAGTAACCCTTCTGATCTTCCACAGATCATCTGAGGCTTTGTTATAAAAAAAATTAAATAAAAAAACTATATTTATAATGTAGCGTAAAAGTAGTCCCAGGGTAATTTGTTGATGTCCTGGTGCAGACTTTCGGAGATGGAAGTTGAGAACGTAAAATTTTAAAGCAAAGAATTAAGTGGGGTAAATTATGGTCATAAGGGACTTGATTTTTTTCTCCCGCTTCCCCACTAAAAATTAAAAAGTTTGATTTAAAATATAAAAACCGGCTTCAAAACCCTACAACACTAAAAAGAAATAATTTAAAAGAACCTGTTTTGTACACCAAATTAAAAAAAACTATTAAATTAGAAGTGTATACATGCATTTACAGGTATTGTGGAATAATTTGTATAATTTGGAGTCGGTGCCCAAAATATATGTGCTGGTCATGAAATTGGGCACCGACTACAAATTATACTTGATTGATTAAAATTTTACGTTCTCAACTTCCATCTCCGAAAGTCTTCACCAGGACGTCATCAAATTACCCTGGGACTACTTTTACGCTTTATTATGAAACATATGTATAAAGGATGGGCCCCATTAGGCTTTATTTACTGCTGTCCTTTGAAGAGTTCCGTTATCCATCTCTGAAGGGCTTCATCAGATCTTCACCAAATTAAAATGGGACGTTATAATTATTATATTCAAACAAAAAAAATTGTCAAATCGGTTAAGATTTGACAGAGTTATGAAGGAACATAGGAAAAAAAGAAAAAAATATACCTACGTGTCGAATTGAGAACCTACTCCTTTTTTTAAAGTCGGTTAATAAAATTACGGCTATTCTTCTTCTAATAGGTACATAAAAAGCAGTCCTGACTGTCTCATCAACGCCCAGCCCAAACTGTTGCACTTATAAAGCTGAAATTTTGCACAGCGGGTCCTTTTATGATGTAGATTAGAAATAAGCCCCTGTTCTATGAAATTTAACCCCTTCAGGAGTGTCAAAGTTTGTATGGGAAGTAAAATATTTATGGTCAGATTTCTACGAAACTCTGTACAAATGTACGTTAATATAATCTATGAGACAGGTATTTCACGGATTTTCAAATCTACCTTAGGGTAAAAAAGTGCCAAGGTTTGTACGGTGAGTAAAATATTTTGTAGTCGGATTTTCTTGAAAGTTGGTACATATGTACTTTAATACCATAAATCGAATCAAACACGTATTCTATCACCATCATCATCATCATCAGCCACTTGGCGCCCACTGCAGGACATAGGCCTCCCTCATGGTTTTCATAACCATGAGGGGTTTTGCCGTAATCGCCACGCTTGGCAGGCGGGTTAGCGATCGCAGTATGTGGTTGGAATCTCAGAAAGACGCTGCTGCCCGTCTCCTGTTTGCTTAGCATGCGCGTTTTGACTCTCTCTCGACGTCGAGTGAGAGACTTAGAAGTACTTGCCATGTCGAAAGTGCGAGCGTGGTAGCCGAGACTCGAGATAGTCAATAGAGTGCGGTCTTGTTACCAAAAGGTAGTTATTGCCATATTAAATAAAAGTGTTGTATTTTTGTCTGGCAACCCTGTAAAAATTGTTATCAGTTTTTTCCGACAGCGGAACTTCACTAGAAAGTTACGAATTGCGTTTCGTTCCTACGCAAGCAATGAGTCAAAAACATTAATTTTTATTTGATTTTTTTAATGAGCACGCTTTACAATAGTAGTAACAAAACGCATTCCTGTAATTTTCCGTGGTTTTCTTGTTTTTCTTTGCTTGAACTGGGTTCTTTTTAAAAGATAAATAGTTCCATGCACTAAGTATGGAAAAAATTAATAAACGTACATCAAAAGGAAAGTATAATACAGCAAGAACACAAAAAAACATTAACAAAATATGTATTTTCTGTTGAATTATATGGTCTCGAAGCCTTGTCTTCACCTCCGGGGGTACTAGACATGTCTCGGTCGTATATGTCAAAATTAGTGTCTAACTCGGCCGAAATTATCTCGGCAATGCCGCCATGTTACCAGTTGTAGACAAGTCTCGGTCGAGGTCGTCTCCATGTCGGTCGCGGTCGCCATGCTAACGTCGAGACATCTCGGGCTCGACAGATAAATTGACAGATTTGCATAGAGAAGGGCATTTCTCGAGCGTGGCATGCTAAGCGTACTGGTAATTGATTTCCCTAGTCGCCTTCTACGACATACGGAAGGAAATGGAGTGACGCTATTCTTAATCCGGCGTCACACGTATTCTATGGTTTTTCAAAATTCAACCCCAAAGAGGGTGCTAAATTAAAAACCGGCGAAAGGCGTGTCGGGCCACGCGCGGCATAGGGTCCGTAGAAAGAGGGGTTTTTTATCTGCTTTACAGAACTAACAACTTCATTAAAGTAATTACATACACAGATATATAAACCCACGCCTGTATACCAGAGAGGTAGGCAGAGACCAGAGATTGCCACTTGCCATGATCCTGACACGCTTTCTTAACATGGATGCACGCACGCCGGTTTCGGGTACTTTTTATCGAAGTAACTTTTTCAGTTTGTCGCCTATTACAAGTTAACTTGTAAAGGGGCGATTCCATTATCGCGGGTGCAACATTTAGACACATGTTTTAGTTTCTTGAAGTTAAATAAAAAACATTTTAATGAATTTAATCTTTAAAAGACTACATTTTAATATTTTCACTTTGTATTAGTTAACATAGATTTTAAAATAACATTTTAAAAGCCAGGAGGAAGGTTCAAATTGCTATAGCGGGTGCAACAAATTTGGCCCAACCTTTCCAGATCATGAACAAAAAACGCAGAATTTTGTTAATTGTGATACATTTAATATTTTATGCTGTAATATTTTGTAAGGTGTTTAAGTAACGAAGTACATAAAATAAAAACTATAAACAAAACAAAAATAAACAATGAATTATTAATTTTTAAAATAATCGCGGGTGCAACATCAAATTATCGCGGGTGCAACCCGTCTTATTTAAGTAAAGATAAACATCAAATTAACTTAATAGGAACAATGTGAGAGATCAAATCATAGTTAAATACTAATAAGTATACTTTGGTTGTTGCTTATGTTAATTATTTCTTTTCAAATACGTCAATATTCCTCGAAAATTCTATGTACATATTATTTCCATCAGTTTTTTTCTGCGGCGCTTCCAGCTTAGCGATAATGTCTTCAAATTGCACGTCTGCTATATCATTAACTATTTCTGTGAAACGTTTGCCATCAATCGTCGTCATAAATTGTACTCTGGTGTCTCCATCTTCATCCATATCGCTCTGACACAATAAGTCTCTTTAAAAATTTCGAAGGCTTCTCTAATGCTCATAATCATTGTTTTTTTCTGGATTCGCATTTTCGTTCCCGTATCGGACTTGACTGTTTTCACATCTTTTATGCCAGGCATTTGTCTGCTTATGTCATCCCTATAATAAAAGTCACAAATTAGTTTTTTCCCTTCATCCGTTAGCTTTCGAGGCGCTGCTTTAGGGGCATCGTTTTTTTCAAATGCAGCAATTTGGAATTCAGAAGCAATTTTTTTTACAACTTCCACCGCTTTGGTGGGACTGGCTGGAAGATTACGTTTTACTTTTGCCACAGCCTTCCCTAGTGTGCGAGGACTGCTGTATCTAGTGCATGTTTGTTTAATTTGTTCTTCTTTACGCCGTTTTCTAGTTGCCTGCATTCTTTCTTTGGATCTGATTCTAGCCAATATTTTCAAATCTACATCTGTCTCCATTTTCCTTTTCATCACTTCTCTCCGTTTGGTATCACGAGCCCTTTCCCGACGGAGGTGTTCGGCATGAAGCTCAGCATTTTCTTTTAATCTCCGCCTATATTTCTGCGAAGCAGTCTCCTTGTGCTGCTCTGTTGTCATTTTAACCGATATTTCTGTAAAACATACAGAATATAATATAAATACACATATTAAATATATATCATCAATAGTATTCAGCATATATTATTATTCAAAGCATATCAAAACAACAAAACATGTAAATAAACACACAAAAAGGCTAAGTGACAAAAAGTTGCACCCGCGATCTGACGTGAAGATCGCGGGTGCAACCAATTTAAGTTATCGTTAGTTTTAAACTTACAATCATTACACTCTTGAAAACGATTAATTTAAGTTTAGTTTAGATATTTTCTTACTTTTGTAAGATTTCAGAATGTTAGCTCTTTATTTCTATGAAAAAAGTAAACTTTTATATCTTTTGTATCGCGGGTGCAACAAGTCAACTAGCTATTAACTAGCAGTCAATTGCTTAATAAATAACAACATATACTTACATTTTTTGGAACTAAAGCATAAATTAATATTATCACTTCACGTTTAGCCAGTAAAATATAACCTCAAACTGTCAGTAAAGCTGTTTCGCGCCAGTGTTGCTAGGTATGACTTTTGAATTTGTACCAACTCTTCGAATGGTAATATTTTCAAACGCGCCAAAAAATCAAATATGGAGTAAAATCAAATAAAAATAGATTTAATATAAAATTTAGACTTTTCTCTTTGCTCTAATAACATAAAAAACAAATAATAGCGTGATTAAAAAAATAATGTCGGAAATCGTCTATAGCGGAATCGCCCAAAGCCTACTTAGCCGCGATAGTTTTTCCTTTCAGATCATTATATGTGCTACTCCCTTAAATTTTTTCAAGTTTCTACAATCAACCGTTTAGCCAGGAGAGAGGGGGGGACGCCCTACTCTGACAAAAAATTGCGCTATAAAGCTTAATATTTACCAATCCAACGATACCCCATACTATGGTGTAAGCGAGAAAAAAATGCGTCCCTAATTTAGGTGTAGAAGTGTGTGTGAGGTACCGTCAAAAATTTTTTTTCGACATTTATTCTACCGTTTTGTCGGCGTAATAAATATACAGTATATCTTTGCCAAATTTCAGCTCTCTAGTAATTATCGTCTCTGTGCTGAGCCGCGGACAGAAAGACGGACAGACGGACGGACAGACAGATGGACGGACATAGCGAAACTATAAGGGTTCCTTGTTGACTACGGAACCCTAAAAAAGGGGGGTTCTTTTTTACTGTTTGGTATTTTCTTGAAACTTCATATAAATTACTTCGATACAGTTAATGAAATATCTATTTCTCAGATTTTTTAATTAACCTAGGGGTTGATTAAAAAAAACAGGTTAAAAAAGTGTAGGCGAGGAGTAAAATATAAATTTGAGGTTGGATTTTCTTGAAACGTCAGAAATCGAAATCGAAACTTAATACTTCAATACAATTAATGAAACACATGTCTCAATTTTTCAAAATTCGACCCCTAAGCCGGCGGAAGCGGCGTCAAAGTTTGTATGGGAAGTACAATATTGGTAGATGGATTTTCTTGAGTTAACATAATCATACTGAAATAAAATTTATGAAACACGTATTTTTAATTTTTTTTAAATTCAACCTCTAAAAACATTCTCTTCTGATCATCTCCACAATCTACATGTGTAGGGATAAAGTAATTAGTTATCTCACATTTTGTTCATCGACGGTGATTAAAAATACATTAAGGTCAATGTTGGGAAGTCCGTCTACGAGGTAAGACCGTCTAGCCGCAATAACTTCCGTGTTTGGATACCTATGCAGTTTATGGTTCAGTCGGTAAAACAGTGTTATGGTAATAGTTCGAACTAAAAAACATAGATGTCGCTAAGATCATTATTTTGGCATAAATTTGACCGCCATTTTTTTTTGCATTTTGTACTTGGTGTGTGAGTGTGGCGTCCGGCAAAAAAAATTGAAAAAAGTGGAAAATTTAAGGGCTTTTTGGCTGTTGCTTCAATTATACGTAAGTTATTTAAGGATCGATCAATATATTTCTGGTGTTGAATTCGTTTATATCGCTTTAGTTTCATAATTATACCTGCCGCAAATTTCTAACCTCAAAAGGTAGTAGTTGGGAAGTCCGTCCAGCGCACAGTAGGCCGAAAATCACGTTTCATAGACATTCAAACTGACATGTCATAAGTGACGCTTTTTTTGCTTGGATGTGATGGAGAATACTTGCTATATGCCTTATATAATAAACTTTCAGGTTTATAATCGTAAACAACGCGCTCAGAATTTTTTTCGAAAAAATTTGTATGGGGTCGACATAAAAAAATATGATATCTCCGTAATCGCACAATTGCGCCTAATATCCTCTGAGGTTATTAATATATACATTATTTAGGATTTTTTGGCATACTTCATGTTGCGGTCAACCATGCGTTTTTTTTTTCTTCGATTTTAAAAATTTCACTAAAGTTTTTTTCCATTTTTACAAATATTAAGTTTTACATGAATGCATATAGACTGGGCATTCATGAAAATTAATTGTGTGCTATATTAGAAGGTAAAATACATTAAAAAAGCTTAATATCTTGATTTTTTCAACATATTATATATTTACATCATAGGAACATTTACACATATCAAACTAAGTTTAATTAACAACTAAGTGTACTGATGATGAACTAACAAAATAATTGTGTTTCGACTCTCTAAAAATGCTAAAAAAATTGATTTAAAAATTATTACAATAAAATTATATGATAAAAATATAAATAAAACAATAAATATATTACTTTAAAATATTGCCTAATCTGAATCACTATCTTCAGAGTCAAACTCCGAGTCAGAGTTTATATCAGCAATATCCCTAAACTCTAATTCAGGCGTTTCAATGTTCAGCAGATCCAATGTTTCCGCAAACAAAGTTTTCTTTTTTTTGCATCCATCGTTGGTCGTATTGCTGAAATAAACGGATCGGAAGAGATAATAAGGAAATTAAATATATCTTCGTTTGAACTCAGTCTGCTCTTCTTACGTGAGTGATGTTCCCTGAATCTTCTGAAATCCTTATTTCGCGCTTCTGAAGCTTCTTCAGATAAACTCCCAATCGGTACTATTGCGTTAGCAGCAATAATTTCAGCTCCATGAAGCAGTATCGTGTGCACTGTTGATGACACATGTAGTACCAGTTGTATAATTCTACATACTTTTCAGCAGTTATGTAGGCATATTCTTTAAATTTTGAAACATTGATGGATTGACCTGAAGTTACGGCTTACAAAATCACATTAAATCTTCGGATCAGATCTTCATCTAGTCCAGTGATACTTGCAGTCTTTTCAGGAAATTCAAAGAATCATCGTGCAGTGTTGCCGTCATTAGTTGTGCCATAGCCTTTGTTTACGACATCAATCAATAGGTTGAGTTCCGTTTTGAACTTGGCTTGGATTGATTTTTTTCTTGCATCCACTGCAGCTTTCTCACTTTCTGTTCTAGCAGACCACTTCTTAATATCTAATTTATATGCGATATGCAAAAGACATTCCATAATGTTAATGCGCGCATGTAGTGATGAAAGTCCGAGATCCATCAAGTCATCTTCTGTACATTTCTTTCTAACTTCTTCTAACTTGTTCATCTCCGAAGGTTTCGCCAAACAAATATAGCAAGCTGCATTCGATCTTACGTAAGGAGAGAGGTAAGTTTTTATTTTGGCATCAACCATGGTGAGCATTAGCTTATGACTCACCATATTGCTATCACAATCAGATGGTTGGAGAGCTGATATCTCAGCTTTGACTCTTTCATTTTCTTTCTTCACCACTGTTTCACTTTCTTTAACAAAGATGAACTGCACTGGACGACAATACGCTGCGGAGCATGACTTTGGGTTCTCCCAAACTGTAACATCTTCACAAGTCATCTTCAGTGGTGACAACGAAGTCATGAAGATACTTGAGTCATCTTCTGTAGAATCCATTTTCTGTTTGTATCTGCTTTGGCTGGATGCTCCGTCAAAACCGTATTTTGATATTAAAACCAGTTCTTTATTTTGCATACTTTCTGGCAACGATTGAATTATTCTTTTTGCTGTCAGATCTAGCAAAACTTGCAGTGAAATTTTCGCTGAGGAATCTGTCACCATAATTGCATTTTTTGGTTCAGGTGGAAAGCACACACTCTTCTCTTTTTGCACGCAGTAATACGAAGGGTACAAGTGTTTAAGGCCTTCTCGAATTGCTGATTCTCGCAGAGTTATGTATTGCCACTTTGATAATTTCAGAGATATTAGTAAACCAAATGCTTTTTGAGGTGAAAACGTTTCTTTAGTGGTTGGTATGGGAGTTAAATCATGTAGATTTTTGATTGATTCTGGATGTTGTACCATGTATTCAATCACAGAACCCATGTTGTTCTGGCCTTCATCTTTTAACTTTGAAATCGTAGCAAATACGAGCTCACTGGAATCTTTGTCAGTCAGGTCTCCACTTCGCCTCTTTTTCTGTTTCGTTCCCAAGTCTTCAAAAGGTTTACGATTGGCGATTTTTCTTTTCGTCATTGTTCCAGTTGATGATGTAGATGGCTCACTAGATGAACCAGTAGCGCTTGATGATGACTCCAAAAGGGGCACTATAGGACTTCCTTCATGCTGAATAATCGATTGCATATTTTCTTTCAAGCAACTCGGCCAATCAACATCAGTTTCAAGCCAACTTTCGTAGTGAGTTCGGAATATCTCATATTTCCGATGTGTTGATTCATATCGTTTCTGTGCAGCCCTAGTGAATCTCCGGCAAAATTATTTTAAAGTCACACAATCTTCTTCAGATACACTATTGTTTAAATGAGATAGCACTGTTTCGAACAAAAAATTATAGTCACTGAGTTTGTGTGCTTTTCTCAAAATAACGAACCAATCCAAATTAGTTACGATGCTTGCCATAATGTTTTTACTTTCAATGATTGAAGTATACTAAATTATTTTCTTCAAGTGTATTCCTATTTATTGCGATCGATTTTAGTGTATGTGCCCGAACAAGTAATTTACTAATCACCTTATTTTGTTTCCGAACAAGTAATTTACTAACTACCCTCTAATGTACTAACTTATGAGAAACTAATTATTCTATAGATAAAGGTATTCAACAAGTCGGCAGTTATTTAAAACATCATTTACAAACTATAATTTCCCTAATTTTATTGAAGATTTAGAGGATCATTAGACAATGGGGATTGTTAATTTTTTTTATATTGTCGTTTAGTGAAAACCATTTCGAGGAATAGGGTTACTGATCACTTCTATCGATTTATTTAAGTAAAATAATGACGGATTATTAGTATTTATCGCAAAAACTGTATAACCTTCATTTGCACTTCGATGACGTCACTATCGTCATCATTCGGCCTAGATCCATTGCCATAGAATAAAAAAAACTTAAACAACTATCAACTTGACAGTAGAGGTGAGTCTGACGTTAAACGTCAACGTATTTAAGCACAGATTACTTACTGTTTATGCATGAAAAACGCAACATAATGCCATCAATGACGTCATCCTTACCAAACTCTTAGAATTTTTAAATAATTAATAAAAAAATTATGGTAGCAAAAATTTTAAAAATATTCAATTTGGTATCTTAAATTAGTCTATATTTTCGATATCTGGAATAAAAAATAGGGGTAAAAAAAAATGAACAATCCCCATTGTCAGATATCAGCTAATGAGTAAGCTATTTTCGCTTTCTACTATTGTACATAATAATTTTGCATTAATGCCTAGTCTATATACGCCTATGTTAAGCTTAATATTAGGTAAAAATGAAAAAATAAACAAAAAAAATTGGTAAATTTTTAAAAATCGAAGAAAAAAAAAACGCATGGTTGACCGCAACATGAAGTATGCCAAAAAATCCTAAATAATGTATATATTAATAACCTCAGAGGATATTAGGCGCAATTGTGCGATTACGGAGATATCATAATTTTTTATGCCGACTCCATACAAATTTTTTCGAAAAAAAATCTGAGCGCATTGTTTACGATTATAAACCTGAAAGTTCATTATGTAAGGCATATAGCAAGTATTCTCCATCACATCCAAGCAAAAAAAGCGTCACTTATGACATGTCAGTTTGAATGTCTATGAAACGTGATTTTCGGCCTACTGTGCAGCGTGGCGAAGGAAAGACCGTCATATGCCGGTCTTACCTTAAGCCAGAGATAGTCAAACTTTTGAACAGTGCCTATTTAATCCATTATTTTACTACTTTGTGCTAGGTTCTACTTAGTAAATGTACCCAGTGGTGGGCCTTGAGGACTAATTATAATTTCGTTACCATAGACTAGTGATAGGTATGGTGTTGGGGTGAATTATTGTTTTTTTATCGATCCATTTTTATTTTATTTCCATTCATAAAATAAATACCTACATAAAATAATATACTTACCTTTCGCCGATCTATAAATCAAAAAAAGACATGCAACCAGAAGGTACCTAGTACCTTATAATCTTATTTAAAAAAAACACCCAGTTGTAAGCAGTCGAAAACCGTCAATTCTATTTCTTAGCTGTAAAAAAAGTTCTAAAGTTGACTTTAGGTGATTCGAAGCTCTTTCTCATCAAACAATTATATCAAACAGGTACCTACTCTGCAGTTTGGAGAACTGTTGCTCAGACAATCAAAGGTGGGAGTTCTACTCTTTAAATCTTACTATCTATAATAATGAATAACTTTAGGTACACCTACGCCTACACTGTAGGTAAATATGTACTGGGAAGCATAAAACGAACCAAAATATTTTTTTTCAGGTCACATCATGCAAGAAGATGCCTGATTTTGTCGATCTTGATCGTTTTTTGGAAAGAAAAGATTTTGAAAGTCTATACCAACAAAATTGGCCGTGGTTAATAACGCACTTCATACGAGCAAATAGTTGTTATAATTGTGGCTACGAACCTGATTCCACCTGTCCCCGCCACTTCACGATGCATGAATCGTATATACAAGTTTTATTAGACTTAAATTATTTCTGGTGTCAAGGCTGTTTCCAATTTACTATTTACGACCATTATACCTGCGACGAGTGCCAATATTGTTAAAAAATTAGAGGTTTTTTTGTAATCTTTTTATTAATAAGGGACTTTTGTCACCGAGTGACCATGTCAGCCCCATCGTAACTTATAATGACAACATTTCACACATGATTACATTGGAAAACAAAAGAAAAAACTAAAAACTACTTAAGTATCTTATCTAGGGGTCTGAGAGAGCTGTTCTTCTCTTCTTTGACGCAAAGAATGGTAAACGAATTTGTAAACTAAAAAGGACTCTTCTGATAAAGGATTTGCTAAAATAGATTGAAAACTACCGACGTCAAGCAGATTTATTTTAAGGTAAGATAATAACAGCTCCCTCTCGGACCGATTGCGATTGCATTCGGTTAACAAGTGTTGAACGTCTTCAATGGTATCACAACAAGCACAATTTGGACTCTCCGTCTTTTTCATTAAGAATGCAAATTTGTTAAGAGGCATATGACCAGAACGCAACCGATGTACCATTACTACAATTTGTCTATCTATCTCGCGCTGTACAAACCAAGGCACTCGAGGAGGCTCACTCTGGATCGTTTTGTACCAAATACCTTTTTCTGTAGATCTTTGGTCAAAGTAAACTTTCCAAGCATCTTGCACTTTAGATCTATAAGGAGTCAATTTTTCAAAAAAAGCTGGCACCACATTTAAACTTGCACCTTGCTCAGCAGCGAGTTTAGCCAGGCGGTCAGCCTCCTCGTTGCCCGATAAACCTATGTGCGAAGGAATCCATTGTAATTTGACAAATATGCCCTTACTTTGTAGCTTGAGTATTTCTCTAAATATTGAATAGGCTTTTGGGACCCCTCTGACACCATATACACAACGATTGAGGTGTTGTAACCCACTCTTACTATCTGTAAGTATAACTATATTAGAGCAATATAAACGATTACAGTACCTAAGGGCCTCATAAATTGCAGTTAGTTCTGCAGTCATTATGCATATTGGTGTCGTAATCCTAAAACACATACTGTTACCGGTATTGAGTGGATCATAAAAGGCAGCTCCAATTCCATTACTATTTTTGGACCCATCTGTATATATTTTATGCCAATTCGTATATATTAAATCTATTTCGCGAAGAACTTCATATTTCAATAATATTGCGTTGTATTGATCTTTTGAATTTGTCACACAATCGAGGCTAGTTCGGATGATATTTTCAACGGGGATAGCGGAAAGCCAAATGTTTAATGCAAACATTTCTAGAGGATCACTCGAAGCGACAACAAGCGGTTCTACGTCTGAAAAAATTGTGACTAACAAAGGGAGTTTTTTATCACGCCAGTATGCATTAGAACAAAGGGCATTCAACTCTTGCAATAAAGTTATAGTTAGGTTATTACCCCATGATTTTGACTTCAGATAAAATTTATAAGCTAGGTATTTCCTACGAACGAACAAAGGTGGCAAACACAACTCGCTTTCCATTACATGAATGGGTGTGCTTCTAATAAATCCTCCTATGATCCTTAAGGCTTGGTTTTGCACCTTATCTAGTTTGCTAAGATGAGTCTTCGTGGAATTGTCGTATAAGAAGCAGGCATACTCCATTCGGCTTCTTAATAATGCTACATAGAGCCTCCGTATATGCTTTGGATGTACTCCCCAATTTGACCCGGCTAAAACTTTTAATAAACTCAAAAACCTCTGAACCTTATCCCAAATTTCATTAATATGTTTGCCCCACCTCAAACCTTTATCCAACCATATTCCCAGATATTTGATATTGTCAATTTGTTCCAAAACCCTCCCGTTTACATTTATATTTATTAAATGTTTTTTACGACCACGAGTGAAGTTACAAACTTTCGTCTTCGTACACGACAACTCCAAACCTAAATTGTTTAAAATTATAACCATTGTATCAAGGGCATTTTGAATGTTTAATACACTGTCTGCCAGGTTGGTACCACTAACATATATCACAAAATCATCAGCATATTGGGCTATCATTGTGTTTGTGATTGTCTGACAAATTTTATATGTAACAATGTTGAACAATAGAGGCGAGATCGGATCACCCTGTGCAATACCTCTGTTAGTCCATCTGGTGAATCGTGTCTTAGTTGTGTTTCCCAAGATTGTCAAGTGTCTTTCACTCAGGAAGGTCCAAAGATATCGACAAAACCGTTCGCCAATATCAAGATCACTTAACGTACCTATTACTTTTTCCACCAATATGTTATTATAGGCGTTATCAATATCTAAAAAACACGCTAATGTAGATTGGTTTTTAGAGAATCCTATTTGTATTTTACATACTAAGCGAGCCAAAGCATCCAGACAAGAGTGACATCTCCGAAACCCAGTTGTATTTTTAGATAAGATTTGTTTCTTTTCTACAAACCACTCAAGTCTCTTATTAAGCATGTGGTGGAATATTTTGCACACACAAGAAATAAGCGAAATCGGTCTAATTTTAGGTTCAGTACTATTAATTTCCGAGTTGCCTTTAGGTATAGGGATGACTTGAATTTCTTTCCATTGGTTTGGGACATAACTTGTAATAAAGATTTCGTTGTACACATTTAATAGGTATGATAGAGCATTGTCAGGGAGATTGTGAATCATAGAATAAGTTATCATATCACTGCCTGGGGCTGTATCCTTTTTCTTAACACATCGTTTTAACTCTGCTATCCCAAATGTATCTTCAATGATATTATGACATGTCTTAAATTGTGGGCTACGGGTTGTCACCGTGTCCGGCGTCAGGCTCTGCAATAGTTCTATTCGCTTTTCATCAGATACTGTAAAACTAGCTGTGGAGCATCCTTTGACCCATCGCATGTGGCGCCACATGTCTGAAACTGATGTGATAGCGTTAATACCACTACAAAAAATTTGCCAATTGTCTGATTTAGCCTGTCTTAATAATGTTTGACAAGATTTAATTTCTTTCTGTAATAATTCCAGATTCAAAGGTGTGGGGTTCTTCCTAAAACTACTAAGTGCAAGTCTACGTTTAGCTACTGATTTTGACAATTCGGGGGTCCAGTAGGGTTTAGGTTTAAAATTACTTGTAGGGTCATTACATATTTTGAGCATAGGAATGCTTTTATCAGCGGCATACTCTATTTGACTAACAAAAAAATTATATTTTTCCTGCACCTGACTTAACATTGGTAGATTGAAGAAACGTTCTGAAAGAATTTGCTTGTACAAGACCCAGTCAGCTTTTTTATAGTTTCTTTTTGAAGTAAATGTTTTAGATGATTTAAAGTTATATTTAATTTTTATTATCAGGTGGTCACTGCCTAAATTTTCATTTAACACATCCCAAGAGAAGTTAATTACAATATCACTAGAAACGAAGGTAATGTCAGGAGACGATTTTTGCAATATTCCATTCACTAGTTTAATTCTAGTTATTTTACCGTTGTTTAGTGCCATGTACCCATTATCTAGAGAAGAATCGTACAACTGCATGCCTCTTGTATTGTTCTTGTAGGACCAATTTCTGTGGTGACCGTTGAAATCCCCTGCTATCATTGTTTTTACCTGAAAGTTACTAAAAATAACATCCCAGTCTGCCTGTGTAGTTCTAGCCGTAGTTGAGTTGCAATAGACCCCAATTACATTCTCCAAATCGTTACAGTTTAGTAGCTTCACATGTAATAGTTCAATTTCTAGGTTATTGGATACCAAAGGGCAAACAAAAGCCTTAATAGACCGATGTACTAGTATTACCACTCCCCCATATGAATCACACCTGTCGTTCCTAAATACATTGTAATTGCTAAAAGCTATGTGGGACTCTGGTTCTAGCCATGACTCAGTAACAATCGCAATGTGAACTTTTTCCCGATTTAAGTGACTATCGAAATCTATAAACTTGGGCCTTAAACTTTGAGAGTTCCATTGATGTATGTTCAACACACTATTCTTTGAGTAATTATTAGCCATTATTTACAAATAATTTTAAAAATACATTGACCCATTCACAATTTGTAAACGCCCGTAGTAGTATGTCTTTCACTTCTGTTATCACTAACCTGCACACACTAGATATTTTTTCTTCAAATCCTACCTCCATTGTAATTATATCCTTCATTTTTTTCAAAAATACCTTAAATCCATAGTCACCTTTCTTGTCGCTAGAGGACGATAGTTTTTTAGTAACGTGTTGATCCTCACTTTGTATAGTTTTGACCTTCTCTCTGTCGTTTTGTCTAGTTTCTTCCACAATAATTTCTTCTTGTCTTATTCTTTTTTTGGATTTCTTTGTCATATCTTGCCTTTGATAGGTCTTATTTATATTTTTATCTTCATACCTTGTGTCTTTTGTTTGTCCTCGTCCTTGTATTTCCATATTTTCTCCCTCACTTCCTTCATCTTCCTGAGCTATTGTGTGTATTTGAGCCTTTGTCATAATAATTTCACTATTAGCTGACAAACTACGTACGTTGCTATTAGGTAACTCGGGTTCATAAGCCTTTTGGTCTTGTTTTTGTTGGGTCATGTATATTCGAAGTGCGTTTCGATAGTTGCAATTTTCTTTGCACATAATATTGCGTATTTCCTTTTCCTTATGAAATGTTGGGCAACTTCCCTTGTTTAGAGCCATATGGTCACCCTTACAGTTAGCGCATGTATAATGAACTGTTTCACAATTTTCGTGATTCTCCGTGCACTTGGGACACACAACTTTCTTGCTCGGACAAAATCTGGAAAAGTGGCCGAACTTCCAGCATTTCGCGCACTGAGTTACTGGAAACTCGTACGGCTCTAGTTTGAGCCGACACCCGTATCCGTATATATACGGGGGCAAACCAGAGCCATTGATACAAAGTCGGACCGCTTCACTCTCCTTCCATTCTCCTTCGTCCGTCAGCCTCCTGAGTCTTTTTGCGGCTCTTATCTCAAACCCGGAACAGGTGAATTCCTTCAATATTTCGCTTTCTGTGATCTCCAAATCTACTCCTTTCACAACTCCGTATGATACACTAAGTTCGCTTGTTATTTGGCATCTAAGACCCATAGACTGTAGCTTTTCATTTTTCACCAATTTATCGGCCTCTTCCTTTCTCTCGAACTGTACCAGTACTTTGTAGGGCCCCTTGTATTTAATTCTAAGTATGTCTTTTATATTTTCCGCACGCAATAACTTTGCGAAAGCCATCTGCTTCGGTAAAATATCTTTCGAAATTACACAAACTTCATTCGTTGGCATTGAGTCTTTCTGGTTTTCAGGTCCATCGCCGGTAGGTATCCTACGAGGTACTTTTTTAGGTTTTCTCATTACTGTTGTAAAACCGTCATCATCTGGACTATGTTGCTCATCGCTATCGCTTCTCATCCTTTTTTCCGCCACTTTGCCGGTACTCACGGGTAAACTACCCTCAACTTGGTCACACTCCGATCCCTTTGAAAAGCATTCGTCGCAATTCATCTCTTCCTTGCCCATTCCATTTCCATCACTCTCACTTGCAAGCACCAACAACACTACCGAGTCCGTATCACTCATTGTTAATTACGTAAACGCAATCGTAAAATACGATCATAATAGCTATACTAAACGAAATCAGAGTTATAACTTCGAGCGTGCGTCCACTCGCTGCGAACCGAACTTAGAAACTCAAAATTAGAGGTAAAACGACCGTTTTTAGCGATAATTGAATATTAGTACTCGTAGGTAACAGAACAATAATTGGAGTAGAGATCTACACCTAAAAATCTAGACAAACATGACGCATTGATTTTGGGAAAAAAATATTCTGAAGTAAGATATGATTTTTACAACATTGGTGGCGCTAGTAAAGCTAGGGTGGCACAGAGCCTTAAGAAGACTTAGGTACAAGATAAGTGAACAGGTGATTTTTAAAAGACTAAAGAAAATGAACAATGAATGCTGATCTCTCTATAACTAAGTAATGTCTGAGAAGTTTATTTAATAAAACTGTAAACTACGTAATAAAATATTTTTGATTTATAATTTGTTTTTCATTGCCAAGAAATTTTTCTTTTTTTCAAATGTTGAGAACCTCTGTGAGCAAAGATATGCACTTTCCTTAAAATAAAATTTTAATATCTTCGAAATTAAGCCTTATTTTTAAACACGTAAAGCACATAATTTCAACGCAATTATTAAATTATTGTCTGAAACTGTTTTCAACGTATTATCCTAACAATATTGTGGTTTTATTGCTACTAGACGGACTTACCTTCAACTGCAAGGGAAGTCCGTCTACACGCGGAGTTTTAAAAAAATACTTGTATCTATAATATTATTACAGTTAATCCAATTTCTGTAACTTTACAGCGTACCTAATTAAATATATTGTTCATCATTTCCGGCCACACACGTCAGTAGAAAATGAATATTTCAATTCATTAAGTTAAATCAAATTTAGACATTAAAAAAGTATGCCGGACTTCCCGACATTGACCTTATAGGTACGTCACCCACCGCAACCGTTGCAGGGGAACCACTTCAATCTTTTACAGTAAGAATGAAATAGGTACACTTCAGATTTAATTTTTTTAGCATTCTAATATCTAAAATGCAGGAATTATTTCAGTAACCTCTGTTTGGTATTTTGTGGTCCCCACTTGAGAACTTTTTTATCCCGCCTGAACGAGTACCTTTTCTTTTTATTTAGGTTCTTCAGTAGATGTGACTAGAAGACTAAAATCTCAGCGTGCTAATTTTTTTAAGCTTTAAATGTCACGTTAGTTTTCGAACAAATTGACTTTCTCATGGCCTGGCCTTGAAAATAACAATCGAAATCCATTGTTATTTTCAAGGTTAGAACTGAGGAGGTTTTTAGGTAATTTCTAGAAAGAGATCGCGAGAAAGTTCTAGCAATTTGAGTTGCATTGGAAAACTGCGCCAGTTGTTTTCCTTGGCCATTCGTTAGAGCCCAAAGACAAAAGTTTTTAATCAGACACTTATGTAACCGAAACGTGAACAATGATGTTCTCGAGGATTTAAAGTCGCTCAGTGTTCCAGGGAAGTACCTATGCTATATGGGCTTTGCTCGGCGTCTCAAAAAGGGGTAGGTATTACAACAGACTTGTCAAAATTTATGTATCTTCCTCTAATGAAGTATGGCAACAAACTTAGCAAATGTATCTTCCTCTGAAGAAGGCGAATTAGATCGCAGAGGAAGTAACATTTTGCTGCAATACCACTTTTCTTGCAGTGAACTCTATGTTCTTGTTCTGTAGTAAAGTGGCACTTGCTTAATTTAAAGATTGGCATTCAAAGCGTTGATGAAGGATAAGATTTTTAGTCAGTAAGCCGAAACAAAAGGCAGGTACACGAGTTTGTGGTTCTATAGTTTTGACGGTAAAGAGTGATAATGTGTTGTGTTGGTCCAAAGCAACTACATAAACACAAAATGCATGAGGTGCCTGTGTAGGTGTAAAAACTAGGTACTAACTAATAAATAAAATTATAATACTTAATTCAAGTTTCAGAGATGCGAATATTTTAACCCACCCTTTACGGACACCTGAAACATGTCGTTTAAAGTTGGTCATTGACAACAACTTGAGACAATATTTCGCTCATCCGGGACAACAACGACGGAATTACACTTTTGAAAAATGGGCTATCTACCGAGGTGTAACATAAAACTCCTAAAGGAAATTTAAACACGAGGTAATATCGACACAATTTAATTTTTATTAATTTCAGTCAAATGACGTACTATGCGTTATATATACTGATTCATTCTAGTTTCTGCAAAACCATCGTCGAAATATTTGCAAACATGTAATTACGTCGTTGTTGTTCCGGATGAGCGATATGTGCTACTACCCTGAATTTTTTCACGTTTCTGCAATGAACCATTTGCGCTTTAGAATAGAATAGAATAGAAAAAGTTTTATTCACAAATGAATTTAACATAGTACAATGATACTTAAAGCTAGAATACAATGATAATCTCGATCATTTTACACAATTAAAGTAACATGCCGTGCCAATGTACTGCGTTTGTGAAAAGGGCCCAGCTCAGCATGTGTTACAGAAAGAGAACTTTCTGTAACGCTGGTATTCCGCTGGTACCTAACAAATAAAAGACATTTAACAAAGACCTAGAAACTAAAATAAAATAGTAGATATGATAGTAATAAAATAATAATTATATAATATAATATAAACCTGTGCCTATATCCATAATTAGGATGCGTATAATGAAACAATAATGTGAATTGAATAAATGTAGACAAATAATTCTACAGAATAAATTAATAATACAATACTAAAAGTGCATGAAACAATGATTGAACAAAAACAATTGTAAATTCAATAAATATGTAAATATATACACATATTTAATAAAATATAATATAATAATCATAGAATAAGATAAATATATAGTGATATAAAATGCCCAAATATGCGTTTACCGTGACTATAACGCATACTGGGTTCTATAGAGCAAACAAGTAAGAGTCAAGGCCCTGCTGAATGAAAGAAAAGTCGAGCAGAAAAAGCTAAACTGTCAACACAAACAGAATAATGATTAAAAATATAATTGTACCTATTAAAATAAAAATAAAAATTGTATATATAAAAGTAACACAAACTGTATAGTTTTATTTTCTCATAAGCAACTGATCCTCTAGCAATTCCAATTTATACTTTTCCTTAAATGTAGTTAAAGATTACAGCGTAACATTTCGCAAACGGAAAACTAAATCAAGAAATGGTCTTCCTATATCCACAATATTTTTCAACGACAAATTCAACGATGCCCCACATGATGGGGTAGACGAGAAAAAAAAAACATCATCCCCACTTTGGTACAGTAAAGTATGAGGGTTCCTTGTCGGACCACGGAACCCTAAACATCACTCTGACAGTTATTGCAGAAAAAATCTAAAAATATGTCGGAAATACCTAGTATGAAAGTGTGAAACCTATGTAATTAATCTGTAGAATTCTAAAAGAACCGATCCGGCAACCATAACAATGGTTTTTGTTCTTTTCAAGGTTTCCTCCAGGAAATTTTATTCTTGTTGATTAGCATATCAATAGCTGTGATATTAGGTTGTGATATTTATTTCATGTTAGCTTCCCTATATTGTACAGAATACCCCTCATTTCTATCGGCTCGAACTGTAAGTGTGACAAAAATATGAAATGGTTAAAAACTGTACAAAATATTTTTATGATTTATTGTGACATTTTGCCGCCCCCTAAAAGTGCCGCCTGGGGCGGACAGCCATCAGCTGCGACATTAGATGGAAGAGCGCTAAGGGCACGAATTTAATAGAATTATGAAAATCCTGATATTTCGACAAATATAAATCTGAGACAAAAAATACAGATGAAAAGTTGTTGTAAAAAATAAAGTCTAATTTAGATGTTTCAGGAGTTTGAGGTAACCCTGTAGAAAATTAGCATTTAACCTACATTTAATTGAGCAGAAATAAAATAAACTATTTTGAGTCCTTTTAGCTGAAAGTGAAATTGGCTAGTCGCATGTAAATTACATTACTCAGAAAGGACTCAATTTGAGTTCTTTCAGCAATATTTGAAATCGGCCCGGTCCTTGAATGTTGATTTATCAGTAACGACTCAAGCGGGTTGAATAGTTTTTTATATTTTCTCAAAAAAGCCTTCCATATAATATGTGGGTTGTTTCTACGGGGTTAAAAAATATATCTTCACTTAATTTTTTTACTAGTATTTTTCCATAGGACAAAACTGACATTAAAAATTAATCTGGCATATCTAACTCATTTTTTATTGTTGTGGGTTGTTTTTCTTGTAGTTGGATTTTCTTGAAAGGTATTGTAATCATACTTAAATAAAACTGATGACACGTAGTTTTCAATTTTTCTCCAATCATCCCCTAAAACGATGTGTCAAAGTTTGTATGGTAAGTAAGATATTTATGATCAGATTTATACGGAACTTAGTACAAATGTACAATTGATGAGACACGTATTTCACGGTTTTTCTCTTATCTACTCTTTCTCTTTTATAACAGGGTGAATATGACAAGTAAAATATTTAGTCAGATTTACACTAAACTTGGTATAAATGTATGAAAACATAATTGAGTAAACCCGTATTTCACGGTTTTGCTAAATTAAACTCCTTAAGAGGGTGAAAAGGGGTGCCATTTTTTCCGGGGAATAAAAATTTAATATTAATAGTCGGATTTTTTTAAACTAATTAAAAATGTAGTTCAATAAAAGTCATGAAACACGTTTTTCTCAGTTTTTTAAATCAAACCCTTAAGAGAGTGAAAAGGGGTTATTAATAAGTCATTTGTACGGGAAAATATTGTGGTCGTTTTCCTGAAACGCACTTCAACAAAATTTGTGATACACATAATTTTCAAAATTCAACAATATAAAAATTTGTATGGAAAGTAAAATATTTCTAGTTAGATTTATACTTTAATGTCTATTAAGCGGTGGTAGCCTAGTGGGTAGAACATTGGACTCGGAAACGGGAGACCCAGGTTCGATCCCAGTGCGGGCATGTACCTATGACTTTGATTTCTAAGTTATGCACATTTGTGAAGTTATAGTAGCAATACCACTCGCCAACTGTGAAGGAAAACATCGTGAGGAAACCTGGGTGTCTGAGATATTCACATACCTCAGCGCTTGAAATCGCCAATCCGCGGTCTCTCTGAGAGAAGGCCTGTGCCCTATGGTGGGACGTATACAGGCTGCTTATGATGTATTTTATGGTTTATCAAAATTCGATTTTTAAAGTTAACTTTGTACGGGGTGTAACATATTTGTAATTTTATTGAAACTTAGTAAAATCATACTTTAATTAAACATGTATTTCTCACTTTTTCAAACTTTATCCCCTAAGAGGATGAAAAGGGGCGCCAAAATTGGTGCAGGGAGTTAAATAAATGGTTCTTGGAACTTAGTACAAAATGCAAGTCAATACAACTCAATGAAACCTGTAGGTATTTCGCCGTATTTAAAACTTCAACCCCTATGTAATAGAGATCTCACGAGTAAACATTTTGTGGTCTCATTTTAGTTACCCACCCTATTGTATGTCACCCAAGATGGTCTCTTAAGGATTCGTACGATACCACACATTTCCATTGACAATTTATGGGTTGCAGGGAGTCTGTGTAACTGAAAACAGCAGAAATTGATCTTAGGGAAGACTGCTTCTCGTACGACCTGTTGTTTATGTTGCCTGCTCTACAGTGAGGTCTTCTAGCAGCGTAGCCATGCACTGGACGGAAGAATGCCTAACGTAGCATATAATAAGGCTCCTACTTGAAATATAATTTATAGAGATTAGTATTCTTAATATTCAGTGAATACAAAACAAGTAGTTAGGTATGGCCCGGGTTTCTGGAAGTTACAATAGGGGCACGAGTCTTTTAAAAAAATGTTAAAACTCGACCGGAGGCTAGTCCTTGAAAAAATTGCATATTATGGGCTAAAAGCATCTGTAACTTATTTAGAACCAATCTAATCATCTAAAGTTCACGCGGACGAAGTAGCGGACAAAAGCTAGTTTAACACATAGATATTTGTGTTATTACATACTTACCTCGTTATTGATTGAAAATGTATTGAGAGTGAAAACTTTAGATACCTAGTAGCGACTTTTCTTTATCAAAATCTAGCAAAGTTTAGGAAAGGTATGAGTAGTTAAAATGTCCTTCATTATATTACCTATCGAAGCCTCAGACCGAAATATCTTTTTACAATAAGTAACCAATTAAAAATGTTAGAACGTGTGAGCGATACGACGTCAAATGTAAGAGCAGCCTTAAACACACAGGGAAATAGAATCCTTATACCCACGTCTCTCTATTTCCATTGTTTTCGTAAGCCACGCACGCCTAGTCATATATACGTCTTATTTTATTATGTGAATCATCTACATACTTACAAAGCTTTCAATTAGTATTGGGATTCCCCGTTTTTAGGGTTCCGTACCTAAAGAGTGCCGACGGGACCCAACTAGGTACTAGCTTACGATGGCTATCTTACTTTTGAAGGCTTTTATCTATCGAATCGTAATAGACAGCCAGTTGAATTGAATTTGTGGTATCGCAGATAGCTACGCTATTATACAAAAATACGATAAGAAAAAAATAAGGGGGTTCCCATACAAGAACTGTGATTTTTTAGGTTTTTAGGGTTACGTAACTAAAAAATCCATCCATCTGTCTGCGCATTAAAACTTTTTTCTATTAATATTATTAAATACTTAAGTCAACGGTCTCTCTGTGGTGTGTTTCAGGCTTCTAACCACCTGTTTCTCGTACACTAACAATGTGTTAATCTACTGCTGTTACACCTGTCAAAATTTGACCTGTAAATTTAACCTAATAAATAATCGCGATTAGACCCGTTTAATATAAGTATAACACCTGTCAGTTGGCCAAAAAGCACACAGAAAAAAAATCGGACCGGTTTTAACAGATTTTTTAGTGAACGAGAAAGCGGATTTTGTTTGGCCAACCCAATCAAAATACATGGACATTTATTTAAAATAATAATTGTAAACTATTGTCCTAATTTTTGCATTTGCTATAACTGCAGCGAAAAACATTAATTTGTAGGTACTTATTTCCATACAAAAAAAAAAAAAACATTAATATCAATTCTTCGCAGTTGGTGTGTGTGAGAGAACATACTTTTCGAGTCCATATTGTATAAAAGCAAATGATATAAACTAGCCAAGTATGAGTTTCCACTTAGAGTCCCAAGCTGAATGAAACAGAACACTCTTATTTATAAAAACATGATTCCTTAAAACATTCTTCAACTGCAGTTAATAGATACAGGTCTTTCCATTTACCATAGGCTAATTAAACCGTGTTTGAGGAGTGTTTTAGTAGAAACGAGTTTTTATGAATAACAACAAGCTGATGCAGTTTGTCACATAACTTGGCTCTTTATAAATTCCAATCAGTTGTGTTCACAATGGGATACTCTGAGGAGTATGTTAATTTTCCTTATTCACTTGCGAATTTTCATACAAGATTTTTTTAACTGTATCTCATCTTGTTCTAGTTAAATAAATAAATAAAAATGAACAATATTTTCTGCTAATTTTTTGCTCGCATCCGACTCGCACTTTGCCAGGTTTAACGCAATAATTACACATGTGTGCAGATAACTGCGCAATAATCATAACACATTCTTTCACTATAAAAAGACAATCGACGTTATCAAATTACATTCTTCCCTCGGGGCAGTGCGACAGCGGTTGACTTGACTCGGCCAAGAATTAATATACTAAAATAAAAATAAAAGCAATAAAAAATGAAGGCATTCATACTTTTCGCCCTGGCTTTGGTCGTCGTCGGCGTGGAGAGCAAGACGTTCACAAGATGTGAACTAGTTAGAGAGCTGAGGAGGCAGAGATTCCCCGAATCCAAGATGAGACATTGTAAGTACCTACCACGTACCTACTTTACATTACATAGTTAAACCATTTTTCTCTATCAAAAACTAAGTGTACAAAAATTAAATATGTACGTCTAAAATATCCATAATCATTAAACATTTCTGAATGCGCGAGCGACATGAATTTCAGCGGGAAGAGAAGACTTAGAGGAGAGGGGAATTAACCGGATTTAATAGGCAAGCCCGTAACCAGTGGCGTAGCTAACATGGGTGGCACCCGGGGCGGATATTGTAGATGTAACCCCAAAATTCAATCAAAACTGGTAAAAAAAAGACGGCCAACTGCGAATCGGACTCGCATCTCTACAACATTAGACTAAGATCAAATTAACTAAGAATAGCGCCATCTATAGAAACCAACAAGAAGCGCTTAACATTGACATTTAACGACATGACAGCGCCAATGTCATGTTCTTCAAGCGCTTCTTCTGTGGTTACATAGATGACCGTTAGATGGCAAGCGCTGTCTTTAGACAACATTTGTTGTATGGGAGGCCCCCTTAAATATTTATTTTATTTGTGTTATAGCGGCAACAGAAATACATCATCTAGTAATAGGGAATGAAGAATGTAAAGCCAAAATATTTCGTGAATTGCCCCACCATTTAGTATGGGTTGGTTTCGCGGATGAAAGTTGGTGTATATTATATTAAAATAAGAACTAATTTTAATATAATATACACCAACTTTCATACGCCCCCGCCATCCCCTCCCCCCCCCCGTAGTTACGCCACTGCCCGTAACATCTTAGACCCATCTGGCGTGACTGGAGTCAAGTGTATTTTATTTATTAGAAACACAAAACAAAAACTGATATTAACCAATACACTTCTCTGCGGTTGTTTACCACAGTTAAAAAAAAAACTGTTTCACCCCAGGGGTGTGCCTGATCGAGGCCGAGAGCGGAAGGCGGACCCACGTGGTGGGGCCCGTGAACAGCAATGGCTCCCGCGACTACGGCCTCTTCCAGATCAACAACCGGTACTGGTGCAGCACTACCAACACGCCCGGGAAGGACTGCAACGTGCGGTGCAAAGGTAAATCTAGCCGAAACTTATTCAGAGTATAACGACATTCCCCGTTTTTCTGCAGCCTCTACGAATAAAAAAACTATCTGTGTGTAGCCTCGATTGTGTCCACTGAGCAAGGGCCTCCCCTTTAGCTAGCCAGTCCTCCTTGTTCGTGGCCACCTCCTGCCAGCCCGTTAAGCCGCCATCTCTGCTTGGGTCGGCTACACGTGCATCCCAAAATGAGGAGTGGTACTCATCAGTAAGAACAACTCCTACCATGGGGATAACTTCGAAATTTTTTCTCTAGCGAAAAGTTGTTCGTATTGACGATTGACGAGCAGAATTGGGATGTTGATGCAAATGAAACGCGGCACTCCAGTAAGAAGCTGTTTATTCGACTGACCGCCGATAGCCGCAAAACCAAAAGATGTGCGCAAACGCACACATACATCTCACTACTTCAACACTATTTAAAATTACTGTGCACAATATAAAAAAAAAACTTTAATGTTTTTTTTTATGTAGCCCTCATGGGTGTTCCACTGCAGGGCAAAGACCCTAATGAAATTACTCCTTATAATTAACTTTCTTAACAGAAGAAGGCTAACAAAACCGTTCGCCAATGATATAAATGAAACGCACACATACATCTCAGATGTACATTGGGATCTTTACACCCTGTATATCATACGTCCGGAATTCAGTCCCTCTAGTCTCGATGTTATTGTGTTCTACACCGCGACATAATTAAATTCAATGTGACAGAAAAATAATAATAGGTAGGTAACGACACAGTAAACGTTTTCCTAGCAAATATAGCATAATACATATTGAAATAGAGTGCATTGGAAACTAAAGCCATGTTTTGGTTGAATGTATGCCTACCAGTTAATTTCTTGCACCTCCTGTGGTTGACTGGTAGAAAATGTTTATTATGTGCAAAAAACGTATTAATAATAATAATAATGTTAAAGAAACGCACTCAAATGTAACGCAACTTGGCCAAATAAGCGTTGAGAGTGCGTGGGCTGGCCCTAGCTAGATTCTGTTATACAAAAGTGCTTGAAACCATTGTCAAGCCACTCTCTTTGACAAATGTGTTTATTTAACAATTTCAGGATCATAGGGTTATTTGATTTTATGCACAGAAATTAGGTTTTAAAAATTTATTACATTCTTGACAATGATATAATTAATTAAAAAATATATCAGTTCGCTTAGTTTCATTTAGTTTAACTTTGAACTCAAAGGTATCGGATTCTACGGATTCGGATATTACGAATGGCCTTTACATCTACGTAATGAGATACAGCGTCTAGTGGCACCTTCACTCACACTAGATGGGTAAAGGGACCACTCGGACGCTACAGTGGTGCAGTTTAGATGGAGTAGGCTTGCCCAGCACCTATACATACACACGGTTTAGTCGGCCTAGCCCACAGGAAAGACAAGTCAATACCGCAAGCCGCGGGTTACCTCACGATGTTTTTCTTCACGTTAGCGTGTGGTATTGCTACTACAAATTCGCCGATGTACGTAGCTTTCAAAATAAACAAAGTCATAGGTACATTCCCGCCCTGGGAATCCAACCTGGGTCTCTCGCTTTAGAGCCCACTGTTCTACCCACTGGGCTACCACCGCTATGATATCACTCTACCATCTCAAAAAATTGCAAAAAGTATAAGTCCAGTCCATCCAAAGGTTGTCTGCAAGAGATCACTTTGATTGATGAGGCCGCCATCTGTACTCTTAGGTTAAAAAACAACTGTGTAATTTACGTACAATAAAGTGTTATCTATCTATCTGTCTAAAAGATACACTCTATTCCCCAGACCTGCTGACCGACAATATCACGAGAGCGTCCAATTGCGCGAAGAAGATCTACAACCGACACGGTTTCCACGCCTGGTACGGCTGGAAGAGCCGCTGCCAGGGAGCCCTGCCCAACATCAGCTCATGCTAATGTGATGCACAAACTCCCACTTATAGTGATAGCCAGTCATCGTCATCATCATCAACTCATTATCTCGATGAACGAAAAACATTTTCACGGATTTAACACTCAATATAACAATCTCCAGCTAGGAGATAACGCCCGCTAACCGATAGTTCATTCCAAGGTCAAAGCTCAAAAATAGAACGCGAGAGATCTGGTTACTTAACTTAAATCGTCATATAAGTAAGGACGTCTAAATCCTTTTGAAAACTGTTTCATTCATGTATAGTGATCGTGAAAAATTCACTCATTACCTACTATTAAAACTTTAGCGTTATATAAAAATACTGTTTACATGTATTGGATAAGAATAATGTAAGTAATCAGTTGTAAAAATACCTACGACAATAAAGTACAATATAATAATTTTAAACAAGGTTTTGTCTTTTTTTCAATTTTGTGTTAATAATAGGACCCATACACGCACTTTAAAAAGAATTGAAATCACTATAAAAATAACGGATCACACAGTGAGAAAATTGTTTCTGTGCAATAAAATAAATGAGAAGAGACACTTGCTCCTGACGCACAGGGTTTCCTAGTTCAAAAGCAATAGCTTCAAAATTCACTGTGACAAATTGCATTCCTCAATAAATATATTATTAAAAACAGAATCTTAACACAGTACCGTTTCGTATGCCCTTACTTTTGCATTGCTTGCTCGAATAAAAAACCGTCCAAGTGCGAATCACACTCGGGCAACGTTCTTTGGAATTAAATTGCATGTATACAAATTCATGTAAATTCAATTACTTGTAATTGAAGTGGTAATCTAATTACTAACGGAATCGAATTACACCCAACACCGCTCAACGCGACTCTCCTGACTTTGTGTATTGATACTGCAAATAAAAATCAAAGCTTACAACTTTCACACCCTTTATTCTTCCCAAGATCAGCTATCGTCAACATCATCCTCTTCCAGGACATCTTTGTCGTCGCGCGTCTGTTCCGGGTGTTGGAGCATAAATGTGTTGATCACTATACATTTGGTCGCGTGGCAGGAGCAGGGAACCGGGTGTTCCACTTCCTCCGGGTCCAGAAGTGTCAATTGCAGGTCGTATCTGGGTATAAAAACACGGTGGCTGTTAAGGCTGCCGTTTCGTCTGGAATTCCATCTCGCTCGCTCCAACATGTTTAATTGAGGCTGTTCTTACGTGGAGTCTCGCTCGCACAATTTTTAATTTTAGTGATTGTAATAATATGAGCGATGGTAGCCTAGAGGCGAGAGACCTAGGTTCGATTCCCAGTGCGGGCATGTACCTATGATTTTGTTTTGTAAGTTATATACATTTGTGAAGTTATGTAGTAGCAATACCACTCGCTAACCGTGAAGGAAAACAGCGTGAAAACAGCGAGGAAAACTGTGTCTGAGCTATTCACATACCTCAGCGCTTGAAATCGCAAATCCACGGTGAGCACACATGGTGATTAAGCCCATACTCTCTCCCTGAGAGAAGGCCTGTATACAGGCTGCCTATGTGCCTATGTGTAATAATATGAGTAAACTTTTGATAATGTGCTAAATTCGGCCGCGTTTCATAAAACTACAATTCATAGTTCGTTATGACAATTCAATGCATGTTTCGTAGCCGTGTCTTCCTATTTGCTACTCTGTGGGTTAATCGAATTTGCAACATACATCGAATTGTAGTAAATCATGAATTGTAGTTCTATGAAACAGGCCCCGGGCCATTACTAACCGTCTATTATACTCCTTATCCCGTGTGATATCCAGATGGAACGCTATGGGCTCCCCTTGCTCCACGATCTGTTCCTGCGGCAGCACTATGACGGTCTGCTTCCAATGCGTGGGGGCGCTGAGCGGACCAGTGCCGAGGATGACGCGTGGCTGGTTCCTGTCCGCGGATAGGTCGGGAAAGAAGCAGTCGAACCACACGCCGATGCCCTGGTAGGTGCCGGATCGGCTCGCGCCTGAAAAGCGGCGAAGATAGATTACTCCCGCACAACATCTTAGGGCAGTGGTCGTCACACTGCTCTGGTCCAGGGCCACATAAAACAATATGAGTATTAGTGCGGGCTTGGGTAGCTGTCAAAAAGCGACTGCGCCACAGATTTTGAATGGAAAAACATACTGCTGTGTAGCGAGCCGCACAGATATCGTTCGCGGGCCGCAGTTTGACGACCCCTGCCTTGGGGGAGCAAGGAGTGGCTGAAGACCAGCGCTGCCTGGGACAGACCCGGTTCAGCACCAGCTGAGCCACTACCTTTCGGCTTATTATCATTATCTTGTCGTATTTTGTTTTCAATTGTATTTTGAAAAGACAATACTTTTTAGGCTTCCCCAAAGAAAAGGGTAAGGGACCCTATTATTATGACTCCGCTGTCCATCCGTCCGTCCGTTTGTCACCAGACTGTATCTCATGAACCGTGGTAGTTAGACAGTTGAAATTTTTACAGATGATGTATTTCTGTTGCCGCTATAACAACAAATACTAAAAACAGAATAAAATAAATATTTAAGGAGGGCTCCCATATAACAAACGCGATTTCTTTGCCGTTTTTTGCTCGATTGTTGTTTAAATAATGGTACGGAACCCTTCGTGCGCGAGTCCGACTCTCAGTTGGCCGGTTTTTTAATCTTTTATCTTCATCTTATGAAGGAGCTTTATAATGTTCGATTATATTTCCAGATTACAGGTGTATCACAATAACATTTTAGAGGATTCGCAATACAATATCTCGGGCGTTAGTCGCCTCAAGTTCCGAGATCTCCATTGAGTAAGACCACTGAAGTCGATTGTATTATAGATCAGTGCAGTGACCTGTAACTGTTAAGATGTTAGTTTCTTTAAATAAATCCCTTAACGAGTCCCTACTACCTAGCTTGTAAATAAATCGGATCGCTCTCTTCCGTAACATGAAGAACGTTTCGATGTCCACTGCCCGACTCCACAGTAGTATGCCGTAGGACATAATACTATGGAAGTAACTAAAATAAACAAGCCTAGCAGTTGCAAGGTCAGTGAGCTCTCTAATTCTTTTGACTAGAGAGCTAGTTTTAGCTAGTCTAGCTAAGCCGGTGTGCTAGTTTTACAATATGAGGACCGCATTGTAATTTTGAATCGGTAAGGTACGATACGGTAGAAATACGGTATCTTCTACAAGTTCTAGTTTTTCTTTTCCATGTACAATGTTTTTTTCAACTAATATTATGTTTGGGAAGGTAAACTTTATACATTTCGTCTTCTTGGAATTTAGAAGCAGATTATTTGATGACTATGACTGATGTCATAGGCATTTGAATGAACCCTCTGTTTGGAACCTTGGGGTATCGTCATCATCATCAGCCATAATCGCCACGATTGGCAGGCGGGTTGGCGATCGCAGTATGCGGTTGGTATCTCAGGAAGACGCTGCTGCCCGTCTCCTGGTAATTTATTTCCTTAGTCGCCGGATTAAGAATAGTGTTACTGCATGTCCTATAGATACTAACAATCTGGCCAATTATTAGTCAGTCCCTGCTAAGGATTCCAAACTGAATGAAAGAAAACACATTTCTTTGACATAATAACCTGCTGATTATATTTCTGGTTGTACGGAATCAACAGTGCGCGAGTCCAACTTGCACTTGACCGGTCTTTTTATCTGCATTGGTAAACATCCAACTTATGACTTACCGACAACATGTCGTATGCTATAAGAATCCACATCAGCTATTGTATCTTCCTTCAAGTCGATCCAGCTCATGGCGACCTCAGCGCCTAGCAACTCATCTATCTGCACGAGAGCTATCTCAGGCTTGTTGTATTTGCTTTGCCGAAGGTGTTTGGAGAACGTCGACATTTTCACTCCGTAGATGTTGTCCCATTTCTGGTACAGAGACGGGACACTAAAAAAAAAATATCCTATGCTGAAGTGGTGGTAGCATGCTGGGAGAACTCTTGCCTCACATGTGTGAGGGTTTTGGGTTCAAATCCCAGCTTGTACCATAATTTTGTAGGCTCAATTAGTGAGCCATTTTATTGAAGTAGTTGGTTAACCTAATCTTGTATTTGTAACCTCTTATTTATTTATTACTGTACTGTGCTCCGAGATACAATTTAATTTAGTTTGGGCTTCCGAGTCACTTCTAATATTGTTAAGTTTTGCTCAGCTCAATAAACATTTTTCATTTTCATTTTCTGTGACCTCAGATTTCCTCCTTCACCATGTACTGTTTTTGTTATTAAAACTAAATTTAATTACTTTAGTTGAGTTGCTAAGAAACTCTCACCTACATGGAGCAACATATATGGCAGCGCCCTCAGGAAACAAGTGCCCATCTTCCTTCAAGAACTTGTCTCTTGCTATAAGCACAGAGTCCAGCATACCCTCGTGTAAGAGGTAGAAGCCCATCCACTCGGAGACAATGGCATCTACTTTGGTGTTGTCCGGCAAGATGACATCTTCTACTCTACTGTGGATTACCTGTGGGTAGCAGGGAAACATTTTATTTTATTTTATTTTATTAATTTTACGAAGTCCACAGCACAAAGTTACAAAAGATAGGCAATTAATGTAGACCAAACATAGGCCAATTACGGACTAGTATTTTTTAAACTTATCTTATTTACAAAGCACAGTTAGAAATTATACAGCCAAGCATAAACAAAATAAAGCAAAACTAACGTAAATCTTGCAAACTTTGGCGCGTGTGTGTGTGTGTGTGTGTGTGTGTGTATGTATGTGTGTGTATGTGTAAGAATGAAGAGAAAGACTAGACTTCAAGTTTTACCCTTTAAAGTTTCTATAACCTGCTGTTTGAAAGTTTCTTGAGACACATGAAATATATCAATGTCTGAGAAAAATTTATTGTATGTTTCAGGCAAGCGACAGCTTATAGAATTTTGAGCGTAGTTCGTGTGGACAAAAGGAATGTGGAAGATACTATGCATGTCATGTCGAGTACGAGTAGATGGGGCTCGTAAGTTTAGTAAAGTATTAACTAGTTCAAGGCTGTCAATAGTGCCGCTGCAGATTTTATATAAAAATTGCATGTCTAAGATTTTACGCCGATCCACAAGAGTCATTATATTATGTCTCTGGCAAGAAGTCAGGTAGTCATCGTTGGGGTAGCCAGATCTGTAGTTGAGATGGCGTAAAAATTTCTTCTGAAGGCGCTCAATTAGATCTTGATAAATAATATACTGCGGATTCCAGATAGAACTGCAGTACTCCAATATGCTTCTAACATAAGCGTAGTACAGAGCGCGGGTGCTTTTTGGGTTCTTGAAAGGTTTACTGACCCTAAGAATAAAACCCAGATTTCTAAACGCCTTATTAGTGATGGCCTCAATGTGATCCTGGAAAGTTAGCTTTGAGTCCAGGAGCACCCCCAAATCCCGTATGCAATTAACTTTTTGAATTTGTGTTTTATCGATATAATAAACGTGATTGATAGGTTTGGTGCTCCTCGTAAAACTAATTTGATTACACTTAGAAACATTAACATTGATCCTGTTATTAAGATAATATATTGCCAAGCGATCAAGATCCTCCTGCAGATGAAGACAGTCCTCAGTCGATTTGATATTCATATAAATTTTCTTGTCATCAGCATACAAGAGAAACCTAGCATGCCTGAAACAGTGACCAATATCGTATAGGAAGGCTACATAGAGAAGCGGTCCCAGTATAGACCCTTGCGGGACCCCAGACGGTACGGGGATAAAGTCAGACTTTAAATCACCTATTACTACTGCTTGACTTCTGTTGCTGATGTAAGATTCTGTCCAGCGGAGCAGATCACCCCTAATGCCTAGTGTTTCAAGTTTCTCTAATAATATTACATGGTCAACGCGGTCGAACGCTTTCTCAAAGTCAGTGTATATTACATCTAATTGTCCTCCACCATCCATACCCCTGAGAACAGCATCAACGAAAACAGCAAGATTGGTAGTAGTTGATTTATACCGCACAAATCCATGCTGTTCACTAGGTATATTGAGAGAAATATTTGAATAAATATGATTATGTACCACCTTCTCCATTATCTTGCTGAGAATGTTTAAAATTGAAATTGGCCTGTAATGTTCCACAGGAACTTTAGCACCTTTTTTGTGTATAGGAACAATATGTGCCATCTTCCAAACTTCAGGTACCACTCCTTCACGAAACGATTTATTAAATATCATAGCCAATGGTTTAACTAGTGATGCAGCACAATTGATCACTAGAATAGAAGGAATTCCGTCACTTCCAGGTCCTTTACTTCTATCTATGTTACTTAGCAGTTTGAGAAGGTAGTCTTCCGACACCTCAATAGACGACACAACTTGTTGGTGAGAAGGTTCAGGCAAATCCATTCTAGAGTAAGAGTCGGCAGGGACACCAAACATTTTACCAAAGTACTGGTTAAATGCGTTGCAAATATCCAGTTGAGTAGATAGCGTTTTGGTATCGTAAGTCATACTCTCAGGGTAGCCAGATGCCTCCTTTCGACGCGATCTTACGTAAGACCATAGAAGCTTAGGATTGTGTTGTATACCTTCTTCAGCTAATTGAATATGCTTAGCAAAACAATCATTAAGCACTCTTTTTTGCCTTCTGCGTAAAAGGCTGAAGGTATCATAATCTAAGGGATTTTTGTGCTTTTTCCAAAGTTTATGGTTCTTTTTTATGGTACATTATTGGATAAACACGGATAAACTAACGGCATCGCTAGTATGATGGCACGAGTTATGCATTTGTGGCACCAAAATGTGAGTGTAACGATTAACCCTATCCCTATACAATCCATTTTGCAAAAGCCCTACATAGTATATCCAAAGATCAATTGAAAATGAGTCGTGACTCCTGAACTCCTTGTGGCGTCATTCTACCTATGATGATGATGATGATGATTTCCTCTTATCCCTTATCAGGGACATAGGGCTCGTAGAAGGGATCTCCATTTCTCGCGGTCTTGTGCGGCAACTTCTACCTATACTGGCTTGCAATATTATTATTATTGCACAAAGACAGTGTACACAAGCAATAGCCTCGTATATAACACTATGCTGACCGCAGTGCCTTAAACACTAGCCTCGTATATAACACTATGCTGACCGCAGTGCCTTAAACACTTTTCACCGCTACTTAGACCATTACACCATTTGGACAGCAGCATTTGTGAAGATATCATATGTCAGGAATCTCTCTTGTTTGCTGATCCAATTGAAAATCGACGAAAAACTGGGTACTGGGTATGTGGAGTAACGTGAAAACGAAGGTAGTGTGTCAACATAATGGCGACTTTACCTAAACGGCCGAGAGAATACAGTTGCACCGCGACAATAGTACTTTGCCAACTGACTAACGAACTTTCTTTTAATTTTGAACTGGGGGTCTGAAAATGTGTGTAGTAGTGGGGGAAGCAGGCTGCCTGCATGGTGTGAACAGACGAAAAATGGAAAAGGCATGCTCACTCCACACAGGCTTTTCTGTACAGTGTGACCATCACTGCATTTCACTGGCAAATGTAAACAATTACCAAAATTAACCCTGTGTTTTCCAATACGGACCTCAATGACATTTTCAAAACCATTTTCCTTCACTATTTCCTTGGCTAAGTTCGCTAGTTTGCTAGCCTCGACAGCATAGACTTTCTTGGCGCCAGCCTGGGCACAGAATATAGAGAGTATACCGGTTCCACAGCCCACATCCATCACAACTTTGTTTTTGAAATAGGATTTGTTCCCAAGGATAGCGTTCTTATATGTCTGGGTTCTCGACGCATCGTCTAACATTAGCTTGTGGATCTGTAAAGTTAAGTATGAGTTCGGTCAGAGAAACAGAAAGGCAGGTAAGGTTACTTTCAAATAAGGTACGCTACAATACCTCCAAGTCTTCGTAGCTCTCAAAATAGTCCTGTGCTTGCTCTGCATCTACCGCCATTGCTATTTGCACGCTAAAATGATCTGTTTCTGAGCCTCAATCTGAAATTATCGCATTCGAGCTAAGTTCACACGCAGCCACTGTTTATCAAAACATAAATATAACCTCAATAAATGTTTTGACGTTCTTCACAGACTTCTCTGCTTGAAATGCTGATCTGTGAAACGATCCGACTTTATAAGGACATGGTGCGGAGCGGACTAATCGGACGGATTTTGTCGGCATAGAGACCACAGAGCTCGAGTAGTAACTACGTTCTCTGTGAAGTAGCTTTCTTTGTCATGCATAATGTCCACAGAGTAAGTGTTTGTACTGACTGAGCGAGTTTTTTTTTCTGTGGCCAAAATCGCAAACTCTGAGCGGGTGTCGTGGTTTTTCAAGATTTTCTTTAAAATTGTAATGGTTTTACGCTTAATTATGTTCTAAATCGAAGCTTTATAAGCGTGTAACACCAACATGGCTAAAGAAAGTGACATGTCTCTGTTCAACGATGTGCTGGAGCCTTTCAGGCGGGTCATCAATACCGATCCTCCAAAAGACAAGCTATCGGCGTCCACAAAATTGAATTTCTCAGACAGTAACCAATCTCTGAAAGAAGGTAATAGCGATTCTTACTTTTATTACACTTTACGTGTGTTAGAAAACATATTTGAAACAATTTTTCTTTCATAAACCCAGGCCTGAGTAACCTGTCTTCCCTTGGTAAACGAAAGTCCAGCCTGGGTTTCAACAGTACCGCGTCGCCTGATAAACGACCGCGGACGTACTCCAGCTCATCGGCCACGCCGCAGTCTCCTTGGGAATCTAAGAGAATGAAGATAGATCTCATTGCTGCTAAAGCACAGGTAAAAACATTAAGGCAGGAAAAGTACAAATTTTGCTCGGCCATTTGTTTATATATAATATATTAATTATATATAACCCTCCACACCAGTTTGGTGTCAACTGCTTGCATTGTGTAAACATAGTTTTCTCTTCTAACTAGGAATCAGTTCTTTACTTATTAATGAAGACTGGTGTGTCTGTCATCTCTCTTTCCACTGTTGTACACACAATGGCAAATTAATGTCTATACATTTTTTGTACCTAAACCAATGGGTGGTGTCTTTTTAAACATCATGCAAGGCATTTTATTGTCTAAACATGCTTTTCCAGCTACCTACAATCTATTCCAGATAACCAAACTAGAGGCTCGAGTCAACCACCAGCACACCATACGAAAAGAAATGCAGATCTTATTTGAGGAAGAAAAAGCTTCTCTTGTAGAGCAGCACAGGCGAGACGAGAAGGCAGTTTCTGAGATGGAGGATAGACTCTCTATGATAAGGCGCAGAGAGCAGGATTTGAGGGATGAATATAATGAGGTATGTTATGAAAATAGATCAAATTCGAAACAAGGTGATCCGACAGAGAACGACAGTCACCGACATGGCCCACCAAATTAGCATGCTGAAGTGGCAGTGGGCCGGCCATATCACCCGAAGAACTGATATCCAATGGGGTACACGAGTTCTTGAGTGGAGACCGTGGATCAATAAACTTAGTGTAGGACGTCCTCAGACTCGGTGGAGGGATGATCTTTGCAGGGCGGCTGGCAAGGGCTGGCTGAGAGTAGTTGACGACCGTGCTTAGTGGAGTGCAATAGGAGAGGCCTATGTCCAGCAGTGGACAAGCATAGGCCGATGATGATGATGAAAATAGCTTATGGAGCCGGTTTCACCGCAGGGCAAAGGCCTTTTGTTAGAGAGAGTTACTGCTTAATCACTGTGTGCCTTGATGCGAGCATTGTAATATTAATATTCCAAGCATTGTAATACTAATAATATGTTCCATAATACCTCAATATGTAGCACATTGGGTCTTTTAGTAACTATTCAAATAAATTAAATAAACAAAGGATGACTGATGGAATTATTCAAATTGGATGTAAAGAAGTTGCCGGCAAAAGCTACTTACTACCTACTTTTTGTTGTATTAGCTTGCCTGACTTGGCTTGTTTATGAATGGTAACCTAATGGTAGAAGAGAGTCAAGCTGTGGTGATCCAGGAGTTCACTAATCCTTTTATGTATATTGGACATAATTGTATGTTAACCAGTTAAATGACATGACATTTCAGATATTTTACGTCTTAACAGTTTCATTATTGTTTATTTAAGCATTGCATTGTTTAATTAAGCATATGTTCTAAAACACAAAGCTATTTTGCCAAATTAGTTAGTGTTTGATTAATTATTTTTGAACAGCCCTTCGAAAGTAACAAATGGGTCTCATATTTTAATTCGCCTTTCATAGGCCATACGAGGACACAAAGAGGCCAAAGCCAAGTGGGACCGGGAGAAGGCAGAGCTGCAAAAGCAGGTGGCTGATCTGAAGGACTCTTTGCTGGAAGACAATGTCAGCAGCAAGGACCAGCTCTCTGAGATGAAGAAGGATATGGACGAGTTGCTGCAGGTATCTGTAGCGATAACGGTATCTAAGATTATAAGGCATTCTAGAAATCTGCTTGTAGTCAGTCTATTTTGCATATGTAGGACACCAGCAGTCTTTCAGTTACAGGTAACTTAAGCCCCTGCTTTGTATGTTAGGGATAGATTGGTTTAGGGTATTCCTTATAGTGTTGTTTAAAGTAGCTGAGAGACTAGATAAAGCAGAAGCAGATATTTTGTTTATTAAAACTTGAATGCAAGCCACTTTCGCTATCAGTTCTGTAACAGAGCGGAAAGTGACCAAAAAACTACTCAATTAATTCAGAAGTACAGTCTGGCTGGCTGGCACCAAAAGTAGGTGCAGTCGAGATGAGTTTGTGATTAAATTTACAAGCAATTTTTTTATTATTATTTGTCCTTTGTCCGTAAGTCACACCGCGCATCCCCCGCCATTGAGACGCGAAACACGTTCATGCGCAATCAAAGTCAACAATTAAACCCATATATTAACAATTAAACAAATGGAGACACTAATATTCTTATTTATAAAAACACAATTCCTCTAAAACACTCCTCAGAGGCAGTTTAAATAATCTATGTTTACGTTTTTCCCTTTACCACAGACTATTAAAACTGCCCCTGAGGAGTCAAAGTCAGTGTTTTTATTTAAAATAACTGAAACTGTGACTTAATTAACTCTGCAAGTAAAACGTCAAAACAGATCAAATTGTGTTCTTGTAAAAAATAGGACTGTAACATTATTAGCTTAATTCCGGATTCACTAGCTTAGTGAAGTAAGTGAATCCGGAGTTAAGCTAATAATGTTTAGTGCTTACAATAGTTTTAGTTCAAAAAAAGGGCTGTAACAATTTTTCTCTTTCCAGGCTCTAGAAGGCGCCCAATCCGAGGTGGACATGCTCAAACAAGAGGTGGGGCGGCAGACGTCGCGCGCTGAGCAATGTACCTCGCTGCGCACGCAACTCGAGAAGCAGAGCTTTGAGCTGCAGCAGCTAAACAGCAAACTCAAGGAGTTGGAGTACGAGAAGGACTCGTTCAAGGACTGGCAGCAGCAGGCTAAGGTAATCTTCTTGTTTTAGTTATTAAGGATCATTTTACTAATTAAGAATCATTTTATTACTAATGGAGAAGTTGCAAAAAATATAGCTACATATTTTAATCTCGTTACAGAGGCCATTTTAGAAGATTAATAATCGTGATGAAGAATTTTCTCTACTACTAATAATTTTTGTAATAAAACCTGTCGAAAAGTAATTCGCGTCATGTAGTACATAAACTTGTCATTTGTATTATTCTATCTAAAATGTGCTGCTATTTTTGCTACTTCGTTCACTGATAATTTATACTCGCGTATTATACTTGGTAGTGGCTCTTTACAATAAATCGTCTTGTCTTCTTTTCTATCTATCCATTGCCTTTAAACGAGCAATTCTTGTATATATATAATCTGAGTCTCGGAAACGGCTCCAACGATTTTCATGAAATTTACTATGCAGGGGGTTTCGGAGGCGATAAATCAATCTAGCTAGGTTTCGTTTTTAGAAAACCTTGTTTAATCTGTGTTTTCAGGAATGAAAAACTGCTACAATATTATTAGAATACGAAGGTAAATTTCGCCACGTTCTACAAAGTTGTAAATAGCTCAGGTGTGAAGTCGGGCGGTCCCGAAACCAGAAGACAGAAATCGAGTTCAATGTCCGATTATTTTTCTCCCTTGTTTTTCCCCCTTTTTATCCATTGTATCTAAATATAATTAAAAAACACGATTAACAAAAGAAAAAACCGAGCAATGCTCATCCGGGTACTTAATACTTCATAGACATGGCATTAGAAAATTTGCAGTCTGCCCTAGCCCTGCGAAATGATGTAGATCTAAATAAACACACAAAAGAGAAAAACATTTACTAGACCATCTAGCTTTGATTCAAATTCAACAATTTAATTAATTTTTTTTAGTTTTGGACTAGACTTGGCTCTATGACTTAGAACCTGCTTATAATACAAAAAACGGGGCATCTGACACCGGTTTATTTTACAGACGGCGCAGAAACGTCTCTCCAACATGGCGGAGCTGGAAAAGGAAGTTAGCCGGCTGCGCGCCACCGAGCGGTCCCTCCGCGACGCCGTTTGCAACAAACTGCTATTAGAGGAGCAAGTACACTCGCTCACCACGCGGCTGGAGGCGCTTCAGCCGGCGCAACAAGAGTTGCACGAGGCGAAGGTTAGTCATAACATTGAAAATTCAATTGTCATACGCATTGTAAGCATGATAGCAGGCCATCTAGATTCGCTCTACATGCGTCACTGTAGCCTGCGAGTACCTCTGATGTGTACTGTCAAATGTAATTTATGTACACTCGCTCACCACTGGAGGCGCTTCAGCCGGTGCAACAAGAGTTGCACGGGGCGAAGGTTAGTCATAAGCGTCGTAACCATCAGGGTCGGATTAAAAAAGCTTTGAAGGATTGTAAAAGAGCCACCTACAAATTGCTGTTGCAATTTGGCGACACTTAGATGTAAGAATCATGCATGTGAACTGAATAAATACTTAAAAAAAAGAGGTGTGGATGTGGGGCAACAAAGAAGTGGAGGCCCATAATACTTTTTTGGACAAATTAGCTTCGCCATTTGCGGCATTAGGTAGTAAATTTCTTCTATAACTGTGGGGGCCCCTCCATCTGGAGGCCCTGGGGTTGCAGCCCCAGTTGCCCTCCCCTAAATCCGGTCCTGGTAAGCATGATAGCAGGCCACCAAGATTCGCCCTACACGCGTCACTGTGCTAACTGGCGTGTACCCTCTAATGTGTACTCTCAAATAATACCATAAGTCTAGCTATATGTACTGACATAATGTAGTATTAACTCCCGGTTTCTCGTACACTAACAAGCTGTTAATCTACTGTTAACAGCTGTCAGTGGTTTTTTTGTATGCACTTTGGTCAATTGACAGCTGTTAACAGTAGATTAACAGCGTGTTAGTGTACGAGAAACTGGGGGTTAGTCTACTAACTAATATGAGTGTTATTTACTTAAAAATAATACATACATACATAAACTCACGCCTGTATCCCAGAGGTGTAGGGAGAGACCAGGGACTGCCACTTTCCACGATCCTGACAGACCATGTTGGCTTCCTCAACATTCATTAGTCGTTGCATGCACGCCCGCTGGTTTCGGGTACTTTTTATCTTGCTTTCATCCCCTTTTTATTACTTAAAAATAAATAAATATAATAATAATATTATAAAGCCTGAGCCCGCCTGGGTACCGGGCGCAAGAGAATTTTCGTGCACTTTTAAATAGTACTTCAATTACATTACTTTAATACTAAGTTGGCAAAAGGTATCCTCCTATATTCAAACTTACAAACTTTACCCCTTCATAATATTGCTGTAGACAGGACGACTTTCGGGTCAGTTAGTATTAAAAAAGCGGTTGGGGCTGTGTCGGGTTACACGACCGTCGGTTTAACGTGAAAAGTCTATAAGTAAGCGTTAATTTTTTGCGCCAACTGTGCAATGTGTTACACGGCACTGGCGCCATCTAGCGGCACTAGTCAAAAGAATCTGAGTGACGGCTACTTTGCTCTGCTCAACGATACCCCCGTCACGTCTAATATGAACCGCAAACCGTCCGTACTCAGATGAAGATCGCCAACTTGGAGGCGGCACTAGAAGAGTGGGTGTCGGTGGGGCGTGGACGCGGCGCCGCGGAGCCCCGACTGTTGGCCGCGGCTTTGGACGCGGCGCTGCGGCGAGAGGTCGCCGCCGTCACCGATGCGGCCGCAGCGCAGAGCCAGCGGGCGCAGCTGGCTGAGGTACTTAATCTAATATATTAAAATCTCGTGTCACAGTGTTTGTTATCGAACTCCTCTGAAACGGCTTCACCGATTTTTATGAAATTTTTTGTGTGTATTTGAGAATAGGTCGTAGGCTAATTAATATGGCAAAACAACATCATCATCATCAGCCATTTGACGTCCACTGCAGGACACAGGCCTCCCTCATGGTTTTCTAACCACGAAGGGTTTTGCCGTAATCGCCACGCTTGGCAGGCGGGTTGGCGATCGCAGTATGCGGTTGGAATCTCAGGAAGATGCTGCTGCCCGTCTCCTGGTAATTTATTTCCTTTGCAAAACAATGTAGGTCAGTAAATATAATGCTACAATTATAAATTAAAGATATTCATTGATTTCTTGTATTTTTGTAGTAAGTGTGTGAATAGTTCGACCTTGTATGTTCTTTTCACACTTTTACGTTTGCACAGATTGGGAGTCTTTAGTTTTATATTTAGAGAGTTCTTGTATCAAGTGATGGTACCACTAGAAACTGGCAGCTTGTAGGATCTCAGTTCATGACGTACTTCCTTTTTAGTACTCTGGTTCTTTTGCGCTTTAAAAAATTGATGAAGTAATCGAAATATTCTTTCAAAATTCTACTCTTTCTGGAAAAAAAGGAACTTATTTTTTTAGGACAATGCCCATTGTTTGTCCTTAGGAAGCGGCGACAATTAAGTACGAGCGAGACAAGGCCAACACGAAGCTGACGGATTTGCTCACGGTGCGAAAGAACCAGGAGAGCCTCATACATCGGCTGCAGAAGCGATTGCTCTTGGTCACGAGGGAACGGGATAGCTATAGGTGAGACAATCGGGTGCGAACAAGACGAGGCCAAAAGTGAAGAACCACAGAACAAAAAAAAGTGGACATTGTTCATCATGCAAAACTTAAAATAAAAATACAAAGGTTGTTACATAAGTACAGAAGTACACTTAAAATTGACGTGTGATAAAAATACAGAGGCTCAGCTTAGCTGCTGTTATTCAGTATTCCGTTTGTTAGTTCAGTATTACCTTATGATAAAAGAAGTCTCTGACAATCGCCTCCAACTCATCTTGACAGTGCTTTAAGTCTGTCCGATGTAAAAACGGTGCCATTATAAAATATATCGTTATACTCTGTAGATTTTTCTTTTACTGTAAAAAAGTAGACTCGTATTTACTTACTTATAAAAGAAACGTATTTAAAAAAACACTAACGTAACTCACACAATTTTTATTTGGAAGTAAAGTGGGATTATTACTTTTTTTGCACACTTTGTGCCAAAAAGGCTTTAGGACTAGTATCACAGTGGGTGATAAGTGGGTGACGCTGGAGTTATAGTCCGCACAAATCTATTTGGTGGTATCGTGAACATAGTCACAGATCGTTCGCACATCGCTTACTGTCTTTACAGTGTACGTGTGAGTAATTGACGTCGTGCGATGCGTAGTAAATCACTATTAGTCAATTATTAAAGTAGTCAAATTACTCCCACATACACTGTAAAGACAGTAAGCGATGCGCAAACGATCTGTCACTATGTTCACGTTACCGCCAAATAGATTTGAGCGGACTATTCACGTCTCAAAAATGGCAGATGTTATTAAAGAAAGTTAAATGTATGTCTGTATGTCGAATATGATACCAATCTTTTGCACTTCGGGAGGCCTGGAAACCTAAGATACAGATCTTTTGATCTAGTTTAGGCTCCAGTCTTTCCCTCAAATAGTACATTCTTTTGCTGTGTACCATTTATTCAGTGTTGTTTTTATATGCGAATATATTTTGTGGACAGAAACTAAACAAATATCTTGTCTTAAGACTGGTCTTACGTGGAGTATGCTGTCTCGCTCGCACAATGTAACATTTTAAATTATTGTAATAAAATGAGTAAACTTTTGATAAATGTGGGTTGAGGGTTTGATGCATACTTAAATTACGGACATTTTTAATATATTTTTGTTTTCCGATACATAGTTTTTAATAAAGAAGAGTTGTTTCCAAAATGATTAATTTTGGAATCAAATTTTCTTAATGAAAACTTAGTACAGGATAAGAGAAATATGCCTTGAATATCCGCAATTTAATTATCCATCAAACCCTCAGACCACATCTCTCAAAACCTTACTCATATTATTACAATATTAAAAAAATGTTAAATTGTTCTATTGAGACAGCATGCTCCACGTTACAGCAGCCTTAATATTGAGCCTTATTCCGTTGCAGGCAGCAGCTGGATTGCTACGAGAAGGAGCTGACGGTGACGCTGTGCGGCGAAAGCGGCGCCGGCAGCGCGGCGCTGCTGGCGGCGCGGGTGGAGCAGCTCGAAAAGGCGCTGCAGGGGTACCGGGACCTGTTGACACAACATGACCAGGATAACCAGTCCAAAGGTGAGATACACCGACGGTGACTCATCATCACCTACTGTTTTCAATGTTAGACCTGACGTTTCCGCATTTGGCCATTAGTTGGGAAACCAAAGACCCTCGGGTGACCTCTTATAAGCTTTTTCATAGATGCTTCTTGCAAGTCTCTATTTTCGTTTTGATTATTTTAATTGCAATTCTAAACACGTTCAAACATCGATTTGTGCTAATGGACAAGAGACAAAAAAATGCAACGTCCGTTCAACCTGTTGTTCCAGTGATAGAAACACTTCGCGCAGAGGTAGCGCGGTGGCGAGACGAGGTGGAGTCCTCCCGCCGAGACGCGCTCAAATGGAAGACTCAACGGGACAACCTACAGACGCAACTGCAGAGACTCGACGTTCCCACGCACAGGGTAATCTAGACCGTATCAACAATAGGTTACGGTTTAAATCTAAATAAAATGTGTATCTAAAAAAAATCCGGCCAAGGGCGAGTCGGACTCGTTCACGAAGGGTTTCGTACCATTATCTATATAACATTTGAATATTTCAAGCGTCTACCTGTTGCCGTTATTGAGATAGATCAAAAAACGGCAAAATAGTCACGTCTGTAGTATGGGAGCCCCCCTTAAATATTTATTCTATTTTAAGTATTTGTTGTTATAGCGGCAACAGAAATACATCATCTGTGAAAATTTCAATTGTCTAAGTATCACGGTTCATGAGATACAGCCTGGTGACAGACGGACGGACTGACGACAGCGGAATCTTTGTAATACGGAACCCTAAAAACTAAACAATGAAACTTTTGTAAAATTAAACGAAAACAAAAAATGTAACTGTTTACGTGTAGCTGTTGACTCTGTTTTCCCACATTTCCTTCATGCATTTTCAGAATGCACCACCCTATTATTATAACAGTACCGAAACCCACATATACCACAGAGAATGATACAGATATAATTACTTTCCCATATAATTTTTTCCAAAGAAACTGTGCCTGGGAATTGAACAGCTTATTTATGGACGTTTTGGATGTATTTTAAGTTCTGACACTCTCAAATGAAAGGCTCTGCAGGACTCTCTAAGACCCTCTCTCTCTAGTCCCACATTCGAAGTTTTTTTTTTATTGACCGGTGAACTTTGTAAAAACCTATTTTAGAGGCTAAAAATTCCACCCATGCCGGGACCTGAACCCGCAACCTCTGGATAACCGTGCGAGCGGTACGGGTTAGTGCAACCAAAAAAATAATATAGTGAACTTTGTGTTGCAGGTACTCCATTTGACGGATAATCCAGCCGCAACAGCCCAGAAGCAATTTGAATTCGATCTACAAGCAGCTCAAGAGGAGGTAACTAAAACAGCTATTTCTTCTTGCATGAGCTAACAGTCTTCATCCTACTGCGATCAATTATAGTATCGTTAGGGCCAGTTTCTGAACTGAGAATTTCGCTAAGTAAATAGTTAACTGTGCTGTTTCTTCGAATTTCTCAGAAAAGAGCGTGACAGAACGTTGCTTAAGTATTTGCTTAGTGAATTTCTTAATTCAGAAACCGGCCCTTGTCTGCCAAGAAAACATGACGTAAAGTCACATAACCACTTTTCACTGTGGTTATAAGTTACTATGGTTATAAATTACCAGGATATGGGCAGCAGCGTCTTCCTGAGATTCCAACCACATACTGCGATCGCCAACCCGCCTGCCAAGCGTGGCGATTATGGCAAAACCCCTCATGGTTATGAAAACCATGAGGGAGGCCTATGTCCTGCAGTGGGCGTCAAACGGCAGATGATGATGATGGTTATAAGTATGGTATTATTTCAAGTGTATGATCATGATGCATTTGTTGGCAGATCAAGAAGTTGAAAGCGGCGCTAAGGGAAGGCGGTGACGCTCGCGCCAATTCCGAAGAAGTAGGCGTTTTGAAGCAACAACTGGACAACAGCCGCATCAAACTACAGAGGTTGGACGCACCTTTCGCTACCTGTCTACGTAGGCGTCTCGCAAGGCGATTCCCGTACAAATTAATCGAACCGAATCGCAATGAAACTTTAATTTACAAATTTGATAAAAGACACAAATCGAGGTTTCATCGTGCTTAGAATAAAGAGGCCTTATTTACAAAAACACGATTCCTCTAGAGCTCTCCTCAGAACCAGTTTCTGAATTGAGAATTTCGAACGTTACTTAAGTATTTACTTAGTGAAATTCTCAATTCAGAAATTGGCCCTAAGAGTCAGTTTATTTAATCTGTGGTTACGACTTTTCCTTGTAAAATCTCCACCACAGGCTATATTAATTGGTATTCAAGGAATCGTGTTTTTTATAAATAAGACCGTAAATGAATAAAAATTAATTAGCCCTTTCACTTTGATTAGTTTATTTTACATTAAAGCACGATTACCTTGATTTGTGTCAATGGTAAAGTTTTATTGCGATCGCCATGCCCTTTGTAAATTAAATTCAAACTATGTTCGTATAACAGCGGTGGTAGCCTAATGGGTAGAACATTGGACTCGGAAGCGAGAGACCCAGGTTCGATTTCCAGTGTGGGCATGTACCTATGACTTTGTTTTCTAAGTTATGTACATTGGTGAAGTTATCGTAGCAATACCACTCGCCAACTGTGAAGGAAAACATCGTGAGGAGACCTGTGTGTCTGAGATACCTCAGCACTTGAAACCGCCAATCCGCGGTGGGCACACGCGGTGATCAAGCCCATACTCTCTCTCTGAGAGAAGGCCTGTGCCCTACAGTGGGATGTATATAGGCTGCTTATGTTATGTATGTTTGTATGGAAATTGCCTATTGAGGCACCACCTTCTCACGAACATCTTTTGTTTCAGGATGAAGGAGGAATTTACTTCATCGGCACAAGAGTACAGAGACGTTTGCTACATGCTACTAGGATATAAAATTGATAGAACTGGACATAAGAATTATAGGTATGTCCATAGTGGTACTGTTGACTCATGACTTAAAATAAGATACCATCTACATCGGGTATACCATTACCCGTACATCTACATAGATGGTATCTTATTTTAAGTCGTAATTAAGGAAAAGAAACCGGACAAGTGCGAGTTGGACTCGCCCAACGAGGGTTCCGTACAAATTTGTAGGTAATAAATAGTTCAAGAATCCAGTCTCGCAGTTTTTTCCGAGCTTTTCCCGAACGTCAAAGATAAATTTTTTTTATGTATTAATTACAAATGTATAGTTTCAGATTTTTCCCTGTACTTCTACAACAGAAAGTGCCCTATAAATTTTGATTCCTTTGAGTGTCGAAATATACGTTTTTTGTGGCATAAACGGCCCTATATTTTTTTATTACGTTAACTTATTAGTTAGATTTTTCACAGCTTCAAGGGCTGTAGACCTGAGTATATGGTTTCGATATCCCCCCCACGCGTTCCCGAGATAAAAGGTGTTGACAGACAGACGGACGGACGGACGGATGGACTATAAGGGTTCCGTTTTTTTCCTTTTGAGGTACGGAACCCTACAAAATTTAAAAATGAAGGTCCCACTTTTAATGAGCGTTCTCGTTTATAGCTCGACAACGGTGCCGCCTTATAACTAATTTAAGCTCACTTTAGATACAAGAGATACACTTTTTTCGAATTCCCAACCGTTTTCGACCTACACTGTGCGGAAACGTGATAATTTTAGAAAAAATAAATTATTACCAAACATTCTTTGATATAAAAAATAGCGATTTTTGGATTATAATATCATGACAACTGTAAGAGTGATAAATATAATTTGAAATTTTGGGTACATAGGGAGACCTCAAGAGGCATACAACGTAAAATTTTAACTTCTTAGGTCTCATATTTTTTTTGTTATGAATACCATGTATATTACACAAGCTACTTCCAACCAATTTTTGAAGATATTTAAAAGAAATCTGGGACGTTTTGAAAATTCCTCGACCCGGGACATACAATGGCAATTATGGTCAATCTCAGTGGGTCCTTGACCATCTGGCAGTCCTTATCATGGTTGTCAATAATAATTTAAATGCAACCTCCAGGGCCGAGTTTCATAAAATTACAATAATTCGTTGTTTATTACGACAATTCGAGGTCATAGTAAACCACGAATTGTAGTTTTATGAAACAGGCCCCAGATGACATTCTCTTTGAGATTTGTGTTGCCAGCTATTTAAAAGGAATTCCTATACATTCCACAGATTATCAAACTTATACGCCGAGTCCTCCGAAGAGTACCTAATGTTCAAGCTCTCGGACGAAGGCATCGAGATGGTCGAGACGGAATACTCGGCGACACTGAGTGACCTAGTGGAGTTGCATCTCCACAAACACCGCTCCATGCCGCTCTTCCTTGGAGCTCTGACCATGGAGTTGTTCACTAGGACGACCATGCAACAGGAGGTGTAAGACTGAACTGTGAAGCGAGGACCGTGAGTCGTTTTTTGTGTGAACGGGTGTTCATTGACAGTCGAATTGGTTTTTCTGCTTGAGTTTATGGATAGCTTTTGTCTTCATTCTCTTTTTAAATTTTAAACAAAAAGCTAATGTGACTGGCGGCTTTGATTTTCTTTTTTTTTAAGTATTTTGTAAAGTGATAGAACAAAACACAACTGACTAGTAGAACTATAATGGCGCGGTCATTGGCAATCGCGGTACGTTCTAAAATGGTTTAATGTGAAAAGTGGAAGAGAATGGTGTATTTGTGTATGATGGAAACGATTCGGTTACATAAGTATTTAAGATTTTTGTAAGCAACGTTATTTTTCACATTTAGATTTTGGATTACTAATGAACTCTTGCGTGAACTGATGATAAGTTAAGAATTTGCGTAACTATTTAAGGTAATATTGTAAAAAAAAAACACTAGGACAAAGTATTGAATTTCTTTTCTAGAATTTTAAAGACATTCCTATGTAAACTAGTAATTTTCAATGTGAATATCCGACATTTTACTTTAAAATGATGTAATAATAACATGCTATCCTCGATCACATATTGCGGTGCATTTCTCTCAGACTATTGCGAATATTATATCAGTGTAACCGTAACAGTAAGAAAAAATAAAACATTGAATCGTCAGTCTTTCTTGTTACTTACTAAGGTGACCTACGTTAAAATAAAATCCAGAACGTGCGTTTCAAATATTTATGAAGATCAAGAAAGTAATCAACAAAGATATATTATACATCATCTAATGTTATGCAATGAGTTATCTACCTACAACAATGAAGTATTATTATAGTCCGAGACAGCTAAGTTAACAATTAGTAAATAGTCAAATATTGTTACAAATTAATTGAAAATTAAAAGTAACAACTCTTTCTCCACGTCTATAAAACAGCGCATAATGCGGAAAATATTTATTTATAATTTTGACAGAAGTATTAGACGGTTAGTGCATCCAAAAAGGAACTAAGCAAGTACTTTACCAAAGTTAATTTTTGTAAATAGGTATTATTGATTAAAGTAAGTATAGTAACAGTAGTATTACATGGACAAGTTTGGTTGGAAATGTTTTCGCTAAGTTTAAACTATTTAAAGCTAAGCAGGACGTCAAAGAGCATTTACTAGAGTGACATCACATGACGCTTCGTTTCATTATTATACGTCTATTTGTTACAGTTCAAACTACCGTGGAAGTGATTTGGAAATAATTTATAAGTAACAATAAATATTACTTTCTTACCTACAAGTCTAAAATGTAAACATGTTTCGAAAATAAGAATATTCTAATAAACCTACTCAATGATAATACTGAAAAGTATATAACACGCTATAACATGTCCAAATAACATTGTATGGGCATCACGAAAACTGCAATACTCGATCGATTCAATTGTAGAACAAAACTTCGCATACATACTTAAATTTCATTATATTTTTCAATAAAACATATTGCACTAAAACTCCGAACATCAAATAACTTAACAATAAATATTGCATAAGCGTCAAAACCCACGTACTTCTGAAGTAAATTATACTAAATCTTAAATGACTAAAATTTTAGAACATTTATGTCAGTCGGCTCTCCGATGAAACTGTAGTCCATCCTACAAGCGTTATAGTTAGTAATTCAACAAGACATTCGAAATTTCTCTAAATATAAGTACTAGTTTCCAAACATTGTGCTAACTAGGTAAAGTCCTATTATATTTGACTAAATAGTAAGTACGATTTGGTGCTCAAAATTTTATATCTAAGGTAAGTTTTAAGTGTTTTATATCACTAAAAACTAACAATTATTTATCTACAAATGAGTTCAAAAGTAGTTCAATGTTCCTCCAGAATGGATCTAATATAGTAGTTGAATGTCGAGAGTAACCTGGCACTAGTTGACTTGATGAAGCGGTTGCTTCTAGAAGAGACGACCATTCGGAGGTCCGCTTTCACATTCAGTCTTATTCAAATCAGGTTGATGAAAACATATGAATATTCATAGAGACAATGCTAAACTGACACAATTTTGGTACATAACAAGGTCAATAAAAGTGATATTACGTGTGCAGTAGCTGCCGAATGTCCCCTCACTGAATCCGCAACGCCACTAAAATACATCTACACTTCGTACACCAGCCACACTATTGTCCGTTATATTCTTATCAGCTGTAACAAAACGAGAGAAACGTGTTTTAGTATTGAAATGATGGGTCTATTGTAGACGTCAGATTATGAATGTTCCTACAAGAATAATATCCACACAACACAATCACTTGCTCTGGTCGCAAGCTATACTATGTGATATAGAAACTGAGGCTGAGGCCCCGCATGCAGCGGACCCACCACTCTCCCAGCGAACCAAGCTGCTTTCTGCAGCCGACACCACAAGCTGTAGGTTCTTTGGTCGGTCCCACAGAGCTCTCGCTTGTTGGAGCCGTCACAGCAATAGCTCGCTTTACTTAATTGTGGTAAGGATCTGATGTAACCTTGAACGGAGTATTACCTTTACACGGTCCCGAATGCAGCCTATCGATCACTTCCTGCGGAGCAAGCCGCTTTCTACAGCCGACACCACGAGCTGTAGGTTCTTTGGTCGGTCCCACAGAGCTCTCGCTTGGTGGAGCCAGCCACAGCATGCTCGTTTCACTTAATTGTGTTACGGATCTGATGTAGCCTTGAACGGAGCCTCACCTTTACATGTCCCGTTATCGAACACTGTCCCAGCGGAGCAAGCCAGTTTCTGCAGTCGACACCACGAGCCAAAGGTGAGTTGTTGAAGGAGCTTCTTTTATGTAATTCGTCGCCTTTCTTAATTGTGGTAAAGATCTGATTTAGACCTTGAACGGAGTCTCACCTTTACACGGCCCCGGATGTAGCGGATCGACCACTTTCCCAGCGGAGCAAGCCGCTTTCTGCAGCCGACACCACGAGCTGTAGGTTCTTTGGTCGGTCCCGCAGAGCGCTCGCTTGTTGGAGGCGCCGCACGCGCCGCATGAGACGCAGCGAGCGCCGGAAGCGCCGCCCAACGCGCAGCGCTGGCCCGGGTCGCACTTTATCATGACGCATGTCGCGTTTGCTGCGGACGCGAAGACAACGGTTACGACAGGTGAGTTTCAGACGTTTTAATTTTTATTTATTTCATAGAAACAGGGAATAGATGTGCGGTTAATCAAAGTTATGGGCAAATTTTAAAGCTTAAAATTTAGCCTAACCCTTGACCGCGTCAAGTTTCAAGATTGTATGAAAAATAAATTAACTAATTTTAATCATCTATTGGGAGGGGGTAATCTATAGGTACACAAGCAATAGTTTTCAGGTTTTGCGTTATTTCAATAAATCGTTGTATGCAAGATCCCCGGTACTGTACTTTTTACCATACAGTCCGTCAAACTTTAAGCCCACCTCTTAAGTATGGAGGGGGATGAGTTTCTAAAATGCAATATTGTTCAATAGAGTCCTATTAGTACGGTAATGCCTGTTTCACTGACACTATTGGTAGTCTAGTAACCAATCGCATTCCAATGGTTTAACACGTGCAATAATTAAGGAAATCAATTACCAGGTTTATTAGACTCTATTGCGAGCCCCCTTTTACGCCACTGTCCACGCTATTGGGTTAACCATTGTGACGAATCCAAAGTGTCGAAATATGTAAGATGTATTTTTTAGTTAAATCGGACAAATCCATACAGTGGAGAACTTACGCGGTAGCGCCCCTGGTCACCTACCTAAACAAGAGCCCCGGTAAGCCATCGGCAGCGCGCGGCCCCGCTCGCACGCCGCGCGCCGGAGCGCGCACGCGCCCGCGTACGTGCGGCCGTTCGCCGCGCACACCGGCGCGCCGGCCACGCTGCACGCGCCGCAGCGGACGCAGTGGGCGCCCAACTCGGTGTCGAGGATGCAGCGCTTCTCGCCGCCGCACCGCACGCCCTCGCAGCTGCCCACTGCGGGTAGGAAGCGGTGGAGTAATGGGCTGTCGTCAGACTTCAGAAGCCTAATTTTGCGCACCAAATCCTGTCGAAATCTTAAACGTCAGTTTAGACAGTTAGTCGATTGGAGTTATTCAGGCTTTGGTTTGCGGAATATAGGGGCAGAAACCTAATTATGCGCACCGAATCCTGTCGAAATCTTAAACGTCAGTTTAGACAGTTACTCGATTGGAGTTATTCAGGCTTTGGTTTGCGGAATATAGAGGCAGAAACCTAATTATGCGCACCGAATCCTGCAGTTTTCTATAGTAATTAGTATGGAATTTGACGGCGAGACGTTTGGAATCCTTTAGGATTTGGTGCGCATAATGAGAACAAGTATAAATCTGTTTTGATGCCCTTGGCCATTGGAGAGGCCAAAGAAATGACGGGAAAACATTTTTTCCTTACGAGGATATAACCTGTCAAAAATTCGCGTCGATTTGTATCACGTGACATTTGGATGGGCTCAATCTTTGACGTCATAGGGAGCCTTATTATTATAATGTATGAAGCGTTTAAATATTTGAGTTATCACGTAAAATAATGGTTTTATGAATCTACACTCACTAGCTCACTAGAAAACGTTGAGAATTCAATGAAAATATTATATCTAATAAGTTTTTTTATTATTATATTTATTAATGTACGGCAGCTCCCAATGGGAATCGAACCTACGACCTCCGGCATGGTGATCAGACGTGATACAGCTAGCTAGACCAACGAGGCCGTCACCGAAGAACCGATTGTCGATCGGGTGCAAAGGTTCTCGAGAGGGAGAACTGGCAAACGTAGCGTAGGATGTCCACCAGCTCGCTGGACCGACGACGATCCGAGGCAGATTGCTGGCAGCAGCGGTTGGATGAGGATGGCAGAGGACAGAAGGAAGTGGACTTGGGGGAGGCCTATGTCCAGCAGTGGACGGGCTGATCGATTGATTGATTGATGTAAGTTTAGGCGTCGGTATTTCGCCCGCGGGATATTGGCTTAAATTGCATTATCCTATCAACGACTAGGTACGTCGTGATGTCAGATAACTCGTGGAATGTAGGCATAAAGAGAAACGCTAAATCGTTCGTGAACCCCACATTTGAGATGTTCACAAACAAATAATCGCTGCGGCGGGGCCGGTATTTGAGCGTTTTAATTACCTTGTTGACAACATGTTGGCGCAACGCGTGATTTCACGTGCCTTAGCAACTAACAGGAATAAGGTGAGATTTATGTAGGTACGTTGTTACGGGTATGTATGAGTCAGAGAGGGTCTTAGGCACGTCGTTTTTTGACAGAGCGATGAGAGACAATCGCCCATAAAGAAAGTCATGGCTTAATCTGTAAGCTTCGCTTGAATTTGCATCAAAAATACTTCAGCTGTAAAAATTAAAAACACTGAATATGCCTTTTTTTTTCCTCGTTGTTTTCTATCTAAATCAAAGACGCTGTCTTTGTTAAGACCAATAATTCTAATAATTTCAATAGAGGAAAACACAGAATATCCAAACAACATAAACTATCCAATAAACTAAAAACCACTGATAGCAGTAACAAACTTAAAACACTGAATATACTGGGATATTCAGTGTTTTATGCGGGCTCGTATAATCTGATCACGCCATCCGTCGAGGGTCTAAACGAAACAGATATCGCACTCAAGGTGTGTTCTGATCCGGATATCAGTTTAACATACAAAAAAAGAATGAGAAGTAGAATCTGATCGTGTGATCAATTTCCACCGAAACAATTTATTAATTTAAGACAATACCACAATACATTCACAGAAAAAAACCTCACATAACATGGTAATTGCTCACCCACTTATAGGATGTTCAGCATGCATCTAAAACTTAACAAAACTATAATACGCCGTAATCTTATGTAAAGATATTAGATAATTATGTAGATTAAATATATTATTTACCTGTTTAAAATAAATATTTTTTGCTTTTTTACTTAACTTTTTTTGCTTTAACAGTTATACCTAACCAAACGGTATTATTTATAAAAACACAGTTCCTTAAAACACTCCTCAGAGGCAGTTTAAATAGTTTGTGCTAAAGGGAAAGTCGTAACCATAGATATTTAAACTGCCTCTAAAGAGTGTTTTAGAGGAATCGTGTTATTAGAGTGAATGAGATCTTTAATCTTCTGTCACGACCTAGGTACCTGTATCAGTACTTGCCTGCATTGTATTAATACTGCAGTAACACTGATAAAAGTATTTTAGAGGCGATTTAATTTTATTCGCAAATATGAGCCGAAACGAAGGCGTCTGGGGCATAGCATACATTTCCATTAACATTCTGTATGTTTTAGGTGAAGGTAATCACATATTCGACCGTTATAAACACCGTCGTTCAGACGGCCCTTTGTGATATCGAGAAGTTTGATGACGAAATATTGTCGAATCGAATGTAATTCAAAGACCCACTGATATTATAAACGTTAAGTACCTGGGCGACCTAGCTTCGCTCGTTTACTTTTTTGTGAGACACCTAAGAATGTCGTGTAGTGTCATTTATTGTTGGACTACGAAAAAATAAATTTCTTCAGGATATAGAATAAAAGAATAATTCAAAATTGGTTAAGCCGTTCCACCGCTGCACGTTCATAAAGAAAAAAAACATACGCGCAAATAACACCCTCCAACCTTTCTTTTTCACTGTTAGATAAACAATAATACTGTGGACTACTTACGCCACTAGAATACCTATAGGTACAGAAACAAATTCAGGACAAATGACCAGCATTCCTTAACAGTACTATACAATAAATTGCATCGCACCGGTCTATACGTCAGGAACTCCCTCCATCAATCATTCTCCGAGCGCCTAGCAACAGCGCTACGTAGAGTATAATAAGAAGTGCAACGCTAGACTGCGTGTGTTTAACACTTAGCTAATGACTGCTAAAGGAGTGTTGCCAGATTCTAGCCGGTCGAAGTCGCCAATTTAAAAAATTGCATATATTGTCGTAGCCCAAATTGCCAAAATTTCTAGAAACGCAGTCCAAAATTGCCCCATTTAAAATATGTTTAAAGGGTAGCGCGAGCAATTTCATAAGTAGCAGTTTTGTTGAAATATTCTTTCAAATTAGTTCTTGAAAATGTTAAAAATCTCTTTTTGCCAAGAGACAAAATACCAAAGCAATTTTCGCTTCTATTATTCAAACCCTATAGCGCCACGCACTATAATGTAAAGGTCAAAAAGTCGATGACTAAGGAGTCGCACCCGCAAAAAAAGCTGTTTTTCCAAGTCGGCGACTGGTTACCTATCGAATCCAATTTTTGATCACCATTAAACCTTCCGAGATAGCCCAAGTGGCGATGAACCATCTAAACTAGTAACACTGAAGCACTATAAGAGTTCGCTACATTTATCGACGCACTCGAGTCTACCGCGCGGTTGACCGCCCCGGATCGACTCGTGCGCAAGTAATGAGATATGTTTGATTACATATCTCATTGCTATGCTAAGCACTTCTAGGCATACTTTGTTCCATAAACTTTCCTTGCGTGTAAATGAACCGTTGATAAAAATTGTTAAAGTATGAAAAACCATTGGTATTATATATCCAGTCATTTGCTGGTCCTTCACCTCAGTGTTTCAAAAAACAACCACCCTATTATTTATACAGAGTTATTTCTAAAATGTCCAGTCCTGAAATATATCGCTTGGTGTTTGTCATTAACAACAACTTTTTTTCTACGACTTTCGAAATTTTTTTTCATTGAGAATATTTTTTATGAATTTTCGAGGTTTTTCTGTTTTATTGTGACGCTGTTTGAATTGTCATTTTTCCATGTACGCCAATGATTTACTGAAGGCTGCGCCATCAGTAGGCAACTTAAGCGATTAAAGTGTGAATTTTATATAAAGCCTGATATTTCGAAAAATATAAATCTAAGAAAAAACTCACAGTACAAAAGTTGTTGTACAACACGGCCTGTAATTGAGGTGCTTCGGTAGTTGCGCATTTTAGAATTATAAACCTGTATGTTTATTCGTATTCATACCTAGGTATATGTAAATCAGACAATTGCGTGTAGGGCTCACACCCTGAGGCCTCCGAACAAACGATAAACTTAACTATGCAGTTGAAAATAATGACCTCACATACATTACAACTGCTATGGTAAGGTTTGCCTTTACTTGAGCTTGCAAAAGGGGACATCTCGTCATGATTTAAAAACTCAAGACGGCGCTAGTTTTGAAAAAAAATGGCTCGTGATACAATTTTTTTACCAAAAGTACTAAAAAGTCTTATGGTTGGCGCCAGCTAACTCAATTGTTATTGTTCAAATTAAAAGTCATTCGAATTGAGAACACTCACCTATTCTTGAAATATAGATAAAGTAATACAGTAGCGCTAAAAAAGAAAGCATTTGATAGCTGTATGTATTCTACCATCGCTAAGTTACGCCTGTCAACCTTGGGCTTTAACAATGGAGGATGAGAAGAGGCTATAGACCTGTCAACGAACTATGGAAGGGAGTATGCTCGGGAAGTCCGCATGAAAAATTAATAAAAAAATAAGAAAAACATAATAAGACTAGGCAGACCTAAAAATAGATGGTCAGACAGCATAGAGGTTGTCGCAGGTAGAGCATAGGAGAGTGCAGCTAGAGATAGGAACCGCTCTGGTTTATATGGAGGAGGCCTTCACTCGTAGATTTACATTTATATTTTAGTATGTTCTAACTGCTACACACATCCGTAATAGGTAATAAGGGCTTTTTTATTTATTTATCAATAAGTATATACATTTAATAATAATGCCGAGAATTTGCCCGGATCATGATGACGTATAGGTACAACAGTAATTAACGTTTACTTATGTCAGAGAAATAAACTGCCTATGAAATACCTCACTGATTGAACGGTATCGCGTCACTACAATGAGGTCATGGGTTCGATTCCCGCTGGGAGCCGCACCTCAATTTTGAAATTGATATTTAAAAATTGTTTAATAAATTAATTAAATTTATACAAATGCCATCTGCCTGTTTTTCCATGTTTGGGAATTCGTTGTCTGGGTACCATATCAAAGGGTTCCAAGACAAGTGATTGTGATGCATACCTATTATGTTAAATACTCTTTAAAAAATGCAGGTTTGTACACGATTTTCATCTAGGGTTTGCGTATGAAAAATTGAATGGCGGACGACGGGGTCGCTGCAATACACGCCAGACGAGCTTTCCAGCGGGATATGGAAATGTTTACCGTTTTAATACCTACCTACGTTGGTAGACCTAGGCCTTGTTAGGATCATTATAATTTCTGCTTCATAATTCGTACGTAAGGATCTAGACATCATTTCCATACACGTCTGCAATCAGAATAATAAGAAAAGAACGAGAAACTGCGCTTGGTACCTAACTACATGTCCTTTGCTGAGGAGTTAGCTTTGCGCTTCGTGATAACATAACTTAGCGCATTAAACATTTGTTACAGAAATAATCACATACCTACCTTTAAATACCTCTTTTCTTGCTGATCTTGCTGATTTATTAATTTTCTACCGTAAAATGTTTAATTAACTCAAAAAAGTTACTCAGAAACATCGAAAACTGTTGTAAAACCTTATAAACTTACACAAAAATTATACTACGTACTTATTAGGTTTTTAAAATTATCCTCAGCACGGGTTAGTGCAACAAATAGAATAAAATCGTACTATTTCTACATTAACTATCTTAATTTGATTCCAGTTTGAAGACGAAGCAGCTTTATTTAAATTTCAATCGTTTATTGCTTCATGTGGTACATATGTGGTCTTAAAATAAATAGTATAATCCTCAACACGAGCCCTGTAAGGGCACTGCAACATAGTTAGTAGGAACTAAGGTCTTACGTTTTTATAATAAAAATAATATTAGACGACTGTTTAATACAATAACTATACCCTCTTTTTTACCAATATAAATTTATAATATTATTCTATATACGCCTAATGGTTTTTTTCTATAAAGTTTTTTACACTATAATAGCATTTTTTATAAGATAATATTTAATTGATTTACAAATCTGTTAAATACCTTTTCTCGCAGAATATACTTTGGGGACCTACTACTTCAATGTTCTTATCACAACATACCTACCAACGACTAAGTTGTTCTATCAGAAGTATTGATCTCTATTCAGACATGTTAAATACTGTAGGTAATTTAGTACGTACCTACTGATATATTTCCAAAAGCAAATACGTGTTCCTTTAATAAATAAAACTAATGTTTACAAGTACCCAAGAACACTGTCTTACTTCACTCTTACAATGGCAGCAATAATCGCTGGCATCGTTGATATCAGGGCTCGCATTTATTGTTAAATAGTTTTAACCGGTTTAACGGTCTGGGCAAACACTGCCTCCGTTTTTAAAGAGTGTGAAAGTTGCTGACCTGAAAGCAAACAATAATAATAAAACATAACTTTTAACTATAATTCTGAATGTATTTAATTAATATTATTTGTAGTTACATGCACATAAATATTTTTTGGTATTTGTTTACCAGGATGATAACCTAGAAATTTCTTGATAATTGATTTACTTTCTCCAAATGGTTTTGAGCGACAGTTTTTTTGTCACAGTTGTAAATGCGTAGACATTGATTTGCTTGAAAAAGCCATTTCACATATCTCTGGAGATTATAAAATTACAAACATTGTACTTTCCCCATACAAAAATAGTCTGTGGTGGAGATTTTACAAGGAAAAGATGTAACCACAGATTAAATAAACAGAGTTTTAGATTGTATTTAGAGGAATCGTGTTTTTATAAATAAGACCGTAAAAATTTTATGAAGTGCCTATCCTACCCGTAACTCATGTCAGGCTGCGCCTAGTGTGGGAGGTGCCATGGACCAAACTGTAATATTTTTATTATTTTTCTTATTTACTAGTTACACAGTGGAAAAAACTAGTTTTTAGCGTTGCGCAAATTTATATGCACTCCTATGCATTTGCCGGCTTGAGACTTATTTTAGAATGCTTACTCTAAAATTATCCTCATAATAGAATGCTTATAAAGTTGTGGTTACCTACCTATAATTAAGAGAGCACATGGCTTTTTAGATTTTTTCATCCTGTGTAATTTTTGTGTAACTCTTGTTTCTGGTTCCCACGACACAGGGAATCCTAGTGTGGGGCCAGAAGCAATGTATGTGCCTGTATGTAAATGTTTAATGTTTAATGATCCTTAATAAAATAAGCACTCCTACCGGCAAAAGACCTATAGTCAGTCCAGACGTAAAACTGGCCCGAGCCAACTGACAAAGTCACGAAAGTCCCTCGCGGGTGCATTTATGCCGCAATTAGCCGTTTCCGAGCAGAGCCGTGCTGCGGCAGAAAAAGAAAACAATTGTAACGCCATAAGTAGATAATCTAGGTTGTAAAAACCCTACGTGCAACATCCGTCCGTGAACCAAATGCGTGTAATTAAAAAAAATCGGACAAGTGCGAGTAAGACTCACGAGGGAGGGTTAAATAAAGTTACGTACATTACATTACAAAAACCTCACGCCGTATCACGGAGAGGTAGACTGTAGAGCCAAAATAGAAAAAAATCACGTTTCTTCTATGGAGAAACTCGAACCCCTTAATTTTTTAATTTTTTTATGATTTTTTGGTAATAATTATACTCATTTTCTGTTAAAATTTTAACTGGCTACCGATTACGGTTAAAAAAAATGACATAAGCAGAATCCTAGGGGGGTGCCAGAATTTCATTGAGAAAAGCCTTAATTGAGAATGTGCCTACAACGAATGTCTGTCTGTCTGACTTAGACAGACAGACATACGTTGTAGGCATATTAATAGGGTCTACGAGTAACTACTCGTTCCAACTGGAACCCGTGGGCTACGGGACGCTAAAAACAATGTTTTTCACTGACGTGTGACGGGTGCGGAAGGGTTTCTTTGCTGAAGGTGTTGCAGAAGGTAGACGACGTTAATTTGGCCGACCTTGTAAAATGTACTCTACATTTTAAAATGTAGAGTCACAAGAGCTCAAAAAAGATCCTATTCCGTAATATTATCAAAAGACTACTAAAATAGCATAAAAATAGCGCTAATTTCACTAACAATGTATTCCGCCCTGCACCCCTCTCTTAATGTAAGTTAAAATGACCCTTACCTGCCTAATATGTCAGATGTTTTGTCTGCGTTTGCCACAGAGATATCACAGTATATGCCGGCCATGTTAAGGGGTCTGAAGTAGGCTTACCGAGTAAGCAAGCGCAGTATTTTAGTTTACGATCAAGACGTAACTTGGTAGAGGTAGTAAGATCACTCATTCACATGCATGCACCTGGGGCTAGCCAGCTGCAGCCATCGGACGTCCCTATCGCGCATCACAACGAGCCATTATGGAGTCCCGATGCCAATAGAGATGTGGCCAGTACCTGGGATGGGCAATTTACTAGAGGAGTGCCGGACGGTCATTACGGTACGAGACCGCGGATTAATGCGCCGCGCCGCCCCGGGAACAGACGCCTCTTGCAGACCAAACGAAAACCTGCACCATGTTTCCACCTAACATGATTGAAGTCTATTTGGCTCTTAATGCGAACATAATTGTCTAAATGTGGATTTACGTTCAGACAATGACCGGAAGGCTGAAGTTCCGGTCAGGTCCTGATATAGTTCCAGTTAGATTCGAGGCTTCGGTCAGGCAGAATTATTCAGGAGAAAGCTCAGGACATTTGTATGTCTCGACGTTACAATTTACGTTACGTTGTCAAGAGCATAATTTACTGACGTGCCCAGGAAGAAAATTATGAAAACCTTATATCTTGACATTGTAACATTGACCCATGAAAGGTACTAGTTAGTTATACTGTAGTTACCTACTAGTTCTAATATCGTAAAGTGGAATTCGCGACAGACCCACTGAATAAAATAAAGACTGGGCAAATGAACGCCGCAGGAAGAGGCCCTGCGAGATTTCAATGGCCGATTGTTCTCTACACGAATATACTCTGGCGAGCTTTTTTACTTCGTCGACTCGACGGCTATTGAATGAAAAAGGTTCAGGGGGCCGGAGTTTATCTAGCGCTTTCCCATGGTGCACGCTCGGTTGCGCTTAGAATCCCGCCATGCTAAACTGGCGACTCTGATGCTTGGCGCTATTCTGAACTACATCTTACGGAGTCAGCGTCTGCAAGCATTTTATTTGTACATAATTGTTTACTATTCGACAATTCGACGTACGCAGCCGATTAACTTATTGTAGGAAGAGTAATTGGCTACGCAATGTACATTGTCATTATGACAATAACTTAAGAAATCTACGAATTGTAGTTTTATGAAACGCGTCCCTCATTAAGTATAAAATTGGAAAATAAAATAAGTACTTACTTATTACAATTACAAAATTCTGAAAAAAAAAATTATGCACCTGGAAAGAAATGAATTGAACGTTTTGATTATTTATGATAAGGTTATTGTGGGCAGCACTATTTGCATACTTAATAGCTGCAATGTGATACGATACCTAATCTGTTGGACTGTTTTTCTCAGTGTGAACACATCATGGAGTTTAATTCAAATTACAATTGTAAAGACTGGAATTCACTACACACCACATTCGACTGATTGTCGGCGGCATACAGAACTCATCAGTCAAAGGCATGACTCGGCGATGTTAAAATAACTCATCTGTGCTTTGAATGCAACGGAATTAAAGCGCCAGTTGCAGGGCGTAGCTTTTTAAGTTCTTTGGAAATATCTTCATTCGATATCTGCTTAGCTGCAAGTCTTTAATCGAACAAACCCTTTTCGCTGCATCAACGCCCATTATTTGCTGCCTGCACGCATGTTGGTTTCACGTACTTTGTATCTTGCCCTTCGCTTTATTTGGTCGAAATATTATGTCCGTCCCTTAATCAAATTTGTTTTAACAAATCAATTGCATCGTGGCTGTATTTTGAGGATAGGCTCGGCTTCCATTATGGTAATCCACATTACCAAAGGCAGATAGGATTATTTGATATTATAATAGTCTACGGCACGTCAACATTTATAATCAAGCAAGAGTAAAATAACGTTACGAACGACTTCAAACAAAAATTGGGGGTCAATAAACACAGTGCGGGGCTTTTTTTTAAACCAAGATCTTTCCACTATTGGTTACTGGAACCAATAGTACCAGTGGGAACCCACTAGTAAGCAATTGGGGTATTTCTCAGTTTTGAAAAAATATGTCCATTACTGTGTTTATTTTTGGGACAGCCGAATGGGCGATGGGCTGACCCGTAACACGGTTGTCTCATGTGACGACGACTGGATCCATACTGGTACAGAATTATTTTTGAAATTCAAACCTAATGGAGGATGGAACATCGAACGATTCAATGGGCAGAATGCAAAATTCATCGAACTTTTGACAACTTGACAAACTTTCAACTAAGGTAAGATATGAATATTATTTATTGTACCTACCCCGGAAAAAAACAAACTAACTTCTAACTCAAACTCAAATAATTTACTTCACAGCCGCCATAGAGTTTGAATCGAGAGATATACCTCACATACAAGTGATCTTACAGATCTTGCAGATCAATGTTGTAAAACGCCCGCTATGCAAACGAATAGAATACATTAGTGTATAGGTTGACGTTTGTTGATATAGTGCTTCTGTTTTACTAAAGAACAAACTTAAATATTAGGGGTTAAAGTATGAAATTGCCGTTTTATTGCAATAGGTTCTTTGAATTGACATAGAATCTTCATGGTTTGAGGTTTTCGAATGAAACTTTTTTCAAATGGTTTCTATGATGTTCTTTTTTTAAAAAATGTGAAACATTTGAATATCGACTTTCAATTGTTTTTGTTATTCAATTTAGACAAGAAAGATGGATACTGCGAAAATTCGAGTGATTATGAGGCACCCATTTTTCGTATTTTTTTATTTTATTGATTTGACGCAAGTGAGTCAATATTGTGGGTAAGGTAATTCTAATCCGCTAATTCCTGGGTAGTTTGACTAGGGTCGGCTTCCACTATCTCTCTTAATTCATCGTTATTCACCTGTGTGGGCGGTCTTCCTCGTGGCTCGTTCTTTAAGTCGAAATTTCCATCACGAAAGTGTTTAAACCAAAATCGCACGGTGCGTTCATTAGTAGACCCCTCTCCAAACGCAGCATTGATATTGCGGGCTGTTTCTGCCGCGTTAGTTCCGCGTCGGAACTAGAGATGGGTAATAGCCCAGGTTATAATCCACTGGTGAGTTATAATCCAGTTTTGACCCAGTTATGCACCCGTTATAACCCATTATGGCGGTTCATAATGATTTCGTTCAATAGTAATACGGAATACGTCGTATAATGTGCAAGGCGTTGTAGTTGTAATCTGCATGTATCGTTATCAAATTATGCACGCAAAAATATACAGGAAATTCTCCACACAATAGAATATTAGGGATTTCACTTCGATGTTTAGTTTTTATCTCTTGCACTATACTAAGGACCAGTGTCCTAAATGGAGTTTAAGTCAAGATTTTGACAGTTCGTCCATGCATCATCTGTCAAATGCTCGACTTAAACTCTAGTTTGCGAGATCTGCAAGTGGCCCTAAGTACCTAAGTACATTTAAACCTAAGCATTGCAGGCAATGCATCTCATAAAGTATATCAAGCAAGCCACACTTTTATGATCCTTTGCGCCGGAAAACCCCGGGCGTGAGCGAGTGGGACTACGACATCATCGATCTCGCTCGCACTTGCGCCGTGTACAATGCGTACGGCACATCCAGCACTCATTCCAGTACATTGTTGTTTAGAGTGCGCACGAGCGTTTTTTGGTATAATATTTATTGTTTCGTGTTTTTTTTATCGAACCGGCATTGTTTATTGTTACTGTGATCGCTGCTAACCGAATGACCTTGGCCTGAATACTGACTGAACTTCCAACGCGATATTTTATGCACTTTTTCATTGTGTAAAGAAGTCAGTCACTCACTGCAGTTCCTGATGAAGTGATGATGCATGTGTACAATGCGTACGGCACATCCAGCACTCATTCCAGTACATTGTTGTTTAGAGTGTGCACGAGCGTTTTTTGGTATAATATTTATTGTTTCGTGTTTTTTTTATCGAACCGGCATTGTTTATTGTTACTGTGATCGCTGCTAACCGAATGACCTTGGCCTGAATACTGACTGAACTTCCAACGCGATATTTTATGCACTTTTTCATTGTGTAAAGAAGTCAGTCACTCACTGCAGTTCCTGATGAAGTGATGATGCATGCCTGTGTTGAATGCACTTGGCGTTTTACTTAAATATTTCTGGATTATTTATAATGTATAGATGCAGAGTCATTATTAGGACTGCAGCGTGTCACTTAGTCCAAATCTTACAACGTGTCACTTAGGTTAAATCTTCCATTTTTAGGGTTCCGCAGTCCGACAAGGAACCCTTATAGTTTCGCCATGTCCGTCTGTCCGTCCGTCCGCGGCCTAGCGCAAAGACCGGTGGTACTAGAAAGCTGTAATTTGGTATGTGTATACATATTTATCACGTCGACAAAGTTAAATAATAAAATGTCAGAAAAATATATTTTTTCCGTACCTCCCATAACATGAAAAGGGAGGGCTGATTTTTTTTCTTCTCTACCCCATCGTGTGGGGCATTTTTTAAAGAGTTTAATTAGATTAGGCATTACAATTAAGGCATTCATTTACGAAATATTTAGCTTTTACCTGTGTCGCCCCCTCTAAAATCTAAACCTTTGCATTTAAAAATCTGAAAAAAATCACGATAGTAGCAAATATAATAAATTTAAAAGAAAAATTATCACAGCTGACTAGGCTTTACAAGTTAACGAGTAATGGTCGATTACATTAGTGGGATTAGTAAAAAGCCTCCCATTTTGTTTGATAGCTGAATTTTGTGATTATGTTAGGTAATAGGTAATAAATCTTTGTAATAACTAGATGTCTGTGGAACCCTAAGCTACGCGTGGCCCGACACGCTTTTATTTGTACTTTTATTCACAGAAAACATAGTATTTTGAAAGTGTATGCAGTTCATTAAAACTTAAAAATACTTCAGTGGTGCAAAAATAAATCACTATGGCACTATAATGTCAAGCAAAACTCCCGATTACCCAAAGCATATTTGTTTAGTTGCAATTTGTTCTTGTTAAATCGTATCGCTCCTGTCTTTCATTTTGACCCACCAAAAAGTAGTTAATGGGATAAAACTGGTCGATAACGTTATAACCCGGATTAAAACTGGTTTATAACTACTGGGTTATAATCCACTACCCATCTCTGGTCGGAACTCGTATTCAAAACTCACTCGAATTTTCGCAATATCCATCTTTCTTGTCTAAATTGAATAACAAAAACAATTGAAAGTCGATATTCAAATGTTTCACATTTTTTAAAAAAAGAACATCATAGAAACCATTTGAAAAAAGTTTCATTCGAAAACCTCAAACCATGAAGATTCTATGTCAATTCAAAGAACCTATTGCAATAAAACGGCAATTTCATACTTTAACCCCTATTAATTTATCGTTTCAGAGAAATTTCAAAACGCATCCTGTATAAGAGTAGCTTGGTAAATTTTCGTCAAGATGCATTATTTTAATAGAATATTTCCTTTATGAAAATTGCCTAAACGTGTTGCTACCATGTAGCTGAATCCATCCGCTAGGTTTCATGTTGCCGTGTGATTTAGGCTACACGTGTCATAACTTTTCTACAGCATTGATGTTCATACCTACACACAGTTCCCGTCGTTCAAATGAAATAAAATGTTATTTACAGTTGTTTTAACGTAGAAGGAACAAAGTAAGAGGGTATACGTTACAAAAAACGACTAAATGGGCCTAGTCGGCCTTTATGCCAGTCCGCCCCTGCTTACCTTTACACGGCCCGGGGTAGTCGAGCGTCAGATGCTTGCTGGGCCGGCGGCAGGCGCGCCGCCGGAGCCGGCACAGCGAGCTGTAGGTCTTGCCGTCCGTGCCGCAGACCTGGCCGGCGCGGCGGCACGATGCGGCGCAAACGCAGCGGGGGCGCGCGCCGCGCACCACGCAGCGCCGGCCCGCACCGCACGTCACGCCGGCGCACGATTCTGATGGAGAGGGCGGGGCGGTGAGAGATTTGCCCCTTAGCAAGTTGAGAAAGCGGTTAAAAGAACGTAATTTGGAAAGTTTTTTAGCGGAGGGATCTGTCTGTTACTTAATAATATTACGGTCTTATTAATAAAAAAACACGAATCCTTAAAACACTCCTCAGAGGCAGTTTAAATAGTCTGTGGCACCTATAGGGAGAAACGTAGATAACCACAGATTTATATTACACATTTAACATAGGGTCGATGACATTACAAAAGCAATGGACGAGATTGGCAGCGATCGAGGGAGTTGGTGAGACAGGGAAGAGGCTTATAGCCATCATCGGTCTATTCGTGGGCTGGATAGATGGAGATAGAACTTCCAGTGGTGCAACCACGTAAGTTCTCCACTGTATCGAGTTGTGTGATTTAGCCTACTCCAAACTATCAAATACATACATATTTTGACACTTTGGAGTCGTCTAAATGCTTAACCCGATAGAGTGGAAAGTTACGTGATACAAAGGCTGATCCCTGAAATGCCCTGCGCGGCACCAACCGTAGAAGCGTAGGCCACCTAGTGGTAGGTTGTTCTTTAACAACTTGCAGCACCGCATACTGTAGGATCCGTACCTACTTGACAAATAAAACCCTCATACTCAATAAGTAAGTAAGACGTTACAATAACACTGTTACCTACTCTTCATACTCGTTTCGGGACAATCTGTAAATAAGTATGTAAGTCTTTCAAAAGCTGCGTTGTAATGCTGGCGGAAATGGGCTGAACAGGCGCGGAAAATCTGTCTATTTTCGTCGTACGACCACCCGATTGCCGTTGCATGTTCTACACGGTACCTACAGACCAACCAAACGAATGTGGACGAATCAAGGTAGAACTACACAGACGCTAAGTACACAACGTACGCGGCGCCACGTGCGATCTGGCCGCTTGAATTGGTATGCTTAGAAACACTTATCCGAGGCCTTTATCCGGAAGCATGGATGTTATAAGGCATTGGAAGGTGTGAGGGGACGTACGACGCACACACTGGTCCAAAAGTCGTAAATGGTGAAGTTAGGGATCAAAGTTGAGCTATCTTGTTTTTTTATTTACTGCTTTTTACAAATTACTTAATAACTTTTGCACGTAGATTTTTTGGCAAAAAGAACAAAGAGCTTTGTTTTGTTTGTCGGACCAGTGTGCGTCGGGTAGGTATGACAAGTGTGCAAACCATTCTCGACGTCGCATCGCAGTCATCGTGTACGTAGCATCAGTGTGGTTCTACCTTCAGTGCAGACGTTAAGGCGAAATTCATTGACTTCTGTAGTATTAGTACTATGGAGGTCTGTGCAAAAAACGCAAACGACCGTTTGCGCTGCCGGTCGGCGGCCTTCGTTTGTTTGATTGGTCTCTACACGCCATTACGACATTCTCACTGTAATTCTACTTCCTACGGGCTTGTCACTCTTGGCTTCGATAACCACACATTCCTACCTTTGACTGAAACACATTCCTTACTCGTAGCAACACTGAAACAAACCGATTTCCTTCAAAAGTACAAATTACTTGTCCTGGTTTCAAGCTAGGACACCTTGTGGTATGGAAACCAGACCTACCCTCTAAACATCCTCTAAAGACACTGGCAAAGTTTCACTGCATTTCAAAATTGGAATCAAACCACATTTGTATGGGAATCGCCTTGTATCGGGCCCTCTTAGTGTATAACCCTTTACGAAAATTAGAAAAAAAATAGAAAAAAAATATTCCAAAGACAGAAGACATAAAACAACAAAAGTGCAATTATGGTGATTTCAAGATAACAATATTAAACTCACGACCTCTGCGTTAGTCGATAAGCGAATGACCGCTAGACTAACGAGGCATTTCTCCTATGGAAGACCGAATCAGTCCAGATTCCTGCAGCGGAATGCGGCTGTACACGAATAGAGATGTCTGGCCCATTTTTATTGCTCTAGCTAAATTATGTGGTCAACAACACATTGATACGAGTATCTTCGCAATAAACCGTTTGGTTGCAAGTAAGTGCTCTTAGTCATCAGCGGTTCTGTAACTAGCCAAACGGCAGAGGGAGATATTTGTCAAGTTTTAAATTAAATATAATTAAATTGATGATGATGATGATGATGAGTTAGTTACTAGGTAATTTAACATTAGAAAAAAACCGTGCCAGACTACCACTAAGGTACCGAACTAAATGTAAAAAAATGCTGACAAGTGCGAGTCGGACTCGCCCACCGAGGGTTCGGTACAAATTCGAAGGTACTTACATTACATATACGCAATAAAGAATATGAATATGAATATTATAGATAGTTCAGGAATCGAGTCCCGCAGTTTTTTCCGAGCTTTTCCTGAACTTGTGTGTATAGTTTTCGGATTTTTCCCTTTGCTTGTAGTAAAAAACGATATTACTTGCCACATAAGATAAGATTAGAATATTTTTTATTGTACCAGGAAAAACACAAACATGATATATTGATGCCACATAGTTCTAAGTCCAGGTACGGAACCCTAAAAACACATTTTGCAAACATTTTTACATAAGATAATATATTACTTATGTGTTGGGTACGGAATTCGATCTACACGTTATAGAACTGTCAACGGTCTATCAATATAGCTGGTAGTTTAACTGCAATCCATGGCATGTCTGGGTGCCAATCTAATCATTCTGTCTGTGTGCACATTGCACAACCTCGCAATATAGTTCGTATCCGTAATCCGTTGAATTAATCCACGACTGACTTGTATAGATAAAGCTGCATACAATCATGATGTGTGATTGATAACAAGTCATTGTCACCGGGATATTAGGTCGGGTCGATGTCCGATTGATTGCGCTGACGATTGTGCATATCAGGAAGTGCTTTTATGCATTCGTGTGTATTTTTTATCAGACTCCGGTCGAGAGGTTGTAACACATACACCTACAGTTGATGATATCAACTCCGATCTGTTGGATGTGTTAAGTTTTCGATCTCAACACTCTTCATCATCCACCTACTCTATTGGCTATGACAAGTCCTTCATAATATTAAAATGGTCACAAAGCATCACTACATCTCCCGGAATCGTAGTCGATAGTAGGACCCGAGATCATCTTGCAGAAGAATATCTGCCATCTGCTACACCCAACCCAAGTGATTATGATACAATTACCTTACAATTATTAGTAGGAATACAAGATACAGAAGAATATCTCGTCGGAATCCATATTTCGAAAGCCCTACAATTAAGACCAGTAAAACAACCAGCCAAGTCAGTGCTGGGGACGTCGCCAGAAAGCGCCCTGTAGAACTATATCTCGCCGAAATCCAGGTCGCGCGGGATCCAGGTAGCGTGCCGTCGGCTCCCAAATTTCTCCCAAACTTCACATTTTTTACCAGTGAATGCAGTATAGAGCATGCCATCAGGGTCCTCAGAGGGATCATTAAACTCTTACCAGCGCAAGCCGAGCAAGGGACGCCGCCAGAAAGCGCCTTATAGAAGAATATCTCGCCGGAATCTAGGTCTCGCGGGCTCCAGGCAGCCGGCGTACGCGCACCGTCAGCACAGCACTCGGCGCGAGTGGCCCGCAGCGCCGACACCGAGCTGCAGCGTCCGCTGCGGTCCATGCCCGACCAGCAGATACCGGCTGGAGACAAGAGAAAGGTGGATAAGTTCAGTGGAGTACAAGATTAAACAAACGGAAGTTGGGTAAGTTCAGTGCAGTATTATATTTCAAGTTTGGACGTGGGGAAAGATACAGGCCTTTTACAGGCAAGCTACGGTACGAGCTACAAGCCTCCACCAATCCGGACTTGGCCCCCGTGGTGCAGTATGGCCTATACCTTCCCCAGGGAAGAGACCCGTGCCCCTCGGTGGGGACATAAGGGGATGATGATGAACCAGGGAGTTCAGCACTTCAGCAGAGTATATTATGTTTCAAGATTAGAAATGTGGAAAAGTTTCAGCTGAGGGAAAAATAGTGACAAGGGTAAGTTCAGGTAAGTAGACTAGTAGTTCAGGGACTCGCTGACGGGTAAGTGTATGACGATGCCACTGATACGCAAATAATACTGAAGAAACAACTTTTTTTGACAGCACTTTTCATTATTGCTAATTTTGTACAAAAGTCCACAGGTTTTTCTACAAAATACTTGAATTACATTGCGGATGCTCTTTAAGGATGTGCGTCTGATGCATTCTGAGTCAGTCTTCTTTGGCCGGGTAAGATCGCGCGTGACTCACCGCGGTGTGGGCTAGACTAGCCGCAGACATTGTTTTTCAACCTTCCGCGAAAAGGTTGGACGGCAACGAAGACGACTAGTAATGCGCCTTGACCATCTACAGAAACGACGGATTTATGGGCACCTAAGTGACCTGAAGCCTCGTTAGTTGATTCCGAGTTAGGAGTCGGATCGAGTTGTATTTCGACGTATAATTCGTTTCTACGCTTTCGTCTACACTTTCGCTACGATATTCGGCTATTCAAGGTAGTCGTGCAATTATGACTACAGGAATTCTGAGATTTTTTCTCTCGTGTTGTGTAATGATTCAATAGTAGTTAGTACCTACCGGCAAATAGTCGATAGCACTTCGACTTTTACTCACCTACATATTTTTGCAATACCTCTTTTCAGGCATTACCCTTCCTTTATCCACATGTTCCAAGATCAGCTGAAAGAAAATACTTATAGTTGTACAAATACGTCTATGGTGCAATAAATAAATCTTTCAATTTAATTCAATACGTGCTCTACACGCACGAGTTTGGGCTATATGCTGTCGAAATACTAAAGTAACATAATGGATTAACAATATGTTATTGGAATGTCGAAAACCTGGAAACCATATTTTCATGATCGACGGATGAACTTTCAATACGCAGACGTTTAAAATTCTCAATTTTATTTGTTTAATTTTTCATGCATTCTTGAATCTTTTACACTTTTGTTTATTCGAAGTGGTTTAGGTTTACCTTATTAATTGATACTAAAAAAAACGGTTTCCATGTTGTATACCAGTTTTGTTACCGGCATCATAACCGCAAGAAAATAATCACAGTAGCCGAAATGCGAACAAACATCAGCTCCGCGGCGCTGCCCCGGCGCTGCGTCCCGCGCGGCGGCCGTTGACTTCGCGCCGCTTGCGCTTTCAATCAAACGAACCTGACGAATATTGTGGAGTGGAAAGGTTCGTACTTTTCACCGTCTAGCGTCTGTTTCGAAACAGCTGAGCGGTTGGCGTTTGTTTGATTGGTAGCTTGAACTTTCATCTTGCAGATTCCTGGATGTATAAAGACGGGTTTTTCTGTAGAGAAAGCCTCTACTTTTAAAAAAAAGTACTAGCGTTTCTTTCCGCGTGGAATATACCCGAATAAAGAGTACTGTCCATTTCAGGGGTTTCTAAAACTCTGTTCTCAGAGGATGTCCTACCAATGTCCATATCATCTGAGTACTCAAGTCCTCACCTATTTTCTTACAGTTTGGCGAGTATTGCATTTGGCAATAAACATTTCTCCGGGATTGTCTCTAATCAGTGTGATAATAATATGCTCTCCGGTTTCGTCACTTTTGGCGCCACTTTTTGCAAAATAAACGCGAGATCCGGCTCGCAGGACCGCGTGCGTGCCGCCATTACCAAACGCTTGCGTTCGATTAAAAATCGTGACGTGTGTTTTAATTTCCAACAATTTCTGTGGCTCTCAGTGACCTGTCGATTTTTCATAGGGACCAGCCAGCCTATTCTGTGACTGGCCACTGGTACTGGGTAATTGATTTCAGCGTTTCTGAGGTGTCAAAATATTATTATGGATGTATTTAACAGTTCGTAGTTGGTTAAATCGGACGAGACCATACAGTGGTGGTGTAGGTTACATAAAGATGACAGACTTATGTCAAGCAAAGCCTGTTGGATGAATGATAAATATTTCTGACGGTAACAGGGGGAATACTGTCGACTTGTCGCAACTATTAATCGCGCGTTACAAAAAATAAAATTGCATTCGTCAAAGTCACAGTAAGTGAGCCCAGTTTTGTAAATAATGCCACTAAGGACAAGAAATATCTACTTAAAGTATCTAAAAGTATCTTAATATATTTACGTCTTTGTAGTATGTATATAAAAACAGACGAAATTATTTAATCATTTTGGTCCTTTGGACCTAATCTTGGAAAATAAAAGCAACATTCAAATCAATTGCAAGACCTATCATATTCATCAACTTCTACTCTCACTGCTTGATGTTAGCACAATATTTAGGATTCCGTAATCGACAACCCTTATAGTTTCGCTATGTCCGTCCGTCTGTCTATCTGTCTGTCTTATTTTATTTTAAGTTTTTATATTTTGTTATAATTTTATAGAAAAATCTTGTTATTGTTGAAAAACCACTTTTTGATTCAGGGATCCGTTTGTGAAATATTAAGCTTTAAAGCGCATTTTTTTTTGAGTAGGCGGTCCTCCCCGTCTCCCGGCTAAACAGTTGTTGTTGATGTTTCTACATAAAAAAATGAGCTGTAGCACATATAATTTAAAAGGCAAACTACAACGGCTAAGAACGCTTTACAAGTTTACGAGTGATAGTCGACCAACTTATAAAACGAAAACTGCGTACAAATTTCAAAGCAATCTTGAATTTAATTACTTTGATTATGTATTTAGTTGAATGAAGAAGGTAGTTAATGTATAAAATAAAGTCCTAATATCAATCAAGAACCACACCTTCTAAGTTCGTTTATTTTGATGGCCAACTACAGAACCCTGCAACGCGCGTGACGCACTTGGTCAATTTTTATTGTAAGTAAACTTTTGTCGCGAATTACACCTTTTGTAATATCTTGACAAACTCGCCCACCTTTCACTGACGTTAGCCACGTTGGGAAATTTTAGGCTTTTTGTAAAACTTCAATTGCAAAAATTTCACTGAAAGGCACTGAAACTATAACCTTTTTTCCTATACCACCATAATTACATAGAGATTTAATGTATTAAAACAATAAATTAAGGAAACGAAAACATACTTTCAATATTTTCAAAGCGAAAACCATGAGGTGCCCGAAGCTGAATCACGAAAAAGTGGGCGCAATTGTCAAATTCACCTACGATTCCACGAGTAAAACATACCAGTGTCGTTCTATTCGTGTCACCGCATTATTTGTGTCCACATCAATGATCCCCAAATAGCATATTTCCAAGACGGTCGCGCTAATTATACGCTCGGCTCGATTTAATTTCTGAGCAACAACAAACTCTTTCCAATTATCTTTGATTCTCACATATTTTGTCGATATTATAACTTTACCATAACAAATTCGGTTCGCGAATCCGGCCATTGATCTCCGGATGCGAAAAATATACAGAAAACAGACTTCGATTCTGACAAAAACAGGATGCGTCATACACACCTACTGTACTCGCACAAATTGGTTTGTTTTTCTTCAATATTTTGGAAATTTTCCGTCTGTTTCTTTTCTTTGAATTTCAATTTTGGAGGCTGCTAAATATATCATAATGTATGGTTTTCAATGAAGATGCATCTTGTAGTAAAGATTTCCGAAATGATAATATCGTCGGTAGGAATCATTACCAGAGCATCTCCTTAATCACGTGTTTTGAGTTAAGTTAACCTGCGTATGCAAAATATTAAGAACTTAAGATTTCTTCCTAAAGCGTTAAATGTAACTATTATAAAAGGACTTCGACCAGTAATAAAACAATGATTTTACTGTGAATTTTACAGATTTTTAAACGCCTATTACTCAAAACGCTATATATTTAAATGTCCCAATAATGAATTCGACCGACGATATAGTGCACAAATTCAAGCATTTACCCTCGGAATTCTAGTCGATAGTCTAAATCAGCTAGATGGACTTACCATATATTCTGACAATGACTTTATTTCCGGCCGTACGTCTATTTCTTCCACTAATTGCATTATGTACTTACATGTTATAGTGAGACAATAACGTAGTTGTCTCTACATCTAAGCACCTAGACATACTCTAGCCAAAACCAGACGGAGGGTGACTCGTGTAAAAAAACATTTTACGAGACAGTTACTCAAATTTCCATTGCTCCATTCTGTATAAAATAAAAACCCAAGTGCCTTTTATGATTAGGTAAACACTTGCGTGAATAGTCGCCGGGGGACCCGTCTGCAGGGTCCCTAATTTAAAATTGTGATTGTCTGGCAGCCTTCAGCCGACCTAGTTTTGGTTTCTGGGACAATGAAGGACATATTCAATTCATATTTTGCATAATATAGTAGTCTGTCTAGCGGTTTTATACATGGTTGAAATGTTCGTCTGCTACGATGAGTCTTTTCGACCTTTCACGGTCGAACTTGTTTTAACGGTATAAAGAAATGGTTGCGAGGGTACACGTTACACATAACCTGGAGTTTTTCCATATTGCCTAGTGGGTCTAGCGGTATCACGCTTGACTATCAAAGCAGAGGTCGTTGGTTCGATTTCCTCTGGAGGCCGCCGCACGTGATTTGTACACATAGCCCCATTCTGAGGGTTTTTCCATGTTTGTGACGTCTTTTTAGTATCATCATATCACGGGGTATTGTAGTTCTGCATCAGCATAAACTAATTGTGTTATGTGGACGTTATTAATAATAATTAATTATATTGGCTTTAGTAAGAGGCCTTGTTGTTCCATTTGTATAGTTTCATTGAGTATTACGTTGCACACGACCAGGCTTTAGAGTTTAATACACACATGGTTTTCCAATAGAACGGTATAAGCACGACAATCGCTGCTATTTGCCTTCATTTAGTAGTCTACTAAGCAACAGCAGTACATTGGCATCTCTCGCGAAGAAGATCGAATCGCGCGAGGCGCCAAGTTGAGTTGCACGGGTTATAAGTACCATAATGCGATTGGTTTTTATTAGACTACCAAGAGTGTCGATGAAATAACGATTAGCGTACTAATATTGTGTGGCGCCGGATTAAGAATAGTGTCACTCCATTTTCTTCCGTGGATGTCGTAGAAGGCGACTAAGGAAATACATTACCAGGAGACGGGCAGCAGCATCTTCCTGAGATTCCAACCGCATACTGCGATCGCCAACCCGCCTGCCAAGCGTGGCGATTATGGTAAAACCCCTCATGGTTTGTAAAACCATGAGGGAGGCCTATGTCCTGCAGTGGGCGTCAAATAGCTGATGATGTACTAATATTATTATTATTATTAAATCCTTTATTGCATTTAAAACAGGCAGTTTTGCACATAGGCGAGCTTAATGCTACTTAGCATTTTCTACCAGCTAACCTAAGTTTTGAAGAGAACATTAGCAGGTATTGCAACTTACTCGTAAAATATTAAATATATTTACTAATTACTTATTCAGACCTAGATATATAACTCTATTGAACAACTGTGCACCTTAGAGACTCGCCCCTCTGGGGCTTTTTCATATTGGCTTTAGTAAGAGACCGTATCGTTTCATATATATCGTTTCATTGAGCATTTTAGAGTAAATTTATCTGTTTGTAAATAGTATGACGTCACTTTATTGCGGTCATTAGATTAGGGTAGGTAAGTTAATGATGCAGAGAATGCGTGGGAGGCGCGACTCTCTGCCAAATGTTTCGACAATATCAGCTGAGTGAGATACGCAAATAACGCGCATTGCACGCACTTTATGTAAAGCGGTCTTTTCAAAGCTGTGTTATAGTACAGAGAACTTATTAATGGTCCATTGCTCTCATCTTAGGTTAGTTAATATTTTACGCTATCTCAAGCGCGGTAAATGGAAGTCTACTGAAGAATAAGAATAATCTTTATACCACACCCACTCAGAAAGTGTCTCATTGCTCGTTCATAAACGGGTTACAAAGTTCGTCATTTCTCCCTTATAAATGTGCGGCGGGAAATATTATTATGGAATTGCATTCCTGCCCTCCGTAACAGGGCGGGAATGTTGTATGAAAATCCATTCCTGCCCTGCTAGCGTTCTTTTGTTTTTTTAGCAGCGAACATTAAAAATACAAACGTCAAATTCCAAAAAGGTTTTATATCGAATAATTAGAAAAAAGAGGGAATTTTTTTTGTACCTAATTTGTAATGAGTGGAGGCCAGCAACTTTTTTCTGCACTACGAAAAAAAAACAGCGCGGCAATTTGTTTTGTTTTGTAAAATTTTGTTTTTTACTAAATTGACAATGTTACAGTACGCTTTTAATTATTCTAAATAATTTTATTTTCACCTCACTAGCTCGTAAAAGCTCTGTTTATCATTCGAAATCTGCGTGGAAAATCGCACTTTATCCGCTAGCGTGGAAAGTGTTTTTAAAATTCGAATATTTTTATTCAATAAAGGTTTCGTACAATAAATTATATATATATAGAACCTCATTGGTTTCGTAATAGTTTATATTCTCTGCAGCCAGTCCATTGATGATTGAAATGCAAATACTTATTTCATGTCATGCGCCAGCCTCATTTAAAGAATCGCACTGGCCGGCAAGAAAATTTGATTTAAAAAAAAAACTTTAAAATTTTCTTCTCTTTATTGAATTCACTTTACTTCCATTATTTTGGTTTGTTTTTTGATAAAATCGAAAGAAATCATAAAATATAAGCGAAGCTAGCAGCGACGAAGATATAAATTAACAGTAATTTAATATTTATTAAAACTGTTTTTCTTGCACCTAACATTTTCCTCGCTTTAGTGAGGTGAAAAGTTGTGTGTTGCGCTCGGCAGCAAAGTTATTTAGCGTCTCGTACCTTTGAAACCCTCGCTACGCTCAGGATTCTATATTTGAACCACTCGCTTCGCTCGTGGCTCAATCCTAGAATCCTTCGCTTGCTCAGGTTTCAATACAAGGTACTCGCGCCAAAAATTAACTTTGCAGCCTAGCATAACAAATAACTATTTCCTCGTAGGTGTTTACATACTCTTTGGTATTATAAAGCAATATGTATTACTCGGGAGAAAGTTCTATCTCAACATACTCTCGACCAGAAATAGGTAGATCGTTATCTCGCCTGCCCTCGTTGTAAAATGTACTAATTTGACATTGCAAAGAATTACATACAGTAGGAACATGACCAAGTTAATAACCTTACAGCAGCAGTTCCTAAGCTTTTTAGGCAGTGGAACACTAAAAAAACACTTTTTAGGGTTCAATGGTTGACAAAGAACCCTTATAGTTTTGCCTGTTTTCCGCGGCTTATTACAGAGACGGCAAGTACTAAAAAAATGAAATTTGGAATGGATATACAAATTAATTACGCCGAAAAACAGTACGATAAAATCCTAATTTTTTTTTGGGTCGTCCCCTACACCCAAATTAGGTATCGTTGGATTGGACGTTTAAAAATATATTGAGTGTAGGAACCCATGTTTCGATTTAGGGATCCGTTTGCGAAATATAGGCTTAAAGCGCAAATTTTTGTTAGAGTTCCCCTCCTCCCCTCTCCCGGCTAAACCGATGATTATAATTTATTATATAAACGTGAAAAAAATTTGGGGCAGTATATAATGAACTTAAAAGAGTCGGACGAGTATAGATTTAAATATTTTGTGAATATTTCAAGCATAAATATTTATTTTATTCTCTTTTTAGTATTTGTGGTAACAGCGGCAACAGAAATACATCATCTGTGAAAATTTCAACTGCTTAGGTTCATGAGACGAACGGACGGACGGACGGACAGACAGAAGACAGACAGACAGACGGACAGTGAAGTCTTAGTAATACGGTCCCGTTTGGCACCTTCGGGTATGGAATCCAACAAACCAAGACTGAAAAAGCCACTGGAATTCTATTTTCCCCTTGATGGACTTCTTAGCCTTGCTTCCCATTAACAAGGCTGTTGATGGTCTCAGAGCCAATAACATTCCAAGCAATTAATGATGTACTCTTATCACGTTACACCACATCCCCTGAACTCACGCCTTATCCTGGCTGCGAGTCTCTTCTCCGGACTGCATTCTTAGGAAGAGCACTCCCACAAAGCTCACAAGAGGTAACGCTTGCATCATTGGCACTAGGTACGACTAAACAATATGATTGTGCCTATAGAAAGTGGTGGCAATACTATCATGACATTAGCATTGATTTTTTCACTGCCCATACCGCTCAAGTCATAGGATTCCCTGGCTGATAGCCTTAACAATGGAGCAAAATATTCTACTTTAAATAGTCAACGCTCAGCTCTCTTCTAAAATTGGGATAGATGAGAATGTGAAACGGTTCCTTAAACTTAAACTTAAAGCAACTATCGAAAAAATTAGTAACTCTCTTAGCACTTTCCACAGCTCATAGAGTGCCAAACACTTGCAGCAATCAAACTTACTGACATACACTTTGATTCACAATACTACTTTTTCTGAGTCTGAGTTCAGATAAATCAGCAGTCAGATTTGCTTAAAACTTCAGTAACAGCCAAAACAAAAACAATATTTCGTTTGCCATACTTCTTTGACTTATCTATCTGCTCAGCCTGTACACTAACAACGTAGGACAAAGGATTGGTTTTTTTGTAAAACATTACGATTTCCATTCTAAATGTGACATTAGATGTATGTTTTGCATACTCTGTTCTAGAGTTACTAGATTACGAGTAAATAAAAAACTATTACTAAGATATAACTGTATGGACACGTAAAATAAAAATATGGATAATATAAATAAACATGATAGTGGTGTATGAATAGGTACATAACCCATTATAGGTAATCATGGGTTATGTTTTGTTACCAATGATAGGGTAACCAAGTTACCTTGTAAAGTACCTAAGTAAAAAATTGATAACTGTGTAACTAAACTAATAAAGTACCTCATGTACTAGTCTGAAGTAGGTCTTCTATACTGAGTTGTATTATTGATTGGAATACTACCTACCATGAACAATGACTGATAAATATGTGAGGATGAGAGTAGCCGAGGACCGTGCTCAGTGGCGTGTAATAGGAGAGGTCTATGTCCAGCAGTGGACAAGCGTAGGCCGATGATGATGATTATGATTAGTATAAAGTATAAAGTATTATGATGAACTAAACTTAAAATCCCACCTTTACCAATATCTACCACATTATTTGAGGGAGATGATGCTATTATTTCCTTTAAAATTCTACATTATTGTTAATCATCTGGAGGAAATAATAAAATTACATAATCAAACGAACCTTACCTTATTGAAGTTCTGGTGACAATTTTATAAACGCTTCATTCGAAAGATAATGACCCACCCTGTAAACAAGCAGATTCTGAAGAAGACCACACCCATGAATAAACAATGGCAATACCTAGCTCTTAAGAAAGTGATGTTACAGATTAGTGTGACCAGTAAATAATATTGACTGAATACATTATTTTTTAATGATGCAAAATCTGAATAACGCGGCACCATTAGGCAAGTGCTCAGGGCAAGTGGAAGCATGATACTAGGTACATTGCTATTAATTATCTTTCACTAAGGTAAGGTCGTTTCATTGTGTAATTTTAGTTATAAATAGCTTTGTATCCATTGTATCAACGACGATTAAACCTCTAAACGATGTTACGTCCGCTTACACACGTATCTTTGATATGACTCAAGTGGGGCGCGGGGCGGACTGTCGAACGCGATTGTACAAAATGGCGTCGAGGGTGGTAATCGCGGCGACATCGCCGCGACGGCCGCACAATCGCATCGCTTTCAAATTGCTCGCAAATCGCTAGTGTGATAGAACTGTTACAATGTTCTTGCATGATAAGAACTTAAAATTGGAATAAAGTGTGAATTGACCTTATTGAAATAATTTACAGTAAACACAGTAAATATTTTTGTGAACTTCAGTAAATAACTTAGCAAATGAATTGAACCAAGACTTTTTTTTTTATTTATAAGATCTCGAAATGGGATACCTAATATTCTTGAAGATAACTCCTCATTAATAAGTGTACTTACTCTATCTCAGTACATAACGCCAACCCGGTCTCTTAATATAAGTAGGTACTGCGTAGAGCAAGTTGGCACGTCAAGTATACTTATGTGGACCCAAGGCCTTTTCGTAGCAACCTGTATACACTCGGGGTCATAGAATTATTAGGCTCAGAACCGCAATCCGGGCTTTCAAACTGAAGCGATAAAAGGTAAGTACCTACCTAGTTGCCAGTGTTGTACTTGTTACTTGCTGTAACAGTCTTACTACAAGCAATCAGTGCACACAATCAATACGAGGATATGTGCATATTGCTTCGCTTTTGAGCGGAATTTTGTTAGAAACCTTACGGTCTTATTTGTGAAAAGTCAATTCCACTAAAACACTCTTAAGAAGGAGTTAAAGCCGGTTTATAACAGGAACTCCTCTCATAAACCGGCTTAAGACCGAATTAAGAGTGTTTTAATTGAATCGACTTTTTATAAATAAGACCAATCTTTGCGTAACATGTCTATGCCCGCGATCGATCCTCGGGAACGTTCTCGTAACGAATGACTTGACTGCTGTAAAACGGGGCCAAGTATTGACACAATAGTACGGCTTACCTGCATCCTACTGTTCAAATAACACTCTTAAGTCGATGAAAATAAGACCTTCAAGATTTAGGCGTCTGCGTGATGCACTCTGAGCGATGCATTCAGCCAGTGATGCGATCCGTGACTAAATTATCGACATCGACGATCGGCGTACTGAAAGCCTTTTGTTCGATTGTCTGGTGGATATGAACAATAAACGCTTTTGTTGATAAGGCTCGTTAAGCTGAATGACTAAAGAATTGATCTGAATGTGTACTTTCAGGTAAGATTTACTTCCTGCTTAGTTCTTACTTATCCCTGTAGGGCTACCTCAACGATGCGTAAATACCCCAATTTGAGTCAGTGTTTAACAACAACTATTGTTCTATGACTGGCTCGTTGGTCTTGCGGTATTACATCTGATTACCATGCTGGAGGTCGTAGGTTCAATTTCCTCTGGGGCCGCCGTACATTTGTACAAATAGTCTCAATCTGGGTCTATTTCCATATATGTATGTCCTTGCCTGGACATACTTATGCCATAGCTCAGGGTATCCTAGTTTGAGACTAGGACAAATGATTGTGCTGTGTGGAAGTTATTATTATTACTATTATGAGTTTTTTCTCTTTAGAAACGACAGTGTTCACAAAATTTTCTTAAAATTGCGCTTTACGCGCCACTACAAAGCAGAAAAACCCGCAGAAACTGTTGTTGTAAATCATCATTATCATAAGTAGCCTATATACGTCCCACTGTAGGGCACAGGCCTTCTCTCAGATAGTGGGTATGGGCTTAATCACCACGCGTGCCTACCGCGGATTGGCGATTTCAAGCACTGAGGTATGTGAATAGCTCAGACACCCAGGTTTCCTCACGATGTTTTCCTTCACCGTTAGCGAGTGGTATTGCTACTATAACTTCACAAATGTACATAACTTAGAAAGAAAATTCATAGGTATATTGCACGCACTGGGAATCGAACCTGTGTCTTCCGCTTCCGAGTGCAATGTTTTACCCACTAGGCTACTTTGTTGTAAATGAAAAACTGTTATTGATGTGTTTTAGGAATTGGACATTTTTGAGGTAATACAATTTGCAGTTGGTAATGGATTGAGATCACAGCTTAAGGTACAGTTATCTGCGCAAAGGAGATTTTTGAACAGTGATTCACTAGTTTAACAAAATGTTGACGAATGTAAGTTTCAGTATGTCAATATTCATCATCATCATTCAGCCACAAGAAGTCCACTGCTGGACAAGTGGACATAGGCCTCCTCCATGGATTTCCAAAAAGGCCGGTTGGAAGCGGCCTGCATCCAGCGCCTTCCTGCCACTTGTCACATGTCAATATTTATTATTATAAATCACCCAGAACACGAGAAGAACGAAAACGCAATTTGTCTGATACCACCTCTGCCAACTCAATTTAATGTGGATCATAACTAAAAAGTATTTCTAGAAAATTCTTGTCGTATTTTTAAATCACTATTGCAAAGCATGTTTTACCGTACAATTTGCATATAGATCCGTCTGTACCCCATTAGATACTGCAGTCCATGTAGTTAATATCTATGCAGTTTATTCATTGGACAGGATAGACGACGAGTTTACCAGTTACTTTATACCTACCTACAAACCTAAATGAATATTAAACACTTGTTTACATTAGATTAATTATTCTGTTCTCACGTCGCAGTTCTTGGAAGCGTTTGAATGCGGCGGGTTGAACAGACATAAATCTGATGCAGACGCGTAATGTGCTCGTGCGCATAATTCAAAGGGGCGATCACCATAGGACATATCATGAACCAAACGTTAGATCAACCAAGTGAACGATTTTTTAATTCTGTCAACGTCTGACGGATTTACACGGTACCAAAAAATGCGGTAATCGTCAACTCGGCTAAAAATCATCACCGAATCTTCCAAAGGTTTTTTCAAATAGATTGGTTTGTGATAAGCCGCAGGAGTCGCCGCTTGTCATGCAGACGGCCAAGCTCATTCGAAAGCGATAAACCCGTTACCTACATGCGATGTAACTAATGTGAATATTGGTCGGGTAGGCTGACAGCCGGGCACTGGCCAGCCTGCGCGAGACCGTGTTAGAATTACTGGCCAGTGACTTCACAGCTTAAATCTGATCAGTCTGTGTATAAAGCTCACTGTTGGCTTAGGACGCACTCCAGTCCACTGCTCTATTAAGTTGGCTAGTTAAAAGCTCTGGATAGCTACAAGTATTTAATTTACTTCTAGTATGATTATAAGTTTTTTTTTCAGCTCCCGTGAAAACAAAATTACAGGAAGAACTTAGGAGAATCACATTATCGTAAAGATATGAACTGGGTATCCTGTGATTAGTGATATATTATGTATGATATATTGCACATTATGGATTATATATTGCATATTGTGTGGTTTTCAATAACCCGATTCGACGTCGATAAATAAACCTTGCCGGAGCATCCCTAGTCTGCAGGTGCTTTCAACGTGATGCTTGCGAGCGGCTTTACTCGAATTATATCGCATCGGCCGGCGCGCGGCGCCGAATTGCGGCCAGACGGTCGCACTTTAATATTTATTTACAAATGCAAAATAACTCGACTATAAAATTCAATTTCGACGAGGGAATTTGGCCTCTAGCACCAAAGTGTTAAAGCTTTAGAGCGCAAATCGGCAACGGTAGCAGGGTCCGAAAATGATTGGGTACGTATCAATTATGAGAGGACGAGCTGGCAGTATCGAAAGACAATTAATTTTATGGCGGACGCGACCGTCGGGTGTCGGCAGACAGAATTTTGGTACCTACTTGAAATGATATAAATACGTATGTACTTTTCAATGAGTTTTTTTATGTCGCCTAATATATACATAAAGCTTTACGTCCCACTGTACGGCACAGGCCTTCTCTCAGACAGCGAGTACCTATGGGCTTAATCACCAGGCGTCCTCACTACAGATAAGCAATTTTAAGCGCTGAGGTACGTGAACAACTCAGAAAGTCAGGTTTGCTCACGATGTCTTCCTTTATGCCGGTGAGGCCGGCGTTCTACCGCTGCGCTACCACCATTTCGGTTTCTCGTTTTTATGAGTATCAGATAGAGAAAGAGAATGCCTCTGCCCTGTAATATAATGTAAAGTTGTGCTTTTAAAGGTTCTGTAACCGAAGGGACTAAAGGAACCCTATTGATACGCGTACGACGTCTGTCTCTGTCTAACATTATATAAGTCACGTCTGACGTAAGAGTTTTTGTCTCTTGAACTTGAATTTTTTACTTATCACGTGTTATATTACGGCGGTCGGTATTGTCGGCGACGGAAGGACCGGCGGAGACCAACCAGGGAACAAACTCGGTACTTTTAGTGCAGACTTTTAGTCGTCGGACATCGGAGTCGCACGTTTTATAGCGGCAAACTCTATGAAAGAAAACACTTTTATTTTGCCAGTGTATTTTGCCTGTCAGTGTTGAATTCCAAATTTTCATCTTAAAGAAGTATAAACTAGTATATGAAGTATAAACGTTTTGGCACCGTCCATGGATTTCCAAAAAGACCGGTTGGAAGCGGCCTGCATCCAGCGCCTTCCTCCCTTCCAGTGGCAGTGGGCGGGGCACATAGCACGCAGAACTGATGGCCGATGGGTCCGAAAAGTTCTTGAATGGAGACCACATATCGGCAAATATCTATGTTTGAAAAATTTTACTACAGAACAAGTAAATCAAGACTCATGATTTACTTGTTCAAGGGTTCATGCTCCTTCTTATTCTATGGTTGCGCGTTAGTGTGTGAGGGGAAGAACATCCAGTTATGACGACTCGCGCTTATGACCACTGCAGTAACTGAAGAAATGATAAAAAATGTTGAAAAATTTGTTTTGGCGGATCGTCGTACTATTCGTTTGCTGAAGAACTAAAGATTTCAATAGGGCGCATTGATAATATGATACATTTGGTAATGAAAAAAAGTCTCAGTGCGTTGGGTGCCTAGAATGCTAACGGAAGAACAAAAACGAACCAAGCTGAGAATTTCACAAAGCTGTCTGGAACTGTTACAACACGATCCTGACCGATTTTTGGCTCGATTTCTGACTATGGATGAAACATGGCTTCACCATTTCGACCCTGAAACAAAAAAAAAAACAATCCATGACTTGGAAAAAACCATCGTCACCGACCACCAAGAAATTCAAGGCCGTTCCATCCGCCGCAAGATCATGGGTTCTCTTTTATGGGACAGCCAAGAGGTGGTGATAACCTCAGTTATGGAGCCACTATTACGGGGATTAGTTACGCAGAACAAATCAAAAAGTTGCGTGACGAAATACGCGAAAAACGGCGTGGCAAAACTCGCTAAATTTGTTTTGTTTCATCAAGATAACGCTCCAGCGCACAAGTCCAAAGTTGCGATGGCTGCCATCTATGATGCTGACTTCGAATTGGTAGAACATCCTCCATATTCTCAGACCTTGCTTCGAGTGACTTTTGTCTATTTCCGAGATTGAAAGAGATAACGCAGTGATAGCCGCAGACATTTTGACATTGGAAATGTCTTTTCGTTAGCTCCAGTGTAGACTCTGATTTCATGAAAAAGTGCGATTCCTTTATATCCCGAAGATATAATTAAAAAAAGGCTCAAAATACGCGTATTCGAAAGTTAAAAATAAAAAAGTTATGGCTGAAATAGTGAAAACAAAAATATTTTTTTCCGAATTTTTGATTTTGGCGCTCGATATTTTGGAAACGAAGAATGACATCAAAAATTAGAGAAAATTTTCTCTGGACAATTTAGTCAGCTACAATTTGAGCCTAAAACAAAGACGATCGGATTGAGGGTTTGCCCTGTGGCCTAACCAAGAAAACCTTTTTGAAAAAAGTATATCGTGTGAGGCACAAAATCGGTGAATTTTTTTAAGAAAGGAATTTTACGTTCAGAAGAGAAGATATGCTAAGTGTAAGTATACAACTAAAACGTGACTATGTTGAAAAATAAAATAACATTTGATAAAAGTTAATTGCATCTCATTCATTCTCACTACTTATTGAACCCCCCTAGTACTTCGTGAATTACTAAGTGAAACCATTAGCTGCTCATAGAATTCATCAGACAGATGCAAAATTTGCTCTATTCAGCCTTTAGAGCCGAGTGCTCTATTTAAACAAAGTACCTCTCTAGAGCTTTAACTAGTGCAGAGCACGGCGGATGCAAAGCAGACAGACAAATACTTATTTAGCTAAGTGGAGGATTAAAACGTACAACTAGGCGTTAACTGCGACTAATTTCACTTAAACGCCGACAGTAATAACTTAACTATACTAGCTGCTTGAAAATGCGAAAAACTATTTAGGTACCTAGGCTTTAAGTTACTTATATACCTAGATACATTTAGATACAGATTTAGACAGTTGCCAAAGGTAATCGTATTAAAATTATGAGAACTGAGTCGAAATCTTTCTAATAAATAGTTCTGGTAAAGGCTTAAGCATTTACAGTCTTATTTATAAAAAAAAAACGGACAAGTCCGTTCGGGCCACGCGCACTGTAGGGTTCCGTAGAAAGAGGCTTTTTTATCTGCTTTACAGAACTAACAACTTCATGAAAGTAATTTTCAATGGATTTTGTAGGAAGTTTTCCTTTATAGGTTGGTCACATATTTACTCTTTAACTTTTAGAGCCTTCTTAGCCGTGATAGTTTTCCTTTTTAAGTTCATTATATGTGGTAGGTACTTCCCTGATATTTTTCACGTTTCTACAATAAACGTTTACCGTAAGCCGCTCTGACAAAAATTGGCAATTTAAAGCTTAATATTTCACAAACGGCATTTTATATCGAAAAATAGTCTTTTTTTAAACTTTTAAATTTTTAAACGACTAATCCAACGATACCCCACTCTGTGGTGGAGGCGACAAATTTCATCCCTAATTTACGTGTATCGGAGCTACCCTACAATTTTTTTTTGTTGCGAATCTAATTCTACCGCTTTGTCGGCGTAATTGATATGTATAATTAAGCCAAGCTCTCAGTACATATCGTCTCTGTGCGAAGCCGTGAACAGACAGATGGACAGACAGACAGACGTACGGGCATGGCGAAACTATAAGAGTTCCTTGTTGACTACGGAACCCTAAAAACACCATTGCTCTAAAACACTCCTCAAACGGAGTTTGAATAGTCTGTTGTAAAGTCTTGCCCTTTGCCACAGACTATTAAAATTTAAGGAATCGTGTTTTTTTGCTGGCAGCGGCCGTATGAGGATGACCGAGGACAGAACGACCTTGGAGGAGGCCTATGTCCAGCAGTGGACGAGTATGGACTGATTGACTGATGGTTTGTGTTTTATTAATAACACTGGTAACATTCGAAACATTGTTTTGGAAAATTTTAAATTTTTACTAGGCATAATTTTATCAATACTGAAGAAACGGTTTTTAGTTGTTTGCGTTGCTGCAGGGTACAGGGGCCTAATTATACGCACCAAATACTGAGCGATTCCAATCGTCCAACTGTCAAATTCCATACTAATTTGACAGTTATGCAATTGGAATCGCTCAGGATTTGGTGCGCGTAATATAGGAGGCCTTCGCTCAACGTCGACGTACCGGGAAGCCTTAGTATAAAAATTGGGTCGAGCTAGACTATGTGGCTAGCCAGCTACATAGTCTAGTCTAGCCTCTTAAGACCTATTAAGATTTGTTAAAACGAAAATAAGAGTCCTCAATATGCAGGCTCTGCCTAGTTTGGGTACTGTCATCGAATCCTAGATATTAAGTAAAATATAAACTTGTATTTCTGTACATCGTCATCATCATCATCATTACCATCAGCCTCTTGACACCCACTGCAGGACATAGGCCTCCCTCATGGTTATGAAAACCAGTTTTGCCATAATCGCCACGCTTGGCAGGCGGGTTGGCGATCGCAGTATGTGGTTGGAATCTTAGGAAGACGCTGCTGCCCATCTCCTAGCAATTTATTTCCTTAGTCGCTTGTCCATCAAATCCTGTAAATAACTGTGTATTTTTTACTTTTACTCTGCTTTTATTTTTATGTAGCCTGTATACATCCCACTGCAGGGCACAGGCCTTCACTTAGAGAGAGTATGAGCTTAATTACCACGCGTGCCCACCGCGGATTGGCAATTTTAAGCGCTGAGGTATGTGAAGACCTCATCCACTTACGTTTCCCCACGATGTTTTCCTTCGCAGTTAGCGAAGCTACTGTAACTTCACAAATTTTAGAAAACAAAGTCACAAAACTTAGGAAACAAAGTCATTGGTACATGCCGGGATTCTACCCACGACCTCCCGATCGAGAAGTCGGCGTTCTACCGCTGCTCTATCATCGCCGTTTTATTTACTTTATAAGGAATTAATCACTTTCTTAAATGTGGCTTAAACAGCATTTAACTAAAATTCTTCATACAAAAGTCGATTTAAATGGCGACTGTGGTGCAAGTCGGCCTGAGTAGATTCTTAGGTCTGGGCTGGATTCTAACGGACCGTTTGAAAGTTATCAATTTGTAATAGGTAGTTTCTAATAAGCACTCATCGATTCCAGTAACTTGAAGTGGTTAAAGGTTCACTGTGATAATGGATTTAGGGTGAGGAGTTGTTTTTCAGTATAAAGAGATGATTGAGAATGCTATGAAATCACTAATAATAACGGTAGATAACTCTACTAATTGCGTACCTAAAATTTTTAACGTGATCGTATATTGCAACAATCAAATTAATATCACGAGATGGTATTCCAAGAAGTTAAATTTTTGGTATTATGGTTTTTAAAAAATTTCGGATAATTAATGACTGTTAAATAACACTAAAATGGGACGAAATAATTGCATTTTAACAATAAAACAGAATTAGTCACGGTCGAACAACTCATACGAGTATTTTTTGCGAGTTTTAATTGCAGAGTTCTAGCCATAATTTAGACTTCAACGCGCTAGGAAAAGTAAGTTCTTCAGGGATAAAAGTTATGACTTTTTAAATTATAAAATTTATTGGTGTGTTTTCACTTTGTTTTCAGTTATGGTTATTTATTTATAAGTATTATTAGAGTCTTATATATAAAACACGATTCCTGAAAACACTCCTCAGATGCAGTTTAAATACTCTGTAGTAAAGGGAAAGACCTAACCACAGACTATTTAAACAGCATTTGAGGGCCATTTTAGGGAAACTATGATTTTAAAATAACATCAACATTATTTGAGTTGTAGTTTACTACATAAAATTTAACGTAAGTATCCAGTAAAATCTTAGATATACGTGGATTTACATACATAGCTTTACATACGTTGTACTTACCTATTCAAAGATAAACGAAAATTATGCGCGTTGACTCTCCGGATTAGTTTACCTGTATTGCAAATAGTATCTTTAGTCATTTGAAGAGTAGACGTCCGGGCGTTGGCGACAGTCTATCTGCATAATCTGATGAGAGATGTAGAGCAATGCAAATCGAGTCATACTAGAGAGGTTAATTAGAATAAGTGGATCAAATGGATGTGTGAATGAGTTCCTCAACTTTCCACGTAGGTACATAGACATACAAGTTTTACTAAAATGTATGGAAATTCTGATATTTTGTAGCGATTTCAATGTTTTCCCTATAGTAAAAGATTTTCGTATTGACGCGTAGAACCAGTAATTTTCGGATAGATATCTTTTTATGGCACCGAATACTTACTGGATTTTTTCCGAAAAGATTTAAGTTGTCACTATGAACATCTTTTACTATGGGATATTTTGGAAATCGCGAAGATCTCAATACCGATGGTTGCGGAGAGCTCAAGAACTTAATACAGATAGAACGTTAGTAAGTCAGTTACGAACTGGAGGAACAACGATCCTGGCTGGCCAAAACTCTTCTTAATATCTAATATTTTATATTCTTTGTTGCACTAATCCGTGCTGAGGATAAGTGATCGAAATTACTTCAGTCAGATGTCGCTGCCTGTGCGTAATACAGAGAAGATTGTAAAGAGGTTCGAAATTTCGCCGATGCCTGCACTTGCCTATTAGCTCGCTTGAGAGAGCGCTGGCACGGTTAGCCAGAAGTTGCGGGTTCAAGTCCCGGCATGGGTGGAATTTTTAGCCTCTAAATAGGTTTCTAATATTTTACCAGTTCTTTATTATTTCAGAGCCTTTTAATAATAAAATCTCCCCAAGCCTTTATAAAGAAAATAGAGCGTGACGTCTGAAGAACCGTGGCTTGGACAACCGCTCATAGGCCTACCTAATTATACGCACTAAATCCTGTCGGAATCCTGACGTATGCCTGTGAATTGTAGAATGTGTTTTTCATAGAAATAAATATGGGGTCATACTCCCAACACCAGAAAAATATTTTAATAAACATTTTATTTAAATATTTTTCTTATTTTATATCGTGCTTAATGTAATTTGTCAAAAATTGTTTAATCTTAATGTTACCTTTTCTAATTATGCGCATTATTATGCCACAAACTTAATGAACGTTTATTAATTCTAATGTACATAATGTATCTTAATTTCTTCTATACAGGTTCTAACAAAATCCCCATATAAATCCGAAAATGGGAAGGTTCAACTTTTACTATGGGTAAAACTTTGAAGCCGCGGAAAAAAAACAGTTGTTCCATACATTTTAACGTCACATGTAGCAATTTTAGTACATTTAAATCTACTACCAGCATCTTGAGAACTCCACCTCTAACTCTACCTCTAGCAACAAAATAAATAAATAGCCACGTAGAAATTTCTATAACCTAATTACTAATAGTAATTTCTACCAGGCAACCATTGACGGAAAAAACGAAAAGAACGAGCTGTAGAGCAAGGTCGATACTGTACTTTACTCATATCACTCTATATTCGCTCCTAATGACCATATTGCATGAACTTTTCGCGTGAAACGATCAAAATTAAATTCGCTTATCCTATTACGTTCTTAATTAAGTGCAGTCAGTGATGATGACTCTGTCCTGGTCGATGGCGGTCGGCTCCACTCCAGGCTTAAGTGTTCTGAACTAAATCTCCCAACCTTAGTTTAGTACACATCAATGCTCAGAGAATTCATGCTCACTACACGGATTGCCTCGCCACGCTTAGCAATCAGTAGATAGATGGAATTTTGTGTCAGACACTTGGCCCTCCCCCTCGCTTCCCTCCACACTCTATCCACTTCATGGTTTCAGAGTTTACCACTGGTACGTCTGGTGGTGGCGTATGTCTCTATCTTCGCAGCAACATTTCCTGTAAGGTTGTTAGAGTGACAGCCCCGTACCTTATAAAAGCTCTTTCGAATATATTTTCTTCGAAATTACGCTTCATAACAACAAAATTGTTCTTGGCGTCTGCTACAGCCCCTCTTGTAATTTCCTGCTTTTGCTCCCTGCTTTTGAATCCGAATCAATTAACCTCCGGCCAGAATACGACTACATTATTATAATAGACGACTTTAATACGAATCTGTTAGGTGAATCATGGTGTAAAACATTCCAATCTCTTTTATTTTCGATCTTCACATTCTCGGCTACGCACCATCCCCCCAAATAGTTCTTCTACTTTGTTAAATTTTCTTTCGAAAAATTTTGAACATGGGTCTACCCAAGTCTTCAGGGAGAGGCCATCTGTTGCTCTCTTTAAGGCTAAATTGAAAGAGCACTTCCTTTATTTACTGTTACAATAACTTTATTTTGTTTATTTATTTATTCATTTATTTATGTGTTGCAATTATTTATTATCTTATAAGTAGGTCTATGTAATTTAAAACTTTATAGCCAATAAATATTGAAGTAATAGGTATATAAATAGTACATATTATGTATAATTGTATTGGGTTAATATACTTAATAATTATTGTACACTTCCCCCCCCCCTCGTTTATAATATACGTGTCACCACATCAAGGGTTGGCTGGAAGAGATTTCTGCTACAATAAACTCGCCATGTACACTTTTTATTTTTTAGTAAATGTTGTGTTTTATGTATGTCTTATGTGTGCAATAAAGTATAAAGCACGTTAAGTCTATATGGGTAATTCGAATAATGATCAGTAAATAAATAATAACTTCTACGCAACACAATCACTTGTCCTGGTCCCAAACGAGGATACCCTGTGCTATAGTAACCAGGCAAGGAAATCACAAGCATGGATATATACTTAAACTATACGGCGGCCCCTAGTGGGAATCAAAACCACGACCTCCGGCATGGTAATCAGCCGTGATACCTCTAGACCAACGAGACAGTCAGTAATATTACTTTTGTTTGTTTTTCTCGCTTTTTCCATTACAATACAATTTTTCGAATACCGACAGTCCGGCTCACATATATCTCAACACGCTCTGACGTTTAGGAAATGGTTGAATTTGGAAGATGGGCTTGTCTGCATTTGCTTTCTGTTCTCCAAAGTTCTCTACCAACGATCTCAAAACGTCTTAGTCTGCTGCGTCTGCGAAGTGATAATCTGCGCAAAGCTGTGGCGATCCTAACAGGCCACTGCTCACTAAATAGACATTTCCACAACATGGGACTGACCGACAGGCCGCTTTGCCGGGGATGGCTCAAAGATGAGGAAACACCCGCCCACGTGATCATTTCCTGTGAAGGCGTGGAAGAAGTTGGGATCCCTTCAGGAGGCCTGCAGTGACATCAGAGCACTGCTGGCCTTCTGGAAAGAGAAAGGCTGCCTGGGGTAAACTCACAGCTTTGCTACGTACAATGGCCCAACCTAGCTAAGTGCAGAAATCTCAGATCTAACTAACTAACTGTGCTCTGAGGTCCGACTGTATACGAGATTCGTAGGTGTTTTACAAAAAAAATTATGAGCAAAGCCCTGTCTGATTTTATACCAGCAAGCTCAGTATAATAAACTTGTGCCGTCTTGCTGTACGTAGATAGAACGTTCGCCAGAAAGCTAATGCTGAGCCCGTTTTAGGGTTCCGTACCCGAAGAGTGCCAACGGAACCCTATTACTATGCTTATGACGTCTGTTTATCAGTCTGACCAATAAATAGATTTATCTCTTGAACTTTAATCGTTAGCTAGTTGAAATTGAGTATTTGTCAAAATATCAAATGAAATACTTTTAAAACGGAATTTTGTATGAAAATACTGGCTTATGACGTCACATTTCAGAGCACTACTTTTATGTTTAATCTATTAAAAAATGTAATAACTAGTAATTGACTTAAAGCGATACATTTTCCGAGATATTTTGTAATTTTTGTTTTAATCGAGCATATGAAATAATTTATTGTTGATCGTGTCAAATACCGTATTTTCACAGAATACCAGTGGTTTTATTCTATCGTATTTTTTTATAATTAGTTTCTATAATTAAACTAGCTGACTTGGACGAGTTCGATAACAAGCAGTGCGATTTTTATATATTAGATTATGTGTATATATATATATATATATATATATATATTAGATTAATTGTAATTATTACGTGTTTACCATAATTAAATTGAATACATTTAATTTAATGTTTTCAATTTAATGTGATCATAGTCTAGTCTCTGGAGAATATACAACAACAAATAATAAAGACCGATCAAGTGTGAGTCAGACTCAAGCTAAATGTCGCGAACTGAATAAAAATAACACGTTTTCCGTAATAACTGTAATATTCCGTAATTATCGTAATAATATTTGTAGTGGTACGGAACTCTTGATGCGTGATGCGCCGGCTCGCGCTTGACCGGTTTTTATTCAACAATTGGCTGTTTCACCAGCTTCACAGAGTAGACTTTCCTACTTTTTGTTTTGCACTTTTTACGATGCGTCTAGACTAGAACTTTTTTGCCACTTGTAATGTCTAATAATAACCACTCTCATTGATGTGATACATAGTTACAACTTTCCATGCTGCTGACTGACTAGAATAAAACTTAATAAAACCTAATCTGCACTCAAAGGAGTCACAATTTATATGGTACTTTCCGTTGACCTGGAACTATGAAATTTGACAAGTAATATCGTCTTATACCACAAATATAGGAAAAACTCTGAAAGCTATACTTTTGTAATTAAATCATTAAAAAATTGTCTTGAAGTTCGGGAAAGTTCGGAAAAAACTGCGAGATTAGATTCCTGAACTATTTATAATATGTAAGTACCTACGTACAAATTTGTACGGAATCCTCGGTGCGCGAGTCCGACTCGCACTTGGCTGGTTTTTTATTTGTATATTCGTATGGAAATAAAAAAAAATAAGTTTACTCCTCGAGGCGAACGAGGCAAAAGTTTCAACCAAACGTTTCTTACGCATACAATTATCATGGTTAAATAAATCATCAATCAAAATACAAAAATAGATATCTTTTATCACCACATGCCTGTAAAATCAGTTTTATCATTCATAAAATCCAATTGACGCATTATTCTTGTATGGAAAAACTTAACATAAAAATTAAAATTTTAACGTTTTGCTTATGAAAGTGGTATAGTTATCAATACTTTTTTTAGATTTTGGCCTATTTGATTAACACATTGTATGGGTACGTCCCACACCAGAGCACAAGGCTTTTTTTAGAAAGAGAGTATTGGGCTAAATCACCACGCGTGCCCACTGTCAATAGTTGAGGTATGTGCACTACTTTTTCCCTACAAAAGTTTTCCTTCACGTTTAGCGACTGGTATAGCTATTAAATTCACAAATGTACGTAACATATAAAACAAAGTCATGGTACATGCGGTGTCGAACCCAGGTCCTCTTGAATGTGAGACTAGCATTCTACCAAAGCGCTACCTCCGATCTCAGGAGAAACCAAGGCGTAAACTCTCTACGCGTTTCTTCAAGATATAAGCGTGAGTTTATGCAGGTGTATTTTTACACTGCAAATTTTGGAAAGCCTTTACTACTGAATTAATTTAAAAAGAAAGCAAAACGGAGCTTTTAAAAGTTAAACATGTTCAAGTGAAACTAACCTTTTAAAACGTAAATATCATTTTTCAATGTTTTTTGGTTTCGCGTGTAATAAAGTGCATCACACACAATTAAAACCGATAAAAGAGCGTCTCAATACAAGGCCGAGCGGCACTCACCTGCAGCCGGGTCGGCAAGCGATAGCAGCAGCAGCAGCAGCAGCAGCAGCGGCGCGGCCCGCATGCCTCCTAGCGGCGCATGCCGGGGCGCTCGCGGCGCTGTGCGCGGGACGCCGGTCGCCGCGGCACTGGCCCGGCCGAGCGCGCCGGTGGCCCGCCTCAGCGCCCCACAGCGCTGACAACTCTGCTGAACTCCGGCGGAAGCACGGCTCAGGAACATAAGCTTCGGCCGCCGACGGCTGCCCTAGGGAACTGCCTTAGAACTTGGCGCACGATTGAGCCTCGTATTCCGGTAATAACGTCTTCAAAGTTGTCTTAAGCAGCACTGGACCTCAGTGACGCATGGATGAAGAAGCTGGATTTGGGCGCTACGACTTGAGATGTAGCTTCTATAGATTTTCCGCCCGCTTTAGCGATCGAAGTAGGTCAAAATGTCAGAATGGTCTGATGAATGCTTGGGCGCCAAGCTCCGGAATTGATCACAACCACTTGTTAAGTTTTAATTTCCACATCAATTCTGGAAACAGTGAAATCAAAAGATGAAATCCCTCGCTAAACGCTGCTACCGTTCTACGCTGGCTGGGCAGAACTACGTCCTACAATTATGATTTTAATTGTAACTCCACCGCACCGGAGCGTCCGGCTCCGCTGCACGCCGCCGAGTTAATGGCCAGAAGGTGCCAGGAGACGAGACGCGCGCTAGATTCAACTCCGCCAGGGTCCGTCGCGAAAGCCAAAAGACGGTCGGATGGCTCTACATTTTTTCTTTCGTCTATCGGGATAGCGAAGGAAGCCTCGCGCGCTGGATCCAGCGTAGAAAACGCAAGTTTAGGCCCGCGACCGGCGGCGGGCCACGTGCGCGCAACAAGTGCCCGGTGCAGTCCGGCACATCCGACGAGACGCTCGAGTCACGACTGCAGACGGACGACTGTGAGTCGACGACCGGCTAGACGCGAGCCTTCCGCCTGAGACGGAGAGTGCCATGTGCTCGGCCACGGGCGAAACCTCCGTCTGGGCTAATTAAAGAGAGGCTAGCTAACGTCGGAGAGCTCTGGCAAAACGATACTATCACTATTCAGTGAAGTCAAGGGGCTTCATTCTCTTTATCTAAAAAGTGACCCAAAATCCTCGCCATCATCATCATCATCAGCCACTCGATGCCCACCGCGGGACACAGGCCTCCTTCATGGTTTTCCGTACCCATGAAGGGTTTTGCCATAAGCGCCACGCATGGCAGGCGGGTTTGCGATCGCAGTATGCGGTTTGAATCTCAGGAAGACGCTGCCGCCCGTCTCCTGGTAATTTATTTCCTTAGTCGCCTTCTACGACATCCACGGAATCAAATGGATAAATACAAATAAATACCAAAGTCCTCGTACTATAAAAAAAAACGGAGCGTTTGCCTCGAACTCGAACAACTGTAGGTAAAATTACAGAAAACACAACATAGCACAGTATTTGGGATTCTAATCGTCTAACTGTTAAATCGTAATATAGGGGCTAAGTACTTATTGTTGTTGTAAGACTTTAAATACCTATGGCCAAAACTTTTGGCTAAGAAACACATACCAATAAGATCCGAAAGGACGCATACTTCTCTTTTTGAACGTCCCTGGCCCGGGGGCTTTGTAAATATCGGCTAAGAAATCACCAACAATAAATGTTTTTCTGATTCTGATTTCAAACTAAGCCCACCTAATGATTAAAATAATTCTCTTATTAAAATGTATGGAACTGCTCTTTCCGTGTGGCGCCGGATTAAGAATAGCGTCACCCCATTTCCTTCCGTGGATGTCGTAGAAGGCGACTAAGGAAATCAACCAGGAGACGGGCAGCAGCGTCTTCCTGAGATTCCAACCGCATACTGCGATCGCCAACCCGCCTCCCGAGCGTAGCGATTATGGCAAAACCCTTCGTGGTTATGAAAACCACAAAGGAGGCCTATGTCCAGCAGTGGGCGTCAAATGGCTGATGATAATGGAACTGCTCGTATTCTTTTTTTGCGATTTGGTAAAAGTAGTTCATATTGATAAGTGGAACCCCGTTGTCGCATTTCAAGGGATTTTATTACACCCTGTATGTGATTCAAAAGTTGCACGCACACAAGGTAAAAAATATGCAACCATTAAATGAAAATTATCTTTTCAAATGACTTCCATTTGTCATCATCTACAATCTGTGTCTAGAATTATCCAGATAGATTTGAATGTGTATTGAATGAAATTATGTGGATTCTGTTCATGTTAACACCAAACTTAATTAAGTTTAGTAGATAAAACTGAATCTAGCTTGTTACCTGTCTGGAACTTTTTTGCGTTTCAAACCCTTTTAAAATTCTTAATGAATTCCCAACGAGCAAGACCTTTTCTATTGGGAATGAAAATTATCTCCCTGTTATTGTAACCTACTATAGACGACCAATAGCAGCGATACGATTAATGTGACAATTACGTGCATTAGTAGTCTTTGTTTGTAAATAAAAATCACAACAATAGCTCTATGTTTCAATTTGTATTAAATCGTGAGAATCTACATTATCTGCCGGAATGTTCCGTAAATGCCAATTAATACTATTAACAGCTTTAGATACATATAATATACGATTGCAACTGTAAATGATTTCGGCTAGTTCATTGAACTTGTTGTTGTCAAGCGTTGAAGTCTTTTCAAGGCCGCTTATAAGTTTACCATCTTGAAGAGAAAAAAAAAACTATGACCTCAGCTATTGTACGTAATCATGTTATGAGATTTTATACATATTGAAACAATATTGCACTGTAATTATCTACCAAGCTCTTTACGAGCTAAAAGTATTTTCGCTACCATAATTTTACATCGTATATAGTCTGCTCCAAATACTTCGCGTGCTTACCGATCTGAATTCATTAAAATATTGTTAAATTGCCGTGTAGTGTAAAATCCGAACAAATCATTAAATTCCACGAGATAATGACGTGAAATAACTACTCCTGCCCACACTGTTGTGTGTAGACACACATGTCTAAATGTAGCAAACACGTTCCAGACTTGCCACGTGAAACTAACAACACATTGTAATAGCTATAGTACCTAGTTCAGATTATACCTATACCAAAGTGGAAGTGAATTGTGGCGAATTCAGTTCAAAACCCCTATAATATTGAACGGCGTATCGCAATCGCAAGCGGCGGCAAAGGTGCGCGCGCGCCCACTGTTTAATATTGTAATTTATCGTAACATGTTTTGTCAATTAGGACGGAGACCGGCGCCCGCGCCGCCGCCGGACGCGCCTCCAACGGAACCATTTGCAGATTCCGAGGAATCTTCACAACATTCAACATTTAAATTAGACACGCATTAGGATTTATTTGACGATTCAAATTTGTTGTAGGCTGATCTGTGCCTGTTTTGAATTCTGATCTTTTTATATCTGAATTAATTTGTATAACTAATAAAATCCGAGTGAAATAAAACATGGGGTCAAAGTTCTTTGTGGCAAGTAAAACCGCAAACATTCAGCATGCCCGAGAAAATATTAAATCATACAAATACAATTTTTATTCTCTGAAGCAATCTGAAGTACCTACCTAACTGGAAAAACTAACGCGAAGATTTGCACGTAGATCGAATGCATCGAGGGCTGATCGGCAGATTAAGCCCGCTGTTGTCGGAAGCTATTCAGGACAAAAACGAGCGTGAATCATTTGGGACAAACCAGCGCCGTGAACAAAATAATCGACTGCGCCACACAGAACGGACAAATTAAGCATCTCATGAATTAGGAATTGGAAAACACGAGCATGAAAATGGAGTGACAAGAATGATGGCGTCTGCCGCTTGGGTGACCAGACGACACACAACGTGACTATAGTGACGTGACTATGTGTGTGATTACGATAGAGCTTCATATCTACGAGACAACATGCTAAGCCCACTGGTAATTTCCTTTCATGGCACTATTTTAACCAACAATCACAAAATTTGTGTCTTACAATAACTCTCGGAAGAAATCTCTTACAAAGATAAGCTCACCTTTGTACATGTGTAATGTCCTGTTCAATGTCTTGTGTGCAATAAAGTATAATAATAACTTCTTTTCTATAAGTTTTTGTCAGATTTATATTTTTCCAAATATCAAGGCTTACAGCCCTATCACACTAGCGATTTGTGAGCGATTTCAAAGCGATGCGATTGCACAGATATCAAAGATACGTGTGTAAGCGGAGGTAGCACCGTTTAGAGGTACAATCATCTTTGATACAATGGATGTGTCGCGTATTCTTTATTGATGCCCAGGTTCCCACTATTAAATATCACGGCGACAAGCGACAAAGATTCATGATGATTTTAAGGTGACTGTGAAACAAAGCTTTCTTTTCCAACTCAATTCAACTTCGGTTGAGAACGTGCACTTGATGCCACACGTTCTCATTCATTTGTAGGGAAACCTTCTGGTTCCCCCAGGACCTCCTCACACACCCTACAGTCCTGCCCTTGTTCTCCACCACGAGCTAGGCACATTCAGCTCGTATTTCATATTCATCAACAACAACATTCTGTGCCATTTCGTTATTAACTTATTCGGAAAGCCCTGTTTCACTTCTCCTTAGACACATATTCAATACAGTCAAGAGTTATTAGTTCTGAAAACTCACCGATATTTCGGTTACCGCCACAGTCTCTTTTACCTCCTTCTCACCATCTTCCTTTTTTCTCGCCTCACCTTCTGCCAGCTACCCAACCCGTAAGCACAGACAAAACTGCAACTTCAACTTATTTATGCAAGTGCATAATCTGTGGGAATTTGTACTCACGGTTTGACGTCTTCGTGATGATTCGCGACAGGATGGAAAGTTATTTATAATCGTATAATTATACGGGATGCATAGTAGTCGCTCTCTCCCAGTCGATTACTTAATAATGAATCCTCCCAGATTCATCGTTGACTTGCTTTCGTTTCGTGCGTCTTCGAAGTAACAAAGCCAGAGTGTTTTTTCGCCAGATCAATCCATTTTGCTACTGAGTGTCCAAAATGCGGATCGCACGTCGCAAGTCCGTCGTTGGGACGGTCGTCGCGGCGTGCGATCCGCGCTTTGGACACTACGCTACGCAATAGCGGGGGAGTTCGCTGCTTAATCGCATCGCTTTCAAATCGCTAAAGTCTGTTTTTAAATTCGATGTAAAAAGGGGCAGTGCTACCATTAAAAAACATACTTGGTAGATTTTTTTTTTGACCAAAAACCTTATTGCACCAAATACATGAACATTTTGTTAATAATAAAAGAAAAGTATCAAAAAAACACTAACGTAGCTCGCACAATTTTTATTTAGAAGAAAAATGGGATTATTAGTTTTTTAGTTATTGGCAACACTTGGATGTTGATAACCTTGGGTTTGAGGTTTGACACATTCATGAAGACTTAATTTATTTTCAAAAAATCCGTTTATTTTCTTGGTTACGCGAATGTTTGTTTCCGTGTTGTCTTGTGATTTCGAGTCCACGTGAGTAGATGCAACATGAGAAAGAAATTTCTGTGAATAACAGATAAAGGATCTACTTGTGTTTTGATAAAAAATTTTTATTCGCATAGATTTAATTGGAACCTCAGATTTACGGCCGTCAGAGACTATACGTTAATGCGATATAATATTTTCCACACAATATCCAACATGCAACCCGCGTCAACATGACTGCGGTCGGATTTAGTATCAAGGCGCACAGAGTGCGTCAGGCCAAGTTCTCGGCCGGCCCGCGCTGTGCATATATTTACACGAAGCCGAGTTCGAATTCGAGCACTTTTCGACCACCCTCTATCTTTGAAGCCAGTTAAGTCACATGACTAAAAATGTGCGAAGAGGTTAAGGTTACCAAATTAAAAGATTCATTTAATGATTCCAGATATTGTAATTTAGAAGAGGTGGGGCTCAAAAAATTACAATTTTCGAGACTCACTCACTAATGGATCATCAAAAGTTTAGGGTACTTCTAATTGAACTAGAGATTTGAAATTTGGAAAATAAACAGTGTTTAATAATTAAGTAACGTAAAACATCATGAAAAATATACAGGGTGACCGTCTTATACATAAGTTGAAGGGAACTGCCTAATGCGTTGTAGATAGAAAAAAGTAAGACCTTACCCAAATAATAAAGTTATGTATATTTGGATTTACAGATTTTGAAAAAATTTACTGTAAGCAATAAATCAAAATAACACTTTTTAATTTCATTGCGACAATAGATCATATTTATAAACTTATTAGCACTTCATTAGACATGTTAAGTCCAATAGAAAATATGGAAAATAGTTTAACATGTACAAGGTGACCAGGTTATACAGGGTTATAATTTGGAACGTCGTTTTAAGTGTCTAATCCATAATGATTAGAGAAAAAATGTATAAGGAAACCCCTATTCATTAAAGTTATGCATTCCTGCATTCATAAATAAAACATGTACATGTAATGTTGCATGTAAGCAGCAAAATAAAAAAAAAATTTCGTCGCAAACAACTTATTAGGACCTAGACATATGAAGACCCTGATAAAAATCTAACATCATAAAAATACATCTATTATAGGGTGAACGTGTTATACCGTGTCGTGAGTTGAGACGGTGTATTAAGTGCTACCATGTAGACAAGAAGGTTTATACCTAGAAGGTGTGATAAATAGAAAATAAAATTAAAGTCAAATTTTCTTACTATAATAGCCATTTTTTATCATATTGCTCGTTTCTAAGCTATTATTCACTTCATCAGACTAACATTCGTAACAAAAAGTTTTCATTGCAAAACTATTCAACATATTTTAAAAACTTGCCAATTTTGATTTAAAAGTTACACAACTTTTCCTTATTTATTAACACTGCTAATCCCACGAAGATAAGGAACTTGGCAAGTTCTTATATACCAAGTATTTTTTTGGGACGAGAAACTGGCCAGTTTTTTTTTTACATTTATGTTTTGGTGGGATAGAGCAAGACATCTCGCAGTATACCTATTATTATTTATAGCCGTCGTCTGTCTTATAATAATAATTATTATTAATACGTTTATTGCACATAAGTAAATATTACAATAGCAATGCGGCGGTGGGTTATAATTAGAAACGGCAAACAGTTTAAAGATCCGCGGCTTAAAATACTACTTTTTAACAGAGTTGTTCGCAGTATTCTAGTATTCTAAAATACAACAGTGTAGTTTGGCGTCCACAATACGTGACATACATGCTTAGGTTAGAGCGGATACAAAAGAGATTCGTGTGGCACCTTGCATACTCTCGGGGAATTGGTAAAACGGTGAAATCCTATAGGGATACACTCAAACACTTTAAAATGATTTCTCTGGCGAAGCGCTTAGATATTAATTATTTCTCTTATTTTATAATTACTTAATAACCAAATCGATTCCCCCTCATTATTATCTAAATTTAACTTAGAGTCCCCCAAATACTTGAACCAATAACTCCCCTATGCCCTCCGCTACGCAGAACCGTTCTTGGAGCCAACTCAGCTATTCCTCGTCTACGCCGCCTCCTGAATCACTATATTGAGGTGGTAGACGTACACAAAGACCCGTTACATAAAATTAATTATTTTTTGAGCCACAGTCCCTAATTTGAAGTAAAAAAAAGAATGAATACAAATATCTATGTACGGGGGACATCGATATTTGTATTCATTCTTCTTTTTTTACTCAGTTGCAACTTTTACATGATTTTTGTTTTAAGTATTTAAGCACCGAAACCGGCGTGCGTGCATGCAACGACTAATGAATGTTGAGAAAGCGAAAGTGGTCTGTCAGGATCGTGGCAAGTGGCAGTCCCTGGTCTCTGCCTACCCCTCTGGGATACAGGCGTGAGTTTATGTATGTATTTCAGCACGTAAAATTATCTATTTACATCACAGCTTAGCAACTAACAATGCATGCTGTGTTTCACTATAATTAGTTAAGGTACATTAATCAATTTTATTATTATCTTAAGTTTCATATATCTATCATTACTATTAAATTTTTTGGAACCTAATAAATTAAATAAAAATGTCCACATAGAGTAGGTCAACAAATGTAATGGGTTATGATTGTTTACGACCCCGGCACATGTCAAAGTGACGATTTTTTTGCATTGAATTAAAAAACAGACTTTAGTGTGATAGGGCTGTAATATTAATTAATTTGATTAAATTCGCAATTTACCAATGATATCGCAGCCTCGGCTTTAGCCATAAGTTTTAACATTGCCTGTTCTATTTAACACTTATGGTTTTAACAATTATCTATCAAACAGCGTCAGAAAAGCCGTAACACCTCGTAGAAAATACATAAAATAACAAAAAGAATTCAAACGTCGTTGAACAAAAGTCGTTGGAAATCACAAACTCTGTATTGACGATGAAAATTAACGTGTTTGAAGAATTCATTTTAAAGGTTACCCTGCATACCCTTTCTGTCAGGTTCACTACCCTAGTGACAAATTACAGTAAGTAGTATCTTCTTTAGCATTGTGATTTAGTAGCAATGTGTCTACTGATGTGTATGTGTATATTTATTAAAACACATCTCATCCTCACAATACCGACAGGTATTTATGTTGAGAAAACACGATGGAATTTTCAATCTTATTGGCTGTATGATCTATTTTATTGTTATAATACGATTTCAAGATACTGGAACACTTTCATTTGGTTTCTTCTTCTTCCCATGAATGATCTAGATTTTGAAATGGACACCTAGTTTAACTTGTAACGTTCATTAAGTCGCAGTTTCTGTGCTACTTTGAATAAAAAAAAAATTGATTTTTTTTTTATTTTTACTTAAAAATATTAATTGCTCTGCCATTTAGGTAAAATTTCTACGCACCGAAATCTTATTCTTCCCAATAGCAATATGTGCAAACGTGGAAGGTGTTTGACCGGCACTTTATTGACTTAGGTCAACATTCTACTACAATGAACGCTGAAAGAATGCATTAACTTACATCAAGGTCTGTCATTGACGAAATGTTAGGTATTGACATTGTATTTTACTTAGGTATAGGTTATAGGTACACAGTCAGACTGTGTTTATACCCAACTACGCACGCTATGCGATACGTTATGTCAAAACATAGCAAAAAATATATATATATATACGCGCCGAATTGATAACCTCCTCCTTTTTTGAAGTCGGTTCAAAAGATATGATTTTTTTCCTCGGTGGGGCGTTAGTGTTACTCCCTGGACCCCCTTAACCCCTGAACTGCCCTCGCGGAATGAAACGCTTAGGTGGCCCATACTAAGTTGGGCACAGATCTGTGTCGCGGCAGAGGGAATAACCGCAGAACAGAGAAAATAAAACAATGAAAACGCGGAAAAAACCCCACACGTTTTGGTATCGTTATACATCCTCTTCACTATATTTTGAACGTATCCTTCACAGAGATGCATTAAAGTACAGTCGACAGCACATCATCCTTTACATCCATGCACTTTGCTCCGTTGCATTACGGGCGACTTTGCAACTAAAATGTAAAGGTTAATGTGCTGTCAACTGTGCCTATAATGTTACGGTCTTATTTATAAAAATTGGCCAAGTGCGAGTCGGACTCGCACATGAAGGGTTCCGTACCATTATCTATACAACATTTGAATATTTCAAGCGTCTACCTGCTGCCGTCATTAATATCGAGCAAAAAACGGCAAAACAATCACGTTTGTTGTATGGGAGCTCCCCTTAAATATTTATTTTATTCTGTTTTTAGTATTTTTTGGTATAGCGGCAACAAAATTACATCATCTGTCAAAACGGCAGACGTCGACATTTATGTCGCGGGTCGGGTTTTTAATCTGCCTCTAATTACTTTGACGATTAATCTTTCTATTTGTTTCCTTTTTTCCTCCGCTCTCTTTCTCCGTCTCTAATTGTGAGCGTTTAATAACAAATTTGTAATTAAGTTTGTTTGTTTGCGGGTGAAAAGGTGCTTTCTTTTCTTTGTTTACTCACCTGTCGTGGTTTTGGGCCGAGGAGATTGGACGTAAAGACAGACGGACGAACGAAAAGCGGAGTCTTAGTAATAGGGTCCCTTGCCCTTTGGGTACGGAACCCTAAAAAACACGATTCCTAAAGCGCCGATTAAAATAGTCTGTGGTGGAGATTTTCCAAAGAAAAGTCGTAACCACATATTACGACTATTACATTATTACTTAGGAGTGCTTTAGAGGAATCGTGTTTTTAATAATAAGGCCGTTAGTATGCAGCGGCCGATAATATATTGTTTATGCTATGTCAGGGGTGGCCCCCAGGTTGCCCCATAGTAAAAGATGTTAGTAAAAGCCCCCAGGTTTGCATTTCATAAAACTACAATTCATAGTTTATTACGACATTTCGATGTACATTGCAAATTCAATTAACCCACAGATTAACAAGTAGACTCTGCTACGCAATATACAACGAATTGTCATAATTAACCACGAGTAGTTTTATGAAACTCGGCCCAGGTGAGCAGTGTTCTTCGAGCATTGCGTTTCGTTTTGACCAGAGCGGGCCCTTCAACTTTCAAGACAATCTGTCGGCAGCGGCAACCGCAGCGGTGCCGCTCGAGGGGTGAGGCCCGCGCAACCACCGTTCACCTAACTGGCCATTAACGAATTCCAAGGCTCAAACCGTTGTTGATTAGACTAATAATCCAAAGACGGAGCGTGCCAGGTAAGATAGAGGCGTGCGTAGAAATAGTACATTATATTATGATACAAGTGTGGTATGTTGGTCATTACACTCGAGTCGGTTTTTAAGCCTGAGCCGAAGGCGAAGGCTTAATGGAGACGAGAAGTGTAATGACCAATGCTCACGTGTTTCATACGACGTTTTTCAACACACTTGCGAGGAAAAGTAAATAAAAAAATAACACTAACGAAATGCAATACTGTGAATAAACTTAACAAACAGAAACCCATTTAAAAGATGGCGTATTTTTCGTGCGTGATTCGTGTTATGTATGGCGGTAAAATTCAAAACAGTATTCTTGTGCGCGCGCATCCATCAAAGATGGCTGCAATGCATGGCCATCTAGATATAATGAGGTTGCTAACCTATTCATAAATTTTATGTTAATTATTAGGTTTACATTAATTATTGTAGTGTTTGCTTAAAAATGCTAAAACAAGCAGTTTCATGAAATTCTGTAATTATTTATCACATTTTGAATTTAATTTTATATTTACGCAAATAACTACTTAGCGGTTTTCGAAACATTAATACTTCTTGCTAATACTTAAAAAGATATGTAATGAAAAGGCACTAGTGCGATAATGTAATGTAAAAGGCACGGCATGGGTAATATTCTGCATTATCAGTGTAAATACGCTGTAATAAGACCTACTTTACGAGCAGGTGTGTTGAAAAAAACATTCTTTGACGCACACACTGTACAGGGAGTGGCGTAAAGAATGGATGATCTGCCCACCATATCGATAAATAAACCATTCCCAACAAGCGGAAGTTTAAAATTTCCAACATTTTTTTCGTACTTTCTTGAAAATTGACGCGGTCAATTCGTATGGTAAATTAGATTAAATAGGAAATTACAACGTGAAATTATCGATAGGTGAAGAAAAGTTTCAGGCTATCTATTCGTCACGTCACATCTTGTATTACTTCTATCGCGCACTCCAGCATCTGTGGCCTCCAGCAAGTCCTCTCGAGTGCATGTGGATGGGCACAGGGGACACACAGAGAGGTGCTCGTGTGTGTCTTGTATTACTAAACCATACTGCTTCATTCTTCTGTCTGAACATTTCGCTCTTTAGGCTCGTGACTAAATTGGCTGACATTTTCTGGCTACAAAACGCGTGTCGACTGTCGAGAGCCCTATTTCATAGAACTACAATTCATGGCTTACTTAATTCGATGTACATTGCAAAGCCGTTTACCCCGCAGATGTTAATCTTCCTGCATGCTAATGCAGGAAGTCTCGACATAGGTACTCAAAGTGGATCGAATTGTTATAATAAACTACAGTTGAGCGGTGGAAGTGCATCGGTAGAACGCTGACCATACACGACGAGAGGTCGTGGGTTCGAATCCCGACATGTACCAATGAGTTTGTTATCGAAGTTAGGAACATTTTGTGAATTTGTAGTAGCAAGACCACTAGCAAATTGTGAAGAAAAACATCGTTAGAAAGCCATTGCGTCTAAGGTTTTACATACCTCAGCAGTTGCTACGTACAATGGCCCAACTATGAGGCTAAGTGCGGAAATCTCAGGTTCGTATTTTAGTTTCATAAAACGCGGTCCAAACCGCGATATCTATGCCATATAATTCTATGCCGTTAAGATATGCGGGCGGGCGCGCGATGCCAAGAATTTGGTCGTATCGGCGAGTTTACATAGCACTTGTTTACCTCGTCGCCGACAGCGGCGGCTATTTCGGAGCGCTGCACCGACAATGCGCCACCTCAATAGGTTAGATCAGCGTTTCCTAACATTGGGCTGCAGCCCTATCCCCCGAACGAGTTACTTAAATACGAACGTACTAGGAAAATCGCTGGCAAGAGACGCGTAGGCCTCAGATAGAAATCCTGATTGAGAAACTGTGGCTTGTTCTAGTAGTGGACTGGAATTCCCAATGCTGCCGAAAATTCTTCCGCCTTGCTAGAGACGAGATAAATATGCGGAGCCTATTATATATGCCTTCGCTAGTCAGAGAAGCACCATAAAAAGAAAAAGGGATGAGTGGAGATCTTAAGGTAGGCCTCTGCCCAGCAGTCGGACCCAATCGAGACTATATAAAAAACTCTTTAATCAAAAAAAATATGGGAGTTAAAGTTAGTAATATGTTTCTTTCGGTCACTTCGTTTGCCCTGTTTCAAAGTATCATATTTTATTAACACCGAATTATTTCCAAGCGGTTCCAAAGATTCTCTCAGGGGTCCGAACTTGAAAAAGGGTTGGGAAAGGCTGGCTCAGTTCTTTTCTATGTAGCCTATGTACGTCCCACTACAGGGCACGGGCTTTCTCTCAGGAGAGAGAGTATGAACTTAATTATCACGCAAGCCCACCGCGGATTGGCAATTTCAAGTGCTGAGAAATTCGAACACCTCATACACTCAGGTTTCCTCACGAAACGTAACGTTACGTGTCTAACCGAACCATGTAGATTGTTGAGTTCATTGTCCCATATTTCTGTCACATAAGCTGGTGACTGATTAACGCTCTTAAACCTAAAATCCTAATCATATTGATCCGTCGTTTTTTTCAGAGCGGAATAAAAAGTATTACTTATACGCTCTTATTTATAAAAACACGATTTCTCTAAAACACTCCTTGCCCGAGCCAGACGCCAGATCAGTGGGCTCCGCATTCATTTTCATTATCAGCCATTTGATGCCCTCTGCAGGACACAGGCCTCCCTCATGGTTTTCCTAACCATGAAGGGTTTTGCCATAATCGCCATGCTTGGCAGGCGGGTTGGCGATCGCAGTATGCGGTTGGAATCTCAGGAAGACGCTGCTGCCCATTTCCTGGTAATGTCTTTCCTTAGTCGCCTTCTACGATATCCACGGAGTGACGCTGGCGTGGGCTCCGCGCCTTGGAATAATCAAAAATAATAATAAGAATAAGAAGTTAAAATAATCTGTGGTCTTTCCAAGTAAGTCTTTCCTCTACCACGGAGTATTTAAACTGACTGAGGAGTGTTTAAGGGAGGCGTGTTTTTATAAACGTAAAGTATTCCTTGTTTGCAGTAAGTATTCCGTGTGAAGTTATAGTAGCAATATCACTCGCTAACTGTGACGGAAAACATCGTGAGGAAACCTGAGGGTCTGAGCTATTCACACACCTCAGCGCTTGAAAGCGCCAATCGGCGGTGGGCACGCGTGGTGATTAAGCCCATACTCTCTCTCTGAGAGAAGGCCTTTGGCCTACAGTGGGACGTATATAGGCTGCTTATGTTATGTATTCTTTGTCACCTTGCCCGCGCCCTTTGGCAGAATTCGTCGCAGCCACAGGGCAGTGTGTCAATTCTGTTATATTGGTACCAACCTACGTTGTTTATTTGGGGCTAGTGCTGTATTTTGGCCTTATTGTATTGTCGGTTTTATTGTCACAAACAAGAATGAAACATCATTCTTGTTTGTGACGCAACACTTAATAATTGACTCAGTGTTACTCTTAATTCGGAAACCGACGGATAAAACTTGAAATGAAGACGTGCCTATCTACTTTTCTAGCCGTTAAGGCCCTTAGCTACCAAAACAGTAGCCGTGCGATTCTCACTGGGGGCCGCCGTACATTTGTACAAATGGCCTGTCTGGATGTATTTTTGTAATTGTGACGTCCTTGCCTGGTTACCAAAGCATAGGGTATTCTAGTTTGGGACTACTTAGGTCAAGTAATTGTATTGTGTAGAAGTTATTATTATTAAGTCAATTCTTATTAATTAAAGCAACTCTCCTTCTTTCTTCGCTTGTTTTCAAATTAAGGTTTTACTGTATATGAACTGGTGACCATTTTTCAGATTTTAGGATGTTATTTCCACGACAAAAATAACGTTTCTTCGCGAACACCAATGACGAAGCCTCGTCCGGATCTCTGAGAAGCCTGTTGGGACAAACCGCAGACATTGGCAACTTCATTGCATAGTCTTGCTTGAACATAAGATACGTAAGGACCATATTCCGCAATGCACAAGAGCGCCTGCAGTAAATTTTCTATGGATAATGAAATAGGTGGTTTGAACACAGCCGCATGCCGCATTGGCTGTTGACTCGCCTGCAAGGCTGCCCAGACGCTCATTATGTCATCAGCCGTCTAGACGAGGCGGGGTTGACAAACACCGCCGTGGCCCATAGTCCGTTTCCGCCGCTCTAAAGCCCCCTTTACACAACTCCGATGGGCCAAAAATAAATAAAAACGGCCTTATTTATAAAAACACGATTCCTCTGAAGCACTCCGCAGAGGAGGTTTATTGAATCTGTGGTTACGTCTTTTCCTTGTAAAATCTCCCCCACAGACAATTTTAATCGGCGTTTATAGTGTTTTAAAGAATCTTGTTTTTCTAAATAAGACTGAAAATCTTTATTTTTATTAACTTCTTTATTTTACAAAACATAGGCAGTGGAGTCAAGTTTTAAGCAAGTATTTAATGCCCGTACTAGCTGACACCGCCCTTCCATAGCATTAACACATGATTAACACAGTTTAATTTGAAACTTTATTAACATATAATAATAATGAACTTAGCCAAAGGCATCCGTTCATGTGTGTATCATATTTGGTGTTCTCTGTGTGTAATATAGTATAAAGTAAGTAAAATAAGTATAATTAGGGGAAGGGGGGCACAAAAGGGATGTTGAGGAAAGTAAATAATAAACAAAATATATTTATGTTCTTTTTGTTGCACTAATCCATGCTGAGAACAATTTTAAAAACGTACGTACAATTTTCTCTGTACGTGATACAGAGAAGTTTGTAAAGAGGTTCGAAATTTCGCCGATGCCTGCACTTGCCCATTAGCTCAGTTGGGAGAGCGCTGGCACGGTTAGCCAGAGGTCGCGGGTTCAGGTCACGGCATGGGTGGAATTTTTAGCCTCTAAATAGGTTTTTCAAAATATATTTATTAGTGAAAAGTAATTACAACACTTTGGTTACATATTAAATTATCATTTCTTTATCATTTCATTGTCTTTTCGTTTTTCTCATTCTTCTAGCTCGTTTTTGTAGAGGGTTGAAGAAAGGACAACAGTTTTTTCTCTGCGGCATTTTTTTTTCTTGTATGGTTTCTTTGTTTTACTGTTGGAATTAGGAGAATATCATTGAGAGAAGCACTTTCGGATGAAGTTGTTAAGTCACGACATATTTTTCGAATCGGATGTCTGATTAGGCTCTCTTTATCTTGGATGGTCCAGGTTGTGAATCTAATTCCTTTTTTATGTACAAACTGTTATCTATCTATCTAAGAAAAGTTGTGGGCAAAACTGATTCAAGTGGGTCCTCTTCAACGGAAAGCGGCGGTTGTTCCTCTTCAACGAAAGGCGGTGGTTGTTGGTGAATTTCGGCAGTCACAGGAGCTGTTTTATACTATTACCTCTAGTATGGTACCCACGACACAGGCTAGGCATTGCCTAGTGTGGGGCCGCAGTGAAAAATTGTATCGCTGAGTATTGTTTACTTTAAGATTGCTTACATACATATATATGCTTTCATGTCTCACCTATAGTAAATAAAGATTTATTTATTATTTATTAGGTATTTTGATATTTTGTTTGAATGGCCATATGCCACATTTTTTTAATGCATTAATTGCCGTAGATCTTGTTGCAGCTTGAATATATATGCATGTGCAAATATTTCACTTATTTGAAAAGGTGTTATTATTCGCCCAGAGTGCAACTTTAACCAATTAGAGCAAGCCTGGTCATAGTGTACACTAAACGGTTTCATAAAACCAACATCCAACGGTTGGAGCCTGTGGGTGCAATGTGGGGAAAAGCAAAGCATTACAACACAATTCTTGCGTTCATTTTCAATAATTTGTATATTTTGCGCGTGCGCTACGTGACCATCTAGAAGAAGCAAGACCGGGTTAGTTTTTGACGCACCAGAAAACTTGATGAAACGTTAGAACAAGCTCATAAACGATCCAGTGGTCATCCAGCGTCAAGCATTATATTCTGCCGTCATCCATGGAGGAGCTTGATCCAACAACTCTTGTTTCATCTTTTGCTGAGGGAATATTATTATGGGAGGCATGTATTTTCCGGCTACACTAAAACACATCTCAACCGTCACCGTCTGCTCTGGTTCTGCTGAAGAAAGTGAGCCTACCGGCCCTAATGTAACAGGACCGTAACGCCCTGCAACATCCAAATTGAGTTACGTAGGTAGTAGATGCTCTTTATTATGCGAGGTAACGCCAACCTACGGCGCATGACGGCGTCAGTTGGGGCGCTTACATATAAAATTGCTCTAATGAAGAAATATGTCTTTAAATAATTTGTACGTGTTGGCAAATAAGGAAAAAAAAAGCAGCTGCCGCACACAATTAGCATAATATCCGTCCTCGTTCGATGCCTATCGACATGTAATGTAACAATAATGTGCCATGCACTAGCCTAGCGTCTACACGATATTGGGGGGCACTTTATTGGCCCGTCAAGTCGCCGACGTGAAAACGGGGCTTAACAACTACAGCGATGCAGGGAAAGTTTCACCTATTGGCTGATGGAGAGTTTTAGTGGTCGAAAATGTTTGCCGTCGTGCCCAGTATTTTTTTTTATTCGTAGGCTATGCCTACTGTTTTTCATTTATGTTGTTAAATTTCTTTTAAGAGCCATTCAATTGTTATTGCTACAGCATGAACTTAAAGGTTTCTCGAATTTATGACCTACTGGGCGGCTTCCATGGTACCTAAGTAAAAATTACGGCAGTCTGGAAGCACGAAGTAATGGGGCTGATAGTAATTTTTGGAAACATTGTACCACCATTGCGGCATTTATAGGTAAGTACTGCTGAATAACGACATGAACACGACTCAAAGGGAGCTGCAAAGAGGAGTTGAGAGCCAACCTGCAATCTGGAGACTTCTCTGTAGTAGGTAAAGACGCAAAGAAAAAAGAAGAATACTCAGATCTGGGGCTCTATTCTCTAACAGAAGTGAAGAATCACTGTCAAATACACACATACGAGTTTGTTGACACTTTGAAGTGTCACTCCGTATATCACGGAGAGATGGGCATTTTATCTTTTTTTGTTTTATGAGTTTCAATAGGATTAAAATATTCCAGTCTGTTTCGTAAAGTCAAAGTCAAAGTCAAAAATTTTTATTTACTATAAAAACAAAATGTTTACTTAATGGACGTCAAAGCTGTTAGTTTCACAATTAATAGATTATGCGGAGAAGAAGCTAACAAAGAAACTCCACATTTATTCTTTTCAAAACAGGTTTGCTTAATTAACAGAGTTTTCAACTTAAAGTTACACTAGTCGCGTAGTCTTAGTTAATGTTTTATTTGATACAAATTTGCTACATTTTCAGTTAATCGAAGAGGAGGAGACAGAATTCGTTATGGCCAGTCTATACGTGATTAACTAACTAATTTTATAGAATTCAACTATTTATCGCAATATTCACAAAAAAACTGGCGCTGGTCACAAGTTATTAAAGAAAAGTACTATACTATGTTCAATTAACGTAATCTATCGAATAGAACCTGTAGCTAGAAAATTTAAGACAAGTCGGCTTTGTTTTATTTGTACTGTGGTACCGTGCTACTAGGATGAAAGTTGGTGGAATACTAAACTAAACATTACAAGACTACGTGAGTTAAAAATGTGACCTTTTTCAATAGCTTTTTGTACAAAACAAAGTCATAACGCGCATAGATTAATGCAGCGACAAACCAAATTGGGCGCGAGCGTAGCCCAGGGCGGGCGCTAGTTTCATTATAAAAAACCGGCCAAGTGCTAGTCGAACTCGCGCATCGATGGTTCCGTTCCAGCGTACCACGCATACAATATAACATTTGTGTTTGGTATTCACCAGAAATGTGTTTTGTTCAATTCGGAATCCTTAACGGGAATCCTTGAGGGATGGGAACGGGAATATTTGGGCGGTTTTTACGACTTGTTGATAAACTATACAGTTTGCACTATAATTTTCACAAAGCATAGGTAGGTACCATGACGAGAGTCTCGCATTTTAATTTTAATGTCATAAGTTACAACTTCTCCAGTAGATTAATTGTCAAATTCTGACATTTTAGCCACAAAATGCGTCACCTACGTATGTTTGACGCTTGTATGTACTTATAACGGTTTTTTTCGATGGACCAAAAACATTAAAACGTTAAAATACGTTTCTCGTATGGCAGCATGATGCACGGTTTTTGTAATTTTTACATCTTGTATAGGTTATTATTTGTTGGGAAATCTACCACAGCAGCACAATCTGTGAAAATTACTATGATATAGACAGACACACAACATAGGCTTAGCGGGCCACGTTGGCAGCCTCCATGTACGGAACTCTAAAACACATTCTCAATTCTTACATCCGCGTTTACGAACATAATTTATGTCATCATAAAATTGAAACATTATGCAAAGGTTTTTTGTTCACATAGCTGCTGTAATATTCTCAGTAATCGGACCCTGGAGCGTCGATTTAGAACTTAATAAATTACATCAATGGTCCGTCTGGTTAGGTGGGGGCTGATGAAAAAATCTTGAGCGATTACCGATACGAGATGAGATAATAATTACACATAAATATATACATACAAACATATGTACACATATTTCGATTTGGTTTTTAACATGTAAACAAACCGTTGATAGATTTAGTTAAAATGCTTGCCCTAAGTCATTCATTCGCCTCATCAATTGTAGAAATATTGACCCTTATATTTTTCAACTTCAAATTAATTTTTGTTTGCACTCAAACAAAAGCTAAAATGCTTGCCCTAAGTCATTTATTCGCCTCATTAATTGTAGAAATATTAACCCTTATATTTTTCGACTTCAAATTTATTTTTGTTTGCACTGAAACAAAAGCTATACACATGTTTTTCTCCTTTTTAATATACCGAACAAAACCCTTCGACGATTTTGGTACAAGTGAAATATCTTCCCGTACCGGGCCAAAAACGCAAATTTATTAATATATGTATTCGCTCGATTATGACCTAAAATTTTACGAAGTCTGGGTCAGCAGACGTAGTCTAGACTCATTTGTCTGTTGTCCGCGACTACGCTTGATCTGACCTGTGTTCAAGTAATTCCTGATAAACGCGTCTCTATGCGTTCATTTGCATTTGGGATCTTTGGTGAATTTTTCCTTGCGGGATTCAGTTCCGAATAGAGCTGTGGTAGCGGAGCGGTAGAACGCCGGCTTCTCATTCGGGAGGTCGTGGGTTCGAATCCCGGGATGTACCAATGACTTTGTTTTCTAAGTTACGTACATTTGTGAAGTTATAGTAGCAATACCACTCGCTAACGGTGAAGGAAAACATCGTGAGGAAACCATAATGTCTGAGGTATTTACATACCTCAGCACTTCCTACGTACAATGGCCCAACTATGAGGCTAAGTGCGGGGAAATCTCCAGTCTAACTAGAACTCATTTCCGAATAACCCTAGGTGCTGCATTTTGTTTTTAGTAAGATCTGACATACGTAAAAAACCTAGTTTAATGTAGAGTTTCATTAGCAAGGAAAATTTGCAAAAAAGCAGATTTTCCTCTAAGAATAATATTTTTCATAATATACCCGCGACTCGCCTTGTCATGCCAGGAATCGTCTGTGTTGATCGCCATGTCCACGTGTGGGTCGGAACAATGGGCAATGCCATCGGCTACATTAAATACGTCGAACAACCATCTTTACTGATAATTATGGCTGCAGCCGTTCACGTACTCAAACAAGCTCGGGTGAACACGTCGTGGTGAACTGAGACTTATTCTAGCTAGATGACAGATCTAAAGCGTATTGAATTAAGGTCCGGGTTTTTTGTCTTCTCTTAGAGAGCGAGTATTACCACACGTGCCAACTGCGGATTGGAAATTTCAAGCGCTGAGGTTGTGAACACCTCAGGTTTCCTCACGATGATTTCCTTCACTTTTAATTAGTGGTATTGCTACTACAACTTCACAAATGCACCTACGTGTGTAGATCCCAGTTACTCTACTCATAAATATACAGACAACTGTTATGAAATTGCAAAAAATTATATCATCAGCGCCCCTATTACGTAACTGTCCACTGTATTGGTTTACCCCTAAACCGGACGAGTCCATACAGTAGAGAAGTTACGTATCGCCTTCTGGTCCATACTTGTTCCCAACTAGAATTTTGTTTCATACAAACAATATATTGTTGACGTGAAAAGTCTTTCAGCTCGGTAGCAGGCGGGCACTTGCTGAAACCGCATGCAACGAAAACATGTCGGTGTCGCCTCGGCGCCTTCGACAACTGCAACTCTGTAACTCTGCAACTCGTGCCGTGTGCATTTCATTTATATAATATCGTTGAGTACAAAGAACAAAGTATCTCTTGATTCGTGCTGCTAGATGGCGCCAGTACCGCGTAACACATTGCACAGTTTGAGCTAAAAATTAACGCACAGTTTGAGCTAAATATTAACGCTCACTTTAGACATTTTACGTTAAACCAACGGCCGTGTAACCCGACAGAGCCCCACTTGCTGCTTTTTCGCGATTTCAGAGTTGGTCTCATATAACACTTAAAAGTTTTGTAGGTACATTTGTACTTACTTAAGTTTCCCCGGACCTTTCGAAAATTGAATGCCTAGTTGGTCTGGCGGTAACACGCTTAGTCACCAAGACAGGGGTCGTCGTTTCGATTCACACTGCGACCCATCGTACTTTGATTGAACAAATGGCCTCAGACTAGGTATTCTGGGCGATGTAGGACATGTAGGTGCAAATATATCTTGATGTATATCTTGCTCAATATGGCTTATTGCTTAGTTGCACCGACAACCCGTCATTTAGCTTCTTTAATTTTCTTTCCGTCTGTGTTTGTCTGGAAGAAAGTACTTTTAGTAGTAAGGTAATAATACTTGTAACTAAATTGTATATTTTTTTTGTTTTCTTTCAATAAACAAAAATAAAATAAAATTACACTACTGTATTATTGTTCAAGTATCAAGTGTGATTCCTTCTATTATCTATATTCTAATTATCTATTTATCGATATACGCGTCTGGTTTGGTTACCTTGTCACTAGGTATGCTGTAGTTTGCGTGACAACAGATATATTATGTGATTTTAAAATTTATAACACAGCGTCCTGTGGCAAGTCCTACGCATCTAAATAAGAATTGACCGCTCAGACACTGTAGTTCCTGGAACAGTTTAGTTCTTTCAGGGCTTAGTGATAGCGGTGGTAACGCAACGGTAGAACACATTCGCGAAGTCGTGGGTTCGAATTGGTACGGACCAATTAAGTATATTTCTGTAGTTGTAGTAGCAATACCACTCGCTTACCGTGAAGGAAAACATCGAGAGGAAACCTGAGTGTCTGAGGTGTTCATACCTCAGCGCTTGAAATTGCCAATCCGCGGTAGACACGAGTGGTGAAGGCCTGTGCCCTGCAATCCAAAACATCCCTGCCTGCAATGGAAGGTACATAGGCAAAATAAAACAAAATACAACAACTTTTGATATATTTTTTTTATTTTCTATTTTTTCGAGAAAAGATACGTGGCTTGTCGGTTTTTAGGGTTCCCTAGTCGATAAGGAACCCTTATAGTTTCGCGATGTCCGTCCTTCTATCTGTCTGTCCGCAGCTTAGCTCAGAGAAGATTAGTACCTACTAGAAAGTTGAAATTTTGCTATTTTTATCTCTTGCTTACGACCAATCTAACAATACACCAAAGTGTGGTGTATCGTTAGATTGGTCGTTTAAAAATATTGTGGGTGTACGAAGATCATATTTAGATTTATGGTTCCCTTTGTGAAATATTAAGCTTTAAAGCGCAATTTTTTCTCCGAATAGGGCACCCCCCCCCGCCCTCTCCCGGCTAAACGGTTGATTGTAAAAAAGTGCAAAATTCAGGGCAGTAGCACATATACCTAATGAACTTAAAAGGAAAACTATCACTGTTAACATGATTGAGAGATTGTTCTGACACTTTCTGCAAATTCGATCTGTAAAAAAAGACTTGATTTTTTTCCTCGGTGGCGGTAGTGTTACCCCCTGGACCTCCTTAACTCTGTATAATTAGACCACTATTGTCAAGATACAGTTACTCAGTATCGTTGTATTTGTTGCACCTACGAATAGCAAATGACCTTGAAGACAACGACGACCTACCTTAATCCGAGACGATTCTTATCTTGACCTCCGAGTGGTCTCCTGCTCAAGCTCTGACGCATACAGTCGTGCCGAAATCTTGCTGACGAATACTACAGGCTACTTAGTAACAGCAAAAATGACTCGGCATACGGCAAAAATCTTATAACCTATCTCACTTCATATTTTTTTGCTGACCGCGAAAGCTAGGGTTATGTTTTCTGTGCGTTATGTATGTATGTTTCTTCATGTGCACCGAGGACAACCTTTTGACAAATATTGACGACTTGAGTAGCACTGACTTAGTGACGTGACGTTACAAAAAACCAACATGGCGGACGTCAGCTGATATATTATGTCGGGGACAAATTCTTAGAGGTATAAGAAATGGAATGACCTCAGAAGAAGACCAACGGTTTTTTAAAAATTCAACGCTCACGCACGTGGAGTTTCTAACAGTTGGGTTTCCTGTTTTTATAATAAGTATTTTTTTTTATTTAAGTAGTGAGGCAAAAAAGAGATTGATTGACTAGCTCGATATAACTAACGTATAGGTAACTGTATTTGAAGAAAAACATCGCGAGGAGAGCTGAGTGTCTGAGGTGTTAACATACCTCAGCGCTTAAATTTGACAAACCGCGGTGGACACGCGTGGTAATTAAGCCCATACTCTCTCTGAGAGAAGGCCTGTGCCCTGCAGTAGGATGTATATGAGCAAGATAAAAAAAATCCCTGGCATAAGGGTGCCAACGGAACACTATTACTGAGCCTACGCCATCCATCCATCTGTCTGTCTGTATATCTGTACGTCTAGCCGCTTGACTTACCTGTAAAAGGCTGCACTTCTTAAGCCATTATAGGAAGCTGATCGAAATATTCACAGAATGGGGAATTTGCGACAAACTTAGATTGAAGTGGTATTGCTTTTATAGTACAGAAGAGAGAAAAATTTAAGAAAAATAAAAAAAAATTAACCATACACTTTTTTGTGGTTTCGGGGTCCGGAATGCGAAAAATCAAGTTACTCTATAATAATGATCATAATCATAAGCAGCCTATATACGTCCCACTGTAGGGCACAGGCCTTCTCTCAGAGAGAGAGTATGGGCTTAATCACCACGCGTGCCCACCGCGGATTCGCGATTTCAAGCGCTGAGGTATGTGAATAGTTCAGACACTCAGGTTTCCTCACGATGTTTTCCTTCACAGTTAGCGCGTAGTATTGCTACTATGACTTCACAAATGTACATAACTTAGAGAACAAAGTCATGGGTACATGCCCGCACTGGGAATCGAACCTGGGTCTCCCGCTTCCGAGTCCGATGTTCTACCCACTAGGCTACCACCGCTCTACATAAGCCAGTATTTTCATACAAAATTCCGTTTTAAAAGTAACTCATTTGATATTTTATCAAATACCCAATTCCCAACCGTTACGAAAACCAAAATACTACCAGTTGGGGTCCGATTCTGTCAACTCCACGTCTCATAAGCAGCCTATATACGTCCGCGTCCCACTGTAGGGCACAGGCCTTCTCTCAGAGAGAGAGTATGGGCTTAATCACCTCGCGTGCCCACCGCGGATTGGCGATTTCAAGGGCTGAGGTATGTGAATAGCTCAGACACCCGGGTTTCCTCACGATGTTTTCCTTCACCGTTAGCGAGTGGTATTGCTACTATAACTTCACAAATGTACATAACTTAGAAAACAAAGTCATAGCGACATGCCCGCACTGGGAATCGAACCTGGGTCTCCCACTTTCGAGTCCAATGTTCTACTCACTAGGTTACCATCGCTTTAGTTCCACGTTTAACTCCACGTCTGACCTATTTTAATTAATCCTTGCTCTTAGGGACTTACTTAGTGTAACGCTTTGGTTATGTTGCAATATTTATGTAAATAAAATAAATACTAAATAACTTTTAAAATGTAATGCCTCTTTAACTTAAAACCAATAAAAATATTTAGTAGGTATGACTTATTTCGGATAAAACTTAGAACATTCAATATTTATCCCGATAACGCGTCTAAGTTTTGCCCGTGGGATAATTTACAAAGTTCCTTTATTTGAATCCCACACAAACTTAGTCGCGGGCACCGCTAGTTTCGAATAAAAATCTTTGGTAGAATAATAAAATATCCACACAATACAATAACATTACAATTACAATTGGATACGAGTTTACCGCTCGTACATAGATGTAATTATCGAAGTAACAAATACTGAAACAAATTGAAAATCCTGGTGAGAATCCCGTTTCTTTTACAATTCTATTTTTTATTCATTGAGTCGACGACTAAATTTCATATATCTGCAGTGGGATACCTTGCAAATAAATCTGTAACGGCCTTATTTATAAAAACACGATTCCTCTAAAGCACTCCTAAGAGTCAGTTTATTTAATCTGTGGTTACGACTTTTCCTTGTAAAATCTCCACCCACAGACTATTTTAATCGACATTTTAAGGAATCGTGGTTTAATAAATAAGACCGTAAAGCTCCTCTACCTCTGCACGTATTCGTCAGTTAGAGGCTGATTGACATGGACACACTGAATGATGGCCATCGAGTACCCCTACGTATAAAGGGGCTATATGCCGTGACTTTTATGTGAATGTAATTTTTTTTCTCTTTGTTAATCGTAGTTTGGTTTTAATTCACAAACAACATGCCGGATCTCAATGATTGTTTAAAGGACACAAGTCAAGGTTTGCTAGTACTTATAACAGAGTAGATACTTATAACTGGCAAGAGCTGGATGAGAGTAGCCGAGGACCGTGCTCAGTGGCGTGCAATAGGAGAGGCCTATATCCATCAGTGGACAGGCATGGGCTGATGATGATGATGATGATGCTGATAACTGAGAATAACAGAATATTTTCATAGAAACTATTACCAAGGCTATAATTTCTTTTTGATAAGTCTATTTCCCATTCTAAGCACGATCAAACCTCGATTTGTGTTCTCTAAACGTATTGGCAAAGTTTCATTGCGATCCGGCACGGTCGTTTGTAAATAAAAACCAAATTACACTTGTACGTAATTTGGTTTTTGGTTGGAGTTGCTCCTTGAGGCCGCCTTAACTTTTGTCGATTAACTCCAAAGATAGGCCCCCGGCTGCGCAGTACAGGTGCAGGCAGGTGGATTCGACTAGTTTTTGCGCGCGGACCCGCACATCCGCGTCGGCGGCCGTTTTTATGCGCCGCCGCTGCGTCTGCGCAGTTTTTCCACCGCTTCCGATTGATGGCCGTCTGCTGTCCGTCTGTGTTTACACGGCGCGGCAATAAAGAGTTCGCTGTATGTCGATGTAACTAATGCACGGGGCAATTTTTGCAGCTGCTACCGGAGTTACTGACGATTTTTTATGTATACGAGTTGATTTTGATTTGAAGCGAGCTTAATACTAATAATTATTTTTTAATAGATTTTTGTGATTGGTTCAAAACTGTCACCCAAATGAACCATCAGACGCATTTCCTTTTATAATGAATGAGTCTCCACGAGCACTATTTTTGCAAAACCTCGGTATTCATCCGAATATTTTATCTTGTTCAATGTTTTTTACTACAGAGAAAACTTTGAAAACAGGGGTATGTTTCATAGACCTACCATTAAAAATGCCATTAGCTTTAAGTCCACCTTTTGTACACTGTCTTTGTGCAAGAAAGAATAAATAATAATAACTACGATTCATGGTTTACGTCACAATTGGACAATTCGATGTGCCAATGCACATAGTCGATTAACTCGCAGATTAACTCGAATTTTCATAATTAACTATGAATTGTCGATTTATGAAACGCGGCCTCGGTCAACCTGTTCAGTCCATGCGTGTAAAGGTTGATGTGCTGTAGACTGTACACTTTACCATGGAACAGCCGATAATTTTTCGCTAAAGCTATAGAGTCGTTCGTTGCGTGTACAGTTTGATGGGCTTTACTATGGAACACCTGATATTTTTTCGCGAAACTTTTCCCTATAGTTCGTCGCGTTGATGTGTAGACCCTCCCATTTTCGCATGTTAGAGGATTTTGTTTCGCCGTCTAAAATTGCACAGTGTAAATCGTAAATACTGCCTACACGCTTCTTCTGCTATGCTGTACCTACGCCGCGCATCAAAGGTCAATCGTGACAAATGACAGTCAAGAACGTCTCACGATGGCAGACGCTTTAGAGCGCGTGTGATTAACATGTTGTTGGCACGATTAAAAGTGCATTTTTTAGATGATTACGCGCTGACATGCAATTGTTTCACTGCATATACAGGCTGTTCGGAAATGTACAGTCAAGCGAAAGGAAGGGAAACTGAACAAAGGCTAATCCAAATCAACCTCAAGTGTATTTTGGTTTTGAAAATGTTTTATTTCACAAGAAATCATTTTGTGAGTTCAAAAGTGACGCCATTTTTTTCGTATTTTTAACAACTTAAATTATTTGTAACAATAACAGAGGTTCGCAATTCGTTCGTAGTTTTTAGGGTTCCGTAGTCGATAAGGAACCCTTCTAGTTTCGCCATGCCCGTCTGTCTGACGACCTGTCTGTCTGTCTGCCTATATGTCCGCGGCCTAGCTTAGACACGATTAGTACTAGAAAGCTGAAATTTGGCATAAACGTACATATTTACCACGCCAACAAAACGGTAGAAAAATCTTGAAAAAGTTTTTTTTTTGGGGTATCTCCCCTAGGTGTAGGCGCATTTTTTGTTAGCAACACACCACAGGCTACATCTATGGTCCTGATTTATTTCTTTGTTTTGCCTGTTGTGTATTTAGTTTTCTTTCTGTTGTGCATATTATACTTTATACTTTATTGCACACATAAAAACACATAAATAAAACACAAAATTTACAGAAAAATTAAAAAAGTGTACATGGCGAGCTTATTTCAGCAGAAATCTCTTCCAGCCAACCCTGGATGTGGTGATATGAACATTATAGACAAGGGGGGAAAGTGTACAATAATGATTAAGTACTATATATTAACCCAATACAATAATACATATGTACCATATTTATATATTATGTTAGTTATCTGTTTATTTTGTTTCTGTGATGTGTCTTGTAGGTATAATAAAATGTCTTTCTTCTAGATCAATGAGAAAGTCATCGAATTCTACTTCTTAGTGCGTGTTTTTCTTGAAGCAGTTTTTTTTCGTGCAGAAATGTAACTTTTATATTTACGACAAAGAGGCGGCGGTTCAAAAATTTTAAAACAGGGTTTAAATTGTTTGGGCACTCTTTATATTAATGGAATTTGAGTAAACAAGACTGAGTCACATCTAGTAGAATGCAAGCGCATTCCACCATGTCTCGACTATAGAATAGGAAGCTAATGAACAATGTTTGCTCTATAGCCATTCCTAATACAAATAATAGTCTTGAATAGGGGCCTTATCACAGACAAACGCTAACGTTGATAATAAAAACCTTTTGCAATACCCTAGGTAAGATTTGGTAAGGTGTGGAAGTAACCTCCCCTTCACCTGATATTTCCACCATTACATTTTCGGTAAAAAAATAACAAAAACATACAATATAATGGTAATTTCCTACGTTCTATGAATTAAACGGTTGGAAACGGTTGATTTTCACGTTAGACGAAACAAGCCTGTTAGTTTCGAATTACTATATTTCAAGAACTATATCAACCAAAAATGAATAAAAGGTGTTGTTGGTCCAGAACCAGCCATACATAATTTAGTTCGGAAAGGTATGTGAATCTACTCGCTTAGTCATAGTTTAAAACTCCCTGTTTATCGATATATAAAGATTATACCATTGTATCGAACTCGATACAGAGGGTGTTGGAAAAGAGTTTAGTAGAACTTAAGGGAACTTAACTCATCATTACAACCAACTTTATTAATGGTGAATTTATAAAACAGTTGAACATTTTTCAAACGGACCTTTTGCATCACCCGTGCCATGGATGTGATTTATGGGCTCTTAATTTGCTAAAGTGTTTCCCGAAACTCTTGTCTGGATCATTACGAAAACCTACAATATCGTTGTTATAATATATTTCTTTCCAACGATATCGTTGTATCAAGCTCATTGGCGTAGATAAGGAGAGCCGGGTGGGCCATGCATTTCCCATAATTTCTAGAGCCCACCCCAGGATTTTGGTTACTGCATATTATATGCCTTGGAATATGTGATAGACCATCGTCTCATCTGTGATAGACTGTACCAACTGACTCGGGTCTTGTCGACGAGACCCGAAGGTCAAAGCCTCCGCAGGAAATGCTGAGCATGTGCTCTGTCTACGATCTGACTATACTGCTGTGCTGACTAGTTTTATAACTAATATCATGGAAGGAGAGAAGAGCGTATAGAAAGGCCACGGAGAACCTTATTGATCAAATTAAAGAGAACGTGAATGTCGTGACACACCAGGCTGTCAAAGAACTGGTTGTGACAGGAGTACGTGGACGATGCCGTACCGATGCGATGAGATGAGAGTATCTCTTAAATATGATGATAATATAGAGTCCATCCAAAGTCTGTACTTTTAAAGGCTTAGAATCTTTAAGTGTTAGGACAAACACTGTTGTTGTTGCGTTCAGTTCGTGAGAGGCCCTCGGCGTCGGAGACCGTGGGCGTAAGTATTTAACAGCGCGTAGCACAGGAGCTTGTCGAAAGCCTTAAGGACCGCCAAAGCCGGTTTAGACTCATTCGACATGTAGATTTAGCGCTTCTCATACGGAATTAATTTCTAACCGTAAAAACTCGGGCTATAGATACAAGAGTTTTATTACAGGAGATGTTATCTGTCGGCCTGATATGTTGCTGATGCATTGATCGCGCGACATTCTCTCCTATTTAAGATGTTTATCGGGCTGCTAATTAGTAGTTTGATGACATACAGATAAGGGTATTTTATTAAAAACAGAAGCCGCTGGCGTTTCAATATTCATGAGGAGATAAATTCCTACTAGGGCGGTAATGATCATGGAGTTTGGTGTCCAGTCAAGTCTGGGAATCGGATTCGAGGCCAATTTTACTCCACTGTCAGGCGATATATGTAATGGACCCTACACACCAACGCGGTGGCGGTGGCAGTGGCGGTGGCGGTCCATACAAAATACTACTGCCGTAAATGATGTACTTATATATGGACCGTCACCGCCACCGCGTTGGTGTGTGTTATCCTTAAGTACTATTTAAACTTTAAACTGTGTTTTCATGAATCGTGTTTTTATAAATAAGAAACAGCTTGAAAATAAATAAACAATAATTTGTGCCATAATTTAAAACCCGCGCATAAATTGAGATTTCAGTAGGTAGACGAGTTTCACTTTAGAGTAGGATCGCTAATGAACTACCTGCAATGTTTTCATTGATTTTCATTAATGAAATACCCACCTATTAGGTATGTAAGTAGTTAAATTCAATCAATCAAATATTTTTTGATTCATTATAACATAAACATAAACGTTTACATACAGGCACATACATTGCTTCTGGCCCCACACTAGGATACCCTGTGTCGTGGGAACCAGAAACAGCGACGTCACAAACATGTAAACATCCAAGACCTGGGGATTTTTTTTGTCTCCAGCCGGGATTCGAACCCGGGACCTTTCGCATGGTAAGCAGATGCGCTACCGCTGCGCCACAGAGGCCGTCGATAAAAACGAAATGTTTACTTCATGAACGTCAAAGCTGTTAGTTTCAGAATTAATAGATTATGCGAAGAAGAAGCTAACAAAGAAACTCTACATTTATTATTAAAATCAAGTTTTAACTTAATTTACAGTTTTTATTGAGATACGAAGGGGTCATATTTAACGCGATTATTTAAGGTACATACATAAATTATCAAATTCTGACCTTAAAGCGTTAAAAAAACACGTGATTCGTGTCATCGTACCTAGGTACTACCTATGCCGAAATATGTCAATTAGAGTTTGTCAGTTATAATAACTTTTATGTGATTTTACGATTTATCTGATTGTATCGGCGCTGCGTTATACATACCTACCTAAAGCTTGAAACCACATGATCAATTGAAATTAAAGTAATTTTTCTTTGACAATGCTCTACCGAAATACGGACTGTGATGTTTTAGAGCGCGTAAAATGCGAATTTAATTAAATTTATGTAGGCCCTGATACTCGTATTTAGAAATATGAGTCTGAAAAAAAAACTCAGAGCAAAAGTTGTTGCACAATACAAACTCTAATTAGGATTTTTCAAGAGTTTAATAAGTTTTGTGTTCCAGTCGTCACCCTGTATTTTTAATTTACAGTTTAGCATACAATTATCCGCAGACATCATAAATGTGACCTACTGTTAACACGTCTGAGGCGTTTTGCCCATGAGAGATATTTTTCATGTCAGGGATGACCAAACGGAATGCAAGCGAAAATCGAGTCCGATCAGGGACTCCCCCCAACCCTCTTTCTCTCGCGCAAATAAATATTGTAAAGCCTTGTAAAACCCCCTTTCCTTCTAATAGTTATGCTCTATCGTCTTGTGACGGTGTTTTAGACCTACTGTGTTTTGACTGCCTCGTTGGCCTAGCGTTAAACGGTTGACTACCAAAACAGAGGTCGTGGGTTCGATTCCTGCTGGAGTCTGAGTTGCTGGCTCAGTCTGGGTGATTTTCCGTGTGTATGATGTGGCCTGGTTCCCACAACACAGGGTCTTCTAGTTTGGGACCCGGTCAAGTGATTGTGTTGTATAGAAGTTTATAGTTTACTCACAATGTAGAGTCGATTTCGAATGTGCAATTCCACTTCCTCAATCATAGAATGTATACAACCATATCATAATACCTACCATACCATATCGTTCTCATATCATAAAGTTATAGGTTTGGTAGCCAAATAGCGTACCCGGTTGTCAGTGTTGCAGTTTTAATGCGAATGTTTCACTACTATCCACTTAGGCACACACATGTTACGTTAATGTGTTCGTGTAGCCTAGCTTTTTGTTCGACGCACTCTGTCTTTGCGTGGCATGTCAATGGTATAAATATTTGCTGACCATCGAGTACGTAAGGGCACAGTTGTGCAGACAGGTGCGTCGCCGTTAGCCTGCCTATAATAGAGCAGCACAGTCGCAGCCAGCCGCACCACACACGCTCAGGGCCAGACAGGCAGCCGCCGGCGTCTAGACGGCCCATTGGAGGATCACGTTTCGGGCGCTGCCACCGCGATCCATTCTGTTGTGAGCACTCGCCACTAAGCGGGTTAGAAAATGTTTGTACGAAGGCCTGCCAGCGTATTTCGTAACTGTCTACTGTAATGGCACTGGGTTATCCGTTTTGCCGTTTGCGAAGTGTCAAAAAAATAGAGGCGCTTTTTTAAAAAAAAAAAAAACCTTTGTCCCCAGAGTAAATTTGGTGCTTTGTGGCCAAAACGATTGTCCCATAAGCAAACCTTGGTGGTTTTTGTAAAATTGCCTAAACTTTCCGAATAACTGTGGACATAGGAAGGTTTTGTAAAAACTGATTAGGTAGTGAGGCTAATGCAGCTTGTTGAACAGTGTTGCCAAAAACCGAAAACAGAAATTCGTTAAGATTGTACATTGGCTGTTCTTGTAAAAAGCGCCTCAGGTATTTATTTGACACTTGGGAGAAAGTTAAATCCCACCAAAAGCATTTTTATGTAAAGTTGCCAAGACGAGACCATATTCCTGGTGTACATACAATAAAGAATATTCTATCTATCTATCTATAGGATAGATACTCGCAATGTCAAAACGTCATCAAATCTCATCTAAAGCGAAGCTTCTAACTGTACAAGCCCTAACTTCACAAACTCTACACCTTAGTCAAAATATGTGGCTTGGTCTAAACTAATTGTGATGAGGTAGAAAACAACACCTGGTCCGTAACAGACAGGAATGGAAGAAACTTGTTGGTCCCAGGCTCCTCGTAGGAGTACCTAATGGAGTTCAAGAAAGAGATATATTAGATGGATAGATAGCGTGAACACACGTATACAGATAACGACACTACATATCATCAACTTGGAAAACCCCGACGTTTCGGCCGGCCAAATATGCCAAGAGCATGTCTGCCGGCGTCTAGCTTTACATAATACGCGTGCAATTACTCTTGGCGATAGCAGACCAGCACCAGCAAACTAGATTGGGATTGGATGTCGGTTGATTACTACATGCTGGAAGGATAAGTTGAAAACGGTGTGAAATTCTAAAACAATCTGCTGAGTACAAGAATTGGCTGAGTAGAGTCGCGACAATGTTATTACACCTTGATAGAATCAACGTCAGTTTAAATTTTTGTTGATACATTTATCTATTATTTTTTTATTTAAGTGACAAGAGGTTTGAAAAGTTTTAATGTTGTACCTCCAGCTCTACAAAACCTTTACGATCTAATAAATACTTAGCTGCTCCTCTACTCTCGACGCTATTGGGTTCAAATTGCGTCACAATTAAATGCAATAAGTTAGAAATAACCCTTAGTAAACGTTTTAGTTATAAAAAAACCGGCCAAGTGCGAGTCGAACTCGCGCACGAAGGGTTCCGTACCATTATCTATTCAACATTAGACACAATATTGTAACCTTTTTTTAGTTTCCCCTGTCCTGGAGTCTGTCTACAAATATATAACTAAATATTCTGTAAATATTTCAAGCGTCTATCTGTTGCCGTTATTAACATCGAGCAAAAAACGGCTAAAAAATCACGTTTGTTGTATGGGAGCCCCCCTTGAATATTTATTTTATTTTGTTTTTAGTATTTGATGTTATAGCGGCAACAGAAATACATAATCTGTGAAAATTTCAACTCACTAGCTATCACGGTTCTTGAGATACAGCCTGGTGACATACAGACGGACGGATGGACAGACAGACAGCGGAGTCTTATTAATAGGGTCCCGTTTTTACCCTTTGGGTACGGAGACCTAAAAATAGCATTAAACTTATTGAAACTTTAGAGCGCATCGGAAACTGAAAGAATATTTTGGGTAAATTAATAAATAAATGCACTGAATTCTAATGCAAGTTGGCTAAATTTGCGTCAAGAGTAGAGGGGTTGAACGTAAGTACGCTGTTGGATTAACTATAATTATAAGCTGATGAGTACACCTATGAAGCTGAAGAAAAACTTGAAGAAAAATCCAAAACACTTTTCCTTCAAATTTTCAGAGTTTCTATTTGACAACAAACTTTTAACAAGTTCCTATACTAGCGGGAAACCTAAGCCCTCTGAAACAAAATTAAACCGTGCAATTCACAGGCTATTACGCGGAACGCTCTTCGGGGAGTTGGAGGGACGCGGCCTTGACTCCGGGCACCTGTTGCCGACGAAACCCGTGAGACGAAACCACTGCACTTACACTGGCTGCGAGATCGTGCCTGATCTAGAGAAAGCACTTTGTTTCGAAGCAGTGAATTTGCAGGTAGAGCTCGCGCCACGTTCGCTTAAGAACAGAATTCGCTTAAAACAGAAGCGATTTCATAGTAAACAACACGGTGTTTATTATTATAATTATGAAACTGTTTAGGCTGGAACGGATTTATAATTAAATTCTCAACAACTTCTTCTTATATCTACCGCGAGACTCGAAAGATTTGCAGACACAACAGTTTACATTAGTTGCTCGTAACTTTCAATGGCGAAATTTATCTTTTTTGTGCTTTATTTATACCTTGTTTCATACCCTTTTTTCATTATACTAACTAAACTCCAAGTTATGATAAAAATTGTGAATGTTTTTTATTTCTGTAAAAGTTGTTGCAGACAGGACGGGCAGAACTAATCAACTCCGAAATCGATAAAATCATGTCAGTAGTTTCATACATTTGCTAGGTGAGGTCTCAAAAATATAGTATGGAACAGTTTGTTAATGCCTATCAGGCTGTTGAGAATTCACCCCTTATAAATAAAAATAAAAAATACAACTCAAAATTAATAAATGGCCTCCAAAATAGATGAATCCCCTTTCAAAATTGATAAATACTCACCATTTCTTATGGATTATTGGTGAAGGCAATTTAATGAAAATTATTTAATTTGGTACAAATTTGGATTTTTTGCACACGCTCGTATATTTGTTGAAAATTAATTTAATTTAATTTACAAATTTAATTTATATTACGATAGATCATGGGCCTATATAATAGAACTACAATTAATGGCTTACTATGACAATGCGATGTACCTACATTTCAAAGTCGATTAACACACAGATCAGCATTTGAGAATTAACATAATGTTTTTAATAAAAGGGTGTAGACTCACTACACCCTTATTAAAAAATGCTTCTAATTCAACGAAAAAACCAAATATATAAAGGTTTTTAATCATCATCACCAGCCATTTGACGCCCACTGCAGGACATACGCCTCCTTCGTGATTTTCACAACCATGAAGGGTTTTGCCATAATCGCCACGCTCGGCAGGCGGGCTGGCGATCGCAGTATGCGGTTGGAATCTCAGGAAGACGCTGCTGCACAGCCCGTCGCCCGGTAATTGATTTCCTTCGTCACCTTCTACGACATCCACGGAAGGAAAAGGAGTGACGCTATTCTTAATCCGGCGCCACACGGAATTAATACATCTTCCGAAATAAATAAATAAATAACTTATTAATAAATAAATTATTTATTTATTTATTTTACTTTAATATTAGAGTAACTTGACATTTCGCATATTTGTATGACTGTAAAATCGCAAAAAAAAGCTTTTACTGTTTTATTTCACATTTTTTTCTAAGTTTTTCTATGGTCGCTCCAATGTAAGTTTTTGGCAAGTTCACAATTGCAGTTTTATGAAACGCGGCCGTGGTACACGCTTAAACACAAGCCATGAATTAAGCAGCCCTTAAATGGAAATCTGCAGTCAAGGTCCCGGGGCGAGCGGTTGGGGCGGCCGGCGAGGGCGGCCCGGCCGGAAGCGGGCCAGACGGCGCGGCCGCGCAAACCTTATGGCTAAGCGCCACCTGCTCTCTCGTCCATCTGTGACCTTTCCCTGGACGTAGGTACGGGTGCCGGCAGACGGCTCGAGGAAAAATCTGTGCAATGGAAGTGTAGCGCGGGGGGATCGAATTATCAAGCAATGGTGTGCCTGAAACGATGTTCGTCTATATTGAACGATTCCGAACTGTCAAATTCAATGCTAATTACTATTACAAAGGAAAAAATTGACTACAGCGCTATATGTCGGTCGGTATCTTGCGGTAGAGTAAAGAGACTGGTTTGGGCTATATCAGCGCAAAATGTCCTTTTCACAAAAATTCCTAATCGCGAAATGTCCTCAACAGGACAGTTAGACAAAGTCTTATGGCAGGAGTTGCATAAAAACAAATTTAAATTAAGCCTAACATCAATCTACAGCGTGATTTTGAAATCGTTAGCATTATTTGTTTTCATTAATGCTTTAACATATTAGTAAATATTCGTGACTTACATTTGGTTCGAAATTGGGATCCACAGTACTTCAGCGTTAAAAAAATTCTATCTCGTCTGTCGTCCAAAATTTGTAAACATGTGAAAGACGCTTAACCCATCGTTATTTTTTCGACTTTTATTACTTTTTGTCCCGATATTGTTTTATTGATATTGCTTAGCAGAATTCGTAAACCCGTAGATCAACATTTTTTATTTTACTATTTTAATGTCAAGGATATTTTGCGATAGGGCATTTTGCGCATGGGACCTACTGCATGTAAATCGTCTATCCACATTACAGGAGGCCGGTGCCTGATAATCGCAGAGGAATGGAGAGCTAACCACAAGTAGGACACAATTGAGGCTTCACAAAAAGTATTTGTTTCGTCATTCATTCTTTCATTTATTTACTTATGAACTGATATTTAAGCCCATACTTTCTCCCTGAGAGAAGGCCTGTGCCCTACAGTGGGACGTATATAGGCTGCTTATGTATGATATTTCAGACTGGGGGCGCTGGGGTTCTGTTACCTACTTCTGTAGGCAACTAACAAGGACTCTACCTACATTAAATTTAGATTGCCTTGTTGGTCTAACCTTGTAAAGGCTCGTTACATTGTGTGATTTGTACTTCGAATTATACAAATTACCTCAGTCTAGGTGTTTTTCCATGATTACGTCCTTGTCTGGTTACCATAGCGCATGGTATCCTACTTTGGGGCCAGAAAATGGTGTTGTGTGGAAGTTTTCTCCTATTTATAGAAACCTGATACTTACCACGCATTAAACATGGACTAATATTTAATTCAACTCGACACAATGGAAATAAGCCAGCCCACCGGCGATACAATAATCACAAGGCAAAGAAAGTGCATATTCTTGGAAGCAGATACTTTTACTTCTTGCATTGCGCATTGCTTGTTAAGGCCCCATATAAAGGTAACTCGACGCAACTTGAAACAACTAAGTCACATTGATTTCCTTGATTCATTTTAATAGAATTAATATAAAGAAAGAAGAGAGCGATCAGATTCATATATAAGCTAGGCAATAGAAATTCGTTAAGAGATTTCTTCAAAGAAAATAACATCCTAACAGTTGCTAGTCAGTATATCTATGAAAATATTATGTACGTTAGGAAAAATATCAGTGACTTTAAAACTGTAGGTAGCCAACACAATGTAAATACTAGAAATAGACATAAACTTTCGTTCCCAAAATTTAGGCTTTATGGGGCATTGTATACGTTTCTACAATAAGATCCCCGAGGATATAATAAGCTTGCCAGAAACGCGGTTCAAAAAATGTGTGAAGCACACTTTGTGCCAAAAAAGCTACTATAACATTAAAGATTATTTAGATGACAATGATGTCTGGAATTAAAGCCAGTTCAATGCATGAGTTTTAGAACATTTATATAAGTCCTGTAAATGAAGGACTTGAAAAGACTAAGTTTGGAGTTTTTTTGTCCATTTTTTCTCCAAAATGATCTAGATTTTGAAATGGACACCTAGTTTAACTTGTAACGTTCATTAAGTCGCAGTTTCTGTGCTACTTTGAATAAAAAATTTTTGATTTGATTTGATTTGATTTAAATACAAGACTTTGTGGAAGAAAAACTTGTTATTGAAAAAACGTATTAACATAAAGGTTAAGGGTTCTATTTTTAAAAATACAAAGTTACCCCAATTTTGACGATTTATCGAGTTGTTCAATACCTAAATGGTTGCTACTGGAATCATATTATCCAAAAATATGTAGGCAACATTACAGTGAGTCAAGTAAGTGGATCTTACAATTTCTTGTGTTTCATTCCGAAAAATATTTTTCTTTAACTATAGAAAATTTTAAAATTGAAAAATGTATATGATATATTTAAATTTAGAGCTTTTTAACTGTAACTTAGGCATTTGGAGCTTTAGTTTTATCACTTTCTATAGTGAAACTATATTTTTTATAGGACGTATTTTTATTAGAGGCGTAACATTTTTTTACTATGCGAAAAAGCATTATGTATGTTAGAGACTCCACCAATCCGGACTTGGCCCCCGTGGTGGAGTATGACCTATACCTTCCTCAGGGAAGAGACCCGTGTCCCTCGGTGGGGACATAATGGGTTGATGATGATGATGTTAGAGACATTCATTTTTAAAGTAATTTCCATTTAAAGTAAAATAAACCTTCAAATGGGTTCTATAGAAAATGCGCATAACCACCTGCCTGTACTTTGACGTTACAATAACCCTTAAGACCTGGAGCGTATACCTACAGAATACCATAAAAAGGCCCAAATCAATTTCTGGCAATGCCGGGGCCTTATGGGTAAAAAATGAGGACTACACCCATCGCTCGTGATGTGGCTGTACACGTCGGTAACAAGAAATAGAAAATGTAAATTTTTCCCCGCTATAACATATGGCGCCGTTATATGGTGGACTAGAACAAAACAAAAAACAGTAGTAGGTGCTGCAACTACAGTTTAAAGATGTCCAATTCCACTACCCTTAGCATAGCACCCTGAATACCAGGCAGAATGCATTGGCATATCGAGCGCAGCCGCTTTTCTAAACAAGAGGAACGTAAAGGAATATGCAATACGCATAATATCGGACAGCGCCTCAGTCTTACAAGCACTTCAAAAGAAGTCTTAGAAGAACCTGAACCTCTACTTCCACTACCACACAATCAGTTTTGGAAATGGTTAAGGCTGCAAACAGAAACCCAGCATGCCGAACTATGGACAATGGAAACGAAATGCTGACAAGCGAAAGAGGCTCTACCACCAATGTCGAAGCATCTCATACGCAGCCTGCTACGTCTGAGATGCTGTGGCACTTATAAAGGGCCACTGCCCACTAAATAAACACTTCCACACCATGGGACTGACCGACAGCCCGCTACGCCGAGGATGCCCCAAGGAAGACAAAACACCCGCCCACGTGGAAGGGCAACAGACATCCACTATTGGAAAGCTAGGATCCCTTCGGGAGGCCAGTACTAACATTGATGCACTGCTGGCATTCTGGAAAGAGACTGGCTGGCTAGAGTGATCCCACAGCCCTGCTACGTACAATGGCCCAAATATGAGGCTAAGTGCGGAAACCACTGGACAAACAAACTAACTAACCCTTAAGAGCGAAGTTAGCACGCGAGTGCGCGCATGGGGTAGAACCACGTCCCGTTAGCCGCGAACCCTTTTTTTCCTTGGTTTCAACTTAGACGTGGATTTTCTTTAGCTCGAGATGCCTATGTATGATTCATACGCTTTTTGTTTAGGTGAACCAAAGCGTGCCCTGCCTCTCGGTCACGCTAGAGAGAAGACGATTGTTACGTTAGATTGAGTGAAGTACGTTCAGATTGTAAGCCAAAGTAAGGCGGAAAATTGCTCTGAAATCAGCATGTCTACGTCGAGTCTGCAATTGCGTCGAACAGAGCTTTTATTCCTCGCTTAGCCGCAGAATTAAATGCATCGGGGAAACGCGTAGCAACTTTTTATTGGCAGCGAAATTACCGTGTTGGCGGAGTGGCCGTGCAGGACGTGGGATTGCATTGCAAACCCCGCATTTGCACAGTTTCTAGAAATCGTTATACAGGGACCCGCGCCGCCTGTATCATTTAGCGAGCCTTCGGCCGTGGACTTAGATTATTATTACTTACCTTATTACTTGTGGCGGCCATTAGACATCGGCTTTAATGTTTTGTTTCCTCAATTATAATTTTTACTGTAAGATTGTTCTGGGAAAACCATTCATGATTTCGCTGCACACAAAGTGGTTTCACGTACTTTACGTGCAAACGTACTCAATCTGCAACTTACTGACCAATTTGTCTTATAACAGTGGCCCGATGTTTTCTAAGAACAGCGATGTGTGGTCATGTCCGTGAAATTAAATGACTAACAACTTAAACGTTTATTTTTTGGGAATGTCGGTCGTTCAATGCGAGCTGTATTTAAATTCTGAGCTGTCTAGGAAAGAACAACTCATCGGACGAGAATTTAAATTGTTAATCAAACACCGAAACGTGAATAATAAATAATTTATTTTGTGAATTTCATTGTGAAATATTTACAGTAGTAAAAACAAGTGTTTATACACCCAGCGAAACACTTTCATATGAATCCATCTTCATAGTTCTATTTACATTATAGTTACTTACAAACATAAGTTGCACCTTAAAGCACCTATCAAGTGGCTAGTCCAATAAAGGCGATTACTTATTTACACTTCTTATACTCAAATTAGGTGTTTGTGTGTGTGTCTATGTGTATGTGTGTGTGTGTGTGTGTGTGTGTGTGTGTGTGTGTGTGTGTGTGTGTGTGTGTTAGTCGTCGTCCTCTTCGAGAGGATCTCTGAAGAGTCTAGCGGGCGGCCGTAGTGCCTTGTTCCGCGCCCGCATCTTCAGAGGCACCGAGCCCACTGCGCCTATGGTGATCGGGGCCGCGGACCCGGCGGCGCCCAGGCCTACTTTGTTCTCGTTGTTCACTAGAGGGATCTGTAAGAAGCGAGAATATGTTTCATTATCTCCCCAGCATTTTTAAGGGAGGACAGTGAGTTAAGCCACAAGGAAATAGTGAAAAACGACCATATTTCTGAAGAGGTAAACACCACCAGGCTTTAATGCTTACTCGTAACTGGTAAATGACCCGGATAGGTGGGCATCAAGTAGTGAGGCATATGCTTAACAGTTAAAATTTTTACCGTAATATGGGATGAAAGTTTGCATGGGATGTGTATAATTTCTCAAATACGAAAAATATCTGATGTTTCCGGAGACATTACCAATCGAATTCCAATCGAGTAAATTATAAATTGTTTATCAAACGGCGCCCTAACTACTGCAAAAGAAATGTTACCGCGTGTTTTGCTCCCTATACATAACTTACACGTGTACCCTACTAAGTGTTACCGATGATAAATTTTCAAATTCCTCAAATAATCTTGATCAAAATACCCAAATTTGGGAAGAACAAAGTTCCCCCGACTCCCTACACATTCCCCACATTATTTGAACCATTTACATATTTTTTGCACAAAATTGTGATTATTTCCACGTAAGGTCGTAAGCTAAGTTCCGTGTGGCGCCGGACTAAGAATAGCGCGACTCCATTTCCTTCCGTGGATGTCGTAGAAGGCGACTAAGAAAATCAATTACCAGGAGACGGGCAGAAGCGTCCTCCTGAGGTTCCAACCGCATACTGCGATCGCCAACCCGCCTGCCAAGCGTGGCGATTATGGCAAAAACCCCTCGTGGTTATGAAAACGACAAAGGAGGCCTATGTCCTGCAGTGGGCGTCAAATGGCTGATGATGATGATGAAGGTCGTAAGCAAAGCAGTCACTGACTATTTCTCTTATAAGTTCTCATTGTTTCAGTTTTCTGTCGAAAAGACGTAGTGTTATGTAGGGATGTGCGGTGTTTAAATTTAAAAAAGATATAAGTATGGGCATCACTTTTCTATCCCTAATCATCAAACTATCGAGACATCATCATATCCGTGGATAACATTTTAAACAGCCCGCATTTTACCCGCATAGTGTTAATCCCCATTTCCCTAATCAAGTTGAAATTCCCGCAGTTTGAAGAATTCCCCGCAAATTAGCAACGCTGCCTACATAGTTCCTGCCACAGCAAAAAAAAAACCAACAAATTGTGTATGCATGTGTAAGCACGTATATAAATCACACTCGTCATCTAGTTTGTCGCTAGCGATTAAGGATTCGTCGCGTGTCCACGAAAACCGTCTAGTGTTACTAGTCTGTCATTTAGACGTCCAAATAAGGAGTTGTTTTTGTCACCGTGCCCCCCCGTCCGCAGTCGATTGTGTGAGGGCGATTGTCCACTTGAGATTTCATTCATCAGAATCTATGTTTTGTTGCGCTAATAGATGTTCAATAGTAATCCAGTTTCAGCCTGGTTCCAGAAAGCTAACCCTGGGACTGACCAAGTGGTCCAATACCAATATAGTAGTAGGCTAATAGCCTAGGGCTCAATAGGAACTTGTTTGTAGCGAAATGAGTTGCGTCAATTTCTACATCTTGGTTTACACTCAACAGCTGAGTAATCTTCACGTAATTTTCTATATCATGTTGCCCGTAACGTATCTGAGTAGAGTACGCGCGTGTGAAGCAAGATGGTGCTGCTTATCGCTGTATCTGTATCAGACTCTATAGTTACCTATTCAAGTCCAAAGGTAGACAACGTCTCCGACTCGAGGAAAAACGATCGAAAAAGGTGTAAAGCTCTAGAAATCAATACACGCCCGTTACCGCGGACATTTAATGGCGAAACCGCACAATCGCCTAGACTTCATTCCCAAGTGGGCAACGTTAGGCAGGTGAGAATACGCCTACGGCACAGGAAATCTGGACTTCCGCCCGTCTAGGATGTTAACCCGGGCAGACAATGAGCTGGTTAACAACACATTGTCTCTGCCTTCACTCTGTGCAACTCCGCACGTACACTTCACGACGCGAGAGCCAGTGTGTGATCAGACCACTCACGTGGTCTAGTCATCCATCGAACAAAATCATTCTTTAACGTTTGCCTGCCAGCAGCATATTTCATAATATTGTTCAGTCTCTTTGTTAAATTAATCGCGCTATATGTACGTAACTTGATAAACTAATTCATGAGCATCTAATTCATGCTCATGAATGTACGTAACTTGATAAACTAATTCATGAGAATCCCAGAAATCTAACTTGGTAAAATTACTATCATAAGCAGCCTATATACGTCCCACTGTAGGGCACAGGCCTTCTCTCAGAGAGAGAGAGTATGGGCTTAATCACCACGCGTGCCCACCGCGAATTGGTGATTTCAAGCGTTGAGTTATGTGAATAGCTCAGACACCCAGGTTTCCTCACGATGTTTTCCTTCACCGTTAGCGAGTGGTCTTGCCACTATAACTTCACAAATGTACATAACTTAGAAAGAAAAGTCATAGGTACATGCCCGCACTGGGAATCGAACCTGGGTCTCCCGCTTCAGAGTCCAATGTTCTACCCACTAGGCTACCACCGCGCAAAATTACTATGCCAGTCCTAAATATTGGCAATAGTTATACGGACGATACGGAATTTTTAAAGCCAGGTCAGGTTTTATAAGGTCAGTAAATATAGTGCTACATTACTAAATAAATAACATTCACGGATTTCTTGTATTTTTGTAAATAAGTTCTACCTTCTAATGTTGGCTTCACACATAAATGAAGGAAGGTTTAATATGTTTGTATAAAAAACACCGGCGTTGACATTCCGGTATAGGTACTTCATAATTTCTTCAGCTGTGCAACAGCTTAGATTCTTTGATTTTTTGTTTGATTCTTTTCAGTTTTGTTTGTTTTGATGACGTACTTCCGCTTCATTTTCGTGGAGTCCGATTTTTTTTTTGGCGGGTTGGCGATCGCAGTATGCGGTCGGAATCTCAGGAAGACGCTGCTGCCCGTTTCCTGGTAATTTATTTCCTTAGTCGCCTTCTACGACATCCACGGAAGGAAATGGAGTGACGCTGTTCTTAATCCGGCGCCACACAGAACGGCCGCGGTCACACACAGTCACTAGTAAAATATATTTGATGGTCAGGAAATAATTTCCTTCCATAAGTATCCTTCACGCTTATTTAAGAAATTGTGAGTAGGCAAACGTTGAAACGGAACCGCATTGTGGAGAGGTTGTCAACCTCACATTAGTCCAAAAATAGCACAACCTCTTCGAAATTATTTGGTGATTTACATTTACTACAGCTATTACAAACCAAAGTCTTTGTTTTGGCACGTGTAAGCGTATCCACGGTCAATACAAATTAGTACGGACTTGCGTAGGAGACGCCATTTGCATCGAAACTATCAATTGAACCGTATGTTATTAAAATTATTTAACAACACAAAACCGCGAAAAATGTATGTAGGTAAATGGTTAGCCAGTGTTTTCTTTTCCCTCAATCATTGTCGGTTCCACGTTATGTTTTATAACAGCGAGGTACTTATTTTCATGCAAAAAATACTTTAGTCAAATAGCATATTGCCATTATCATTACAGAAGAATAAAATAAATGCCGAGTGTAGAGTGCGCTCTCAGCAATGCATTGCGCGATGCAGTTTAGATAGGCTGTGTGGGCCTTATCGCGAATTAGACGATAAGAATAAAGTTGAGTTCTGAACATACCGTATCAAACTCTAAGAAAAACCCGTTGTTAATATACAGGGTTATTTCTAAAATCTTAAAATCTTAATGGTCTTTCCTGTGGGCTAGACCGTCTAAGCTGTCAATATGGTATAGGTGCAGGGCAAGCTAAAAGCTCCATCTTAAAAACAATGTCCCAGGCACTGCAGCGTCCGAGTGGTTCCCCGTCTAGTGTGAGAGAAAGTGCCACTGGACGCTGTATAAATAATTTCATTACATATATGAAAAGGCCAAAGTTTTTTTTATTTCTAAAATGCGCAATTTCTGAAACATCCCAATTAGGGTTTGTGTTATCAATTGAGTTTTTAGAAGAGTTATAGTTTTTGAAATATCAGGGTTTACCTATGTAAATCACTGTCCTACAAAGAAGAATGCTTATTGGATATAACGCATATTTTAAGCATTGAGTAACAAACAGCGACTAAAAAGCATAAAAACGAAAAAATAATATCATAATTTAACGGCCGCGAAATTTTATATAATTTTTCTAAATGGTAAATCCAAGAACAAAAATTGTTGTAAATGACAAACTCTAACCGACTTGTTTCAGGAATTGCGCATTTTAGAAATAACCCTGTATAATTTGCAGGAGTACACCTACTCTCAAAAGACATGCATGTGCCTTATTGAGCTCATCCAGGTCACAATGCAGACACCAAAAATCATTCTGAGTGTCGATAAGATTTTCTATAAATTGTGGAACGATATGAACCAGCTAGCTTAGCATGTGCTAAGTTCGACATAGCTTTCGTGCAGTTCGATACAGTGATCTTTATTGCTCTAGGTGTAATCATATTGCTCTACTGACGTCAGAAGCTTCTTTACAGAATGTGTGTTTTGCTAGATTGAGATTCAAATCCGAAAACAGACAATTTTTTTAATAAGCTGCAAACTTTTTGGTAACGGTTTATTATGCAATCGATCATAACTTTGAATTTTTGAATTCCTTTCTAGTTTAAGCGCGGTTATCGTGCCAGAGAGCAAAATTTTGCCCTGCTGGTGTAGCTCTTATTGTGTGCTATATGGATTTGGGATCGAGATTCGAATTCGAAAACAAGCCAAGTTTCTGATCAGCTGCGAACTTTTTGACAAGCAATTTTTTTATTCTTTTCTGGTTTTCGCATGGTCATCGTGCCGTGTGGTTCGCGGTAGACCGTTGGATGAGCAAGGCATGACGGCCGGCTGCACTCAGCGAGATCGCCCGCCGATACCCGTCGGTGGGAACAAGGTTGACATGCGTCATCCTACGTGGGGCAATTTAAATTAAAACCAACAAGAAAATGCCTTTTTCGCCAAGAGATCTCTCCGCGATAGTGTCAGTGCCGCATCTGTGTGTTCTATTTAAGAGTGGCGAGGCGTGACGGTAATATTAACTGCCTTAAGTAAGGCATTTTAGGGAATATGCAGGGTAGAAGAGTCCCATCACGAAATCTCTAAAAAAGTTCGTCACTTCCATATATTCGTAGTCAGTTCGAATGTACGTAACTTTGTTACGTTCACAAATGTACGTAACTTAGTAAACAATGTCATTGGTACATGCCGGGATTCGAACCCACGACCTCCTGAATGGGAAGCCGGCGTTCTACTGCTCCGCTACCGCCGCGTTGGCCAAGGACTTTTCATGTAAGTCTGTAATAAGACGGTAAACGACATACTTTATGAACAGTCACCTTTTAACATGTTTTCGCACAGCTAGGCGATAAAGGAAAAACTTTATTGGCCGCAATAACGTGGATGCTAACATTGGACGCGTGCAAAAAAAAACACTGTCACTTGTGGCCCGACAATAAAAAGCTAGATAAGCCCAAAAGCGGGCGATATCCGTCCATTTACACGGCCTCATATAATAGCTGTGTTTACACATTCGAGCGTGGATATTGAGTCGATAAAGACAATCGTAAAATGTCCACTTAATTGGCGGGCTACATTTTGCCCATTTGTTGCCGACTTCGAGTTGACAGTCCGACCTTCCAGCTTTAACAGTGTCGGTCGGCGAGACCTAATCGCCTCCTACCGAGCAGCGCCGCGTTAAAACTGTGAAATACGCGCGTTTAATATGATAATGGCGTCCGATACTAGTCTTGCACACGGATCTTGCACTAGTTTACGCATGCCGCAAAGGCATGTTTACACTCATGCAGTAACTGTATCGGCGCTGGATATTTTTTTATATTGAGCTAGTGGGAATCTAGCTCTACGTTTCAGTGCCACTGGATCCAGCATAAGCCAGTCTGGGCGCGGGCGGCAATCGTTAAGGCTTGTCTCTAGAGGAGTGCCTATTACACTCCACTAGAGACAGCCACAGTTATGGCAGATAAACTAGCGTTTGGATTGAAAAGTAAATACTTCGGATTAGCACATTTGTATGGCACCAGTCAACTGTTTTACTATAATACTTTACCGCACATAGGACTTTAAATAAGAAATAATATTTAGCTTTATAACATTTGGCTTTCGGTGCAACCTTTGTCTTTTCCTCGATGGACCGACTTCAAAATGTTTACTGGAAGCCGGGATCTGGTGGAGTGACTGAAACTAGTTTATTTCCTACTGTCTCCGCCTATTGTATTTGGTTGGTAGTTGTGAATCTTTCAGTCCCGAAGATGAATCGTTACGTCTGGGTTTTGATGAATTTTTTATTTATACGAAGAATAGTTACATGCAGGGTATGTAAATATTTAACATCGCAAAAGTCAGCGGCGGCGGCGGCGGCGGCGAGTGCGGTCGGAAAACAGGCTTGTTCCAAACCAAGACAATGTTAGTGAGGCTACATCACGAAGAACCAGGGCCTCGATTCTGTTAGTGCATTGTAGTATAATGACAGGTACACTGTCGGGTCACGTGACGTGTTTTTTCGTACCATTGACGCCTAGAAGGTTTGATGGGTGTGCTCGCGTAGACTTAAAGCAGCCATGAAATGAAAACCGCCATGTTCATGCAGTTGTCTTGTTACTACAATGCATTAACAGAATCTAGGCCCTGTTATAAGGCCGCTATACCTACCTGACGTCAATGAAGACTCGTGGACATAGTGGCGCAATACCACCGGTGCCCTCAATTGGAAAAAACACAGGATATGCATTTTTTCAATTTTCTTGACTTTCGATACTCGCGCTCCTAGCATCGGACGCATTCCAAATTTTAATATTAATAATTTTAAGTATTTCTTATATGTAAAAATTACATTATAGTAAAACTGCACGACCCTTTGACTTTCTTTCATCTCCACGGTAGCCACCCACTATAATTAACCCCAAAACACGAAACTTGTTTAACTGACTCGCTGGGCTAGCCGATTAGCTACCAAAACAGAGGTCGTGGGTTCGATTCTGTCGACTCAGTCTGGGTGTATTTTCATGTTTGTGACGTCCTTACCTGGTTACCATAGCACAGGGTTCCTTAGCCAGGTCAGGTGATTGTATTGTGTGTAAGTTATTTATTTATTTGACTCAGCAAACGTTGTTTTGCCATATTAATTAGCCTACGACCTATTCTCAGAGCTACCAAATACATATACATAAAAATCGGTCGACTCGTTTCGGAGGAGTTCGATAACCAACACTGTTACACGAGATTTTAATATATTACATTACTAATTTGATAAATCAAAGAATTATTTATGATTTTTTTAAATTGATACATCAAAGAATCAAACTGATTGATAAAACAGTCACACATCTTTGAATTACAAAACAACTTCCCAAATTGTAAATTTATTAATTTTAAAACATGGTAATTTTACCAAACATATAGACTGACAATAAGTCGTCCGAGTTAGCGGAATAGATAGTTTTGATATTTATATATATAAATCTTGTATTCCAGTATTTGTTATGGAACTCCTCCGAAACGGCTTCACCGTTTTTATGAAATTTTTTGGGTATATTTGGTAGCTCTGACAATAGGTCATAGGCTAATAAACATGCCAAAATAACGTTTGCAGAGTCAGCTAGTAAATTATTAAAATAATGTAATTTTACTAAACATATAGACTGCCATACGTTTGAGTTGGCGAATAAATTAATAAAATTTTGTAATTTTACCAAACTTGTAGATTGAGGCCAGCAGTGGGATACTGCAAAGGAGGCCAAGACAAAGTTGGAACCATCATAACCTCTTTGTTATCCGTCCCTCAAGCAAAACCGTGTCCCTCAGGCATCAAGTTCAAATAAATATTAAATACAAATAAGGTGTTTCTAGGTCGGCCCACCGACCGTGGACCCGTTCTTGGCCACCATTCAGTGACTCACCAGCTCGCTAGACTGACAACCTGGCAGCGCCTAAATGAGTATGGACTAGGACAGAAAGATATAGCGTACCTTAGGGGAGTCCTATGTCCAACAGCTGATGAATACGGGCTCCTCGATTGAATCAGTGGCTACCCTTTCACCAGCCCAAACGCCCAAATATCCCGTCAATCTCCACTTTAGCGTTGTGATTCGTGATGACGACGACGAACGAGACTAGCAAAGTACCGGATGTATTGGCGAGAAAGTGAGGAGGCCTATGCCCAACAGTGGGCTCTGTGTAAGGGCTGATTATATAGATAGACTTATAAGGTCTATTTTTCCTCGGAGGATGTAAGGAAATAACTTATTTAATATGCATTATGGTAGTAAATTAGTAACGGGAGTCGAATGGAGCAGCCCGGCTTGGCGAGACCAGTCAGTCTGCGGTGGCGGACAATTTGCATTGTCTGCCCCGGCCTCGACCGCGCCGTCTGCTGCCATCGCGTCCATTTTCAACAGCGAACATATCATACTGACAACATCATAGGTATGGTATTAAATTTATCTGCTGTTGATTTGGTAAAGGTGGTCTTCTAATCGTTTCCTATAACAAGCCGCGGATAGCTGATAAATAGCCCTCTACTAGTAAAAGCTACCAGACACATGTCCAAAAAAAATTCTACAAGTCCTGGTACGTCAAGGAATATCGTGGGCCGCTGTAAAAATCAATACTAACGATTGAGGAAGTTAAAGTTTCAAATCAATTACTAAATTCACTGTATAAAATTTGTTGATAAAATAATAATTTTAGAGATAGTACATGTTGTCTTATGTGTTATCCAGTTATATGTTTTGTGTGCAATAAATTATATTAATAATTAATTTATTATTATTGTGCAATATTTTCCGATATTTTCGGATTTCGTGTGGCGCCGGATTAAGAATAGCGTCACTCCATTTCATTCCGTGGATGTCGTAGAAGGCGACAAAGGAAATAAATTAGAAATAATAAGAGACGGGCAGCAGCGTCTTCCTGAGATTCCAACCGCATACTGCGATCGCCAACCCGCCTGCCAAGCGTGGCGATTATGGCAAACCCCTAAGGTTATGAAAACCACGAAGGAGCCCTATGTCCTGCAGTGGGCGTCAAATGGCTGATGATGATTTCCGGATGTCATATCGAGACTTTTCTTACACCCTTTACAGTTATGCATCTCGAGATTAAAAGATGTGAGGCCTTCAGCTATATAATAGCTGAAGGCGAATATTATGTAGCTTAATATTTTGAAATTAAGTATAAACACGAGAGACCCAGGTTCGATTCCCAGTGCGGACATGTACCTACGACTTGGTTTTCTAAGTTATGTACATTTGTGAACTTATAGTAGCAATACCACTCGCTAACTGTGAAGGAAAACATCGTGAGGAAACCTGAGTGTCTGATGCCTCAGCGCTTGAAATCGCTAATCCGCGGTGGGCACGCGTGGTGATTAAACCCATACTCTCTCTCTGAGAGAAGGCCTGTGCCCTACCGTGGGACGTATATAGCCTATAGGTAGGTTTTGAAGTATAAAATTTAAGTATGGTATTTTGTTTCACTAGGCCCTTGTCAGGTAACTGTAAGCTTCGAAATTATGGCTTAAAACAAAAGGTGCGTTTTATTGAACCCGCGACAACTTCATCATACGCACGTTCACTTTTCATCTAAACGGGATATTTCTAAAAATAATCGCTTAGCAGATAGATAGTTTTAGATAGATAGATAGTTTATTGATAACCAAAAAAAAAACATCCTGCGAAACCTTACATATTGTGGAGATAAAATTAGAATTAAATTGAAATTAGACTAAAGCAGGGAGGGAAGCCAGCCTCTGAACTAGGAAGAAAAACCTGTGTGTAAGGAGACAAACCTAATACAGCTAATACAATGTTAAATCAATGTACATTGTTAAAAAATCAACTATGTACACACGTAACTCTAAATTAGTTGAATTATTATGAAATTATATTTTCTAAGGTTGACGAGCACTAGATATGATAAAAACTGAATTTTAAGGGATATTTTGCCGAGGGTGGTAAACTGTCAGTTAATGCTTTCAAAAAGAAGCCTGTCACCTCAGTCTACCGAGGCCACGGCACTTGCAAAAGTACCGAAACGTCGGAAAATTGTAAAATGAAAAAGTTAACGAGTAAATATCCGTTAAAAATCAGTTTATATTATTATGAAATTATCTCTAAATAGAAGCAGGGACGTCAAGATGGTAGACACCTAGATTTTAGCTGCAATACAGTCAATCAACGTAGATGAACATAATATACTCGTACCTAGCTAAGGTATTTCACATTTGCACATCAGTCATCAAAGACTGAGTGGGAATGATTGGAAGCCTAATATGCACAGAAAATTGATGTCGTAAATCATCCATCACTATGCGTCGAGATGAGTAAATTTATTGACTCGTCGCGCAATTTGTAGCGCTAAGTAGACAGGAAGTTCGCATGGCCATTCTATCGGCAATCTTCTACACGTCTTCTCAAACTCTTTACCACACATGTTTTTGTACGACGACAATAACATATCACAGATTTCTGTATCGCTTGTCCGACGACAGGTTACTGTAAGTTTAAACAGTGTAACCTATAGTTTTATTATAAGATCTATAAGACGAGCAGGTGTGGCGTGAAGGCCGTCTGTTCCTTTAAAGTACTAAACGACTACTACAACCTAAGAGAGCTAACATCCCCGTGTGGCTCCTTCAGAAAGATTATACAGCAACAAATACAATAGCTATATTTTTATATATTGTCTTATTTATTTGCCTACTAACCGGATTGTAGATATTTTTGTGGCTACCGACTAAATAAATCAACGTTTTTCTGAAATAAATAAATATTATTATAGCACTGGCTTGTATCAAGAGACTCAATTGTTGATTGTTCGTGGATCATTTATCAAAAAGCGGTCCTTTTTCATTTAGCGGTCCATAAAACCTTACTCAACTCGCCCAGCTATAATGAACTTTCAAAGAAAAGAGTCTTCTGTCAAGCAGATAAACACCAAATTTACAAGTAAATTCAGTGAATTCTTACACCCATTCATTTACCGTAAGGTCCACAAGTTTTGCGATTTCAGGAATTGTGACTATTTTGCAGCCAAAAAGCTCCATGACGCGTTGCTTAAAATTACCTACGATCAGACGGAGGATATTCTCAGGGTTGTATCCTGAGAATGCACTGTTGCTGTAATAATAACATTGTATTACACCACAACACACGACAATACACTACCGCACTCAATGAATTCTTGTTGCATGCTTTTAATTATTTAATTGTATCGTCATTTCTAATTACGAGAATTGTCGTGGCATATTTTTTTTTAATAAGTCTGTCTTACCACTGCGAAATAATTAAATTGGAAACCAATTTTTGGTACCCACGATACAAGCTTGGTTAGTGTGGGACCATAGAAAAACTCATTGTACAATTTTGAATTACTGTTATTATTGTAATAATAAGGCAACCTGAGCTATGTCAATCTGCTGCGTAAAATATCTTTACTAAAAACAAATAATTTTTGTTTTATCTGTACTTGGCACATACGCCTCCTTAATTCAAGAGATCATATCGAGAAGAGCATTTTCTACTTTCGAAAAACTTCATTAAGCTCCGTTAGCAATAATACGACACAAATGGCGCCCGTCAACGCAAAAACTGGGACCGAGATGCAAATGGGGTTATAAACGCAAGTATTATATTACAATAATGACGTAATGGGATCGTTTGCGGAGGCTGCAGCTGGGCTGTGATTCTGATCTCCTAAAATAGCTGAAAACTAAACGAAACAAACGATCGGAGCAAGCGAGGTGCTCAGTATCGCATATATAATATTTAGCTTGATGTCGACTGATCTACATATCAAACTATCTACATCTAGTCACTATACAGTGGTATTAATAGAGAGCTGAGAGAGTGACATCGAAATTGTTAGCAAAATGTTTAGGGGACATTCTGACAATGACTTAGAATCATGTTACTAGCAACAAAAAAAAAAAAATGAAATGAAACATTTCTTTGACAAATGTATCGTTCGCGTAGTTATGGAAAACATTTCTCAAAGCTACGATACTTCCTACCACTATAAAATTTAAATTCACAGTTTCGAACCAATGGTTACAATCTAAATTATATTATAGATAGATAACACTTTATTGCACACCAGTAATTGAATCGTGTGATTTTAAAACGACACATGTCCTTTCATTACAACTTTGCAGGAAATAGAAAAAACTGTTTTATTCAAATACTAATATCTACAACAGCAATATTTTAGCATATTATATTGATTTCTGTATGAATAAACTAAATTTTTTTTTCTAATGTAAATCAATAGGTAGGTGTAAATAATTTAATAAAAAAAAAATGGGCAAGTGTTATTTTAAAAACACATGTGACTTGTGTTGTTTTAAAATCACACGATTCAATTGTAATATTATTCTCTATCATAAAGAAATCTTAAAATTTCAGAATCGTACTGTAGAATTTCCTGTGTCGAGATAGTGTTGTGTTATTGACTGTTCCCAACCGATCCTATCAGACAGAATCCGCGTTACGTGCAACTTTGTTGCGCAGGCATGTCGCGGCGAGACGTTTCCTTCCACCCCGTTGCGCAGGCCTGAGACAGTGGGCCTATCACACACTCGAGGTTACGACGATGATTAAAAAAAACATGTATAAAACAGATAGAATAATCGAAGTATTTTATTGATGTGTTTTTTTTTATCCCCGACTTTTTAAAACGAGGGGGTTATAAGTTTCTAGCTGCCTGTGCGAACACAATATGTGCAATCCTATAAAATATCGAGCAAAAAAGCTATACCAGAAATTGCTTCAGTTCATCGGAAATAAAAAACTTCAGCTCAAAAAATTATAAAAAGCCAAAAACTATGCATATAGCTATAGGTTTGAGGCCATTTTGAGAAATCGTGTTAGTCTTTATTTCGTACAACATACATGCAAAATGTAGATAATTTAATGAACTCAGCATCTTTACAGTCCATAACTACGCCACACATTTTTTTATTTTGCATACAAATTGGCCACGTAGAATTTTATGAAGAAGAATAATTAAAATTTTAGTCTTATTTATAAGAACACGATTTCTTAGAACACTCCGCAGATGCAGTTTAAATTCTGTGGTAAGGGGAAAGACGTAAACACAGATTATTTAAACTGTCTTTGAGCAGTGTTTTAAAGGAATCGTTTTTGTAAATAAGACCGTAAATCTTTTGCTTATTTAAAATGGTCAATACCAATGGTATGCCAATTGTTAACAGTACTGATTAAGTTTTTGTGTTTATTCAATACAATGTTGTATAATTGGAATCAAATCAAACTACAATATAGGTGTTCGTAAAGAATACAGTCATACCTTGGTTAACATTACAGTCATACGGCGACCATATTCCCGAGATGCACTTTGGCCACACCTTGCGTTTCTAGGGAAAGTCAATCAAGCTGGAATGGGGTGATTTGTAAACTGTCATACAGGATTGGAATCGTCCAAGCGGCATGTAACGTTCCACGCTGCAACAATGTTGCTACGAAGGAATGATGGCAGACTCCCCGAAGAGCCACTTAAACAGGATTCGCAGAAGGTCCGCTTATATATACGGAGAATGGAAAGTGCGGCGAATTAAATAATAATAACGTCCACACAATACAATCACTTGACCTGGTCCCAAAGTAGGATAGTCTGTGCTATGGTAACCAGGCAAGGACGTCACAAACATGAAAATACACATAGACTGAGACCCAAATGAGGAACAGTTATGAAAAGCCTCGTTGGACTAGCCGTTAAGGCGCTCACTACCAAGATAGAGGTCGTGGGTTCCATCCCACTGGGGGCCGTACATTTGTACAAATGGCCTCAGTCTGGGTGTATTTCCATGTTTGTCATTTCCTTGCCTGGTTACCATAGCACAGGGTATCCTAATTTGGGACCAGGTCAAGTGATTATGTTGTGTGGAAGTTATTATTATTATTAAAAGTAGATTTTTTTACTATCTTGAAAGCATGCCAGACGCAAGGTAGCCTTAAAAACCACCTTTATTCAAAGCCATGAGACTTTGAATGCCTGAAAGCCTTTTACAAAATTTCACAGCGTAGGTTGCCCGCACATTAAATTTTGTGCTCGCACTGTAATACTCAGCCTAGGTTGATGAATTCGAAAGAATGACGAGTCTTTTGCAAAAGGTATAACTACAACAACTTTCCGACGGACGGAAAGGCAGAATAAGGTATTTTCGAGTCCCAAAAGTCACACCGCATTGCAGATTGATGTTAACGTTTACTCAAACTTTATCCTTTCATTTTGGCGTCCTGCGACCGGTTAGAAGGCGGTTTTTATGCGAGTAAAAAAGGAAAAGCGTCATTTTTAAGACTTTTCGTATGCATTTCGCGGAGTCCCAAAATAAAGTTTATTGTCAGTGAGCGTGGGCCGGGCGGGTTCATTTTGCAAAAATAAGAGACACAGTCCACGAATATTCATTTTTCACTACTCTAAATTAATTTATAACATCATTTCTTGTCCAACATTTTAAAAAAGTCGAGATAAAGGCTCGGTGGAGCGTGAATCACGTGCTCAGTTCGTGCCAACCGTGTTCGTAATATTTTGAGCTTAGCAAGAAATCGCAGATGGCCGCAGCGCAATACATAACTCGACAAAATTTTCCACTGAAAAAATCCCATCCATCCGAACTAAGAGTGTTTACCCACCCAAGACGAACGTTACAAGTGGCAATCATATTGCATGATCGCAAACATATAATGGACGTACTTGGGTGATGTTGGAGTCTATCAATTCAAGGACTAGGTCCCTGCGTAGGCAGTGAGAGGTAATTAATATGCTTTGTCTGTCAATTTTGCTGAAAAAAATGTCACGAAATCGTCAACTTTAGGCGTTTATTTGCATTTTTAGACTAATTACCGCTACAGCTACTAATGTAGCATGCGTGTAAATATATTGCCAAAATGGGCACTCATGCACGTAACACTTAACATTGGCTTGCGAAAGCTCTATCCAGTGGATAACTACATAAAACCTCTTGCACCATGACATTTGCAGAGCCATACATGGATAAATTGTATGACAGCCAACACTGTCAAATTGCTATTTAATCGTTTATCCCTGGATATGTTACTTATTCTCGTGACATGGCGCAAGCCGCCCTATAAAAACCACACTCCGCGCTAGTTAAGCGAATTGCTCCCAAAATAGCGATAGCGCTCATTTCTTGCTCGCATTCATGTCCGGGCATATTGGCAATATTGCTGGGCACAGTACATCAATATGATTCATCATCAACCCATTATGTCCCCACCGAGGGGCACGGGTCTCTTCCCTGAGGAAGGTATAGGCCATACTCCACCACGGGGGCCAAGTCCGGATTGGTGGAGGCTTGTAGACTAGTGGCTCGTCTACTGTCAGAAGTTGTCAAGCCGCCCTAAGCCCTTCTGACTTGGCTTAACGACTGCCATCTATCGACGGCAGCCGGCACCAACAGCTTAACGTGCCTTGCGAAGCACGGAACCGCTCGGAAAAATGCCAATAGCGTTAGGCATAGACGGCGACCCATCCATGCACTGAACGCGCCCTGTGTTGCTTAACCTTCGTGATCGTTTAAGATCACTCAGGCAGCCGGGGCTACGAGCGATTCATCAATATGATTATTGCTCAACAATGGACTATAGTTTTCATAGATACCGGTCTTGAAGCACGTCCGCTGAAGAGACAGTCAAGTGCCGAGAGCGTGTCACTCCGTGTTGACACGACACTTAATAGCACCGTCGTGGCACGGCTAAACACTGCTGCTGCTGACTTGAAAACGGTCAGCTAAGCACTGCACCTTGGAAAACTAGACCGACAAACAAGCTAATTTTACCTTTAAAGCGTTGGGTTTTAGGTTAGTTTCGGCGTGTGTTACCGGGGAGATATTAAATAGCTTCGCTGAATAATGCATATGAACTTTCCACTAAGGCTAACACCGCAGAGTGGCTATGCAGAAAATGCATCCAGTACGGTGGATGCACAAATGCAAGCACAGCAAAAATGGCACAGAAAGACGGGAAGTCCTTCTTTTTTGGGACAAGTATAATTGGGGAATTGTCTTACATCTCAATATTCAAAGTGGTATATTTAAACGTATTTTAAATAAAATAGAGATTTCCAATTGTAACTTACGATCTTTAAAATAAATCGCCGGCTCCCGAGAATAAAATGATAAATGCAAAAACACAACTTTACAAGAAAATTAAAAAATCGCTTTAATGCGACTACTCCTTTTGGGTCCTAGGTAGGAACTTGAGAGTTAGCTTAAATGATAGCAAATTTTTGGTGTTATCTCTATACTTAGTTGAAATTTAAATTTAAAAGATTACACTGAACTTGAGATAATTAGGAAATAAAACATTAGACTTAATTTTACAGTAACATGTGTTGCTAACACGCAATTAGCATTTTTTTCTGGTTTAAACTTCATTCATACGAATATTGTAGTCCTGTCATGATATTCTACAATCGTCTACGAACTCTCCAGCAATGTCAATAATGTAATATTATCATTTTATTCTCGTTTTTATTCACAAAACGTGCGTCAGTTCTAAGTTTTTTCTGGGTAAACACAGAAAAAGACCGCAACATACTTCGTTGTTCAGTACGATTCAATATGTTTGGCTAAGAACGCATTAGCAAACGAGCTCAGGAAATTTTGAACGAGAATAAAATGATATAGTGCGTTTGTCATAGACGCGGTAGGTACTATTTACTTGAATATTAAGATAATAGCAGATTATTATGCCTAATTAACAAAAACATTTTGCTATAACAATGTTATGGTATATTGTTAGATTCAAAAAAATCGGTTAATAAAATAATATTTTTTTCTAACTTTTTCAGTAAACACAAGAAAAGTCTGAAAAAAAATGTTAAGATGTATTAGCACCTCAGGATCTTGAATTTGCAATAATATTAAAACTATAATAGTAGCGGTTATCATTTTGTTCTCCGGAGCCGGCGAAATGGGTTTGTTCTATCATTTTACACTATAAACACGCATCTATAAAATTATATTCACGTCGACCGACCGGACCACCGAAGAATTGCAAAAATATATTATATTTTTTATACTACCTAGGCATTTCTTCTATAAATAAACAGTACCAAAACCAAATAACTCTGTGACTTGACTCCCGGACCAACAGGGAACCCATTACGCACTACCCATTGCCAATTATCCATTAGCTAGATAACCCACTAGAAAATTTTCGGCCTGTAATAAGTGTTTTCTTATTTATTTACACCCCTTTTTACAGCCATTTTTTATTTAGAATATGTTCAAACTATAACATAATTGATTGAGTGTAGTAGTGATTCGGATGTTGCTCTTTTTAATTTAGCGCGAGATATCTTTCTCGAGAAAGATATGGTGCTAGTCCTAGAGCCGGGGAGAATGACTAGGCTTACCAATTGATAAATTATGTCTCCCTTCACTTATTTCTGTTCAGTTATTCGCTGTAACCCATAAATATACTGATTTTACTGCAAATTACATATTGCACTAATGATAAATGCTCATTTATTCCAATTTTAAACTCTAACGCTGCATTTCATAAAATTTTCGTACTGAACCCGCAGAATTATATTTTGAGAAGAAATCAGGTAAAGTGGTTTTACAAGATCCTCTTTTACATCAACAATACTGCACCAATCGTTTTTGAAATCCTAACTCTATTATATAAAATGAATTGCTGTTCGTTAGCCTCGCTAAAACTTGAGAACAGCTGGACCGATTTGGCATTTTTTTATATTTGTAGAATGAAAGTTTAAATGCTGAGAACAAAAAAAAAAGATAGAAGATACAAGTAGGTGATACGAAGTTCACGGGCTCATCTGGTCTGAGACAGACATCTCAGGAATTAGTTTCGCCGGTTTTATATTTTGTGGCAGAAGAACCACAGTATCTTTTAAGTTGAAACAGGGTGATTTGCGAAGTTAATTACTAAAACTGATGTTGTCACTGTCTTGTCGTATGATTTAGATAGTGATAGCATGAAATTTATTCTCCAGTTAAGTTTTATCTGACTATTGAAAAATTGGCCCTTAGAAGAATAATTTAATTGAAGATTTTATCATCTTCGCTTTCGTCGGTTCATTGCGAAAGTCTTTAATTAATGTAATAAAATATAGATCTACTTGCGTGGCTCCTTGTATTCTACTTATGATGTCTATAATTGGCTGAGCAATTTCACTTTATATTTTAATTGTGCCACCCATAAAGTGTTGGGCGACACTCAATTCCTTTGTAAAACGATAGTATGACGTGATGCGTGTATGATACACATGTATTACGACGATTTATCTTTTTATAAGTCTTCTAAAATTCACTGTATACTGCCTCGTTGGTGTAGCACTCTTACACTTGTTTATAAACACGGACATTCATGGGTCCTATTCCAGCCGTAATTTTTAACCCCGACAAAAAAAGTAGAAGATTTCCCAATTCGTCCGTATTTTTTTTATGTATTTGCTGCGATAATTTATTTATTACTTCCTTAATTATTTTGGGACCAGGACAAGCGAATGCGTTGGGTGAATAGTTATAACTTTATAGAAAACTTCAAGCCAAGTCACTCTTGTCCCTGAATGATGTTGCACAAGTCGTAAACTGGCATTTCGACGCACGACACACGCAGTTGTCTGACCGTCAGACGATAAACCGTCAAGATGACGAGATTAAACACGCATTATAGTAAATTCCACGCAAATCACTACTAACGGACGTATGTTGCATTTGCTGTGGCGGCGAATGCCATCCATTAGGTGCAGTATTTTATAACTTTACTGGCCATGGACGGGTTGAGTATGCAAGCGCACAGCACTATCTACAGTTCGTTGGCGTGTCCTCGCCTGGTTATGTACTGGGTATCCTAGTTTGGGACAAGAGGTCCAATTCGCTAAAGTGTTAAGGTGTACAAGGTCCCTTCGTCTCCTCCCGTGATATTTTTCGGATGAAATCAGACAATCACACTAAGAAAATATAACGTTGCAGTAGAACATAGAATCTACTACATTCTCTAGATATTTTGTCACAGACAGGCTTAATTGTTTAACACCACTTAAAAAGTTGGTTTGAGTTCCATCTGAGTGTTATTGGGTAATGGACAACTATTTTTTTTATGTTTGAAGAAATTCAAAGACATTGCCTACATTTACGACACAGTGACTTACCCCCTGTTTCTCGTACACTAGAAATCGATTAAAGCACTGTTAACAGCTTTAAGTAGGCACTGGCCAGTGCATACAGAAAAATACAACCGACAGCTGATAACAGTAGATTCACAAAGTGTTAGTAAACGAGAAACGGGGGGTTGAGCACAGTGACAAAAAGCTTTTTTTTTAAACCGGCCAAGTGCGTGTCGGGCCAAGCGCAATGAAGGGTTCCGTAGAAAGAAGGCTTTTTTTTCTGCTTTATAGAGCTAACAACTTCGTCGAAGTCATTTTCAATGGATTTTGTACGAAATTTTACTTTTATAAGTTGATTGCCTATTACTCGTTAACTAGTAAAGCCTACTTAGTCGTGATAGTTTTCAATCCAACGATATCCCACACTATGGTGTAGGCGAGAAAAAAAAAATTGAATCCCTAATTTAGGTGTAGGGGAGATACCCTAAAAAAATGTTTATTCAAGGTTTTATTCTACCGTTTGGTCGGCGTTATAGATATGTACATCTAAGCCAAATTTCAGCTCTCTAGTACTTACCGTCTCTGTGCTAAGCCGCGGACGGGCGGACGGACGGACGGACGGACGGACGGACGGACGGACGGACGGACGGACGGACGGACATACAGACAGACAGACAGACAGACGGCAGACATCGCGAAACTATAAGGGTTCCTTGTCCACAGAACCCTAAAAAGACGAGTTAGCTATAAAGCCGGTTGCAAATCGAAGTCATAGGGTATCGTTTCACATTTAAGAGAACTGTAAAACAATACTGCTGTTGCGCAAACACTACTTAATAATTAAGGGGCTCTATGCAGTGAGCTCTAAGCGGTGGTAGCCTAGTGGGTAGAACATTGGACTCGGAAGCGGGAGACCCAGGTTCGATTCCCAGAGCGGGAATAAACCTATGAATTTTCTTTCTAAGTTATGTATATACATTTGTGAAGTTATAGTAGCAATACCACTCGCTAACGGTGAAGGAAAACATCGTGAGGAAACCTGGGTGTCTGAGCTATTCACATACCTCAGCGCTTGAAATCGCCAATCCGCGGTGGGCACGCGTGGTGATTAAGCCCATACTCTCTCTCTGAGAGAAGGCCTGTGCCCTACAGTGGGACGTATATATATATATATGTATATATGCAGTGACACTAGCGCCACTAATGGAAAAAAGTCACATCTTTTTTTTACAGATTGTTTTTGCAGTGTTTAGGCCCTATAGCCGTGAACCTAAGGCAAAAAACCCAGGACTAGATAGCATTAATGCCAAAAAACGGCACAAATGCTATCTTGTCCCGTGCTCCTAGGTTCTCGGTCGTGAGTCCTAAAAATCCCTATAACCACGACTGGGAGATTGATCTGACACTTTTTGCAAAAATTATCCGTCAGGTAACAAAGATATGCTTTTAGGGTTCCGTACCCAAAGGGTAAGGGAGCCTATTAATAAGACTCCACTGTCCATCTGTCTGTCTGTCACCAGGCTGTATCTCATCAACCGTGATAGCTAGACAGTTGAAATTTTTACAGATGATGTATATCTGTTGCCGCTATAACAACAAATCACGTTTATCCCATATAACAAACGCGTTTTTTTCTCGTTTTTTGCTCTGCATTAATAACGGCAACAGGTAGACGCTTAAAATATTTAAATGTTGTATAGATAACGGTACGGAACCTTTCGTGCGCGAGTCCGACTCGCACTTGTTTTTCATTCGTGGTGCTAGTGTGGAGCTCTTTAAATACAAATTGGAGGCAACAATGTTGCAGACGCTCTGTGCTGTCGCTTGCGGCTACGCTGTCGACATGCGACGAGGGCCACCGACGACCGTGATATAATAACCACAGATCGGGATAGTGAAAAATATAAATATCCACAGCAATGGGGAAAAGGTCTCAAATATAAACTGGAGTCACACTGAGTTTATTTTATTTCATTTGGTGTACAAAACAGACCATACCATAAAGAACATAGAATAAAGCCGGGTTGTGACGGTCTTAGTACGCTAGGACCGTGTACGTACAGTTTTAGTTGATTATGACGACGCACTCGGTCCGAGCGCACTGACTGTTATTGTAGTTTAGAAGATGTGGAGGTCCAAAAATTGCAATTTTCGGCAATCACTGACTCACTCACTGGTGGATCATTAAAAGTCTAGGACACTTCTAATTAAACTAGAGATATGAAATTTGGAATATAAACAGTTTATTGAGTAAGTAACGGGAAACATGGAAAATCATGAAAAATATACTGGGTGTCCGTGTTATACAGGATCGTAAGTTGAGACGGTGTATTAAGTGCTACCATGTAATCCGTTGTAGGAAGAAAAAAGCTTTGTTAGGAGGTGTGATAAACAGAAAAGTAATCAAACAATTTTCTTACTATAATGGTCATTGCTGAACATATTACTCATTTCTGAGCTATTGTACAATCAAACAACAAAAGTCTTAACAAAAAGTCATGAAATCCCTCCAAAACATAAATGTAAAAGAACTGGCCAACTTCTCGTCCCAAAAAATACTTAATATAGATAATACTTGTCTTCGCAGTGTTATAATAAATATTATAAGGCAAAATTGTGTAACTTTGCAAGTTTTCATTGTAAAACTATTCAACAAATTCTAAAAACTTGCCAAGTCTGAACCATACTTTTAAAAGTTACACATTTTTTCCTTATTTATCATAACACTGCCAATTTCGCGAAAACAAGGAATTTGGCAAGTTCTTATATATCAAGAATTTTTAGGAAGGAGAAGTTGGCTTGTTTTTTTTTACATTATGTTTTGGTGAGATGAAAATATACTGTTTTACTTGCGCGAATAATAATAAAATATGTTTGTACTAAAACTTCCCTAAGCACTACAAAAATTCTTGTAAGTGATTCCGGAATGAAATTCATAATAATTAAATACAAATTGGACGCAACAATGTTGCAGTCTGTGCTGTTTGGACGTACAGCTGTTGGAGGCAATGTGCTGTCGCTTGCGGCTACGCTGTCGACGAGGGCCACCGACGACTGTGATATAGTAACCACTGATAGGAATAGGCAGAATATAAATATCTACAAGAATGGATAAAAGGTAAAATTTGACTTGTAAAATTAAAATTTGTGTTTATACCATAAATAACGTAGAGAAACTCATACAAAACTAAAGCAAACGAAAGGTTTTTTAATGCGGCAAAAATGCGAAAAATCTAGTTTCTCTTATAATAAAAAATATTTATTTTTAGAGCAACTTGATTTATTAGATTAGTTTTATCATTGAAGTTTTCTATTAAATGACAGTGGAAATGTAATGTTTACCATGAAATCAATGCTTACTAGATACTGAACAATAAATATACATTCTTTTTATGGTAAAAAGGAACAAGCTCAGCTCATTGCATATTAAGGGTGTAGTGTAGACACATAAAAAACATTATTTTACGACAATAAAATACTTATAAATGCTTCATATATTATAATGAGGCGTCAGTAACCTTGTGACGTGACGTGGCAGTTTACGCGTTTTTGTACTACATAACTAGAATTATCTTTCGACAGGATATATTATCAAAGTATTAGTTGTAGATAAGAACGTGACTCACGATTGCTTATCTTTAAACATGGCCTCCCTAATGAGATCAAAATATATTTTTTTGCAAATACTCTATAATCGCCAAGTATTAATTTTTATATATATAATAGTCTTAGTAACATAGAATAATTAATATTGTAATATGTAGTATAAACCTAGGGTTTAACCTAACTCTGTCCGATAAATAAATATTTTTTTATCAACTTGTCGGTCTTCGAATCTTAATTCACGTGTGGTGACTAATCTTAAGTACCGTAACTGAGAAAAGGAAAATATTAAAATCTCAAAAAAATACCGGCTGTTCCATACGTTTTAATGCTGCAGCACCTTAGTGCAGAACAGCTGATAATCATTTTACGATTTCGAAGTTTTCCCCATAATAAAATTTGTTCATATTGACGAATACAACCCTCCATTATCGGAAGTACATTGTACATATTATGGATATTTCATTAGGGCAAACTTTCCAATATTAGGTTGCCTGGAATTGTACCATTTCTTTTATAACTGGCGTTTGTGTAATTATTGTTTTCTGGTGTACAATTAAGAATATTCTTATCTTATCTTATTTTGTAACTCTCGGTACAGGCTGATTAACTTATTCTGGAGTAGGAAGATAAAGAATAGTAAAAGTCCAGGAACAGCGAGGCTTAAGAATTTCAGGATGCAATTAGCTCTCCTTCTCCAACGGCCCATGTATGGTATTTGCCCTTTCAAGTTTTTTTGGCCAATATTAACTTTTCAAGGACATCCTGTGTACGGCAGGACAGACGGGTTTTTCGCCCCGTACGTCTCGTACTTGGCTGGCCATTAAAAGGCGATTTGGCAGTCGCCTTCAGTTTTATTTTGCTTTAAAAATTCACTTTAAAACAAACAAAAGATGCAAGAGGTATTCACTTACAATGTTACTTGGAGGAGGCTTCAGTGTGATTGATGAAGACAAATATTATTTTGAAAAATTAATGTCTAAGCCCTAAAACGTGGAGCATGATTCACGTGCCACGGTCGAAAGGACGATTTCGTGTTGGCTTTTGTTAAACAAACATCATTAAATGACTAATTACACTCGTGCAAGAATGAAGCAAAAAGCGAGGTTGCAAAATTGCCCGGACATGTGATTTATAATATAATCTTTGGTCTTAGTACGACAGGCCTCGTTAGGGTTCCGTACTAAATATAACCGTAAATGCACGATGTCGTTGGATCAGTGTTCATGCAACGTTGACTCAACGTTCGCACAATAACCTAAACGTTTGAAAATAACAGTCAAATGATGTCGATTAACCAATCCCTGAATAGATAATATCTCGTTTCTTTGGACGCCAACATATTAGTAAACCCATCGTCTGTCGGTCCGTACGCCACACTTGCAATGGGATCTTCTGAACCATATTAGGTAGCAAGTTTAAAATTTCACAAAATATGTGTTACTAGTGCCGATGTCCTAATAAGACATATTTTGTGAAAAAGTTAAGGGAAAAATAATTAGTATTTTCTTTTTTTTGTTCTTTTTCTATCTTGAATGCGCGCCAAACTTGGTGTAATTGTAGTGCAAAATGATGTATAGTAACACATCACAACAAAAACCAGCCGTGTGTATGACTCTAGTTAAGAATGCTGAACAAAGATTATATCCCGAATAAAAAAATAGGTATATCATTATATGTGTATTGTATTCTAATGACCTATAATTGTTGTGTTCTTTTGTTGATGAAGGAAAAAAAGATCTGTCAGGATAGTGGCAAGTGGAAAACCCAGGTATCAGCCTACCCCTCCGGGATACAGGCGTGAGTTTATGTAATGTAATGTATGTTCTTTTGTAAGTATTTTATTGTAAGTACATATGAATGATGAATGATCAATGAATGAATGATTTATTGCCACAAACAAACATACTTACATACAATAATAGAAAATAAAGAAGTGTGTGTGCGACAATACGTACACATATGGATTTATTTTATGTGAAATGAATACTATATTTGTGTTTATCATCAGCCATTTGACGCCCACTGCAGGACATAGGCCTCCTTTGTGGTTTTCATAACCATGAGGGGCTTTGCCATAATCGCCACGCTTGGCAGGCGGGTTGGCGATCGCAGTATGCGGTTGGAATCTCAGGAAGACGCTGCTGCCCGTCTCCTGGTAATTGATTTCCTTAGTCGCCTTCTACGACATCCCCGGAAGGAAATGGAGTGACGCTATTCTTAATACGGTGCCACACGGATTTATATTTGTGTTTGTGTGGTTTTGTGTGGCTATATTTGTGTGGTTGTACGAAACCCTCGGTGAGGAAGTCCTCACACTTGGCTAATACTACTGAAGATTTGATACATACATAACCACGAAGTCATACGTCTACGTTAATTCTTTTAGTGATTTACAGTAGAGGGATTTTGCCGTACCGAATCAACTTCGTATATTCAGCACTATATATATATGTTACGGCTAGAACCCGAAGTGCGGCTACGCCTAGTTTTAGCCGGTTAGAACTAGGTGTAGCCACTTACTCTTGGTTAAATTTAGTATGAGCCAATTGTTTTCGGGTAAAACTAGGTCTAGCTGGTATCATTCCGGCTATAACAAGATCCAACCCAACCCTAGTGACTGATACTAGGTCTAGCCGATATCATGCCGACTACAACTAGATTCAACCAAACCCTGGTGGCTATTACTAGGAGTAACCAGGTTGGTTACTGGGTGGGAGTTGTATTACCAACTCTACAGATCCACATATTTGTAGTTTTCGGGTTCACTTCGGGTTCTAGCAGTAACATATACAAAATAATGTAGTCGTTGGTTGACATTTTTGACACCAAATAGCTCTAAGCCTTCACTTGTACGATGTCAAAACCTACAAGTACTGTAGCGCAGAATTCGACATTTTCACAGGTTTTCAATTCAGTAGCTTAACTAGGATATAATTATTAAACTTTAAACTATTCGCGACAATAAAGTAGTATTTTCTTCGTTTTTCTTCCAAAATTTACATAAATAATTCAGCCAACCTGTTGCTAATCTTGCGCACAGCAGCAAATCAGCTGGAATATTCTTATTTAGTTGTGAAGAATTATGCAGAAAATACTGTTTTAAGAACCTATTTAGAGGCTATAAATTCCTCCCATGCCGTGACTTGAACCCGCGACCTCTGGCTAACCGTGCCAGCGCTCTCCCAACTGAGCTAATAGGCAAGTGCAGGCATCGGCGAAAATTAGAACCTCTTTACAAACTTCTCTGTATTGCGTACAGGCAGCGACATCTGGCCGAAGTATCAGGCCGTCTAGCTGTGAAAAGAAACCGTGAAAATGTAATTTCCCCGTGCACTACTGAGCTGCCTTAAAGCGCACCTGCAATAGCTATTTTCTTCAGCCAAAACACAAATTTCGCACATGCACGTCATAAATATTCATGGTGGAGGCCGAGACGTGCATGGGCTTTTATGCAACAGCCATCGGACACAGAGTGCTTACGTGCAAAAGAACCGAATGGCGGTAGATTAGGTACAGAGAATGGGCACAAATCCACATAGTTAGGTGTTATTAGTTCACGTCTATACTGCTCAAAACAATTAGGGGCCTAAGATTTCAAAGCAGCATTAAAAAAAGTTCTTTGCTTTTACAGTTCCGTACCTGAAAAGGAAAAAAACGAAACCCTTATAGGATCACTTTGTTGTCCGTCCTCCCTCTGTCTGTCAAGACCCTTTATCTCGGGAACGCGTGGAGGTATCTAGTTGAAATTAAAACCATATATTTAAGTCTACAGTCCCTGGAAGCTCAAACCAAACTTTTAAGTTAACGTAGAAAAAAGATACGGCCATTTACGCCGCAAAAAACATATCTTTCGACGCCCAACGGAATCAAAATTTATAGGGTACTTTCCATTGACCTAGAACTATGTGGCAAGTAATATCGTCTTATGCTACAAGTACAGGGAAAAATCTGAAAACATTTGTAATTAAATCATAACAAATAGTCTTTGGAGTTTGGAAAAAGTTCAGAAAAAGCTCGGAAAAAACTGTGAGACTAGATTCCTGAACTATTTATAACATGTAAGTACCTACAAATTTGTACGGAACCCTAGGTGGGCGAGTCTGACTCGCACTTGTCTGGTTTTTAACTATAATTGCGCACCAAAATTAAAGTGACATTGTTCATGATAATAAAAAAAAAAAGAACATCAGCGTTTTTGTTAGCAGTTCTTAATATGGTGGTCAAGAGTCTATATAAAACTAAAAACAAAATGACGTCATTGAATTTTCTTTTTTTTTATTACATAGACAAATTCTCTCATTTTATGCGGCCTTTCAAGTCTTCCGAGAGTTGTTATTGATTGAAACGAGTATTATTTTGGTTTACACCGTCATTATGCCAGATCTGACTGAAATCCAAGTATTCCGAGCTCTCACTCTGCTTCAAGAGAGTCAATCTATGGGATATGTAGGAACTAAAGATGGAATTTTTACTCAGTACTGGGATAAGTACTGAGAGTAAATACTCAAAAACAACAACGTAGTCTTCGTTTTCGAAAGGCCACTTTCAAGTCTTCTAAGTGAGTTTTCTGTAATTAAAAAATTTAAGAAAATACGTAGACTCTTGGCTACTATATTAAGAACAGCTAACAAAAACGCTGATATTGTTTTATTTTAATTTTCTTAAAGGATGCCACTTTAATAATAGGGGTTAAAGTATGAAATTGCCGTTTTATTGCAATAGGTTCTTTGAATTGACATAGAATCTTCATGGTTTGAGGTTTTCGAATGAAACTTTTTTCATATAGTTTCTATGATGTTCTTTTTTTAAAAAAATGTGAAACGTTTGAATATCGACTTTCAATTGTTTTTGTTATTCAATTTAGACAAGAAAGATGGATACTGCGAAAATTCGAGTGATTTTTGAATACGAGTTCCGACGCGGAACTAACGCGGCAGAAACAGCCCGCAATATCAATGCTGCGTTTGGAGAGGGGTCTACTAATGAACGCACCGTGCGATTTTGGTTTAAACGCTTTCGTGATGGAAATTTCGACTTAAAGAACGAGCCACGAGGAAGACCGCCCACACAGGTGAATAACGATGAATTAAGAGAGAAAGTGGAAGCCGACCCTAGTCAAACTACCCAGGAATTAGCGGCATGGTTTAACTTTACCTTACCCACAATATTGACTCACTTGCGTCAAATCAATAAAATAAAAAAATACGAAAAATGGGTGCCTCATAATCACTCGAATTTTCGCAGTATCCATCTTTCTTGTCTAAATTGAATAACAAAAACAATTGAAAGTCGATATTCAAATGTTTCACATTTTTTAAAAAAAGAACATCATAGAAACCATTTGAAAAAAGATTCATTCGAAAACCTCAAACCATGAAGATTCTATGTCAATTCAAAGAACCTATTGCAATTAAACGGCAATTTCATACTTTAACCCCTAATATTTAGTGGCCAGTTATAATTAAAAACCTAATCAAAAAATTTTACTTCACTTTAAAATCTTAGTCCCGTAGCATTAAAATGTGAAAAATACTTTGCTAAATTCCGCCAAAATCCCACAAGCACCATGCGATTAGTTAATGCACCGCCTTCCCTCCCACACAAGCAGAAGCAAGAAACCGACACACCACCACCGACAACAATACTTGTGTGAAAAAATGCCGTAATTGTTTTGAGGAGTATACAAAGAATAGAAAGAGCAGCATATAAAATACCTTATGAAAAGTGAGTTCAGAATCGATTTATTAAAATATGGTATTCGTCCCTAGTAGCACTAGTAGTATTACGTTTTGAAAATTGTAGTATCGTGATATCCGCAGTAAATGAAATGTCTGAGAGCAAGGCGCCATCAACATTATTGCTCTATCCCGCGATGCAATATGTCACAAATTGTTGACAAAAAAAATCGCGTGACACAGAAAATGAATAAAAATTAACGTTAACACTCGGTTAAAATTGTCTTATATTCGGATACACATCCCACTTACACAAAAAATATAAAATACAGTTTACAAATAGAAAAATATTTGCAAAACTTAATTAACTAAACCCACCTAAGCTCGCCTTTGTACATGTTATTTCTTATGTAATGTCCTGTTAAATGTCTTATGTGCAAAAAAGTAAAAAAATAATAATAAACGTCAATTATAGCTAATTTTATGCCACTAATTTCGAAATGTAATTTCGGCTATACACGGTTGGTTTTAGTAGGCCCTCTGTCGCACTTGCTCGGTGCAACAGACGTCTGGGCGCGAGTTAACGACAGGCCATAAATTCGTCTGCGCTGCGCCTAACGCCGGTCGCGCCGCGGGAAAAAACAACGAGTGCGCAAATTGTTTTAAATGGGCAGGTAGATCCGCGACCGGCTGACCTACAGCCAGACAGAATGCAGACCGCGTTATTACACAAAAGGAAAAAAAAGTTATAAGTTGCCAAGCGCTAGCTTGAATCGCGCTCTAAGGGTTTCGCTCAGAGTTATATGTTTTTAAGTTTGTATGTAGGGTGTAATCTCCGAATGTACATATCCGAGACGCGAATGAAGTTACGGGCACTGCTAGTTACTTATAAGAGTACAGAAAACCTTTTATTTGTTTGACTTTGAACCGCCCTGCAAAAGCACACAGTTGATTTCGATATTATTGTGCGGCCGTGAGTATTACGATTAGTGTTAGACGGGAGAGTTTTGCTTATCGGTATCTAAATTGAGTATCCTAAAATTTAATCAGATCATGTCTGTTGTTAACGGTTTTTCAGTATTTATTTAGCGAAATTGAAATTCAGAAACCAGTGGTTATCAAACCATTTAACATTGAACGAAAAACGTAATGTACTAGATAGATAGATAGATAGAGAACACTTTATTGCACAACCAGGTGAAAGATATTACAAATAGTTTCTTATATCTAAGTAGTGGTATACAATTGGCGGTCTTATCGCTTAGAGCGATCTCTTCCAGACAACCTTTGGATGGAGTGGATTGCAGCAAGAATATAGCCGGTAGATGGGTGTACATAAATAAGAGAATCTGAAATATAATGCTATGTGAAGTAACAAATATGTATAGCGAAACATTGCAAGAATATAAGTATTTATAATTACATATTGTACCAATAATATACTTACATGAATTCCTAAAAAATAAATACAACATTAAATACATATAAGCAGCAGTTTACATGTACATAATATACATGAATACCAACAAAATAAATACATAATTAAATATAATATATAAGCAACAGTTAATAGTTTATACAGCGAGGTAGTGAGATTTCACCAATGCCTTAAAACAAGACAAGGACTTTGCTTTTCTAACCTCCACGGGCAGGTTATTCCATAAATGGACTGCCTGAACCGTAAAGGAGGTGCCATAGAATTTGGTACTATGGGATGGAGTTTTAAGGAGAAGGTTTTGGGATGAGCGAAGAGTCAGACTGTGGGAAGAATGGAGAAACTCAAAACGCTCTTTGAGATAAGATAGGGTAGCTGGATTGAACAGAATGCAATAGAGGAGTTAAAGAATATGTGTATTCCGGCGGAGTCAAATGAGAACTAACAATTATCTAACATACTATTACGTAATCACTAACTAAATCCTGCTGTGGAATATTATTATTATTCATTTATTTCCCCTAAAATTTCAGTGATTAACTATTAAACTATTGAAAAAAAACGTTAATATTTGAACGTGGGATGGCCCCCTGGTTACGGTAGCGGGGAGTCGCTGGATGCGGGCGGCACAAGACCGGGAGGCTTGGAAAAACATGAGGCCGGCCTATGTCCTGCAGCGGGCGTCAAATGGCTGATGATGATGAATATATGAACTCTTGCATGCCGTGAAAAATTCAGGCTCTTATCCGAGTGAAAACGTTCGATTAAGATCAGTATGGTTTCTTCTATACTATGTATGAGCTGAACCCTAAAAAGGAAAAACTACTTCTTTTTTTAAATATCTAAGGCAATGATAAACATCTTTTGGGTCTGCGATAATTAGTCACGTCAAGGCTGACGGAGATATCAATATTAGTTTGGATGGTGCAATTTGTTTATTCATATTTTGACTGCGACTTTGTCTGTGTCGAACCAAGAGTTTTTGATGAAAACTCATGCGATCTTTACAATATCATGCAATGCTGTTTATATTTAATTGATGAGAGTTAACAGACATAAATTCGCCCGTTGTTTACTAGTAGACACGTATCGTAGATAAGGTTGATATTAATATGCAACATACGATCAAGATGGTAACATATCGTCGGTCGCATTGATTAATTGGAACATTTCAATATACACTGTTTTGAGTATTTTTTTTTATAATCTTTATTAAAAGGTTTTGTCGTACAGCGACAATGTCACCTAACGTTTAAAAATCTGTAAAATTTCAAAATTCATAGTCCATTGTATCTTTACTGGTCGAAGTTTTATAATACATCGTTACAATTAACGTTTGACTTGTACCATTAGTAATTATGAAAAAATCTTAAATTTTTAATAATACTGCAAACTTACACAAAACACATGATGTTCCGGTAATGATTCCGACCGACGATATACACAAATTACTTTTTAGGTTAAATAGGTTCTTTATGGTATCAACATTGCATTTACCTACTATAATTTACTTTTTATTAAGAATTTACGGTTCATTCATCTCCATCATAATGTCCCCCGTCGGACAACGAAATTAAACCGACAATGTTGGGCGAAGTTACTGAAGACCCCGTGCCCTAACACATTATTTACAAGTGCCCAATAGTACCGGGATCCCATTTTAATAATTATATTATCACAAGTGACATACACACTATCGCATTGTTAATGTGGAGTAATTCCGTCTGCATATTTTATTGTTGTACGCGACGAGACAGGCGGGCGGCGTATGCAAATGTGTGTGTAGTTAAATAAAAAGAAGCAGACATGACTCAGCTCGGTGCGCCCTTGGACGTCTTTCGCAGCCTTCGAATTTCAAACAGTCTGGGGCTCAAAATAAGGTTGTAAGGTGCGCTCTTTTTACTCGTAGGGATGCAATTTTTCACCTTTTCTGTGACCTTAGTGACCTAAGCAAGGCCTTCAACTTTAGTAGCAGCTGTAATGAATGGTGCATCAACCGCCACTTATTTTCTGTAGAGCAAAATATTGCAACAAGATAACATCATAGTTTTCATGGCAATTCATAATGTTATCAATGTTGTGCAACGTTACTCTACAAAAAGTAACTGCGGTGAGAATGCACCATAAGACATTGGTGCATGGCGCTTATATGGTGGCCATAAGTGGTCTGGATCAGTGATCGGCGTCAGGAGATAGATTACGTCTTTGTACCTCTTTATCGGGAGATAGCCTCTTTGTATATTTCTTTATAACTATATTCTCTGTTTTGTTCTCTGATGTACACCTTGCAGCACTGGAGCGCAGTTATGCAGCATCTCTCTTATATCTCTCTCACAGATGCCACCACCTCATTTATTTCCTCGATAAGTCCTTTAGCAGCTGTTGGCAGCACAGGAGCACAATCAGCGCGGGCCGTAGGTCTCCCTCGCAGGTGTCCACCACCCGGTATGTTTACCTCGATAAGTCCCCCAGCGGTGATTTTGTCGAGCAGCCGTTTGCAGCACTGGCAGCCCGCGACGTAGGTCTCCCTTGCACGTGTCCACCACGCTCCCCCATACCGTTTGGCATCTTGTAGACATCCTAGGTTGTCCTAAGACTGTAAACTCTCAATAAGACAACATGCGCTCCCCCGCTCCCCCTAGGTTTCTCAGGAATCTCAGCTTTTTAAATATTTTCACTATTTAAGAGCACAAAGGAATGACGTCCGTGTCTAACACACCATCAACTTTTACATACATGTACTCTACTTACTCAGTTACTTTATAGGCAACTTTTCGACAAAACTATAAAGTTTGATCTGCTATATAACTTACAATGAACGCTTCGCAAAAACTTCGATCTATAACAAAATAGGATCAGAAGCATCGGTAGCGCGGTGGATATCAGACGTGACATTTTAAGGTCAAATCCCGACGTTTACTAATGATTTTGTTTCCTAAGATAAAAAGATAAAGATATTTATTTGTGAAACATGAGTATGCATAGATGGTACAATAATGTTAGATACATTTGTGAATTGTAGTGACAATATTACTCGCTAACGGTGAAAGCAACAACCAAACCGGAATGTCGGAGGTGTGGACATGATCAGCGCTTACTATCTCTCTGAGAGAAAACATGTGCCCTGCAGTGGGAAGTTTACGGGGTGCTTATGCTATGGGCTCCATTTTAGGTTTCAACTGCTCGCATCTTGTCGACCCTTTCAGTACTTCCGAATACATTGACTATGGGCCGGTTTCTGAATTGAAAATTTCACCAAGTAAATACTTAAGTAACGTTCTGTCACTATATTTTCTGAGAAATTTGAAGAGACAGCACTACAGTTAACCATTTACTTCGCGAAATTCTCAATTCAGAAACTGGCCATATGGGGTACCACTACATTGGCGTAACTCATAATGACTAGCGTAACTCTTAATGAGTAATGATACCACTACATCGGAGCTAATCGCAGACTAGCGTAAGTCATAGCATAATGACTATAAGGAATAAGACCGCCAATTGTACTGCATTTTTGTAAATATTTCATGTTTGTGTTTTTCCTGGTACAATAAAGAATATTCTTATCTTATTTTATCTTAAGGAGTTACGCTAATCTGCCATTAACTCCGGAGGCAGAAATCTATGACAGCTGAGCTCTTTTACCTCTTGTAATATGCTCCTATATTACTACTAATAATTTCATTCAGCTTTTCGTCCAGATGTAAAGTTATGTGTGTGAAAAAAAACTGTTTTTTAGGGTTCCGTACCCGAAGGGTGCCAACCGGAACCCTATTAATTATTAATGTCTGTCTGTCACCAGGGTGTATCTCATTAACGGTGATAGCTAGGCAGTTGAAATTTTCACAGGTGATGTATTTCTGTTGTCGCTATAACAAAAAATACTAAAAACCGAATAATATAAATATCTAAGGGGGGCTCCCATACAACAAACGTAATTTTTTGTCGTTTTTTGCTCGATATTAATAACGGAAACAGGTAGACGCTTAAAATATTCACATAATAGCTATATTCGCTTCAAAAATAAATAATTAAATTAAAATAAATATTTAAGGGGGGCTCCCATACAACAAACGTGATTTTTTGCCGTTTTTTCTCGATCTTTGTGTCTAATGTTGTATAGATAATGAATGGTACGGAACACTTCGTGCGCAAGTCCGACTCGCACTTGGCCGTTTTTTTTGCCAACCCTACCAATAAATAAAATTAATAAACAGTTACTCACCGGCTCCGTGTGCCCTTGGCTATCCTTCCCGAGCCCCTCTCCCTTCGACCAGCCCATCTTCTTCAGCATTTGGAAGCCCTTGTTCTCGGTTGCTATGGCTCTGTAAGGGAAAAATGTATGTAACTGTAGACAACAATGATAACCGTCGTCTTGCAGACGATCAGATTCATTTATAAGCTAGGCAGTAGGGATTCGTTAAGAGATGTATTTAAAGAAATATCCTGACAGTTGCTAGGCATCGGGATTTCAGTCACAGCAGCATTTCTTCCACCTCCTGCGGTTGACTGGTAGAAAATGCTTGTGGCAATAAGTCCGCCGTTTTGTACATTAGGCTAAGTGCAATAAAAGTATTACATAAATAAATAAATACATCCACCCCCTCCTAAAGTTGAATAGTTCTTTAAGATCACAACAGGTGGCGCTACTTGTATCGATTTTAGAATTATTTACCTGAAAACTGTACGAATGAAACCGTTGACCATTTCAGCCGTTACACCACCAAATGAAAAAAAAGTGGCCAACTTCTCGTCCCAAAAAAATACTTCATATTATAATAGTTACTGGCGAAGTTCCTTGTCTGCGGAATTAGTAGTCAGCTATGAGAATATTATGTACATCGAAGAAGAAGTTTGAAGATCATCTGCATAAAGGTGGTAGAAAGAAGTAAGCGCTTTAGAAATACTGTTGATGAAGATAGCGAAGAGAAGAGGACACAGCACGCCACTTGCGGGACACCGGCTGTATTATCACTCCAAGGAGAAAAGGATTCGTCGATACGTATACGTTGCCGTCGCCCATGCAAGTAACTACGGAACCAGTCAACTACCGTCGGAGATATGTTGAGAGGTAAGAATGTTAGAAAATATTTTTTTTGTTTGTGTCAACAGACGTGAGACCTTGCTTCTCGGTAAATTTAATGACAATGTCGCCCATGCAAGTAACTACGGAACCAGTCAACTACCGTCGGAGATATGTTGAGAGGTAAGAATGTTAAAAAATATTTTTTTTGTTTGTGTCAACAGACGTGAGACCTTGCTTCTCGGTAAATTTAATGACAATGTCGCCCATGCAAGTAACTACGGAACCAGTCAACTACCGTCGGAGATATGTTGAGAGGTAAGAATGTTAAAAAATATTTTTTTTGTTTGTGTCAACAGACGTGAGACCTTGCTTCTCGGTAAATTTAATGACAATGTGTGCGAAACCAAAATATCTATTTGACTCTGTCGTAAAATTTTATTATGTGGCGCAATTTCCTCGCTGTGATCACTTCCTTAGCACAACGCTGAGTCAGCTGCCTTTTGTGGCACCTTAGACACACCACAGGCTACATCTATGGTCCTGTTTTATTTATTTGATTTGTCTGTTGTGTATATAGTTTTCTTTCTGTTGTTGTGCATATTATGTTACTTATCTGTTTATTTTGTTTCTGTGATGTGTCTTGTGGGTATAAGAAATGTCTTTGTTTCTTTCTTTGTAAACACGAATCAGATACCCACTCAAACGCAATATTCACTACCTGCGTTATATATATTACATTTATTATTATAAGCAGCCTATATACGTCCCACTGTAGGGCACGGGCCTTCTCTCAGAGAGAGAGGAGATTACAAAACTATACGGCAGAGCCAAGTAAATATTCCACTTTCGCATACAGAATATTAAGGCGCTGAACGTTATACAGTAGCGGTTGGCTGAGAGAACGCGCAACCAACGAGAGATGGCATTGTCTGCACTAATGCCCGATTTAAGGCCTACTTAACCAGTTTTAGGGGCTACTTGGCAGTTATTTCGGTTTCACCACCATTTATCCATGGGTGACATGGTCACATTGTGTACCAGACCCTTAAATAAAGATAAAACAAAATATTTATCCATCACTTACGCCTCTAGAAGCATTGTTGCAGAAAACGGATCTATTAAATTCCTTCCCTCTTATTTAAAAGTTTTAGGCTGCAGGTTTTATAAATCGACGCTGAGCAAACCGCTAGTAATTTTTCCCTGCTTTATAGGAGGGATAAAACTGTTTAATTTCGTAAACAGTTTTTGTGGCTACTGGTTAGTGTTAATCAAATGTCAAAACCATGAAATGTCGAATTGAGCGGTATTGTTTGCTAAGCGACTAAACTGCTTTTCTATTATGTGATTCCTGTACAATAAATAACTTTCTATTTATATCGAAATTTCTATAAGACATATTTTTTTGAAACTTTTATAGTAAGTGATTGATTTTTATGAAATGTTTTTTAAGGTTCCGTACCTCAAAAGAAAAAAAACGAAACCCTTATAGGATCACTTTGTTGTCCGTCCGTCCGTCCGTCTGTCTGTCAAGACACTCAGAGTGGAGTTTTTTTTCCCGCTGCCTTTTTCTCCACTACAAATACGGCCCGAACGCAGCGGCTAACATAGTAACATAGTACATTGACATTCAGCAAACCTACAAATTTGTACGGAACCCTCGGTGGGCGAGTCCGGCTCGCATTGTCCAGTTTTTTTATTCGTGACGTTTGTTAACACTTTAGGAAGTCACTTAAGACAAGAGTTTCCTATTTACCAAAACATTAGGTTTTGATTGGTGAAAACGGCATAAGAGAAGTCACTTACGTGTCCAAATCAGTCTGCTGAGTTTTCTCCGCATCATGAGTGGAACCGACAGTCTCCCGCCGCGCCTTTGCCCGGTCATTGTAGGCTGTCTCTTCTATGGCGAGAGGCTCCGGGCCGTAGCGATTCTTCAGCCTGGCGAGCTCCATTTGGTGCTGTTTCTGAACGCTACAGGTGCGAGTGTAGGCTGTCTTCTTTTCGTTGTCGTCCGCTGAAACAAAGGTTGGAACTTGGAACTGAGGTTGGATGGCTTAAAAGGGAAGGCTTGAAAGGGATGTCGGGCTGTGTGAACGCAGTAAAATAAGATTTTTTTCTATTGTACACACCAGAAAACAACACTACATAATACACACACATAAGGAAGTATTACAAAAAACTTTGGCCTTTGCATCTACGTAATGAGATGATTTATACAGCGTCCAGTGGCACCATCACTCACACTAGATGAGTGAAGGGACCACTCGGACGTTGCAGTGCCTGGGACATTGTTTTTATACAGAAGTATTAACCGCGTGGCAGGAAGGCGCTGGACGCTTCCAACCGGTCTTTTTGGAAATCCATGGAGGAGGCCTATGTCCAGCAGTGGACTTCTTGTGGCTGAATGATGATGATGATTAACCTTCTTCAAGAAAAGGAGGAGGTTCTCAGCTCATCTATATATATTTAATTTTTTGTTTGTTACGCTTTATTACACAAAAATAAAAAAAATAAACTTAAATAACAGGTAAATATAGATGTACAAAGTCGGACTTATTTCAAAAGAAATTTCTTCCAGCCAGCCTAAGTGAGGTTCTGAATGATAAAACAGAGAGTGGGAGAAGGCAAATAAAGCTCAAACTAAAAATCACCTATTTATTCTATCACTTATTTTAATTTTACTTTTAAGTTTAATATTAAGTTTAATACAAGAAATTTATTTATGGTACCTTTTTAGGGTTCGGTACCCGAAGGGTGCCAAATGGGACCCTATTACTAAGACTTCACTGTCCGTCTGTCTGTCTGTCTTGAATTTTTCACAGACTACTAGTTGCCGCTACAACAAAAACCGCTAAAAACAGAATAAAATAAATATTTAAAGGGGGCTCCCACACAAAAAAGTAATTTTTTTTCCATTTTTTGCTCGATATTAATAACGGCAACAGGTGACGCTTGTAATATTCACAGAATATTTAGTTTTATATTCACTTCAAAAATAAATAATGACATTAAAATAAAATAATGAATAAAATTCTCAGGTTTAGACCTGATTAGTTAGCAAGATTCGAAGGATTCTTATTTATTTATTTAAAAGGTAAACTTACAGGTAACAACCACAAAGGCATTTAAAAAATATAATCAGTCTTGAACTAGGCTGCAAAACGACAGCAGTTTACACAGCATGATATTTGTCATTAAAATTAATACATATAGTATAAGGATTTAACATTTGACTTACCGCATTAAGTGTTTACAAGTTTGTTTGACAAACCTACTCAATCATGTAATAGTCTTCACATAACATGCAAATGAATCAACGCTTAGCGGTGTCATTCAAAGAAACGACTTCCCCGAACACTCCAAACGCCGCACAAATAGTCCGCGGTAGAAACATTACAGAAGAAAGACTCCACAACAGACCACCCGTATTGCGCCCATGCATGCCATACGTGGATTACCTACCTGCCATAACAAGGCCAGGTTCGCAATGGCCGCAGGTATCGTTGCCGGGGTGAATGTGACACAGGAGTTTAGTCTCGCCCAGCTGGATGGTACTTCCGTGAGGTATCTGAAACGATAAGGAGTAGCTCTGTACATTTTCTTCGCAAATTGGTTTTATTTGAAGGCAAAAAATAACAACAAAATATAATATATTTATTATTAAAATTTACTTGAGAAATGTCTATTTTCTTATTGACCATACCGTCCTTCGGAAATCTCTGCATGCAATGATAGTTAAAAATAGGGGGCTGGTCCCCCAAACGATTTTCAGTAAGGTCGTGCAAGGTCCTTACCGTTCGGCAATTATTCTTAATGAGCACAGTACTTAAACAGCACACACTAATTAGCTTCAGCACTGACTATACTAACAAGAGACGTAAGGACTCAGTTTGTAGTTTATCATTGGTGAAGCATTCGTTTACGCAAAGATTTTTTGTCTTTCTCGGCCCTTTTCTATAATCGGCTCAACTCAAAACTGCATACCGTAAAACGGGCTACTTTGACTTCCAGGGTTACTTTGACAGATTTTGGGGCTACTTTGAAAGAGCGCCAAAATCGGTTTTCATGTGTGCTCAGCAAGTGTGCGTGACCTCGAGTAATATTGCGAGTAATATTATTACTTAAGAGACTGATTAAGTGGCATTAACAGTACCTTCGGTACAAATATTGTAATACTTGCGTTAATAAAGAATAATTTAATTGTAAAAATATTTTTTTCATTCATCATCAACCCATTATGTCCCCACCGAGGGGCACGGGTCTCTTCCCTGAGGAAGGTATAGGCCATACTCCACCACGGGGGCCAAGTCCGGATTGGTGGAGGCTTGTAGACTAGTGGCTCGTCTACTGTCAGAAGTTGTCAAGCCGCCCTAAGGCCTCTGACTTGGCTTAACGACTGCCATCCATCGACGGCAGCCGGCACCAACAGCTTAACGTGCTTTGTTTTTTTTTCATTTTTTTTCATATTTGTTTTCATTTAAATCCATGTAGTTTTCAATGAAATAATAGCTTTTTTGGTCAAAATGATATCAAAGTAACCCATGCTTTTACTATCTTTGACGTCAGTTGCATTTCAATGCCTTGTCAAAGAAACTCCACTTCTAAGGTTACTTTGACATTTAATAAATTAAAACAGTAGGGAGTTAGGGGGGTGGTAGGTTTTAAATTTGCCATAGATCTGATAACCAAAGGACACATTGTTCTGTTGGCGTTAAAAAAAGTGAAATTCGAGGAGTAAAAAAAAAGTTACAAACCAAAAACCTCCAAAACCTGTTCAAAGTAGCCCCGTTTTACGGTATGTTCTCATTAAACTCACGACTTTCCAAAATTACGTTGCAAAATATCTTGCAAGGACTGAGATACGATGAGACAGAGATCCTCCTGAATGTTGCGAGTTTCAAGTAACATGTTCAATTCTAAGGTACTAACTAGGCTTTCTAAGTGATTCTATTGATTCATACCATTTATTTCCTGCATTATTGTTAACTTGTATCGCTATAATAATTTAAGCTCCTACATACACAGCCTAAAATACTTACTCTTACCTATGTTAAATTTAATTCTTATGTACAATTTATACCTACGATTTCATGAATAAATTTAATCTCATCATATCTTACCTAGTAGATGATAGTTTAGGTAGCTCATATGGCTATCCCATTTCCAATTACCCTGCAGAAACATTTGCACGTATGTATTAATAGAGCTGATAGACTATCTACCCTTACATTTCTGTTGCAGTCACTGATAACATAACATAGTCGAGTGCACATGTATATTGTATAGGGGTTGACTAATTTCATCTTTAACTGTTGTTGTCAGCTTTATTGTGAGTTTTTCCTTTCTGTGTCTCTGTCACTGATTCTACAATTATATTCATATCTATGTAAGATTTTCCTGGCGTGTAACCGTATTGGACAATTGTTTGTTTTCTTTCAATAAAAAAAAAATGTAACTTACTTCCATAGGAAAGCTGGTCTCCTGGCTCTCGCACATTCTGTTTCCATTGAGTAGAGTTCCGTTCTTCGACCCTAGGTCCGTCGCCACGTAGACCCTTCTGTCCATGTCATATTTGATATCCAAGTGGTTCTGGAAATAAACAATATACTACTATGAGTTCATCCATTCATTCATCATCAGCTCACCGCTGCCCACTGCTGGGTACAGGCTTTTCCCCCAAATGTCATCTGCATCCAGGGACCTTTCACCGACTGAACTAGATCGTCCGACCATCGGGCTGGAGGCCCACTGATTGCCCACTATAAGTGATTGAGATAAAATATTACAGTACACTCGATATACACACGCTTTCCTCTTCCACTGTTATCTGCAGAAAATGTTATAATGCCCGAAAAATAACTTGTAGAAAAATTCGCACAGTCGGAATGAGTTAGCTGTGGAAACGTAAGAACTATCATTCTTTTTTAGGGTTCCGTACCCGAAGGGACCCTATTACTAAGATTTCCCTGTCCGTCTGTCTGTCTGTCTGTCTGTCACCAGGCTGGTATCTCATGGACCGTGATAGTTAGGCAGATGAAATTTTCACAAATGATGTATTTCTGTTGCCGCTATAACAACAAATACTAAAAACAGAATAAAATTAATATTTAAGGGGGGCTCCCATACAACAAACGTAATTTTTTTGCCGTTTCTTGCTCGATGTTAATTACGGCAACAGGTAGACGCTTGAAATATTCACAGAATATTAATTCCTATATTTGCTTAAAAAATAATTAAATTTATATAAAATAAATATTTAAGGGCGGCTCCCATACAACAAACGTGATTTTTGCCGTTTTTTTCTAACGCAATCCTTCGTGGGCGAGTCCGATTCGCACTTGGCCGGTTTTTTTATTGGTGAATTTCACTACAGCTCGAAGAATTCTACGTTACATCCCGCGTCTCCCGAAATATGACTGGCGATGTCAAAGACATTCTTCAATTTATTTGTCAGGCATTATAAAGGATTAAACTCGTCAACCAATTTAACCTACATATTTGTTTTCCATTTCCAGCCTTACTAGTAAATCAGGCTAGAAATACAATCGGCGCAATAACGCTATCTTGCCAACTAGGAAATTTATTATTTCCTAGCCACTAGGAAACTTCTCCACGAACTAACAGGCATACCCATTTAATAACTAGTTGAATTCTATGTTGGGTCAGGCAACATTACTTTACGTCTTTAAGATACAGTTCTTCAGAGGTTTCTTAAGCACTAAAGCGTTAGGCTGACCACTCACTCGTGAGACATTTGTATCCTTCAAGAGAATAGTGTGGTGTTCGCCCTCCCGGCCTATCGTCCCTCCGTCCTTGGTTACAAGGAAGAGACTGCCCAACTTGAGTTTGGGTAGCGCCGTCTCCCGGACTATTATCCGCATGCACGGCGGATGGTGTTTGGCTACTGCATCTGTGGGCAAGACGATTAGTCGGGACTTGGTCGTGAAATAGTTAACGGGATCTTTCTGAGGATGTACGAGACAAAACCCTCATATAGATAGGTACACCTGAAAATTGGGGGTTCCACTAACTTCCCAGGGGTTCAATGCAAATTACGATTAGGCATTAAAAATAACCACACACTGTTATCAAACAAAGTTGTTTCGATGTAATGCATCTACAGTAAATCTGCTAGCGGCAAAAAAAATATTACACATAAAGTCATGCCTGTATCCTGGAGGAGTAGGCCGAGATCAGGACTTGCCACTTGACATGATCTTCACAAACCTCTTTCGCCAAAGCCTTATCATGGTATGCGGGGCTCTGCCGAGACCTTTCCCTAGCTACTCGTGGGAAAAAGATGAAGTTGGAAAAACACATTGATGGGGCGAGTTCGGTTGCCGCACGTCACGCCGACTCTAACGAGGGGACGGAAAGTGTTCTTTGGACGGCCGTTTTTATTCTTTTCAGTAACTTGTAACTACTTATTACTACACACGTGACCAAATTTACAATACATCATACAATACCGTCGTCACTAGCCGCAGTTGAAGTGCTTGCGCAAGACTCCTCTCCATCTGAGGATTCGCCATCACTCTCGCTGCATTCCCCATCCTCCAACTCCACATCACTCAACTCTACCACTTCAGTATTGTATTTTTCGTTTTTATCGCCATAGTGCGAAATCTCAGAGTCAACCACAGTTGGATCTTTTTCTTTCTTTGTTTCACTTTTCGGTTTTTTCTCAGTCTTTTTGACCTTTTGTTTCTTTGATTTCTTTGAGCTTGAGTTCTTCTTCAGTTTGGCTTCAGTGGCTTGGTCCCCATTTTCAGTTTCCTGTAAGAACATTGGACACTTTGGTACGGAGAAGAGACTAGCTACAAGCTATTTACCTAGGGCGCAGTGGCTCTTTAAAGAGACTAAGGAGAGGTTTCTCGCCAGGTGTTCTATATCGACTTCATTTCCAACCTGAAAAGAAAAATATTACATTACATCACATAAAGTCATGCACGCTCATATCCTGGAGCGGTATGCATAGAGACCAGGGTTTGACACTTGCCACAGTCCTGACAAACCTGTTTCATACAAGCATCTTGCAACATTCATTAGTCGTTGCATGCACGCCACGCTAACTTTTTAAAGGAAAAAATATATAGAACTTAAAACACATACACTGGTAATGCCCCACCCGTCTACTTCAATCATTTCTTAAAAATAACAAAACCGTTGAAATAAAATACAGTTACAGTGCTGAGCAAATTCCAATGTTAATAAAAATTTGTTAGTCTGCAGCAAAGTTTTCTAAATTGAAAGGAATTTATTGTCAAACTATTTTTACTATACATATTTAAGTATAGTCTATGGCCATCTGCAGGATTCAAACCCACAACCAGCAAGCAAAATACTAACAAGGCAGTGAAAGGAACAAAAAAAAGGTTTATTACAATAGTGGCTATTGAAGTAAGAAATTATACAGAGATTTTTTTTTAAGCTTGACCTATTTTATACAAGAATGTGTCTCAGCCACTCCGGAATAGTACAGCAAGAAGTTTCGACATTATGAAAAAATTAAATAAAATATTTATTTTGCTGTATTCAAAATGATCTAGCAATAGTGGCCTCATGGCTAGTCACAGACAGACTTTCAATTGTGGATGATCAGAAATCTATTCAGGTTGTAATGAATCCCCACACTAATCTGAAAAATGGTGGGTTCTTCTCGTTAATTTTGTTATTTATTGATACTTTTATAGCACTTACGACTTGAAATCGTACAATGCGGCGGACTTAATGCCATAAGCATACAAGTGGTCATCTACTTTTAGGTCAATACTTTTATTATTGGGAAAAGTCATGAAAGAATATTCAAGTGTTGGTTGTAATAAATAGATGGTAACTTTAGTATCCAATGGAACACATGTTATTTTTCTTGCTATTTTGAAGTTGTCTCATGAATTTTTAGAATAGGTGATTTTGTTAAGCCTTTTATAAAAAAAGTCATAAATAAAAATTTGTTATAAAAGAAGGTGCAGAATAATTTTTTTTGAGAAATATACCTGTTTATGTTTCTTAGCCTTCCGCCTTTCATGTTTCTCAAAGGCTCTACTGGCAGCTGACTTGCTCATATCAGGGTAGGAGTGGAACGCAAACGTCTTCTCTCCCTCAGAATAAGTGTAGTAGCAGTTTGTGTCAGTGTGGTAGTAGAGACCCAGCTCCTGAAACAAAAATACACAGTCAACTTATGGCTATTGCCCTACTGGCCTAACCAACAAATGTGCCAGTAAACTAGTTTGATTCAAAGTCACAGATTTCATCATCAGCCAGTTGACGTGCACTGCAGGACATGGGCCTCCTGCATGGTTTTCCAAGCTTCCCCGTCTTGTGCCGCCCGCATTCAGCGACTCCCTGTCACCATAACCAGGTCGTCAGACCATCTGGTGAGGGGCCTACCTATAATGCGTCATCCAGTAAGCCGCCGCCAGGTCAGAACTTTTCCGCCCCAGCAGCCATCAGTTCTCTGACCAATGTCCCCCGCCCCTTGCCACTTCAACTGAGCAATTCTTCGAGCTATATTACTAACTCAGGTTCTTCTGCAGATCTCCTCACTCCTGATTCAATCACGCAGGGCCTTAGTCTACGAAGATACAACCAAAAACATACATCATGTCAACCAAATAGCAGTTGTACTGGCGAAGGAAAACATAAGTACCCATAACTGGTGCAGCAGACTTAATGTTGATGAAGCCAAAGTGGTAGTCAGGAATGTGGAAAGCCTTGGTCTCTGTCTTCCCCTCCAGGATAGAAAACTTAACCTAGCCCTAAGATAAATCATTGCACCACTGAGAATTTGGTGATTTTAATCAAAATTATCACGGCTCCTAAGAGCTGATAGTGATTCTAAAATCACTACTCCGCACTAAGATAAAAATACCAAGCATTACGTACAGAATTATAATAATATCCAGTTTTATAATCGTAGTACATGCCAGCAGACTCTACATAGACCATCCCAGACTGCGCCATCGCACTCTGAGCTGCCTCCTTCACTTGCTCGGCAATGCTCTTCTCATTTTCACCATTTTGCTGGTCCGTAAGCCAGCCTGCAGACTCTTGAATCTTTTCTTGCTTTAGACTAGCAGTTTGGAAAATACTGTCTTCGTCTATAGGTTTACATGGAGTTTCAGAATCTTCTGTTTGGTTACAGGCATCTTTTTTCAGTGTATTCTGTTGTTCCTGAAATGGGAATACACATTTATAATTATAATATAATAAAATAATCACAATCACTTCTTTTGGTCTTAGGCTTGGTCCTTAAGGGAAGGACTCACTAACATAAAACATAAAAAAAAACACAAACCCATGCCATTTGTACAAATCAAAGTAGGCCGGCGCCACAGCGAATCGAGCCCACGACCTGTGTCTTTTTAAGCACACGTTTTACCGCTAGACCAACGAAATAAGCTTACAAAAGCTCAAGAAGATTTTTTTATCAATTTTGTATATTTTTGAGGTTATAAAATAATAAACTTTACCTTCAAGTACGGACCTAAATCCAGCTGTCTTTTGTAGTTTGATAGCAGCTTGTTTTTCTCCTTGATAGTGTGCCTCAGCTTGAGGATGAGCCTCAAAATTTTCGGCCTATACTTCAGAGAGAGTCTCAGAGTTTTCAAGTGGAAAGCTTTTTTAGATTTGCTTGTCTTTTCTAGGTGGTTGCTTTCTGATTTCACTTCAACGTCCATTGTAAATCTTTCAAGGAATAAGTTTTTCAAAGCCGGCAAAGGAAATAAAGACAGAATTAACTTGAATCCAAAGCTTTTGCTTGATTTGTTTGAGTCATTTGACAGTTTGCCTGACCACCCACAGAATAACACTACATTATTTTCTCTGTGAAGTGAACACTACTAGTGAGCACCAGGGTTGCCAGACGCCGACGACTTGCCCTCGTACAGACATAGTCGAAAATCTCGTACTAGTGGTTGCAGTTTTCTTCCCTAACACGCCTGGCATCATCATCAACCCATTATGTCCCCACCGAGGGGCACGGGTCTCTTCCCTGAGGAAGGTATAGGCCATACTCCACCACGGAGGCCAAGTCCGGATTGGTGGAGGCTTGTAGACTAGTGGCTCGTCTACTGTCAGAAGTTGTCAAGCCGCCCTAAGGCCTCTGACTTGGCTTAACGACTGCCATCTATCGACGGCAGCCGGCACCAACAGCTTAACGTGCCTTGCGAAGCACAGAACCGCTCGGAAAAATGCCACTAGCGTTAGGCATAGACGGCGACCCATCCATGCACTGAACGCGCCCAGTGTTGCTTAACCTTCGTGATCGTTTAAGATCACTCAGGCAGCCGGGGCTACGAGCGGGTTGGCGATCGCAGTATGCGATTGGAATCTCAGGAAGACGCTGCTGCCCGTCTCCTGGTAATTGATTTCCTTAGTCACCTTCTACGACATCCACAGAAGGAAATGGAGTGACGCTATTCTTAAGTCTCTAGATCGATACAAATTATATATTTTCAAAAAATCGATATTCTCCCATAAAAATTGACCCTATGTTTTTCGATAAATCCAATCTCGATATTTTTGTGTGAAAGCAGGTCAAATCCGTATCCAATTTTATGCGTTGCATAAAAAGTGTTATTGAAATAACGCAAAACCTGTAAACGGTTTGTCGGTATCGGTAATTAAATCACTTCCAAACATAACTAAAGCCTCCACATAAGTTTTTTCAACCCGCAATATACATCACTTATCGGTATCACCATAGCGTTAGGTTTATAAACTTTTTCTTTGTTTATAACAAAGCATGTGTTGAATTTCACGCGCCCTAAAACATTGATTTTCTCCAAGACTTGAAGAGAATGGCAGTGAATGACTAAATATTTGTTTTGTTGGCCAGTAGGTATGTCGTACTACTGGCCAACAAAACAACCAACAACACGTAACCCTGTGTTGAATAAATACACGTGAAACTTTCCATAGGTATGCATGTGTTTTCAATTTAATATTTTAAGAATATTATTAGTCAACTACTGGCTTTAAGAATATTGATATTGATATATAAACAGCCTATATAAATTCCACTGTAGTGCACAGGCCTTCTCTCAGAGAGAGAGTATGGGCTTAATCAGCACGCGTGCCCACCGATTTCAAGCGCTGAGGTATGTAAATAGCTCAGACACTCAGGTTTCCTCACAATGTTTTCTTTCACAGTTAGCGAGTGGTATTGCTACTATAACTTCACAATAGTACATAACTTAGAAAACGACGTCATAGGTAGGTACGTGCCCGCACTGGGTATCGAACCTGGGTCTCCCACTTCAGAGTCCAATATTCTACCCACTAGGCTACCACCGCTTCTTAGGTATATATCGATAAATTAATACTATATTTATTTATATAGAACAAGTTATTGAACTTGAAAAGTTATTGTTTAGAAACTTTAGGTACGAATCAAATACACATACAAAGTGACTCGTGAAGTTTTAAGATTGTATTAAAAAGCAAAAAATTTAATTGTGATTTTTCAAACTAGCCAACTTTTGGAAGTGGTTTTATTATCGAAACTGAAGAAACACGGCTGCGAAAGCAAAAGAAGGTTGTGTTTTTCCGCTATTCGTAAGTATGTTTGTTTTTAGGGTTCTGTACCTACGTCAAAAGGAAAAAATGGATTTTTTATAAGATCACTTTGTTGTCCGTCCGTCCATCTGTCTGTCAAGACCTTTTGTCTCGAGAACGCGTGGAGTTATCGATATGGAATTAAAACCTTATTACTGAACTCTACAGTCACTTGAAGCGATGAAATCAGAAATCAAGTTAAATGAAATCAGAAACTTCTAAGTTACCGTTAAAAAAAGATGCGGTCGTTTATGCTGCAAAAATTTATATTTCGACACTCACGGGAATCAAAATTTATAGGGTAAGTACTTTCCGTTGACCTAGAACTATGAAATTTGGCAAGTAACGTCATCTTATACTACAAGTACAGGAAAAAAATTGAAAACTATACATTTCTAATAAACGTATATTTCGGAACTCAAGTTTTACAGGGTAGATCTAGAACTATGAAATTTGTACAGGGAAAGATCTAAAAACTACATTTGTAATTAAATCATAAAAATATTGTCTTTGAAATTCGGGAAAATCTCGGAAAAAACTGCGAGACTCGATCTTGAACTATTTATAATATTATGTAAGTACAGGAAAATTTGTGCAGAACCCTCGGTGGGCGAGTCAGACTCTCACTTGTCCCATTTTTATTATTTTGTAATTAAATCATAAAAAAATGGTCTTTGAAGTTCGGGAAAAGCTCGGAAAAAACTGCGAGACTTGATTCCTGAACTATTTATAATAATATTTAAGTACTTACAAACATGTACGGAATCCTCGATGGACGAGTCTGACTCGCACTGGTCCGGTTTTTTTATGACCATCCAGGCGTGACGGATTTTGACGAATGAGGTGTCATATGAAAGGTATTGATGACGTGAATGTTACTGGCTTTATGACGTCACGGAAACAACAAAATGGCAAACCATACTCCTCGTTATAATGTTGGTTAGTCACTAAATAGTGTCAATAAAAAAAAAACTTGAAAATAACAACCCTTCTGCTAAAACAAGGGCCAGATGATTCTGTTGAATTTACCTACAAGATATCGAATGAAAGGTTAGCCTGATTGAGTCAAAAATTTAACAGACTCATCTTTGCCTCGTTTTAGTTGTTAGGTTATTTTGTTTTTATAATAAGTTTCTTCACTTTTGCGAAACTATAAAGTTAGCCTAAACCAACACTAGTGAGAGACGGGCTGATTTTACGACAAACATAGGGGAATATTTCCTAATCTGAAAACCAAATTCAACAATGCATAAACGTTGTTATGTTATGTGATATTGAAATCAATTTTTCCATGATCCTTTTCCTACTCCCAAATCTTTACTTGTTTTTATTTTGACGATCCCAAAATCGAATCGAAATGTTTTCATGAAAATGTACGAACGATGTATTAATATTGAGTGCCATTGGTACGGCACTAGTTAAAATGGCAAGTTTGACAGGCGATGAGTGCGACAATAACATTGAAGTTCAGTAAGTGTGAATGAGACAACAAGATAATAAAAACAAGCTCTTGAAGGCTGCGCTTGCGCAACTTCTTTCATTCATTTTGTTCTGCAAGCCAATCAAAAACTTCGTCCCTGCTCTCCCCCTGCACCGACTCGGAGTCACCCACCCGCTACCGTCCACGGACCGAACCCTAATCAAAACTTGTAGGAGCAAGTCGAAACAACAACTGTGTACAAGCTCAAGGAGGAAATGTTTTCAGTTACATTTTATTTTCATGAATCAAAAGTAAATCTAGGATGGCTGAGGCTTGCAGGATCGGTAGTTGTCACACTGATGTGAAAGGCGTGAACAGCCGAGAAGAGAGTGTCTGTATCATTAATGTTTTTTGTGTTTTTATTTCTCTGGTAACCATTCTCGCCGATTTGACTACAGGTGCGTAAATCTTGTTTTACAAAAAAAAGTTAAGTCTTAACTGGGACTCTGACCGTATACCCTGCTCGACTTCTTGCTAGACTACTATACCTACCCATTGGTTTTTTCTTCAGATTTAACCGTCTTTGCGGAATATTGTACCAACGGCTATATTTATTGGTCCATAGCCACTTTGATTTGCATTGTAGCGCCGAATGTATTAATAAATATATTTTCATTGAGGTGGATTGTTTTGGACCAAAAATCTAGCCTGAGACACTGGATCACCCATTGCTTCCTAATTGGATTACTAGAAAGGTCAGATAATACCCAATATTTTTTGTGTAATAAAAAGTGTAGTATATACAATTTAGGTACGGCAATTTAATCTTTATTAAAACTTTTATTGCGAAGTGGCACGTAGCGTAAGAGTGCACGTATGTACATTGTACCTGAATGTGGCGTTGATGAACTGAAAATAAAAACAACAAAAATATTTCAGATACGCATTTTTCCTACTGGAGGCATTTACATGCAAGAGCATTGGGTCAGCGAAGAACCAAAAACTGCTAACGCAAAGAAATGATTTGAGTCTGCTTCATTTCTTATACACTTTTACCGGAACAGTACCTCAGATTTTATTGCAATCTTATGCGATAGTTATTTTAGATGGAAACTATCAAACAAAAGGTTCGTGTAATCTCTGGGCACATACAAAATTATTTAGCACTTTATTTACAAATATTTTTTATTTCAGCACTTGCTCTGACAGCTTCTATATCTTCAGTCTTATGGGCCTGTTCCACATACATTTACAGTATTACAACAGTTGATGTGGTAAACTTCCAATGGCGCTCTATCAGTCTAAAGCTGGTATGGCACTTTGGAATGTTGGTTGCACGGATTTTTGGTATATTACTTTTCACGACTATCTTTGGCGTATGGTCATTAGTCATTCTTGGTAAGCTTACGGATGCAATCAAGGATTTTGTACATCATACTTATTGAATAGATAAAACAAAACTATGCCGATAACTTCAAATTTATTCAAATTTTAGGACTACATTGGGCTGCAATGACTTTTTGGATAGTCACCCAGAAAACAACTTTTTGCCCAAACAAGCTTGAAGAAACATTCTATAACGTCGTGATGGGTTTTGTTTATTGTTTCTGCTACATCAACCTGCGCGACGGTCACACACGATATCGGCTGTTGACATTTTACACTTTGATGGTGACGCAGAATTTTGGCAGTTTGTTTTTGTACGTTCTTATAGCAGACATGGAAAGACAAAGAAAAATTTGGTCTCTTGTAGCAACCATTTCTATTGTTGCTGGTACTGTTATTGGTAAGAATAATAACAATAATTAACATCGTTTGTGAGTAGTTAATTAATTAAAATAAATTACAACGGCAATAAATTAATTTTTTCTTTTTCAGGCATGTGTGGAATGATTTTATATTATAGATGGTTCCATGAAAAAGGGCCAATCATGTGGAAAAATGTTCAAGAAGATATCGAACTGAATAATAAAGTAACGCCAAAGAATAACGAAACTAAGGACGATTCAGTTTTATGCCATGTGAGGTCGTTTAAATCCCAGAAAGATTCAATAGTTAAAACGAATGCAAGGTAAGATTAAAGATAATTGAAAATAATATTTCTGTTAATGTAATCTTTGTGTACAATAAAGAATATTCTATCTTACCAAGTTGATGGTAAATTTCTTTTAAGTAGCCTATATACGTCCCACTGCAGGACACAGGCCTTCTCTCAGAGAGAGAGAGTATCTGCTTAATCGCCACGCGTGCTCACCGCGGATTGGCAATTTCAAGCGGTGAGGTATGTGAACACCTCCGACACTCATTCCTCACGGTGTTTTCATTCAGCGTTTGCGAGTTGTATTGCTGTGTTTCTTGTTACGAGGGCAGAATACAAAGGTAATATATTGCTACTTAACTTCACAAAAGTACGTAACTTAGAAAACAGAAAAAGTCATTGTTACATTGCCGGGATTCGAACCCACGACCTCCTGAATAAGAAGCCGGCGCACTTATTACAGTAAAAAAATATTTAATTTCAGAAATGACACTTCACTTCCCGATCACCTGCATCAAAGTGACATTGAGACAACAGACAAGAAGTTCCTTTTGGATCATTTGATTGCTCGTTCTGGTACACCCATGTTCGTCTCAGCTCCTGTTGGTAATAGTAGCATGGACTTATCAAGCATAGAATTTCATACAGTTGAAAATACGCCACAGGTAAATATGCAAATAGATGATATTACACCACTCGACGGAAGTAAAAATACCAAATTCAAGAAAAGAATAATTTGTCCCACTGAACTGATGTTAAAGTTATCATCTTTAGAAAATATTGAAAGTTCAATAGATGAGATATCGACTAGCAATATGAATTGTTACAAAAGAAGAGGAATATGCTCGTCAGATGAGCTGAGAGATGATCTTACAAAGTTAAACATTGAAGCCTGCAACTTGGGATCAGAACATTATATGAAATCACATAAAACTGATCAATCGTCAGAGATAAGCCAAGACACAGATGGCTCCAACAAGAAAACTTCATCAGATTCCATAGATTTGGATCTCGACTTAAGTTTTAGTGATATTAACAGTTCGGATATAAACACTTTCAATGAAAACATAGTCCAAAAATTATGTTTGAGTGCACTGAAAAACATTAAAGTAGGCAATCAGGACGCTGACATTGAAAATATTCAAAGAATAGCTTTAGATATTCTCAGAGAGATGTACGCTAAAAAGGGAAAAAATAAAAATAACGTAAGTTCAGGGTTGTTCCTTTCGAAACAACGAGACGTAGATACACCAACAGAGATGTTATCAGTACATGACTACGAAAATATATGTGCTGTAAACATAGCGAGAGAAGCCTGGGGACTGCGTTCTTGGAACGGATACTGTGATATTGAGAATTGGTTGCACGATGGAAGTGTTGTCAGAGACAGAAGGCGAGACACTTTGACGTCTGCAAGCTCAGAAATAAGTAGCTGTATCTCCCAGGAACTTAAAAATTACATTTTAACTGCTCCACCGTTTCCTAAGAAAGCCCCGACCTACTCAAACATTTTTGTTAGGTTTGATAAACCCAATCAAGTAGATTATGTAAATACAGCTTGCGATCCAGGTCATGACGAAACGTTTTTAGCAAAACCATGTTTTGTTGGTTTTGTTGATACAAAAGATTCAAACCAACTAGAACCAATACTTGAAGAACTGGATGACTTGGGCGATATTGATCCACCAAACAAGAAAAGACTAAATTCTGAGACTTCTTTAGTAGCTACTATTGATGAAATTAGAAAAGCTACCGTAACAAATTCACCGAGAAACTTATATCACAGACGTGACCATATTTGGGATTCACAGCAATTAAACGGATCTGCTGAGAAAATAGAAACAAATTTGAAGAGAGCGCTCTGGAAAGAGCCTTCTAAGTTTAATTCCAACAATATAATGGAATCATTTCCGGAAAAGGAAAATATGCCAGTTGTGCCACATAAGCCCAAGATAGCTGTGCGAAGAAAAGAGCTAAATGTATCTGAATCATCATCACTAGTTTTAAGTAGCCCTGAAATCGTAAGTAAATATACAAAACGCACACATAAATCCAATAACATTAGAAAAAACACAAAAAAAGTTAACAACGGTCCTGACGATGCGAATGATCTTTCTAACAAAGATATCGATTTATTGTGGAAACTCGTGTCAGAAAACACAGTTCCCAGTAGTTCCGTGGAAGATTTGACATCGAGTCAGATAACGTCTTCCCTGCAGTCGTTGATATCTAAAGACGATCCTCGCACGGCCGTAACTTCAAGTGCCAAGAACTCTAATGTGAAAAAGACGTCGAGAAATAGGCCAAGACGAAAATTTTCAATCCTCAGGGAAAGGTTCGAACCGAGGACAAGCAGAAATATTAACCAAGAAATATTATATTCAGAAAAAAACACTCTACCAACGGAAACATCAGTCGTCAATGTAAACAATAAACTTTGTGACAACCGTAGAAAAGCATGTTCTGAATCAAAGCAAAAACAAATTAATTTTGACCAACATGTTTGCCCTGCTAGTATGACATCAAAATATATAAAAGAGAAAAGGACTCTCTTCACGAAACAAGTGCTAAGCCCACCTAAATTCAACACCAAGTTGAAACATAAAGTGTGATAAATAAGATATGAAGTTATAAAAGTGAAAACCGGTGGTAGCCTAGTGGGTAGAACATTGGACTCTGAAGCGAGAGACCCAGGTTCGATTCCCAGTGTGGTCATGTACTTATGACTTTGTTTTCTAAGTTATGTGCATTTGTTAAGTTATAGTAGCAATAACACTCGCTAACGGTGAAGGAAAACATCGTGAGAAAACCTGATTGTCTGAGCTATTCACATAGGTATCTCAGCGCTTGACATCGCTAACCCGCGGTGGGCACGCGTTTTAATTAACCCCATACTCTCCTTGAGAGAAGGCCTGTGCCCTACAGTGGGACGCATATAGGCTGCTTATGTAAAAGTGAATGTGTGTATGGATCTCACTTCAAATTAATTTGATTTGAAGCTTCATGACTATGGTGTACTGATAAAGTAATATAATGTTGTGCACTGTTAATTCCTATATCTCTGTAGGTGCCTTATTGAACATTATATTTAATTTTTAGCTTATAGCCTTTTTAAATATTTTAAGCCTCGCTACGCAGGTCACCCGGACTGTGATGTTTGTGCCTTCCGACAAAATAAAACAGCCAGTATTGTATATTGAAAGGTTTATAATAAGTTTTGTAATAAACTAGAAATATAAGTTTGCTGTTTTTTTTTGCTGTCTTCGTAATGATAAATGTACCAAGCAAAGATAATATTATGTTAACGTCTAAAATATTACCTAAAAAGGTAATATTTATTTTTAGTACAATTAAATGAAATTCAACTGAAGTGCAGAAGTACCAAGGTAATAATCAAACTTGTTTTAAAAAATAATTTATCTCGATGGATAAATATATTTTTTGTCTCATACTTATATACTTAGAAAATAAATGCTAATATTTTATTAATCAATAAATAGTACTTATCTTTATACATTGCCCAGATAGATAATTATTATCTTTAGCCACAGCTAAAGTACTTCCATATACAATGTCAAAGCATCAAAGCATTTATAATGCTGGAGAAAAAAAAAACCAAAATAGGTATCACAATTTTCCACTAGAATGGTCAATTATTTAAAAGGAAAATTTAACTAAGTGCATACTTTGTTAGTCCACTATACATTGAATTCTACTGAATCTTATTTACTGCTAAATACATTAATAAGGTGTAAGGCACAAATGGTTACAAAATATTTTCTATGTAAATTTATACCTAGCTTAACCAAAGTCATTTTCGTAACAATTTATAAAGCCACTCCTTAACAAATACGCCATGTCTTTCGGAATAGACTATATACGGCTTTGTTTCATCAACATTATTAAAAATTTACAAAAATAGAAATATTTGCTTTCATAATAGCCTTCATAACTCATTCCAATTTAAAGATCGGTAGTCATAACATTAGTCAATAAGCGAATGCGATGAGCATTGCAGTTTTTGCACAAAATGTGATCGTCTAACGGATAACAGCCGCGTCCTTCTGCCTCTGAAGATAGCTGCAATCCGCAATCTTCACAACGATAGCAACGCACATGGAAACTGCGGTCTAATGCCACAACTCTCACAGTTTCTTCTTCACCATTTTCTGGCATTATCGGTAGCTCACAAACACAGCAACGAGGAGCAAATTTTTTGTGGAAATCTTCAATGCAGTGAATTTGATTCATAGCGTCAACAGTGAATGGTATCCCATCGAGGCTTTTATCACACACGACACAAGTAAAGCAAGAGGGATGGTATGGTTTTCCTGTAGCGCGCAGTATTCTATCCAAAATAGGATTGCCGCAAACCGAACATTTTTCTAAAGTCTCATAGTAATCAATTTCACAATAAGGCTGTCCTTCAACAGCATAAAATGGTTTGCCTTGAAGATTGGTGCCACAGTGAAAGCATGAGAAACATTTCACGTGGTACATATTCCCCATGGCTGTGCATCCAGAAGTTTCACCCAATAACTTTTCATTGCATCTCACACAGGTTCCGAAAACATCTAGATCTTGGCTGTCCGAAATAGAATTTACAAGCATGTTCGTCAAAGCGTCAACCTCTTCGTCTTTTGCATTAGATTTTTTTGCAGCATTCGAAAGATTGTTACCGTAACTTGGTGTTGAAGTGCTTGTTTGGGCGGAAAAGTTGCTGTGTGAACGTGGGTTTATTGGTTCATAAATTGACTCATAGGTGGAAGCTTGAGAGGCACCGTAAGCAGGATATTCGTTTTGATATATTGGAGGATAATTGGTCCTATCCTGGTTATAATTCAAGTTTGCAGTGGCTCTCGCTAATTCACTGTAATTTGAACTGACTGGCGATGGTGGTGGTAAATATTCTTTGCGATTTTGGTTGTTATCGTATTTAGGGCGTATGGGGTTCAGAGGCGGAGGAGGTGGTGGCGGAGGCAAGTCATCATTGTTAATTTGATAAGATGGCACATTGCTGTATGTTGCGTTATACGTAGTTTTTGGTTGCAATGGTAAAGGCCTTGTGGTCTGATTTGGGCTCATACTTTGTGGGAGATGACTTATATTTGCATAATCTTTGTGGATAGGTCTATCGTTAGTAGCATGTGAGTAATTATGCGGAGTTATGTTACTGTGTGTAGCCACGGGTGATATCCTTGAGGAGTAGGACGGCTCGCGTAGCGTACTAACCACAGCACTCCTTGGCACTTGTGGTTCAGCCTTCTTCTTAGGGGGCACAGCTGGTGGTATCTTTTTCACTTTACTTGTAGAATTTACCTCGTTAGCCATCTGTAGTTCTTGCAATTCCTTCTCTAAAGCTTCCATGTTGTCTAAAAGCGACATTTTTAATAAAAAAAATTACCCACAGAAAGGATCTTTTACCAAATAGGTATCACAAATGAAAATGCAAACAATCAAGAAAACGTTTCTTGGAGTGACGTTGCCTCATTAATAATCTCTGTGATCTCTGGACTGTGGACTAGACTGGATTTGTCACTGATATGATATCATACCACAATAGTGTTGCTCATTAGTACCTCTATGGAGAATCGAACAATTCATTCGTTCGTGCCATTCAATCATTCAGTTGATTCGAAAATCGGAAAAAACAAAAAATACTATTCTGTGAGAATTGTTTGCGAGCTGCGCTTTTGTTTATAATATTCCGCAAAAAAATTCTTGAAATCAGTGAGAGAGAGCTTATATTTTACAGTATCACAAACAATAAATAAAACGGAAAATCATGGCTATGCAATGCCAACTGTGGATGGGTAGCGTAAGGAACTCTATATTATTTATTATCTTATTAGGTTATCCTTATTTTGCTTTCTTACTGAACTTTTTTCTGTATTCAGCTCGAACCCAATATGACGGAGAGCTTTATCATGGCAGCCTTCAACCGCATGGGACAGCGCCCACTCACTGTGAAGGTTATGAGGAATAAATTCACCGGCGAACCGGCAGGCTACGCGTTCATACACTTTCAGGTTTGTACCCGAAAATTCTTCCGGTCTTTAAACACCGATTAAAATAGTCCAGAAACACTTGATAAACACCGTTTAAAATAGTCTAGGGTGGAGATTTAACAAGGAAAAGATAACCGCAGATTAAATAAACTGAGCGAAGCGGTCTAGAGGAATTTATAGTATAACGGCCTTATTTATAAAAACACGATTACTCTCAACCACTCCTAAGAAGCAGTTTATTTAATCTGTGGTTACAACTTTTCCTTGTAAATTCTTCAGCACAGACTATTTTAATTGGCTTATTAATAAAAACATCATTTCTTAAAACACAATTCAATTCAGTTTTATGGACTCACTGCACTGATTATCCAGTACAATTTCGCCAATGTCGTGTGTTACGCAAGAAATAGCCAATTATAAAAACGTTTACCCAAATATCAGAAATTAAAATATATTAAAAATATTTCTACAATATGTCCGAAGTCAAAAAAACTTTGGACCTTCTCCTTAAAACAATCCTCAATTGCAGATTAAATAGTCTGTGATTAAGGGAATGACTGCGATCGCCAACTAGCCTGCCAAGCGTGGTGATTATGGCCAAAACCCCTCATGGTTATGAAAACCACAAAGGCCTATGTCCTGCAGAGGGCATCAAATGGCTGATGATGAAAGGGAAAGACTACCACAAACTATATAAATAATATACTTTAACACTGAGACAGGTGATAAGAGCCAGGCCCATCCCTGAGTGAACCCATTTAGTCATCTGCCAGAGCACGTTAAATGGTATTTCATATTGTGATCTGCTATCCCGTCTCCGCCACACCCATGCTCTGACCGAGCAGGTGCCCACTGTGAAGCTTGACTATGGCACAACATAGCACAGTATATTGTTGGAGACTATTTTTGGACATGGTTGACTTCTGTGAAGATCTTCAGCTTGCAATATTTTAAGGCCCGGAGTAGAAGTCCTGTGTGACTAATTCCTTTCATTTCAGTTATAATTTTTTTAAGAAAGTATCAAAAAACCGGTGAAAATAGAAACAATTTTTTTTCTATGACTTGTAGATTGTAAAATTAATTAAGTTGGTGTTTAAGGTTTGCTTTAAGGCATATGCCTTATGCACATATTATGTGTATACTTTCAAACTAACCTTAGCCCTAACGGTTGAGTGTTTTTAATCTTTAATTTATTTCTCGAATTGTATTGAGTTTGTGCAGCTCGCATTGGAATAATTAAATTAAGCATATATGTACAAATAGTAAAAAAAACTGCTTTATCTCATGGGGTTTCGAGAAAAATTACTTGAAATTTGTTAGGAAATTTGAAAAAACATTTGGGGAATATTTCCCAATTTTCTTTTTTGCAAATTCGGTTTAACATCAACTCTTAAGTGTTCTGGAGTACCATATTTCCATATCCATAAATTTTTTACTTAGTTAATTTTACAATTCTCTTAGTTGATGTTGTTGTTGAACAAAGTTGGGAAATATTCCCCAACATTTTTTGAAATTTCCCGACAAATTTCAAGCAATTTTTCTCGATACCTACATGAGATAAAGCTGTATTTTTTTTTACTAGGTATATGTACATTTAATAATGCTTGATTTTATTATCCCAACGCGAGTTCCAAAAACTCAATACAATTCGAGAAATTAAAGAATATAAACACATTTTGTTTAATTACCGCTCAACCGTTAGGGCTTACGTTAGTTTGAAAGTATAGACATATGCCTTAAGGCAAACTCTAAACACCAGTTCAATTAATTTTTACAATCTACAAGTCATTTAGTAGAAAAAAAATAGTTTCTATATTCACTGGTGTATGATGTTATTATGATGGCGCTTTCTTAAAAAAATTATAACTTTGAAATTGCAATTTGCAAGCTATCAGGATCTGCACAAAAGTCAACCATGTCCAAAAATAGTCCCCAATAACATACTGTGCCTCGTTACATTGTAATGTAGACAAAACAAAACATTGCGCCAAAATGGTGCTACTATGTGAAGCCCCGAGACACAACTAAATGTTTAGGAATCCCACTATGCCTTGGGATTAAGTTCTTGATAAAACCTTAAAAACTCTTTGTGCCAAAACTTGTACTGATCAATTGGTGTTTCATATTCACAGACAGATGAGGAATCAGTAGATGCTATGCATAAGTTAAATGGCAAGCCAATACCAGGCACCTTTCCTGTGGTTCGTTTCCGTCTAAACACTGCTTCCCGAGAGGCCCGGACTAGTATGCAATCTGAGCGGGAGTACTCTGTATGGGTTGGAGACCTAAGTCCAGATGTGGATGACTACTCACTCTACAGAGTCTTTGCAGCCAAGTACTCTTCTATAAAGACTGCGAAAGGTAATAATTATTTATATAAAACTAGTAGCTGACACAGAAAACACTGTTTTCCAATATTAACGTCCTATTCCCGGACCTACCAAATATACACAAAAAAATTCATAAAAATAAGTGACGCCGTTTCGATAACAAACACTTATCGAAACGGCAACAAATAAATTTGTATTTGTATTTGTGACACCAGATTTTTATATACATAAGCAGCCTATATACATCCCACTGTAGGGCACAGGCCTTCTCACAGGGAGAGAGTATGGGCTTAATCACCACGCGGGCCCACCGCGGGTTGGCGATTTCAGCGCTGAGGTATGAATAGCTCAGACACTTAGGTTTCCTCACGACGATTTTCCTTCACCGTTAGCGAATGTTATTCCTACTATAACTTCAAGAATGTACATAACTTAGAAACCCAAGTCATAGGTATATGCCCGCATTGGGGATCGAACCTGGGTCTCTCGCTTCCGAATGTTCTACCCACGATGTTCTACCCACTAGGCTACCACCGCTAAAACTCAGCTCCAGATAGTTGAGAGACAGGCATTGCAATATCTTCTTTTGAGTTGATATTTTGGATTACCTGTGGAAGTAAGAACAGGCCATAAACAGTCTTTTCTTTTTCATTGTACCAAGTCGTAGTTAGACCTGAGCTTTCTGCACTTAGTCTCATAGTTGGGCCATTTAACATAGCAAGCGCTAAGGTATGTAGATACCTCAGAACTGGGGTCTCCTCACAATGTTTTCCTTCACAGTTAGCGGGCGGTATTGCTACTACAACTTCACAAATGTATGTAACTTAGAAAACAAGTCATTGGTACGTGCCATGATTCGAACCCACGACCTCCCGAATGAGAAGCCGGCGTTCTGCCGCTCCGCTACCACCGCCTTTTTATTGTGTACCTAAATCGACACTTGAAATATTTATTTTTTGTTCATTTAAGTTTTAGTACCTGGATGACTGAGCTTTGCTCGGTATTGTTTTTGGTTAAGCGTTTTTTTTTTTGGAAATAAGAAACTTAGTCGAACTGGAGACATCTGGACTCGAACCGGGGTCTTCTGGTTTCGGGACAGCCCGACTTCCCACCTGAGCTATTCCTTGCAGATGGTGGCCAAATTTACCTTCGTATTCTAATGATATTTTAGCAGTTTTTCATTGCCTGAAAACGCGGATAAAACGACGTTTTATAAAAATGAAACCTAGATCGCTAGATCGATTTATCGCCCCCGAAACTCCAGCATACTAAATTTCGTGAAAATAGTTGGAGCCGTTTCCGAGATTCAAATTATAGACAAGGTATTAGATTAGATAGATAAGGTGTTAGAAGGTATTAGATTAGATTGATAAGGTGTTTTTTTTCTTTACTGTAGAAGAATGTTTTCTTTTTATGGGTAGGCAGAGACCAGGGTTTGCCATTTGTCATCCTGACAGACCGATTTCGCGTCACCAATATTAATTTTAGTCATTGCATGCACGCCGGTTTCGGGTACTTTTTATGTGTTTTTTTTAATTGTAACAATAATTTTAAAAGAACTTTCTGCTGTTTTCCAGTGATCCTAGACCCATCAGGCTATACAAAAGGGTACGGCTTCGTCCGGTTTGGCAATGAAGAGGAGCAAAGAAATGCCCTGTATGCTATGAATGGATACACTGGGCTCGGCACAAAGCCCCTAAAAATCTGCACTGCAGTGCCGAAGCCCAAAGGAGCAACGGTGCCTCAGCCTGGGGCTACCACTGGGGCCACGGGCACAGCACCATTCAATGCTGGGACGGTAAGATTAGGAGCTTGATCTTTTACTTGGATCACTAATTGCTCTTCAGGCATATTTGTGCCTTATCCACTTATACGTGCTTGCAAATTGGCTGCAGTGAAAATCTTACTGTATGGAAAAAAAAAATCTGTACTCCAATCTATCGCGAAGATTTGGCTTTAGTTTACAAATGAAATATTATTAAAATTGCTTACTAATAAAGGACTCCACCCTGCCAATGTTTAAACTTAGGTTTAAAAAAAAACTCCAAAGATAGGAAGGTTTCTTTTTCATTTTTGAAAACCATCATAAAATGTTTTCCTTAAGCTTTCACCATGCTTTGCTGATTCAGCATATTTCATGTGACAGTATAAGTCGAGCTATCTTTGTCCAATTTACCCCATAATTGAAAAACACGGCGTAAAAATAGTATAATATAGAGTTCATGCTATATACCTGGCTTTAGATTTTGTTAAAGGGCTCTCTTGGAGATCGTCTTTTTCAGATAGTTTTTGCAAAAACAATCTTTCTTTTGTTTCAGTCATGTTAATGATTACGATACGAATGAGGACTAGATAGCGTTAACAAAAACGGCCGATTTTGGCATAAATGCTATCTAGTCCCAGGTCTTTGATCTCAGATTCTCAGATGTAGGTCCTAAAAGAACTATTTTCATAATTGACAGACTAGAAACGAAGTTAACGACTTGCTATTTAAGTTTTTAATTTTTGTGCAATAAAGCGTAACAAACTAGTAAATTATCTGTAAAAGAAGATGTGATTTTTTTACATTTTTACGGCGCTATTAAACCTAATGGAGCCCCTTGAAGCAAAACTGCGAGGACCCATTGTCAAATTACTGTCTTTGACATTTATTTTTATTTCACTGTCGCTTCATGTTCGCTCTCGCAAATCCATCTGCCTTTAGAGCTACAATGTAAAGGCTCTTTTACGCCAGGTCAACATCGTGCTATAGTGCGGCATGCATGCTACAAATTGTGGCATCCGGCTCCTTGATGCGTGCTACAATTGCCAACATCATGCGGCCGATGTAGCATGCGGCAGTCTACTTTACGACGAGGCAACATCGTGTTCGGATACAAGCTGCGACAGTCTGCCACATGACGCAAGGTGTTGCTATGCCGTACGATTCTTGCCACAATTATGTGCGACATTTTTTATTATTGTGGCATGCTGCCTTGTGGCATGCCGCAATGCCGCAGTGTTGCCCCGGCGTAGATAGGCCTTTATAAAATCATACAATATATCAAAATCACTGCTTTTGTACACTTTAATCCCAACAGCATAAGGCCGTAGGATGGAATTCCTTTGGTTTACCAAGCATGCTGCTCTGCTGTTGTCACGGCTTGCCCAGGCTAGTTAGCCCCATCCTCGTAAATTGAAACACTGACGGTCGGTTCACGTTATAGGAGTACAACCAATATTATGACCCGTCGGCCTATTGGCAGAACTATTCGGCTTGGTCGGGGTACTACGGGCAGGGGGAAGCCGGAGCGCCGACGGCCGCGGCGCCGCCGCAACCCGCTGCTGAGACTCCGACCCCCGTCTCTAAGACTCAGAACGAGGATTTGGCCCTTGTTGGTAAGTGGATATAGCTAATAACTATAATAAAATTCTTAGTTAATTGTGACAATTCAAGCTACATTGCTTAGCAGTATCGTTTTGTGAATCAGTGGGTTGATCGACTTTGCACTGTACATCGAATTGTCATAGTAACCATGAATCGTAGTTCGTTGGTCATTTATGAAAATTAGTTATATTGTTATTAAGTTTTTTTGTGGCACTAAATAATATGATTTGTACAATTGGCGGACAGTACAGTTACGGTGTTACTTATAAAAACACAATTCCTCTAAAACAGTCCTCAAATGCAGTTTAAATAAACTCTAGTTACGTCTTTCCCTTTACCCAAAACTATTTAAACTGCATCTGACCAATCTTTTAAATGAGACTATGCGTGTAGTTGATGAAGATAATGAGCATGTTGTGTCAGTATTTATTCTCCACTTTCTAGATTTACAAAACTAATGCAGTGTTATGTAGGGGTTAAAAATTATGCTTTATATCTATACATATAATGGAGAACACAAAAGGGTCAATATATTAATATCAAATACACCTATAATCGGAGCGTATATCATGTACATTACATTAGTTTTTATTTCACTTCAATACATGCAGTATTTCCAAAGTTATAACGACAAGAAGTTTAAGCCCCTTCTTGAATTTCCGAGATTACGCGCGCTCGTACTATGACGTCACACCCTCGTTCAGCCAGAGGCCGCGACACCGGGCGCGTCTTGTTTAATTTTGTTTTCGATCGTCTTCGTTTTCCTATTACCTATAGTGTGCTTGTACCTATTTCAACGGCAAAAATAATATAAATTATCCTTTATATCCGATTACACTAAAGTGAAACGTGTAGTGTGTAGAATGGAAGAAGGTTTTCTAAAAGGTCAGTCGGACAATCTGCAAAGAGTGGATACTTTGATGTTGGCACAATATTTCATGAAGAATCAGGATTTTACGGCTGCCGAAATTCGTGGAATAAAGATGAAAAAGTATGTATTTATGTTCTAAGTAAGCATTACCTACTCTCGGGTAGGTATTTGTTCAAACTTAAACCTAACTGAAAGCTGTGCTGAAAGTGTGCGTGTTTCATTTAATAGGTACCTATTAAGGGCGGCGATAAAAAATATTAGGTACCTAGGTACTCGCAATCAACATTTCGAAGTTGTCTATGATTATTTTATGTATTTTATTAGTATAGACTTAACGAAAATGTCACTATTTTCCATATACAGCTGTAGGTAAGTCCTAGTAGGTATTTACGTAGTTATCAGTTTTCCAAGTAGGCAAATACCTACACACATCAAAAAAAGTTTGTGATCAATAGCATAAGCTCCTATAATTCTTTAAATTTAACTTTATCAAAAAAAATCTATGTTGTATGCTTTCTTTAAATAGGAATACCCTGTTTGAAATTAAAATATAAAACTATTTTTTTTTATTTATTTAAAAAAAATTGAGCCATTAATCATAATGTAATTGTGATAGAAATTTCATAGAAAGTAAAATACTGTTTAATTAAACTTAAACAACAATTTATTATTAAAAGGTTAAATTCAATATAAAATAACTCCTCCCCTGGCTCGAACACATGCGGAGATCCTCCTGGGCATGCTGAGGATCAAGTTATCCAGCATTTCCTGGGGTAAACTATCCCATTCTTCAATAGCGGCTTCCCTGAGCTCTGGAACTGTCTGGGGACGGGGCTCACGGTTCCATACAGCTCGTTTAAGAGCATCCCACGCGTGCTCTATTGGGTTTAAGTCGGGCGAGCCGGCAGGCCAGTCTAAACGTGTGATATCGTATTCTTGAAGAGCAGCATTGACTCGTTGAGCTCGATGTGCGGGCGCATTATCATCGACCAGTACAAATTGGTGCCTATGGTTTACTCGGAATGGTCTGACGATATCATCAATAACAACTGCTTTGTACATGTCTGCTGTCATGTAGCCCCGATACGGGATCAAAGGATCCAATCATAATGCCACACCAAAAGGACACTGATTTTCCGCCTTGCTGAACTGTTCCAGTGGCAGTTCTTTGTCTTTCACGGTCGCCTGGTCTTCTCCAGACACGGACACGTCGGTTATCTGGATGAGTGCTGATTCGGGATTCGTCAACGAAGAGACAGTTTTGCCAAATGTTTTCTTCCTCACCTTCTTCATTTTGCCGAAGTCTAGCCCACTGCAATCTTCGTTGCTGACGTTGCCGGGAATTGAGCGGAGCTCGCCAAGACCTCCGTGCTCGTAATCCAGCGTGGAGCAAGCAATTCCGAACGGTCTGTGTGCTAACTTCAAGCCCAGAGGCGGCCCTGACTTCTGCTTTTATTTTAGTGGCGTTGATTGTTGGATCACGGGCTGCCAGCAATCTAATATAGCGCTTTTGGGCAGCTGTCAAAACAGTTGGGCGACCGCTGCGGGGTCGGTCAGCTAAATTCCCCATTCCGTGGTACCTCTGCAACGACACAGGATTGGGATATAGCAAGTCTGCGTGCTAGTACTCTCGTGGTGTATCCTTCTTCCCTCAAAGTTACTATTCTTGCTCGTAAAACCTCTGATAATCCTCTTGGCATTTTTTCAATCACAACTTTCCGCAAAAATATCTTGAATCGGTTATAATTGACTAAATCAGATTTCTGAATGGGCGTAAGCTAGGACTGAAAGCCTTTTAATATGAAAAAACAACTGAACGGTGTCATTGTTTTGTGTTCTAATTCTTTATTTTTAAATAAAGAATCTAAAAAGAAGAAAAAATCATAATATAATCTACAGTAACAAAAAAGATTTCAGTTTTTCAAAGTGATCGCAAACTTTCTTTGATGTGTGTACCTATATTTATATTTTTACACTAAACCAGATATTTTTGAATATTTTTGAAAATGTTTATCACGAAAACTTAGGATAAATGTGGGCCGCGAGTTCGATACTTCTGACAAAACATTTACTTATTACCAATACAGTCGATTGAGAAGCACTGCACTGCGTTGCTTTTAAAAAAAAGGCCACGCTCTAAATAAAGCTCGAGGGCCCGCGCGCGTGAAAGCTCAAGTTGACTAGTCAGCCAGCACATGAAACCAACACCGACCAACGAAACTTGACCGCAATGCCGGCAACCGCGTCGCGTGCGTCAGGTGGGGTCAAGTTTCGTTGGTCGGTGTTGGTTTTACGTGTGGACTTGAGCTGTCCCGTGCGCGGACACGGCAGTTTTTTTGGTTAAAATATTGGTACCTAGTTCAGTGAAAACCCCAACTTTACTCACCAACCAAACATACCTAATGATTCATAATCAAAATTATTGAGCCTTTCAGTATGCGAGCACTTTATCTTTTATTAATGTAGTATTTTGTCACGGCTATTTACATAGGTACAAGGTACATAAAAAAAGAGTTTATCGGGTGTTTTAACTGTTGAATTGAAGCACAGGCACAATACAGTATTTTTTTCCATTTTTTACCACAGATAACTTTATAATTTTGATTTTTACTGCGCAGCGGCGTGCGAATGAGAGCGCGACTGTCGAATGACCGGGGGTGTGACGTCATCGGCTAGTGAGCGCCCGTCCACGTTTTTAAAAACCTTCGGCCGGAAATAAGCACTTTGATCGTAAATATCTCAGCCATTTTTTAAGATATGAAAAAACTAAAAACACAGTTTTTTTCGTAATTTTTTGTAGATTTATTTGGCATGTAAAATAAAAAACGTTTGTCAGACCCATTAAAGAGGCAAAATTTTTAAGTTTGGATGTAGGAGGTAAATGTCCGAAACCACTCAACCAATTTAAAAAATGATGATGATGATCATGATGGACCATTATAAGTATAAGTATATAATGGTCCATCATGATAGTTTTAGGCTATATACGGGATATTTCTAAAATGCACAATTCCTGAAGAATGTCTGTTAGACTTTGTCATTTACAACGACGATTTTGTTGGCTTTTGAAGATCTTTCGAAAGTGATCTGTCAGGATCGTGGCAAGTGGCAGTCCCTAGTCTCTGCCTACCCCCCTGGTGAGTTTATGTATGTATGTATACAAACCCTGATATTTAAGACAGACAGAAAAGACTTCGAGAACAATAGTTGTTGTCAAACACATACTCAAATTGGGGTGTCTCAAGTATTGCGCATATTGAAAAATCCTGTATATTTATCGCGCTTGGAATTGCCAATCCGCGGTGGGCACGCGTGGCCCATACTCTCTCTCAGAGAAGGCGCGTGCCCTGCAGTGGGACGTACATAGGCTACATACATATTTATCGCTGAATTCAACGCGGGCGAAGCTATATAGGCACCTTGATTTAATTTGGTTTGATTTTATTTAATTTGATTTAGTTTAATTTGATTTGATTTATTTTAATTTAATTTGAATTAATTTAATTTAATTTCATTTAGTTTAATTTGATATGATTTAATTTAATTTAATGTGTACAGATGAATATTATTACTAACATAGGATAAGTCACGATTGTTTCTAATACTATATGGGCATTGCCTGAAGTATATGAATACAATACAATATAATATATAAATTTGTCCTTCTTTCAGACCACAAAAAACCTCTGGACATCGACCAGCTGAACAAGGATTTCATCGATCCCCGGCTCTCCGTGTGGGACAGCCTGGAAAGCTCGCAGTGGTTCCCGCACGAGGTTATCGAGGCACACTAATGATCTCTGCAGAGGCCTAATTATGCGCACCAAATCCTGTCGGGAAGCCGTTTCCGATAGCAGTTAGTCTGGAATTTGACAGACGATTGGAATCATTCAATATTTGGTGCACAGTGCTTCGCTTGACCCGTACGAGATATAAGGTTGTCAGTGTGACTTAGATTTTATTCTGTTGGTGACTGCATAGGTCAATTTTGTTTGCGAAAAAAGAGCTGGTGTTAAAATAGAGATGCCCGACCCGAAAGCTACGCATACTGGACACCAAAACAAACTAAATACAAAAAATTGTTGCTGGGAAATTGATTATTTGAGATTTCATCAACATAAGCAGAGTATAAACAGGCACAGGCCTTCTCTTAGAAAGTATGGGCTTAATCACCACGGATTGGCGATTTCAAGCGCTGAGGTATGTGAACAGCTCCGACACTCGGGTGTCCTCACGATGTTTTCCTTCACCGTTAGCGAGTGGTATTGCTACTATAACTTCACAAATGTACATAACTTAGAAAACAGTCATAGGTACATGCCCGCACTGGGAATCGACCTGGGTCTCTCGCTTCAAAGTCCAATTTTCTACCCACTAGGCTACCACCGCTATCGGGTTACATACTAAGGTAAAAAAATATAGCGCGTAGTGGATAACTTCTTATGGCACTAAGCTCAAGTATAAAAGCTATGCTTAGTGCTTACGTTATGTACAGCGCTATGCTTGTTTGAGATCCCGATGTATTGAATACATTGGGCGTTGAGATTTCAAATTAGTTTTCTAAATGAAAGCTCGAAATTTTGGATAAGGTTCCTTGGGAAAACATGTTCGGTACTCAATACTAGATGTATTTATGCAAAAAAGTGCTACTTTGAACCTCAATATCTCTTTAGCCTTTGACTTCCCAGGCATAGTACCTTTGGAAACAATGTTCAGATATTACGTCGAAGGAAGCCTTTTTGTATAACTAAACAAAAATAGTAAAATTTGTTTAATAGGTTTTGATTTTAAGGAACGAATTAATGTATGTAAGTACTAAGCGCAATGTAGGTACTAACTCTTTTCTAATAACTTTGAACGAATCGAGATTCGATCCGCTAAACGTATAATTTTTGTTTCATTTACAGCGTTTTCCCTCTGGCTTACATAGGCAACCAATAATTTTCTTTTGTAAACCTTGTTGTACCTTATCTAGGTAGGGTAACAAAGTTTGATTCAGCTTAGATTGGGTCACTGATAGGATAAAACTAAATTGAAATTGAGTTGGGAGTTTTATGTTGCTCGAGTAAGGAGTATGTAATGTGTTTTATCTACACTAATGTTGTAACATTCTACTTATGTTTTCAATACTTGACTTATAATTACTACTGTTATAGCGCAGACAACAAAACACTCAATTTAAGCAATTTCACATGATGGTATAATATTCACATCGATATCGTAAAATCTCATTATAACATCAATAAAACGCGACCAACTTGATTGCAGGGCCAATCAGGTTGGTCGCGTTTTATTGAAGCGCGCAGCTGCGCTCTCATTGGTTAAATTTTAATGGCGGCGAAATCACTGTGATTATACATGTACGCGTGAATTTAATTTAATAAATTTGTTGTTTGATTAATTGCATTAGTGAAGATAAAGTAGTGTATGCAACTGCATATAACACGGGTATTAAAACACTCGTTACTATTATGAAACTCGCTGCGCTCGTTTCATAAACTCACACTCGTGTTTTAATACCCTTCATTATATGACAGTTGCATAAACTACTATTAAAGATTATTCTGTAAATAAATAAGTACTTTAATTCGTGATGTTTGTTGTTTAATTTGTTACATTACGTAAACCCACGCCTGTATACCGGAGGGTTTGCCACTTGACACGATCCTGACAGACTTTCGCTTCATAAAAATTCATTCAAAATTTGCTAATAAATCTAATGTCAGTGGATCTAGTTTGTAATTCAATAGATTATAACAAATCGCTGTTCACTTATTACTTGGACAATAAACCCTGAGCCTTAAGGGGATCCAGTGGGTTAACTAGCGCTACAAATAAAAAAAAAACATCTTTATCTACACTCATATCCAAAGAGTATATAATCACTCATATCATAATCTTCAAATTAAGAATTCAAAGGTAAACACATATTGACAGGCTTTAAACAATACATAACTTTAAAGAAAATAAAAAAAAAAGTAATATAATAGTAGTTTATGCAACTGTCATATAATGAAGGGTATTAAAACACGAGTGTGAGTTTATGAAACGAGCGCAGCGAGTTTCATAATAGTAACGAGTGTTTTAATACCCGTGTTATATGCAGTTGCATACACTACTTTATCTTCACTAATGCAATTAAAAATTAAATTCACGCGTACGTGTATAATCACAGTGATTTTGCCGCCATTAAAATTTAACCAATGAGAGCGCAGCTGCGCGCTTCAATAAAACGCGACCAACCTGATTGGCTCTGCAATCAAGATGGTCGCGTTTTATTGATGTTATAATGAGATTTTACGATATCGATGTGAATATTATACCATCATGTGAAATTGCTTAAATTGAGTGTTTTGTTGTCTGCGCTATAACAGTAGGTAGTAATTATAAGTCAAGTATTGAAAACATAAGTAGAATGTTACAACATTAGTGTAGATAAAGTTACATTAAAGGTCAGATTTTTCACTTTATGTTACAGTTATTTTTTTTTAAAGTGTTGCTGTGATCACGGAACAAAACTTAAGTTTTTTTTTTAATGTCAAAAGTTGATCTATAAAAAACCTAATTTCATTTTCGTGGTACCAAAAGTGCAACTAAAAATACCTAAAATTGCGCGCGCAAAACTGAGTGCAGACGATTGAATGTCAAGATACTTTTGTCGAAATTGCGCCATTTTGTTTCAAAAATAACCGTAGATTTATGTAAAATTTGTGAAAAATTTATGAAAGCTTGTCAAACGTGTTTTCCTTTGATTCCTTACTTTGAAGATTAAGACATGAGTGTAGATAAAGTAGTGTATGAGACTGCACATAACTTGGTATTAAAACACGCGAATGCTATTAAAAAACTCGCCAAGGCTCGTATTTTAAAATCTCGCTCGTGTTTTAATAACCCTCATTATGTGACAGTCACATAAACTACTATTATTACAGACTGTATTTGCAAAGTGTCAATCTCTCAATCATTTTAAGAGTGATTTTTAGGACTCACGTCAAAGAATCTTCGTAGATCACGAACCTGGGATTAGATAGCATTTATGGCGGTTTGACGGTTTTTGGCGTTAATGCTATCTAGTCCTACGTTTTTTGCCTTAGTTTCACGGCCATGGGTCCCACGGACACTTTTTGCAAATTCGATCTGTAAAAAAGATCGATTTTTTTCTTCCTCGGTCGCGCTAGTGTTAGGTACTCCCTGTTGTCTTGCGTAGAAAAGATAATTTTAGTTAGCACACTTGGGTTTAAGCATTATCTACTAAACCGTGCCAAACCGAAGCAGAAAAAACATAACATAACATAAACTCACGCCTGTATACCTGAGGGGTAGGCAGAGACCAGGGACTGCCACTTGCTACGATCTTGACAGATCACTTTTGCTTCCTCAACATTCATTAGTCGTTGCATGCACGCACGCCGGTTTCGGGTACTTTTTATCTTGCCCTTTGTTAATACATCCCCTATTTGGTCGAAGTATGTCCGTCTGGGTCGTCCCTTACCGGCCATTCCATCCACATTCGCTCGATATATTTGTTTTGTCAATCTTTCTTCCTTCATCCTCTCCACATGTCCAAACCAACGCAACATTCCTTTCTCAATTCTTGAAAAACCTTGACGGAAAATAGAACAAAAAGTTCTAAAACAAAGTTTTGAATGATAAACTTTAACCGACACGTTGCAGGAGTTGCGTATTTTAGAAATAACGTATTGAATGAACAGGCCCCAAGCAGAATCTACGGATTCAAACGTTAGGAGTCTCAGTGGGTCCGTGGGTCAGAAACGAAAATACCTCTTAGAAAAGAAAAACTGTATTCATAAATAACTCTGCAAAACTCACTACTATTTACATGATTATCAGTTTTACCACATCGACAGTATAGGTGCGGGTAATTATGTATTATATATGAATGCATTTTATAACGAAAAATGCTTGGGGCACATAAGGACAAGGGGCGCGAAAAAGACGCGTCCCGCTGTATTGAGTTCGCGTCCTCGCCGCGTCTTATCTGTGTGGGCTATGTCGCATCTCTTCAGTACATTTTGTATGAAAGTGAATTGAAAGGACGCCGAGTCTTTTCCGGGCCCTAGTCCCCCGTCCTTATGTACCCCACGCCTAAAATATTCTTGTACAGTGATTGCCTGGTTGGTCTAGCGGTATCACGTCTGATTACTATGCCGCAGGTCGTGGGTTTGATTTCCACTTTGGGCCGCTATAAATTTGTACACATGGCCTCTGTCTGGGTGTATTTCCATGTAGGTATGTGATGTCCTTGCCTGGTTACCATAGCACAGGGTATCCTAGTTTGGGACCAGTGCAGTGTGGAAGTTATAAATTTTATTATAGCACTTGTTTACACTACCTGTGATAAATGTTGATCTTCTGCGTGACTACCTACTAACTAGACGATTGTGCAATCGACAGCACGTCAACTTTTACACGAGTGCACTCTACTCTGTTACGCTACAGGTGCCTTTGCAACTAAAATATAAATGTTGATCTGCTGTCGACTGTACACAAGAATCGTGTTAGGTTGATCTGCTGTCCACTGTACAGATCTTTTTGGCGGTAACGTGAATATAGTCACAGATCGTTTGCACATCGCTTACTGTCTTTACAGTATATGTGTGAGTAATTGAGGTAGTGTGATGCGTAGTAAATTAAAGTCCGCGTAAATCTTTTTGGCGGCTGAGTGAAGTTCGTCAATTCCTGCGCAATGACTAATTTTAGGAGTCAAAGGGGAGCTGTGCAGGGAGTCACTAGGGACGTATCACTGGTTATATTTTTTTGTAAGACTTGCCACGTATATTTTTTTTTGTTTATGGTCAGTGTCAACCTTATTGGCTTAATTGCGGATTCACTTACTAGATTTTTAAGCTAATAATGTGTAGTGCTTAAGAAAGTTTTAGTTCAAGTCATAGCAACCTTTTAGCGGTGGTAGCGGGGCGGTAGAACGCCGGCCTCTCACTTGGGAGGTCGTGGGTTCTAATCCCGGCATGTACTAATGACTTTGTTTTTTAAGTTACGTACATTTGTGAAGTTATAGTAGAAATACCACTCGTTAACAGTGAAGGAAAAACATCGTGAGGAAAACTGAGTGTCTGAGTTGTTCACATACCTCAGCGCTTAATATTGCCAATCTGCGGTTGGCACGCGTGGTGATTAAGGCCTGTGCCCTGCGGGAGGACCTATATAGGCAACATTATTATAGCAACCTATAAAAATACATTTCAAGATTAATTACATTAGCGTTATAATATTATGCCGACTTATGTCGAAGTATGTAGCAAATTTTGGTTATCTCTTTCATGCATCTAGTCGGAACGTATTAATAGATTGATTAAATCTTTTCTACTTTGCACATCACTACGCATCACACTACATCAACTACTCACACATACACTGTAAAGACAGTAAGCAATGTGCAAACAATCTGTGACTATGTTCACGTTACCGCCAAAAATATCTGTGCGGACTATACCATTAGTTAATTACTAAAGAAGTCAATTACTTACACATACACTGTAAAGACAGTTAAGCGATGTGCAAACGATCTGTGACTATGTTCACGTTACCGCCAAAAAGATTTGGGCGGACTATACATAAGAATCGCGTCAGCAATAACAACAAAAAAAATCTAGGTAATAAAGCAACATCGACACGTAGTTTACGTCGTTTGAAATTAGTGGAAAACACCTCGATTTTTGCAATCGCGATGTCTGTCTCAGGCTTATTCTTTTTTTATTGACATGCACTCCCGAAAATAAACGCTCGATGATCACAATATGAAACAAAAATAACCACAAACAATCTGGCTTAATCTAATAATTCATTCTATTATGTACAATAAATTATGTACCTACAGTTGGTTAGTCGATTGGCTAACGACTTATGTATGGTTTACTAAGCCAGTGAAAGCTAAATCTGAATGCTTTCGGGCTTCTAACCCCGCTCTTATTGATGTACAGTGCCCGAAAATATTGCTATACGCTATACCAGACACGAGTGTAACAACAAAAGTGCGCTGGAGTGGTATTTTTGTTATTTAAATGTATGTAATTTAGAGTAAAAATATCAAACTATAACGATGATATTTAAAATAATTGCTTAATTAATTAGCTATAATTTTACCTTTTTAGTAACTATAAACAAGTCGTCTTTAGAATTGCTAATTTTAACTTAAAATTAATAGTTGGGGACAGAAATCGAATCATCCGTATCAGGATCTTGACACAATAGTGAGCAAGAGATGACACTTCGGTGAAATTAAGCAGCATATTTTAAGGCCACTTTCTCTTGTTGACGTTTACAAAGCGAGACTAGACACTGAAGCATTATTTTACAATGGAAAGCATCTATTTTGGAGCTGTTTATTAAATTGTAGCGACAGAAAGGAGAATGATCAATAACAGTCTATGTTGCGCTTTAAGCAATTATACCTCAAAATGTTTCTTTTGAAAAATAATTTCATAGTTCTATTTGATAAATTAAAAGAATCAGGGGTTTAAAAGTAATAATTAAAAAATATCTGTATTGATTGTATAACTAAAAAACCTCAGTCAGTCAATACAGATTACAAACACAGATTAGATTACATTATTGCAAAAATCGCAAATCGGGTACATACATAAAATGCGAAAGTGCAAACTGTAAACGGGGAGTTTTTGACGGGAATTCAAACGAGCGGTTTTATTACGCTTTTAATTTTCTAAATTGATTCCAGCGGATTTTATACTGTTTAATTAGTGTAGTTTATTGTTAAAATGACCGTGTGTATAAACAATCCAACCGGCCCTTCTGGAAATCGTTGGGGGAGGCTTTTGTCAAGCAGTAGACGTCCAATGGCTGAAGTGATGATGATGATGTATGAACAATATGTGGAATAAATAACTAAAATAAACCGCCATGGGCTTAGGATAGTCTTGTCACAATTGTGCGCAGGACCTAAGACTGTTTGTGCTTATTTATCAGAAATTATCTCTTTGTCCCCCATTAGGCTCCTTAAACACTGCGACTTTTTGAAGTGATATAGTCATATATATATATATATTGTATATATTGTATTTTATACAGAATTATTACTCAGCACTAACTGACCATACCTACCTAATAATGACCTATGTTTATAATTCAAACTGACTAGGTGCCAATGCCAACCCAAAATAACACCAAACCACCAAAGTTGTCATAACCTCAAAACATGGGCTCAAAATTAAGATTTCTCGAAACTCCCATCTAATATTTTCATAATATTTTTCCTGTATAATCCAGAGCTAATTTCTTATAGATTAACGTTGGTTTCATCAATGCGCAAGAAGACGCAAAAATAGACTAACTCCTATAGTAAATTGATCATTCTCCTTTGCAGCCAGATGCATTTTTATCACAGGGGGTTTATTGCGGAACAATTTTTTAACAACGCACGTAGCATTATTTACATTCTTTTTACAGAGCCTTTCAATGGGTCCCTTTTCGCCAACAATACGCTGAAGTAGGCCGCTAAGCTAGCGCGGCGCGCGTTCTTGTTGGTGTTACAATCATATTGGAAATATTCCCGGGACCGGTACATCAATAACCGCACTAAAGCGACGTTATAGTAAACGAGTTATGCCGCGGCCGCTTCGAGGGGCTCGGGTTGATCTGGATGACGCTGGACCGACTCTCCTGGCTAGCTACACTGCTCGGAGACGTCAACTGCGGCGAAGAACAGGAAGACATTCCACTCTTAGGCGTCCCTTTCTTCATGTACGACACGACCGAGTTCAAAAGCGTCGGCGGCAACGCTACGGGCGTAAGCTTGCCCGCTCCGTGCGAGATGTAAGTCTGTAGCATCTTTTTGTTCGGTTCGTTGGGGTCGTCGACGGTCAAGACCACTAGGGAACCGTTCTCGATGTTGTCTGGGATGTTCGGGACGTTTGGTAAGGCGTAACTCAAGGCCAGAGGTACGGGAGAGTGGCGCGGCTGCGTCAGCTGTGACATGAGCCTACCTTGCTGCAGTTGCGGTGTGAGTGTAGCGTAGTCCTGAAACCAAAGAATTTATTGCATTGCTAGGCAAATAGTTCTTTAAAGGCTTTCTTTATTTGGCAGTGTTATAAAAATTTGTGTTAATTTGGACCATGTCGTGTGATCGACGAATTACTAGAACATTCATCCGAGTGAATCCGTCTGATTTCGCCTTCAGATGCGTCGCATAATTCAACCCTAAAGTCTATCACAAGATACTTTATTGCACACATAAAAAGACAAACATTTATAAAAGATAACATATTCAAAGGCACGAATGGGGGCACAGGCCTCTTGAGCGTGGCGTTAGCAGGCGAAGGCAACTTTCGCAATCGGGCCTTCTCCACCCACTTCTTTTGCGCCTCCAGCTTCTCCTAGATAGCTCTGTCAATATTTCGATTCTTAAAGCCTGTCATAAGATACTTTTACATACCTGATTATTCAAAGGCACGAGTGGGGGCACATGCCTCTTAGGCGTGGCGTTACGGGGCGGGGGCAATTTTTGCAACCGGATCTTCGCCTCTCAGCTTCTCATAGATAGTTCTGTCGATGCTCACATGCGACCCAAAACTCAATCCTACAGTTTGTCATAAGATACTTCAACCTACCTGATTATTCAAAGGCACGAGTGGAGGCACAGGCCTCTTGGGCGTGGCGTTAGGTGGCGGGGGCAACTTTCGCAAACGGGCCTTCGCCTCCCTCAGCTTTTGCGCCTGTAACTTCTCCTGGATAGCTGTCTCGATGAGGTCGTCCGCAGAGGCGACCCCGGTAGTTACGCCGCGGTCCATGTTGAACTCGATCGCTTTCCCGCCTCTGCCTGTGAAGTGAGAAATAAGTAATCAACCCAGTGTTAATTTATAAACGCCCTTCCCGAAAGGCACGTATTGCCTGCATCATTCCATCGTCATTTTTCTGATCCGAGATCCTTGATCTTGGGTTCTCGATCGCCGATCTTAGAAATCACTATTTACATGTTAGAGAGATTTGAGCCACTTGCAGAAAATAACTGTAAAAGAAGATATAATCTTTTTTCATCAGTAGTGCTATTGAACCTCGTGGCCTTACAGCCATCTTACAGCCTTGACGCTTTTCCTTGCAATTAGCGAGTGGCAATTGAAAAATGAAACAGACTATGCCGGACCCCTTCATAGCGTTCATTGTAGTTAGCGAGAGGTAATTTGGAAAAGAAAGAGGTGTCACTATGCCGCTAACCCTCATGGCTTTCCTTGTAGTTAGCGAGTGGCAATTAGAAAAAGATAGGGATAGGTCACTTACTATGATGGAAGCCCTCGTGCCTTTTCTTGTACCAGAGAAAGAGAGGGCATTTACTATGGTGGAAGCTCTTGTGCCTTTACTTGCAGAACAAATTGTAATTAGACAAAGAGAGCTCACTTAGGTACTACGCCGGAAGAACTCGTGCCTTTCCTTTCAGTTAGCGAGTTGTAATTAAAAAAAAGAAACAGAAATAGGTCACTCACTATGCCGGAAACCTTCGAGCTCATCCTTGTAGTTAGAAGAGGGTTATAGATAGGTCACTTACTGTGCCGGAAGCCCTCGTGCCTAATAGTCTTGACTCGCGCCCGCTCCGCCCTCTTCTGCTCGAGATAGGCGGCCCGCATCTTGGCCGCCTTCTCCGCGGCCGCGCGCCGCTCTTCCGCGAACTCGTCCTCCAGTCGCGACGCGTCCCACTGGGTCTGCGAGCGGAGAGCCTTGTCCACCTGGCCGCCGTTCAGACGTTCCTCCTTTTTGAACTGGAAAAAAATATTTATTTATTTATTTATTTATTGCCAAAAAACTTAAGGCTAACATTACAGGGAATCCCTATTGCGTTATCAAGTTTTAGATTAATTAATTATTCTAATTAACTTAAATTAACCTAATCCATTTATAAACTAGCATTAATAGACACACAAAATACTACTTACTATAAGACAAGACAAAAAGAGTGACTTTTGTAAATTCATTCAGAGAACAAAAACATAAATCTGTACTCTCTGCGACTCGGTTTAACGTGCCTAAAGTCCGTGTGAGAGGTGCGTTCCGTAGCAGACAAGTGCGCGCGCGCGGCACAGCCAGCGGCGGCACGCGCCGGCGTCGCCACATGTAGCGCTCCGGCACACACAGCCCGACCGTCTGCAGCACTCCTGGGTTGCACAGGACCCCACGGAGCAACTTTATTAAGTAGGCAGCCAGTATTAAATTAATCATGTGGCGTAAAAGGTTCTCGAGTCTGACGTACGCAGCGTAGGACGCACACGATCTGAGGCGGATTGCTGGCCGGACGAGGAGAACAGAAGGAAGTGACGTGCTCGGGTTGTAAAAAGAGATTACAACGACTTCATAAATAAAACTGTACGCACATAACGTAACAACTAAATAGTGGTGGCGTGCACATAATTTTGACCGTTTTACGTATTAGCATAGATAGCGCGGAGGGTGACGCTGATGATGGGTGAGCCGTAATTGGAATCGAACCGAGGACCTATCGAATGTCAGGCAAGCGTTCTACCAATGCACTCGAGTCGCAAAACTCGATCATGCCTCGACAACGTAGACTTAAAACAATTGAAGCGCGACCAAATGGTCTCTTTCATGAACTAACTTGATCCCGTCGTCAATGTAATAGAACAGAAGGTTCAACTAACCTTGAGTTTCAAGTCCCGTCTCGTCCGATCGGGGAACTGCGGGCTCATTTATTTATTTATTTAGCAATACAACAAAACATTCACAGAAGAAAAGAACACACATACCTAAATAATATAATTAATAATTGCTCACCCACTCACAGGATGTGTCAGCATGCATATAAGACTTAAAAAAACTGTAATAAAAGATATCAAATATATAGACTAAAAGATAAAGAAACTATTTAAATAAAGAAGAATTAAAGATATCTAAACAGCTTTCTTTTGAACTTAACTAATGTAACATTAAAAATATCCAAAGTATGTATTTTTGCTCATCAGCGTGAAGTCAGTCCTGACCGCAGCCAAGGCGCGGTAGAATAGAACCGTACGGTTTCCGCATCGGATCAGTCAGCGATTCGCTTCGTCCGAGTGTACTTACCGCGACCATTGTTAGCTACTGGGTCCACTACTTGTCATTGGCGGACCTCAGGCAGATTGCTGACTGCGGCTGGATGGGGATGTCAGAAAGATGTCGTCAATCTTCAACTAACCTTGAGTTTCAAGTCCCGTCTCGTCCGATCAGGGAAGAGCGGGCTCATGAGCGTGAAGTCAGTCCCGACTGCAGCCAAAGCACGGTAGAACCGTACGGTTTCCACAGCGGACCAGTCGGCTGTTCGCTTCGTCCGTGTGTACTTTCCGCGGCCACTGTTAGCCCAGTCGCCCTCGTGAACCACCGAGGAGCTCAGCTTGCGAGGACCCTCCGTCTGTTCTATCACCTGGATTTGGAAGAAGAATAAATTGGCCAATGAAAGCGCTGGTGTAGTGCATCCACAATGTTCGCTGAGGCGCACGTGGATGATTTTTATGCAATCATCCGTAAGCGTACCGCCTCGCTCATGCGCAGAGCTGGGTCCAGCGACAATGGCATCCTGGGAACCCCGTCTGAAAAGTTTGATTGCTGCAGCACTGGATGGGAAAATTAATTATTTCTCATCCAGTCTGTCGCACTAGGTTTGACTTTCTATGTTTTTATTTTTTAAGATTAGTTATATTCCGGCCATTGTAGCTAAGTGAATAAAAGTTAAATTACTAAATATAACGGTAGTAGGGCTAAGGGCAACGTGGAGGGCAGAGGGTTTTAATTCCATTGACACTTACGGTGTTATTTATAAATACATGATTCCTCTAAAACACTCCTTAAATGCAGTTTATTTAGTCTGTGGTAAAGGGAAAGACTTAACCATAGATTAAGGAATGTTATAGAGCAATCGAATTTTTATAAATGTTCAAGTTTAAGCGCACATTCATACGAGTCAAACACATTACCGCCCTTTTGGGCTCCGCCACAGTCGGGTAAAAATGTTGGCAACGAAAATTGTGAGGTCATCAGTAAACGGGGCGCTGCCAGCGCGTACCTACAGCCGACAGCACATCAAGCTTTACATCTGTACACTCTTATCAGTTATGTTACGTACGATTTTGCAATTAAAACGTAAAGGAGGACCTGCTTCCGACTGCACGATGCTGAAATATGCGTTCAGCTTAAACTGGCAGCCGTGTTTTTTGTTATGGTAATTATCAGTAGGTATAATCCAATCCGGACTTGGCCCCCGTGGTGGAGTATGGCCTATACCTTCCTCAGGGAAGAGACCCGTGCCCCTCGGTGGGGACATAATGGGTTGATGATGATAATTAGTAATATCTTTCGATTTTGACTCACCAAACTCTTCTCGTCAAGGATAATCTCGCCGTTAGGACCTAATTTGATCTGCGGTACGAGCATGGCGCCTTCATTCTCCGGTGGGTCATCGACTTTTTCTTCGTCCTCCTTCGAGGGCACGGCCTCCACCTCTTTGGCTTCGACTGGCTTGACTACTGTCGTCGCTTCTGGCTCTGGCCTGGTGGAGAAATAAGAAATAAAAAAAAAACCAACGTAAAGAATTTACATTCTGTTTGTTGAATGACAAGGTACAATGTTAGCCGCTGCCTTAGTGGTGCAAAAGGGAGACCAATAGGATAAGACAAGAATATTCTTTATACTACACCTGCTTGGAAAGTACCTTGATACTTTATCAAATTTACGGTAGAAAGTACGTCATTGCATATCGAACAAATATGCGGGGAGAAAACGCATCTGAGCGGGAGAGAAAAGTGTATGAAAATCCATTTCTTACGTGGTTTTTCTTTTTTAATTTTGGGTAAGACTATGCGCCGGTAACCTAAATATCAAAAGCCAAAAAGTTTTTACAGTGAGTTTTTATCTCCAAGTTCGCAAAATGACACTGGCCACTAGCTGTGTGTTGGATGGTGTCGGGCTGGCAGTGCGACCCTGCGGCGGCAGGATAAACAATTTGAAAAAAGAACATGTGAAAATTGCAGACGCCATTGGCGCCATTTCCAATTTGTGTGTTGTTTGAGGATTCAGTTTTCGTAGAAAGTAAAATAAAACTATCAAGCAGGTGTAGTATAAAGCACTATGTATCACTCGAGAGAAACTGCGATTCCCGATCTCGGGTGTTTTAAAGCCCCTACGGCTCGGGCTTCAAACGACACCCTCGACGGTAATCGGTCACTTTCTCCTCTCGGTGAACAATGTACTATTATTGCACACAATAAAGTTTTTTTAGGGAAACTTGCAGCTTACATTGAAAAGTGTAACTATAAGCTTAAAATTAGTTTCCGCATATGGTACATATGATATGGTAACTAAGTAACAAACATGAGCAAGTATATAAAATAACGCACGCACAAAAAGGCACGTTCTCGGCAATTGAATTTCCATGCATCCCGAGACAATACTATGCAGGTGGTACTCACACGATAGGGTTGGCGGTCGGGTTGAAGAATATCAGGTCGTACATGGTGAGAGTCTCTCGCGGCACGTTCTCGAGGCCGCGCTGCCGTCGCCGCAGCGCCGACACGCGCCGGCTCATGTCCGTGCGACGGGACCTGTCGGTCAATACGGTAGACTAGGTTAGATTATAGCTGTTTGTTTTCCAATCTAATATATAATATTAAAATCTCGTGTCACAGTGTTTGGTATCGTAATACGGCCTATATACGTCCCACGTAGGGCACAGGACTTCCCTCGGAGAGAGACGCGTACCCACCGCGGATTGGCAATTTCAAGCGCTGAGGTATGTGAACACCTTTGACACTCAGGTTTCCTCACGATGTTTGCCTTCACAGCTACTATAACTTAAAAATGTACGTAATTTAGAAAACAAAGTCATTGGTACATGCCGACATGCCGGGATTCGAACCCAAGACCTCCCGAATGAGAAGCTGGCGGCGTTCTACTGCTCCGCTACCGCAGCTCTCGTTTGTTATCGCATTTCTACGAAACAGCTTCACCGATTTTTATGGTAGGTCTGCGAATAGGTCATAGCCGAGTCAGCTAGTAAACAATAAAATAAAACTCCTTCTTCGTTTTTTTTTCTCGGTAGATTGTTAGAAGCGTCAGGCGGTGGCAGCGCATCTGTAGATCATCATCCGGCCTCACATTCGGGAGGTCGTGGGTTCGAAACCCGACACGCAACAATTTCTAAGTTACGTACAATTGTGAAGTTAACGAGGTATTTCATTCCTTAGCGCTTGCTACGTACAATGGCCTAACTATGAGGCTAAGTGCGGAAATCTCAGGTCTAACTAACTAACGGTAGATTTTTTGTTTAGTCATTTTGATTGTTTTCATATCATAAAATAGGTACATACTAAAATTTGTTAAAAAAGTTAAAAAATACATATAATTTTGTTTCGTGGTATTATAGGGCGTCAAAAATATTAAAAACGATGTTACTCTAAGAATAAATTAAATCTAGTTACTTACATTTAGATTCTCCTTCAAAATTCTGAACGGTTTGTTTTTCTCATAAAAACATACCCGACACCGGACTCTGCCTGTTCGAGTCCTACATGCAGTAAAGCGTGCCGCTTTCGTACTTTTTAATCGTGCTTAAATCGTCCTTAACGGACGCAAAGGGGTATGATAACGTAAAAGGGAAAAGTAATGTTTGTGTACTTGGAAACATGTTTGTCCTTGAGGAGGGACGGTGTGGCTGAGCACGACTGCGACAGAGGCTGGGCGATCTGGCTGACGCTCGAGCATACTGAATCGTTTCTCACGCGGTTCACGTCTCTGAAACATAGATATTTATTTATTTTCTTTACTAAAATATTCGTACATGAATGCCGCAAGTTTCCTGAACACTAAGCCAATCAGGTTGCATTATCGTTTGCTGAGTAGGTAAGAAGGACTATGTGCGCTGCGGAAGGAGAATCATGAGCAACACTTTAATATTGTGATATATTTTTATTTAGTATAACTATGTATTGAATAGTGTATACGTGTTGTCTGAGCATACCTGTTAGGCAATGTATGCTGTGTGCTGTGCGAAGTGTGAGAGTCATGGCGCTGGCGAGGGGGCGCGGGCGTTGCCGCGCCAGAGCTAAGCAGGGCTCGTCGACTCTCGTCCTCCGATTCACTCGCACTTCCCTGCAATGCTTCGGGTGTTAGGGCCAACCCTGCTGGCCTATTTGGTAAGCAGTGGTAGCTTGCCACCAAATTCCGCAATTGTAGTTCTATGAAACAGGCCCCTGCTGGCCTACCAGGGGACTATTTCATAGAACTGCTATTCATGGTTTACTGGGACAATTTGAGGTATATTGCACATCCAATAAAGCCACAGATTAATCTGGAGGAAGACAAATTGTACTAATCGAATACACAATGTATATAGAATTGTTTTAATAAACTATGAATTGGACCATGTCATACAGAAATATTTCAACCCACCACACATAATATGAGAGAAAAACACTTTTTTATGTATTAGGTTGTTTTTTTTCCATGATTTTGTTCACATGTGTTTAATGCTATAGAGATTGCAAAACAATCTAATACATAAAAATTTGTGCATAATCCAATCCAATTATAGTTTTATGGAATGCGGCCCTGTCCTCACATGTCAGATAATTTTACATTTAATTAATTGTTGAGGGATGTTACTTACTGGGTGTTATTTTTGACAAAACAAAAGTAGAAACAATTGAATTCTCAACCATAAGAACTCAATGTAATTTACCCAAATAGTGCTACAATTGAGTAAAAAATTTGGTTAGCTAGTCTGTTTTTAATTCGATGCAAAAAAATACTGCCAATTTGACATGTGCCGGGGTCGTAAACCATCACACACAACCCATTACATTTGATGACACTATGTGGATATCAATACAAGTTTATTTTTAAAGGTCAGATCAGACAATGACGTCTAGTTCTATACTAAATCTGACCACAGTTAAGTGTGGACGCGGGTTGCATGTTGGATATTGTGTGGAAAAAATATCGCATATATTAACGCCGTCGTCTGTGACAGCCATAAATCCAAGGTTCCAATGAAATCTATGCCAATACAAAACAAAAGTAGAAAGGTCTTTTATTTAACAATATCTCTTTCGCATGTTGCATCTACCTATTCTCGAAAAGCTAGACAAAATCGAAATCACAAGGGAACACGGGAAACAACATTTGTGGAACCAAGAAAAAAAAATGGAATGTTTGAAATAAAATTACATCTTCATAGACATGTCAAACCACAAACCCAAGGTTATTAACATCCAAGTGTTGCCAATACATATAAAACTAATAATCATATTTTACTTCCAAATAAAAATTGTGTGAGTTACATTAGTGTTTTTTTAAATACTTATTATAGTTTATGAGTAAATAAACTAAATATTAATGCAATAAGGTTTTGGGTCACACAATTTAATTTTTTACAGTAAAACAAAAATATAGCGAGTATAATCATATATTTTAAAATGGCCTCTTTTTTTTTAATAGAATTAACGAATTATAGGTGGTCTATATAAACTTGGACACAGATTTGTGACACGGCAGATGAGCGGTTAAAATTCTGCAATTTAGCAAAGCTTTCAGTTACACTTTCTTGTAGTATGAGGCTAGCTTTCTACCTTTCCACTACTACCGATGTGCCACATAGATGTACAAGGTCTATGTTAATTTAGGGGGGTCACAAAGTTATTAATATATGAACAACTTCTTCTATGAAGCAAAATTATATTATCTACAAAAATCATACCTGTATACTATTTCTCCTAAATGCCAGTCTGGGTGCAGGACGTAACTTCAGTCTCACTTTGCTCGGAGATGGGAGTGGTACAATAGGATCAAACAACACCTCAGCATTCTCTGATATAATCTCATTCTTCAACAAGTGCAGCGGCTTGGGAACCGACGGAGTTGATTGTAAAGGCACTATTCCATCTAAGACTGCTTCATCTGTTATACTTTCTGGTATACTTGGAGGGTTGTAGTCTTGTATTGATGATATACCATCTATTGTGTTTGAATCTTTGCCTGCTGTATCGTTTGGCTTCTTTGATAAGGGTGTAGCTTCAGAAGATTTTATGACTGAGCTGATTATAGAAGAAGAATTAATTGATTTGATGGTAGATGTTTGCTTTCCAGAACTTTGCTTATCATCAAGTGGCATAACCAATGGTGATGATAGTGAAGCATGATGCTTTACTGTAGGGGTGTGGTTTCTATGAGGAGATAGGATTTGTTCCCTAGATTTTGGTGTCCGTGCTCTTTCTATAAGATTGGGAGTGTGCAAGGAAGTTCTACTTCTTTTAGGAGTTTCATTTGGCTTAGTTTCATTTTCTGTTACTGTAAGCACTTGCTCACTTTCCACGGGATTTTCAACGATTTTGGGAGGATCGGCGGCGGATGGTACTTCATTTTCCACCTGCGGTTTAGGTGTAGAGGGCTTGGTCTTAGCAACATCTTTAGTTTCTTGGTTTTTTCTCCGTACTGGCAGAGACGCGACAGCTTTGATCCTGGCTCGCCGTGTGGACATTTCGTATGATAATGTTTATAATTAAGCAGCACTTTAATTACTACAATTACGAGCATACAGTAAAAATTAAGAGAATAAAATTACCATACGGCACGGCACGCAATTCCACGACACGAAACAATGTTTTGATTCGACGACCACACCACAGACTACGAGACAAAATTTGACATTTAGATTTTTTTATGGTGCGGGCCTATACCTTTACCTTAACATTCGTTCACTCTGGGTGGACTCGATTCTTTCGATTATGTTAGAGCTGCTGGCTTGTTTTAAGGATAAAAAAACGGATTAGGTATATTTTGAACTCTGATTCTAGCCTTGTTTTCAGTATTATCGTATTATTCAGTCAATATCTCTAATTCAGAATAAAAGAAAATTATTCGTACGGAAATTAAAGGTAAGATCTATTCGTAGCCAGCTCATTTAAGTGTTTCGAGCCTTCGGTTGACCCATTATGTAAGATTACACCTTAGTTTTGTGCACTGCACTGACTGCACAGTGCAACAGCACGGAACAGCCATACATACACTCCCTGCGCCCCGCGCGTCGCGCCGCATCGGTTTTGTTCTGTGCCTCGGTTCCCTTCCCTTGTTAGTCCGGGAAATAGTGGCAGAACCTTGCATTTTTTTATTAAAGAAATCCGCTTGGCACAGTTGTTCCTTGAGTGATTGTGAGTCGATTTAGACCGGAACCACCTTGCGGGTAGGTGGGCGGAGCGGGGAGCTTTGCTTCCGCCGCCGCGCTCCTTATGAATTTCTCTACCCAAAGAGTAAAGTTTCTCTACCTCCCTTTTTAATGGTACTTGGCAAGTTTGATATCATTTTTAGGTAACTAAGGGACGAGATGTGTTCTGTGGGGACGAGAAATTCATTTCTAAAATAAAAAAAGGACCATTTTTAGATAAAAAACCAAAAGATTTGATAACAACCAAAAATCTCGAAGTACATTTTTGCAAATATATCTCGTTTATTATTTTTCACACCTCCTGCTCGACAATGCCTTATTACGTACCGTCAAATATCATCGTAAAGCATGGCCTTGTCTCTCGAGGGCAATAATAATGAAGAATTTCCCTAGGGAATAAAGTGATTTGAATTTAGAATGTCAAAATTCGCATGAAAACTATGGAGAAGCCCGCATTGCAATTCGAAATTCGAATTGTTGTTCGAAACTCACCTCTTTTTTTTCTTTTTTTTCTGAAATACTGTGTCCTGTGACCGCGCGAAACACCAACAAAAAAAAGAAAAAAAGGCGCGAATTGCAAATACGAATTTAAAAGTTATATTCAATTTAAGTTGCTAAGCCGTAAAAGAGTGTGGACTTTATATTTAATTTCAGGTTTTAATACATATTTTCAACTTATGCAGCCCTGTCTTTTTATTGTCTTCCAGATGGTGTGAAAAGTAGAGTATTCACCTCTGGAATAAAACATGTCTTAGTCTCGGGCGGTATGAACCCCTCGCTTCACTCAGGACTCTACATAACTCCCTCGCTTCGCTCAGGAGTTAAAATTTAACTCCCTCGCTGCGCTCGCGAGTTAACTCGGAGTCCTTCGCTCCGCTCAGGGTTCAATATGCCGCCCATGACATAATACATGGTTTTATTCCCTTAGTACATAATCTACTATTACTATTGCGTATATCGAAATAAAAAAAATATATTCGGAAAGCCACACTTACCCAAATTATAGAAATATATATTTTATTGGGATTTTATATTAAAAATGGGATGAAAAAACCTCGATTTACTCGAGAAATCGTATTATAATCCTACGCAGTATTACCTATAATACGATTTCTCGAGTAAACAATATTTTATATACAATTTGTTGTTTTATATTTCCGCTTAATTTTAAAAGATATAAGATTGTCTTTATTGCCTATGCACGCGATATACATGGTGGTAATTTGAGAAGGGGCTGTAAGGGGAACTATCTGAACCATTGTAGCTACTGGGAAAAATTATTGGGATTCTATCTCTAATTTCTGATAAACTATAAACTGCATTCAACGATTTTTAAAATAATAGCAAAAAGGCAACACTCAGGGCACAGGCCTTCTCAGCCTTCTCAGAGAGAGAGAGAGAGAGAGAGAGAGAGATTACCACGCGGGCCCACCGCGGATTATTATTTTTATTTTTTTGTACCATACATAAGTAAATAACCACATAAACTAACGCTTGTATCTCGGAGGGGTAGGCAAAGACCAGGGTCTGCCACCGGCCTGACAAATCTCTTTCGCTTCATCAGCATTGATTAGTCGTAGTAGTATTGGTTTTCGGGTACTGGTTATATATTATGATTTTGCTTATCGCTACGGGATACGGGATCCTATTTTGTCGAAATATGTCCGCCGTCTGGGACCTTAGAGTACGGGACGTCCCTACCAAAAGGCTTAACTCATGATAGCAAAATCTTACGATCTTTTTTAAATAAACAACACTCTACCACGTTATTATATTCTTTTTGTTGCACTAACCCGTGCTGAGGACAGGTTAGATTGTAAATAGGTTTTTAACACTCTACCTCAATTTATTCAATTTATGTAACCACAGACTATTTAATTTGCCCTTGAGGAGTGTTTTAGAGGAATCGTGTCTCTGCTACTGCTAGGAATCAGGATAATAATTTTATACGTTAGGTACTTAATATATAATATATTATGATTTGATCACAGATGTTTGATATTGAGATCACCAATTCCATTATTTTAGAAGCGATGGTAGCCCAGTGGGTAGAACAATGGACTCGGAAGTGGGAGACAGAGGTTCGATTCCCAGTGCGGGCATGTAGGTACCTATGACTTTGCTTAATTTCAAAGTTATGTACATCTGAGAATCTGTAGTAGCAATACCACACGCTAAAACATCGTGAGGAAACCCGCGGCTTGGTTGGCTTGTATTGACTTGTCTTTTCTGTGGGTTAGGCCGACTAAGCTGTAAGGATGGTATAGGTGTTGGGCAAGCCTACTCAATCTAAATGATGATGATGATGAGGACTCCATCTAAAAACAAAATTGTCCCAGGCACTGCAGCGTCCGAGTGGTCCCTTCACCCATCTAGTGTGAGTGAAGGTGCCACTGGACGCTGTATAAATCATCTCATTACGTAGATGCAAAGGCCAAACTTTAGTTCGTAGTTTGAGAAATAAAATACAAGAACAGTTTTCTTCGTTCTTTAATGCATTTTCACTAATTTTCTTGACAGCGATGAGCACTTTTGGTGAAAATAGATACCAGAAATCAGTATAACTAATAATCATATAATAGTAAATGTATCATACCGGATTTCGAAACAAACTCTCGTGTTTTCATGGACTTACATTCAGTAGCTCAACTTCTCATTAAAAATAGATCTCTTCTATAAAATTTATATAATTTACAAAAGCAGTAACGTTAGGTAAAAGTAACAACAAATAAATGCTTTTCGGGATCAAACGCAATTATGTATTCTCTTTGTAAATTGACAGACAGTCGCTCGGCTACCGGCGAGCGATTTGTATAAATATCTTAGAGTATAAAGTATCTATTGGTGTTAGCCGCCAAAACTGAGAACTAGGCTGCGTCATCTACAAGTAAGCTACTGCGTATTGGTTCGTCATTTATTAAATATATTATTTTGGCTAAAAAGTCAACATTTGCAAAACCATCTTTACAAATTGTCATGACTCTATAAGAATTAGTTAACGATGAATCGTTCCGACCGCCGCCCGGCGTGCGGTGGCCGTCGCTACCTGGCTAAGATATGTCTCGTTATGTTCAAACGTTTTAGCAGTAATCTACATCTACTTAGAAACCATTCGTAAACACGGGCCTGAGACGCACCAAAAGTTTTGCAAAGATCTCTACGCAATTGTGCTAGTGTAGAGTTGGTAGTAGGGCATATTCCTCTACCATGCATAAAAGGGAACACGTTACAAAGTCTTAGGGTAGGTCGATTAGACAAGTGAGTTCTCTCAAATGATGGACTTGAATTATACAATTAGATATTGGTGCCAGGTGCCACCTGGTTCTTGTGGCATTTGGCTATATGTTGAGTTTTGACTCTACATTCTGTAATTTATGCAACGTGCATTATTTTGTCAAATCCAGATGAGTGCATAACATCTTTGGTGGCTAGTGAGTTTGCTGACTTTGTTTGTTGTGTCATCTGTTCTCAACGCATGCCCTTCAACTGTGGCCAATATTTTAAGCTTCTTGATTCATGGTGAAGCTCCATTGCAGAAATGCTTTCCGATATCGATAATTTAACCGTCAGCAGTGGGATGATTGAATTAAGGCCGTAGATGGCTGTGTCACAATTCGGAACTATGGCAGTGAGAGTTGTATTATTTGAGTTAAGGGGCTAATTTGTGCTAACTAGCGATTCAATCGCCATCAATAAAAAAAACGTATATTTTTTAATACGTTTTTGCAAAAAGTCACCATCGTAAATGTCAATAACGGTGATAGCTATTTTAGAACCTACATCAAAGAACCTAAGGCCAAGAACTTAGGATTTTAAAGCAATTTTCCCAGATCGGTCGTTCTTAGAGGTCATCGATAAAAGTCCTAGGTTATTGATCACATGTTCTAGGCTGTAAGTTCTAAAGATAGCTAAGTAGGTACCTACTACAGTTTTTACAGCTTTTTCCAGAAACGTATTGTAAAAGAAGATAAGATTTTTTCTATCGATGGCGCTAGTTAGTTAGCCTTTATAGCTGACAAATTTAACGGCCGACAAAACTCTATCTAGTTTCTTGGTATCCTTAAAGGACTAAATGAAACGAAAACTATAGATTTCGGATGAAACTGCCATAATAATAGCACAAACTAAGATTATTATCCACAAACTCAAATAAAGTTGGTAATGTAAAGTTAATGTGAAATCTGTCGGCTTTCTATAAATTAAGTTCGTAGATTACTATCTATTACGTATAGGTTTAGGTACCCATGTTGGCGCTGTATATTTCGCTATATCAGTCTATAAACAGAAATGAAACTAAAAAGCTAATGTATGTACTACTATTGGGAAATGGCTATCCCTAAATTCCATTTCAGATAAATCCCTCACAGTAATGTAAGTATTTATCACCCTACTTTTTACCCAGATAATAGGGTAATACTTGGAAAACTTGTGGAAACCCTCAGACCCGAGCAGCTCACAATTTATACCTATATAGGTAGAGTATAAGAACCAAGGGAGAAGTGTAATGAGCTCGCGTGCTAGTGAGTGCTATATACCGGAGACGAGGCGGCCACCGCGCCGGGCCGTGCGCTGCCCCGCGCTCTCTATCACAAGACGTAGCTCGTCCGAATTTGTTATCGTTCCGGCCTACTTATTCCTACGAAATGATCGCTATTGACAATAAATTAGTTTTATCTTCTCCTACAATTAAAACGAAGTGTGTGAACAGAGCTGGCGTCCGACTAGGCCGGACGCCAGCGCCCGCACCGCGAGCGAGTGGAATAATTGACTGGACCGCTCGGCGGGCACCCGCTACACTTATATAAAACGAAACGCGCTAAAGGCAAACCCTCGTTACAATATTTACAAACAAGGAATAAGTTTCAAAAAGATCCGAAGCTCTACTGTACATTTCTACTTAGGAAACCGAGAAAATCGTTTTTGCACTAATTATTTCGATTATTGGTACTATATATAACTATTTTATAATTAAAAATGAAGAAAGCAAAAGTGTGTGCTGTGGAAATGGCGCTTGAGGCTCGTCCGTTGTGCGTCGCCAATACAGGGGCACGCGCGCGCGCTTTTGCGCTTTGTTACTTACAGTACGTGTGAGCTAGGATAAGAGAATGTCGTGCGCGAGCGCCGCGCGCGCCCGCGCCCCCGCCCCACCTAAACAAAGTCCAGAAATAAAAGCAACTGTTCTACTTATATAATATAACATTTCCGTTCGTGAATCAACAGGAACGTCCACCATAACCTTCGCTTGCATAGTTGTACGTAAAATCGAATTATCGAAAATCCAACATAGGTAGAGGTTTCCTTCATTCTTCAACAGAGCACAAAATATATTTATGATATCTTTACATTTTCAGTCTAGTCTATATAATTATTTTTTCTCTTTTTTATGGCAAGGTACCTCTAAAAAGATTCAATAGTTTCATAATTTTCTTTCCTCAATATAATAACAGGTAGGTATATCTACGGCTGAATACGTCGCGTATTCATCGATTCCTTACAGCATCAATGATATAAAATTTAACCTAAAGTATAACACAGGAGAATTAAGTATAAGATCACAAAATGAGATTCAGCGGGCGGCGGGCGGCTGGCGGCGTGCGGCGGGCGGCCGGGGCGCCGCGCTCGCCGCGGGGCGCCGCTAGCCGCGGGCGCCCGGCCCGCACTAAGCCTAGTATTGCTATCGGGGTCGGCGGCCGCGCCGCTAGCATAGCGTGCGACGTCAGGGCGCCGGGCCGCCGGAGAGGCCTGCGTCGGACTTATGGAAGGCGGCGGCAGCGGCGAGCGGCCCGGCCTGCGCCGCGCTGAAGTCGTGCTCGGACTTAGGCCGCGGGAGCGCGGCAGCCACGCCAAGCCCCGGCAGCGCCACGCCGGCCATTCGGCAGGACGCGGCTTGCAGCGGCTGGAGCGCAAGCCCCAGCGAACGCTCTGACAAACGCGCTACGCTGTCGTCTGACAAGCTGACATGCTCGGCCTCGGCCGCGAGCGCGTTAACCACGGCGTTGATGGTGTTTCCCTCTGAGGTGGTGTCGTCCTCTCGGTGCGCGACCAGGTTCGGGTTCTTGCCTATTTTGTTGAGGCGCTCGGCGGCGACGCTCTCCATCGTGCGCCGCATCAGAGGGTACTGGTCAAGCACGGCGTTGAAGTGGTCGACTGACAGCGAGAACAGGTTGCAGTAGGTCTCGGCGCGGACGGACGCCACTCGCCTCGCGTTTGTCAGCAAACAGATCTCGCCGAAGTAAGAGCCGTCCGACAAGCTGGTCGCGACCTCGCCATTCGCCATCACGATGTCAACGATCCCTTCTTGGATGAAATACATTTTATTGCCGATCGTTCCCTCTTTTATGATGATGTCACCTGGAATTTGAAAAGGCGTAGGTACATTAAACACCACCCTTAAAAAAAATTAAACGGACTATAATTATATATATGTAATAAAATAGTAAATTACCTGGCTGGAAGACTTCATAACGTAATTTAGTGACGACGTCGGATACGAAGTTGGAGTCGGCATTCGCGAAGAAGGGTACTGAGGCCACAAGTGAGCGACAGTTGTAGTTTATGACGTCTTCTCGAAGCTTCTCGCTGAGTTCTCCCAAGATGAGCTCCTCGTCGAAGAACTTGCCCTGATAGCGATGCTCAAAGTACTCCGTGATACGTTGCCGCATCTCACGGGGTAGTTTCCGGTAGGCCATATACTCCTCTACTTGTTTGACCTGAAATTAAAAACGTTACAGATTAATACAAGGAATGATCACCCAGTTTTCCCAACTTTGTGAAGACCCAACAATAATGAACACATGATATACAAAACACTCAACGGCTCTACCACGCACACTTGAATCCAATGAATACTTTCCGATTTAACCGCAGAATTGGTAAAGCCCAAATAACAAACCGTACCTACATGTCGACCACAAAACCTTATAAACTTTTTGAGTTTATGTGCATCGCAATTTATTTTAAGTACGGTGCGTGATAGCCCATTGGAGACCACAAGAATCTGTACTCCATATATAATTTGTTATACTTTGAAGTACCCATAGAACACAACACACGATATACACTCAGCGAAATTAACATGATGGTGGTTAATACGACCCATGATAACAGTTATGAACACCACACTACGAGGCCAAAAGAAAATGCATGAAAGGTAGATGACCCTAGCATGAAAAGGTTTATAAAGGATGATGAAAACGATTCTAGAATATTGCAACAAAGCCGAGTTTCACACACGATCATCCAATTTGTACTCACGTCTAATCTCTGAAACAGGCAATGGAAGAATTTAGTGAAAGACTAATGGTTACCCATGGGGTTTTGTCAAACGTCGACTTAGGACCTACTACAATCATGATCCAGCAAAGGAGGAAGCTAACTTTTGACACAAGGAAAATGAAAGAGAAAGTCATGCCCTGAAATTTGAAATTTGGTGTTCATAACAGTTTTTAGCTGAAGACATCAATGGTAGGTAGGTCACTTCAATATTAGTCTTGGAACAAAGCTTTGATGTTTTACTGATTAAGAATATGTCGTGGAAGTAAAACGTTGCTCCGAGCTTAACCCTATTGCACGGTCCATGCAACTATTTCCGGTCAAAAGACGGACCTTAGCCAATAACGAATAAAAACTAAAATACTTACGACGTTTCACTTACACAAACGCAGACCTCGGCTTTTCGTAAGATAAGTAATTAGCTTTTCAAAGGGATACAAAACAACAACGATAAAGTCATCCCAGGAGTGGTTATTAATGAAAAAATGTGAAACAACTTATTTAATTCATAGCTACATTCTTTCCTAGCTTATGTACAATAAAATGTACAGTAAATGTAATGTAAATGTTCGCCATGGTGTTTAGGTACCTAATGATGGTATATCCCATACGTCTTTTAACATTAATATGGTGCCGATGCCGGTCTATCATAACACCATTGTGTAACAAACTGCGGCGAACATGATGATATTTAAACATCGAAACTTATGTGAATAAATAAAAACTCTTGAGGCTCGTTGTTACATGCTGCCTTAATTGTTGACGCAATTAATTTATTACAGATACTAGCTGACCCGGCAAAGGTTGTTTTGCCGTATTAATTAGCCTATTCTCAGACATACCAAAAAGTAAAGAAAAAAAATCATAAATATCGGTGAAGTCGTTTCGGAAGAGTTCGATAACAAACACTGTGACACGAGATTTTTATATATTAGAAACACCCACCTTTTCTCGGTACTGTCTTCTGGAAGAATCAAGACTCTGGATCAAGTTGGTGGCGTGACCGAGGAAGAGTGCGTAGCAGGTGGCTCCGGAGATCATGGAGAGCATGGTCAGCCACATGTCCGTTAGAGACTGGGGCGGAAACCGACCATACCCAATGCATAGCATGTGAGACATAGCCTTGAAGAGCGCCCACGAATATTGCTCCAACCAAAACGCTTCCTGAAAATTTGAAATAAGGGAAGTTGACTTTGTGGGTGCCGTTAAATGTTTTGTGTGTGGGATGAAGTTAAATGGGGGGATAAAATGATGTTTTAAGAAAGTGTAAGTGAACCAAACCTGTAACTCGTTGATGGCCACCCAGGAGTTCGCCGGGAATCCCTGCAGCATAGGTACGAGGAACTGCAAACATCCTGACCAGTGGCCGATGAGCAACATCATGCAGATCAAGTTGAATATCCGCATGAATACTGACGCCATGTTGAGGAACTGCGAACAGACCGGTCGAGTGATCAATAGGCGGCAGGCCGCTTCGGATTGTCTCTAAAGTAAGCCGTGCGGACTGCGCGCGACAAGGACGCTCGAGGAAGCATCGCGATGATAAAACTGTTGATGGTTAGTACAGTAGTGAGAAACAAAACATGAACTGAACGTGTAAAGGTCGAGTCAGCAGCATGCGTGCGGCTAGGAGCGCGCGCGGGGAGCCGCAGCCGCCTCGGACCTCCCCGCGCGCGCCGTCGCCCCTCGCGCGCCCTCCGCCGGCGCGGGGACGAGTCTGGTGGAACAGAACGACAGAGGAAGCGAAGCGAACGCAGCGGTCTAGGACGCCAACGGCGCCAGGAGCATGCTAAGCGAGCGAGCACATGCGCGCCGGCTCGTGCCGGCCCCATGGTTACCTTGAAGATTAGATTGCTTTTGGTGCGACCCTTCTTTTTGGAAACTTCGGAGCTGAGGCGTCCCCTCCGTTCCGTGCGCTTTTTTTGAAGATTCTGCAAGATCTAGAAAACAAGCGAGAAACACGAGATAGTAGGAAGAGAGGCAGGCGCGCGGGACGGTCGACCGGCGGCGGTGCGCGGGTCACGCGGGGCGGATGGGCGTGCGGGGCACACGGGGATGCACTAACACCGACGGACTAGCTACAGTAGGCTACACGCATGCGGCGACAGGCACCTGCGAGGCGAGGTCGCGCCCGGCGCCCGGCTCCGCCGCCGGCTGCGGTGCCGGCACAGGGCACATCTGCACACAACACTCTTACTGCAGCGCCACACGCCCTCCCCGGACACCCCACTTCTCCGTTGCTTCTCACTGACTATTACTGTCTCCGCGACACTCGCCAACACATCTTCTCTCCCCAATTGTATTCGGCTTAGGGCTTTATTTCAACGTTACAAAAATTTGCGATTGACTCTACTTTGTGGTTAAAACTACTGTAGCGTCAGCATACAGATTAGCAGATTGCTCTTGTGAGTATGCTCTTGTCCTTGTAATGCTCTTGTGAATTCTGGCTTGAGGATGTTTGATGTAGTTCAGTAAAGTACAGTAGGTATAGGCTCTACGGGCATGCCTAGTGTCACTATCACTAGGGCATCAGCGCAACTCTACATTCTAAAGGCACCGAAAAAGCTGCAACGAAACAGTTATAAACAGTTGAGCAAATAATAACGCGGACGAGAGCGGTCGCGGTCGCGGTCACACGCGGGTAATGGATCAGTCGGTCGCGCGCGGGTAGCTGATCGGGCGGTCGCGCGCGTGAAGTGGATCGGTCGGTCGGTGGCGCGCGGATGTGGATTGGTCGGTTGTTCGCGACGCGGACGCACAGGGCTCGAAAAAGAGAGATAGATAGATGCCACGGAGAGAGAGAGAGCGTGCTCAGGCGGAAAGAAGCTTGCAGAGAAGCAGTAGAGAAGTGCAGAGCGGGTCGTGGGCTCACATACAGTGGAGGGTGGGATAGCATAATAATATTAAACAGGATCACAACAAAATATCCAAACACGAGGTAGGGCTACTACGTTGCTATGCTATTAATTATTTCATTTACAAACTTAAACTTGCGTCTTCCACTGTGGGGTGAACAGTTTACGCTTCGCATAACATACTTCGCAACTCTAGTTTCCTTGCAATATTTACATGTGGATAGGTAACCATTAATATAGACCGCCGCTGCATTAGTATCGCTGTTAGTACATGTCGTGTTAGTAATATGAGGGTAATGTCGTTAGAGCTGTGTCATTGGTTAAGTGTTCCCTTTGTGTTGGGACTAGAAGCCGTCATGCTTACATATACTTCCTCCCATTGTGAGACGTATCGGACGAGCCTGGAGAGTCGAAGCAGACGGACCAATGACAGCAACTTCGCCAGCCGCAGTATCCGTAGTGCACGCCCCGCGTGCAGTATTTGAAAGCTTTCACTAAAATCCTGCAGATATAATTGAATGGTTTAAGGTGCTGAAAACACGCAAGAAGGTAATCGAGAGCTCGTTCAAGCACAATGCACAGACTAGTCAGAGGGTCGACTACCATGTAATTTGACATGTCGTCTAAAATTGGCTATCAGCGGAATAACATTTTTTTTATTGTTCGTTTCAAGATTTTCAGAAAACCTTTGTAAATCGACATCAACCTATCTGTCTAGTTTGACAAAATGTGGTCAAATCGATCACTCAAAAGCTCCTCTCAACCTACAACAAGATGTTTTATACAGCCGAAGTGTAAAGACATGCATAGTGTCTGCATTTACAGTAAATAAAAAATCCTGTCAGCCAAAGGAAAGTGCTTAAGCATAAAGGTAAACATGTTACTTATAACTATGTCTTTTGTTACTTTTTGTTACATTGTCAGTTCTGAGCCTTGTTGGGAAACATTAGTTGGTGAGCTTTGTTATCTATAGGTACCGGCATAGTTCATTTATTTCACAACAAAAGTGATCTAAATATCTGAAAATGTTGACTTAAGATACGAATAGGTGGTATTAGGTGGTATTAATAAAATGTGACAATTTGGTCATGTTGTTGTAAAGTTATGTTGTTATAGAGACAAGAAACCCAAAAACTCGAAATAACTTCCAAAACCAAACTGGGAGAATTTGAAATAGTTTTAATAGAAAAGCATATTAAGAAACATGCTCGAGATATCATCAAAGTAAATAACAAGAGATCATAGGAAAATATACATGAACATGTTCATAAACATTAATAATATGGAAAAGAGACATCATGCGCCATAGACATTTAAAGAATTACAAGTAAAAACATTGGATCAGTACATGTGCAATCCGATAGAATTGACAGCAAGTGCACAGAGTCAAAAAGTGCTGTTAGAAAATTGGCTTAGCTCCCACAACCTTAGAAAACTGGGAGTCAGTAACCCATACGATTTACAAACAGTTCATCTTTTGTTGGACCGTATTGAGGATGGAGAATAATAAAACTCAAAGAATCATATGGGGTACTAAGAAGATTATTAAATAAAGTGCACAAAAGATTAGAATCGTGTCGAGAGATAGAAATATAACAATGAAGTTACAATAGAAAAAATAAATTATTGGAGAAATAAAAACATCAGATAACGTTAAAGAGTCAAACCTTTAAGTATTTTGTTTAGACCCATTGGGAGACTACAGATCAACCTCGATGTCGCCTTGGACGTGCTCGTGGAGTAGGACAGAGTCACAAATGAGAGACAACGAAAAGTAACACCAACAAAAATAAACAACAACAACTAAAAGGGCTCTGAACAAAAGAACACCGAAGCTGAAACAGAATCTCAAAAAAACCAAACTTTAATGTAATAGAACAACATGGCCAAATTGCAACGTACGTTTACCTGATTGAAGATCAAGAAAATATAATCTAGTGGTATACTAGAGATGAGGTCCAGGAAGAACCATGTCCTCAAATAGTGCTTCGCTATTAACTTGGGATCTAATATCACTTGTTCTGCATTATCTTGCTGCATTATTCCTGGAAAGGAAAATTTAACATTTGATTTGGTGAAAGGTGGGTAAAAAAGTGGTTATTGTTAAGGAAGTCCAGAATGTTCCAGAGGCATAAGAAGGTAGTTATTTAAAATTTAAAACATAAGGCTGCTGTAACATCTACAAAAGTATCATCATCAACCCATTATGTCCCTATCGAGGGGCACGGATCTCTTCCCTGAGGAAGGTATAGGCCATACTCCACCACGGGGGCCAAGTCCGGATTGGTGGAGGCCTGTAGACTAGTGGCTCGTCTACTGTCAGAAGTTGTCAAGCCGCCCTAAGACCTCTGACTTGGCTTAATGACTGCCATCTATCGACGGCAGCCGGCACCAACAGCTTAACGTGCCTTGCGAAGCACGGAACCGCTCGGAAAAATGCCATTAGCGTTAGGCATAGACGGCGACCCATCCATGCACTGAACGCGCCCTGTGTTGCTTAACCTTCGTGATCGTTTAAGATCACTCTGGCAGCCGGGGCTACGAGCGATTCGACGAGCTACAAAAGTATACTACCTAATTATTTTTCAATCATTAGAAATGCTAGTAATTTAAAAATTGTAAAATAGTAGTGATATAACAGTAATTTAAATACTAATTTTTATAACATCGTGTTAGGTACTTAAGATTTTATCTTGTAGTACATTACTGCAGCGGCCAGCAAAAGAGGCATTGATGGACGAAAGTGCAAATGTGGGCCGAGGCGAAGCCGAGGCCGAACCGATTAGGATAATAAAGAGGAGTACATTCATATTTCTAAGGTGAAGTTTCTTTTTAGCCATCATTTGCCTTTAATTAATCTAACTTAATAAAATCGCAAGGACCCTCACCTGTTCTAAAATTAACGACGATATCTATAAGGAATATGGTGTCTGAGAGGCAATTAAAGGCGATCCAGCGGGTGCTCAGGTCGTCGTTGAAGAAGGAGATGGCGACCGGCAGGATGATTAGGTTGGCCACCAGGAGCAGCAGCATGCACAGGTCCCAGTAGAACCTGCGGCAATGTTACACAGTGAGCATTTTTAGCGACTACTATGGAATTTTAAGTAGGGATTTTAAGTACTGTCATTTTCTTTATTTTATTCATCTTCATCAATTTACTTAAAATTCAATGCGGCTTAGAGGACGACCAGCAATTATGTGTGGTATTTTCTGTGCGATGTGAGCACGTTTCTTGTATGCGAACATCCGAATTTACTTTTGTTGGGCAATCCACCAAATTGAAAATTTCATCTGGCTACCTGTTACGGTATTATCGAGAGAGACTAAATAAGACAGAAAGACATTCAGATCAACACCGTGGGTCCTATTTACACTCGGTGGGTACAGAACTGTGCAAAGGGGGTAAGTCAGTTCCTAAAAAGTCATCGATACTTCGGCCTTTCCACAGGCTGTCATGAGACAAACGGTCTTATTTATAAAAACTCGATTCCTTAAAACACTTCAAAAACGCAGATTAAAATAGTCTCTGCTGGAGATTTTACAAGTAAAAGATGTAGCCACAGATTAAATAAACAGAGCTTTAGATTGGTTTTTAGAGGAATCTTGTTTTTTCTAAATAAGGCCGTAATAGTGTGACATAGATAGTAATCAGGGAAATCTTCGTAATCATTTTTCAACACTACGAACTAAAGTTTAGTAGATTGCTCTTGTACTAAAGTGTCTTTTTTGTATTTCCGCCAGAGGCCAGTTGAGTCTATACGCTACCATCTCCGCTAGATTCCTACGAAAAGAGTGCTAGCCAAGACTATCCACACACAATTGTAATAACTTCCACACAATACAATCTCTTGTCCTGATCCCAAACTAGGATACCCTGTGCTATGGCAACTAGGCAAAGACATCACAAACATGGAAATACACCCAGAATGAGGCCATTTGTACAAATGTACGGCGGCCCCCAGTGGGAATCGAACCCACGACCTCCGGCATGGTAATCAGACGTGATACCGCTAGACCAACAAGGCAATCAAATCTAGAATCTCCTAGAATGTATCTAGAAGAAGAAAGCCATTTATTATAAGTACCAACAAGACACAACAACAGAAAGAAAACTAAATACACAATGGACAATACAAATACGTGAAACAGGGTCATAGATGTAGCCTGTGGTGTGTCTAAGTTGCCACAAAAGGCAGCTGACTCAGCGTTGTGCCATCTAGATATAATACACAACTCTGAAGAATTCGCTCGCCAAAACTGTCCCAAACAACTTACTAGGTATAAAATACTGTCTCCTGCACTGTATTATAATACTCGTTTGGAATTTAGGACACTTCATCTTCATCTTCACGGAGTAAAATTTAACTTAGTCTACGTTTAAAGGTTTTATGGCTGAACGCCAAGTTCCGCTTCGGGTTTACGATAAATTCATGGACTAAAGAATAACATGTGAAAATATCACACAGCATGTTTCTTCGTATTACAAGAATCCGTGTCTCCATTATGTGATTAATAACGTGAAGGATTTCGTGTACCACTTTATTATCTAAAGTGTCAAAATCGTTTTTTGTTTATTTTTTCCGCACAGGTTTCTTGGACATGCGTAGCTTGAAGAGTTTCCTCACGACGTTGCCTCTCCTGGTTACGGCAAAAGGCAATAATAGAAAAGTAGCCTCATACATAACGCGCCCTCAAGAAGAGAATTTTATACTTTACGTCGCCGGCCGCCTTGAGGGATTTCCCCCAATGTGCTGAAATATAAAACGGAAATGGGCGCAATTTTTCGCAAAGTCGGAAAAATCTCCACAATCAGTCGCCTTTCCAGTTGTTTCTTTGCCCTTAAATAAGTTACGGGGAACAAAGCATGGTTGTGAAACAGTTTCAACCGTGCTTTGTTCCCCGTAAGCTTTGTTCCCGTCAGTTCTCGTTCAAAAGATGTTACACCTGACATGCTGACCCGCTCGCAAATTCTTAATTTTTTTATTATCGGACTAAAATGAGTATATTTTTAATAAATGTGGTCTGCGGGTTTGAAAGATAATAAAATTACGGACATTCAAGAGCAAGACATATTTTTTCTTATTCTGTACCTAATTATTTGTTGAGAAAGATGAATACTAAAATTTATAATTTTGAAAACAAAACAAAAATGCACTTAAAATTTCCGTATTTTTATTATCTGTCCAAATCTCAGATCATATTAATCAAGTGAACTATTTTTTTACAATCAGTTGTATTTTAATTAGATAAAAAACATCTAATTAAATTGTTAATTAGATTGATTGACGAAATGGACGGTGATGACAATGTGGGAATCTTTAAGGGGCTCCATCTGTATGTTAGCGCGAACGAGGAAAAAAAAATCGTATCTTTTTTATACAGATCGTTTTTCCAACAAGTGTGTACAATCTCTCAATCATGTTATTAGTGATTTTTAGGATCCATGGCCGTGAACTTAAGGCAAAAAACCTAGGACTCGATAGCATTACCGCCATCGGACTAGATGGCATAAATGCTATCTAGTCCGATGTCCGTGATGCCACGTTCTCGGTCGTGAGTTCTAAAAATCACTATTAGCATAATTGAGAGACTGTACAGACAAATTTGATCTGTAAAAAATATATGATTTTTTTTCCTCGGTGGCGCTTGTGTTACTCTACGGAGCCCCTTAACGGCTAGACCAACGAAGCACTCAATGGCATGTTTTCGTTTTTAGGGTTCCGTACCCGAAGGACGCCAAACGGGACCCGGGTACTCCTCTCTATCTGTCTGTCACCAGTCTGTATCTCATGAACCGTGATAGCTAGGCAGTAAAAATTTTCACTCGTCAACCCATACAACAAACGTAATTTTTTTGCCGTTTTTGCTTGATATTAATAACGGCAACAGGTAGACGCTTGAAATATTCACAGAATATTTAATTCTATATTCGTTTCATCATCATCAGCCCCTTGACGCCCACTGCATTACATAGGCCTATATTCGTTTACAAAAAAATAATTAAATTAAAATAAAATAAATATTTAAGGGGGGCTCCCATACAACAAACGTGATTTTTTGCCGTTTTTTCTCGATCTTTGTGTCTAATTTTGTATAAACAATGGTACGGAACCCTTCGTGCGCGAGTTCGACTCGCACTTGTTTTCATATAACGGCGAGTATGTATGTAACTACGTAAGTATTACATAAGTTTATTTGTTAAACATAGGTACATCTGTGAAGTTATAGAAGCAATACCACTCGCTAACTGTAAAGGAAAACATCGTGAGGAAACCTGGATGTCTGAGGTGATACCTCAGCGCTTGAAGTTGCCATTCCGCGGCGGGCACGCGTAGCCTAGATTCTTGAACCTAATTTCTAAGCTGTAGTTTCTAAAAATTGCTGTTACCAACCCAGACATTTTTGTCGTTAACTTTTTCGCAAAAACGGATTGTGAAAGAATATGTGATTTTTTGTTCATTGGCGGCGCTAGTTAGCCCTACTACATCCATGGTCAGCCCTTACATTTTTATTTACGACTCCTTGGTGAAAAATAGAAAGTTTGTAAGGACATAAAAATCACTCGAGTCTATAAAGCTGAAACGCCGCGTTCATGCTTCGAGTACAATGCCGCTTGACTGGAATAGTCAACCTTTTAGTCCATAGGGCTATAGTCTAGGGGCTGTATACATCGAGAGTAGACTCTCCATCACGATTTGGCTACAATAATACAATCATCATCATCTGCCATTTGACGGCCACTGCAGGACATAGGGCTCCCTCATGGTTTTCCAAGTTTCCCGGTCTTGTGCCGCCCGCATCCAGCGACTCGCTGCCACCGTAACCATTGCCATCAGACCATCTGGTGGGGGGACCCACCCACGCTCACTGCCTCTTCAACTGAGCAATAAAATTATTCGAGCTATATTAGTAACTCGGGTTCTTCTGCGGATCTCCTCATCTCTGATTCGATCACGCAGTGAAACTCCTAACATAGGTCTCTCCATTGCTCATTGGGCGACCTTGAGCCTTCCTATGAGACAGATTTATTACATAATAGCCTATGCCACCCGATAAATTATGACGAATGGATTCATTATTTGTCAAGATCTGACGGTTGGTTAAGGAGATGTGATAATCGAGGAGCATTATTTAATACGGTGATAATGAATGCAGTAGACACAGCTTACTGTGTGGTTTGATTTTCGTGTGATTATTTGCCACCAAGGTTTTCTACAAATCATGTATGCCATAAGTCAGAAACGTAATAAATAATCTTTCTTTAACATCGGCTCGGCGGGCGTGTACTAATTGGATAGATACAGTGTTGTTACATCAAAAGGAAAGTGCATTCGCGGAGTTTTGAGGGCGCCATTTTTATGGTCATAGCAGCTTACCTTATACAATGTGATTTTATTGATCGATTTGTGCATTTATTTAGACCTAAATAGACGTACCCGCGACTCTGATCGCGTGAGATTAGGTACCTAAGATAATAGAAAGTAGCCTATGTTCCTTAAGTATTTACTTAGTGAAATTCTTAATTCAGAAACCGGCCTTTAGTAAATAAACAAACGAAAATTACAAATGTCAAAATTTCAAAAACTTCAAAATTATTAATATTAACCAATTGAACAAAATAATGGTAGGGTCTCTCCATTTAAGTTTAAGCCCGTTGGTGTAGTATAGTTGTGTGTTTATTTATACTGTGTTATATTATAACGCAGTGGTGTGACCATCTGTTGCTCGGTATACAAATGTCCAAGTGAATAAACAGCCATTGCTTTTATTAGTCTTCATTCGATGCAGCCATTTACGTTGCATTCGAATTGTCCAACAACACTGCGCTACGGAATTGGATCACGTGACAGGATGAACAAATTGGTATATTGCCCGACAGATAGCTTGAACAAAAATCCGCGCACTCGGGATCAGCTTGCGACAGATGCGATAAAACGAAATTTTGTTTTATACGCCAGCTACAGTGAAGCTTACCCTTATCATGTCTACTTCAAGACAAATTTTGTGACATTTGGTACGATTATTGGGCATTATCTTAGCGGATGCACAAAATTACGGTGGATTAAAAAGTATATTCTACTTGTAGTAGAATATATTTGGATCTATTTCAAGGACTCGGAAGTGGAAGACCCAGGTTCGATCCCCGGTGCGGGCAAGTACCTATGACTTGGTTTTTCTAAGTTATGTACATTTGTGAAGTTATAGTACCACTCGCTAACGGTGAAGGAAAACATCGCGAGGAAACCTGAGTGTCTGAGCTGTTCACATACCTCAGCGCTTGAAATCGCCAATCCGCGGTGGGCACTCATACTCATACCATGCCCATACTCTCTCCCTTCTCTCAGGGAGGCCTGTGCCCTACAGTGGGATGTATATAGGCTGCTTATGCTTATACTATTTCAAGGCTGTTTAGGAATAATGGCTCGCACACAGTTTGAAAGCATTTTTTTGTTGTTTGTTGAAAGGGAATCAAAAAATTTATAGGGTACTTTCCGTTGACCTAGAATAATGAAATTTGGCAAGTAATATCGTCTTATAATTATAATTGAATTGATTATATAAATCATGATTATATAAATCAATTCAATTATAATCAAATCATAAAAAAATAGGCTTTGAATTCGGGAAAAGCTCGGAAAAAACTGCGAGACTCGATTCCAGAGCTAAGTACCTAAAAATTTGTACGCAACCCTCGGTGGGCGAGTAAGTTGAAAATTTTAAACTTTTTCTTGTTGGAAGTGATTTAATTTATTGCTACTAAAGAAGCGGTTTTCAGGGTTTAAGTACGTTGTTTGTGTAGTCCGCACAGATCTTTTGTGAACATAGTCATAGATCGTTTGCACATCGCTTACTGTCTTTACAGTGTATGGATGAGTAATTGATGCGTAGTAAATTACTATTAGTCAATTACTAAAGTAGTCAATTACTCACACATACACTGTAAAGACAGTAAGCAATGTGCAAACGATCTGCGGCTATGTTCACATTACCGCCAAAAAGATTTGTGCGGACTATACATAACATATTGTAGCTGCTTATGTAGTCATTGCTCAGTTTTTTTTATTGGCGCATGGCCGTTTGAAATACTGCAGATATCGGCGCAGTAAGATATTCACAAAATTAGAGTGCAAAGAGACTCATTCGCCACGTCGTTAGCTAAATGGCCCATCATGTGATGAGTACCTATCATAAACTCGCCCCGATAGCTTATTTGCGAGCGCCCAGCTTTATGTATTTCGAATGAGATGGCAACGGCGCCGGCGGTTGGTAGGATGTTATGTTAATGATAATGAAGCTGAACTTGAAACAGCTGAATAATGTGTCTCTGGCTAATGGACTGCCTCACCCTATTTAGACTTCTCTGTCTCTCTCTCTCTCTCCACTGCTAAGTGTGAAGGGTACGGGTATAGCGTTTTCGGTCAGAAAATCGCTCTGTAATTTTACGTCATTGTTGCCAGGCTGAATTTTGGTGGCTGTCGCTAAGGAATCAAGGGCCCGTATTGTATTTGTAGTGTGATGAGAGTTTCCGCAACAGGGCTTATAAGGCGAATATAGTAAGCGGGTTTAAATGGAAGTCCGAATCTTGACCGATTTTAAATTCCTTCATAGCTTGGTAACTCATGGCACATTTAAAAGACAAACATTAGTTATAGCACAGAGGGTTATAGTATAAATATAAATATTCTAATTTACTTAGCATAAGCAGCCTATATACGTCCCACTGTAGGGCACAGGCCTTCTCTCAGAGCGAGAGTATGGGCTTTATCACCACGCGTGCTCACCGCGGATTGGCTGCCCACCGCGGATTGGCAAAAAAAAAATTTTATTTAATCTTATCTATATTTCGTTTTATTTCTTTATCCAAATTATCCTCTTGTAAGTAAATATATATTTTCGTCTTATAAAGACTTAATTATAGAGACTGAAATAAACATAAACCAATAATAGAGCGTGACGAGCTTAAGTCACCAGAAATCTCTTCCAGACAAGCCTCACGTTAGTGAAATGTTAAGTATAAATGAACCATAACTATTTTGTTAAATATCGCAGTCAATGGGGAACTTGCGTCAAATTTAGACTGAAGCTTTTATACCATAGAAGGCATAGAACAACTCAAGATTTTTTTAAAATAAAACCTTTATACCTAATATTTTTTTTTTGGTTTCTCGGCGTCCCAAAAAATGCGAAAAATCTAGTTCTCGTATAATAAAAAAAATATTAGATTTCGTTTTTTCATTCAATTTTAAACATTATCTAAACAGGGTGTAGATTCGACGTGCAAGTTGTGACGTCATAGCTTGAGTCCAATTTGCGTTTTTATACCACGTGACTGGAATCTTTTTTCCACAGGTCCCATTATTAAAAGTATTAGATGTAGAGAAAAAAATAACCACGTTTATTTATCTTTCAACAGGGCCTCTCCGATTATATAAAAACATTGACCATTGTTGACTAGCAAGCAAACTACGTTGTAGGTATTTAGGTAATCGGATGAAATGCGGGTCCATAGATTGTGCCCATGCAAACAAAGTAATTATTGGTAAACCTAATATTGCCGTACGTGCTAACATGCACTATTGCACACAAACTGATTGCCAAATGGACAGCGTCAGCTCATTTGATAGGAAGGTTTGATCTATTTCCTACCCGCTAAATACTGTTTTTACGTCTTAGCAAAACTGACACTTACGCTAAGATGAAATCCGACAAAGGCAATTTTTTTAACAAGAATAAAATGAGTCGATTTTTTAATTAAATTAATTCCATAATTCCCCTCAACTGCCCTCGCGGAATGGAACGTATAGGTCTTTATTTGTACTGTGGAATGGGCACAGATCTGTGTCGCGGCAGACGAGTGGGGGGGGGGCATATAGTATTTTGGAATTGATCACACACAACATTGATATAATATCATGAACGCATGGCATAGAACCGTACTCGCCGCTTGTGGTCTTAGTGCAACCGTTTTAGGAAAAAAACTGATTAAAACATTCCAATTGTTACAGTAAAAATGCAAAATGTAGGTACGTGTAGTGTACATCCGTTGAAATATGACCAAGCTCCTAGGGTGCTATTGGCTATAAGTGCAGTACAAAATAGCCCAACTTTTCGGGAAAAGTAAATTTTATACCTGCTTCATGACCAGCTTTGTTTTGACAAATTTATATTAAGACGTCATGTCTCATGCCGTTTAATTCTTGAGCTACGAGTATCTTGAGCAAGAACAGTTATTAGCTCCAAACTATTCTACATTCCCAACAAGATTCACATTTCTTGCGCTGCGATTGTTTTGCGATTGTCACTCACTTCTTGTATTCAAAGCCAAAGGTCCACTACACAGGAGAATAACGGGAACGACCCCAATAATACACAGACAGCTGTAGAAACAAGCGCAGTGACCCGAAACGTCGCAGACTATCGCATTATCTGATATCGACTGCTATCGGCTTCCTAAACGTAGAGATCTAATTGTCCATTAGTAGATAGAGTCTATGCCTAACGCTAGTGGCATTTTTCCGAGCGGTTCCGTGCTTCGCAAGGCACGTTAAGCTGTTGGTGCCGGATGCCGTCGATAGATGGCTGTCGTTAAGCCAAGTCAGAGGCCTTAGGGCGGCTTGACAACTTCTGACAGTAGATGAGCCAATAGTCTACAAGCCTCCACCAATCCGGACTTGGCCCCCGTGGTGGAGTATGGCCTATACCTTCCTCAAGGAAGAGACCCGTGCGACTGGGTGGGGACATAATGGTTTGATGATGAGATAGAGCTGTTGCAGACGTGAAGATGCGCCTATGCATTTTACATTTAAATTAGCAATTTTCAACGAAAATATCTTGGTCGCTTCGTAGTACCATTGACTGTAGTACCAATTTCACCAATATATCTGAACGCAGTTTGTCCTAAACGGGGTTCAGAACTCCAAATATGGACCGCGCCACTCCTTATAAGTGAGGTGAATATGGGACTTACTCCCTGTTTCTCGTACACGATCTGTTAATCTACTGTTAACAGCTGTTACTTAAATAAATAAATAATTGTCAATTACAGTTTGTTATTTATAAAATCTTTCACTTAATTCTACGACTTTCTTCGAAACAAAACTTTCGTAAGCACTTCACATTATTAACCTAACTCCGGACACACGTGAAATGTACTGACTGCTGAGGTAGAGAAAGAGGCAGAATTGAAACGTTTTACATTCTACAACTTCAGCAGAGTATTAGCATCGAGGTGCTTCAAACAATGGTTCATTTGCTCTCCCCAAAACCACCCTTATTCCGTCCGACGTAAAAGCGAGAATAGAGTGAGCCATTTCTGCCCATTGGCATTTGCGCGACAGAACGTTTAGAACACCGCAAACCCTAGTAACTTATATAGTTAGTTGAATTCAACTCGATAAACTCATGTGTGTTAACTTTGCCTTTAAATGCATTATGCCGAGAACTCTTGACTGCCTCGTTAGTCTAGCGGTTAACACGCTCGACTACTAAAACAGAGGTCGTGGGCTCGATTCTCACTGAATAGCCTCAGTCTGGGTGTATTTCCATGTTTGTGGTGATATAACTATTACCACAGAACTATTACTGAAAAACTAGACGTCTGTGCCGGCCAGCTTATATATATATATACAAAAGGGTATCGTTACAGGCCCTAGAGTCTAATACACACATAGTTTTACAATAGAATGATATCAGCACAATAATACCTGTTATTTGTCTCTATTTAATAGTCTACTGAGCAACAGCAGTGCAATGTCATTCCAATTACCACAGAACTATTACTGAAAAACTAGACGTCTGTGCCGGCCAGCTTATATATATATACAAAAGGGTATCGTTTCAGGCCCTAGAGTCTAATACACACATAGTTTTACAATAGAATGATATCAGCACAATAATACCTGTTATTTGTCTCTATTTAATAGTCTACTGAGCAACAGCAGTGCAATGTCATTCCAATGGTATAACCCGCGCAAATTAAATAGGCGTCTCTCGCGAAGAAGATCGAATCGCGGCAGGCGCCGAGTTAAGGTGCACGGGTTATGCTGCCGCACGGGTTATGCCATTAGAATGCGATTGGTTACTAGACGACCAATAGTAACACAATTAAACATACATTCACGCCTGTATCCCAGTCTGCCACTTGCCACGATCCTGACAGATCTCTTTTGATTCGTCAACATTCATTAGTCGTTGCTTGTACGCACGCCGGTTTCTTGTACTTTTTATCTTCCCCTTTGCTAATACATCCCCTATTTGGTCGTAGTATGTCCGCCTGGGACGTCCAATGAAATAACCATTACGGTACTAATATGATTCTATTAATCAACTATGCACTTTAGAGACTAGCCCCCCCCAGAACTTAGGTAAGCCTAAGGTAAAACGTTGTAGGACGTTGTGGCTACGTACGAATGTAGAGCCTCTATTTGCCAAAGACTCGAAACCCTCAGCCACATTCCGTAAACAACGCTAAGCATACCACTATTGTTCTACGCAGGTGCGGAGGTAAGCAATTGGCTGCCTTTTGTCTTCCCTTTTGGCTACTGAAGTATTTTATTTTGCCTTATTATATTTACTATACAGTATCTTTTTAGGGTTCCGTACCCAAAGGTTGCCGAACGGGACCCTATTACTAAGACTTCGCTGTCCGTCTGTCTCTCTGTCTGTGACCAGGCTGCATCTTAGGAACCGTGATAGCTAGACAGTTGAAATTTTCACAGATGATGTATTTCTGTTCCCGCTATAACAACAAATACTAAAAACAGAATAAAATAAATTTTAAGGAGCTCGATAATAATACCGGCAACCGGTAGACGCTTGAAATATTCACAGAATTTTTAGTTCTATAATAAAATACAAATATTACATATTTGCGCCGTTTGGGGTCGAAACCATAGGCACTTGGGGCCCAGAGGCGCGCCTGCTGTTCAAAGACTTAGCGGCGCGCCTAATCGACGCAACGGGAGACCAGAGGGCCGGCGCGTACCTCGGCCAGAGGATAAGCCTGGCCATCCAAAGAGGTAACGTCGCCAGCGTTCTGGGCTCATTACCGCGGGACAGTGACCTGGGGCAGGTGTTTTATTTGTAAATATAGAATTAGTTATTTGTATATTTTTATCAGTTATATATTAATAAAAAAAAAACAAAAAAAAATAAATAATTAAATTAAAATAAATTAAATGTTTAGAGGGGGCTCCCATACAACAAACGTGATTTGCCGTTTTTTCTCGATCTTTGTGTGGTACGGAACCCTTCGTGCGCGAGTCCGACTCGCACTTGGTCGTTTTTTTATGTTTCAGTTATCCCCGAGCCGTGCGCCTATGAAAGTGTATGAGATTAAATTAAGATATTTGTCACACATATTTACAGCTAATGTCTGCGTCCCAAACTAGGTAGTATAGTCGACAGCACGTCAACCTTTACACTCGTGCACTCTACTCGGTAACATTACGGGCGACTTTGCAACCAAAATATAGAGGTTGAGCTGCTTTCGACTGTACCTGTACGACAGTAAGCAGAGTGCCCCTCTTTACATTGTAGGTAAGTATACAAACAAGTGTTACGAAATAACAAACAAAAATAATAAAAAATGCCGGCTGTATGTTTGTGCATGTATGAGTCAGATACCAAAGAAGTGACCTACTCGTAATAGTTTCAATTGCGCGATTTGACTTCTGTGAATAAGAGCTAAAATGATATTAATAACATAGAAATTGGTATGTTAAAAAGGGGGACACTTATTTCCTAAAAACCTAGATTTATTGCACAACCTGAAAAAATAATCAAAACAGATAGTGCTGAAATCGTTCCTGTATGTTTGTGCATGGAGTTTGTGAAACAGTACAGATTCTGTTGCGTGAGGTATGTGCTTGCACAAGTGCCGTGAATATTAGCGTAAAAAGAATAGAAAAAAAAGAAGCCAGTGTCAATAAAATCATCCGTTGGTAGAGTCAGCTACAACTAGACATGGCCGTTTTCTCGATACTCCCATGTATCACCCTCGTAAGAAGATTTATAGTGTAGATAGACAGATAGATAACTCTTTATTGCATACCAGTAGCCACATTTATTAGTGGTTTACTAACTATACATGACGAACGTCAATATGATGCCTGACCATAATGGCCATCTGACCCTCTGATGACGTTCCACAATAGTGGTTATTGAGATTTACGAACTTAATTATTACTACCTCTAGAACATCGAGTTTTGTTTGTATTTTAAAACTACAGTGTTTTGTTTTCTCCTCACTAGTTTTCAGACACTAGTTTATATTATCACTGCTTGTTGGTTTATAAAGTTTGCTATTGGTTGGCAGTAGAACTTGCGTAAAGTTACGCACACAAACAAAAGATCGAAAGGTTGTAACATTTTTCAGTACAGGCGCAGTAACTGTCTGTGGTTATTTCCATTCACGCTTTAATGTTGTGCAACAGATGTGTCATTCGCTACCCTAGGTTAATTTGTTTCCAAATGTAAATGTCCATTTACAAGTGAAATTAAATCTCTTCATAATAAAATTATTGAAAAGGGCCCGAAAGTTTTGACTCATAAAATTTGCACATAAATGTGTCGTGTCAAGGGAAGCTCCAGATATAATTTAAATCAGGGGCGAAAGACACAAATAAACGATTACTGACTTTTGGTAAGTAATCATGTTTTTTAATAAGAAGCTGTCAAAATAAATCAGAACTACATGGTGACTCTGGATTTATTCACCATTTTAATAGGACATTCTAGATTTAAAAACATGGCTTCGGGTTTGCACACGTCGGTGTGGCGCCGGATTAAGAATAGCGTCACTCCGTTTCCTTCCGTGGATGTCGTAGAAGGCGACTAAGGAAATCAATTACCAGGAGACAGGCAGCAGCGTCTTCCTGGGATTCCAAAAAAAGTATATTTAAACAAAAAAGGAACAAAAGTCTAAAGCTAAACTGTTTTCTAGCATTCTTTATGTTGGCGCCGGACCACTAAATTGTTCTTTCACTTGTTTACCCATTCCGGACGTAAAATAATAGAAAATATTTTTCAACGCTATGGCTCGTCCTAGCGCTTTGAATTTACATCCACAGTTTCTAAAGGTAGTTAATCACGAATATTTACAAATGTCTTATATGTTGTTAAAAAATAAAACAATAATTCAGTTTATGTACGTTACACTTTTGAGTACCTACAGGCCTTCTCTCAGAGAGGCTTAATCACCACGCGTGCCCACCGTGTATTGGCGAACACCTCAGGCGCTCAGGCTTCCTCACGATTTTTTTCTTTGGTACATGCGACCATCAAACAATATATTGTTAAATCATTAATAATACTGTCCTAATGAAAAGAAAATTATCCTAAAATATTGCTAACGATTTCAAAATCACGCTGTAGACAATTTTGAAGCCTACTCCGTGACAAATTGGATCACCTGCCCTGCAAAACTAATTTCGTGTATCGATGTACGTAATTCCAGTTTGAGATATCTGATCTAATTTGTGTGCTGTGTGTGTGCCTGTGTGAAATATCTCGCAATCGAGTCAGGTACTGAGCCACATATCGGAAAATATTCACTATTAGGTGGTTAACTCAGGGCTCACTCTTAAGTGCCCGTTTCAAGGTGCTCTTTGAAACAAAACGGCAACTTGACAGCGCACTCATTGCACGCTAACATATTTTTATTTAAGTAACACAAAAAGTATAATTTCAAATTAAAAAAATATAAAAGTAGTTTGTTTTTTGTGTCCAGTTTGTGTAGCTTTTGGGTCGAGCGTCAGTATTTTTAGACATTGTATAGACCTCATCTAATGGTTGGGCTCCTTTGCTGCACCAAGTTGAACTTCTCTAGCGAATAATTCGAGCCACATATCAGGAAATCAATTATGCCCGCTGGAGCCATCACTTGGCTGTCTAATCCAGCAGGATCACTTCACTCGGTGATCCCCGTCGCGGGCAAATCACCGTTCTAGTTAAAAGGCATAGCATGACAGAGCCCTCTTGACATTTCAATAAACCATCGCAGATACTGGATGGGATTCCAAAGTAATCAATGCTGTATGTATTGGCAATAAGAGCTAACGTTTCCTCGACTAATGGCTTTGCTCCTTAGGATCAAGGGAAGTCATCTATGATCTGTTCGACTCGGTATAGATGTTAGCTGTTAAAGAGTCGTTCAGTTATTTCGATGGAGGTCAGTTCATTTGCGTTGGGCATAAGTGCGACCAACAAACAAAATTTGAGTATGAGGCGCGGTGTACTAGGCTTATTACAATTTTAGCTTCCAAAATGTCAAGGTGTCTATATCGTTGACATTTGACGAGCTAACGACAGCCCTCAATACTATGTCATTTTTAGGGTTCCATATCCAAAGGGTAAGGGACCCTATCACTAAGACTTCGCTGTCCGTCCGTCCGTCCGTCCGTCTGTCACCAGGTTGTATCTTGAACTGTCGTGATAGTTAGACAGTTGAAATTTTCACAGATTATGTATTTCTGTTGCCGCTATAACAACAAATGAAAACAGAATATAATTATATTTAAGGGAGCTCCTATACAAAAAACTTGACTTTTTGCCGTTTTTTGCTCGATATTAATAACGGCAACAGGTAGACGCTTGAAATATTCAAATGTTGTATAGTTACTGTATATTCAAATGTTGCGCGCACGAGTCCGACTCGCACTTGGCCAGTTTTTATAACTCGTACCGTCCGTGAAATAAGTGGTACTGTCGAACGAATAGGTCTGATAACTCTACATAAAAGCGTGAACCTAAAATAGTGCGCCGCCCGGCTCTATGCAAACTGGATCACTAGGAAATTGGTTCCGGACGCAAAGGTCGAGTCCATGTTTTGCTTGATAGAAATGAATTTTACATCAAGGTTGGCGCGGTGTGATTTGGCGAAAAGGTCGCTATTGTGGGTACGAGGGCGTGTTATATGTGCTGGCTTTATATTCTGGGACCGCAGAACGTGTGTGAGACCAAGGCCTAGATTCTGTACATACATAGTAGAACAACGACAACTGTAAGGTCATGTCATTGTTGCTTCAAGTATACGTCCACACTCGTACAAAATCTTCCAGGCATCAAGGATATGAAAAAAAATCCCGACCGTGTATATGTCATTGTATTATAATGCACTAACAGAAACGAGACCTTAAAGCGTAGCCACACCTATCTTTGCTGGATCGACCGATGTGTTACCGAGCCCACCTATCTATCTTACCAGCCAACAATTTTCTCACACAAATTTAAGAAGCTTTTATATGTACCTACTTAATTAAGTATCAGTTTCAGCTGAGTATCATTGACTGTAATCTATAAACTAGGTCAAGCTGAAAGCAACCATTGAGTATTGTCTACAAAGCGCCAGCGGAATTCGATTCATCGTCTCTCAGGGATCAGATATCGCCCAGTCGTATTTGCAACAGACACTACATCAGGAATACTCAAAGTGTGTTCCGCGGAGCCCTGGGTCTCCGCAAGGCTTCAGCGAAGGCCGACCACTATATTGTCATCTTTGCTCATGTGTCATGTCTTGTCGCCTGATATTAGTCTTCTTATTTTCGTTGCTCAAAAAGAAAAATAAAAAATCTTTTAATTTCATCAACTAAATTTTTATATAATAACATTTTACAAAAAAAAAAAAAAAAATATCCGTGCAGATTCAGTTTTTATTATTTCCAGTGCTCGTGTTAACCTTAGAAAATACTATAAATTATGTAGGTAAGTATGATTTTCATTAAAGCATAAATATAAATCTAATTATTTTTGGACCACGTAAAATATTTAACCGGAAACACTAAGTTTCCGGGTTAGGGTCGCTAAATATTTTTGAGAACCGCTGCACGGCATTATCGATGAGACAAGCAAAACTGAATCTGACTGAGTGTGGAATACGAGACATCGTAGTAGGAATTGTATCATGAGATATAAGTATATTTCTTTGGAAATTTAACAGCTCCTTAGTTTTGTTAACGTTCGGAGATAAGTTTTTTTTTTTGTACATTTTAATTTAATTATTTCACGGAAAAATTATAGCTTGTCTCTGACACATTTGATCTTGAAAACCTGCATGATTTCGACTGTGACGGCATTGCGCATTGACATGACCAAAGAGGTATTGCATAGATTTATCTCTTCCTCGCAGAAAAAACACGACGACATTTCAATAGAAACAATGGTATTAATAACAAAACGTGTTGCTTGTGCCAATATTTTTTCAAGAAGAAAAAACAAAAGACGATATACGTAATTAGAAATTATATTTATAAATATTAGTTTATATTGTTCCTATAAGTTAAATTATTAGTTGTATAGTACAGTAGTATTTTTATTTAAATAAAAATCATAATAACGAAAGACGATCTACATAAGTATAATGACCTTGAACTAGCAAAGAGGTTGCTTACATTTTTGCAGGCGCAAACAGGCATGCATCTACGCCATCCTTATTTGGCTAGTATGCCAATAAAAATAACTATTATACCATTCCCACTCTAAAAAGCTTATTTTATTCACTGAAAACAGTGAATAAAAAGGCATTTTAATCAATCCTCAATGCTTATACAACCTCCTTGCCCAAAAAATAGTAGATACAAACTCCTTGCGCAAATAACTCCTCGAGATTTGATTGGTCGATATATGCGGCAAAGAGTTTAGCATTAGAATAAAAACTGTTTTACTGCCATTTACTGCCATTACAGAAAAAATAATAAATATCGCTTCACAAGTTGACCATCCTAATAATAATAGTAAGAAAATTACTCTTCATTTTAGTAATTGTTCCAATTTTAGTGTGAATTTTAATTAATTTAAACTTTCTTTTTTTCAACTCTTGCAACTCTTGAACAGAGCATGGATTTACATTTAGGGCCATGAATCACCCACGTAGCTCAGGATTCTGACACTTGAATCACTCGCTACGCTACGGTCGTGATTCAGTCGTTAGAATCCTTCACTTGCTCGTGCTTCATCTATGGCCCTCGCTTTAAATCCGTCCTTTATTCACTAATTGCATAATTTGCTCTTAAACACACGGTCACAGCTGCCGCAATACAGTTGACCGCTGGAGTTATATGTATAATTGTAAGAGGACTTAGGACGAGTTTTCCGAAACTGGGCGTTTGGCGGCGAGTTCCTGAAGACGCGTGTTCAAAGGCGATGGTGCCTGAGCTAATAGCTTTTCGCCATTCAAGCTTTTGTTGTGAAAGTTCCTCCCAGTCGTTGACGGCTATATTGCTTGAGAGTAGGTGGCGCATTTTAGGACATCTTTAAACCGTAGGTATTGACCACCTACTTTGCGTTTCCTCCCAGCTCGTAGTACTACATTAACATTATAATATAATGCCCGACAGATAATTGAAGAAAAATCAGTGCAGTCGGGATGTTAGTTGCGAGGCCTAATTACTTAAGTTCTTAACCTCTTTATGTACTTGCTGAGCTAACTATGTAGGCGCCCCCTTCTTAGGTCATGAATACTTTAGAACTTGATAGGTATCTTGAATCTAGTTAGGTTAACTGCTTAATTGTGTGTCATAAAAGTAGTAAAGCTTAATTTTTGGCGCTTGGATACCCTAGCGGGACGCGTTCTTTTCGGGCTGCAAAACAAGGAATTTCAACCAAAAGTGGAACTACTGGCAACACTAGATATAAGTTTTCATGATCGATCGTCGGCATTATGACGTTTTCACAATGTTCTATTAAAAGGTAGCACAAGTGACAAGGTACTTAATTAAGTAATAATTAGTAATCTTCATACCTTCCGGTGCTATAAAGACCAGGGCCTCGATTCTGTTAGTGCATTGTAGTATAATGACAGGTACACTGTCGGGTCACGTGACGTGTTTTTTCGTACCATTGACGCCTAGAAGGTTTGATGGGTGTGCCCGCGTGGACTTAAAGCAGCCATGAAATGAAAACCGCCATGTTCATGCAGTTGTCATGTTACTACAATGCATTAACAGAATCTAGGCCCTGGTCCCCAAAAACATGTACGTGCTTAAGTATTTCCAATAAACTATTTCTCTTTGGCTGGCGCTGAGTGCCATTGAAACAGTCTTATTCAATTGGAATGTTAAAAACGAGCCCATCCGGGAGAAACTTTAGCATTTATTGTGCCTCAGCTGCCTCTCCACTGAGTAAAAATATAATAGAAGAGTACAGTGAGTACATATCACGTATCAGAACAGAGTCGGGTAACTGTTTAACAATTAAAGCGTTCCACTGCTTTTGACAGATGTTTGGAATGAAAATTATATTGCCAAAACAATAAATCCGACTGCTAGTTAGGGTATACAAGATAACGTAAGGAATGGATAACTCGAAAACTAAATCTTTAGTATCAATATTTAATAAGCCACTCCCAACAAGCAAAGGTATATTCAATATTAATCCTGAAACTAGACGCGATCAATTCGTATGATAAATAAAAAAATATTGGAAACTTTTCTTTTGGAAGTTGCGGTGGAATAAAGAAAGGGGCAATGTACTTACTTACATGAACCCTGAAAACATTACCTTCACTTCCAATTTCCTGAGCCTGAGTGGAAAAAAATGGAAAATCCTCTACTGTACATCTTGAAGAGGAGGAGAAAAAATAAGAATTTAACTAATTTATTTAACCAAATATTCAGCATTTTAAAAAAACCATTCATGCTTCTTTATTGAAGCGCAATCTACTACTATATGTTTATGGTTGGCTTAAGACTTTTATTTTAATAAGTCATGCAACTATAAAAATGTACACATAAAAGTAAAATCTTCCTTTTTTGCTAACGTATTTTTAGTTCACTGCCACTTCCCCGACTTAAGGCTTCGACGGGGTGTTCTGAAATGTATTTGCTGTCTCTTCCTGGGGACAACTTATCCAATAAGCCCCAGTGAGTGGTTCGCGACAAAATTCATAAGCTAGCTTCGAAGCCATGTCGAAAAATTCAATATCTGCATGTCTGAACTTCTACTTATACGCAATAAGATAAGAAAGACACGTTATATGGGATACACGCTGAAATCTGAGTGACTTGAAAGACTAGCGCAAATGAAAAAATCATTATCTTTTTAACATCTTTTTTGTCAAAAACCGGCCAAGTACGAGTCGGACTCCATACCATTATCTACACAACATTTGAATATTTCAAGCATATACCTGTTGCCGTTATTAATATCGAGTAAAAAACGGCAAAAAACCGCATTTTTGGTATGGGAGCCCCCATTAAATATTTATTTTATTCTGTTTATATTTGTTGTCATAGCGGCAGCTTTCACGGTTCATGAGTTACAGCCTGGTGACAGACGGACGGACGGACGGACGGATAGCGGAGTGTTAGTGATAGGATCCCTTACCCTTTGGGTACGGAACCCTAAAAACGAACATCTTAAATCTCCGAGCTAAAACATCCGTAAGCACTACACATTATTAATTTAATTCCGGATTCACTTACGTCACTTTCGTTTTCAGAGACGAGCAACACTACTCTCTACTCACCATGATTAAGCTCTGCGAATCAGAGCGACACCCGGTCGGACTCCTTCGAAAAAAAAACCAAGTAAGTGAATCCGGAATTCAATTAATAAATCATAAATCTCAACAACTGTGGTAGCTAGTTTTAGAACCTACAGCCTACAACTTGCGGTCAATAACTTAGACTATGTTAATGGCAGCATAGGTGTCATGGCCAAGTTATAAATTATAACCCGGAAAGAGCGCTACAAAAATTTTGTCCCAGCAACGTTCGACGGCGCTGTTCGAGGGCTCTAAGGGAGACCGAGTGTCCCCTCGAGCCACCTGAACGTGCCTCCTACCGCCTTTTCACACAGCTGACACACAGATGAGTGCCCTCTAGAACTTCTAATAAACAATTAACTATTGACCGCTCGCTACCGATAGATATCTCGAGTGTACAAAAATTTACGCGGCGAATAACGCACCGCCTTTCTTTTGTTTCGAGTGTATTTTGAAAGTGGAACGTTGGCTCAAACGCTTAGACTGCTTGAATGATAATTTTGAAGAAATTGCGTAGATTTTTCTTACATTCACGTCTGTTTTTGAAGAAATTGCGTAGATTTTTCTTACATTCACGTCTGTATCCCAGTGGGGAAGGCAGAGACCAAGGTTTGCCACTTGCCAAAATCCTGACAAACCTCTTTCGCTTCATCGACATTTAATAATTGCTTGCACGTACGCTGGTTTCGGGTACTTTTTATCTTGCCGTTCGCTAATACATTCTCTATTTGGTCGAAGTGAGTCCGCTTGTATGTCTCTGAGCAGCCCTTTTCTTTCTTCAAAAGATCGACTTGGAATCCTGGTAAAAAAGTCGTAGTATTTTTGTAATGCCATTCATGCAACTTAAAGGAGTGTTTTCCTTTGTTTTTAGGTGTGAATGAATAAACGATACGTGTTATAGAACTATTTAAAAACAAGTTCTTTGGTTTATTAGTGTAATTATAAACAATAAATAGAGTACCTAATCTAGCACAGATTGAACGACACACTCGTAGTAACGAGTTTGCTAGGTGGTGGATCTGTACAATTCCCAATTTGCCGTTTTTTCACTATAAACCGCAGAAATGTTAACATGATTACATCTTCAAACGTTATTTTTGCATATAATTTCGTTTGATTTCGTTTTCGATGACTTAGGTCTCTAGATTTGGGCGAAATTTTAAATTTTGAATCTGGCTGAATTGAAAATGTCACTAAGACAATATTTAAGATACAGGACGATACTAAGAAAAAACTTAAAAGACCGAACCATTCTCAAGTATTTGCCTAATTAGTGAAATACTTTCGACGAGGCAACAGAATCAGAAGTCTAACAAAGAATTACGACTAGACCCGTTAAATGTATGATTAGTATTGAATTTATCGATCATTAATTCATCATAAAAACTTTGTGATGAGATAATGAATCTTACGATTCGTCATAAAAACACTTTTTTTTTATTCATTGTAGATAAAAAATTTTACATAATGACCGTGAAAGCTGTTAGTTTCAGAATTGATAGATTATGTGGAGAAGAAGCTAATAAAGACACCCGACATTTATTCTTTTCAAAACACGTTTAAACTTAATTAACAGAGCATAAATTAATAAAATATCTTTGCATGAATGTACCCACTACTTAAGTAATATATTGGATATTGCTTAGAAGCATAGTTATATGGTATATTTGTCACCAAATTCGTGTTTCTCACTTTAGCAGGAAGTGCTAAGGTCACTCGATTTGTTGGAGACCTCCAACTTGGGAAGACAAGTTTGACGCTTTTGTGACCAAAAGTGTCATCGTATGGTGGAGATAGTTTGTGCCAGCACCTGTTCAAATTCCGTTTGCTTGGAAGTGTGCCAAGGAGCTCGAAGCTCTAACTCTACGGTAAATATGGCTTGATTTATCAATAACAGCGTCCAGGACAAAGACCTCAGACTTAATTTAGGGTATTTAGCAAGTTTTTACGGGTTTATATTTATTAGGGTTTCGCAGATAGATATATATATATATACAGATGAAAGAGAACACTTCATACCTCAAAAAAAAAATCCTTAAAGTATCCTCAAGTATCCTTGCCTCCGATCAAAATTAACTAAATTCAATACATTATATCTATTTTAAAATTGTAAATGTAACTATATAATCGTAATTGTATTTGTACTTCCTTATATTAAAAATGTAATTATAATGTAATTTGTCATGCTGTATGCACATGTCTTGGTGTTATGGTTTGATTTGAGCGTTTTTTATATCATTTAATTTTTATAATTTATTTAACACTGTTTTGTGTATCTAATAAATAAAAAAAAAAAATAAAAAAACACGAACTCATATAGGAAGACTTTGTTGTCCTTTTTTTCAAGAACGGGTGAGTGACCAAGTTGAAATCAATATCAAATAGGTACTTACTAAACCTGGATGCGGGCGGCATAAGACCGGGAAGCTTGGAAAATAATGAGGGACGCCTATGTCCTGTAGTGGGCGTCAAATGGCTGATGATGATGACTAAACCTTACGGTCCCTTAAAGATGTAAAAAATTTAAGCTTTTAAGTCAATGCAAACAAAATATAACTATAACTTTATGACATTATTTTAACATATTCTCATTATTAAAACCTGCAGCGTACCTACTTCTCGATAACTTAAAACAAAATTTGGCGAGAAGCTAGTAATCATTTAACAGTTTATGACCTCAATAACAATATGCGAAGTCCTAAATGTCGTAGAAGGCGACTACGGAAATCAATTACCAGGAGACGGGCACCAGCGTCTTCCTGAGATTCCAACCGCATACTGCGATCGCCAACCCACCTGCCAAGCGTGGCGATTATGGCAAAACCCCTCATGGTTATGAAAACCATGGAGCCCTATGTCCTGTAGTGGACGTCGAATGGCTGATGATGATGATGAAGTCCTAAATTGTCCTCAGCACGGGTTAATGCAACAAAAAGAATATAATCATGTAGGAACAGCGATATCATTCCGATGTAAAAACCTAACTGCAAAGTGGGTTTCTCGGGCCTGCAAGTGATGTAAATGAGTCGCTGCCTGTACGTAATACAGAGAAGTTTGTAAAGAGGCTTGAAATTTCACTGATGCCTGCACTTGTCCATTAGCTCAGTTGGTAGAGCGCTGGCAGGGTTAGCCAGAGGTCGCGGGTTCAAGTCCCGGCACGGCATTGGTGGAATTTTTAGCCTCTAAATAGGTTTTTAAAATTGTCCTCAGCACGGGTTAGCACAACAAAAAGAATATAATATGCGCACTTTATGAAAATTAAGACACGTAATTCACACAAAGCGATTATGAGTGGAGTGAATTCAAAGTGTTCTACTTTGGTAAACCGTGTATTGTAGCGTTCATGCGGTAGCTACTCGTAGAACCAGGAATGCCTTTGTATTCGAATACTGGGTAGAGCATGTGCCAATTAGCTAAGTAAGCTTAGTGCTAAAATATGTAAAATATACTTAATAACAGAGATGAATAGCCTGAGCAACACATTGATACAAATCTGATATTTTATGTTCGATTATTTTTGTTACCCGCGTGATTTAAATTATCACGCGGGTAACAAAAATAATCGAACATTCTTATTTATTTATTTTTAATTCTTTATTGCACTAATTACATTGTAAGTGTACAAGGGCGTGCTTAATGCAAGAAGCATTCTCTTCCAGCAAACCTTTGGTTCATAATTGTGCATTTTTAGCAAGTTTTACTCTAAAATATAAGCCAGCGTGAAACGAGCATAAATAATTTAGTCTCTAGGACGCGCCTTTTGCACAAACACACTTATTTCGTTTCACCGAGTACACTTTTAAAGCTGTTTGCAATGCTGGTTTTGATGCATAGTAGAATGTCTATTTATTTTTCTCGGATACTAAAGTGACATTACCTGGGCTGCCTGTTTATTGCAATTTAAAAATAGTGATGTGCCCCCCTATCGAATGTTAACGATAAATTAAAGGACATCATTCATTAGTACAGATTACAAAGTAAATAATACAAAATTAAATTATATAATTTATTAACTAAACATATTTACAATGTACCTCGAATTGTCATAATAAACTACAAATTGTAGTGTTATGAAATTCGGCCCTGTTAGCTCAGAGGTCATCGAGTATTGCTGTTTCTATAGTGTCGGATACAATTACCAGTTTATGAAGAAATTTATACAAAAAATTTATAGAAATTTAAATTCAGAGGTTGAAGCCTCTTGCCAACAATATTTTTGAAGGGGTCGTACCACAGACTAGAAAAAATCGTATTTTGCTCGGAATTCTAGAAAATAAATATTTCAGCACTCAAAAAAACCAAACAACAAATCAAACTCTGTGCCTACACATCCCCATTGCTCCTTTGCTTTGTTTGGTAGAGAAAAACCTCTTTGTTGTGTTCTGTAATGGAAAATGGAGGGATAGTTTTGAGTACACCACTAAACAATAAAAGCTGGTATCATTATTCGGCAACTTGAGATTTGCAGTTGTCAATTTAGTATCTGAGATGAATAAACAGACTATTTTAAGTGCGAGTCGGCCTCGCGCACGAAGGGTTCCGTACCATTTTATCTATACAACATTAGACAAAGATCGAATTTGAGAACAGCGCCATCTATAGAAACCAACAAGAAGCGTTTAACATTGACATTTGACGACATGACGTCGGCGCTGTGAAGGTTACGTAGATGGCCGCTAGATGGCGAGCGCTGTCTTTAGACAGCGTTTGTTGTATGGGAGCCCCCCTTAAATATTTATTTTATTCCGTTTTTAGTATAAGTTGTTATAGTCACAACCGTGATAGCTAGGCAGTTGACATTTTCACATCATCTGTGAAAATGTCAACTGCCTAGCTATGACGGTTCATGAGATACAGCCTGGTGACAGACAGACAGACGGACAGACAGACAGACGGACAGACGGACAGTGAAGTCTTAGTAATAGGGTGCCATTTGGCACCCTTCGGGTACGGGACCCTAAAAAAGGGTTACGTGGCCTCTGGCCGATTACTTTTTTAATGGCTATTCTATGTGTGAACTGTTTGACATCGTATTTCGAAAAGGTTTTTTTTTTGTAGCCTATATACGTCCCATTGCAGGGAACAGACCTTTTCTCAGAGAGAGAGAGAGTACGGGCTTAATTACCACGCGTTCCCAAGTGCTGAGGTACATGAACACCTCAGACACTCAGGTTTCCTCACAATGCAAAAGCAACGCGATGTTTTCCTTCACCGTTTGCGAGTAGTATCGCTATTACAAGTTCGCAACTGTACATGTCGGGATTCGAACCTACGGCCTCCAGAATGTGAGATTGGCGTTTTACCGCTGCGCTACCACCGCTCTTCGATGTATCTACATATTTTGATGTTTTCTGTGTAATTATAAATTAAAGATTATGTAACGCATTATACATTTATTTATTATTCTCGAAGGCTAACAAGACTTTGTTTTATTTACGTGTAGCTATACCGTACCGCAGTTATAACATTTTACTCTAAGTACTATCAAATGCTAAATCAACAAATGTTGGATTTTGTGTTCGATTCTTTTGATTCTCGTTCGTGCTCAACCTCAATCCTTCTTCAACAAACGTGTTTGGATGGAAGCGATGTAGGTCATTTATTACATTGAGAGCTCTGGGACCATTCTAGACACTGGGTGGTACCGAAACTATAAGGCTTGCAGGTTTTATTAATATTTAGCTACAACCTACAATCTGTGTGAACTGGTAGGCGGGAAGTTCTAATTTGGTGCAATATCTAAAGAATGTAATGTAATGTCGAAGTTTTGGTTTTGTCGCATGAAATAAGTTCATTTTAAATTGGCTCTGGAAAACTGGCAGATTTCTTCGGGATGTTTTGAACGTATTCCAAAAATCACGTCCAGCATCTCCGTTGAGCATTTGCTCACGTTCACGTTGAATGACGATAATTACCTCAGATAATTACCTAACTGTTTCGAAATTTGAACTTTTCCGAACTCACTGCCACTGCAGAGTATGCTTTGATGGACCCATTCGGTTTTCCGTTTGTTGCCAGTACGAGACAGAGGTAAAAACATTTTCAACAAGCAAAGGTTCGCATGACTATACTTTTTTCTTTGTTTTATTTTCGAATAGTGGTCAGTTACAGATTGCAGCGAAAAATTTGTAGTGAACACTGGACGGGATTTTAGCTCTGTATTTTAGCGTTTGGATTAAATTAAGTCTTAAATGGATGGAATGCATCAGAACTGTAGGTTTCACTAGTCCATTAATAATCTGCTTAAATTTAAACCGAAAGTGTTGGCAGGGTAAGCGGATTTATCCGCTGAGCCTAGGACGTTATACCCTCAGTTTGCCAGTTAAAACAACTTCCAAAGTATTAAATGAACTAAGTACCTGCCAACTTACATTATTTTATATTCGTTTTACTTACCTAGTTATTTGTTTGTATGTGCAATAAAGTATTGCACAAAATAAAAATAAAAAACACGATTGTCTTAGATTATGGGCAATGGCGAACTTATTTCGAGATTTTTTTTCCAGCCAGCCTTGATGTAGAGTATTAAACAGACAGCAGGAACAGGGCAAGTAAAGCACAAACAAAAAATAATTATTACTTAATTGCAAATAAAGAACATTATATACATAAACCAGTACTATGTAATGTCTATATATATATATATATATATATATATATATATATATACACAACATAATAATATTCACACGTGTCAACTTATTTCTTGTGGAGGGACGCGCTCCTAGATATAATTTCATACAAGTAAGCAATGTACGCAGCTTACCTACTGTCCACTATAAATAACTTTAATCTGTTTTCTCCCTAATAACCTAACCTATAGATACAAATCTCACGGATTTTGTGATGGTCTTATATGTTTTTGAGATGTTAGAAAAAGTTCAACCTTATAACTATGATAAGGTTGAACTTTTTCAGAAGGTGGAAACAGGTTCAAATTAATAAAAAACAAAAACACATTTTATAACGGTACATGGGTGGAAAACGAAAGCGTGACCTGGAAATTTCTTTGAAGTTTTTACATGGCACCACTAAATGGCTGACAATGCTGTCGTACAACTGTGACTTCATAATTTTGATACTTGGCTGAATATTCATATTTATTGTGTAGATAATATTGTACTGCATGAAGGGTGTAAGAAATTATATAATGAGATATTTGGTAATAAATGATATGTGCATAGACAATAAGTAATGCATTGATTTTTAGTTGATTTCAGATGGTTTCTGCCACTAACTAAATACCTTATAATATAGTCCATTTATTAATAAGGCTTCAATATGCCTGAGTAGCAACAAATAATTTTCTTATTTTTGAAAACGCAGAATAAAATAAATAATAGACAAGTATCAAATCTTGTTTTTTCCTAGTGATGATGATAAAATATTAATATTTTTTTAAATTCCCGCCAATTTCTCAGGTTACGCATTCGTTTGCCAGACTCTAACACCACAATTCTTTTTATATGCAAAAAAAAGTCAATACATTGCTCATAAATAGATGGTTAGATAGAAACTTTATTTTTAAGTATTACAAAATAACTATAATGATAACCACAGTTTTTCAGCGCGAGAGGTTCCAGACTATTTATGATCTGATTATATTTATGATCTGATTGCTGCCTGCGATCTAATTAAACCGAGGATAAATAGCGTAGGTTCTACACCAAATACATATTTAAGTACTACAAAAACCCCGTTGCCACTCGAAATAAGGAAAAGTGGAAATCACTATCCACTTTATCAAATTTGCCCTACATCAATTCTGCCCATCGACCTTCCACCATTTTGCGCTGTGTCATATCGTGGCCCTGACCTTCGTGGCGGCGGCCAATTTCCTTCCACCAACCTGCTGGCTTAGCACAGCCTAAGCAAAGCAGCCCATTCAGGGTTACTTACCTGAGAGCGTTGGTAGCCTAGTGGGTAGAACATCGGACTCGAAAGCGAGAGACCCAGGTTCGATCCAAGTGCGGGCATGTACCTATGACTTGGTTTTCTAGTTATAGTAGCAATACCACACGCTAACGGTGAAGGAAAACATCGTGAGGAAACCTGAGTGTCTGAGCTATTCACATACCTCAGCGCTTGAAATCGCCAATCCGCGGTGGGCACGCGTGGTGATTAAGCCCATACTCTCTCCTTGAGAGAAGGCCTGTGCCCTACAGTGGGACGCATATAGGCTGATTATGCTATGCTTATGCTATACGTCCCCCTGGCGTACTAATAAGGTCCTGTTGGCACCCTTCGGGTATGTAACCCTAACTTTCAGTACGCAATTTGCATTTTGGTTCTACATAAAACGATATTTGCCAACGGTAACACGGCACGGTAAGTAGAAACTAAACCACCACGTGTTTTATGAAAACGGAACATTTCTACTTCGGAATTAAATAAATAACAGCTGTTTGGAACCACTCTGTGCAGAACTTTATGCTCCGACAAAGTATTCAGCGATTGTGGTTGGGATATGAAATATACATTCTGGGCCACGTTTCATAAAACTACATTTCATAATTTCTTATGACAATTCGATGCACCTTGCGTAGCCGAGTCTTCTTACTAGTTAACGTGTGGGTTGATCGGCTCTGCAATGTACATCGAATTTTCACAGTAAACCATGAATTATTGTAGTTCTATGAAATAAAGCTTTCCGTATCATCTAAATAATTCGTATAATAATAACGTATAATTCTAGGCATGTTTTAAGTTTTTTTTACAATCGGTTTGACTACTGCGTATTTACCTACAATATAATTCGAGTTAAAAAGTTTTGTAAGTAATTAAATAGATAGGTAATAAAGTCTTGTTAAAATACAGAATGTAACCAAATTGGCGGAAAACTATGTGAAATTGGTGCAGTAAACTTGTTAGTAAACTGAACTCGAAAACAAATTGTATACCTAACGCTATCATCGATCGATACACCACTGATAAAAAATATAGTCACATGAAATTTATTGTTACTAAACTTAATGAGTACTGCCTAAAAACACAAAAAAAATGCTGTCGCGATTTTGAAGCTTCCGCAAAGTAAAAGTTTTTCGTATTGACTAATAGGGGTTCTATTTTCACCATTTTGGGAAGGATATGGGAATTTTGTTACACCGTGTAAAGAAGTTTGTTTTTGTTCTTACATACATACATAATCCATAGATAAGTATATTTTATTATCTAATGTCATTAAGTTACCTGCCTATGTACAAGGTGGTAATCCGAAACCGTAAATATTTTCAGCCAGCAGCACATTTACTGGTTTTGACACTGGCTGGAAGCGGGATGGCGATGTCAAATAAAATTAATAGTTATTTGTTATGCAAGGCTGCAAAGTTAATTTTTGGCGCGAGTACCTTGTATTGAAACCTGAGCAAGCGAAGGATTCTAGGATTGAGCCACGAGCGAAGCGAGTGGTTCAAATATAGAATCCTGAGCGTAGCGAGGGTTTCAAAGGTACGAGACGCTAAATAACTTTGCTGCCGAGCGCAACACACAACTTTTCACCTCACTAAAGCGAGGAAAATGTTAGGTGCAATAAAAACAGTTTTAATAAATATTAAATTACTGTTAATTTATATCTTCGTCGCTGCTAGCTTCGCTCATATTTTATGATCTCTTTCGATTTTATCAAAAAACAAACCAAAATAATGGAAGTAAAGTGAATTCAATAAAGAGAAGAAAATTTTAAAGTTTTTTTTTTAAATCAAATTTTCTTGCCGGCCAGTGCGATTCTTTAAATGAGGCTGGCGCATGACATGAAATAAGTATTTGCATTTCAATCATCAATGAACCAATGAGGTTCTATATATATGTAATTTATTGTACGAAACCTTTATTGAATAAAAATATTCGAATTTTAAAAACACTTTCCACGCTAGCGGATAAAGTGCGATTTTCCACGCAGATTTCGAATGATAAACAGAGCTTTTACGAACTAGTGAGGTGAAAAAACTATTAAATGTTTGTTTTTCACAGCGGCCAGTAACAAAGCCGTGAATTTCGTAAGAAAAGGAAGAAAGAAAGGTTTTTTGTAAAAAAAAAAATATTTATGCCTGTTCTCAATATAATGTAATATTCAAGTTTCGACAGTCAAAATTATGAAAGTATCAGCAAGATAGTGGTATAGTACAAGAAGTGTAGGTCAGCAGAATAACTAAGACGAACGCTCTTACAGCGCTTCCGAGTACCTACTTCTTTAATTAAAAGTTTTGCCATGTAACCATTACAAGCGCTGGAGCAAATACCAGCTTGTGTTACATACGTACTATTCGATTAATTCTTGTTTTATTGAGTTAGCCAACATAGTGCTTGGGAATAAGGTATATAGACAATGTATTTAATTGTTTGTTAGTAAATTTCAGTAAGTAGAGTCAAGGGTCATCATCCGGCTAGAGTGACTGAATTACTTTTGAAAGATCCCCCAGCGTTACGCAATATAATATAAATTCGAGTCATCATCATCAGTCATTTGACGCCCACTGTAGGACATAGGCCTCCTTCGTGGTTTTCATAACCATGAAGGGTTTTGCCATAATCGCCACGCTTGGCAGGCGGGTTGGCGGTCGCAGTATGCTGTTGGCATCTCAGGAAGACGCTGCTGCCAGTCTCCTGATATTTGATTTCCTTTGTCACCTTCTACGACATCCACGGAAGGAAATGGAGTGACGCTAATATAAATTCGAGTAGGTAATTATAATTCGAAAAAGCAGAATCGATTCGATTGTAGCCAACGTCAAATTATTGCAAACACTTATAAGTTCTTAGATAAAAGCTTTAGTTTTCGTAAAACGAACATCGAATGAAAATGTAATTTGGTTTCAAAGTGTGCCCAACCATACAAAGAACATTAAATAAAACAGAGAAGTTTTTTGTCATCATTTTCAAATCCCACTGTTCCATTTGAGGTCGTATAAATGCATTCGACTGCCTCCTGCAAGCGCTCAATCAGCCGATGCGGTCGCACAATGCGATATTGGAGCACAATGATATTGGTTGCTCGCTGTGTGGATGTAGATTATATCAACAAGACCAATATAGAATTCGCAACGATACGGGTGCATTCGGGCTGCACAGTGGGCAAGAATATTCAATACTCAAAACATATTGCGCACGCATATTTGGGTATTTGCGTGAGCATGTTTGTAGCACGTTGCACGTTTGAAGTTGCCGCTGTTTCAGTTGCAATGTGAATTATCTTGCAAAATAAGTGATACTTATTATAATTCTTCTAACAATATCATCGAATATGACAATATGTATTTTAACGCGCCAGTTTTATTGCTTAATAATCAAAAATATCATCTATAACTCGTAGCGAATACGTTCTACAAACCTTGTTTTAACAGATGTTAATTAAAGAATCAACTCTGACACTGCCAAGAAAAAAAAAAACTGTTTTTCAAAACATGTATGACTCAGACCACCATAAACACATTACTTAGTTAAGGATGACACACACCAACGCGGTGGCGGTGACGGTCCATACATAATTTACGGCAGTAGTATTTTGTATGGACGACCACCGCCACCGCGTTGGTGTATTTTATCCTTTAGAAAAAATGCCGACCCTTGGGTACTTTAGCGGGAGTCCGATTTACATGCCCCTTTTTATTATTTTTATAGGGACCGCAATATAATCATATCAAGTTTGACGTTTGCACGGTATAACAGTTTTTACACTAGAGAAAAAACAAAAAAACATTTTATGTTTGGAGATCGATCTTTTTTTCGTTGTTTTTAATGACTTGTTGGATAATTAGACACAAGAACAAAATTTCAAAATGGCTACCTGTTACGTTTCAAGAGAACAAGCCTTATTGGAATTTACCTCATCTATCAGACACACAAACAGACGTCTCGATGGCATAGTAATAAGTTTGCGCATTGTGTTAGCACCCTTCGTGTATGGAACCCTAAAAATCAGGTTTTCCATATATTTTAGCATCGTAAGTTCAACTTAGTATGGAAGAGCTTATTTATATTTCAAACTTCGTAACAAAAGTAGTTTATAATTTTAAATTGATAAGTGATATTTTTTATTATTAGGTTTTGGATATAAATCTGAACGTACAACGTACTTTCTGCCGCGAAGTCGCCTGTAACGAGGACGAAATTGACTAGGCTATATTATGTGCGTAAAGTTTAATGTGATGTCGACTGTCCAGCTTGAAGATTCTAAAATTCCTATACGAAAAACAGCAAAAGCAATGTGATAGGCATACTCGTATACCTACATACATTCCTGTGTCAAAGTCGATAAAAAATTCATACAGAGCCTACAGGTACCGTCGGCAGCAGGTCAACCTCTACATTTTTGTTTTAATGTCGTCCATAAGTTAACTGAGTAGAGTGTACGCGTGTAAAGATTGATGTGCAGTCGACTGTACTATTTATACCTTGGGCAGGCATTGAGGAATATGCTGACTCAAACATGCCATGTTTGTTAACTGTACACAATGTAAGTACAAAAGTTTTCATGTACAATTGTATGTTCCGAGAATTAACACAGCGCGGTTCCCAAAGGAGGTTACGAACTTAGTCCTGGCATAAAACAGTTGTCTTAAGATTCATTGTGTGTCACACGCAAACCTGTGTGTCACACGCAAACCTGTCCACTTTTTTTGTTACTTCAGGCAGTAGGTATCTATTAAGTTTAGTAACGATGTTACTTAAGAACTATGTTAGTAACAATAAATTTCATGTGAGTATATTTTTTATCAGTGCCGTATCGAACATAGCGTTTTTAGTACACAATCTGTTTTCGAGTTCAGTTTACTGACAAGTTTACTGCACCAATTTCACAGTACTTAGTTGACGATTTGGCATTGAACGTTAACCGCAATGACATGACAGCTATACTTTCAAAACGATAAATGTATAATTTTAAATTTCGTTTTTATTGGAGCGAACGGTTTTAAGATTTCGCGTTATTTCAAGAACACGTTGTGTAAAGGTTGAAGTCGTGGTACCATTTGCAGAGTCGCAAATAATATAGATCCGAGTTTAACTGGTACTATAATTGCCATGTTGGCAACCGGATAGATAGAGTCGACGCAGCGCATGAGCGTCGTCAGCTTTCACGTCGTCATTCCTATGCCTACGAAGCAGGCTGTGCTTGAGACGAATCAATACATCTTAAAGCTCATTTCAGCATAATATCCGACTGTGGCGGATCACAAAAGGACGGCAAATTGTTTGGCACGTATGTATGTGAGTATCTCCAATAAAAATGTTCTCTAATTACTCCTTAACCAATGGTCAGATTTTGACAAGTAAGATTTCAAGCGATTCGTCTTTCTCGTTGTACGGTGTGTCATAGGCTATACAAGGTGGAAACTTTCAGCGGGGCAGTAAGGGGAAGTAGCTTATCTGTTGAACCTACACGAAAATGGGCTTAGGAGACAATCCATAAGTTTTCATGAAATTTTGACCCCTATTCACAGATTTTCAATAAAATTAAATAGCCATTTTACACAATTTTTATTTATGCCTATCGATTCCATTTCTAATACTGATCAAAATTTGTATAGGGTCAACCATCGTTGGAGTACAAAAAAAGTCAGAAATTGCAAAAAACATTTCCCATATTTTTTTTTATTTCAGTTGATCCTGTTTCTAATACTGATAAAAAAAACTCCTATTGGACCTATCGTCGTCGGAGTACAAAAAAATTCAAAAGAACTAAAAGATTCGCTAAACACAATTTTGTGTGGGATTCACGCAAATAAATGGTCAGCAGCCGCTAGGCCGCTACATAAACGAATCAATCTATGCATTCGTCAAAATGGCGGACATTTCGAGCACCTGATACTGTAGGGCAAGTAACAGCAAGAATTTAAATAAGAATAACATCATCACGTTAGGTTTTAAGAATAAAAAAAATAAAATTAACAGGATTTCTAGATATTTTTGATGTGTAAAATTACATACCGTCTACGTGATCATTTGCCTTTTATTTTATTTTTGTATTTCAGTTACACAAATTCTTTCTTAGGACCAGCAATGATTTCCTACGAAATGTATGAGAAAAGTTTTTTTGAGATTTCTGACTTTTTTAGTAGGTACTCCAACGATGGTTGGTCCCATAGAAGTTTTCGAACAGCATTAGAAACAGGATCGATTGGCATCAAACATTTTTGTGTGATGTAGCCATTTTCTTGCTAACTGTACATTTTTCTTTAAATATGTGAATGGGGATCCAAATTTCATGAAAACTTATGGATAGTTTCTTAAGACCATTTTCGTGTAGCTGCAACGGATAAGGTACTTCCCCTTACTACCCCGCTGAAAGTTTCCACCCTGTATAAAGTCAGCATAAAAATGTAACAAAAAAAACATAATGTTATACTTTAGAGGAGGTTCTTTACTTTGCCACTAGATGGCGCTATTTTTAATTTTGTTGTTATTTTGTTACTCATCACTAGACATCGCTATTACTAAAATAAAAAGTAATTAAACGACAAAAATTAAAAACTGAATTTAAAAACTTATTCAGTCTTAATTTTACTGAGTAACATCTGTTATTTGAGTAATTAAGTTGTCCGTATTGACGAGCAGAACCCCCATTTTCGGATGTAGGTATATATTTCAATAGGTACCAAATATAATATCAGAAACCTCTAAAATGCGCTATTCTCGAAACACATCAATTACAGTATTGAAAGCTTATCTTTCCAGAAAACACCGATAATTGCATGTACTTTAAGCGCGCCCGCACATTTCCTGAATACGAGCAGTCATTAGGAGAGGAGAGATTCAGGAAATCCTTTCGAGAGGAATTGTTTTTGCGCACATAATTGGAAAAGGCAAAAACTCGGGCACCCTTCTAAGTAACAATAATATCGAATGTGAATAAAAAGTAATGCGAAGTGCGATTAATTCCCGGCAAAGGCGGGGGTTTGCAGCTGTTATTGTTTTTCTTCTGGGCGATCACAGATTTCAGCACAATGGATTCCTAATGTATTTTCGTCTAGACTTCTAGCACATTAATGGATTTCTAAGTATATTTTCTCGATTTGATTACAGTTTGCTACTCAGGGTCTGACGAGTATCTGGGCATCTTTCTGTGCGGCAGCGATACCGAACCTTACCCATGTCAGTTTAATAATAATCAGAAGTATAGCCCGGTATAGGAACCAGACTGAGTTGTCTTAAGTCACCTAGAGGTTATATTCAATAGACTTAAGTTTACTGAACGCAGCAATCTTTTCGTTAATATTGCGATAAATGCATCAATTGTTGAATTGGTATGAAAAATATAGTTATAGCATCATGAAGAAAGGAGTACTAACTGTCTACGTTGTGAGTATCATAAGGATGACCAAAATTGTAAAAAGTCCACAGAAAATAACGTACAATATTTTTTTGTATTTCACAGTCAATTGTTAACCAATCCTTTTGACACTCATAATAAAGATAAAAACAACTTAACTGGTTATAGTACAATAATTGCCATATTTCGCGTCATCTTAAAAAGAATCGCCCCGGTCGCGGTTGCCTTTTTGTCTTCTACTGTCATAAATTTTCGTAAAAATGCTATAATCTCCTATAGATTAGGATAACATAATCTGTTAAATAGCGTTGAAATAGCTGATTTAGTGGGTGTGTCTGGAATTTAGCTAACACAAAGCACAAAATATAAAATATTCCGTGTGGCACCGGATTAAGACACTCCATTTGCTTCCGTGGATGTCGTAGAAGGCGACTAAGGAAATCAATTACTAGGAGACGGGCAGCAGCTTTTCCTGAGATTCCAACCGCATACTGCGATCGCCAACCCGTGGCGATTATGGCAAAACCCCTCATGGTTAGGAAGACCATGAGGGAGGCCTATGTCCTGCAGTGGGCGTCAAATGGCCGATGATGATGATGAAAGCACAAAACCCTCATGGTAGTGTTGTAGGAAGTAGGAACTCTTTTATCGGATTCTCCGCGGTAATTATTGAATTTGGCCATGCTTGGAGCTATCAATGGAGGCTCGCAATTCATTTGCTGTGGAATATGAGTATGGTATTTGTTTGTACCTATATATACGTAAGCAGAGCAGGAATCCGGACTATCTCACGCCAAGTTTTGACGCGCGGGTTAAGAGGACGTTAAACAATCAGTTTTAGGTTGAGTTACAGAGTGGTTTCGGTATTGTGAAAAGTACTTTTAATTAAAACTTTATATCAAGTTAGATTAATATACAATTTTAATAATAAAATCCCTACATAACTTTATATCCGTGAGTCTATTTGTACGTTTAAAATATCACTAATATATCACTAAAATGTACCAGAATTTCAACTTTTAGCCCGAGGTGCCCGAAGCTTCACAAAAAACCCATGGACATTTCACTAGCAGCAAAGGAGGTGCATCATAGGGCAAAAATATTTTACCAAGTTTAAGCTCATAGAATTTTCTAAAACGTCTATACTTTTTATCAAATTCTCGACTTAAAAAACGGTTGGAAATTACAAAAAAGTTTTACACATTATATAAATAAATGAATAAAAGTTTTAGAAAATTTCATGAACACGGATTTTGACCCGTGCAACGCACCGCTTATACCTCAGCCACCAGCCTTCCTATTCTGTAACTTTCCACTGTATTGGGTTAACAATTTTGACGTTTCCGAAGTAATGTTCGGAGTAGGTGATACAGGACGAGCCCAGACAGTAAAGAAATGAGGTATTGGTGCCCATAACTTTTAGTATATTCACTCTAAGCACCTCGAGATTTCTGAAGGAATCGCTTCACGCTACATCTCCATTATTGACTGGAATGCAATTAAATTGTTAGTTTGTTCAAAACCGTAGCAACTATAAAGGAACTTCTATCTGGGGGCACGGTAGTGCCCCCGCCAAGTCGAGCAAAAAAGCGGCACGGCCGTACTCTTCTCGAAGCAATTCAGGCCATTTTCGACCCTCTATAACTTGTTTGTCGATAAAACTAGAAGCCTGTATTTTCAGTAACCAGACAGGCATTGTATAAACACGGTATATTTCAAATGTTATTCAATTTAAACGAGTTGTTTAGGAATTATTATAACTAGTCAAAGTTCTTAATTTTGTGTTAAATTTTGTCTCTCACTAACTGACCGATCATCAAAACTCTAAGGCACTTATATCAGACGTAAAAGCTTCAGATTCAGAATACAATTAGTGTTTAGTGTATAAATCAAGGAAAAACTAAAATAATTTGCAATTTCGGTCCACTTTTCTAGATAAACTAACTGCATAACTAACGTTGTAATCCCATATAAGTATATAGAATTACAAAGTTACTCAGTGAACCTGTATATGTATAATATAATGGAATAATAGGTGTTATACCTAGATGTAATTGTGTTTAAAGGTAACTTGTAAAATGGCCAACGGAATGAGCAAGAATGGGACATGTCTTATGAAGTTGTACCAAAATCCCGCAAAGTATTAAGTACACTAAATTGCTCGAAATAGCCATAAACGAACACTAACAAAAAGAAATGAGATGCCATTAAAAACATAACTTGTAAAAAAAACAAGTCTCACAACTCAGTTCTTCTACCATAAAAAGTTGTTAGATCCACGTGATACCAAGTCGGTTAATTATTCAATAAATGGATTGACATGGCCATCGCATGAAAACACAATGTATCTCACAAGTAATACATATTATATTTAATTAGATTGCATAGTGCGATTGCTAAGCCAATTTATTTATGGAATAAATTAACCGACTTGGTATCACGTGGACCTCACAGCTTTTTACGGTAGAAGAATCGAGTTGCGAAACTTGTCTTTTTTAAAGTTATGTTTGTAATGGAATTGTTTTTACTACCTACTGTATAGGCGTTATATGCCCAAGTGCGAAGGTATAGGTACCTACATTTGTTTGAATGTTAACATTTGTTTGAACATATTAAAGTCAATGTTTACTTTTGATCCTAATTCATATTTGCCTTGACTAGCAGGTTTGTTTAGTACCTACCTAATCAATAAAATTTTAGAGAATTGATCCTATTAGAATAAAAAAAATGTTATCATGTTCAGTAACAATGGAACCTTAATCTCAAGTTTGTTCTTTTTATCGACATAAATGCGAAATTTGAACAAAGTATTATCCGCCTACTCCTTTACAATAGACCGTTGATCTCAAAAGACTTCGTTTAATAAAACACAATAGGAAACGTTCGAATACATTTTGCCTATAATGTTTAACAGAGTTAAGAGTATACCTATAGTTATAACTACAGCCAAAATCTATTCTAAATCTATAATCTATTCATGTTTGTCCCGCTTGCTTTGAATGGAGTATCAACAACGGGAAATAAAATGTACACGGCAGAAGGAAATCTCAGTACTAAGTACAAATACGAAACTTCGAATATCATCATCATCATCATCAGCCATTTAACGCCCACTGCAGGACATAGGCCTCTCTCATGGTTTGCATAACCATGAGGGGTTTTGCCTTAATCACCACGCTTGGCAGGCGGGTTGGCGATCGCAGTATGCGGTTGGAATCTCAGGAAGACGCTGCTGCCCGTCACCTGGTAATTTATTTCCTTAGTCGCCTTCTACGACATCCACGGGAGAAAATGGAGTGACGCTATTCTTAATCCGACGCCACATGGAAAAACTTCGAATAAAGAGAGTCAGAATCTTTAATAATTGTTAGTGTCACAGACATAGATAGTGAATTTACTGGTACACCATTTACACAATTTTTAACCTCTCATACATCAATTATCTTAATTTTGCTTTGAGAGAATCAATTTACTGTTCTGGTTAGACCTGAGATTTCCGCACTTCGTCTCATAGTGAGGCCATTGTACGCAGCAGGTGCTAAGGTATGTAAATACATCAGATACTAGGATTTCCTCACGATGTTTTCCTTCACAGTGGTGTTGCTAATACAACTTTACAAATGTTCGCAACTTAGAAAACAAAATCATTAGTACATGCCGGGATTTGAATCCACGGCTTCCCGAATGAGATGCAGGCGTTTTAGTGCTGCCCTGCCACTGCTGTGAATCAATGTGTATCAAAGTTATAGTTATGAAGTACCATAGTCTGTCATGCTGCATCCACAGAATAATAATTAGATAAAATATCCTATCATAACTTTACTTAGCAATACGGCGTAACTGTTTATGTTTGTGTGACTTACGAAATGCAACAACGGAGTCGACCTTCTGAGTGTTATGTAACACTCAGAAAGTAATAATATTATTATCCTCAGCATGTTGATGACAAAGCTCTTATAAGCTCGAAATCGATACTGACATCGGCGAGCTGTATGAGTTTATTCAATGTGAAAATAAAGCTTCTATTTAATACTAAGCATCGCTGACGACCCCGATAGCTAAATGCTATAATTCTTTTAGTACTGAGCATTATATTGGCAGCAAAGGATTAAGGAACTAATTAGTTTCCAGATAACTAAATTGACTTTTAAATTTACAGCCATTTTAGTCTGTTATAAAAAAAATAGTTTTGCTTTGGGTCCGGGACAATGTCATATAGTTTAACTAAACATTATTTAACACCCCTTTATATTGTGAGCACTTAAAAGAGAAATAAAACTTGTCTTCACAAGAAGAAGGAAACAGCCAAGACTGTTTCCCATGGATTTAATATAATCTTATAAACATAAACGTCATTAATCGTACTTGTAGATTTTATGCGTAGTTTTTCATATTTACAGTGGAAGTTGACTGTGAAAAATTGAGGCAGCCATTACGCGACTGTGTAAAATAAAATAACCATATGATTTGGTTAAGTCTATTGGTAAAGCAAACCCAAAATGTTTGCTGGCAAGCTCAAATCCATCATACCAGGCCCAACCAGATTTTTTGATAAATATTTAATAACACAAACTCTAGTTGGGGTTGGTATGTTGGATGGATGTAAAGACAGAGCACAAATGAGACTAAAAACTTTTTGTCTTTTTTTTTAAGATTTTTTCACCAAACTTTTTTGTATGTTTATTCCATGCCAGAGATGTTTTTTCCTGCATATTATACGCAAACTATTCTTTGAAATACAGGGATTGGTTTTTCATGAATGAAAAGCCGGGAGCAGCGAATTATTAGTCATTCGATTTTTTTTTTCTGTAAAACGAGTTTCAAAAACACGGATAATGTATCTGGATTGGTATTTAAAACACAGTAGGTACAGGATACAACTACTACAATGTACAGCATCAATCAACGCTGCAACGAGGCAGCTCTCGCACAAAATAGACCCAAGTGTCGCACAAAAGGGCGTCCATCCTAGCCCAGACAAACGCCATTGTGCTACTATTACTCTGCATTGTTCCGTCAATAGATGCAATAGTCCCTAATGAACTACAAAGTTGTTGAATGAGGGTCTTTCTTTACCAGTATAAAGCAAGGTTAGCTGATTGATATTGTCACCTGTCGCGATTGAAAGGGTTGACTAAACTGTTAGATTGTGACCTTGAAAAGAGTTAATTGTGACCTTGAATAAAACCATTATTATCCTTTAGAATTCTACAGATTAAGGGTTGTTTAGAGAAGGGTTGCTGACAATTTTCCTGTTGATGAAAGGAAACGGCTTTTCTTCATGTTAGGTCGACGCGACCTTACGTTTTTCAGGAGTAGAGTTTAAATTATTTTCGCATCGGCGAACAGGACCCAGAGTGTAATAAACGCTAACAGCCTTATTTATAAAAACTTGCGCTTCCCCTAAAGCAATCCTGAGAGTCAGTTTATTTAATCTGTGGTTACGACTTTTCCTTGTAAAATCTCCACCACAGACTATTATCATCGGCGTTTTAAGGAATCGTGTTTTTTTATAAATAAGACCGTAACTCTTGTTGTTCGATAGAGTGATATTAGCACAATGTCTGATATTTGACGATGTGTCGTAGTCTACTAAGCAATAAAAGTGCTATGTCATTCCAATGGTATCATCATCAGCCCTTTGACGCCCACTGCAGGACATAGGCCCTCGTGGTTTTCATAACCATGAGGGGTTTTGCCATAATCGTCACGCTTGGCAGGCGGGTTGGCGATCGTAGTATGCGGTCGGAATCTCAGAAAGACGCTGCTGCCCGTATCCTGGTAATTTATTTCCTTAGTCGCCTTCTACGACATCCACGGGAGGAAATGGAGTGACACAATTCTTAATCCGGCGCCACACGGAGCCGCCACACACGGCTATACCGCGTATTCCAATGGTATAACCCGCCCAAATAAAATAGGCATCTCTCGCGATAGAGATCAAATCGCGCGAGGTGCCGAGTTAAGTTGCACGGGTAATACCATTGGAATGCGATTGGTTAGTAGACTACCAATAGTGTCAAAACAACCATTACTGTATTAATATCATTCTATTGAACAACTATGCGTGTAAGAGACTCGCCGCCCGGTTTGTTAGACTCGTTGATATCTTTACTGACTGCGCGATTAGTCGACGCAGTTTTCATTGAGATCGTTGCATCGGCTTTTCGACGTTTTTGGGGTTCCTTTAAATGAAATGTATGGTAATGTACTTTATTTGTTACTAGGCTGTTGGTCGCGGCTTTGTTCGCGTGCAAATTTTTATGTATATTTTCCGAGATAAAATGTAGCCTATTCCAGATTATAACCTACCTCGATCCAAATTTCATTCACCTCCGTTCAGTCGCTCTGACGTGATTGAGTAACAAACATCTATTTAGCCTTTTTGCGTTTACGAACTGTAGATGGTGTGGTACTTTAGCCTTAAAATTATGCTAGGAAATCAATTAAATGATTGATGGAGTTTGTTATCCTAAGTTATTTAAATCATGATTGTATACATTTCTATCCTTCTATCCAGTCTAATAATAAAACCAACTAATGGTCATAAACCTCTTCCCTCCCTCAGTCACCTGCTGATCATGTCCATTCATAAGCAGCCTATATACGCCCCACTGTAGGGCACAGGCCTTCTCTCAGAAAGACAGTATGGGCTTAATCACCACGCGTGCCCACCGCGGATTGGCGATTTCAAGCGCTGAGGTATGTGAATAGCTCAGACACTCGGGTTTCCTCACAATGTTTTCCTTCACCGTTAGCGAGTGGTATTACTACTATAACTTCACAAATGTACATAACTTAGAAAACAGAGTCATAGGTACATGCCCGCACTGGGAATCGAACCTGGGTCTCTCGCTTCCGCGTCCAATGTCTACCCACTAGGCTACCACCGCTTTTGTCAGTGTCTTGATCATGTCCATTGCCTTCATTTATTCCGGGTAGGTTGGCCAAGACTAAGGTTGGCCACTTGCAACGATCCTGGTAATCTTGCATACAAGTTGTGTACAAGCTTGCACGCTTGCTTGGTACGGATACTTTTTATACTGCCCTTTGATAATACATCCCCTTTTTGGTCGACCTATGTACGCCGTGTCTTACCGGCCCTTCCATCTACATTCTTCTTAATTGTTCCTACAAATAAGTTGCTACGAATAACGTTTTAAATTCAGTTATGTTTTTAGTGAATTAATGTAGCAAATGTATGCCCTTTGAGATTCAAATGCCGTAGCGAGCGTAGTCCCTGAAGTGCTTTTAGTTCGAGCCTGAATGTATTTTCTCGTACAAATTACATTTAATGATGCTCAGGCATAAATATGAGGTAGACCATGGTCGGAAATAACCTATCGCATTTTGTTTTCCGAGTGCCGAGTTCCCTGATGTCGAATATTTTAATCATTGACTCAAATTACCATCCAGTAATAAGGGTGACAGTACCTACGAAAATGACAGTACGCCTGTGCGCGTTCATATTTAAACTATTTTTATGCCAGTACGCCGTGCAGCGTACGTTTTCCCATACAGTTAAAAGGCAAGGTAGAAAGTACTGTCACAGCTCAAGCAAATTTCATCTCTGTAGCGTCATAAAAAAGGGTAAAAATTTTCGATTAGGTATATCTGATGCTCCTACGCACACATTGACATTTTTGTGTGCTATCCCGCACGCACACTACGCCTGTGAGCGTCGTCCGTGCATACAATCAGTCTATAACAAAGTACTCTATGCAATCAGTCGAGTAGTGTCAACCGGCAGGACGCCGCGCGCTTGTTTTTGTTCTCTTGTGCATTGTTTTTTCGAAGGTAAGAACGTAATTACCTAAAATATGTATTTTCTATGATTCTAAAGTATTTTCTGTTATGCACAATGTATCTCTATTGTTTATTATTAGGTTTTTAGTGAGTTCATGTTGTTTTATTTGTTGTTGGGTACTCGTAACCTTTTATTTTCTTACGCACGGAATAAAAAAACGTCTAGAAGATTTGTTTACTGAGACTTTTAGTCCCGAGTCAAGTCGTTATAGGAAACTTTAACTAAATTAAGCTAATTGTTAGAGTATGTTCCGTCAAGTTAATTTCGTTAAAAATACCTGATTATATTGTGATTTAGTTATAAAACTAATTTTGTTTTGCGAAATGAGACAATTACCTAATGTTAATTTTGAATAAATATTGTGATTTATATGCAAAACAAAGCGTTTTATTTAAATTTTAGTCTTAATGGCTGAAGGCGTCATATCATGTCATGTATAATAGTACTACGGCCTGTAGACGTTTACGCTCACAGGCGTATCTACTGTCGCTGTTGTACTATACATGACATGATATGACAGTACGCCTATAGGCAATGTATGGGAAAAAATAGTGTCATGGCGCAATAAAAAGATGAGGCAGTACTGTCGCCGACGTATTAATTATAGTAAGGGATTGGATAACTATTTGCCTTTCGCTCACACAAATAGATGGCAATGTTTTTTGAGCGACAGGCAAACAGTTGTTCAGTCCCTTTCTTAAATTAACAGTGTTTTAAATATTGAAAACCTTTCAATAATTAACCACCATAATTAACAACCACGTTGTGAGCTTATTAAGATGAGTTACTGGAGGGAATATTGAGGCACTGGTAGATTTTGCAGGTCCATGGTATTACACAAATATATCGCACTAACGTTATAAGATAATGTCAGAAAATATATTAATATGTGATACTTATTCTTGTAACTATGGGATAGATATTTAGTACCCAGACATACTTGGTGTGTGTTACTTCCGAACCCCTGTTACGGGTGTAGCCAGTGAATATATTATTTGGTCGGTAAAAAACTACACCAGCATTCTGCCGAGTTAGGTATTCCGGAACTGAAACTAATTGCAATTCCGCTGTGACCAAATTTAACTGGCCTTTTGTAAAATTTCCGCGCTACATCTCATTCCAACCAAGAATTTTCTCCCCGGCAAATTTTATATTCAGACAATCGTACAGACGATAAAAGTCGCGGCGCACACGTTTCATGTTGAAATTAGCAGAGCCTAATTTTGGCGCCCGACGTGGAGCTACACTGATTACAATTTCAAACCACGGCAGTCGGTACACTGCCGCCTCTACAAAATTAATTAACACTGTGCTATAAAAGAGAATTAATAAGCATTTCGCAGGCCAACTTGTTTCCGCGGCAACTTGTTTAATATTGTTCATTCATGATTTTAGGCAAGTAAACACTTCGTGTAAAGCTAATTTAAATGAGGAGACTTTTTGTGTGAAACTGCTCTTGTTTGTGCACTACTACGTCTAAAATGCAATAAAGTTCATTTTTACAATTAATTTTCTAGGAATTTTTTGTTTATTTTTTTTTAATATCAGGGTTTACATAACTTTATTGAATTCGCGCTTCACACGGTCTATAAATGTTCCAGGCTTCAATAGACATTGTCCTATGAAAAAAAATGTCCTTTCTATTTAACGCGTTCCTGTGGTTTAAAGTATTATCTACTAACAGTACCACTAGAAAGCTAAACCATATCATTATATATAAAAAAAATCCGTAGAACAAAGCTATTGTTAATGATAGACGTTAAAGTAAATCGTGTTATCCATTTATTTCGTATTCTTGCCAGTTAATTTCTTGCACCACCTGTGGTTGACTGGTAGAAAGTGCTTATAGCATTAAGTACACCAAATTGCCATTGCATTTTTTCACTTATGTTCAAAAAAAGTTCTAGTAATAATAACAAACAAATAAAAAAATAGCTAAGATAAGTATGAAGTCATCAACTATAAAGTAGTGAGTCGTACCACAACTTTATAGTGGTCACTGTACCGGTAAATTCATTTGATATTCGATTATGAGTGAATAATATTCAAGGTTTATACATATTCAACCTTTTATGCCGGAATAAAAAAGAACACAAACTTACAGTACTTATAGTTGAAATATTAGTGAGATAACATTTACCTTTCTTTTCCCGGAAAACCCTTTGCAATAGAGCATTTCCTCTGTGGCTTAGTGCGATGTGTTACAACATTTATTTACGGTTTAATATACGTTTAAACCGATCGTTTAAGGCGATCGCCAACCCGCCTGCCAAGCGTGGCGATTATGGCAAAACCCTTCATGGTTAGAAAACCATGAGAAAGGCCTATGTCCTGCAGTGGGCGTCAAATGGCTGATGATGATGATGACACGTTTAAACAAAACAGACCCGTTTTGTGTCCGTGTTAATAGGGTGCTTGCACTGAATTTTATTGTCATGCCGATATCTCGACAAAAATCTACTTTACGCAATTTTCTGGCCGGCAAACTGTAATTACATGCATTAAATGGAACGCTTTGATTTATTATTTTTTCCTCTTTTTCCGTGAACGCGGCGGACAGGCGTTAAACTGGGGTGCGGGTTATTCCTAAGTGCTCCAAAAAAATCGTCTCATCAGCTGTACTTTACTTCTCGTGGAGCCGGACAGCAAGTGTATAAAGATACAGGGGTAACAAAATTCGTACACAGATCTACACACACGTTTTACTTTGAGGAAAACTATAATCGCAAAAAACAATATCGGCTGTTCTAATTTAATCTGAGTAATTTAATGAATTGTAATCTAGTTTAATTTAATTTAAGCTCTGTTTTAATGTTTTTTTTTTCGACATTTAAGTTTTTCTCCTTGTGAATGTTACTTCCATTTTTGGATGTATACGGGAATTTTGTTACACCCTATTGAACTATTACTGAAAATTTTGTACTTACATGATAATTATTACGGACCCCGTGAGACTAAATGTATAGATCTCTTGAGAATAAGCCGCAGTCTTGAGAATAAGACACCCACCCGGTCTATGCAAATTTGACAGTTTTCTTTACATATAAATTAGCAGGTACAAAAAATTATAATATTCAGAGCAGACTATGTTTGGAATAAAGTTAAAAAAATCACAAAAACACAAACTCTTTCATTAACACACTTTCTTAGATTATGTTGAATGACCATCTGACGGTACGACTCGTTTCAGGGATACGAATGTACTAATTGCATAGTTGTTCAGCAGATTAATATAAGCACGTTAATGCTTGTAGTCTACTAACCAATCGCATTCCAGTGGTACAACCCGTGCAAGTTAACCCGGGACCTCGCACGCTGCGATCGCCTGTGCGGATTCGCACAAATATTACAAACGTTGGAATACGATTGTTCAGTAGACTACAGATATAAAACTTTTTTAGTAAAAAAGCCGTCTTCAAGACAAAAAGGCATTAAAAAGAAAAAAAGTTTTTCATGGATCCCACCAACAGATATAGACCAAATTTATACAGGTATAATCTTTCTAAGAAAAAAAGAATTAATGAAATTGGAAAATTTGGTAAAGAATCTTTGAACATACATAAAAAAACATTACCGACCCTCTTTTTCGAAGTCAGTTAAAAGTATTTAGTATTTAAGTAAGTATTGTCGAATCGTAGCTAGTGCAACAATTACTCTATTGAACCAATGTTCGTTTTGCAGACACTAGGCTGGTCTGATCTGTCCATAGCTCGCTGAGCGACTTTGAATCGGCTTTACAGAATGGCATAATAACTTGGTACAATCACTCGTAATAATTACTGATCACACTCTTATTGAGGCACGCTCTGGTGAACGATGTAATCGACGGGAAAATAGCATCGCTCGCCGCCGTACAATATGTACCCTCAACCACGTGTAGGTTAGGCATCCAGACAGCTCGTAATGCGCGCGACATGAGTGCTAGTATCGAAAAACGGGGCGCACTTCTTGGTTCCGCCGATTCTACAGCTCGATTCGCAGTGAAAAATTCACAATAGCCGGACAGACTATTTGGAAAATTAAACTCGGTTCATGTGCCAGTGACGTTAGCGACGGCGGATCTACCATGGCTAATGTCAACGTCACTAACCCGATTTAGCGACAGTCCGCCGCATTTCGTGCCGTATCTAAATTGATTGATGTGCACTCGATAGCACATAAATCTTTACACGCGTGCATTCTAATCAGTTACATTAAGGGCGACTTTGCAACGACAATGTAAAGGTTGACCTGAGCTGAGAGCAGAAAAAATAAAAACTTATTATAAAAAAAAACGCAACTGTTAAAAACAAGGGTTAAGAGGCTCCATGCAGTAACACTAACGCCATCAATGGAAAAAATAACCGGCCAAGTGCAAGTCGGACTCGCGCACCGAGGGTTCCGTACAGTTGGTATAATCATTTAATTTGACATATTATAAACAGAGTCTCGCAGTCTTTGCCGAGCTTTTCTCGAACTTCAAAGACAATTTTTTTTATGATTTAATTACAAATGTGTAGTTTTTCAGGTCGTCAGACCATCTGGTGGGGGGGGCTTCCCACGCTGCGGTGGCGGGGAGTCGCTGGATGAGGGCGGCACAAGACCGGGAAACTTGGTAAACCATGAGGGAGGCATAATATGTCCTGCAATGGGCGTCGAATGGCTGATGAGGATGATGTATAGTTTTCAGATTTTTTCTTGTAGTTGCAGTATAAGACAATATTACTTGCCAAATTTCAAAGCTCTAGGTCAACGGAAAGTACTGTATTAGTTTTGATTCTCTTGAGTGTCGAAATACACATCTTTTTTCACGCTATGTTAGAAGTTTCATTTTTTCACAGCTTCAAGGGATGGTAGACTTGAGTATATGGTTTTTACTTTAACTCGATACCTCTACGCGTTCCCAAGATAAAGGGTCTTGACAGACAGACGGACGGGTGGACGGACGGACAGCTCGATCAGCTGTTTGGCCTTTGCGTGGTCAAAAGAAACGTCAAACACACATACCTATAATTACATAATTACGCGCGAAAAGCATAATTCTTCGTTTTTTTCGTCGTCGGGTAAAACATTGTTTTAACAAGTTTTACCATCATCGGCCTTTTTAATTCTATATTATTCATCGATAGGCGTATAATTGCCACATTAAATATGATTTGCCAAGTGCCCATAATATTTCGGAATAAATTAACCTTCAAGCTATTATTACTTAACAACCAAATACCGAATGAAATTGCCCAGTTTGGCTTGGGCGTGCTATAAATTGACACGTGAAAATGATGATTAGGAAATAAGGTAATTCGGCTTTGAACAAAACGTGTACTTTATAAAATACACATATCTAAAATACACATACATGTCTATTTTCTTTCTCTTTTTTTACATGCATAAACTCACGCCTGTATTCCGGAGAGGTAGGCAGAGACCAGGGTTTGCCACTTACCACGACCTTGACAAACCTCTTTCGTTTCATCAACATTCATTAGTGGCTGCTGTGTGCATGAAGGAGAAGATGAAAAGTAGTTTCGGGTTTTTTTTATTTTATCATTCGCCTATACCATCATCATCATCATCAGCCATTTGACGTCCACTGCAGGACATAGGCCTCCGTCGTGGTTTTCATAACCATGAGGGTTTTTGCCATAATCGCCACGCTTGGCAGGCGGGTTGGCGATCGCAGTATGCGGTTGGAATCTCAGGAAGACGCTGCTGCCCGTCTCCTGGTAATTGATTTCCTCAGTCGCCTTCTGCGACATCCACGGAAGGAAACTGAGTGACGCTATTCTTAATCCGGCGCCACACGCCTATACATCCTATACAAAAATTGTCATGTTAAATTTGTAATAAAATTGTAAGGTTATATTTTTTATAAAATTTTATGTCCAATTTTATTGGTAATAGGAGGTCTCAAAGTTTTTCTTTATTCGGATTTGGTTGTTGCACTGAATACAATGTCTTGAATTACGACCCTGTATTGTATAACCCAGTCACCCTAAACAGTTTTAATGAGTTTAGAAAGTTCTAGCTCAATTAAGATTACCCTAGATATTTGATGATCTATCAGTGAGTGAGTGAGTGAGTGAGTGAGTGAGTGAGTGAGTGAGTGAGTGAGTGAGTGAGTGAGTGAGTGAGTGAGTGAGTGAGTGAGTGAGTAAGTGACTTAGTGAGTAGTAAAAATTGTATCATCATCAGCCATTTGACGCCCACTGCAGGACATAGGCCTCCCTCAGGGTTTTCCTAACCATGAAGGGTTTTGCCATAATCGCCACGCTTGGCAGGTGGGTTGGCGATTGCAGTATGCGGTTGGAATCTCAGGAAGACGCTGCTGCCCGTCTCTTGGTAATGAATTTCCTTAGTCGCCTTCTACGACATCCACGGAAGGAAATGGAATGATGCTATTCTTCCACACGGCGGTAAAATTGTATTGGGCCCCTATATCTTAGAAACTATACTAGCTGGCTTTTGTAAGGTATTAAGTTTTGATAAACTTAATACCTTACAAAAGTTTCAGTCCTGTCACGTAAGTGCCATCAAATCAACGATAGAGGGGGTCAAAAAAGCTCGAATCGGAAAGCGCTCTGTGCTTGGCGGGCCAAGACATTCAATAAATGATTCGTATAAAGGCTCAAAGCAACTGGCTCTAAAATGTTCTTATCTTACAGCGAGGTGGAAATGGAAACGGGGAACTTTTAAAAAGCAATAACAGGCCGACATAGTAAACTCCATACGTGACTTGGAAGCGCTAGTGCCTCTATTGTGGGTGACCTAGAGTAGAGCAAACTTTGTACAGTTTCACTGTTTTGTTCGCTAAGTTAGTTGGTATTGGCTCAGGTTATGTAACGTCAGAACAGTACCCTATTTAATAAATTTATCATCTTCATCCCCGAGTACTGGTCGTACCCTACTAACACAATGTATGTAAAACTTTGTATGCACATACGTTTTGATGGTTGTCATTAAAAGACACATAACAATGACGAGTGGTTGAATTGGGCACGCAGAACCATGAACTAGGATAAAAACAGGATATATCCTTACTAATATCATAAACGCGAAAGTTTGGATGTATGGATGGATGTTTGTTACTCTTTCACGCAAAACGGCTGAACGGATTCGGGTGAAATTTTGCACAGAGATAGATTATAGTCTGGATTAGCACATAGGCTATTTTTATCTCGGAAAAATACACATAAAAATTACCACGCGAACGAAGTCGCGGGCAACAGCTAGTTATTTTATAATAAACCTACCAGAGCTAAGGCGCTAGATATGCCTGCAAAATACCTTTTGCCTGTTCAGACTTTGTATCTCATGACAATTTCCTTCCGTGGATGTCGTAGAAGGCGACTAAGGAAATCAATTACCAGGAGACGGGTAGCAGCGTCTTCCTGAGATTCCAACCGCATACTGCGATCGCCAACCCGCCTGCCAAGCGTGGCGATTATGGCAAAACCCCTCATGGTTATAAAAACCACGAAGGAGGCCTATGTCCTGCAGAGGGTGTCAAATGGCTGATGATGATGATGATAATGATGACTAACGCAGCTACCTGACAGGCGACTAAACACTTTCCTTATCGCTCTTCCTATAAAGTTAGCTTAAAAGGTTGAATTTGTAACAACGTACCAATGAAATTTACGTCATACAGTAAGATCCCTAAAACTTCGTGAGGAAACCTGAGTGTCTGAGGTGTTCGCATACCTCAGCGCTTGAAATTGCCAATCCGCGGTGGGCACGCGTGATAATTAAGCCCATAGTCTCTCTTTCTGAAAGGAGGCCTGTGCCCTGCAGTGGGACGTATTGGGCTACGTAAAAAAAGATTCCTGAACCACGAAATATATAACGCAAGAGGCAGAAATGGAGATAAATTACATGTACCGTCCCAAACACTAGCTTTACACTCTCGCAACTCTTACTGTATGGCTATAAAGATTTATAATCACTTGCCTCAAAACATCTCAATCCTGCCTCTTACTAAATTTAAAACACAGTTACATAAATTCTTATTAGATAATATGTATTACAGTGTAAGAGAATTTCTTGACGACCGTCTCATTAATTAACAACTTGGGTACCTTTATAACAGAGTAAAAAAAAAAATATTCCTAATAGATTAATACAACTTCATTTTTTTTCCTCCAGGATACAACTAATTAATATGCTAACTTTCAGTTATATAGGTACCTACTGATAGTTAGTGTTCAATATTCATTCTAAGATTCTAAATTTGTTATTTACATTATTCTCAAAGTATAATATTTGCACACCTTAACTGGTAGAGCATGCATGTTCTTTTCATTTACTTTACCAGCTACTTTAATGTATTTACCATGCTTTAGCAAATAAAATGTTTTATCTTTTATCTTTATCTTTATCTTTATGAATTTTCGAATGCAAAATAATGTGATAATTAATTACATATTGTCCCAATAAATCTTCATTAACTGGAAAATCCAATTTGCAACAATGTGTTACTTAATATTATGTAGCTTGTATACGTTCTACTGCTGGACGCAGACCTTCTCTAAGAAAGAGAGAGAGTGGGCTTAATCACCACGAGTGCCCACCGCGGATTGGCCATTTCAAGCGCCGAGGTATGTGGACACCTCAGGCACTCAGGTTTCCACACAATGTTTTCCTTCACGGTTAGCGAGTGGTATTATACTACAACTTCACAAATCTACGTAGGTAACTTCGTAAACAAAGTCATTGGTACATGCCGGTATTCGAGCACACGACTTGCCGAATATGTTACTTATTTCTATCAAATTTAGTTTTATTTACATTGGGTGGAACATCGTCTATGTATGGATATCAAAACAAAGTCACAAGTATGAATTTTCGATGCGTCTCTACATTTGAAATGTACGAGCGTTATTGTGTATGAAATATTTATAACCGTGTAAAATGGTTTGTCGTTAAAATAACAACGGGCTCAGAAATGTGATCGAAATCGTGGTTCATATTTATTGCAATAGTTATAGACCGTGCGCGTAGGGCGTCAAAAAGTCTTTAAATCGAAGTTTATTCTTTGGTTAAAAAAATTAAATAAGTATACTTTTATAATGATAAACAATTATGCGTTAACTTGCCAAAATCCACGTATTTTTTGTATCATTAAAAATATATATTTTTAAATGTGCTTGTAAAATCAAATAGAAGATTTAATATTTCCTTAGTCATTGGTTTTCTAAGCATATTTCAAAGTCGCATTTTCGGCATACTTTTGTACTGTATCAAATCAATGCATCTAGAGTATCGTATACCAGAAGTGTCTTAACTAGAACCTTATCGAAATTTTCAATATTTATTTTTGAAAATTAATTTGAAATTTCAAAGCGCAATTTACTTAATATTTTTTTATCTTTAGCGTTTCTTAAGCTTATACTTACGCGCTGATGCACTTTCAAAGATGAATATTGTTGCGGTTTTTCCATGTTATTCAACTTTTAACACCAAGGCTGTAATATATTGTGGCGAAAGTCTGCTAACCAGTTCCCAAATTCAAGTTAGAAATTGATGTTCACTTACTGCCAGATACACCTAGAGAGTGGACATAGCTAGTGTAAAATGTTTATTAGCATCTTCCTGTAGCTGGATACTTATTAACATTTGTTAACAATAACAAGAGAGGTTTATCAGTGTCCATGTCACTTTCCTTTAATGTCGTCAACGAAGGTTTTATATCGACTGCGGAAGTATCAATTGCTGTAAGGGACATTCTGGTCGAAAATTTGTGCTACATAATATTATTATTTTTGGATTTTTTTCCTCTATCGGATTGTGTTTTCAGATTTTTAACACAAATTTTCAACCAGAATGTCCCTTACAGCAATTGATACCTACTTTCGCAGTTGATATGTATTATAGCGCCCTGTTATGACAAAACTTCGTAGACTAGTTCTTCCTCCTTGGTTAACACACCCTTTAATTTATTATTTTAGTATTTCCATTCAAAATGTGACATTCTTGAGATCCTGCTTTTGAAATTGACAGCATGTGGCGTACTCAAGAGCCGTCTATTATTTGGCCGTGAATTTGAGACGCGATCATTTAGGTATAGGTATACGTGTTCTTTTGAAAGCGTTCTTGAGGCCCGATTGTTAATACGGCCCTTGGTGGGATTTTGGCGTACCCCATCACGCCGTATCGACCTCGATTAATCAATGCACTTCCCTTAATATATCCATGGATTAACGATTGGTAATCTAAATAAGCCAATTAGCACCTGTATTAACAATATTGACCCCATCTCCCCGTTTTAACCTCAAGTATTTAATGGTCTTCCCCTAATCTATCGATGGATTATTTACAGGATGCCGCCACTAGTCATCTAAATAAGCAAATTAGTGCCTATGCAAATATTAAATTTCTCGGAATAAATAAATTAACCACACCGTTTAACATTTAAGTGCCTACTTGTTTACTTACACTCCTCGGGAAAACCAATTAGGTACGTTACGCCTTTTTATATAAGCATCGCGGGGAAATTGATCTTGAACTTCTTGGAAATAAGTATCTCAATAAAGTGTGTGGCGATAAAGCACATAATAAAATATAGAATATACAGGGTGTAATAAATCCCCTCCCCTTTCCGAAAAAGTGTTTCTAATTGTACCCATTCTTACAAACCACTAATAATTATAAAATAACTTCGAATTAGCAGTTTCATACATTTTGGTGTCTTAAGTGTTATTAGTATGGAGCAGCTACTATTTCTGTCGGTTTATTTAAATGATACGTACTAAAACACTAAGTAAAAACCACTACTGCTCATACAATTTAGAATAAATAGTTCAAGTCATCTATAAAATTGCAACTTTTAACAAAAAAAAATTGTCTTACTATAAAATGGATAAAATTTGGGTCATCTGAATCATAATTTTGACACATTACCGATCAAGCTTTGCTTAATGTCACTGAAATCTATTATAGACTGTGGTGAAATTAAACGACAACTTAGTAGAGGCATTTTCTCTTCTCAAGACTTACAAATCTAATTGCAGCTCTATTTAGATATATAGAAGACACTTTATTGCACAACCAGGTGAAAGATATTACAAATAGTTTTCAAATATTTATAGCAATAAAAATATTTTATAGTTGGAAGTATTTTTATAACAAGGCGATTTTTTTTTATTGCAGGCATAAAGCCCTTATTTCCAAAATTATTTTCATGACGTATAAAGTCCGTAAAAAGGTATCCCATATTTTGATCGCAATGACGATTATAACAATCTCTTTTAGAGGCGATGTTTTCCTTTCGCGGCCTGGTTAGCTCTGTACGTATTGACTTGTTATTCCTATGGGCTAGGCCGACTAAACTGTCAGGATGGTATAGGTGCTGGGCAAGCCAGTTCCAATAAGTCCATCTAAAACAATGTCCCAGGCACTGCAGCGTCCAAGTGGTCCCTTCACCCATCTTGTGTGAGTGAAGGTGCCACTGATGGACGCTGTATAAATTATCTCATTACGTAGGTGCAAAAGAGCGGTGGTAGCGGAGCGGTAAAACGCGCCGGCTTCTCATTCGGGAGGTTGTGGGTTCAAATCCCGGCATGTACCAATGACTTTGTTTTCTAAGTTACGTACATTTGTGAAGTTAAAGTAGCAATACCACTCGCTAACGGTGAAGCAAAACATCGTAAGGAAACCCTAGTGTCTTTACATACCTTAGCGCTTGCTACGTACAATGGAGCAACTATGAGGCTAAGTGCGGAAATCTCTGGTCTAACTAACTAACATGCAAAGGCCAAAGTTTTTTTTAAGAGGCGATATGGGAATTTATATGGCACACTGTATTAACTGACACGTTTCTCTGAACCGAGAATCGACCTCGTCCTTTCGCTCACGATCGCGTTTTGACCTCAGACATTGACACCAGCTCTGTAGATGCTAATTTGAATTTATTTTAATCATGAGCGAGTGGTAACGTTACGATTAATTGCGCTTAGCTTTGAAAACACAATCGTAACCAGCAATAATCCGTGTGGCGCCGGATTAAGAATAGCGTCACTCCATTTCTTTCCGTGGATGTCGTAGAAGGCGACTAAGGAAATAAATTTCCAGAAGACGGGCAGCGTCTTCCTGAGATTCCAACAGCATACTGCGATCGCCAACCCGCCTGCCAAGCTTGGCGATTTTGGCAAATCGCCTCATGATTATGAAAACCACGAAGGAGGCCTATGTCCTGCAGTGGGCGTCGAGTGGCTGATGATGATGATGATGAACCAGCAATAATATTATAACAACTACAAAACGTCTAACTAGCGCCAACTATCTGATCCCAAATTGTACCAGGAGGCGGTGTTTGCCAATTGTGCCGGCCTATTGGAGCGAGTGCACAACACGCTCTATCGCTGTAACATAGTCCAACCACCGCTGAAGTTTCTTCGGCACCAACATAACGCATAGAATAAACCAATCGCTGGGTGATAAACTCTGTCATACATTGCGGTCATTTCATTGGTCAAGACCAAAATTCAGGTCTATGAACAAATTGGATCCGGTTTTTGACTACGAATAGCATTACTTCTACGAATTTTTATTCGTAGCTTACAACGCAATCACGAAATTTGACATCGAGAGCACAGAAGCTACAAAATAGATAGACTGCCATAGCAAAGTTTAATGATTCCTCATATACACTAGTTCTATTTACAGCAGACTCCAGCCATTCAACAGCTTTGTGGCAAATAAATTGTGGGTGAATGTGAGCCGGCTGAGTGATTGATTGAACCCATCACCGACGTGGAAGCCAGCGTTTGATAAATAAAAACCGCGCGGTCTATCTTCGGGTGCATCTGGATATCGATTACTGTCTACTGCAAAATAACTGCAAAAAACAATACCAATTTTTGAACTTTGATTTCAGTTTAAGGTGTAATAAAAACTCCGAATTCTTCTAACGCGATTGCCCGTGTGGCGCCGGATTAAGAATAGCGTCACTCCATTTCCTTCCGTGGATGTCGTAGAGTGCGACTAAGGAAATACATTACCAGGAGATGGGCAGCAGCGTCTTTCTCAGATTCCAACCGCATACTGCGATCGCCAACCCGCCTGCCAAGCGTGGCGATTATGGCAAAACCCTTCATGGTTAGGAAAACCACGAGCGAGGCCTATGTCCTGCAGTGGGCGTCAAATGGCTGATGATGATGATGATTGCCCTGTCAGCTGCTTATAATCATACAATATTACACTAATACCAAGTGTTATTCGCGCGTTACGAGTAGCCAAATGAGTAAATAAGTTCAATTGCCTCGACATAAGTTTTCAATGACAATGCCCACGTGCCACAGTAATTAACCTTCGTACGAAAATCCAACGTCATCGAACCGCATTTTCATCTATATATATTTTCGATTTATTGCCAAATGAAATAAAAGTAGCACTAACCTGAAGCTGCTGCAGGGGTGTATGACCCAGTGGCCGGCCGCTTTCTGCCGTATGCGCTCCTTCATCAGCGCCTTCTTGGAGCCGAAGAGTTTCATGGCGAGCTTGTTGTCGGTTGGCTGAAAGAGGGCCTGCAGCTGGTTGCGCAGGAAGCCCTGCTTCGCGTCCGTCGCCGGGGGCGCGGGCTCCACCGGCGTGCCGTACAGCGAGACATCGTCCAGGCCCCCGAAGTGCACCTTGCCAGTGCCGCTGCCCTGCTTCAGCGCCATATCGGTGTCGCCTGCCGGGGAAAACGTGCGTGAGCATAAACGTCAGCTCATCCCGACTGGGCGGTTTTTTTTTTTCAATGGGCCTAGTATCAGTACCAACATCTTAGTTCATAAATCCGAAATAAGTTTGAAATAAAAAAAAAACTGAATTTGCACGGATATTTGCTCGTTTATTTTTTCAGTTTACAATTTTCCGACGTTTCGGTACTTTTGCAAGTGCCGTGGTCTCGGTAGACTGAGACGACAGGCGTCTTTTTAAAAGCATTAACTGTAAGTTTACTACCCTCGGCAAAAAATTATTATCTATGTTACGGTCCAAAAATATTCCGGATTTTTTTTTAATTTAAATTGGCTAAACAATTATTTTATATAAACTCAAAAATATTGATTATTAGTTATCACCTCAGTCTGCCGAGACCACGGCACTTGCAAAAGTACAGAAACGTCGGAAAATTGTAAAATAAAAAAATAAACGAGTAAATATCCGTGCAAATTCAGTTTTTATTATGTCTAGTGCTCGTGTGTGCTCGTGCTTCTCAGAAAATAGTAAGTTTCAAATAGACTTATAAAATAATGACCGTTACCACTAGCTAAGGGTGAAGGAAAACATCGGGAAGAAACCAGAGTGTCTGAGGTGTTCCCATACCTCAGCGCTTGCCAACCCGCGGTGGGCACGCGTGGTAATTATAATAATAATAAAAAACACATATTAACTTCCACACAATACAATCACTTGACCTGATCCCAATCTAGGATAGTCTGTGCTATGGTAACCAGGCAAGGACGTTACAAACATTAAAATACACCCAGAATAAGGCCCTTTGTACAAATGTACGGCGGTCCCCAGTGGGAATCGAACCCACGACTTCTGTTTTGGTAACTAAAGGCCTTAACGGCTAGACCAACGAGGCAGTTGTTAAGTAAATACAGTAGCTGGATTCCCTAGAAATGTAGTCGTACAGCAAATTCCTGGCCTCAGGCACAGTGGTTAAAATGGAAGTTACTAACACATTTTACTTCTCTGTTGCACTATATACCTATTGTATGGACGGGAATTAAAGCCAAATACTGTAGGTACTTATTTGCTGTATATAAACAATACGTAATGTAGAGTAACTAGAATTGATTCTTACAGCATTTGAAATACTCGGGAATAGGTAAGGATTTTAGGAAACTGCACTTAAACAGTGGTATTTTGTAATGTAAATGTTATGTATGACATACCGTCTAAACAAAAACATCAATTAGCTGGATGGAATTTATTCCTACACACACACCAATAGAGCCAATGAGAAAGCCAATAACTACAACGACATTAAATATTATTGCCACATTCTTGACGACGCTTTTATTTAGAAACGCACCTTCAGAGAACAATTTCACGAACAGCATTATTGGGATCAATAATGAAAACTCGCGGAATTAATGAAACAGTTGACAGTCAGTGTGACTGGCGCGGCTTACAGCGGACGACTCGCCGAAATAAGCCACGATCGGAAATCGTTTCACAATTACAACAATACCGTTTTGTTATGAAAAGTATACATCTGCGGTATTATACACCTATTATACGTCGTCGTAGCCAGTACAAAGATCTATGAATGTTCAGTCATGGAACTAAAACAAGAGGATTTACTCCAATTGGGAGCGATAAGAATACTCTGATATAATAAGAATATACCCTTATACGTCCCGGTCTAGAGCACAGGCCTTCTCTCAGATAGAAAGAGAGTATGGGCTTAATCACCACACGTGCCCACCGCGGATTGGCGCTTGCGCTGAGGCATGTGATCACCTAAGACACTCAGGTCGATATACAAGATGTATATTACAAACATAACAGAGCTTTATTCGAAATAGCTTAATGAAAGTTAAAGCGCAATTCATTCAATTCAATCAATTCATCCAACAATTATGGCGACAAACAAGGAGGCCCGAAAGATAAACCGACCAACACCTTGTAAGTTTTTTTGGAAACTTTAGCCTTTATATACACGCCCTTGCCAATTATTTGGATTAGAATTGTCCTAAAGAAGATCTTCTATATCTTGTCCTAGATGCAGCTCTGATAAAACGATCGATTAAGCAAGTACTCGCACCAATAGCACTTCATTGATTCAAGTGGCGACAACTGTGAAACCGACGGTGGCCAATAAAACTGACAGATAGATGTACCGACCACATTTGACTTAGTAGTAGAACACATTGCGCACGCAACATCCAGGGAATAACCGTCTTTGTTTCGTCAGTAGCGTTGAGGAAAAACATATTTTATAACAGATTTTTTATTTTGGTATTCAAACTCAAATATTCACGATAGTAAGATATTTAAACAGAATGTTTATTGTTTCAAACAAAAAAAAAAAAACATACATTTTCTAATTGGCTGCTGTGTCCAAAGATCTAGTTTATCAGACAATATGATTGACAATGAGCACCGCAGCAAATCAGGTTCTTTTGCTGCTTCTTTTATTACTTTACATAGTTTAAACTAAATAATGATAGCCCAGTTCAGCTACCAAACGTAAAAACCTGTAAAATTTTTAAATATTTACATATGTACAAAATTAAAAACATGAATTGAACAACGTCGTGGCTGCTAAAAAAAAAGAAACTATAGTGCTCCAAATAAGTTATTGTGGTTTTACAACACTTTTGGTTGATGATGCCAAAAAGAACCTTATAAAATCATAACATTGTGAACGTTGATGGATATTGGGGAAAAACAAGAAATAATTTAATTTTTCAGGGCTAATAATGCAGCCATTATACTTCCCACTGTAGAACGCAGCTCTTTGAGAGGGAGTATAGGTGCGTTCATCGCGGATTGGCACTTTCAAGCGCCGGACGGCTGAAGTACGAGACAACCTCAGGCAATCAGGTTTCCTCAGGATGTTTTCCTTTATGTTGGCGAGTAGTTTTGCTACTACAAAACCATATACGTAAGTAGAAAACAAAGTCTTTCGTGCATGCCATGTTTCCAACCCACAACCTCTTGTATCTGAGGCAAATGTTTACCGCTCAATTTTTATCATTTCTCAGAGCTAAGTGGTGACTAATTGATTAGTTGTAATAATAAAACTTTAGAAAAAGGGAAGGATCACGCATCGTTTGGCTCTTTGTAAACAATGGCTGATGATCATAAACAGATGTTCAAAGGCATGACTCATGGGTCGAATAGGTTTCAGTATTCACGATAACGTTCACCTATCTTGTTAATTTACAAAAAAGATGTAGATGATTTTGATTCCACTAACAATGCCATCAATTGTTCTATACATTTTTATGTTTGTCTTTTATCATCCTCTCCTCTTTTAAACATTCAAATCCAATTTTAGAATTTTGGGAGTCTGCAGATCTGCCTATTGTTTTAACCGACTTCAAAAACAAGAAGAGGTTCTCAATTTGTCGGAATATGTATTTTTTAATTATTTTTTTATTTTTTATGTATGTTCCCCGATTACTCGAAAACGCCTGAACCGATTTGGATAATATTTTTTTTTGTTTGAAAGGGTACAATTCACAGGTGGTCCCATGGTCATCAAGTAAGGATCGGATGATGGGATCTTGGAGGAATCGAGGGAACTCTTAAAATTTTAAAGGCAAATTTGAAGCGATTTGGGTGTTTTTTATAGTGACTCGTGCATTTGCTTTCGGAAAACACAATTTCGTGTAGTAATGTAAAATATATTTTTGTTAAATTAAAAATCTGTTAAGTAAATAAATAAAAAAAATAAAATAAAAATCGACTTCAAAACACTACAGCACTAAAAACGCAGAAATAATTTAAACGAATATGACTTTTAAATTCGAAGTCGGTACGTACATATTGGTAGGTATTGTATATTTTGGGGTCGGTGCCCAAAATGTATAAGTTGGTCATGTAACTTGGCACCGGCTCCAAATTATTTTATTTTATTTTATTTTATTTATTAAGGCACACCAACAGCACAAACACATTAAAGGTTACTAAACGTAACTAACAGAGAGCTGGCGTTTGTGCCAATTATAGGTGCGCACAGCACTCACAGGTTCGCACTATTGGCTTATTCTAATAAACAACAATACTGTTACTACGACTATTATTAGACTTATAAATATTAATATTACAACTTGAAAACTAGCCAAGATTGATTCCAGAAATTTTAGATTTAAAAAACCCCAGTCTATCATAAAATATATCCAGATCATATTCCTTCCAACATTCATTATATGTTTTTAACATTCTATATATGGGAGCATTTTTCCCCATATTGGTTTTACAGAGAGGTAAAAAGAAAGTGTCCTTATTCAATAATCTACAATTTGGCCTGGGTACTCGAAGAGATATACTTTCTAGTAGGTCCTCGCAAAGCGCTTGGCCATTGATTATCTTATGCAAAAGAATAAGGTCATTCATTCTTCTGCGCTTCCAAAGATGCACTATTTTAAAGTGGGTGAGTCTATCAGTATATGCGGACCTGTGACTTATCCCCGGTGACAAATATGCAAGGTGTTTTGTAAATACACGTTGGATCGATTCGACGCGATCCGATTATACTTCTACAATACCTACATGTACGTACCGACTTCGAATTTAAAGGTCATATTAGTGTAAATTATTTCTGTGTTTTTAGTGCTGTAGTGTTTTGAAGTCGGTTTTAATTTCTTATTTAATTTATGTTGGAATACACAAGACACAGTTTGTGCACACAAACGCTCTCAGTCTGCTACCAAATATAGTTTTATGTGTGTAATTTAAGATATTTGCCTTCTTGTATCTGTGTTTGAAAGGTAAATTAATAATAATTGAGCTAGAGAAGCTATGTTCAATTAGCCATCAGTTCTTAAATTAGAGCTCTCTACGCTCTTCTTAATCTCAAATCATGGTTCGCTGTAATTTTTTTATAAAATTTTCCGTGTCCAAGAAATTATAGCGGAGTGTCAGATATTACTTCTGTAGGAAATTAATAAATTCATCTCTCTCTGAGTCGAGTACGGCAACTTTAATTAAACGTCAGATACAGATATTAATTGAAGGAAGCGAAACTGTTTCAACTCGATTGTTAATTTACTCTACTTTTCTGACAGTTTATTGTCGATGAATCAACATAAAATGTGAATAGTGACGGTATAGTAGGTTGTGATTACATTGTGGGATGATTTGATCTGCATTGTCAACCTTAAAATCGTTGAGAAACAGTTCATTTTACTATGTCACGCGATGAGAACACGTGAGTGCAATGGAGCGGACCGCGTTCTCAATTAGTACACCGATTCATTCCATTGGGATTACGCATTGCGATTGCGACCAGTCTAGATCGACCTGCACCGTTACCCCTGTCATTTGTAAGCAATTACAAGAGAAAAGAGGCTTCACTATAGTCGCAGATCATGGTTAATTGGTTACATTAAAACGCCATTTCAAATCCTACGCCGCAATATGCCGCAGGAAGGAAAACAGATTGTTTATTTTATTAGCGGGTACCATTGTTATTCCTCGATTTCTCAATTTTAATGTCTTTTTCCTGAACAATAGACCTAAGTTTAAGACATTTAAAAATTATCATTATCATCGTCGTCTTTATCCACTGTCGGACAAGAGCCTCTTCAATGCATGCGCTACTCTGCGCTATTCTTCTCCAGGTCTTTCCTGCTCCCTTGTCAATGTTGTCACTCCACCTGGCTGGTGGTGGGCTTACGCTTCTACGTCCGATCCTCGGTTACTACTCTAGTAGCATGGGACTCTATCTTTCATCATCTCTACGACATACATGACCTGCCCACCCCGTTCGTCTCCTGATCTCGGTGCACGCGATCTTTGGTGGAAATACCGAGTGTCGCTTTCTCCATCGCTAATGAACGTTGATGAGCGGTACGTTTGGTAAAGGTCGGTCTCGGCTCGGCAAAGTCTTAGATGGTAGCTCGAATTGGTCGGAGAGCCATATAGAAAAGTAATAACTTAGCACTTCGGTCAACTTTGTGTGAGTGTAAGTGTTAGAGGAGACTTTTCCTACCTAGATTGGCATACTGCCCTCTTTTTTGTGGCACTGTGATCGAACCCAAGCCTAAGGCGTAGGGCAAGCAGGAGGGTAGTGTGTAGGGAGCTTCAAATATCTTTCACGACAGTTATTGTATTTGTACCAAATGTTTAAGAGTCATAAGTATTGTAATATCAAGAGCATCTGCCAAACAAACTGTTATGCAGTTTGGCAGAACTACAACTTTGAATTATTCTGCATTTATCTGAAGAAAAATTTTTATTCATTCATTCATTTATACTATAATGTGTTTATAGAGATTACGATGAAGATGACGGAAAAGAAAAAAAAAACACTTATTATAAAAATAGTGTACACGCCACAAAAAAAAAAACAAAAAACAACCAAGAAAATATGACAACATAAATTTTATATAAAAGAAAGGAAAACGAAAGGTCACGGCGTGTCGCTGTTACTATAAATGCCAACTGTGTAACAGTATGCTGAGGGTCAAGCCTTCAGTGCTGGTTTTCAGCCAGTTCCAGGAGCTACCCCGCGAGCGTCAGTCGGTGTGGTACAACCGTGAGCAATAAATACTTACTACATAGACTAGAATGCTATGTTATACAGAATAAAAATTATATGCAATAGAATACGCATTATGTACATACAGTACGAAACATACACTTTAATAGTTTTCATTAAGTGAATGAATAAACTACGAGGCACACAAATAAAATCATACACAAATGAATAGAGGTATACAACCAGCTTAAATTATATTTAAAAAATTACGAATATAATTAAATTTATATAAAATATAAATATACATGTAATTACGTATATGAATATATATATATATATATATATATATATATATATATATATATATATTCATATACGTAATTAAAGAAAATTAATTTATAAATAAAAATATATAGATACCTACAATAGCGGTGGTAACCTAGTGGGTAGAACATCGGACTCGGAAGCGAGAGACCCAGGTTCGATCCCCAGTGCGGGCATGTACCTATGACTTGGTTTTCTAAGTTATGTACATTTGTGAAGTTATAGTAGCAATACCACTCGCTATCCGTGAAGGAAAACATTGTGAGGAAACCTGAGTGTCTGAGCTATTCGCATATCTCAGCGCTTGAAATCGCCAACCTGCGGTGGGCACGCGTGGTGATTAAGCCCATACTCTCTCCCTGAGAGAAGGCCTGTGCCCTACAGTGGGACGTATATAGGCTGCTTATGTATACAATATTGCATAGCACTACTATGCGATTACCGACTCGTGTCTGTTTTTGCGGCGAGAGGTTGGAAGGGAAGGGAGTGGCGGTCTCTGAAAATATGCCAAATATGCCCTGAGCTTGCGCCCAAAAGTACGTCCACTGGACGCTTCACGGATTGGAGGAGGAATGTCGTTCCAAGCATTACACGTGTTTTTATGCTTCAATGCTTCAAGCATTACAATAAACACACAATTCCATTCATCAAACGACGAGTGGTGTCTCTGCCAAGCAAATAAATCAAGCTGTTTCCATTCAAATACATTTTTGGGGTAACAATGAATTGTCACTAATGGTCAACGCGTTATTCAACATCGGGGACAATTTTAAATTTTTGTTGGTTCATTTTCATAAATCAACGATAAAAGCGATTTTAATGTTTGTAGAATGTCGATTCATTTGATTAAATCGATATATTACCTCCGTTCCGTGTGGCGCAGGATTAAGAATAGCGTCACTCCATTTCCTTCCGTGGATGTCGTAGGAGGCGACTAAGGAAATCAATTACCAGGAGACGGGCAGCAGCGTCTTCCTGAGATTCCAACCGCATACTGCGATCGCCAACCCGCCTGCCAAGCGTGGCGATTATGGCAATACCCCTCATGGTTATGACAACCGCTAAGGAGGCATATGTCCTGCAGTAGGCGTCAAATGGCTGATGATGATATATTAGCATTCTTTAAACACTAATTTACTTACCTCTCGGCATTTTGAATGATGTTTTAATAAGTCTGCTCATGCAGTTGCTTTTCAGCCGGTTTAGGCGTGAATCGGGATGGTCTTCGTTTGTTCCCATGTGTTATTGACTGGTTTCACATATTGGCACATAACGACATTAGATTCAACTCGATGAGACAAGCACAATTACACACTGCCACACGATATGTTAATCTTTCACTGCTACTCTAACCCCCAGTTTCTCGTACACTAAGTATAATTATAATTTAAGTAAGTATAATTTACTGATGCTGTCCGTGAAAGATCACTTTAAGCTATTTTAGTTGAGAGACGCAAATACATCATCTAGATTTGTTTGACATTGGTGAATTTTAATACGGCTCTCTAACCTGTACAAAGCTGGGTTCAATCAGTTTTTCCAAAGAGCGCGTCATAAACAAAAGTATTTTGAGCTTTGAACGCAGCGCGCTGACTCGTGCGACAGTTAATAGTTTCCTGGATCTTTATCCTATCAAGCAGTTGGTAGCAGTTGGTTGCATGAATTGTACATTGTATGTTGGCTAATCGGATTACCCACGATACACCAGTTAAGGTGTCGTTTGACGGAAGGCATAACTGCAAATTGTATCTGAGAATAGAACGCTTCGTCCCGGCCAATTACGGTCCAATTGAGACAAAAGGATAATGTTTGACCGCCGTGTCAAGGTCATTACGCTTTATTTGTTCAATGGACATCTGTAGATTTATACATCGAGTTATTTTTTGTTTAGAATGTCGTATATCATACGAATGTGCACAGGTTCTCGTAAATGTCACTTACAAGTCGTCGCAATAAAAATGTTTGCTATTTGACCGCATGCTATCTTCGCGGCAAACGTTATATCATCATCATCATTCAGCCACAAGAAGTCCACTGCTGAACATAGGCCTACTCCATGGATTTGTTATATAAATAAAACGTTATATAAATTTAGTTACACTTAGAACGATATATAAATTTAGATTACATTGGGTGACAAGTTCGGTCCATGAATGCCTTTTCAACAATGACTTTTAAAGCAAAAAGGTACTGGTGACGAACAATAAAAACATATTGCATTTTTTTTATTCATAAACGACCAATAAATAAAAGATTAAAAATATGAATGCATCTATTTACTTGCGCCGTGGTCACGAGACTCACGATTAAGTGAAAATTACTTAAAGACAGCTAAAACCGGTCTCATCTGGAGCCTCATTTGGAAGTGTGTTCGATTAAAATTATTGTAATTGGCATGCCACATTGTATCTTATTTCTAGACAAATAAACGCTACTTCATCATATATTTGCCTTGACTTACATTTTAATGTTTAACTCGGGATTGGTTTCAAGAATAGGACTGTCTGGGTGCAGTGGAATAAGCAGAATTTTGACAAATTGATGATAAAGCTTACAATCATATCCAGTGAGCAATCTCGCTGTGCACCAGTTATTGGGTGTATTTTCATGTTTGAGATGTTCTTGTCTGGTTAACATAGCACATGTATCAGTTTGGGATCAGGACAAGTGATTTGTGTTGTGCGGAAGTTATTTATTTTATTTATGATCTTACTGGTAGGTAACTATGCAATTTGTTCCTGACTTTCGTCAATATTCCATGTAAAATACATGGTTTGGTAATGTATAAAGTAAGTTCTCGGTGCAAACTGAGAAGCAATTCACTCTCTCGATGTTGTATTTCAAAGTGCACAACCCGTACGTTAAAAATGAAAACAAAAATCCGGTACGACAAAACTCGGATGAGAACAATGCAATGTTTACTTTCAACAAGCGTTGTCGCCGCTACAGCCGCGTCGCCGAACATAACACATGAGAGGTTTGGCTTCAAGGAAATCCTTGCACTGTTTGGCATCACAGTCGCACTCTTTTCAACAACTTTGGCCGAGTGGCATCACTTTTTTTAAATGCGACTTGATTCTTCATACTAAAGTCGATCTAAGAAGTGGTGCGAATTAGCCTAAAAATCTTACGGATGTATTTATAAAGACCACAGTACTCCGTAAGCGCCGTATAAACAGTCTGTGGTAGAAATTTTACAAGGGTCTTTACCACATAATTTATATGCTGCGTTTATGGAGTGTTCTAAAGGAATCGTGTTTTATAAATTAACACCATACCATATACCAATAAAACGATCCTTAAATTAAAAAGCTCGAACAGAATTTGACGTCTGAAGTTAATTCATTCAACTCGTTTAACTAGCATTTTGCAATCGATCGGCGGCGATTGCACGTAAAAGTATACCGATTGAACCATTATTGCTATAAGTAAATTCAATAAATCAATGCCGTCTCAACTACAGGGAAAACACGGGAGTGTTCCTCCTATCGCGTCGTTGTATCGTCAAAGAGCAACAGTAGCCAGAAAACACTTACTACTTTCGCGGCTGGCGAAACCGCACGTGTACCTCCTCAGCTTATGGAACAAGTACTCGGTGAAGCGTGCACAACACATCGCGGTGAATAGACGTAACATGAACATAAAAGAACATCGAATGTTATCGAGTAGCAGTGACGGGTCCACGACCGTTCTATACACATGCTACAGTACAATTGACCGCGCTCGCGGTTACTCTCGACGGCCACCGAAACGCAGGCCGTGCGTGCAAGCGGCACTCATCTCACGAGTGATCGGGCCTTCAGTCTAGAACACACTGACTGTTTTTTTTTAATGTGCCATGCAATTAAAGCAGACGACAATAGTGGTATAGTGGTGGCACACATTTACTTCGCTATTTGTGCGTGTGTGTGACCGGTAGTTTTTGAAGCTTTGTGTCTGGTTAGAGTTAGAGTCGGTATTGGCGAATCCGAAGATAGGCAGAGGAACGTTTCAGTGAAATGTTTCGTTTTGAGATTAGTAGTGTGTAAATAGTGGAGTAGAGGATAGAATATTACGATATTACGAGAATATAAAATTCGTAATTCTTATCCTAAATTCATAATGTATTAATTGTGAAACTAACAACTTCGATGTTCAATTTTGTTTTTATAATGAATAAAAATATTGAAATTTAATTTAATTGAATTATTTATCTTCTTCCACTCAATAACGTACAATACAATAGATATCGATTGCATATTATCATGCAACAGTTAAAAGTATACATTGTACAAGTGTTTTTAAACTGTAGCAATCTTACTTTCAAATAGTCGAGATGTTATGAAAATATTATGGAATGTGAAACCTGCAGAATATTACGGAACGTGAGCCCTGCGTCGCGGTTTATCATTCTCTACATATTTCTTATTCACCGACATGTAGGTACTTACAGATTAATTTAAAAACCGGCTCTAACAAGATCTATCCGAAAATGTGTGGGGTTCTACTCGTCGAATCTTTAAACTTTAGGTGTCATCCATAAAGTAGGTATGTCACACCAATTTCGTGATTTTTTTAGTTGGTCACATATTTGTGAGACCCTCCCTAGTGTGACGTCACTAATTTTGCAACTTTACATCTAGAAATTATTAAATTAAAACAACAGTTCCGAAATTAGTTTTATTTCCACTTAAATATTTTTTTAATATTCATCAACATCATCATCATCATCAGCGATTTGACGCCGACTGCAGGACACAGGCCTCCTCTGTGGTTTTCGTAACCATGAAGGGTCTTGCCATGATCGCCACGCTTGAAGTCATCATCATCATCAGCCATTTGACGCCCACTGCAGGGCCTAGGCCTCCTTCGTGGTTTTCATAACCATGATAATAATTTTATTAAGTATATTTTTTAAATGTGACGTCACAAAAATTAGGAGCCCTCCCTCCCCTTGTCAGACAATGTCACACTTTGTCGACCCCCGCTCCCCTCCTTCACGTATAACATACTTTACGGATGGTCCCTTAACTGAATAGAAAAACATTGAAAACGCAAAAAATATACCAGCTCCTTCGTATGTTTTATTCCACATCGTAGGTGATTAATTTTAGTATTGAACAGCTAATATTTCATTTTTTATTTTGTGGTTACCTTACTAAGTAAAAGTTGTTCAGTTATTTCTATTGACTCCGCCCCTCCCCCTCCTCTTTTCGGATGCATATGGGGATTATGTTAAACTCTGTACCTATGTGCTGCACATCTGTAAAATATACAGTACCTTATACCTATCCACATCAATTCAGAGCATAATGTATTGTGCCACCCAGCTCAGATTGAGATATTCTTATCTGACAAACCCTCGCCTACCCCTCTGGGGTACGGGCGTGAGTGAGTAGTTTGAGTGACGATGCTGTTGATCCTGTTGCAGCGATAATGTCGCCCGCGACGTCTCAAATTTGCATGACAAACTGCTAAAATAACTGTAGAAAACGAATGGAACACACTCCACTGCCTATGCAAGTTTGAACTGTAAGTCTTATTCATAAAAACACGATTCCTTAAAACACTCCTTATATGCAGTTTAAATAGTCTGTGGTAAGGGGAATGACTTTAACATAGACTATTTGAACTGCCTTTGAGGAGTGTTTTAGAGGAATCGTGTTAGTATAAACTACACCATATGTGTATTGAAAACGCTTTATAGTTCCTCTGCTGAATCGTGGTAGCCTTATAAGAATTTCTGGTTGAGTTTATATTAATAAAACACAAATAGGTACCTAATATTACGTATATTGTGTACAACTAGTCTTTACTTGCCATATGTACAAAAACCCCCTCCACAACACAGATCAAAATCTAACGTGGAGACCAACTGGTAGGTCTACTTTTATTGTATGGAATCAGGCGTTACTTTGCGGAAATCCATAATAGCACGAAAATGTGCAAATTACTTTGCTAAATTCCAACAAAATCCCACAAGCATCAAGCGGTTAGTTGTTGACAAGACTTGTCAGTCGACCATCGGAGCCTAAGGATGCCTCGTGTTAGAGGCAAAACGCGTCGCAACGCCTTTTTTCACAGAAATATTGGTGTCGGTGGTGGTGTGTTTGCTCATGCTCATGGTCTTGCTTCTGCTTGAAAAAGTGGGAGGGAGGGCGGTGCATTAACTAACCGCATGGTGCTTATGGGATTTTGGTGGAATTTAGTAAAGTAGTTTTCGCATTTTAGTGCTAGCTCTACTTTTATCTGTCAGTGCAACCAGAATTTTTAACCGACGAGGGACATTTATACGAACTAAATCAATAATTATGGATGAGGTGGAAATGAGGGTCTCTGATTTTATTTTTCCTATCTTTTCTAGTAGATTATGATATTGAATGTAAGGACTATATTTCAGCGTTTACGAATGCAACTGGCAGCGCCATCTATTAGTAGTCAGGTTAAAATTTTATAAACTTCTGCCTGTTAAAAAATGTATTTCCACAACTGTGCAATTCAAATCGTTGTCCTTTGAGTAAATATTTGCCCTATCATTTTATGTTATCCATTTTACTGCCACTCTATCTTATGTATCTACAGACGCTGTCTCTCACATAAGCCACCGCTGATGTGAAAAACACGTTCTTGAACCTCTCAGGAAACCTAATATTCTCTCTAAGGGTACCTCCAGTGAAATTCGCTTAATGAGTCAGTGCAGGTATCGGTGTCAGTCGATCGTTATCGTTGAAGGCCGATATTTACTGCCTCATTGGTCTGGCGGTTAACACGCTCAACTCTCAACGGAGGTCATGGGTTCGACTTCCACTGGGGTTCACCGTACTCGATTTGTACAAATGGCCTCATTCTAAGTGTATTTCCCCTCACTCAGTTCGTTTGCGATAGCGTTGAGAGCGCTACTGGACCGCCCGCCCGCTTACACAGTGCGCCCGTGTACAGCCGGCGAGCTCTTATCGAATTGTTACTCACCTTTCTTATCTCTTTGTTCCAGTGTCCCGAACACCTGCCTGCCGCATTCCAACGAGTGAGTAAGTGTCTAGCCCCCGCTAGACTTTCTCTACTTGCTTTGTTGTTCAGTCCCTTTATTTCCATTGTGGTATTATTTAACCGCGCTCCCCCCGCCCCCCTGCCGCCGGCAGGGGTGCCGCCTGCCATTATGGCTCAGCCCACTTTCTCTCCGGAGAAATTTTTCCAATTTATAAAGGAGCACGGGCTCCTCGATGCCTTTCAGGCATTTTGTAGGCCCCCGACCGCCGCTGCCGCGATCCCGGACTCTCCTGAGTCCCCCGCCTCCCCCGGCCCCTCCGGCCCCCCGTCCCCCATGGTGACTGACACCATTTCTGGCCCCTCGCGCCCACGGAAACGCTCCGTTTCTCGCGGCTCAGAGTCTCCTGACTCCGCCGCCCTAGTTTACTCGTGCGCAAGCACCACCGCGGCCGACATCTCCTCCGATGAAGGCCACGGTTTTAAAACTTTCGTCCCGAGGAAGAAGCTTTTGCGTAAGCAAGCTTCTTCCCCCAAGAAAGGCAACTCGCCTACCCCCCGCTCGTCCCCCGTGACCGCAGCCCCCTGTCCCCCCGCAGCCCCCGCAACCGCCGCGGCGACCGCCCCCTCATGTCCCTAGACATCACCGCCCCCGCACTGCCACCGGCAAAACCTCTAAAGCGGTTCTCACCGCAGCCTCCGAAGGCTAAGTCCCCCCCTCCCGTCTTCCTACGGGATAAATCTGCCTGGACATCTGTGTCCAAATTGTGCCTGGACCACAAGGTCCAGTACACAAAGGCCCAAAATTGGGGCGATGCCATCAAAATTGAGGTCCCCTCCATAGACCACTTCAGGAGCCTTACTAGGCTCCTTACTCAAAATAAGGTCCCGTACCACACATACGCGCTCCCCGAGGAGCGCAAGGTACGGGCAGTTCTTAGAGGAGTTCCCTCCGAACTCCCCTTAAACGCCATTAAGGATGACCTTATTGCACAAGGTCACCCCGTAGAGGCTGTGCATCCTATGCACAGCTCCCGCGGTAAAATATTTCCGCTCTCCTGGTGATTCTCACCAACACCCCCTCCGCGAAGTCAATCTACTCAGGAGAGCTCACCGTCTGTGGGCTCTCCTGCATCAAAGTAGAGAAGCCCCACAGGCGCGGCCAACCTGGCCAATGCCACCGTTGCCAACTCTATGGCCACGCATCCGCCAACTGCTCCGCCCCCCCTAGGTGCGTGAAGTGCCTAGAGCCTCACGCCACCGGGGACTGCTTGCGCACTCGCGAGTCGGAGGGTCCTCCGTCTTGCGTGCTGTGCAAGCAGCCCGGCCATCCGGCCAACTACCGGGGGTGCCCGCGTGCCCCCCGCTCCTCCCCCCCTAAGGCCCCTAAGGCCACAAAGGCAACTCAGCCCTCTCCTCAGAGGAGTCCAGCCCCGCCGGCTAACACCCCGTCCAATTTCCCCTCCCTCGGCCGCCGCGGCCGCCCCACCACCACCAATCCCAACCCCCCCCAGGCCCCCGCGTGGGCCCCCCGCCCCTCCCTCGCCGCTACAGCCGGGCCTGTAGCGCCGACCCAGTCCCCCCCCCGCTCCGCGCCCCGCCCCCTCGGGCGCCCCTCACTCCCAGATCGCGGATGACCTCTTGACGGTCAGCGCCGCCATTGCTAACATCAATTTGGCCGAAATATCGGTCCTGGCGCGCAAACTGCGCGCCGCAACCTCCCCCACCGCGCGTTTGATGGCTGTGGCCGAACACAGCCATCTGCTCTCCCTCATATAAGTGAGTTAATGTCGCGCCCCCCGGTCCCTCAGACCACCCAGTCTCCCGTCAGCGCGGGTCGCATCAAGCCTAGGAGTGTCTCGCTCATTTCGTACAATGCTCGCGGCCTCCGCAGCAACGTACCTGAACTTAGAGAGTTCGTCAAAGAACTCGAAGTCGATCTGTTGCTAGTGCAGGAAACTTGGCTCAAACCCCATACCAAGGGCCTGAGTATTCCCAAGTTTTCTCTCGTTAGGAACGACAGAGCCGACGGCCGTAGAGGCGGCGGCACTGCCATTTATTTTAGGAAGTCCCTCCATTGCTCCCCCGTCCCCACTCCAGCCCTCACTAACATGGAGGCTACTATCTGTAGATTAGCTCTGACGGGTCATCCGTCCTTAGTCATAGCCTCTATTTACATACCCAGCGGAACACTACCCCTAAGGAGTGATTTCGAAGCCATCCTCGCTCTAGGTGCCCACACCGTTATGTTCGGGGATTTTAACTCCAAACATACGGATTGGACCTGCCTACAGACGAACCCCGGCGGTAAGATAAGATAAGATAAGAATATTCTTTATTGTATACCGGAAAAAAATGTTACAGAAACAGCAATGACAAAAGAAAAGATACAATTGGCGGCATAACCGAGGCGTTAGAATTGGACGTTTTATGTCCCTACTCCCCCACTCATTACCCCGATATCATAGACCACGCCCCCGACGTACTAGACTTCGCTCTAGTAAGGGGTGTCAATCTCAACCTCAGGGCGATCGAGACTCTCGACGACCTAGGTTCCGACCACCGACCGGTGTCCCTTCAGCTAGGTCCCCCATCGTCACCCTCCACACTCTCCACCAAAACCATTACTAATTGGGACAGTGTCAGAAGCTCCTTAGTCACCACCTTTGAAGCCCCCGACTCGCCTTATGCGCTCCCCCCTGGCCACTTCGACAGCACAGACAAGATAGATAGCGCCGTAGAGTCCCTCACCCTTTTGGTCCAATCAGCAATTCGTGAGGGCGAGCGTGTAGTACCGGTCCACGACCGGAAACTGCCTCTCGCTATCAAGAACCTGATTAGGGCCAAAAGAGCCGCCCTCCGGAGGGCCTCCCTCTACCCAACTCCTGCCTACAGGAAAAGCGCGAACGATCTCCAGCGGCAAGTCAGGTCCCGTTTCTCTGATTTTAACAACGCCCAATGGGGCGATCTCATGGAGACCATCTCCCCCTCCCACCAGGCTTACTATAGAGTAGCCAGGGCCCTCCGGGCAGACGCGATCACTCACACACCACCTATGGCCCGCCCCGATGGCTCTACAGCCTTCGAGGACGTTGAGAAGGCCGAGTGTTTCGCCGACAGCATTGAGTCCCAATGCTCGCCCAGCACTCAGCAGTGCGACCCAGCTCACGTCGGTATGGTCGAGGAGGAGGTCCGTAAAAAGACCTCCCTCCCTCTTCCAACCGACGAAAATCCCATTGCGGTTTCCACGGACGAAATTCAGTCTTTCATCAAAAGACTGAAACGTAAAAAGGCCCCAGGAGCGGATGGTATTGCCAACCTAGCGCTCAAGATGTTCCCCACCCAGGTGCTAACCCTGTTAGCAGTCATTTTCAATGCCTGTTTTGACCACTGCCACTTCCCACCCGCGTGGAAGGAGGCGACGGTCATAGGAATCCCCAAGCCGGGAAAGCCCCTCAACCTCCCCTCTAGCCATCGCCCCATCAGCCTCCTCAAGGCCATGGGCAAACTCTTCGAGAGAGTCATCCTCACTCGTATGAGGAATCACCTCTTCCCCTCAGAGGGCCCCCCCCTCATCATCCCTCACCAATTTGGCTTTCGGGCAATTCACTCTTGCCCTCAACAAGTCCACCGCATAGTAGAGTTCATTCTAGGCGGGTTTTTCCCCAGACGCGAAAAGACGGTAGCCGTCTTATTCGATGTCGCCAAGGCCTTCGATAAAGTCTGGCACGCAGGGCTCATTTTCAAGTTGTACGAGCTGGGTCTCCCCGACCGACTTGTCCGCATCTTAGCTTCCTTTCTGAAGGACCGCTCCTTCCGCTTTAGACACGAGGGCATTCTCTCTTCCCTCCGCCCTCTCAGAGCCGGGGTCCCGCAAGGCTCCGTGCTCTCCCCCCTCCTGTACATTTCGTACACTAATGACATCCCCATCCCCCGCAATGGGGTCCAACTGTCACTTTTCGCTGACGACACCGCACTCTACTGTAAGAGTCGGAAAATGTCAGTCATTCTTAATAGGCTCCAATCCGCGGTCGATGAGCTAGGTGCCTGGTTCAGGCTCTGGCGAATTGAGGTCAACCCGGAAAAGAGCACCGCGATCCGCTTCGACCATAAGGTCCGCCGCGGTCTCTCCGACCGACCTATCCGTATGCTAGGTACCCCAGTCCCCTGGCGATCCACCGCCAAATACCTAGGTGTCACCCTGGACAGCAGACTGACATTCAGGCCTCACATCCGGAAGGTGACCCGGACCGCCCGTTTCTACCTAGGCCGCCTATCCTCCATGATAGGCCGACACAGTAGGATGTCCCCTAGGAACAAGCGAACACTCTATAAGGTTTGCATTCGCGCCGTGCTGACTTACGCGGCACCCGTCTTCGCCCACGCGTCTCCCAAAGTCCTGTACGAACTTCAGAAAGTTCAAAATCTTTTTATCCGTAGAGCTCTGAACGCCCACTGGTGTGTCAGAAATGCCGACCTCCATCGGGATATGGAGATTCCAACCATCCAACAATTTATTAAATCTCTCTCAGAGACTTTCTTTAGCACGGCCGAAGTGCACCCCAACCCCCTTATCCGCCAAGCAGCGGACTACTCTCCCCCCACGACGAACCCCCGTTACCTGGTGCGCAGGCCCAGGAACGCCCTCGTCGACCCCCCCGATAAACTTTCATCTGACCTGGACCGCCTACTAGAGGCCCAGTCCCAGTCAGACGTAGCCCCCGCTCCCGCCCCCGCCGGTGTCCCCGCCGGCGTCCCTACCTCTCCCTCCTAGCCGCGGTCACGATGTGACGAGCCGTCCCAAGCGGACGCTCCCTTAAGGAGCTCCGCTGCGCGCCCTCCTCGGCTTCGAGGTGGGTCGCTCATGACGTAGGTTTAGGGGTCCTTAGGACCAAACCAGCCCCCAGGTGGTGTTTAGTGGGTAGGCGCACTTCCTGTGAGTCCCACATTGGCAGCACGGCCGGGTCCGTGCTGTTATGCATGAGCATTCACCACCTCCCTCCCCCGTGTCCTCCGGAGGGTGCCCTTATTAGGGCTAAAAAAAAAAAAAAAAAAAGTGTATTTCCATGTTTGTGACGTCTTCAAAAATCCATAGCACAGGGTATCCTAGTTTTGGGACCACGTTTGGGATTTGGAACTACCTGTGCGATCGATAAGTTTACAAGATTGAATACAGATCAGACCTGAAAAGACTTTTATAAGGGTACGAACTTGAAACTGTATTGGTAATGATATTTCTTTAGTTTCTGATATTCTCTCTTTTTTAATTTTTAATTCCCTAAATAAAAAACTGATCAACACAACTCAAAGGGGAACTCAACTGAACTCAAAGCTGCAGCTTTTTTCATTGTGTCCACTTTGAGTTCATTTTCAGTCATGGATATTAGTCATCTTACCAAACGGACGTCCATTAGTATTAACAATTTGGCTAGCCACCTTGAAGCAACTGATAGTAAGTTTCGTTTAATCACATGGGTGAATGCCCTTTAGCCATACAATTGAATGCCGCCACCTAAGGACCCAAAAACCTGTCGGCGGCGACAGATTATAACTTGATCATGATGATGATGATGGGGATTCGTCTAGTTATGACTTCATAAAAATGGCGGTAGGAATTTGGTTTCGGTTTGTTTCTCGATTTCCAATCCACTAAATTGTATTTTATAAAACTAACTAGCTGATTCGGCAAACGTTGTTTTGGCATATTAATTAGGCTACGATCTATTCCCAGACGTACGAAATATACACAAAAAAAATCATAAAAATCGCTGAAGCCGTTTCGGAGGAGTTCGACAACATACACTGTGACACGAGATTTTTATACTTATAGTAGATTTAATGCTCTACAGTTACTTAATTGACACCTTATGATATAAGATAAGTGTAATAAATAAAAAATTGTAACAAAAAAGTGCGACTTTATGCTAAATATTCCTCCTTTATTTGGATTTCAGTACACATCTCCTGAAATATTAACTTAATAAAATATTAACCGCTGTTTCTGTAACCATTTTTTCAGTATAAATAGAGAATATTCTTATCTTATCTTTATTGTAATAAATGTTATTATTAAAACGAGACTTCTATAAGCTTTGTAAGACTACAAAATTGTCATATTATATGAACGAAATATAAGGAACTATGTTATAAAATTGGGCTCACACCCTCAGCACAGTGCTGAGTCAGATGCCCATGTGGCAACTTTGACACACCACAGGATGCACTCTAACGCTCTGACTTTGCTTTGTCCTATTTTGTATTTATGTGACTGGTTTTTCCTTTGTGCTTGTTTAAGTTACTTATTATAACTTTTTTTTCTTGTGATGTGTTAATTTGTCCCAATAAAGGTCTTTCTTTCTTTCTTTCTTTCTTTCTTTCTTTAAATGTCGCTGTGACTCGATGATTTTCTACGGCTGCTATAGGTATGTGTATTGTGTTCAACTAATTTAGTCATATTTGGTATAGTTTGTATGGTTTTTAGGGTTCCGTATCTCAAAAGGAAAAATGGAACCCTTATAGGATTGTTTTGCTGTCCATTCGTCCGTCCGTCCATCTGTCTGTCTGTCAAGGCTTTTATCTTGGAAACACGAGTAGGTACCAAGATGAAATTAAAACCATATACTCATCAAACTTTTAAGTTAAGATTAAAAAAAGATATAATACGGCCCTTTATGCCGCAAAAAACGTATATTTCGATACTCAAGGGTACTTTCCGTTGACCTAGAACTATGAAATTTGACAAGTAATATAGACTTATACTACAAGTATATGGAAAAATCTGAAAACTTTACATTTGTAATTAAATTACAAAAAAATTGTCCTTGAAGTTCGGGAAAAGCTTGGAAAAAAAGTACCTACAAATTTGTACGGAGCCCTCAGTGGGTGAGTCCGACTCGCATTTGTCCGGTTTTTTAATATACTGCGATTGTTTTTATATAATGCTTTGTAACTCAGTATGTATAAACTTTGTCGCCATAATAAAATATTTATTTTAGTTTATTTGTAAAGGTATTAGTAGACAAAATGAGAGAGGAGCAAAAAGACAGCCAAGTAGTTTGTCTTCAATGCATTAATTATTTCTTTTCCAGTATGCAATTTTTCCAGTTAAATCTAAATGAGTGTGGTAATGCTCATCATGGTATTTTATTGGCAAAAAAAAAATTAAACGCTTTCAATATCTTAAATTAATCATAAAATTTAATAAATAGGCAAAATATAACTACATTCCTTTACAGGATCTGAGAACTGACGTCGACGACATTGACGCCCGCATACATCGCCTCAATTCCGATCTGCATAAGGGCCGGGCACTGCAGCAAAGACTTTTGCGGAAACTGTGGAGGGAAAGAAGTCCTTATTTCCAAAAAATCCACATTATTCTGTCACTTTTACAATATTTCATTTTCATATCTATTTTGTAAAGTCTACTCACTACGACAACAGCATCGTTTCTAACAAAAAAAAACTATACAAATTTAATTAAAGAGTTATTTTACTAGTCAATACAAACAACAACTTTTATTACGGTATCAACTCCGAAATTGAAAAGAATATCAGCTGCTCTAAACTAACTAAACTTTCATATTCACTCTAGCGAATGTATCAAACAGCTGATGTTTGTATAAATGTCGGAGCTGCTCTCAAAATAAAAGGTTTTATTTTACTGATGAGAAGAATAACCCTCCTAAGTTTCACCGAATCTCTCGGAAATACCCGGTGTTGATTTGATTTGGAGCTCCATCTACCTTCTGCCCGTCGTTGGTGATATTGCTGCGGTGCAGCGAACTGGTTGGCGTGGCAAGAAAGGGACATCGCTCTCTGAAATAGATAAGAATACATTTATATCTTAATGTTGTTTCATTATTTTCTTTTTTCCAACCACACCTGTTGCCTGGTACTTAATTTTAGATGAAACAGGCTTGCCCAGCACTCGATCATCCCTTCAGCTTAGTGGGCAAATCTACTCCATCTAAGACCCATGTTACCTTAGACATTACAGAAAATAGATTGTATAGTTGCCTAGCTGCCTGTGACTTCTTTTGCAAGTAAATTCTATATAAACTGTCCTACATTCTAACCTAGACATGGTAAGCATTTGCAACATCTTATCCAAGTAGGTTCAGCCTTTCACACAGCCTTCTCACATTATCAGTAGGAAACATAAATAGTTAAAAATGGTTTTGTGTACCTTTGTTCTTCATGGTAGTGGGTATAGCCATATGATGCGGACGGTTCTGCCGATGGCGCTGGCGCACTGAAACACGTGAAAAGTTTTCTTAATGTTGGTCCATTATGAACGTTTTCTTAATTTTGGTACTGGGCAAGCGTACTGCGTCTACCAACATGTCCCAGGGAATGCATTTTAGAAATGGTTACTGGACTCCTATTTAGTGGAAAAATGGTAGATGGGAAGGTCTTTTTAATACTCACATTGATTTCCATTGATTAAAAAAATACTTACTTATATTTGGGATGGCCTCCGTAGACGTACACAACACCATGTCATCGACAGCAGCCTCGTATATGATACTGAAAAAATATATAACGGAAACTATAAGGGCCGGATAGGTTGATGAACGGAGTTCGTTGCCTAGATCTAAGAAATAATTGTTTGAAATTGGTCTCAATGTATAACTAACATAAGACGTAATATTAGTCTCATTGTATAGCAAAGTTTTCCTCTGAGTTACTGCACATAATTTTGATGTTAAAAATTTATTAAGTGTTAGTACATACCGTATGCCAACCCTCTGGCTCCCTCCAGGCGCAATTTGACGAAACGTGAGGGTGAGAAGCTGCTGAGCACATCAGCATTTTCGCAGCGTATGCTCATCTTCAGACAGCAGCCCTCTGTTGAGCAATTGAAATGCCCAAGAGCCGGACCCGTCTTGGTCTTAAGTAAACACTGCTCATTGATTTCATAGCTTCCATCTGCAGTGGTTACCATCTGCAATAGTGAAATTTTAATGAAACTTATAGAGAACAACAAAACTAATGATTCTGACGGTTCGACTCCAACATTACTTACCAACCGTATAATAACAATAAATATTTTGAAAATCCTGGGAAATGGCAATTAAAACCATTTTATTAACAGAAACTAGAATGATTAAAATGACTGACTTGGCAGTTTATGGACTAAACTTTTGTAAGCGTTACACATTATTAGCTTTATTCCGGGTTGAGCATAGGTTTATTACAAACAGCCGCAACTTCAACTTAAACTAATAAATAAGTATAACCTTTAATTTTTTTAAATCCATTCTTTTAGTTCAATTCAATCATAATTAGTTATGTAAAAACCAGTTAGAAATGCTAGTGAAAAAAATTTTGAACATTAAATAGCCTTTCAAACGACACCAAACATAATTAAATTAGTTTAACAGGACAGAATTAAACATACCGAAAGCAGCTGCCGAAAACAAGCGAGCGTCAGCGACTAGTATTACGTAATTGATTGTTTCGTGTGTGTTATACCACAGTTTTGTTACCATTATTAGAAAGCCTATAAAATGTCCTGTATGTTTCATTACAACATTTATTACGATTTGAGGAAGTCGACCCGAACTTCAGATTTTCGAATCTTATCATAAAACTGAAACAAAAGTTATAATGAACTTGGAGATAAGAAATGTTAATTAAAAACATACCACGATGAATAGTAAAATCACTTTCAATAATGCTCCGAATCGATTAAACCGCATCATTGCGTAACGCACACGGGCAAACGAGTTAATTAAACTTGTTTTCCAACTTGTATGACACACGATCACAGTTCTTCATCCTAGGTCCTATGATGATCCTAGGCTATGATTACAAATGTATGACGCAAGCAATTAACACGATCTACTGTAAACATAAAATTGACATAATAATGTCTTTAGGCAATAAATAAATATATTTAACGTCATACTCAATCTAAGTACTGGTAATTAATTGACTTTAGGAAACAATCGGTTCTACTAACGTAACACGTTAGTCGTCTTGACAATATATCGCTGTCACATTGATTTTTTTTCAAATTAGAGCGCGCGCTTTACGAATGTCGCAGTCTTAGGGAAATAATTTGTCCTACCGTATACACTATACAGTCCATATGGTTTTATGCATAAGCAATTAAACACCAGTACTAAAAAAACATAAAACCACGTATTTATAGAAAATTTAACAAAATAAAAAATGTAAAATTCGTAGAACAACATTTCTTCTTTACAAACTCTGATTAACGTGTTGCACATTTTGGAAGTAACCATGTATTTTAACACAACTAGTGGGTCCATATACACCTACTCCAATTCTACGATTGCACATCTCTGTCATCTCTTCAACAACCGATATTAACTTTCCACTCCTTCGTATTGCAATGGAACGTTGTTGAAGAACCAAATGTTCCATCTACGGGCTATTTGCAATGAAAACACGTTAGTAAATGTGTGTAATCAATCAACTGTAGAGTAATTTTACTTTATGTGCCTCCATGACATAAAAACAAATAGAATAGGAAAATCTATAGACACTTAAGTAGATTTTAAATCTATGATGTGACGCGTGCCAGATATTTTCCAATAGGTAAGTCAAGCTCTACATCGGCATTTAGTGTCATTGTGGTATTGTTTTAAATACGCATGTATGTGTGAGATCTTCGTATTGATAGCAACTTCATGTACGTATATAGAAGACAGTAGGTTAATTGGTTCCAGTCGGTGTTAACGTTTTGTCAATTCTGAAGAGTTTGACGTAGCATCTTCACGCTACGTTTCTCCAGATGTAAGTTATTGTTGATGTGTTCTCTCTTGCGTGGTATGAAAGAGATGGGACGAGGTTTGTTTCATTCTTAATAGGGAGCTGATAAATCGCTTTGTGACACCCGAAGCGAGTTTATTCAGCAATCCGACATGCTCGTATTAGCAGCCAGATTGTAGGAAAACAATGATTCGTCACAAAGAGCTTGGTATTTCTAAGCGAATGGGGCATGGTCCCTTTGCATATGTACTTCATATTTTTTAAAAACAACAGCTAATACTTACGGTTGCTTGTGACAATCTTTTCTCAAACAAAGACATATTTTTCATATTTTGTTTAGTGTGGTGTTAGTCCAACTTAGCCAACATTAATAAACACCGCCACCTAATGGGCCGTCATTTGTACATATCGATACCAAAATTATCCCGTTTTCCTTTGTTTAATATCAGTTTTGGAAATAAGGCTTTTGTTAAGAAGTTTGCTTTGTGTGGGTACCGATATCAACAAATGTGCAGTCAGTGACATCCGGAGGCACTTCTAAAACATTCTCATTTGTGGTAAAACTATGGAAAATGGATGTTTCTTTAGGTTAACCATATCGGTCGCTGACTGCAAGCCCTAATCAAATGTCACTTACTATTGGTGCAGTCTTGAGTCATGTCATTTTTGCAGTTGGACACAATCCACTGCCACGTATCGTGTTCCTTATCTCTGATCACCCCGTTGCCTGCATCGCAGGGTATGTCCGGTCCTGCCGTCCACGAGTTTCTCTTTGTCAGAACCATTGTCTTTGTCATTTAGTTTACTTTAATTTTTGATATCAATCTAAGCATCTGTGTCTCAGCGCACTTATCTTTGTTTGAGTTTGTTGGCTTGTTTTAATAATGCTTATCGTTAGTGCGAAAGGTCTGTCATGTTATGGGTCCATGTGTGATCCCGGATTAAGAAAGATATTATGAATAAACAAGCATTAGCTCTTAGCTGCCTTCACAAGCGTTTGTGCTTTTGCAAACTTTTGTGTGCCAGTTACAGAGGATTAAGGAAAAGTTATTTCATCCTTTAGGTGACCTTTTTACTTATCAAGATAAACGGATTTTAAAACGTTGCAGCCAACTTGGATCCACGGAAATACAATAGGTATGGCACTGTGGTATGGTACAGTTGGCAGCAGGTCAACCTCTACATTGTAATCGCAAAATCACCCGCAACTTGTAGGTAGAGTAGGTACGCGTATAAAAGTTGATGTGCTGTCGACTGTATAGTGTTACATACATATACAGCGATGACGTATTGATCTTGATGAGGAAAGAATACAGGTAGTTATTTTGTTCTGAGGGAAACACACCGACATTCAAGATGTAGGTACATGACAGCTAATCGTACAATTAGCACATAATTTAAGTAATCTATGAACTTTTTAATTGCAGTGATATTCACCACAAGCCGCTATTGATGCAGTTGACGATGAGATGATCATAAGATATATCATATATTCTTCGGGTAAGCGGATAATATCATATATTCCTCGGCATCGAGGTGGGTCGCTCACGATGTCGGTTTAGGGGTCCTTAGGACCAAACCAGCCCCAGGTGGTGTTTAGTGGGTAGGCGCACTTCCTGTGAGTCCCATATTGGCAGCACGGCCGGGCCCGTGCTGTTATGCATGAGCATTCACCACCTCCCTCCCCCGTGTCCTCCGGCGGGTGCCCTTTTTAGGGCTAAAAAAAAAAAAAAGGAAGCGTGTGTTTGTGAATCCGTCAATTTATGCTTTGCAAGGAAGTTCTTTCCCGCGCGAAAGATCGGTCGGCCAGTAAAGCGTTTTTAGATTTTGGAGATTACGTAAAGTAGTTTGATTTCTATTTTAGAGAAGTGATTGTGAAGGCTTGTGGTTAGATGAAGCTGGCATTAGGTTTTTACAATTTGTCAAGCTAATGAACAGAGTCAAGAGTAATGCGGTTTCAACTTTAGGTTCGTTGTATAATTAAGAAAGTATTATAAATTAGTCGACATTGGCTTGAGCCATTTTGTGTGGCTTTAGGATAGATAAAGATAAAACGGCAATTATTTTTTAGCGCTACTGGCGTGACTCTTTTTACGACAACACGAACAAATGGTAAGTTATTGCTTCATAAGTAATTTAATTTAAATCCTCTATCATGGAGAGAGAAGTATTTATCTACGTTATAAATATCAAAAGAATTCGTTAATAATTAACTGAAGATATAAAAAAAATCTACGTCATTTTCTATGTAACCTTTAATAAAAACTGAATTTGTACGGATATTTACTTGTTTATTTTTAATTATACAATTTTGCGACGTTTCGGTACCTTTGCAAATATGTTTCTAGTTGCAATGGACTTGCAAAAGTTCCAAAACGTCGGAAAATTATAAAATGAAAAATAAACGTGTGTCTAGTGCTCGTGTTAGATAATGCTATGTTACCATTTTTATAATTTTGCTCAGTTAATAAAATTACTAACGAACTTAACTCCAAACGTAGACAGTAAAAACCTCTCTCTTCATCATACTGTAACAAAACATTAAAATGTTGAAAATATTAAAAAAATACAATTCAAATAAAAAATCAACCATCAACAAAAACGTCATCTTCTATAATACATTTTTTGCAATTTTGCTCAGTTCATAAAATTACTAACAAACGTACTAAAAAAAATTGTTTACATGCTCCAATGTGCTTGCATGAAGCAATTTTTACATTAACTCGTTTCTGCTAAACTAAATGATAGTTTATTAGCAGACGATTAAATCAAATGTGCGACTTATTACGTTATACACAAATAGATTGGCGTCAGTCTCAAGAAAGAAAAAAACATCTGTATTATGTCCTGTTAACGTAAACATCCATCAAACCTTTAGGTGATTTAGGACAAGGACATGTATCGTTGGCCGTTCAATTGGCCGGCCCATCTGGTCAGTTGGGCCGGTCAATTGTTTGTGTCAAAAGTTGTCTCTTAGCTGTCTCAATTTGGCACAAATATAGGCTGAATAATGTCACTTGTACTAACTAGGTGGTGCGATGCATTTACTGTACTGTATGTACTGAAGCTCGCGCGTTTGCGGTATGATGTTTTCAACGTCGAATTTTACGTACGAATCGTCGACGAATTATTTCAACGCAGAGAATTTACATTCTGTTTGTTGAATGTCGGGTCGAGCATTAGTGGATAAAAGGCAGCAAAAAATCTCCACTGTCGTCATCTTTTCTCAAATCATTTATAGTATTATGCATTTGTGGTACCTACAAGTACTATCTAACAAGATCCCACAAAAAACATTTCTTTCATACGCACCCGCACGAGGTTGCGGATAAGCGCCCGTAAGTGCGTTCAGTCTAAGGACTGAAGCGCTCCTATGCGTTCAGTCTTTAGACGGGCGCTTACCTGCAACCTCGTGCAGATGCGGGTGAAAGGAATTATTTTTCTGGGATCTTGTTAAATGGTACTCGGTAAGGTTAAGTCCTTGAGGGGCAAACCGGTGCCAACTAGCACCAATAGAACCTTCTTTAATAATACGCTTTTGCAAAAAGTGAAATATCATAAGTCCCGATAACTGTGTTAGTTAACTTTAGAACGAACAGTCTAGATCTAATCAATTTTAGATATCTTTTTTGGACAAAAGTTCTTGAAAGTCCTAGGTCCTTGACCCTAGATTCTAGGCTGTAGGTTCTAAAAATGGCTATCACCATTATCGACACTTATGATGTTCGGTTTTATTATACCTATATAAAGATATGATTTACATTGGTTGCGCTAGTTAGCTCCGAGCGACCCCTTATACTAGTATCGATGTTTATTAGAAGACTTAACAAAGTTTAAATGCGAATGTTCTTCACCCGTTCAAAAGGGTAAATAAAAGATCATAACCATAAATATTCTAGCACAAAACGGAAAGATCAACATTAGCTGTTGAAAGTTAGAAGGTCTAACTTCTAGGAAGTTTATCGGGAACTTAACGTCGCCCGGGCTCATATAGTATTCTCGAGAGTATTAAATAACAAACATTCGGAAAACAGGAAGGAGGCTAGCATGTGGAAGGTGGACCGACCGTTGCACTGACCCTGACCTTCCGGAATCATTTATAAAGCGAGAGCGAGAGAGTTTGATCAACTATACCTGACCAACGTAACTACAGCGTGATTTTGAATTCGTTAGCTATATTCTGAGAAAATGTTCGTTTCATTATGAAAAAAAAGTAAGTAATCAAGTTCGACCCATAGTTTGTTTTTCATTTTATATAACTTGTCGTCCTGATATTGTATGTCTATATTAGGTACTCGTAACTAAAAAAAATTTTTTTAAAGCCCCATTTTTTCAATACTAGCGCCATATGTGTTTCTAAATCACGGTTATTAGAATGCCGCCTTAAAATTTGTCAATCGAAATCGAAGTCACCCTGTAGATAAACAACAAACAACATTTTTAAGTCTCTCTTCCACTTTCACCCTACTGACTTTGTTCCTCATACAATTTTGTTTCAAATTCTTCCGTAACGTGACTGAGTAGAGTACATGTATACACACGTGTAAAGTATTTTACGTGTATTTTACTTGTTTTTGAATTACTTATATTCTTGTTATTTGTTACTTCACATAGTAAGATTTATAGTCATAGTCAGATTCTCCTTTTTTTTTGTACATCCATCTACCGACTATATTCTGGCTGCAATCAACCCCTTCCAAAGGTTGTCTGGAAGAGATCGCTCTAAGCGATAAGACCGCCAATTGTATACCACTACTTGCTAGATATAAGAAACTATTTGTAATATCTTTCATCTGGTTGTGCAATAAAGTGTTCTCTATCTATCTATCTATTTTTGACTACGACCATTCTTACGTTAGAACCCTATATACCTAGAGCTGAATTTAGAATGAGAATATTGACCATGTATATTTTAAGCGTGATGATAATAATGATGTTCTTGCCGGTCTTCGCTGATGCGTTTAATGTTGCACGACCGGAACTAGACACAAGATTTAACAATATTTTGTCTCATTTTATTTTATTTACTAACAGACATCCATCGCAATATAATTATTTAACATTACAGTAAGTCATTGTGAATGAGAACATATAGCTTTAGTAAATTAATTTTAAAATAATTATTGGCTGAATGACATTTTCGCTGCTTTTTGGTGCTGATCAAATATTTTTTTTGCTGTTCGTCCAATTACTTTTCTAGTTCTGTTTGACTCATATCCTTGCGATCTGACATAGGTGTAATCGAATGTAGGTGTGCAGGCGTTTCATACAATTGCGCTATTGGAACTCGTGTAATTCGCGTGCCATAAACCACTGGGGAGTGGAATAAAACCGTTTAAAGATCGTAAAAGCGCGAGATAAACCGCGGATAACCTCGGCACTAAGCTGTTAATTGTCGATCTAAATAAGACCTCTCACTACTGCGTAGGTAGACGCTTAGATCCGTAGGTAGGCGCTTAGATCCGTATTAATAAAAAGTATTAAGATCAATTTTCAGTGCCCACTCAAGGTGGGCTCCTGTACTATCTATCTACTAATACTTTTAATAATTGCGTTACAATGTTACAACGCACTCAGCGTTTAAGATAAAGATAAAACCGGCCAAATGCGTGTCAGGCCACGCGCAGTGTAGGGTTCCGTAGAAGGAGGGGTTTTTACCTGCTTTACACAAACTAACAACTTCATCGAAGTAATTTTCAATGGAATTTGTAGGAAGTTTTCCTGTTATAAATTGGTCGCCTGTTACTGGTTAACTTTTAAAGCCTACTTAGCCGTGATGGAAAGGAAAACTCTTTGAAGTTCATTATATTATGTGCTAGGGCCGTGGATTTTTTCACGTTTCTACAACCAACCGGGAGAAGGGGGACGCCCCAATCTAACAAAAAATTGCGCTTTAAAGATTAATATTTCCCAAACGAATCCTGTCTTCTAACACTCATCATATTTTTAAAGGACCAATCCCGTGGTATCCCACACTATTGTGCAGGCGAGAAAACGAATTGCACCTCTAATTTAGGTGTATGTACCCTAAATATATTTTTTTTAAATATTTTATTCTACCGTTTTTTTGGCGTAATTGACACGTATGTCTATCACAGATGAGAGACAGTATGCCAAATTCCAGATTTCTAGTACTAATCGTCTCTGAGCTAGGCCGCGGACAGATAGGCAGACGAATGGACATGGCGAAACTAAAAAAGGGTTCCTTGTCGACTACGTAAAACGGGCGTAATTGCCAAATAAATCTATTACATAACGAAGTCGAGTTAAGTTACACGTTTTTATGGTCTTTCATTTGTTGGATTACTCTCCGCCCCTGATAGCAGAATAACTTTACTATTAAAAAGTCGGAAACATTAACAAAAATAAATATTTAGAAAATTTATTTTCTCATAAGTTTTGTGTGGTGACGTTACATTTAAGCGGTAAGAAGTTCGCCGGGAGAGGTACACATAAACTAAAGATTTTTTGCACATAAACTAAACATTTTTTTATTACTTTGTTCGCAAGTATAGATTGAAATAAAAACTGTCCCATGTTTTAATCGAGAACATGGTTTATTTCTATGCCAATTTTACATACAAATATGTTGAGCCAATTAAAAACCATAAAAATAAGAATTGCATAAGATACCTAATAAATCTGAAACTATACAGTTTTTGAACAGTACTTTATATTTGGTATTTAATGTACAACTTAATAAACACGAATATTACGTGAAAATGTGGAACCAAATTTAATCAGAATCTTGTGTAGTACAGTTACACGGTTTGGTATTTTTAAGTCCATGAATAATCTGAAGACAGGTAGAGTGGTCAACCTATGGACTAGAAAATCAGTTGCGCTGTAGTTCGATGTTCACACTTACGACTCTCGTAACAAGGGCTATGGATTAACAGTGATACCTTCGCAAGGGTAGCCGTGTCCATTGGTATTCCATTTCGGTACGGGCGTGAGCCGAATGCCTTAAGCTCGCTACATAATTGATGGCATAGGCCGGTGTCACGATGGACGATTACCGAAACTGCAAGACAACGTTGAACAGTCTCGTAAAGATAAGATAAGAAACGTATCCATGGTTTCACTAGTACTTTCATACATTTACTAAATAAAACAATAGTTGAAGTACTGATATGACTATATTGAAAAACTATGCATTTAAATAGTTGAAGTACTGATATGACTATATTGAAAAACTATGCATTTAAGAGACTCACTACTACCTAGTTGCCGGTTTCAAATTCGACGATACCCGTAACGACACGACATCATCGAACTAGTTATTACAAGATAAAAAAAAACGTATTTTTGGTTTCATTAGTAGTTTCATGCATAGTAAATGTATTTATGGTTCATTTAATAAATGTATGTAGACGCCTACCCTCACTACATATCAATAATTGAACGTACAGTCGCACACCAACCTATATACGCGTGCACTCTACTCAGTACTACTAATAACACAGTCGCCATTGCAACGAAAATGTAAAGGTTTATGTGCTGTCGATTATACTCGCCACAAACAATCGCGATTAGACCCGTTAAACTTGTATGAGCATGGCAAGTCATTAAAAAAACTAAGTGAAATTCTCAATTCAGAAACCTGCGGTATGTGTACTACAATTTCGATTTCATGCAAAATATATAAGCAAAAAAATTTTTGTTTACTCGCTTGTTCCTAACTCTACGTAAGGGTACTTCACTGTCTATTCCCTTTTTAGGATTCCGTACCCAAAGGGTAAGGACCCTATACCTAACTAAGACTCCGCTATCGGTCCGTTCGTCTGTCCTCAGGCTGTATTTCATAACCCGGGATAGTTAGACAGTTGAACAGTTCACAGATGATGTATTTCTGTCGCCGATACAGTAACCAATACTAAAGACAGAATAAAAAAAATATATTTAAGGGGTGCGCCCATACAACAAACGTGATTATTGTGCCGTTTTTTTGCTTGATATTAATTACGGCAACAGGTACACGCTTGAAATATTCAAATGTTGTATAGATAATGGTACGAAATCCTTGGTTCTGACTCGCACTTGGCCGGTTTTTTATTGCTTGTTTTGTGATCATTTTTGAAATTAAATCAGAAGTAACTAAAAGTAAAGTTGGCCCAACGCCAAACGATTGAACTCCGATTAGAGCACTCTGGAAATAGGCGCTAAATACAAACAAAAACGACCTTTGTATCTGTTGTAACTTGGAAATGATTTAAACTACTGCCTATATTTTGACGTGACCTGAATACTCAGTAAATTGTACAACATGAGCTTAGTGCCAATTTCAGCAGTGAAATTAAAAGCTTTATATCACGGCAAACTAATTTTTGTTGTTAACAGAGGTTTTGCAGTACTATTGCCAACAGTAAACTCTTGTCCGCCTCCGCTCCGAGATACAGGCGTCACATTATTATTATTTCTTTAAATTGCAAAACATTACAGTGTAGACTATTGCGTTCTAAAATTAGCAACTATGATTATGATTGCCGCTTCACACATGCATTTCACTTGGTTAAGTTACGGATGACTTTGAAAATAAAATTAAAATGTAAAGGTTTACCTGCTACCAACTGTACCTTATGTAACACATCTGTAAAATGAGATTTGATTCGATTTAATCTCCACATTTGGAATCGTGGACCGTATTTTGAGGGAGTGTGCTTTTCATTGTGGAAAACAGTTTTATTAATTATTTATCAGTAATGGTAACACATTTTTGTAAATATTCGTGTTTTCCGACCTTTGGCTCCAAACTGTGATAGCAAATTCGAAGTGCTAGGAAGTACCGTATCGTTGAAAAATTATTTCTAATATGTTAAATGCTTAAGAGTCTGACGTCCGATATGCGTAAACAATTAAAAAAACAATTGAGTTGGCTGGCGCCAAACGCGTGTTAACGCTCAAAGCATAGTTTTTTTTTTAATTTTTATTACTTTTCATCCTGATATTGTTTGTTTATGCTTAAGAGAAGTGTTAAAAAAAATTGACACTTTTTTTTCTAAATTATGGTTATAATGTTCAACAAATTCAAAGTCACCCTGTAGTTAATGTATCAGGCATAAGCGAAATCACTCAAGTAATAATCTATCTACCTAAGAGTTTATTGTTAAACAACTGTAAGGATAAACTAAATTAGCATCCTCTAACAGAGAGCCCTTTTAACTTAATCGAGTAACTTAATACACGTTGTATTTCTCGCATACAAACGAGCAGTGTACGATCAAACATATGAAACTTGGAATTAAGATTCAGATACACAGCACCCGCTTCAGGTCTTAGAAGTGATAAAAACCCCTAATGTGTATCCAAATAAATATAGTCGAAGAGAATGGTGTGTATTTTTTTATTTATTGTGTATGTTAGAAGAGTCCTTGAGGATTTGAAAGAGACAGAATTAATGTTAAACCTGATGAAATTTTTACAAATTAATTATTTGAAAAAATTAATATTAAACTGCCGAAGGGGGTTCATATTCAGTCGCGTTCAAGACTCTATTAGTTATGTATGACTGACCGAATGAGCCACTCTGATCATCTGAAAGAACTGAACGTAGGGAGGGCATTTACGACGTAGAAAAGCCTGGAGATGGGGTAGAAAGGTGCTAAGGAAGAAGTAGTAAGAAACAAAAAAGGTCTGGAGACCTAAATATGCCTGCAGAAATATGGGAAAATGGACTGACGACCTGGTCAATGTTACAGAAAAAGACTGGATGCCAAAAGCCCAAATGGCGAATCGCATTGAGTAGCTAAAGGACAAAAGGAAAGAATAAAATGTAATAATGACGTACCTTTAAAATGAAAGAGTTCTTCTTTGACATAAGCTAGAGCAAGCGAGCGTAATTTGATATTGGAGGCAAAAATCCAGTTTGTATCTGATACGTGAGACACAACGATAAATATCCCTTACCCGCTGAGCCCATCCCTGCCCACTGCTGGGTACAGGCCTTTTCCCCCGGTTGCTATCTTTCACGGTCTTTTGCCATCCTCATTCACGGGACAAGACTACACAACAATGATTATGTGTCAAAATTGTAAACAATTTGTTGGCGGAGGCAGTGCACGATAACCCTTAAGAGGGTCCCTTCTTGCTGACCGCAAGGGTCACTGCTGCCTCTGACACGTGACAAGGTAATCTCATTTGTTTAACCCAGTTGTTACTAAAACTATTTTTTGTCTCGTATCTTCGTAATTTTTTATTATAGTTACCTTGATGTGTGTAGTAGTCATGGAAAAATAGCAAAAAAAATTGGTGTTTCCTGGAAAGCTCGGAAAATGCGGATCGTTTTAACGATCAGTAGTAATAGGCGGCTAGGTTATTGTCCATACATTATCAGTTTACCGATTATATCCTATTTTAAATGAAAGAAACACATTTGTTACCAAAAAATGTCCTTTAATAAGTAAATGAAAAGTGTTAATAAACAAACCAAATAATTTATGAAGGAGTATGGTAAGTCACGAAACATGTTTTAGGGTGCAAATGGATTTTGCACTTTTGACAAGTGAAGTTTGTATTTTTTTTACAAAGAGAACAACGACGCTGAAAATCATTGTATTCTATTAGATGATCAATTCTATGGTAGCGTGAAGTTTCCCTGTAATTTCTAGGAGTAGGACAAGGACCACGCTTCTCATTTTTTTATATGTTTCCAAGATACCCCTTGCGATAGTTCTCCGGAATGTGAGGTAATCGTACTCTCCTCCATTACTTTTGTAAAGTTGCCACGCATTGTGAGTGGCCATGTCCAAGCAGTGACAAAATAATGGGAAATACCATTTCTTGCCGCGAATAGACGTACGATAAAGACCAATGTTTTGGTCAGACCTATCAACTCCCCCCATGTTTTCATTATAGCTTTTTATCACTGCAGGCTGATCAATGTGTAACATATTTTTTCTGCTGCTGCGAGAATCGTTTAGCGTCCTGTTCTTTTGAATCGCATAACAATTAATATATTTCACCAATAATTCGATAACACTGTCATCAAACATACAGTCGAAGTAATACAAGGGCGTTTGAAAGTACCTTGGCCCATGGTTTTCTTGCCATTGTGGTCGCTCGCGTGGATTATGGCGATTTCTACAAGTATATTTTTGGTTTCTTGGTACGGTTGGATCCACAAAAGGAATGGTTGACGTGCTGCTAATAACTGGAGTCGAATAAGATGTAGATGGCTCAGGTTGACGGCCTTCCTCATTTATGGGATCTTCAGCGGTTCGACTTCTTTTTACCAAAGAAGATAAGGGTACACTGTCCTCGTCATCATCTGACGACATGTTTTCTGACTCTGCCGGAGCTCTTAGCTAAGAACCTACATAAAAAAAAGTCAACAACAACTCGGTATACGAGAAAAACGAAAACATTTATATAACATCTATATCAAACCTGGAAGATTGTTCAAAGTCACAAACTCCTCATCACCAGAATCTTCATCAGCGATATCAGCATTCGCGTTATCCGGTGGCAAAACGGTTATATTTCTTTGAAATGGTGTATCATCATCAGATTTTTCCAATTCGTGAATGATATCATTGAGAGACAATTTTATAGTTTGCCTGTGTCTGAAAGTTTAAAATACATACTCAAATTACTACCGATCGTTTTAAAGATCATTAAATGTTTTAACATTTTTTTTTACAAACGATTGTAATAATAATAACGGTTATGTTCTAGTTTGGTTAGACACTTGATAAATTTATAAAATACAAGAATAAAATAAACATCAATCACAAACAATTTCGTAAAAACTTACCGTTTTGAAGACATAATGAAAGATTCTTTCGCTTATACAAAATAAACCACAAAGGAACTTTGAAATTATGATCAGATAATAATCATTTATGCACTAAAACACTTTCAAATGATCACTGCCTCGATTGGTATAAAATAAGCTAAAGTTTTCCGTTCATTAATATTTTTTTATCGAGGATACTTTTAACACTTTTTGTTGATCTTTATAACGATCGGTCACTGTAAATGGGTAACATGAACTTCTTCATTTGACAAAGACTGAGTTGGGTTAATCGACGGTGGGATCGAGCATGGCTGAACCAGGTTAATTGACTACTCTATCATCTTTAAGTTTTCGAACTAAGTGGACAAAGAAACCGTGTAAACGATTTTTGTGCGGAAGGAGTAAAGTTTCGATTTTGTATTGATTATGTTTATGACAGAGGCAATAATTATTGGTCCCATTTATTGATCATTCTAAATCCTCCGTACACGGTTGCTTCTGTTACGTAGTTTTCTTTTCACCTAGAAGGTTCGGAACAAGATTTTTGGAAGATGAAAAAAGTTTTTACTGACTTTATCTTTTTCCATTCCAACACTTTCCCGGCAAACATGTATAATTCGCGACACCTCTGCGGTGATTATTATATTAGTACAACAGAAGCTCTAGCTATTGTACACAAACAATTTACTATCAGCCTTAATACATGTTTTGTCTTTTGTTTAATTTAAATAATAATTTGAGAAGTTGCTACAAAGTAAGTTGTATGTACAATTCTAGAGGTAGACACATTGGAAAACCAATTAACAATTTTAACGACGGAATTTGTAAACGCCACTCACATTTTTCGTGAATTTTAAAAAGGTTAATTAGTTTTGTATTTAAAAAATATGCTCCGAAGTAATTGCACTTTTTTCTCGAAGGTGTTCCATCACCACTAACTTTTTTACTTAGGTATTAGGAGAGAATTCTCGGCAAGTCTAATCCATCCAAAAATGTCTCATCAGAGTGGACACTTCACCTATTTACATTGAAAAATAATTGAGTTAGCCGACCGAAGCCGACCATGAGACACTCAAATTAGAGTAATTTTTATGTTTTTTTACCTTTCGTCCTGATATTGTTTGTTTATGCTTAAGGAGCTAACAATGGCTTACTAGCGCCGCCAATGAATAAAAAATCATATCTTCTTTCACAATCCGATTTTACAAAAAAGTGAACGAAAAAAATGTCTGTGTTTGTAACAGCAATTTTTAGAACCTACAGCTTAGAACTTAGCTTCAAGAATCTAGGCTACAATTTCGCTATGGCGACAACGGCCGTTTTGGCGTAAATGAATTTGTGGACTAGGTTCTTGGCCCTAGGTTCTAAGTTGTAGGTTCTAAAAATAGCTATCAGTAATACATCAAACTCGGTCATTCACTTTTTTGGAAAAATGGTTACAAACGAAGACGTGATTTTTTTTCATTGGCGGCGCTAGTTAGCCCTTATTCAAGCGTTAAGGCTGGATTCTTCGCCATTACTCCTAAATAAGGTGTTTTAAAATACATTTTACTCTCTAATGGTTAGTATTTAAAATCTGAAAAAAAAATTACTTTTCAATGTCCTTAAAGGGCCGCCGGTCATTACTTTTACGATTTTTTTAAACGTTATAACATCAAAAAAATCGCAAGCATGAGTCCAAATTAGCACTAGATATTTAAGCTGTACTGAGTTTTGGATAATAAAAAATATACCGAAATGCCCATCACTGAATCTGTTAGTGATGTCAGTGGTCAAAATTCTATAAAAGGATGGAAGAAATTGCTGTTAGCAATAAGGCCGCCCATTGTACTTTTTCATTGTAACTTTCATATTTTATGTCTCGCTTCTTGTGTGCAATAAAGAATATTCTTATCTTATCTTATCTTGTATTTCTGTAATTTCAAAATTGCCTACTTTCGCCCCAACTTTTCGTTAGCGCAGCGCAATAAGTCCCATACAAATTCGTGCGCTCGGAGAACCCAGCCATAACTAAGTAATTTTGGGCAACATAAAATAATTTTTAATGGTCAATTCTTTTCTAACACTAGCACCATAATTATATATCTAAATCACGATTAGAATGTCCCCTTAAAGAACGGTGAAAGAATTCTAAGTCACCCTGTGGTTTGTATACCTAATAAGTTGCCTAAATTGGAAGATAGAAACAAAAACAGTCCCTCTGTCTTTTCTTGCTCCAGTTACCGGTTACCGCCGCAAAATCAATACAACCCAACCTCCGAAAACTAAGACCTTGGTCTTGTTTTCCTTTGCTAAAATTTATTCGCAAAATTTGGCACCAAATGATATAAAATAACAATAGTATTACAGCTGTAGCTCTTACAGTACACGCAACTTTCGATTGATATTCAACGGAGACCAACATTTTTGACCAAACTTCAATAAAAGACAAATTAAGTATTTATTTCTGGTGTTCAAGCCGGAAAGCCAGAGATCTAATTTTTTTGATGTTAAAATTGAGTAGATACAGTTTTTTGTATACTACGGCATACTATCATCATATTTTTGTGATGGCGTCATCAAAGAAAGCGATATTTCTACTATGAAAACCTACTATTTGGTATTATAGAGTTAGCTTGGGTCGTTCTGTGGTATTTATTTTGTACCGAATACCTACAATATATCCGGAGGCAAATGATCTACGAAATTGTGTCTCGTTTTGATTTATTCGTTACGCTTTTGCGGATCGAAGACCGTAACTGCTGTTAGCCTAGTTAGCTTACATGCACGCGACAGTCTATGGATTTTACGCTGTTAATCTGAACTCAACTCTATGTATTTGAGATAAGACTGGCCACAAATCAATTCTACGGCAGAACAGGGGATTATTGCTCTCACTTTCATAAAATTAATGTCACAAAGCTCCGACGACTGCTAAACATTTGGCGTTTGCACGATAGATAACAAAAGAAAATCGATGCCTTTTGGGCTGAGTGCATCTCAAGGTGTTTTACCTGGTACGTGTAATTTATTGAGCTACAAATTTAGAGAAGACTGCTGTCCATCCAAATGCTTGCCTTCAAATAGTTGAAATCCATCCTCGGCTATGTCTTTCACCGTATCTAGATTTCTGCAACGGTATTTTTTATTGAAACCATCTGTTTGTAAAACTGTCGCAAAAGCGCACAACTATTTATTTTGTCCCGTTATCTCGACCCTGCGTGACGTCATGAGACGTGTGTGGTAAGCGCACAAGGGCAGGGGTCATGACCACAACATTTAAATAAATGATAATTATCACCGCATTTGTTATCTATGTTGGGCAGGAAGTGGGTACAGTCTGATACAAAAATGCTAAGCTTAAAAGATACTACAGAAAATGTACGAAAACAGAATAATTATGGGGCCTACTGACAGCTGTTAGCAGTAGATTAATAAATTGTTAGCGTACGAAAACCGACGCCTGTCGAAGAAGATGCTGCACCGACATTCCCGTCACAGGTCAGTTCAGTTCAGTTTAGGCTTTACATTAGTTGTTTAAGTTCTTACAGAACAGTAAATAATACGGGACCCTTGCCATGCAAACTCTCGACTCGTACTTGGCCGATTTATATTTTGTTGTAATTAAAAGTCGTTATATGATTATGTAGAGAGAGAGCAAGTGTTGCAGACTGTACCACTTGCCCGTTTGAACTTCCGCCAGATGGCCTACGGCTTGCAAGAAGTTTGTACCTATTATGACCTTGAAATTTGGTTTTCACGTATAAACCAAAGTAGTCAATATATTCGCTTGTTCGAAGGCAAAACTAGACCTATTTGTGTAGTCTGATATCAAAACCCGCTTGATGAAGCCCATATACAACGAGTAATTGAAATAACGCAAAACGTGTAAACCGATTCTTTTAAATTTCAAGTATCTATAAATTAAACCACGTCCAATAAGTACAAAATAAATTCCCTATTTTCATGAATTTTTCACATAATCCTGAAACTTATAGCGGAGAAAATAAGAATTGTTGTCATTTGCATGTTAAAGTGCTCCAATTACCGATACTGAAGAAATGGTTTTACGTTATTTCAATAACAAGTTGTATGCTAAGTGTGTTTTGACATTAACTCCACATTTATGACCACTAAAGATCACACCTTAGTCTCTGTCCAACCGTCGTTTTATTTATACTTCGAACTCCTATTAAGTGTATCTGCCAATTAATCATCGCGGGAAAGAGTTCATGGACGCACGGGCGACGCGGATATCGTAATAAATAAAACAAGCGATAACGAGTACGTGTTACGATAGAAGTTCCGGTTTGAAGCACGTACAATTTACTAGGTAAGTACTTTAGTGAACAAACTAGCTGAAAAATAACTTTATAACGGGGCAATAGACAATTATAAGATACTCAGAATTTAGGTTTCATTGCCCATTTTCACAAAGTAATCCTGAACATTTAAGAATTTTTAAAGACTCGACCTTATCAAATATAGCAACCACAAAGTTCAGTTGCACCGAACGTTAACTATTTGATCTCAAGTGCCCACGTCACAAATGAAAAGCATTTTTTTTTACTATCTAAAGCATCAATATACTACAGACAAGACTTAGATGCGATTTGTAAGACCGATAACCACGTTTTACAAGCATTACAGAGACAATGTCATCTTCATTGTATTTAAGAGTTGGACTCTTGTCGGTGTAGAGATTTTCATGTCCTTCAATCACAGGCCAGCTAGTACATCAAGACATACACCTTCGCCTTAATTAAGTCAAAACAGCTTCTCTTTGGCCTCACAGTCTCACTCTCACGCCAACGAAACCGCGAATACAGTTAACCTGCGATAAAGGCGCAACTAAACGTGCACACGACTACGCAAGATCAAGGTCTACGGCAAAAAATGTCAAGAGCGGCAACTTGCCGATACACATTACCATAAAGTGGACTAACAACAAACAAGACCCGGCCCATTGTACCGCCACCGCAGCACCAGCCGAAACAAAAAAGATCACTCAACATTCTCCACGACTGACAACGGATTTGCAACATAATGCGCGCTGCCGAAAGAGCTGGAGACTTTGCCACATTGTAGGAAGAAGCAGAAGCTCCGTTCGGTCTGGCCTTGGATCGATTTTCAGATGTTACAGGTGTGGAAAGGAAAGACGAGGTCTAATATGGCGGTTTAAACCATGAGAATTTCCTTCCTGGTACAAATTTTATGTCTTTTCCTACTTTCTGTTACATACTTTATTGGTGATTATAGTCATTATAAAATCTATCAGGTATCAAATTATATATTAATGCACTGAAGTGTAAGTATGCATTACTATAATTCCACAATAAGTAGGTCACAAGAAATACGTCTGTCTTCAATGGTGTGAGTCCCCGGAATTGATCGGAAGAGGCGCGCCGGTAGAAAAATTAAATCGTCATGGCTCCGTAACAACAGGTAATGGACTGTTGCCAACGTCGAAAATCTCTTTTGCTTGGCAAAGAGAAAAGACCAGAATGCAGAGCTGACGGCTAGCCTCCAGTAGTAGAGAGGCAATGAAAGAAAAAGAAGAAAAACTTATTAAGCATCCAGTCTTTAGACGGTAAGGGGGGCTTCATGCTGCGCACGAGCGAGTAACCTGCGTTGACCAAATTTATAAGCAAAATCAGAGCATAATGAAGAGCAAATAGAAAAGGAAGGTTATGAAAATAAAAGATATCATGGTTATGCAATATCAGAGAGTGGATCAGTATCGAAAGTGCAGAAGAATATTTCACAGTAGGCATTGTCCTTAAAAAAATTAGGTCTGCATATTTCTTATTTTCGAGAAAATTGGTGATTTTGTGAGCCTGGGCTGAACTTTTAAAGCGATAAAAAATAACCAGAGTCTACGCAACCGGAAGTACGTCATGTATAGAAGTACGTCATCAACTGAGATCCTACGAGCTGTCAGTTACTAGTGATACCATGGCTCGATATAAGAATTCTTTAAATAAACAACTCTAAAATTCGAAGAGTTCCCTCGCGGTTTCTCCCGGATCACATCATCAGATCCTGACTTGTTGACTATGAGACCACCTGTGAAGTCTACCATTACAAACATAAAAATAATTTTCGAAATCGGTCCAGGCGTCTTCGAGTAATCGAGGAACATACATAAAAAATTTAAAATAAAATATTCCGACGAATTAAGACCTCCTTTTTTGAAGTCAGTTAAAAATAAAGTATCATTTGTAACTATTGTCAATATTTAGGACAATGCCCATTGCAATTAAATATAATTAACTGAGAACGAACGAAAGGGCTGACGGAAAACCTTAGAAATTTGTCTTAAAGCATTTTTTTTTCTTTAATTCCATTACTCCTCCGAGTACCTTGGGGCCAAAAAAACTTTTTTTCCACGCATCCTACTGGAGAAGATTATTAAAGCCAGCCCATGTTTGTTCTTGTTGCTGGATCTACAATTTAGAGCCGACATTTTTCATGCTCCGGTCGACCCTGTTTGCAACCAATATTTCCACAGAACGGTCCTTTTACATCTCTTCACTTGACAGCCACGGCCGACCACAGTACTCTCGTATAGAGTTGTCTCGAATCATATTAGCTCAGGCACGGTGTCACGTGGCCGTATCGCTCGCTAACGCTAACTCATGTGCACTATCCTCCACATCTCGCTTAGGCATTGTGCACTGAGGTAACCTGACCCGGAATGCCATACAGTTGGCTCGGGACAGGATTTCTTGATAAACGCACTCGGTGACTCCTCGCCTAATTGATGGAACGAGGTATTGAAAAGAGTACGCAATTTATGAGTGCGGCATTTGTGGGACGCCCTTCTGATAAATAAAATCGTAACGAATGAGGCCTTGCTCCATTTTTTAACTGACTTCAAAAAAGGAGGAGGTTATGAATTCGACGCGTTTTTTTTTTAGTTTTTTTCCAAACTGCACAATTCTTGTCAATTTTGATCCTCTACATTCGTTGATTTTTCGCTGCTTTTAGAACTTGGAGCTAGCTAACGTCCGCAATCGTTTTCTATTAAAAAAAAATTCTACTATTATATTTACAGTCGATTATTATATCAAATTTCCCAGATCCACTGTGTTTTTCACTGTGTTTTTCAATGTTTCAGTGTTATCCCGTTCTTTACTACAACACCAATTGTAGAACCTCATATCAGTCTCACTGCTATTGCTCTGCTGCGGATGAATCATATCCATGTCAAGTATAGGGTAGATTTTGAAAAAATCTAGTCGTAGTACCAACATACGGCTCTATTTCTCTCGCTTTTCAATCCTTATACACAGTTTTTAAGGCTGAAATTGTCTAGAACCTTCTAATTCTATCAATCTTTTATAGAAAGAGAATGTAAAACCGGTTCTGTATGTCCTAGTTATGGGATTCCAGCCACAAAAATGTTTGTGTGATCACGGGTTTTTTCACCATTAGTGGGACGTACAATAGTCAGGTATGGAAGCTAGTGGCCACGTCACTTCCCGCCACTCGCCTGCCAGCCACATGTTATACAACACCCGCCCTAATTCCACTACAAAAACTAAATTTAACCGCAACCTGCCAGCCCGATGGGAACGACCCGACTGTTTCCAATACTGCGAGTTGTGACGGCCCTGCAAAATAATTCATACTTCTGCGAACTTTGCCACTTTCACGAGTTAGGTACGAGCAGCCGCTCTAATAAATGGAATAGGCACAGGCAAGATGGGCTCATATCCAAACACACACAAAAGTTACCCAAAATCGGTTGGTAGCAAACTAGGATGACATGTGCAAGTCACAAACGTAAAAATACATAGACTAAGACCAATGTCTTACAAGTACATGTAAAAAACCAAATTCGGTGGCCCTAGGGGGAATTAAACCCATGACATTGTGTTGGTTATCAGGCATAAGTCTACTAGACCGCCAAGGCAATCATGTATACAGGGTTACCTCTTAAATGTAAAATGTGTAATTTATGAAACACGTAAATTAGAGAGTATTTCACAATATAAAAAAAATACTGTGCAATTTTAAATTGTCGGAAATACGTCAATATCTAGGAACTAGGACTTAATTCCGGTATTAAAATTATACATTATAAACCTCTACTGACCAATAATTACTCTTAAATTATATATAGACATTAAATTGCCACAACACACAAAGATATAAAATTAACAGGCATCGTATGCTAACAAAATTCAATATAAACAAATGAAACAACACAACATTGTCCGTGTTAAGTAACTTGTACATTCACACACCCTACAATTAATTATTGGTTGCGTATTATGTGCAATGGCAATAAAAAAGGTACCCGAACTCAGCATATGCTCCTCTTGGCAATGCTCACACATAAAGTTGTTATACAGGATAATGGCAATGATTTCCTTCACATTAGCGAGTCTTAGGTGAGTAACTATCAATTATGTAACGGTACTTTAACCAGATGAGGCTTTCCTTATAAGAAAAATCGAGACAAGATTATCAATTCTTAAGTGTTTTTAATTAGCGTAATTAGGTAGCCGGGTTTGTTTTTGTAGATTGTTTATCTCCTGCAAAACAAAAAGAGTTGTGAGTTATGAAGGGGAAAAAGGCCGGAGAATTAAAGCTAGTAAATCATCCCGGAATTGGTTACTAAGAAACTCCAACCAGAGGCCTTATCGTGTTTTACTAGCAGTAAATTTTACCAACACTAGATAAGTGAAAATACACTCATCTGGGACTATTTCTAAATAAAAGTACCTGCATACCTAAAAGCCCTTACACCATCTTGCCAACTTGATGGGCTTAACTTTAGCCTTTGCATCTACGTAATGAGATAATTTATACAGAGTCTAGATGGGTGAAGGGACGTAGGGAGTAGGCTTGCCACGGCATCAAATCATATTATTTCACGAAAAAATTAGTTTTGTACCTTCTTTGGAGTTCAATTTAAATTCATACCAATCTAAAATTATTTCAACAGTCACATTGAAGGCGAATGCCTGTACTGAGATCCCTTAAACTCGCAATGCTTAAAACAGATATGTCTGTGTGTGGACTATGGAGTTAGAAATATTGACTAGCCAGCGGAATACAACCACAGCACCTTTTTTCATTCAGCAAATGATAAGGAAAGACCGATCGAGTGGATACACGTGTTTTTGCGAGCCCTCTTGTGAACAGATGGGGCCAGTGAGCAAAACATAAGGGTCGCTACTTTTTGCTGCCATATTAAGGGATTTGTTTGTAAGAAGCCTTCGCAACTGTGTGGCAACAAGTTTTAAGTAACGAACATACTTTAAGATTTATAACATTATTAAGAATCACAGAAATATCGAGCGCCACAAGAAGAAGGTTGTTTTGAAAACAAGAGATTTTTCTAAACTACCTTTTAAGATGGTATTCACCCACTATTCTAGGAAGCAACTGGCAAGATTATATTCTTTTTGTTGCACTTACCCGTGCTGAGGATAAATAAATATATAAATAGGTTTTCAAAACTGGCAAGATATTACTTTGAGCTCAATATTTCTAGACATAAAACCTATCATATGAATAACAGATCACTTAATTATATTGGGCATCCTATTCCACCTCAAATGAGTTAGAGTTAACTACAAACCACGCCGCACTATTGTATTAAAATCTAGCTGACTGTTGTCATATTTTTGAAAGATTTTGCAAGAAAGATAAATCTACCAAGCATGCTGAAATCAAAATTACAAAAAATATATGTATATGGCCAGTGAATTTTTTGTGATCCGATTTCAACTGTCCAAATCAGAAAATATAATGGAAGCACGTGCGACATTCAGTTCTCGTTTTATATTTTCCTAATGATCAATTGAATATAACGTTATCCAGGCGTTGATAAACTCGTTAGTGTTTGTTTAACTACATTTAAAGCGGATCGTTAATTGCTTTGAAATATTTCGTAGAATGACATTTCCGACGTCATGGCTAGATTCAGATTGAGGTGAGCGCTGTATCAGACGGGCGGTGTTAAGATAGACTAAGTTTGGTCTACCTCTACAAGAAATTGCCATGGCTGGCTACTGGAGAGACAAAGGTACAGAGAGAGAAAGTGTCTAATTTCTTAGAAATGTATCCTTTCTTTCTTATCTAGTCGAACTAGAGGTTGTCAAACCCAACTTCAATACATACATATGACTTTTAGTGATTTTAACATCAGGACCTAGATTTGAATGTTTTCGTTTATGTTTCGTTGAATCTACAATCTGTGATAATTTAATGGTGGTGGTCTATCTATGTAATGTAGCCACAGCGAAGTTATTTTCCAACATGAACTTTTAGTAACCTTCAAAGTTACTCAGCAATGTTGACATTGATATCTATCTATCTATCGCTTAAGATTGATGACAAAATAATAACGACACATGAAGATATCGCTGCAGCATTTGAACAGTTCTTCACTAATGTTCCAATCGTGACTACAGCTCCATTAGACTCATCACCTGATCGTGCAGCAATATTATTAAAAGACCATGTCTCCTCGTGCGGACACGATTTCTCATTTAATTACATTGAGCCCCATAAAGTTGTTAAAAAATTTAAATGATTGAATCTTAAAAAAACCGAGGACTTGTGGGGTATGTCAGTAAAAATTGATAGTTCAGTGATCCATGTCCTAGCTTTACCGTTAGCAAAAAATTTCAATAAATGTGTAGATGAGGGAGTATTTCCGGACCTCTTGAAATATAGTAGACTAGTACCCTTATTTAAAAGCGGTGATAAACACGATCCAACCAATTTTAGGCCCGTCTCAGTACTACCAGTATTAAGTAAAATATTTGAGAAGATCATCTTAGATCAATTACTTACGCATTTCAATAATTACCAACTCTTTCATAGCCAGCAACTTGGTTTTACTAAAGGGCGGAATACAACAGACGCCGGAGTTATGTTACTTAAACATATTTTCAGCGCGTGGGAGGATCGCAAGGATGCAGTAGGCATATTTTGTGATTTATCAAAAGCATTTGATTGTGTAGACCACGAAACGCTACTCCTAAAGTTAAAACACTACGGAATAAAGGGTGCAGGTTTAGATCTTTTAAGATCGTATTTAGAAGGAAGTGTCCAAAAAGCAGACGTAAATCGCATTAAATCCTCGGGTTCACTTGTAAAAATAGGAGTCCCGCAGGATCTATCTTAGGGCCGCTCCTTTTCCTAGTCTATATAAATGATTTACTGTTTATGGTACAAAAAATGTCTGAGATAGTGTTATTTGCTGATGACACGTCACTTATTTTTAAAATAAGGAGACAAGAAAATAATCTTGACGATGCAAATAATGCTCTCTCGCAAGTACTAGATTGGTTCACAGCAAATAATCTGCTGCTAAATTCTAAAAAGACAAAATGTATAAACTTTTCCTTACCTAACGTACGAGTAGTTGAGAACAACATAGTAATTGGACATGAAAAACTAGAATTTGTAGATGATACTGTATTTCTGGGCATCACAATCGATGCAAAACTACAATGGGGTCCACATATTGTAAAATTAGCACACAGACTTAGCTCTGCAGCATATGCAGTGAAAAGAATTGGGGAACTCACTGACGTTGCAACTGCTAGGCTTGTTTATTTTAGTTACTTCCATAGTATTATGTCCTACGGTATACTACTATGGGGCCGGGCAGCAGACATTGAGACTATCTTCATCTTGCAGAAGAGAGCCATCCAATTTATTTACAAGTTAGGTAATAGGGATTCGCTAAGAGATTTCTTCAAAGAAACCAACATCTTAACAGTTGCATGTCAATACATTTATGAAAATATTATGTACGTTAGAAAAAATATCAAAGACTTCGAAAATGTTGGTGGCCACCATAATGTTAATACTAGAAATAAACATAAATTGTCATTTCCACGATTTAGACTTGCAAAAGTTAACACATCCTTTATGGGGCACTGTATAAGGTTCTACAACAAAATTCCTCAAGATATATTAGAGTTACCTCCAACGCGATTTAAAAAATGTGTTAAGCACATTCTGTGCAAAAAGGCTTACTATAAAATCAAGGATTATTTAGAAGACAAAGATGTTTGGCATTAAACAGTAGATTAATATTAATTACAGGACGATTGTGACTAGTGTTCAACACATTCATGACTAATATTTTAAGTTGAAAACTCTGTTAATTAAGTTAAAACGTGTTTTGAAAAGAATAAATGTGGAGTTTCTTTGTTAGCTTCTTCTCCACATAATGCATTAATTGTGAAACTAACAACTTTGACGTTCATTAAGTAAACATTATGTTTTTATAATGAATAAAAATATTTGAATTGAATTGAATAATCAGCCCATAAACAGAGCCCACTGTTGGGCATAGGCCTCTTCTCTTTCACGCCAACCCATCCGGTCCCTTGCCATTGATATACTTACTTTAAATAATTTTTGAATCTCCTTTCTTTACAATGATGTGAATTTTATCTATGTAGCATAACTTTGCTCCGCAAAAAGAAACCTCGATGTGGATGCACCATAACACGGTAATGATCTGCTAAAGCAATACAATTGTGGTCGCACACAATTTATTTGTGGTAAGTGTCACACAAACTTTGCTAATTGATTCGTGTTCCAATAATCAACTAATTATAAAATTGAGAACCCTCGAAACAATAACACGGTCCTTCTGAGGTAAACCATAGGGTTCCACTAATAATTTTCAAGATATTTATTGGAGTAATATGGAAAATAAGTTATTGTGAGTCTCTGAACTCTACGTTGTCTCTTGAAGCTCCGTGGTTGGAAATGGCTCAATAACCATCACAGCTAGTTTTACATCACAAGAGCCGTCTAGCAGTCAGTAGGAATATAAGTAGTCTAATGGAGCAGTAGACAGTAAGAATATAGAATATACACGGTTCAAAATGCACAATTCCTGAAATTTGTCAGTTTGACTTTGTAATTTACAAACCTATTGGTTTGCGACTATTGTTTTTTTTTTATTAAAATTTTTATTATTTTTTAAAAATCTTAATTAGTTTTCGCGGCTTTTGTGCAATATTGTGGTGCTGTTTGAGAGATAGTACTTAAAATCGTGTGTCTTAAATAGAATGGGCATTCTTCTATGTAGCAAAATGATTTACTGTAGGCTGCGACATTGGTAGTCGCGTAAAGCGCGAATTTAATAAGATTACACAAACCCCGAAAATAAAAATCAGAAAAAATGTCCTAGAACAAACGCTAACTTCAATCGGGATGTCTCAAAAAGTGCGCATTTAAGAAATAACGCTCAATAGACTGTATGCATGCACATATTGACCGGTTTCACATTGGACGATAACCGTAATATCATCATCCTGCGATAATGACACACATTTACTAGGGCCGTTATTGGCACAACAGCCCTCTAGTAATTAGTGTGAATACTAGTAAAACGATGTCGAGTAGTTACATTATCGTCCAACGTGGAACCGGCTATTGATGTGCTGTCGAATAAGTCTAGCTACAGGATGTAAATCAGCGCCTTGATTATATATCTTTCAACACATACATCTGTGTGCGAAAGTGGAATATTTACTTGGCTCTGCCGTATCTTATCTTAAAGTTGTCATGCAGGTTCGACCATTAGCTGGCGACACTTCAACCCAGTGGGATCTGTTTTGTCTACCCCTTGACCTATAGCTAATTAAAGATGCATTCGTTGAGATCAGAAATCAGGGATCAAAAATTTATTTCAACGTAAAAAATTTACATTTTGTTTGTTGAATGTCAATGTACAATGTTATCCGCTGTCTTCGGGTCGCGTTGTGGCGAAGAAAAAAGATAGCGAAAAAAATAGTTATTTGTTATGCAAGGCTGCAAAGTTAATTTTTGGCGCGAGTACCTTGTATTGAAACCTGAGCAAGCGAAGGATTCTAGGATTGAGCCACGAGCGAAGCGAGTGGTTCAAATATAGAATCCTGAGCGTAGCGAGGGTTTCAAAGGTACGAGACGCTAAATAACTTTGCTGCCGAGCGCAACACACAACTTTTCACCTCACTAAAGCGAGGAAAATGTTAGGTGCAAGAAAAACAGTTTTAATAAATATTAAATTACTGTTAATTTATATCTTCGTCGCTGCTAGCTTCGCTCATATTTTATGATTTCTTTCGATTTTATCAAAAACAAACCAAAATAATGGAAGTAAAGTGAATTCAATAAAGAGAAGAAAATTTTAAAGTTTTTTTTTTAAATCAAATTTTCTTGCCGGCCAGTGCGATTCTTTAAATGAGGCTGGCGCATGACCTGAAATAAGTATTTGCATTTCAATCATCAATGGACTGGCTGCAGAGAATATAAACTATTACGAAACCAATGAGGTTTATTGAATAAAAATATTCGAATTTTAAAAACACTTTCCACGCTAGCGGATAAAGTGCGATTTTCCACGCAGATTTCGAATGATAAACAGAGCTTTTACGAGCTAGTGAGGTGAAAAAAATCATAACCGTCAGGAAAGGTGCCTGAAGTCTGCCTGAAGGTTGACTAAAATAAAGTAGTCCCAGAAAACTCATTCTTTTTTCAGCAAGGACATCACAGTTGCTGCAACGATCGCTAACAAATTGAAGATATTTTTTGATAATTTTTTTTCAAGATGATCAAGGCGCGGGTTTGGGTTGATACTTCGCAGCTAAATTGAAAGTAAATGGCCGCTCAAGTACCTAGTCACTATCGAATTGTCAACATTAAGCCTGATTTTATTTAAACTTAAGTCACCCTTGTACTCGTACAGTCGACTCCCAGTATATTCTATTCCGTGACGTTACGGACGACTTTCTAAAGTACCGTTAAGCTGCTGTTATGATTAGCTTTAAAATTTTCAAACTCTCGTAGCACAGTACTTTCAAAAGGCAGGAAGTCTGTATTATATGCTATCTAGGCAAAATTATCTGCATGTTAAAATATTTAGATTTTTCTACAAAGGCTGCTTTGTTGCGGTTCTTGTGGAATACGGATTGATGAAGCATCTGGCCCTGCAGTATGGTTTAGTTAAGTAAGTATGTATGTTCTGAATACAAAATTAATTTTGTAGTGGGGAACTTGCATCAAAATTAGATTGGAGTTACATTGTATTTATAGAAAAATATATGAAAAAACGCACAAAACATTAAAAAACGGGCAAGTGCGTGTCAGTAATTTTCAATGGAATTTGTACAAAGTTTTCCTTTTATAAGTTGGTCGCCTAATACTCGATAACTTGTAAACCCTACTTAGAGGTGATAGTTTCCCTTTTAAGTTCATTATACGTGCTACTGCCCGGATTTTTTCACGTTTCTACAATGAACCGTTTAGCCGGGAGTAGGGGTGGGCGCCCTACTCAAACAAAAATTTGCGCTTTAAAGCTTAATATTTCGCAAACCGGAATATTAAATAGAATCTTAAATAGACGCACCCTGTAATTGTAAATTACCATGCGCTAGCTGACTCACTGCTTAGCTATTGGCTGAGTAGCTATGGACTTACCTTTAAAACTTGCCTGGACCAAATAAAACAACTACAAATACGGTTATTAAAATACCTTGTAGACTAAAAAGCAAATGAAAAGGGTAAAATTGAGTATGATAATGCCGTGTGGTGCCAGATTAAGAATAGCGTCACTCCATTTCATTCCGTGGATGTCGTAGAAGGCGACTAAGGAAATCAATTATCAGGAGACGGGCAGCAGCGTCTTCCTAAGATTCCAAGCGCATACTGCGATCGCCAACCTGCCTGCCAAGCGTGGCGATTATAGCAAAACCCCTCATGGTTATAAAAACCGCGAAGGAGGCCTATGTCCTGCAGTGGGCGTCCAATGGCTGATGATGATGATGATTTTTAAATTAATCTCTTTCCTTTAGCTCCTGCGATTGAGTGGTAGAAATTGCTTGTGTCATTAAGTCCACCGCATTGTACAATTTCTTTAAGTGCAATAAAAGCATAAATTAATTAATACATTCCATTACTTTTTTAACTAGCTTTTGCCCGCGACTTCGTCCGCGTGGAATGAGTAATTTTCGGGATGACAAATATCCTATGTTCATCCCCGGGACTGAAACTATCTACATACCAAATTTCATCTAAATTCGTTCAGCTCTGCGTAAGAAACATCCAAGCATCTTCACAAACTTTCACAGTTACAATATTAGTAGGAGTATTATCTTCACACAAAAAGCTCTCCCTGAAACCTGTATAGGTTTTTCTGTGAGGTGAGGTAATCTTTGCTTTAAAGTTGACTTAAAAAGTAGGTATCCGAAACAGAAATTTATTTCAACGTTAAGAATTTACATTCTGTTTGTTGACGACAATGTACAATGTTAGCCGCTGCCTCGGGGCCGATTTTTTAGTGAAGAAAAAGAAAAAAAATCTCCTCTGACCATCTTTTATCAATCATCAAATTCATCAATCATCTTATTTATTGGTTTGGGGCATTTTGGCACTTATTTGGTACACTCGAGATTTTTTCAATTCAATTGCGATTAATTCAAAGAGACTAATTAAAAAATATTTAAAAGCATACTTTTATGAGGTGTAATTAAATAAACTTGCACATTAATATAGACCCATACATATAATACAATAAGCCCATATACCACTATAAAATACATAATTATATAATGTAGCTTGATGGGAACACACACAAAAGTTAATAATATTTTTTGCTCGATTAAAATAATTAGGCGCGAAACTGTGCGTGGGTATATTTACTTTGATGAAGTATAAGAAATAACATCAAATATATTTATCTAAACAACCCATGAATAGACCCCACTGCTGGGCATTGGCCTCTTCCTAACCAAGCCAACCCTCTGATTGTACATTGACAACCTCATCCATTACTTTCCGACAATTCGATGAGCATTACAAAGTCGATAAAGCCACAAATACAAATTAATAGGTAGGAAGACTCTACTGTGCAATGTACGAGTACATCTTCTTTGCCAAAGGATTTCTTTGGCGGTGCAGCGTGGCAATGCTGCCAGGTTTGTTAGGTTAGGTTAATTTTTTATTTTTATTTTATTATTATTTTTTTAATTTTTATTGTCGGTATTTGTTCCGTGATATGGACGAAGCTCTTGGTGGATATTGTACGGTGCATGTAATGAAATGTAATGTAATTTGATGTTACGTAATGCAATGTAATTTAATTTAATGCAGTACATTAAAGTGTAATTTAATTTAATGGTGTAATGTAATGCTATGTTATGTTCACTATGTTTATATTATGTACATCGAATTGTCATTGTCATTGTCAAACTACGATATGTAGTTTTATGAAACTCGGCTCTGGTAGCCTACCGATCGTTTACCCAATATCGGCACCACTCTGTGGTCTAAACTCCACCGACCATCCTGCCGCCTGACCATCACATGCAGCCCATATACGTCCCACTGTAGGGCATAGGCCTTCTCTCAGAGAGAAGGTATGGGCTTAATCACCACAGGTGCCCACCGCGGATTGGCGACTTTAATCGCTGAGGTATGTGAGTAGCTCAGACACGCAGGTTTCCTCACGATGTTTTCCTTCGCCGTTAGCGTGCGTCATAGGTACATGCCCGCACTGGGAATCGAACCTGGGTCTTTCGCTTCCGAGTCCAATATTCTACTTTTTCTATTCTATTCTACCCACTAGGCTACCAACGCCTGACCATATGGCCTGTCTATCTCTACTTTGGCTTGGTTGTTCGTGTGAAAACCTCTTCGACTTTGGTCTTTAACTGCGAAGAATTACTACGTTGCGCATACGAGCCCCCCATGACCCGCTCCATCAATCAAATAAACTAGATATAGTCCGCACAGATCTTTTTGGCGGTAACGTGAACATAGTCACAGATCGTACTCACACATACATTGTAAAGACAGTAAGCGACGTGCAAACGATCTGTGACTATGTTCAAGTTACGGCCAAAAAGATTTGTGCGGACTATAATTAACATCTAGCGATACTTGAGAATAAATTAAGGACCTACTTACAGAATCATACAATTTGCGATCGACTTACGCGATGATTCGCACTTCCAACAATATGGTTACTAAATCTATAAAGAAATTTGGCATGTGCAAAGTTACTGGTAGGACCATTCAAATCCCAGCGCATATGGGAAAGTAAAATAATCTATTTTGATTTTTCTGTGCTTTTTGTTGACTTGGCTATATTTACTGTTTATGATCTGTGGGTGAAACGGCCGGTAAGGGACGTCCCAGGCGGACATACTTCGACCAAATAGGGGATGTATTAGCAGAGGGCAAGATAAAAAGTACCCGAAACCGGCGTGCGTGCATGCAATGAATGTTGAGGATGCGAGGGTGATCTGTCGGGATCGTGGCATGTGGCAGTACCTGGTCTCTGCCTACCCCTCTGGGATAGAGACGTGAGTTTATGTATGTATGTATGAATTGAAGAATAAAATGGGTCACTGATTGATATAAATTTATCAAAATAATGGTTATCATGGAGCAGTTATATAATTACTAAACTTTTCCCGAAAAGTTGCGGCTGACAGAAGGCTGTAGGTCCTCAGAACAGTTCTGAGGGTAGGTCTCAAATGGGTACTGCAAAGAAAAAAGGTGCTCGTAAATCTGGACCGGAGAATTCATTTCGGAGATTTGAAATAAATTACTTTTTTAAAAATTCAGAGTCTCGTGCATAAATGAGCCTATCCACCTCAGATTGGCCACCTCTTGGTAAGGTAACTTTTTAGAGATTTAGAGAACCAGAGATAGTGGTTATTTGTAGATTGAAACAAACAAAAATCGTTTTTGAGAGAGTTTTGTGACGAGACTTGATTGATGCGGTTTAAAGCTCGGCGTCCACTAGGCGGATCGGGCCGGGGCGCATTGCAACGCAAAAATTCGCCTGTCTGTATTTATATGAGATAGCGTCCACTAGCAGCGGGTTAGTCACAGGGGTCGGTGCGGGGCGGGCCGCAGCGCTATTTCATATAAATACAGGCAGACGGATTTTTGCTTTGCGGTGCGCCCCGGCCCGATCCGCCTAGTGGACGCCGGACTTTAGAGTTCGAATAGCAATGTGAGATTTAACTGAACAGTCACCGACGTAGATACTGAATTTTAATGGAAAGAGATTTTCACTCTCTTACAATTTGCATTAAACTAATCATTTTGCCGAAAAAAAAATAATGAAAAAATTGCACTAGAATTAGATCTCCTGACAACCCTCTGCTTATACTGCTAATACTTTCCATTTATTAGTAACGTGACAGTTATAGAGTTAGATTTTATAAATATTTGACGCATTCATTATTTTAGAATACCGCAAATACAGCTTTTTTATTCTCATTATTCTCATCCAAATTCAAATGACGCAAAACGAGGCTAATTACACAATTCAAACTCAGAACTCAGTTCATGTACAATAGGAGCGTTTAACACTGTTTAATAAGTACAATAATAAACGAGAGTAATTTTGGTGCTAAAGGAATTATATTAAAAATCGTGGAACGATTGTGAAAATGCTCCACTCACCTCCACCCGTATAAGTTGAGTAGGTATATGGCGGTCACATGATAACTAACAGACCCATAGATCAATACTAAACAGGTTCTTTAAAAAACGCAGACAATATAGAACATCGCGGTGCAATTAAACACCACAGGCTACATCTATGGTCCTGTTTTATTTATTCATTTTGTCTGTTGTGTATTAAGTTTTCTTTCTGTTGTTGTGCATATTATGTTGCTTGTGTGCTTGTTTTGTTTCTGTGATGTATCTTGTTGGTATAATAAATGTCTTTCTTCTTCTTCTTCTTCTTAAATGTCGTACAAGTATTTTATGACACACTTGTCTCGTTAATTTGTTTAATAAACATGAATTAACGGCGCGCCGGCGTCTCCGTGACACGTGATTCGCTAATCGTAACTTATATAGTTGGGTACTTCGATTAATTAACTACCAACAACACACTATGAGCTTGAGGTGAACCCTTTTATTGTAAAATTGGCCATATGCCCAGCGCAATAAGGTCTAAAAAGCGGTACTAAATACAGCTGGCGCGTAATGAACTGCAGCGTATGCAAATATGCGTCGGATTCCCGACATTCAGTGGAATGATTGATACAAGAGCAGTTGTCATTCCGGTGTCTTGTGAGACTGCCATTTGTCATCGAATGTATGTAGGTACATCCCAGGATGTAAACTCCTCGAAGTGGGCGTGTAAGTAGGTAGACAGGTATAGTACGGAAGATCTTGCTATAAGCGATATGTTATGAAATACGGCAATGTAAGCTGAATTACAGCCTCTGCCTGGTTTGACATCAGAAGCCGGTCAGTTATCATTAAAAACCAATCGGTTAGTCCGTGGCTTAAATATACACTGGCTTAAATCTGGGTGGTTTGAAATTAATTAAATTAAAAATGTAATTAAAAATGGAATCTATTTAGACTATTACTGTTAAGTTATTTCGAGTTGAAAAATCTTGTTTAAAAAAATGGAGAAGATTAAAGGAGATCTTAGATATTGCGAAAATCATAAATGTTTTACCGGATTCATCTACTCACGAGTCCGTCAAAGCGAAATCTGCCCCCTTATTATGTAACCGTCTACTGTGTTGGGTTATTTATCTTAACGTTTCCGAAGCGTTAAAATACCTACGTATTCGACAGCTGGAGTGGCTTAAAAACTTAAAAATCGGCGACACTCAACCCAGTGTGAATCTTACATAATAGATGCGCTGGTCAGCGTATGGTCTGGTCGGATGGATCCGACACCGCAAGTCCACGATCCGCAAGGAAATGAATCCGGAAAAACATATATATAGTTATAAAATGCAATAAATTACAATAGCGTTGACGAAATTTTATTTTTTTTCGAAATTGCGAGAGCTGTTAACGCTGAAAAGCGCAATAAGTAAGCAAGTTCATGTTTATATTTTAGTGTTACTGGAAAATCAAGCGTTTTATGATACTTGTAAAATCGTCGGATTGAGATGAGGCAGATATTGTTTGGTTACTCTATTACCCGACGCAGATAAGGGTATTCCTCTGTAAGGGAACACAATGAGGGCTTTTCAATGACAGCTGCCAGTTGAGTTTCATTAACAAAAACTAGATGGCCCTGCAAGGATAACAAATGTCATTATACGTTTTAAACGTGGTACATCGTTATTAATCTATGATAATCTAAACATCTCTGCTCTCGGCTTAAGGACTCTGTATCCAACAGCCAATAAACGTTTAAAAAAAAACATCTCTGCTCTCGTCAAGAAACAAGCGAGCAACGTGACAGAAACCACAGAGAAGGTGCAGTGATATCATGTCAATATTGACATATCATGTGACGTCAGCACCATCTATTGGTAACTTGCGGTACTGTATTTTTTTAATGACGCTTTGAAAAGCCCTTATTCTGTGCGTAGTAGGAATTACCTATACCTACCTGCAGCCAGCGAGCCAAGGTCGGCCCAAACAGGGTTATGAGAAATTAAGGCAGAAATATATTTATTTTTGAAGAGTGTTTTAAGCATACGCGTTTTTATAATTAAGACCGTCAGAGGTTTCAAGGCCAGGTTTATTCTTACTAACGCAAGAATAGTTGAAACCACTGAAAGTTAATTTAATAGTTGACGTAGTGCACTGTCGGCAATTAATTGACTAAACCCAGCTTTACGTAATGGCGGTATAAAGGTACTCAATACACAGCCGATGCGAATTTTCTTTAATTTTTTATTATTAATATATTTTGTATTTTAATAATATAGGTAGGTACTTAATTGTATTTTTACACGCTACGAAAATTGCATAACATGACGTATTGTCTAGTTTTCGGCAATTAAATAGGCCCATTGTTAGTTAAATCAGATCTAGGTATTTTCTGAAATTCAGATACAAAAAGTTTTTAAGCTTTGATTTACGACATTGGCAAATGGTGCTCATAGCGGAGACTTTAACACACAGTGTTGTTAGTCACAATAATAAACAGTAATAAAGGTTAAACAAATGCTGGTTAGTTATTTAGCGATTACAATAATCCCAACGCTAACATCAGGCAGTATCTCACCTTGCATTAAAAATGGCCACTTCTTTTTTATGGCTCTTAATAAAGTTGTTAACATTAAGCAATCAGTGCTGATAATTATAAAAGGTTATTGAAATAAATCATCCAAAAATATGTTTACCTACTTAGGTATTTCAAAATTAACAAGTTATAATTTCCTGAATTAAATTGCGAGACACAAATTGTCCCCAATTATTCCACAGAAAATATTGAAAATTTGAAATGTGCTTCTAATGGTAAGTAATGAATTAAAACCTTCGAATTTCTACGATAATCTACCTGAACAATACAAACAACACAGAACAACACTAGAAGCTTTGGCACACACACGATTAAATTTTCATTTACGAACGTCATCGTGTCGATTTCGCCTCATTTCGGAAAACGTTTTCTTTTTATCTTGAGAAAAAAAAATTAACTGGCAACTAACACTCGCGCGCGCGGGAAAAAAATACTTTTTCTTAAACGCAGCTTCGAGCGTGCGGGTGGCGCTATATGAGCTTACTGTGGCCAACCAGCGCGTTCGCGCGATAAGTCAGCGCGCGGGAAGCGGACTCAGAGGACTGCAACTCGCCTCGCTCGAGCCCCGATGAGCCAGCCATGCGCGGGTTGCGCGCATCTTTAGACCTGCATTCATGGTCAATGTTAAAATTGCTCGACAACGGTTTCCTGTTGCCAAATTTCCCTAAATTAGTTACTTTATGATGCGGCCTATATTTGGGCATGCTGGCGCTTCACTTGGATATTCGTATTCGCGTCTTTGCCTACGATATTTTATAATGTCGGTTATTTTTTATTGCAGGTTTTACAAAATCAGTAGGTATTTACTAAAGATGCGGCAGAAAACCTGGCAATTGATGGTTAACATTTCCCAAATGCGCAAATACGAGTGAAAAGAAAATAAGAAATCTGAATTATTTTACATCAATGAAAATGGGTACAGACGGCGAAAAGCACAGTCTGTGGAGAAAAGGTACCTATGGCCTGCTTTTATATTACACGCACCAAAACCTGAACATTTCCAATCGTCTGTCAAATTCCATACTAAGTGCAATCGCAAACATCAGGATTCCGACAGTTCGGTGTCCCGCGCTAATAATATAGGTAGGTACTTAATTTTTTTCAGCTTGATTGTTTGTTTAACGATTCGCGTTGCTTACGCTCTCTTATTTTAGATGGATCGTACCATTCGTACCATACGCAGGCCGTTTTTAAACCGAAGATATAAATTGTTATTCAGGTAAGTGTTTAAAAACTTTCTCTGACAAAAATACCTAAGCGCCTACGTAAGTATGTACAACAATAGGGTGACTTCATAAAGCAGAATCTATCTGTATTTCAATTCACTCAGCTTTTGTATACTTGAAATGTAAAGAAACCGTTGATAGAATTTTTTAAAATACGGAGAGCCATAGTTATCAAGTTGTTTGCTCGTCCTAGGTTGCTCGTCCTAATTTATTTACATTATTAATTCAAGAAATATTCACCAATATTATTAATTTATTGACATTGTTAGTACTTAAAAAATATATATTGATTACACCCAGAAAAATTGTGAATGAAATAAAATTTAGTGTAGGTACTACTTAGGTGCCGAACTGATGGCCGATGGGGCCGAAAATTTCTCGAATGGAGACCACATATCGGCAAGCGCAGCGTAGGACGACCAGCCACAAGATGGACAGATGACCTCATCCAAGTGGCAGGAGGGCGCTGGATGCAGGCCGCTTCCAATCGGTCTTTTTGGAAATCCATGGAGGAGGCCTATGTCCAGCAGTGGACTTCTTGTGGCTGAATAATGATGATGATGACTACTTAGGTACTGTAATTTATTAAAAAAACACGCGCAATAAATTAATAGATCTACGAAGTGGAAGTTCGAAACCGTTCGAAAAATTATTTCATCATGATATTGTCAGACTTCTATAGCAAATTATTATTACTATTAACCGTCATGGCGTAACATAAGCATTCATTAAGGTTATACATTTCAGGAAATGGTGGTTTTATGGATCTCTATAACGGGATCTCACGCGTATTGTATTGAATATTGTTAATACGTGTAGTGTAGTACAAGTCAGACCTGAGATTTCGTCACTAGCCTCATAGTTTGGTCGTTCGTGAGTACCAAGTGACAAATTACGTGAGACATTCCGTTCTGGCGCGCTATTACGTAACTTCTTCGCTGAATGGACTCTTCCAATTTAACATACTCCGAATCCTTAAATACATACTGTATGTTTTGACACTTCAGAAACGTCAAAATGATTAGAAAAACTCAATTCAGTGGACAGTTACGGAATAGGCAGGCTGATACCAAAACATATCCCTCAGAGGCAGTCAACATTTTTAACTTAGCTGCTAGATTAGCTGCTAAAAGCTGGACTACCAAAACAGAGGTCGTAGGTTCGATTCCCACTAGAGGCCGAAGTACTCGATTTGTACAAATGGCCATGACCATGCTTGTCTTGTCCTTGCCTCGTTACAATAGCACAGAGTATTCTAGTTTGGGGCCAGGACAGGTCATAGTGCTGCTTGGAAGTTACTTAAATATTATTTATCAGATCCCACGTCATCACAACAGTCACATCTTGGTACAATGACATATCAAACACTGTTTACCATCCTCGTAAGTATTTCATTAAATCGGTGTTAAATGTTGCATATAGACGCGATATCAAATAAAAGTTTTTATAGATTTCTAGAGGATGAAATAGGTCAATCCTCTGTCAAATACCTTCTAAATACTGTAACTTACTTACTTTTCCACTATGACTTTAAGAGATCATAAGCCTTTAGAGATAGTAATACGTGTATACCTGCTACCCTAATTCTCGAGTGATACTTTAGTTTCGACCTTCTAATGGGCTATGAGTTTCCAATTTACATCTCAATCGGTTTCCGGCCCCAAAATACATAGTGCCAAATATCAGAAGACTTACTCCGAATAGGTAGTTTAGGATAATAGTATGGGATTATAGTAGATTCACCACGAATTTACAACGTGTTATTGCAAACCGTTTCTTTAAACATGAACATGATGTAATAGGAATAAATTAAGTATGTACCCAAATAAATAAACCCAGTTCCGTGTGGCGCCCGATTCCGTGGATGTCGTAGAAGGTGACTAAGGAAATCAATTACCAGGAGACGGGCAGCAGCGTCTACCTGAGATTCCAAGCGCATACTGCGATCGCCAACCCGCCTGCCAAGCGTGGCGATTATGGCAAAACCCTCGTGGTTATGAAAACCACGAGGGAGGCCTATGACCTGTTGTGGGCGTCAGGTGGCTGATGATGATGATGAAATAAATAAACTATAATATTATTACGTTCTTGCTTTACGACGTCCCCTTCTCAGGGTACAGCGTTCATAGATATTAGCTATCCTTGCATTGAAGTGAAGGCAAAATACCCAGATAAGGACAAGGTTAGTCTAGCCCATTTAGAAGTTTTGGCTAGACAGATAAAGTTAAAGGAATTGGAGACAAGAAAAAAGTAGGAGATTAGGAGCGCTTTATCTCGTAAGTATTCAAGATCGATATCCTCAAGCAATAAATAAATATACAAGTATGCGCTCATCTTAGATGAATATGGGACACAAGACACTGACTTATTTAACAGAAACCCGGCTAAGAGCGAACCGTACTCGCGTACCGAGGTTTCCGTACTGTGACGCCCTAACTCAAGTCAATGAAACCGAATATTATAAGATTAACTTTTTACTACGACGGAGCAAAAAAAAACATTAAAAAACTTATAATTAGACAAAATCCCGACTGCTAAAATGTCTAACAAGGTCTAGACGAGTCAGGTGACTTTCAAAATTATTGAGGTCATTTACTTCTCCTTGTTTAGTTTTAAAACTCTACCTACAGCCTCATCTAGGCCTGGCTTAGAGGTTTTTAGCAGTTGTTTTTTTTTTGTTTCTACAATTTGTTTTTGTACGATTTTTTTTTAAGTGCAATAAAAGTATCAATAAATCAATAATAAATAAATACTGTTTGTTACCATTATCATGATAGCTGGCGTCCACCATTCTTTTTTTAACCGACTTCAAAAAAGGAGGAGGTTATCAATTCGACGCGTATATATATATTTTTTATTTGGCTATGTTCCTCCATAACTCCGTCAAATCTCCGTCAAATTTCGACAATTCTTTTTTTGTTTGAACAGGTATAACGTCCCATTGGTCTCATTTTAATTTGGCGAAGATCTGATGGAGACTTTCAGAGATGGAGAACGGAACTCTTCAATGGACAGCAGTAAATAAGCCTTATTGGGGCCCATCCTTTAGTAATATCCGTATGTTTCATAAAATAGCGAAAAAGTAGTCCCAAGTTAATTTGGTGATGTTCTGGTGAAGACTTTCGGAGATGAAAATTTAGAACATCAAATTTTAAAGCAACGAATTAAGTAGGGTAAATTATGGTTATAAGGGACTTATTTATTTTTCTCCCGCTCCCCCACTAAAAATTGAAAAATAAAATTTTTTAAATAAAAATAAAAACCGACTTCTAAACACTACAGCACTACATACTTCTACTTCTAATTATTTAAATTATTTCTAACTTTTTAGTGCTGTAGTGTTTCAAAGTCGGTTTTTATTTTTTATTAAAAAATTTTATAAAGTGAAACAGCTAATGACACTCGCGTCGTCAATACCTTTGATTTGAAACCTGATTTGTGTAAATCGGTCGAGCCATTGGCCTCTGTTTGTCAAAAAAACATTATATATACATACGCGCGAAAAACGCCATAATGAGAGATTTCCTTTGAAAATTTTGGTTAGTCAACGTCGTAGGCATATTCGTAGGCGTCGGTTTGCATCCATGGTGTATAGAGCTCTAAAAACACGAGCTATCAAGGAAATAATTGTTACTTTTTTCCTTACCTAGGGACTATGTATGTCAGTGTAACAGGAAATAAGACTAGTTTATCTGCGGCTAACTAATCACAGCAAAAGAAAGCAGTTTCTTGAGCAGTAGGTACGGTCGACAACATATCAACCGTTACATTTTTAGTTGCAAAGTCACCCGTTACGTAACTGAGTAGAGTGCACGCATGAAAAGATTGTGCTGTCGACTGTACTTAAAATTTACTATTTCACAAGTGAATTTGTCTTTTTCAGCCAAATCAATACTTACGTTTAATTCTTTGACGGGTGTAGGTCCAGAAAAACTAACGATTTGATTTAACTTTTCTCGTAAAATGGGCGTTCGAGAGTGACAGACATAGGAAGGGAGATCTCGATCTGCATCTCGATCGCAGTGATGAGCGAGTCCGTGCAACACGACTTGGTCGATGCTAATACGAGAAATCGGACGCCAGAAAAACCTATTTTGAGGGAGAAGGAGATAGAGGGGCATCACCATCATTCTGTCACCAATCGCGGTAACGAGGGAGTCCGTGCAACACGTGTTGGTATTATAGATGCTGATGCGAACGGACGCGCAATCATTGGGCAAGACCTAGATGTTGTGTATGAGGCGTAGCAACGCCGTTTGATCAAAAAAGAGATACGGAGAGTGTTAAAGAGAGAGAGAGAAAAAGGCCTCAACCAGCAACAACATTTCGTCATCGATCGTGGTGACAAGCGAATTCTTGCAATACGTGTTTGTGTTGTCGATGCAAACGGGCGCATAGTCGATAGGCGTGACATTGTTTGATCCAAAGACAGGGACAGAATGCACTAAAGAGAGAGAAAATCGATCGCGGTGACGACTGTATTGATTGTCGATGCTGATGCGGACAAACACGTCGTCGTTGAGTAATCCAGATTATTTGCGAGTCGCAGCGACACCGTACGTTAAAAAACAAGTGACAGAAAGCACTAAAGAGAGAGAAGGTGACTCACCCAGCAACAGCGTCTCGTCATCGATCGCGGTGACGAGCGAATCCGTGCAACACGTGTTGGTGTTATCGATACTGATGCGGACGGAAGCGCAGTCGTTGGGCGAATGCGGAAGCTGTTCGGCCGACTGTGCCGTGACGCGACCGTTTGCGAGTCGCAGCGACGCTGCGCGCCCGGTCGCGCCTGTCGCCGCGCCGCCTCCACCATCCTCGCATCTGTGGAAGAGGAGACAGGGGTTAGAGGATACTACAAGTGTGTCGTAGAGCAGATTCATAGAGCAGTGAATCTAGAAGGCAGAGTACAGCACACGAACCTTCACCAGCGTTCAGTGTTTGAGTGACTTCTCGTTTTCTGCGTAGGTAGGAAAATAGTCAAAAAAAAATTAAAAAACAACCATTTCCATTTTCATTCAATCTTTGTAGGACCTCAGCAGTCCATGAAACAACTAACTGCGTCAATTGCATGACTGTGTTTAAGCTTATTACTTCTATAAGATACTGGCAAAGGTACACCTACCTACCTACGCTACCTACTTTGGCGATATTTGGCGGTATCTTACAGAAGTTACAAGCTGGTTATCAGCTAGTTTCGTGCATCACAAGGAGGTACATCTTTTAATGATATTAAGGGCTAATGTACTGAACTTTTGTGACTGCACACATACATATTGTAAAAGATACGGATTAACAGATAAATATCCGCTATGCGCCTTGTCGCTAAGTGTACATAAACAGATGGATAATAATAAATAATGCCGGTTTAATGCGTTACATTCACGCCTCGCGAATGGCCAATTCTGAAAAGCTATTTAATAGGAGGAATAAATAAAATACAGCGTTAAATTCGTTTTAAATCACACAAGTTTTACGAGGGCCAGCCGGGCCTAACCGGATTATTCGGTCATTACCTAAACTGTAAACGGAATAAGCCCATAAAAATATATTGCATAATAATCGCCTTTTCATCTGTTTTGAGTACAACCTCATCCACCCATTTATAGCTCCCTGAGCTCGGTGTCCTGGTTCTATATCTCATATCTATGTGTAAAAAATTACATTCCTTACTCTGTCTGTCCTACGGGCGACTTTACAATAAAATGTTAGGGTCGGGCTATTGTTGGCTATACAATTATATGACCCAGTATCCGTGTCACACACATCGATATCAAATCCAACTCGATATCCAGTATGTGTGATACATTCCGATTGACGCCTCATAAAAACAGGACAAGTGCGATTCAGAATCGCCCACCGAGGATTCCGTACAAATTGGTGGTTACTTGCATATTAAAAATAGTTCAGGAATCGAGTCTCGCAGTTTATTCCGAGCTTTTCTCGAACTTCAAAGACATTTTTTTTACGTTTTAATTACAAATGTACAGTTTTCAGATTTTTCCCTCTACTACTTGTAGTATAAGAAGATGTTACTTGCCAAATTTTATACTTCGAGGTCAACGGAAAGTACCCTATAAATTTTGATTCCCTTGATTGTAGAAATATACGTTTTCTGCGGTATAAACGGCCGTATCTTTTTTTTACATTACCTAACTTAGAAGTTTGATTTTTTCACAGCTTCAAGGGAATGTAGACTTGAGTGAAAATTTAATTTTAACTCGATACCTCCACGCGTTCCCGAGATAAAGGGTCTTGACAGATAGACGGACGGACGGATAACAAAGTGGTTCTATAAGGGTACCGTTTTTTCGTTTTGAGGCACAGAACCCTAAAAATTAATAAATTTATGTAGATGAAGCGAAAGAGTTTGTCGGGACCGTGATAAGTGGTAAACTCTAGTCTTTGCCTATCCCTCCGGGATACAAGCGAGAGTTTATATATGGGTGTATGTATTCTATACTGTAGAGCCAAGTCAATATTGCACTTTCGTGGTGCCCATATGTCATTGTATAACCAAGTTAAAAGATGCATAACCAAGGCGCACGCCTGATTTTAGAAAGATCTTATCAAATTACGGTAAAAACGTAGTTTGTCACACCACAGAAACCGTCGTCGAATGCAGCCTGCATTACTATTACGGGTTGAAAATTAGCCTTAAAATGGGCTTATTCCCTAAATCATCTTCGTGGAAAACAATATAGCATTCAGTTTTCTAGAAATTGTGCCGCCTACGCGAAGCCTCTCGGGATACCTAGAACCGGGCTCGCTTTTCTAGACTTGTTGGCCTAAAAACCTAGTTACATCAGAAAATAAACTCAGACCTTAGTATCAGAACTATTTAATGAACTTTCTTTTAAGAATTTTCGTAATGGGTAAAAGGTAACAAAAAAGCTAACAAGAACTTTTCTCTCGCTCTCGTATATTCTAACATTTTTAATTATTGTAAAATAATGAGAATTCTTTTGAAAAATCCGGTCTGAGAGAGACTGGGATATGAAATTACGGACATTTTAATTTTCATATCTTAGTTTTTGATTGAGGGATATTAAGTAAGAATTCTTAATTTTTCTTTATTAAAATCTAGGTTCAGATTAACAAACATAACAACAAACCCTTTACCCGGTAACCCTAGTTTATTCCTTATTTATATATAGTTGTAAGTAGTTTATGTAATGTTATTTGACTTGATTTATTTTTTGTTTTTCTTCATTATGGTATTTAACTTTTATGTGTATGTTCACATTGTTATTATTATATTATTACTTTTTTTTAATTCGTTTAATGTGCACACATTGTTTCCCTACCTCTTTAAAATCCTCGTCTCACAACTGATCTGGTTGGCTGGAAGAAATTTCTACAGAAATAAGCTCGCCTGTGTACCCGTTCTTATTGATTTGTTTTTATGTGTAACATATTTCTTTCTTGTGTACAATAAAGTATAACATATGTCTAAATGTCTGTAAACTGTCACTGCACGGTATAAAAATTTAAATTAAATAATCTCTTCAACTCATGTTGCGTTAATATTTTGATTTATTCCTTTTGCATCGATTCAATCCAGCCCATGAGTCTATAAGTTAGCTGATGAATTGGCGTGGTGTAGCGATTTTTGACAACTTTGCGTTCTAAAGTTCAGGTATAAGTATTTGCCAAAATAGGTTTTGAGGTTTATTAACTCGAATATTGTCAAACAAAACGTATTCTTATTCATGCATCGTTGGTTTAGATTTTGTGGGTTCTGGAATAAGTAGACCGCCTGTAGTTAGTTTTGTAGCTCAGCTCCCCAGCTCTCTTTCCGGGAACCGTATAAGGCATTATTCATCCTGCTTAACCGTGGGACTGAAAACTCCGAGAAAACTGCTCCAACGCCTCCGCCCGAGCTTAGTTGACCAGCCTCCAAGGACTTGCCTGCTTTGCTTAATATTTATAGCCTTCTATTCACCAGTTAAGAACCTATCTGTCTGTCTCATTTTTTTTCTGAAAAGACAGAAATTCTCAATGGACGGTACCCTTACCCCCGTTTTCAGTTACACTAACAGTCTGTTTATCTACTGTTAACATTTATCATTTGTTATTTTTGTATGTACTTTGACAGCTGTTAACACTAGAATAACACTTGATTAGCGTATGGGAAACCGCGGGTTAGCTTGTCCCAACTTTACCCACCAACCTAGAGTTTACGTCGAACGGACATGAATATAGGCACTGACGGAGAGAACGTTTAGGACAGTGAACATAGGAAAGGACACTAAATCAAATTCGGTTTAGTTTTTTCCGTCAACAGGTAAATGTCCAAGCTTCAAGTAAACTCCAGCTTGGGGTACAGTCGATAGCACATAAACCTTTACTCGCGTGCACTCTACTCAGTTACGTTACGGGTGACTGCAACAAAAATGTGAAGGTGCGCAAAAATAAATAAGAAAATAACAAATATTCTGTTGCACTCACATGGGACAGGTACATCCACACATTATCACTCAGAGGTAAAAATAACACACACTCACTGTTCAGCACTCAAAGAACAAAATGAAGGGCAAAGCTTTTCCGAAAGTCTGATCGTAAGAGACGTTATAGCGAGAAACGAAAACTATTTTACTGCTGTTTTCTGTCAGTTTTTTTGTTGTCTACCCACGTAAAGTATTTACTTACATACCGCCGGAATCATAACATCAACGGAAGAGATTTTACAATCGTTTTGATAACCCTTGTCATGTAGCACGTGTCATAATGTGAACAAAAAATCTAAATCGTTAATAAGCTTCTGACTAGCAGAGGTCGAAAATCGACTGACTGAGTACATTTAGTTACATTACAGGCCACTTTTCTACAAAAATCTATTTTTTCTTCCGCTATCGATGTACGGTTTTATTTTTACCCGACTGCGGCGGAGCCCAAAAGGAGGGTAATGTGTTTGGCTCGTAAGTATGTTTGTTCGATTCATAACTCAACTCCTTGAACATTGATTAGAATTTGACAAATAAGATCTCAATCGTTTCGTCATGTTTGTGCAAGTGTTACAAAATTTTGCGTTTATAATATTAGTAAGGATAAGAAATCAGCATAAAACCAACAAAAATTTTTAAAAAATCCCTAAAAAGGCAATGATAAAAATCTGATGTAAAAATTAACCAACAACCCCACCGCTGAGCATTAACTACTAAGCAGGAGGGACCAACCTAAGTACAGTATTGAATTTGGGTCCCGCCTGCTTAGTAGTTGATGCTAGCGGTCGGGTTGTTGTTACTTTTTTATTTAATTATTTTTAGTGGTTTTTTTAATTTTTTGTTCGATTTCTGCTGATTATATATAGCCCATGATGCTCGCGCAAACACGACGAATCGATTGAGATCTTACTTGTCAAAATCTGACCAGGCGGGACACAAATTCAACAATGTAACTGATTGTGAGGTACCTAGGTTGGTCCCACCTGCTTCTTCTCCACATAATCTATTAATCATAATCTAATTATGAAACTAACAGCTTTGACGAGCATTAAGTAAGCATTTTATTTTTATAGTGAATAATTTTTTTGGAGGAGTTTTTTTAGAGCGATGGTAGAACGCTGGCTTATCATTCCGGACGTCGTGGATTCGAATCCCGGCATGTACCAATGACTTTGTTTTCTAACTTACGTACATTTGTGAAGTTATAGTAGTAATACCACTCGCTAACTGTGAAGGAAAACATCGTGAGGAAACCGGAGTGTTTAAGGTGTTTATACAACTCAGCGCTTGAAATTGCCAGTCCGCGGTGGGCACGCGTGGCGATTAAGCCCATACTCTCTCTCTCTCTCTCTCTCTCTGAGAGAAGACCTGTGCCCTGCAGTGGGACGTATAATGGCTACATAAAAAAGTGAGTTTGAGTTTGCCTAGTAGTTAATCCTCAGCAGTTGGATTGTTTCTTTTTATTATTTCAGTTTTTAAAATTTGCTTAATTTTTCTACGGTATGAAAATAATGCAACTCCAATCAAAGGAAACTTCACCATTGTTAAATGAATGCCGGCACCTGACTATTGTACGTAGGTCCGCCTTGCATATATGAGTATCAGGCTCAGCACTATTGTTCAACTGCTCCGTCTCAATTAGTGCACTGATTTAACTGATATACGATCCGGTTGGCATCTCGAGGGGCTAGCCATAATCGATGGCCTTTCGTAGAACTACGGCACTGGGAAAAACGGTACTCTCTGTAGCTAGAATATGGCAAAAGAACAGTATTAAAAACCGGCCAAGTACGAGTCGGACTCACGCACGGAGGGTTCCGTACCATTATCTATACAACATTTGAATATTTCAAGCGTCTACCTGTTGCTGTTATTAATATGGCACAAAAAACGGCAAAAAAATCACATTCACTGTATGGGAGCCCCCTTAAATATTTATTTTATGCTGTTTTTAGTACTTGTTGTCATAGCGGCAACAGAAACACATCATCTGTGAAAATATCAACTGTTTAACTATCACGGTTCATGAGATACAGCCTGGTGACAGACGGAGGGGCGGACGGATGGACGGACGGACAGCGGTGTCTTAGTAATAGGGTCCCTTACCCTTTGGGTACGGAACCGTAAAAATAACTAACAACCCGACTGCTGGGCATTAACTTCTAAGCAGGCGGAATCAATCTAGACAATGAGTTACATTGTTGAATTTGAGTCCCGCCTGCCTAATAGTTAATGCTCTGCAGTCGGGTTTTATGGCACAACCCCTCATGGTTATGAAAACCATGAGGGAGGCCTATGTCCTGCAGTGGACCTATGTCCTGGAGGCCTATGTCCTGGGCGTCAAATGGCTGATGATGATTCGGGTTTTGGTTATATTTATTAATACCGTTTTTTATATTTATCTTTTTTCAATTGAGAAAATCGATTGAGATAAGATGAGATAAGAATATTCTTTATTGTAGCAGGAAAAACACAACATAAAATATTTATAAAGATAAAGTACAATTGGCCGCCTTATTAGATATTATTTGTCAAAGTCTGACTATTGGTTGATGAGTTATGCGGGAACATAGAATCGGACATACTTACATACATACATACATATGAGCCAAACACATTACCCTGCATTTGGGCTTCACCGCAGTCGCGTGTAAACAACATCCAAGATATTGTGGCCAATATGTATTGGATTTTACATAAAAAAAAGCATTTCAGCCGTTAAACCGAAGCTTATAGCCTGTTTCACATTGGACGATAACCATGACGTCACGACATCGACATCCAAGTATTTATTTATTTAAAGCATGAAGAAGAGAGAAATGAAGGAAGAAAGATTGACGTAAGAAATGCATCGAGCGAATGTGGATGGAAGTGTGCTGGCAAGGGTCGTCCCAGGTCTTACTTCGACCATATAAGGGGGATTAGCGAAGGGCAAGATCCAAAGTACCCGAAACCGGCGTGGGTGCATGCAACGCGAAAGAGGTTTGTCAGGATCGTGGCAAGTGGCAAGCCCTACACTCTGCCTGCCTGCCCTCCGGCATACAGGCGTGAGTTGAAGTAATGTTTATGTAATGTAATTTAAGGCAGATCGATTTACTACTAGGGTGACTATCGGGTGGCTTTGATTTCTTGAGCATAAACAAACATATATATAGCGTCTTATGGTCAGTGCCGGTCAACTCAATTATTTTTTTAATTGTTTACGCATACCGGACATCAGACTCTCAAGCATTTAGCATATTAGAAAACATTTTTCAACGTTACCGTACTTCCTACCACTTCGAATTTGGATTCTCCGTTTGGAGTCAAAGGTCGGAAATCACGAATATTTACAAATTATTTTATATATCATTGCTGATTAATCATTAATAATACTGTTTTTCACAATGAAAAGGACATTCCCTCAAAATACGGTGAAAGAATTCTACGTCAGCCTGTAGTTATGTATTGATTCTGACACTGTCAATAGAAACTTCCGGGTCTCTATACCTTAGGTGCGTCAGTAGGTACTACTTAGACAGGTAGATCGGCACTAGCTCTTATTTCAACATATTATTCTCCTTTTTATTTCCGTAAGGAACGTTGTACACTGCACAGCTCTTTGATTTACAAATATACACATTCGTAAACTCAAGCCTGAACTTTCACTTCATTAACTTTCATTAGTCACTGCATGCTCGCTCACTGCTTTCAGGAACTTATGATTTTGCCCTTCGCTAACACCCACATCACTATTCAGTCAACGTATCTTCAGATAAAAACAAAATCCAGACAAATAACCCGGTACAGGAATGAATGAATGGAAAATTATTGCACAACAAAATATTTGTACAAAGGCCAACTACCCGTATCTATTTTTCCTTCGGCAAATTCTCCAATATGAGGTTGCCTGGAAGAAATTGCTACTAGAAATGAGGTCGCTAATTGTACCTACCTTTTCTTTCGTAACTGCTGCTTCTGTAATATTTTTTCGGGTATACAATAAAGAATTCTTAATTCTTTTCTTATCTTAATACGAGGCGAGGAACAAATCCGACTTAAGTCGCCAACAGGTTCTTTTCCGTAAAATTTACGTTAGCTGAACGTGGTACAGAACACAATTCTTTCGGTTTTGAGGACGGCGCTAGTCTTCTTATAATGCGAAAGTTCGCAAATCGTCAATTTGTAATTAAATTTATTCGCAGTATTGAATTGTAATTTATAGTAACCATAGGTAGGTACAATTCCTACTCACCTACAAATTAATTACCTGAAAATTGCAAATCTTCGAATTGTAATTAGTAGATCCTTTCGTAGTATGTACCATGAATTGTAATTAAAAGTTATTATATAGGTAGCCAGAATTCCTACTTGCTTACCTACTTTTAGGTTTCCGTACCTCAAAAAGACAAAACGGAATCCTTATAGGACCATTTTGTTGTCCGTCCGTCCGTCCCTCCGTTTGTCCGTCCGTCCGTCTGTCTGTCAAGACCTTTTGTCTCGGGAAAAACGGAACCCTTATCGGATCACTTTGTTGTCCGTCCGTGCGTATATCTGTCAAGACCCTTTATCGCGGGAACGCGTGGAGGTATCGAGTTAAAATTAAAACCATTTACTCAGGTCTACAGTCCCTTGAAGCTGTGAAAAAATCGGACTTCTAAGTTAGCGTAAAAAAAGATACGGCCGTTTATGCCGCAAAAACGTATGTTTCGACATGTATAGGGTACTTTCCGTCGACCTAGAACAATGAAATTTGGCAAGTGATATCGCACAAGTACAGGGAAAAATTTTAAAACCACATTTGTAATTAAATCATTAAAAAAATTGTCTGAAAGAAATAGGGCACAGGCCTTCTCTGAGAGAGAGAGAGAGAGAGAGAGAGAAAGAGAGAGAGAGAGAGAGAGTACAGACTTAATCACTACGCGCGCCCACCGCGGATTGGCAATTACGGGCGCTGAGGTACGTAAACCCTCAGGTTTCTTCACGATGTTTTCCTTCACAGTTAGCGAGTGGTATTGCTAATATAACTTCACAAACGTACTTAACTTAGAAAACAAAGTACATGCCGGGATTCGAACCCACGATCTACCGAATGTTCCGGTGGCCGGCCGGTGTTCTACACCTACGCTACCACCGCTGTAGTTGCTTAGTAACTTACCTACAAACAAAATTAATAATCCAATATCCGCAAACACGTGGCTTATGTAGGTACGCAAACTAAGTAAATCTACACGTATGAATGATATCGATCAGACGCAAGGACTAATTATTAAAAATTGAACGAATGGAATACAATCTATGCTAATGAATCGGCGACAAATTACCGAGCTCAACCCGTAATTCATATGATAGCATAAGTACCATGACAGATAAATTTATAAGTAATTTCCGATGGAAACATTTTTGGTATTAGCATCTGCGCACTAATTATAGGTAGGCTATTTAACTTGTAAATAAAACGAATCATTAAGTATCATTTTGTAAAACGTTGTTTATAGATAAAAAAAAATTAGAGTCTAAGAGTACAGGCGGTAGCTTAATGACTTGAAGTAATCTCTTCCAGACAATTTATAATTTCAGGTGCATATACTACCGTCACCTAGCGGGCAGTAGCGTAACTATTGTCAGTACAGCTCCACCTAGTAATGTTAGTTGGAAACTAAGATTTGCAGAAATGTTCGCACGGACCACGAGCGCTAGCGGCCTGACTGCACTGAATAACTTCCATTTTCAGCCACACTGGCGCTGCTCTTGGCTAAAAGTTCTTAGTAAAGTTTGAAGGACTTTCCTGCGAAAGTCGTTGCCTAATGGCGAAAAACTTCTCACAAACGATCGCGAGACTCAATGACTGATTCCAAACTGAATGGAAGATTCCATCTTATCTACCATTTTTTTTATGAATGAACCACGAGGCTAAGGCTTAGTATTGGCTTTTTTCCTCTGTGGTATTGGGTGGTATTGGGCTCCGTTGGTTGATAGACAACTAGTGTAGATTTACTTATCAAATCAATAAAAAATTTGTTATCCAAAGTAGCACAGAAACTGCGACTTAATGAACGTTACAAGTTAAAATAGGTGTCCATTTCAAAATCTAGATCATGTTGGAGAAAAAATGGACAAAAAAACTCCAAACTTAGTCTTTTCAAGTCCTTAATTAACTTAGTTTATATAAATATTCTAAAACCTGGAACTCATGCATTGAACTGGCTTTAGTTCCAGACATCATTGTCATCTAAATAATCTTTAATGTTATAGTAGCTTTTTTGGCACAAAGTGAGCTTTACGCATTTTTTGAACCGTGTTTCTGGCAAGCTTATTATATCCTCAGGGTTCTTATTGTAGAAACGTGTAGACAATGCTCCGTAAAGGATGTATTAACCTTTGCCAGCCTTAATTTTGGGTACAAAAGTTTATGTCTATTTCTAGTATTTACATTGTGTTGTTAATATATGACACCATTCCTTATTAAACAAAAATGTAAAGGTTTTAAGAATGTGAAGCGTTTTCTAGATGCAATGGGACTACCCGGAGCTAACTAACGCCACCAATCAAAAAACAACATTTAGTATCTTACAGGTCGTATTTTTGCAAAAATCACTAAGTGAAAAAATTGGCGCTAGTGATCTTCTTAGAACCCCTTAAGGGGCAACCTGGAGCTAACTGGCACCACCAATAAAAAAAAAGACATGTCTTCTAGATATCATTACTTATATTGGTTTTTGCAAAAAGCGAACAGCAAAATAATGGTACGTAATAGATATTTTTAGAATATACAGCGAAGAACTGAGGACTTTAGAGGAGTTTTGCCCAAAAACGATCTTTTTAGGGTTCCGTACCCAAAGGGTATGGCTCACTACTAAGACACCGCTGTCCGTCCGTCCGTCCCTCTGTCACCAGACTGTAGGTCGGGAACTGTGATAGTTAAGACGGTTGAAATTTTCACAGATGATGTATTTCTGTTGCCGCTATAACAAAAAATACTAAAAACAGAATAATTTAGGGGTAATTTTTTCTCTCATACAACAAATTTTGTGATTTTTTTTTGCCGTTTTTTGCTCGATGTTAATAACGGCAACAGGTAGACGCTTGAAATATTCAAATATTGTATAGATAATGGCACGGAACCCGCCGTGCGCGAGTCTTACTCGCACTTGGCCGGTTTTAGAGTAAGTCGATTAAAATCCTAGCTTGTTGACCCTAGGTAGGCTTTTTCTAAAAATATCTGTTACCTTTATTGAAATTGGCGATGTTTACTTTTACAAAAAAAAAAAAACTGAAATAAAAACTAATCAACAATCCTACTGCTGAGCATTAACTACTAAGCGGGGGGACCAACCTAAGTACAGTGTTGAATTTGGGTCCCGCCTGCAGGTTTGGCAGCCGGATCTCTGCCGGAGATTCCGAGGACAGACAGACCGACAGACGGACGGAAACGGTAAAACTATGAGGGTTCCTTCTTGACTACGAAACCATAATAAGTGCCGAGTACACTACCTCAGAGGTAGTGCGGAAATGTGTATAAAAACACAAACATAAACATTTACATACAGGCACATACATTGCTTCTGGCCCCACACTAGGATACCCTGTGTCGTGGGAACCAGAAACAACGACATCACAAAAATGTAAACATCCAAGACCTGGGGTTTTATTGTAAATAACTGTAATAATTATAACTGTAAATGTGACTTTCCTACAGTCTGATATCGTGATAACTCGAGAACGGTGCTTCATAAGGAAAAAAGGGTCAATACATTTTTTGTAGAGAATTTTTTGATCTGAAAACTTTCATACATACATTTTTTTGCAAGAAAAAAGTTGTGTCCTTTGAACCCGGATAAAAAACAACGCACAAGCGGGATCGATGGGGACTTTTGAAATAGCATTTGCAATGACTTATTTAAGATCTACAAAAATCCAGCTTGCATTGATATGCAAACTCAGCGCTTCTTTAGTCTATTTTAACTGGACTAATTGTAAACTTTCACGTTTCTTTCTTTCATGTTCAAACTGCTATTTAATAATAATAACTTCTACACAATACAATTATTTGTAGGTACTGGTTCCAAGCTGCCCTGTGCTATGGCCACCAGGCAAGGACATTACAAACATGAAAATACACCCACAGCGAGGCCATTTGTGCAAGTCAAGTACGGCGGCCTACGGTTTACGGTTTACCGCCGTTTAGCCAAAGTATGCCGTTTAACCAAATTTTTCGCCAAATTTTACTTCCCAATAAACTTATGGCATCAGTTTCATTTCCCAAATGAAACTTTAGCAAGTTTTCATTTCGCATTTTATTCATTTGGTCAAATTATCATTTCGCATAATTTTACTGCGTCAAGTTTTATTAAGACAAACGTTTATTATGCTAACGTTTTATTTTGGCAAGTGTTATATAGCAAATAATTGTTTGATTAAATTTATATTTCGCATTTTGTTCATGTGGTTAAATACTATTAGGCATAAATACAAGTAATTTAAAAATTTAAGCTTAAGATACATTTATTTGTAGTATTATATTCTGATTTAAAAAAAAACTTTCTTTTTTTTTTATATAAAAGCGAAAAAAAAAATATTTCACTAAAAAACTTAGTTTTGAGTCAAACAAAAAAATTTTTGTTCTAGTTTACATTTCGCATTTTATTCATTTGGTCAAATTATACTTTTGACTGAATAATGCTTGGTAAAATGAATTTTGACCAAGTATTTATTTGGTAAACAATAACTTGCCATAATAACTTTTGCTAACTGTTTATTTGCTTTAAGTTGTTTTGAGAAATGTTTTTTTGCCAAGTGATAATTTGCGGAAAATAGTTTGGGAAGTAATACTTTGGGAAACGATTTTTGGCAATACATTAGTAAACCGCCTATGGGGGATCGAACCGACGACTTCTGTTTTGGTACTAGGTGTTAAACGCTAGACCAACGAAGCAGCCGCGATTTCGCGAGCCACTTTGATTTACAGTTGAAAACTAAGGCCGCGACCACAATGGCTATGCTAATGGCACAAATGGCTACGGACGTAGCCACCGTATACGACTACATTAATATTTTAGCAGCAGAGTCATACCTCTTCTACATCCAAAGGTCGTTTAAAAGAAATCGCTTGCTTTCGCAGTGGCTTCAACAGAGTACCAGTTCCTTGTTTGTATGGGGAGACTCGAAAAGCAAGACAGCCGAATTGGTTGCCAACCTCCGATAGGAGACGGCACATAAACAAGAAGAAGGCGATTTAGGACAAATCGGCATATTTCCAAGTTAAGATATCTAAACTCAGTATTGCGTGGCTATAGGTTGAAGAAGAGAGTAGATTTACTCTCGGATTGTCGTATACTACAATAACATTATTTTAATGTTAGTTGTTCTTTTGTATGCACTTTGGCCAACTGACAGCTGTTAGCAGTAAATTAACAGATTGTTTGTGTACGAAAAACCGGGGGTTAGTTGAACATTAAACAGGCCTAATGCAATTGAGCCCGTTGCATGTATGTATGAGCATCGCGAGTCATAAACCCATTGATCAATAACATTGAAATCTACTATTGATTCGCAGTACAAAATCGACCGGCCGTTGATTGATTAGGGAGTATATCTACTATCAAACGTACCTGAACCCGGCGTGCGTGCATGCAATGACCAATGAATATTTATGAAAAGAAAGAGATCTGTCAGGATCGTGACATGTGGCAGACCCTGGTCTCCACCTACCCCTCCGGACGTGAGTTTATGTTATGTTGTGTTATACTATCAAAAGTCAAATCTCGAACCTCAAATCCATCGTAACACTCCACGGTATGAACTCGGTTTAAGCCGCAATCGCATGTCAAGGTCTCTCAGGTATAAATAGAGGCCCAAGCCTTGCCTATCTACCCCCCATCGGCAACCTTCGCCGCTAATCTGAATAATAGTTGCTTGAGCTGCCTATAATATGAGTAACAGCTGCTAGAGCTGCCTGTTGGAAGAGGAGGCAATATCTTTCTTTGAAACATTACTTGGCTATCGCGTGCGGGATCTCCGATTGGTTGCATTAATAACTGATTTAAAGGGCTCCATAGAGTTTCTTTAGCGCCACCAAAGGAAAAAAATCATATTTTTTTACAGATCGTATTTGCAAAAAGTGTCAGTACAATCTGTCAACCATGTTAATAGTGATTTTTAGGATCCGTGGCTATGAACCTAAGACTAAAAGCCTAGGACGGCCGTTGTCGGCATAAATGCTATCTAGTCCCGGGACCATGATTCTAGGTTCTCGTTCGTAGGTCGTAAAAATCACTATTAACATGATTGAGATATTGTATTGCACAGACATTTTTTGCAAATGCGATCTGTAAAAAAAGATATGATTTTATCCCCTTGGTCGCCTTAGTGTTACTCTATGGAGCCCCTTAAGTGCCTACGGTTACTCAATAGCTACTTTGACTTAGAAAATTTTCAGCAGATCGATATGATTGCGAATAGCTACGAGATGTTGTGCAGTAGACTGATGCGGGCCGATTGTGCTAATATGTATCTAAATTAAAATTGTGGACGCCTAGGTAACTAAAACAAATAGTAAATCGTCGAGAAATGAGAACTAATAAGGGGTATTAGTTCTCATCTCTCAACGATTCATCCATTAATCACGTGATATTTTTTAGCAACATTTCTAACCCCCTGGTGATACAACATGAGGTTTTAGACTAAGCCCCAAAAATCATGTGTATTTTTGCTACAAAATATCTTTATAATTTTTAGATTATTATCTTTAAGTGCCGGCGTCCATATTATTTTTAAATACAATTCAATTCTGGAACATTAACAGAGTTAGGCACCGTACTAAATATATCCAGACAGAATTAAAGTAATGTAAAGTAAAATAAAGGGATGTAAGGGAGCGAATACCTTCTAAGTGCTCCTAGCCAACCTCACCTGCCCGTGGTGCATCCTGCTGACCTACGAACGAGGCTCTGGCGACCGAAAAATGGCGGGATAACCATTTCAAAATAACACGGCGTAGCTAAATGCTACAGGCTGGTGACGGGCAGCAGCGCCACCACTGCGAGAAGTTACGCCCTGCGATCGCCAACCCGCCTGCCCAGCGTGGCGATTAGGGCATAAACCTCCCATGGATAGTCCCACTATGCCAAGGCCCCCAGTTCCCGGCCGCCCTGCTATTCCTGACCATGGCGGCGGTCACGGTTACGGTAGGGCAGGGGGTGCTAAGAATCCCCGGGCTACGAAAGGCCGCCAAAACAAACTGACCCTCGCTACATAAACGTGGACACTCACGGTTCGACTAGTCCACCAATTTAAAGTCGCTCAGCGAGCTATGGAGAGAGCTATGCTAGGTGTTTCTCTGCGGGATCGAATCCGAAACGAAGTAATTCGCCAGAGAACCAAAGTGATCGACATAGCTGAACGGATTAGCAAACTGAAGTGGCAGTGGGCTGGTCATATCTGCCGCAGGACCGATAACCGTTGGGGAAGACTGGTCCTAGAGTGGAGACCGCGAATCGGCAAACGTAGCGTAGGACGCCCTGTGACCAGGTGGAGCGACGACATTCGCAAAGCGGTGGGCAGTGACTGGGAAAGAAGAGCCTTAGATCGAGCTCAGTGGCGTATCTTGGGAGAGGCCTATGTCCAGCAGTGGACTGACACCGGCTGATGATGATGATGATGATGAATTAAAGTTGCAGGTTCTTATTGACAGGCATAAAGGTAATAAAGGAAACCTGTAACCTTGTTAAAATCGGTTCAGAAATCGCGCTTGCAACGAAAAAAATCATAGTTACACGTGATATGTCACTCCACTCGCCCAGCCTTTTGTGATATTTCGCGATTTTCTCAGAAAGAGAGAGAGAGAGAGTATGGGCATAATCACCACGAGTGCCCACCGCGGATTGGCGATTTCAAGCGCTGTGGTATGTGAATAGCTCAAATCCATTTGTTCGTATTTACCTACACTGAACTGTGGGAAACCTGGGGTTAATAAGGTTCACTGAGGGTTCACTAGTGCTACTAATGATTAAAAAAGTACATCCTCTTTAACGGATCGTTGTTGCAAAAAGTGGCTTCCAAATAATAATAATAACTTCAACACAACACAATCACTGGTCGTGGTACCAAACTAGGATACCCTGTGCTGTTGTAACCGGAGAAAGACATCACAAACACGGAATTACACTATTTTCGTAGTCAGGCGTGGTAACCGCTAGAACAACGAAGCAGTAAATTCTCTCAATCACGCAAATTTCAATTTTGTGGGACTACCCAGGTCTCCAAGACTCATCAGAGTATTTCCACTGAAAATGAAAATGGCTGTCTTTGGCAAAACTGCTCAAAATCAGAGATTTGTAGGCCACATTTATCAAAAACCATCCGTATGATTTTTTGCATCGGTGGCGCTAGTGACGCTCGTGGGGCCCCTTCATTAGTGATATCAATATTATGCTTTGTTCTAGTAGTTTAGCATCGGTGTTTAGCAATGCATGATGACAGCATAAGTGGGGTAGCAGCGGTGTGCGGGTCGCCGCGACAGACGCCTTGGCGCCGTCCGCACGGCATCGCTATTGAACCGTCTATATTTAGCACTACATACTACACGCTTCTGCGAAGCCAATCGCTTAGCACTGGGGAACTCGCCTTCAACTTTTTTATACCTTACCTTAGAAGACATTGACAAACTCAGCAAAACAAGTTAATCACAACATTTTTTTTCGGGTTTTTACACGGAAATTGTAAAATCCAGTTTTTATTAACTTTTTATTTCAAATCGTAAAAAAAAGTAGTGTTTTAATTTGTCGGATTCTATAATAGTGAAAAAACGAGTTACTCTAATATCACAAACTAATGTACCTCACATTCATTTTTTCATTGAATTGTAACCATTTTCTAAGAAGGGTGTAGACTTATGGAAACTTTATGATACGAGATAACTTAAATATTGCTAAACATTATGAGGCATTACTACCACTATGGGACGTCATAGTTTGAACCCGATTTGTGCGGCGTCTTTTTATGCTACGTAATTAGAATTACTTTTCGAAACTGCTTTGCACTTTGGCGAAATTGTTTACCAAATGTAAGGTTTTTTATTTTGAATAAATAAACAAACTAAAAAAAAGGTAATAATTATAGAAAAGGAGTAGTAGCAAAAAAAATTATAATAATAACCACGATTACATTTTAACGTGGCTTCTCCATTGACATTAAAACATTTTCGTGCAAGTTCTTCATTTTGTTGTTTCAACAGCGTCTAGAAGCACTTGATTTGTTTTTGAATCTTCTTGTTTTTAAATGAAAATAACGGGGTTATTCACCCTTTTTATTGCATGGTTGCGTTACAGTCTTCTGTGTGATGACTACGTAAAAGTTGATGTACATTTTCCACTTTTCTACTGTATATACCATTTGAATATATCAATAGAAATAGTTACGATTGTGTGTACCTTAAATCCAGTTTTTTTATGTACCGTGGGGCACAGGCCTTCTCTCAGAGAGAGAGAATGGGCTTTATTACCACGCGAGCCTACCGCGGATTGGCAATTTCAAGCGCTGAGGTATGTTAATACTTCAGACACCCAAGTTTCCTCACGATGTTTTCCTTCACAGTTAACGAGTGTTATTGCTATTACAACTTCACAAATGTACGTAACTTAGAAACAAACTTATTGGTACAGACCGAGATTCGAACCCACAACCTCCCGAATCCAGTAATGTGACGTAAAATATACTCGTTAACCTTCGAAAAGGCCATAACCCCGCCATGGGATCTTTATACCTATAGTTATAAAGATCCCATGACAAGTTAAGATTCCGTAGCGACATTCCATATTAGCTAAATAAAAATGTTAAATGCCGTATTCAGTGGAGATATTTTAATTAATAGTTCATAGTTTCTGCTTATTAATTTGACCGCCGCGGGTTCTGTTCTGCATAACATAAAGGTCGTATAAATATAACTACCCTCTTTTATTATGCTCGCTCACAATAGTGTTAACGATGAAGTATGGACTGCTAAAAGCTAGGTGGAATGAAACACTTAGCGAAATTAATTTTCCTAAGTGATTTATTTCACCGATCTTGCTTGAATTTTCTGGGCAGCGTTTCATAAAACTGCAATTCACACTTTATTACGACAATTTCGTGTAAATTACGTATCTGTTAATCTGTGGGTGAAAATGGTATGCATTGTCGTAGTAAATCATACAATGAACAATTGTAGTACTCTTGACGCTATTATGTTCAAATTGCTTTACAATTAAATGCAATAAGTGAGAAATAACGACTTAGTAAATATTTTAGTTGTAAGATAGATCGATAGAGAATATTTTATTGCGCAACCAGGAGAAAGAATTACAAATGGTTTCTTATATCTAGGTCTTATAGCGATCTCTTCCAGATAACCTATGGATAACGAGTGGATTGCAGGAAGAATATGGTCGGTAGATGGATGTACATAAATAAGAGAATCTGAAATATGATGGTATGCGAAGTAACAACTAATAGTGAAAGATTATAGGAATGTAACTACTTATAATTACATATTATTGCGTAACGTACATGTACTTAAATAATAATATAGATAGATATGTAGATAGATAGAATATTCTTTATTGTACACAGAGATTACATAGATGAATAACTTCAAAATAAATACATAATTAAATACATACACACTACCTCACTGTTTCAACTGTAAACTATTGCTTTAATAAAATTGCAGTTTACTCTTAGAAAAGCAAATTCTTTGTCTTGTTTTAAGTGCATTGGTGAAATCTAGTGAAATTTTATTAATGCAATTAAAACAAGACAAGGACTTTGCTTTCCTAAGAGTATGGTAAATAAATGAATAAAGTATTATTATTATTATTATGGTGCATTTTCAGAGCGCATCGGGAACTTAAAGCACATTTTGGCTGAATTAATTATTAAATGCACGCAAGTTGAATAGATTAGCGTCGAGAGTAGAGAGACTGCACTTTTGCAAGCACAGTAATGATGAATTGTGTAGTTGTTAAAGGGTTGATAACGTCATGTCTTTTATTCGGACTGATTGAGAATCTGATAAAGATGTATGATATGAATCTGATAAAGAGAGAACGCAAGAAATAGTGACAAACGTCAAAAAAATGTGTTAGAGAAACGATTATGTCAAATGACGAGTTTGTCATTGACATACAAGTGAAGCTAATAAAAGGGTAATTAATAAAATAGAGATTAGCATAATCCTTAAGCCTTAAAAATTAAAACATCGGATTTTTTTTACATATTTTAACTGTCGTGTAGTAGGCCGTACGAGTATTTCTCTATTAAAAACGTAAAGAAAGTAGTAGAGCGGTAGAACGATGACTTCTCATTCGGGAGCTCGTGTCGTTTTCTAAGTTACGTACATTTGTGAAGTTATAACAATACCACACGCTAACGCGTGAAGGAAAACATCGTGAGGAAACCTGAGTGTCTGAGGTGTTCACATACCTCAGCGCTTGAAATTGCCAATCCGCGGTGGGCACGCGTGGTATTTAAGCCGATTTTTTTTTAGCCTACGACCGTCTCACAGGCCTTCTCTTAGAAAGAGAGTAAGTAATGTGTTTTGTAACAGCAAAAGTTTGCTAATTCTTTTGCAACCATCGAAAAAGTTAGATCGTGTGAGGGAAAGTTATGCCAAAAGTAGAAGCAGCCTTAAGAGCACGGTAACACATACGGTAACGTTATGTGTTACCATTTGCGATCTATTTTGTAACGGTCTAAGTTTCCTTAGGCAATATTGAGGCAATCGCCCACTTCTCTCGGGTGATAAACCCAATTGTCTCTGTTTACGACTTTATTAGGCACTGAACGGGCTTGTGTAGCAAACAATACATACTTAACGAGTGTTTCAGAAGAATAAGTGTAACTTAGGAGGTATATTCAACCCATTGATACACACAAGTTTTATTATGAGAGCAACTCTGAAACATGAAAAAAACTGGCCAAGTGCGAGTCGGACTCGCGCGCGAAGGGTTCCGTGCCATTATTTAAGCAACATTAGACAAAGATTGAATTGGAGAACAGCGCTATCTATAGAAACCAACAAGAAGCGATTACCTAACATTGACATTTAATGACATGACATCGGCGCTGTGAAGTTTACATAGATGGTCGCTAGATGACGAGCGCTGTCTTTAGACAACGTTTGTTGTATGGGAGCCCCACTTAAATATTTATTTTATTCTGTTTTTAGTATTGGTTGTTATAGCGGCAACAGAAATACATCATCTGTGAAAATTTTAACTATCTAGCTATCACGGTTCATGAGATACAGCCTGGTGACAGACAGCCAGACGGACAGACAGACAGACGGACAGTGGAGTCTTAGTAATAGGGTCCCTTACCCCTATTGGTACGGAACCCTAAAAATCAGGGCCCCGTTTCATAACATTACAATTCCTAGTTCATTATGAATATTCGATGTTCATTTTGTAGTCGAATATTTCTACTTGTTAATCTGTGGATTAATCGACTGTAAGCCATGAGTTCTGTGAAAATGGGCCCAGCTGTTTCAAAAGTTTGCTAGTTTTTTGAAACTACAGCGAAAGTCAAGAATAAGGATGGGTATTTCGTGGGCACCGGCGAGATGAGTACTTAAATGACCCAGAGCAATAAAATAATTACATATACCTACCTGTATTGTGTATTTCTGCTTTTTATCAATTTTTGTCAAGAGCTCGAAATATTCAAATGTTGTATAGATAATAGTAATAGTTTGTGCGAGAGTCCAACTCGCACTTGGCCAGTTTTTTACAGATCGTACTTGCAAAAAGTGTCCGTACAGTACAATATCTCAATCATGTCAATAGCGATTTTTAGGACCCACGACCGAAAACCTAATATCACGGACCTGGGAATAGACAGCATTTATGCAAAAAGCGGCCATTTTTTGCGTCAATACTATCTACTGCTAGGTTTTTCGCCTCAGGTTCACGGTCATAGGTTGTAAAAATCACTATTAACATGTACAGACACATGATTTTTTCTTTCGGTGGCGCTAGTGGTGTTCGATGGAGCCCCTTAAAGGGCGAGCTGGATTTTACTAGCTGGAGTTAACTAGCGCCACCAAATGAAAAAAAAAAAAAAACACTTTTAAGAACCCACGCCTAGAAATTAGGGCCCATAACTTAGGATTTTAATCGATTTCGGCTAAAACGGCGAAGTTCGCAAAAATGGTTTAAATACGTAGGCTCTTCGCCTTTATCATTATGAAGAAATTGTGATGTTCTCGTTTTGCAAAAACGTATTATCTCCGCGTAAACCCCTGAGGCCCTCAACGCATTTGAGGTACCCGCAAACTCGTTTGGGTGCGGGCGAATGAAATGAAAATATCTTACCACAATTGCGTGAGTTTCAGTATATCTTCATGTAATCTATAAATGCGTAAAGACCGCATGCGAAGTAACCGCTAGTGCGTTTCAGCCTTCATCCACTGCGATGTGTTTTCCTTGTTAAATATTCCATTTTTCATACTTATTTTCTTTGTAGTTTTACAGCTTTATGCTTTTTTTACGTGTGTATGTACAAATTGTTGCAATATAAAAAAAATATCCTTTCTTTCTTTTTCTCTTCTTTGTACTGGCGCTATTTAATAGATTATAATACTTAAAACAAAAAAATTATAACCGAAAAAACACACATTTGAGAAAACACAGATACCCGTAGAACTAAACATGTTGTAATTCTAATTGAAGTTTCAGGAATAGCGCTTTTTTTATAAGTTGAAGTTACATAAAAAATCACCACTCTTCTTTATCTAAATTTCGGATACAGTTATTTACAATGTTGTCGGAATGGACTGACCAGGTTTGTTGAATTTACGCCGCCGCGCTTTGATCTGTACAAATGGCCTTACTCCCGGTTTCTCGTACACTAACCATCTACAGCGGTGGTAGCCTAGTGGGTAGAACATTGCGCTCGGAAGCGAGAGACCCTGGCGGGCATGTACCTATGACTTTGTTTTCTTAGTTATGTACATTTGTGAAGTTATAATAGCAACAGGTGAACGAAAACATCTTGAGGAAACCTGAGTGTCTGAGCTATACACATACCTCAGCGCTTTAAATCGACAATACGCGGTGATTAAGCTCATACACTGTCCCTGAGAGAAGGTGTTGGAATGGGCGCAGAGAAAAACGTGTGAATAGTGGAAAAATTGTTTTATTAATTTTTACAGTACCGACTAGCGGCCGACATTTTTACGAATGAACGATTGAATGATTGAAAGTAAAAAGAATGAATCTGAACGAATGAATGGAAGAGTGGACTGGGATTTTTGATTATTCCAATAGTCCCCCTCAAAAATTCTAGTCTTATATAATGCGATTAGGCAATAATTATCACAATATGTATTTATATTATTAGAAATAAATTATACATTCTGCTCTCAATATTCTGTTTTAATTATTTTAGTACCTTTTAATCATTAGGTATATTACAAACATTATCAAATTAAATCAAGCTTAACTTTGATCTTAATTGTAGTAATTTCCCTGATGGTATCATTTTCGTGAAGATATCAGCTAGTTGATGTTCTATGGAAACATACTCTAGCTTTATTACTTTCTTAGTAATTTGTTCACGTTTGAAATGATATTTTATATCTATGTGCTTAGACCTTTTATGGCTAGTGGGATTGTTTTCAATGCTTATACAGCCATTTTCGTGAAGATATCAGCTAGTTGATGTTCTATGGAAACATACTCTAGCTTTATTACTTTCTTAGTAATTTGTTCACGTTTGAAATTATATTTTATATCTATGTGCTTAGACCTTTTATGGCTAGTGGGATTGTTTTCAATGCTTATACAGCCATTTTCGTGAAGATATCAGCTAGTTAATGTTCTATGGAAACATACTCTAGCTTTATTACTTTCTTAGTAATTTGTTCACGTTTGAAATTATATTTTATATCTATGTGCTTAGACCTTTTATGGCTAGTGGGATTGTTTTCAATGCTTATACAGCTGTTGTTATCTTCATATAAAGGGATATGCATTGGTAATTGGATTTTAATACTATTTAGCAATGATTTTATCCATTTAGCTCCTCTCACAGCTTCGAAAAGAGCCATATATTCAGCTTCGGTTGAGGAGGCGGCGACTGTGTTTTGTTTGCGAGTATTCCATGACATTACACAGTTATCAAACACTTGGAATACGTATCCCGTTGTGCTTTTACGATCAATTTCGTCGCCTGCCCTGCATGGGAATCTGCATAGCCTTGAACTATTTGATGATAGTCGCACCTTTTGTAGGTCAACTTTAAATTTATAGTGCCTTTTATGTATCTTAAAAGATGTTTTAAGCATTTCCATAGTTTATTATAATTTTTTTTTTTTGCTTTGATATCTGCTCAGAATACTGATTGCTGAGCAAATATCTGGCCGTGCGCAAAGCATTGCGTACATAAGGCATCCTATGACGTTCCTGAAAGAAGCGTCAAAGTGTGTGTCGGAATTAAGAGCCAAGTGATCTAATTTTGATGGGAACGGTGACTTTGTCGGATTGCAATCACTCATGGAAAACATGCTTAAAACATTGTTCAAGTAGACTGACTGGTCCAAAGTTATTGTAGCTTCTGTTATGTTTACTCTAATGCCCAAGAGTAGTTTTATTTCATTCAAATCAGTCTTTCAAATTAGTATTTCGGTTTGTACATAAAATCAAATCATCGACGTATAATATTAAATATACATCACCATCATTTTTTTTTTATCAAGTATATACAAACAAGGCTACCTCTGAATTTTTAAAACCAAGTTCTTTAAGAGCGTGGTCAAAACGCTTGTACCAGCATCGAGAAGCTTGTTTTAAATCGTACAAAGACTTATTTAACTTGCATACCTACTTGGTTTGGTTCTGCAAAAACACCCTCAAGCACCTCCATGTAAATGTCATTCTCGAGAACTCCGTTCAAAAACGCAGTTTGGACGTCCAAGTGATGTACTTGCAAGCTATGCTGATTTGCAAACGCTAATATAAATCTAAAAGTAGAAATACGTACAAACGTTTGCAACGTTTCATCAAAGTCTTCAAGGTACTTTTGAGTAAAACCGCGAGCAACTAAACGCACCTTGTAACGAGTTGGTTCTCCTAACTCATTAATTTTTATCGTGAATACCCATTTACAATCAATAATATTTACATTTTGGGGTCTTTTCTTTCCACTAGAACCCATGGTTGATTTTTATTTAGCTTTTAACCATTTGTCACTATCATCCCTGTTTGAAATATCACTATAGTTACTAGGTAACGGCTGAGCAGTCGTGAGTGCTAAGTAACACAAATCTGTATCGCTCATCTGTTTATAATCGACTGAGGGTAGTTTTTTTTTTTATTCTTTCACTTCGCCTTATTTTGTTTGGCGAATTCTCAGCATCCGATTGGTCATCGGGAAGAATCTTGTGTTTCGTGCCTGCTGACTTATTATCACCGATAGGCTTGTCAACTTTGGCGGGAATTTGTGTGTTTTGGTTTGTCGGCCTTGATTGAACAAATTTTGACTCATCGAATATAATATCACGGGAAATGAAAAATTGGCCATTTTGAACGTTGAATAGTTTATGACCATTGTTGTCGTATCCGACTAGTATTGCTTTAAACGATTTACTGTCAAACTTTGTTCTTCTCGTTTTGTCATGGACATAAGCCGTTGCACCAAATTTTAGGTTTGTTATTATGCCACATTTCGTATGGTGTTTTGTTGCTGGTCAGAGCTTTAGTAGGGAGTCTATTTATTAGGTAGGTAGCTATTAGTATGGCTTACCACCAAAAAGACTTTTCTAATTTCGAACTTTCAACCATGGTTCTAGCCATTTCGGTTAGCGATTCATACGCTCCGACACACCATTTTGTTGCGGCGTATATGGTACCGTTAGGTGGTACGAGATACCCTTGGAAACACAAAACTCGTTAAATTCTGTTGAAAGATATTCTCTACCATTGTCGCAGTACAGATTTGTGACTTTCGTATTGAATAAGTTCTCACTCCTAGCAACAAACTCTTTAAAAATATTTTAGCACTTCCGATTTTGCATTCATTAAGTAGGTCACAGTAGAATGAGTGTAATCATCCATAAAAGTAACAAAGTAGTTTTTGTCATCAAAGGTGGTAGGCGTTATCGGACAACAAACGTCCGAGTGAATAATATTATAAAGGGTCGATTCTGGTGTTTACTATTGTTATCTTTTTATCTTGTTATCTGTTTTTGCAAACGGGAGACGTGATTGTTTACCAAGAATACAAGGTTCACAAATAGTATCGCTGGGGTTTAAATTGTTTATCAAAGACTGGTCACTTTCATCTATTTTTATCCTTTAAAATTCCAAACCTTTGTTTGTTTACATGTCCGAGTCGGCTATATCACAAACTATAGGCGTCAGAGGAATTTTGAGTCAAGTGAATATTAAGTTTATTTACTTTAAAATTTAGCCAAAAAGGTTGTTGCAATTCTCCCCGGTCATGATGCACTTGTCTTTATGATGGACTTGCACACCGTTTGTTGCCAAAAACCACTGTCATACCTGCACGTTGCATCTTACTTACAGAAAGTAAATTATGACGTACCTCGGACGAAAACAATACATCATCAATCGAGCCTTCAATACCTAAATCGGTTGTTACCTTTATGCTGCCTTTACCGTAGGCTTGCATGGACTCGCCGTTTTTCGCAACTCCGATCTTGAGAGGCGTCGATAGTTCCGTGTACGTTGTAAACACGTCAAGTGTATTTATAATATGATCTGTGGCATCCGAATCTAAGAGGAAAGAAATTTCCATATTAGTAGAATTACTAATAGGGTCAGATAACTTACAATCGGGTGAAACCATAAAAGCGAAACCGCCCTCGTCATTGTTGCACAACGTGTTGTGCGCCGTCCTCTTGTAGCCGCTGCCGCTGCTCCCAGCCCAGTCTTGCTGGATCTTCTTGAGGTAGCGACAGTCATTCTTGAGATGATTTCGGCACCCACAGTGATCGCAGTACATTTTTGAAATTTTGTGAGTTGAATTTCCGGTATGAAAGTTTTTGTTCGGTTGAGGGTAGTTTATTTTTTTTCTTAGAAAAATTTCCTTGTGATTTTGGAAATAAGAAATTCCTCGGACCTGTATGCAAAACCTTGAGCTCTGTTGTAGGTTCACCTTTCAGCTTCACTTTGTGGTCAAGTTGAAGCAAGGAACATTTGGTTGCAGTTTAAGATTCAGCAATTGCTTGCGTAGTGCTAATTGCGTGGCCAGCTGGCCAGGCTTCGTCTCTCGTAGATTTTATCGAGGTTATCGAAAATGGATTTGGCCGTTGCAGCGTCTTTCGCGAAATTTAAATATTCGATAATTGTACCTTTTGCAGTTTGGTTTTTCTTTAGCCACATTGCGTCTGGATTATCCGGCACTGGTTGTTCAACGACGATGGCCACTTGCAGTTCTTCTAACAAAGACTTGAAGACGTTCCCGTTAAATTGCTGGATGTTTCGTTTGCCTCGTATCTCCGTTGTTCATATCCGTATTTTAGACGGATAGCAGGAACTTAATTATAACTTATTTAAATCGTGCCCTGGGCCCATAACCTGTTGGAATGGGCGCAGAGAAAAACGTGTGAATAGTGGAAAAATTGTTTTATTAATTTTTACAGTACCGACTAGCGGCCGACATTTTTACGAATGAACGATTGAATGATTGAAAGTAAAAAGAATGAATCTGAACGAATGAATGGAAGAGTGGACTGGGATTTTTGATTATTCCAATAGAAGGCCTGTGCCCTACAGTGGGACGTATATAGGATGCTTATGATGAACCATTTATTGATCTACTGTTAACAGTTGTCAGTTGTTTTTTTATATGCAATTTGGCCATCTGATAGCTCTTGCAAGTAGATTCATGATCATCATCATCATCATCATCAGCCCACCGCTGCCCACTGATGGATTTCCCCATTACGCCATCTTTCGCGTTCTTTCGCCATTCGCATCCACGGATTCTTTGACGGCACATCGTCCATCGTTATCGCCATCGTCGTTGTCTGGCGAGGCCAGTAGGTTAACAGATTTTTAATGTATGAGCAACAAGGGGTAAGTCTGTATTGACACATGACTGTTCGCGATGTCCTTGTCTGGTCGCAGTGATGAGGTTGTCTTAGGTCCCTATTAAAGTTCATTCACACCGCAGTCTGCTTTTTGTAAAATAAGATTTTTCAAATTGATAATATTGAAAGTCTTTCCCAGTCACTGCGTTATCATGTTGCAAAATGTTGCACAAAAAATGGTACCTGCGGTGTGGATGTATCTTTAGTAAGACTAGCTATCAACCTGTCTGAATATGATGCAGTGAACTAAATATAACAAGAGGAAATGCACTCAAAATCGGTGTCAGCGGTAAAAAAATTGTATTATTATAATTAGCCTGACTGCCAATTGACTGACTTATAATGTTTTAATATAATCGGAGGACGCATATAACCATAGTAGTATAACCTGTCGAAAAGTCCATATAGTGGTTTAAAAACGCACCTTACAAATCGGGCTCAAACTACGACGTCACAACTTGAACGTAACGCCTTGTAATGTATGAAACGTTTATCAATATTTGGGTTATCTCGTAAAATTGTGTCTTTGTGCATTTACAACCTTATAAAAAAACGTTTGGAATTCAATGAAAAAAACTGAACCCAATAAGTTTTATTTTTTATTTTAGTATATAGTACAACAGGTCTTTTCGCTGTCACGCCAACTTTCTCGGCCCCTGCCAATCTCGTCCGTTGCTTTAGTGACGTCATCCACCCATCAGGACGCTTGCTCCCTACCAATCGTTAACCTAACCCCGGTCACAGCTCTGTGGCCGGCGTCCACCAACCAACCTGCCGTCTGACCACATTGCCCTGTAGTATACAAATTTTAAGGGGATCCAGTGAGCTAACTAGCGCCACTAATGAAAAAAAATCATATCTTCTTTTACAGATCGCATTTGCAAAAAGTGTCTGTACAATCACACAATCATGTTAACAGTGATTTTTAGGATCCATGACAAAGAACCTAGCATCACAAACCTGAGACTACATATCATTTATGCCAAAAATGGGCCGTTTTTGGCGTTACTGCCATCTAGTCCTAGCTTTTTTGCCTCAGGTTCAAGGCCATGGGTCCTAAAAACCACTATTAACATGATTGAGAGATTATGCAAACACTTTTTGCAAATACGATCTGTAAAAGAAGATATGATTTTTTTCACATTGGTGGCTCTAGTTAGCCCACTGGATGCAAAACAAAGACCATATTTTCTATGATTTAATTACAAATGTATATTTTCAGATTTTTCCCTATACTTGTTGTATAAGACGGTATTACTGCCAAATTTTATAGTTGTAGGTCAACGGCAAATACTCTATAAATTTTGATTCCCGAAGAAATCTGATTTTTTCACAGCTTCAAGGGACTGTAGACCTGAGTATATAGTTTTAATTTAAACTCGATAGAAATCTGCGAGCCTCACAGCAAAATAAAAATTAAATAGCTCGCTGGTGCTACGAATTTCGCAGCCCGTAGCGGCGTAGGCGGGCTACGTGATCCGCCTACGCTACGCGTATCAGCTACGGGCTCGTTCTCTCTATACACAGAATTTATTTTCAACTAGCTGGCCCTGCAAACTTCGTACCGCCTCAGAATCGATATTTTTGTTCGTGAATTTTTCCCATGTCTTAATAAATATTGCTACTGTGGCGGAAACAACTCTAACGAATTAAATACCATCAAAATCTATCCAGACATTTTTGAGTTTTATATCATTCTTTCTTTTCCAATTATTGCAAAATAAGAGAACTCTATGTATAATTTTATACCTTGACATACTGAGCAAATATCTTAAAATATTTTTAACTTAACAACCAGGATGTTGCCATAAAATACTCCAAACCTGCCGGATAAAACACCATATTATAATATCTCAATCTGCAAAGTTCACGAGTGTTTTAGAACAAGGTATATAAAGGTACATTGAAATACCTCTGAAAACTGAATTATATAAGCGTATATGCCCTTTGCGGTGGCTTAGCGCTGGCATACGTGGTCTGGTTCTCAACCACTGCTCCCCCTAATTCCGGCCTCCCCACGATTTCTTTCTAGGGTTTTTGTATAAACTTAATTGGAAAAGAGTTTTTCGTAAAAGTTTATTGTCTTTATCTTCATGGACTGTTTAAATCGTAAATTTGTGTGGTTTAAAATATATTAAACAACTTAACAACTATATCCCCATCCATCCATCTATTCTATCTATGCAGCCCATGAAAGACGCCTATCGTTGAGGATAGACCTCTTCACCGTCATGCCAATCGTGCCGGTCCCCATTGCCTTCCTGCCACCTTAATATCATCGACGGATAGGTGGCCTACCCACCGAACGATAGCCAGGTGTCGGCCACCACTTTGTGACCGCCTTCATCCACTGTCCGTCTTCCCATCTAACTAGATATCCCGCCCACCTGGTTAGAATTGAGGCTTTGGCTGAAGAATTCATATTGGGCCGTTCCAGTAGTTATTCGGTCCTCTGTCTACTGTCTTCTACAACACCCTCATCATCGTTGTTACATCAAAATTGACATCGAAAATAAGAGTTTGAAACTAATATTTAAATTGGCTCACAAGTTCTAAGCAATTCTTATTTATTAATTCCTGGAACGTAGAACTGAATTAACTAGCTCCCTAGTGGCTACGCAGCTGAACGATTGACGTATTTTCTTCTCCTTTTTATTTGCATATTGTGACTGGAATAGTTGATGCGGTGCTAATGCTGAGAATGCTATTCATCATGTTTGCACCCTTTATCCGTTGGCTGGACGTGTTGGAAAGAAATTTAAATTGATGTAACGCTTGTTAATCAAACCTGGGGTCTCATTCCATAGAAATTTGACAGTTAGACGATTGGAATCGCTCATGATTTGGTGCGAGTAATATAGGTAGGGGCAGAAAATTCATGGCTTTGTATTCTATTAAGACTTCACTGTACCACAATATGGAAAAGCCTTAGTAGTACATAATTAGTCGCCTTTATTTAATAACTAAATTAAAACTTTGTTTCTTTTGAAATTGAGATTTTGATTTGAGCAAGTTTTTCTCAAACATTTGAAATAAAGGCGTTTTGTGATCTGTATATTAATAAGACAATATGTAATGAAGGTCATGAAGGAAAAATCCTTACTACAAGGCATACTATGCATACTACAAGGCGCCCTCGGCGTCTAGATTCCAAAACATAACTACGAGGAATTCTCGTAATAAACGTCCTACTGAATGATTAACTCATCACTTGATATTTAATTCAAGGCGTATCTAGTTTGCATCGAATGACATTCGACCGTCTGGCTCCGCGAGACTTGCGCTGTAATCGGGAAATGGAGGGTCAATGTTTGCTTACAAAATGAAGAGTAGATGAAAAGGCTGAAATTGGTTCACTTCAGTCCTGAGGGGCCTGAAAACTACGACAATATTGACATTGGCCCTAACCCCCTGTTTCTCGTACACTAAAAATCCGTTAATCTACTGTTAACAGATGTCAGATGGCCACATTGAATACAAATAAAGCCGCTGGCAGCAGTAGATTAAAATAGATCGTTGGTGAATGAGGAATCGGGCGTAAGTAGTTGCAATGGTCTAAATTACCTAGATGGCATAAATGGCTAATTATTTAATTCTAATTCAATTTGGTTGTGCTATACACAGAGAGAGGAATTCACTATCAAAGTTATAAGTTTGAAAAGGATTCATTAACAATTAACTAATAATTTAGAGAAATTATAAAAAGCGCAACAAAGTGCAAAAAATGGCGTATAACATTATTTCATTTCATTTCATTTATTCAATGCATTTCATGAACAATCTCGAAAAGATACAAAAGTTACTTAACTAGTTGAACATGAACCCTGTAAGGGTAAAGCAGATTGACATGTGTGGCGCATACAATTGTAGAACATGCATGTACTTAAATAAATCAAAATTTACTGCTAAGATATTAAGCTAGTTTTCTTTTTATACCTAGGTTGTTATAATTCTTTATCACCCATATATTGATCTATGGAGTAGTAGCACTTTCTCATTAGTAGATTTCTAAGTTGAGTGTTAAATCTTGTGTATTTTTTTTCATTTTTAAGACTGTCCGGTAGTTTATTGTAAATGAGTATACTCGTACATCTATACTGTGGGCTATTCTTATATTAAATTTCTAATTTGGGTGGGGGAAGGACCAATTTGTTTTTACGATGTTCATTTTTATTTTGCTGGAAGAGATTCATATTTTTGTGTACAAATAGGGCGGCTTCTAGAATATATATTCATTTCATTTCATTTCATATTGACGGTAAGGTAAGTATATTTTCTTGTATAAAGTAGGGTTTACAGCTCTGTCGTTGTGCGATGTTCACAATAATGCGTAGACATTTCTTTTGTAGCATAAACAAATCCTGAGCATCAGTACTGTGGCCCCATAAGGGCCATAAAATTATTGCGCACCTCAGCCAAGCATATGCATAGGCGTAATATGCAGATAAGGCGCAATCTTTTCTGGTGTTACATTTTAATACCCTAAGCGCGAATGTAAACTGGGCTAGTTTTGATTTGGTTTTCTCGATGTTTTTTCCAGTTTAAATGCGTATCTAGCGTAGCGTATCTATACTAATAATAAATCTGTAAGGGTCGGTCATGGAGTAAGTTAGTTTGTTTTCAGAGATATTGTGTTTATAGGCTCAATATATGATACTGAAACTAATTTCACGATTTTTAGAATTTTTTTCTGTATGTGTGTATGTATGTATGTTCCTCCATAACTCTTAAACCAATTATCCGAATTTGATGAAATTTGGTATTCTAGCTCCAGTTATGATAAGACGTGGCCCCCATACAAATGCTTCGTAAAAATCGAAATGTACGCGAACGGAGTCGCGGGCACAGCTAGTTATACATATTTCTTGTTAAGAAGTGGCTTTCAAACCCATGAGTTGTAACGTAAATAATAAATGCCGTTCTATCCATGATGGATTAAGTAAATTGATATTATATATGGCAGTCCCTGGTCACTGCCTACCCCTCTGGGATACAGGCGTGAGTTCATTATATAATTTGTTATGATGTAATAACACGTGAAATATTTGCGTTTTTGTAAGAATGGTTGCGTTAGTCGCGGCTTTGATAAAAAAAATCCTATTTCCTCTCGTCAACTGTTCTGAGGCCATCGAATAATTGCTCTATGCGAAAATTAAAAACGAACGGAATTACGGAAATAAATACCACAGAACATGGAAACATTCAATCATATTCAACGGATGACAGTCACCTATCGGTTCGGTATACTTATTCTTATTTTTTGGTACAACATTATTAAAAGGTGGAGTGTGGGGCCTATTTTCATAAAAAAGGAATTAACTTACCTGCGACCACAAAGTGTGTTCGAAGAAACACTCGAGTTAACTACATAAGTTTATTGACATTTGGTTGAAAGGTAGACCGGAATGGATTAAAAAAAATATGGATGTCAACAAACCTCGCGAACAATGTGAACAAACGATTGATCGGTATTGATACACTTAAATAGAAATAGAAAATGTTTGTCTTCAACATTTATTCAACATTCAACTTAGCGACTACGCATAGTATACTCTTGCTCTTATTGCATGTGTCATAGGTTCGAGGATTCGACAAAACGGTACCTAAGACTTACTCATATCTCTGACCGTACACAAATATTGATGCCTTCCAAGCGAACTACAGGTTGATATGTTGAAATAGCTATAATAGCGTGGATACTCTTTCTATTGTTGTTCGAACGTAAGCGGAGAACCATAATATTTACTTGCACATTTCCACAGGATTGATACTTATGTTGTCTACCTCTACAAGCTTCATTTGCAGCGTTATTGTGCATTTGTGCTTACAACATCAATTTCAAGCACATTGATCAAAAGCTGCTACACTGTAAAAATATAACGACAAGCTGAAATCAAAAGAATTGCGAAACAGATTGAAATAATAACAAGGGCATCCTCAAATTCAAAATAATGATGTTCTATACTTTAGTTTAGTGAAATGGAATCATAGAATATAATTATTTGATTAAAAAAAACCGGACAAGTCCGAGTCGGACTCGCCCACGTATACAAAAATCCGACCTTATACGATCTATTCAAAAACCTAGCTTGTGGGGAATTATCGTAAAGTCAGCGCTATTTTTCGTCTATTTTGAGTAGACTACTGTAAGTATCTGTAAATGTTATTGGCATGTCGGAGAAATAATAGATACTCCGCGCAATTATAAAATAATAAATAAATAATAATTGCAATTATTATCTAATTTGTTGCGCATTACTCGCGGTTCTCGGCCACCGAAATTATTTCAGGTGCGTATTTCAAATTATCACCTCGTAATTTCAGGTGACAGGAACATTAAGTATGAAATCAAAAAATCAAAATCAAAATCAAAATTTTTTATTCAAAGTAGCACAGAAACTGCGACTTAATGAACGTTACAAGTTAAACTAGGTGTCCATTTCAAAATCTAGATCATTTTGGAGAAAAAATGGACAAAAAAACTCCAAACTTAGTCTTTTCAAGTCCTTAATTTACAGGATTTATATAAATGTACTAATGATACTAAGGATTTATATAAATGCATCTCAACAACTGATTTATCAATTCGCTCACATACATCAATCAATGTCCGTTGACTTACACTAATAAGCAAATACTTACCAGTTTCATGTCTGACCTTTATTTATGACAATGATTCATAATATGCAAACACTTAACGCTTCACTTAAACTAAAACGATTATTAATTACCGAGACTGGTATCTCTGATACACAAACCGTCAGTTGCCAATCAAGCGCATACGGACCAACTTACTTTTGGACATTCCAAATTGAAGGGGATGAAATTGAGCTTTATTATTTTATCCCTTGTATTTCTCTAAACTCTAGCGAGGTTAAAAATTCTACAAACCCAAAACAATTTTACTGTTATTAGATATCTTTTTAGGGTTCCATACCTCAACAACAACCTCAACTACAAGTACAGGGAAAAACCTGAAATCTATACATTTCTAATTAAATCATAAAAAAATGTCTTTGAAGCTCGGGAAAAGCTCGGACAAAACTGCGAGTCTCGATTCCTGAACTATTTATAATATGTAAGTACCTACAAATTTGTACGGGCCCCTCGGTGAGCGAGTCCGACTCGCACTTGTCTAGTTTTTTAATCTGTAGTAACGTTTTTGTCTTTAACACAGTCTATTTAAACTGCCTCTGAGGAGTGTTTTAAGGATTCGTGTTTTTATAGACAAGACTTAGCTTTTAGCTTGTAATTGATATCGAGCTCTATCATCATCAGCCATTTGACGCCCACTGCAGGGCAGAGGCCTCCCTCGTGGTTTTCGAGGGGTTTTGCCATAATCGGGTTGGCGATCGCAGTATGTGGTTGGATTCTCAGAAAGACGCTGCTGCCCGTCTCCTGGTAATTTATTCACATCCACGGAAGGAGATGGAGTGACGCTATTCTTATCCGGCGCCACACGGAAAGCTCTATAATTCGATACTAAAGACTCAGTTCTCCATGAAGTCCACTTGGTGGCGCACTAATGAAAATAAATCTTATCTTTTCTTTCTCTTAATCATGTCAACGGTGATTTTGTGGCGGGCCCGCAATTAAGAACGTACGTTAAAGGTTTTGACAAAAGAGAACTTTTTTAGCGTTAATGTTGTCTATCTTCTTAAGTCTAAGTCTATTCCTTACGTCACTTTATGCAAAAATGATCTGTAAAAAAAAATATATTTTTCTCATTGGTTGCGCTGGCGAACCTCATGAAGAACCTCCTTTGAGAAAGTGGTAGAGTGACATGGCACGAAAGATCGACGGACATTTAAAGCGTACAATAAGTGCAAAATAAAATAACATTAGAGTGATAAAATTTTATTGTGATCAAATGCATAACATTTCTTATATACAACGACATACGGAGCAGACAACCAGCGTTGGCACAGGTCAGTGAAACATGTATTGGGAAAAATATATGTACAGTCAAAAAGGGTGATTATAAACTGGACTATCTTTGCAGCGACGTCTATTGACAGATATTTCCGTGAGATCCCAAGACTTCGCTGTACTGAACTTAAAACTATAGTGGTGACAAAAAAAAACTTTTTCCACTTTTTCTTTCTATTCATACTATAGTTTCTAATTCCAATTCACGGTACATATTTCTTCCCTAGGAGTGTGTCTCGCAACTTTGCGTGTGAAATATAATATACCTCTACATTAAAATAAGTGTTACAAGATCCAGGGACCAGCTCGATAGTAAAGTAAAGTAAAAAGTAAAGTAAAGTAAAGTAAAGTAAAGTAAAGTAAAGTAAAGTAAAGTAAAGTAAAGTAAAGTAAAGTAAAGTAAAGTAAAGTAAAGTAAAGTAAAGTAAAGTAAAGTAAAGTAAAGTAAAGTAAAGTAAAGTAAAGTAAAGTAAAGTAAAGTAAAGTAAAGTAAAGTAAAGTAAAGTAAAGTAAAGTAAAGTAAAGTAAAGTAAAGTAAAGTAAAGTAAAGTAAAGTAAAGTAAAGTAAAGTAAAGTAAAGTAAAGTAAAGTAAAGTAAAGTAAAGTAAAGTAAAGTAAAGTAAAGTAAAGTAAAGTAAAGTAAAGTAAAGTAAAGTAAAGTAAAGTAAAGTAAAGTAAAGTAAAGTAAAGTAAAGTAAAGTAAAGTAAAGTAAAGTAAAGTAAAGTAAAGTAAAGTAAAGTAAAGTAAAGTAAAGTAAAGTAAAGTAAAGTAAAGTAAAGTAAAGTAAAGTAAAGTAAAGTAAAGTAAAGTAAAGTAAAGTAAAGTAAAGTAAAGTAAAGTAAAGTAAAGTAAAGTAAAGTAAAGTAAAGTAAAGTAAAGTAAAGTAAAGTAAAGTAAAGTAAAGTAAAGTAAAGTAAAGTAAAGTAAAGTAAAGTAAAGTAAAGTAAAGTAAAGTAAAGTAAAGTAAAGTAAAGTAAAGTAAAGTAAAGTAAAGTAAAGTAAAGTAAAGTAAAGTAAAGTAAAGTAAAGTAAAGTAAAGTAAAGTAAAGTAAAGTAAAGTAAAGTAAAGTAAAGTAAAGTAAAGTAAAGTAAAGTAAAGTAAAGTAAAGTAAAGTAAAGTAAAGTAAAGTAAAGTAAAGTAAAGTAAAGTAAAGTAAAGTAAAGTAAAGTAAAGTAAAGTAAAGTAAAGTAAAGTAAAGTAAAGTAAAGTAAAGTAAAGTAAAGTAAAGTAAAGTAAAGTAAAGTAAAGTAAAGTAAAGTAAAGTAAAGTAAAGTAAAGTAAAGTAAAGTAAAGTAAAGTAAAGTAAAGTAAAGTAAAGTAAAGTAAAGTAAAGTAAAGTAAAGTAAAGTAAAGTAAAGTAAAGTAAAGTAAAGTAAAGTAAAGTAAAGTAAAGTAAAGTAAAGTAAAATAAAATAAGATTTATTGAAATAACACAGTTACAGCATATTTTTTGTTACATAATAATATTTTGTTTAACAAAAGAGGTGGGTAGGTGCACAATACACAGTTTAACGGCAATCCCCAAACTAGGCGAGGCCTGTATCTTGGGGACTTTATTAGTGTTCACAGAATACATTTTTCACGGCAAGCTTATTTACCCAAATTACGATACAATCAGCCCAGTCCCTTCTGTGAGAATAGATGAGTCGCGCTCGTCCGCTACGTGAGCGCAAGATGGGGAGATTTTTTGTCTATTTATCGCGCTAGGTATAGTGGCAGGTCAAGCAGTTGTGTAAAGTTGATGTTACATGTTACTATTATTATTATTAATACGTTTATTGCCCATAAGTAAAAAATACAATGGGAATGTGGCGGACTTAATGCTATAAGTATTTTCTACCAGTCAACCACAGGTGGTGCAAGAAATTAACTGGTAGGCATATGAAATAGACGGATAAGATGATTTACTTCAACTAAAATTAGATAAGCAGAGTTAATTAGATGAGGACACATTAGATAAGTTACCTAAGGGATCAACTCTCACAAAGTCACAACACAAATTTACCTGTGCTGTGCTTATACAATGGCTGAGCCTTGACCTTACCCAAGCGAGATTATGGAAAAACGCAACTCGATAGCACGTTCAATTTAATTTTCTCCCCTTAATTTCGCTTTCAATCCTCGCTCCTTTTCACTCATTGGGCATAAAAAGAGGACGGTACGAAGGCCGATTACGTCGTTAGGGTGGAAAGGTCGTCTGGGGCGAAAGGCGCAGCTGGCAGGCGGCGGAGAAAACAAACTAAAAGGAAAATAATTCCGGAGTGAAGCCGAGACTCGTCCGTCTGCTGTTTACAACATTGGAGCTTCATTAAAAAAAAAATTCAATGAAATTACGTGAACTTTACCACATACCTAATTTTTCTCTATCTATGCTGTTGATATTCATGCAGCCGGTCACTTTTACTAGTAAAAAAGTGACAAGCCACTGCTTTTAACATGGCGTTAGAAGAGAATAACAGCCCTAGATTTAGTGTGCGTAACTAGCGAAAAGGCAACCCGATAGAAAATCCTGGAGTAAAAGTACGGGGAGAGCCGGCGCCATATAATTGTATTTCGCAAAGAGAAATAAGACAAACTAGCCCATTGAGCTTTTTTCAAACGTGAAAACTCAGTTTAAAAGTTGAAATGAAAAAAGAAACAAACGAACCTTTCCGCTTCGGAATGAAGCTTGAAGGAAAGAAGTAATCTAAATTAAAATTAAAAATTGTTTCAAGTTCGAGATTGTATAAAAATCTCCATGATTCACGTAGTGCGACGCACCTCCAGTTGACTAGACAGTTACGCAATGGATAAAGAGCCTTGTGCTAATACATAATAGCATAGCCTGACATTCAGACGATAAGCTTGGAAAGCTCTTTAATTTTTCCTTTCCGAGTGCAAACAGTAAATTTCATAACTGCTTTTAGCAGCATAAGGTTGTTAAATATTCTGTTTGTTGCACATTATAAGTTGACATGACAGTCGCGTGTTACATTCAAACCAAGCATATGATAAGGTTTTGTGCGGCCTTATTATAACAAATGTAACCAGTAGAAAATAATATGAACCTACTTCGAATTTCGTATTGTCAACTCAGTTACGAACAGCCAGACAAAGCAAGGAACAGTGACAGAGGAAGTTGTATGTTCAGTCTTTTTTCAGTCCAGCGTGAATGCCCGTATCAAGCTCTTAGGACAACACATTACGCGCTGTCTCGCTTTCTTAAAGTTACACCAGTGGGATAGCGTGCAAGGTATCGCTGTATTGAACTTGATACTATGAGGCGAGAACAGAGCGTGACTTACTCGGTTGACATGAAAGCGAGTAAGTGACTTATCGAGCGATATAGAGTCGCGCCATCTCACTCTTGTTTTGCTAGTCAGCTAGCCAGAGCGCACTACTTATATCGTGTATCGAGCTTGACATTTATGCTAAGCTAGTGGCCAAGAAGACCTTTTTCGTAACTGCCGGCAAGAATTAACACAGAAGCACAGGAAAAGGATGAGCGGAAGAATCGAGTAAAGAGAGAGACGTCTGAGAGAGGTCTGTTCGTGGTCATTAGAGCCCTGCGCCAGCTGCGAGCCGATGGCGAAATGTTTAGACCTTTTCGGTTGTTGCCGGCTAGATTTGTCACAGAAGCACAGAGAAAGCAAGAGCGGAAGAAGCGAGTAAAGAGAGAGACATACAGGTGGTTGGTCTGTTCGTGGTCATTGGAGCCCTGCGCCGGCTGCGAGCCGGAGCGGCGCAGCCGCCAGATGGCGTGGCGCGCCGCCACCAGACGCGCGAACCCGTGACGCGCCACTATCTCGCGCGCTCACCGCGCATCGCACGCCCACCGGTCTTCACACGCCGCGCGCGTTGGAATTGGATGGACGGTTACTCGGACACAGGGTGGGTAAGAGGGATGGGATAACTTGTTGATTATCAAGAGGGAGCGGCGTACTTAATTATAGTTTAATCGAATGGGGGTTATCTTATTGTGCGCTTAAAATACGAGAAAACACTACGAGCAAAAGCTGGCCTACAAATAGAGATATCACAACCAAATATCACAAAAGCGGTGGCAAGCGAAGCTTCGTGGACGGCGGCTTATGTAACGATTACTTAATATAAACTACGCATGTAAAATGTGCAAAAACTGTTATCGATCACAGAAAGAAGCCTTAGGTCTAGGTATTTTTGGGGGGTTATGTAACTAGCCGCGTTGTGGGAGGAGGTTAGGGCGGGATGGACACGCGCGTCGCTCGGCGGTCGGGCGGGCACTGGCTGCGCACGGCATGCCCTGCCTCCCCCATCCTGCCCCAGCCCCGTGGTGACATAACTCTTAACATTTGTGCTACAAGGCCCAAACATCGGACCGAAAGGAAATGTATTTCCTCTCCACAGATGTGCATATTGAATTCGCGATCCAATAACGCTGATGTGTTTCGCAGAGACCGGGATCCGGCCGCAGCTTGCTCGAAGGAGCGCTGTGGTTATCGATGCTCTAGAATTTAGATGAAATGTGCAAAGTATTCAAAAGTAGTCTCATGTGGCACAAGATATTTTTCATTTTCACGTATTCCGCTACCATGCAAAGAGAGGGTAAAATTTTACCTGAAAATTACCACCGCTGAATAATTGCGGGCGATATGATGAATGAGTAATGATGAATTATAATAATTCCTACCGCTGAAACAATTTGAAGACACCGTATACCTCCTTCGGTGAAAACAGCTGAAAACAAGCCCCACCTATCGAGCAGTAGCGGAACTAGTACGCCGAGGTCCCTTTTCAGTCGCCTGCCTTCTATTAGACGATTTGGAGTGGGGCTCAGCGGGCAGTGGCATACAGACTACCTATTACAAACCGAACAAAACAAATGATAGAGTTATACTGGTTGAGTAGTAGAGTAGATTCAAAGGTAATGTAACATTCCCTTTAGAGTGTTTAAATTTAGATTGCATGTATTTAGATTGACAACGAGACAAACAGTTTGTCCCATTGTCAATCTATATACATATCTAAATTATCTAATTAACGAATATAAAGGTATGGCGTAAATAATCGATATCATGAAAGCCATTTCCTTGGTATAAATATAATTAACTCACTACCGGTAAATATACCACTCCAAAAACAAACATTTTTAATATTTTATTTTTTTTATACGATTTTTCGTCTCGAAACGAGACGTGGACAGTTCGTTTATCAATCGAAAATTTTAATCTTTCGCTAAATAGACTTCTAATTAATGATAATATCGGTCAAATTATTGATACTGAAGAAATGCTTTTCAGGTTATCCATTGTTTAAGACACACCCTATAAACAGGGCGTTTCATAAAGGTTCGGTGAAACTTAAGGTTGTTACTCTACTCTCTTATAAATAAAAACAAGTTTTAGCGGTAGGTATCACCGAAATATTGAAAAAAATATCAGCTGTCTCATACATACGCTCGAGCAAATTATGGACACTAGTATGGAACAACGAATTTTTGTATTATTTCGAAGTTGTTATCATAGTCGTTTGTATATCAAGTTTCACTTTTCTGAAACACTTTTTTGAATAAAATTGTATTTAGTATTAAGCTCGCTTGTACATTTTTTTCTGGTACAATAAATAATTTTGTAATAACCAAATACCCGTGAAATTCAATAAGAACATCTATTAACTAGACAATATTGAAAAAAATATCAGCTGTCTCATACATACGCTCGAGCAAATTATGGACACTAGTATGGAACAACAAATTTTTTTCTTATTTCGAAGTTGTTATCATAGTCGTTTGTATCTCAAGTTTCACTTTTCTGAAACACTTTTTTTGAATAAAATTGTATTTAGTATTAAGCTCGCTTGTACATTTTTTTTCTGGTACAATAAATAATTTTGTAATAACCAAATACCCGTGAAATTCAATAAGAACATCTATTAAATAAACTAATGCTAACTACTAAAGCGCGGGCCAAGTAGATGGGACGTGGGGTGAGGATGGGCGGGCGGAAACGCGACGCGTCCCAAGGTAAACCGAATTCTTTTCGTTTAAGTAAGTAAACAATTGTTTAAGTAAATTTATTAGAGCGTAAATTTACCTACCATACTCTCTCTCTCAGAGAAGGCCTATGCCCTAGTGTGGGACTTATATAGGTTGCTTATGATTAGCGCGTTATTCATATTTGCTCCAAATATCCATGTCTCTTTCAGCACCATTGACAACCTTTCTGTCAGAAGGTCTGAAATAGTTATTAGCAATAAGGCTCCCATTGTACTTTTTTACTTCATTTGTACTTTTTCTTCTTACATACATACAAACGTAAACTCACGCCTGCATCCCATTGGGGTAGGCAGAGACCAGGGATCTTAACTTGACTTCTGGTGGCTAAATGAGTTGTTGATAAATAGACTGTATAATGCAATTAACCATACAGGCCAATCCAACAATCCAACAAATGAAACGTGGCACAATACCTGTAGGTTGTCCAGTTGGGTCTCAGGGTAAGTCGGCGATGAAACTGCGAAATGTGGCAAAGATTTGTGGCGCAAGCGCTGAGTGCACCCTTTTTCCAATGAAAAACGCCAGTTGCACAAAATGTTCGACAAACTTAGTTCTTAAAATTGCTATTTTACTCTTACCTTTCCTTATGTTTAGTTGGCGCCGACGTTGCCAGCCGACAACCGGCAACAACCGTTGGCATGCACCGAATGTCGGAAGGATAGAAAATCGGCTTATATGGCCAATGGGAGGTTTTCTTTTTGACTGTTAAGAAAAAAAGTAGTTCCCAAGAGCTCTTTAGATGGCGCTGAACTGACTATGTTACTAGCTGTGCGTTCCGATTTACGACCGTGAGCGATCATGGGTAAATCGGAACGTATTACTGATTGCTCAGGTTTTCGCGTCTATGATAGCCGTTCCGAAATGGACGTCAATGGATATTGCGATAACGTGAATGCAACAATTCGGAACGATATTTATTTGTGATGTAACAATGACATATTAAGTTTCGTTTTATGATCTAAAAATTACATCCAAGTGAAATAATCCAAAAATAATGTGACGTTCCGTTCCTTGCAGTAACTTACCCTCAGCGCAGCTCAGCGCCATCTATGCATTACCCAAGCTCAGCGCCATCTATGCAGTGACTAGGGAATAATAAAAAAAGAAAAGAAAAACCCTCATTGAAACGTCTAAGTAGGTTAGGCTAAAGTATGACTAAGCGCTGAGCGCAACCAACCTCCGTATAACACAATCAATTGTGAATTTGCGTGTAAGTACGCCGCGTCTCCGCCCCGTCCTCGTCCCACGTTCCATTAGTGTGGCCTGAGCTTAATCCATGCCTCAGCCGACCACACTTGTACAGCCTTCGGTAAAAAGGCAGCGCCCTTGAACGCCGCTCTTTGTGACGGCACAAAAGAAAACGGCCTCTTTGTATCCGACGCGGCCACAATAGGCTAACTTTAGGTTATTTATTGTTTTTTTAGTAGTGGAGGACGTTTTCAGGGTCCGCTTTAGCAAACGCCCGTTTCAAGCGTGTCTTGAGCCTAGTTGACAAACTATTGTTGATATCTACATTGTTTGCTTTTTATAGTGATACTTATTGTTGCTCAGATTTTATGAGGGTTGTTTCTGGTGAGCGTCGAAGGTATGGTTTAGTTAGACTGTATCGCTGAAAGTGGTGGTCATTGAGTTACTACCGAGGTGTGTTATACAATGGGGAATATTTAATTACACAATAAAAAACCGGACAAGTGCTAGTCGGACTTGCTCACGAAGGGTTCCGTACCAATATCTATACAACATTTGATTATTTCAAGAGTCTATATACCTGTTGTCGTTATTAGATATCGAGCAAAAAATGGCAAAAAAATCACGTTTGTTGTATGCGAGCCCTCTTAAATGTTTATTTTATTCTGTTTTTATAGTAGGTATTTGTTGTTAAAGCGGCAACAAAAATACATCATCTGTGAATTTCTACCGTCCAACTATCACGGTTCATGAGATATAGCCTGGTGACAGACGGACGGACGGGACGGTCGGACCCTTTGGGTACGGAACCCTAAAAACTTGCGCACATGTATCACTCGCATCATTTATAGGTACTACTGAAACATCAATAACTACGCTACGAACACACTCACGGCCTTATTTATAAAAACATGATTTCTCTAAAACCAATCTAAAACTCTGTTTATTTAATCTGTGGCTCCATCTTTTCTTCTTAAAATCTCCAGCACGGACTATTTTAATCGTCGTTTTTAAAGTGTTTTAAGGAGTCGAGTTTTTATAAATAAGACCGTCAAATGTCTACTAACATTGTACTACTACAAAATTAAAAACACACGTCAAAACTAGTTCTATATTAAAAATACTAATTGCATATCAAATTAACTTACAATATATTTTGTTGCACAGAGTTTGGTGTACAATTAATATTTTTGACAGACTTTATGTCTATCAGAAGAAGAAGAAGAAGAAACATTTATTATAAAAACAGTGCACAGGCCACAATAACAAAACATAAAATAACAACCAAGAAAATATTACAACATAATTTGTATAAAAAAGAAAGGGAAGCGAAAGGTCACGGCATATCACTGTTGCTATAAATGGCAACTGACTCAGCAGTATGCTGAGGGTCAAGCCTTCAGCGCTGATTTTCAGTCAGTGCCAGGAGCTACCCCGCGAGCGTCACACGGTGTGGTACAACCGTGAACAATATAGAGTAGAATACTATGTTATACAGAATAATAATAATAACATATTCAATAGAATACGTTTGATGTGTACAGTATGAAACATATACTTAAATATTTTTCATGAAGTGACTGGAATAAACTAAGAGATACATACAGAAATAAAATCATAAACAAATTAATAAAGGTATACAACCAGCAGAAATTATCATCATCTAAAAACATATATTTTACGTTCTTACGTAGCTTACTTGACAATATTTTGAAAACTGTTCCTTACAAGTAGGTTCTAGATAAACTATTCACCGTTCACGAAAACAGATGAAAATGTTTCCCAAAAGGCCGGCACGTGATTGGTTAACAAGCTTACCGTTTACACAGACGCCTACGTAATCGGGTGAAAGTCAAGACCGACGTCAAGAAAATCGTTGCTGATGTGGACAGAGCGGTATCACAAACGAAACATCGCAAGTTTTGGCACTACAAGACTTTGCCGAGACGTAGTCTTTACGACCTGCTCATCTTTACAACCAGCTCATGGTCTTGGCTTCATAACGAAGTGCGGCTGCTGCATGTTTTATTACCCAACTGCGGCGGAGCCCAAGACGATGGTTATTTGTTTGGCTCGTATGTATGTGTGTAAGTATGTCCGATTCTATGTTCCCAAATAACTCCTTAACCAATTGTCAAGTTTTGACAAATGAGACCTCAATCGCTTCGTCGTGTTTGCGCGAGTGTCATAGGCTAAAAAAATGAACACAAATGCAAGAAAAAACATAAAAATCACTAAAATGATAAAAATTACAAATCTGAAGTAAAAAATCCAACAGCAACCCGACTGTTGAACATCAATTACCTACTAAGCAGGCGGGACCCAAATTCAACAATAGGTATAACTCAATGCGAGGAACCGATGTTGGTCCCGCCTGCTTAGTAGTTAATGCTTAGCTTAGTTTAAGATTTAAGATTTTTTTTAATGTTTTCATCACAATCAGATATACACAGTTATAGTACAATAACATTTTAGAGTACATTTTTGACACAGAGTTACATGCAGGGTTTACACTTAAATAATGAATGCCTGATGTCTAAACTAGGCAGGGCCAGTTGTATAGAGCATCAGTGTTCTTCCATAGTAATATGATGTTATAAAATATCACAATAGAGCAATTTATTTTTTACCAACAGTTAAATTTGATCGATTTTACCGATTATATTATCTGTCATAGATGAATTGTATATTGAGTATTATTATATTATAAAATTTCAATTAATCTGCAATTAAGTATTATATTCATTTTAATAAGTATTATTCATAGCATTTTTTATAATTGTGTATATATTTAAAGCTTGGATGCATGCGAAAAGTGTGAGTGTGTAAACTGTATATCTGTGAAATGTAGTGAGAGTGTGAAGGAATGATGTAGTGTGTAGTGTATGTAGAGTAAAAATATTTAGTGTCATCTGTGTAGTATTGTAATAACAGATCTTCAGTTTTCGTGTAACAGAGTGAGAAGAAAGTTTTTAACCCAAAAGACAGTATACCCGAATTTACAAAGAATTAATGTAAAAAGTACATTCATTCTTTGTGAATTCGGATAAACTGTGTTGTTTACGGATTCTATTGAAGAAAATTTACTTAAAAATGAGTAAACTTTCGTAGTTAAGCAGCAACCTCTCAGAAAAAGACCTATACTTATCAGAACCAAATATCTGAAGCTGGGCACGTACGCTAGTTCTATTTTGAGCATTCCTTTAGAGCCTGTTATTCTTTTAGCTTCATTCACCAGACAAAGATAATTATGAAATTTTTACCCGACTGAATTCAGATAGTAGTCTGTAGGTCATTGTAGACTGCTAACTAAGGGCAATCGTTGCGCAAATAGTGTTATGGCAATAACGCTTTCAAAATAGCCTTACTAATATTATAAACGCGAAAGTTTGTATGTATGGATGGACGTTTGTTACTCTTTAACGCAAAAACGGCTGAACGGATCCGGATGTAATTTTGCACAGAGATAGATTATAGTCTGGATTAGCACATAGGCTATTTACACGCACATAGACTATTTGCACATAGCTGATTATTCCGGAAAAAAATACCCGTTAATTAAAGAGTAACCCCGCGAACGAAGTCACGGGCAACAGCTAGTATTAGATAAAACGTCGTGTTTTTCCGATTTTCATTTGTTTGCTTAGCTACAGTTTTGGCACCATTGATTGTCAAAGTAAAATATTTATTTATTGCATAAACACTAGGTAATACAAACATAACATAAAATCAACTCACGCCTGTGGCCCGGAGGGGTAAGCAGAGACCAGGGTCTGCCACTTGTCTCTTTCGCTTCATCAACGTTCATTAGTCCTAGCATACACCCACGCCGGTTTCGGGTACTTGGTAATATTATATTAGTAACAGTATAATACTTATTGTACACAGCTTATCGTGCACAGTTTAAATAAAAAAAAAACCAAACATTTCTAGGGGTCCCAAACTATACACAGCCTGTAACTACCTATACCTTCCCCCAGTCGGAATATTTCTGAAGCAAATAAAAATACACATAATAAGAAAGTTAGCAAGAGCTCTCTCAGTGATAGGTGTAAACATGTTAGGAAAGCGTTATTGCGTTGATCCGATTACCAATAACAATGCCTCAAGGTTCTTGAAGGTAAATAATTTTTTATTTTCACTTTTACTGTTTTCCAGTCTGTGTATTTTTATATTTTTCTTTATGTCACTTTATTCGAATGCTTACAAGACACGGGAACTTAACTATCTTTTCAGCCTATGCATCAAAATTAACGTACCTATTAACAAGTCGATAAAGACAATAAAACCGCGCTCAAAATTCGCACTAAACAGTTCACCAATTTTTACAACAGATGGCGCTGACGGTATTCTTAGACGCGGTATGATTGTGTCCATAATGGGTATATCGCGAAGATACCTTTGCAAATCAAAAAGTTTAATAGTTTTAATCGCGTCTCATGACGACTCATGGATCTCGTCAACAGATCTTGACCAAATTGATATGGATCCACCTCTAAAAATGAATCAATGAAATCGGACAACGTGGTAAGGAATTATCGTTGAACAAACAAAAAATATACGAACTGAGAAACTTCTAATTGTATTGAATCTCTGCAGTTTCTAATACTACATCGTACGTACATAATGCCTAGAAAAAAATATTACTAGGTAGTGAGTGACTGAAAAGCAAGACAGACCAAATATCTGTATTATGTAAAAATAAATTGCTGTTAGTTAGTGTCGCTATAGCTTGAGAACGGCTGGACCAGAGAAAATTTACATGGTAAAAAGAAAATAAAGATATATTTACTAGATGATGACTAAATAGTACACAGACAAACATGGTCGTTATCGCACTGTCAATTGAATGAATGACGAACTTTACCCGTAGACGCCTTCTTACAAATCGTACAAATCTTACTCCAAGAAGTCATTTACTGCAAAAACTCACTAACCGCTTTTTTTAAAGGTATGGACATATAGATGTATTGAACAATGATACAATAGTGGTGTTTTAATATCAGGCATTATTTTAACGATGTTGTAAGGAAGAGGAAATACAACCATTAACTAACACGAACTAAAAAGTCGTTTTTCTCCCAATAGTAAATATGTCGGTTAATGAGTTCTTGCAAAAAGCCGACCAAATAGAACCCAGCCTAAGGAGTGTTTTTGATTGTTAGAACAACTTTAAAGTTATATGGCACAAACTATCATCGATGTATGCCTAGGTACGTTGAATGTATTTCCATTGCTGATTAATTGGCTTACTTTTATCGAGCAAAAATATTTTGTAAACCGAGATACATGAAAAATGTATATGAGTAAAAGGCTGACGCCAAGCAGGGGTCAGTGATGGGCAGGAAATAATTATGTTCATTTTAACGTTAAGTTGCAACGTAACGTTGAGTTTAACGTTACTACAAACCATTTTGTAGCGTAATCAATATTCCCGTATTTTGCAAGTCTACCACAGTGCCAAAGTAATCTGTTTTTCCTTCTCCTTTACCTCCTGCGAGTTGGCTGGTAGAAGATGTTAAGCGTTAAGTCCATCCTTTGTACATTTGTCTTAATAAGTCCAGTAAGCTATATTACTCGTTAACTTGTGAAGGCTAGCCGTGATAGTTTTCCTTTTAAGTTCATCACATGTGCCGGTAAAAACCTATTTAGAGGCCAAAAATTCTTGAGACTTGAACCCGCGACCTCTGGCTAACCGTGCCAGCGCTCTCCAACTGAGGAGAGCGCTGCCACGGCGCTGGCTAATACAAATATCTGTGAAAATTTCTACTGTCTAACTATCACTGTTCATGAGGTACAGCCTGGTGACAGACGTACGGACGAACGGGCAGCGGAGTCTTAATAGAGTCCCTTACCCTTTGAGTACGGAACCCTAAAAAAGGGCCAGCGAGCTGCGACTGGCAAATCCTTTTACTATGATGGCGAACTTCGTTTGCCGTTTCAACTGAACGTCAAACTCACAGCGATATTATTTTTTATCGTTATTAAGGGTATATCCCCTGCATACCGTGTAATACGTAACGTGTCAAAAATACACCTACCTACGTACCAAAGGTGCATGTTCTTGTTTTTAGTACAGCTATCCGACAACAGATGGCGCGTGCATTGCATTAGCTTCACATCATAGAGTAACCTATATAATGTTTCACATCTAACCGCCTAACCAATAACAAATGGCTCCATATCAATTTAATCCCTGCACATGTCTATCGATATTAATTTATGCATCGAATGTTGCACCCCTGTGACTGAACTAATTGGCTTTTGACGAATGTCTAGGCGGCGAGGTAAAATAGTCGAGAAATAGGCTTTTATAATGTTATTCTATTTTCATAAAAATATGCCTAAAGCCGCCTCCTCGCGTGTGTTAATAAAACAAAAGGCAATTATAATGCCCGGCAAGTAGGCAACTTGAACAAAAATCCGCACAGTGGGGATGAGCTGACGATGTTCACGTAAGAGCATTTTTAGGGTTCCGTACCCGAAGGGTGCCAAACGGGACCCTATCACTGAGACTTCACTGTCCGTCTCTCTGTCTGTCTGTCTGTAATTCATGAACCGTGATAGTTAGACAGTTGAAATTTTCAGAGATGACGTATTTCTGTTACCGCTATAACAACAAATACTAAAACAGAATAACATAAATATTTAAGGGGGGCTCCCATACAACAAACGTATTTTTTTGCCGTTTTTTGCTCTATATTAATATCGGCAGCAGGTAGTCGCTTGAAATATTCACAGGATATTTAGTTATATTCGCTTCAAAATGAATAATTATCTAAAATTAAATAAATATTTATAGGGAGGCAGGCTCCCATACAACAAACGTGATCTTTTGCCGTTTTTCCTCGATCTTTGTGTCTAATGTTGTATAAATAATGGTACGGAACCCTTCGTGCGCGAGTTCGACTCGCATGTGCCTTTTTTTATATTTCAAAAATATTTTTTGATTTAACTAAACTAATGTCCGAATGATTCTAAGTTACATACCGCACCCCCCCAATAAGGCCCGAAATTCGTCCTTGCGAAGTGGAAGTCATGTGGTCAAGTTATTCGTCGGGCATTATAAAATAATACTATTTCTGGCATCCATCTCGGACGCACATTTTTAATGATTGTAAAAGAGTAAGGGCCGGTTTCTGAATTGAGAATTTCACTAAGTAAATACTTAGGGTAACGTTCTGTCACGCTCTTTTCTGAGTAATTCGAAGAGACAGCACTACAGTTAACTATTTACTTACCGAAATTCTCAATCCAGAAACTAGCCATAAGTATGCTAATGACAAATGTGGTCTGAGGTGGGTCAAGAAAAAAAGCTAGACTGCGTTCCACGAGTTGAACTCCTAGGGAAAGAAATACTATCATCTCATTGTTCGATGCGCGCGGATAGAGAGACAAGCGAGACAATAAGCGAAGACGGTCCGATTCATAGGGTAAGTTTACTTAATGCAGAGGCTATTAAAGGTCACGCTCATAACCAAAAGGCGCACACGGACGATTTTTTTTGGGAACTCGTTTCATGGAATGGAGTATAGTAGATATTTTACTTTTAATTTTTACAGAATTTCTTGTGGCGTGAGAAGTTCGTGATGTTTCTTAGCTTGGCTTGCGCCAAATCATTGGATAAGTACCTAAATAATTAGATAAATACTTAATTAGGTCATCCTGAAACAAATTTACAACCAATCTTATGGAATATTATGAACAGTGGCACGGCAAAAAAAAAAACGTCGAAACTCGGGGCGGTCTAGGATGATAAGAATCTACTGTGACTCGTGAATATAAGGGATCATAATCAGATGTTGTGTAGAAGTGGTGATGTACAGTCGACGCCAAAAGTTTTTGCTACTCTTTTATAAAATTCTTGTATAAATTACCAATTAAGCAATTAAGCTGTGGTAGCGCAGCGGTAGATCGCCGGCCTCACATTCGGGAGGTCGTGGGTTCGAACCCTGGCATGTGGGAATAAGTTTGTCTCCTAAGTCAGGTACATTTGTGAAGTTGTAGTAGCAATACACTCGCTAACCGTGAAGGAAAACATCGTAAGGAAACCTGAGTGTCTGAGGTGTTCACATACCTCAGCGCTTGAAATGTCTGTTGTGTATTTAGTTTTCTTTCTGTTGTTGTGCATATTATGTTACTTATGTGCTTATTTTGTTTCTGTGATGAATCTTGTTGGTATAATAAATGTCTTTCTTCTTCTTCTTCTTCTTTTTCTTAAATGCCAATCCGCGGTGGGCACACCCATACTTTATCTCTGAGAGAAGGCCTGTGCCCTGCAGTGGGACGAATATAGGCTATATAAAAATATGTACCTATATATACCAATTGGTTAAAAATGCTTAAAGTCGTTAATCATCTATTAATAAATCGATTGTAGTCACAGTACGAATCTGGGTAGACTTTTTATTAGTAATATATTATACGGGTCTAACCGTGATTATTTATTAGGTGAAATTTGATTACCTTAGATTCCCGACGTTTGGGCAACGTTGCAGCTGCCATTAATAAATGACTGTACTCGCCACGTCAAGTCTACGTCTACACTTCGTGACCACGGCAGCTGACACGTTACCGGAACGTCGGGAATCTAAGGTAATTAAATTTCACCTAATATTTAATCGCGGTTAGACCCGTTTAATACATATATTACTATGTATGGGCATCGCGATTCATTAAAAAAAAAAGAGTTTTTATATCCTACTTATTTTAAATAACAGGAAAATGTTGATGAAGCGAAAGAGTTTTGTCAGGATCCAGGAGTGAGTTTATTATGTACCTATGGATTACAAAATAAAATATGCGTTTATATCTATGACATTTATAATGTAAGGTTACATACATACGTCCAAAAACTCACGCCTGTATCCCAGAGGGGTAGGCAGAGACCAGGGTCTGCTACTTGTCACGACCCTGACAGATCACCTTCGCTTCAAAATGTAAGGTTTTATTTGAAAAATAGGTTTTAGTAGATAGTTGCCATAGTAAGTACCATTAAAGGCTCTAATTGCGATTCAACACAACATCATCATCATTCAGCCACAAGAAGTACACTGCTGGACATAGGCCTCCTCCATGGATTTCCAAAAAGACCGGTTGGAAGCGGCCTGCATCCAGCGTCTTCCTGCCACTTGGATGAGGTCTTCTGTCCATCTTGTCCAGCTGGTCGTCCTACGCTGCGCTTGGCGATATGTGATTATTTACCAATATTTGTTTTTTGCATTTCATTATTTGATTAATCGCGATTATTTACCTGGTAAACTACATCATCATCATCAGCCATTTGACGCCCACTGCAGGACATAGGCCTCCTTCGTGGTTTTCAAAACCATGAGGGGTTTTGCCATAATCGCCACGCTTGGCAGGCGGATTGGCGATCGCAGTATGCGGTTGGAATCTCAGGAAGACGCTGCTGCCCGTCTCCTGGTAATTGATTTCCTTAGTCTACGACATCCACGGAAGGAAATGAAGTGACGCTATTCGTAATCCGGCGCCACACAATCTGCGTTCGCGAGTCATTAAAATGTACTAGTACTAGTAATAAGTAGGTACACGTTCATGTTATGACAGATCACGTCTCTCTAGGCGGATTATCTCTAGTATCGGTACCCAATTTCCTATACAAATTTTGTCCTACCTACGAACCCTATCTGAAGTAATTTCCTGTCACTTTACGGTGACTAAGAACGTGCGATTTCTTGCCGAAGTTTCATTTTCCTCTCTAGGAAGATTTAGGTACATTTTCGTAGCGGGTTAACTATACTTTTGTGAACATTAAGCCTTTTCAGTGTATGAACATGGCAAAGCGGATAATATTTCAAACGTTCCTTCGATGTCTAAAGAAGGAAATCAAGAAAAGAATGAAACAAATCATTTACTAATACTAATTAATATAATCTGAAATCGTGGGTTCTACTTGCCAATAGGAACTACCTTTACTATGGGGATAACTTTTAAATCGCGAAAATTATATCCGGCTTTTTAAATTATAAAAAATTATGGAAAAAACCCTTTATGGTTAGATAAAACCATGAGGGAGGCCTATGTCCTGCACTGGCGTAAAAGTGGCTGAAGATGATGATGTTATCCGGTGTGCCATGCAGTATTACAGTTAACACCTCCGCCATTAAAATGTATGGAGCAGCTTCTTCTTAGCGTGTCGATGGCGAATCCACATTCATAAGTCTTTATTAAACAGTTGCCGCCCAGAACTTTGCGATGCTGACTGCGTTATCACTTGCAATCATTAGGTCCTCCTAAGTGCAGGCTTCAGGGCACGCAGGGCACGATGAAAGATGCTTTATCGCCTGGGGAGTACCGCACAAACAGTTAAAATTATTGCTGTCGGGGTCCACGAACACCCACCGAATAATATCGGAGCAGCTGATATTCATCATCAACCCATTATGTCCCCACCGAGGGGCACGGGTCTCTTCCCTGAGGAAGGTATAGGCCATACTCCACCACGGGGGCCAAGTCCGGATTGGTGGAGGCTTGTAGACTAGTGGCTCGTCTACTGTCAGAAGTTGTCAAGCCGCCCTAAGGCCTCTGACTTGGCTTAACGACTGCCATCTATCGACGGCAGCCGGCACCAACAGCTTAACGTGCCTTGCGAAGCACGAAACCGCTCGGAAAAATGCCACTAGCGTTAGGCATAGACGGCGACCCATCCATGCACTGAACGCGCCCTGTGTTGCTTAACCTTCGTAATCGTTTAAGATCACTCAGGCAGCCGGGGCTACGAGCGATTCAGCTGATATTATTACTCAGAAACCGAGGGTAATTGTATAAGTAGTTACTAAGTAGGCTTAATCCATTGTTTCAGGGCTATTCTACAAACACTGTTGGTAGAGTAGAGACGCATTTCTCGCGGCACATGTGACTTCCTAAACCCACTGTAGCAGCTATGCTCTCTCGCATCCCGGTGAGCTCGTCAATCATCCAGAAAGAGTCTGCTCGCGAGCTTTTTGCGGGCATTGTTCCAACACGCGCCGTTTGCCGAAGATAATGGGAAGGGTTGCTTTGAGCGTTCGCCAGGACAATTTTTCTTCGGTACCTTCGCGCTATTGAGCCGGGCGTGCTTTTTTGACGTCGCTGCCTCTAATGAGCGGAGGGAGTGACGTGAGGTTTGAGGCTCAGCTTGGATCGAGGAACTGTTGACGTGTGATTTGGTCACTCTATTGATAAGTTAATCTGTTGTGTAGTCGTTGTTAAGTCTCTGGATTGTGTCTGAAATGTCACCCAACAATTAAGTAAGTACCCGCTCAAAGTAATTAAGTCGACTAGGGTCATTGCATTTTAAAACCGCAAACTAATCAAAGTGTGTGATCAAAGTACGTATCTGACTAATCTATTCATGCAAAAATGTTTTCGTCGGCACGAAATCTTCTACGTCCCCGATGTCATATAAAATGTAGATGTTTTACCCTGTTCTGGCCTAGCACTCGCCACCCTTTGCCTTTTTACATGCAACGACACGACAAGAACAATTTAATTTTCTATAGGATATTAACATTTCTTAAAATGTTTAACATTGATTTACTTGCAACATCAGTTTCAAGGATTGACAAACAGGCTTAGGTTGGCTTGCGCCAATGCTATCTGACAGCTAAATCTATCTGTTTATCCACGGGTAAGCTCTATCCAGTTAATAAGTTAAAAAATATCTTGCATCATGACATTTGCAGAGCTATCCATATATAAATTGTATGAATGACAACCTTGTCAATCAGCTATTTAGTCTTTTATCGGTAGATAAGTATTTAATGGAGTGAACAGATCACCAGGGAAACAAAACTCAAGTTTCACCAGGCAGTCCACCCAGCTACCGATAGGTCCAGATGGAGAGCACTCTACACTCATCCTCGTCATAGCGGCCACGATCCTCAGCATTGAGAGACCGACTGATTGGATTGGACACCGCCGACTGTTTTTGTATTTTTCTTGTCCGTGTACAATAAGACTGTGTTCCCTATTTTTCGTTTTCAAAGTCACCCGTAACGTAAGTGCGGGTGACTTGCTTGCGTCACAGGATAAGTAGGTAAATACATATCCAGGGATGAACGAATAAATAGCTGCTTGACAGGGTTGTCAGTATTACAAAGTATCTATGGAAAGTCCTTCAAATGTCACGGCGCAAGACGTTTTTGCCTTATTCACTGCATTGAGCTTACCCCTTGATAAACAGATAGATAGTGTTGTCAGATAGCCTTGGCGCAAGACAGCCTTACTGTACGATGTACGTAGATATGTTCTATTTAAAATGGCAAATCCTTAGTTCTTACTATCCGCATAGTCGTTAATAATCATTTACTTTTTGCATTACCGGCGAGGTGGGCGCAACGACCTATCGTTAACTCAAACTAAAATAAACCATAATAATTTCAAGGTTAGAGGTGGCCGACGAACATGGCTTTTTTTACACTTTTATTGTAGACACTAACTTTGGAAATATTTTAAAAATATTTTATATTGAATTGGTACTGCCAGCACGTCACGGCCCGTTGTATCGTGGACAGACCTTGATTTGAGACTGCCGGTTGGCCGACAGTTCGGCCGACGATGCCGACATCGTCGGATTTAATTGTTATCGCCAATTTAAATTTGTCGTACCCCTTGTTGTAAAACCGCCATCTCACCGCACGCGTGAATAAATAAAGAGCCGAACGCCTGGAGCGACCGGGATGAATTAAAATGGAATAATTTTGACGAAGGACGCCGGCAATAACCCGGTCAGCGATAGGCCTATCACGAACAAAGCGCATTTCATGAAAACAAGTCTCCTCTCTTTATCAAGAGTTTACGTCTACCGGTGACGATGGAAGTCAAACTTTGGTAGATATCTGGCAAACTAAAAGGCTTTATTTTGCAATTAGCATCAGTCTTCAGAAAGGAGCATATATCGCGAGGAATCCTGAGCGTCTGAGGTGTCCACATATCTCAGCACTTGAAATTGCCAATCCGCGGTGGGCACGCGTGGTAATTAAGCCCATACTCTCTGCCTCTGAGAGAAAGCCTGTGCCCTGCCGTGGGAAGTATACAGGCTAAACAAAAAAAAGGAATCATTCATAAGAAAGATTATATAAGATTATATTCTAGTATCATTTGACCCAAGTCGACTAAAGCAAATTTTTGATGACTTGGCAAAAGGCATGTCATAACCGGCCGGACTCTTTTTACGGATGTTTATTGTAGTGCGTTTTTTTTTTATTGCAACATGGATAGAGTGGTATTTTTTGGTTACCTTGTGAGATTCATAAGGCCCAATTCACTGAGAAATATAAAAAAAAAATGTTAAGCTTAAATTTTCCTCAGCAAATTGTTGCCCTTTTTACAGTTTCGCTAAATTCGCAGTTAATTATTCCTTAAACGAATCCTTTTGAAACTCATAACGTAGCTATACAATATTTCTGTTTCATGATACCAGATTTAATAACAATTAAGAAATTTACGATTTATGACGTTATTAAAAAATAGTTTCAGGAAAGAAAAGTGTCTACGATGTTCAGTTAATAGTAAATTTATCGAATAGAACACAAAATCTATCTAATAGGGGTGTTTCAGAAATTCCACATTTTAGAAAAACCCTGGAGATATCGTTACTTATGTAGATATTACCCCCGTAGATATGGTGTAACTCAAGATTGGAGCTCCACTCAAGCTCGCAACTTCGCGACGTGTGAATGGAAAAGTTTGAGGGGCTTTCGGAGGATTAACGTGATGGTGGATTTTGTTACGAGTACTTTTATATTAAATCTTCAAAGTACCTGACGCCCATAACCAGGAACGGCCTTTAATTTAATTGTGACAAGCAAGCTCGTTGCCTGAATGTTATGCATAGAACTCGATTTGTGCTGCCTTTGATATACTATATTCCTCTGAGTCCTGTGTTAGCAGCTAGAAATCAGGTATTCAGCAAGTGTCACCACTAATGCATAGCGGAAACGGCATGGCACCTACGTAAATTATCGGTAAATTTGGAGGAGCCTATTAGAAGCATTAACGCTATACTTGTCGACATCGGCTTTACTCTAATTACTGTCTACATACCTAATCAGAGGAGAGCGTGCTTTTGTCAACCGTTTTTCATGCATTCTTAGTTGTTCAATCATAAGCAGCCTATATACGTCCCACTGTAGGGCACAGGCCTTCTCTCTGAGAGAGAGTATGGGCTTAATCACCACACGTGCCCACCGCAGATTGGCGATTTCAAGCGCTGAGGTATGTAAATAGCTCAGACACTCAGGTTTCCTCACGATGTTTTCCTTCACCGTTAGCGAGTGGTATTGCTACTATAACTTCACAAATGTACATAACTTAGAAAACAAAATCATAGGTACATGCCCGCACTGGGAATCGAACCTGGGTCTCCCGCTTCCGAGTCCAATGTTCTACCCACTAGGCTACCACCGCTTTTGTTAAGTTGTTCAATATGTGTGTAGAAAAGTCGATTTTATTGTCACCGTAGCTGATTGAACTTGACGTATATTTACGTAAGTTTAACCTAACTGAATTGATAGTACAATTAGCATTCGAAAGGGAATGATAACTATTTAGGTATACATCGAGCGAGTGTAATCGCAATTACTAACTTTATAATGTGCTTACAAACTGCGCACTAAAACTGCGCGAGTTCAAGCTGAACTTTGTACTGAAGCGTACCTCTACCGCTAATGAATAAAAGGTGAAATAAAGGTGAAGAAAATGATGAAATTAGTTGATATTTTGTTTAATGAATTTATACACTGTTCCACACACTATACAATCATCATCATCATCATCAGCCATTTGACACCCACTGCAGGACATTAGGCCTCCCTCGTGGTTTTCATAACTATGAGGGGTTTTGCCATAATCGTCACGCCTGGCAGGCGGGTTGGCGATCGCAGTATGTAGTTGGAATCTCAGAAAGGCGCTGCTGCCCGTCTCCTGGTAATGAATTTCCTTAGTCGCCTTCTAAGATACCCACGGAAGGAAATGGAGTGACGCTATTCTGTTAATCTGGCGCCACACGGATGTTATACAATATAGTCTTGTATTATATTAATTTTATTAAAATTATTGGTCACCGCAAAATCAAGTTCGCGATATGAGCGCAATACTCGTGTTAACTCGGGCGTGACGTCACATGCGGTCGCACTTACCGACGGGAACAAGTTTATGCTCTTTAGTAAACATTCGATTACCGCCTCGGGTGTGGGAAAAACTAGAAAACTACCCAAGGGAAGGTTTACGCGCCGTTAATACGTGACTTGTCTTGGCTCTAATCTACACAGTCCTACTTTTTAATGAGACCAACTTGTGTTTGCATGATATCATATAAATTAAGTAAAGGTACCGCACGTCCAAAAGTTATTTATCTTCATGCCTTATTATGATAATAAATACATACAAACATAAAGTCACTCCTGTATCCCAGAGGGATAGGCAGAGGTCAGAGAATACCATATGCTACGATCTTGACAAATCACTTTCGCTTCCTCAACATTCATTAGTGGGGTAAGTCACCTCGAGCTAAACCAGTTGCCAAGCTGTTCTAAGTTAGCAAACCGTTTCAGATGCGCCCCTATTGGCAAAATACTTAAGCAAAGACAATAATTGATAATTAATGTTTCATTTAATGAGAGCAATGAATAAATTTAAATAATATTACACACCTGCAAGGCAGGTTTATTACATATTATAGGTGTCTTAGATAACATAATAAATTGATTCGAGTCTGCATTGAACAGCTTATATTTTTGTACTATTATGAAGTTTTCCCTTCAGTAAAAGTTGTTCGTATTGACGGGTAAACCTTGGTCATCATCATCATCATCAGACTAAATTTCATCTTTCACGGTCCCTTGCCACCTGCATCCACGGACCCTCCGCCTTCGGACCTTGGTTATGCTTTCATTGATTTCAATTAAATTTGTCTTAAACACAAATTATTGGTGGTACAATTTCTCACGGTGTGCGAGTCTAAGTTGCACTTGATTGTTTGTTTTTACAATAAGTTTTAATTCTACATTAGGGATACGTACTGAAACAGTTTCTCTAACCTCTTTTTATTAGAAAAAAATAATTTTGGGGTATGATAGTTACATCCTGAAGGATTTCTTTCGCTTTATCAACATTCATTAGTCGTTGCATACACGCACGCCGGTTTCGGTTACTTCTAAAACATCCCCTATTTGTTCGAAGTATGTCCGCCTGGGACGTCCCTCACCGACCCTTTCAACCACATTCGCTCGATATATTTCTTACGTCAACCTTTCTTCCTTCATAATGTCCAAATGAATATATGTCTCTTGTCGTGGCAAGTGGCAGACCCTGGTCTCTGCCTACCCGTCCCGATACAGCCGTAAGTTTATTTATGTATGTAGTTATATCATACGTAATGTAACAGAATGAATAGTTTTTCTAATAAAATTTTCTACTAAGCTACAGCAATGGCCTTTAGCTCAGTGGGTAGATAATTTCGTCGACAAGAATAAGTGACTAACCCTCAGTTACTCGTACACTAACACGCTGTTAATCTACTGTTAACAGCTGTCAATTGACCTAAATGCATACGAAAAAAAACACTGACAGCTGTTAACAGTAGATTAACAGCTTGTTAGTGTACGAGAAACCGAGGGTCACTCTACGAAATAAACTCCGCAGGAGATGAGTCAGTCTGATTGCGACATGTTCCAGGGTATGAGTGATGCTAGTTCTTCGAATTCTACGAGAGTAGAGATTACAGGGCCAGACTTAGGTCGTGGAAGGGTCGTAAAGGTAATCGATAGAACTACCTGACTGTATGAATTCTACTGACTCTATGGCCGGTTCCACATTGAACGACAACCGTAACTGCACGACATCGTTGGACTTCAGTATTCCTACAGCGTTTACACAACGGCCTTAGTAAATGTATGGAACTTTCAGGGCCTCATTTCATAAAACTACAATTCATGGTTAACGATGTACATTGCGAAGTTGATTAACCCACACATTAACAAATAGGAAGTCTATGCAACGCAATGTACATCGAATTGTCATAATAAACTATGAATTGTAGTTTTATGAAACATGGCCCTGTGTGATGAGCGATGAGGCCCATCGTTAAATGGCTTCGTACTAAAACCATACTATACAAGGTGCAAAGTGCACTTTAATAATTTTATCGTCACAAAATAGTAAGTTCTTCTTTTCGATTTATATTTTGAACTTTGAAATCGTGAAAACGGGGCAATTTGGAAATCTTCGAACTAAAACTTTCGTAAGCACTGCACACAACCCGGAATTAAATTAATAGGTAATTTTGAAATCGTGAAAAAAATATCAGGGCTCCATTTCGTAGTATTCATGATTTATTATGACAATTCAATGTTCATTACGTAGCTGCTTAATAAATAGATTAAAAAGTAAGAAGACTATGTAGTGCATCCTACATGGAGCGTTCGCGCGCCTCACGCGTGCTGGCCGGCGGAATGATCCCGCCGCCGCCGCGCGGCTCATCTGTCAAGAGTCAGTGGTTTTCAAGTCACTCGTTCTTATTGACACGAATTTTCTCGCATACCAAATACATCCTGCAAATCCCTTCTGGTGGTTTCAATTGTTGAGGAGGCAACGCCCCTCACAACTAATTTTACTAATCGGCTTGACTGTGTACCTCGAATTGCCATTATAAACTATGAATTGTAGTTTTATGAAACGCGGCCCAGCTGTTCCGTACTTAAAGTTTCGTAAAGCAATATGCGAAGGTTATTAAGATGAATATTACCTAATCGTTTAATTACGAAATAATTAAGGGTGTATTAATAAAGCGCTATTACCTCTGTGATCACTTTTAAGTGGCTTATTTATAATGCTGTTCGAAACAAAACAGCAACGTGATCGTGCACGTAAGAGCTATCTTAGTGGCATGAGCGCATTTTTTATACAGGCTTTGATAATAATAACGACTTCAACACTACATAATCACTTGTCCTGGTCCCAAACTAGAACACCCAGTGCTATGGCAACCAGGCAAGGACATAAAAAATTACCAGTAATTAATATTACCAATTCCGTGTGGCGCCGGATTAAGAATAGCGTCACTCCATTTCGTTCCGTGGATGTCGTAGAAGGCGACTAAGGAAATACATTACCAGGAGACGGGCAGCAGCGTCTTCCTGAGATTCCAACCGCATACTGCGATCGCCAACCTGCCTGCCAAGCGTGGCGATTATGGCAAAACCTCTCATGGTTATGAAAACCACGAAGGAAGCCTTGTCCTGCAGTGGGCGTGAAATGGCTGATGATGATGATGATGATGAGTATTACCAGCGTGACATTATATACTTATTCTGACATTACAAATATATTTCACGCCGGTCTACCACTTTGACTACCTCACCTCTTGGCGCTGCATGCCGCTCACACCGGGTACCGGGAGAATATCGGCGCTGAAGTTTGTCCTAATCTTTCAGCACATGCTGAGTCGGAGCATGTGCCACGTACATTTGCCACAATACGTTGTCTCTTTTCACCAATTGGTACATAATCGTATACCATGTATTTAAAATCTAAATGCTTTTGCTCTTCATGTGTGCTTCTGCTTTGTACTATGTTTTCTTTGTGCTGTTTCTTGTAATTAGATATGTTTATGCTTTGTATACGTGTGTGTGACTTATGTAAATAAATTATTTATCTATCTATCTAAAAACAAAAAAATATAATACACCCAGACCGAGGCCATTTGTACAAATGTACGGCGGGCTCCCAGTGGGAATCGTACCCACGACCTCCGGCATGGTAATCAGTCGTTCGTGAAAGTTAATGTTTACCTACTTGGTTATATGCTTACTCAATAAGCATATAACCAAGTTACTCATTGATTAAAGAAAGGGACATTATGTGAGCAAGAGGCAAATAGTTATTCTGTCCCTTTCTAAAATTAACCGTGGTGTAGTGTGTTAAGACCTCATGATGAAGTGAGACCCACCAGACACAGGTTTAATGTCTACTTGGTGGGTTTCTCCACCACACGCTTGAACATTACTGGACTGAACAAATATTTTTGTTAGATGTATTTTGAAAGTTCTACCCTTCCTTCCATTATGTTTGTAAATAGGTTTGGTTTTAGGTTTGAAGTATTTAACTCTCATTACGAATTACATTTTATTTACTTAAAATGAGAAAAAACAGGATTATAATGTAGGTAACTAAATATAAACACCTAGAAATTTTACTTATTACATTGTAACAAACGCTTAAATTTTATATTTGCTTTGAGAGGGCCTCTTAATCGGAACTTAAATTTTGGAAGTGAATCTGAATATCGTATCTTTTGGTAGTTTTTTAATAATTGCTCCTGCAAATAGAATTGACCTTAAATTATTACGCGAAATGTCGCAGTACTATTTAGGTGTTCGTGGCAATGGCAAGCTCCCCCAATCGGAAAGACTATTAATGTTACGTAGCAGGATCATACCAAGATACACAGAACGTTAAATTATCTCTAAACCTTCAGGCACCAAAAGTGTTTACTTATGTAAAAGTGTTTATTTAGAGAAATTCTGTGTAAATAAATACTGTTAAACAATCCTTGCCACTCTTTTGTAACACGTATTCAATTGAAATAAAACAATATTTTATTCATTACACCTAAATTATTTTGTACAAAGGCGATCTTAAGGGGAATCTTGTATGCTCTGTACATATAATAAATCTGTTGACAAATCAATTCTGTAAATTGTACATTTTTAGAAAAATATTTGATGGATACAGAAAGGATCCAGAAAAGATCTTATACATAAAAGTGATAATCTAAATAGATGGAATTTTTAATGGCTAATGGTTATGTACCGCGACTCTCAAATCACATTTCCGCGGGTATATCTTTTTTTGGTATTGTAGACTTCATTTTTAAATAAGAGAAAAATTGTGTTTGATATATATAGTAGAGAATTATAAATTATTTTAATGATTTGTCCTCATATCTAAAGTCTTACGGTCTTATTTATACAAACACAATTCCTTGCTAAACTCCACAAACGCCGTGTAAATAGTCTGTGGTAGAGATTTTACAAGGGAAACAGACTATTTATCAGTATTTTATATTTAGAGAGTTTTTTAAGTGAATCAACTACAACTGAGCTCGAAGATAGCGGATAATATTGTACATTGACATTCAACAAACAGAATGTATTTCGTTTACATTGACACAAATTTTTTATTGCTGAATTTGTTTTCATAAATAACACCGTTAATACATAAGTATACATTTGGCGATCCTATTTCTAAAAGATTCATGTTCAATTTACCCTTCTGTCGGTTAATATTTTGTGGATACAGCACACGTATCGTCTGCCCCACTTAATTACAGATTACCTTTCGATGCTTCAAGAGTTTTGTAGGTTAAAGTGCCTTAGCTGCTGCTTTGGAGTTACAATCTTTGGCGCTGAACGTTCACGTCTCTACTCTAAGCTTTTAGAAAGTTGTCTTCCGTTTTAATTTGAAATTCCGATGTTATGATTAGTCTATTTACAATTTTAAAACTTTAAAGTTTAAAAAATCCTTTAGCGTGAGGCTTGAAAACCGGAGTCGGGCCTTAAATAAGGACTTCAAACTCTATTGACACTCTAGTTTGTGGTTTTCTTTGAAGATTAATTAAAAAAACAAACTGTCAAAATTATACCTTTTTTTTTAAATTGGGACAGGTAGACACTTGACTTGACCCCAGTCTGGACTTATGGTAAACGAAGACGGAGTCTAAGATGTTACGTGTTTATCTGTTAAATGCTGGTTGAATCTAGTTTTAAAGACACCCAGGTTATATGTCTCTGGGAATACTGTTGCCGGCAGAAATCCGTAATCCCAAAACACAAAAGAAAAAGAAGAAGAAATCAATATATTTTTATACCACACCCATTCAGAAAGTGTTTCATTGCTCGTCCATAAACAAGTTACAAATTACGTCATTTCTCCCTTGTAAAAAGTTAAATGGAAGTTCATTCCTGCTCTCCGTAGCAGGGCAGGAATGTTGTATGAAAATCCATTCCTGCCCTGCTAGCGTTCTTTTGTTTTTTAGCAGCGAACATAAAATTACAAATGTTTTAAAATTATAAACGTCAAATCTCAAAAAAGGTTTTATATCAAATAAATGAAAAAAGAGGTGGGTTTTTTTTTGTACGTGATTTTCGATGAAAGGAGGCTGGCCACCTTTTTCTGCTCTAACAAAATAAAACAAGCGCGGCAATTTGTTTTGTTTTGTAAAATTTTGCTTTTTACTATATTGATAATTTAACGCTTTTAATTATTCTAAATAATTTTATGTTCCTCGTTGGTGTAGTACAAAGCACTATGTATCTCTCGGGAGAAAGTTTTATTTCTGTTCTCGAGATTCCTCTAAACATACATACTTAAACATACTCTCGAACAGAAATAGATCGTTTTCTCCCCTCGGTGTACAATGTACCATTTGTTTGTTTGTTTGAAAGAAAACCCCTCCTGCACAGAGTCCATTATGCAAACGAAGGCGGCAGGGGCCGGGGCAAAGGCCTGGCGCGGCCGGAGGGTCCTCCTGTTGAGTGACGGGGACTAATTAGAGGCACAATGAAGACGCTGCTCCAGAACACGCCACTGCGTTGTCTTCGGGGGCGAGATATTAAAATGTACAGTTGTTCAATAGAGTCATATTATTACGGTAACGGTGTTTCATTGACACTATTGGTAGTATTATTAATAACTTAATTCCGGATTCATTCATTCCATTTTGGTAGCCCAGTGATGAGGAAAGGGGTATCAAAAACGACCTTGGGGCGACGACGATGGCACGCAGCGTTAGCGACAACGGGAGGTTGACTCACCGTGTGCAACATATTGTCTAATATACTTTATTGCACACGAAACATTGAACAGGAGCTTACATAAGAAATAGCATGTACAAAGGCGAGCTTATCTCTGAAAGAGATTTCTTCCAGCAAACCTTGGAGAGTCGGAACAGCGGTAAAAAAACGGTTCTTAATACGCGTACAAAATATACTACATAAACTACAAAAATCCTTAACCGTAACCAACATTAAGCAGAAAATAAGTACACTACATAGACTAAATAGGTACCTACTTGTAAAAATAAATAGAATACAAAGTAAATAATAAGAGAAGGCGTGTGCCCTACAGTGGGACGTATATAGGCTGCTTATTATTATTATAGTAAATAATACATAGGTACATATATAGCTCAAAGTTATGATAGATATAGATTGTTTACTGGTTTTTAATTGTCCCTAAGAACGGCCGTTCGATTATTATATTATTATATATTTAAGGCGTAATAAAAAAATATGTTGCCTTGTGCACGGTCAGTTGAAGTGGTTGTGAGGAGAGAGAATAGACATGAGTGACAGGCGAATCAAGGATGCATTTTTTTTAATAATGAGGAAAAGTTAAAAGAGGATACACATGCCACCTCTGGCGTTAACATACAGTAACAAATCGCATTTCAATTGTATAAGTATAAGCGTCTATTTCTCCTTCGGCAAATCTCCGATATGAGGTTGCCTGGAAGAAATTGCTATTAGCAATAAGGCCGCCAATTGTATCTTTTCTTTTGTCATTGTTGTTTCTGTAACATTTTTTTTTCCGGTATACAATAAAGAATATTCTTATCTTATCTTATAACCCGTGCAACTTAATCGGCGCCTCGCACGATTCGATCTTCTTCGCGAGAGGTGCCTATGTAACTAGCGCGGGTTATAGCATTGGTATGGCATTGTACTGCTCTTGCTTAGTAGACTACCAAATAGAGGCAAATATCGGCTGTTTTCGTTCTTACATAATTCTATTAAAATACGATCTGTGTATTAGACTCTAGAGCCTGGTCTGCAGTGGGTTTAGTTTGGAATTGGTTATTTTATTGCCTATTGCGTTGCGAAGTGGGTTGGGGCTTTCGACAGGCAAAGGCGAAAGGCGTATGTGTGTATGAGATGTTGTGTATGCGCTTGCGTAATTTTTTTTAAGTGAAAACTTCGTTAATCGCACTTTTTCTGGACAGTGAACGAAACTGACGTGTAGTCATACACTCCCTTTATTTTATCATCATCATTAGCCATTTGACGCCCGCTGCAGGACATAGGCCTCTCTCATGGTTTATTTCATATTTAATATTATCTTACTATTAAATGAAATCTGGTCCGAAAATCAGTATTTCAGATCAACAAATCCAATTGTCCACCTTATAATATAGTACACGTCAATTACCGCGGGCACTGACTGAAATGCAGCGCTCAATACAACGCTGAGTCAGATGCCCTTTGTGACAACTTTGACATACCACGGGACTTACTCTGACGTTGCCCTGTCATATCCTATATTTATGTAAATTGTTGTTCTTTGCCTTATGTTTAGGTTTAGGTTTTGAGTATTTATTTCCCATAAGAACGAATTACATTTCATTCACTTAAAATGAGAAAACCAGGACTATAATCTAATGAAATATAAACGTGAACATGCAACACCTCATACCAATTTCACTTATTAGATTGTAACAAACGCTTAAATTCTAAATTTTATATTTATCTTTGATGTGGCATCTTAATCGGAACTTAAATTTTGGAAGTGAATCTGATTTTTTTATATCTTTCGGTAGTTTGTCAAACAATTGTGCTCCCTCAAACAGTATTGACCTTTTTCCGTATTGGGTTCGTGGTGCGAGTAGTTGTAAGTGATTTTTAGTGCGAGTCTGATATCTGTGGTGCTTTGCCTTGAACTCTATATTAGATTGGATAAGTTTGTGTGTAATTTTATAAATAAGGAGACATGTTTGGTACATATATAATTGCCTAATGTTCATAAGTTTTGTTTCTAGGTATATAGTTCGTGTAGGTGTAAGAAAATCGTAACAGAAAAGTACCTTAATAAGTTTATTTTGAGCTATTTGTAAATCATGTATATGTGTGCCTGCCGCTGAGCCCCATATCTCTAACGTTAAATTCTTACAATGAATGTCTTCTTCTTTCTTTTTTCAATTCACAAATTTAAAGATACCTAGTGCAAAGAATTGTCAAAGACCACTGGTTTATTTACTTGTAATTGCAAACTAGTACCAAAAGAGAATCCAATCTGGTTCACAGCAGATATCTCTACCGTTAAGAGTTGTTAATCCCCCAAGGGACACTTCCCATCCCTTCTTGTATACGTAATGTGCTCTCTCGTCGCACCTGGTCCCTTTCTTACGGCCTTAGGTCCATAGTGGTGACCTTTGCCTTTCGCAAACGACGGTTCTGCCCTTACCTGGCTAGTTTGGTGGTCGGTGTTATCAATACAAGTTTTATTATTTCACTGCCTCGTTGGTCTAGCGGTATCGTATGATTACCATGCCGGTGGGCGTTTGTTCGATTCCCACCGGGGCTACTTTAGTTCAAATGGCCTCAATCTGGGTGTATTTTCATGTTTGTGATGTCCTTGCCTGGTCACCATAGCACAAGGTATCCTAGTTTGGGACCAGAACAAGCGATTGTGTCGAGCAGTAGTTAGTAAACAAAGTATACATAAAGTTTAGTAAGGCTTACAGTATTATTTATGTAAACACTATTAAATATATCGAGCGAATGTGGATGGAAGGGTCGGTAAGGGACGACCCAGACGGACATACTTCGACCAAATAGGGGATGTATTAACAAAGGGCAAGATAAAAAGTACCCGAAACCGGCGTGCGTGCATGCAACGACTAATGAATGTTGAGGAAGCGAAAGTGATCTGTCAGGATCGTAGCAAGTGGCAGTCCCTGGTCTCTGCCTACCCCTCAGGAATACAGGCGTGAGTTTATGTTATGTATGTGTATGTGCTCCGTAAATCATGTGTCAATGATTTACGGAGCTCACAACATTGGTAGAGCGCGTAAATCGGTATACTAAAATTATGACAATCAAACGGTACAGAGTAAAATTGTATTCCAAGCCAAACAATAGGCCCTATTTAGACTTTGTGTATATTCTCAGACGACCCTTATATGGCTCATACTTAATTTGCGATATCGAACGAAAGGCTGGCGGGTAACCCTCCGATAATCTGGCAATCTCAGAAGGCCTTGTTCTTTTAAAACTGTACGATTCGTTTAAAACTGAGGCAGTGGTGGCCTAGTGGGTAGAACCTCGGACTTGGAAGTGGGAGACCCAGGTTCGATCCCCGGTGCGGGCATGTACCTATGACTTGGTTTTCTAAGTTATGTACATTTGTGAAGTTATAGTAGCAATACCACTCGCTAACGGTGAAGGAAAACATCGTGAGGAAACCTGAGTGTCTGAGCTATTCACATACCTCAGCGCTTGAAATCACGGTGGGCACGCGAGGTGATTAAGCCCATACTCTCTCCCTGAGAGAAGGCCTGTGCCCTACCAGTGGGACGTATATAAGCTGCTTATGTATATGTATGTTATGTATGTACGATTCGCTACTTTACCTTGTAAGGAATAAGGCTCTAATCTTGAATGGCCCACGTACCCGTGATTGTGTTGATTTGATGGCTACTTAAATTACGCACAATTGTATAATACAGCAACAGGCAATCTAATAAAAATCTGTAGGCGGCGATAAAAAATAGGTCACAAATAAATTATAGGTTACAAATTAGGCTGCCTGCCTAGCACGCGCTTTTAAGCGATGTGGTTTATTTTATGTCTCGTTCTCTCAAATAAACCGACTGCCTATTATTGTCCTACCATCCTTAAAGTTCCGATGACGCTTCACGTGACATTAGCATTTAGTGATTTAGCGGTGTGCACTGGATGTGTGACGTCACCGCTATCTGGCGGCAGGATTGTATCATCACTAGATGTATATATCAAATAAAGGTTCATCGGCATTAAAGGGAAGAAGTAATATTTTTTACCATTTTTTTTTCGTAGTCAAAGTTATTCGTATTGACGAGTAGAACCCCCCCGAGGCTCGCAGTTGGCAACTCTGCGTCACAAAGTACTAGGACTACCAGGATTAAATGTTGGCTTCTTTATGCTGACCATCGTCATCATTATCAGCCATTTGACGCTCACTGCAGGACATAGGCCTACCTCATGGTTTTCCAAGCTTCCCCATCTTGTGCCGCCCGAGATCGACTACCTTTTTTACTGACTGTACTGTAATACCTCTATTTATTAAAACTCAGCGCTCGCACCAAAAATGATCTACTTATTTAAAACGCGGATTAAGGGCAATATTATTCATTTTTATTGTACTCTTTTTCATCGATTCCCTAGCCTAGCTGGAGATCGACTGACATCTAAAACAAAACGTAACGATTCCCTTCAAACTATGACTAGAAGGCTTTGCCAGCCAGCTTCTATAAAGAGGAATCGTTACAGTTCACAGTCATTAAAAAAGGTAGCGCAAGTTTTAGGTCAGATTCACGTCAAGTATACCATTCGGAAGGCCTTAGTAGCCATTTCATTAATAAAAAAACTTGGTGACTGATTAACGGGAAATTCTTTAACCAATCAATCAATCAACCCGTATTCGTTCACTACTAAATCGCATCACTCCGTTCTGTCCTCGGCCATCCTCATCCAGCCACATTTTTCGGTACCCCATAAATACAGTGAATCGAGTCTGCGTATCGAGTTCGTGCGAAGCGTGCTGACCATGCTATTGGTTCTGGAACGATACCAGGGTAAATGTACACTGGCGCGGCTGTATGGCGTGCGTGGCAGCGGCAATAAAAACGCCCAATCGCGTGTCGCGCAGTGAAAGTTTTTGTTTACATAATAATACTCGAACGAACGGAGCGTTGGCTTGTCTTTGTGTCCGCAATCCCTATGGGAAAACTGGGCCGCGGGGAATGAAAATTCAACAGAGAAGACTCACAATGCACCTGCGGCAGCTTAGTTGTAATATTCTCGGCGCTATTCTGTTTCTCTAGGGCGACCAAAAGTTTTTCAGTTTTTAAGAACGTTAAAATGTCACCAGACTACTAGCTGGCTGTCTCTGAGGCGACTAGCTACTAACACGTTGCCAAATACCTACGTACACCGTCAAACTGAAATAGGTTTTGACAATTTGTGGTATACTTGCCTTCGCAGTTGTGTTCAATTTACTAACGCGCTTCCCGATCGTGAAGCTCACGTAGATATTATCAGCATTTTAAGAAAATAATAATTTTAATATTCGAAAGGAATAGGAAAGGAAAAAAATGCTCAAGAGATATCGAGGTTCAGAGCCACACGTATTTTTACATATAGGTATGCATCGTATACTTATTCCCAAGAAACCTCACTGAAATTTTTAATTTCGTTTCAGACAATGAATTTCATAAGACATAGAGACCTCAAACAAGCGTAGCTCTGGTATATACGTACGTTCTGTGACATAGGAACGCTGAAAATTGCGCTGAACGCTGAACATTGCCAGAAAGAATATACCCCAAGGAATTGAAAAAAATAAAGCTTGCCAATTTCCTTCCTGCGCTTATAAAACTATAGATTTGCCAGGTATAAACCGGCTATAGTAAGCGTTGCATACCCTTATCAGTTATTAATCGATGGATCGATGGGCTTGGTTCTTTTACATTGTTTGTTTATTATATAGGTGATGGTTAGATTTGACTGTTTTGCTAAACTTTTTTAAGTATGGATTTGTTTTCGATATTGTAAATCTTTGTGTGCTCTGAACTACAGTGTCGCTATAAGTGAAAACCTTTTAATGACTCTCAGTTTCTATAATGTACAATGTACCTTTTATCATGTTATTTTTAGTCGATGGTTTTCCTAAAACTCAATAAATAAATAAATAAATTAGTATAACAAATTTAAGGTTATTTTATTCGCAATCCAATCGTATTAAGAATACGTCATTAGAATCATGGGATCAATAGTTCCTTTTTCTCGGCTATCTTGCTTTTCGAGGCTGCCAATACAAACAAGGAACTGGTACTCTGTTGAAACCACTGTCGTAAGATGTGTAGCCATGATATCTTAGGTCTCCCAGGTCGCCTTCTTCCTGGAATCTTGCCTGGTACGATAAGTAAATAGTTGCCTAGATAAAAAGAGATAAAAATTTATTTTTAGGGTTCCGTAGTCAACCAGGAACCCTTATAGTTGTCCGTCCGTCTCTGACTGTCTGTCCGCGGCTTAGCACAGAGACGATAAGTACTAGAGAGCTGAAATGTGGCACAAATATACATATTTATTACGCCGAAAAAACGGTAGAATAAAATCTCGTATTTTTTTTATGGTACCTCCCCTACACCTTAATTAGGAATGCAATTTTTTTTCTCGCCTACATCAAAGTATGCAGTATCGTTGGATTCGTCGTTTAAAAAGACCATTTTTCGATTTAGGTTTCCGTTTGCAAAATGACACGCCCCCCCCCCTCCCATTTTCCGGCTAAACGATTGATTGTAGAAACGTGAAAAAATCCGGGCCAGTTGCACATATAATGAACTTAAAACGAAAACTGTAATGGCTAATTAGGCTAGGCGAGTAATAGGCGACCAACTTGTAGAAGGAATATTTCGTACAAAATCCATTGAAGATTACTTTGATGAAATTGTTACTTTACTAAAGGAGATAAAAACCCCTCTTCTCTGCGGAACCCTAAACTGCGCATGCGCCGTCACGCACTTGCCCGGTTTTGTAAAATTTTTAGCGCAAGCGTTGAGAGTGGCAGAGGAGCGTAGCGCGCGCATCTCCATGCGACAGACAAAGATGCAATGAGATTTTTCGTTTATGGATGCAGGTCCGATTAAATAATAGGGGTTAAAGTATGAAATTGCCGTTTTATTGCAATAGGTTCTTTGAATTAACATAGAATCTTCATGGTTTGAGGTTTTCGAATGAAACTTTTTTAAAATTGTTTCTATGATGTTCTTTTTTTAAAAAATGTGAAACATTTGAATATCGACTTTCAATTGTTTTTGTTATTCAATTTAGACAAGAAAGATGGATACTGCGAAAATTCGAGTGATTTTTGAATACTGTTGTGGCATTTGACCTGGGGTCACCCATTACATTTTTCTTTTCCGGTTATCATAAAGAATCCACTTTTCATCACATGTTACAATTCGATCCAATATTCCTTCATTTCTGTACCGGTTCAACAAGGCAACACAAGTTTCTTTCTGCAGATCAGTCAAATCATGAGGCACCCATTTTTCGTATTTTTTTATTTTATTGATTTGACGCAAGTGAGCCAATATTGTGGGTAAGGTAACGTTAAACCATGCCGCTAATTCCTGGGTAGTTTGACTAGGGTCGGCTTCCACTATCTCTCTTAATTCATCCGCAGTATTTCGCAGTATCCATCTTTCTTGTCTAAATTGAATAACAAAAACAATTGAAAGTCGATATTCAAATGTTTCACATTTTTTAAAAAAAAGAACATCATAGAAACCATTTGAAAAAAGTTTCATTCGAAAACCTCAAACCATGAAGATTATATGTCAATTCAAAGAACCTATTGCAATAAAACAGCATTTTCATACTTTAACCCCTAATATTAACAACGAAATCTTTCTTTTTTACTGACACACGTTTATTTTTTTCTATATATCTACTTCCCACTGGGAGATAACCCTGTGGCTCTCAGAGAGAGAGTAACGGCCAGTTTCTGAATTGAGAATATCGCTTAGTAAATAGTTAACTGTAGTGCTGTCTCTGCGAATTTCTCAGAGAAGAGCGTGACAGAACGTTACTTAAGTATTTACTCAGTGAAATTCTCAATTCAGAAACCGGCCCTATGGGTTTAATCACCACGCGTGCCTACCGCAGATTGGCAATTTCAAGCGCTGAGGTATGTGAACACCTCTGACACTCAGGTTTCCTCACGGTGTTTTCCTTTACAGTTAGCAAGTGGTACAGTTACTACAACGTCACAAATGTACGTAACTTTTCTAAGTTACGTCATGCCGGGTATTACAAAAAAAAATACTTTTTTGTTCAAAAACTACCTATAGATCTTTCAAAAGGAACTCAAAAAAAGTATTGTGCTTCGTTATGTTCAGCTAATGTTAATGAAATCGAATAGAACCTCAAATTAAGTGAAAAATGTTCCGTTACCTAGCCGTGGGTGTTTTTTGTGTTGTTTATTCCGAGTTGTAAACAAGGAAGCACTCACATAAACGTATGAAGAGCGAAAGAGACAAATCCTCGAATAATTACATAACGCCATTACATTAAAACGAGAGGGTGTCGCCTGCCAGCGCCTAAATTGTCCCCTCGTTACGATATTGTAGTCCTTATTATTATAGAACAATGTCCCTCATTGTTCTGTATGCGAATAATATTTTATACCCGGGTTGCTTAAGAGCCTTAGAACCTTTACGGGGCCTTAAAAAGTTGCTCTTGTTTCTTTCTTGTACCTTTTGTAGTTGTTTGAGGTAGGTGTACAGAAGCATAGGCTTTCTATGGGGTGACATTCAATTCATTCACCGTTTCTTAAGTGGACATTCTAACCATGACTTAGGAATCTACGGCGCCAGTTTTCAAAAAACCGGCCAAGTGCGAGTCACGAAGGGTTCCGTGCCATTATCTATACAACATTAGACAAAGATCGAATTTGAGAGCGCTACCTATAGAAACCAACAAGAAGCGATTAACATTGACATTTAACGACATGACATCGGCGCTGTGAAGGTAACATAGCTGGACGCTAGATGGCGAGCACTGTCTTTAGACAACGTTCTTTGTATGGGAGCCCCCCTTAAATATTTATTTTATTCGGTTTTTAGTATTTGTTGTTATAGCGGCAACAGAAATACATCATCTGTGATAATTTCAACTGCCTAGCTATCACGGTTCATGAGATACAGCCTGGTGACAGATAGACAGACGGACAGACAGACAGACAGACAGACAGACAAACAGACAGACGGACAGTAAAGTCTTAGTTGCGTTTGGAGAAGAGGTAAAGAAAATTTGTTATTTTTAACTTACTAATATCCCGGAGGACTAGGTAGAGACCAGGGTCTGCCACTTGCCACGATCCTGACAGACCTCTTTCACTTTATCAACATTAAGTAGTCGTTGCATGAACGCACGCTGGTTTCGGATACATTTTATCTTGCGCTTTGTAAATACATCCTTTATTTGGACGATGTCCGCTGGCACATTTACCGGGACGTCCAAGACTTAGTTGTGACATTAACCCCCGGTTTCTCGTACACTAACAAGCTGTTAATCTACTGTTAACAGCTGTCAGTGGTTTTTTTTTGTATGCACTTCGGTCAATTGACAGCTGTCAACAGTAGATTAACGGCGAGTCAGGGTACGAGAAACTGGAGGTGAGAGTTAATTTTAGATTTTTCGGCTCATTTGGTTACATTACTTATTAGATGAAATTCTCATTGCAAAACTTAATAACTTGGGAGGATCATCATCATCATCAGCCATTTGACGCCCAACTGCAGGACATAGGCCTCCCTCATGGTTTTCATAATCATGAGGGGTTTGGCCATAATCGCCACGCTTGGCAGGCGAGTTGGCGATCGCAGTATGTGCTTGAAATCTCAGGAAGACGCTGCTGCCCGTCTTCTAGTAATTTATTTCCTTAGTCGCCTTCTACGAAATCCACGGGAGGAGATGGAGTGACGCTATTCTTAATCCGGCGCCACACGGCAGTTGGGAGGATACTTATATATATTACCCACCTGAATTCTACGCGAACAAAGTCTCGAGCACCGCTATTATATATGTATATAAAATTAGATATGCTAGGATAACGGCTACCGCTTCTGTTTAATCCCCTTGAGCCAACAGAGTGCGTTAATCCCTGTTCGCTGAATTAGGGATTCAACACTTCTTTAGAGGGAAGTAATCCATCCCATAATACCTCTCTGTGAGGTCACTGATATTATAAACTTAGCTTTGCATGCGCCTGTCGACATTTATCGGTTTTACATGGATGATAAGCGAGGCTGCATGATATCGTTGGTCTAGTATTCATACAACGTTTACACAACGTTCGCATGACGGCCTTAATAAATGTATGAAACAACTACAGAGTGAGTTTGAAATCGTTAGCAATATTAAGAAAAAGTACAAAAGATATTTATTGTTGAATGTTCTTTTCATTATGATAACAGTCTTATTAATTATTTAACAGGAAAGGTAAAACATATTTGTAATTATTCGTGATTTCGTCCTTTGGTTGGAAACCGAAAATCCAAATTCAGTTGCAGGAAATTCCGTAACGTAATTTTTTTTTCTATTATGAATCGAATGAATTGAATCGTCCCATATGCAATAAACAAGTGAAAGAACAATTGATTTGAGAGGCGCTGACCATAAGTAGTTCAAACCAGATTTTTTTTTTATTTTTCTGTCTGAGATTTTTGTCAATGCTTAACTGTAATTTTTTGTAACAAAATTTTTTTTTTTTGATGCGCCATTTTTTTCAAAACTAGCACCATATGTTTGTAAATCGTGATTAGAATGTCCCCTTTAAAAATGTCGAACTAATTTGAAGACGAATCCGATGATATCGTGTCGTTACGGTTGTCGTCCAATGTGAAAACGGCCGTTCTTTTTCGCAATGGGTGTGAGTAAAAAGTTTCTTCATTCACGTTAATACAAAAAATCGGTCGGACGAAGGTAAACGGCTTATTTTAGACCCGTAGCCGGAGACAAGTCTTATTTCTGATTCAGAGAAATAGGTTTTGCGTTTCTAAAATGCAATATGGTTTTGGGTGTGTGTATGTTTGGTGGTGTGCAATAAAATGTTATCTATCTATCTATCTATCTATCTATCTATAATCCACTGGGATTGATAGATAGATAACACTTTATTGCACACCAGTAATTTGCAGAGATATAAAGTATACTTAATATCAAGATCTTAATAGTATACAATTGGCGCTCTTATCGTTAAAAGCGATACCAATATTTGTGCAGAACTATACTCCGTTCCACGAGACGAACTCCTAGGGATCAAAAAACTCGCATCTCATTGGTCAATGCGCGCGGCTAGAGATAAGCGAAACAATAAGCAAAGACGGTCCCCTTTATAGGGTAGGTTTACTAAATGCAGTAGCTATTGAAGGTCACGCGCATTAACAAATGGGCGCACATGGACGATTTTCTTTGGGAGCTCGTTTCGTGGAATTGAGTATAGATATACATTTTTTTATGTAGCCTATATACCTCCCACTGCAGGGAGAGAGAGTATGGGCTTAATTGCCACGCGTGCCCGATTCTGTGGCGGAATGGCTATTTCAAGCGCTGAGGTATATGAACACCTCACACACTCAGGTTTTCTCACGTTGTTTTCTTTAACAGTTTAATTACCCCTCATATTGCTACTAAAAATTCACAAATTAATGTATCTAACATATCATACCTACATATTATTATATAAGAGTTTCACCAAGTATGACTTTGTTGTCTACGAGTAATCTGACGCTCTACCTAAAGTACGTGTCCAATAGTAATAATTATATTAAGGTAATTAGGTAAAATTTAATTACCTTATTCACGCAAGTTGTGAAATTCCTGATACCTCACAAGTGAAGAATGCTGCCTTACCAAATGAAAATTAAAATAAGGACCATTTATCTAATAACTTTAAATGAGCTATTCTTGAATTCTTGTACCTATATAAACGGCTCCAACGATTTTCATGAAATTTAGTATGCAGAGGGTTGTAGTAGTTTTTCGTTTTCAGACAATGAAAAACTCCTACAATATCATTAGAATACGAAGGTAAATTTCGCCACGATCTACAAAGTTTTAATAGCTCACGTGGGAAGTCAGGCGGTCCCGAAACCAGAAGACCCCGGTTCGAGTTCATTGTCCAATAATGTTTCCCCCTTTTTGTCCCCTTTTTTTTCATCGTATCTTAATACAATTTCAAAACAATACGACTATAAAAAAAAAACGGTCATCCAGGTACTTATAACATAAGTGACATAGATGTTATTAAATAATAATGTTCTAATAATAAGCCCACACTTCCGGGCACTTATCTGCAACCCTCGTGCGGGTGCGGATAAATGAAATGATTAAATTGTAGCGCGCGAGCTTTAGTACACCTGCATAGATTGCATAAAGCGGTATATTTAAATTTATATGTGCTATAAATTAGAGGTTTCCAACTATAACTTATGACCTTTAAAATAAATTGTATGCTCTATCATTTTACGGATAATAACTAAAAATAAGCCATGTTCGAAATTGCTACTTTTAACTTAAAATATATATATATATATATATATATATATATATATATATATATATATCTTGTATTAACTTTAAAATAAATAGTTGGGAATCGAACTCGGATCCTCCGGATCACGATGAGGACACAATACCACAGAGCTATCAAGACTTCGGCGAAATTAGGCAATTTTAAAGCCGCTGTCTCTTGCTGAATTTTGTAGTGAAAACATATATTTTGAGCTGTTTGTTCACAGCGAAGAATATTGTTTTCTTTTAGCTACAATGTAATGAACGAATGAGTGTCACAAACAAACATGCTTTATTTGATAACTAATCAACTGATTTATTTATTTTATTATTTTCGCTCTTGCTTTTATTTTAATTATAGGTGCAGGCGAATTGTTACATTGTTTCGATCGCAAAAAGTGTAAGTTCGACGGTCGTATTAAAATTACGAAACCACTGACGACGTGGTTAGGTTTAAATTAAGCAACTCATTTTAAAGCCACTTTCTCTTGCTAAAACTTACAAAGCACGATTAGATATTGAAGCATTGTTTTATAGGGAAAGCATATTTTTTAAGCTGTTTATTGCTTCACAGCGACGGATTTTGTAGTATAATATTGTTGTGAAAAGGAATGAGATGTGGAAGGAAGGAAAACTGACCTTGCAGGAACGGCTGTCCGACTGGGCAAATGTGTTTTGACCTCTTCGGTTTCCCAATCGTTCTCCAACAGGTTGATTTGCTGAGGATCCTTGCGCGGCGTAGGACTACGATACAGTGTAGTACGCGGCGAATAACGTGCTTCTAGAAACGCGGGAGTGACGGGACAAGTGCGTGTGTCGACCGACTCGTAACGTGGCGATAGTAGAAGTGTCCGAGAGGGGTTGGCCGTTGAGGTTGGCAGATGACACCAGCTAATTGTTCATCTACCGGCAGTTTCCTTTTAGGATAGGGAAGGTGGGAGGTAGTTACAATCATCTGTGTACCTGTCTGTCAGCTGTTTGCAAGTGTACCCTCAAAGTTCCTTGACCCCAGATCCCTATGGCCCCAACATAAACCGCCCCCCAAAGAGCGTCTAGGCTCTTTAACGCAAAAGTAAAAAAAAAAAAATAAAAATAAGAAAAGATGATTTTCCGCATGAATAAGAAAATAAAAAACCCAAAATTATACCTGAATTCTATAAAACCAAATTACCTACCTAGTAAACCTAATAGTGCAGCCGGGGTGGGACCCACAAGCCAGCCTAATCCTGCAAAGTGGGAAGTCGACACAGCTTAGCCATCGAGCGCAGGCATGTGCCAGAGCCCGTCCTAAGTTTGACAACCCGCACGACCCCGTCGGGTCCAGGGTGCAGCTCGAGCACTCGCCCCTTGCGCCATTGTAGAGGTGGCAAGTGGTCCTCCTTAATCAAAACCAAGTCTCCCAACTGAAGGTTGGGGAGATCTTTGGTCCACTTGCCACGCTGCTGCAGAGTGTGCAAGTACTCAAGCTGCCACCTGCGCCACACGTGCTGAGCAATCTGCTGCACAAGCTGCCATCGCTTCAAGCGTGGCATTGGGACATCCTCGAAGCAGGGCTCGGGTTGCGCCACCAACGGTTGACCGACTAAAAAGTGCCCGGGGGTGAGCGCCTCCAAATCATTTGGGTCGTTCGACAGCGCACACAACGGCCTCGAGTTAAGCACCGCCTCTATCCGACAGAACACGGTGATCAGCTCCTCCAAGGTAAGAATCCTTTCCCCGATGGCTCGTTTTAGCAGCTGCTTCGCGGACTTCACTGCGGACTCCCATAACCCCCCCATGTGCGGACTATACGGTGGATTCATGTGCCACCTGACACCCTGACCAACCAGAGCAGCGTCTATGTCACTCTGCTTGCTCCGCAAGAAGGTGTCTACCTCCGATAGATGGCGCCTAGCCCCCTGAAAATTCTTCCCACAATCGGAATGGACATCCGACGCCATTCCCCTTCGCGACACAAACCGATGGAATGCTGCCAAGAAGGCCTCGGTAGTGAGATCTGTGGTGACCTCTAAATGCATCGCCTTAGTGGCGAAGCAAACGAAGACACACAGATATGCCTTATGGGACTTCGCATTTCGCAAGGTGGAGGCCTTTATTAGGAAAGGCCCCGCGAAATCAATGCCGACCTTCAGGAAGGGACGAATTTGGCCTACACGGTTGGGAGGTAAGTCACCCATGAGCGGCTGCAAAGGTCTAGCCTTCAGGCGGTGACACCGGTGACACATATGTATTCGGTGTCGAACCACACGACGCGCTGAAGGGATCCAGAACCTTTGGCTCAGCACCGAAACCAAGCATGCAGGTCCGGCGTGCATGTGAGTGACGTGGTGATAGTCGACGATCAGATCGGTCAGACAGTGCTTCGACGGCAAAAGGATGGGATGCCTTGCAGAGAATGGCAAGCCGGAGTGCCGAAGACGCCCACCTACACGAAGAAGACCCTCTGAATCCAAAAAGGGACTGAGCTGACTCAGTCGTTTGAGGGGTTTCTTCTCGCGCAGGGCTGTGATCTCCTCGGAGAAGGAAGTCATCTGCACCAACCCAATCATTCTCACCAAGGCACCATCAAGTTCCGAAACCGTCAATGGTTCCGGTACGACCAACGGGTCATGTTTTGATGGAAGATTGCGACTTCGAACATTGCGGATGAATCGCAAAACCCAAGCCATTGTTCGCTTAGTTCTTGATAAGGAACTGTAGCGACCGACAATAAACGAAGGGTCTACAGCTACTGTCTCCTCCTCGCTCGCATTGGTACCAGTATTCACTTGGGCACTGGGCGAGTTCACCGCAATGTTCTCCGGCCAAGTGGAAGGGTCGTCCCGTAACCAAGACGGGGACCACCATAAATCATGCCCGACAATTTCGTCGGGACGAAGACCCCTACTGGCGCAATCAGCAGGGTTGAGCGCTGATGGAACGTGTCGCCACTCGGTTGAAGGAACGAGACCCTGAATCTGGGAGACCCGATTACCTTCAAAAACCCCTAACTTATGCGGTGGAGTATGAATCCAGGCCAAAGCGATGCTGGAGTCACACCACGCAATTGAGTGGTCGACGGTCATCTTACTCTGCAACACCGTTAAAACATGATGCATCATGCGAGCCAGTAGGAATGCTCCTGATAACTCGAGGCGCGGTATGGTCATCTTCTGCTTGATGGGTGCCACACGGGACTTGCCCATGAGAAGATGCACCGTCGCCTCACCTGACGCGTCTAGCACGCGTAAATAGAGTACGGCTGCATACCCAGACTCCGAGGCATCGCTGAAACCCATCAACTCACGGGTTTGAGGTTGATCAGACGATACAAATCTCGTAATCCGGGGCAGCCGTAAATTGACGAAGCCCTCTGCGAAGGAAGCCCACTCAGTAGTGAGTTCTTCGGGCAGAGGTTCATCCCAACCTAAATTCTGTGACCAAAGACCTTGTAAGAAGGCCTTGGCCTTGAAGGTCACAGGAGTAAGGTAACCACAGGGATCGTAGATACGAGCAACATTCGACATAATCTCCCGCTTACTTCTGCATCTCCCGAAAGGTGAAACATGGTAGACGAAGCTGTCCGAGTCCGAATTCCATTCGATCCCCAAAATCTTGAAGATGTTGTCCCCTGATTCCTCGAATCGAAAGGGACACTCCAAATGATCGCTAGGATAGCCGTTGAGGACCTCATCACGGTTGCTGGCCCACTTCCGAACAGTGAAACCCCCTTGTGACAACACATCGACCACCTGCTGTTGCAACAGCTTCGCTTCCTCAATGGATCCACAACCACTGACCACATCATCAACGAAGGTGTCTTCCCGAAGGATACGGGCAACCTCTGGACACTTGACCTCGTTGATGTTGGCTAACTCGTGCAAGACGCGGATCGCTTGATAAGCCGAGCTGGATACGCCATAGGTGACGGTTGTCAGCTCAAACTCCCGGAGGGGCTGGTCCGGTGACTCGCGCCAAAAGATGGTCTGGTACCGACAATCGTCGTCGTGCATGCGCACATTCCGGTACATCTGCTTTATGTCGCAAGTGAACACGACTGCGTATGTGCGAAAGCGTAATATGATGTCCGAAATGTGCTGTTGCAGCTTGGGACCAGGCATCAAAACTTGGTTCAGCGAGACACCGGTGGAGCTGGGATGAGATGCATCGAAGACCGCCCTAAGTTTGGTGGTGCTGCTGCTCTCCTTTAGAACCCCGTGATGAGGTATGTAGTACCTGTCGTTACAGCTAGGCGTGGACACAGGCCGCATATGGCCAGTTTCAAGGTAGTCGGCCATGAATGCGCTGTAGAGTTGGTGAAGCCTAGCGTCTCTCTGTAACTTGCGCTCTAAATTAAAAAACCTTTTCAAGGCGTACGTACGGGTATCACCCAGAGGCATGTGAGTGGATTTGAAGGGAAGTCGCACAATAAAACGTCCCGTCTCGTCCCGAGTGTGTGTCTCCACAAAATGCCTTTCACAAAGAATGTTCTCTGGATCCTGCACGGCGGTGGCTGGAACCTCCTCTACCTCCCAGAACTTGGACAAGGTAGAGTTCAGCTCGTCGGTCGTGCAAGACAGAGACATGAGACTACACACCTGAGAGTTGACTGGCGCTTGCCCCATCAAAATCCACCCGAACACAGATTCATGCGCTGTGGGAAACCCTTCACCCAACTGGTAAGAACCACCCTTGAACACCTGACTATACAGGTCCACGCCTATGAGGACATCGATGGGACCCGGGGTGGACAGCCTGTCATCTGCAAGCGTAATATGTTGACACCGCTCCATGACACGTGGAGATACAGAAGCAGTAGGGAGACTACCCGTAATGCGCCTTAAAACTACAGCTGTGGTTACCAAGACAGGACCTGACCGATCATGACGGGATGTCACTCTGATCTCAATGCTGCCATTGGTCCGCTGAGCTGATGCACCTCCCAAACCATACAAATGTCCAGATGTACTGCGGGGAAGCCGCAACTTCTGGGCCAAATTCTCCGTAACAATTGATACCTGAGATCCACTGTCCAACAAGGCTCTCACTATATGTACATGACCATTGCAGTCATGTACTCCGACCATCGCTGTTCCCAGCAGCATGGTGCTCTGCACCCTACCATCAGAGACTGTCGAGTTGAGGGATGCAGCCGAATGCCCAGACACCGTAGGTAAACCCTCAGAGGGCACTACCATAGATGATGATGATGTGGGAGCTATCGGAGGTGATGATGATGATGGCTGTGATGGAGACGTTGGTGAAGATGAGGATGACGGTTGCAGATGCAATTTGGTATGGTGGCGACCATTGCACACTGAGCACCTACTTTTTGATGTGCACCTATTTGCAGAGTGGGAGCGCAGACAATTGTAACATAGGCGCTGCTGTGTGACTACCTCCTTACGTTGGCTAGGTGTCATGGCGTTGAATGTGTCGCAGTTATAAATGCTATGGCTTCCCCTACAGAGCACACATGAAATATCCATCGCGGCAAGACTTGTCCTGTTTTGGGAAGTCCCCGGAGTCCCCTGGTTGCCTGAACCCCTGGAGCCACCAACAGCCTCCAACACCCTCAGCTGGTTCTCCAAGAAGGCAAGCAAGCAGGAGAATGTGGGTATGGTGCTAGAAGAACCACCGAGGCCAAGCTCAAACCTACTCCTAAGATCTTGGGTCAGTTTCCTAAGGATGATGTGGAGTAGTAAGAAGCTCCAGGACTCCACATCAAAGCCTAAAGCACCCAGAGCCATACTGTTCTCCTTAATGACATTAACAAATTTGCGGAGGTTGACTGCTGAACCCTGTCCCAATGATGTAGACAGTATGGCTTCTAGGTGCTTATCAGCTATAAGTCTCTTATTTTCATAGCGCTCTTTTAGAAGCTGATAGGCAATATCATAATTTCTGTCCGATAACTGCAGGTGCCTAACTAAGGCGAGAGGTTCCTTATCCAATGCGCCGACCAAGTAATGCATTTTCTGCACATTGGATAGACCCTCATTGTTATGGATGAGGCTATCGAATAACCCCATGAAGTTGGGCCACTCGGTGTAGACTCCCGAGAAACTCGGTAGATTTATTTTGGGCAGTTGAAACTGAGTTGATCTCGGTTCCACCCGAGTACCGCTACTAGCCGATGAAAATCCCTCTGCCATCACCTGCACGGAATAAAACATGTCGTAAAATTTTGTATAGTGATGGTCAGCCTGTTGCAGCACGGACTCCTCAACCGGCAGACCCTTCAGGTTCGTGTAAGCGTCGTGATACTGGTTGCGCATCCTTTCTAAGTCCTTAAAACGGACTCTGAACATCGAAACGCCAGCTGGGTCCGACTTTCCCTGCAAACCACAAGCTAGCTTGTAGATCCCACCTAGGTACTGCTCTGCAGTATCCAGCTGGACCATGCACACTTTAATAGGGTCGGCTGAGGAACCCCTAACAAGTTTGCTTTCTGATTTGCTCATTTTACTTATTTGTTTACGTCAATTTATAATTTATAACCTAAAACAGTCCAGATATTTAAAAAAGTTACGTGTCAAAACTAAAATTGGTCTGTGAATCTATTTCTCAGATTGAAGTTGGGTACTAGTGATGGGAACTAACTCGACTAACCGATTTATGCCGATTGACCACAGACACCCAGAGAAAAACTAACGTGACGTAACGATGACACGCACAAACAGCTGACTGAAGACTTCAGTTTCAGTTGTGAAGTTTAGACAGATGGTTGTAAATAAACCGGGCTGGACTGAAATAGGGAATCCGGTTTACGAAGGACCAGGAAATGTTGTGAAAAGGAATGAGATGTGGAAGGAAGGAAAACTGACCTTGCAGGAACGGCTGTCCGACTGGGCAAATGTGTTTTGACCTCTTCGGTTTCCCAATCGTTCTCCAACAGGTTGATTTGCTGAGGATCCTTGCGCGGCGTAGGACTACGATACAGTGTAGTACGCGGCGAATAACGTGCTTCTAGAAACGCGGGAGTGACGGGACAAGTGCGTGTGTCGACCGACTCGTAACGTGGCGATAGTAGAAGTGTCCGAGAGGGGTTGGCCGTTGAGGTTGGCAGATGACACCAGCTAATTGTTCATCTACCGGCAGTTTCCTTTTAGGATAGGGAAGGTGGGAGGTAGTTACAATCATCTGTGTACCTGTCTGTCAGCTGTTTGCAAGTGTACCCTCAAAGTTCCTTGACCCCAGATCCCTATGGCCCCAACAAATATATTTCTATTCCCATTTTCACTTTGACTTTATAACTGCAGGCGAATTGTTACATTGTTTCGAGCGAATAAAGTGTAAATTCGACGATCATATTAAAATAATGAAGACACTGACAGCGCAGTTAGGGGCGAGGGAGGGGGCGTTTGTTGTAATTGATTAATTGTTATCTTCGCTGGCAGTTTGTTTAGGGTTGCGCCTTTAAGTCGGGAAAATTAAAACGAAGCCATCGGAAGCTTAACTCATTAATATGAAACTCTCACTAATACTATACGTTTTTATAACATTTGGCGCATATTTAGATGGACTCTACACTTTTTATACGAACCCCTCGTGAACAAACTTGCAAGCACAGCTATTCAAGAGACAAGGTTCCGATTGCTATTAAAATGGCCCGATACATTCTCCATGCGAAATTTGTTCGGTGTCCCATAAAGATCTGTTACCGTGGGTTTCTCGTACACTATCTACTGTACAGTGTTAATCTACTGTTAACAGCTGTCAGTTGTTCGTTATGTACTTTTGGCAGTGACAACTGTTATTAGATTACCAGATTGTTTTTGTACAAGACAGAAGAGGTTAGTCTCCATAAAAATCTCCTAAAAACCTCTATAAATTCGCCAAAGAGGCAGGCAAAGTTTTTGTAAAGTTCCGTAGGTACCTCAAAAATAAAATTTATGTTCGTTCATCCGGTAGTTCATCCGTCCTCTGCACCTACACCTGTCAACCACGATTCTTTGTCTCAGGATTGGTAAAAGCTTTGATAAGTTTTACCAAACCTGAGACAAAGAGTGCATGAAAGGATCTAACTCGCTAAATTGTTTATTGTATGTGTCACATAACTTAACCAGAATAGAATTTTTTGTAAAATTGGTTCTGCGCAAGGGAACATGCAGAAGGCGAGTGTGCTTGGTGCGCCGCAATGTCACATGCAGTCCGAGTTCCGCAACCTGAATTATGCAGCCTTTAGTAAATTATTGTCTTACATAGAGGAATTTCTATTCCATGGGACACATAAATGGCTTAAGCATGTATCTATCTGATAGATAAATGCTCTCAAAAAGCAGTAAAACATTTTGCAAACAAATATTTTAGATGTCGTGGTCTTAAACACCAGTCAGAGGCTAGTACAAATGAAACTACGGTAGCCCCCAACGGCAATGGAACTCACGACCTTCGTCATGATATTCAAACGCTAGACCAACTAGGCAGTCAAGATTTAGGGTATTCTAGTTTGGGACCAGGTCAAGTGATTGCGTTGTGTGGAAGTTATTTATTTATTTGAATTTAGTTGATCGTTGAACAAAATAAACCTCGGTACGATACCCTCTCCGAATGAATCGCACTAGCACTTGGCAGTTTACTCGAATATTTATCTTCCGTCCCACGCGTTCCAGTCCAACAGTCTGTGGGGTTTCCAACCTGGCTTTAAAACAATGAATTAATTATTGTTTCACGCCTCAAGAGATAAGCAAAGTTTTATTGTTGTAATAGAAAGGCAATATCTGAATATTAAGTATTTCTTGTGTTACAACGCTTTTGTCCAGAAGGCAGCTTAATTTGGTAACGAGTCAGAATGTTCTCATGACCCACGTTTATGTCCATGTATATATAATGTATTATGGAACACATTTTCAAATTAAGAGTGCGCTGTACCGTTGAAATGTCAATGTCATTTCCGATTACAATTCAACGAAATTTTGTGAACATGGAAATTTGAAAATGGCTGTAGCGCTTAAAACTACTCATAGAAAAACAATGATATATGGATTTTTCAAAAGCCAATGATTTGCGAGAAGTTCTCAATTACATACATACATACCGGAGGGGTAGCCAGAGACTAGGGTCTAATACTTGCCACGATCCTGGCAGATATCTTTTGCTTCACCAACATTCATTAGTCGTTCCCCTCCAAAGATCACTCATGTCTCACGGAGAAGACCTTATCTGCATTGACATAAGGATGAAAATGTCTTAACTCAATATACTTCAGTGGTGGCGTGGACTCTGTCCAAACCAAAGTAACATTATTTTCTCAATTCTAGTCATTACATCCTCTTTCCGTCCACAACATTATCTAATCAAACTATTGCGTATCCTGTCATTCTGTTCTGATCCTGTCACAAGGACCTCATTTCTACTGCATTAATGCTACTTTCTTGATTCTCAATTATTCTTCTTTTTATGTTTTCATAGATAAACTATGCAGAAAGCTTCATAATACGCATATTTAAAAAGTTTCATTGCGATCATGTCGTTTGTAAATTAAAATAATTTGTATGAGATGGTCAAGTTCCAGCGCGATCTAAGATGGTTTATATTTTTAAACTTGATATGTTTGAAACTTCTTCTCATCATCAACAGACCATATCAATTAGCTATCCACCTTTGAGTGTAGTGGAGACACACTGCTTTGTAAAAGACCTACGAGCAGTAAATGGTGAGAACACATTAAAGTGCGCTTGGCCTACGTCATAAAGTCGCATTTACCGTGCCTTTGCCTCGATATCAAATGCCAGAGATGGCCTCGTTAAAAAGCTGCGAAGCTGAGCTATAGACCAATCGAATGTTCACTGGACGTGGCGAAATTTATGTAATAACCAGGACCGCGTTTCATAAAACTACAATTCATAGTTTATTCACAGAAGCGATTTGACATCCTGTGAGTTTATAATGACAATTTGATGCACATTGCGTAGTCTTTGTAGCGTTAATCTGCTTCATCATCATCATCAGTTCACCTCTGTTCATTGCTGAGTATAAGCCTTTTTGCTATCACGCCATCTTTCGCGGTCTCTCGCCATTCACATCCACGAGGCCCCTTGCTGACCTGATCATATCGTCCGACCATCAGGCTGTTGGCCTACGCACTGACCGCCGCCCGGTTCTCGACCGTCACTCCATTACTGCTCTGGTCCAACTACTGTCTTCCCGCCTTGCTAGGTGTCCCGAGATTCGGTCACCAATATCTTCGTCCGACGTCGGATGACGACATTTGGTACTCGATTCACATGTCTAAGGCTCGCTCCATAGCTCTTTGTGCCACTCTGATTGACCCGGTGCACATTCTGCTTCGTGATTTCTCTACGAGATCGAATAAGAAATGATGAGATCCGTAGACGAACGAAAGTCGTCGATATAGCCCAGCGGATTAGTAAGTTGAAGTGGCAGTGGGTGGGGCACATAGCACGCAGAACTGATGGCCGATGGGGCCGAAAAGTTCTCGAATAGAGACCACATATCGGCAAATGCAGCGTAGAACGACCAGCCACAAGATGGACAGATGACCTCGTCCAAGTGGCAGGAAGATGCTGGATGCAAGCCGCTTCCAACAGGTCTTTTTGGAAATCCATGGAGGAGGCCTATGTCCAGCAGTGGACTTCTTGTGGCTGAATGATGATGATGATGGTGAGGGGAATAAGATATAGATATAACAAACTGATGTTATATCTATATCTTATTCCCCTCACCATATGGTGATGATGATATTCTGCTTAGTGAGCGTCCATGTTTCAGTCCGATACGTAAGGATAATCTGCTTATAATATTTTTTAATAAATACCTTTTAATTTTAAAAAACTGTCATAAAACCTTGAAAAAACTTTAGTCTTCTCAAGATTTCATTTTAAGCAATCCAATGCTGGCAACATTTTTACAACAGCTCCAATATTTTTTCTCCAAAACTAACACCGTTGATCCCCCGCCGCACACAACGTCACGTTCAACATTGGAGACCGCAGGTTGTGTACCTTTGGTTTACGTTTTATGAAGTGTTTACATTGCACAACTCGCATGCAACTGTAGTGAACTGGCAAGTTGTAAATTATTTAGGATTTACTATCCCTGGAACCGGTTTTCTACTTGTAGATCTAGATAATTTTAAGTACGATTATAACTAATTAGTTCTTTAGTTGTAATGTGACATCGATGGTCAAAACTTTTGATTGCATTAACTCGAAAGCTTGTGTTTTTACTTTCAAGGATCCGTGGCTCTTAGTATATAATTTCAACTTAATACCTTGTTGCAATGTTCAAGTGATCGTGAACGTGAAGGGTTCGTATTTTCTCTGTGGTATACGGAACCCTAAAACACATTCCACCGAAGTCAAGAAAATGTGATAAAATCAATTTTCCGAATCCGGAAAGAGACGTGAGCATCAGCGGTAGTGCGAGGGACTGCGTGTAAACGGTGGGTTAGTTATAGTACCCAGGGCGGGAGCAATGTGTGTTGGAAACTTGCCGAGTGACGATGTAAGGCCCCCTGCGCACCCGGGCATTACTTTCAACTGTTTGCCCATTATTCTGTGACCACACCGCTATGAGATGGCGTATACGGGGCAAAAGGTATACTAGGTAGAACTGTTCTCGTTACAAACTTGACGTTCTCGTTTTAAACGGTAAAAGAATTAATTCATGTATTGACACATGAATTAATTCTTTTACCGTTTAAAAATACCTATTTTACTGATACGCATACCACCTCTTTTTTTTGTTCTGTGCATACCACGAACGCTGCGCGTCACAAATGTGAGGCAGTCCATAATGTGTATAATGCTAAGTATAACGCCAAATAACAGGTATTATGTATACTGATCACTGAACAATGTGTAATAATTTTATACTACGCGGTACGTAAAATAATAGTTTTGTTGAATTCGCATCACCTCTAAACCTCTTTTCCTCACGCCGCCTTATCTATCGTCCGTGATGTTGGCTACTCATTTGCATCTTTATTCAACCCTCTGAGCTATATTTCACCAACATAAATCGTCTTGGTAGTCACAAGCAATGTAACTATGTAACACGCATAGATCTTAATAACAAGGCAAAAAATAAGTAAGGAAAACAAAATTAAAAACCTTCTAATCGGCACGTAACTATCTAAGCAAAGATAACTAACAATCCAACAATTTATTAAGACTAGCAAACAGCCATAACCCATATAAATAATGCAAAGAGTAGATGAAAGTTTCACCGCCGGTTTATGAATTGAGAATTTCCCTTATTTACCATTCTGACACTTCAGATTTCTAATAAAAATTGGCAAGTGATGAAATAGTCTATTAATTGTGAAACTAACCACTTTCACGTTTATTAAGTAAACGTTTTCATCATCATCATCATCGGCCTACGCTTGTCCACTGCTGGACATAGGGCTCTCCTATAGCACGCCACTGAGCACGGTCCACGGCTACTCTCATCCAGCTCTTGCCAACCGCCCTGCGAAGATCATCGCTCCACCGAGTCTGAGGACGTCCTACATGTTTTGCTTTTATCTAATATACAAAAATCTCGTGTTACAATACAGTGTTTCTTATCGAACTCCTCCGAAACGGCATCACCGATCATATCACATCACATGATTATTTTGTGTATATTTGGTAGGTCTGAGAATAAGTCGTAGGCTAATTAATATGGCAAAACAACTTTTGCTGAGTCAGCTAGTAATTAATAAAACATTTGAATTTGAATACTGGTAGTATCCTCTCCCATCAATTTTACAATATTCCCACAGCAGAGTTATTAGGAAGATAAATTAACTACAATCTGGTGCATACAGTTTTCCAATCACTAGGCAGTAAGTTAAGTGACAGAAATTGTTAGTGTTCCAAATAAGCGCAAGTGTCTAGAGTAGGCAGCCTAGCAACCTTTGTTTACTGCTACATTTTGGTCACGTTTTCTACTGTGTTATTCGCGTTCCTATGGTTGAACGGTCCGACGTGAGGTAAGAGATTAGATTTTGATTTCTCGCATTGGTACACATGATGATGATATTACCCCACCAAACATAAATGTAAAAAAACTGGCCAACTTCTCGTTCTCGACAAGGAACTTGGAAAGTTCTTGTGTATCAAGTATTTTTTTGGGACCAGGGCATAGTTTTTTTTTACATTTTTTTATGGGATTACGTGACTTTTTGCTAAGAATGTTAGTTTGATGAATTGCATGATAGCTTAGATACGCATGATACCCAGTATAAGGATCAAGAATAGCCATCATAGTAAGAAAATTGTATCACTTTATTTTCTGTTTATCACACCTCATAACAAAGCTTTTTTCTATCTACGACGGATTACATGGTAACTTAATACACCGTCTCAACATACGACCCCGTGTAACAAGTTCACCCTATAGATATAATTTTTATGATTTTAGATTTTTGTCAGGGTCTTCACACACGCGCACACGCGCAGACACGCAGACACGCACACACGCACATACGCAGACACGCAGACAGGCAGACACGCAGACACGCACACACGCAGACACGCACACACGCACACACGCACATACGCACACACGCACACACGCACACATGCAGACATGAACACACGCACACACACAGACACACACACGCACATAGATAGAAACGGAGAACTCTGTCAGGTATGACGAAAAGTGAAAAAAAGCACTGAAAGACATACCTAACACAGGAGAATTCCGCCGTACAGTTCGTTGTATTCTTGCTGCATTTCAAGCAAGATTTCAGGCGAACTCGCTTCATAGCGCCCGTGCAGCTATGCAGGTGGGCGCTCGATAAATCTCAAGACTTTTCATAATTTACATCTTGTACGTGCGCATTTTTAAAATAGATTCAACGCTATTGCTATATTCTGGACTTGGTAGGGACGTTGTGCGAATTGGCCAGTGGCACTCTGTGAAATTCTTAGCATCCTGTACGACTCTTGTATACTTTACCTCTCAATATTTAACTATCCTTAACGTAATATTCACTTCTTCTACAAGTTCTTTTAATTCGCGAAATACATACTATATTCAAAGTAAAATTTCAATGCCAGTGACTTTAGCAAAGATTCAAATCAATGGACAGTGCAGAAAACCGTCAAGTGGGTGTCAGGCCGCGCGCAGTGTAGGGCTCCGTAGAAAGAGGGGGTTTTAGATTAGATTAGATTAGATTAATACTCTTTATTTTTTATCTACTTTACAGAACTAACAACGTGCCCTACAGTGGGACGTATATAGGCTGCATATGTTATATTAACAACTTCATTAAAGTAATTTTTTAATGGATTTTGTACGAAGTTTTCCTTTTTTAAGTTGGTCGCCTATTACTCCTTAACTTGTAAAACCTACTTAGCCGTGATAATTTTTCTTTTGAGTTCATTGAATCTTTTTAATTAATATGGACGTCCATTGCAAATTTCAGCTTTCTAGTAATAATCGTCCCTGGGCCAGGCCGCGGACAGACAGACCGACAGACAGACGGACAAACATGGCGAAACTGTAAGGGTAAAAATATTTGAACTGTATTCCTAGATTTGTTACAAGTTCACGTTAAGGCTTAAGTCGAGATTCAAATTGACTTTGTATGAAGAATTTTGTTTTAATGCTGTTTAAGCCACATTTAAGAAATTGTTGAAAGTCGGCCTTCGTTTGCCAGATACGAGTACAAGCAAAATTACTAGCTAGTGTGTTATGGGGACATTTGCGTCAGATATGGCGCGTAGTGACTAAACATTTTGCTTTGCTTTTTTTGCTATAATTTATTTATGTTGGTCTTTTTCGACACATTCGATAATTTTTACACCATTATTAGACAGCGAACTGCTTCCATACTGAGTAGAGTGCGGGGGAGTACTAACAGCATTCTGAGTGTAATTGGAGACAAAGTTGACTGCTACATTTTCAGACACTGGATATGCATGCTTGTGCGCGGATCCATAAAATGTTTCAATTAAATGAAATTACGCCTTTTTTAACTACGCTTAGTTACCAATACAGGCTTACAGTCTTATTTATAAAAATACGTTTCGTTAAAACACTCTTCAGAAGCAATTTTAATAGTTTGTTGTAGAAGAAAAAACTTAACCATAGATTAAATAAACTGCCTCTGAGGAGTGTTTTAGAGGAATCGTTTTTATAAAGAAATATATACAGAATTAACCGTGTGGCGCCGGTTTAAGAATAGCGTCACTCCATTTCCTTCCGTGGATGTCGTAGAAGGTGACTAAGAAAATACATTACCAGGAGATGGGCAGCAGCGTCTTCCTGAGATTTCAACAGCATACTGCGATCGCCAACCCGCCTGCCAAGCGTAGCGATTATGGCAAAACCCTTCATGGTTTTCCTAACCATGAAGGAGGCCTGTGTCCAGCAGTGGGCGTCGAGTGGCTGATGATGATGATATACTGAATACTTGTCTTTCTATTACTAATTACTTTTAGTTCTAGCTCGACAGGAGATTTCCGCACTTAGCCTCATAGTTGGGTCATTGTACGTAGCAAGTGCCGAGTTATGTAAATACCTCAGACACTAGGGTTTCCTCACGGTGTTTTCCTTCACCATTAGCGAGTAGTATTGCTACTATAACTTCACAAATCTACGTAACTTAGAATCAAAACCTCCCGAATGAGAAGCCGGCGTTCTACCGCTCCGCTACCACCGCTTTTACTTCTATACAGAGTGAAAATTTTCTAGACAGATACAAAGGCGCACGTTATTATAAATATGTGAGGTGCGAGGCGAGACTGGCGCCCCAACTCGCTACGCCCGGAGATGTGCGCCCCATTGTCCAAAGTTTTTCGACGAGCAAGCAATGTAGAACTATACTGTGTACCAGGCGAAAGTTCAAGAGATATACACTTTAAAACACTATTAAAAGTAAGAAAAATAAGATTCTTCCTATTTTAAATTTATCTAGAAAGATGATAGGAAATATTTTTTGAATGAATAAGATGAATGAATCAAATCAGATAGATAACCAGTAAACATTACATAAACTCACGCCTGCATCCCGAAGAGGTAGGCAGAAACTAGGGTTTGCTACTTTCACTATCCTGACAGACCTCATTCGCTTCATCAACATTCATTCAACCGCGTAAACGATTTTATTTTTAGTGTTCCGTACCTCAAAAGAAAAAAACGGAACCTTTATAGATCACTTAGTTGTCAGTCCGTCCGTCTATCTGTCAAGACTATTTATCTCGGGAATGCATAAAGGTATCCAGATGAAATAGAAGCCATGTACTCAAATCTACAATCCCTTGAAGCTGTGAAAAAATGAAACTGCCACGTTAACGTAAAAAAAAAGATACGGCCGTTTATGCCGCAAAAAACGAATATTTCAACACTCGAGGGAATCAAAATTAATAGGGTACTTTCCGTTGACCTAGAACTATAAAATTTGGCAACCAAATGTCGTCGTATACTACAAATACAGGCGAAAATGAAAACAATACATTTGTAATTAAGTCATAAGAAAAGTCTAAAGTTCGGGAAAAGCTCGGATAAAAATGCGAAACTCCTGAACTATTTATAACATGTAGGTACCTACAAATGTGTACGGAACCCTCGGTGGGCAAGAGAGGTCCTGGATACGATACCGGTTTGTACCAATGTATTTGCTCTTAGTACATTTGTATATTTCTCGAAGCAGCACCACTCGCTAACTGTAAATAAAAATATCACGAGGAAATCAGTGTCTAAGGTGTTCACATAACATCGCTTGAAATCGCGAACCCGCGGTAGGCACTCGTAGTGATTAAGCCCATATTCTCTCTCTGAGAGAAGACCTGTGTCCTGCAACACAGCCTACAGTATAGCTGGTTACAATACGTTTCATATTTTCACAAATCAACAATCTATAACAACTGTTGTTAATTATTTACATCTTAACTTGGATCTGATGGGTATACATGTGTTGTATTGAGTTTTGTGTATTCTCTCCACTTTTGAAAGCCTAGATACAGTGCTAAATAAATAAGGCAACTTTTGTTGTGCGCTATATTCTTACGTAGCGAGTACCGTGCAACTCAACACTTTTAGCCTACGACATTTAATAGAAAACAGCCAATAAAAGCACAGTGTTTATAAGGGTTACTAAAATGTTGTCTTTGATAGAGAAGATCAAAAGTAATAAGTGTAACCTTTAGGTTTTACACTTACCCTCCGGTTGGCGTGATAAGGAAGAGGCCTACGCCTAAGAGCTCAAATGCACTTGCGATTACTGGGCATTGGGTCAAATGCCCGCATTTAAAGAGTGTATGAAATGCACTGTGAAGCTCGCACACTTGCGGTAATTTTTTTTCAATTCGGTCAACCGCATTCGCTCAGACTCACGAAGTTTAGTCCTAACAGTAAGCTTCTATCATGGGTTATATAAATAGACGCGATCACGTCAATGCATATCTTCGACACATCACGGCTACGAAACATTAGCGACTCATGTAACTCAAATAGAAAAAAAATACTACTCGGTCGACCCTTACGGTATGTTTTATGTGCCTATTTATGCTTACTATGGAAGAATATGGGTTTTGAACACATATTTCGCGTGTCTCGATATACAAATGACGTTGCGGAATCGATAATTTCGTCTATAACCACCAATTTAGCCTGCACCATCGCTCCTAATCCCCGTTCTGTCCAGTTGCATATTCAGTTACGAAGCGGTGCGCGCTCCCATTGGCGCCGAGCCAAATTGGCCCTTTTGCCACTTTCAGGAAGTACCCACATGCGAGTATTTGTTCGGGTTGATGCACTGACGCTGGGGGACATGGAACGTTTGAACTTTAACGCTCAATTTAGGTGTTTCAGCTAACGGTGATTCTGAGAATCCGACTTACCCGGAATCACAGCCGGAATAGATTGATGTCCGTTTTTTATTTCACTGTTTAATGATAGAGTGATCCGGTAAACCGAATACATCCGAAACAAATAAAGTTTGAAATATCATTCTTAAAAACCTATTTAGAGGCTAAAAATTCCACCCGTGCCGGGACTTGAACCCGCGACCTCAGGCTCACCGTGCCAGCGCTCTCCTGACTGAGCCAATGGGCAAGTGTAAGCATCGATGAAATTTCGAGCACCTTACAAACTTCTCTGTATTACGTACAGGCAGTGACAAAAACTTCGAGCCTCTTTGTAAAGAGGCTCGAAATTTCATCGATGCTTACACTTGCCCATTGGCTCAGTTGGGAGGGAGCTGGCACGGTGAGCCAGAGGTCGCGGGTTCAAGTCCCGGCATGGGTGGAATTTTTAGCCTCTAAACAGGCTTTTTTTAATTGTCCTCAGCACGGGTTAGCGCAACAAAAAGAACATAAATATCATTCTATTAAAAAACGTGAAATCGGGCATCAACAGGACTATTATTTTGCTTGATTAAACTGAGATGATTGTTTTGCAAACTTACCTGAAAAGACAGAAAACATGCGTTAAATACACAGTAACAGTTTAAAGACGAGCAATTTACACCATAGCAAGTCAGTACCTAGAACCTAGGGAGGGTTATTTTTATTGAGTAAATATCAAAAAGAGCCAAGCTATATTTCTAAATACCGTAATAAATATCGGATGGTCATATTGAAACAAGACGTTAGTGTAAGTAGTGTTATATCACGAGCCCAGTTGCTTTTCTAGAGCGGAAAGCAGAAACAAAGCAGTACGGACGGAACACCCCGGGGCGCGTCGAGACGTAATCAATACTCAAATCTATAGCGGAGCGTAGCTCCAAGCCCTCATTAAAACCCATCGCTTTTCATGAACCAGAGTCGCTATTATGAAATCGCTTCCAAGTTCTTCGATTCGAAACAAGAAACTTTAACTTCCAATTTTGATTTTTGGTATTTCCGTTTTACCACTGCGCTACGTAGTCACGACAACTACATCGCAATAGTCCGGTAGCTGCAGCCCGTTGGTGCGTCACTCATAGAATAGACAATCGCGACATATTATTGGACCGACATAACACAGTTTCGGAAGTTTCTGCACGTTGTTGCGACACGCATTATTTTGACTGATTGAAGGCGCAACGCTATGAATGAACGACCTACGTAGGAAATACGATGTAAAGGAGCGACGCTACAGCGACACTATAAAGTAGCGACGATGGTTACGGTGACGTTTCTACTTTCGACAGCAGAACTACTGGCTTTCCTTCTCAAAAATTTCCAGAGTCAGTTGTCGAAAATGAGATCACGTAGCGTAGCAGTCCCACTGCTTGACCGATAACTAGGACGATGGACGAATCTGAGCAGATGGATTGGATTTTAACTTAACTACATTGCACAACTTTATTACTTTTACTCTTTCTTTAATACATGACCATTAATACAGCATGACATAAATAAAGGGGACCAAATAACCGAAACCCAAACCTAAAAGCTAGTTTTGGCACTTATATAATGAATGACTGAGTTATGTACAAAAAAAGCCCGCATCGTTTCAAACCTATAAACGTGCCTGTTAGCATTTATGCATTTTGGTATACTTATATATAATATTTTCTTTCTTTGTTCAGCTTTTAAATTCGGCTTTCCGCTTTTTTTTATTGTATAAATGTGAGTATCTGTTACTGGCCCTATTTATTGTATTTTAGTATTAGCACCATTATTAATTAAGCTTGCTATTGATACCCGTAGGATATAAAAATAAATAAATAAAACCTAAATTGACTTATTTATCTCTGCCACGCGTTACCACTTAATACCTACATAACCTAAAATATCATCAAAATCAGGAATCAATAATTTATTTCAACGTAAATAATTTACATTCTGTTTGCTGAATGTCAATGTACTATGTTACTATGTTAGCCGCTGCCTTCGGGCCGTATTTGTAGTGGAGAAAAAGGCAGCGGGAGAAAAAACTCCACTCTGACCATCTTTTCTCAAATCATCTTAAACTTATACATCAAAGCCTATATGATATGATTCCGTGATAGCCACCAATAACTTTAAAAGCCAAATAACACTTTTTACAAAAGTAGGAAAAACATTAATGCTGCGGCCAGACACACGAACAGCACCCGTTCACGAGCATAACGCAGGGGTCAGCCATCACCAGTCTCAACCATTTTAGAGGGAGATACTCGTAGGTGACCCGGCCACTACGCCACCATTCGAATGACCTTTAGCATAAACCTGCAGATTGAGTTCTTGTCAGCTATAAAATGTATGCTATAGTTATTAATGTGCAATCACGTCGTCATCGACAACTTAAATCCCAACTTAAATCCCTTAGCACATAAGGTAAGTCTCGAACAGTGTGTAATGGTACCGCCGCCGTTACACACGGTTCGAGAGAGGCATATTAAATTATGAGTTACCTGTTTTGTATACTGCTGAAGAAATATTACCTGCCTACCCTTGAAAAGGGTACTCTTGAACCAAAAGTGGGTAAACTATCAGGGTTTCATTCAAAAGCCTCGACGGTCAGACCAATCACAAATAAATTCTCGAAAACCCTTACAATCTACTTTTCCGGGCTGCTTTTTAACGTAATTATACATTTAATGGGGAATTAAGGTAATTAAGTTTACCTAACCCATTTCCTAGGTTCTTGGCCCTAGGTTCAAGTTTAAACGTTCTAATAAGAGTAAATATTTTCAAATGCCTCGATGAAGCTGCGTATTTTAGATCAAAATGCACGTCTTCAGCTACAGTAGCTGAGAACCATTGAAATGTATGGTGTACAAACATTATACAAACCACAAAATTGTGAAATCATTTCGGTTCCTTTTCTGACACGTGAACAAGGAGTATTCTCCTCGGAGATACTTATTTAATTTGGTGTTATGGCAATGATGAATTTCCTTTATTCAATTTATGAATATGAACATACTAGCGTATGTTCGTTACCATATGCAGAATCATATTTGTAGCTTATAGTTACACTAAGAATCTATTCATTTTCAATGTGAGCTGCAAGTTTAGCTAAAAATAAATAAATAAATTTTATGCAAGAATGTAGTTACCTTAGTTAGTTAGCTCTAGGTACGTTGAGCGCTGATTCCAAGACGAGCAATAACTAATGAACGCGAACTTTTATTGCGTACAGTTAGAATTTTATTGCAAATACGCTCGTAAAGTAACTGAGTAAAGTGCACGCTTGTAAAGACCGATGCACAGTCGCCTTGTGTTTTGTTTGATAAGTGGATGTTATGTATGATACGTGTGACAAACCTCGGCAACATCGATCGATCCATATTTCGTTCCACTTAGCTTTGGTCTACATGTAAATAAACCGTCGATATAAATCGTCAAACTACGGGAAGAAATAATGTCTTTGTTTTCTCATCCTAGGTCATTAATTTATCTCGTCAGTTCAAGAAACGTTAACTCCTATTGTCAATTTCTTTACTATACTAGTTTTTAATTGCTTTTTGTTTCTATATTTATATCAATTCACAGGAGTGTTCAAATAGTGCATGCCTGAAACACATCAATTCATAACGTTTGTTATGGTATCTACATAACAACATTACGCAAGTTTGTTGAATAATTGATCAATGAATTTACCCGCATTTACCACTCACGCGATACAAAGTTCATGATGTATGACTCTCAAGGGATCTCAGTTTTTGGCCGGGCTTGACGATGTCATAATAATTCTGAATGTCTCTTGTCCGAAAAGGTTTCCATGATTTTGGTTCAAACGAACCTAACGTATTGGCCCTATCAGTAAGTCTTTGTAGCATCTAGTGTCAACTCCAACCTCGTCTGTCTTTAACACACTATAAAGTGGCTCAACATTCGTTCCCGCAGGACTGCTCATATTCTCGCCACTCTTTATGGTATTCTTAACAACCCCTGCTCCCCCTCTTATCTCAGAGGACGTTTCAAAAACCTCCTCAGTGAAGGTCGCCTTCTGCGACTTTCACGAGCATTGCATCTACGTACGCCCGAGCATAATACGGCTGGTTGTTCAAGCGCTTTCACTGTGACAGCATTTCGCCTTTGGCTATCTTGCCTCTACACATCCGACAGACCCCATGGCTTGAAATATTTAAAGCCAAAGTTTACCGCCACCTACGTCTCCAATAATTTCATCATCATCATCATCAGACATTTGACGCCCACTGCAGGACATAGGCCTCCTTCGTGATTTTCATAACCACGAGGGGTTTTGCCATAATCGCCACGCTTGGCAGGCGGGTTAGACAAATACCTATTGAACAAATAAATGCATTTTAGAGACTCGCCACCTGGCCTACATTTGAGCCAACCGCCAGCCCAAGCCCCAAAGTATAGGCTGTTGTTCGCAGGTATTTTGCCAAACACTGGCCCAACAGGCACGAACGACGAGGTCGCTATCGGTGCGTGTCCCGGCCTTGCAAGACGGATGGCCTCCGCTTCCGACCCGCGTCTGCACGGATTCTTTGATAATGTACATGGACGGTGTTATATTTGATGCTTATTACTTTATTCAATTACCCTCTAAGCATTGGAAATGAAGGGGTAAGCAGCGACAGAGACTGTACTGAATAAACTACTTCTCCAGCTTTGTTTTTGTATACGTAAACTCAGGCCTGTATCCCGGAGCGATATGGAGAGACCAAGGTTTGCCTCTTGCCACGATCCAGACAATCTTTTTTTTGCTTCATAAACAGTAATTAATAGCTGCATGCATGCTCGCTGGGTTCAGGTACTATTTGCTAGTACGTGGATAAAACAGGGGGTGTTTGACCGACGTATTTTCACCTGGGGTGCCCCATACCGGCATTTCCACATGTATTCGTTCGATTCTTATATTATACGTTATTTCTTTGTCCTCTCCATACGTCACTCTATTACAATTCTGGTCCTACATCTTCTTTGGCACACACACACAAAAATACACACACACACACACACACACACACACACACACACACACACACACACACACACACACACACACGCACACGCACACGCACACGCACACGCACACGCACACACACCTTTCTAGAAACAGGGGGTAATCATTGAACTAATCTGTTACTCAATGTACAATTTTACATAGAATTGTCATGTAAACTATGTAGTTTTATGAAACGCGGCCCTGGTGAATCTTGAATACTAGCTGTTTGCCAGACTATTGAAAGCCAGTTGATGGTTTCACTTGTAAGGCTGCCCTGACGCTCTAGTGAAGCTGTGCAGTATCTCTTAATTAAAAGGCCCTTTCAGCGCGATAGACACGATTCTTGAAACATGACGTAAGAAACATAACATAACAGACTCCGCAAGTACTAAAAACAGAATAAAATAATTATTTAATGGGGGCTCCCATACAAAAAACGAGATTTTTCGGCCGTTTTTTGCTCGATATAAATAACGGCAACAGGTAGACGCTTGAAATTTTCAAATGTTGCACTGATACGGAAACGGTACGGAACCCTTCGTGCGCGAGTCCGACTCACACCAGGGCCTCGATTCTGTTAGTGCATTGTAGTATAATGACAGGTACACTGACGGGTCACGTGACGTGTTTTTTCGTACCATTGACGCCTAGAAGGTTTGATGGGTGTGCCCGCGTAGACGTAAAGCAGCCATGAAATGAAAACCGCCATGTTCATGCAGTTGTCATCTTACTACAATGCATTAACAGAATCTAGGGCCTGGCCGTTTCTTTTTCCGTTCATGTTTGCGTTGATTGTTCCTCCGTCACTTACGTAGGTTCTGACAGAATACCAGCGTCACGGGTTGTCAACCGGGAACCTGTGACATATGCTGAGTCAAGAACCTTTTCTTGTACAAAGTCATAATCACTTCACCACTGCTGTACGATTGTTTGGCATTAGTTTATTTATAGTTACTTCTTACTTAAGTGAGATTTCTGGTTTTCCATTTTATTATTTGTAAGATTCTATGTGTGTTGTGGTATTTGTATAAACGTTTTTAAATTTCAATTTCATCCTTTAGTAATATGCATGTTTCATAAAACATAGCGTAAAGGGTAATTTTTTGATGTTCTGGTGAAGGCTTTCTTAGATGGAAATTTACAATCTAAAATTTTAAAGCAAAGAATTAAATAAATTATGGTTATAAGGGACTTGATGTTTTTCTCCCGCTCCCCCGCTAAAAATGGAAAATAAAAAAATAAATAAAAAACTGAATTCCAAACACTACAGTACTATAGGTTAAAAATAATTTAAAAAAATACCTTTAAATTAGAAGTACGCATACATGTAGGTATTCTAGAAGTATAATTTGAAGTCGGTGCCCTGTTTCATGACCAGCACACATATTATGGGCACTAATTTACTAAGTATTAGGTCGATTATTAGTCTTTTCATGTGTACACTTTTGACATGGGAAATGTCTTTTCGTTCGCTCCAGTGTAGGCTCCGATTTCACGAAAAAGTGTGAGCCCCTTATATCTCGGAGAGTTGTAAAGATATAATATTCAAAAAAGCTTAAAATATGCGTATTTACAAGAGCTGTAAGTTTCAAAAAGAATTATTCGAGAAAATTACAAACAAAAAAGTTATGGCCGAAATAGTGCAAAAAATATTTATTATTTTGGCGCGCAATATTTTGGAAACGAAGAATGATATCAAAAATTTGAGAAAAATTCCTGTGGAAAAATTTAGTCAGATATAATTTTAGTTTAAAACAAAGACGATCGGTTTAAAGGTTTGCCCTGCAGCTTAACCTTATTGAAAAGAGTCAAAAAGTCAGAATGACATTTTTCACATAACATTTATGACTCGATTCATTTCCAATGTGCTCGATGGTCGTGTGAGGCACGAAATCTGTGACTTTTTCTGGCTTAATATACCTTGTCGTATCTTAGTTTTCTTATCCAAAAAATAACCTAAATAAAATTTTTGCACACTCACAGAAAGTTCTTAAAACATCCAATCAACTAAACGTCAAACTTTAATTTATCATCGTAATGACATATTAGTGAAATTTACACTATTTGCTTATTTTACACGTTAGGGTTTATACCTACAAAAATGTAATAAAATATTGTACCTTAATTTCTTTTTATACAAAGTTATTTCACGCACCTTTTACTGCCTTTGTCCTCAATTAGGCTTATAAATAACATAAATCGATCAAAAACTTTTTGTTACCGTAGACTTTCAGAAAATATACTAGAAAATATAAAGCACTCTGTAAGTTACTTAATTGGAGAGCCCTATTCCACGCTTGAGACGAGTCGTTTGCGTCATTTTCCGACTTGTTTTCTTGTACCTTCGTTAAGTTTAATGTGTAAGAGGAAAAATTTTTTGAGGACTGACATGGTGTTAGTAAAATTAAGCGTTGTGGTCCAAGATGTTAAGTATTTTTGCAAACTCGCCGTAAAATTGCAATTTAATGCAACGGATGTTCAGACCTACTCTAAATCCTAATAAAAAAAATTCAAGTACAGAAGTGTTATCGGCCAAGTTTAGGTGGAAAAGGGTGACAAGCCAGCTGAGTGTCAGATATTACATAGTAGCCAGATACTCTCGAGCAATGTAAAACTCGACATTTATTGCAAAATAATTACATGAAATCCTAAACTTTACAAATTAAACTTATCTAGAACATACATAAGTAGCGTATGTACGTCCCACTGTAGGGCATAGGCCTTCTCTCTCGGAGAGAGTATCGACTTAATTACCACGCGTGCCCACCACGGATTGGCAATTTCAAGCGCTGAAGTATGTGAATAGCTCAGACACTCAGGTTTTCTAACGGTGTTTTTTTCACCGGTAGCGAATGGTATTGCTACTATCTAGAACAAAATTTTATTTATTATGAGTTCCCGTCCGATAATCACAATGTTTATGAATGTGACTACCTGCTTGAACCCACGACCTCCGGCATGGTAATCAGACGTGATACCTCTAGACCAACGAGACACAAGGCAGTAATAGGTGACTAAAGCTATCAATGTTCGTTTGTCGGATCGTCTTTCTGTCATTTTTATTTCCTGTCCACAAAGTGCGTGTTACGATTCCGTAATTCATGGTAAGCCGGAGCGACATTTTCGAAATTTTATTAAAAGAAATTCGATAAAGTGTGAAGATAAACGGAAAGTATGAAAACCTCGATAAACCTCGTGTAGTGAATACGTGTAGTAAACTACTACAGACAGTCATTAGTGCTCCCTCATAAAATTCATTTAAAAACATACTTGATACACATTTTACAAGTGTACTAAAGTGATTTACACGCATCAGCTTAAAGCTGCTTATAATGAATACTAATAATGAAGGGAACTTTCGCTTAAAACGCCCTCATAAGGAACTGAAACTTGTGTAACCAGTTCCGGTCCCCGTCATGATAACAATACTTTTAAATATAACATCTAGCATAGGAATAGTTAGTTAGGTATTCAATCAATATTAATTTATGAGTTAGTTAATTATTATTTTCCATATTAATGTAAAAGTAATTTCACAACAATTACTTTTAATAGGGTAAGTTTGACTGTTCCGTTGATTGATAGTTTTCGGTTGTCACCAATGTTGCAAGATAATATAAAAGCTAGGGAGCGATAGTTAAAGTTCTTCTTAATGTTGTTGGGTTGACCTAATAAAAGATAACCGCTATCTACGTGCTGTTATTTTCTTCGTCACCTCGCCCTGCTGTTTCACTTCATTTAAAGAGAGATTCTGTGCTATAAATATAGGATGCCATATTTAGCTTTCAAAGCCGAAGTCAGTTCCCATTTTCGTAAATTCTATATGTTAATGTAGTTAGGTACGTGCTAGATGTTCACATACCTCAGCGCTTGAATTTGCCAATCCGCGGTGGGCACACGTGATAATTAAGCCCATACTCTCTTTCTAAGAAAAGACCTGGGTCCTTCAGTGTAACGTAGTATACTATAGTCTACATAAAAAGTTAGGCACAGGCTAGCTAACTGCGAATGAAAACGTCTTGAAGAATAACTGGCTTTCGTCTACATTAAGCTACTACTAAAATTATTTATCATCGTTAACTGTTACCTAAAATTGCTAACGCCCGACTAGTTAAAAGTCAAAAAATAAGTTGCCTAACAGCACTTACTTGCGTTATTAAAACGTTTAAACCAACCATCCGTTTAGTTTAAGATCCAGCAGTTTTCAACTTTCAACAATTTAGTTTTGACGCATGCAGGTATGAAAATGACACAGGTGCATTGTGAGCTTTTCGGCTTCCCCCGAGCGCGACAGTTGCGCCATCGTGCAAAGTGCACTGTCATAAAAAAAATATTTGAGTTGGAACGAGAGCGAATACCAATTCTGCTTAACTACCCACATCTGTTTAAACAAGGTTGGCGCATTAGAATTGTAACTCAAAGGTTGTCACATAAAGTTGTCAAATAAGGTTGAATGGTGTACCTCTGACTCGGGTTCGGCGCTTTAAATATCTAGATCACGTGGTGACTGAAGAGATGACTGATGACGCGGATATCGAACGAGAAAGGAGGGCATTGCCGGTAAGAGCTAATATGATATCCCGCAGGTTTGCTCGTAGCTCCAGGGAGGTAAAAACCGTACTATTCAGAACCTACTGCACATCTTTTTATAAGAACAGCCTGTGGATATGTTTTACGCAAAAATCCTATAAAGCTCTCCATGTTCAATATAATAATGCATTTAGGGCACTGATGCGGCTGCCCCGCTACTGTAGTACGTCGGAGATGTTCGCTGAGCTACAAGCAGCCCTTAGATAATTGTCTGGAAGAGATTGCTCTAAGCGATAAGACCGCCAATTATATACCACTACTGAGATATAAGAAACTATTTGTAATATCTTTCACCTGGTTATGCAATAAAGTGTTCTCTATCTATCTATCTATCTAATCGTTCATCATTCTGCTGGTCCTTGATAAATTTGGTAATTTATAATATTAAGTTACCGCGACCTCTGGTACGGTAACTTAATAAATTACTGAATTTTAGCCTCTAAATAGATTTTTATATTATATTAGCACGGGTTAGTGCAACAAAAAGAATATATTAATTTATTAAGTACATCCCCGGGGGACATCATCAACGGCTATCCATATTTATCAAACCGACCGCTTGCTCACATTTGTATCGACCTGGGTGCTGATACTCAATTGGATGCTCTTACATCTAAGATTACTTTTGAGAGCAATATGAAATAAAATTATTTATTTCAGACTGAGACCTATAGTTTCATGAAATATAATAATATACATATCACAGATTGATTCACAAAATTTTAAAAACCTATAGGACATAGGCCTCCTTCGTGGTTTTGATAACCATGAGGGGTTTTGCCATAATTGCCACGCTTGGCAGGCGGGTTGGCGATCGCAGTATGCGGTTGGAATCTCAGGAAGACGATGCTGCCCGTCTCCTGGTAATTGATTTCCTTGGTCGTCTTCTACGACATGCACGGAAGGAAATGGAGTGACGCTATTCTTAATCCGGCGCCACACGGAACTTATATTATTCTTATACATAAACAACGTATATTGAAATTCATTTGGCTAATTCGGTAATTACAAGACTACCAATTACAATGACATTAATAAAAAACCAGCCAAGTACGCGTCGGACTGGCGCACGGAGGGTTTCGTACCATTATTTATACAACATTTGAATATTTCAAGCGTCTACCTATTGCCGTTATAAATATCGAGCAAATAACGTCAAAACACCACGTTTTTTGTATCGGAGTCCCCCCTTAAATATTTATTTTATTCTGTTTTTAGTATTTGTGTTATAGCAACAGACATACATTATCCGTGAAAATTTTAACTGTCAAACTGTAACGGTTCATGAGATACAGCCTGTTGGCAGACGGACGGACGGACGGACGAACAGCAGTCTTATTTTTAGGGTTCCTTACCTTGGGTACGGAACCCTAAAAATAATAATAATAAAGTTCTTCTTATTATTGATTAATTATTTCTATTACTTGCTATCAAGTAGCTGTATTGTTTCGAACAGCGTCGAGAGCTCGAGAGCTATCTCAGAGGTAAGAGCACTTTATTAACAGGGTCCTTACCCGCGGTTTCCCGTACAGTAACAATCTGATCAATAAGTGCTGAGGGCAAAACCGCAGCGTATACTGAGCTCGAAGCCATTTTGCCGCTCCATAGACATACCCTTTGGTTATTATTTTGTTTGTTTTTAATCACTTGTATTATATGTATGTGTTTGTGGTATTAAATAAATGTTTTTTTTTCTTTTTCTTCTTCTTGGTAATCTACTGTCAACCGTTGTCCTATTTTGTATGCACTTTGGCCAAATGACAGCTGTGTGGCTGAATCAATTGAAAAGTTTGTACCGCAAATGCGACAGCTTCAGCACATTTTCCTTTAAATGTGGGCATTTGATCCCATGCTAAGTTACCGCTAGTGCGCTTCAACCTTAGACCGCCCGTATTGACTTCACCTCACTAACATGCTATTATGGGGCAGCATCTGTTTGGCGTCAGCGCAAGCAAACAGTCCTGCAAATAATTGATATTGACACTGAGTACACGCACTAACAAACACCATAGCAGAGGTACAACTGTTCTGTGCCACGCCCCTGAGAAGCGTCGAACCGCTGTTAGTTAGTAAAAATCCATTGGAAGCATGTTGGAACAGCTAGTCAACAGGGCACAACGTTTTTAACAACGGTTTCTGAGTTAACAATGTCACTACGTTTCGTGTTGTCTCTTCAAATTTACCAAAAAATAACAAGACGGACAGATACATAAGTTTTAACTTAGTGCACTTAGTTTTTTACTCAAAAACAAACGATTAGTTACTGACTTCTAATTTCTTAGTCCCAATTTCACCAATCAAACTAATCCCGGCTTGTAACTAAAATAATATTACTACTCTAACTATCTCTTAATTTTTTTCTTTCTTTTAAATTTGAAGTGCATACTACATGGACGTAACACGGGATACACTTTGAAATTACTTTTCACTCTAAGTATACTAATTCAAATAAAACCCGTCCTTCTAGCCTACTTGCTTAGTGACCAATGTCCCGTGTCACGTGCCGCTGGACGCGTAATTGGAAAGCCCTTTTGTAAATGTCAGTGTGTATAGGCCTGTCCCAATGCAGCGGCTAAATAGACGCCGATTTGACGCTTAAAATAGAACAGACTATTCTAGTAATAATATCACAAGTTAGGCGTTGAACTCCAGTTGTATTTCGAGAAATAAAATAATTAGTTATTGTTATACACGTTCTAAAAACTTGCCAAATATAGTTTAAACAATGAAGTGAAGCATAACATCCGCATAACAGAATCAATGTTCTGAAAATCCCTGAAACCTTGTCAAAGAACTAGAACTACACATACGTTGGCCGTAATGTTCATTCATACCAGAAAACTTGTTAAAGAATTAGACATACATTGGCCGTAACTAGAACGTCGGAAGAAACGTGTCAAAACGTGCCTCTAAGATATATTCACAATTCCGCACGAAAAGGAATGACAAATCGCATTAATTTGTGGACGAGTACACCACCACAATACACCGCCATGCACAGAGAATACAACGCAATCATTTAGCTCTACGAATGTGCTACGAACTGCTACGAGAGTCTAAGAGCTACGCCGTAGCTATGCGTGTAATTCTACGACAATAAAAGCGCAAATTCACAGATTGGTTTAGTCATATTAATTATCAACCGATACGATGTAGTGGTAAAAACTTGTTATTTTTGGTAGCCAACTTAATTTGATTGCCTCTTAAGACGCCAAATGCGTCCATTACTTCGAATCGATGCGGTTCGGATAAGGGAAAGTAACCCATTTCCGTCAAACGCTAGATAGCTGAGCATATGTATAGAGACCCTTACCAGTCCTTCATTTTTAACTAGACCCTCGAGGAAATAAAGAATGTGGAAGCGAAGGGAACGGGAAAATGTGAAGGTTATTCACTCTGAAAACGTCATGTTGTGGTAAACTCCCGCTGCACCCTTCGATCTTGTCGCATGCTCTAATTTACTAGCCTGATCTATTGGTCACTAGCATTAAGTCCAATCTTTGTACATTTTTCTTTGTGCAATAAAGAATACATCACATAAGATAATATTTACTTTGAATCGATTCCCATTGGGGGCTGCCGTACAAATGACCTCAGTCTGGGTATATTTCGATGTCCTTGTCTGATTACCATACCACAGGGTATCCTAAGTTTGGGACCATGACAAGTGATTTTGTTGTGTATAAATTATTTATTTATCTAACTGCATGATTTATAATAACGTACAAACACAAACTCACGCCTGTATCCTGAAGAGGTAGGTAGAGACCAAGGTTTGACACGATCTTGACAAATCACTTTCGCTTCATCGACATTCGTTGGTCGCTGCATTGACGTTCATCTGCATCATCATCATTCAGCCACAAAAAGTCTACTGCTGGACATATAGGTCTTTTCCATGGATTTCCAAAAAGATCGGTTGGACGCGGCTTGCATTCAGCGTTGACGTTCACCGGTTACAAATACTTTTTCCCTAATTCACCCCATTTCAGTTCACAGGCCTCCTTTCAAAGAGATAGTATGGGCTTCATTATTACGCGTGAGCACCGCAGATTGGCGATTTCAAGATCTTACTTATGTGAACACCTCTGACACTCACTTTTCGTCACGATTTCGTTACGATGGCGGCGTGCGTGCGGACAATGACTAATGAATGTTGATGAAGCGAAGGAGGTTTGTCCGAATCATGGCAAGTGGCAAGCCGTGTCTGCTTGTTTTCTTAGTTAAAAGACCAAAAACTGCAAAAACTCCAACAGCTCTCATTACGAAACCTAAGTCGGGCTCTAGAAAATAACAAGGAACGCACAAAAACGGTGGAAACCATTCCCGAGGGACTTGGCCTTCGCCTGGTATTTAGTATGCTTTGTTATACACCCTTAGACTCTGAATGGAAGGGAGCAACTCGTATACAACCAACATAACGCTACCTACATGAAGGTAAATACCACCGTGCCACGTAATGAAAATACTTTATTTAACGTGAGAATTATAAATGTGCACTTTGAACTATCCCCGGCATTGTTGAGTCCTTGTTTATATAGAGCAGGTAAAAAAGAAATAAGCGTAAATTAATCCAATTATACAACTTATAATAATACATTTAACGGGTCTTACCGTGATTGTTTAGTAAGTAAAGTATAGTGATCGCGATTAACGCTTACACATTAATTGTATATAAATACTTTTAACAGTATGAAATGAATTCAAATCAAACTTTATTATTTTAATTTCGATGCTTTTACATAAATATGTACAATGTGAATGTCCAAATTGTTCCTATTCAGGAGTTAACACATTTTCTTGTAACAAGTGGGACAAATCAGTTTTACAATTAAAATCAAAATTATTCATCAATTTAAAATAGGTACATCTTAAATTTTAGATATTCTTTAAAAGTGTTTTAATTTTATCGGTTCTGAAGAAACTGTTTTCAGGTTTTAAGTTACTTTAACTACACGCAGTAAAGTTAGCCATTTACCAATTTTAAGCTATTGGTTATTGAATCGTTCAGAATTGGAACATGTCGAAGTTATTGATCTTCCTCTTTTACTAGTACCGTAATAGTACATTATGATACAAGTGTGGTATGTTGGTCATTACACTCGAGTCGGTTTTTAAGCCTGAGCCGAAGGCGAAGGCTTAATGGAGACGAGAAGTGTAATGACCAATGCTCACGTGTTTCATACGACGTTTTTCAACACACTTGCGAGGAAAAGTAAATAAAAAAACAACACTAACGAAATGCAATACTGTGAATAAACTAAACAAACAGAAACCCATTTAAAAGATGGCGTATTTTTCGTGCGTGATTCGTGTTATGTATGGCGGTAAAATTCAAAACTGTATTCTTGTGCGCGCGCATCCATCAAAGATGGCAAAGATGCTAACCTATTCATAAATTTTATGTTAATTATTAGGTTTACATTAATTATTGTAGTGTTTGCTTAAAAATGCTAAAACAAGCAGTTTCATGAAATTCTTTAATTATTTATCACATTTTGAATTTAATTTTATATTTACGCAAATAACTAGGTACTTAGCTGTTTTCGAAACATTAATACTTCTTGCTAATATTTTAAAAGATATGTAATGAAAAGGCACTAGTGCGATAATGTTATGTAAAAGGCACGGCATGGGTAATATTCTGCATTATCAGTGTAAATACGCTGTAATAAGACCTACTTTACGAGCAGGTGTGTTGAAAAGATTATTAAACTTTATTAAAGTTTATTTTCAAGTTACGTACAACCTGCATCTACCATCTGCGAGCGGTGGTAGCTTAGTGGGTAGAACATTGGACTCGGGAGCGAGAGATTCAGGTTCGATTCCCAGCGCGGGCATATACCTATGACTTTGCTTTCTAAGTTATGTACATTTGTTAAGTTATAGTAGCAATACCACTCGCTAACATGAAGGAAAACATCGTGAGGAAACCTGAGTGTCTGAGCTACTCACACCTCAGCGCTTGAAATCGCCAATGCGCGGTGGGCACGCGTGGTGGTTAAGCCCATACTCTCTCCCCGAGAGAAGGCCTATGCCCTACGCTGGGACGTATATAGGCTGCTTATGTACATCTGCAAATTTGTAGTAGCAATATCACACACTAACCATGAAGGAAAACATCGTGAGAAAACCCGCGCCTTGGTTGGTTCCGCACTTATTGACTTGTTTTTCCTGTGGGCTTGGCCGACTAAGCTGTCAGGGTGGTATAGGTGCTGGGCAAGCCTACTCCATCTAATAAACAATTTACCAGGCACTGCAGCGTCCGAGTGGTCCCTTCACCCGTCTAGTGAGAGTAAAGGTGCCACTGGACGCAGTATAAATTAACTCATTGCGTAGATGCAAAGGCCAAAGCTTAAAGATTATTATGATACCAACGAGGTGATTTACTGATTTATTGCTAAACACACGTTACAAAATTCCACTACGCTTTTTGCTCTACGTTCTACAAAAATTTCATTCATGAACTAACATTAATAGATATCCTGGAAATTGTTTAGGATTTTCAAAACAATCTTACTCCTAAAGTATTACTTAGTTTCAGGGGATGGATATTTCCGTATTTTATGTAACAATTTCTACGCAAATAGCTACCTAGATAGCTCTGCAAGCTTCAAGGTACATGAGGCGGCATTAAGCATTCAACTCGCGCCACTTTGATTGATCGACACTGGATGGGATGGCTTTAAAAGAATGCGGCTACGTGGCATCAAGGGAAAGGAAGGGAATACGAAGGGTCCGTTGGCACGTTAGAGTGTTCTTAGTGCAGTTTGGTATCGACACATAGTAGTTCAATTACAATAACCTATGTGATTTGTAAACAATACATTAATTAACATGTGACCGGAAGGAACGACGAGGCATGGAGATGCATACAATAATGAATGTTTATTTTGTACCATTCCCACTCCAAACAGCCTATTTTATTCACTGAAAACAGTGAATAAAAAGGCCTTTTAATCACTATTTTGGTGTTTGAATTTAGAACACACCAATATATTCCACCTCCATTTCAATGCTTATACAACCTCCTTGCGCAAAAAATACTCGATAGGTACAAACTTCTTGCGCAAAAAATACTCGACATACAAACTCTTTGTGCAAATAACTCCTAGAGATTTGGTTGGTCGATATTTGAGACAAGGACTTTAGCATTAGAATAAAAACTGTTTTGTGTTCTATACTGCCATTACAGAAAAAAAAGAATATCAATAGGAAAATTAAGTCTTAATTTTAGTAATTGTTCCAATTTTAATGTGCATTTTAATTAATTTAACCTGCCTTTTTTCTTCACGGAAAGTCCATTTCCACTTAAATAATTTCCTTTTCTCGTAGTCATGGTATAAAGTATAGTATGCAACTTTTGAATAAAGTACGAATTTACATCGAGGGCCATGAATCACTCGCGTCGTTCAAGATTCATCTATTGTCCTCGCTTTAAATCCGTTCATTATTCACTAATTGCATAATATAATATGTTACATGCGATAAAAGTGTTTTTCAACGAGTTTTGACGTCCGAGTATTTTTATAATATAATGCCCGACAGATAATTGAGGAAAAATCCGAGCAGTCGGGATGAGTTTGCGTTGGACACGCAAGAGCATTTTGCTAGCCAGATGAAATGCTCACTCAAAGACTGTTGGGCAAAGACTATTGTAGAGTAGTACCCAGCACCTATAGCATCTTCTCAGCTAGGCAGGCCCAGCATTTAGGAACCCCAGAAAGAAAGGTAACAAAACCCGAATTCACTGGGTTGGACGATATAACTGTCGTGCATATTGTGCCTGACACCGGAACGAGAGCCCGCGAAAAGCTGACTTTATTATACGGAGCTCGGTTGAGTATAAAAAGAGATGGGTATAGGAAGATAAACGCGAACAAAATGAGCGTGCCATGAAGAAAAATAAAGCTGCAAGGCGGGCGGGGCGGGATTGTTTCCTCGTTAATATTGCGAAGAGTCTCAGATTTCCTGCACCTATCCAAGGGCTGATTCAAAAACGGTAAATAACTGATTTACTTATTGACATTTATTGTTATTTTTTATTTTACAATCACCAAAGAGAAAGTTACACTGTGACACGTCAATTAAGTATACTACTGTTGCAAAAACACGATTGTGCAGTGTACTATCTACAGGTAGGTGATCATAACACGCAATAAATTAATATTATTTAACATGATTTCGGACTATAAAACAAAGGCTTTAAGTAATAGATATAAAACATTACATACAAACCATCTTCATCTTTATCTGAGTTATGCATAAGAATGCAGTATAATTCAAGCAAAAAAGAAGGCGTGTGCTTAGGACCACTATATGGGAGTATATGATTTTCTAAATTTTGATTAAAATGTCTGACCGACTGAAGCCAAGTATATCTGATTCGGCGTCACCGATCGACTAGAGCCGAGTCTATCTGGTTCAGCGATACCGTCCTCCTTTTTTGTAGTCGAGTAAAAAGTGCACGTAAAGAAGTTTTCACTTGACAATAGACACTGATCGCATATCACTATCACTATAAAACTTTTATAAACGGGGATCTAAGATAGTTGTTAATTCTTATATTGCAGTTGTCTGATAAATATTTATAAAAATGAACATCCGACAGTACTAACGCGGGATTTTTTCAGTATTAGAAGTATTTTTTTACGAGTGTGAGCCATGGCTAGATCAGTGGATCTTTTAATAAGGTCATATAAATGTGAAATAACTGGAACGTCTTCGACGGTATATCGTTGGGACTTGAGACTTCACGAATAAGAATTCTAGAGGCAAGAATAAGAAGATCTCAAGAATCTCATATGCTTTCTTAAGATGATTGTGAAGAGCATATTAAAGATATTGCACTAGATATTGTATCATCTGAAGTAATGGAAAAGTTAAAAGATAACATCCTTTCTACCTTATGAAGGTAGCCGTGATTTTTTTGCCGCACTCATATATTTTCCTACCATTCAGCTTATTACTGATAATTCAGTGATTCATCATCATCATCATCAGCCATTTGACGCCCACTGCAGGACATAGGCCTCCTTAGCGGTTTTCATAACCACGAGGGGTTTTGCTATAATCGCCACGCTTGGCAGGCGGGTTGGCGATCGCAGTATGCGGTTGGAATCTCAAGAGGACGCTGCTGCCCGTCTCCTGGTAGTTGATTTCCTTAGTCGCCTTCTACGACATCCACGGAAGGAAATGGAGTGACGCTATTCTTAATCCAGCGGAAACCATTTCAGATGAACCCTACCAGGTGGAGCTATGCTCTAGATTCCTGATTCAAAACAGTCCGTACTACAAACCAGACCGGTGATTAACTTCGGTGAATTTACACTTTCATTGTATATTCACCAATAGCGTAATGAGTAGATTACACACACGTACACTAGTGTATTATGTGACGTAGAAGCGAAATCCGAAAAAAGTAGATTTATATTGAAGAAGTACTTTTTAAGCTAAACTTAATACTTCATCATCAGCCACCCGACGCCCACTGCAGGACACAGGCCTCTCTCTCGGTTTTCATAACCATGAGGGGTTTCGCCTTAATTGGCATTCGGGTTGGCAATCGCAGTATGCGGTTGGAATCTCAGGAAGACACTGCCCGTCTCCTGGTGATTGATTTCCTTAGTCGCCTTCTACGACATCCACGGAAGGAAATGGAGTGATGCTATTCTTAATCCGGCGCCACACTTAATACTTACTACCAGATAAAATCTGTTGCACAATGTATAGAGTTTACTCGAAAAATCACTATTATTTATTGTGTCATGAATAAATAAATTTTAAAAAATTTGGGTGGCAGGCTGCCAAACCTGTAAAGTGATTCTACTGTAAACAGCTGTCAGAAGACCAAAGTGCATACAAAAAACCGACATCCGTTAACAGTATATTAACAGGTAGTTAATGTACGAGAAACCAATGGTAAATACGATGTTTCAATTCAATTTTATTTATTTACTTATGGTTTGTTTAAAATACATATATCATTCGTTTGACGCTTCGTTAAACCGCTGATTTGTCTCGAAGCTATCTTTGGCAATCATAGACATTGTATGAACACCTAAGATCATAAGTAATAATGGAACACTAACCCTAAGGTTCAGGCTACGTCTAGTTCAGAGATTGCAAATCCGATATTATTGCTCCCTCATCCACGGTTTCTCGTAAACTAACAATGTACCCTTCACAGCAGTCAGTTCTTTTTTTTTATGCACAGCCCAACCGATATCCCTTAAAAGTAGATGAATAGATGAACCTGAGTGTCTGACCTATTCACATACCTCAGCGCTTGAAATCGCCAATCCGCGGTAGGCACGCGTGGTGATTAAGCCCATACTCTCTCCTTGAGAGCAGGGCCTCGATTCTGTTAGTGCATTGTAGTATAATGACAGGTACACTGTCGGGTCATGTGACGTGTTTTTTCGTACCATTGACGCCTAGAAGGTTTGATGGGTGTGCCCGCGTAGACTTAAAGTAGCCATGAAATGAAAACCGCCATGTTCATGTAGTTGTCATGTTACTACAATGCATTAACAGAATCTAGGCCTAGGCCTGTGCCCTACAGTGGGACGCATATAGGCTGATTATGCTTCATTCCTTGACTCTATGCGAGTGTACCAAGCAAATACGTCACAACCAATTATGATACCAACATCTATTCGTGCTTCTAGCTAATTTTACTGCTGCAACATTTTACGCTGGCTGCCGTTCTCGAGGCAAATTAATATAATTCTTTTCAATAGCGCGAACATCGCGGACGTTTTGGGAGAACGCAAATAAATCGTGAGTAAATAGTGTCGAAGTAATTTACTCACTGTATCATGATGATTATTTAGGTTACTAATTTCAAAAGTATATTATTATCTTTTTAGTGGACCGATAAATTACAAATATTGTTATAGGTACGTTATTTCCTTAGCACACTGACAAATTTTTTACAATTTTTCTAAATTCTTAGTTAGCACTACGTATACATATCGCATTTTACGATGTCTTTAAGTTTTAGTGCAATAAAAGTATGAATAAATAATTAAATAAATAATATTTGTCAATGACTCGCGATGCCCATACATAGTAATATATTAAACGGGTTTAACCACCATTATTTTTTTTACGCTGTTGAAACGTCGGGAACCGGGAAAGGTAATAAAATTATACCTAAACAATAATCGCGGTTAGACCCGTTTAATATATTACTATAAATAAATAAATAAATTTATTAAGAATCATGCCGGTCGCTAGACTGAAGGAAAAAACGAATTCTTTGATTAATTCAGTTAAAGTTAATCTGGTGAATAGAACCTCTAGGTGATTAAGGTCAAGTGAAAAGTTCCCGTACCAGGCTGAAAGGGTATTGAAACAAAGCACATGTTCTATCTATTTTATCACGCGCATTTTCAATGTCGAAATTATTCAGAAAATTACTGCCAAAGGATTGCAGGATTATTGTCAGGTTTGGTCAAACTAGTGTGTACCTGAAAAACTTGCGTTAAGAACTATTGTGTAATTCCCTACTTTTTTAACCACAACTGAGCTTGTAGTTACATCCATTTCGTTTCCTATTTTAATAACTCCGTGTTTTATTGCCTGCTACGTTAGTTACATACACGGCAATTTCGCGGAATGGGCAATGCGTGTAAATCATTTTTCGCGGGCCATGCAGTCAGCTTTAAATATAAAAAGTCTAAGGGACTGAAAGCAATACATATTGCGAATAATACATGCAAACACCCGCAAAGGTAAACTCAAGTCTGAATGTTTTATTCGAAGTAGCGCAGAAACTGCTTAATGGACGTTACAAGTTAAAGATAGGTGGCCATTTCAATTCCTAGATCGTTTTGGAGAAAACTGGAAAAAAAACCCAATCTTAGTCTTTTTAATTTAATTGCAAGTCTCTTTGAATTCGGGGAGAAAATCGCAACTGCAAGTGCGCGAGCGGTGGTAGCCTAGTAGGTAGAACATTGGACTCGGAAGCGAGAGACCCAGGTTCGATCCCCAGTGCGGGCATGTACCTATGACTTTGTTTTCTAAGTTATGTACATTTTAGAAGTTCTAGTAGCAATGCCACTTGCGAACGGTGAAAGAAACATCGTGAGGAAACCTAAGTGTCTGAGCTATTCACATACCTCAGCGCTTGAAATTGCCAATCCGCGGTGGGCACGCGTGGTGATTAAGCCCATACTCTGAGAGAAGGCATGTATCCTACAGTGGGACGTATATAGGCTGCTCATGAAGTACGCGAGCTTCAGTACATCTTCATCATCATCATTAGCTGCCTACCGCTGCCCACTGCTGAGTATAGGCTTTCCCCCCCAAATGCCATCTCTCACGGTCCCTTTCCATCCGCATTACATTTTCATACATTATACTGCAATAATTTTGGGTGGTTTGAAAGACGTAAGTAGCTATCGAATACGCCTTTGTTTTTTTCGCACTTTTCGAAAATAACTCGACACACACTCGAATCTATTAGAACCATTAGTAGCCATCCCGAGCAGTGCTTGCGTGCCGCGGGTCCGCGGGTCATTGTTCCGTTAGACGGAGAGGCGGTACTAATTGTTGGCGCATTTTTAGATAAGATTTCTTAACTCAAAACAAGATTTCTCAACATTTTTTCTTTTTACTTACGTCTGTACTTAAAAGTAATAGTCTAAATAGATGCCATTTTTAATTACTAATTTTTACATAACCAACGCTTTCAAACCACTCAGAAATGAGCATGTATAAATGCGGACATTTTACTAGAGACTAAGCAACCGCTCCAGTGTATTCAGCCCTTACTTACTTACCTAAGCCAGCTAACTTTTTAACGTGGACCTTACTACTGAAATGATAAAGACCTAAATTGGGGGAAACACCTCGGGCCATTCAAAGTGTAGTGATCCGTATCATCGCCAGCCCACGTCAAGTACTATCCGTCACACGTCACCTGTCACTGCCGGTAACATACAAATAGACCTAAATCGGCATAGAATGTAATCTTAAAAGTGAACATTATTTGCCTATAAATAAATTATAATCTGGTTGACTGGAAGAGATCACTTTTAGTGATGAGGCACCCGTCTGTATGCTTAGGTTAAGAAATATCTGTGAAATTTCCTTTCCTTTCCTATTTAGGGTTTCGTACCCAAAGGGGTAAGGGACCCTATTAATAAGACTCCACTGTCCGTCTATCTAGCTGTCTGTCACCAGGCTGTATCTCATGAACCGTGAGACAGTTGAAATTTTCACGGATGATGTATTTCTGTTGCCGCTATAACAACACAAACTAAAAACAGAATACAACCGCTGTTGGACATAGTCATACCATTTCCATCTATCATCAGCCATCCTCGTCCAGCCACCGCCAGCAATCTGCCTCAGATCGTCGGTCCAGTGAGCTGGTGAGCATCCTACGCTACCTTTGCTAGTTTGTGGTCTCCGCTCGAGAACCTTTGCACCCCATCGCGACGCGCTCATACATTATTGCCGTATGTATTATGTAAGTGAGAAGCAAATAATTACTAAGCCCCTTTCTTTGATTAACCGTGCTATACAATTTTTTTATGTCGGTCATCGGTGACTTGACACCAAGTGCGAAGAAAAAAAAAAACTTACAAATAAAACTTTCACACAACACAATCGCTTGTCTGGTCCCAAACCCTGTGCTATAGTAACCAGGCAAGGACATCACAAACATGGGAAGTACAGTGATACGATCCCTACCTGGGAGAATTATTCTAAGAAATTAAACCAGGAGGTCGTACACACAAAATTAATTTTATTTCGAAATACCCCAGGGCGGGTCGTAGATTTTTACTAAAGTTTTTATGGATCTCGCTCCGAGTACGAGTACCCCTGATAATGAGGCCGAGGTGGTGGTGGGGCTCCAGAGTCCGAGCTGCTGAGATGGACCGCGTCCAGTAGGTCCCGTCGATGGTCCGACTAGCTGGGGGAGCGGGATAGGAGCGTCGGTGTGCACGCAGCTCAGACGTGGGAGGTTGGTAGCCCAGGAGTTGGTGTAGCAAACATGTAAGCTTAGATAGACCTATCGTTGGACCCCCAGTTGAGGATTTAACAAAGCACTGAATTTGGTGGATTTGTACAAATGTACGGCAGCCCCCAGTAGAAATCGAACCCATAACCTCCGGAATGGTATTCAAATGTGATACCGCTAGGCCAACGAGGCAGTCGGTGGTGATTGGCGATGAACATAGGTGATGATTCGGATTCGTAGTGACTGGCCTTTTGTTTGATTGTTGGGACACCCTTTAAATGGCATCGTAATCTTCAAGTTATCGTACTATTCGTACAACCCTCTTGTAACTCTGAACAATATCCAATACACTTCGTCAAGCAGATTTCGTGTTCACAACGTTTTTCCACTCCATAGCGCGCTCATGAAATATGGTTATGTTGTTTAATGCGCATAGCCACCGTGCGAGTCATTAATTTTACAACGAGTTTTACGATTGTAGACATCTGTCGGATATGGCACAAACTAATAAGGCAACATGAAAAAAAAATTGGATAATTTTAAAAAAACGCCTGAAACTCATCAACTCCTGATACACATCAATAATCTTTAGAACATATTTTGTTCTACTACTTAACCACGTTCCTTACTAACATTATAAACGCAAAAGTTTGTATGTATGGATGGATGTTTGTTACTCTTTCACGCAAAAACTGCAAAAAAACGGATCCGGCTGAAATGTTGCACAGAGATAGATTATAGTCTGAATTAGCAGGACTGGCAGCTACCGGAAAAAATACACATCAAAATTACCACGCGAACGAAGTCGCGGGCAACAGTTAGTAATATATATATAATGCTGGTAAGACCGTTCTCGTCCACTGTAAATGGAAATTTCGCGCCTAGACAGATCGTGTGCCTGAGGACGGTTGGTCCGACGGTTGTTATATTTATTTGTACGTTATATTTATTATATGTCATGTGAACCAGTGGAAGCTTGGAAACCCGCGAGGAAGGCCTATGTCCTGCAGTGGGCGTCGAAGGGCTGATGAAATACTTAGTATGTGCGATGCAGGGATGTCGAAGAGTGTAGTGCGCGCAGAGTTGAGATGTGCTCGCCACACGTCTCTTTCTAGCCTAACTTTAGCAACACAGTTTCGCTATGAAGTGGACAAAATTTGAGTCTACAGCTGCCATCATAGTGGTGTACAATAAAGATTTATCTTTCTGTCTATATTGGCCCGAACACGACAAGTTCAAATCAGCTCAAGAAAAAAAAACAATGCGGAGAATTTCCGCCTCAAACTTGATCGGATTTTCTCCGTAAGATCCCCTAATTTCTCAGGAAAAGTTAATGCAAAAAAACTCAATTGCGTTTCGCAACCGACGCTTCTTCTCATCTAATTACGAATGTTTCTGGCCACAAATTGTGCTCTTACCTCTTAAATTGTTTGAAATAAAATAATTGTCTCCTTCCTCCAGTCTCTCTCATAATATTTCATGCAAACCAGTCTTAAGCTGCCATTTTTGTTTTGCAAAACGAATAATTTACCATCCGCGTTAATAGTCAGAAGTTGCTCAAATCTGTTGGAGTTTTTTAAATTAAATTAAGAGTTTAGGAACCATAAAATAAAAGGGGAAACGGAATTAATGTTTAAGTTGAGAAAAAAAAAAGAAGATAAAACGAGATCATAGATAAGATAATTTTAGGGTTTGGACAACTTAACAGTTCGCCAAGGCACTAAGGTGAGTGATATAGCCTATAAGATCAGCAAGCTCAATTGGCAGTGGGCTGGTTACATATGCCCAAGAACCGATCGTCAATGAGGTACGAAGGTTCTCGTACGGGCTGATTAATGGATTATTTATTTATTTACTAATACATAGAAAACCAACAGCTAACACTATTATAACTTAAGAAAACGGCGGTCATTTGCCATGAAGCTAAGTTGAAAAACCGGCCAAGTGCGAGTCGGACTCGCGCACGAATGGTTCCGTACCATTATCTATACAACATTAGACACAAAGATAAAAAAACAGCAAAAAAAATCACGTTTGTTGTATGGGAGCCCCCTTTAAATAATTATTTTATTTTGGTTTTAGTATTTGTTGTTATAGCAGCAACACAAATACATAATCTGTGAAAATTTCAACTCTCGCTATCACGGTTCTTGAGATACAGCCTGGTGACAGACAGACGGACGGACGGACGGACGGACGGACGGACGGACAGACCTACAGCGAAGTCTTAGTAATAGGGTCCCGTTTTTACCCTTTGGGTACGGAACCCTAAAAACGAGCAGGGCGGTCACAAATAGACGGAAAAAGTAGATCAATATACTTGACTACAATGACTCACGAACACATGAATACGCACAGTCACCGTTGGCTTTATTCCCTCGTTTGTCTAGCCAGCGCGGCGCTGGGTGACATAAAAATGAAAAACCGGCCAGGTGCGAGTCAGACTCGCGCACGAAGGGTTCCGTACCATTATCTATACAACATTAGATACAAAGATAAAAAAACAGCAAAAAAAAATCACGTTTCTTGTATGGGAGCCCCCCTTAAATAATTATTTTATTTTGGTTTTAGTATTTTTTGTTACAGCGGCAACAGAAATACATAATCTGTGAAAATTTCAACTCTCTAGCTATCACGGTTACAGCCTGGTGACAGACAGACGGACGGACGGACGGACGGACAGACAGACAGCGAAGTCTTAGTAATAGCGTCCCGTTTTTACTCTTTGGGTACGCAACCCTAAAAATGATAAGTAAGTTGAAAATACCTTTGAAAGCGTTATGAAAATCGTCGACTGCGTGTATTTCCTGAATTATGCGATATGATACAGCGATCTGAATCTTACCATCCTGCACTATTTAATTAGATCATCAAAGCCTCGAATTGAGCATATGTGGTATGCTATACCCATGTGATCACAAAGGTCAATACCTATGACTGTTTTACCCAGGCTAACTAACTAACACTGGGATTGTAAACAATGTTTTATCTTATGTACAAATAAAGAACTTTACAAATCTACATACATACATAAACTCACGCCTGTATCCCACAGGAGTAGGCCATGACCAGGACTAGACCAGGGACTGCCACTTGCCACGATCCTGACAGATCACTTTCGCTTCCTCAACATTCATTAATCTTGCCCTTTGCTAATACATCCCCGATTTGGTCGGAGTATGCCCACCTAGGACGTCCCTTACCGGCCCTTCTACCCACATTCGCTCGATATATTTGTTTCGTCAATCTTTCTTCCTTCATCTTCTCCACATTCAAAGTAACACCAGACATTTCTCAAGGACCTCATTTCTACAGCATTAATCCTACTTTCTTGCTTCTTTTGTCACACCCAAGTCTCGGTACCATACCACAACATCGGTACCAGGGTTGGGACCAGTCCATTATGGAATCTAGCTTTTTTGGAGATTTTTTGGACTCGCTCACTAAGGAGTGCAAGGCACCGTTTATACAATTTCCCCCTTTTACCCTTCTTTCTGTATCACCTTCACACTGCCCTCGTAAAGAGGCTCCCCAAATAGACAAATTCTTTACGAATCTATCAATCACAACATGCCCTCAGAGGAAATACTTTAGAATAAAACAATTACTGAAGGTCTTTGCGTGTGCTTTCTGTCTTCTTCTAACCGGAGGGGGCGGAGGAATAGATTAGTAGGCCATTTAGTGGCTGCGGCAATAATTTGCGTGTAGCGAACTAGTTGTAGTGCGGCCGGGCTGCGAGCGACAGCAAGTGATACACTGCGCGCACTAGCGTCTTGCTGCGGTAACCAAACAATATCCGCTGGATAAACAAGCAGATTATAAGCAACCGGCTACGGTAAACTGGCTGGGACAAAGCACTCGCCAGCGAGGTCAACTGCAGTAGCTACTCCCACTGGTAAAAAAAAGACGCAGAATAGCCTAAAATTTTTTTCACGTTGTTTTTGCCGCACTCAAAATGAACTTTTCATGTTTGACATAATACAAATTATCCCCTTTCTGTATTTTTTTATGTAGATAGATAGAGAACACTTTATTGTACATAAAAATGGAAATAACACAGATATTTCTTAACCTAAGAGTCCAGATGGCGGCCTTACCACTAAAAGTGATCTCTTCCAGACACCCTTTGGATGGACTGGACTAATACGTTGGAGAAGGAAGTAGATGCACAAACATACAAAATGATGGTTTCGGAGGTATATAACCGAGTATGTATGTAGCTTATGTATGTCTCACTGCAGGGCACAGGCCTTCTCTCAGAGAGAAAGAGAGTACGTGTCCACCGCGGACAGGCAATTTCAAGTGCTCAGGTTTCCTCACAATGTTTTCCTTTACATTTAATCTAGTAACACCAATTTCGCAAGAGTTCGTAATTCCAGTAAGCTTCCAACAGCACACTATAAAGTCTGCAACATAATATCAGCGTGCAGAGTTAAGCGGGCTTTAATCATAAGAGAGCTGAGCCGCTGCCAAGAATGCAGGTCAATCCGATGAGTGCTAATGCACTCTACACGAAAATTAAGACAGAATTCGTGTGTACCCACTCGTAGCGTCTGTGTGGTACTGTCCATGAATATGCCATGAAGTTCCATTCAAAGTTTCCCCTCTAAGAGTCCTGGGAGGACAATTTTGCCCAATCCCGTATTGGACTAGCGCCAATGTCCCACTGAAAATGTGTACGAATGTAAACCTGACCCCATTCTGGTTAAGCGAAATCCACCTAGATTTCGATGGCACTGCAATCTAATGATAGCTGGAAAGTTAAACAACGTGAGCGTTTTTGCAAGAGCTTTTCTTTTTCAGAATGTTTTGATTTCATTCTGTTTGATTGGCCGTGAATTGGACATGAACGGAGGCCAACGATTTTTTTACAGTGCTGAGCCACTTCTTAAATTGTGAAGGAAAACATCGTGAGGAAGCCTGACTGACTGAGTTGTTGCCAAGCAACATGTCTCAGCGCTTGAAATTGAAAATCCGGTGGGCACGCTTAGTGATTAAGCCCATACTCTCTCTATCTCTCTCTCTCTGAAAAAAGTCCTGTGCCCTACAGTGGGACGTATACAGGCTGATTTTTTATGCTGCAAACAATTGGTTTAAGTTTCGGTAAGCGGTTAGAATCACACTGTAGCGACATACGGTATTAAAGTTTTAACTTAATTTGTAGACAAATTTTGTCTTTTACCCATGATCGATTTATCGACCGCTCGAAATTTTCTTTATGCCACGTTAAGCTGTCCACCACGCATAGGTGAGCTTTGCGTTTAGGCTTAATAGGTATTCCACTGTGACACTAATGCAGCCTAGAAAGGATTTCTCGCCGGTCTCTTTCATGCTGGACAGAAATCCTTATTGTGAAGTTAGTGACAATGCCACCAAAACACTTAAACGTGACCAAGGACCTGCGTGAACTCCACGCAGGCGACTGGCAGGAGCCTGTAACATTGAACTACAATTTAACGTTTACTATGACAATTCGTTGTACATTGCAAAGTCGATTAACCCACAGATTAACAAGTAGGAGACCACGCAGAGCAAAGAACAGTGACGACTTGTTGTATCGGAGGCCAAGACCTACGTCGGGTCGCTGAGACAGAGGAGTAAGTAATATCCCACTAAAACATATATGTAACAAAATATATATATATAAGAACTTGCCCAACCAAGTTACTTGTCTTCCGCGGAAATAGCAGTGTTATGATGAATAAGGAAAAATTCGCATTTTCTAAGGTTAAAACGAGCAGTAGACATAATAAAAACTGAATTTGCACGGATATTTACTAGTTTATTTTTTCGTTATACAATTTTCCGACGTTTCGGTCCTTTTGCAAGTGCGGTATTCTCGGTAGACTGAGGTGAGATGCGTCTTTTTGAAAGCATTAACTGTTAAGTTTCGTAGATTGAATGTTAAATTCAATAAGTAATAATCAATACTATGTCCGTAATTTAATTATGCATCAAACTCTCAGACAGACCACATTTATCAAAAATTTACTCATATTATTTATTACAATATTAAAAAATGTTAAAGTGTGCGAGCGAGGTGGCCATGATGAATTTGTGAAAAACGCTAAATCGTCAGGCTTATTAGTTTGAATGGCGAATTTGGGGCTAACCCACGCTTCTGTTTCATAAGGTTAAAGTCGGGGAGGTTTAATTACTTGTCGCTGTATGCCGCTGACAAATTGCTGACAAGGGAGGGCGTCGCAGCGCGTAACGTAGCCCCCGAAGACGGGCTGAAGGCTATACGGGAAGTTTTTGAGATGTGTGCTTAGTTTCACAAGTAGGTGACGGTGTGACGAGGTTATTGGGTCTTATTGGGGAGAGAAGGTTAGACGCAGCCTCTCTACTCCCAGCGTTATTGTGGTCCAAATAGCGCCAGAATTAAATGAAATATGTCAGAAACAACGACTTAGTAAATACTAATATTCTACCGGTGTATAAAGATCAAGATAAGGAAATATAGCCAGCTTATGCTTCATTATTTGTTCGTCCCACTGGCTGTGGAAACGATGGGAGTATGGGGGGATGAGGGAAGAGTTTTCGTAAGGGAAATCGGTCGGCGCTTGAGAAGTCGTGGGTATGACCATCGTTCCGGGGCATACCTGATGCAGAGGATTTCCCTGGCGGTGCAGCGGGGGAACGCTGCTAGCGTTATGGGAACTTTTGGATCAGGCGTGTCCCGGGGCGGTATATTTAATTAGTTTTATTTAGTAATATTTAGTTTACTCCTTAGTTACAAAATGTATGTGTGTAATATTTAGTTAAGTTATTAAAATGTAACAACCCTAAAACTTGTGGAATGCAATAAACATTGTACATAAGGTGAAGTGAAGGAAAACATCGTGAGGAATGCTGAGATTCTGAGGTGTTCTCGCGGTGACAATTAAAACCATGCTCTCTCTCTCTCTGAGATAGAGATAAAACATTTTATTTGCTAAAGCATGGTAAATACATTAAAGTAGCTGGTAAAGTAAATGAAAAGAACGTGCATGATCTACCAGTTAATGTGTGCAAATATTAGACTTTGAGAATAATGTAAATAACAAATTTAGAATCTTAGAATTAATATTAAACACAAACTATCAGTACCCATATAACTGAAAGTTAGCATATTAATTAGTTGTATCCAGGGGAAAATTATTAAGTTGTATTAATCTATTAGGTACATTGTTTTTTTTTTACTCTGTTATAAAGGAACCCAAGTTGTTAATTAATGAGACGGTCGTCAAGAAATTATCTTACACCGTAATACATATTATCTAATAGGAATTCATATAACTGTGTTTTAAATTTAGTAAGAGGCAGGATTGAGATGTTTTGAGGCAAGTAATTATAAATCTTTATAGCCTTACAGTAAGAGTTGTTATAGCCATACAGTAAGAAAGCTTGTGCCCCACAGGAGAACGTATACAGCGTTATTTTTAAATTGCACCTTAAATATGTCGGTTAGAGTTGATTATTTGCGGCAACTTATGTTCTACTTGCGATTTTTTTTATTTAATTTAGCATTCTTTTTAATAATGAAACTGCGATTTTTTGACGGTTTTTCTGCTCTGTAATTGCGCTGTTTGATAGATAATAAACAATAATGTGTCAAATATAATGTATGTTCTTCTATCTAGAACCATAACTTACCAAAGACTGCCGCGTTGGTGGAGCAAGTAAGGCGGAAATTTAATCTAATATATAATAAAAATCTCGTGTCAAATTGTTTGTTATCGAACTTGTCCGAAACGGCTTCACCGATGTTCATGAATATTTTTTTTGTATATTTGGTAAATCTGAGAATAGGTCGCAGGTTAATTAATATGGCAAAACAACGTTTGCCGAGTCGGCTAGTAAAAATATATAAAGGGTTTATGTTTCTTGCTTCTCATTAAGCAAAAATTTTTAAGAAATGTGTAGGTGAGGGTACATTCCCTGACCTAATGAAATACAGTAGGCTCGTTCCGTTGTTTAAAAGTGGCGATAGGCATGATCCCACAAATTTCAGACCAGTCTCGATCCTACCCGTATTGAGCAAAATATTCGAAAAGATTGTTTTAGTTCAACTACTTACGCACTTTAATAATTATCAACTTCTCCATAACCAGCAGTTCGGCTTCACGCAGGGGCGGTCGACGACGGACGCTGGTGTCTTGCTAGTTAAACATATTTATAGTGCATGGGAGGATCGTAGAGATGCTATAGGTGTTTTTTGTGACTTGTCAAAGGCATTTGATTGCGTGGACCACGAGACACTTTTGCTAAAACTAGAGCATTACGGAATAAAGGGGAAAGGTTTAGAACTGATGAGATCTTATCTAAAAGGAAGGGTTCAAAAAGCGGACATAAATCGTATAAAATCCACAGGTTCACAAATAAAAATGGGAGTACCATAGAGATCAATTTTGGGGCCGTTCCTTTTCCTTGTATACGTAAATGATGTGCCGTTTATGGTACAAAACATGTCCGAGATAGTATTATTTGCAGATGACACGTCACTTATTAAGAGACAAGAAAATAATCTTGACGATGCAAATGATGCTCTCTCGCGTGTATTGGATTGGTTCATGGCAAATAATCTGCTTCTAAATTCCAAGAAGACAAAATGTATAAAGTTTACCTTACCAAATGTAAGATTAGTTGAAAACAACATTGTACTCGGAAAAGAAAAACTAGAATTTGTAGAAGATACCGTTTTTCTAGGCAACACAATCGATTCAAAATTGCAATGGGGTCCTCATATTGTGAAACTAGCACACAGGCTTAGTTCTGCAGCATATGCAGTCAAAAGAATTAGAGAGCTCACTGACGTTGCAACTGCTAGGCTTGTTTATTTTAGTTACTTCCATAGTATTATGTCCTACGGCATACTACTGTGGGGTCGGGCAGCATACATTGAGACGATCTTCATCTTACAGAAAAGAGCGATCCGATTTATTTACAAGCTAGGTAGTAGGGACTCGTTAAGGGATTTCTTTAAAGAAACTAACATCTTAACAGTTGCAAGTCAATACATTTATGAAAATATAATGTATGTTAGAAAAAACATCAGCAATTTCGAAAATGTTGGTAGCCATCACAATATTGATACTAGGAATAAGCATAAATTGTCATTTCCACGTTTTAGACTTGCAAAAGTTAATACATCCTTTATGGGGCACTGTGTACGGTTCTACAATAAGATTCCTCAAGATATATTAGACTTACTACCGACGCGGTTTAAAAAATGTATTAAGCATACTCTGTGCAAAAAAGCCTATTATAACATTAAGGATTATTTGGAAGACAAGGATGTCTGGTATTTAAATAATGTTAACAGGAACGATTGTATCTAGTGTAGTGTAACTTTAAGTTGGAAACTCTATTAATTAAGCAAACCTGTTTTAAAAAGAATAAATCTGGAGTTTCTTTATTAGCTTCTTCTCCGTATAATCTATTAATTGTGAAACTAACAGCTTTGACGTTCATTAAGTAAACATTTTGTTTTTATAGTAAATAAAAAATTTTGACTTGACTTGACTTATTACTTAAGATACTTTGAAAAATATAGAGGTAATAATGAAAAATGCATATCTGAGGAAAAAACGCGAATGTCTTTTATGTGTTTTATTTTTTGTGTGCAATAAAGAATATTCTTGTGTTTCACGATTTGAGCATTTTAATAATAAGAAGTTAAGTGGCCTTCCACTAATAGCTTGGTCTTACACAATTACAACGCATGGAGTCATAAACACACGCCCAGCTCAGATTAACTTCCGCACCGTTTACTGGCTAACTGAAATTAGCCAACTTAAGGGTCTGTGCGACCGGAGGCCATCCATTTCTCGCCTCTCCCTTCCCCCAGCCCCCTAATTAAGGGTGGTTATCCAGTTTGGTACTTGAGCACGTCTATTAGGAGAATGTTTCAGTTGTAGCTAAGGTCCGACGAAACTGTGCTTTTTTGTCGCGGCCGAGGCGGAAACCTTGTACTTTTTCATTGTAACTTTCATATTTTATCTCTCGCTTCTTGTGTGCAATAAATAATATATAAAAAAAAAAAACCTCAAAGCATTCTCGACCGAGACCGATATCGGCGCCGAGATTTTGGATTATGCTAGAATGTATTTTTTACCAAATTCAAAATCTGCCTATAAGGTAGGTCATTTTTCTCTGTCCTCAGCCATCCTCATCCAGCCGCTACAGCGCCGCAGCTCTGCCGCCGCAGAAATCTGCCTAAGAAAGTCGATCTAGCAAGCTGGATCCATGCTACTCTCTGTAGATCTGAGCAGATCGTGCGCGAAATACTAATCGTTATCTAAACGGCGCCTTCTCGCCATCCTCGCTCGATAGTCTCGGTCGAGAATAGCCGAGACTGAGATGTCGGTCGGACTTTAATTGTAGCGTCTTCGGTATCGGTTTTCGTGTGGGCCGGAAAACGCTGCATTGCTGATTTTACGCCGATATTTAGGGTCACCAACTTCGCTCCAAAATAACTTCGGTGAGTGTCATTGAACATCAGACCTCTTAGCCTAGAAACGCTGTCTGATAAGGAGACATATTATAAAGTGGGCGTTCAGTATATAGGTCGAGTTGGATCATAAATAACTAGAAACGAACTAGGAAGGCGACAAAAGTGCCGCAAGGCACTGTGAATCGTCTGTGCATAACTCACACAGACGTACCTACCTGTTTTCCTCGACGGCTAATAAAGTTATAAAGTTGGGTATACTCGAGGTAACTTCTCTCAGCGCCATTTGTTTGCGGGAAGATGAATAGACGTGTTTTGTTGTCTGTCATAGGGCCTCGTTCTCGTAACGTAATAGAGGTGTTGGATGTGATTTGCAGGAAGAGTGATGATTGAAATATTCTATGGTACTCACTTATGGACCCTCCAAATATTCCTAAAGTTATATAGGTTATCAGCCAATGTGTAATAAAATCTAAATCAATAACGCCAATTAAATGTTCCTCCAAATAGAGTGACGCAAGATTTACCTTGATTTTATAAAATTTACATATTACATAATTACATATATTACATACATATATTACATAATATTACATAACGCCTGTATCCCGGAGTGATAGACAGAGACCAGGGTTTTCCATTAGCCTCGATCCCATATCCTCTTTCACTTCATCAACATTCATTGGTTAGTGCATTCTCGCACGCCGATTCGGGTACTTTTTATGTTGCCCTTCGCTAGTACATTCCCTATTTGGTCGAGGATGTCCGCCAGGGACGTCTCACGCCGGCCCTTCCACCCACATTCGCTTGATATATGTCTTCCGTCAATCTTCCTGCCTTACTTTCTTTCTTCGTGTAAAATATCTCTTGGTATAATGTATATGTTTCTCCATAATGTTTGAATCTGAATTATAAAGCATCTCATTTCAGTTAAAAGCAAAAATATCAAATCGTTGCCAGCTGCCAAGAATTCACATAACATTTGGATGCTACCAAAATTCGAAGTGACAGTAAGATACTCCATCGCAAATAATATTCCCAACAAATGTTAACACAGCCAATACTGACACAACCCAGCTACAGTTTGTGTTTTAGATTGATTTTGACATTGGAAATGTCTTCGTTCGCTCCAGTGTAGGCTCCGATTTCACGAAAAAGTGCAATCCCCTTATATCTCGGAGAGTTATGAAGATATGATATTGAAAAATGAAAGATATGAAAGCTCAAAAGACGCGTGTTTATGAGAGCGGTGCAAAAAGAATGATTATTTGAGAAGATCAAAAACGAAAAAAAGTTATGGCCAAAAGAGGGAAAATAAAATTATTTTTTTTCTGAATTTTTGATTTTGACGCTTGATATTTTGGAAACAAAGAATGATATCAAACATTTGAGGAAAGCTCTTCTGGGCAATTTAGTCAGCTACAATTTGAGCCTAAAACAAAGACGATCGGGTAAAGGGATTGCCCTGTCGTCGAACCTTTTTGTAAAAAGTCAAAAAGTCAGAACGACATTTATGACTCGATTCATTTCCAATGTGCTCGACAGTCGTGTGAGGCACGAAATCTATGATTTTGTTTTAGGAATAAGAATTCCTATTTCATAGAACAATTTTAACCATTTTATAGTACCACCCTGTCAATACAGCTTGTTAGTACCTTGCTCTCTTAACATACATTTAAAACTTATGCTACCTTAATCGATACTTCCGTACGAATAGGGTTGAACAGGTTAACTTATATTATACCTTATTCAGATGAGTTTATTTTAGTTCAATGAGGTTTTTTCTCCGATTTTTACTTTTAAAAATCAGGGCGTACATAATTTGATTGCATTTGCGCTTTACGCGCTCTTCCGATGTCACAGCCTACGGCATTCTCTATTAGCTATACAAGGCAAATGAAAAAACTGTTAAGATCAATTTGTTATGGAAATTTTAACAGAATTTTTTTCAACGTTGTAGAAAAAAGGTGACAAACTCTATATTTGACGTGTTTCTGGAATTGCGCAGTGAGGTAACCCTGTATTGTTATAGCGTTGACTTTATAGAGGCATCTTTGCATCTTTTGTTAGTGTAAATGTGTTGGTTCGTACGTACATACGACACATCATGTTTTTTTCCTCTGTGATCATGTCAACGTAAACCTAATTATTGACACAATTGATTACTGAACGCAAAAGCCTTTTCTACTTACGTAACTATTATTAGCCTGCCTGCCTTGTCCCTTACAATATTTGTTTTATTCAATCTGGTTTTTATTTCAATCCATCACATTTTATTGCATGTAGAGTACATTATTCCAGGTAGATATTTTTTAAACGGGCGAATAAATCATACAGCCCCGACCCTAACGGCTCATTCATAATTTATTACACGTAACAGGGACTTACACAACGCATATACGGTTACGAGATGACAGAGGCCCCGAAGTGGGTCAAACCCACGCCCTCTACATATTTCCAATGTTGACGTCAAGGCCAGAAGTTGTTTCCGACCCCGTACAAAAAACAAACACTAAAAACGGGCCCAAACTCACGCGAACGCACGGCTGCGCTGTCGGAAATGTAACGATTCCTCTTTATAGAAGCTGGCTGGTAGAGCCTTCTAGTCTTATTTTGAATATTTTGAAGGGAATCGTTACGTTTTGTTTTGGAAGTCAGTCAATCCCCAGCTAGGCTAGGGAATCGATGAAAAAAATTACAATATACTTAAAAAATAGAGCATTACAGAACACATGTTTTTAGGGTCTTTACCCGAAGGGTGCCGAACCGAACCCTATTCATATGCCTTCGTGGACGTCTGTCTGTCTGTCTGTCCGTCTAACCAATAAAAGGCTTTATCTCCCACACCGTACAAGAAAATGGGTGGGGCTGTGTCGGGTTATACCGCCGTTCATTTAAGTCATGTTACAGCCCTCGCCAAGACGGCATGTTTTCGTTGTATGAAATATGTTAAGGACCTCATTTCTAATGCATTAATCCTACTTTCTTGCTTCTTTTGCCATACCCAAGTCTCTGCTAGCATACAAAAAAATAATATGTACTATAATGTACATTATATGTACTACAAATAATATCTTCAATAATGTACGGCCTCGCACTTGGCTGGTTTACTTTACGCATATGCTTAGTGAGGGAGTTTTATTACGACAGTTCTTGTATGTCTTGATAGGTGGTATGGTATGTCTGAAATCTGATTACAGAATCAGAACATGTTTTAAATCCCGGTAGATTGTTTTCTTTAGGTATTCCAAACCTGGGCATGTACTTGTCAACTTATGTACATTTGTGAATTATAAAGGAAAACACCCTGAGGGAAGCTGAGGTGAGGCCTGAAGTCTGAGGTGTTCACATATCCCAGAGCTTGAAATTGCCAATCCGTGATGGGCACACGTAGTGAGTAAGCCCATACTCTCTCTCTCTCTCTCTTTCTGTGAAAGAAGTCCAGTGCATTGGGACGGATAATATAGACTACATAAAAAGGTATTTGATAGGTTGACCTATAATACAAAAATACTGTTTTTGTATTCACGCTAATTGATTCTCCCTCAAGTAACTTACTTGGTAATCTACCGTGTCAGAAAGCTGTTACATGTTTTGATATTCATGTGAAAGCAACATCTGAAATTCTGCTTTGTTATCTTCTAAGTATATAAAGCGGGCATAAAATAGAACAAGGATTTTACAGGAAAGTTATTTAATAAAAGGTTCCTTATCCGGCGGGAAGGGCCAAAATTGTGAGGACATCATACCAAAAGGCCCTTCAATAAGAGTCACGGATTACACTATTACGTGATATGTGTAGATAGGATCTAAGCCTGAAATTATACAATAAGCTAGCAAACATTGATAGCACGACTAGATGCGGGTAGTTATATTGTCTCTGGTTTACAAAGCGAGTTGTTGAATTGGAAGACATAGAAAGCTCACTCAATAATAATAATGTTCTTTATTTTCATTAATAGTACTTAACATATTTCAACTATTTCAATGAAAACGTCTTGTTACTTGTTCTTGTTACTATTTTTAAAGATTCTCGATGCTCTTACACAGTTCTATATTAAACGGGTCGCGATCGCGATTATTTTATTGTTTAACATCGGGAGTTAAGGTAATTACATTCTACCTAATTATTTTATGTATGTTATGTTTACTATATAACTATGTATGTCTTGTTACGAAGCAATCACGCCACCGAACGAACTTAATCAAATCACGAGTGAATTCCATTTTTTTTCGTTAAGTTGAGCATATAGCGCATCGGTAGGACTTTGGCCTCACATTCGCGAGGTCCTAGATTCGGAACCGGCAATTACTAATGACTTTATTTTCTAAGTTGCGTACATTTGTGGATTCGTGGTAGCAATGTTTGCTAATTATGAATGATAACATCGTCAAGAAACCTGAGTATCTAAGAGGTTGAAATACCCAAGCGCATGATGTCACAGATATGAATCTAGTCAGACAACGCAAGAACCGCGATTCGTATGAAGACCAAGCGTGCCAATTTTTACCCGACTGCGGCGGAGCCCAAAAGGAGGGTAATGTGTTTGGCTCGTCTGTGGGTATATATGTAGGTATATCCGATTCTATGTTCCCCCATAACTGCTCAACCAATGTGAAATTTTTACAAGTCAGATCTCGACGATTCGTCTTGTCTTTGTTTTTTGCTGGATTTATGTTTATTTCATAGCCAAGCGTCGCGTAGGCTATATAAAATCAACATAAATCGATCAAAAAATCACTAAAAAGACAACAATAAAAAACTGAAATTAAAATAACCAACAACCACACTTCTGAGCATTAACTACTACGCAGCAAGCGGGATCCAAATTCAATCATATACCTTGTTATATTGTTGAATTGTTATCAAGGTACCTAGATTGGTCCCGCCTGCTTAGAAGTTAATGCTCACCAGTCGGGTGGTCGGTTATATTTTATTTCAGTCTTTGTACTATCTGACAGAAAGTCCAAGGAGATTTCTCCTCTCCTTTGGGTGCTCTACTTTTACTGTTTTTCGTTTCAAGAAGGTCATTACGTAAATTTTTAAGGTCGTCCGACTGCGTTGACAGCCTTGAAATCGGCAGAAATCGACCAGCTTTTTGCTTTAAATTGTCAATCCGCGGTGGACACGCATAGCGATAAAATCTATACTCTCTCAGAGAAGACTTTCTCTTACCACAACTTAATACTCATGTCATATTATTACTTTTATATCGTGTAATGGTTGTGATCTGTTTTGTACACCAAATAAAATAAAATAAAAAACGTGGGGCGAGGGTGCGGTAATATGACAGGATTTCCAAATAAAGATTAATAAGAATGATTTTCCAGATTTATATTTTTCAAAATACCAAAGCTTACATTGCTATTTCATGAAATTTACGCTTACATCATTTTACGAAATTTCGCCTACCAATAAATTTTGAAGGCTAAAGATTTTTTTTTAAGTTAAAATTACCAATTATAGTTGGAAACCAAAATTTTGAAGTTCATTGAACCCCCTTTCAAAAACCAGTTGGGTTTCACGAGTCACATCTGTGCCCATCGTTGCAGAATTCCCGGAACATGAGTAATGAATTAATTACTTTGCGATTCGACTTGGACCTTCTGCACATTTCCAATTTCGTTGTGTTAACCTAACTCGGATATATACAGGGTGTCGGAAGCTGCCCGTCGCGCAGCTACAATGGGCCCATTGTTGCAGATGGCTCTAACCGCAAGGTTTAAAATGTAACCCTGTATTTGACAGCCGGGGCGGATAAATCGAGCGGTTTATTTGTTTCGCGTCGATCGTTCTCTGGCTAACGGAGAAGTTTTAATAGTATGGTTTATGAAATATTCAAGTTTATAGACACTTCATAGATTTTCGAACTAAAACTTTCGTAGGAACTACACATTATTAACTTAAGTGTAACACTTCATACATTGGATAACTTGAAGTGACCATTTTAAAAGAACAAATTCTATACGATGTCTTATGTTGCTCGGCCTGAAATCATCATTATAGGCCTTTGAGTCCTTTCTGGACGATTTAAGCAGTTTATAGGAATTTCCCAACTTCTCAAATGACTAAAAAGTCAGATTCGAGAGCGGCAAACCCTGCTGCATCTAGGACTCATAAAGGAAGAATCCGGACGCGGACTGAAATATGAAAGAATAAAAAGAGTTGATAAGGCAGAAGAAGAGGAGCATGTCAACAAATATATTCTGTAAGGAATGTAGCAGAATGCGTCATAGGACGCCCACCAGCTCTCCAATCTGAGGCTGGCAGCGAATGGATGAGGATGGTCGGGAAGAAAAAGAAGTAGCGTGCCTTATGGGAGGCCTATGTCCAGCACTAAACGTGTACGGGCTGATTGATTAAAGGAATGTAATATTATTGCAAAGTAAAACAGTGCCAAGTTATTGGGAGAAGGTAGTTTCTTTCACATAGCTCCTCCATTTTGGTCCTGTTCTTCTAACAGGGTGAACCTCCTGAAAATTGTCGCCATGATTATCTCCTAATTGTCACATCAATATCTGTTGTCAGCACAACAATATCTGTTGTGCTAAGAACTATGTTTCCAGCAATGAAAGATCTGCGACAAATGAAGAAGATTCGCCCGGAAACGGTCGAGAGCTAAACAACCTCTTCGCTTGTAAAGCTCAGCCTCAGTCTGGGTGTATTTAGTGCGCCTATTGTACAATATTTACTAAGGCCAACTTGCACCACTTTCTTAAATGTCCTATAAACAATATTTAACTAAAATTATTCATACAATAGTCGATTTAAATGGCGACTTGTGACATTTAAGAAGTGGTGCAAGTCGTTCTAAGTGTAATAAAGAATTGTAATTATAATAATATTTCCATGTTTATCCCTACGTTGGTCACTAGTTTCAGACCAGGAGAAGTTATTGTGCTGTGTCGAACTTATGTTTCTCCTACACAGCACAATAACACATAGTGTTTGTTATCGAACTCCTCCGAAACGGCTTCACCGATTTTTATATTTATTTTGTGTACTTTTGGTACGTCTGAGAATAGGTTAATATGGCAAAACAACGTTTGCCGGGTCAGCTAGTTTACATATAAGCCGTTAAGTTACACTTATTTTGCAACAAAAATAAAAACTGTGTAAAAAATGTAAAATTCAACCATGAGGAACTGACAGAATGCATGCTTGTAGAGATCCCATCTAATACGAATAGAAAACTAACAAGGGCCCGTTTTCACCAACCCTTATATCCTCCTAACTAGGAAACCCTTGTGTCGAGTGACTTCCTAAATTCATAACTTACGCTACTAACACAAAACTATATGTAATCCTGTATCAAAAAACTGTCCAACAGAAATTTAAATTTATAGAACCTACAGCCTAATGATAATTTTGTTCAGGTTGCCTTCGCAATTCGATCAACAATAACAATAGTTGTTTTTTATTCATCAAAGTTTTGCGACCATAAATCCGGACTGATAATTATTAGTACGTCCTGGGCAATGGGAACTGATGAATATCAACGGATGCGAGCGCTTGCATGAATGTTATCAGGTCTCACATGTTTAACCTACTTTCGCTGTAAAATTTCTGCCACGCTGAATTAATTATTCTCCATGTGTTATGATGTGAACCTTTCGTTTCTCGTTATATATTGGTCGAAATATTACAATAATAGTCGAATTAACGATAACACGCAATGCAAGCAGTGTCTTAGTAGTAAAAGCAAAGACTTTTATTTATTATAAAGTTTACTGACGTCAAACAATATCGAAACTTTTGAATCCCAATATTGAGCATTGAGTTCGTCCAGCAATCGAGCGGTATACTTTATAGCACAGCATCGGTATAGTAAAGTATCCATGTAGCTTTAGGGATTTTGCATCGATCCCACCGTTTATTTAACTTTTGACAGATGCACACCCATGAAGTTCCTTAATTATTTGTCAGGAAAGCAAAGGCGAAAAATGCGACACTTCATGGACACCTTTTTTTTCACAATAGTGATGCGACGTGTTTTGCTAGAATATTATAATGAGTAGATTATGTAACGAAGAGTATTCTAGTTGATTTTCTATAAAATATATTAACCTATCTTATTACAAAGGTTATTACTATAATAAATGATGTTTAAATATTTTAAGTATAGTATAATATAGTTTTTAGTTTATTATGCTCAGACAGACAAACTATAAAAAATATAAAATTAAAATATCAATACGATCAATCGATTAAAACTTCAACATAACTCAAACTCATTATCATAAATAATCGAATCGGTAACTTCATAGAACGTCACTAAATCGAGCTGTCAAAGGTTAAATAAACGGCTGGACCGACAGCCGCACTGAACAGTCGACATCACATCAAGCTTTACATTTTAGTTGCAAAGTCGCCGGTCATATTACTGCATAGAATCCATAGTTGTAAAGATTTATGTGCTGTCGACTGTATCATTGTCTATGTGCGAAGTGAATGGGGGACATGGACAATCAAAATGATTGCAGCGTAACTCGCAGAATTGTAAAACAATCGGGTTTATTTCTGCCATGCTAAATTCGGTGACTATTATATTATCATTGTCTATGAGCTCAAGAATTAAATGGGACACTCCTCAATATAAATTTGTCAAAACAAGGCTGTGTCGGGCGTATAGCCAGTAGCACAGCGCCCGTCTATAATACTCTTACAACCTTGGTGCACGACTTGATACTCAAACACTCAACAGTAGAATTCGCATAAACCTTTATCTACATTATGTGCACTTCACTCAGTTACATAACGGGTGACTTTGCAACTAAAATGTAAAGGCTGATGTGCTGTCAACTGTACCTACCCATATCGGGTGACACTGTATCCTCAAATTTGTCGTCTGTCGCGTGGCCGCGTCGCTTCGAATAAACCCGCGTAATGAAGTGAAATAATTGATTAATTGCTTGTCAAGCTAGGCGCGGGGCGTGCCGTCTCACTCCGGATTCGAACACGCCAAATTGTTGTTTGGGACAGAGCTTTTCAATCACCTTTGGGGCGGTAATTGCTTGTATTGAAAGGGCTTAAAAAAATCTAAGAGAACGCTGTTAAATTTAAAAAAACACGGTAAGATATCATAAGCTATGCACAGCTTTATAAATACTTTTTCCAAAAAAATTAGGTAAGGCTTTGAGGACTTGGCATCTGAAAAGTATATTGGGGCGATACTAAAAAGATAAATAACAGAAACTGGTTACATAGGTAGGTACTAGGTATACACAGTTCGTGCTGCTGTAAATTATCTTCAGTGTCACTTCAGTAATGGAAAGAAACAGAGGCAAAACAAAAGCGAGACAATAGGCATGACTCATTATTTGTCGCGGTTCTGAAGAAAATACGATTCCGCTAAAAAGAGAATCGATAAAATACTCTCCAGTAAAGTGAACTGTATTCGATTCCTCTGATCCTAGAATTATTGTGAACGTAGATATCTTACAGCTAACTCGATCGGTAGTTTACCCGAACGCTTCCGGAGTGGCCCAGTCGATTTCAGTCTATTATGAAATTAGTTTCACTCATTCCCGTGAAAAAATGTTGCCACGAAAAGGTTTCAGGCAAAATTGTATCGCATAACCAAATTACAAATAAAAATCCTACCCATGCAGACGTCAAACGGACCCCTAGGGAATATTCCCAAACTCACAGAAATTTAATGTATGTCATACTGAATGTATGAAACTGTCATGATACTATTTTTGTTTCAAATTTGAGCAGCTATTGCCAATGGGGCCATTTAAACATTATTCAATATAGTTAAATACCGCATCGTGAATTTCGGGAACATTGGGAAATTCCCAAAATTCCCGTTTCACGATCACAAACATCGCAGCAACAATAACTAGCTGGCTAACAACGCGCCACTCTTCAATTCCCTTAACCAATCTAATCCTTCGCATAAAAGAGAAAGTTGATTCCACTTTTTATTAAACAATCCGGGTTCAAACACGCGAAGTTGGAAATAACTTGTTCTACACGAGTTCGCGATAGCGGCGAGGGATTGATGGGTTTCACAAAAACACAACTATTATACACCATGAATTTCAGGTGGTTTGAGAGCCATAATGAACTAAACGTACCCTAACAATTACCTTTCAAAAATAATCTAGTTTGTCTAAAAATGGCACTTCCAAAAATATCGCGATACTAACTCGAGTCTGTGAGAAGCAGTAATAGCCAGTTAGAGCGGTTCGTGCTGGTGCAATGTTTTTCTCAACTCTTTTTTTTTTATTTCACATTTTTCGTATACGTACTCGTATATGCTTAAAAAGTAATAGTCCGAATAGTTAGGAATATTCCCTGCGTGTCCGTTTGATGTCTACATGGGTAGGATTTTTCTGTGTAATTTGGTTTTTGCGATACAATTTTGCCTGAAACCTTTTCGTGGCAACATTTTTATTCACTAAATACATAGCCGCGGCTCTCAAACCACCCAGATTTCAGCGTGTATAATGCTTATTTAACCTAAAACGACACGATGGCTGCGTGACAAGAGTGCCTGGCTACGTGAGTCACGCAAACGATGCTTACTACGTCATTTTGATGCCACACCAAGCATTCAAGTACAGAATTATACAGTTTTACAGAAATAATCGCGTTCCCGACGTTACGAATAATAATTATGTATGATCAGATTCAGAATCGTGAGTCTAAAGAGAATAATAACATTAATAATTCCCCGTAATAATATTGAGCTATATATTTATGTATGTATTATCTAAGTATATTATCTAGTTTATGAAGTTTTTGTTTTTTTTTTACTTTGTGTAAATAGATTGTTATTTAGGCCTTTTGTAGTTTATGTAGTTTATTTTGTGCACATATATAGACCCGTTTTTCTACCGCTTCTCCTATACCCTAAGGTTTGCTGGAAGAAATCTCTTACAGAGATAAGCTCGCCTTTGAACGTGTAATTTTTTTATGTAATGTCCTGTTAAAGGTCTTGTGTGCAATAAAGTATAATAATAATAAATAAAGAATACTACTTATTCCAGTATATTTCGTCTCAGATAAACTATCACTATGTAGATGATTACAAACCGTTGATAAACCGTTTATAAAAGTTTTTTTACAAATATGGTTTCAGGCGGCACTGGATACCTAATAAAGTTACGGAGATATATATGTCTTATCATTTTTATAAAATTTGTTTTTTATTGAAAAATTAATTAAGAAGTTCATAATTTTAGTGGGTAATTTAAGCAAAAGCTCGCATCTGTACATATTGTTTCTTATAACTAAGAAAGGGTGCTTGCAAAGTTTTTGTTTTTTTATTTCTATTCTTTTCTTGTTATTTCTTTCTTGCTTTCCTTTCTATTTCATGTCCTTTCGTTTCCTTTTGTAATTCTTTTCTTTTTATAAATTTTTTTTCCCTTGTGTTCTGTAATTTGTTTCGTGTGCAATAAAGTATGAAAATAATAATAGTAAAATCGTAATTCAAAAACTATGTATACGTTTAAATATATCGAGGGATAATGTAGCTGGATTATAGATGGGTATGCGTAATACTCTAAAACTAAAACTAACACGTAAAACTCTAAAGTGGATATATTCAGAAGCTTTTCCCAAGCACCCCTAAAAGCGGCAAAGAAAGTTTTTTGTAAAGGTGGTATCAGACGATTCATTCGTATAAAAGTTCCTTCGGATTAACATTTTTTCTCATTCCCTTTTCATACTGTATCATCAAAATCATGTTCATTCGTTATATTTCTTGTTTGAATAATTACGGCGAATCCGAATAAATGTTCATTCTGTGTTTAGACAATTTCTCTATTCATTCAATTATGAAAATAAAAGATGCCAAATGAACCAATCCAACATTTTGGATCGATTCATTCTGCATTTGACGGTCATTCTGTATTTAGTGAAAAATCCTGAACGAAAGGCATAAATTAACGAAAAGTGAACGGTTTAACTTCGCCTTTACGTTCTAAGCCAGCCGCTGTTGAAAAGTCAGCCTTTCTCCCTCGTGCAGTGTTCTTTGTATACAGTGTAACTCTGTGCGAAACTGCAGTCTAACACTTAACAAGGTGTATAACCCTCCTTTTAAGTGCCCTGCTTTATTCTGTGTCAGTACTTCGAGGCTCTGAAATATTATTCATGAAAAATGTAGCTCTCTCTCTCCCGCTGTTCTGACACCATCAATGTCCATGACAATAACGCGATCTGCAAAAATATTCTTTCATAAACATGCCTCTCCATTTGCACGAGCTAAAGGTCACCGAATTTACACTTTGCGAATACTAAATAAATGTTATAGATCTGTGTCAATTATTTTTGTTTTTTCTCGAGAGGCCGCTTCATCGTATCGGGACCTCTTGAGTTGTCAGAAACACTAGAGATTGATAAAATTAAAAAAGTGAAAATTCGGGTCCAGTTTTGCCACCGCCGAGTATCTCTAGGAGATAGGTGACGTGTTTTGGCTGCCAGCCAACAGTAGCATCTAGGTCGTTCGATAGGTCGTCCGCCATTTTTTTAATTTCACTATAGTTGGCTACTTGGCCACTGGGACTTCTTTTCTCCATCGGCAAAAATGTTGAACGTGAACCGAAAAATAGACTTAGATAGGTAACTCTTTATTGCACATCAAAAATTTACAGAGATACGGTACTTAATGTCTAGTTCTTAATAGTATACGAATAAAAGCGATAAGACAGTCGATAGCCGATCTACCTTTACATTTTCGTTTGACAGCCTGCCGTAATATAACTGAGTAGAGTTAACGAGTGCAAAGGTCTACGTGGTGTATATCTCTTTACGGGACGTAGAAACGGAAGCAGTGGTGACAAATAGACTATATTTAATCCTGAATGCGCCATAAATTTTAAATTTTACATAAATACAAATACTTAATAAAAATAATTCGCGTCCCTACAAAAAGACCGTCGTTATGATGGTCGTCATATAGAAAGCTGAATAAGGCTCTTTTGTAAAATATTTAATTAAATCAGCGATGACGCTAGTCGCGCGTTTTAAATGTCAAAAGTCGCGACTTTCCAGTACATTAACTGTAAAATTCTGACATTTTTGCGCTACAAAACGCGTGTCTCGTGCCATCGTACTACCCATGCACCGCGTACTACCTGTATGTAATCCTGTGAAAATAATGCAATGACAAAACAAAATGTAGGCGCAGAACAATTAAGGACACGTCTGTATCTCGATTTTGTCATTCGCTCAATAAAGCCCAAGATGAATAGAGCTATTAGCCAAATAGGTGTACGACAGAGCTTTTATTGCTTATATCAGCCATCGAAAAATTTTATGGGCTTTTTTTGTACATAGACCCAAAACAATTATAGCATCTAAAAAAAGCTTATGATAATAAAAAAAATTCAATAAAAAATAAAAACCGATTTCGAAACACTACAGCACTAAAAAGTTAGAAATAATTTAATACTTAAATATTTTTTTATTTTTTTTATAGTTAACATAAGTCTTTATTCATAACATAATAAAAAGAAAACTAATTGAAATAAGAAACTGGACTTAACTAATATATAATTGATAAAAATATACAAATAACATAAATTCTATATTTAAAAATAATACATGTAGGTATTGTAGAAGTATAATTTGGAGCCGGTGCCCAAAATACATGTGCTGGTCATGAAACTTGGCACCGACTACAAATTATACTTCTACAATACCTATGTGTATACATTCTTCTAATTATTTAAATTATTTCTAACTTTTTAGTACTGTAGTATTTTGAAGTGGGTTTTTATTTTTTATAAAAAAAAACTTATTATTCAATTTTTAGTGGGGGAGCGGGAGAAAAATATACGTGCCCCTTATAACCAATACCCTACTTAATTCGTTGCTTTAAAATTTAACGTTCTCAATTTCCATCCCCGAAAGTCTTCACCAGAACATCACCTATTTACCTTGGGACTACGTTTACGCTATTTTATGAAACATACGGCTTTTACTGAAGGATGTGCCCCATTAGGCCTTATTTACTGCTGTCCATTGAAGAGTTCCATTCTCCATCTCTGAAAGTCTTCATCAGATCTTCACCAAATTAAAATGGGACCAATGAGACGTTATATATATTCAAAGAAAAAAAGAATTGTCGAAATCGGTTTAGATTTGACGGAGTTATGGAGGAACATAGCCAAAAAAAAATAGGCGTCGAATTGATAACCTCCTCCTTTTTTGAAGTCGGTTACAAACCAAAACACCTACTGCTGAAACTGTCGGTTTTCTTATAATAGGCAAACTAATCAAGACGACTAAAGAACGGGTAAGACGCTGGGTAGTAGGAGGTGTCGATAGTCTGAGCCAATTTGTATTAATTATAACCTAAGCATAACCAGTGTTTCAATATATCACAAAATTATTAATTATACTGATTTTCTTTACTCGGTGATTGTCACTGAATCACAAGCTTTTCAAAACAGGGGATGCGACCCTCGCTAAAACACTGTCACAACTGGAACACCCGTGACTTTGGATTATACAAAAAAAAAGATCTTTCGCGCTTTTTGAGTTGTGACACTTTTACCGAATATGCAATTCTGTTGTTAAAATTTTAACTCTTGTGGCACCACAGTAAGTACACAGTAATTTATGCAAAAACGGTTAGAACACTATAATAGTTTTCTACTTAACACAATAGGTATATTATTTTTCGCATATTTAGGTGTTTGGATATTTGTCACCCAATCATACCGATACCATATAAAAAAAACATAAACTCACGCCTGTATCCCAGAGGGGTAGGCAGAGACCAGAGAATGCCACTTGCCACGATCCTGACAGATTACTTTCGCTTCATCAACATTCATTAGTCGTTGCATGCACGCACGCCTGCTTCGGGTACTTTTTACCTTGCCCTTTTTATCATATCAAAAACGTATTGATTTAAATGCACAGACAGGCTACACTGAAAATTTCTTACCCAAATGCCAAGCAAAGCAAGTCGCAGGCCCACCTCGTCCATAATAAAGATAACATTAACCTAGCACAGTATTAGCTGAGGCCCCATGTCGTCCAATTTATATCATCATCATCATCAACCCATTATGTCCCCACCGAGGGGCACGGGTCTCTTCCCTGAGGAAGGTATAGGCCATACTCCACCACGGGGGCCAAGTCCGGATTGGTGGAGGCTTGTAGACTAGTGGCTCGTCTACTGTCAGAAGTTGTCAAGCCGCCCTAAGGCCTCTGACTTGGCTTAACCACTGCCATCTATCGACGGCAGCCGGCACCAACAGCTTAACGTGCCTTGCGAAGCACGGAACCGCTCGGAAAAATGCCACTAGCGTTAGGCATAGACGGCGACCCATCCATGCACTGAACGCGCCCTGTGTTGCTTAACCTTCGTGATCGTTTTTAAGATCACTCAGGCAGCCCGGGCTACGAGCGATTCATCATCATCAGCCATTTGACGCCCACTGCAGGACATAGGCCTTCCTCATGGTTTTCCTAACCACGCTTGACAGGCGGGTTGGCGATCGCAGTATGCGGTTGGAATCTCAGGAAGACGCTGCTGCCCGTCTCCTGATTATTTATTTACTTAGTCGCCTTCTACGACATCCACGGAAGGAAATTGAGTGACGCTATTCTTAATCCGGCGCCACACGGAGATTCTCCAATTTATATGCGGTAAAAAATCCGTAGAAACATAGTAAAAAAAAACGATGCATCCCTTTCTTTTTTGCTTGCATCCCCAGAGTACCTCTTTTCAAAGAACTGGCTACTAATTACTGGCTTTGTTAGCTTTTTTTCATGATACGCAGGAAATGAAAAACACCGCCCTTGTTCTACCGCAGACACTTAACATTAACTTTTGCGAGCGTCCCCAATTGCAGTTTAACAATTTATTGCTTCCATTTGTCAGAGCCATGAATATTACCCTCGGCCTTTTTAGGCCACACATGGAACAAAATATTCATGCAGATATTATTTTTCTAAGGGAATGAGAGCCACAAGATGGACAGATGACCTCATCCAAGTGGCAGGAAGACGCTGGATGCAAGCCGCTTCCAAACGGTCTTTTTGGAAATCCATGGAAGAGGCCTATGTCCAGCAGTGGACTTCTTGTGGCTGAATGATGATGATGGGAATGAAATTTACACAGGAACAGGAATTTAAAGTAGTAGAAGAAGAAGAACTCGAGTCTGAGAATCATCTAGGAATAGAAGGAAGTGTCCAGCCTTGAAGCCTGTATCGCTTGGCAAGAAATAGAGATGACTATTAATATTAATAGGCTGTGGTGGTAGCCTAGTGGGTAGAACATTGGAGTTGGAAGCGGGAGACCCAGGTTCGATTCCCAGTGCGGGTGTGTACCTATGAATTCGTTTTCTAAGTTATGTACGTTTGTGAAGTTATAGTAGCAATACCACTCGCTAACTGTGAAGGAAAACATCGTGAGGAAACCTGAGTGTCTGAGCTATTCGCACACCTCAGCGCTTGAAATCGTCAATCCGCGGTAGGCACGCGTGGTGATTTAGCCCAACTCTCTCTCTCTCTGAGAGAATGCATGTGCCCTACAGTGGGACGTATAAATCTGCTTATGATGAATAGGTATCTATCTGAGGGGAGAGATACCATGAGAAGAAGAAGGCTTTTGAAAGCCATAAGAAGCTAAGCTGTTAAATGCAGATTAAGACCACCAACTCGCTGGACCGACGATCTGAGCCAGATTTTTGGCAGCGGTTAGACGCTTCACCTACGCCAACTTCTATTATTAAAAAAAAAATGTTATAGGCGCCTTTAGCGCGGCCGAAAATTTACTGAATTGATGGTGCCCATTTCATTCAGTACTGTAAAAAGCAGGCGCCCTCCAAAATAAAAAATAAGATATTTCTGCCTTATAATGACGCCAAAAAATGTATTCAAGTAACGGTGGAATTTTTTTGAGAACTTAAACTCCCAAAAATAAAAGATCTGTCTTGAAAATTTAATAAATTGACGGTGGGATATCAATAACTTCCGTAAAAACAGTTAAATATTCATGATGGTTCCAAAAATTTAATATACATTCTGACATTTGACTGACATTTTCATTCTCAAATCTTGAAACTCAAAGCCCTCGAAAATAACAGAATAAAAATATAGGTATTTTAAATTGTTTGTTTTAGTTATTAATAAGATATTATAATTATTATCTTTTTTATTTTAGTCACATTTTGCTATTTTTTCTACTGGCAACACTAACTTTGTAGGTACTTTGCATTTTGCTTTTATCCGTCTGGCGACCGCGACCCTCCTAGCAAGACCTCGCGACCCCCGTATAGGTTGCAATACACAGTTTAAAAAAAACCGGCCAAATGTGATTCGGACTCGCGCACGAAGGGCTCCGTACCATTATCTATACAATACAACAATCGAGAAAAACGGCAAAAAATCACGTCTGTTGTATGGGAGCCGCCTTAAATATTTATTTTATTTTAATTTCATTATTTATTTTTAAAGCCAATCTGACTAAATATTCTGTGAATATTTCAAGCGTCTGCCTGTTGCTGTTATTAATAACGAGCAAATAACGGCAAAAATTCGTTTGTTGTATGGGAGCCTCCGTTAAACATTTATTTTATTCTGTTTTGGCGGTAACAGAAATACATAATCTGTAAAAATTTTAACTACATTGCTATCCCGGTTCATGAGATACAGCCTGGTGACAGACAGACAGACAGACAGACAGACAGACAGACAGACAGACAGACAGACAGACAGACAGACAGACGGACAGACGGACAGACAGACAGACAGACAGACAGACAGACAGACAGACAGACAGACAGACAGACAGACACACAGACAGACAGACACAGACGGGCAGTGAAGTCGTAGTGATAGGGTCCCGTTTGGCAATCTTCGTATGGTATGGAACCCTAAAACACTGCTGTAATCTACTGTCGGTAAAGAGTAGGATCGATAGGATAGGATAAAAAAATAGAATAAAATATAACTCTGTTATTACTTAAAAAAACGTTTAAGCGAATTATACCTTCCAGTGCAAGGTGAATGGTGCTAAGCTTTCCGTTGCTGTTTGTCCCAGGTAAAGACAAAAAGAAGCAATTTCATTTGCCGTGAGCCTTTTACAGCTACGTTTTTACGGCACCAAAATGGATTTATGAAACAAAGACTCTTTGATTCAAAAGTGCGCTGCCAGGCTTAACAGTTTCGTACAAAAGAAGTACAACCATCCTAAGTACCTTTTCTCTTACCATATTATTTTTCGCACTAGAGTCACAAAAAGCGCCTTTCAAATTTTATTGGCGCATTTTCAGCAACGAAAGTGTGCAAGTCAAGTCAAAATACCCAGTTGCAAGACCGGCGCCGAACGGCAATCGTATCCCATTGTTCCCATCATAACATTTCCGATCGCATTTTTATTTCGCCGACTCATGCCTCCAGGAGCTGAAGGTCGGGTGACGTCATGAACCGTGACGTCACTAACGCCCCCTAGTTTGCCGTGAGCTAAGCGGAGCTCCATTTCGAGAAATGGTCCCATTGACGGAATTTTACTGCCTCGCTACGTCTCCAGATTTAGCGTGTACTCCTCCGGTGCTATTTTCAGACTTTACAGTCATGCCTGGCACCGTGTTGCTATGGCAGCCGGGAGTGATATTGCTATTGTAAAACTGGACGATTGGAACAAGAGAAAGAGACAGATGTTAGTGAAACAGACAGAAAGGGTAGCAAAATTTATGTAAATCGCTGTTGCTTATGATACATTCTTTATTCTTATGCTTATGACCTAGGGATTGTATTGTGTGGAAGTTATTATTATTATTAACTGTATGAATTATTTTAGTTTATCATGTTTAATCAATTTATTATGTTACCTATTAGATATTATTTTATTTATTAGTTAGCAACAAGCCACACTGCGCTCTAGAGCACTCAGGGCTATCGGTGCTGACCGAAAATCAGCGCTGAGCGTTCACACCCTCAGCACTCTGCTGAGTCAGCTGCCTTTTGCGCCAGCAAAGACGCACCGCGACAAAGCTTTTTTTCCATATTTTGTTTTATGTTAAGTTTTAATTAATTGTGTGTAACTGTTGTTTTTCTTTCTTTCCTCCTTTCTATTTAATTTTAAAATTGTAGAGCATAACATATGGATATGGATACCTGTCATTGCGATCCAGCATGTCGTTTGTGATTAAAAGCCAAACTACCTTTGTATGGGAATGCTCCTTGAGGGGACGTCTTAAATAAGATCCTTGTCTTCTCCTGTAATAAGGCATCTTGGCGTCGACGGCTATCTCTCGAAGGGTAGCTGCTCTAATTTCAGTCCTGCAAAATGCTCTTAAACGTCGTCAAAAGATCGCAGACGTGACAAGAAATTAAAGCTCACGGTTCGGATATTGGAACAAAAATAATCCCTTCTGATGGAACTAGAGAAGCCTGAATTGAGGCCAAGACTGAATGACGGCTAAGAACGAGTCAACGGTTTGTGTGCAGAACACCAGGACCGAGTTTGATAAAAACTACAAATCGTAGTTAATTATGAAAATTCGATGTACATTACGTAGCAGTCTTCCTACCTGTTAATCTGTAAGTTATCCTCTTTCGCAATGTACATCGAACTGTCGTAGTAAACCTTGAACAGTAGTTCTATGAAACAGGCTTCTACCCAGTGGGCCGACTTTATAGCGAAAAACACTCTCGAAGGACCTGATGGGTTGGCGTGAAAGAGAAGTGGCCTATGCCATACAGCGAGCTCTGTTTATGGGATGATTAAATACAAAACCACACGCTTGTATCTCGGTGGGGTAGACAGAGACTAGGGTTTGCCACTTGCCACGATCCTGACAGTCCTCTTTCGCTTCAACAACCTCATTAGTCGCTGCATGCACGCACGCCGGTTTGTGTATACAAATTATAAGTAAAAAAAACTGCCAAATATAAATAAGAAAATCTATTTCGATTCGCAAAAAATAGAAAGTTATACGACAGACGAACTTCCAAGACGGGTCAGATGTAATCTCTTATGTATCATTGTAGTTTTTCTGTGATTGCTATTATAAATATAATTTAAAATTATTAAGTCTACGTCTACAACACATCAATATTCACACGCTTGGACTCAACCGAATTACACATTCGTGTGTGCGTTGACTAAAAAAGTGCAAAGATTGATCAATCCGTCGACTGTAAAAATTCGGTATTTCAGAAGAATGCATTTTTCACTTAGGTATCTCTTAAAATACAAGGTAAACCTTGCATTCATTAAAACTCGATTCAATTTAAACATGCAAACAAGCAGCAAAACTCAATAAACTATGCCGTCGGAATGAGGCTTCCTTGTTGAGCAATGTATGGAGGAATGTCCCGCTAAATATAAGCAACGAGCGACGCATTTAAAGCTAAATGAGAAATTCACTTTGCGATGACCGCTGACCACCAACTGAAACGCTTCAATGGTAGGGAAATATCGACTCTAACCGTGTAAACGCAAGGACTTAAATCGCCCGTAATGCAACGCTCGTGCTACGAATGGCTACGGCGTAGCAGCTTCGTAGCGACCGCCGCGGCAGATGATGGACGGCAGTCTAACTTCCTAGTTGTAAAGGTAGCTGTGTATTTGCGCTACGTAACTCAAGAATATTACATTGACCGTGAGCGTATGAACAAAGTTTAATACAAGGCTAGCGCTACAAAATTTATTACGACCCTCTTCGTATCTTCGTAAATTTATCAAGTCCTTCTTCGGACTCTGCGCCTCAATCATGTAATTTTTAACGTATACGATTGAATGCGAAAAAAAAATCCACTTAAGAAGAAGAAGAAGAAGAAAATAGTAAATTTAACAACAAGTGCACAAAACTAACCATTCTTATCCGAGACTTTTAGCAGCCTGAGGCCCCGAGCCGAAGGCGAGGGCTGATAGTAATGTCGAGGATAAAATGGTTTTGTGGCCGAGTTATAAACTCTGCTTTTTACTTCGATTGCGAGGAAATAAAACAGTAGTATAATTTAGCAAATTGAAGAAATTAATAAACACACGAAAAAACAAGAGCTGTTTCCCGCCGCTTTATTTTCTTAAAATCTTACAACATTGATATTAGGCTTAGGCTGCAGACCTATACATCTCTTACTATTAAATTAATAATTTATGAATAATTTGCTTAAATTAATTAAATAACCTACCGTACTTGAATTTAAATTTTGTTATATTTTATGTCTTAAAAAACACACAAGGCAAATAAATTAAAGTAAATATTATAAAATAACCAATTATAGCTATGAACTTCTTATTGTGTTTGGCTGTATGGCTCATTTTCTTTGCCTTAATAGATATACATTTATGAGTAGATACGTTAATGCACTTGCGCACAAAATTCGATTTTGTGCAGCCTATGTCCTGCACAAATAAGCACTTTCAGAGCATGAGAAGTGAAAAAGACATTTATTATATAAACAAGATACATCACAGAAACAAAATAAGCAGATAAGTAACATAATATGCACGACAACAGAAAAAAACTAAATACACAAAGGACAAAACGAATAAATAAAACAGGACCATAGATGTAGCCTGTGGTGTATCTAAGTTGCCACAAAAGGCAGCTGACTCAGCGTTGTGCTGAGGAAGTGAGCCCTCAGCGCTGATTTTCAGTCAGTGCCTACGCTAACCCACTTCACTCTGTCGTGTAATTGTGTGGTAAAATATCAGCGTTACGTCATACATTTTCATTTAACATTACCAGATAAGTACTAACAGTTATAATTTGACAGTTCTTCTATACAATCTATGTGAAATTTTAACTCTGTCTAAATAAATGTGACTCTAAAATATAAAATCTATTCAGTTATACTCGTATCCGTTGTATTATGTCGAAGTTATTATCTACCTATAACTGAGGCACTTCTAACTATAACTTGATAAAGGAAGAGAAAGAAAAACTCAATTGCACGCTATGGATTTTTATTTTTTTATATATATATATTTTTTTGTTTATCTTAAGTATCTACATAAGTTCTGTATTATTGTCGTAATACAACATATGACAAACTGGCACCCACGATACGGGGTCTCCCAGTGTGGGTGCCGCTGGAAATTGTACCTAATTTTAAGTTATGAACAATAAAACATTTTTTTACTTTTTACTTTTACTTTTATCTTTCCAATTACAAAACTAATTTGACTTAATTTGATTAACTTTGGATGACAATTATACGTCAGTGTCAAGTGGATATTTTATTTTTGCAAATGACTGTATGCGATAAACAAACGATATATACGTAGTGGAAGTGCTGGTACCGGTTCAAATTCGAATTGTATTAACTAGCAATAGAAAGTAATGAATCGAATGAATCGAACAGACAAAAACGTTCGCTTTCCAAGTAATTTCGCGCACTCTCGCACGGCGCAGGGATATTGTACAATAAAGTGTTCCAAAATTAACTTTTGTGAGAAACTCCGAACTGTAATACCCTTGGATATGTTTGAAGCGGTTAAAATTAAATCCGGCAATTGTGGGCTATTTGGACCACGAAAGGGTTGAACGGTGTAACTGAAAGTTCTCAAATTAGATTTTCCTCCAAGTTCAGGTACAGTGCCTTTATTATTTAAGTCTTCACTGTGTTGAGTTATCCATCTTAGCAATTCTGAAGTGTCAAAATATACTGGATGTGGAATAGGTCTTTCAAAAGATACTTAAGTTCCATTGGCTTAAATCCATTAGCATATGTCCGCATACCTGCATACGTCCGATTACCATGCTGGAGGTCGTGGGTTCGATTCCAACTCACACGCCGTACATTTGTACAAATGGCCTCAGTCTGGATGTATTTCCGTGATTGTAACGTCCTTGCCTAGTTTGGGACCAGGGTACGTGATTATGATGTGTGGAAGTTATTATTATTATTATATTTTTGGTACGAAACCCTATCTATACTTAGAAACTCATGAACTTAAAGCGTTTTTTTTTTCCTCTGCCCAAGTTATTTCCAATAAAACTACAATAGTCAGACCTTTTACCAAGTCGCCTCTGTCGGATCGTCAGTATCAATGGCTGCCATTTCGGTAACGCCAACCTTGATTCGCCTGCCTTTGACGGGTCAATCATTACGATGATTTATTGATAAGCAAATGTGTTTGACATTATCGCGAAAAGCATTTACATGTCGAGCTAATCTATTGATAGTCAGAACTAGGTAAACGAGTAACGCAAGTTCCATTACAAATTCGCAAGGATTATGTTGCACAAAAGTTTTGACCTGGCGACCGCGGACCGGACGACGCAGCGTGGGAAGGCCCCCCACCAGATGGTCTGACGACCTGGTTACGGTGGTGGGGAGTCGCTGGATGTGGGCGGCACAAGACCGGGAAGCTTGGAAAACCATGAGGGAGGCTTATGTCCTCCAGTGGGCATCGAGTGGCTGATTATGATGGTGAGATTTATTTAATTTAAGTAACTAAGTAAATGATAGACTTATTACAATACATAATGGACTATTAAAATAAATGTTACTTCTCTTGAGCTGCGTCAGAAACAACACGATTTAACTTACCTTGACAACATTATACATTCGAAGATAGACTCTCCCTCTCTCATATCTCAGATAAAATTTAATATTAGATGTCCCAGTCGCAAACCTCGCTCTTCCCTTTAGAAGCCTACAAAAATAATAGATAGATAGATAGAATATTAATTATTATAATACTTCTTTTTACAACCATACTATCAGGATGCGTCGTACCACAGGTCGTAATGCCAACGATCTGGTGCCGGATAATAAAGATGTGGACATAGATATTTTTGAAAAATATAATAACGTCCTTATAAAAACTGTCGGTCTCGCTCTCTGGGTACCTTGAGTGAATAAAATAAATTAATATAATTTAAGAAATAGTAGTTTATGTGACTGTCACATAATGAGGGTTATTAAAACACGAGCGAGTTTTTTAATAGCATTGGCGAGTGTTTTAATACCAAGTTATGTGCAGTCTCTTACACTACTTTATCTACACTCATGTCTTAATCTTCAAAGTAAGGAATCAAAGGAAAACACGTTTGTCAAGCTTTGTACTATACATAAATCTACGGTTATTAACTAAACTCATATCGAAATGAAACAAAATTTTCAATTATAAATTTATTTTTAGTTGCACTTTTGGTACCACGAAAATGAAATAAGGTTTTTTATAGTCAACTTTTGACATTAAAAAAAAACTTAAGTTTTGTTCCGTGATCACAGCAACACTTTAAAAAAAATAACTGTAACATAAAGTGAAAAATCTGACCTTTAATGTAACTTTATCTACACTAATGTTGTAACATTCTACTTATGTTTTCAATACTTGACTTATAATTACTACTGTTATAGCGCAGACAACAAAACACTCAATTTAAGCAATTTCACATGATGGTATAATATTCACATCGATATCGTAAAATCTCATTATAACATCAATAAAACGCGACCAACTTGATTGCAGGGCCAATCAGGTTGGTCGCGTTTTATTGAAGCGCGCAGCTGCGCTCTCATTGGTTAAATTTTAATGGCGGCAAAATCACTGTGATTATACACGTATGCGTGAATTTAATTTTTAATTGCATTAGTGAAGATAAAGTAGTGTATGCAACTGCATATAACACGGGTATTAAAACACTCGTTACTATTATGAAACTCGCTGCGCTCGTTTCATAAACTCACACTCGTGTTTTAATACCCTTCATTATATGACAGTTGCATAAACTACTATTATATTACACTTTTTTTTTTAATTTTCTTTAAAGTTATGTATTGTTTAAAGCCTGTCAATATGTGTTTACCTTTGAATTCTTAATTTGAAGATTATGATATGAGTGTAGATAAAAAAGTTTTAAGTCTTATTTAGTTAGGGGGAAAAACTACAAATAATAATAATAATAACTTCCACACAATACAATCACTAAACCTGGTCCTAAATTAGGATACCCTGTGCTATAGTAATCAGGCAAGGACGTCACAAACATAAAAATACACCCGGACTGAGACCATTTGTAGAAATATATGACGGCTCGCAGTGGGAATCGAACCCACAACCTCTGTTTTGGTAGCTAAAAGGAAATAGTCTTAATGCATGCTAGGTACACATACTTAGGGTCATATGCTAGATCTGATCTGTAATGTATGTAAAATGTGGTAAATGTGTCTGTAATCTGTTTTGTGCTTTAATCTGTAGAATTCTAAAGAACCCGATCGGGCCACCTTAACAATGGTTTTTAATTGTTCTTTTGAAGGTCATAAATAAACAAAATAAAATTTTTTTTCGCCCATTCTCCTACCACATAGTGTAAGCTATTCTAAGGCCATTGTGATACTTATGTATTTAATATTTGGGCGAGAACATACAGGGTGGCGCAAAAGTTATGTTATAATTTGAATTAGCTGGCATTTTGTTATAGATAAGGATTTAAGCTCAGCTTCATTTGAGTTTAAAAATCAATACTTCGCATGTAGTCATAAAATTGCCGTTAGCTCCGTGCATTATCCTGATTCAATATTTTAGATATATGATATCTTGGCCATTAAACTTGGTGGTTCTAAAATGCTGGTTGCTCGGTAAAATGTTCACGTAGTGGACTCGCAATAAAAGGGGTAATCCGAGGCATCAATTTGTTTGAATTGAAGCTCTGTTTTGTCAGGAAAGATGGGATCAAAAGTTTCGCTCCATCACTGCATCCAATATAGGATATTGTAAAGACGTTGTAACAACTTGGTGCATTTTCTAACAAAAATATCAATCCTTACTAATATTATAAACGTGAAAGTTTGTATGTATGGATGGATGTTTGTTACTCTTTCACGCAAAAACGGCTGAACGGATCCGGATAAAATTTTTCACGGAGATAGATTATAGGTAGATAGATAGACTGAATTAGTACATAGGCTATTTTTTATCCTGCAAAAATACATATCAAAATTACCACGCGAACGAAGTCGCGGGCAACAGCTAGTAGGTATATGTCATCATCATCAGCCACTCGAAGCCCACTACAGGACACAGGCCTTCTTCATGGTTTTACTAACCATGAAGGGTTTTGCCATAATCGCCACGCTTGGCAGGCGGGTTGGCGATTGCAGTATGCGGTTAGAACTTCTGGAAGACGATGCTGCCCGTCTCCTGGTAATGTATTTCCTTAGTAGGTATATATAGTCGTATCCAAATCAAAATCACTCCAATAGGTGTTAGTTACTCTAATTTAGTATTTTAATGAGTTCCGCTCTCCATATACGGTCTACGACACGCCAACGCCAATTTACATACATTGAATGTCAATTAACGATCTTCTAATGCCGCCTCACAAAGGGCGGATGGCAATTCAGAAATATACTAGGGGAAAATAAGACATAAAACGAAGGTGTTAGGGGCTGTTTCTGTTCTGAGCGCGCGCAGTGTGATGGCCCTGCGATTTAAAACGGCACGGTAACTGAATATTCAGATTTCACGGCCTCCCTGATGGGTACGAGAATAAAGACAAGGGCGAAAGTTTTGGTCCGTAGAGACTGCGCTGATAGTTAAAGCACAATTTCGAATACGAATTACGAGTGACTTTTGTAACTGCTGTGTTTCTGTAACTACTTTTCCGGTATACATTAATAGTAGATTTTACAACGAGTGCACAAAACTAACCATTCTTATCCGAGACTTTTAGCAGCCCGAAACCCCGAGCCGAAGGCAATGGCTGATAGTAATGTCGAGGATAGAATGGTTTTGCCGACGAGTTATAAACTCTGCTTTTCACTTTGATTGCGAGGAAATAAAACAGTAAGTAGTATAATTTAGCAAATTGAAGAAATTAATAAACGCACGAAAAAACAAGACCCGCCGCTTTATTTTTTTTTTAAATCTTACAACATTGATATTAGGATTGGGCTGCAGACCTATACAACTATACAGCCTACTATTAAATTAATTTTTTAATAATAATTTTCTTAAATTAATTAAATAACCTACCGTACTCAAGTACGGTAAAATTTTAATATCTTTTAAGTCTTAAATAACACATAAGGCAAATAAATTAAAGTAAATATTATAAAATAAGAAATTCTATGTATGAACTTCTTATTGTGTTTGGCTGTCTGGCTCATTTTCTTTGCCTTAATACAGACATATTTATGATTTTGTGCAGCCTATATCCTGCACAAATAAACACTTTCAGATTATGAGAAGTGAAAAGGATATTCTTATCTTATCTTACACTTTTATACATTTTACGAGTATTTAATTTCGATGTATAGAAACCGTTGATAAAAATTGTTAAAATATGGAAATCAATAACGTATAAATCAAGTTTCCCCGTCTTAGATCATTCATTAATTCAAGAAATACTTACATACAGAAACTCACGCCTGTATCTCAGAGAAGTAGGCAGAGACCAGGGACTGCCACTTGCCACGATCCTGACAGATCACTTTCGCTTCCTCAACATCCATTAGTCGTTGCACGCACGCACGCCGATTTCGGGTACTTTTTATCTTGCCCTATGCTAATACATCTCCTATTTGGTCGAAGTATGTCCACATGGGCCGTTCTTTACCGGCCCTTCCACCCACATTCGTTCGATATATTTGTTTCGTCAATCTTTCTTCCTTCATCCTCTCTACATGTCCAAATGTCAAATATCAACCCCTATTATCAATTTCTTGCCTTAACTTGCCTTCAAGGTAGAGGTGAATGATGTGCAACGCAGATGATAGTATGATAGAGTAAACTCCAATCAAACACAAAGGTAAGGCCAGCTAATCTGAGAAAATTGTCAGACTAGGCAAGATGTTATAGAAAATTTGTTATTTTTTTTATGTTTATAATTTACTAGGCTTGTATAGCTCTGTGTCTTATAGGATTAGATAAATGAAAGCAAGTGGACTGGAAGATTTGTAATATAGGTAGAATGTAATCAGAAATGCAACTCGCAAATGTGTGTATACATCCTCAAATATGTTTGATGTCGCACGTTGGGAAACTATCTACCTATATAGTCTCCACGCCGCTTGCAAGCAGCACGACCGGTTTTAGGCCTACGGGGATTTTAATATGCATTGGAAAATAGAACGGAATCAAGCCGAATCAAGTTGGAACATCTACGGTTTTCTATGATGCTGGTACATTCCTCACTCGTCACGGCCGACGGGCTCATCATCCAATCCGAGGAATCATCTTGTAGAGCTCTTTATCCGTTCAATAACTATGCAGATTTTTATCTTGACGTACTCAAAAGTGATCGTTTAGTAGGTAATTAAGTGATTTTTTCCTGGGTAAAAAGTATCTGTTATTGGTTCCTGAATACAGGAAATCCATTTAATTTTACACTGTTTTGCTTACACACACTAGAAAAGCTTCGTACACCACACTATACGTTCTTGGTGATATCGGCTGAATCTGGATTGAACTTATTATATCTAATTATCGTGCTTTATCGAACTCGGCGTTTCGAATCGTTTTGTGTCCCAGAATTAACGCAAGATTTGAATTCGCCGCCATTTTTGCACTAAATTGTTGGCAACCTTGAAAAAAGAACAAGTTAAATTGTTATTTATGAGTTGAGAGTTTAAGGCTGGTTTACACGTATTAAGTTGTTAAGTAGTGAACTTAATTTTAAGCTACTTAATGCATGTAAGCAACGAATTTAGTAAAAAGTTGCAAGTTAAAATTTTGCGTGCAATGAAGTAGATTAGAACTTTTTTTATTTTTCGAGTAAGCGCGCGGCCAGTCACTTGACACGCTTGAACAGGCACAATTTAGTTAATTATTAGTTAAATGCACAAGCTTGGCAGTGTGCGAGTGTTCGTGTTTCTGATTTTTAAATATTATTTATTAAATCGAAAATGTATCCTCGCTTCCCTAATTATTTAATCTTTTACTTTCTCTAAAACCTCAATTATACGAATTTTATTACAGAATTACGGATTTGATTTCGCTGTTGGTCGTCCATCTTGCGCTAACTATAGACCTTAATAGTATTTAAGTGCATTTGACGTATAAACACTTACTTAAAATTAAGTCGCTTAAAATTTTGTTACAATTTAGTTACTACTTAAAAACTTAATACGAGTAAACCAGCCTTTAGGGTTAGAGAAAAAAAAATAAAGATTCCGATGAATTGAGAACCTCCTCCTTTTTTGAAATGTTTTCATTTTTGGCGGCCGCAGTTCGAAATTTTTTCAATTCACTTGTTAGTGTTCAACAATCCCTTTCCAGGTAATATCTTCGCTGTTCATAGTCATTGAGTTTCATTTGTTGCGTTAATTGAATTTTGTAATTGGCGACTCAGATCTTTTGTTCTTGTCCACGACGCCGAATTGATGTTCCTGGGTTCCACCAACTCTCTCATACACTGCTTTGATATTGACATTTGACGGCTTGTTTTTGGACGACCGGCGTGTTTGGCGTCTCCGACTGATCCAGTCTCCTTGAAAATTTCAGTTAAACTTTTCATCAAATCAAAAGGTATACTGTATAAAATTTTTGAACTCCTTGGCGGCCTTAGTTTTTAGGGTTCCGTACCCGAAGGGTGCCAAACGAAACCCTATTACTAATACTTCAGTGTCCGTCTGTCTGGCGGTTAGTTACCAGGCTGTATCTCATGAACCGTTATAGCTAGGCATTTGAAATTTTCATAGATGATGTATTTCTGTTGCCGCTATAACATCAAATACTAAAAACAGAATAAAATAAATATTTAAGGGGGGCTCCCATACAACAAACGTAATTTTTTTTTGCCGTTTTTTGCTCGATAACGGCAACAGGTAGACGCTTGAAATATTCACAAAATATATAGTTCTATATTTACTTCAAAAATAAATAATTAAATTAAAATAAAATAAATATTTAAGGGGGCTCCCATACAACAAACGTGATTTTTTTGCCGTTTTCTCTCGATCTTTGTGTCTAATGTTATATAGATAATGGTACGGAACCCTTCGTGCACGAGTCCGACTCGCACATGGCCGGTTTTTTTATATTTTCTATAATGATATTGCGTTGTACGATAACGAAAGGGATAAAACACGTTGTTGTATCGTACAAGACAAGACTTTTACTAACCCTAAACTCAATTCAATTCTGCTTTATGGACTCACTGCACTGATTATCCAGTACAATTTCACCAATGTCACGTGTTAGGTAAGAAATAGCAATTTAAGAACGTTTATCGAAATATCAGAAATTAAAATCTATTAATAATATTTTCACAAAATATCCGAAGTCAAAAAAAAAAACGCTCAGCTGCCAAATTGTTTTTTTTACATCTTTATTTTTATAATTTTCAATGGCGCTTATGTAACATATATATTTTTTAAGTTATTAAAAGGGACGGGCTGAAAACCAGCGCTGCTACTACGCATGCAGTCACGGCAATAAAGCTAAGCCCGTTCTTTTTTACCACAACATTCAGACAGACTGAACGTTGCTGCTAGCTCTCTATATCACCATTTCACAACCAAGTAACCAGTGTACAAAAATAAATAGTGTCAAATTTCTTGATATCGTTTTGGCCACAAAACTACTCCCAAAACGTGCTAAGCATGTCTAATAGACTTACGCTAAACACAATGACGGTGTTGAATGAACTTACGTATTGATGGCAGAGGATTGCCGCCGGTGCAGGCTGCGCAGCGACATGGCGTACCCCTAGCAGGGCGGCTCCCCGCTGCCCTTGCCGCGCGGCCGGCGCAGCGCGCGCGCGCCGAAGAACGCGCCCTCCTCGTTACACGACTGGGAGCGCTGCGACGACAGCATCCCCGCGGCGGCGCGCCCCAGCGCCTGCAGCGGGCGCACGCGCGCGCGCCGACCCCACCCGCACCCCCCCACCACCTCAATCTTGCCGGCACAACGCTCAGGCGCACATAGGCCGGACGACGCGCGTAAAAGCGCCCACTAGGACACTCTTGGCACTTGCGTTTGACACTAAAGTTAATCTACTAAGCTAGCTAGGTAATTAATAGTATCGATTGAAGGCGCTTCGTCGTTTGCTTAATTTTTTTCGCTAATTGGACTGGGTTTGGAGTAAATCTATGTTGATAGATCTTATTTTTGTTGGGTTTTTTCGCTTCACGTCCTCGGGTCGGTGAGTCTGGAACAAATTAAGAGTGTAAATCAGTTTTTGTTACGATTTTTTTTGTTATCATGGAGAATGAACAAAAGGTGATAGGACCAAGAACGTCGTTATGAAAATAGAATTAGGATGGAATGGAAAACCCATCAAATGGCGAAAAAAATTCTAAACCTTCGAGTGACCAGTTACTTGATTGATTAGATCCAAATCAGAATTAAATGTCTTGGCAATCAGAAGTACATAATTGCATTCACAAATGAAGTATAATTTCTATGTCAAACACAATAGAGCCGCGAGTAAGGTTACCAGACGTCAGATTTTTTTTGTGTCGGGATTTTTTGGATCAGTTATTTAATATAACATTTTTATATACTATTGGGAACCGCATCTCCTTCTTTGGATGTGTTGGCGACTGGCTGTGGTGCGACCTATTTTATTACAAAACGTCATGTTTTTATTTTTGATTCGATTTCCATTTTTTATTGTCATTGTCTTTTTGGTCTTGCCACTGTCATACGCCTTAATAAAACATAAGTATTTTTCCTACGTGTTTCCCTCAGCAAACCATCACATTCATACAGTCCACTCAACCACTCGCTATCAGGATGTACGAATCGACTAAAATTGCAACAATCAATTATCATCAGAAAATAGTGTACATACATTCTTAAAACATTCAGGCGTCCTAAAATCGCGCGGGCGCGCGCCTTTTTTAATAAAATGTCAGGAGATTTTGATCAGAACTCGCAAAAGGATCTCAATTTAACATCTGGTAACACTCGCCATGAGTGAATCGAGTGGATACCAAGCAGCGAGCGATGCTCTCTGTCGGGAAAGTTTTAATGAAAAGGTCTCTCAGCGCCACTTTAGCAAATTCTTTGGAAATAAACATCTTTCCTGCAACAAACACTTGAAACGCTAATATGTCAAGAACTAAAAACACTTTACCGAAACTGTCTTATGTTGTGTGTGTAGGATAAAGACTTCATTGGAAAAATGGAACGAGGAGCTTAATATCTGAGGGTGCCACTATGTACAACAAACTGCCGAAAGATATAAAAGAAGCCAAATCTCTACTCATTTTCAAAAATCTACTTAGAAACCACATCGGAAAGGACTCTTCAATAGACAAATAAAAGAAATAATAATAATTCAAAAAGTAAACAAACAATTTTGCGTATCCAATGTAATAAATGTAAACACAGCCTTACAAATAACATCGGTGCGACTGGATCGTGGTTTGTATTAAGGACTACCCTCTATTATTGTTTTAATTCTAATAACTGTCTGTCGATATTGTATTGTTACCTACTTAACTAAATTGTTTCTCAAGTTAGTGAATTTATGTATTCTTTTTGAGAAATAAATATCTTAAACCTTAACCACCACTGCAAGGCACAGGCTTAATTAGAACGCGTGCCCACCGCGGATAGGCAATTTCAAGTGCTCAGGTATGTGAACACCGCATTCAAGAATAATCATTATATCACTTCTCCGTAAACTTTAATCATACAAGTATTTATGTACAGCTTAGATAGATTAGCGATAACGAGCTTGAATTTTTCATTAAAAGTTGAACGAACCACTTTTGTCGCTGTCATTATTATGAAGAGGTCCACCAATAAAAAGGGTAAAGTTTTATTCTTTTCTGTCCCCTTTTCGCGGACAGTCTTTTACAATCACGTTTAATAAACAAAGGTTCAACCTCTGTTGAAAGTTACCTTTGTTGCGACTTCGGTAGAGTATACCTAAGTAATTATCTACCTTTCATTTTCATTCACTCTGACCCAAATAGGGGAATTTTAAAACGGAACGTTCTGTTGGGAAATAGTTAAAAGAGGTCGCAAAAGTTTTAACATGACAATATCATAAACGAAGTTTACATTTCAGAGACTATAAAACGAGGTCGAACTCAGTAAATCAGAAACAGGTAAGAAAATTCTAGTTTACGTGTTGGAAATTGCACTAACATTTGTAAATCACTTGCTGCCCGACTATCATATTTTATTTTATTTTCACTGTGTATCATTATTTTGGTCAAATACACACTTTTTTGCTTTATTTACTTTAAACTCTACAGTACGAATGTTACTATTTACATTATTACTCCTTCACTTCAGCTCTGTCAAAATAGAACTAAATGTATTAGGTATTCTTTAGAAAAAGGAAATAGAAACAAACGAAGAATAGGCACGTCATTTAATTAAGGAATCTTTTGCCAGCTTTTTTGTTTCTAAGCCTTCGAAATCCATTTAAAAGTCTGCTCTTGACAGACCAAAATATGGTTTTGGGAAGCGATTATTTCAAATCAACGCAACGCCACGGCTCGTAATCAAACTGATTATGGACTTGCTAATTAATTACCAACAAAATTGAATTAAGTTTCGCGGTTTAGTGCACAACGTATGGAATGGAAACGTCCATGAAATTGAGCCGCTAGTCGGCCCAATTACTGGTTTTCCCATTTTAGTTTAGAATACAGGTCTTGGTCTGAGATTAAGAACAATGAATCGAGATTGTTTCGCATGAAAATGCAAGTTGACGTGAAACAATAAGATTAGCATTAATATTAATCGTCTAGTCCAGAATTAGGTACAAAGCTATTAATTACACCTTCTTTGATTTTTTACGTCCTATTTTTTTATTAGCTGATTCTGTATCCCACTACTGGGCAAAGGTTTCCTCTTCAGCTTTACACTCCTCTCTGTATTATCCCTGCCACCCCGTGCCGGATTTGGTCAATCCTTCTTACACACAAGATACTGCGCTCCATCGCTCGTTGACAAACCTTGAGTCTGGATTTCTGATGTGTACTCAAAGACTAGGTCTGAGCACTATATGTTAAGTAAGTCACTTTACATGTCGATGAGTTTTCGCTTCAGGGAAAGTAGTACTTCGGCCTTCATCAGCTCTTTTATGGATCAGAAGCTCTTCCAGGCGCTATAGATGCAACGACCGATTTCCTTGTCTTGCCAGTTTTATACGTCCCACTGTAGGGCACAGGCCTTCTCTCAGAGAGAGAGTATGGGCTTAATCACCACGCGTGCCCACCGCGATTGGCGATTTGAAGTGCTGAGATATGCGAATAGCTCAGACACTCAGGTTTCCTCACGGTGTTTTCCTTTACCGTTAGAGAATGGTATTGCTACTATCACTTCACAAATGTACATAACTTAGAAAACAAAGTCATAGGTACATGCATGCCCGCACTGGGAATCGAACCTGGGTCTCTCGCTTCTGAGTCTAATGTTCCACCCACTAGGCTACCACCACTTCGACGGACGATCTGCCCCAATTAGGTACACTCATAAACGTATTGTATATTCTACCCATATACCACGAACCTACGTTTCTTTCTGTTGTTCCTACACGTTGGTCGAAGTTTTTGAACTGTTCGTCTTTGCAGGCTTGCGTTGTCGAACTCTTGCAGCATTCGTTATGCTTCTGGTGCTGTTGGTGTGGATAGGACCATGCCTTTACTTGCCCATGGGACCGCTAGGATTTTAATTTTTTTGCCAACAACTTCGGTGACAGATGATCGCTTTGTTGTACAGCGTTTTATAGAAATCAGAAATCAATTTTTTTTTTCAACGTAAATAATTTACATTCTGTTTGCTGAATGTCAATGTAGCAGCGACTATTTGGATTAAAATAAAATAAAGCATGGAGTATAGGATAATCACGTACAAAGCTATATTCTTTAAAAAACTATATAAACATAATGATGTCTATTATGTTATTTTATGTGGGTAGCTTTTATGGCAATTAAATAAATGTAGTTCTTTCCTTTTAAAAATAAACTGTACCAAGGCCAAATAAAAGCTTATTCCAGTATTCAATTATGACCTGCGTACTAAGAGAAGCTTTCAAGTCCGAGTTGGGCTAGTGCGTAAGCAGGCTCGTCCCGTAAATCATATTATTTATGTTGAGTACTTGGCATTAACTGTAAAGGAAAATATCGTGAGTAAACCTGAGTGCCTGAGGTGTTTACATACTTCAGCGCTTAAAATTGCCAATCCGTGGTGGGCATGCGTGGTCATTAAGCCCGTAATATCTCTCTGAGAGTAGGCCTGTGCCTACAGGGGGACGTATAATAGGTTACATAATAAAAGCTATCATTACAATAACAAAATTGGGGATAAAAACTTAAAAAAAATAAAAATTACCAAGGGTCCTTGCACTAGGCCTAGCCTGTATCATGAGGAACCAGTTAAAATTTAAATCAGATTTTCCTTATAGGTACAAGATATTTTTTGTATATTTTTTTGTAATACAGGCTTAAAAGTAATTTTGTTATTGTGTCTTGCTTCTACTACGGAGTTTGATTTAATGTCGCATAGACCGACTATATGATTATAAACGTGGGAACTTAAGAACGGATTGAATCCACGGGCAAAAGTGGTTTTTATAGTGGGAGTCGGAGTCCTGAAGACGCGTCTATATTATAAACAAATCGAAGAAAGCGTGTTATGGAGGTCAGACACAAGACAAACAACTTTAACTAGTTATTGCATACTTTTCGGCGGTAGTAACAGACAGCTGGGAAATAATTTTATCAAAACAAGACTCTAAAAACCTAGTAACCAAACTAACCAACGTGACATTTTCTACGTATTTTTGTTTTTGGTCTAATTATTGTATAGTACGTTCTAATAACCCGACGGTGCGCGGTCAACGGGTAGACTGACAGCCCGATCGTCGAATGGTGTGATCAAGTCGTCATAGAGCCCGTGGATGCGAATCGCCAGAGACCGCGAAAGATGGCGTAATGGGGAATGCTCATCAGTGGGAGTCCAGTAAAGTCCCAACCTTAAGAAAATATATTTCTGTGACGATATTATATCTATGAGTATAGTACTAGTTGGAGCGCGAGTCCGACTATCACTTGACCGGCTTTTCCACTAGCATGGCACTGTTCAAGCGCCTAAAGGAAAATATATGATTATGTCATCCGAAGTGACAATATCTCGGTTGTCATGGAGCAGTTACAGAATCTAGGCTAACGTGGAGGGCGGAGGCTTAGGGTTCTCGACGACTATGGACCCTAATTACTGAAAATTACAGTGTGGTCTTCCGCAATAAATCAGTGCGGCGAGGTATCGCGGATGATTGATTCGACACCGCCCCAGCTAGATTGATTAATGATGCCGGAAGGAACCAGGCCGGCCTGCCCAGCCCTAAATACACTCTTGGCACTTAGTTAATAGAGACCTAATTGCCCTGCACATTATCTGGCGATCAAAGCAACTGGGGAAAAAAGAGTAAATAAAGTATTCCAAACAGCACACAAAATTCTAAAACAGTATCTATTGAATTTGAGATACGTAGCAAGTGACAATTGTCTTTGCCTACCCTCCGATTATGTATACTATAAGCAGCCTATAAATACAGAGACTGGTTGCACTATACTAAACCGCCATCCCCGGCGGCAGGGTATCCATGAGAATTTCTCCATGTGAATAAGGAAAAGGATAAGAGCTGTGGTAGCGGAGTGGTAGAACGCCGGCTTCTCATTCGGGAGGTCGTGGGTTCGAATCCCGGCATGTACCAATGACTTTGTTTTCTAAGTTACGTACATTTGTGAAGTTATAGTAGCAATACCACTCGCTAACGGTGAAGGAAAACATCGTGAGGAAACCATAGTGTCTGAGATATTTACATACCTCAGCACTTGCTACGTACAATGGCCCAACTATGAGGCTAAGTGCGGAAATCTCCAGTCGAACTAGAACTAGAAGGAAAAGGATAAAGCATTGTGGATTGCGGTAAAGACGACTATTGGTCCGATTGATGGATTGAATGATAGGGAAACCGCATTATCGAGATTGTACGCATTGATAAATTTCCCTTTATACATCGTGAAATTGGGAGTTCTTCGTTAAAGCAGAGTTAATGTTTGTACCGATGGACCCAGATAGGTCTACCGCACGGGTAAAGGCACTCAGCAACTTCTTAGTTGTTAGTTAACGCACCTAATTATTTTCCGCTAAGGGCATGAACAAGTTCTACAATTTCGGCCTTACAATAAACCGCCCTTAGACATTAACTTATCCTTTAATAATATTAAAATAGAACCGGTAGATACATTTAATTTATTAGGCTTAATCATTGATTGAGCAGGTTTGCACGATGTTTAAAAGAAGTAAAAATAACTTTATTCAAAACCTACTGCAACCCATATTACATGTGAGTAAAAATTTTCAATAAACTCCCCCTCGAAATACAAAATGGATAAAAATTTTATACATTTACAAAAAGATATTTAATCGAAAAATGCTTTAATTCACTGGATGAATACTTTAATGCTTAATTAAATATTTTAACTAGATGTACAATATTTATGCTAAGATGTTCGATATAAGTCTTACCCATTTTGCAATACGCGTAAAGGGTGACTAAGTCCTATGTTACTATAAAATATATTCCTACCACCTATTTACACTTAGCAATAAATGATTGAATTGAATCTTAGGAGCAGTTATCGTTCAGTTGATAAGTTTGAAAAACAAAAGAGAAGTGATTTTAGTTGTATATTAAACGGGTCTAATCGCAATTATTTATTAGATTAGATTATATTAGTACTCTTTATTGTACACACCATACTTTATAAAGATACATCAAACAATCTTAAATATCTAAGTTACGTAGTATACAACTGGCGGTCTTATTAGGTAAATTGCTTTTAGCAATAAGGTCGCCTTTGTAAATATTAGGTACCAGTCTACCGTCACTGCCATGCACAAGTTTCTCAATATATTTCATAATTAATTATAACATATTTTAAAAACCTATTTAGAGGTATTTTTTACTTATGTGCAATAATTAGCGTTTATCGATGAAAATCTCTTTCGAACCAAGTCACAAAATACCCGAAGCCGCGCGCGCCACACGAGCTCCCGCAAAATCTGCGCTCCTCCCCACATAAAACATACTTTAATTAACTCCGAAAGAGCCATGAAAAAGATCCGGGGGGAGGAGCTCGTCACAACGAGTGAGTCTCGTAAAACTTGACACAATTTTAAAGAGTCCACGCTGCCAAATACTCGGCACGGCACCTCACCTATCGATTTTCCCGCGAAGTCTATTCGCGCGCCGAGAATACGCGCTATTGTGGAGAATATTCACGAGCGGCAGACGTCTTCCCAGCAATCGGGGATAACCTTCGTGATATCGCTAGCTCGTATATAAGTACAGGCGTTGAGTGAAGTGGGATCGGCTCAACAGCTTGCAATGAAGGGAAAACTCCAGGTAGAAAAGATTAAATCGCCCGCGCGCTCCAATATCGCGGCCTCGCTATCTCTATTGGGATATCTCTAGCTAGGCTTAGCCTTCGTTCGCTTTACAAACAGGTAAGGTAGTGCACGTTCGAAGGTCAGTGATAATTAAAACCAGAATACAATACAATAAAATTATCCGTTGTACACGCATGAAAGTAACAATGGGCTGTCGTTCCGCTCATTAATATCATTTGCGCCGTCTGACTGCTGCCGTGTGTGGGCTCGTCTCCGCCTACAACTGCTCGCATACAAGGAAAATATAATTACTTACGAACTGTGTACTTGAGTAAATTTTACGTAGAAGTACAAACCAAATAAATGCTATCCTACTAATATTATTAGCGTTCTCCATCTATTATAACCGTGAAGTTACTTTGGCACAGAGATAGATTATAATTCGAAATAGCCAATTTATTCCCGGAAAATACATATCAAAATTTCCGGGCGAACTAAACCGCGGAAAATAGCTAATACAGTATAAATATCGAGCATAAACATATTATTAACAATTACTTCGACCAAATAGGGGATTTTCTAGCAAAGGGCAAGATAAAAAGTACCCGAAACCGACGTGCATGTATGCAACGACTAAGGAATGTTGAGGAAGCGAAAGTGATCTGTCAGGGTCGTGGCAGGTGGCAGTCCCTGCCTACCCTTTTGTGATACTGGCGTGATTTTATATATGTGTGTATGTACTTTGAATGTACGTATGTATGGACAGCGGTGGTGGCCTAGTCGGTAGAACATTGGACTCGGAAACGAGAGACCCAGGTTCGATTCCCAGTGCGGGCATGTACCTATGACTTTGTTTTCTAAGTTATGTACATTTGCGAAGTTACAGTAGTAATACCACTCGCTAACTGTGAAGGAAAACATCGTCAGGAAACCTGAGTGTCGAAGCTATTCACATACCTCAGCGCTTCAAATCGCCAATCCGCGGTAGGCACGCGTGGTGATTAAGCCCATAATCTTTTCCTGAGAGAAGGCCTGTGCCCTACAGTGGGACGTATATAGGCTGCTTATGTACGTATGTACTTTATGCGTGTGTTTGCAACGATTAATTCACGCACCGGCCAATTCCGCTCCGCCGGGATGAACGTATTTGACCGTTTATTACCGCGAAACGGACCGCCGACGGCGTTCGATAAAGTAAACTGCCGCAAAACACTGTGCAAACACATCTCGGCGTGAAATAAAACAGATTTCGTTTACATCGGTTACACCTATCTGTAGAGCTCTTCCGTTGGCACGCCAATTATGCTTCCTCAATGGGGATCATGCTCAAGCCACTTGACAACACGGATCGCGCAGTGCATTCAATGCGCTCGAGCCGGTTAGTTGTGTGGTGAGACTGAAAATAGCTTCCAACAAATGCCCATTGAGATTACAGAATTCCACCGCTGCCGCCCGCGCGAAGTGGCAAAGCCACTGGAAATTCAGCCGACAGGAATCCACTGAAACATTTTCATGGAAATGTAAATTTTGTTTCACGTTAAACGACGTGACACAAAAAGCTTACACGGGTATGACGGAAAACGGCTGAAAAGTACTTTTTTGGCGCTCACAAACAACGGGTAAAGACAAATACGAGTGATTTAGTTAGCGTAAAGGCTTACCGCAGGTAGTGTCTCAATATCACAACGTGTGAGCTGTGTTTGTGCGTCCCCGTACTCTCGACATTAATTGACCCATCATCAGCAGCCACCCGACGCCCACTGCAGGACATAGGCCTCCTTCGTGGTTTTCATAACCATGAGGGGTTTTGCCATAATCGCCACGCTTGGCAGGCGATCGCAGTATGCGGTTGGAATCTCAGGAAGACGCTGCTGCCCATCTCCTGGTAATTGATTTCCTTAGTCGCCTTCTACGACATCCACGGAAGGAAATGGAGTGACGCTATTCTTAATACGGTGCCATACGGAATTCACCTATATTGCTCTGCAATTGACAGTTCGTTCCTGTTGTCCTTTAGAAGACACGAATCGTAAGGTTTATAATATAAATAATTAGCTTCCACACAACACGATCTCTTGTCCTGGTACCAAATTAGGATACCCTTAAGATCAAGTAGTTAGTAGATACACTAATAACTATTTGGGTAAAATTGATTCTTATAAAGTATGTATGTATGATTCCGTGTGGCGCCGGATTAAGAATAGCGTCACTCCATTTCCTTCCGTGGGTGTCGTATAAGGTGACAAAGGAAAAAGAAATACCAGGAGACGGGCAGCAGCGTCTTCCTGTGATTCCAACCGCATACTGCGATCGCCAACCCGCCTGCCAAGCGTGGCGATTATGGCAAAACCCCTCATGATTATGAAAACCATGAGGGAGGCCTATATCCTGCAGTGGGCGTTAAATGGCTGATGATGATGTATGATTGGGTGGGCCGACGACATTGTGAAAGCGGCTGAGATACATTGGACGAGACTAGCAAAGGACGGGTGGGTTGGCGTGGAAGAGAAGAGGCCTATGCCCAATAGTGGGCGCTGTTTATGGACTGATTAAATAAATAGATGTATAATTGTACATTACTCTTACATACAATATTCAAGATTTTTTATGTAGGATATTTACGTTCTACTATAACTCATAGGCCTTCTCTCAGAGAGAGTATGGGCTTAATTACCACGCGCGACCATCGCAGATTAGCCATTTCAAGCGCTGAGGTATGTGAACACCTCGGGACCTCTCTGTGAACCAAACGGACACTCGGGTTTCCTCACGATGTTTCCTGCACCGTTAGCGAGTGGTATTTCTGCTACAAATTCACATACGTAAGTTAAAAAGCAAAAGCAAAGCATAAGCGGTGGTAGCCAGCTTCTCAATCGGGAGGTCGTGAGTTCTAATCCCGGCGTGTACCAATGACTTCGTTTTGTAAGTTACGTACATTTGTGAAATAAAGCAAGGAAAACATCGGGAGGAGAATTGAGTGTCGGAGGAGTTCAATTACCAAACCGCGGTGGGCACGCATTAAGCTGATTGAAGCATTAATTGTGATTAAGCCCGTACTCTCTCTCTCTCTCTCTCTCTCTCTCTCTCTCTCTCTCTCTCTCTCTCTATCTCTCTCTCTTTCTCTCTGAGAGAAGGCATGTGCTCAGCAGTGGTTTCATTGATACATGCCCGACGTTTGAACCCACGACCTCCTGAATGCGTGTTCTATCAACTGCGCTATCACCGCTTGTATTGTATCGCTTATATTTTAGTTTATATTTAGAATTTATTGTTCATTAATCTCAAGCAAAAATGTCACAGCGGAATCGAACCCCCTAATCTCCTAGTTATGAGACGAACATTCTACCGGCTGCGCTAGTATCCTTTTCGATTTAGTTTTTATTGCGGTTGCAAGTCTAAATAAGTCGTGGTTTCGAATCCTGTCATGTACGAATAACTTTGTTTTCTAAGTTACGTCTATTTGTGAAGTTGTAGTAGTAATACCATTCGCTAATTGTGATGGAAAACATCGCGAGGAAACCCTAGTGCCTGAGGTGTTTTTATACCTTAGCGCTTGCTACGAACAATGGCCCAACTATGAAGCTAGGTGCGGAAATCTCAGGTCGAACTAGAACTGTAAGTCTAAATAAGTTTGATGCTATTTATTTATTACGATTAAAACGTTCACATACATGCATAAACTCACGCTTGTTTCCTGGAGGGGTAGGAAGAGACTAGGGTTTACCACTTGCCACAATCCTGACAAACCTCTTTTGCTTACATAACATAAGCAGCCTATACTCTGTCTTTACGTGGTAAGTCGATGTAACTTACCACGCAAAGACAGAGTGTGTCGTGACGTTCGGAGATACGCGCACATGCTAAGCATGCCAATGTCACTGTGGAAGCTCGGATTGCGGTTCTATTTTTTTTTTACGTAGCCTCGTTTGTGTCCCACTGCTGGGCAAAGGCCTCCCCCAACTCAGACCAGATGTTTCTGTCTTGTGCCACCTCAGACCACTCCGGCATGTGTCGGTCGAGGTCGTCTCGCCAACGTCCTCTTGGCCTACCTCTCCTGCGACGACCGCATTGTGGCACCCACTCGGTGGCAAGTCTCGCTCACCTATCCGGGTGCATTCTACTGATATTCCCTGCCCAGCTTCACTTCAACCTTGCAGTCTGGACACCCACATCAGCTATGAGTGTTTTTGAGCGTAACGTAGTGTTGCGGATATGGTCAATCCTTCTGATGCTCAACATGCTACGCTCCATAGCTCGCTGGCAAACCTTGAGCCTGGACTTCTGTTCTTCGATCAATGACCAAGTCTGGGAGCCGTAAGTGAGGATGGGCAGAATGCACATGTCGACGAGTCTCGGTTTCAAGGAAAACGGAAGGCTTCCTTTCAACAAATCCTTCATGGACCAGTAGCACTTCCAGGCGTTTTCGATACGGCGGTTGATTTCCTTGCCTTGCCTGTTTTCGAAGCTTACTATCTGGCCCAAGTAGATGTACTACTTGGGCCAGATAGTAAGTAGTACATCTAATTACTAACTGGCCCAGCGGTTCTATACCTTGTAATAATTCTATGGTTTACTAGGAATGAATAGGATTTACTGGCGACCGAGGACCGGACGACGCAGCGTGGGAAGGCCCCCCACCAGATGGTCTGACGACCTCGTTACGGTGGCGGGAAGTCGCTGGATGCGGGCGGCACAAGACCGAGAAGCTTGGAAAACCATGAGGGAGGCCTATGTCCTGCAGTGGGCATCAAATGGCTGATGATGATGATGATGACTAGGATGCTACTCACATAGTTCTAGTTCTAGTTAGGCCTGAAATTACAGCACTTAGCCTCATAGTTGGGCTATTGTACGTAGCAAGCGCTAAGGTATGTAAATACCTTATACACTAGGGTTTCCTTACAATGTTTTCCTTCACCGTTAGCGAGTGGTATTGTTACTAAAACTTCACAAATGTAGGTTAGGTTAGGTTAGTCATTGGCACATACCAGGATATTAACCCACGACCTCCTGAACGAGAAGCCGCTCCGCTACCACCGCTCTCTTACTTCTCGCATAATGCACACATTTGCAGCGCAATTCGGAACAAATTAACATCGACATTAGGGGTTTGGAGGTGGCTTGTTCACCTGAAATGAACACACAGTATTTGCCAATAAAACACTAACGACTCTGCGAATAAGGCTGTGGGCTGAAATTAATATTCTTTCACTCCGCAGCCATTCCGAAGCGCATAAAATACATGCAAGTGTTTTGTTGCTTTAGGAATAACATCGGAACAATTAAGTTAGACGGAGCGAAAAGGCCATGCACCCGTGGCGAATTTATATTGAATTGTTGGAGTACAATTTGATAGTTATTTTTCATGGATTTATTTTCATCACTAACTGAATAACGCACAAACTAAGCTTAATAGAGTTTTATATAAATCGGGGATTTCAATTTCGCTTCACTTTTCATCCACGAGTGGTTCACAGAAAGCAAGATGGAAATTGTTTTTTATGTTCAAATTGATATATTAACACTTCGATCAAATAGCCTGTGTGCTAGTGAAGATAAGGTTAAAAGTGTCCGAAACCAGCGTGAAGCAAAAGAGGCTTGTCAAGATCGTGGCAAGTTTTAATTGACTTAACTATGCCATGCATAGTTCTGTGTATTTGCCTACTCATAAAACTTTATTTGAGTAAAAATAAACAAGGTTGACTGAAGTCGAGTAGAAACTCGAAAAACGCTCTGAAACACATACAAGAGACGTAAATGAATAAGGTGACGTGAAGAGACTAAATTGAGTAAAATAAACACAGGCATTCATGAGTCTCCCGTCACCTGCAAACCTACTTACTTCAAGCTCTAAATAAAATAAAACTGGCCAAGTGCGAGTCAGACTCGCGCATCGAGGGTTCCATAAATAATAATAATAAATATTTTATTTCGGGCAGTAATTAATATCTAATCTTCAGTATCGATGTGTTTTTTGCTAAGTAATAGTATGACTTAGCAATAATGTGGTTTTCTTTCATTTAGTTCCGGTGCCTGTCCAACTCACATTTCGTCGGTTTTTATATTATTTTTCTTGCATACACACACACAGACACACACCACACACACACACACACACACAGACACACACACACACACACACAAAATTGTGAAAACCGATACTATTACTGTTTTTCTTCTTTTATTAACACTGTTATGTTAAAATAGTATCACTTGCACAACAGCATGAAATAGAAACACTAGATGCCTATTGTACAGGTCCGACCTAGGTTAGGCATTATACCATGTAAGATGTAATTATCAACAAATAGCATTTTGTAAAAATTATCGTAAACTTTTCGCTTAAATAAATTATCTTATCTTATAATAGAGCTAAAACCATAAAAATCTTCAAAAACAAATTATTAAACACCCCCCTATAATTTTTTGCAATTTTTTTCCCACGTCACTGTATATTACGATTCATGAGAAAAAGCCCTTTACAGGTCAGACGGACAGACAGACAGACGTTGTCGCCCTCCTCTGTGGGACCCTAAAAAGAGCTCTTATCGAACACTCGCAACACGCGGGGCGTTTTCGTTTTATATAATTCCTGTTGAAACTCTGTTAAAGCTGGGCCATTAATATTGCACAGGACCATTCGAGGACGTATGAAGGCGTGTGTTCGGACGATAGAGGGATGTTACGAGGTGGTTTTATCGGAACCGAATTCAGAGTTTTTAAATTTGGTTCGTCGGAATTCGGAATCGGAATCGAAAGTGCAAAATCAATCGGATCTTGTGACGTTTCAGAATCGGATTCCAAACTTCGTAACATCCCTTATGAAAACGTACGAGTATTCTCGATGCCACAATATGGCAAGGCTGTCTGGAAGAAATTGGTGTTAGCAATAAGCCCGCCCATTGTACTTTTTCGTTGTAACTTTCATATTTTATGTCTCGCTTCTTGTGTGCAATAAAGAATATTCTTATCTTATCTTATCTTATGGCTTTGCATCTGGCATCCCTCTCACTTGCACTTTCTAACTCTCGCACGTTTAATGATGTATAGAGATAGAGAACACTTTTTGGACAGTAAGAGAAAATAATTACAAGTGATTTCTTGAACCACATGGTTTGAGGCGTTGCTAGATAGAAAAACTCGGCCAAGTGCGAGTCGGACGCACGAAGTACCGTACATTATCGATACGAGACTGGACAAGGATCGAGACAAGATAGATTAGGTTCATTGAGAACAGCGCCATCTATAGAAACTAACAAGAAGCGTTTAACATTGACATTTAACGGTATGACATCGGCGCTGTGAAGGTTACATAGATGGCCGCTAGATGGCGAGCGCTGTCTTTCGACAACGTTCGTTGTATGGGAACCCCCTCCCCCTAAATTTTTTTTTCTTTTTTCGAATTTTTTGTTATAGTAGCAACATTACATCAACTGTGAAAAAATTTCAACTGCTATCACGGTTCATGAGGTACAGCCTGGTGGTAGACAGACAGACGGAGATTGGAGTCCTAGTAATCCCTAGGGACCCTCCCTTACCCTTTTGGGTACGGAACCCTAAAAAACAAGGGCGTTTTAGACGTCTTTTTGTATCATACCATTTTTTTTCTACACTGAATCTGTATATTTCTTTTAAATCTGTGTTCACAGTAGTGTGCGGGTTTTGAACCCCGTTTGTCAGGAACGGATAAAACAGTCAAGCAAACAAAGTCCACGGTCCACGGTCATTTAAAGTTGTAAAATATACAAGCCTCTGTGCCATCGCAGTCAAAAGGAACATTTATGTCACATTTTTTCATACAAGCAAATTCACTATCAAAATTACGACACTTCCTGTTGATCTGGAATTGAATTGGAATTGAGAAGGAGAAAATCACATGTTAAGTAAAAATCCGAAAATTGTTAATTAATACCTATAATGCAGCTGATGTGCAATTTTCTAAGATAAAAATAGTCTATGTGCTATTCCAGAATAATAATATAATCTATCTCTATACCAAGTCTCTTTTAGCAATTCTAGCACTATTGGGTAACAAACATTGATTCAAACTTTCGCATTTACAATATTTAGTAGCAAGATTACAAACTTATGTTTGCAATTAGGTTGTATGAGAGTACATACTTTTCCACTACAACTTCAATTTGTAATCATTAGTTCGGAAGCACGAGGTCGCGAGTTTGATTCGTACTCATCCAGTTTGTTTACCTGAGTCATCTAGATGTTAAAATGACTCTTGAAGGTAATTTTCATCAATTATAATAATTACCTAGTACTGATTCAAGACAACAATGCGCCCGTTGTCAGAGGAAGAAAAACACAACGACCTAGAGAATTCCACGAACGCTTCCATTCATTATCTGAATGGAAGCGTTATTTAAGCAGTAACTTCATTACAAAATAGTATTAGTATTAGCATTTAGTCCTGTTATATAGTTTTATTAATATTTTTCACGTACCATGTATACTAAATAAAAAAAGCTGACTAAGGGCTAGGCCGACTAAGCTGTCAGAGTGGTATTAGTACTGGGCGAGCCTACTCCAGGTAAGATAAGATAAGAATATTCTTTATTGCACTCAAGAAGCGAGACATAAAATATGAAAGTTACAATGAAAAAACAATTTCCCAGGCACTGCAGCGTCCGAGTGGTTCCTTCACCCATCTAGCGTGAGTGAAGGTGCCATTGGACGCTGTATAAATCATCTCATTGCGTAGATGCAAAGAGCAAACTAAATAAATAATTAAAATAAAAAACCCGACTCTTTAAAAGATTGGATGGCATGGATAAATGGATTAAAAGATGGTTGCTAGATTGGAATGGAGCTGTTTTTATCTAGACTAAAATCCGGCAGGCATTTAAAGTCGTGGGTGTCGGTCATTAATTATGTTCAAGATATTGGTACGATTTGGTGAGATGTAGAGGGAAAAACGCTTGAGATTTCCCCATAATTTTTCGCTGAGAAAATTACCTAAACACCATATATATAACCCATGTATTAAAATTTTCACGTAAGATTTTCTTTGACCCTCGTTGCCCCATTTTCGCTGGACGCTCAATTAGAAGGCGAGCGCCATTTTATTGAATGACTTGTGCTTAAGGTAGATTTTTTAAGCAAAAAGGAAAGTGCCATTTATTTTGATAGACAAAGAACACTTTGTTGCACAACCAGGTGAAAGAATTACAACCTATCCCTGATTTGTCTCTCATGACTACGATTATATTAAAAAATATTTTGCTTGAATGGAATAAACATACAACATACAACTGATGAGAAACTCATATCCCTTCTTTGTTACCGCGATCGGGTGCAATCAAGCTAATTTAATTAAGTTCGTCCCGCACAGTTCCGTGCTCTGGTTTCAGTATAACTCTTGTACCTCTTGTTAGATACCTAATCTTAATATAGCATTGTATAAGAAATTTTATGACTCGAACTTTTTTCTACTAACGACAAATTAGCCTTAACCGTCCATCTTGCGGTACAAAATCGTAAAGAGCCGACTATATGGCTTGCAGGAACTTTAAAATATCATGTTTCCGATTCAAACATCTAAATATCGTGGAAAAGTAAAGTCCATAACACATTAAACTTTACACTTGTACACTTTACTCATATCAAATTCAAATTCGTAACAAAACATAACATAAACTCACGCCTGTATCCCAGAGGGGTAGACAGACAGATCAGGCTCTGCAACTTGCCACGATCCTGACAGATCTCTATCGCTTCATCCACAAAATTAAAATTTAAAATTTATGTTATGAAAACAAAATGCATAACCAAACGGCAAAGTTATTTTGTTATTTTAGTTTCAGACTTAGAAGTTGAAAATCTTGGTCACAGATAGATATAGTCTAAAAAAGCACAAAGACTACTTTTTACTTTTTATAGATAGATAGATAAAATATTCTTTATTGTACACAGAGATTACATTAAAAATTTTACGCGAACGAAGTCGCAGGCGGCATCCATACTAAAAGTGCGAAAGTTTGTATGGATGGATTTTTGTTATTTAATTACGCCAGAACGGCTAAACGGATCTAGCTCACATTTGGCACACAGATAGATTATAGTCTGAAATAGCACACATGCTACTTTTTATCCCACAAAAACACACATATTTCTACACGAACGAAGTCACGGGCGACAGCTTGTATAAATACAATAGTCTACGGATATTAATATTCTTCAAAACCACAAGGCGGAAAAGATTATGGAAGAGAAATAAAAACAACCGCAAAACGGACGGCTCCAGACACATTTGATTATGCTAGCGTGAGAACTGCTTCGGAATAACACTAATAAATAACCCGCAACACCAGAGCAAGGCACTTAACATAATGAGCGTGCCGCCTTCGTTAGAATCTGCAAGCCTCAAAGGGGAAACACCAAGAGCGCGATCGATTCCTTTGCGTTTTCTTTAAGGTTAAATGATAGTAATGTAGCGGCAAATTAAAATTTTTTACAACTTTTTCATTCTTCTAGTTAAACTGGGCGGTAATTCGCGAGTTCTTTTGTACGCGTTGGAGTCGTCTGTTTTTCCACACACATCTAACCTGGGTGTCTTTAAAACTATAGTTAACCGGCATTTAACGGGAAAGAACGTAACATCTTAGACCCCATATTCGTTTAACATCAGGCGTGACTGGGGTCAAATATAAACCTGTCCTTATAAAAAGATGTTTAAACGAAAACCATATTTTCTTCGTTGTTTTAATTAGTTCGCTGTTTCGTTCCTTCGTTGTATTAGTGAATGGCAAGATAAAAAGTACCCGAAACCGGCGTGCGTGCACGCAACGACTAATGAATGTTGATGAAGCGAAAGAGGTTTGTCTGGATCGTGGCAAGTGGTAAACCCTGGTTTCTGCCTACCCCTCCGGAATATAGGCGTGAATTCATGTGCTGTTATAAACAAGAAAAAATCATTATTGAAGTAATAATTTAGTTGATTTGATGCGGTGGGCCAAAAACTAGTGATGTGGCCCAATAACAAGTTTTTCGGGCAAGGCAGCAATCAGCTGAAATATTCTTGTCAATTCATAAAGAATAAAGAAAGAAAATTATGTTTAGTGTCAGAAATAGCTTAGGTTTATACAATTATATCATAGCCTAGTTTAGCTACAAAATTTTAAAAAGCGCAAAAAAATTTTCGCCACATTACTGACCTGCAGCCTTAATCGTCGCCGCGTGGGAATGAGCAGAGTTACTGCAATAAAAATACGGACCATAAAAAACGGGCCATAAAAGGCCGGGCCACTTACGTTCCCGTAATGAGAACAGACCCTCCAGAAGATTGGCAAATTCGAAGGTGCAAACCACACGCGCTTGCCCGCGTGAGGGGATCAATCCTTGTCAAACTACATTTTATCCAATTTTTCTTATAAAAACGAGTAAGCAATATATATCCTTATAAAGTTAGCAGCAAGACCTTGTATTCCTTGAAAAGTAAACTTCAGTTCCATCGCTCCTTTTGCCACAAATAAAGTTCCTTAACACGTTCGCTGTGATGCTAGTTATAAAAATTCTGTAAACACTTGGTATAAAGAAGTGGTGCTTGGATATACAGGGAGAAACAAAATCCCCATATACCAGGACATGGGGGATTCTAGTCGTCAATACGAACAAAAAGTTGACGTTACCACACAGTTAAAGAACAAAAGATATTTTCAAAAATGGCATAGGTCCATCGACCCATAAATCTGTCATAACTTAGGTCGATCCACACCCACTCTGACCCATTATAACCATAGCAATGTATTGAATAGCAAGATAAAAGGTACCCGAAACGAGGTGCGTTCATGCAGACCTAACGAAGGTAGACGATTCAATTCAATTCAAATATATTTATTAATTTAAAAAAAATGTTTTCTTAATGAATTTCAAAGTTGTTAGTTTCACATTTATTAGATTATGTGGAGAAGAAGCTAACAAAGAATCTCCGGATTTATTCTTTTCAAAACACGTTTTAAATTAATTAACAGAGTTTTCAACTTAAAAATTATCACTCATGAGTCTGTCAAACACTAGACATAAAGCGACAAAAAGAAAAAGGTTTGTCAGGATCTTAACAAGGTGGCATACCGTGATCTGTGCCAACCCCTCAGGTGTGCAGGCGTGAGTATACAAATGTATATAATTGATCGAAACCCAGGGTCGAGTTGGAACATCTTTCATCAACTCATAAAATTTTTGAATTAAAACATTCGTAAGCACTACACATTGTAAACTTAATTCCGCAATAACTTACTTAATTTTTTGTCGGATGACTCCGTTCTTTGAAGCTCTTAAGAGCGAAACCTGGTCGAACTCTTCGGACAAAAAATTAAGTAAGTGATTCCGGAATTAAGTTAATATTTTTTTTAATCTGTTACTTTTTAACGCCTAAATATTAATTTCAAGTAACAAATACCCTGCTAAGTCAATCAACCGTTTAAAACAGAGCATTGGACGTAACGACCTATTATAGCATTGGAGTACTCTATTTTTGTACTTCGCAGCGAAGGTGTTAACCCTGTCTGCCTCAAACCTCATTCTCATGTAAGGCAGAAGCTGATCATTCTCGGAAGGACGAAGACGATCAAATTAAATTGCCTTCGCGCGACCAAAAGTATTTATATTGGGATTGTTCCTCACGATTTTCCCAGCTTGATAGCTTAGTTCGGACTTTTCGGGACTATTCTAGTTGTTATCTTTATAAGGATACAATTTTAATCTAATTATAGTTAAATAAATTCACATTATTTTCTGTGCAAAATAAAGTTTTACGATGTAAACCACATTAAAAGAAATATAATTACTATATTTATTTTATAAATGATGCTGCGGCAGTAGAACGCCAACCTCAAATTCGGGAGACTTCGGTTCATAACCGAACCGGCTATTCTTCTTATAGATATAAGAAATCACATGTAATTTCTTTTCTTGGTTGTGTTTCAAGTGTTCTCTAACTATCTTTCTATGAACGGAAGAATGGAGTATTATTAGCCAACTTATCGAACAGAAAAGTATTTTACTGGCACGACAATCCAGTTCAAAATGGAATTGACGAATGCATCGATCAACCTCATTGTGCGGTGTTTCGATGGCGCACTCTGGCGAGCTCAAAATATCGGTGGCGATACGCAGCGACGCGTGCCGCGAATATCAAACCGCAAAGTTATTGAAACGGTTCGCATCTCTGTGCCGCAATAAATCATTTCATCTGTAAATATGTCGGCGAGTAAAGACAGTGTTCGACATTCAACGGCGAGGTACAAAGCCTCCTCTCGGCAGACGATATTGATTCCATTCATTGCGGTGACAACTGAATACGCCAAATGGCAAATGTTTCGAATACACACGGATCCATTGAGATGAAGTGCTTGGGCGCGCTCAAAACATTAAACACGCAGTTGGGATATGCTGTAATCATGATTAATCACTCGATGTTGCCCGGATGTAGCTAATGGGACACCGAAAGGGTTGATGTTTGACTTAGAGAGACAAAGAGAGATTACGATGCGGTACTCGAGGTTTGTCGAAAAGTGAACTTTGCGTCTGTATTGGAATATCCATACGTCAATGGAAGTGAAACGAAGCCTCTGAGTCGGCAAAATGCATATTAGAAACCAAAAAACGTAATTGAAGACTAGTTTAGAGGAACTAAACACAGTGGTAGCGGTGGTAGCCTAGTGGGTAGAACATTGGACACTGAAGCGAGAGGCCTAGGTTCGATTCCCGGTGCTGGCATGTACCTATGACTTTGTTTTCTAAGTTATATCCATTTGTGAATAGCGATACCACTCGCTAACTGTGAAGGAAAACATCGTGAGGAAACCTGAGTCTCTCAGCGCTTGAAATCACATAACTCAGCGCTTGAAATCATCAATCCGCGGTGGGCACGCGTGTTGATTAAGCCCATACTCTCTCTGTGAGAGAAGGCCTGTGCCCTACAGTGGGACGTATATAGGCTGCTTATGGATGCTTATGCAAGCACAAAACACTGCACCTTAGGCGACAAGACGACTCCAAAGGTGAATGAATGGCGAATCTACACTTCTAACTCAGCCAATTAAAGCACGGCAATGCTCCTATACTTTCTTTCGAAGGTCATATTCTGTCAGCGAGAAGAAAAGCCCCGTCATGTTTAATCCCATTCTTTAATTGATCAAAGTCAAGCACCCAATGACTGAAGGTTAGGTTGGATGTGTGATCTCTCATTGCGGAGCGAGCGCAGCCAGTGAAGCACAGTTACTATTATATTATTTTCTAACGAAATCAAAAAGTTCCTTAGGCGTTAATACATTTAATTTTGATGGTGCCTCTCCAACTAGCGAAGGTTGGCAGTCAGCTCCGCATACTTATCTTTGTCTCTAGCAAGGCGGAAGAGCTCGGCAGCCCTTGCGATTCCAGTCCACTCCCGTAGGTTCCACAACCAGGATTTCTTTCCCCGGCCTACGCGTCTACGCGGTAATACATTCATCATCATCATCAGCCATTTGACGCCCACTGCAGGACATAGGCCTCCCTCGTGGTTATGAAAACCATGAGGGGTTTTGCCATAACAGTAGTAATTTATTTCCTAAGTTAATACATTTGCAAAGTCAAATTGGTTAGGTAGGTTACAGATATTTGGCAATTGACATAAGTCACTTTTAATTATGAAAACCATTTAATAAAACTATAAAAAACAATTTTCTAGCTTTAACGTCGTGCGGAATAATTACGGCTATGAACAGTTATCTTTTTAAGAATATTATGACAGTTATATGTATGACAGACAATATTAAGATCTCAATGAAAAGCCTCCGAGAGCAGGGAAGAAGACTATCAAGAGTAAATACACCCAGAAAAGCATAAAAATGCCACTGAAGAATGCACTCCACACTCTCGCACAAACGAGTAGGTACATTTAGTAAGAGAAGGGCCCTCCAGACCCTAAGTAGCTTTCACGTGCCCTCCGGTTTCCCGGTGAACAATTGAGATCAAGCAAAACGGAAAAACTAAGTATTAATCAAACAAATTTTTAAATATGTCATGCAAAAAGACCAGGCCCAGAAAACTAGGTACCTTTCTATCTATACAGCCCACGAAAGATGCCCATTATTGAGCACAGGCCTTTTCGTCGTCACGTTAACCTGTCTGTTCCACTGCCAGTCTCTTCCAATGATCTCTCGCCGCCGCCGTCTTAGACAGTCTGAACAATTCTTAAAAAATTTTTGAGTAGTATTTTGTATGAAGACTTTTACTTAAATATGAGTAATTAAGTTAATTTTCTTGTCGGACTACGGAACCCTAAACAGCCATAAGCTATTAAAACATAGCTGTTGTAATCTATAGAATTCTGAAGGACCCTATCGGGCCACCATAACAATGGTTGTTAATTGTTCTTATGAAGGTCATTGTCTAGCAGGCTAAACAAAGAAAGAAGACATTTATTTAAAGATCAAAAGCAATAGTTGGAAATTTCTATTTAAATACACTATCTAAGTTGGCTATCATTGTGGCTACTTCCTCCTCGCGGATCGGAAGAGTTGCACATTTGTCACGTTACACCACTCGATGACATCTTTATATCTACTTACCGTATCATTTGAGTAAAATTGTTGATTAACTAAAACACTTAATTGGCTGCTCGCTTTATAAGGCCCTATAAGCACTTCAAATAGAAAACCCCTTTTTTCTTTACCATGCACATATCCATCTCTATTTGCCTAAGTACCTATCAACAACCGTTATGAAAGCTATTCTCACAATTCTAGGGAGTCAATGACACCGGGACTCGTTCATAAATGTGTATTTGCAAAACGTGCTAAGCAAACCTCAATTCGAACCCGTAAGCACGTTCGTACAGTCAATGACAGACGTAGGTAGCCCATAGAAGACTCAAATTATACGCTTCATAAGAGGTACTCCCTAACAATCGTGTAAAATGCGTTCGTTATACGTACAGTTAACAAAACATCAACCTTTACAATTTGAAGTAGATTTTAACTCAATGCATAACGGTCTAAAATTCAAAATTGAACGCTGAACAGCGTTCGATTGTACACGCAAATCCTGTTCAGTAAAATTAGCAACGCGGCGTATAAAAAACACATACTGACTGCCTGATTAAATAGTTCTTTTGCCCTGTCCTTGAGGAGTTGTATCTGTTTGTCCTGCAGGCCAACCTCTTAATGGTAGTAACGTAAAAAAGGAGCTATTTTAGGAACAGAAAAATCCACTGCCATTGTCATATTCGATCGTGATTCGAAAATGTTTTTTTCTTTCCTTTGACTCCTTTTGTAACACGTCGAAGGTATGTCATTGGAAAATATATTTCTTTGTCCACGGCATTGAATTAGCCGTCCTAACGAAACCTCTAGAAAAATTCATTAATTTTTTAAACCATAACTCTATATTTTTTTTTTGTGTACACTGTACACAAAAGTTCTTTGTTTTGTCGTTCGACACAAAACAAAGAAGTTTCTGGCCATATCGAAATATTTCAAAAGAAAACATCTCTATTGTAAAATGACTACACAAAGAATTAATAATGTATATTTATAGATGATAGACAACTTTTTTTTGCCCACCAGAGAGATTAAGTACTTAAGGGGCTCCATGGGCAAAATCATATCTTTTTTTACAAGTCGATTTTGCAAAAAATGTCAAACCAATGTCTCAATCAAGCTAATAGTGGGCGTGAACCTAAGGCAAAAAAACCCAGGACTAAACGCCAAAAACGGCCGTTTTTGGCATAATTGCTATCTAGTCCCAGGTCCGTGATTTCTTGGTCGTGGGTCCTAAAAAATCACAATTTTGACAGCATGGAGTCCCTTAATATCTAATCCTGTTCTGCAATATTTGAGACTGTTCACGTCAAAACTGTAAATTTTACTAGTGCCAATTATGAATGTAAACAGTCACTGCTCTACACCGAAGATCCTCATTTCGCCAAATTGAATCCTGGGTCTAATAAAATAGGTCTACCATTCAATATACACGCTGAAACCAGGGTTTTTTGAAAGCCGCGGTTATGTAATTGGTAATTAAAAATGCCATATATTTAGCCTACTGCTTTTAAGAAGACATATTTTTTTTATAAAATGAGTTGACAAATCTGGTTTCGATTTTAATTAATACAGCATCTCCGGCTTTTGGAAAAATTACCCACGGACCTGCGGCGCACACGCTCCACTTTGCCTGGCTACTAATGGTTCTCATAGATTCGAGTTAGTGCAGATATTTATGGAAAGTGACTTTTACTTGTGTGTTCGATAGCTAAATATTGTCAAGGCACGTTCATTTTACTATGGCTTTCAAACCACCCAAAATTTATGGTGTAGGTATATGAACTGCATAAGAACATCGAGCCAAGTTCTACAGAAAAGATATCGCAGGTATAATGCCCGACAAATAACTTGAATAAATAATCGTAATTCGAGTCTCATTGAAGGAGCAAGTGGGATTTTGCGAAATCTTCGGACTATGGACCAAATTAAGAAATAATAAAAAAAAATGCTCGTGTTCATCGCAAACTCTACGTATATAAGCACTGCAAATGGCTAAAGCTGATAAAACTACTATTCACCATCACCAATGTCACCTGCAGAGTCAAATCAAAAAAGAGTTCATGCTCGAGCGGCGTTTTTCGACTCACATGCTTTTATAAGGATTACCGAGAGATGTACTAACTACGAATGTGATACGAACAAAAGCTAATGATGTTACTAAGAGAGCCCCCGAGGGACGTCGGTATAAGAGTACGTGATCCCCGATGTTTTTCCTGTTGTCTAGAAGTACTTTATTGATTTTTCTTTGTTATCCTCTGCTTTTATTTAAAAAAACAGTATCGATTCTAATTTCCCCGTCTTGCTTAATCCTTTAATGATGGCGAGTCAGATCGACTTTATATCTGGCCTCTTAAGCCTAGTCCCTTCGAAATCATGCTAATCGAAGAGTTAGCATCATTATTCAAACGGCACATGACGCCGGTGGCTCAGTAATACATGGGTTCTATCAATATTCAGCAGTGCACGGATGAATTGAAATCACATTAGGCCTAGGTGCCTTTAGACCGATTCTTATTCAGCGCTGCGGTAAGCGTGTTTCCTCCACATTCGTGTTCAATACCTTAATTAGTCTACGGAGATATTTTGCATCGCTGTTAGTGACCAAATAAAAGTTATCTACAAATTTTACGCTCCCGTAGAGGCCTTCATGTTACGTCATGAATATGTGTATAAAAATTGGTTGGCAGCCAAATGGTAACGTGCTTATTATTTTGGCACCATTTGCTTTGAAATGTCAAGACTAAACCGCAAGACAGAACGACGTGCTTAGAAAATCCAATAACGCTAGGTAATGTTCTTTATAAAAGCTTACAGTGCTTCGAACACAACGGCAGAAAAGCACGCGATATTCTTTCACGTGGAATAGGTCCTTCGGCACTTCCTGTTCGCCGTAATCGGTGACTTCCGAGCGTCTCGGAGACTGGCCTGGCGTCCCGTTACATAACACACCTGCCGCATTCCACGGTGCCGGCTCCAGCACAATCCGGCACATCGACTACTTACACACCGACTTCCAACAATCGATGGTCCTTGACAGCTGATTGCACCACGGCGGCACCCCCGAACCATCCGCGACGTCTTTACTCGAGTCGATAGCGATCGACGTCTCACTCCGCGGTCGCACAACACTAGCAAACACACGTTGAGGGAAAAAATAGGTGGGTGATTCTGATTGTGTAGGTGTGTGGTGTGGCGCGGGGTCGATCCATACGCGCAAGAGGAAGGGGCTCGGATGCTGCAAACTCACCGTGCGGATGGTTACATAAGTCGGACGCGAGGCGAGAGCGGTGGCTACGTGTTGCCCCTCCGGGGCTCGAGGCGCGACTGGTCGCTGTCGGGCGCCGCCCTGCGCCCATTCAGCCACGCGGCCCACCGACTACGAACCTGCAGAAGGCTCTGTTAGATGGTAGATAGCTTTCAAAGACGTTCTTATTAAAAAATATTCTGTGGAAATATATTCTCATAAATTTAAAAATTATTAATTCCGCTCCGTAAAAACGAAGGGGTGTAAACACTAGCCCGCCAGAAACGGGGTTGAAAAAAAATAAAGCACACTTTGTCCAAAAATCACCTTTTATATTTAGTGTACTTATTATATATAATATTCTTAGATAACCGTAAATTATTTCAATAATAGTTCTCAGTTTTACTGACTTTAAGCACAGTTCAAATTATACTGTGCTTTAAGTTCTCGTCGCTTGATAACATTCTCTGTCCGTCTATAGCTCTGACAAATAGGAGGTCTCCTGTGTAGATTTACAAAATGCATATTATTATGCAACTTTGATTTGTAGGTATAACAAATCCCCATATCTAAATCCACCTACCTGTACAATGCATCTATACCTATACATGTATGTTTCGAGTGTACTTGTCAATCCGACCAACTTTTATTATGGAAGTTTTCTCCAACGTACAAGTTATTCGTATTGACGAGTAGAACTCTCCTCCTCCCCCGCCCCTCAATTAATGGGTGTGTGATGGGAATTTTGTTACAGTCTGTATACTTTGCAAGTAATTTCGAATCAGATTTGAACATCACGGTCATCGCAAGCTTTGGCTGAGCGGGGGGTACACCGCCGTTGGTAAGCATGCGTAAATCAGAAAGTGGGTTTTCTACATTTTCGCATTGAGTGCCTGGGGGTGCCACCGCCAGCCATCGAGGTGCGATTAGCTGAAACGTTCAACGTACGTATGTAATTATTTTAACTGTATTGAGTAGTCATTCAACGGCACATACCATTCAGAAGTCTTATAAATGCTGGCATAGTTAAATTATAGTTATGTTTTCCAAGGTCTAGATTTTCGCACTAAGTACTTGGGGGTGCCACCGCCAGCCATCGAGGCACGATTAGTAGTAGCGTCAAACCTATGGACACAGGACCTCGTCCCTAACTATATTAACTGGATTTAATATTTATTCAATGGCACATACCATTCACAAGTCTTAAAAATGCTGGCAAAGTTAAGTCATAGTTTTATTTCCCGAAGTGGGTTTTTCAGATTTTCGCACAGTCATTCAACGGCACATACCATTCACAAGTCTTAAAAATGCTGACTAAGTTAAATCATAGTTATGTTTCCTGGAGTGGTTTTTCTACATTTTCGCATTGAATGCATAAGGGTGCCACCGCCAGCCATCGAGGCGCGATTAGCCGTAGCGTCCAACGTGTGTGACCTGCGGACGCAGGACCCCGTACGTAATTATGTTAACTGGATTGAATAGTCATTCAGCGGCACAATAGGGTCGTCTACTGAATGCTTGAGCGGATCACCGGCTCCTTGTCGCAGGTATACCATTGTAGGAGATCACCTCTATTTCTTTTTGTCGCTGAATCTCCGTGAATGGAAAGTCTGAAAATTAAGCGAAGCGGGCAGAAACCGAAAATATCTGACGTAATAAGGAAATCACATTCTTGAACGTGTAATTAGAGATAAAAAATCATTTTATTAAGTAAACATGTATCTATTTGCGAGAAAAAGTACAAAACACAACGCTACAAGTACCTACATCCAGCTCGATACAAAGGTCGTGCTGTAAGCTAAAAACGTGGCTTTAAAACAATGACATTATATCTCTACTTACTTTTTCAAGAACGTGAGGGCTAGAGGTAAGCCCTCGCCGGTTTAAGAGTACCTACCATAACATTCACACGATAAAAAAAATTCATAAAAAATAAAAACTGACTTCCCAAAATGTGCTGGTCATGAAATTGGGCAGCAACCATACTTATACTTTGCAGTGATGTAAATTGCTTCGGCCAGATGTCGCTGCCTTTACGTAATACAGAGAAGTTTGTAAAGAGGCTTGAAATTTCACTGATGTCTGCACTTGCCCATTAGCTCAGTTGGGAGGGCGCTGGCACGGTTAGCCAGAGGTCGCGGGTTCAAGTTCAAGTGGAATTTTTAGCTTCTAAATAGGTTTTTTAAGTCCCTTATTAGGATTTACCCAACTTAATTATTTGCTTTAAAATTGGAAGATTTCAATTTCTATCTCCGAAAGTCTGCACGAGAACATCACCAAATTACCCTGGGACTACTTTTACGCTATTTTGTGAAACATATGCATATTACTAAAGGATGGGCCCTATTAGGCCCTATTTACTGCTATTCATTGAGGAGTTCCGTTCTCCATCTATGAGTCTTCATTAGATCTTCACCAAATTACAATGGGACTAATGAGACGTTATAACTATCCGTAAAAAAATATTGTCGATATCGGTTAAGATTTGACGGAGTTATGCGTGAACAAACCCAACAAAAAAGGAATAACGCGCCGAATTGAGAACCTCCTCCTTTTTTGAAGTCGGTTAAGTACTGGAATAAAAATCAACCAGTAACCCGACTGCTGAGCGTTAACTAGTAAGCAGGCGGGACCGACCTAGGTACCTTGCAATGAGTTACATTATTGAATTTGAATACGCATGCTCAGTAGTTATTTTATCTCCAGCTTTTTTTATTTTTGTCTTTTTAGCAGTTTTTAAGGTTGCGTACACCGTAAAAAAAACGGAACCCTTTAAGGGATCACTCGTGCGTCTGTCTGTCCGTCCGCACTAGTAGTAGTTAACTCGCGACTTACTGTGAGGGATTCAAATGTGATACCACAATTGAACAAAAACATTTTACTTTCTATGCGAGTTCAACTCGCACATGGCCGGTTTTTTATATTTATTTTGGTTTAATGCTAATTTTACTCGCACAAACTCGAAAAATAAATTGAGATCTTATTTTTCAAAATCTGAGGGAACATAGAATCGAACATACTAGTTTACATACATACATACGAAAAAAACACATTACCCTCCTTTTGTGCCTTGGCGCAGTCGGGTAAAAATGCTGTCAAAGTTAAATCATAGTCATGTTTCCCATCACGTACCGTCAAAATGCGAAAGCTCGCGCTTACAACCAAACGACTGAAACGAGAAAGTTAATTAAACTAATTGAAACTTATCCCCGGCGTCTCGTGAAAAGGATAGAGGCGTTTCCTATGAAAATAAAAGGGAAATCTGAAAGGCAAATAAATAAAGAATTACCCGTCCAGGGGTGACAGCGATATTACCTGCGATACCTCATTTTCAAATACATCAAGCTGTGAAAGGCCCGCTCTATTCAGCTTCAATGTGGCCAAAGTGGTCTAATAGGTATACAAGTGAAAAAATGTACGTATCTATGTATGCAAAAATCAGGTTTGCCAGGTTGACATGTGCTTGCGATCCAATCGTGCAATTTATTCCTCTAAAAGCCTGTAATAATAAATTCAAAACTTTGTAAGCATTTTAAGAGGATGTATTAGCGAAGACCTCATCCAAGTGGCAGGAAGACGCTGGATGCAGGCCGCTTCCAACCGGTCTTTTTGGAAATGCATGGGGGAGGCCTATGTCCGGCAGTGGACTTCTTGTGGCTGAATGATGATGATTTCATATTTTATGTCTCGCTTCTTGTGTGCAATAAAGAATATTCTTATCTTATTTTATCTTATCTTATGATGATGATGAGCAGCAAAGGGCAAGACAAAAAGTACCCGAAACCGGCGTGCGCGCATGCAACGACTTATGAATGTTGAGGAAGCGAAAGTGATCTGTCAGGATCGTGACAAGTGGCAGTCCCTGGTCTCTGCCTACCCCTCTGGGATACATGCGTGAGTTTATGTAAGTATGTATGTTTAATTAATCCTTTATACAGGGTATAACAAAACATCAACCTTGACTAACTCGGACTCTACATGGTAACGTTACGTTCGACTTGGCAATAAAATTATAAAGGTTGACCTGCTGTTCTTCCTGTATTTTTTTATTCCTGCAATAAAATAAAGCCTCCATTAAAAATAATTACCACAAAACAAATAATTTACCTCGTTTAAATTTAACTTAATTAAAAAAATCATACCACTATATAACATAATCATAATAACTTCCACGCAACACAATCACTTGGCCTGGTCCCAAACTAGGATACCCTGTGCTATGGTAACCAGGCAAGGACAAACAAGGAAATACAGCCAGACTGAGGCCATTTGTACAATTAATTACTAATTATTTAATTACTTACTATTTAATTTGAAGGTCACAAGTTATATTCGGCAATCTCTACTTTAGTGTTCATATAAACTTGCTATATGTAGATGCACATTAAAGTAGAGAAATGATTTTGATTTTTTCATGCTAGATTAGCTGACTAGACATTTTCGTTATTTCTGAGATCTCGGTAACGCTGTCGGTAGAACACTTGCCTTTCATTCAAGAGGTGGTGGAATCGAACTACGGGATGTACAAATTAAATTTGTCAATAATTAAATTTGTCAAATCAAAGCCTAGAACAGTAATGTAGAGGTAATACAGAGGTAATACTTAATATTACCTCTACATTAGGGTAATTTACCTCTACACTTTTCCCGGAAAGTTGCGGTCGTCAGAAGGCGCCACTGTCATGCACATCTTTCTTGGAATTACTACGAAACCTGAAAATCTTTATTTCAGGAAAATTCTCTCTACCGCCATCTAGTGTCGAATAGCGAAACTTTGACAAGTATTTTATACGAAACCCAAAAGATGCTGAAATAAATACAGAATTAGCGTCAGCGTGGTATTTATAGGCCAACCTTAACTTGGAAAAGGTAACTTGCGAAGTTATGCAACCTTTATCCTTTATGTAACCTACATCACCTACATATAACCTTCAAGTGCTTTTTTTACATAGCACGACCACGGCATTTGAATTTTATTGTTGACGGAAAAGTTAAAAAAAACTTAGGAATTTTTAATATATTCTCTTTCTTATTGAGTAATAGGAATCAAGGTCCTGATTGATATAAAATCAGGACCTTAATTAACTGGAGGATGTTATTTATGGGCATCCAGTAAGCTAACTAGTGCCACCAATGAAAAAAATATAGGTACCTATCTTCTTTTAAAGATCCTATTTACAAAAAGTGTCAGTACAATCTCTCAATCATGTTAACAGTGATTTCTAGGACACACGACAAAGAACCTATGATCACGAACCTGGGACTAGATCGCATTTATGCCAAAACGGCCGTTTCTGGCGTTAATTGTTGTTAATCCGTTCCCTTTCTTTTTGTATACATGTTTTTAGTATTGTGTTCGTAAACAAACATACTATCTATCTATCTATATATCTTAATGCTATCTAGGCCAAGGTTTTTTTGCCTTAGGTTCACGGCCTTGGGTCCTAAAAATCACTATTAACATGATTGAGAGATTGTACTGACACTTTTTGCAAATTTGATCTGTAAAAAAAGATATGATTTTTTTTCTCGGTGGCGCTTGTGTTACTCCCTGGAGCCCCTTACGAAAGTTGATCTAAAAGCAATTTTTTGCAGTCGCACCGTTTCCTGGTGGTTTCCTGACACAGCACATAAGTTGTATGGGGGTGATGAAAGAGGGGTGAACTTTTTTACAATTTTTTTTTAAATAGACATTTGTACCTATTTTTCCACATAAATTTTGTTATGTTCCTATTTGTTCCTCTAAAGAAAATGTCGTTTGAAGCTAAAATTTATACAACTAAATAGTACTAACTTCGATTTTTTTTCGAACGTTGCCCTGACTGGTTAACAATTAACAAAACGTGTTAAGTAAATTGTACATATTACTAAACATGTTTAGTAATATGTACAACTTTTTTCAATTTAATATGTCCAGCCAATATTAAACGACATATAGGTAATTAAACGCGCACAAAAATACTACGAAAACCTAACAACTAAAATAAAGTAGCAGTTATTTTGTAAGTGTAGTAGGACCACAAGATTACATTAGAATTGGTTTTGTTAGATTCCTTCATTAAGAGAAAAACTACTTTTGTCTAGATCTGGATAATCGATCATTGTGAGTCGTAATTTTTTCGAGTATTTTGTTTACTTGTTTCCTGTGTGTTTCTGTGCCAATTTGGATATTAATGTCTTCTTTCTTTCTTTCGAAATAAAAAAAACTATTTTTTCTTCATTGTCTTAAACTATCGAGAAGCAATCTAAATATTGCTCTATGTAACTTAGGAGAAAATAATCTGTCGAAAGATTCTAAAATGACTGCCTTGTTTTCCTTTAATTTAATTACTCTATTGTTTTTACGGTTATACTTGATTTAACTTTTTCTTTAATTCGATGGTCGTTTAAATCGGTAAATTAATAAAATACTCTTGCGTGAAATACATAATTTATTTCTTAACTCGTACACGTTCATAAACATTTACATTTATTTCACCGTAATTAATAAGTCAACAGTCAGACTGTCTTTTCGCATTAATATATGTTTCACAGTAAGTAAACAAGAAATAGTAAGTAATTATTCAACAGTCAAACTGTCTTTTACTAGTATGATTATTTTTTAAAGAAAATAATTCTTCAAGATAAATTAAGCACTTCAGTCAAATTTTAAACTTTCTACCATCTCCACACTGGTGCATCTACACCACAGATACCTTTTGTAAAGGAACAATATGTTGCAACATAGTATTGAAACTGTAACTTTTGCGGTTATTTTCGCTGGACCGACGATCTGAAGTGTCTGCAAGTTACTGTTAGCTGGACAAATGGCGTGTCTCGGGGTGGTGCATAAGTAGAAGTGGACAACTACGAACTGATTCATCAATCAGGAGCCTAAAGAGTGCTTTTTATAAAAATATGTATTTTAATCTACTTTTTGACATAAAGTTTTATACATTTGCTACGGCCTTGGCTGGCGCTTGTATGAAAAAAATGTCGTTAAAAAGTTTACGTCAAATGTGAAAGGGTCTATTGAGATGTTGCACACTAATAGACACTAGCAGGTAAGATAAGAATAAGATAAGAATATTCTTTATTGTACACAAGAGCACAAGACATAAAAAATTTAAAAATACACAGTACAATTGGCGGCCTTATTGCTAAAAGCAATTTCTTCCAGACAACCCTATGACGGAAAGTTTCTGTAGGAAAATGTAGGTAATAGGTATATGTAAACGCTGGTCTTCTAAAAGTAACTGCTGTGTGGATGCACTATAACCTAGCCTTTAAAAATCTCACTCTTCAATAGATATACACATAGTAAATCCGAAATACCCTGCATAATATTGTTAAACGTGTCTCATAAAATCAATTGACAAAACTATTACTATCTCTACAAATTTGATACCGCTGGGTACATGGGAAGTAAACTAAATATTAAATTAAATCTAATACACTGATATTACATCAATATGACATTGAGTTCTTAAACTTACTTGTATGTATTTAACTGACATATTGTTATTCTACGTAATATTCACTGGTTGCAACAACATTGATATTGTAACTTTTTTTTTCTATTTTCAACAACAATTATTTCCGTTAGTACGTAGGTTACCTACTTAAATATTGCATACATACTGCATCGTGACTTCGAAATCGTTAGCAACATAACAAGGGAATGTTCTTTTCACTATGATAAACAAAGTCTTTTTTTTTTCGAATTACTTTAACTTTTCATGATGATATTGTGAGCTGAAGTAAAATAAATATTGGTAAGTAGGTATTAAAAAAATTCACACATTTTATACGTACATATTACACACCAGTGTAATATGTTATTAATACATGGTTAGAATGTCCCTTTAAAATGTTGCTATCGTCTTCCATGTCACCCTGAATTGAACTGAAACATTTTTAGGCTAATTCAAATTGACACTGATTACCACAACATTTATTAAGTAGGTATGTAATTTTTTTTATTTTAATTTTCCAACAATAACTAATCTTGACAACGGTTTAGATCTTGATTGGACTGTCTTCAATTTGTATGTTTCTAAAGGTCACAATTTCTGCGCTACTTTAAATAAAATAAATCTTTTTTAGACTATTACATGCGTTCATCCTTTGATCAACACTATGAAATAAAGATGGAAACTTCTAATGACTGCAAATTAATAATTACTATAGTTCAGGCCCAACAATAGGCCAAGAAAGGAATGTCTTTACAACATTATAAAGAATTACCTTGAGGTAACTGAGCAATTCCTGAAACTCGTCAGTTTCAGCCACTAAGTCACAAAGAGATTTATAAAACTGTTAGGTAAAGACAAATAGCACGAAATGCTGAATTTACAGGCTCGAGTTCGATTATTGAGGTTTATGATATTCACTTTTTGCAAAAACTCATCATATGAGAAGATTATATGACTCTTTTTCAGCACTAGTCACCTCCGGGTAGCCCCTTCAACAAACCTACATAAATCTGAGAACCTCACCGCAATATACACTTACAAAATGAAAGGTGAACTTGAAAACAACCTAATAGTAATTTTGAATGACCGGGCTGTCATGCTGTCTCGCTCACACATTCAAAATTTTTTAATGATTGTACGAAAAGGGTTAGTTATACTTTTGATAAATGTGGTCTGAAGATATGGTAGATAATACGGACATTCAAGACATACTTGAGGCAGAATCCAAAATCATTTAGTTCGCACAGTCTCTTTGATTATATTTTATTAATTATCAGTGTGCACCACAGAACATTTTGTTCTGTGGTGTGCACAGTGGCACGGACGATGGATGACCTCCCTCCCCCAACAATGGCGTGAAATCGCACTACTGCCTTGTCATTCACACATATTACTGAGCCACAGATTAGCACTGGTCAGGCTCGTTTAAACACAAAGGATTGCTCACTCATCGCGCCCCGACGTACTTATGTTATCCAGTACCTAGTTTTTGATTGAGAAAATTTGATACTAAAATTAATAATTTCAGAAATTACTTTTCTTTATCAAAAACTTAGTTTAAGAAAACAAAAATATATTTAAAACGTCCATAATTTTATTACCTATCAAACGCTCGGACCACATTTATCAAAAAAAAATCTCATTTTTGTACAATCATTAAAAAGTTAGCACGTGCGAGCGGGACAGCGTGCCAGACGTAACAGCAGCATTAAACACAGTTATACAATGAAATTAACGAGTCTAGTGCGATTAGACCAAGATTAGACCCATTAAAAGTTTTAGGAGGGAACTCCTTCACTTGCCTCTCTTCTGTGACGTGTCTAGTTGTTACAATCATTCTATTTTCTCTCCTTTCTTTCCTTCCCCTGCACCTACTTCTTCTTATCTGTGAAGCAGCACCAAAAGATGGCGTTGAACAGCCAGCGGCGTCGCTTCTTGGGAGCCTTGTTCGAAGGCACCCGCTGGTACCTGGCGCTCTGCTGCATCGGGATCACCAGCTCCAGAACTGAGGCGTCGTCATCCTCGTCCGACGCTGTCAGCTCGACCTGACGCCGAAAACAGCATTGAGAAAAGTTCAATGCGCATTTTTTCCGGTACAATAATTTAATAATAGTAATGAAAATTGGTGGTAGCCTAGAGGGTAGAACATTGGACTCGGAAGCGGGAGACCCAGGTTCATTGTACATTTGTGAAGTTATAGTAGCAATACCACTCGCTAGCGGTGAAGGTAAACATCGTGAGGAAACCTGGGTGTCTGAGCTATTCACATACCTCAGCGCTTGAAATCGCCAATCCGCGGTGGGCACGCGTGGTGATAAAGCTCATACTCTCTCTCTGAGAGTAGGCCTGTGCCCTACAGTGGGACTTATATAGGCTGCTTATGAATGAAAATTCAACTATAACTGTTTCAATGAATCAATCGATCAACCCATACTCATCCACAAAACATGTATGTGTAAAAGTACATAGACGGTCTTATTTCAAAAGGAATTTCTCCCAGCCATCCTAAAAGTAATTTATAACAATAATAGCGGGAGATGGCAAAAAAGCTCAACAAAATATCTAAAATTCCCTACTAAGATTAATACATAATTTGGTTTGCACTATAATTTTATTGGTAGTTAAGAGATAACAATTCCACTCGCTAACCATGATGGAAAACATCGTGAGGAAACCTAAGTGCTTGAGGGTTCACATACTTACGTCAGTGCTTTAAATTGCCGATCGGCGGTGCCTAAAGGCTGGTTTATTTTTGCTTTAAATTCCGTGCTGTTTAGCACTGATTTTTTAGCATGCTAAACTAAAAGAGTGCTAATTAAAGACGCTGATATACATTTGCTATGCTAGTTTCAATACAAGTTGTCTCAAAAAACGAAGAAAGCACACGCACAAGCGGTTGAAATTTTATCACAGTTATTAGCTAAATTAAAATATTGTTCTTATAAGTTTCACTGCACGAATCCCACCAGCAAGCATGTTTTTCGTATTCTGTTAACAATTTAATTGTCAAATCCCGTGTCCACGCGACGCCATTTTTATTAGATACTTTTTTAAAAGCACAGATGCTAAAAAGCATAGCACATTCACATTTGCTAAATGCATGCATTTTTAGTATGATTCGCGAGCGGCAGGCTCTACTGCGTATAGGATACATAAAACAAGAGTCAGGAGTCAATTAAAAAAGAGACAGGAGTCAATTCGGTACGGATGTGATGCCTCCTGGCTCTTTTGTGGGACTTATAATTTATAGGCTGCATAATAATAACATGGACCAATACCTCGAGCAAAGAGGGCGAATCCCGACCATTCTCGCTGGCGACCTCATCTTCGGCAGGCCGCGACCTGGCTCTGTGCTCCAGTTCTGGGCTGCGATTGTCGCGGTTTTCATGTACGTCGCAATAGGCCGTGCGGTTGCGGACGCGCTCGGGGACTTCATACCGTTGGTCCATACCGTCGTCGGATTCCTGAAACCCGAAATACGAAGGCCACTGGTTATGGCAGTAATTTGATAGGAGAAGCCTTTGACTCTTTCACGAAGTCAGAGGGCTAGATCTGGACAACTCCAGACTGTCGTCGGTTTCCTGAAGCCCGGAATATGTAAGCCACTGATTACGACAGTGATCTGATAGAAGAAGTTTTTGACTCCTTCACGGAGTCAGAGGACTGAACCTGCAAAACTCCTGGTCCATACCGACGTCGGATTCTTGCAACCAGAAAATATGTAGGCGACTGGTTACTACAGTGATCTGATAGAAGTGTTTGACTCCTTCACGGAGTCAACGTACTGAACTTGGAAAACTCCTAGTCCAAACCGTCGGCTTAATTACCACGCGTGCCCACCGCGGATTGTCAATTTCAAACGCTGACTTATGTGAAAACCTCAGACACTCACGGTTTCCTCACAATGTCTTCCTTCACGGTTCCCGAGTAGCATTCCTACTACAACTTCACAAATGTAACTAAAAATTTCGTAACCACTACACATTCTTAACGTAATTCCGGAATTACTTTAAATTCAAGTAAGTAATTCCGGAATTAAATTAAGAATTCATAAATCTATGTAACTTAGAAAAGAAATTCATGCCGGGATTCGAACCCATTCGGGTTCCTGAAACCCCAAATATGAAGGCCACTGGTAGACAGTGATCTAATCGAAGAAGCCTGGACCTGTAAAACTCCTTGCAGCAGCAAAATTACTAGTGCAAACAGAGATTGAGGAGCCGTGAAGCTTAAGACCTTTTTCCAATATTTCGGACTCCATAGCTTCCCCTCCGAAAATTATGAAATCAGTATCCTCACAATTTCTGGCATTATATTTACTAGAAATTGTGAGACTTCTGTTTGACTCTGACGACCCAACGCGGATAAAATTTCTATTTATAAAAACACGATTACTCTAAAGCACTTCTAAGAGTCAGTATGTTTAATCTGTGGTTACGGGTTTTCCTTGTAAAATCTCCACCACGGACTATTTATCGGCGTTTTAAAGAATCGGGGTTTTTCATAAATAAGACCGTTAATCTCTAAGCTCTTTTAGGGACTCTTGTGTGTCCCACTGCTGGAAAAAGGTGTTCTGAGCCTCTCCCACTGCTTTCCATCTCTTTCTGTTCCCGGCCGCGTATATGGCTTTCCGTATTCAATACGTTTCCCAAAGAGAGATGCGCTCGGTACGCTTTTCTATGAACCTAAACAACTGAAATACCATACACAGTACACCCCCTCAAAGCGACGAATTCGGTGCGCTTTTTTAACCACTGCAAATGATTAATTTAATAGAAACCCGTACTCCGTTGTCTGGATTATATTGTAACGATGAAATAGTTGTTAAAAATGGAAAGATAACTTTTAATAAAATTATTTATTAAAGTTATTACAAAATACACATAATTAAAATCTAAAGTAAACTATAAGTATAAAGAATCTAATGTTTCTTTGCCACAGGCTCATTATATTTTATATTTGATGAAATTATATTTTTTAATCTTATTTTCAGCATTGCTTGGACAACCAAACTGAATCCGTCCGCTTCCAATCCCTCTGTACGTCCGTCGAGCCACTGAAGTAGTTTGTACCTTATTTTCTCGTGACCGCCGCAGCAGTGTTGTTGCAAATAAAAGACATTATTTGTGACGGCATCAGCAAATTCTCCAAAACACCAAGTCACTTGAAAGTTATCTTCACTCATTCCTTCTTACTTCAACAATTTAAAATCAGTAACTTTACTAATGGGGAACTTGCGTCTAACTTAGATTGGAGTGACACTGCTTTTGCGAAATGTTATTTGGAATAATCTACAATATGAAATGTTTGATTTACAATTAAAATTAACATAAATAATCCAATAATAAAATTATTATTGGATTGTTTATGTTAATTTTAATGAGCCTATTTTTATTATTTAATTAACCTTTTTATTCAATTTTAAATGATCTTGATTTTTGTATGAGTATTAGTGTTGACTAGTTAAAATTTATGACATTATTTTGATTTTATCGAATTCCGATTTTAATGTTGCATTTTTTATTTATAGGTAATTAATGCTTAAGTGACATTTAATTTTATATTAATAACATTACAAACTAATGCTGATCGATTTGGGTTCGCCTGTAATGAAGTAATGTAATGTAGTGTATGCTATGATAATAAAATTAAAAAAAAACATAGCATAACATAAACTCACGCCTGTATCCCTGAGGGTTAGGCAGACACCAGGGACTGCCACTTGCTACGATCCTGATAGATCACTTTCGCTTCCTCAACATTCATTAGTCGTTGCATGCACGCACGCCGGTTTCGGGTACTTTTTATCTTGCCCTTTGCTGCTCATCATCATCATAAGATAAGATAAAATAAGATGGCCGGCCCTTCCATCCACATTCGCTCGATATATTTGTTTTGTCAATCTTTCTTCCTTCATCCTCTCCACATGTCTAAACCAACGCAACATTCCTCTCTCAATTCTTGTCACTACATCCTCTTTCAGTCCACAAATAAAATAAAAATGTATTGAATACGGAAAGCCACACACGCTTACCGGTCACCTCGCACCATTCCAGCAAGAATGCATATGGTCGTCCCGCTGTCTTCGGCTTGATCTGCCGCGACGTCGGTATCCATTTTGCGGGACCCAGTCGGACGCAAATTGTGCCTCACCTGTCTGATCTCATACGTCAAATATGGCCAGCGCAATTAGGTATTTGACAAAATATCAAATGAGTTACTTTTAAAACGGAATTTTGTATGAAAATACTGGCTTATGACGTCACATTTCAGAGCACTCATTTTATGTTTAATCTATTTAAAAATTGTAATAACTAGTAATTGACTAAAAGAGATACATTTTCCGAGATATTTTGTAATTTTTGTTTTAATCGAGCATATGAAATAATTTATTGTTGATCGTGTCAAATACCGAATTCCAGTTAAACCTGTTGGTCATCACTACAACACCAGCATCAACATTTTAGCAAGATTTTCTATTTCTATTTAGCTTTTGAGCGCAGTGATTCGAAAACGGTATATTCTTTTCAGAATTAGAATGCTGCGCTCCATTGCCCGCTGCAAACCTTGAGTTTGGACTTCTGATTTTCAGTTAAAGACACGGTCTGAGCGCCGTAGGTTAGGTTAGAGAGGATGCACATGTCAACGAACCTACGCTTCAGGGCAAGCGGGAGCTTGTCATTCATCAGCTAATCGGTCTTGAACAAATAAATAATCATACCATTAATCACGTTACACTATACTAGAATACTACAACCTCTGAGCAGTGGGAGCCATTGTCGATGATCTGTCCCTTGTGGCTAACGCGCACATGCGGCATACGGAACCTGTATCGGTACCCTTCCTCTTCAGCGCTGCTACTGTCGCTTCCCTGGAAGTTTAAGAGAAAGAAACAATTGAGAGACAGAGAAACTAGTTGATATTAATAGATTGATCAATCCACATTGTTAAGCAGTTTTTCGTAAGGTTCTCTTAATCAATTCTTCATCGCTTGATTTGTTTTGGACCATCGATTCTTATTGACTTTAATATCAGGCGGAGGGATAGGAAGGCAATGGACGAGTCTGGCAGGGGAGTGGGGAAGTTGACTTGATGGTAAAGAGGCCTAGGCCGGTCGTTTTCTTTCATGGGCTTCATGGACAGACAGGTAGGTAGATAAATAGATTCAACAAACGTAGGATTCGCTAAAAGCTTTCGATTTAGTTAACTTTAAACCCATATTATACACTAAGTACCAGTATTTACGCTGGACTTCTGATTCTGATTCCCGGACTGGAATCTATAAATTGCAATTGCCCCAGTAATGTATCTAATATATTTGTTCTCGCCACTTCCATATAGCTGGTCCGGCGTGGACATCTCATCTCTACCGGAGAATATTTTCAACATATGCACGTCTTTTGACAGATATGACCAGCCCACGCCAATCTAACTGCCCTACTAGTTTTAGCCCACCTCAGTGTGAACAGCCCATTGCCACTCACGGCCACTTCACCACACCTACATAACGCTGTTGACCACATATCTGTGCCATGCCCTATTGTGGACTGCCCTGACTCTTCGCATTTGTAAATGCTGCTATGTAGCTTGGCAATGGACAGTTCACACTGGAGTGGCACCCAATGTGAACAGCACACTGCCAGTTCGCTCACCTGCATGAAGTCGGTGACGAAGGTCATATTGTGCGCCACCCAGATCTCCTCGACGCTATCGATGCTGCTATGTAGTGTCACCAGTCACTTCAATGTGCCCCTATATTGCCACTCACAGTTGCTTCATCTCACCTGCATAGTCGTTGACGAAGGCCGGAGCCTCTCGTCGCTCTCAATGCCGCTGTTAACGTCACCAGTGTGAGTGAACAGCCCACTACCTCTTCAGCTCACCTGCATGAAGTCGTTGACGAAGGCCATATTGCGCGCCGCCCGGAGATCCTCGTCACTATCTATGCCGCTGTCGTCTGCGCCGGGCGGCCGCCAGCGCCAGAAATCCATGCTTCTCACGATGCCTTTCCGGCTCGGCCCTGCGGGACTCTGGAAGATAGAGGCATGACTTGTTAAACAACTTAGCCTCATAGGAACTACGGTTTGTTGTAGTACATAAGAGTTTCGCCGCTTGGTAAAGCTATGGTGGCGCCATGCTTTATTTTCGTTCCTTCTGTATCAAAATGTCATATGTAAGACTTTTTGTTTTAATTATACTAACGTTTGTATCACTTATCTATCTTGTTTATTTTTTATATGACTGAGCATCGATTGAGAAAACTATCTGCGTCCCGTTCACACGTTATGGACGGCAATATATATGTAAGCAAGAGGCAAAATAGCCGCTCATGTATTGGGTTAACTAGACCTTGTCAGAAAAATAAACGTTCATTTTGATCATGTTATGTGATCGAATAATGAATGAGAAATCCAAGTGAATCGTCTGATTTCGCGTTTTACAATAATAAAACAGTACAATGTAACTCAACACGTAACAATGCACTCATATTATGTTCGTAATAGGAACATAATTATACTTACTCTTTCTTGGTTCAATCATTTGACTCGTAACCGACCTTTGTCATTTAATATTTGCGAGTGTATGGATGAATGCCTGCATAACTAGAGTTGTGTTTTCATTTGAAATCCATGTTAGGTAAAATCTCGAACACTGAATAAAATAGCGCACTGAGCTTTCGCAGTGCAGCCCTGCTCTTTTAAGTTCAAAGCTGTCATACTGTTAATACAATTTGTCCTTGAACTAAAGCGGGAGAAAAACCTACAGGTGGCCATTTATGTGACCTTAGAAATAGCTTACGGCTATAACAGCTTCATAGTAACATTTGATAATTAATTATAAATCAAAGTAGAGAAATCGATGACCTGGATTGATCGACATTTTTATTGATAGAAAAAAACCTCGAGCCACATTTCAGCCCACTCGGCTCATATGGCTACAAAATTATCCACCCATCGAGCTTTAATCCGGAAGTATCTACTCAAATCAGCTAAATCAAAGTGCACAATACCTGAAAAAGACTATGTCCCGTCGACTGCCCTTGAAAATACGGAATTTTCAGCCAAAATACACGTCACAACGTTGCACAGTAGCAAAGACGCGAATAGGGCACGGTGAAAATGCGGGGGAACCGACCCCCGTTACCATGGCAACCTAAACCTGCGCGCGCATGCATGTTCCCCACATTCCCCGTCGTCGATTCTAGACAAGGTTGTTTGAAATTTTGACAAACTTTTTCTACACGGGACATGGATTTTTGAAGAGAATTATAAATATTGTCGTTTTGTCTAATACCGGATAGTTGCAAGAATTCAAGGTCGGACTAAAAGGAACGAGAATGCCAGCGAAAAAGGTATCATTAATTTTTATTATTAAGTACTTTACATAATAATCATGAAATTACTTTCAGTTTCATAGTTTTTGTAGTCTAGTTGTATTTACATACTTTCATTGAGAGCTCACTGTGTAGAGACTACAAAATCTACGCATTTTAAAATCTCAATTTTATGAAACTAGGCCAAGTAATTGTTGCGTCATTAGAGTTATACATTTTTGTGTAAATAATTCCATAATACAGGCACATAAACCTTTTACCCCTGTTCAAGCTCTTTGAGTTATTGGTATAGGTGCCTGAACACACTATAGAGATTATTCTCTATATCTTTATGTTTGTACATTCCTTTTGGTGTACCTTACAAGAATAAATAAATAAATAAATAAATAAATACCTTTCGTTTGCTAATTTTACTTACCTACCTAGGTACCAAGTATTTGCATAATTCCGTACACCTCACCTATGATCATGTAATCTACACAAATCGTACTTACACATTATAATAACTACCTTACATAGGGACCTCAGTGCTTACTTAAGGCGACGCAGGTATTGGCTAAACAAAATCGGTCGTTGCCAACTACGGCCTCGCTACCAACACAAAGAAATCTTCAGCAAAGAGCCAAATAATTACCACAGGAAACTTAGTCTTATTTTCAGACATTGAATATTTACTTTTTATTATCCAAGACATTTTAAATAGAGATAGTGGTGGTAGCAGCGCAGCGGTAGAACGCCAGACTCACGTTCGAGCGGTCGTGGGTTCGAATCCCAGCATGTACCAATGACTTGGTTTTCTAAGAAACGTACATCTGTGAAGTTGTAGTAGCAATACCACTCGTTAACTTTGAAGGAAAACATCGTGAGGAAACCCTAGTATCTGAGGTATGTACCTACATACCTCAATGCTTGCTACGTACAATGGCCCAACTACGAGCCGTTGTACGGCTATAATGGCTATAAAGCCATTTACCCGACTCAAATCACAAGTAACAAGTTAGCATACAGTAAACATAGAAAACAAAGTAATATAGGGTAGATAAATAACAGAATCATAGCAACTGGCCTTATAGTACCGTAAGAACCTATTGGTGAACTAAAATCAAAAGGTCCAACTCAGCTTTGTGAAAAAAGAACTCCATCGCTGATATTTTGCCAACATCCAGCGTACCAATAGCCACGGTTTAAAATTCTTCACGTATACAAATACCACTACACCTTACAGAAAACCATACACTCAGTTCACACCAAAGCTAGCCTTTCCATGTGCCTGATGTTTTAATATGATTTTTGGTAAATGGTTTAGCCCTTAAGGCTGCCCGATCTATGGCGCAGTAAGTCCCAGGAAAAAGCCATAGGACTGCTCCTCCTAAAGCGTATCAGTGTGAGTAACCGCCCTTAGGGCATGCCTGTGCCAATGTGCCACACCTTGTGATTCGTCCATCACTTGGTCCAACGTTTAGTTTGATCGACGCAAACATTTGCAGCAACGATTGTTTTTAACACCCATGAGAATGATGCCTAGCACAATATTTTTTGTACATACAAAATGCTGTGTTTGTTTCCACGCATTCATTCTTTAGTATCAACCTGTCCGTCGTCTGTGTACTCTATACTAAGTATAAATTATCATTTTTGTGTACGTCAATGCACTCTCAGTGACCCTTCGCGTATGTTTGTGGCGTCCCAGCACGGAATGTTCATTGTTAACACTGAACAATGTTTTAGAATATTTTTTGAACTTAAAATTATTGTTAATGTTGTTATGGAGAGATAGGTAGTTATTTAATTACGTTTTACTTTTAAGTTCCCTTAAAATAAGGCTTTGTTTTGGAGTTAATGAAAAAATAAAAAATAAAATAATGATTCAATCAGTGACTCAATGAAGTAAGCTAACATCTATTAAAATAATCGATTTGAAAAAATCTCCCAAATACCAAATTCTGTCAATTTGCGGTATCAACTGACGCAGCCAGCATTTAGCCACCCTCTGTTCATTAAATATTGCGTGCAAACAGTCGATAAGGAAAATGCTGTTATCGCTAGATCAGTTATTAATTTCGAATCACAGTAATAAATTCAACGTTTCATGCACAAAATAGGACATCAATAAATTCTAACAGATATCCCAAAATCTAAGTGGTCACTTTAACCACGTAGCATCATAGGTAGGAGCTACCGTAAGGCGCAATACTTAAATAATAATAATCTATATAGATTTAACACCTTCTTGGTAGAACTTCACTGTTTGGAGAAAACCTTCTTCATATGTATTTATAGGCGTATCCTTAAATTATATCTTAAATTATAAATTATAGGTAATTTAGCGTTATTGACAATATTCACAAATGCATAGTTGTAAAGAATCTGGATTCTCAACCGGAGTTATTTATATGTAAGCTGGCAAAATATGTACAGTCGACAGCACATTAAACTTTACATTTTAGTAAGAAAATCACCAATAATATCTTAAAAATTTTATTCACAAAATATGTTTTAACTTACCACAATATCATAGGTAAGATACCAATTCCCGGTTTCTCATACACTAACAATCTGTTAATCTACTATCAACTGCTGCCAGTAGTTTTTTAGGGTTCCATACCTCAAAGGGAAAAACGGATCCCTTATAGGATCACTTTGTTGTCCATCCATCCGTCTTTCTATCAAGACTCTTTATCTCCAGAACGCGGGAAGGTAACGAGTTGAAATAAAAACTATATAATTATGTCTACAATTTCTTGAAGCTGTGAAAAGATAAAATTTCTAAGTTAATGTAAGACGTAGGTCGTAATTTTATTTAAAGGACGTTTATGCCACAAAAAATTTATATTTCGACACTCAAGGGAAACAAAATTTATAGGGTATTTTCCGTTGAATTATGAAATTTGGCAAGTTATATTTTTTATACCACAAATACAAAGGACAATCTGAAACTACACCTTTGTAATTAAATCATAAAAAAACTAGTCTGAAGTTCGGGAAAAGCTGGAAAAAAACTGCGAAACTCGATTCCTGAACTATTTATAATATGTAAGTACCAACAAATTTGTACGCAACCCTCGGTGGGCGAGACTGACTCGCAATTATCCGGTTTTTTTACGCCAACTACATCTTCATTTTAGAATATGAGATTGTTAGTGCACGAGAAACAAAAGGTTCAATTATTAAATTACTATCCTGAATTCAGAAGGGGTATCTAAATATCAAAACTATACGATAAAATGTCATCCCAGCTGGCATGATATACCTAAGTATATCCCAATTTTTCTGCATAAAATGTCATAGATATACTTACTAAGTATAAGTACATCTATGACATTCTATCGAAGTTGACTACGACATCTCTTTTATTTAAATAGAACGAGGAATAGACATTTCACCTGGAGATACCTTTACGATTCTCTTCCTACATGAAAATAACTTTTATGACCGCAGTCCTCGAGTTATATTTGAACCGAAGAATATATTAAGACCAGACCTCAATTTCGAAAGGTACTTTATATTTTGCATTGACACAAAACTCTTACAATATATTTTCACCTATTAAAAATGTTAAACATAATGTTAAACAAATCTAAGACTTATACTCGATCTCGTTATCTCATTGTGGAAACTATTTACTTATTTATAAAGAGTTATCTGTTCTTGGTATTATATTCTAAAAATATCATGAATGTATTTAGGTAAATGTTTGGATATTTGAATGTTTGTCACTCAATCGAACATAAATGAAAATTTTATTTCAACATAAACAATTTACAGCCTTTTTGTTGAATGTTAATGGATAATGTTAGCCGCTGCCTTCGGGTCCGGATAAAATATAGCACACAGACGCAAAATCCAAACATCAATCACAATTGTATCTTATGAAGCCCTTAATTGGCCTATGGTTGGATATATTTAACATAACTTTACTTTAGAAGTTAACTTGTGCTGTGGGTTTTGTATTAAAATAAAATAAATTAAAAATAAATTACCCGACTCCCTCTCGAATGATGCCGGAGGCACAACTAGCGTAAAATCACATATATTTTTCAGAGCAAGAACTCTGCGTACATGTAAAAACTTTAAAAACTCACAGGATTTTCATCAACTTCCATGGGGGATGCGAGGTTTTGACTGCATTCATAATATTCCGTTGATATGTAGACCCCACCTCCTGTTCATAAAATGTCCTTTCAAGTGCGGGTATAGAGTACGACTGGCATTAAACGTCATTGTGGCAAAGTAAATACAACAAAACATAACAGAAGGCCAACTGCGGGGAAAATGGTCTGAAAATAAAACATGCTCTTATAGTGTCATAAATAATCGTTGTATCTAAGTTCTTATCCATCTATCGTGCGCTACATAAATATGTATACTTGTTAAACAGAAAATGGAGGCTAAGTCGTCTACTAAATACTAGTATGATGGGTTCGTAGAATCTGATCACGCGATCCGTTGAGGATGGAAACTGATATCGCACTCAAGGTGTGTTCTGATCTTGATATCAGTTTCACCTTCAAAAAAAAGACTAAAAAGTAGAATCTGATCATGTGATCCAATGCCACCGAAACCATATATTAAAAATCACATAAAGTTTACAGTGGAATAAAGACAATAAATGCGATGAAATTTACTGTTTGTTTTCAAACAATTTCTAACAGCATATTAGTTATTTGTTATTTACTTGGGATCGCTATATTTTGTCATTATTCTGAAAGTGCTCCTCTAGCCACAAAGGTCAGTTCTATCGACACGTTATTTTACTGTTCTGTTCAATAATCGCAGCTAGGCTTCGCAAACAAGTTATAGATAGTGGACAAACTTATAAAAGAAAAACTTCTTACAAATTCTATAAAAAAATTACTTTTGATGAAGAAAACGTTCTTGGTCAAGCCTTGTATTAATTGAGTCTGTAAGTTTACAATAATATTAAAATACCCCTCCTTCCAAGTCCACTTTTTTGACGACCAACTTCGGAACCCTAAACTACGCGTTGCCCGATATGGACATATTTTTCTCAGTTTTTTTTTAGTTAAACGATTATGCTAATTGGTTGGAGAGGTGTGTTGGGGTCACTTGCGGATAATGCGTGGCTGTATTATTCTTGAAAATATGTCAGTTAGATACTCAGTAATTGTATTTGAAAAACTGTAGTAGTTGAAGAAGGAATCAGATGTTTACATTCTGAAAAAAAAGTTTTCTGGAGATCTACCGCACGTAAGTTTGCCCGTAAAAACTTATTAATTTAGTAACTTAGTAATTTTTGAATTTTGACAGATCTTCAAAGTTTAAAATTCATATCAATATAAGGTATTGATATCCGCATTGTAAATTATTTTTAAAATTCTGTTGCAAACAAGAATCATTGGTATAGAAAAAGTACTTGTCGGATTTTTATTCGTTACTGCAGCAAAAATATTAAGGTTTATTCCAATACGTGAAAATTTTAAAAAGATTTGTTAAACAAGAGATCAATAAAATCAATATGTTTTCTTGCAATCCTGGAAAAAAAATACCAGGACACGGGCAGCAGCGTCTTCCTGAGATTCCACTGCGATCGCCAACCCGCCTGCCAAGCGTGGCAATTATGACAAAACCCTTCATGGTTAGGGAAAACCATGAGGGAGGCCTATGTCCTGCAGTGGGCGTAAAAATGGCTGATGATGATGTCATGAGCTGTCATCTCCCATCTGGGCAAGAAGGTTGAGATATCATTTTAGGTAATTATTATTATTATTAAATCCTTTATTGCATTTAAAACAGGCAGTTTTGCACATAGGCGAGCTTAATGCTACTTAGCATTATCTACCAGCTAACCTAAGTTTTGAAGAGAACATTAGCAGGTATTGCAACTTACTCGTAAAATATTAAATATAGGTACTTACTAATTACTTATTACTAATTACGTATTTCGTAGATAATCTGGTAAAATTTCGACAGTAAAACTTAAAAATGTAGACTCTTTATAGAGTCAAAATTAAACTGCTTATCTCATGCAAATACCTGGGTCCAACCAGTAACCCTGTGGTGCAGTTAAAGTTCAACAGACGGACAACTAGAAAACTCTGGTTGTTGGCCAACTATTAATGACCCTATGTGCTATGGTCGCGATGTCACCATCACCAAAGACTTGTACTACCCAATGCCAGACACCGCAAACTAATTAGAATTTTCCGTCATGCTGAACCTCGCAGTAATTTGCAAACTTTGTATGATCAGCAGAAAAGTAACACCGACTAGTCTTGGGTGGATTGTTCCGGGATTGTTCAGAGAGGCAAATAGTTAGCTAGATGAATGAGCTTAGTAAAAGACAATACTAATGTTTGATAAAAAAACGTATGACAAATGATCATTTTTAAATTAACGTTTCAATAAATTGTCACTCGGCAAATATCTAATCTCCCAAACGCAAAATTTTGTTAATCGTTACTTGTCATATGAAAATTTGTAATTTGTTTTTTGTCAAATTACAGGACACCTACAAGCATATCGTCAGTCGGAATCTTTACCGGAACATATCCAAAATCACGTGTTTTGAGTTAAGTGTACAGAATTATTAAGAATTTAAGATTTTTTGCTAATCACTAATGGTACAACTCCAATGTTAAATGTAACTACTATAAAACGATTTCGGCCAGTAAAAAAACATTAATTTTACTATGAATTTTAAAATTTTACAGATTTTTTAAGGTCAATTACTCAAAACAGTATCTTTTGAAATGTTCCAAAACATATAACAGATAATTTATTCAATTAATAAGCGACGTAAAAAGTAATACAACTACAATAGTTACACTAATGGAATCATTGCAGCTTTACTTCCGCGCATCGTAATATTTCTTCGTTGTTCTTAATTAAGATAAAATGTGTGTAAATTGGCAAAATTATGAGTATTTTCAAGTTGTTGTCGCTACAAGAGCTGTGACGTTATGATAATGTTCAAACCATGCAGTTTATTCACACCCCAGGGTTAATGGTGGAGCTAGGACACAGCACGGAAGGCAAACATTTGCTTGCCTCCTTAGCTAGTTGTAAATGGAGAGCCGTAAGTTACAGTTATACGCTCTTGAGTTATGGACATAAACCTTATAATTCATGACGTCGATTGCGAATACGATTCTGATGTGAGTACTGCGTTAGGACGTAAATAAAATGCTTACAAGCAGGTTTTATACATCATTTCAGCGAGTTTTTTATTGCGTGATACCGCAAGCCATTACTTTTTTTTTCAAATCGTAAAGATAAAAGCGTTTCAAGCAGTGCCCACACGCAAGTGCTAAGCGTCTGTTATTGAATGCTCCGCCTCATTTTATTCTGATCATTATCCGACAGAGACAGCCGAATTATGAATAACAAAGTTACATGATCGTTGGGAATAAAGAACGCGTAGTAAAATGCTAATTCATTTCAGTCAGTTTATATTTAAGTCCCAAGATACCGCTACCTTAATCGAACCGCAGTATCTAGCAAACAGTCGAGGAATACGTGCCTCGCGTGCTTTTTAGTAAAGCAAGAAACTTTAACCTTTGCAAAATGCTGAAGGCTATGATAAAACGCGCCCTTAAGACCGACAGCGAAACGACTGAGCTAAAAAAGACACTGCAATTCATAGATGTAACATAATTTTTTTTTTTTTTTTTATGTTTGTAAATACATGCTTAGCTAATATGCACTACCAAATCTTACTAATAAAAAACTAACTGATCATATCTCTACGACAGAAAGAAGCGAATAAATCGCGCGGGAATTTAGCTGAAGATGATGCACTTGACTGGCTTAAGCCAAGAACACTTATCAAGCCTGATGACCAGGAAGAGGGACTCGATGATTTGGTAATCCAGTTTTCTCTTTTCCTGCACGTACAGTTAGCAGCACATCAACTTCAACCTTTACATTTTACTTAGTTGCAAAGTTGCCCGTAAAGTAAGTCACTAGTTTTCAGTGGCCCTCTCTATATTCACTCACTATTTATCTACGCGTTAGCTCATCCTTCGGCCTCTCCCAACCTTCTTACTTCATTCCTAGTGTCCCTCGCTATATTCATAATTATATCACAACTCATCTGTCATGAGTTGTGACGCGTTAGCTCTTCCATCAGACTTTCCCAACTTTCACACTTCGTTCTCAGTGTCCCTTACTATAGTTACATTTCACCATTTATCTGTCATCTACGCGCTAGGTCTTCCATCGAACTCGCCATACTTTCTCACTTTGTTCTCAGTGTCCCTCTCTGTGTTCACATTTCACCAATGATCTGTCATCTACGCGCTAGCTCTTCCATCGGACTCTCCCAACCTTCTTACTTCGTTTCCAGTGTGCCTCACTATATTCATATATCACAATTTATCTTTCATGTACGCGTTAGCTCTTCCATCAGACTTTCCCAAGTTTCACACTTCGTTCTCTGTGTCCCTTACTATATTCACATTTCACCATTTATCGGTCATCTGCGCGCTAGCTCTTCCATCGAACTCTCCATACTTTCTCAGTTCGTTCTCAGTGTCCCTCTCTACATTCAAATTTCACCATTTATTTGTCATCTACGCGCTAGGTCTTCCGTTGGACTCTCCCAACTTTCTCACTTCGTTCTCAGTGTCCCTCCCTATATACACATTTCACCATTTATCTGTCATCTACGCACTAGCTCTTCTATCGGACTCTCTTAACTTTCTTGAATCGTTCTCATTGTCCCTTCTGTATTCACATTTTTCACCTTTTCCAGGAACTAGACGAAGACGTCGGCCGCTACCTCAGCACCATCAATCCACGATGGGTGCTCGATGAGGTGGCCTACCACTACGGAAAAGGGTGCTTCGTTATCAAGCCCAAGCCTACATTTGGCAAGGCCTATCCGCTCTATGTATTTCAGGGCACGGCCATTAGGAAGGACTCTGACGAGGCAAAGGCTCAAATAGCTGCTGGTTATGGTAAAATTTCACGTTGGGTCTTGGAGTTCTACTTCAAACTGTGTCTCTCCCTCTTAATTAATTAATATTTCGAACCAGCTGTAAGATGGGAACCTTAAACTACTAAATACAAACAGTTCCTTTCCCAAGAACTAATACATATGTGTACAGACACACGTATTGCAACTGCAATACTATTTCTTTCTGTTGTTGTGCATATTATGTTACTTATCTGCTTATTTTGTGTCTGTGATGTATCTTGTTGATATAATAAATGTCTTTCTTCTTCTTCAATATTGCTGAAATATCGGGCTCATGTAAATTAATAGCTTTGGCAGGAATCCTCGTAACCTCGTATACCTTCCTTTTAAGATTACTCACATTCTCATTCCTATCGTTGTAACTATAAGATACGAACCATTGTGTGTAACATCTGTTCCTGTTATAAATAAGATAACAACGTAATTAGCTTCGAAATACTGAACACTGTAACTTTGATTTTGTGACGTGCTACAAAATTACATTGCCATGCATTTCACGGGCCTAATAGCGTTTGTACCTATATTACATTGAAATAATCAAGGTCATACATAGGTATATATTAAACGAGTCTATTCGCGATTAAATACCTATTACGTAAAATTTAATTTAATGAAGGTAATTAAATTTTACCTAATAAATAATCGGCAGCCGGTGGCAATATATACCCGACGGTCCACATGGCGGAAAACCGTTCGCTGTGGAATTAATAAAGGTAATTAAATTTTACCCAGTTAATAATCGCGATTAGACCCGTTAATATGTTACAATGTAGTCAAGGCTAGTAGCCAGATACTTAAGCGTGGATTCAACGGTGTACAGGCATGGTGGGCTTCGACGACGCTGGGCCGAAACGTGCCAAGGTGAAGAAGTCCTCGGCTGAGGAGGAGGAAGAAGAAGATGAGACTCCGGAAGCCCCGCCCCCTGTCGTCGAGGAAGCCAAAGCCGAAGGTATGTTCTAGTTACACCTGAGATTTCCACACTCAGTCGTTGGGCCATGGCTTAGATACTAGGGTTACCTCACGATGTTTTTCTTCGACTTAAGTAGTTGCTATTATAACTAAAAATGCACGTAGCTTAGACAAAAGTCAAACGTGAATACATGCCCGGATTCTAACCCACGACCTCCCGATTGTGAGGCCGGCGTTCACACCAGTACTCACGGGCAACATTGCAACGAAAACAATCTGGCTAATGAGACGCCTAGCTGTAGTTAGCCAAAAAATCACAATAGATAGTTACATAATGTCGTTGAACCATATCGGTAAACTGTGTATTATTGGTCCTTATACTAGGAAAATAATTATCAAAACACGTTAGTAACTAAGCCGGAATTCCCGAGGATAGGAAACAATTACCATTGTTAATTTATTCATTTATACGTGATGGAAGACTTTGCCCAGCAATTGATGATAGATTTTTATGAAGTTGACAGGTTTTTACTCTATACTTTAGTAATTTTGTTAAATATTCTTCCAAATATAAACAAGAAATCTTTCTAACTCAGCAACAGAAGCTGGCTGAATTTTTATTAAAAAAAATCAACAATAAAAGTGAAGTTCATCGTTGGCAATAGTTTTCTCCAGTTGATTTATTTGTAATAAATGTTATCGCGGAACCACTTAAGTGCTTATCTTCTTGTAAAGAAAAAATTTAAGGTTACGAAAAATTTATTTTAAAACCACAACACTTGAATAAATTACAGGTCACAGAAGAAATACATTTTTTTATTTAGCCTATATACCTCCAACTGCAGGGCCCAGGCCTTCTCTCAGAGAGAGAGAGATTACCACGCGTGCCCGCCGCGGATACAAATAAGGTGTCAACGGATTCCACACTCTGTTTTATGGTAATCCAGAGTACCGATCTAATACGCAGAGCTGAATCATTGAGAGTAGGTAACCCCGCATTCCTAGTGTGTAGAGCTTTGGAGAGTTTTAGTTCAAACATATTTGTATGTCAGAGGAAGCTGCAGAAGAGGAGCAGCAACCCGAAGGCGAGGCGGGCGCGGCCACAGACGCCGCCGGCACAGAAGCCGTGGATGACGAGGCTGCGGCTGGCGAAGGCGGCGAGATGGTGGAGGGCGAAGGCGTCGAGGGTGAAGGCGGGCCGCCAGGTAAAGCTAGGTTAGCTTAAGTCCCACGGCCCGCTTTCTCACCGGCCAGATCGCGCCTAGACAGGCCGACACGCCATGCGAACAGTTGCATCCGGCGAGGCCTGCCGTCGGTCGTCGGTTCCGTCGAGCAGGATTGCTCGGCATGAGCCGTGACAGGTCTTGACAGTCGTGGCAACGTCTAGCGTGGCTTGTCTGTTCACCAGCCGTGGGACCCTACCTTAAGCCTCCTGTCTGCTAACCTTGTATTTTTAAACGACAGAGGGCCCTTAATGTCTTTGCACATTACACCGGCACCGCAACGACACGGCTCCAACCCAGCAATTAATAAAACTTTTCATTCAAATTCGAGCATTCAGTTGTGTGACGTATAGTATGTTCCATAATGTCACTCTAAAAAAGTCCACTGCGGGCAGTCAGCGCGCTGCCGCTACCGTACAACTCAACTCGCAGCTGCCGGCACGCTTCAAGCGAGCGGACCGCATGCTTCCAGCGCTTACTGTCCAGTACTTACTGCGAACTGCCCAGCTTGTCCTAGTCCTAGTCCTAGGAGTGTTCAATCAGCTTGCTCTGTAGCCGTCGCGCATACCTACGACGGCGACTACGGCGAGCTTGCACCGTTCGGGCAACACATGGTTACCGTGCTGACCACAGGTGCTGACGGTTAACGGTAGCCTAAATTCGAGGCGGAGCTGTGTTGTAACTGTGTCGTTGCAGTGCCGGCCAGTATAATGTACCTTTACCTCGAAGCATATCTGTGACCTTCCGTGTGGCGCCGGATTAAGAATAGCGTCACTCCATTTCCTTCCGTGGATGTTGTAGAAGGCGACTAAGGAAATCAATTACCAAGAGACGGGCAGCAGCGTCTTCCTGAGATCGCCAACCCGCCTGCCAAGCGTGGCGATTACCCGGCGTACACCTGATGGACTTTATAAATAGATACTACAATATTTTGTGAGATCATTTCTCTCATCATTCGTCTATTAATTACTTGTGGGTGGTGTTTTTTTTCACAAAGTAAGAGTAATATCTCGCATGTTTCGTCCATTAATTACGTGTGGTGTTTTTTCACCAACATAGAGCTTACCAATCCAAGTTATAGCTTACTGGATTGTAATAATCTCAAGCAGGATTGCTGGCTGCAACATGTGATGTATGTAAGAATCATCCCACAATGACCGAATGTAGTAAAACCACAGATAACGCTTCTTTGCAGCCGAAGAAATTTTGGCAGCAGGATCGGAGGAGAAGATTGAGATCAGACCGAAGATCGTGAAGCTCGCAAACCAGTTCAATTTCTGTGAACGGGCAGCGCTGACCTACAACAATCCGAAAAGAGTATGTATCGATTGGCTATTTATCTATCTAACCAACCCGTAAACAGAGCCCAATATTCATGTACACCTATCTACATACTACTCTCTTCATCTTTCAGTTCTATCTATCCGTAGGTTGTCTGGAAGAGTATACTGGAATTGTATACGGAAAAACTTAGATAATATGTAAGCCACCTAATTTATTTAGCTTTCTGGTGTGTACCGTAACGATTCCTCTATCTAGATGCTGGCTGGCAGAGCCTTCTCGTCTTATTTTGAATATTTTGAAGGGAATCGTTACGTTTTGTTTTAGATGTCAGTCGATCCCCAGCTAGGCTAGACAATTGATAAAAAAAGAGTAATAAAAAAATATATTTCCCGTAATCCGCGTATTAATAAAATAGCGTATTACAGTACAATAAATAGTTCTAATCTAATCAATATTGGGTGTTATTGAGAAAAATCCTTATCTTAACAGGGCCTCCCTAATGAGATCAAAATATATTTTATATATAGAATAGAATAAGGCGTGCGTGCATGCAATGACTAATGAATTTTGAGGAAGCGAAAGTGATCTGCCAGGATCGTGGCAAGTGGCAGTCCCTGGTCTCTGCCTACCCCTTTGGGACACAGGCGTGAGTTTATGTGTATATGTGATAGAATAAGAATAGAATAAAAAGGTTTATTGCCAAACATTACATACGAAACAAGAAAGAAATCTTACAGCTAAACTTAAATAAAAAAATATCTAGATCTAATATATAAAAATCTCGTATCACAGTGCTTGTTTTCGACCTCCTCCGAAACGGCTTCACCGATTTTTATGAAATTGTTTATGTATGGGCCGATTTGCATTTGCTTTTTTTAAATATGGATAAAAAAGGCATTTAACTTAAATTCTTCATACGAAAGTCGATTTAAATGGCGTTTTTCAACATTTAAGAAGTGGTGCAAGTCGGTCTAGGTCGCAAGCTAATTAATATGGCAAAACAACGTGTACCAAATCAGCTAGGCCAATATATAAAAATATCACAGTGTTTGTTATCGAACTCCTCCGAAACGGCTTCACCGATTTTTATGAAATTTCTTGTGTATATTTGGTAGGTCTGAAAATAGGTCGTAGGCTAATTAACATGGCAAAACAACATTTGTCGAGTTAGCTAGTATTAATATAAAAAAATTACCATGATGTTTTCTTTGGCAATAGGAAACGCGATTTTAAAATGAAAATAAAATGAAATTTTCATGTTTCTTTCGCTTACGAAATAATTGCATAGAAGGCACTTACATCTTAAAACTAACAAGTTATACATAAATCTATATATCTCTGTGTGAGGTCATTTGTATTGGTTATGTATTTATATTGGCGAGCCTGTGTGTGTGTGTGTGTGTGTGTGTATGTGGGAGGGGGGTGAGAGAATTCGTTGTCTGTGCTTATTCTCTGTGCTTACTAGTCCTTGTCTTATTTTAAGGCATTGGTGAAATCTCAGTACCTCGCGTTTTGAACTGTAAACTGTTGCTTATATGTATTTGATTTGGTACTTATTTTGTAGGTATTCATGTATATTAAATATATTATTATTGAAGTAATGTAAGTTATGTAATATGTAATTATAAGTACTTATATTCTTGTAATCTTTCGCTATACATATTTGTTACTTTAAATACCTTTATATTGCAGATTCCCATATTTATGTCCATCTATCTACCCACTATATTCTTCCCGCAATCCACTCCATCCAAGGCTGTCTGGACGAGATCGCTCTAAGCGATAAGACCGCCAATTGTATACCACTACTTAGATATAAGAAACTATATGTAATATCTTTCTCCAGGTTGTGCAATAAAGTGTTCTCTATTTATCTATCCGTCTTATGAGGCGTGGGTAAGATATTTAAAATTCCCGTTTTCCACTCCGATCAACTAAACCGATCAACTGAAACGGATCAACTATATTTTGTTCCCAAAGAATCAACCATTTAGTTGATCCGATAGGAACATTTATTATTCTCCTTGTTTGTTTGTTCCTATCTACACGACTTAATCGAGTGATAAAAAACCTTTTCTATGAGTATTGTTACGGTCCCGTACCCGAAGGGTGCCAAACGGGACCCTATTGCTAAGACTTCATTGTCCGTCTGTCTGTCTGTCCGTCTGTCTGTCTGTCCATCTGTCTATCTGTCTTTCACCAGGCTGTATCTCGTGAACCGTGATAGCTAGGCAGTTTTCACAGATGATGTATTCTTATTGCCCCTATAACAATAAATAATAAAAATAGAATAAAAGAAATATTTAAGGAGGGCTCCCATACAACAAACGTGATTTTTTTTACATTTTTTTTCTCGATATTAATAATGGCAACAGGTAGACGCTTGAAATATTTAAATGTTGTATAGATAATAGTACGGAACTCTTCGTGCGCGAGTCCGACTCGAACTTGGCCGGTTTTTAAAGAACTTTTCACTTGTGAATGATAAATAACATGTTCTTTTGATGTAAGCAGTCAACAATCAGAAATCAATAATTTATTTCAACGTAAAGAATTTTACATTCTGTTTGTTAAATGTACTATGTTACTATCTGTACTTACACCTCATTGACATTGTCATGGAAAATATTATAAATAATAAGATAACATTTCCTATTCTGATAAACCGAACGAAGATATTGAATTTATATTATATTATTGAATTTATATTATATTAGCTGAATTTATCATCCTTTAACGTTTAATTATTACGCATTGCCATGGAGGTCAATGAAGAAAATGGTGGCAAAGTCTTCCTGTACGAAAATAATAATTTAAAAATTTAAAAAATCAGTCATGAAGTTTATCTTGGTTTTACTATTTTAAAATTAAAATTGTTTCGATAGGAACAAAAAGGCAAGAAATTTTAGAAAAAAATGTATCGAATCAATTAGTTGATTCCTGAATCGAATTCCACTCTGATAAACTGGTTGATTCGTTCAGTTGATTGGAGTGGAAAAATTGACAAAATTGACAATTTCAATTCGACAGTCCGTGGACACTCAAACGATACCGCCAGCCCGAGCAACCTACGGCAATACCGCGCTGCAGTCCATCATCTTCGACTTCTACCAGGAAGATTATGCCAGGGTGATGCGTGAGAAGGAAGAGGAGCGCCCGAAGAGAGTAATACCCGTTTTCACCAACGAAACCCTACTAAATAGGAAAAACTTCTATTTTAAATTACCTAGATATTCATTAAGAAGCTTCATGAGTTTCACTAGCGTCACCAATGGAAAAAGATTCATCTTCTTTTACAGATCGTTTTTGCGAAAAGTGTCATTCTATTCCATCATTCATGTAGTACCTTAGGTCAGAAACCTAGTACTAGCATAATCAGCCTATATGCGTCCCACTGTAGGGCACAGGCCTTCTCTCAAGGAGAGAGTATGGGCTTAATCACCACGCGCGCCCACCGCGGATTGGCGATTTCAAGCGCTGAGGTATGTGAATAGCTCAGACACTCAGGTTTCCTCACGATGTTTTCCTTCACAGTTAGCGTGTGGTATTGCTACTATAACTTCACAATGTACATAACTTAGAAAACCAAGTCATAGGTACATGCCCGCACTTGGGATCGAACCTGGGTCTCTCGCTTCCGAGTCCGATGTTCTACCCACTAGGCAACCAACGCTCTACTACTAGATAACATTAACGCTGAAAACAACAGTTTTTGGCATAAATGCTATCTAGATCTAGATCCATGTCATCTATGAACCTAAGTTTTTAGATCGTGGGTCCGTAAAATCACTATTTGCATGATTGACAGAATAGAAAGATTTTTTTTGCAAAAACTATCATCATCATCATTTTCCTTTACGTAAAAGATGATTTCTTTCGGGTATCGAATTCTACAAAAAAAATCCGGTATTTGAGCGCTGATTCATGTGATATATTCCACCATATTTTCTTTCTCGTCCATTTCTTAGCAGTGGTGTCCACCTAACCTGCATCCCTTGTACAGTTGCGCAAGAAGACGACAAAGTTCGTGAAGTCAGCCCAGCAAGTTCACGACGAGAACCTTGCACAGCGAATCCGCGAGGCGTGGTCCATCCTGGAGCGACTGGTCAACCAGAATATTTACGATGACATTGGTGAGTTTACTTCATCACCGGTCTGGTAGATCCGGTTACAGGTATGGTATCTCCAGACACGTCCGGAACCCAAAGTTTGTAGTCTTCGAATCGCATACCAATTCAACACTTGAAATGTTTTTTGCTGTTTGTTCAGGGTCTTTTTTTCGGATTGAAGTTGTAATTTACAACTTGTTCTCTATATGTTACAAAATATCCCACTTTTACAAATAAGTACTACATTTCATTTCATTCAGCTTTGGCTTACATGTAAATAAACCATTGATAGAAATCCCAAAAACAGTAAGGATTTCTATCAACGGTTTAAGCAATAATGTCTCGTTCTCATTAACTCAATAAATATCAGCGCCTATATCAATTAATTGACTTTTATCATGCTCATAACATAACATAAACTCAGTGCCGGTTTCGGGCACTTTTTATTACACACCTTTTAAAAAAAAATATTGTTTACACCCAGACCAAAGCAAACAACATCTGAATGGCCAATTCACCAAACCCGTTTAGTTGGAAGTTGTCTATTAAGGATAATGTTACAAGAACCTCGGTCCTGCAGACAGCACAAGCTAACCTGGTCCTATACCTTCACCCTCAGCCCAAGACTACCGCTATTGGGACGACCCATCGGACGAGTTTCGCGAGGGCATGGGCTCTCTGCTGCCGCTCTGGAAGTTCCAGTACGAGCCGATGAGCAAGCACGCCGTTTGCGACCTGCAGTGGAACCCGCACTACCACGACCTCTTCGCCGTCGCTTACGGCTCACGTGAGTAACCTTAGCTCGCTTACGGCACGCGGTGAGTGCGTGAATATCTTGTGAGCGCTTACAGTTTGCTTGAGTAACCTATAATTATGCGCATCAAATCTGGTCGGAATCCTGAGGCTTACGATAGCAATTAGTATGAAGTTTGACAGTTAGACGATTAGGATCGTTCAGGAACAAGATACGCATACCAAGCACCTAATTTAGGGTCTGAGCTGGCTTACAACGTACGCATGAGTGCGTGAATATCTTGTAAGCTCTTACAGCTTGCTTGATCTGAGTAATCTAAGCTTGCATTCGTAACCTAAGCACACTTACGACTCGCGGAAGTAACCTTACTGCTCACTACACACTCGCGTGAGTGACCTTAGCTAGCTTATACGTCGCATGGGTAACCTTAGTACGTTTACGCTTTGCGTGAGCCACTTTAGCCCGCTTCCGGCTAGCGTGAGTAACCTAAGCTCACTTACGGCTCCTGTGGGCAACCTTAGCTCACATACAGCTCGCGTGAGTAAACTTAGCTTTCTGACGGCTTTATGGGAGTAAAGGTCACTTACGACTTGCGTCATTACCCTTAGCTCGCTTACGGCTCGATTCAGTATCCTAAACTCGCTCACGGCTCCCATGAGTAACCTTAGCTCGCTTTCATCTCATATGAGTTACCTTAGTTCTCGTATGGCTCGGTTCATTTCCATAGAGTTTCTGCCTTCGGAGATATGAACGTGATGTCATGTGGTGATGAGTTTCTATTATTTTCAGTTGACTTCACCAAACAAGAGAAAGAAGGCTGCGTCTGCCTCTACAGTATCAAGAATCCGGCCTTTCCCGAGTATGCCGTTATCACCGATTCGCCTGTCATCTGCATTGATGTGTTCAAAGAAACGCCTTACCTGATTTGTGTTGGTAAGTCTGCATAATTTGTATTCTTTTTCTGCCACCGCTCCGTAGAAATACTAGGGTTCATCTAAAGTAGACCGTCCCAAGCATCACATGCGAGTGTCTTTTCTCATCATTATAACACTTATCAGAGAGCACTTGACGCTGCTTGGCAAATCCTTTCACCACGATGGCGAACCTCGGATTAAGTCCACCTTTGTACACTGTCTTTGTGCAATAAAGAATTAATAATAATAATAAGCTGAAAATTAATAACTTTTTAATTAAGCATGCATTGTCGCTAGTATGGCGCCGGATTAAGGATTCCGTGTGGCGCCGGATTAAGAATAGCGTCAGTCCATTTCCTTCCGTGGATGTAGAAGGCGACTAGGGAAATCAATTACCAAGAGACGGGCAGCAGCGTCTTCCTGAGATTCCAACCGCATACTGCGATCGCCAACCCGCCTGCCAAGCGTGGCGATTATGGCAAAACCCCTCATGGTTTTTCCTAACCATGCAGTGGACGTCAATGGCTGATGATGATGATGATGATGTCGCTAGTAGTAGTAATCTTACTGAGCGCGATATAATAGCGAGCGCGGTTTTTATTACATAGGTAAACTCATTTAAGTCACCATCAAAATGTTTTTGCGCAATTATTATTTACAATGCCAAATACTTGCGTAAATAACTGCCGAGAAACTGCTGCGCAGTTTGGCAAATTAGTCAACCTTTTTTTTTTAATAATATCTTTAAATACAAATACAATACTACTCTAAAAAATAGAGATAACATAAGAGCCAAATTTTAGTCATGATTTTGTGTAGGTAGTTACCCGAAGTATATTTTTTACAGGACTCTACGATGGCAATGTATGCGTCTACAACTCACAGTTGACTTTAGAATCTTCACACCAATACAAATCGGACTCGGTTCGCGATAAACACAGCAACATTGTTTGGGAGGTGAGTCTTTATTTCTTACCTTTAAATCCTTTCCTCTGGATAAGCCAGTCTAGGTAATAACCTGATTAGATGCACCGTTTCGGCCAAGCATCATGCTCTATCTTCAAGGTCACCGCCAGTGTTTAAAAATAGAATCCTTGGCAACCCAAATATGTCCCTTTTAAGAGCTTAACATCGAATCAGTCTCTTTCAAATCCGGTTTTATAGAAGATCGATATGCATGCAAAACATCGACAAAGCAAAACAGACAAGATTTCGAAAGCGTAAACCTTCAAACCTACAGATTAGGTTCGGACATTGATATTTCACTCGACACACAGCGCACTCTTCCGCCGTAAGTAACTTGCATCCAGCCTAATAATTGCATTTTAGTTATCAAGACTTAGGTACAATTGTACAAATGCCCCTCTATGCTCGATCACCAAGGGGCGCGGCGCAGACGCGTTTTTCTCTTAGATTCACAATGAAGAGGATACACGATACGTATGGCACATCAAGTAACCCTCTGTCTTTGGACGGAGAGGTGATATCAACAAGGCAAATTCACAAAACTGACGAAGGGGTATCCGAATGGATTGACGGCCTCCCTTTCGCATTTTAACCCCCTGTATACCATCATCATCATCATCCATTTGACGCCCACTGCAGGACATAGGCCTCCCTTATGGTTTTCCAAGCTTCCGGGCTTGCGTCGCCCGCATCCAGCGACTCCCTGCCACCATAACCAGGTCATCAGACCATCTGGCGAGGGGTGACCACACTGCGTCACCCGGTCCGCGGCCACCAGCTCAGAACTTTTTGGCCCCAACGGCCATCAGTTCTCCGAGCTGTGTACCCCGCCCACTGCCACTTCAACTGAACAATTCTTCGAACTATATTAGTAACTCGGGTTCTTCTGTGGATCTCCTCATTCCTGATTTGATCACGCAGTTGAACTCCTAACATAAGCTCTCTCCATTGCTCGTTGGGTGACTTTGAGCCTTCTTATCAGGCCCATAGTCAGCGACCATACGTAATACCATACTGCATGTACACCCTACGTTAAATAAATAACAAGGCGAAATCAGCCAAGCCGTTCACAACGGTCCTAAACCCCAGGTCCGGTGGGGGCCACGGCTGGTGGACGGCGAGGCGTCGTTCTTCTCGATCTCTGGCGACGGACGCGTGGTGCAGTGGGCCGTGATGCCTGGCGAGCTGCAAGCCACCACCATCATCACGCTCTACTCCAGCGTGCCGCCCATCCCTGGGCCCGACGGCACCATGTTGAACGTTATTAGTGAGTGATTCATCATTTATTCTCGCCGACTCACCGAACCAAAGCGTATCTTCACTGGCGTAAAAGAACTCTGATCTAATCAAATTAAGAGGAGAGCAGAGCGGACCATAATCACCCCAGAATCGTCTAAGCCTATAAGGCGGTTGAGTTACTGCATATGCATTCGATAAGATAAGATAAGAATATTCTTTATTGTATACCGGAAAAAATGTTACAGAAACAGCAATGACAAAAGAAAAGATACAATTGGCGGCCTTACTGCTAATAGCAATAAGGTACTTAATAGAATATCACCGGGCTCTTTTTCTCTTCTCTCTAATGTACTCTTTTTAAAAGAAGTCTATTATGTAGAATATTAATTGATGATGATAGAAGCCAAACAAAAACGACAGTTAAATGAAGGAAAGGTTGCCGAAACAGATAGTCTTTCTAACCTTTTTTGTAATATAAATTTAGGATAATTTTCTCACGTCCATACTTATCTCACTTTTTAATGCAAGTGGTTTCTATTTCGTTGTTGTTACAACGACAAAAATAATCGCGAAAAAGTACCGCGATGCCGCAAATCACGGCAGTATTGACGCTCTATGTTTTACCAAATCCAAAAACGACAAGTTTATGATGATTTGAGAAAAGGTGCTCAGAGTGGAGTTTTTTTTTTTTCCGCTGCCGTTTTCTCCACTACAAATACGGCCCGACGGCAGCGGCTAACACAGTAACATAGTACATTGACATTCAGCAAACTGCGCATTTAATCACAATGCTCAATTTTCATGAAATGTTTTTTATGTATTTATTAAGTACCTACTTGAATCAATTTAAGTCTTATTGGCCTACTTGTCATTTTATATTCATTATACCCCATCTATTTGGAATCAAATGAAAAATTGTATTTATGAGATCTTGCGTTGATTGTTCGTCCGTCACTTTAGGTTCTGACAGAATACCAGCGTCACGGGTTGTCAACCGGGAACCTGTGACATATGCTGAGTCAAGAACCTTTTCTTGTACCATGGCACACAGCGTCTCCACCATATCACTTCGTTTTTACGGTGTGATTGTTTAGAATAAGATTATTTATTGTTACTTTTTACTTTAAGCTTTTTTACTGTTTTCGTGTTTTATTATTTGTAAGATTTTATGTGTGTTGTGGTATCAGAATAAACATTTTTCAATTTCAATTTCAATTTCAAACAGAATGTAAATTCTTTTTGTTGAAATATATTATTGATTTCTGATTTCTGCAGTCAAATTCCCTTGTCGCCCTCTCCAGGTTGCGGCAGCTGCTTCTGCTTCCACCCGGGCAAACCGGACATATTCATGGTGGGCACCGAGGACGGGATGATCCACACCTGCTCCCTCAAGTACAACCGGGACTACGTGAGCTCCGTGCAAGGCCACCACATGCCAGTCTACCGTATCGACTACAATTACTACAACGATACCATCTACGCGAGTTGCTCCGGCGATTGGCGGGTGAAGATCTGGGAGGACGGCCGGAAGTGAGTTGCATATTGATTCAGCCTATGTACGTCCCACTGTAGGCCTTCTCTCAGAGAGAGAGAGAGAGAGTATGGGCTTAACTCCTGAACTGCCCTCGCGGAATGGAACGTATAGGTGGCCTACACTTAGTTGGACACAGATCTGTGTCGCGGCAGACGAGTGGTGACGCCACGCGTGCCCACCGCGGATGATTTCGAACGCTGAAGTGTGCGAACACTTCAGACACTCAGGTTTCCTCACGATGTTTTCCTTCACGGTTAGCGATTGGTATTGCTACTTTGGTCCGTGTGGGGCCGGATTAAGAATAGCGTCACTCCATTTCCTTCCGTGGATGTCGTAGAAGGCGACTAAGGAAATCAATTACCAGGAGACGGGCAGCAGCCAACGCTGAGCCTAGTGTGAGGGCTAAGGACCAAACTATTGTAATTTTCCAGATATATTAAAAAAAAAATCCCGGCGTGGGTGGAATTTTTAGCCTCTAAATAGATTTTTTAAATTGTCCTCAGCACGGGTTAGTGCAACAAAAAGAATATAACTGTATTTGAACTTGAGTTATGAATAAAGTGGCTGCAAAATCTTGCAAATCTAGGACAAAATAAATGTAGAACTCGTCCGAGCCGCAACATCACGGGACTAAGTGGCCACAATGATAGCCGACCTCCGACACCAAAAAAAAAAATAAAGTGCATATAACTTGGGTTCCTAACGAATTCCATTGATTCATACCATTTATTTCCTGAATTATTGTTAACTTTTATCGTTATAATAATTTAAGCTCTTACATACACAAACTAAGATACAGCTTTATTCCTAGTTTGGGCTACGTACTTACTGTTTACCTGTATATGTTAAATTTAATTCTTATGTACACTTTATACCTACGATTTTATGAATAAATTTTGTCTTATCTTATCTTATCTGATCTTATCTTAAAGGCCGATTTTTTTTTTGGTACTTAAGGAAAACGGTGAACATCCAATGTTAAGCAGGCCAATGATGGTCGTCGAGCTGGCCCGTGCGATGAAGGTGGATGGATGTTGAGTTTTGTTTCTCGTCGTCAGAGAGCCGCTGTTCATGTTCGAGTTGGGCTCGCCGGTGGGTGACGTCAAGTGGGCACCCTACTCTAGCACCGTTTTTGCAGCGTGCACGTCCGATGGAAAGGTGTGCATATTTCTCTTATTAGGTACAATGGTTATCTTTAGTATGAAACAGCGATATTTTTTTGCGTTCCAAAACCCACGTTTATTTATTACATAGGTACGTTGGGTGTCGGGAAGGGCGTTAGTAAATTAAGTGAAAGTGAACATATTGAAATTAACACATGGTATACGTCCCTCAGCAAGGCACATGGCTTCTCTCAGAAAGAGAGAGACGCGTGTGTTTGAGTATCAAATTAATTATGTTAATTATTTACATATAGGTATATCGTCGTTTAAAAAAAGATACGAAAATGTTCGTAGATCATGAATATATATATTTAAAAAATCTGCGAAATATAAGGCTATCGCATAGTTTAAAGGTAAAACCTTAAAGAAGTCTTCAAATCCGACGGTAAACGAATTGTACCTACGGAACCCTCTCCGCGCAAATCCGACTCGCACTTCTAAATCAGTTAACTAATTGACAGTATAATATGACAATGTTTAATGGGACGTGCCATAAACATTTCACTTTGTATAGTAGGAACAGTCGACATTACATCAACATTTATATTTTAGTTGCAATTTTGTGAAGTCCTCCGTAACGTTTGTAAGTACGTATTAGCTCAGTTGGGAGAGAGCGCTGGCCAGCGCTGGCACGGTTGGCCAGTTCAAGTCCCGGCCCGGCATGGGTGGAATTTTTAGCCTCTAAATAGGTTTTTAAATTATTAGGACTTATTCCTATGTGAAGGCTGGAGTCCACACTAGGAAAGATCCTGTGTGACAGATCTCCAGACCCTCAAGTTTCAGGTTTAATAGGAAATTGAAATATGTGCACTCTGCATTCTACTTTACATATTATTATGTAAAGGTTGATGCGTTGTCGACTATGCGTGCTATGTTAAAAATTAATTACTAGTAGTCCACCACAGATACATTTTCCTCTGGCGCGAAGTAACTATAAAATATAAAATAATTTTGAACTTCATGGCAGAAAAAAATTGTTTTATTCGATGAATTATTAGTCTGCAAATCTAAAACCATGACTTTCAATTAACATTTTTGTCTTCGTTTGTACGCCATCTAGTGGTGACTAGAGGAACAGGATCATTGACCTTAAAATTAAATGGTCTTATTTATTTTTAGGTTACGGCGTACCTTTTTTGATATATTTTTCTTTCTATGCAGGTCTACGTCTTCGACTTGAACGTTAACAAGTATCGTCCTATTTGCGTCCAAGCCGTCGTCTCCAAGAAAAGCAAGAAACTTACGCGTATTGATTTCAACGCGCGCCTTCCAATCATCGTTTGCGGCGACACCAAGTAAGATAACATTCATTTGTGTAGGTGAGTTTATCGACATAAAATCGCACACAGCCAAGGCTGAACGCCTGTTAGAACGTATACCGGTATTTCAACATCTCACACATCGCCTCCATAGCTCAGGGGTTAGAGCACTGGTCTTGTAAACCAGGGGTCGAGAGTTCAAATCTCTCTGGGGGCATCTTAACTGGATTTCTCTTTTTGTTTTTGTTTTGTTTTTCAACTTACTATTTTTATTTCAGGGGCACCTGTCATGTGCTTAAACTTTCACCAAACTTGCGAGTTATGTGTAAGCCGCCTAAGAAAGCGAAGGAGGCGATTGACCAACGAACTCTGCAGGTGAGTATTCTTTGACATTATGTATCGGCCAGAACAGAACGTATTGGTCTGAGTCAGTATCCATTGCCTGTCTCATGTGTATGTCCACATCACAGGCAGTGAGTCTCATTTGCCCGTCACATGTGCCTGTACACTAGCCCCCTTACTTATAAACCTAGTATAAAGTTATGCGTAGGATAAACTAGGAATACCTATACAAAATTTCATATTATACCAAGGTGTAAATTTATGTCCAGTTTATTAGTAAAGCACTAAGGGTTTATAGCGAAAATTGATCCACAATAGTTATTTGTTATGCAAGAGTGCTAAGTTGCTTTTTAACCGCGTGCTCAATTCTAATGACTGAGCAAGCGAAGCACTCTGAAATTGATTAAAAAATTTGAATCTTGAGCGTTAGCGAGGACAGCGAGGAGCACGAGGTGAAAAATCTTTGCACTCGAGTGCATCACGTAACTTTTCATCCCACCTCAGCGAGGAAATGACTAAATGCAAAAAAAACACGAAGGAGGTTCCGAGTTTTTAACAAAAAAAAGCTGTCAAGCACCGCGGTTAAAAAGCAACTTTGCACCCTTTTGTAACAAATAACTCCTTTCGGAACACACTATTGTAGTATTGGAAAATTCCTAAGTTGGTGTTTTATTTTACAGATTCAGAAATTGGACAAGCTTTTGACGTTGGTAAGGGACCCTCCGTTTACTCCCGGCATTGTAGACGAGAAGTTTGAAGACTAAATATATTTTTTTTCGTTTTATATTATTATGTTATCGATAGTAACTATTTGTAATAATAATTATGTTTGTTTTCCAGTCGTCTCAATAAATAATAATAACTTAAATTTAATTAAAGAAAAAGTTTTATTAAATAAATAATGTACAACTACACAGTTAAAATCGATTCAAAATTCAAAATATTTGAACTGGCGAATTTTAAACATAGGGTCAAAGCACACTGAGAGTCGAATCGACGCGAAACCATATCTATGTATGCGTCTTCGCGCGCATTCGCTCATTGGCTCGCATTTGGGCCTGACTGACATTTAAGTAGACGTAGATGCTTGCTTGAGTTCGCGCGGCTGCGCGCATTCAACCGTAGGCCGTCTTTTTATTTTGATAGATTACAATGTGGAGACAGGAGTCAATATGGTGTGTACATTTTTAGATTGACGCTTCGATTCTATGCCTGTGTGCCTTGACCCTTACTCAACAGACTAGAATTACACGATAAACTCTATGTATTGGAAACAACACTAGCATAAAGGCTTTTACATACTTAGATTTCACTAATGACTAGAATATTACTTAGACAAACGCTTGTTGACTTTTTCAATTAAGATAAAGCGTGATGCGGTAGGTAATTGCGTGACGTAGGTACAAAGCTACAGAAAGGCTATCAACAGTTACCAAAAGCCAATCCCTGCAATTACTTTTAAGTTTGAACTTCTGCTGTGTGACAAAGAATGGTGATAAAATACAAAAAAAAAACATTTTTACAAAAAAAAACGCTACTTAACTTCAGTTAATTTGGGAAACAGTCCAAATTACTACGATATTTACTATGTAACATAACTGAACAATTCAGATTTATAGTGTTTTAGACTTGGTACCTACTTAAAATAAACTTATTTGCCTGAATCGCGTCTCCAATGTACGCGTCACATTGTCGTTTGACAAACTTTCTATATTTAGGTACCGGAGTTACTGAAAGAATGTCGATGACAGATTTCATAGAAACTTTCCAAAACTTCCGTAGGTACACAAGAACGCATACTTGACTATCTGTCAATCCTACTGGAGGCCGCCATACTTGATTTGTACGGGTGGCCTCAGTCTGGGTGTCTCTACATGTTTGAGATATCCTTGCCTGTGTAACCTACCATAGCACCGGTTATCCTAGTTTGGGACCGGGAAGTTATTGTGTTGTGTGAGTGTAACTTATTATTTATTCAATGTTAGCAGTTTTAAGTTGGACAAAGTCGACAAAAAAAAACTACTGACAGCTGTTCACATAGACTAACACAATGTTAGTGTACGAGAAACCGGGAGATAATCACATTGTCTCTGTATTTTACATTTTTTACTGATACAAAAAACATATCTACGTTCACTCCCGCAACGGCGTAGGTATACTTAAGAGTGACTAATAGTTTCTAAATTACTAAATGCATCAGAGCATTATGAAAAGAACTATGAAAAATGTTTTAAGGGTACAGTAGTTTGGGCCCGAGTTTCTGACACCTCTCGACAGAGTGATGGCCCAGCTTTAGGTCGAGGAAGGCGCGCGCGTCGTTGGGCGCCGGCGCACTCCGTCCCGCGAACTGGATCTGTGGAACAACAGAGAATACGAATAAACCTTATTTAACAACATTACAAAGAATTACACACAATAGATACATAATCAAGTTAATAAACTTTACAATAAACTCTCCTACCAAAAATTTGTATGTCTACAATGACAAAACATGCAGAACAAATATTTATTATTGTACCATCTATGCATACTCATGTTTCACAAATAAATAGCTTTATCTTTATCTTTAAGGAATTACACACACATTTTATAAAAAACATAATTACCTATGTAAAATATTTTGTGAATCCGACTGTGACATGTTTTTGTATATTTCATTTATTTTTGTAATTTTATGAAACTATGGATCTCTGTCTGAAATAAATAATTTCCTTTCATTTTCATTTTAGCAAAATACCTGTAAGTACCTGAAAAACAGACTTACAAAGTCGTCAAAAATGGGTCTGTCGTTTTCAGACCAACCATAAAATAAATAAAAAATCGTTTTACAGAAATAAAAAATATTTTCAAATCATTTAAGAAAAGCTGTTTATAGTAAAGTGACAAGTGAACTTTGTCCAAAGCTAGATAAGGAAAAACGCAAAGTTGCGTTTAGTTTTGAACGTATACAGAATGGTAAATACTGATGCAGAGTGATGCCCTCTGCCACACAAAAAAAACAACTACCGCGGACGCATGTCGTATTTGTAGCGTAGACAAGCGTGTCCACTGCGACATTGGGTGATGATTGTCAATGAATCAGCTCGGGCTCAATATATACCCATGCCCACTATTGCCCATTTCAAGCGTTGTGAAAACCTCAATCTCAAGTAACCTCCCTCACAATGTCTTCCTTACTTATAAATTTGCGATAATTTATTAGCTAAACCTGAGTCTTTTTTCTATGTATGAGCATCGCTAGTCATAAATAGTAGATTGTGTCTCAAGGGAGCAAAATTATATATTTACGGCGAGGGTGGTATATTGAATCCTGAGTGAAGCGAAAGATTCTACAATAGAATCCCGAGCGTAGTGAGGGATTCAAGTGTTTACGCCCAAGACGGAAATAATTTTGCTACCGAGTGACACATACTGCTTTTCACACCTGCTATAAGGAAAATTTAAATCAAACACAATTAAGATATCGAAAGAAGTTTATGATCGATTGCAACAAAATAAAAATCGATTTGGAATTACATTTTGTAATTCATATCAGGGAAGAAATGTACAACTTTGATCCCTCATTTGAGGGAATCAAGGGATCTTTTCTGAATAGCAGGTGTGAAAATACTATTGTCTTCCAACACCGCTCGAGTGGTATTAAAACATACTAGTACTTGCCTGTGCCAGTGGGTGCAAATGTCTCTCGGGGAAGTCTCTCTGATGTGCCAGCACCCAGTCAGCCGGCCACATGGTGCCGTTTCTAGCCGTGAACGGCAACACCAGTGCGTATACTCTGTCGGGAGTAAAATCAAATATTACAGCCGAAGCTTAGTAACCGATACTCACCCATCATCATCATCAGCCATTTGACGCCCACTGCAGCACATAGGCGTCCCTCATGGTTTTACAAACCATGAAGGGCTTTGCCGTAATCGCCACGCTTGGCAGGCGGGTTGGCGATCGCAGTATGCGGTTGAAATCTCAGGAAGACGCTGCTGCCCGTCTTTTGGTGATGTATTTCCTTAGTCGCCTTCTACGACATCCACGGAAGGAAACGGAGTGACCCTATTCTTAATCCGGCGCCACACGGTCCCATATTATTTATTTATTTATTTTATTTACATACATAAAAATAGAGATCACCAAATTGTGTAAATAGAGCGGAGCAAATACTCGTAAATCGTTGTGAAGCAATATTTTACATTAGCTATACTATATTTTGACTGCCTTGTTGGACTAGGCGCTTACTACCAAGATAAAGGGCGTGGGTTCGATTCCCACGGGGGGCCGCCGTACGTTTGTACAAATGGCCTAATGGGTGTATTTCCATGTTAATTTGTGACGTTTTAGCCTGGTTACCATAGCACAGGGTATCCTAGTTTGGGAGCAGCTCCCGATTTCAATGAGAGGAAGAGATTCTCAGTTGATATATCCAATGTTTATGTATTTTCAGCGGTAATTTCTAACCACATTATCCGATTTAATTGATTCTTTTTTGTCAGAAAGAAGGTACCTCCGAACTGGTCCCATTTAAAATTGTTTAAGATCTGTTGGCGGGACCCATGACAAAATCGTCAAACTCTTCAATTTGCAAATCTTTAATCTCCCCAATTTGCTTCAATCTTCACGGCATTACGGATACAACGAACTACATTTTCTGTTTAGTGCGTCTTATGAAGGCGGTCCTTTTTAGGGTTCCGGACCCAAAGGGGTAAGGGACCTTATTACTAAGACTCCACTGTCCGTCTGTATGTCTGTCTGGCTGTCTGTCACCAGGCTGTCTCATGAACCATGAAAGCTAGACAGTTGAAATTTTGACAGATAATGTATTTCTGTTGCCGCTATAACAACAAATACTAAAACCGGAATAAAATAAATATTTAAGGGTGGCATCCATACAACAAACGTTGTCTAAAGACAGCGCTCGCCATCTAGCGGCCATCTGTGTAACATTCACAGCGCCGATGTCATGTCGTTAAATGTCAATGTTAAACGCATCTTGTTGCTTTCTATAGATGACGCTGTTCTCAATGTACCTAATCTATCTTGTCTCGATCTTTGTCTAATGTTGTATAGATAATGGTACGAAACACATCGTGCGCGAGTCCGACTCGCACTTGGCCGGTTTTTTACGCACCTATTGGTGGCCGAGAAAGCGACCCGGTAGTATCGGCCGCGAGTTGCCCGCTCCCACACGAAGCCCTCGCTGTCAGCGCCGCCTCGCTGCAGCAAAGTCACTCGGGACACGTCGTCCGCATGGACGCCGATCTCAGCATACTCCGTCCAGGGGAGCAGGTTGCCGCTGCAATTTGTAGAGCAGTGTGTATGGTTCAAACCTAATGTTTAATTTGTAACGTTCATTAAGTCACAGTTTCTGTGCTATAACCAGTGATAGTTAAAAACATAGATGTCTAACTAGCGCTAAAAAATGACCCCACGTTAAATTGTGGGAAGGCGGGCGGGGCTTGTCAATATTGTGTTACCAATCAGAGCGAGTTCAGTGTTACCTGGCAAATAACTATGCACCCGCCACCGACAGACCGCCATCCTGCGAGGTACCTAGATATTTCGACGGGTCATAAGTTACGTTGTCATTTTACTATCGCCCAATAAACGGTCACATCGTCACGCATGGTGCACAGAATGAACCAATCACGTCACAACTGATTTACTCTACAACACATCTTGCACTTATTTCGTTTTTGAGAGTTCATTTTGTAGGAAGAAATACTTTTATGGTTTTTTTATTCGTAGGCTATAATAACAAATTAAAGAAATTTAAATTTATGACGAGGGAGACAAACTGTTTATAATAAAAATTGGATAGACAATGTCCTTTTCAGGGTTTCGTATCCGAACTGTCTGACCTGTAAAGGGCTTTTTCTCCTGAATCCTTATAGATACGCAGTTGAAATTTTCACACGACATGCGTCATTACGGATTGCCAATGACTTTACATGGAACATGACTAAAGATTTTTTTTGCGTCTAGGTACTCTTTAATAGACAAGGAATAAAGTCACTTTAACCTGTTAGATTATGACCTTGAAAATAACAATAAAATTAAAAACCATTGTTATGGTGGTCCGATCGGGCCATTTCGAATTGTACAGATCAAGAGAAAAAGAAAATAAGGCATAACATAAGCATAATTACTGGACAACAGCGCCGAGCAGCGAGGTGGTCTCGAGCCAGCAGCGGGCGCCGGCGGCCGCCAACGCGCGCAGCACGTGCGCGGCGACGCGACGGATGTTACGGCGGCAACACGGCGGCGTGTGCCGTCCGGACAGAATGTACGACGGCGTGCCTTGGACCGAGGGGAAGCAGCGCTATGGAAAAAGAGGATGTCTCCAGTTTAGCGTAACCTTACTGAAGGACACAGGCCTCTCTCAGAGAGACAGTATTAGAAAGAAGAAAAAGAACAATTTTTTAATGGCACAGATACATATAAGGTGGGGCAAAAGTGATCATTTGATGTTGTTTCGCTGTATGTCTAATTGTCTATGCAGCAATAATAAAATAGCATCAAGCTTAGCATACGCTGCGGTTTTGCCCATAGCACTGATTTACAGCACGGACCTTTTTCGTATTAGCTTAGCAATAGACTATCTGTACAGCATCTGTTTCATTGCCGAACTTATTACGGACGTTTCTGTGCGATAGGGGCGTCGATGGCTGCGAAAGTGTTAATCACCACGCAAGCCCACCGCGGACTGGCGATTTCAAGCGCTGAGATTTGTGAACAGATAACATGACCACATGATTTGACTTTGCATGGATGTATTTAAGGTTTTGTTGGCGGGAGGCAAGGGATGTTAGTTAGAATTTTTCGGACTACAGCCAAATAAGCAATACCATTTTGTTCAAGTTACTGGCCAGGATTCGAAGCCATGTCTCTAGGCTACTAGTGTTAGTAGAAAGTGATATCTATGCATGCAGCACTGGGTTGCTCCCTAAGTATCAACTTGAATGATGCCTCCACAGTCATAAATGATGATATAAGTTGAGTGTTCTAATTTCAACTTATGTCAACTTATCAATACAAAATCTACAGGGATTATTTTGTCTAAAAGATGAACTGTGGCAGTCCTTTGGTTCCACAAAGTTTCTATATTGTAAGTTCAAATTCTTATTAGAATCTTGGCTTCAAAAACGTATAAATAGAGATTACTCTGATATTTTCCTAATACCTAGGTAATTTTCAAGATATTATATATCTAAGTAAGAGGTTCTGCGAAAACCCACTACATAGATTAGATTTTTTGTTTAATTCCTCAAGCACATATACCTGTGTTTCCTTCTTGCATCCAAACCATGACACTCTTCCATCATCTTTGACTAGAACTTTGACTCCAATCTGCCGGTACAGAGACAGTCTGTTGTCGCGCAAGTATCGACCTGCCCTCTGTTTTGCAGCAGGAGTTTTTAGGACACCTCGGCCAGCAGCTAACTTGCCATTGAGGATTTCAATCTAAAAGTAGAGCAAAAATTGTTAAATCAGTTTAGAGCGGTTGGGTTAGTAGCGCCAAAATATACATTTTAATACCATGTTTATAGGTTCACTGGTAATTACAGAGTGGGAGTTCTTAAGACTAAAATTTAATTAAAATGAACTTGTTGCTAACTGAACGCTATGAGCTGGTATGTTGCAGTTATTAATAACATACAGCAGTGATATGTAAATTGGTCACTATGTGGATATGCACACTTCACCTTCCCTTAGATCTCTTTATTAGTTATACCCAGTGATGATTTTAAAAGTTTGCAGGCAAACGAAGAACAATTGGCTTGATGTTGGTAAGCCTTAAAAAGTACACTTGTAAATATAACTCTTCTTCACCTCTTCCTTACCTTAATTTTCCTCACTGAAGTCTGCAAATACAGTGATTCAGGAAATGGCAACATAAAGGGCTGAGGCAGAGTCTTAAGTGTAGAAGCCCTAATTAACAAGGCATGTGGCCCTTGAACAGCATCACAGAGCTTTCCTTTTACCCCTTTACCATAGTGTAGTGTCCATTCTGGATAGTCCCACTTGACGGACATGCAATTGAGCTGAGCGCCACCAACTCCAATAGCTATAGCATGGTTGGAAGCCGCTGAAGCTATTAACGCGGCTGTGGCTTGCTGTAGCACACGCCGAGAGACTCGCGTCGAGTCAGGAACAAAGAGAACATAGTCACTGCTGATGTGGATCCACACATCCACATCTGCAGGCGAACCATCGATCCTCAGCTCCAGTGGGATCACTTTCACGTTGCGCAGGGTCTCATTCGTGACTGAGAACGGCAAAGGCGGGTATGGCATGCTTTTGCTGACCACCAAAATGGGCATATTCGGGAATGCCGACACGAAGGACTGAACGCTGTCTGCGACATCGTTCTCAAACTCCTCGAACTGGCGGAACACAACAGTTAGCGACCTGGATAAATGTTTCGTTGTGCGCGAGTGTACAGAAGGCGAAACCGTCACCGGAGCGATAGGATTAAGGTTGAAATGAGGGAAGAAGTAACCCGAAATTAGAAAGAACAAAATAATAGCTACAATGACGTAAAACTTGATAGAAATTCTACCCCGCATAAGACGGATAAGCATTATTTTTTTTGTTAGGGGTTACATGATGATTCTAAACCGGATTCGCAATTAATAAATAAATTCAAAAATAGATAGATTCCATAGATTCCCCAACTTTCAACTTCCGTTTCTTTGCAAACTGTCAAAAAAATGACATTGTTTTTTAGGGTTCCGTACCTTAACAAGAAAAACGGTACCCTTATAGGATCACTTTGTTGTCCGTCCGTCTGTCAAGCAAGACCTTTTATCTCGGGAATGCGTGGAGGTATCGAGTTGACATTAAAACCATAATACTCAGGTCTACAGTCAATTGAAGATGTGAAAAAATTTAACTACTGAGTTCTTCTGAAAGACACGGCCGTTTATGCCGCAAAATAACGTATATTTCGTCATTTAAGGGAATCAAAATTTATAGAGTACTTTCCCTTGACCGAGAACTATGAAATTTGTCAATTGATATCGTCTTATGTTACAAAAGGAGGGGAAAATCTGAAAACTATAAATTTGTAATTAGATCGTAAAAAAAGTATTTGAAGTTCGGGAAAAGCTTGGAAAAAACTGCGAGACTCGATTCCTGAACTATTTATAATATTTAAGTACCTACCTACAAACTTGTACAGAACCCTCGGTGCGCAAGTCCGACTCGCACTTGGCTGGTTTTTTTTTTCATATTTCATATTCATTCGCTTAATCACAGACTAAATATGAATTTAGTGTTGTCCCCAGAGTGGGACCAACAGAAATAGATTCGAGATTTGTAAAACGAGTGAATCGGACTAGAATCGATACAGTAGGCGGAGTGAAAATCAGAACGAATCTAAAACTAAACACATTATCCTCATTCTATGCTCCACCGCAGTCGGGTAAAAAGCTGCTTGTTAATGTCAACATGCTAGTCTGTGAACTAGATTGTGCCAGTGCCAGTGTTGCCAAATTTAACCGATTTATCTCAAAGGGGTGAAATGGCGACCAATCGTTTTTAGGGGGATCTCGACTTTTTTCCGATGACTGACATTTTTGCCTGAAATAGAAAATATCTTACTTTTTTGCGTTATCATGCCTTTTGTGGATGCAAGCCGCTTCCAACAGGTCTTTTTGGAAATCCATGGAGGAGGCCTATGTCCAGCAGTGGACTTCTTGTAGCTAAATGATGATCACGATGATGTCTTTTGTAGATTTATTTGAGAAACTTGATTACCTGCTCTAGACCTGCATAGGTAGGACGACGTTTATTAAGCTAAAATGTCAGAATTTGACAATAATTATACTGGAAAGCCACGACTTATAACATTTAAAGCATACGACTCGCCTCGTCGTACTACCCATGCGTACGTCCGGCGAGGCTTGAACGCTATTGTGATGTCACAAGATCCAACCGGCCAGCCAGTTGACCGGCGCCAGTGTGTTTTGATGCCCGATTTTTGGAAGAGCGCATTTTTATTGCATAAGCCAAAAGACTTCATCATTTCAAGTATGAGACGAGACACCCGAGTGCCAAATATGTTTACTTAAGAAGATAATGAATAGGTACTTAAAAATCGGACTTTTCTCTTCCCGAAAAACAGAAAAATTATGCCTTGCTTGAAATTTGGCTCGTTAGTTGACAAAACCTCATTTTTACGGGTAAATATAAACTTCGTACCAGCCCCAGAATCCCAGTTATTTCATCATCATTCAACCACAAGAGGTCCACTGCTGAACATAGGCCTCCTCCATGGATTTCCAAAAAGACCTGTTGGAAGCGGCCTGCATCCAGCGCCTTCCTGCCACTTGGATGAGGTCATCTCTCCATCTTGTGGCTGGTCATCCTACGCTGCGCTTGCTGATATGTGGTCTCCAATCGAGAACTTTTCGGCCCCATCGGCCATCAGTTCTGAGTGATATGTGCCCCGCAGTGATATGTGTCTCATCATTTCTGATTTGATCTCGTAGAGAAATTCCAAGCATAGCCCTTTCCATAGCTCGTTGCGTGACCTTGAGCCTTCTTATGAGGCCCATAGTGAGAAATCACGTTTCAGTGCCATAGGTCATCACTGGTAACACACACTGGTTGTATAATTTTGTCTTGAGCAATTGAGGTCAATTAGACGAAAAGACTTTTACTACTAAGACTAAGTTTCCCGAATGCTGCCCAGCCGAGTTGGATTCGACGATTGACCTCTTTCACGAAGTTGGACCGGCCTAGTTGGACTGTTTGTCCTAAGTAGACGTATAATAATTCGACTACAACTTCGAGAGTCGAGTTCCCCAATGTTATTAGGGTGGGCACAACACGGGTGTTCGACATGCATGACCTTCGTTTTGTCCATGTTCATTTTAAGGCCCACACGTTGGGAAACTCGACTGAGGTCTTCGAGCACTATGCCGAGGTCTTCCGGCGTTTCTGCCATGACTACTATATCGTCGGCAAATCGAAGGTGCGTGATGTACTCGCCATTGATATTGATGCCGCTTCCCTGTCATTCCAGAAGCTTGAAGGCATCTTCCAGTGCGTTCGTGAACAGTTTCGGAGAGATAACGTCTCCCTGTCTCACGCCTCTTCTCAATGGAATTGCCTCCGAATTCAGCTACTGTACTCGGACCGATGGTAGCATTGTTGTACAAGCACTTCAGCACCTCGATATACCAATAGTCAATACGGCAACGCTGGAGAGACTCGACCACTGCCCATGTCTCGATCGAATCGAAGGCTTTCTCATAGTCCACAAACGCTAAGCAGAATGGCAAATTATACTCCTCAGTCTTCTGAATAATTTGCCGCAGCGTGTGGATGTGGTCCATGGTACTAAATCCCTTTTGGAAACCGGCTTGTTCGGGAGGCTGGAAGTCATCAAACCTGCGTTCGAGACGGTTCGTGAGGACCCTCGAAAACAGCTTATAAACATGGCTCAGAAGCGAGATGGATCGGTAGTTCTTCAATAGAGAGTTATCCCCTTTCTTGAAGAACAGCGTCACCACGCCTCTGTTCCATGCTTCTGGCGTTTTTCCTTCGAGCACGACGGAATTGAAGAACTTCTGAAGAACTTTAAGTACTGGTGTTCCACCCGCTTTCAGGAGCTCTGATGTGATTCCGTCCTCTCCAGTTATTTCGGTTTTTTTTTAAATCTACCTAGTTGGATGCAATTTTTTTCATTTCCAAATACCGTGTGATCCAGAAATTACATGCAATTTCGTATTTTTTATAGGGTTGGTCCAAAGTAGACCACAATGTCCCCTAGTCAAGTTACCTTTACAAATATTGGAAGAAAGAAACAAGACATTTATTCAAATTATCACAGAAACACATAGTAAGCAAGTAGGTAAACTAACAAAATACACGCAAAAATGCAAAAAAAAAAAAAGAAAACAATCGTGAAGAGAACATGTGAGGCATATAGAATCGAAGGCAGCCGGGTACATACTTTACTTTACTTTACTTTACTTTACTTTATTTTAAGGGCGCAAAGAAAAAATACTGTTTTGCTACCCACAATTACTTCACTTAAGCATTAATAAACAATATTAGGACAAAAAGTAATAAAAACCCAAAAAAACTGTGTTTGGAGCGTCTTATGGTCAGCGCCGGCCCACTTAGCTTGTTTTTTTTTATTGTTTACGCATATTGGACGTAAGACTCTTAAGCATTTAATATACCTATTAGAATACATTTTCAGGGTTCCGTATCCCAAGGGCGCCAAACGAGACCCTATTACGTCCGTCTGTCTGTCTGTCACCAGGCTGTATCTCATGAACTGTAATAGCTAGGCAGTTCACATTTTCACAGATGATGTATTTTTATTTCCGCTTTAATAAAAAATACTAAAAACAAAATAAAGTAAATAGTTAAGGGGGGCTCCCGTACAACAAACGTAATTTTTTGCCGTTTTTTGCTTGATATTAATAACGGCAACTTGAAATATTCACAGATTATTTAGTTCCATAAAAATTCACATAAAAATAAGTAATTAAATTAAAATAAAAATATTTAAATAAATAAATAATTGTTTATTCTGTAAAAGGTGCATACATTTTTAAATAGTCTCATTTCCGCCAAACTAAGGGGGCTCCCATAGAAAAAACGTGATTTTTTTCGGTTTTTTTCTCGATCTTTGTGTCTAATGTTAAGTAGATAATGGTACGGAACCCTTTGTGGGCCAGTGGGACTCGCACTTGGCCGGTTTTTTTTTTCATCGTTACAGTACTTACAACCACTTTGAATTTCGATTCGCAGTTTGGAGCCAAAGGTCAGAAATCACGAATATTTACAAATATGTTTTACCATTAATGATAAATCAAGACTGTTTTTGACAATGAAAAAAACATTCTTTCAAAATACGGTGAACGAATTCAAAGTCACCCTGTAGTATGCCAAATATTTATCACGTAATATTTTTTCAACTCTGTTCTCGTCAACTATTTGAAATGATAACATCTTTCGGTTTATGCAATAAAAATGGGCATGTCAAAAATTTAGTAACACCAAAGAGAATATACATAAAGTTAAACCATTTCATTATATCCTTTTTTTGCACTAACCCATGCTGAGGACAATTTTAAAAACGTATTTAGAGGCTAAAAATTCCTCCTAAGTCCCGGCACTTGAACCCACGACCTCTGGCTATCCGTGCCAGCGCTATCCCAACTATTACATTAAGCGTATTACATACAGGCAGCGACATCTGGCAGAAGCAATTTACATCACTTGCAGCCCTGAGCAACCCACTTTGCAGCTAAGTTTTTACATTGGAATGATGTCGCTGTACCTACATGATTGTATTCTTTTTGTTGCACTAACCCGTGCTGAGGCCAATTTTAAAAATCTATTTAGAGGTGATATCATTCCGATGTTAACGTTAAAGCGACTTCGAGATCACCCGGAATGCTGCGTGGGCAGTAACTAAGCGCGTGGGTCATCGGTGACGTGTCAAGCGTATGACGCCAGTTTGCGCCCTTTTTTGGAACCTGTGATCTAAAATCACTGTAAGTTCGTAATTTCTTATCTGATTTCGATATTTATGTCTCTATTATTACAATATTTTTTTTATGTCTCTAAAAAACTGCATACTTAATTCAAAACGTGAAGGATCCTCATTGTAGTTCTATGTAACAAGCCTGTGATCAAAAAAGCGAAACTTACAATTCTGTATGTTTAGATTTAATGAAATAAAAGTAAATTTATTTTAATGTGAGTTTTTTGTGGCTTTTTATTTTTCTTTAGGCGATTTGGGCTATATGATTTTAAAATTTGGGCGTCTTTAGGCTTCCAGGATCTGGCAATGCTGCAACAGACTAAATAGGATTCCACCCAATTATATTCTCTGTGCACTCATCCATCAAGAATCACGATTAAAAAGTACTCTGTGATCACGATTCGCGTCAACGTCAAACATCATCAGTCAGTCACCGTATGTTTAATTTCCAAAATTTTGATAGAGTCCAAAATTTTGCCTTTGATCACATAATTCTCAATTTCCGCAACATGGAAGATAATTTCGAGCCCCTCGAACCCTCCCTTCGCAATGTTATCGAACAGACGTCTCTGCGTTGGATATTCGTCGGAGGAAAAGGTGGTGTAGGCAAAACGACATGCAGGTCAGTTTTCGACATTATCTTGCAATAAATCACGACCAAATGCTTTGTAATACTAAACCTGGCCCCTAATATTGCAGTTGCAGTCTCGCCGTGCAGCTGGCCAAAGTCAGAGAGTCAGTTCTCATTATTTCCACTGATCCAGCTCACAACATCTCCGACGCATTCGATCAAAAGTTTTCCAAGGTAACCGGTGGTTTCCACGCAATCCGAGAAAATTTTTATGGTGCAATCAAAAAATCTGTTGGATTTAGTTTTCGTTTCACAAAGTAGGAATTGATAAGGTTTATGTGTAGTAGACCCATGCCTGGCTCTTTCACTATCTCTCCTAACAAACAACATGAGTTTTAAATTACCATGTCTCTTGGTTGCCACTCCATTACTGCCCTTGGCCTCAATCTTCTACCATGGGACGAGGTGGGTGATGATGAAAAACCATTGAATATTGTTAAAGATCTTTCATTCTGACAGCCAAGCATTTTATTAGGCAACACTCCTTGTGCCTGTCTTTTGCTCTTTGTACCACCCTATAGTATGCCAAATTGGGACAGACAAGTAAGAATAACCTTTATTTGACAATGTTATCAAATAAATTACACACAGTAGGTACATAATCAAATTAATAATAAATACCTGTAAGTACCTGAAACTTAATTGTCAAAAATGGGCCAAGTGATTTCCGTACCCAAAGGGTGCCAAATGGGACGGTGTTACTAAGACTTCTCTGTCTGTCTGTCTTTCTGTGACCAGGCTGTATCTCATGAACCGTGATGCTAGGCAGTTGAAACAGATGATGTATTTCTGTTGCAGTTATAACAACAAATACCTACTGGAAACAGAATAAAATATATATTTAAGGGATATCATACGTCACAATCTAGCGGCCATCTATGTAACCTTCACAGTGCCGATGTCATGTTGTTAAGTGTCAATGTTAAATGATTTTTGTTTTCATTCATATTCATGTGTCTGAATTCCAGGTGCCTACAAAGGTGAAGGGCTTTGAAAACCTCTTCGCAATGGAGATAGACCCCAATGTGGGGCTCACCGAACTCCCCGAAGAGTACTTCGAGGGTGAGACGGAGGCCATGAGGCTTGGCAAGGGTGTCATGCAAGAGATTGTTGGTGCTTTCCCTGGTATTGATGAGGCGATGAGCTATGCTGAGGTACATTTACTACTTTTAGAGTTTTTATACTTGAAGGGTGCCAATGGGATCCTATAAATATGCCTATGATGACTGTAATACATACAGTCATCATAGGCGTCTTTATGTAAGGGCTTTTGTCAGACTGCGACGGAGCCCAATAATGGGTTTGCCTCATTTGTGTGAGTTATTTATCTATGTCTGATTCTATGTTCCTTTATAACTGCTTATTAACCAATTGTAACAAACAAATAAGATCTCAGTTGAATCGATATAATTGTGCAGGTAACATGGGCTATCAATCAAATCAGCATAAATCCGAGAGAAAACACAACAAAAAATTCCTAAAAATTCCCTATTGATTGCAAGTTTCCTTCATAGACACTATATTGCCATCTAATCTTGCTACTCATCGCTAGATGGCGTTGCTATTAAATAATAAACAATACCACAATACTAAATAAAATACCGCTAAAAAAACAAAAAAAAAACAAAACCTGAACACAAAGCGTTCGGGTTTATGGTAATTATGTATTTGAAATTGTCATTCAATTGTTCCAGCCTATGTCCAGCAGTGGACGAGCATTAATTGCTATTTAATATATTATTATGGTAGATGCAAATGAATAAAAACGTGAGTGTGCCAATATTTGAATAGATACTTGTTATCTTTCATCTTACCTTATATTTTGTCTGCCCATAAATGAAATAAGTTTTATTAGGGTTTTTTGTTTGTGCTCTACTGTAAAAACAGTGATGATTAAACACAATTGTTAAACTTGTTGCGATTATAGTGGTATCGCGAAGAAACTTATCAGCTGCCCCGTACGAATATAAAAATTGCGGCATTAAAATGCATGGCATTATTTTTGCGATTTCAAAATCTTCGTTCGTACTGACGAGTGGGATCCCCCATACTCGCTTGTGTATGGAGATTTGGTTACCTCTGTATAAATTATTTTAAACACAACCTGCCCTCTACGTGAATAAAAAATTTTTTATGAATCTCTAGTATCACTCTTGTATCTTAGGTGATGAAGCTAGTCAAAGGTATGAACTTCAGCGCCGTGGTCTTCGACACAGCTCCGACCGGGCACACGCTACGGCTGCTGTCATTCCCGCAAGTTGTGGAGCGTGGGCTCGGTAAGCTTATGCGCTTGAAGTCTAAGGTAAATTAAATTTTGTAATTTCATAGTTTTACTTAATAGTTGCTATTATTTCACAGTACATACAGAAGTATATACAAAAAGGCCGCCAATAGGGAACTTGCACAAAAGATCCTTAAAAGATAGATAAACGTGGTATTTTTTTTTCTCTATTTCTGATACTTTTCATGATATAACCTGTCGAAAACTCATTCTAATCACGGGTTACAAAAACGCGCCATACAAAACGAACTCAAACTATGACGTCACACCTTGCACGTAACACCTTAGATTGTATGTTGCGTTTTATGTACCGAAAAACGTTTAGAATTTAGTGAAAAAACTAAATCTATTAAGTTTTTTATTATTAGAGTTACTTGATTTTTCGCATTTTTTGGTAACGCCGAAAAACAAATTTTTCTGGTTTTATTTTTTAAGTTTGACGCAAGTTTCCCATTGTACTGTATCTTTGCAAACATTTTGTTTGTTTTTTCCTGGTGTACACTATAGAACATTTTTATTTTATCTTATATTACATAAGTTACATCTGTACCTACAGATATAGATCAGTGTCTGTAACATCGTCGAGTACATTGACGACCCATGCATTATTTCCAGGTGGCACCATTCATAAACCAAGTGGCAGCCCTTTTCGGCCTTGCAGATTTCAACTCGGACATGTTAAGCAACAAAATGGATGAGATGCTATCAGTCATCCGCCAAGTGAACGCCCAGTTCAAGGACCCCAACCAGACTACCTTTGTCTGTGTGTGTATTGCAGAGTTCCTCTCGCTGTACGAGACTGAGCGGTTGGTGCAGGAGCTGACTAGGCAAGTAAAAGAAAAGAATATATATAAGGTTTAATGAATCAAGTCATTATGATAGAACAAGTTTAAGGCTACTGTTACGTCTGGCATGCTGTTAAAATATAAAATTAGTATACTTTTGATAAATGTGGTCTGAGGGTTTGATAGGTAATGAAATTGCGGAAGCGAATGAATGTTGAGGAAGCGAAAGTGATCTGTCAGGATCGTAGCAAGTGGCAGTCCCTGGTCTCTGCCTACCCCTCTGGGGTACAGGCGTGAGTTTATGTTATGTTATGTAAATTGCGGACATTTCAAATAAATTTTTGTTTTTCTATACTTATGTAGTTTTAATATGGAAAAGTTTTTCCAAAATTGTTATTTGTATTAATTTTTCCCAAATAAAAACTAGGTATAGGATAAAAGTATGTCTCAAATGTTCTTAATATTATTATCTATCAAACCCTCGGACCACATTTATCAAAAGTATAAAAAAGTTTCGAATGTGTGAGGGAGACAGCATGTCAGGTGTTACAGCAAATCTCCTTTTAGACTGTTGGCCTTTTGGGCCGAAAGGCTTATTAGGGCCGGCGCACATATGGCGAAGAGCAGTACAGAGCATTTTTCACTGTGAAATTATTATCGACATTGTCCTCATTGAAATAATATCCAAAATAAATTAACACAACATTTAATGCAGTAGCTTTGATACGCTTAGGAATTAAGTATTGTGTTAATTGATTTTGGATATTATTTCAATGAGGATAATGTCGATAATAGTTTGACAATGAAAAATGCCATATGTGCGCCGGCTCTAAGGCAGTAATTTATTGTTTTGTTTGTTTATGATCAATTCTTTTAACATCAATTCTACGAATAAACATACCATAAGTATTTCTTCCTACAAAACTCACTCTCAAAAATGGCCTCTGTCCTCTTGATTAGTCTACCAATGAAAGGAGCGCAAGATGTACTGTAGAGTAAATCACTCTGTGATTGGTTTATTCTGTGCGCCATGCGTGACGATGTAAACGTTGATAGGCGATAGTAAATGACAGCGTAACTTATGGTTTTATACAAAAACGTCAAACCATTAACTTTATAATATATAACCCGTCGAAATGATTTAGGCGGACAATGTCCCGTTCGCAAAATGTCCCTCCGACAAAAATTGTCCCTTTCTCAAAACGTCCCTGTGATATATCATCCCTTTCTCAAAACGTCCCTTCCTTAAAACGTCCCTAACTACTCACCCCTTATTACACAATACGTGAAATACCAGCAATTTTAAGTTTAATTTTGAGTGCTACTTAAGAATGTTTGTTTATGAGAGTCAATGTCAGATTTTATGGTTATTAAAGTTTAAGAAAACCTGAGGCTGTATTTTTAATGGATAGACATTGCAGCTTATTGGATAGACATTGCAGCTTATCAAACAGAGACGTCATCAAGTCCTGAAGATCTTGAGTTTATCGCTCGACAAATGTCAAGATGAACCCTTTTTCCACTCCGACCAACTGGACTGCCAAATGCTTTATTTGCCATTTGTCGAGCGATAAACGTGACCGTAATAGACTTGCTGAAAGGGACCTTTTGCGAAAGGGTTATTTTGCGAGAGACATTTTGCAAAAGGGTCATTTTGCGTTAGGGTCCTTTTGCGAAAGGGTAGTTTTGCATTAGGGTCCTTTTGCCAAAGGGTCATTTTGCGATAGGGTGCTTTTGCGTAGGGGACAATGTCCGCCTAAGTCGTCGAAATATCTAGGTACCTCGCAAGATGGCGGCCTGACGGTGGCAGTTGCATAGATATTTCGCCGCGAAATACTGAACTCGCTCCGATTGGTACCTAACACAACTGACCTTCCTGCCTTACCACAATGGGGATCCACACTGCCAATTTATCCCTGTAGAGGGCGCATCATCGATACGGCCAGGCTGAACTATCGGGAACTGAACTGAAAACTGGACGTGGAGTAATTTTTTAGTGCTAGTTAGACATCTATGTGTTTAACTATCACTGCGTACATATAGTACATATTACTCGTATCATATACGTAAAGTGTCATTGAGTTCCGGCATATTGTTTTTAAATTAATCCCTGGGTTGTATGGGATCGCCCCCTTAATAATGGTTTTCGTCTTTTTTTATTTTAACTTTTTTTTTGGTTCTGTTTCTATTTCACACATAATTTTGTTTGTGACGAATTGTGTTGATGCAATTCGTATTCTTTCTTTTCACAGATGTGGTATCGACACGCACAATATTATCGTCAACCAACTGTTGCTTCGCACGTCGGCTCCGTGCGAGCTCTGCGCCGCGAGACACAAGGTCCAAGAAAAATACTTGGAGCAAATTGCCGACTTGTACGAGGATTTTCATGTGACCAAACTGCCTTTACTGGACAAGGAAGTGCGAGGTGCCACCGCAGTCAGCTCGTTCTCTGAGCACTTGGTGAAGCCGTACTCGCCCATGGGTCCTCAGACGTAACAAACGCGTTTTCCACTTTGCTTCTAGCATTGGATTGTTCAGACGCAGTAATGTGACTGCTGTTTGAAATATAGAGAAATAAAAGTGATTCATATTTCATAGTTCATCGATATTGCATTATGCGCTGGACCTTTCTTTCGGTGATTGGGTTTATTTCCGTGGATGACAATTTACGAACTGTTTAGGAGCAGGCTTAATAATGCCCCTTTTTTCATTCCTTCAGAAATCTTGATGATTCAGTTAACAGTGTACAAGAGAAAACCAGTGTGGTATTAAAATGATGTACATTATTCCAAAGGAGCAATAAATGTTATATTTATTTAAACTGAAGTGTTTATTTTGTGTTATACTAAGTTACTTAAAATATAATAAATAAAAGAAATTGTTCTATAAATAATGTACTTTATTTCAATCAGAGAAGTCAGAAAACTCATCTTTCATCTTTATAAGACAATATTATTATGTATAAACATGCAAAATTAAGAACATTCTATTTTATTAATAATTTCATAATACAACAAATAAAATGCACTCAATAAAAGTAAATAAATTGGCTGATGACTAGCTGTTACTTCGTAATACTTTGTGACTGCTCATCGGATGGACTTTAGAGTTAAATCCTTATGAAATACATTGTGCCCTTAATTTCAAGGAATGCTTTCGGAAACTAAAGCAAACTTGGTCCAAGTTTCAAATGGGCATATTGAATAATGGCTGGTAAACCTCGAAATTTATTGGTAGTTTAATAATTTCCTATTAATTTCTGTACCTACACTACAACTACAATAAACTTCAACATTATATACTTTAAAAAAAAATGGTAAGTATCTTAACCGGACACGCACAATTCAAATATTATTTCACCCTACTTACACTTCTGAAATAGCCATACCTACCTACTTTTAATAAAATCTTACAATAGGTGTCTTAACAATTTTGTTCCGTACAACAATAATTTTACAACAACAAAGGCCCGACAGCTGTGTATGCAAGTCGGCTTAAGATTACTGGGTACGATGCACATTCATTCTACTGAAAACTGATCAAGTTTTCATCACTTGGCAGCTAAGACTTGTACGCTTAATACGCTTGGCAGATATTCCTCGCATGAAAAAGCGGTCTTGTTTATAAAAACGCGCTTCCTTAGACCACTCGACAAACGCCGATCAAAATAGTCTGTGGTGGAGATTTTACAAGGAAAAGATGTAACCAAGGGAAATATGTTTTTATAAATAAGGCCGTACATGTTAAGAATTCCGTGTGGCGCCGGATTAAGAATAGCGTCACTCCGTTTCCTTCCATGGATGTCGTAGAAGGCGACTAAGGAAATTAATTACCAGGAGACGGGCAGCAGCGTCTTCCTGAGATTCCAACCGCATACTGCGATTGCCAACCCGCCTGCCAAGCGTGGCGATTATGGCAAAACCCCTCTTGGTTATGAAAACCACGAATGAATTCGAGCTTAGGAATGCCCTATTTGAGACATTCATGCGTGATTGTAGAACAAAGATTTAAAACTGGGTTCTTCGAGAGCACTGATTTGTATGGGACTTTTACCAGCCAACCCAACTTAAATGACAACCTTTGCGTAACTAAATACTGTCTATTTTTATTAGCTTCACGATCTATTTATAAAACGCTTCGAGAATTTTCGGGAACATTGGAGCATTCCTTAAAACAGGAATCGTGTTTTTATAAATGGTTTTTAACGTGTTTTTATAAACAAATACATTCTTTAAAATGTATTTTCGTCGACAAAAAAATAGACTTGTGAAACGGTCAAATAATGAACACAGTCAATAACTTAAAAAAAACTATCAAATTCCTTCCAGGCATAAATCCTAGGCATTTACAATAAACTATCCATTTTAAGAACAAACAGGCAACATCAGGCAGTTATGCTAGCATTGTATAGTCTGATATAATTTGAGACGTAAGATTTTATAAAGGCTACATCCTTTATAGACACTGATATGTTTCGAATTACATCAGACTTCGTTGACTGATCTGATCACACATGGTTGAAAGTTTCATGAAGCGACAACTGATGATTCGGATGGGCGAAAATTTGTGTCAATTGTTAATTTATTACCATTATTATAATTATCGCTTTATGAAACAGAGCCCAGTCGAGATGTCGTAAAAATAATCTACTTTAGGCAAGCCCTACTTAGGGTACTTATACAAACAAGCAAAGATCATTCGCCAACATCCCGCCAGCAAACTACCGACGATTCGCCAATAGACAACTGCCTCACTGTGGTCACATTCCCTCCAATTTCTATGTACGGACGCGGGAATTTCATCGAAAATAGTAACACACGAAGGTGGCGCCTTGCCTACAGTTATCTACGATCTGGCGGGACGCGGGCAGGACGCAGGTGAATGCTGGCGGGACGCAAGTAACTTTTGGTGGGATGTAGGACAGGGCTGTTCCCTACAGCTGGCTCAACTGGCATAGTGCGGTGTATATGGGTACTACGCCTTCACCACCGTATCCAAGAAGCACCTACATTCTGCCAGCAGCCACCCACGTCATGCTGACTGGCTTCCTACGGTAGACAGATCAAGTAGCCTTCTTGTGCGGCGCGATCTGGTGCAGTCCCTACGTCCCACCGGCTGGCTACCTACGGCGGGCGGGTCAACTAGCCTTATGCGACGCGGGCAGGTGGCGTTCCAAGGCTGCACCTACGTCTCACCAGCAGTGACCTACGTCCCACTGGCTGGCTACCTATGACGGGCCGGTCAATTGGCCTTTTGCGACGCCGGCAGGTGCACTCTCCATGAGGCACCTACGTCCCGCCGGCTAGCTACCTAGGCGGGTGGGTCAACTGGCCTCGTGCGACGCAAGCAGATGCAGTCTCCAGGCGCCTACGTCCCACCAGTAGCCGCCTACGTCCCACTGGCTGGCTACCTACGGCGGGTGGGTCAACTGGCCTTGTGCGGCGCGGGCAAATGCCACGCCGTTAACGTAGCACCCACCACCGTTCCCAGGAGAGCCGCCGCGCACGCGCCGCTCTCGAATAGAAGCTTCGGCGTGAATACGCCCCAGATCATCAGGTGGCGGCAGTGGATCGTCGCGGAGAGCGCGCATGCGAATACCTGCAGAAGAGATGGGGTGTTTTAGCTTCAGCGGAAATAATGGATAAATTGCTAGGTCCCTAGACAGAATATATATGGGATCCAGCCCATAAATTGAGCCCACAACAAAACCGGGCTGAAGCCCAGATCTTTCTCAAACTGACAGGCACAACTTAGATCAGCGTATCTAAAGATAAGATACAAGAATATTGCCTTATGAAAACAAAAAACTTAAAAAGAGGTTATGTACATAAAAATATATGATAAGCCAAAAGCCAGTGGGTCAGCACTGGTGTTCAGCCACTCTCTTCTCCTTAAGGTCTTGTGCAGCATATATGTTTAGAGGGCCAAAACAGAAGTCAACAAATGGATTCTAGTCAATCAATTAACCCGTATTTATATAGGCCTCCACTTCTTCCCGTCCACATCCAGCAGCTGCCAGCAACTTGCTAACCGTATAGAGTCCTGGTGTTCCGTGCCAACCACTGTCCATTTCTGGATGTGTTTCCCCTTATCGGTAAAAGGGGGAAACACACCACCACCACCACATCACCACCTCATCTCTCATCTCACCTACCCTTATAGCGAAACACATGGCGAACTTGAGACAGAGGGAGAAAACGGCGGCCATCTGGGTCCGAGGACCGGCGCCGGCTGCGCTTCTGCCCCACAGCGCGAGTAACGGTACTGCCGCGCCAAAGGCCAACGGCATTCCTGAAATCGAGACATCAAGGTTTAGATTTATGCATCAATATTATGTACAACAGCTCTGTGTAGCGCTGTATTAAGAATAGCGTCACTCCATTTCCTTCCGCGGGCGTCGTAGAAGGCGACTAAGGAAATAAATTACTAGGAGACGGGCCGCCGTAGGTACTTGATTTGTTCAAATGTCATCAGTCTGGGTGTTATTCCATGTTCGTGATGTTACCACAGCAGGACATCCCAGTTTGGGGCCAGGACAAGTGATTATAATATGTTGTGTGGAAGTTATAATATAGGTATCGCTCGTAGCCCCGGCTGCCTGAGTGATCTTAAACGATCACGAAGGTTAAGCAACACAGGGCGCGTCCAGTGCATGGATGGGTCGCCGTCTATGCCTAACGCTAGTGGCATTTTTCTTGCATTTTTCCGAGCGGTTCCGTGCTTCGCACGGCACGTTAAGCTGTTGGTGCCGGCTGCCGTCGATAGACGGCAGTCATTAAGCCAAGTCAGAGGCCTTATGGCGGCTTGACAACTTCTGACAGCAGACGAGCCACTAGTCTACAAGCCTCCACCAATCCGGACTTGGCCCCCGTGGTGGAGTATGGCCTATACCTTCCTCAGGGAAGAGACCCGTGCCCCTCAGTGGGGACATAATGGGTTGATGATGATGATAGTAGGTAGCGCGCATAGCGGTACATAGTGTGTACACCACACCTAAATAAAATACTTAGTTTAATCTTCACCAAGACAATTAAACGTTTCCTTATCAACTGTAAATACTAGATTGCGTTGCGAATGCTTATCTAAAATCTCGCCGCTGTGATTAGTGACCTCGTTATTTTCAGTCACTTAGCGTATAATATCATCATCAGCCATTTGAAGCCCACTGCAGGACATAGGCCTCCTTCGTGGTTTTAATAACCATGAGGGGTTTTGCCAAAATCGCCACGCTTGGCAGGCGGGTTGGCAATCGCAGTATGCGGTTGGAATCTCAGGAAGACGCTGCTGCTCGTCTCCTGGTAATTGATCTTCTTATTCGCCTTCTACGACATCCACGGACGACACTGGAATAATGCTATTCTTAATCCGGCGCCACACGGATACCTTTATATAATATATTTAAACAAACAAGCGTTTGTTTGCGGAACAAAACTGTCTGAGTTTGAAGTTTCTCGCCAGTTTAGAGTAGTAACAAGGCTTTATATCGGGCAACAGCCCTTCGCCTCTATTCGCTAACAAAGTCAACTAAAGAGGTCTTTGTCAAAATTTAACTCGTTTACGATCAGACACTAAGCGCCACGGGCCACGGGTTAGTGGGATGGTGCAAGTGGCGCTAAGTGTCGCTCAAGTGAGTCTACGCCCAAACTACCTAGTCAAGCCAACGCCCAGCCCATCCTAGGGCACTATAAGGCCATCAGCGACACAATTGTCACTACTTAAACCCAGTTTATCATCGACTTGGTGCCATCCCTCGTAGCAACACACTATTGGATATTCTAACCGCTGATACACGTTTCAGAGAGATCAGACACTCAGAGATTGCAAAACAACAGACTAAATGAACTTTATTTAAAGTGTTTTAAAGAGTCGTGATTTTATTGTAAACCAAACTCACCGAACAAGTCCAGAGCGACTAACAGCCCAGTAACGGGCGGCCCCGCCGCCCCCAAGTAGTTGGGGTCGCCCGCATGGAAGGCGGGGGCCCAGCGCAGGTGCCCCAGGGTCGCGTGGTGCCCCGTCGCGTAAAACATATAGCAGGCCAGGAGGGCCCACACGCACGCCACACTGGCACTGCAGCGAGAGGTCAGTGCTGGAAGAAATACTTAACATGTATTTGTTTGACAACAATGATCCTAATATAAAATTAAACTTAACTAAGAAACCCAGCCTATTCTACTGCAAGAGATGAGAACACATTAATTTGCACATCCTGCTGCAGAATTGGGGTTTGTAATTGTTGTGGGTGGAAACGGATAGCACACTCAAGGTGGGTTCTGATCTTGATATCAGTGTCACCTAAAAAAAACCGGCCGAGTGCGAGTCGGGCTCGCGCACCGAGGGTTCCGTACAAATTTGTAGGTACATAGGTACTTACATATTATAAATAGTTCAGGAATCGAGTCTCGCAGTTTTTTCAAGCTTTTCCCGAACTTCAGAATATTTTTTTATGGTTTAATTACAAATGTATATTAGTTTTCAGAATTTTCCCTGTATTTGTAGTAGGTATAAGACAAAATTACTTGCCAAATTTCATAGTTCTACGTCAACGGTAAGTACCCTATAGATTCCCGATAAATTTAGAAAAAAACGTATATTTTGAGACTTAATTGAGTGTCAAAATATACGTTTTTTTTAGTGGCATAGGCGGCATTTTTTTTAGTTAACTTAGAAGTTAGATTTTTTCACAGTTTCAAGGGACAGTAGACCTGAGTATAATTATGGTTTCATTTCAACTCGATACCTCCACGCGTTCCCGAGATAAAGGGTACCCGAGACAGACGGACGGACGGGCAACAACACAGAACAGATGTTCTGTGGGCAACAAAGTGATCCTACAAAAGTTCTGTTTTTTCCTTTTGAGGACTTTCTACCCCTAAAAAGAATGAAAAGTAGAATCTGATCGCGCGATCCGATTCCAATGAAAAAAATTATAAAATTATATTAACTCAGACATTGCTGATGCACACCTTCAACAGCAAGAGTGACTTACAGAATTTCCCAGCGCCGTCATTCTTCAGGAACGACACCAGATTCAGCGTCATGAACCCGGCGAGCAGTGCCAGACAGGCCGCGGGCGCAAACGAGGCTCCCAGCACCAGCGTGTTCGCCACAAACAGGATCAGCGCGCAGACGGTTAGCGGCAACACGGGCCCGCGGCCCTCGCGCCGCCAAAGGAGCAGAAACATCACGATTACGACGAGCCATGCGCCTCGGGCGAGCAGTCTCGACCTGCCGGGCGACCCTAGCGAGCCCCAGCCGACCGCCCAGTGGGCGCAAGCAAACAAGCCGGCCACCACGCAGCCGTGGCCGCGCCAGCCCACGTGGCGCCTGGCCACAGCCACCACCGCGGCCACCGAACCTAGGGCCAGGACCAAAGCGGCCCTAGACGCTTGGCCTGTCGGCGTACCCTCGCCAGCGAGCCAACAGTCACCCTGCTCCTCGCGACAACCCCTGTACGATCGAGTCACGGCTAAAACGGTCCCGATACCACCCCACAGAGCTAGAGCATTCGAATTGCCGATATTCCAGGCGATCAAACCTAAAACAGTAAGGAAGAGGAAGGAGAGTCCGGCGCCTTCTTCGATAATGAAGCTGTTTGAGACTAAAACAGCGGCAGAGGCTACTAGGGCGGCGCGGGCAAACCTCTCATGAAACTGAGAGCGCCCTTCGTACCAGCGCTGACTTATGCCGTCCCAGTGCATAATGGTCAGCGAACACGTTAACAGACCAGAAACAAGACCGGTGCTAAGTATTATCGCGTGTTCAAGATCCTCGATCAGTTGGAAGTAAAATGCGGTGCAACAGAGCGCAATGCAAACGGCCATGGAGGCCATACCAGTAGGTACAAAGGTACTAGCGAATACGTGAGGCAACCGGTCTAATGGAAGACCCTCGGTTATGAGCCAGTTGAAGAATATCGCCAATAAAAGAAGCAGTAACGCCCTTAACATCGACAGCGAGTCGAACTCGACCCACACTTCTCGGAACATGCCGCGAATGTTGTCGATCAAAATCCTGTAACAAGGAGGAACACAATATTTAGTAAGCCAGTCTAGAATAATTTTAAAAGTCCTTTAAGCCTGCAGGAATAACCCTCGCTTACCGATACTCATCAACATAGTTAGCCAAGTCGGCTTCGGTTTCGACAGTGGCAGCTTTGTCTATCTGGTCTCTGGTCATGTTTATGAGTTGAGCCAATCTCTCGAGGGAGACCTGCTGCGATTCCTCGCCGTATCGGAGCAAATACTGCGCCATCTGAAAGAATGATAAAACATTAGTATCCTGGGTTCAAAGATACGAAACATGGTTCGAATGCTGTTGAGACCGTGCGTGGAAGTGTCTGTTTTCGACGGGGAAAGCTGACGTGGGATCACTGATGAAGACTCAAAATTATGAGGAATTTGAAAGTCGTCCTAAGAGATTTTTACTCGAATTTCTCTGATATACATTTGCAGAGAAAAATGCATGCCTTGAGACAAATCCTGGTGTCCCTGGAGATTCTATGGAATTATCAACGAGTAGAGAAGCCGAATTACTGGATTTTAGAGACCCAAAATGTTTCTATCCTCGGCCATAAGGGAGGGGCCCTTCATGCTACAATCGGCTTGCGATCTTGGGACCAGCAAGCTGGTGTGGTCCTAAATACGTAAGCCCTAAAGTCTCACCTATATTGAGCACAAGTGTCGACCACCTCAGATCGCAGCTATAGGTACCATTACGTCCCACCGAAGGACACAGGGTTTACCTCAAAGAGAGAAGACAGCCTCAATTACCTCTCGCGTCCACCGCGGATTGGTGACTTGCAAGTGCAAGCGTATGCAAATGTGTCTGCAACTCTGGTTTCATCACAATGACCTTCAACGCTACGTTAGTTTAATCTCACCTGTTTAAGGTTATTGGTCAAGTAGAGCAGTGTATGCGCGACCGGCATTGGAGGCAGCGTCGGCAGCAGGAGGCCGCCTAGCGAGGGCGCGGGCGGCGGCCGGCCCAGGGCTGCGCTCAGTGTGGGGGCGAAGTCCGTCTGCGGTATCTCGCGCCCCACGGAGCCCCCGTCGGCAGCCAGACCTGCGCCTCGGTACGCAAACAGCGCGGCTGTACGCTCGGCTTTGCTCTCGCCGCCGTGGTCGCCTGGGTAAAGCGGATGGTTGTTTGGGCTCTTCTACATATTAAGTGACTTTTTATGGATGCCAATGGTAACAAATCCACTGGGCTGATTGGGGTGATGAGGCCATGCTGAAAAGCTACAAGGTATCCTTTCTCTAAAAGTCTCCAAAGTTTCATGGAAGCAAAATACTTACTGCGCCATATCATTCGCCAATAACTATTCAATAGGTAACAGAACATGCCAATAAAACCGGACGTTTGAACAAGCTCATAACTAAAGCTAATGAAGATAAAAAAATTACAAATATTTCTGCTTTAGAATCACACACTTGCTAGCCAAATAATATTCGTCTAGGAATCGAAACAAAAAACGAAATATTTTTTTTTGTAGTCATTGAAGAAAACTCAAACATCAAGCATTCTACTTTTCATTACCTTGACTCTTCTCCACTTGTGAGTCTAAAACAATAATTTGGTGTAAACTTACGAGGGCATTTAAATGGTTTTAAATTGGATGGGCTTTATGGTACAGATGTAATTACACAGTAAATATTAGAGTGACAGTATAGGTGTCATTGAACTACAAGAAAAATCCCGAGGTTTTATCTTGGTGATTTTTGATAAAATTTAGATACGAAGTAAGACTTTTTTTAGAAGTTCAATGTAAATAACTTTGCAGGTTAATTTAGCCCTATTAGGCAGAATACACACCGGTTTCAGTCATGCCGTGATCTCCCAGAATGTACAGCAGGACATCAGGTGGCAGTAAGTCGATGATCTTCTCGATTCGGTCATTGGTTTCAGTTAGTTTCCTTGTCATCTCCGGGTGGTTTGGACCGTATCGGTGCCCAGCATGATCAACTCCCAAATAGTGTGCTATTAGCAGATCCCAGTCGTCCTTCTTTAGTTCACCATAAATTCTCGAGTCCACTTCTAAAAGAATGATTTATATTGCTTTTTTTATTTTTATCTATTTCCAGGACTACGATCATAAAGGACCATAAATCAACCATAAAATATTGAAGGAAGTGGTATGTTTTTTTTATGAAAACATTATCTAATCTTGGATTGTCAATGAACAAAAATTGAAGCACTCTCATTATTACATACTATACAGTTTAATAGGTACTGATTATTCTGCTGTGAACAAGCATATTTAAGTTTGTTGGTTTCATTAAACAGGATTATTTGGAAAGTTTTAGTTCAACTTCACTTTTTTGTACATTTTCAGAAGTATTATGTGGAATTTTTCCTTCTTTGTTGTAGCGCTGTTTGATATAATATAATGCTTAACTTAACAAGGTTAACTAACACCACTACCAAAAAAAAATTGTATCTTCTCTCATAATGTGTTTTGCAGAAAAGTGTCACCCAGAAATCTCAATAACAGTAACAGCTCATTGGATATCCAAAAGCACAAATATAAATCTAAAGAAATCCTTACCATTGTCAACAGTATCAAGATCCCAGGTGTGAAAAGAGTACTGGGCGTGAGTTCTCAACCATTTGCCCGGCATCAGGCGCATCCAAGTGTCGTCACCCAGCAGGACTATTTTACCACCGTTCTTGTGGACCTTGTAAGAGGTAAACCAAATAAGTTTGTGAAATCAGAAATAATCTAATAATAACTAATAATTTATTATTAGTAGTCAAATAATTTCAACAAAAGGATTTGTTTTGGTCCAAGTGGGCAGTGAGAATACCAAACAGAAAATAATAACAGCCACACGACACAATCACTGGTTTTGGCCTCAGGTTGCCCTATGAAATAGTAACCAGACAAGGACATCACAAGTATGAATAAACACTGCAGACACATGTATGAATCAAAGTATGGAGGCCCATAGCAGGAATTGAACCCACATGTCTTGGTAGTCAAATGTTTTACTGCTTGACCAAGGAGGCAGTCATGAGTGTACATAACTGGGCAAGGTAACAGCTAACGTTGATTAGCCCTGTACACACATTGCAACTTTGTAGTAAAAAAAGAAAACATCTCTCTTTCACAGAATGTTGCTTACAAGGCATAGGAATGACTATGAATAAAGATGCAATAATTGCATAGGTACCTGATCAATAGTATTATCCTCCTGCAACTCCATAGCAGCAAAATTAGAGCCAGCGTCCACAAATGTAGGCAAGGATCCGGTGACAAGTGCCTTTACTCTCTGCAAAGTGGTGGTTGGGGGGTCGGCCATCAGCCGATACAGCCTGGTACAAGACGGTTGCTGCTCCAGCATACGGGACATGATGGGGAGTCGGTTTTGGTACGGCAGCGGCTTCTTCAGCTTCTCATCGTACTTAGTGAAGTCATATCGCAGGGCGTCGACCAGGATAAACACGACTCGATACCGCTCCGGCATGCACGCCATGCCGGCGCCAGGGTTCGCGGCGATGCGACGCAACTTCACCTCTTGGGAGCATGGCCCCGCGGTCGAGTTCGCCCGCCCGTCGCACCCGAAATCACTCAGCGGGACGCACACGGACACATCGCTCAACGTTTTCCGGGAGAGCAGAAAGCCGTGCCCGAACATAAGCACCGCGGACAACACCAGGTACGAGAACCAAACAAGATACAAAATGAAATTCCATTTCTCTTTCATCGTTGGTTCGGTTTTAAGTCACCATTTGACTTTAGTCCGCGTTCAACAGCAATAACATTCGGAGAAAAATCTGAAGTGCGTTCGACGATCAAACAGCTGTCGGCATTTCTATCAAGTTGACAGTTTTTTTCTTCAAGGAAACGGAAATGAACAAACTTGACACAGATTAAGTGCGATTTACTCGTCGACTGAACGGATAAGATAATCGAAACGAATGGTTTTCTCTGGTTTTCTTATGGGTACATCCAAAGAGTATATAATCATGGGTACATCTCTACATCAATTTTTTTTTCTGAATGAAAGAAAACATTACTCACAAACTAAGAATGAATGAAAGAGATCATTTTATTCACTCACTCGAGTTCGAGTGTCACTGTGTCAGTCATGTCCAGGCCCTCGTCACTCCATACAAAAAATATTATGAACGTACTTTGTGCCAACAATGAAACAAAAAATATAATCCTGCTAAAACAAAAGGCATTAACTCTGCAGTGAATCACGTAGATGTATCATGATTTAAAATTAAGTCGGGTTATATGTGAAATCTGATGTTGGTAATGTTGGTACTACGTATTTTGCAAATGGCCGGTAATTTTGTTCGTTTGTCGTTTTTGTGTTGCATTATTTTATTTATTTTAACTTTAGCAATAGGTGTAGTGCGTGAAAAGTGATTAAACAAGAAATATGGGAGGAAAAGCATTGAGGAAATGTGAAATTTGTGGCATTAGAAGTCAGAAATTAATGTACGTAACCAGATATCCACTGGAGCCAAACAGGTAAAATTAGCAAGTTTATCATAATAAATGTACGCAAATTTTGATATTTATTTAATGCGCTTGGATAAAACAACTGAATTATTTAGAACAATTTACGATTTTGACAAATTTAAATTAACGCCGGTTGTAGTGCGGTACCCATGTGGTACATTTTTTTATCGATATTTTGGACGATTGATTTCTGCCAGATATTTCTACATGCTGTCTAAAATTGATCACAACTACTTAATTTTAAACGTCGAACACCACACAGCAAGAACAGAAATGATTTATGTTGTTTTATTTTGCTCAAAGCATTCAGTTTTGTTTTATATTTTTAAAAACACATTGCACCGCTTTGTTCTGTATTCTAGATGCCGCTTATGGGTTAAAGCGACAGGCAATGAAGATTTGCATGGTGGAGCTGTAATAGCCACCGTTATATGACGGAGAGAATGATTGCCTTAATTGTAAAAATTTTTATTCGAAGAGAATGTCAAATATATAATTTTGATTTCATAAAGGCAGAAGAAATTAACGCGAACGCAAATAAAATTTCGCAAGCTCAAAGTACAGCAAAATAGTAAACAGGTGATACAAACGTTCCTTGACATTATTAGCAGTACCTATACCATATTTATTTGGGGCTGAGACAAAGTGTAAACAACTTTTCAGTACTCTTTAGACTATTTTCACTGTCGAAAAATGTTATTTCGGTTTTTACACTAAGAAATTAGTAAATTAGATTGAATTAGATTTAATACTTTATAAAAAAATTACGTATACAACATTATCAGACAGTATCATTTTAAAAGTATTAAAAAGTTTAATTTTGTCTCAGCCTCAAATAAATATGGTATAGATAATATATTTTTTGACTTATTGTTTTGTTTGTTGCAGACTCCAAAGATCTGAAATTCGACCAAAGTGCAAAGTTTTGATAGCGACGTGACGCATTGGTGACATTAAGTTTTCTACTCTTCACGCTAAATAAATGATTTGATTTAAAAAAATGCCTTTTTCATTATGAAAGTAAGCGATAATCCATTCACACCATGTCATACTCGAAATAATTGAGTTGACCTACTGTGTTGGGATTTATCGCCTACTTTAATTTCCAAAGCATGAAAATGAGGTAGAGGAGAGATGTTTCGAATTTTTTTTATCGATATCGATAAGCAGTCCATCACTAATGTTTTGCAATTTCATTCTCATGTTGGTATTATACTATTTTTTGTTAGGTTGGTACAAACTACGTTCATAATTTTGAAAACGTGTTGTTAGCAAGTGCCGACTCTTATAACGTAGTGATTACCTCTTTGGTCATGTCCACAGAGTAGGTACATTATATATGGTGCACTGTTTGGTTGGTCAGTGTTACCTACTTTTTTGTTCTGTGGTGTTAGTAGTGTTCACAACAAGCAAAGGTTAATTTTTTTCGTTTAGTTTAGCCGTTCCTAAATCTTTTTCTTATCACGTCGATCTACTTACTTGTGAGATTAGAACTCTCTATAGAAACTCCTCGACCCCTTTCACAACAACTTTGCAACTTTAGGGATTTCAATCATGAAAGTTTCATAACCTTGAAGCAGATGGGGTAAACAAAAATAATTTGTTTGCATTTTTGAGCCAACTACTAAGTGAAAGTGTCTGTTAGCATGCTGAATCGTCCACGAGCAGAATGTCCAAGCTTAACAAGGAGAACTTCCGTCTTCTGGACCTATCCAGCGACGAGGAGTCAGAGGATCTGCAACTAGACATAGTACCAAGGAAAAAGAAAGTCACCAGGTAATAGTAACATCAGTATTACGTAAATATAACTCGATTACGAAAAAAAGTTAAAAACTATTTGCATCTCGCTTACACAACATAGGGAAGCGAATACTACTCTCTCTGCCCTACAGAGGGCCTTAAATTAGGCAGATAATTGTTCAGTTACTTTCGTTAATTAACAAAACATAATCTCGTCCCTGTATCCCGGAGGGGTAGGCTGAGATCAGGGTCTGCCACTTGCCACAATCCAGACAGATCTCTTTCGCTTGATCGACATTAATTGGTTGTTACATGCTTGCTCACCGGTTTCGGGCACTTTTTTTCTTGCCCTTCGTAGAAGTGTGGGAAACTCTTTACCGGCTCTCCCACTCAAGTTCTCTTTATACATTTCTTTAATTTACCATCCTATGCCAAAAGGCACGCCAAGTTGCGAGACATACTATGAATTAACCAAAACTTGTGCAAAACTTTGAATTGTGATTCTTGTAGCAATTTCGGAATAAAAGGGCTTATTATATTTATATTTATTATATAATAACAATCACAAATCTTGGAGCTAACATGGAGCATAGTCTTTGTGAAAACAGGTGGGAGTTCCAACAACATCATCATAGAGAGATAAAATACTAAAAATTTACAATTCCAACCATTATAAGCTAGTAATCTGTAGATTTCTAAAGGACCCAATCGGACTACCATAACAATGGTTTTTAATTGTTCTTTTCAATGTCATAATCTAACAGCGGGTTTAAAATTGGTCCAATTTTAAACCCGCTTTAACCAAGTTTTAACCAAGTGAAACTGGATGCGGGCAATTATTAGTTGTTCCAACTGCCTGCCCGTCTACAAATAATAATAATAATAATAATAATAATAATTTTGCTACAAGCTTGATTGTTTTTGTTAACTGCCTTCATGGTGAAAACACACTTCTGTTGCAGTTGTAGCAGTAGAGATCACAAGATTAATACAAACAAAGATTATTTCTTAAACAAGTACTAACGCCTACTCATGAATATTTACTAACACAAGAATGCATTAAATTTATTATTACAGTCTACAGTATGTGGTGTGCCGACCTATAATTAAAGTTTTGTATTAGATAACATTAAGTACCATTATATTTTGTTCCTCAAATATAATATAATGATGGGCAAAGTGGAGGGGAAGAGAGCTTGAGGCAGACCACCCACTAAATGGAGTGACCAGATCACCAGGGAAACAAAACTCAAGTTTCACCAGGCAGTCTACACAGCTAACAATAGGTCCAGATGGAGAGCACTCTAGACTCATCCTCGTCATAGCAGCCACAATCCTCAGCATTGATGGACCGACTGATTGGATTGGATTGGATTGGATATTTTGTTCCACTTGTGGGTGGAAATATTGCCAGATTGTAATAAAATTAATTTAATATTATGTTTTTATCATCATAACATTACATCTACATTCAAACAACCCTCAATATCGAACTCAACTTCTTTTGCAGAAGAGACCGTAACCGCCAGGTGACTCCTCAGGCTCCTGACCCAAGCCTCAAAGCAGAGATCCAGAGGACTCTCCGATGGGCACTCCGAGGAACACTGGTGCTGTGGCTGGTGACCCTCACATGGGCTTGTGCTGCGTTGTACGAGCAAGTCTCCACCATGAGGACCGATATTGTCAGTGGTTAGTGAAAAATTCATCATATCGGTCCCGTGTTTAGTTAGTTGATTTGTTGACCTCATAAATAGGGCCTATATGTATGGCATGTTATAGGACAACAACATTTGTTGACTTCTTCAGTTCACTCCAGCAATATTAAACTAGGTAGGTGTGCAGAATAGATAACTTTTGCAACAAAAAGTTTGTGTACTTTTCACCAGACAAATGAAGTGATTTTCTTACATATATGATTTTCTAAATTTAGATGATAAGTGATTAGAATTGAGAAAGGAATGTTGCGTTGGTTTGGACATGTAGAGAGGATGAAGGAAGAAAGATTGACGAAACAAATATATCGAGCGAATGTGGGTGGAAGGGCCGGTAAGGGACGACCGAGACGGACATACATCGACCAAATAGGGGATGTATTAGCTAAGGGCAAGATAAAAAGTACCCGGAACCGGCGTGCATGCATGCAACGACTGATGAATATTGAGGAAGCGAAAGTGATCTGTCAAGATCGTGGCAAGTTGCCGTCACTGGTCTCTGCCTACCCCTCTGGGATGCAGGCGTGAGTTTACGTATGTATGTAGATGATAAGTGTCACATATCCGTTTGTGATGGTTCAGTTTTGTTTTATATTCAGAAAAAGTGTTTTCATTTTTTATGTACAATAAAGAAGTTTTCACTTCTAAAGTATCTCTATTAAAACATCACCTTGCATAAATTCACGCCTAGTTCCCGGAGGGGTAGGCAGAGGTTTGCAACTTGCCACTCTATTAAAACCTTGCGTATCTTTCATTATTCTTTTTTTTCAAAATTCAAAATCAGACATTAAACCTTATGTGTATTGATTGCATGATTACACCTAACAAAAGGGTTATCAAAATGTGTAAATGAAGAAGAAGAACATTTATTATACCAACAAGATACATCACAAAAACAAAAGTATTTAGATGCACTAAATAACCAGTCTATAATAATTTATTATGTTACCTACCTATTTCAAGGGCGAATTGAAGTGACCTGGGCCTCGTTCTGTTAATGCATTGTAGTAACATGACAACTGCATGAACATGGCGGTTTTCATTTCATGGCCGCTTTAAGTCTACGCGGGCACACCCATTAAACCTTCTAGGCGTCAATGGTACGAAAAAACACGTCACGTGACCCGACAGTGTACCTGTCATTATACTACAATGCACTAACAGAATCGAGGCCCTGATTGCTTTCCTTATACTCTTTTGAGAATTTGGACGTGTTTAAATCCTTTCGTCCGCGTACGAAACTGTAGGTTCGTAACCAGTTGCGAAAAAAGAAAAATGTTCATGACTTGAACACACGATATTTTTGTTGTGCCTAAAAAGCTACAAAATTATGTATATCATGAAAACATGAATCTTAATACCACATTCGAAATATCGCTACATAACCAGCATTTTGTGTTCCGCGTTTAATGTTTACCGGACTGGTTAATATTCATAAAAATAACCTGTTTTTGCCATTTCTCAATTATTTCGAGGGACAGAAGTTCTAGTCAGAAACTCATACTGAATTAGCTATTACTCAGTCGAGTTGTGATTGGCACATACCAATTCAAGTAACGTTATAAAATTCAAACCATACTCAAAACTAGTTTATAGCTGAGATCGGCGCTTGAGTTCGCTTGTATAATACGTTAGACTAAATTCATTCTCTTGATCCTTTTTTTTATTCATTTTAGGTTTTTTCTTGTGAAAACGCCCTGTATTTCTAATCCATGTGACCATTAAACGCCTAACTGGCGTGTAGCTTAATTAAATAATTCATGCATCACTTGTCTGCCCACTGGAAGATACTATAGGCGGCAGGTGAAGTCCTCGAGAGCTCTTATTTCCCACGTCATTAGTTCGAGTATCGGACATAATGTTGTCATCGCCTGTATCTAATCTAGGCCAGAATAGCTTTGCCGATAAAACGACTCAAATGCCACATGTTGTCACACGAAAAGCAACTATTCGTCATTAACATAAGAGCGATGGGATCTGGAGGTAGGTTACACGGTAAGGTTAGGTCGTATTCTGGGACGCTGTAGTAGGGTTGTGGTGCGCAGGTCCCGCCGCGCCTGTGTGACGTCACCGTCAGTCTCCGCGCTGAGGTCTCGGAAGACTATCGCATTTTCAGCGTCGCCTGAGAAATTGTCGCTCAAAAATCAACAAACTTTTCAGTAACCATGTGAAATTGTGCCCGTGGAAAATTTCAGTGTGGGGCTTAGAGCTTCATCAATATTGTTGCTTACTAAACGAGGGCATTACAAAGCGGTTTGTCACGGTGTATTTTCACGGCGTAGATATTGTATTTCCATGCAACATAGGCTATAAAATTGTGCTGAATCATACATGGTTTCTTCGATAGAATAGTCCATTGCTATTTGTCTATATTTTGTACCAGAATACAAAGTAGTTAGTATTCTAAGCAATTCAATAATATCTGCTTACAATAAACTAGAATATAAAATAACTTTATAAATTTTAGTTCCGTGAAACATCCTGCTCCGACAAAGTTGAAGTAATTTTGGTAAACAAATTCATTTAATATTTTTTTTGTGTACAATTCTGACATCAGATAAATGAGCATTATTGAATTAACTCGCCCCGTCATTGCGATCAAGTCAGCGACTTAGAATTGTGATGTTTTCACAAATTATTGAAACTGTCTGTTAACTCCTTTTCTTACTTTAAAATTTTTGATCGGGTTAGAATTTCATCACATTAGAGATATAATCGGAGATCAATCAATCCCCAATATCGTCTACAGAAGGGCAAGCTTCTTCAAGGACGTGCCACATTTACCCATCGGCCAACCTCACCCAGCCGCCTTTAGCAATCTGTCTTAGATCGTTTATCCAGCGCCCAAGCAACTTGTAACATAAAAAAACATAATATCCCGAAGCTGTGAGCCGTATGCACAAATATGTGTTGGCGTTTAGTTTGGACGGACGACCCTAGAGAAACCCTAACATTAGGGCTCCCTCAACGCGCATGCGTAACTTTCATTCACCGCAGCGTCCCCGTAAGTCGATAATACCTCCGTCAAATATGTTCAAAACAAGATCGCTTCAAGCTCGCGACATACCCACTTTCGGATGCGGCTGACTGTCCGTGACCTACGGTCGCGATTGATACTACCTACAGGGTGGTAATTTGATATGGGACAGTAATACCTGTGTAATTTCCATATTTGTGTACAATAAAGTGTTCTCTATCTATCTCTAAAGGATAGACTTGCAGATAGAAAACGTTTTTAGGTAATTAGTTAGGGTTTTTAATTTTATTATTGTATAGTATTAGGGAAAACAACCAAAGAAGAAAGGAAAACGAAAGGTCACGGCGTGTCATTGTTGCTATAAATGGCAACTGACTCAGCGGTATGCTGAGGGTCAAGCCTTCAGCGCTGATTTTCAGTCAGTGCCAGGAGCTACCCCGCAAGCGTCACACGGTGTGGTACAACCGTGAGCAATGCTATATAGAGTAGAATACTATGTTTTATAGAATAATACTTATATGGAAAAGAATAGGTATTATGTATACACTATGAAACACATGCTTAAAGTGGTTGCTGCTTTTCATAAAGTGACAGAATAAACTATGATAAACACAAATAAAATCATACACAAATGAATAAAGGTATGTATCCAATCGGCTCAAATTATATTTAAACTTCGTAAGGTATAAATATACATTGCTTTTTTTGAATAGGTAGTAGAGCCGAGTTTTCCTCGAATGTTTCAACAAATATTGTTAATATTAGGGGTTAAAGTATGAAATTGCCGTTTTATTGCAATAGGTTCTTTGAATTGACATAGAATCTTCATGGTTTGAGGTTTTCGAATGAAACTTTTTTTAAATGATTTCTATGATGTTCTTTTTTTAAAAAATGTGAAACCTTTGAATATCGACTTTCAATTGTTTTTGTTATTCAATTTAGACAAGAAAGATGGATACTGCGAAAATTAGAGTGATTATGAGGCACCCATTTTTCGTATTTTTTTATTTTATTGATTTGACGCAAGTGAGTCAATATTGTGGGTAAGGTAACGTTAAACCATGCCGCTAATTCCTGAGTAGTTTGACTAGGGTCGGCTTCCACTATCTCTCTTAATTCATCGTTATTCACCTTCGGAGCGGTCTTCCTCGTGGCTCGTTCTTTAAGTCGAAATTTCCATCACGAAAGCGTTTAAACCAAAATCGCACGGTGCGTTCATTAGTAGACCCCTCTCCAAACGCAGCATTGATATTGCGGGCTGTTTCTGCCGCGTTAGCTCCGCGTCGGAACTCGTATTCAAAAATCACTCGAATTTTCGCAGTATCCATCTTTCTTGTCTAAATTGAATAACAAAAACAATTGAAAGTCGATATTCAAATGTTTCACATTTTTTAAAAAAAGAACATCATGGAAACCATTTGAAAAAAGTTTCTTTCGAAAACCTCAAACCATGAAGATTATATGTCAATTCAAAGAACCTATTGCAATAAAATGGCAATTTCATACTTTAACCCCTATTACGTAACTAAAAAAAAGTTATATTATCAAAAAAAACAACAATAGTAAATCTATGGTTAATTGATTGTGGTATAAAAAAGATGCAAATGCTACATAATATTGTTTTTTTTTTACAAAAGAGGTGGGTAGGTGCATAATACATATGCATCAGCGGCAGCCCACAAACTAGACGAGGCCTGTATTGCATATGCTTAATAACTTTGTACATTGACATTCAACAGAATATACATTAGGGATACATACTGAAACAGTGAACAACGCTATTCTTAATCCGGCGCCGTGTGTCACCGGATTAAGAATAGCGTCACTCCATTTCCTTTCGTGGATGTAGTAGAAGGCGACTAAGGAAATAAATTACCAGGAGACGGGCAGTTGCGTCTTCCTGAGATTCCAACCTTATACTGCGATCGCCAACCCGCCTGCCAAGCGTGGCGATTATGGCAAAACCCCTCATGGTTATGAAAACCACGAAGGAGGCCTATGTCCTGCAGTGGGCGTTAAATGGCCGATGATGATGATGATTCAACAGAATGTATTCTTTTATTATTGATTTTTTTCTATTTCTGGTTATCACACTGAATCGTATTGTGGTGACCTTTGTTCATATTGATAATGAATAAATAGCCTGACAGACAACCAAAAGTATCAACGAGATATATTATAGCATTAATTTTATCTATCCATACTCACAATCTTATCGGCAAGACTGACGAAGTAATTTCGGTCCCCGTCTATCGGAGTGTGAACGATTAGGACTGTTTTTGCACTTTAGATAAGATTATTCTTATATTCTCGAAAAGTTGTCGAATTGAGACCACTTATCGGCAAGCGCAGCGTAGGACGACCAGCCACAAAATGGACAGATAACCTCATCCAAGTGACAGGAAGACGCTGGATGCAAGCCGCTTCCAACAGGTCTTTTTGGAAATCCATGGAGGAGGCCTATGTAAAGCAGTGGACTTCTTGTGGCTGAATGATGATGATGATTCTTATATTCTCAAGTGAAGTTTTACGTGGAATTTATTTCTATTGTGCTTTTCTACGTTAATTCCTAAGCAATTGGAAGTTGATTGTTACAGTCGACAGCACATCAACCTTTACATACATACACTCCAATCAGATACGTTACGGACCACTGCAACCAAAATTTCAAGGTTGACCTGCTTAACGTGTTTAATATTTATAAATTAAACCACTTCTCAAACACATTCTCAATTTCATTTAAAATCTTGAAACTCGGCGCTGTCAATATGTGTAAAAAACTGGCTAAGTGCGAGGCAGACTCGCGCACGAAGGGCTCCGTACCATTATCTATACAACATTAGACTGAAAGATCGAGAAAAAACGGCAAAATATCACGTTTGTTGTATGGGAGCGCCCCTTAAATATTTATTTTACTTTTAATTTCAATATGTATTTTTGAAGGGAATATAGAACTAAATATTCTGTGAATATTTCAAGCGTCTTCCTGTTGCCGTTATTAATACCGAGCAAAAACGACAAAAAAATACGTTTGCTGTATGGGAGCCCCCCTTAAATATTTATTTTATTCTGTTTTTAGTATTTTTGTTATAGCGGCAACAGAGATACATCATCTGTGAAAACACCTGCCTAGTTATCACGGTTCATGAGATACAGCCTGGTGACATAGAGATTGACAGACGGACAGTGAAGTCTTAGTAATAGGGCCCGTTTGGCACCCTTCCGGTACGGAACCCTAAAAATTATTATAAATACACTGGCCTGCAAAACTAAGTATCACACTTTTAAAATTGCAATAACATTTTATGTACACAAGATATAATTTAGAAATAAAAAGGACTGGTAAAAAAATGTTTTATTTTGCAGTATAGTTTAAAAGAAAGCTGATAAACGTTTTTTATTTTAAATCTTTAACTTCTATAATTTAGAAAAAAATATAAAATGAAAAGTGTGATACTTACTTTTGCAGGTCAGTATAGTTTAGCGATACCGATTAAACTGTTTGTAGCTTTTGCGTTATTATATTACAATAGCAGTATATATTGTTCAGCAGAAGTTGACAAATGTATCATCATCATCATCAGCCATTTGACGCCCACTGCAGGACATAGGCCTCCTTCGTGGTTTTCATAACCATGAGGGGTTTTGCCATAATCGCCACGCTTGGCAGGCGGGTTGGCGATCGCAGTATGCGGTTGGAATCTCGGGAAGACGCTGCTGCCCGTCTCCCGGTAATTGATTTCCTTAGTCGCCTTCTTCGACATCCACGGAAGGAAATGGAGTGACGCTATTCTTAATCCGGCGCCACACGAACAAATGTATGCTGTTTGGTTAATATGATCAAAATGTATTATGTTAAACAATATCAATGTAATTCACTACCTCTGGTAAATTATTCATGTGATTCTCATCAATCAACGTTTAGAGTATCATACCGGAATCAATTTAATACTTATTAAAACACTCGCGCTTGGCCATTGAGACGGCGACAAGATCGAGGTCCACGTGTGAAAAGCCCAAGAATCCGGCCAATGTCATTCACTAACGACCTCATACCTTATAGCTATTAATTAACCATACCCTTTTAATAACACTGTTCCTACTTAGCGGTCACGTAGGCACACGCCGCGTTCACCTTAAACAAGTAGTTAGACCTTTATCATTATTTATTTAGCGACGGAAGGGAACAGCACTCGGCATTCGATCCGGTCGGTATCGTCGTATCATTCGCTACGTGGTCGTAGAGTAGAGCGGTTGCCGTAAAGTTTGTTTACATTACCACTAAAAAGCTCTTTTTAGAAGTTGTTTTGAAACAGTTTTACAGTTTTTGTTTTTTTCAAAAACAGTTTAGTTCGTAGTTTTGGTCTATCTTCAACATTCTGCAGAATCCACACTGTCACAACCGCCTACCCCTGTAGCAATCTCTGACAAGTCTAATCTAGACTCGTCTCAGTCGTCTCACTTACATCTGAAAGCCACACATTCTTAAACCAAAGACTGTAAAGTTCAATCGAAAAGAGAAACAAGTGCAAGTGCAGTGCGAATGCGGTAACGCTCGCGCGCGATGGAGAGCGGGGTCCACGCGGCCGTTCCTCTGCGGGTGGGGAAGAAGATGCGCAAGCGCCGCGAGCTGGACGCGCTGGTGGGCGGCGGGGGTGCGCGGGGCGGGCGGCTGCTCTCAGCCTCCAGTGATGAGGGTGAGCCGTGGGCGCGCAGGGCGTCCCGCCGCCGCCGCTCTAAGCCCTTCGTGCGCCTCGCCGCTGCGCTGGCGCTGTGCGTGTGTGTGGTCTCCGCGGCGACCGTGCTCTGGCTCTTCGTTGACGTGCGGCGGCAGATCGTGTCGCTGCGGAGCGAGATGGACCGAGGTGCGTGTCGCAGCTTTTTTGGTCCTTGTCGTCGTAAGTTGTCGTTAGGCCTTGTTACAAAACGTAGATCGGATCTCTCTAACACATTCGGTTACACTGCCTCCGCGGGCTGGCGAGACGGAAGACGAATATTTGGAATTGTGAATGGCGGGGGCGTGCGTGCGTGCGTGCGTGCGTCAGTGCGTGCGTGCTTGAATGCGTTGGAATATTGAAGCACTGAGTGTGACGTGTCCGTCTTGGCGGTGCCCACAGACCCGCCCCCCAGCCAAAAGATGCGGGCTGTCCAGCCTCCCCCTTACAATGTCTTACAAACTTTGGTTAGAAAGTCCCATGTCCGATAGAATACTCCTCTCCTCTAGTGATAAAAGATTGTAATAGCGGCATCCAAGTATGTCTGAAAACATTTACCCTCTCGGTAATTTAAATTGAAGAGTTTTTGTACTATTTATGGAAAAACGGAAAAAAACTCGGCCTTCGGTTTCGCCGCAGCGGGGTTTGTCGGGCCCGCTTCGCGGAGCTCGGCCTTCGGCCTCGCAAGTTTCTTCCATCTGCCTTTTGCGTTATTACGTGTATGCCGGAACCTGCATGGTCTCGGCCTTCGGCCTCGCCCCGGCGGGGTACCTCGTTCCTGCTTCGCGGAGCTCGGCCTTTGGCCTCACAAGTTAATCCCATCTGATTTTTGTTCTATATTCAGTAGTAAAAGTTGATTCTCAGTACAAACTCTCCATAGAAAATTTGTCATTTTCAATCATCGATATCTCGGCCGCCATCTTCAAATTCCAAAATGTCCGATTTTTCTCATATACCTGGGTCCTTTGGCAACACGATGCCGTTTACAGCACATTTCCAGCATGTCCCCAGTTGGCTGCAGACTTTTTTGCGCGGAGTCTTATGTCTTTTGTCTTTATCTCGGATAATTTTAATTAGTGACAAACTGTACCACGATGGATAATGTTTATTTTTATCATATGTCATACGTACGCAAATTTTGTGTAGGACGTATAGCTGTGGATGTACATAAATAGGTAATCAGACGCAAATTCTGGCTCCAAAGTGTATTACTCGACAAACAGGAACACATGCCACAGAGTTCAGAAGCTTCGTGCAATGCATTGCTTAGTTGCTGATATTTTTTGTAAGACTTCCGTGGTTACACTGTACTGTCATCAGCTGATCAATCTTATCATTTTTGTTGATAAGTTCTTAATGTAACTGAGTACTGAGATTGCACGCGTGTAATGGTTGATGTACAGTCGACCGAACATGCCTAGTAGATATTGCTCCATCTGATTACAGGAGCGTTTTTTAATACTTTGCCACATACAAAAGACAAGATCTAATACCAACGATATGAAAACTTGTAATAAGGTAAAATAGTATACAAACCATGGCAATGTATAAGAGCTGCAAGAAGTTCGCAAACTAAACGCCGTTTTAAGTCAGAAACTGTATGATTATACGCTAATTTAATTGACAGAGCTTAGTTCTTTGTCTGACGTAAGAAATCACGTGGAGACATCACCTGCTCAGAAGTAATGCTATCACATTATCTCAGAGCAAATTGTATAGTATCCGATGATGATTCCGCGATTGACTTATTTACTTTGGCCGTCGCGTCGTTGCCAAGGCTGCCGCAAATAACTCCCGTGCCTATTTCATATAATGCAATGACACTGTATTCAAGTCAAGAATTCAAGTCTATCCGCGCACACGTATCAAACCTTCCAGGCGTCAACGGAATGTAGAAATATGTCACGTGACTTGACCGTGGAACTGTTTTTGTACTAAAATGCACAGAACCAATGCTCTGGGCTATTGTTACCAATCAATGGGCTGAACTATAGACGCAATATCTTGTCATATAAAAAACTAGATGTGCCTGCAACTTTGTAAGCGTAGGATTTTCGTAAAAAGTATCCGTTCTCTCGGTTTCTGACATAAGTACTTCTAGGGGAATTTGCGTCGTCCTATCACTGCAGATTGTTTTAAAAAAGAACATGACAAGCAGATAAATTCTCATTTCCAAAACCACAGAATGTGGAACTTCTGTGCCCAGAAACCTTCGGATAGATTTCTACCATTACCAACAGCAAAGACAATTTTCAGTTTGTACTTCTAAGACAATTCCCAGTTTCTACTTGTATGACAATATTTTTGCTTTTTATTTTCACCTATTAATTATCTTCTTCTTCTTCAGTCCTTTTACTGCTAGGGGAGCATAAAGCCTCAATAGATTTCTACTTCTGACGGTGGTTCGCAGCGTCTTATTCAGGCCAGCCAGTGCCAATTGACTTGGCCTCTTGGGCTATAGATATTTTCCCCTCCTCGGTCTCCTGGTTCAGTATCCTAGTATGCAGGATTCCGCTGTCATTCCATAGCTTCAACGTTCCGAGACGGGTCGCGGAGATTGCAGCCTCCTGCTGAATGTATCAGTGAAGGGGAGGAAGATGTAGCATAATTTCCAGGGCCGCAGTTGGAGTTGTCGTCATGCGTCCCGTTATCGCTAGACACGCCATTCTTTGGAGGCGTTGTAATTTATTGATTTGTTGAGTTGTTTTCTGCCACCAAACTAATGCGGCGTAGTTGACGACGGGCCTTAATATTGTTACATACAGCCACAAGGTGATCTTGAGAGTTAGTCCCCATGTCTTACCTATCATTCTGCGGCACTGTGCAAAGTTAATGCAGGCTCTGTTCAGTTTGAAGTCGATGTGTTTGTTCCAGTTTAACTTACTGTCCAGTGTGACTCCTAGGTACTTCTTGACTTCTTGAGTGTTGTCCTGAACAGGTTGGGCAACCTGAAGTTTCCCAATACTGAAATGGTAATGTTCACAAACAAACCATTTCAGTTTTTATAGGGTTAACCGACAGGTTGTGTTCCTGCACCAGTCTTTTACCTTGTGGGGTCTGGGTGACGTCGCAGACTATACCTGCGTACTTACCTCTTACTAGTATTGCCAGATCATCTTCGTATCCAACCGTGTAATAGCTCCTGTTGTTTAGTGTCGTGATTAGATCGTTACTACGACATTCTACAGAAGTGGTGAGATTACACCCCCTTGGGGGCACCCTCTAGCCACCAGTGCCCTCGTAGGGTCCTCCTTGGATGTTTTGATGTCCCTTTGTCGAAGCATAGCCCCGATCACCACGTTGTCTCGATTTGGTGCCTACTAAGTGCGTGGTTGATGCTTGTAAAGCTGGTCTTGTCGAAAGCACCCTCGATGTCTATGAAGGTGCCTTAGTAACACCAGCGTGAGGAGCTGATTCAGTGGACTTGCCTGCGCTGTATGCATGTTGGTTTCTGTGCAGCGGGATGTTATGTAGAGCGCCATCCCTTATATGCCTGTCGCACACTCGCTTTTGTGTTTTCAGCATGAAGGAAGTGAGGCTGATGAATCTTAGCGTTTGTGTAGTCAGTGTTACCTGATTTGGGGATGAAGACTACTTCTACCTCCCTCCACAGCGTGGGGATGTACATGTGGGCCAGAAAACAGTTCAGTATTACCACCAGCGTTCCTTCCAGTTTGGCGCCCCCCGTCTGCAGTAGAGCGGGGAAAATCCTGTCAGAACCCGGCGCTTGAGAGAATTGGAATCTGTCAATAGCCCTGCGAATCTTTTCCGGTGTGACAGTAGTCTGGGCTATATAAATTCGCCTGTGTATCTGTACTGTCTGCATATTCCCTGGTGGTCTCCTGCACGATCCGGCAGCCCGGGAAGTGTGTTTGTAGTAGCATTGCCTGAGTCTTCTCAGAGGAACTAGTGTATATGTTGTCAGGTTTGAGCAGAGAGCCTACCTTTCTGAGTTTATTCATTAAGTAGGTAAGATTTGATACGATTTAGTATTACGTTCAGCTTCCTCAAGCTATGTATAGAAGATTGTATACGTATATTATATAGATTAAAATTTAAGCAAGCGCTCATAGAAGGCCAACTTCCTGCTTCAACTTCCCATCATTATCAGCAGTTTTATAGTCGCGGATATTACAAATGTAATTAATGTCTCGCCTTCCTTGCCACAGGCCAGACAAGTTTGCATGCCACCTATTTGACCTTACGAAGGCTCTGATGTGTTCCTTTGCTTTTTCTTCGCATCTTTTCCTAGCTGCTACAGCTCTGCTATACGTCAAGTTCGAAAAAATATGGTACGGATAATACAGACTTCTACGTCGCACTTTTACATCAAGGGCACATTATGGTTTGGACTTGGTTTTCTAAGTTATGTACAGTAACTGGATGACCGAGCTTTGCTAGGTAATTTTTTTTTTTGTTAATCGTGTTATTTTGAAATTATAAGTATTTAGATACGATGAAAAAAAGGGAAAAAATTATAATCGAACTGTAGACATCTGGACTCGAACTGGGGTTTTCTGATTTCGGGACAGCCTGATTTCCCACTTGAGCTGTTACAACCATGTAAATACTGGCGAAAACCTTTGTATTCTAATGATATTGTAGCAGTTTTTCATTGCCTGAAAACACGGATAAAACTACTTTTCCTAAAAATGTAGATTGATTTATCGCCCCCGAATACTAAATTTCATGAAAATTGTTGGTTGAAAAAAAATTGCCGTTTCCGAGATTCGGATGATATATATATATATATAAGAATAGGAAGATTTGTGAAGTATCTTAGTAGTGACTTTGTTTTATATGTTATGTACATTTGTGAAGTTATAGTAACTACCACTCGCTAACTGTGAAGGAAAACATCGTGAGAAAACCTGAGTGCTTGACATCGCCAATCCGCGGTGGGCACGCGTGGTGATTAAGTCCATACTCTCTCCCTGAGAGAAGGCCTGTGCCCTTTAGTGGGACGTATATAGATAGGGTGCTTATAAAACCTCATGGCTGATGATGATGATGATGATAAAAACTCACGCACGGATATAAATTCGAAGCAGAAATTCCGCGCAAAATCATACTTATTCAGACGACTAGCGTCATTTGTTTGCGTATAACGCTAACAATAATAATAATGATGATAAGCTTGTATAATTTTAGACAGGCTTTATTGATAAAGGGTTAATTTGTTCCACTGACAAATACAGGAACAACAGCAGCAACTACAGGAAAAACTGATGCTTATCTCCTAAAAGTATAAACCTTTGTAAAAAAGTTATAAAACCTTATATTTTTAGTATTTCTAATGACTCGCGATGCTCATAATTACACAAGTTATAGTCGTCAATATACTTGAAGGTGTACCCAATAAACGATCCTGCTTATTTTATTTGCCTTCAAAGTGCACACGTTGTCATGTTATCTAATCCTGTAAAGTCCTCTGTAAAATCTTACTAAAGCACCCAATACAATGAAAAAAAAAACAGTCAATCAACTCCCACTTGATTCCGTTTCCATAGTGTCTACAAGCAGCAACGGCGTGAGCGACGCACTCCAGCTTTGCCACACGGCGGCGAAGGAGCTCCGAGCCAACGCCAGCGAGCTCTCCATCCGCCTGGCGCGCCTCGAGCAAGACCACGCCGAGTTGGCCAAGCGCGTAGACCAGGCTGCGAGGGAACTTGCAGCTGTCTCCGAGCAACTGTCCGCCGCGCCCAAGTTAGCTGACACGCCGCGGAGGCTAGCAGAGTTGCAGAGGACTGTGGCGGACTTTGGATCACAGGTAAACATCTTGGGATAGGCAGCCGGAATCACAGATTGGCCGAGACGTATCGAAGCTTGACAAGAGTTGGAGAAACAGTTTCGAACTTTAAATCACAAGATTGAATATCAGTGTTCGTTTTTGTTTCTTCAGGGACTCCAAGGAGTAACACTAGCACCACCGAGGAAAAAAAAATTTTTTTAGTTTTCCGTCGTCAACAAGGTACCCTTATAGTTTCGCCGTGTCCGTCCGTCTGTCTGTCCGTCCGCGGCTTAGCACAGAGACGATAAGTACTAGAGAGCTGAAATTTGGCATAGATATACGTACGTATTCATTAAGCCGACAAAAAGGTAGAATAAAATCTTGAAAAAACATTTTCTCAATTTATCCGAATGAAATTCTATTTTAATTTCAAAACGTCTTCACGGAACAGTCTTTTTTTTGTATGAAAACCTAATTCTGCATTTATAAGTGGAGCAATTAAATAAAACAAATATCTTTAAATGTTTTGTTGCGATGTTGGCCACTGTATGTAACTCATTTGTTAACAGAAACTCAAAATAGTCAGGGCATTATCTTGTTAGCAAAAGTTTGCGTTATCTTGTTAGCAATAGTTTGCGTTAGATTAAAATCGATCTCTACATAAGTTAGTAAATAAGATTCTTCAATTAACAGCTATTCTACTCTCTACGTTATTGTGTTCTAAATTACACCATAATTAAGTATGTAGAAAATGACGACTTAGTTTACGTTTTAGTTCACAAGAACTAGCATTATACTTATCCTCCTCAGTCCCGATCTTAAAATAACTAGTTAATACAAGTTTGTTTTTAATTCTCATTTTCAATGTCAGGGCTGCGGTAGTTAGTGAAGTAATAAACACAAACTATTTTATATTCAAACTACATAATAAAAACCTTAGAAAATACTATTCAAACTACGTTAAGGAAGAAACTTTCCAAAACTTTTAATACTGTTTGGTCATGTCATGTTCTAAAATCACTCAACCCCTTCCAGATAAATGGCTTCGATAGCGCCCTGAAGTCGGCGCACAAGCAGGCAGCGGCGGCCTCCGCCGGCGTGGACGAGGTGAAGGGCTCTCTCCACACCCTGGAGTTGAGGGCCAACGACACCGTGGCTAACGTCACTGCGCAGGCGCAGCGGGAAGACGAGCTGGTCACGCGGCTGGGACAGCTCAATAGTACGCTGACGGCGAAGGTCGACGAGCTACGGACTAGGATAGACACCGCTACGGTTAGTAGAAATGTCTTTCAACCAATCAGACAGCCCGCACACGTCAACTGCTGGACATAAGCCTCCCAAAGGCACGCCACTACCTTCTGCCTCAACCAGCCGCTGCCAGCAACCTACCTCAGGTGCAACGAGCTTTGCTTTTTTCTTTATTGTATAATTGTGTGAGTGTGCGTCATTGCGTGTGTGCGTGTGCGTGCGTGCGTGTGCGTGCGTGCGTGTGCGTGCGTGCGTGTGTGTGTGTGTGTAGATAGAAGTGTGTGATTGAAGTGTGTGTGTCCCGTATAACCTTCTTAGTCCTGACCTTGAAAATAATAATTTCAAACCATTGTTATTTTCAAGGTCTGATGTCTAAGGAGGTTAAATTTGATCAAGGTCATGTTTTCAGTGCGTGATATTCTTGAATTTGGTTTTATTTTCCTAAAAAAAGTAGTTATTATTCTCAATAATAAGTCCCTAAACAAAGTATAAATTTCGTCATATCTTGGTCACGTTCAGTACCTATATATAGCGTGGGTATCGCGTTTGAGTAAATATCTGAAGCGTGAGTCACGTGAAATAGATATTCGCACACAGATTTCAAGGACCTGAACTCGAACGCGCGTTTGTATTTTTTTAAACTCTGTATGTTTGACCTTTTAACGGCATCCCCCTCTGTCGAAATTCCAGCGCACGTCGACGACGGCGTTCCCGACGCCCATAACGCGGTCCACCGCCGCCGCGGCTCGGAGCGAAGGCCCGCCCGCCACCCCCGCCATCAGCAGCACCAGCACTGTCGCAACACCTCCGGGTAAGGTCCCTTGGGATTTTATTTTACGTGGCACGTGATATAATAATTCGGGCACGCCGATAATTACGGAGTGTCAACATGTCATTGATTTCAATATGTTACAAAAAAATTATCGAAATGAGGAAAGGAAATGGAAAGTATATAATTATGCAAAATAGGTAAAATATCGTGGATTTTTCACATTGAAGTGTCTGGAAAAGCTGACAATTCTGGCTTAATTTTTTCAAACAAAGTTGGGACGTCACGGCTACATAATCGGCCTATATGCGTCCCACTGTAGGGCACAGGCCTTCTCTCAAGGAGATAGTATGGGCTTAATCACCACGCGTGCCCACCGCGGATTGGCGATTTCAAGCGCTGAGGTATGTGAATAGCTCTGACACTCAGATTTCCTCACGATGTTTTCCTTCACCGTTAGCGTGTGGTATTGCTACTATAACTTCACAATGTACATAAGTTAGAAAACCATGTCATAGGTACATGCCCGCACTTGGGATCGAACCTGGGTCTCTCGCTTCCGAGTCCGATGTTCTACCCACTAGGCTACCAACGCGTCATGGCTACATAAATACTTTTTTAATAAAAATTGGCACAGACTCCCACAAAGGTTTCCTGCTCTAGAAAGACTAACAATTATTACGATACATAGAAAAATTAGGTTTCCCTAAGCCGATTTGGATTCTTCACAATATAAAAATAGAATGTAGAGAGTTTATAATGTAAAGGAAACGGGATTCGTAGTATGTTTCATTTCTAACTAAAACTTTCGTAAGCACTACACATTATTAACTTAACACCCGATAAACTTGCTTGATTTTTGTCGGCAGAGTCCGACCAGGTTTCGCTCTGATTCGCAGAGCGAAAGTTTATCGGGTTTGGACTACATGTAAACAAACTGTTGATAGAAATTATTTAAAAAGCTATATTTTTTTTATTGTTATAATGTCAAGCAGAAGAAATCTAACGATAATAACTAATGATTAATCATATAATATGTCAACAACATCAAACAGTTCTAAATAAAATCTAGTTTTTGCCATATTTACAAGGGTACATTTAATTGTTGCTGCGAAGAAACTCCGCAACATGAAATATTTAAAAAATGTAGAAACAGTTAAAGTTTGTAAGATTGTATGTAGGAGGTAATCTCCAAAACAAATCATCCGCTTTCAAAAATGTTTTTCACCCATACTTATAATGGACCTTCAGAATTGACATGGGCTATATTTGAATTCCAGACGGACAACGTTATGGGCTTAGCTAGTAAAATAAAATGGTTCATAAGAATTTTTGTTCCAGATCCACCAGCAAAGCCAAGCATACTGCAATGAGCCGGCAGTCAGTAAATCATTCCTGGAGAGTGAAACGGTTCGAACTAAAATTAAGATGGGATTTTGCTCAGAATTGATCTCAAAACTGAACCTTACGTCCACACGACAACCTGCCAACGTAGATGTTTCATTTGTTTTGAGAGGCAAGTAGAGAAAAGGAACCTTTAAACACTGCATAAATAAGTGTTTTTCGGCCGACGATTTGATAAAGAGCAACGACAAGTCAGTGACTGGGCCATATTCGTTTGTTTTAATTGTTGAAGTATAGTTTGGCCTTAATAAGATAAAGAAGTTATTAAGTGTATGTTTTAAGTTGTAATACAGAGGGAGTGAGAACTCTTAACGTTGTACATATTTTGTGAACTTAGACTTTATACACGAAATATAGAAGTGCGAGTGTGATAGCTGTGAACAATGTGTTGACACACTAATGTATGTTGATCGTCGGTGTGTTTAAATTGTAATAAATTATTGTTAATAGATAATTATTATTACACAAATGGTTGTATTTTAATCAAACGTCATACATCGATTTATAAAGTTTTATTCGTTTGCATAACATATATTATTCGTTTCATAGAGACTTACAGTTTTTTTATACCTGGCTATATTTACTTTTTTTAAAATAAACTAGTCATTTATCCACGTCTCACACACAGAACGTTGAATGTGTAACAGACAAATCCATACATGCAATTCATTAAATGTGTTACCGGGTATGCCATACATAAAGTCCTGAAAATACTACATTGGTATGCTTGCTTGCTCCGTCCAGGATGTCAGCTGGGCACTAATAAGTAACTGAGCCACTATATAGACTTGTTCGAACACTTTGTAAACGCCAAAATGGATAACCCAGTTACGTAATTGGAAACTGGAAGATCAGTCAGTGGCCTAGCTTAGTAACCATAGGCCCTGGGGCTCCAACTATATAGTAAAATTATATAAATACATATGTTAGAGGTAGCGGTAGCTACGCCACTGTGGAAGGTACGATCAACTGACTAGATTCTACGCCTTGACGATTCCGATCTCCTTCGCGACCTGCGCAAACGCATCCACCGCGCGCGTGACGTCATCGGAGGTGTGCGCCGCGCTTATTTGCACCCGCACTCTAGCGCCGCCCTTCGGCACCACCGGGTAACTAAACGCCACCACGTAGATGCCGCGTTCTGGAAGAAAGAGTGGTGTTATAACTTTAGAAGTATCTTTGTGAACGGGGGCCATGGATATATAAACGCTACCTTTAGGCTTGGGCCTTTAAAACAAGGCTTAAATAACCCTTTAGATGCATTCAGATCAGACGCAAATGTTTACACGACTTACGTTCGCTTTTTTCCCGCTAAAGGATAACGCGCGCGTGTAAGCCTTTGGCAGCAAAAAAGTGCAAAGGCTTACTTACTTACTTACATGCCTTGCCAACCCAGCGAGTGACAAAATAATAACAAATGAAAGTTACATCGATTCCTATAGAATGATATAGTTCTCACTTGTTTCGTGTTCTGAGTATAGATGTAGAACAGATTAGGATTTTTTTGTAGTTCGCTGTGGTCGCCAACCGGTCTTCTTCCAAATAGTAGAATCCCTTCCAGCAGCTTCTTACACACTGTTTCTTCTTCATTTGACATAATATCACGTGCCATTCACGATTGGACCCATTATAATACCCAAGAGAGTGTACTCACCCAGCATTCTAGACGCTAGCTCCACGGCGGCGGGCGCCTCGCCGACCATCACGGGGCAGATGGGGTGGTCGTCGCCGGCCACTGTGAGCCCGGCCGCTTGCAGGCCGCGCCGGAAGGCCGAGGTGTTGTCTCGCAGCCGCTGCCGCAGCTCCCCGCTGCCCTCCACCAGCTCGAGGGACTGGAGGCAAAAAGGTAAGAAAGTTTCAATCAATTGATCAGCCCGTATTCGCCCACGGCTGGACATAGGCCTGCCCCATGCCACATATCCTACGCTATCTCATTAGTGAGCGTACACAACAAAAGCATCAATATCAGCTGTCACGCTGAAGATGTACCTAGGTTGAGACAAATACGCAATATAAACACTGGTGGATATTATTCGAAAATTCGTTGAGAAAAATACGCAACAGACACACAGGACGACACGTTCTGAACGGAATGGCAAAGCGTTCTATCTGTATAAGAATTATGCAACAGGGTCGATATTACGAACCTTTAGACTGGCGGCGACGACGGGCGGGGGCGGCGCGTTGGAGAACAGGTACGGGCGGGATACATTCCTCAACAAGGAGACCAGCTCCTTGGGCCCGGTGGTGTATCCCCCCGCCGCCCCGCTCACCGCCTTGCCCAGCGTTGAGCAGATGATGTCCGCCGCGCCAGGCAGGCCGCAGTACTCCTCCGTGCCTCTGGCGAGCGAATCTCACGTTATAAGGAGCCCCTGATCATAAAATTGGAAAGAGCCGAACTATCACATGAATGGATGCTCCCACCAAAACATGAATCGAAATCGTGTCTCGAAAAAATACATTATATAGAAACTGCCAGGTTCCTTGCTTACACGGAAGCAGTTTTGATGCGCCCTTCCGACTTGCCAACATGCTATCCATCACCCGTGATGGGCCAACAAATTTTCCTTGGTGAACAATACCGGACTCTTAGGAGACCCAGATGTTTATTTTTTCGCCACCCCTTGCATGATGTGGAGCGATAGAATCTCCCCAATGTTTTTTTCTGCAAGTCAATGGCAGCTAAAGCCGCATTTGACTACGCGCGACAAACCCTCGGACAAAACTCGCGTCGAACGTGCCGCGGGGCTTACCAAACTTTGGTATTTGGTGTTGCGGCGAACGAGCTCCAGTCTATAGGTTTTGTCGTCGCGAGGCAATAAGACTGAACTGGATCGATTTCCGTGCGAAGTTGAAATAAGGTTTTCATTGACCTTACCGGCCAGTATCTCCGAAGAAGCCGGTGGCGTGGCTGTCGTCCACGGCCAGCAGAGCCCGGTACTTGTCCGCTAGGTCCCTCAAGCCCCGTATCGGGGCCACTGTTCCGTCCATCGAGAACACTCCGTCGGTGACGATGAGCTTGAGACGCGCTTCGCTGTGGGCCAGAAGATGCTCCAGCTCTGTGAAAGGGATAAGATAGTTGATGAGCTGTTCTGCCTCTTTATAGCGGTGATTTGTGACGCGGTAAAGCCAGACCACAATGTTCATTTCCACTGCACCTAATTGCAAAGTAGGTATGATTGTTTGTAGATCCAATTTTTAAGAGTGTTAAGTTTTTAAAAGATAGCTACTCTCATGCTCGTTGCTCAAAGAATTATTCAAATCTAATGAATTTTTAAACTTAGTATTTCATTGCACGTCTAATGACTACAGTAGCATCATTTGATAAACACAATTTTTTTTTCACATCATAAATAAAAACTACATGTGCAAAATACTAGTTGCATATTATAAATACTAGTCGCAAATAAAAAAAATACTAGTAGTAGCTTGTCAAACAGTACTAGGTAGTTGCGTATGAAAAAATACTGAATACATATCTAATTAACTTATGATTTCTCTTGGTGCTCAATTAGAGTTTAATGAGCAATAAGTGTGGCATACTCGCCGCTATTTTGAAATTTTTTCAGTTTCCGCGCACGATGTACGTAGAAAATCGTCGGTTCAGAGGTAAAACTCATTTTGTGGCATAATTTTAGGCAAACTTTATTAAGTGCCAAATGAGTTTTACCTGCAAAGGGCAGACCCTTTGAGTTAAAAGACTTTTTTCATCACGTGACAGGTTTCTTATGGAGCACAATACGCCATTAGTGTTTTTTTCTTGTCGTAGATTTTCTCTTCAAAGAAATAAAACTATCAATTTCTCATTTTGTGGCAAAATGTCACTTAGTGAGTTTTACCTTTGAACCGACGAAATATGGATAGAGGATACTTATACAAAACGAAAAACTTAATTATTAACTAGATAAGTGCTGATTATCGTCAAACGGCTGAACACAGTTTCATCAAACATAGATAGCGAAGATTTTTTTTTTGTGTTACTAGGTTGTGCTGCTTTCTAATAAATGGTTAAATCAACCTGGAGACTATTATTTGAATGCAATGCAATGAAATGCGTATACACACGTAATTACTACATATTACATAAGTTCACGCCTGTATCCCAGAGGGGTAGGCAGAGACCAGGGACTGCCACTTTCTACGATCCTGACAGATCATTTTCGCTTCCTCAGCATTCATTAAATAGTCGTTGCATGCACGCACATGTCCAAACCAACGCAACATTCCTTTCTCAATTCTAGTCACTACATCCTCTTTCAAACTATTGCGTATCCTGTCATTCAAAGTAACACCAGAAATACTTCTCAAGGACCTCATTTCTACTGCATTAATCCTACTTTCTTGCTTCTTTTGTCATACCTAAGTCTCGCTAGCATACATAGGTACGTGTTGGAACCAGCACTCCATTGTAGATAGCCAATCTAGCTCTTTTGGAGATGTTTTGGCCACTCACAAAGGAGTGCAATGTACCGTTTACGCAATTTCCCGCTTTTAATCTTCTTTCTATATCACCTTCACACTTTCCATCCCTGGTAAAGAGGCTCCCCAAATAGACATAATTACTGCATTCTTAATTATTGTCATTGATATCATAATGACGATCTTTACTCCCAAATATCTCGTGACACTTTAGGGTACCATATGACTAGAAGTTTTTTTTGTTTGTATTAGTATCCTCTATCCATATTTACCACTTTCATCGTTCGCGGAAACTTTGAAAAAAAAATCAAAATGGCGGCGGGTGGATACGCCCCAGCTTCCATAGAAAAATGCACAAACCACTTTCTAAGTAAATTCCTAATGCAAGTACATGTATAATATTCTATCTAGTTCTTAAATTTGCACTTCAATTGCAACTTTGGAAGTCTATTTCCGTTCAATGCTAATGCAACAAAATGTAAAAAAATCTTCTTTACTGGGGTTCTTGGTAGTTGCTTCGAAGTAAGACCTACCAAAGTTACAGTTGAAGGCGAATACGAGCGAAGACGCCTTTATACGGTGTGTCTAAGAAGACAAGACAGACAGCAGCAGATACATATCACAGTATCGTCACTAAAATGTGGCGTTACGGTATACGTACCCTTTAAATCCCGATGAGGATAGCGAAACTTCTGCGCCTTGCACAGCCGTATTCCATCGATGATGGACGCGTGGTTCAGAGCGTCTGAGAAGACCGCATCTTCTGACGTCAGCGTGGACTCAAACAGACCCGCGTTGGCATCGAAACACGAGCCGTAAAGGATCGTGTCCTCGCGCCCGTGGAACTTGGACAGGCGGTGCTCCAATTCCTATAGTCACAATTATTACATGGAAATATTGACAGTATAGAAGCATGACACTCTTAATCTTAGATTAGGGGCCGCCGAACATTTGGTTTTTTGTATTATTTGTTTTTTTTTTCCTTGCCTGGTTAACATGGCGCAGGGACCAGGACACGTGATTGTGTCCTATTTTGGACCAGGACAAGTGATTGTGTTGTGGGGAAGTGATTATAATTTTTATTCATATTAATAACATAACAGTGTCAAAGCTCCTTACCACCCTCTCACTGGGACCTAAAACCAGCCCGAAACATAAAAATAAGAAAAAATGGAGGTTATACCAATAACTTTTTATTTGTATTTAAATGCTGCAAGATTTTGCAAGAAAAATAACCGTGATGTAAAAAACCGGTGGGGTCAGGTTTTTTTTTGTGGCTGACGAGTTAGGGAATGATCTCCTCATTTTGGTCAATTCAATTTGGCAAACGATCCGCCAAACACCCTGTATTTTTGAATATTTCAATTGTGTCTTAGTTAATAACTTCCGAAGAAGCTCTCGGCTACTTTATCGTCTATCTGGGACGGGAATAGAAATGAAGTTATCCCACTTGAAACCACAAAAGCTTCTGTATCGAGTCTGATAGCTGGCGACGCAGTTTTATCGCGTTTTCGCGCGCGAAACTGTCGCCCCCGGACAGTGCTATGTATGGTTGGATCAAGAAAGCGGCTGATTACTCTGATTAGTGACTGGGTTAGGTTTGACACTGGGTCTATTCAGTGTCACAATCTTTTTTCATTTGACTATATCGTTCACAACCATATAGTAAAATGTAAAATCCTGAACGGAGGACGAAAACGGGACTATTTCGTACTGTGTTGTATCGACAGCTGTTGACGTTTAGAATCACATAAAAGTCCAATTTACAACCGCTAATGAAAGCAGTTAGTTGTCCACTTTATGATAATAGATTTACTTTGTGTATTGTTTGCGTTCCGCATATAAATCGTACGGAGCTGAGTCCAGCTCCATACTTGCGTAGGCCTTCTCTCGCTGCCTCCACAACATCTGGGTGGTTCTGAAACCAATAGTAAAATATGTTTCATATTAAAAAAATACTATTTAGAGGCTAAAAATTGCACCCATGCCGGGATTTGAACCCGTGACCTCTGGATAACCGTGCCAGCGTTCTCCCAACTGAACTAATGGGCGAGTGCAGGCATCAGCGAAATTTCGGGCCTCTTTACAAACTTCTCTGTATTACGTACAGATAAGTTTGTTGGGAGAGCGCTGGCAAGGTTAGCCAGAGGTCGCGGGTTCAAGTCCCGGCATGGGTGGAATTTTTAGCCTCAAAATAGGTTTTTAAAATTGTCCTCAGCACGGGTTAGTGCAACAAAAAAGAATATAATTATTATGTATTATATAGTTGTCTATATATGGGTCAATTCATGGCTGATAATATCTCATTACATAGGTTGGCATTTCAATTGCTAACAAGCGAATGGATTATGGGGTTATACGGTATATCAGCATAGCCGTAACCAATCAAACCAAAAGATCATCCATAAATGTCTGCCGCCATTTATGGATGATTAAATACAGGAAAGCTGAAGAAGAAGACAAGGAGAGTCATATAACCTTAAACTATTACTTTAAATATTTAACACTATCCCTTGACATGTTTCTGTCAAGGGATGGTATTAAATATTTAAAGCATTATTAAATGAATAGTTTCCTTACCGACAGTCCAAGATAGTTGTTCGCGCAGAAGTTCAAGAACTCCCCTTTGGCGCCATCTACTTTTACCTGAAACGAATAAGTAGTGTATGTAAACGCGCAACGTCTGTTGTCGAAGATCCGGACACCCCAAGGTCGTCTTCACTTTGTTTACCTACACCGGTTTTGCTAACTTTTCGCGTCACAATTATTTTTATATGTGGGTTATTCAAATATATGTATAGTGGCTCCATTTAGTTATCTATTTTTCTCCCTCTGGCAATGAGCGCTGGATATTCTTTGCTTCCAATTCTAAAGTCAGTTTTTTTCACACCATCAACTTTTTGTGCATCACAAAAGAAACGAGGCGGTTTCTGAAGGTGGCAAAGTGTACAAACTTTAGTATCTTGCGGTGACGTCAGCACTCGCTCGTGTTTCCAGGTCTTGGCTCGCTTGATCTCTTGCAGGCGGTCCTCTAGGACCTCCCTGAGCTTTGTCACACCTTCCCTTTCCTTCCTCAGGGTATGCAATTGACGGATTTGCTTTCCATCAAGCTTGGGCACTGAAAATATTAGAGGTGATGCATAACATGGAATTGAACAAAGAGGATGCACAACATAATGACCACTTATGTGCGATTGTACATACTCAATCTACCTAAATGGCATTATGCTCAATCACGGGAAAAATACGACCTTATTGGTACTTACACACGATATTCTAATGGATGCTCGCTATGGCAGAATCACGACCATCATACCTATATTTTGCGTCCACGGTACCTACCTACCTACCTTTTTACAAATTATTAAACTTGCAGGTACCTACTGGAAAAATTCCTTGGCACTAATAGCAGTAATCTTTGGTAATAGAGTTGAGTATACATAGTAGGTATTGCTCGAGTACCTTTCCTCAACCACGTAATCTTTAGTAAACTCGTTAGTGTGTGTTCACTTTATTACACTATTTACATTGTAAACTACATCCAAGACCACTTTGTATTCGGGGACAGAGACGGGACAAACTTGCATAAAACAACGAACGAGGTAGGTACCAAAAAGGAGGTCAAACAACCGGCCAGCGCTAAGCAAGACTCGTTTCTCTTGAAAACACAAACTTAGTCAGTCTTGAGATGAGTTTTGCCACGTATGAATGTAGAAGCTTCTGTATAATCGATAAAGCATCTTCCAATGTCCATTGACTTACAATCGTTCCGAAAGAAAGTCCGGGTTTGGTGAAATACTTAAATAGTTTAAAACTCACCGGTGCGCAGGAGTTGTGATCGAAGCGCCATCTCGGCGAGCAATGGAAATACATAGGTGGAGGCACGGCCGTCGGCCGTCCTTGCAAAACAACCGGCACACCCACCTCCACACAATAGTATAGAAGTATCGGTTTTTCTACGTCCAGAGTGTGCAAGGGCGCCACTTACGTGGTTATACCTACCAAGTTTTCGCGAACAACATTAATACCTACAGTATGGGCATCGTCGAGAGATTAAATAATAATGAATTATAAAAGTCCAACATAAATAACTTATAGCATAAAAAGCAAAACTATTAAGCAAAGAAACCTTTTTAGTCACTCCGCGCCATATCTGACGCAAATGTCCCCATAACGCTGGCACTTAACTGCAACGCTGCAACTACTTAATTTGATATGCGAAAATTATTAATTTTATATGCAACTAGTATTTCTATTGTGAACTAGGAAAATAAATAACGGTCGGTTTCGACAAATAAGTTGCGTTATATTTACGTAAGTAAGCAGTTATATTACCGCACTTTGTGGTTGGAGCGTCACTAGTTCTCAATTTTATATTCGTGATCGGTGATAGTTCATAGATCAATGTGTAACTAGCGCTAAAAAATCGCCCTACGTTCAATTCTGGAATGGCGGGCGGGGCTCGTCAATCGAAGCGAGTTCAAGCAAAATATGACAGACACCTGCGACCGTCAGACCGTCATCTTGCGCGGTACTTGGATATTTCTGCGGGTTATAGCTACATCAATGAAGCCATTGTTGGACTTTTTTGTATAAAACCACAGTAAAGCTATGATGTCACTTACTATCGCCCAATGAACGTTCACGTCACGCATGGCATGGCGCACAGAAACCAATCATAGTCATTTACTCTGCAGCATATATTGCGCTCGTTTCGTTGGTCTCATTTCCAATCGAGAGGACTGGGCCGTTTTTGAGTGTCAATTTAGTAGGAAGATATACTTGTATGGTTTTTTTATTCGTAGTTTCGAACCTATTTTACTATTTATTGTTATCGTTATTGATATCCAAATTATTTTGTGGAAAAGAACATATAGGTCGAGTTGTGGAATCGCAATGCTCTACGGACCTTCTGTACCTAGCCTTCATTTTTGTGGAGCCACTTTGTAGAGCTGTCTAACTTCTGACGTCACAATCGACGAAAACCAAATACAGAGGGTCTTGGTATTCCACTAGTGCTGTATCTAACTCAAAACGGGGCAGTAGCTCGAATCGTCGATAATTTTTGGTGGACGTAAAAGAAAAAAAAGTCTTATAATCAGTGGAAGATAGAAAACGTGGAGTGACAGCTGACATCGTACTTTAAAATATAAATACTCGACATTCGACAAGGGAGCCAAACAGACGTTATTAAAGGGGCGGGCGGGGAGCGAATAATAGTCAAATTCGAAGCGTGGTTGTTCGACTATAACTCTATCGACTCTACACACCTCCCTAGCGTAGCGAAGTTAACAGACCGGTCACGCAAGTCGCTGATTGAGTCTACTTGTTTTACTCAGTTTCGTGCTACGCCAGCCTTTTGTAACTTAAAGTAAAATAAGTACTAGTTCTTAATTTATTAGATTAGAAACAAACTATTTCTTATTAGAGTGTACCTACGACTACGTGTACAGGGTGTGGCGTAATCGATGGATAACCTGAAAACAATTTTCTCATCGATAATTTGACAATTTGAGAAAAAACAAATATTTTTAAGTTCTCATACTCGGAAAGCAGTGTTTGTTTGATCCAAGTAGCGGGTCGAAGACGTTGCTTCCCACCCTTGGTCGAGCAATACGATGTCTATGGGCAATACTCATGTCTAGGGCGGGAATGAATTTTAAAAATAGAATTAAATTTGGTTAGATAGTCGGCTACAAAAAAATTTATATTAAAAAAAATTTCGAAAAATAAATGCTGCGGTCTTGTGTATAAACAATACGTCCATGGTATAAAACAGCCAGTGTGAATATAAAAAAAAAACTAGTAAGCGGGATGGCCTAGGGCGGTGACGTGGTGAGTTCCATTTTTAAAATTTAAAAAAGAAAATACATACCTAATTTGGCGGGATACTAACTCTGTAAGCTGTACCGAAGATGTACAGATTCGGTTAAAGACGAGGCACATACAGTAATCGAAAATCTTTTGCCAGACAAAGGAAAAGTACTTAAATACATAGGTACAATGACTTTATGAAGTGGCGAGCAAACAAGAAAGTAATTGGTATGTACTACACATGTATTTTTATCAATAAATATTTTAGAAATTAGATGCCATTAGCATTAAGTCCACCTTTTGTACACTGTCTTTGTGCAATAAAGAATTAATAATAATAATAACTGCTATTTTCTACTTTCCTTATATTCGAAATGAAAAGTAGAGCGAAATGAATAGTAGACACGGATGAAAGTCACCAATTGCTTTCTACTATTCAATTTTTTTTATTTATCACTCGATTTGATCGCAAGTTCAACAAATTATGATTGTAGTTTTAAGAAACGCTGGTGTGGTTTGGAAGTTGTTCGTTTAGTTATTTGTTTAGGATACATTTTCAAAGTCAATGTTGTTCCATAAGTCACAATCTCACGAATCGATCTCAGCTTACAGCCGGCTCTGAAACAAAATGTCATGTGATGTGACTCATTCTGTGACAAAAATTATAAAAAACCATCCCTGAAATACTCATCAAATGCAGTTTAAATAGGTCTTTTCCTATTCGGTTTGAAAAACTCGTTTCTAAAAACTACTTAATTTGAGGGGTATTTTAAGGGAATCTTGTTCTTATAAATAACACTGAATAGGTATGTTACAGACTACCGTGGATCGGAAGTTACCGACTTGAAAGCTGTTACTAGATTTTTATTCGTAGCTTGACTGCAGCGAGAAATAATCGACCTGTTAGGAAAAAAAAAACGTGTACAGAGGGCCGAACTCTAGTCAGATCCGCTTGTAGTAGTTCTTCAATTTAGCTTAGCATCAGCCCACAATAACACGTTTTCATGAGGACCACGACTGGGGTCCTTAGCAGGCCCAAAAATAGAAAAGCCGAACTTTTAGCCCAGAAATTTAGCCCTGAAAGCCTGACACCACTGCTTTTGCTATGGACAGGCCGAACTTTTACATATCAGCCGAACATGACTGTAAACAGGCTAAAGTCGGACATGACCTCTTTTTTATCCGACTTCAAAAAAGGAGGAGGTTATAAATTCGACGCGTATTATATATTTTTTTATTTGGCTATGTTCCTCCATAACTCCGTCAAATCTTAACCGATTTCGACAATTATTTTTTTGTTCGAACAGGTATAACGTCCCATTAGTCCCATTTTAATTTGGTGAAGATCTGATGGTGACTTTCAGAGATGGAGAACGGAACTCTTCAATGGACAGCAGTAAATAAGCCCTATTGGGGCCCATCCTTTAGTAATAACCGTATGTTTCATAAAATAGCGTAAAAGTAGTCCCAAGTTAATTTGGTGATGTTCTGGTGAAGACTTTCGGAGATGGAAATTTAGAACATCAAATTTTAAAGCAACGAATTAGGTAGGGTAAATTATGGTTATAAGGGACTTATTTATTTTTCTCCCGCTCCCCCAATAAAAATTGAACATAACATAACATAAACTCACGCCTGTATCCCAGAGGGGTAGGCAGAGACCAGGGAGTGCCACTTGCTACGATCCTGACAGATCACTTTCGCTTCCTCAACATTCATTGGTCGTTGCATGCACGCACGCCGGTTTCGGGTACTTTTTATCTTGCCCTTTGTTAATACATCCTCTATTTGGTCGAAGTATGTCCGTCTGGGGCGTCCCTTACCGGCCCTTCCATCCACATTCGCTCGATATATTTGTTTTGTCAATCTTTCTTCCTTCATTCTCTCCACATGTCCAAACCAACGCAACATTCCTTTCTCAATTCTTGTCACTACATCCTCTTTCAGTCCACAACGTTCTCTAATCACACTATTGCGTATCCTGTCATTCAAAGTAACGCCAGACATACTTCTCAAGGACCTCATTTCTACTGCATTAATCCTACTTTCTTGCTTCTTTTGCCATACCCAAGTCTCGCTAGCATACATAAGTGTCGGTGCCCAGTTTCAAGACCAGCACATATATTTTGGGCACCGGCTCCAAATTATACTTCTACAATACCTACATGTATATACTTCCACTTCTAATTATTTAAATTATTTCTAACTTTTTAGTGCTGTAGTGTTTCGAAGTCGGTTTTTATTTTTTATTTTTACAGTCCGACTACAGGCGGACTACGGGGGCCTGTTTCAGCTCCCTAGCTGACTCGGCAAACGTTGTTTTGCCATATTAATAGCCTACGACCTACTCTCAGACTATACCAAATATACACAAAAAAAAATGATAAAGAGTTCAATAACAAACACCGAGATTTTTATATGTATTAGATTAGATAATTCATAGTTTGTTAAGACAATTCGATGGTCAGAGCGGAGTTTTTGTTTCCGAAGGCAGCTGCTACCATTGTATATTGACATTCAACAAACAGTATACGTTCAATTTTTTTTTTATTTCCTTGATTGATGTGCATTGCGTACCCGAGTCTCCTACTTGTAATGTAAATCTGTGGATGGATCGACATTGAAAGTAGTTCGAATAGTTCTACAAAACAGGCAGCCCTATAACCACGACTACCCTGTCAAGGGCGAACCGAGGAAGGAGAAGAATTAGATAAAAAATAAAAACCGACTTCATAATTTTTAATTTAAAAGAATACCATTCAATTGGAAGTATTATATATACATATATAAGTATAATTTGGAGTCGGTGCCCAAAATATATGTGCTGATCATGAAACTGGGCACTGACTAAAAACTCTACAATACCTACATGTATACTTACTTCTAATTTAATGGTATTCTTTTAAATTATTTGTAACTTTTTAGTGCTGTAGGTTTTAAATTTCTATTTTATTTCTTTTATTTTTCAATTTTGCGGGAGAAAAAAATCAAGTCCCTTATAATCATAATTTACACTAATTCTTAAAGAATTATTTGCTCTAAAATTTGAAGTTCTCAATTTCCATCTCCGAACGTCGTTACCAGAATATCACCAAATTACCCTCGGACTACTTTTACGCTATATTATGAAACCTTTATACCCCATTAGGCTTTATTTACTGCTGTCCATTAAAGAGTTCCGTTAATTCTCCATCTTTGAAAGTCTTTATCAGATCTTCACCAAATCACAAAATTAAAATGGGACCAATTGTACGTTATATCTATTTGAACAAACAAAGATTTGTCTAAATCGGTTAAGATTTGACACAGTTATGAAGGAACATAGCCAAAAAATATAATAAAGATAAAAATAATATACGCGTCGAATTGAGAACCTCCTCCTTTTTTGAAGTCGGTTAAAAAGAGGGCTGACTCACCTCTGGCCCGACATGAATGGCAAGCATGACATCGTAGTCGGCTGGACTGACGGTGAGCTGCGCCCGCCCATCGCTGGCCACCACCACAGTCTTGCCCTGGCAGGAGCCGTTCACCTTGCTGCCGGATATCACGTCGCAGTATCTCCCTTCTGGCAGGCAGGTCTGGAAAATTGTTTGAAACGTGAAAAAGTATGAGCTGTAGTGTATCATGCATACATAGTTACATACATAAACTCACGCCTGTATCTCAGAGGGGTAGGCAGGGACCACGGATTGCCACTTGCCACGATCCTGACAGATCACTTTCGCTTCGTGTATCAATCTTTGTGAATCAGCAATTTGGAACCTTTAATAATATGTGGGCATCGTATATAGAAGCATTAAGACGGCGCAATTCCCATAAACGTAGTTTAATTTTTATTTACAAACGACGTGTAACTGACTGCCTCGTTGGACTAGCCTTTAAGTCCTTACTACCAAGATAGAGGTCGCGGGTTCGATTCCAACTGGGGGCCGCCGTACATTTGTGCAAATGGCCTCAGTCTGGCTATATTTCCATGTTTGTGATGTCCTTGCCTGGTTACTATAGCACAGGGTATCCTAGTTTAGTACCAGGTCAAGTGAGACTGATAACAATACGTTTAGAGGACGAAAATCGTCGTTCGATATAAAAAATGTTATAAATAAAAAAGAAATTAGATAAGTTTAGCCTTGTGAATTAGTTTCTATGAAAGTCTTATGAGCCTATAATTTATTTTTTATTATGCTATTCTTAGTTGTAATCACATACGAACTTTGATTTGGGTCCTCTAAGCATATTGGTATTGTCATTGAGATCCGGCATGTCGTTTGTGAATTAAAACCAAACTACGTTTGTATGGGAATTAGTCCTTGAGGAGCCGCCTTAACTAAAATCACCTGCAAATTCTGGTTCAATTCCCAGTAGTCGTTGTTAAACGCTATGAAAGCTCTCCCGCCGCGGCAGAAGGCTATCTGGTTGGCTCCGTTGTCCCACCAGTGGTCGAGGCCGCTGTCGCCAGCCGCGTTCCTGAAGCCCACCATCTCGAAGACCTGACGCCACCGGTGCTGGCAGACCCAGCCGTTTCCGCAGGTGTTATCCTACAGCAAAGCATGAGTTTAAACAAACTTCACGTGAAAAAAATTCTAACACGCAACTTCGCCAAATTGGTGTGGGTTATCGCTCCGGTCCAATTGTTTCATGTGAAGTTTTTAAATTGTTTTGTTAGTCTAGTAAAGTTTAGTTACTCTTTTTATTTTCTTTTTTATTATTTTTATTTAGGCTACTAGCAGGTGTTTACTTAAAGTATAGAAACATATTGTTATTACTTCAAAACCTTGAGATCCATAACTTAACTTAATAAAAAAAAATAACACAGATATGCCTATTATGGACATAATAAAAAATAAAGTTCACAAATTATATCAGCACAGTTTACGAAACACTGACATTATTTAGTATGTAACGCAATGTAAATTTTTAAAGAAACGGTTTTAAACGCAACAGTTTGTCTCACAAATTTTTTAAACAAATTGTAGGAGTGAAAGAATATATCAACATCTGTAAGTAAAGTAATCATTATAAAAATGAGGAGCACGTTTGAAAAAAGAGTTTTTACCATAATTGGTACCAGAAAGGGGTATGTAAAAAGTATGTTTATAGCGAGAGGACGATCGAGGAATTTTAAAAGAGATTTTTTCTAAAAGGGTTGCTCAATCGATTTATTTCACAAGAAACTTATTTCACAATTAACTAACACTCAGTACTTATTATATAGTACTTACTACTACTAATTAATACCCGGTACGGTTTACTACTGGGGCCTGTTAATAAAAATATAATTCAGTTTACCATGACAATTCGATGTATTTACATTGTGTAGCCGAATCCTACTTGTTAGTCTGTGGGTTGGTCGATTTTGCAATCTACATCGAATTGTCATAGTAAACCATCAATGTAGTTCTATGAAACAGGCCCTTGGCCACCTACATGAAAAACTATTTATTTGCAGGTACACTTACAGAGTTAATGGCTGGCGAAATAATATTCCCCAAGCTGTCCATCGGAGGTCCGATCTCGGAGTCCCAGAAGTCAAAGCTGCTCATGATCTGTGGCACACCGTAGGGATGAGCCAGCAGGAAAGCTATCGCCGCCCTGTAGGGCTTTCCGTCCTTGTAGGTCAACACACCGCCGCCGCCGCCGTGCCCTCTCTCATTATCGTGATTGTCAATAAAAGTTAAAGCGTCGACATGCTCGAGAAGGCCCCATTGAGTGCCCCAGGAGGCCAGCCATCTGAGCTGGTTGTTTCCTCTGAAGCAGTTCCCTAACTCCATCCCGACTTTGAACTCTGTGACTGCGCCGATAGGGGTATATTCGTCGCGGCTAATGGCTTCACCTCCATAGTCGATAACCTCTTGGTAGATGTAAGGGCGGGCGTGGGAAGAGAAGCCGTGGCTCGGGTTTAGATCATGGAGACGGTTGTAGATGAGGCGCAGGTCCTCGGGCCACATGTGTTTTGCTGCGTCAATCCTGCGGACAACGTACTGGATTTTAGAACTGACAACTTAGGGGGCGTCCATTAATTACGTGAGGTTATTTTGGCGATTTTTGGGCCCCGCCTCCCCTCTTAGTGAGATATCGTGAGATTTGGCTTGACCCCCTCCCTCTTATCTTACGTGAGATTGTTCAAAATGCGTATTTTCTGTGTAAATACGTTAATCTAAGCTTCGCTGCGTTGGATTTATTTAAAAAAAATGGTTTAGTTATATTTTTATTTAACACTTGCTAAGACTAGTACCTATTAAGATTACTAAGATCGTAGTCTAGAATAACAGTGAAAAAATTAAACAATAAAATGTTACGTGATACTAGCCAGGACCCCCCCTCGCCCCCATGTGAGATTGGGTTGATCGGCTTGACCCCGTCCCCCCTTAAACGCCTCACGTAATTAGTGGATGCCCCCTTACTGCTCAAACATGTACCACCACGACCCGCTTGAGAAGATAATGAGATTGTTAAAATCATTGGTGAGTCCAAAATAGAAGCTGGTATGCCACCGTGACGCCAATGTGGTAACACGGACTTGCTTGAGAGCGAAGTCAGACGTGACGCCACATTGGGCCCACTAAGAGTCGAGGGTCCGAGATCAATCTGATTATTCTATCTAAGTCATTACGGAGGTACATTTAAGAATTTAGAGCGCTGGTAGCCTAGTGGGTAGAACATTATTATAATTATTATTAAATCCTTTATTGCATTTAAAACAGGCAGTTTTGCACATAGGCGAGCTTAATGCTACTTAGCATTATCTAACATTGGACTCGGAAGCGAGATACCCAGGTTTGATTCCCTCTGCGGGCATGTAAATATGACTTTGTTTACTAAATTATGTACATTTGTGAAGTTATATTAGTAATACCACTCGCTAATTGTGAAGGAAAACATCGTGAGGAAACCTGAGTGTTTGAGCTATTCACATGCTTCAGCGCTTGAAATCGCCAATCCGCGGTGGGCACGCGAGGTGTTTAAGCCCATACTCTCTCCCTCAGAGAAAGCTTGTGCCCTACAGAGAGACGTACTATATAGGCTGCTTATGTATTTAAGAATTCGTAGTTGTAGCAATACCGTACCTCTCGCTGACATTTTCATTGTTTGTTGATTTCTCGAATAGATACTCGTAAGTACGCGCAAATACCTTAACATGATAGACATTTTTACGTTACGAATTTTAATGACTTTTATCACCGCGGTTTGTTTGAATTGACCAAAGCTGCATGAAATAAAATATAGGTAGGTACCTGAAGCCGGCGACGCCATAGTCGATAAGTTTATTCATAAAAGCAACGATTCTCTCCCTGACGTGCTCAATCGACTGGTCCAAGTCCTTCAACCCCACCAGCTCACAATTTCTGACCTAAAATAAAACCTCTTCAATTCAATCACGAACTGTGTGTGTGATAAATCGTGGAGAACACGAACTAGTAAACGCAACATGGGACGCCCACCCAGGCCACGAAAGTAATTCTAAAAAACAGAAGTAATTCATAGTTTATCCCGGTGGCATACTGCATGACTACTAGGTATATAACTTTCAACTATATTTATACCTATTATGACGTCACACGTATAAACCTCGCTGCTGAATTGATATCATAACTTGGCCTTATTTCCTTTCTGTTCCGGCCAACCTCTGATGCCCCGCCGCCGCTGCCGATAACGCAATTAGAGTATTGTTAATGACAACACGCTCTAGGATTTACATTATTATTAATATTATTACGTGATACCATCAATGGCATTTTCCATCAATGGCGCCTACATTTCTTTGTTAGCTTCTTCTCCACATAAGCTATTAATAATTGTAAGTACTAACAACTTTGACGTTCATTAAGTAAACATTCTGTTTTTATAATGAATAAAGAATATTTGAATTGAATTAAGTTGAATTATATTTATGCAATGTAAGTATATCGAATTGTCATAGTAAATCATGAATTGTATATCTATGAGATGAAATGGGGTACAGCCAGCCGTACAGCTCGCGCAAGAAACGGTGTTTTGCCAACAATGCTCCTAGAGCGTCATCATCATCATTCAGCCACAAGAAGTCCACTGCTGGACATAGGCCTCCTCCATGGATTTCCAAAAAGACCTGTTGGAAGCGGCTTGCATCCACCGTCTTCCTGCCACTTGGATGAGGTCATCTGTCCTTTTTGTGTCTGGTCGTCTTACGCTGCGCTTGCCGAAATGTGGTCTCCATTCGAGAACTTTTCAGCCCCATCGGCCATCAGTTCTGCGTGCTATGTGCCCCGCCCACTGCCACTTCAACTTACAATCCGCTGGGCTATGTCGACGACTTTCATTCGTCTACGGATCTCATCATTTCTGATTCGATCTCGTAGAGAAATTCCAAGCATAGCCCTTTCCATAGCTGGAACCTTAATAAAAAGGAATATATTATGTATTTAAATGTACTTTAAAATAGAGATTTCCAGCTAAAACTTATGATCTTTAAAATAAATAGTTTGCTCTACAATTTTGAACATATCGAGAGGATGAAGGAAGAAATATTGAAAAGAGAAATACATTGCGCCAATGTGGGTAGAAGGGCCGGCGAGGGACATCCCAGGCGGGCATACTTGGTTCAAATAGGGGATGTATTAGCAAAGGGCAAGATAAAAAGTACCCGAAACCGGCGTGCAACGACTAATGAATGTCGATGAAGCGAAAAAGATCTGTCAGGATCGTGGCAAGTGGCAACCCTGGTCGCTGCCTACCGATGGTCGATGGGGAGCAAAGGTTCTCGAGTGGACACTGGCAAACGCAGCGTAGGACGCCCGGCATGAAGAAGTGGCGTCCTTTGAGGGAGGCCTACGTCCGGCAGTGGACGCATGCGGGCTGGGCCTCGATTCTGTTAGTGCATTGTAGTATAATGACAGGTACACTGTCGGGTCACGTGACGTGTTTTTTCGTACCATTGACGCCTAGAAGGTTTGATGGGTGTGCCCGCGTAGACTTAAAGCAGCCATGAAATGAAAACCGCCATGTTCATGCAGTTGTCATGTTACTACAATGCATTAACAGAATCTAGGCCCTGGTTGAATGAATCAATTACCCTGTCTAAGTCTTCTTACCCTCCAAGCGTTGTTAACGTAGTCCATCCCGTCAATGACACAATGGGGCCAGTTGAAGTGTTCGCGAGTGTAGGGAACGGCCGGGTAGTACCATTGATGGAAGTCGCCGGTGTTGCCGGCGGTACCAACATTCTCAGGGGGCTCACCAGTCATGTGGTTTATTACTGCGTCCACGTAGATCCTGGGGAAGTCAAAGGTTCCGTCACATTTGAATCTTTTGAGGATCGGCTTCAAATGCCTTGCCCCTATAATTATTAACCCCCAGTTTCTCGTACACTAACACGCTGTTAATCTACTGTTAACAGCTGTCAATTGACCAAAGTGTATACAAAAAAAAACCACTGACAGTAGATTAACAGCTGTTAGTGTACGAGAAACCGGGGGTTAGTCTCGCGTAAAGGCAAAGACTATCTAATATAGAGTTTGCGCCCTCGCTCCATGTGTTCTGTATAATCTTCGTCCGTATGAGTATTTTTTTTTTATTTCTTCTAATGTACCTAACATTGTGTATGAAAGTAAATTGTGTCGTAACGTCATTTCTGTATGTCCAACGTCTAAGAGATTCTCAAATTCTGATACACCTGTTCATAGTTACCTGACACCAGCTTGGTTGCACCTGCGCACCATGTCGGCAAACTGCCTCTCGTCGCCGGACCGCGTGACCAGCTCGTAGGAGACAGGCTGGTAGCGCTCCCACCACGGCCGGTTGTAAGTCCACAGCGCCACGTTCTCGTTGGGTGGCGAGATCTGGAACGAAGAATTTATCAGACAACTACCGTCGTTTTCACGATGTTAGTAGGTACACTCAGACTGAGTTATCTATTGTAGATACACCGGGCCTAAATAATAGGGGTTAAAGTATGAAATTGCCGTTTTATTGCAATAGGTTCTTTGAATTGACATAGAATCTTCATGGTTTGAGGTTTTCGAATGAAACTTTTTTCAAATGGTTTCTATGATGTTCTTTTTTAAAAAATCGCACGGTGCGTTCATTAGTAGACCCCTCTCCAAACGCAGCATTGATATTGCGGGCTGTTTCTGCCGCGTTAGTTCCGCGTCGGAACTCGTATTCAAAAATCACTCGAATTTTCGCAGTATCCATCTTTCTTGTCTAAATTGAATAACAAAAACAATTGAAAGTCGATATTCAAATGTTTCACATTTTTAAAAAAAAGAACATCATAGAAACCATTTGAAAAAAGTTTCATTCGAAAACCTCAAACCATGAAGATTCTATGTCAATTCAAAGAACCTATTGCAATAAAACGGCAATTTCATACTTTAACCCGTAATATAACGCGCTCCAAATCCTGCTGGAATTCTGACGTAGCGATAGCAATTTAAATGGAGTTAGACGATTGGAATCGTTCAGGTTTTTGTGCGGTAATAAATAGAGGGAAGCTACTCGTATCGTGTACAACGGCGATTAGATCTAAGTACAAAAATTGGCTGTTTTCATCAGAGTGTACCTACTAAGATCGCCGGTGTAAGCGATACGAGTAGCGTTCGAGTAGGTAGCCATTTCAGTTCTCGACAAGATCGTGAAAACCCGGCAAATAAGGTTGCGAAAAGTCACCAGTAGCTACTAATACTTTACAGTACAACACATCCTGACCAGACTTATGGAAGTTTGTATCGATCATATCGGGGTTTGATAACCTGATTTTAAGTTGGAAATTCAGTGCCTTGGGCTAAGAATATTTTACAGGGCGCCCTTGGCCAATGACTGTAATATACTCGTAGGGCCGATTACGGTACCTGTATTCCGCCAAAGCCTTTTGGCCCCAGGAAACGCTCGCACTCCGCAGCTATGTCTTCCCACTTCCATTCGAAGAGGTGGACCATCACGGAGTGGCCTGATACATAGTGGGGGTCCTTGTAGGCTGCGGCTGCGGCTGCGAACGCGACGCCCGTGCAGCACAAAAGCGTTAGAGTGTGCTACGGAACAGACAACGCCTGCGATTGGTGACAGAGCAAATTCCTTGAGGCTCTTGGGAACATCTTGTGAATAAAGTGCAATTTTATTAATTAGATAAAACTATACAAAACTCTTTGAACCTCTTATTCGAGTTCAATAAAATTACGTGTTTTATGCAGTTTTCCCAATGAAACTCACCATATCCCGGAGACGTAAAGAATGGAACTAACTCTGCTAGGTAGGTATGATTTCTTTTATCCGTTCTTATTTATACCATACAATTTTAAAATTCAATAAATATACTTAGTTCGATTCAACGACAACAAAAAGTCGAAAGGGTATGTGATAAAATTGATCCGGATTTAATAATCGGCATTCTGATAGGTAGATAACTTTTTAGTGAAACAACATGTCGATGATTGATTGATTTGAACGAGATTTATTAGATAAAAGTTATTTAAAAAAATATCTATCTACAACATGTACGATTAAAATCAGTTAACGATTCGGCCAACGTCGGTAATTGTCGTGAATCCCTCATCTCTCACATGGAGTTATCAATTTACAGATATAGGTATGACCTTTATTATATTAGGTACCTACTCGTTGTCTTATTGAATACAATACAAGAACGATATGAGCAACTAAACCTCCTTTGTAGCTCAAGACTAACACAACCTTTATACTTATTGAAATAAGAAAAATAATTCACTATTTTGACAGTATGACTTCTTAGTGTCAAAATAACAGTTTGACGTAGATACCTATATGATACATTTATGTTAATGAACGCTAATTTCCTGTTACGATGTCATTTACGTGATATCACAGTAGTCCTTGCCTGGATCCCGGTAGTGGGATTCAAGGAAATGAAACGGCTGATTCTCTAGCTAAGTTAGCTGTTGATAGCGGTTGCTTGGATCATAATAATAACTTTGCCCACGATCTACTAGCTCTGGCCAAACCAAACATGATTAAAGACTGGAATACTTTGTGGTCTTCTAGTCAGAATCGCCTTGGAAAATTTTATGGTAGCATTCAACCATCTATCCCAGTTAGACCGTGGTTTTTCAAAGCTCGAAATTTCCCAAAATTTGTCACTTCTACAGTTTGTCGTCTGCGCTTAGGCTACTGCTGCACCCCTGTTTTCCTTCACAAAATTCGGATTCGGGATAATTCTTTGTGTGAGTGTGGTCTCGACGAAGGGACCACTGATCATATTTTTTTCAATTGCCCCCGTTTCCCCTCTTTATACCCATTGCTCCCTTGCTTTATCCCTCGTCCCATCAACTTCAAAACCCTTCTTCTGTACACCCATACTAAATTCATTAGAATACTATGTAAATATATTAATAATTTCAACATTCGACTTTAACTCCTCATCAAATTATAATATCTCTTTCCTTTTACATTGGTTTCTTGTATATATAAAGTAGCGTGTACCTTTCACAACGTGACACTGGCAAAATCCCTGTGCACCCTACAAGCACGGGGCAGTCCAAATAAAAAAAAAAAAAAAAACGCTAATATCATTCGTGAAAATTGGTGAAAATATTCGATTCTATCAAATTTTATCAAAATTGACTTACAATAGTTATGTATCATGGCTTCAACAAATTTTAATCGTGGTAAAAAAATTGTTGCTAAATCTCGTGAATTTGGAAATAATATATTAACTTTTTTAGAAAAGAAGCCAATTTATTAAAAAAAGAAGAAAGTAATTATCATAAAAAAAATTTGGACAGGGTTTGTGAAGGAACCGGAGTTTCGAAAAGCAGCGTCTTAAAAATGTTGAAGGAAAACGAAGGAAAACACAAGATCACCTGAGGATCAACAATCCAAAGAAGTGGCCGGCAAAAAATATCGTTTAAAAATGGATGATTTTGATTATTGCGTGATACGACGAATGATAGGTACCTATATAACTTTCATGAAAGATTTAAAGAGCTTCCTAGGTTGCGATCACTTCTGCATAATACATTTCTTACGTCTACCGGTTAGTAATGTCATCTTGGCAGGTGCTATACATTGCGCTTATGATACTTCAAATTGAATGCTACCTAAAAGAAATCGCGGTAATGTGTTTCGTGTCATTTCCGTCTCGGGATTTAGGCGATGATATCCAAGAAAAGCCGTATCGTTAACTGATTTTAATCGTATAGAGAGTAGGTAGGTACCTACTTAAAATTCAATGGTATTGCCACAGAGGGTACATATTGCGTGCTGAAGGATACGACCTTTAACCCTTTCAGAACTGATTTTTTTTTTTCGGGTGCTATGTGTGCAAGTTTTTTTTCAATGCTTCATTGGGTTATTAGGTAAGAGGAACATTAACCCTACATCGCTTGCAGTGACATATGAGGCACAACCAATACCAGCTGATTTAGGCATTAAATAATGACAATTAGTGACATCTTTGTTGTAAATATGGAAAGTCAATAGAGTTTTACAGTGCCTGCTCCAGTTTATTTCCGCTTGATGGCGTTAGTTGTATGATAATTGACTTTCTTTCCGAAAATTGTGTGGATCGCGTGCGGTGGTAATTTTCTCGAAGTTTGAAATTGTAAAAAAATACGAAAATAATCTCATTTCCACTTGAAAATAATATTGGTGTGTTGGTAAATCCATGAAAATGTAAGTAATAGTTATTTCTTTTCCTTTTATTTATATTTTTTATTCAATTTGATTGTTTTTTTGTACGTTCCTGATATGGCACTTTGTGCACTAAGTATCCTTTTGGGGTCATACTGTATACACATTGTTTACCTGCTTTTCTATGAGATACAAAAGTGTTTTGATGTAGTAAGTGTTCCATAGTGCTGACAACTACCCTCAGTTTCGATTAATTTATTTACGAGTATTTCGGGGTTCTGTACAACATTTTATTTATACAGATAATGTCTGCAAAAAAAAAATGAGGCAGAAATAGAAAGATATTTGCTGATACCGTCTGGAAGTGAGGACGAGGAAGAGTCTTCGGGAGAAGAAAGAGGACTTCTGATGACGATGTCAATAAAATACGAGCCGCCATCAATCGTGCGTGTCTATCTGCCACTGATTCAGAAGACAACTCTTTCCCTGTACCACAGCCTTCAGCTGCCAAATCCTGTGGCGCAATAATAGCCCATGATACAGATGTTATCCCAAGTTCATCTGGGCTCGAAAGCAATAAAATGCAGGCGGATGGTTCAGACTTGTGCTTTGAAACGCCTCCTCAGCCCAGTACATCTACACGCTCAGCTTCTACATCATCATCCGCTAAATTGCCTAGAAAGTCTGCAAACAAACCTACCCACCCTGTCTTCAAAATAAAGAAGAAGAAAATATGTTTTGTTTGGAAGAAGAAGTAATTTTGTTCTCCAATGCCTGAATTTACAGGAATAACCGAGTTGGCATAACCATTTATTACCATAGAAAGCCTCTTACAGTTTCTTTTATACTTTTTTGACACAGACTTACTGTGTCTAAATAAAGATAAAAATTGCTTCCTTGAATTTCATAAATAAGTAAAGTGTTAGGTATGTAAGGATATTCAAAAGTAGACAAATACATAAAATTATTTAAGTAAAACCAAATATTTCATTTAATAATATTAGTAACGTATAAAGGGAACCTAAGTGTACAATGTGACACATATGGCACATCTGAAAAAAAAATCAATAACAAGAAAAAACCAAGCTATCTCTTAAAAATACCTATACGCTATAAACCTAAATATTATAAAGCGTCTGCAAAATTAATTTCGTGCTGAAAAAAAAATCGAGCGATGTAGGGTTAAACATTAAGTACCAAAATTCATTAGTTCAAGAGAAAATTGCAATTTTCTTTATGTGACCAATTGAGGACACCCGGACCATATAATCAAGATTTTTTTATGTAGGGCCTATAGAGAAAATGAATAACAATTATAGATTTTGTTACTATTATTTATTAGGAAATAATAAAAGATATTAATTTTCTTTATAACAATAATTAAATAGCATTTACCTACTCTTATGGAACATAAAATGACATATCTTACTGTGCTAAGAGGAACTTTTGATTGCACTTTTTGAAGTAAATAGTTATTTTGTATGTTCAATTATGAAAAGCTAAAAAACAATTTTTATCTTTGGTTAGGCAAGTGAATTTTACATTTTATGCGCTTGGTTCGAGACTTTACCTTACAACCATGTAGCTTACAACGTGTGCCAGGGCCATTATCATGGCCGGCAAGTGGCCAACAACATCATGGCTATTTCACGGTCAAATCTCGTTTCTCCTGGTCTCCTTGGAATTACTTGGGGGGGGGGGGGGGGGGGGTGGGACTTCGACTGTTGTTGCTGGCTGGGCGTCCTCTTTTGATTCCTGCAGACACTTTTTTGAGCGTAACCAATGTTGTTTTCCCAATACATCTTCAAGCAAGGGTAGTTGAAGATTTCTGTGGCCAAATGTAACCCAAACAACACTTCTAACTCACTTGCGGTTGTGGACCGAAATCGTAGTCTTCCTAATTGCACTGCATATAAATTTGTCATTTCAGACATCATCTCAAAAAATCTTCCTTGAATGTATTTATCGTAATATTCAATCGGTGGTTTTTCCGACGGATCAACAATTATAGGAGGGGTCCAGTCCGTTGGCATGCCGCATTCAATTGGTTTGTGTCGCCATTTGATTCGGTCTTTCGGTGTAAGATAATCAAACCCGTCAGCTGCAGTTGCTTCATCCACTTCATACCTGGTATCAAGTAATAGTTGAGATAGGCCTTGACTCGTTACAAATACCTCCTCCTCGTCTTCAGAATCTGGTGGCACGTACTCATGCTGGACCGAAGTGATGCGGTTTGCGCCTAACCTTACTGTCCTATTCGAAGCAACATTACTGACTGGCTGCTCTTCTTCATCCGAAGACAGATCTAAATCAGACAAATTTCCAGTTTGAAGCAACTGGAGAGCGTCCCGAGAGAACATTTTGTTTTCTTTTTCACTGAAACTGTCGCGGAGTACCGCGAACTCGACCTAATGAAAACGATAGTAAGTAAAGTACAACTATCATCTGTCAATCTTGTTTAATGCTGGCAACATTTAAATGTTTCTGAGCTATGTTTCTTTTTTACTTTGACAATTAGGCGATATGGCGGGTAAAGTAGAGAGAGGAAGATTTCTGACTTTTCTGAGGAAAGTAAATTTATAAGTTTGGATGAGAGCTGTCTCCTCGCGCACGAGCCATGACCCTGTCGTGGCTGCGTGGCAAGACTCGACGGTTACCCTGGTGAGTTGATAATTCTTAATCAGATTATAACTTGAAAGTGGTGGTGACCGGGAGGCGAGATGTTCCCATTTTGTTACATACTGGTTTCAGTGCATCCCAGATGGCCCCCCTGGGCTTGTGGATGGGTAGTTGAACACCAGTTGGTGGCTTGGGTTGGACTATAAGGGGAGGTAGGAGGTCCATCCACGGAACACAAAGGTTCCGCTGGCGCTCAGTGTTCATAAAGAAGGTAAACTTGGCCCTTCGAACATGAGCTTCAGAGAGTTGGTCAAGATCGTCGTAAGGCGGTCACTCTCTGGATCGCAAATGTAATAATTAAACATGAAAATGACAGGGTCTGGATTTTGCCTCCGGGTCACCACTGCCACACTATTCATGATGTGTCGCGTTTTCTTGCTTACACAATCCTTTACCCTCATATTATAGTGTGTATTTTAAGACCGAGTTAAAGGCCGCGACATATTTTGGTGGAGGAGCTGGGATCTCTGTCGTACGTCGATGGCCGTTAAACAGAAGCGTTAGTTCATGCATTTGTATCATGTTGTACCCTCTGCAAGTGGGAGGGTAGTACGCTGGTCAAAGACCGTCTATTGAATTACAGCTGAACAGGGTAGGTGGAACTGATATAGACAAAGAAAGATCTGCTGGGGGTAGTTAGACCTCAGAGATTCTGTGAAGTGTTGACTGGTGGCGAAATGCTCAAGCAACTCTTCTACATCATGTATAATCTGCTGGGGGCAGTGGGCACCTCAGAGATTCTGTGAAGTGTTGGCTGATGGCGAAATGCTCAAGCAACTCTTCTACATCATGTATAATCTGCTGGGGGCAGTGGGCACCTCAGAGATTCTGTGAAGTGTTGGCTGGTGGCGAAATGCTCAAGCAACTCTTCCACATCATGTATAATCTGCTGGGGGCAGTGGGCACCTCAGAGATTCTGTGAAGTGTTGGCTGGTGGCGAAATGCTCAAGCAACTCTTCTACATCATGTATAATCTGCTGGGGGCAGTGGGCACCTCAGAGATTTTGTGAAGTGTTGGCTGGTGGCGAAATGCTCAAGCAACTCTCCTACATCATGTATAATCTGCTGGGGGCAGTTTGGTACTCCAAAGATTTCGATGGATAGTCTGCCGGGGGCAGTGGGCACCCCGGGGATATCATAATATTTAACGGTTCCCTGCCAGTATTCCCGTGAACGGTCTATATTTATTTAAATCTATATAACGTTTTCCTTTTCGGGTCTGACTGCGGCAGAGATTACAGAACTTTGTTTTAACTTATATATAAATCTAAACATTTCAATAATAATCAATCAATTCTTAATCAGGGCTACCCTAAGGATTAGTTCCTGTTTTGTGTTTTCTTTTCTTTTTTTTTTTTTTTAGACGTGAGAGATCGATGCACACTTTTTTACGACGTGCTCCCGTGTTTAAAAAATATATATAGATGTTTTTTGTTTCGTTTGTTTTACACGCGCATCGTTGCGCGGCGCGTCGAATGGACATTCCTTAGAACTATCACTAGAGTCTGTACGCACCTAGTATATTTTCATTTCTGGCAACACTGATAATGTACGCTACATCTAGTGACGTATATCTATGAGTTATTCGAATCGATCGATTAAGTAATCGTAATTTCGATTTCCTTTACAGATTTTATTGTTACACTTTTTTGCAACTAATGTGGTACGATTAAAATAAAGATGGCTTTTCAGTTTTCGTGTTTCTTTATTATCCCCGACATCTAGGTATAAGATTTCTTTTTTTTAGTGCAATAACATCGTCGTTGTATTAGACTGAATGAGTATAACTAAAAAAAAAAAAAAAAAAAAGGGGGTAGGGTAAGTGAGCCATCTCTATGACATAACATTGACTTGTATTCTTTTTAATCTGTGCGTTGTCTTTCCCGCGTATTGAAGAAAAATTTTCTTTACGAGAGTTAAGAAGATATAAAGTGTAAAAATAAGGTGAAAAAAAGGTTACTGTGCGAGTGATATTCAAGTGAAAATAAAGGGTGGCTACGTAGTGATACTATTTTATATTGGATTGAGTTGTATTTAACAGGAAAACATCTGAAAGGTTTGTGCAATCGTGCAATGATTTTCTTATAGCATCAATGTAGTGTCGATAATGGTAATGATGTATTTCAGTAAAGAAAGGAGCGGGCTCCCATCCTGCCTCACCAATGGAGGAGGCACTACGTAGTCGGCTGGAGCTTAGGCAAGCCAAACTTGTCGAAGTTTCTCAAGAAGCCGAATCCGTCATAGGCCTATGTCATACAAAGGGCGTCTCAGAACATACGCTAAAACAGTCAAAAATCCTTTTGAAACAATGCATCGACAGAATCCAAAGTGAAACCATGCAGTATATCGAAAAAGGAAACGGCTCTAGCGACCTCATGCAGAGTTGCATGAGAGACCAGATGGCAGCCGAAGATTTAGTTGACCAGATTGAAGTTCTTCTTAATTCAGCTGCAGCGTCTCAAGAGAACAGCAAGGAAAACAGTTCTTCTAAGTTACCAAAGTTAGAATTGCCCAAGTATAATGGAGATGTACTGAAGTTCTCAGAGTTCTGGGATACTTTTGAGGCCAATGTAGGTTCACGAAATCTAAAAGAAGTAGAGAAGTTGGCTTATCTACTAGCCTCACTAGAAGGCCCTGCGAAAGAGGTAGTAGTAGGACTTACTACGACTAATGCAAATTACGCTATTGCAGTAGACATTCTCCGTAAGCATTTTGGTGGCACGGAAAAAATGGTAGATGCTCACTACGAAGCACTTAATAGCATGCAGAGAGCGAACAACACCAGTACCGATTGCAGGAGGACACTGAACAACATAGAAAAACATTTAAGAGTATTAGGCACCTTGAATGAGGATATCAATAGTAGCCATCTAAGAGTGATCATCTCAAGTAAATTTCCAGATTCAATAATGTACCAAGTTAATCTTCTCACTCCAGAGGATAGGTCAGTAAAATCAATCAAAATTGCTCTCGAAAAGGTAGTGACTGCTATGGAAAGTGCTGACACAGAAGATTTTACTAGAGTTGCAAGTCAACGTGTTGTTGATCATCTAGGACCATCGACTACAGAAGCTCTCCATGTTAGGGCAGAGCGGCCTCCCTTGAAAAGACGATATCCAATGTCGAACAACCAACCCTTAAAGAAAAGGTTTACCACAACAATCAGCCAATCCATAAAAAGAAGAAGAATACAGTGTACATTTTGTGAGCAAAGCCACTACCCAGACCAATGTCAACAATACAAGTCACTGAAAGAGCGTAAGAAGAAACTAGGCGACAAGTGTTACCTTTGCTTCCGCACTGGTCACAACAGTAAACAGTGTAGGTCGAAGACACTGTGTGTGCACTGTAAGAAGCGACACAACCGTGCTCTCTGCTTCAGGTCAACTGTGAAGGATGCTTCTACGACAAATAATAAGGATGAACAGAGGGAGGATCGTCCAGCTGGCAGTGGTAATACTGATGAATCAATGGACACCACATTAATGACACAAAACCCCAGCAATAATCACAAAATCTATTTGCAGACGGCTGTCACAAAAATTGATGACCACATAGTGTGCAGACTCCTCATGGACTCCGGAAGCCACAGGAGTTACTTAACTTCCCGGATTGCTAACAAACTGAAACTGAAACCCGATAGAGAAGACTTACTCATGGTGTATACATTTGGATCACAAAAACCAAAGGAAATAATAAGCCCGTCTGCAGAGGTGCATATAACCACAAAACGAGGAGTACAGAGAAAAATACGTGTGAATATTGTGTCCCACATTACCAACAGCCTACCAGTGCCCGAAGTAGATGTTACTGATGAAGTTGATTTACTAGCAGATGACAGCACGGTGGGGGAGAGTATAGACTTACTAATTGGCAATGACTGCTATTATTCGTTTCTGAGACCAGAATCTGTGAAACTGGTGGATAATGCATACCTTCTGAACTCTGATTTTGGCTGGCTGGTGACCGGAGAAGTCCGTGGATCTGACTGTAACCATACCTTATCTGTGATGACTTATTGTCAGTGTCATCAATCAGACTGTTTATACTTCACAGAACCTGACCTACCTCTTCGTAACATAGACATGAAATTCTTGTGGACGTTGGAGAGTATTGGAATAACTGACTCTCCCAAGACTTCTCGCGAGGAAGAAGCCGTAAAGTTCTTCAACGACACAACACTTCACAGAGAAGGGAGATATGAAGTTAAATGGCCATGGATACAATATCCACCAGATCTACCTACCAATTTTGGGATAGCCTTTGGAAGGTTGAAAGGTTTGTTGAAACGATCTGATAAACACACTTTAAAGGAATATAGTGATATTCTTAATGAGCAACTCCAGATGAATATTATTGAAGTAGTTGAGCCAAAGACATCACCATATGAACAGTTGATCCCACCTATCACTTATCTTCCACATCATATGGTTAAACAAGGGGGAAAGAAAGGACGTATCGTATATGACGCATCCGCAAAAATCAAAGGTGAGAAAAGTCTCAATGAGTGTCTCTATAGTGGACCTTCTATGCTGGAAGACCTTATCGGATTAATTATAAAATTCCGGACAGGTAAAATAGGAATATCTGCAGATGTTGAGAAGGCCTTTCTGCAAGTGGCTCTACAAGAGCAAGACAGAGATGTGACAAGATTTCTATGGCCAAAGGACCTTACGAAGGAGCTGACTGAAGATAACTTAATGCATCTCAGATTTTGTCGGGTGCCTTTTGGCATTATTTCGAGTCCCTTCTTGTTGACTGCAACTATCCGCCATCACATTGGCAAGACAAACAAAACTCTCCTTGCTCAAGTAGCAGATAAGTGTTACGTTGATAACCTTGTACTGTCTGTACAATCTGAGGACGAAGCCTTGCAACTGTACAATGAGACTAGGCAAGCATTTCATGAAATTTCGATGAACATTAGGGACTGGACATCAAATAACGAACAGTTTATACAGAAGATCCCAGAAGCTCAGAGAGTAAAGCCAACTGATGAGGTAAAGATCCTTGGATTAATATGGCAACTTGAACAGGATAGTCTGAGACTGAATGTGAGTAAAATAACAGAAACCAATAAAGACACAATCACAAAGAAAGTTGTTCTAAGCGTTCTAGCTCGTTTGTACGATCCTTGTGGGTTTGTTTCTCCTGCTATATTGCCAGCTAAGATAATATTTCAAGAACTGTGCACGCGAAAACTAAAATGGGATGAACCCATACCTGATGATCTGAAGAAAAAATGGCTTCATGCATTACAAGTTCTGAGAATGACTGGAGACATACAGGTGCCACGCTATGTTGGGAATCTAATGCCTGAAGGTGAAATGGAATACGAATTACACTGTTTTTGCGACGCTTCGAAAGACGCCTATGCTACTGTCGTATACTTACGGATGACTTGTCAAGCAATAAGGAAGACAGCCTTCCTAATGTCGAAATCACGGGTAACTCCAAAGGAGGACAAAGATAACTTGAAAATACCAAGACTGGAACTATTGGCTTTTTTAATTGGAAGTAGATTGACGAAGTATGTCAAGAGTAACTTGGAACTAAACATTACACGTCAAGTATTGTGGACTGATAGCCTCGTTGTACTCGCTTGGATGAAAACCAGTAAACTCTTACCTCCTTTTGTCCAGCGCCGGGTTAACGAGATCAAGTTAAACAAAGATCTAGAACTGCGCTACGTTAACACGAAGATAAATCCAGCGGATGTGGCTACGAGGCCCGAACTTTGGGAATGTGAACAACCTCTATGGTTCTATGGACCTGAATTCCTTCTTCAAGCAGAGGGAAATTGGCCACTTGTCAAACAGTCTGGTGAAGAAAGCACCCTTGTAGTTGGGGAGGCCCTGGACAATGCTAACAGTCCAGGATTAATTGAAAGTGAGAGAGACGAAGAAACTCGCACACCTGTGCCTGATGCACACGCTGAAAATGAATCTATACTCCGGATAAAAGAACTGCAGTCTAGACACTTTCCAGAAGAAGTCCGTGGTAAAGTCACGCACTTAGTAAGAAATCTTGGCCTATTTGCAGACATTGACGGAGTTCTTAGATGTAAAGGCCGTATGGCAAACACAAACTGGCCATATGACAAGAAATACCCGATCCTTTTGCCAAAGGTCAGCGAATTTACTACAGAGATAATAAAAAGCACCCACGCTGATAATTATCACGTGGGAGTAGAACATACTCTCAGTAGCATCAGGCAAAAATACTGGATACCTCAAGGCAGAGCACAAATCAAGAAAGTATTGAAAAGATGTCCAAAATGCATCAAGTACGGTGGAGGCCCTTACAAACTTCCGCCTGCGCCAGCCTTGCCCGTTGAAAGGGTGAATTACAGTACTCCGTTCACCTACGTGGGAATTGATTATTTGGGCCCACTATATGTTACTATGAGATCTGGCGAAGAAAAAAGATGGATTTGTCTCTTTACTTGCCTAGCAGTTCGCGCTGTGCATCTTGAGGTGGTCAATGATCTAACAGCCGAAGAATGTCTGCTGGCCTTACGTAGGTTCATAGCTGCAAGAGGACTACCGAAGAAGATTGTCTCTGATAATGCAATGTACTTCAAGCTTGTGTCAGAAGTCCTTACTCGTCCATACTGTATGGAAAATGGTATAAGATGGAGGTTTATTACACAGTTAGCGCCGTGGCATGGCGGGTTTTATGAACGCCTTGTAGCATTAGTAAAGAATTGCTTAAAACGGACACTCGACAAACACCTGCTGAACGACCACCAGCTAATGACAGTAGTCAAGGAGATAGAAACTGTCATAAACTCGCGACCGCTTACTTCTCTAAGCAATGAATACGAACATATATTGAAGCCTTCAGACTTTCTGTCATTAGGAAGCTGTTTAACACCAGCCCCATCTGGACATGTTACTGGATCTGATACAAACACCAAAGTGGATCTTCTTAAAAGCTGGAAAAGAGGACATGCTGTCATGAATGATTTTAAACATATGTTTATAAATCAGTACTTGTTGAATTTGAGAGAAAGGTACAATAATTCGCATCGTCAACCCCGTGTCAAGGCGCACAAACAACCTCAAGTTGGCGATGTGGTTCAGGTGAAGGATGACACCAAAAGTAGAAGCAACTGGAAGGTTGGGAAAATAACATCTCTGATCAAAAGTTCAGATGGTCAGTACCGATCAGCAAAGATAAAAGTCGGAAATTCTGAACTTATTCGCTCTGTCGGACATTTGTATCCATTAGAGGTAGATATAGACGATGCTGATGTTACTACACCACCGGAACATACTCCAAATATCAGTGTGACTCCTCAAGAAGTATCAGTGACCGAAGATACTTTGACTGTGCAACAAGAGCCTAATCGAAAACCTGTTCACATAGATGAGACTGTTGAGGAAGCAGTCGAATATCAAGGAGACACTGTTGAGATGGAAGTTGACGATCAACCTGAGCAGGACTCTCTTGGTGACTCACAGCCTTCCGCTGCTACTCATGAACATGTAGAAGGAGCACAAGAGGAGGTGACTGAAAAACCAGAAGAGTTTGAAGAGCTTAAGTCTAAAAGGGAAGCAGCTATTCGGGCAAGAGAAAAAATTGCCGAATGGACACGCCAGCTTGCCGCCTTGTTATAACTTGCTTTTGCCTTCGGGAGTGTCGCGGAGTACCGCGAACTCGACCTAATGAAAACGATAGTAAGTAAAGTACAACTATCATCTGTCAATCTTGTTTAATGCTGGCAACATTTAAATGTTTCTGAGCTATGTTTCTTTTTTACTTTGACAATTAGGCGATATGGCGGGTAAAGTAGAGAGAGGAAGATTTCTGACTTTTCTGAGGAAAGTAAATTTATAAGTTTGGATGAGAGCTGTCTCCTCGCGCACGAGCCATGACCCTGTCGTGGCTGCGTGGCAAGACTCGACGGTTACCCTGGTGAGTTGATAATTCTTAATCAGATTATAACTTGAAAGTGGTGGTGACCGGGAGGCGAGATGTTCCCATTTTGTTACATACTGGTTTCAGTGCATCCCAGATGGCCCCCCTGGGCTTGTGGATGGGTAGTTGAACACCAGTTGGTGGCTTGGGTTGGACTATAAGGGGAGGTAGGAGGTCCATCCACGGAACACAAAGGTTCCGCTGGCGCTCAGTGTTCATAAAGAAGGTAAACTTGGCCCTTCGAACATGAGCTTCAGAGAGTTGGTCAAGATCGTCGTAAGGCGGTCACTCTCTGGATCGCAAATGTAATAATTAAACATGAAAATGACAGGGTCTGGATTTTGCCTCCGGGTCACCACTGCCACACTATTCATGATGTGTCGCGTTTTCTTGCTTACACAATCCTTTACCCTCATATTATAGTGTGTATTTTAAGACCGAGTTAAAGGCCGCGACAGAAACATAAGCAGGTACCTAGGTATCTGAAAAGAAAAGAACAATCAATAAAACTGCTAATAAACTGGTTAAAAGTTGGAAAAAATACATTTCTAATACTACCTTCAAAGAATGATACAATAATCTAGAACTATAATGTAAGACCTAATGTGCGCATTTGAGCACAAAAACAAAAAACTCGATTTACAAATAAAAAATATAGAAATCTAGTAAACTATAATCACATTTGGGTACCTAACATATCTATGCAGTATGAAAGATTTTTTGTTTGGTCTGAATTGCGCTAATTTTATAAATATTAATAAAATTATCACGACTTACTTACCCTTCGCCAACGGTCATCAGTCACTGATTTCAGTTGCACTTTTTAGTCACTTCTACGTATCAAAGATGGCGCGACTTGTGGTTTCATTATAACTTGGTTTGTCCTCAAATGATAACACGAAAAAAACGAAGAAAAAAAAACGAAGAAAACGAGAAAATGCGGTTTTTGACTACCTTATGCGAATAAAACGTTATGTCCTCAATTGTGCACGCAGGTTCTGAAAGGGTTAAAATCTTGACATCTTGACACTACCCGTCAAGAGATGGTGTTGAATATAATTTGCTTTTGCTTTCCGACACTAGATTGAGGTAGTGATGCAATTCATAATCAGTATTGCCATTAGCAGTATAATGTTAACTGTATGTTCCGCTTACTTTCAGACTCAAATCATTCATAATTTATTTGTTCGTTCGGTCGCCTCCACAGGTCGCTTCTTCTTGAAAACAAGTTTGCAGAAGTGACGAAAATATTTTAATGTTAATGTTTTAAACCTACAAGTACACCACAAACAAACGTGCTAACTTTTGATCAAACAACTTGACACTGTGGTAAAGTGCTGTGTTTATGTACTTTACTCGAGTTATTTCCATTGTTTATTTTCTCAACTCAACCTGAAGAAAGTAGCCAGCTTTCTGGATTCTGTTTTCCACGATGACACGCATGTGGCTTGCCGTGGCTCTGGTCTGCGTGGTGCCGATAGTTTATGCGTGTAACGAGGCTATTTGCGCGAGTGTGGTGTCCAAGTGTATGCTTACACAGTCTTGCAAATGTGATCTGAAAGACTGCTCATGCTGCAAGGACTGTTTCAACTGTCTGAGCTATCTCTACAGCGAATGCTGCAGTTGCGTTGGTAAGAACTTTTCTGGGTTGGTGGGTAAAGTTGGCTGTAACTCGTTTCTTGAACAAGTGATTTTATCTCATGACTTGGCTGTATCAAAGCCGAGAACGTTTTATCCAAAGCTTGTTGATCGAAGTTCTATGTTAGAAATATTTATTTTATGAAGTCTAAGACAGACTTTCACCAGCACTAGTTTAACAAAAAGTCTTCCTACTCTACAGCTGGGAATTTGTAGATTGCCAGGATGTTGCGATGGAGGATGGAGATGTCCCTGCGACTAACACGGCTTCGGCGGAACCGCTAAAGTGGCTAGATCACTAAGACCTCACAAGCCCATAGATTATAAGACATATTTTAAGTTTTTTATATTTCCTTAAACATTAGTAGAGGTGTGTTTCAATCGTTCTGTTTAAATCTTAAGAAAAAATGATTGATTCAATAAAAACCTGTGTACTACCAGCAGACAGCGCAGTTTGCTTTTAAATATTATGAAGGTACCAAAAAGAAATAAGTTAACAAAAGGCAATAAGCAATTTCTCAAATTAATAAATTTGTTAAAGTAACTAAAGTAATTATTTTGTATAAGACAACAGCATTGAAAGTATTCAGGTTTATCTGCCGCAGTTATAACTTATAATTTATTTACTGCTCAGTCCTATAATATAATTTATTTTGTAATTGTTCTAATCTTAAGTTAACATTGGCTTAGCTGGAAAAAATAATTTTATTTTATTATTATTACACCTGCACTGTCCCAGCCCATTGTAATGTGGATAAACCTTTAGATGTGTAATTTCTTTAAAATCAGAGAGTTTTTCTCAATCTTTCTTCACACTGTAACAACACATCTTTTCCAGACATGTGTCCAAAACCCAACACCACAACTACTGAGCTGTCCAAAACCTCATATGTGGAGGAACTTGGTGACGGTGTACCTGGTCTCTTCAATGCCCTGACGAGTGAGCCTGACCAGAAGAAGCGTTGGCTCTCCATCACATTCCCCGTCGACCACAATTTGCTAACCATGTTGATAAACACCGACAACCAGATTACATATCAACATTTACGTAAGTTACAATATTTAACACTGTCAAGAACCCACTGATATGTGTTGCCACTTTTGTCTTTGTGAAAAGCCTGTTTTACAATAACCCGTTGATTAATGAAAAACACGAGCGGGGGGCCTGTTTCATAAAAGTACAATTCATGGCTTACATTATTAGCATTGCAAAGTCAATTTACCCACAGATTAAAAAGTAGGAAGACTGCTGCGCAATGTACATCATGTTGTCATAATGTACGAGATGTAGTTTTATGAAACTCGGGCCAGGTCGTAGAACAGAAGAATCCCTTTTTATGCGTATTTATTTTGCGTCTTACCTTCGTACGTAGTGACGAAATAGGTGACGTATGTTTTGCGCATAGAAAACTGACAATTCTATGTTAATGTTTTGGTAGCCCTCTACCATTATTATTTGCCTTTACAATTGTTATTATTTGGCAGATCATATTACTCAAATTCTTTTATTTCTGATAAAGTACTTTATAGAATGTTGTAAAACAAAGTCATAGCAGGCCTGGCCATCTTGTCACTGAAGATTATCACAGAAACGACTATATTCACTTAATCGTGTCTATAATAAATTTCATTGACAATGGAGAACTTGCACTAAAAATGTGTATATAATCGGAGAGACCATGTTAAAAGATAAATAAATGTCACTCCAATCTAAGTTAGACGCAAGTTCCCCATTGTTGATTGCCGATTGACGCTCTTTGGAGTCTCAAGTTTAACTTTCCCATAAACCTGTTACGTAATATTCAAAATTGTCTTTCCATACCGAATTGGCCATTTCGTTATCAGTTCCTCAGTGTTGAGCTTTTATTGCCCTTTCCAGGATATAACAGTTTGAAGCCAATCATGCTTAATTGAAATAAGACTCTGTGGAGTCCTTTCCCAAGGGCTTGTAAAAATAACCGGCCAAGTTCGAGACGGACGCGCGCAGGGTTCGGTACCACCATAAATACTATGTTAAGTAATTACAGTCTTATTTACAAAAACACGATGCCACTAAAACACTTAAGATGGAGTTAAAGACCTCACATAAACCGGCTTTAACTCCGTCTTAAGAGTGTTTTAGTGAGATCGACTTTATATAAATAAGACAGCTTAATTCCGGATTCACTTACTTGATTTTTTGTACCAGAAAGCTAAAAGTTGGCATACACATACATATTATTCACGCCGACAAAACGGTAGAATAAAATATTTAAAAAAAAATTTTAGGCTACCCCCCCTAGATTAGGGATGCAATTTTTTTTTTCACCTACACCACATTGTGGGGTATCGTTGGATTGGTCGTTTAAAATATAGTGGGTGCAGGCATTTTTCGATTTAGAGTTCCGTTTACGAAATATTAAGCCTTAAAGCGTAAATTCTTGTCCGAGTAGCACGTCCCCCTCTTCTAGCTAAACGCTTGATTGCAGAAACGTGAAAAAATTCAGGGTAGTAGCACATAATTTGCCATTTACAATTGTTAATCCATAACATCTGATTACCAAGGCTTAGGTTGCTGGTTCGATTCCCACGGGGGGGCCGCCGCCCATAGATTTGTACTGGTCTGGGTGTATTTCCATGTTTGTGATGCCCTTGCCTGTTTATCATAGCACAGGATAGCCTAGTTTGGGACCAGGACAAGTGATTGCGTTGTGTTGAGGTTATTATTATTAGAACCCACATTCAGAGATTCTAATAAACGACACGATACAATCAAGCGTATCTCATTTAATACTACCAATAAGCGTCGTTACATAGGTAAGGTAACTTAAGTAGAAGCCCGTACGTTTATGTGCGATTACTCCAATTTTATTATTCCAATATCGTATTACAAAATGAATACATGTTTATTTCCAGTAAAATATGCATATTGATATCTATTGCACGTATTTTAGGCACGTTTTTTCTCTTCTAAAACTCGACCGAAAGGGAAATTACGTCATCGCTATCAAGTTCCCAGAACCTTTACCTCGGGACCCTAAACGGGTCGACAGACACGATGACTCAGAGAATCACCCCTCCGAGGAATGTCTTCAACACAGATATCCTTCTACCTGGCCACGCTTAGCGCCGCCGCAGTGTTGGGTGGTATCTTTTTTTTACTGCCTTCTTTTGTCTCGCTTCTATTGATTAGCCGTTACCATTCACTAGCTTGTTAAAGGAATGATATACAGTTTTTCGATGAGACATGTTGGTCTGGCGTGAGAAAGTACCTGATGGGGAAGAACCTGATGAGAAAGTACCGGCTACCTGATACTTGAATTCGTAAGATGAGTAAGAAACGCCGCGCCGGTTTCACATTGGATGATAATCGTAACGACACTACATCATCGGACTGTTACTTTCATGCGAAGGATGTTTTTAAAACGTTCTTGTTTCATACTGTATGCTATGTTACATGGACATACACGGAGTGTTAGTTTCATACATACATATACTATGTTCGCGTGAATTTGCCAATCCGCGGTGGGCACGCGTAGTAATTAAGCGTGTACTCTCTCCCTGAGAGAAGGCCTGTGCCCTGCTGTGGGACGTATACAGTCTACATAAAAAAAAACACGCCCGTGTCCCGGAGGGATAGGCAGAGACCAGGGTTTGCCATTTGCCACGATCCTGACAGACCTCTTTCGCTTCAGCAGCATTCATTTGTCGTTGCAAGCACGCACGCCGGTTTCGGGTACTTTTTATCTTGCTAATGTATTACTAAGGCCGTTGAGCGAACGTAGTATATGAATACTAGTCCAACGATGTCGTGCTGATGCCGTTATCGTCCAATGTGCAACCGGCCAAAGTAAAAAAGAGTCAAAGAAATCCACACTGAAGTAACACGTATTTTTTCTTTTGGTATCACTCGATAGAAAGGTATTAAAATACGGTTATACGAAGTTTTTAAAAAAAAACTACGTTAGTTAGTGGTCACCATGCTAAATCTACGCGTTGATGAAGTTGTCGTTGTACTGTACCTACTATATTGCCCTCTGCATTATAAACTTTTCATAAAAAAGAAATTTACGACACTTCATACAAAAACATCAAATCCAAGATTTGACTTTACTTGAAGCAGCTGAAAAATTATATTTGTACCTAGCTGAGGAATTATTTAACAGACAAAATAATCCTTCGCATCAGTGACAAATTATGTGATTCGCGAAACCCCAAAGACTTTTCTTCTAATAGGCTATTTGACAGGTCTCTGAAAACAATAATGTTTGTATACTGACCTGTGACGTCATCATACAGTCGGCCATGTTTTATCCTGGTTTTCTGGAAAATCATCCATTTTTTTTTTAGTTAAAGTGCCTTGAATATGTTTTAAAACTCACCATAGTTCCGTGGAATTCACTTTGGGAATCGCTGCTGTAATGCATTAACATTAACCTAACCTTACGTCTTACCCTTGCAGAAAGCGTCGAGGAGCCAGAGACTCCTCGCGAGGCGTTGGGGGGCACCTTCAACTGCACCGTCGCCTACATGTCCCAGTGTATGTCCTGTGACAAGTGTCGCGCCAACTGCCGCTCTTTGGGCGCCAATAGCGTGAGGTAAGTCTAGAACCCTTCTGTTCTCATACATTCGCAGCAACATATACCTACCTACGCTTCTGACGTAGTGGAGCCGAAGAGACCTCAAGCGACGTTGCTAGTAATGTAACTCAATTATGTGCGAAGAACAAGGGGACGTGACGGGGGCACCTTCCCAGAGCAAAGCGACAAGCGACGCGACAACTGTCGCTATTTTGGCGCCAATAGCGTGAGGTTAGTCTACAATCCCCTGGTCCGTTCACTGCTGGATAGATGCTTCTTGCAGAGAGCGTCGAAGAGCCGAATAGTCATCACGAGGCAGCTTCCAAGTTCGTGTGTTGTGAGAAATGCCTCTCCAACTGCCACTCAGCCCCTGTATTACGCGCACCAAATCCTGAACGATTCCAATTGTGTAACTGTCATATTCCATACTAATTGCTATCGCAAAGGTCATGATTCTATTACTGTGGGGTGAGTGTTCAATCCGCCAGTCCTCACTCGTTCATTGTTAGATAGAGGCCTACCTTAATAACTGAGAGCGAGGTAATTAGCTTCGTGTAGCCCCTGTAAGCTCTGCGGATCAACAGAGCCTTTGTAGTACTAAGTAAAAGTATATCTGAAATAACATCCATAATGTTTGTAAGTTTCGCTACGAATATATTTCAACTTCCTCTATTCGCCGCATACCGTAAACGAATCCATTTCAAATTGCAGGTGGTTCCACGACGGATGCTGCGAATGCGTCGGAGACAAATGCTTGCAGTATGGCATAAACGAGAGCAGGTAAGAACTTTTTTGAGCCCAACCTCGTTGCAGGTTGGAGTCACCTAATTGCCTCGTTCTCTATTTAACCATACAGTTCTCTCAGATTAAGAAAAAAATTATCTGAGGTTCATCTACAATCAGATGGCGTCACAGCTGTCAATGGCGCTATAGTCGCGTTTTTGCGTTCGTTTTTTAGGGTTCCGTACCCGAAGGGTGCCAAACGGGACCCTATTACTAAGACCTCTCTGTCTGTCTGTCTGTCACCAGGCTGTATCTCACGAAGCGTGATAGGTAGGCATTTGAAATTTTCACTGATGATGTATTTCTGTTACCGCTAGAACAGCAAATACTAAAAACAGAATAAAATAAATATTTAAGGGGGGCTCCCATACAAGATACGTATTTTTTTGCCGTTTTTTGCTCGATATTAATAACGGCAACAGGTAGGCGCTTGAAATATTCACAGAATATTCAGTTTTTATGTTCGCTTCAAAAATAAATAATTAAATTAAAATAAAATAAATATTTAAGGGGGCTCTCATACAACAAACGTGATTTTTTGTCGTTTTTTCTCGATCTTTGTGTCTAATGTTGTATAGATAATGGTACTTAACCATTCGTGCGCGAGTCCGACTCGCACTTGGCCGGTTTTTTTTAGTTCGATCTCTAACCTGCATCGGGCGAAGGAAGATTTTTCTGAAAGTTTCCATACAAATTGCTCGCAAACGTCAGGATTCCGCCAGGATTTGGTGCGCATAACTAGGCCTCGGGACGCAATGGGCGCCACAAATCGCTGTTTTGAGCTTCACTTTCGCACCGGAACCTCCCTCCTAATCAAAGACACAATAAATCGAGGCGCCATCAAGTATTCTACTCAGGTAATACGGTAATCATGTACCTACAGTCTATATTATCACAATCTTTGTAAACAATAAAGCGAGGTGCGCCTGTTGGTGCACGTTTATTTTGATTTCGGCACTCGCGCTTATTTTAACTCAAGGTTCCAGTATCGAGTGCGGTGCTCCATGATTTTGTTTACCTAGTAAGATCGATTTATTATTTTACTAGCTGTGCCCGCGACTCCGTTCGCGTACATTTCGATTTTTACGAAGCAGCATTTGTATGGGGGCCACGTCTTATCATAACTGGAGCTAGAATTTAAATAGCCTATCCTGTGTCCCAGATGTCTATATGTTTTTATACCAAATTTCATCAAATTCGGATAATTGGTTTAAGAGTTATGGAGGAACATACATACATACATACACACATACAGAAAAAAATTCTAAAAATCGTGAAATTAGTTATTTAAATTAGAAATTATTATCTCTGAAAACAAACTAACTTACTCCATGACCGACCCTTACAGATTTATTATTAGTATAGATAGATACAGAATGTTGAAGTGGAAGAAGCCTGGCTACCCATAGCACAGGGAATCCTAGTTTGGGAGCCAGTAACCACTCTTTTAACACTTTTCTAAATAAAGTTTTTTTTCATTTTCATTTGTACAAACGGCTTCAGTCTGCGTGTATTTCCATGTTTGTAATTCACTTGCCTGGTTAACAAAGCATAGAAAACCGCCGGGCTAACATGACAGACGTAGACTCAAGTCGAGAGTCAAGTCTACGCCCGCCTTGTTACTAGGACTGGACATGTGATTGAGTTGTGTGTATTTTTTTCTGTCTTAGGTAACTTTAATTTTTGTACAAAAAATTGCTTCACTGTATCATAAACAAACTGTATCAGCACAAAAAGTTGTAAAAATAAAAACAATACCGATATGTTTTGACCGTTTTGTGGTCGGCACCGTCCAGTTCAATTGTTATGTTATTTGTTAATGTATATAGTATCGGAAAACCTATTTATGGGTGGGATTTTTAGCCTCTTAATAGGTTTATAAAATAGTCCTCAGCACGGGTTAGTGCAACAAAAAGAATATAGTATATAATATAGGCCGATAGACTCTTGAATGTTTAACTTAAAGAAAACATTTTTCAATACCATTATACTCGTAAGTACTTAATGCTGCTTTTATTTGTTATTAGTTTCAACCAACGTTGAAAAGCGCTATAATCTAAAAAAAATAATACTTCTATCATTAACATCGTTGCTTAAAAAGACGAAAAGAACACCCCTGAGTAATTTATGGTGCACAATAAATAATATTCTATCTTTTTATTTATCAATTCCCTAAACATTTTGGCAGCAATATCAAATTCCGCTGTAGTGATGGGGGGAGTAACGACGAAACGACATACTTCGATCAAATAGCGGATTTATTAGCAAAGGGCAAGATAAAAAGTAGCCGAAACCGGCGTGCTTGCATGCAACGAGTACTGAATGTTCATGATGCGAAAGATATCTGTCAGGATCGTGGCAAGTGGCAGACCCTGCCTACCCCTCCGGGATACAGGCGTGGGTTTATGTTGTGATTTGTTAGAACGACCAAAGTTTAAAAAAATGGACGTCCGTAAGCGCCTTAAGTGTTTAAGTCCGCACACCTGGTCCGCAAGGCCGCCCTGTGGACATTAACATGTTAATCACTCTTATAGAATGATCATGAATGCGCGAATATATCATATTACACAGCTCGTCGCGTCGGTTCGAGCCGGCAGGTGTTGTTTTGTACTGAAGATCTTGTCGCACATTCAATTAATTAGTTATGCTGGTTTACCATGCAGAGGAGATTTACGGAAAACGAGCTAGCGAAAAATGTCTTTTAGTTCGGTAGCAGGAAGTGGTCACTTTTTAAACCGCCTGCAACGAAAACATCGGCGGGGGCTGTAAATACGTAACTAAGTGTCGTGTGCAATTCATTTATATATCGTTTGGTAGACCCAAGTAGCCATCACTCTGATCCTCTTGACTCGTACCGTTAGATGGCTCCAGTGTCGTGTAACACATGGCGCAGTTTAAGCTAAAAATTAACGGTTACTTATAAACATTTCGTTAAACCAACGGCCGTGTAACCCGACGCAGCCCCACCCGCTTTTTCATGTCATGTGTTTTTACAATAAATATCTTCACTTTCATTCTTTGGACACTTCCGTCTAGCTTTGCCAAAGTTTTTTCAGCCAATTATAGTAGTTATTTTCCAGAATACTCTATGAAAAATAGTAAACCTCATAAAAATATAGTATCTTTAGAAATTACATTACATAAACTCACGCCTATGTCCCGGAGAAGTAGGCAGAGACCAGGGTTTCTCTGGGATCCTGACAGACCTCTTTCGATTCATCAACATTAATTAGTCGTTGGTTTCGGGTACTTTATTATCCCTTCGCTCGTACATCCCCTAATTGGTCGAAGTATGCCCGCCTGGGCCGTTTCTTACCGGTTGTACTACCCACATTTGGTCGATATATTTATTTTGTCAATGTTTCTTCCTTCATCCTCTCCATATTATGTGCAAACCAACGCAACATTGCTTTCATATTTATGTATTTTAATATTTTTGCGTTTATGTAATTCAATAAAATATATCACGCAAACCCGATTTATAGTAAGATACTATATTAGAATAAGGTTGGCAGGCGAGTGTAGTCAACCAAACTGAACAAAATTTTCGCGGTGCGCGGCTCAAATCCTTCAAACGCGCATAGGTGTTCGACACGGCTAGTCCGGTTATGGCCGGTTAATAAAGTTTTCTCCTTATATTTCCAGATGTCTGGACTGCCCTGACGGCAAGGCCTCACCTGGCAACGCGCTCGACGACGAACTGTCATACGACGACCTAGACTACGGTGAGGACGACGACCACCAGACGGTGTGAGCCACTCCGCTAGTCCTCCGTAGTTTAGTGCGACCATTCCCAGCGGGCACCCCCAATCTGCTCCATGGGGGCTCGATGAAAACGAAACATCCATGAATCCCATCAACCACCTGGGGCACCACTGCGTAACTTCTCCACTGTTTGGAATCGTCCGATTTAATTTACTCCGAACTGTCAAATTCATACACTTTGGGTGCCGTAGCAAAATGAACGTGCCTTAACAATACGCTTTTTTTAAAAGGCTCTTTCCAAAAATATCAAACAAAAATACAAACTCGAATCTATCTTTCACCTGGTTGTGCAATAAAGTGTTCTCTATCTATCTATCTATGAGAACCATTAGTACCCAGCCAGAGAGGTGCGTGCGTGCGCGGGTCATTGTTCTGGAAGACAGAGACTAATTGTTCGCGAATTTTTTTAAACAAGATTTCTCAACTCGAAACATGTCACGTCATTTTTTTCTTATTTTGTGTCTATAAGTACTTAAAAGTAATATTCTAAATAGATGCGGTTTTAAATTATCAATTACATATCCGCGGCTTTCAAACCACCCAGATTAAAACGTGCATTTTGACACTTCGGACACGTGAAAATATATATGCAAATACAGTGGACCATTCCGTGATAAGAGGGCTGGGCTGCTTTTCATAAAACTACAATTCATAGATTAGTACAATTTCGATTAGTACAATTAGTCTTCCTTCCTACTTGTTAATCTGTGGATTATTGTCATAGTAAGCCATGAAATTTTGTTCGATGAAAAGGTGCCGTGAGGGCAAACGGGTGGCCGTTGACACGACTTATTCGTCATCTAATCTCTGCGTAGGCAGACTGGGAGATGGCTGATGGGAATTATTGTTTCATGGCCTTCTCCTATAAACAATCCGTTGAATATCCTAATGTCAGTTGATTATTGACATAACATGTATGGAAAAACTGTCAAATTTTAATTGCCAGTAGACCTACTGGCAATTAAACTTTGACAGTTTTGGCAATTAAAATTTTACAGTTTTTCCATACATGTTATATCAATAATCAACTGACATTAGGCTTATTTATCGACGGACCGATTATAGGTAACGGTTATTAGTGTACCGCTTTTATTTGTTGATTGTACCCGCGCGCGCTATCCTGCGTGAAAGGCCTTCCCACTTTTAGACCTAAGTGAAGGGATTCACTAACTCGCTGATTATGAATAAATTAATGAATGAATGATTTATTGCCACAAACAAACATGCTTAGAGCCCTTTTCGCTGATGACATTAATTGTTGATGGTTGTAGACACTTATACTCGCGCGTGTTGTTCCGCGCACGGAAGCCTCAATTTTTGTTTAGGTTACTTTAAAGGACAATCCACATTAAAACAAGCCGGCGATCCACAGTGCAAGTGACATTCAAATTGTTTTAGCAGTTTATACGTTAGTTTTATTGAAAAGATAAAAGTATAGAAGGCTTTTCACGAAAGATAGCGCGCGTGTTTAAACCAGATTTATGGATTGTGCATTGTAACGTAACGAATGCGGCCGGCAGCTTTAGTGTGTGGGTATATTCGGATCAGTCTAGCAAAAGCAAACGATATTTACACAGTACCTGTTGTTTGGCGCAATATTATTTATCTATCTACATATTAAAAGAGTTTAATGGGACCTATCATGGCTTTCGTTGGAAGCGTGACGCTAGTGTATAACATTTAATAATCAGCATTTAATAAGCCCTACTGCACGGTGAACAGAAACATCTTGAGAAAACCTGAGTGTCTGAGGTGTTCACTTACCTCAGCGGTAATTAAGCTCGCACATTCTCTCTGAGAGAAGGCCTGTGCCGTGCAGTGGGACGTACATTGGTGACATAGAAGTAGTAAAAATACTGCAGGGCACAGGCCTTCCGTCAGAGAGTGTATGGACTTAATCACCACTCGTGCCCACCGCGGATTGATGATTTCAAGCGCTGGTATGTGATACATCTCCGATTCTCACGCTGTGGGTATTAGAATTTAATGGTTTGAAAAAAGTGGGATTTTATTAGTATGGAGGTCAATATATCGTTCTACAGCATGCACGGAAATTACTATAACTGCCGAAAGTCGAATCTATCCACTACACGACAGTTGTGATCTGCCATCAGTATACATAATTGAGGCCGTCAGTCTGCTTCGTAAGCAGAAACAATACGCGCAAAAATAATCTTTACAACGCCATCTGTTATCCATGGGTGAAACTAGGGATAGGCCGGTGTTGCACCAAAATTTATTATGTATAAAAAATTGTGGGTTAGACCACTTTTGCGCTGACGGCCTCAATAGTATACTGGATTCTTACTGGGATTTTGAATTATTTAGGCTCCTGATATTTTGCCCCAAATATGTATCTTAATAATTAATTACAAATTAATATCACAATAAAATCTTGGTAAGAATCCCGTTACTTTGACAATTGTGCGGTCAATAGTTGATGATTTCAGGTAGATTTTTATTACGTAGTTTATGTGACATTCAGTATTTTATACTATCCATACTTAGCAGGCGAAAAGTGAGCCAATCATCACATAAGAAGTATTGTCTCACGTTTTTCCGAGTGGGACATTTAAGTGGCAATCCAGTGGTTGAATTCAACTGCCCTCGCGGAATCGAATGTATACTTGGGCACAAATCTGTGAGAAAATGCAGACGAGCGGTGAATCCGCGTTGGTAATGTCACAATATTGTGTGTGATTACATAAACAAAATATATAAAAGCCGTGGTCGGTTGCCTTAAAATAGTATGTTTTCGTGTCGTATACTGAGTTCCCTTATTTGCCATCTGCGGGTGGTAGGGTGGTAGTTTTTCGCTTTTAAATTGATCTTCCAAATATTGTACTAGTAATCTTAGAATCTTAAAGACTCTTCCGAATCGGGATCAAAATCTATCGCGTCTATCCGTCCTTAGCGTTCTAAGTAGACTTAGTTTATCGTCGTATTAAATGTAGTATTATATTTTGTAGTTACTTCGTATTTATATTTAAGCGATTTTTTTGTAATGTTTCGCGTCTGCGACAGAATCTCCGCGTGCCAAACGTCGTATTGTGCTTGTATAGAGACATGCCATTATTGATTGCCATTTTCTCCTCTAGTAAGTTCATAAAATGTGTTACTTTTCTTATACTGCTTTATTATATTATTAAACTCTTCATTGTACCAGTAAAAATTGTACAATTTTTGGGCGTAATACTAAATAGTATTTTATTCTAGCCAACCAATAGGTGGCGTGGATTATGCTATTTGGTGGTAGTGCGTTTGGGCGACAAACTAAAATAAGATTGTTACGTTACTGCTAGAATAAAGTAGAGCCGCCATATTCTTTTACCGACTAATTTCTACAGCCGACAATAGGTGGCGCGCCTAGCTTAAATAATTAACCAGTGCGTTAATATTTTATTATTCGGAGTGTACACATATCTACAGGTAGATAGCGCTGTTTTAAGATACATAAATTTATGGGAATAGAAGAAGAATATCGTCGAATTTACACTTCACACTTTGCCGTCTTAGAAATATGTTTTATATTACCTTGTCACAATTATCATAACCTAAGCCGTCTCGAAGAGTGGATCAAACAAATCACCACTGGAGGTTATCAACACGATTTCATACCAGACACCAGACAGGGATGTAACAATAAATAAACAAACAAATACTGATTGATGTTCCAAATGATAATGAGGCAATAATATCCTTCTAATTAATGATATCAACTGGAGACGCCGCCGTTTAAGGTCCGTTTTATAGTCAATACGATAAGCCTAAACGTGTATTATACAATCCGACAAATCAACAACTTGCTGGTCTTCTTAAGCGACTAAGAACGCTTAACTTAAATCCCTAACAACATTCGTATTCAAAAACATGTATGTGATATAAATTTAAAAAAAAAGTTTATGAACTGTAACTCCACCACTCATAAAAGTTTCGATTGCTATAATGATCATCGTCGTATTGAATACCAATTTTGCCAGTGACCTTAAAATTCTCGAACCAATGTAAGCATTCTGGGAATACGAGTAAAAATATCTAATTTGATTTATGTTATAAAATCGCGAGCAAGTGAATTTACTCATTTTGGTGTAAAATAGTCCTATCTCGTCATAGACTCAACCCGGGGACGTGAGTTATTATGGGGTCGAGTGGACTCGGAGTCGCGGTGTCTTAGAATCTTCGGGCCTTATCCCCGCTGGTCCGCTGCCAATGTCGTCCACTGCCCTCCCGCTGCCTTCTTCATTGGGCAGATGGTCTATTCGCAATACGACCACATTTTCCATCTTGGTCTTTTGACGAATGAAGACGTTGCACGCAGGATCGACAACAGAAGTTGTCGCCGAGTGATAATTGAGAATCCTAGCTATTCCACCACGGCTTTATTCGACGTTATTTTCCATGTGTGTCGTAACAGGGTGTTACATTTAGGGGATTTTTGTCCTCTTTTCCCGCGAACGACTCTTTCGTAATTTTTGAAAATAAAAAAGCTTTCATGAATTCTCTATCAGCTTCCCATTTCAGTCAAGCTTGCTGGGGCATTGCTCGAAAAAAAATTGAGATCTGTTTTTATGTTTTTTTTTTTTCGAGATAATAGGTAATTTTGAGAGCTTGAGCTAAATTGTGTCAATTTTTAAACCGAAAAAAAAAGGAATGGAGACTACGAACTGGAAATATATTATCTTGTACAGAAGTACGTCATCAACTGAGATCCTACGAGCTGTCAGTTTCTAGTGGTACTATGGGTCGATACAAGAGCTCTTTAAATAAACAAAACTAAACTCCTCATTTGTGCAAACGTAAAAGATATAATTATATTTGCTTTTTTACAGAATACCGAAATGTCAATATCTTGGTGTTTTTCATTCAAAAATATTAAAAGTACTTTCATTCACGTGTGAAATGAACATAGAAGGTCGAATTAGTCAAAAACTTATTCACAAAAATCCAAGAAATCTGTAAATATTATTAATTTATTATTGTAGCATTATATTCACTGACCTTCTACTTTTAAAATGAAGTATAATTTGTAACTATTGTCAATATTTAGGACAATGCCCATTATAATAATATGCATATTATCTAGAAACTTTGGAGAAAATGCCTACATAATTAGGGAGGAGGGTTTTCTTTGTGGAACAACTAATATTTATTATTGTGACCTTTTTGGTCCTCATAAGATGCCTAAGGTCTTAATTTCTTGTAACACACTCTAAAATGTTACGTTCAAAAATACAAAGTTATTTGTATTCGTGAGCCCAGTAATAATTGAGGTCGGTTCCGCACCGTTGCCCTATTTTATGACTTCGTATGGGTTTAGGTAAAAAACGAAGCTGGAGTCAACGTACCGAGGCGTCTGACTACTTTAATATTTGATGCATTTTTGTTTCCTCTGAATAGGTACTATTTAAAATACAAAAAAAACATTTATGACGGCCTTTGTTCTAAGACTTTCATGTTGGGTCAATATTTTCCGACATATTGAAGGTTGCTTACAAAAATGGAGTAGGTACAATTTTGCTAGGTGCGAGATTTTGGAACAACCCAACCAAGTCGAAGGACAATGGAGAACTTGCACTAAAAAGTGTTTTAATATAATCGGAGAGGCCACGTTAAAAGATAGATAAACGTGGATTTTTTTTTCTCTACGTCTAATACTTTTCTTAATAGAACCTGTTGAAAAGTAAATATAGCGTACGTGGTACAAATTTGTCGCTTTATAAAAGGATGCGTTGGTCGTCTCGAAAGCAAAATTAGTTATGCAAATTAAATATTTTTATTTACTAGCGTACTAAATATCTTTTGTACTGAATATCTTTCCTGTTGGTATTCAGCCAAATTATCGCCGCAAAGCATTGAAATAACATTAATTGCGTTTATCCATAATTTCGAGCCAACAAATAGTGTTTTGCGCACGTAGATTGTAGAGCTATAAAGTAACACAGTCAAACAAAATATGAGTGATGTTTCTGACTATCTAACACTTAAAAACAATGCAAAAATTCTTTTCAAGTGATGCCCTTATCACTATTAGGAACAGCATATATTTTTATTTATAGGTAGACATTGCTAGATTATGAGTTAGGTACGTAAGACTTCGTGATTGGTGGGGAGAAACTATTTGTAATCTTTAAGACACATATCTTTTCGTTTACATGGCCGATTTATTTGATCCTCTCGTTGTAGATACTTATAATTAAGATCTGATAAGAATTAAGCGTCTTTTTATTTTTATAAGACGTCATGGAATGAAATAAACGAACAATCTTGTTGAGTAATTATTCTTCTTTAATCTTGTGTCTGCAACACGAGTGATTTAAACTAGGTGCCCCAAGCTGACCCTATCCATTTGTGGCAAGTGATTTAAATTTTAAGCATTTTATTTATACTCCATGCATCATCATAATAATCGAATGACAATTTATGCCTATTAATTTGTCTACTGTGAAACGGTAATGTCACAAATCCTTGCCATATATGGCGAAGTCTCAAATCATAACATTGTCAAAACAATTTTTTAGGCAGACCGACCGCGCAGTTGGGATAAGTTTGCGAGTTGAGATTTTTTTAAATTTTGATTATGTATTTTGTTTAGTTTTGTTAATTTGTCTAAACTAAAGTCAGAATAATTCGAACTCACTTATTGCTTCCCCCGCTAGAGAGACGGAAATGCGTCCATGCGAAGTCAAAGTTATTAAAATTTGTTCAAGTTATTTGTCGGGCACTGTGCCTCGTTTCGTCTTGGAGATAGTGATACGTAGGTGGCTTTTGTTAGGTTAGTTAACACGCCCAGAAAAAAAGAAGAAAGACCTTCAGTAATTATCTACATTTATCACCTGCTATTAGGTGAGCCTCGTGTAAGCCTTTATTAGACCTAAATCAAAATTAATGTAGTATTTGCAAACTTAACGAACTCTCCTTGGAATCTCAGTGTAGTAATTAACATGAATAATGTATGACGCGATGGTATGAATAGAGTGTGAATACACTCTCAAAGTGGGTACTATTTGATAAAGTAAAGCCATTTTAAATGGGGAATTATAAAACGAGCGAACAAAAAAAAACTTTGCGACTGATGATGACATACTGTTTTAATAACTTGAGCGGTATGAATTTGAGTAAGCGAAAAATTAACTAAACTGACGACGAATATTGATTTATAATAAAATCCAGAACGAGCTTACAAAAAGTGGATTGTGATAAATCCATTTCAGATATTAAAATTTTATCCGAGCGACTTCATTACTAAGTGAGCGACTGGAAATACAGAGAGGGCAACTTCAATATTAAGATAGATTCGATTTTTCTAAGTGAGGTTATACTTAGCGAACTACTAAAAAGTTCACTTTGAGCAAAGTTTTGTAAGCTGCTTTATTAATGTTTATTGGTTACTGATATTCTATTTAAGGGCTTATTTATTTTATTTATTTTAATTCTTTATTGCACTAATTACATTGTAAGTGTACAAGGGCGTGCTTAATGCAAGAAGCATTCTCTTCCAGCAAACCTTTGGTTTTGAAGAGACTGGCGACGGGTAGTGCAAGAAGAAGATTAAATACAATAATAAACATACGTAAACTTAGTGGGGGGGGGGGGATAATAGAAATTATTATAAACCTACATAAATGATAGTACATAAATAAATATGAATAAATAAATAACAACAAAAATACGTACATACATATTGAAGATAATTACTATTACTAAACACGACTTACATACCAATAAGCAATAAAATAAAATAACTGGTGATCGTTTACTGCCTATTCTGCAGATCAAGGAAGTGATAAAGAACTTTCTTTTTGAAAATCTCCAGGGTTGAAGCCTGACGAATGTCCAGAGGCAGGCTGTTCCACAAGCGAATCGCAGTCACGGTAAAAGAATCAGAATATCCCGCCGCATTATGCTCTGGGGTGCGGAGATGAAGAATCCGGGACGACCGCATAGAGCGGGCGTCACTGTGGAGATGAACAAAGCGTTCTCTGAGATAGGAAGGGGAGCAAGTGTTATTTAACACATTGTAGAGAGTGGACAAGATATGAGCATTCCTGCGGAAACGGATATTAAGCCACTTGAGCTTGGAGCGAAATTGGGAGACGTGATAATACTTACGCAATCCGAAAATATATCGAATGCATAAGTTGAGAAGTCGATCGAGTTTGCTTAATAGCTCCTCACCAAGGTCAGGATAGCATACGTCAGCATAATCGATAATGGGGAGTAGCAATGAATTGACAAGCGTAACCTTGGCTGAGAATGGAAGAAACTTCTGTAAACGCTTAAGGGAGTGCATTGAGGCAAATACTTTCCTACTTATCTCAGCCACATGCACATCCCAGGAAAGATCGCTCTGGATGTGCAGACCAAGATTTTTCACCTTGCTGCAGTAGGGAAGTGCAATACCATTAAAGAGCACCTTGGGAAGAGAGGTCAAATCTAGTCTGGCGATGAGGGCCTTGCTACCGACAAACATGACCTGAGTTTTAGAGGGGTTCAAAAGAAGACCGTACCTGACGGTCCACTGCCGAATGGACTCCAGGTCATTAGACATAGAGGCGACAGCGGTATCGATGTCCTCCATTTTAAACGATGTGTAAAGTTGGAGATCGTCTGCATACAGATGATGGGAACTGAAGTGGATAACAGAGACGAGAGTATTTATAAATACGGAGAAAAGAAGTGGAGAGAGCACGCCGCCCAGGGCTTATGTTTTTTATTTTGATACGCTTTTTTAATGAAAACTACAGATTTTTAAATGCGCGCGAATTCGAATGGGGGCGGGGCGACGAATCGTTGCAGTCAGGTGAGTTGGGCTGGGCTGCGGACCAATAGCGTTGCGTGTTTCACGGTGTATTTACGGAGTACATTGTTTTATTTAATTACCCTTATATTTCAATAATAAAATTTCTCAACTAATAGAATAGTGTTTCTTCAAATAGTTATTTCATATTATTTTTATTTTTTAAATGTGAGCTCATTATACTCTGCTCATTATGTATTTTTCAAAGTGGTTTTTGTATTGGAAACACTTCATTTAAGATAAAATGCCGCTCAGTATAAAAAATACATTTGCCAAATATTGAAAAAAATGCAGGACGTAACGTTGACACTCAAACAAATATTAGGTCGCTCAAATATTATGAAGCTGCTCATTTTGTATTTTAAGTAACTCAAATTAATGTTTGTAAGTTGCTGTTCTGTTGATTTCTCGTCACTCGCAGTCAGTCGCTCACTTAGTAATTCTATAACCCAAATTAATTAATTTTGACACTTAGAACTGTAATTTACAGTCACTCGTTTTATTGCTACCCATTTTAAATTAAGAGGCGATCCGGTGCGAACTAGTCAAAATCTCTAATAATATGTTTTTGCAAAAACATAACATCAAACCTCAATAAATATTTATTGCTGTTTTTAACCGACTTCAAAAAAGGAGGTTATCAATTCGTCGCGTATGTTTTTTTTTATTTTCTTTTGCTATATTTTCGCATAACTCCGTCAAATCTTAACCGATTCCGACAATTGTTTTTTTGTTCGAATAGATATAACGTCCCTGTTGGGTATAGGACCCGCTCTGCTACCAGAGACCAAGGAGACAGGGCCGCCTGCCTCCTGGTCCCAAATTAAATACTAATAAACACTGAAACACAAGTAAAACACTTACAGAATGTCCAATGATTCGTCGACGGTCCTCGTCGAATAAGCAGCCGGCGCCTCCCGGGATGCCTGCACCGGATCGCTAATGGGAGCCCTAGTCTTCCCCAGACTACCCCAAGAGCGCTCTTCCCCAGAAAACTGCGTCTCAGTGCAGGTTCATGGTACCACGACCTCGCGGTCTCAAGGGAGAACTGTTCGTCTCACTTTCACGAGGGGAATCCTTTCCCCTCACCACAAATCGTCAGGAATGACTCGGGAACCTTCCCTCCTTTCTTTTAATTCACTCCACGCGAAGATATATAGCCGGCAATCCAATTGCAAACAATTTAGATAAGTATAATTTGCTCAACCACGAGCCAACCAAGCAAGAAAATTTTCAAGTGTAATAACCTCAAAAGTAAGTGTCATCTGTCACAGTCAATGTTGCTACTTTATTCCGAACATCCCCCCGCTCCGGGCTGAGAGGCTCAGGCCGCTAGCCTAATCAACCGGGAGACGAGAGAGCGTTGCTACGGCTCGTCGCAGAATCGAACCATCGACCAACACATCCGCGACGCGTGGAGTTCCGTCCTCCCCAAATAGCAACTTTAAAATGCGCCCCCGGCGCCAAAACAAGGATGGCCAATTGGCTTCTTTCAAAAGTACCAAATCCCCTTCCCTAGGAGGCTCGGTCCTGTCTGTCCACTTCACCCTTTGCTGCAACAGATGCAGGTATTCAACCGACCAACGATTCCAAAAGTCCTGGCCCATTTGTTGCAACATTTGAAAACGTGACAACCGTGACGTACGTTCATCCCTCCATGGGTATTCTGGCAGCGCAGTAAGTGGCTGCCCAATCAAAAAATGGCCTCTCTAGATCGTTTGGATCAGGGGACAGGGGACAGAGAGGACGAGAATTGAGGACCGCCTCTACTTTACAAAACACAGTAACAAGCTCCTCAAACGTCAGGACAGTCTCTCCGATCACGCGGCGGAGGTGAGTCTTAGCTGACTTGACGGCAGCTTCAAAGATACCTCCCCAGTGAGGGCAATTTGGGGGACTAAACCGCCAAGTTACCCCTTTCCGGGCGAGGATTTGACTTAAACTATCACCATTATTTTCTAAAAATACATTAACATCCTTTAGATAGTTTATGGTACCCTTGTAATTTGAGCCATTGTCGGAGCGAATAAGTGAGGGCAGGCCTCTGCGCGACACAAAACGATCCAAAGCAGCGACGAAGGCCTCAGTAGACAATGCTGAAACTACTTCCAAGTGGACAGCCTTGGTGGCCAAGCATACAAACACGCATAGGTAAGCCTTCACAACCCGAGCGTTGCGAAGGGTGGTCGTTTTTACTGAAAACGGCCCCGCAAAGTCCGTTGCGACTCCCTCAAATGGCCGAGACTGATTAACTCGGTCCGGCGGCAGATCTCCCATCTGCGGCTGCATGAGTGAAGCCTTCACTCTGTAACAAGGTACACACTGAAAGAGGACGCTTCGAATGACTCTTCGAGCAGACAATATCCAAAACTCCCTTTGTAGGATAGCTAATAATGCCCCACATCCGGCATGGGCATTACGAATGTGTCGATCCGACACCAAGAGCTTTACCAAAGGTCCATCCTTTGGTAACAACAAGGGGTGGCGGCTTCCGTAAGGCAGGTCAGCTTTCCGAAGCCGACCCCCAACACGCAAAAGTCCCTCCGAATCCGTAAAAGGATTTAACCTGGCGACCGCTCCCTTGAGTTTGGTGCGACCCTCGCGCAGGATCCGAAGTTCAGCCTCGAAGCGGTCCACCTGCACGATGCGAATCCAGTGCAGCAGCGCGTTCCGACGTTCCTCTGCACTCACAACTGGGGACAAATGTTTATCACTCGGATTTCGACAGTTGCGAACAAATCTTTTAATCCAGCTGGTAACCGCCAGCAGTTTATCCAGACTGCTATACCGCCCAGGCAGCCAGTCGGGATCCAAGGCCGTCTCCACAGCCAGGGCGTGCACCCGCACGCCAGGCAAAACTTGAATCGACCTGTCCACCTGCTGGACAGGCCACGAAGTCTCTGGTTCCTCCAACCAGGCTGGTCCCCACCAAAGTGAATGAGACACCAATTCCGGAGCTGTGCAGCCCCGGGAAGCACAGTCAGCTGGGTTCCAATCACCTGGGACGTGTCTCCAGATGATGGGGATGCCAATGTTCTGTATCTGGGAAACCCGGTTTCCCACGAAAATTTCCAAAGTATGTGGCGCCGCGCGCAACCATGCCAGCGCGACTTGACTGTCTGACCATGCAAAGACATCCCGGATGTCAATGGTGGCAGCCAGCTCACGAGAGACGTGGCTTAACAATCTGGACAACAGATGAGCTCCGCTCAACTCTAGCTTAGGCATGGTCAGACGAGTTCTAATAGGAGCCACCTTGCTCTTTGCCAAGAGTAAAGCGACGTTGACCCGACCCTCGGAATCAACCGTACGTAGATACACTACCGCAGCGTACCCCCGCTCGGATGCATCACAAAACCCATGCAGACTTGCCTGATACTTGCCCGGCGGCAAAATCCGACGAGGCAGGGCAACCCGGTTGACCTCCTTCATCGAAGATATCAGCGCAAGCCAGGTGTCCAGTGGAGGCCCGATGAGCGGCTCGTCCCACGAGACGCCCATAATCCAGAGCTGCTGCAGCAGACACTTGGCCAGAAAGATCACTGGACTGATCCACCCGTTCGGATCAAACATACGAGCTATGGTGGACAGCACTGTCCGTTTACTCCAGACCCTCTGGTGCTCCAGGTCCACCTGGAACGTGAAAATATCATTAACGGGTTGGTATTGCATTCCTAACACCGCTATCATGTTGGGATCTTCCACATCCTCAAACAAATTAGGGTTCTGTTGGTGATCCTCCGGGATACCCTCCAACAGACCCGGCTCGTTAGACAACCATTTCCGCAGCTCGTAGCCTCCGGCTGCTAGAATGGCAATCAATTCATCCCGCAGTATGAGAGCCTCATCGATACTTTGGGCCCCGGTGCACACATCGTCAACATAAAGGTCGCGTGCCAACACGGCGGCTGCGCGGGGAAAGCGGGCCCGTTCCCGCTCTGCCAACTCTAACAAGCAGCGAATGGCAATATAAGGGCTGGACTTCAACCCATATGTGTTGGTGTTGAGCTCGTAGACAGTCACCGGGTCCTCCGGGTGTTCACGCCAGAGAATCAGCTGGAAACGCCTGTCATCTGGGTGGATAACCGTCTGCCGAAACATCATCCGGATGTCCGCTCCAAACACCACCTGATGTCTTCTAAAGTTCAGTATAATGTCCACGACATCCCTGTGCAACTTGGGACCGGAATGCAAGCACTGATTTAATGACACCCCTGTCGACGTGGGGGCTGAGCCGTCAAATACGGTCCTCAGCTTACCTGACGACGCCTTCACCACCGCATGGTGAGGCAAGAAATAATGCTCAGTTGAGCTCCAATCAACTCGAGCCGGAGACATGTGGCCCAATGCCTCATACTCGCGCATAAACTCAATGTACTTATCGCGAAGGACGGGGTCACGCCGCATGCGCCGTTCCATGGCCAGCAGTCGTTTCTCCGCCAGTGCCCTGGACTGCCCTAGAACAGGAGAAGAAGCAATGAACGGTAACCTAGTAACGAATTGACCAGACGTCAGCCGCGACGTATTGGCTCGATAAAAGGCCTCACACTCCTCATGGTCCGGATCCACCCTTGGAACCATGGGAGGCTCCTCAACTTCCCAAAATCTTTGCATCGCCTTGGCAAGAGATGCAGACGCAATGACCTTCGACTCGTCCGGAGTCGAGTCCTCAAAGACTGGCCCCATTACAGAAAATCCAAAAATTGTCGACACTGCCACCAGTGAAGAGGGCCCCAGAACCTTCTGGGTGCCTAGTAGGACCCATCCTAATACATCCGAGCCCAGGAGTAGATCCACTGGAGCGGGATGGTAGAAAAGTGGATCGGCCAGATCCAGATCCGACGTACACAACTTTATACCTGAGGGGAGATCTGTAGATGGCTGCCATCCTACAATGGTATCCATTACCATGGCCATAGCCGAAATCCTCAGCGTAGAAGAGTGTACCGACGAAAAGGTGAAGTACGTCTGCCCAGCCAGACGCGGAACCTTCACACCGCCAATTCCCAAGAGGGGCACCGAGGGGGCACCCAGCCCTAAACCTAATTGCTCGGCCACTCGTGTTGATAATAGACATCCCTGGGCCCCCGAATCTAGCAGGGCCCTAACCCTAACCGAATCTCCCTGGGGGCCCCATACGCGGACCACCGCGGTGGGCAGCAGAACCGTCCTCGGTTCTGCGCTTGCAGAGGGGCAGGCTAGCTACAGACTCCCCCTCCCGTAGGGGGGCCCCTGCTCGTACTGTGGCTGGCGAGTGCACATCGCCATCCTAGGCAGGGTATACCCTGCAGCCCTACCGTACCTGTAATACGGCGGGTGGTACTCCAGCCGTGGGTACTCGTGGCACGGCGGAGAGTACCGCTGCGGCACCCCTGGGCCGCGCTGCTCCACGCCAGCGCGCGCAGGAACCGGTGCGCAGAAAGGAGGCCCTCTCCCCGTGTCAACCATCGGGCCCCCGCCCGTAGGGGCCCAACTCACACTCGGGCCGGCTGCATGGTAACCCGCAGGTGCGGGGCCCCCCATGGGTCCACGCGCAGGTACCTGGCTCAGCTCCCGGTGTGGGGGTGCGCCTCGTGGAGGACTCCTCCTCCCATCGGACGGGGGGCCTCGCCCTGAGGGGCCCCCGCCCGTAGGGCGCCGCTGTTGTGCCGTCGGAGAGTCCGCTCCCGACCTGTTGGCACACAACATTAAGTGGTGCGGCCCGCCGCATGCACTACAACGCTGGGGCCTGGGGCAGTTCCGTTCAAAGTGGTCCCCCAGGCAGCCAAAGCACAGGCTATTGCGCTTCACCATGCGCCGCCTATCAGCAACCGGCAACCCTTGCCAGTCGTGGCACTTCAGCAGAGTATGGCCCGCGTGCCCACACTGCAAACAAGCCGAGTCCTTCCCGGCCGCCGCCAGTGCCGCCAAGCGCGCCGTAGTGCGTCCTCGCAGCGGCTGCGCTGGCTGAGACGCCCTGCGCCCCTGTGAGGCGCCACATCCACACGTCGGCGCCGCTGACTGCCTCAAGTCCGGTTGTGAGGTCTCCACGACCCTGGCCTCATATTCGAGGAACTGAATGAGGTCCACGAATTTAGGCAACGCGTTGACATCGCGCTCCGCAGACTCCCGTTCGAACCTAGAACGCATGTCCGTCGGCAACCTACTTAAAGTAATGTGCACGAGGAGAAAGGACCACTCGTCCACGGGCAGTCCCAACGTCCTCAGTGCATTACAGGCCACTGTAATTGGGGTCAACAACTGCAGCCTCAATTGTGACCGGTTGGTCAGCTTGGGCAAAGCCAATAGCTGACTGACATGCGCATCAGCCAATAGGCGCACGTTCTGGTATCGCGTGTTCAGTAACTCCCACGCAATGCTGTAGTGGTCGTCCTCGACCTTGAGATGTTGGACGAGCGACCTCGCTTCGCCCTCCAGAGTGGACAACAAATATGCCATTTTTTGTCCACGAGACAAGTCTCCTCTAGAGTCCACTAGAGATGTAAACATATTTTTAAATGGAACCCATTCTTCCACAGCGCCTCCAAAATGTGACAGCTGTAGGGTGGGCAGCCTACCTGTGATGCTTACTAAATCCTCCCTGGGTGTATGAGTAGGTACAACATGACCCTCACGTTGTCTCCTGATGTCCGATGCCCTTTGGACTATGGAGTCACCAATCTCCATGATCTGGGTGAAGTCCTGCTCATAACCTGCCCAGACCTCGTGGGTGGGTGCTGGAGTACTGCCTGACAACGACTTCATGGCCCCTTCCGCCTCAATGAGACGTTGAGACACCTGTTCTGCACGTTCCAATATGGCATCGTCACGATCCCTACGTGACAATAGCCCCTGGGCATTGGTAAACCAACGCAATTCATTGGCCAATGACGCCCTCGCCATCGCGTTAGAGTAATTAATATTGACAACAAATATTAATTTATTGATAGCTCCCCGCTAACAAAATACCAAAACTCAACAATGGCCCAATGTAGATGAAATTATATTAAATAGTACAGTATATATATATAGCAACGGGTACCCTACCACAGATTACTAACATACATCTTTCCAAGATACAAAAGACTAACAATTTTATTAAAGATAAAAGATTAACAAGAGCCGTCTTGTACAAGAACAATATAATTATGAACAAATATCTGTCCTAGATATTACAACAAGACAAGTGTTTTAACAAGAGCCGTCTTGTACAAACCGAACAAATTATAAAGTAATATCTGTCCTAGATATAATAGCAAAAACAATGCATATCAACTTTTACAAAACCATTTGTCACCGATTAACATACAACAATTGTATATGAAAACACATATAACACTTGCAAACAACAATTGCAACTGTTGGTATAGTCGTAAGTATACAAAGTTGATCTACAAATATGCGAAAACAAAGTTAACCTACAAAGTGCGGGTTTGGCCCCAGGGTTATGGGATAAACCACGCTCTGCTACCAGAAAATGTTGGGTATAGGACCCGCTCTGCTACCAGAGACCAAGGAGACAGGGCCGCCTGCCTCCTGGTCCCAAATTAAATACTAATAAACACTGAAACACAAGTAAAACACTTACAGAATGTCCAATGATTCGTCGACGGTCCTCGTCGAATAAGCAGCCGGCGCCTCCCGGGATGCCTGCACCGGATCGCTAATGGGAGCCCTAGTCTTCCCCAGACTACCCCAAGAGCGCTCTTCCCCAGAAAACTGCGTCTCAGTGCAGGTTCATGGTACCACGACCTCGCGGTCTCAAGGGAGAACTGTTCGTCTCACTTTCACGAGGGGAATCCTTTCCCCTCACCACAAATCGTCAGGAATGACTCGGGAACCTTCCCTCCTTTCTTTTAATTCACTCCACGCGAAGATATATAGCCGGCAATCCAATTGCAAACAATTTAGATAAGTATAATTTGCTCAACCACGAGCCAACCAAGCAAGAAAATTTTCAAGTGTAATAACCTCAAAAGTAAGTGTCATCTGTCACAGTCAATGTTGCTACTTTATTCCGAACAGTCCCATTGGTCCCATTTTAATTTGGTGAAGATCTGATGAAGACTTTCAGAGATGAAAAACGGAACTCTTTAATGGACAGCAGTAAATAAGGCCTAATGGGGCCCATCCTTTAGTAATATCCGTATGTTTAATAAAATAGGGTAAAAGTAGTCCCTAACGTCCCATTGGTCCTATTTTAATTTGGTGAAGATCTGATGAAGACTTTCAGAGATGAAGAACGGAACTCTTCAATGGACAGCAGTAAATAAGGCCTAATGAGGTCCATCCTTTAGTAATATCCGTATGTTTCATAAAATAGGGTAAAAGTAGTCCCAAGTTAATTTGGTGATGTTCTGGTGAAGACTTTCGGAGATGGAAATTGAGAACTTCAATTTTTAAAGCAACGAATTAAGTAGGGTAAATTATGGTTATAAGGGACTTGTTTAATTTTCTCCCGCTCCCCCACTAAAAATTGAAAAATAAATAAATAAAGAATAAAAACCGACTTCAAAACACTACAGCACTAAAAAGTTAGAAATAATTTAAAAGAATACCTTTAAATTAGAAGTATGTACACATGTAGGTATTGTAGAAGTATAATTTGTAGTCGGTGCCTAAAATATATGTCCTGGTCATGAAACTGGGCAAATACAAATTATACTTCTGCAATACCTACATGTATTCATACTTCTAATTTAAAGGTATTCTTTTAAATTATTTCTAATTTTTAATATTTGTGCTGTAGTGTTTTGAAGTCGGTTTTTATTTAATTAGAATGTTCTGTCAATAACCTAACGGTTTTATAAAAAACACGATTTCGTTATAAATTTTCTATTTCTATTCATAAAACACTCGTCACATGCAATTTAAAATGGCCTTTACCCAAACTATTTAAACTGCATTTTAGGAGCGTTTTAGAGGCGGCGTATTTTTAGGAATTTAATCGATTTGTTTGCAAAAACGGCAAAAATTCCTTGAGGTCGAAGGTTATTGCACCAATTTTCTAGATTTCAGGTTGTTGAGATTTATGATGTTTAATTTTTGCAAAAACGTATTAAAAGAGAAGGTATTTTGGTTGGATAGCAGCGTGTGGCCCCTTAAACTCTCATTTTGCGATTACGCAAGTTCGACTTCTTGCTGATAAAGAATTATTCGACAAATAATTCTTGCTGATAAAAATTCCAAGATTAGATATTCGTTGGTCGTATATCTGTTGCGAACGTAGGCGAACAACTCAGAAATAACTTAACGTCCACACTCACAATAACTTTACTTGTTCTGGTCCCAAACTAGGATATACTCGGTAAGGACATGACAAACATGTTAAAACACCCAAACTGAGGCTACCTCCAGTAGGAATCGAACTCAAAATCTCTGTTTTGGTGAAATGTTTTTAGATTAATGTGTGGCATGTGTGTTTAAATTAATGCGTTGTAGCACAATGACAATTGCATGAACGCGTTGATTTTATTTTGCTGCCGCTTCAAGTCTACGGGCGCACACGCAGCAACGCTTCTAGACATCAATGGAATGAAAAAAAACGTGCCACGTGCATTTATCATTGTACTATAATGTTCAAAAAAGTTCAAAAGTTCAAGTGTTTTATTCAAAGTAGCACAGAAAGTGCTACATTAAGTCTAATGAACATTAAAAGTTAAACTTGGTGCTGCGCTAACAGAATCGATGTCATAGCCAGTGGCCACACAAAAGGGGCGTGAAAAAGACGCCACACGCATTGCATAGAAATGGCACCCTCGCCCAGTCTCTCTGTGTGGGCTTCGTCCCGTCCCTTCACTAGGTTTCATCCATTTTGTATGAAAGCGAATTGGATTAATGACGCGTCTTTTCCGCGCGCCTACGTCCCTTCTGTGTGGCCGCTGGCATAGGCACCGGACAGGACCAGAGCCTATGACGTCCTTCTTCTTGTGCCCTTTAACTTCTATGGGAATATACACGACTACATTATAGTAGTCCTCACCACAAATTAACATAGGTACGATCCTGCTTCTATGTTACGCTCACGGAATCCTGAACGATTCCAGTCGTCTAACTGGCAAATTCCATACTAATTGCTATCGCTAACGTCAGGATGCTAATGTCCGTGTGGCACCGGATTAAGAATACCATCACTCCATCTCCTTTCGTGGATGTCGTAGAAGGCGACTAAGGAATAAATTACCAGGAGACGGGCAGCAGCGTCTTCCTGAGATTCCAACCGCATACTGCGATCGCCAACCCGCCTGCCAAGCGTGGCGATTATGGCAAAACCCCTCATCGTTATGAAAACCACGAAGGAGGCCTGTGTCCTGCAGTGGGCGTCAAGGGGCTGATGATGATGATGATGATGAATGTCAGGATTCCGAAAGGATTTGGTGCGCATAGCATAATTAGACCTCTGAGCTCAAGAGGTCTCCGCCGTTCAGGATTGTTGGTACGCTTTGGTCGCTGTAGATAGATTTTATTTATTAGACGCCTGTCACCTCAGTCTACCGAGACCACGGCACTTGCAAAAGCGCCGAAACGTCGGAAAGATTGTAAAATGGAAAAGTAAACGAGTAAATATCCGTTAAAAATCTGTTTTATTATGTCTAGTGCTCGTGTTAACTTCAGAAAATACTAAGATTCTCATCTCTGGATTTTTTATAAACTAGGCGGTATCGTCACTTTGTCAAACAGCCGACGGCGCATTATTTACCTGTGCGTTTGACAAATTCCGGACAATATTTACCTGATGTTCTGACGGCCATTCTGCCATCTGGACCGCTACTACTGTGTGGAATTGTCTGATTTAATTAATACATACCTTGACACTTGGTATCGTCAAAATGGTTAAAGCAGCAGAGTGAACTGTTACATAATAGGAAGGCTGGTAACGTTAGCCGGAGACAATTTGCTCATTATATGATCCTGTGCTCATTATACGATTTAATTTGTTTAGAGATTGTGATGAATATGGAGTTCACCATCGATCAAAGACATGATGTGCCAAGTTACGTGTCTACGGTAAATTCCGCCGCCGGTTACTCCACGTAAGCTCTTATCGCTTGTGCCATAAGGGAAAGTATCGAATAGACGTGACGAGGTCCACTGTACTTGGTCATACTGGAATCGGTGCTTTGTATTGTATACTCCGCACCAGAGGCTGAAAGCAGTTGGAATGAGAACAATGTGTGTTTTTCAATAACGATATCGAAATATTGCAACACTTTTATTTACTACCGGTTGGGCTATACTGTCATGCTATTTCGGTATATATACTCGTAAGTTGTCGGCACGCGACGCACGTATTGTCAAAGAAATCCATTTCAATAAAGGACGGTACCGGTAACCAAAATATACCGTTTATCCATTGTTCAGGTTTTCAGAATTTATGGGTGTGACTCGTGCGACTCGAGATATTTTTATCAACGGTTTGTTTACCTCTAGGGAAATCCCATCTGGTTCGCGAGTATAGGAGCGTATTCAACTACTACCTACTGTAAACGGTAAATACACTTGTGTTGGCCCAACCGAGTCGCGTAGAGTTCAAATAATGTATGTACTGATGTTTATTTAATTTCATGGCAAACCTGTAACCTTGAATTGATGTATTTTTGTTTGCTAGATAATATAACGACTTTCTTGATACCTACATAATAATTTACAAGTTAATATGAATTCGATACAGTTCAGTTCAGTTTATTCAGTGTATAACAGTACAGTAATATTTAACTACAATGTTTATTTATTTTATTCGATTTATGTCACTCTATATCAGAAGTTAGACTCAAGTGAAATAGAGGTTCAGAATAAAACTTCAAGAGGACCTAGACGAGCATTATACAGAATAAGTCAAAGCGTTTTAAAATTTGGTACCTACATCAGCAAGTAAGATACTTTATTGTATTTGATAAGGTGGTATCAGTGAAAAATACCCTTTTATCACTCGAAATCCCCTGCGGATAATATTATCAAAGATACCTATTCCTTTTCAAATATGTACATAAATTAACTTTGGATAATATCGTAAACGTGTATTATATCTAATCTCACGGTGGTGCGTCTCATTGCGAGGGCATGGGCATGCTGCCGTTTTTCACTAAATTCAAATAAGAATCGATTGTTGAATATTATGAATTAAACTCTCGCCAGTTTGGTAATCACAGGCATACCAATCAACTCATTTTGTTGTAAATCGATCGTAAAATATTTTTTCCTGATTGTTCAATCCACTCCACAAAACAATCTACAATCAAACGCATGACCGCTGACTGTTAATGAACCCTCACATAGCGAGCATCGCGGTGCCAATATGCACAAGACTGACGGCAAAGGACGACCCTGTTAGCTAACGTAGTAACTGCATCCAAATAATTCCATATTATTTATAGTGGACGAATCAGCTGACGGCGCGCGCCGCGGCCCGCCACTCAGTCGAGCGCGAGCGCGGCGCCTTATCGCCCATCGTACAGTTATCATATCACTCCCAGTGTACCTTCGCTTTAGACCGACCAGCCTGTCCCTCCTCTACTTGCCGCCAATTAAACCGCAGCGCACCGACCGCCGTATCTGACGCTCGGCGATCATTATACAACGCGTTACAAAACTGCTGGAGCAAAAGTCGTCCGCCTATTTGTGTATTTACGTTTTAGGGAAGTGCTTCCTCGCGATGGTGAGTGACGGGAAGTGATGACAAGTCCTTTGGAGTGTTGTTGCTCTGTCAAGTTGGAAGTATTGGGGGGCAAAATGAGGAGCGATGTGCTGGGGCCGAGTGAACTTGAGGGGACGGACTACCTCCTCTCGTCCACGATGCGGCTTGAGGATAGCTTTCTACAAATACTCGGTGAGTACCTTAAACCACTTCAATTGACTCTTTGGTTAGTTGAAAAACAGCATTGCATTCTTTGTTTGGTTGCTGTAATTATATTATATAGCTCTGCAATAAATATTTTGTGTCTCCTTGGCGGGGGCGCGGGATGTGACTTAGAATTCTTCGGAATTTGGTTTGGTCAATTTAGCAAATAGTGAAAATAATGCTCTTACCTTACGTTTCCAATGTCCATCCATCGCAAACTACTCCCGACTGCGTGGATGTTTGTTCAAGTTATCTGCCGGGCATTATATTTGTAGTTCTTCGGGTGGTAGTCGGGAGCACTTTAACTTACGGATGACAAGAACGTAAAGGTTGCTCTGCTGTTGACTACGAACCTAGTGAGGTGTCACATTCACATCCAATTTATTTTGTGATCGTGAAGGTTAATTTCGATGACTGCAAGTAAAATAAAAACCTTTTTTTTATTGTGGTGTTTATCATACAAGATTGTTTATCATACCCATTTTGTTAGAGAAAAAATAGATAGTGACTACAATCATACCATATATATGTTACATAACAAAACTAATTTATGAAATCCCATGTACATTCTACTGTCAAAGCGTACAACTTTACTATAGAGAAAACTTTGAAATTGCAAAAAATATAGATAAGTATAATTGGGGATTTTGTTACACTCCGTATAGGTAAGTAAAAAAGTCTGTACAAGTTATGTAAGGTGACGTAGCGTCATTATGGTGTTTTGATTATCTACCGTTTAAAATGAAGACGCTGATGACAAACAGGCTTACACGAGTTGTTAAGAAAACCTAGTTGTTAGTATACCATTGTGAAAAAATATAAATAAATATGTTATTCTTGACAATATTTCTGAAAACATCCTTGTCTCCGAAACACATTACACGATATCCCTCTATAAAAAAAACCGGCCAAGTGCGAGTCGGACTCGCGCACCGAGGGTTCCGTACAAACCTGCAAGGTTTACAAAGTTCGTTCATTTGAATTTCAATTTAATACCTCTACGCGTTTATGAGGAAATGGGTAGTAAGTTTAAAATTATTAAAAAAAAATATATTATGTGATGTAACTAAAAATTTATGGTTTTCGTAATTTTTCCTTTATCTATGCTATAAGACGTTGCTTCGTACCAAATTTCAAGATTCTGAGTTCACGGGAAGCACCCTGTAGGTTTTGATTCCCTTGCAAGTGTCGAAAATTTGCGGCATAAACGGCTGTATCTTTTGATTGCGTTGGCTTAGAAGTTTGATTTTTTCACAGCTTCAAGGGACAGTAGACCTGAGTAATTGATATAAATTTCAGCTTCATACCTCCACGCGTTCCTGAGAAAAAGGGTCTTGACAGACGGACGGACGGACGGACAGACGGACAACAAAGTGATCCTATAAGGGTTCCGTTTTTTCCTTTTGAGGTACGGAACCCTAAAAAGCAAATTAACTGGAAAATAATATCGGTTATTTATTTCACATTATCGATAAGATTATGGAAAACAACTCTTCATCTGAAGAGTTTGAGTACTTAAAAATATTGTTGATTGAAATAATCTGCTAGCTTTTTTGGAAGATAAAAATACCATTACAGAGACGACTCATTATAACCAACTTAAAAAAATGGTTAATTTATATTTTGGATAAGAAATCCTATTTTGTAGTTATTTTTTAACCGACTTCAAAAAAGGAGGAGGTTATCAATTCAACGCGTATATATTTTTTTTTGCTATGTTCCTGCATAACTCCGTCAAATCCTAACCGATTTCGACAATTCTTTTTTGTTCGAGCAGATATAACATCCCATTGATCCCATTTTAATTTGGTGAAGATCTGATGGACTGAGACTTTCGGAGATAGAGAACGGAACTCTTCAATGGACAGCAGTAACTAAGCCCTAATGGGGCCCATCCTTTAGTAATATCCGTATGTTTCATAAAATAGCGTAAAAAAGTAGTCCCAAGTTCATTTGGTGATGTTCTGGTGAAGACTTTCGGAGATGGAAATTTAGAACATAAAATTTTAAAGCAACGAATGAAGTAGGGTAAATTATGGTTATAAAGGACTTATTTATTTTTCTCCCGCTCCCCCACTAAAAATTGAAAAATGAAAATTTTTAAATAAAAAATAAAAACCGACTTCGATAGCACTAAAAAGTTAGAAATAATTTAAATAATTAGAAGTATGTATACATGTAGGTATTGTAGAAGTATAATTTATAGTCGTTGCCCAATTTGTGGATATAACTTTTTGGGCACCGGCTCCAAAAAGTTATATCTACAATTTGATTTAACGTAGTTAAATCTAAAATGCAACGGTGACCCCGAAAATGTAACACAGTGTTAAATAAATAATGTAATGCAACAACCAAATAATGTAAATATCGTGTAATTTTTTCTTGTTGTATGTATATTATATGTTCTCTGTCTATCTCGTAGCTTTTTAGGGTCAGCTTCTTAATTGAGAATTTCGCTAAGTAAATAGTTAACTATAGTGCTGTCTCTTCGAATCTCTCAGAAAAGAGCGTGACAGAACCTTACTTAAGTATTTACTTAGTGAAATTCTCAATTCAGAAACCGGCCCTTAGTAATATAAGTGTTGAGACTATTCTTTATTGCACTCTAGAAAACGACAATAGAGCCCAGTACATGAATACTTTTTTGTTCCAATTCTTCAGTTAATCTCAACGGTGTCCTTGTTTTTCTTCTCATTCATTCATGGTTCATTCGACGGTGATGGCTGAGGTTAGTGGGAGTTAGTCAACCTCTTAAGAAAACTTTCGGGTGGCACACTGTTGCCTGGCAGGACTGGTTTACGAAGGCCATAGTTATTAGTGGTGGCACAGACCATCATGTTGTAGTACTCAAATCATCATAATTTCAGTTCTATCTTATCTAAAAACGATAGAAGGCGATAATCTCAGGTATCGAAATTATCAAAATACTTAGGTACATAATTATGAAATTATTGACTAACAAAATTGTTAAATAAGCAACCTGCGCCTTAAGCTCGTTGGTGACTATTGTAGGTAGGTAATGGCCAGTTTCTGAATTGGGAATTTCGCTAATTAAATAGTTAATGTAGTGCTGTATCTTCGAAGAGCGTGACAGAGCGTTACTTAAGTATTTACTCAGTAAAATTCTCAATTCAGAAACCGGCCCTAAGTATTTATAAATAATCAAGAGCCGACCAGCCCTCCTATTACGTAACTGTCCACTCTATTGTGTTAGTTATTTTGACGATTCCAAAGTGTCAAAATATGTATGGATTTGACAGTTCGGAGTAGGTTGAATGGGACAATTCTACACAGTGGAGAATTTACGTAGTTGTAGAACCACAACAGTGTACAAAATTTATAACCTCTAAAATTTGTGTCTTCCAACAACTTTTGTTTTAAGAGTTATTTTCTCAGATTTGTGCTAATTTTGTGTCATATATCAAATGAAGGGGCCCGTTATGAGGATCGCAAATATATTTTTGTTATAAAATAAATAGCTTTTATTTTATTAAATAAATAGCTTTATTTTATTCATGAAAGAACACGAAAATTCATCATCCCCCACCCCGAACTTAAAATTTTGAAAAAAATTCAAAAATTTCGACAACGTTCCCGAAACGTCAAAGGTAATTAAATTTTACCTAATAAAAAATCGTGGTTAGACCCGTTTAATAATAGGGGTTAAAGTATGAAATTGCCGTTTTATTGCAATAGGTTCTTTGAATTGACATAGAATCTTCATGGTTTGAGATTTTCGAATGAAACTTTTTTCAAATGGTTTCTATGATGTTCTTTTTTTAAAAAATGTGAAACATTTGAATATCGACTTTCAATTGTTTTTGTTATTCAATTTAGACAAGAAAGATGGATACTGCGAAAATTATCATAGAAACCATTTGAAAAAAGTTTCATTCGAAAACCTCAAACCATGAAGATTCTATGTCAGTTCAAAGAACCTATTGCAATAAAACGGCAATTTCATACTTTAACCCCTAATATATTACTTGTATGAGCATTGCGAGTCATTAAAAATACATACAAAATATCGTTCATTGCTTGATGCTTGTAGATTACAGAAAAACCTATAAGAATTCTATCAGTTGAGAATTAAGTGGTAAACTCAATATAATACGTTCACTTACGGAAAATAGTTTACCAAAACTATACTAAACTTGTACCTAAACTATTGTATCTATTCAACATTTTATGTGTATGTACTTAATGTTTTGTGTATGTCTGTCTATATGCACAAATAAATTATTTATCTATCTATCTAAAGCACCACTAGATAGCGCTAGTAGTAGTTAACTCACGTCCTACTGTGAGGATTTCAAATGTGATACCACAATTGAATAAAAACATTTGACTTTGGCATTGTACGAAACCCTCTCCACTCGAGTTCAACTCGCACTTGGCCTTTTTTATATTACGTCTCCCGTAAAATAAAGTTTACGCGTGTACCTAATTATTGTAGAGATGCCAGTCGAATGTACAGAATATTCCACTTTGTTTTTATTGCTAACTTCAAATTAAAACATTGGTTTAGTGCTTGAAGGTTCATAGTGGTGAAATAATAGTACAAGGGATTTATAAGAAATAATAGTATAAGGGAAAAGTACTTTAAAATAGAGGTTTTAAATGGTTTACTCTATAATTTTACTAAAAGTTAATTTTTCAATTCCTACTTTTAACTTAAAATTTTCTGTTCATGTTAACTTGAATATGAATAGCTGGGAACCAAACCCGGATTCTCCGTACAAGGATCTTGACTCAATACCACTGAACTATCAAGACATGAGATGCACCCATTTTAATGGCACTTTCTTTTGGTTTTACAAAGCTCGATCAGCTTGAAGCTTTATTTAATAGTGGAAACCATATAATTTTAGAGCTGTTTATTATTTTATAGCTACGGAAATGATTCCGTGCTTTTCTGTAGGGGATTTATTATATTGCACAGTTCTGTAACAATTTTTTTTACACTGCGAAGTAGCATTATTTATGTTAGAGCCAGTACGTTTATAGTGATTTCCACTATTTTTATACAGCCTTTAAATGGTTCCCATAGTGTGATTGGAACGTCACAGCTTCACAAAATCATCATCATCATCATTCAGACACAAGAAGTCCACTGCTGGCCATAGGCCTCCTCCATGGATTTCCAAAAAGACCGGTTGGAAGCGGCCTTCACTAAATGAAATCATGAAATTCATTGTGTAAATATATAGGTAGTAGTATTCTGACACGTGAGCGTTTTCTATTTAGCGTTTCCACTAGTAACGCAGCGTCTAGATGCGCAATGATTTATTCAATTTAGCCATTATGCCAAGTGTAATAAGGACCTTGTACTTCGTTGTCTAGATAATTGTCTGTCATTGGTACTTGAATATGCAATTCCTGTGCTGTGACACGCGATCCTTGGCTCTGTTAAGAGGATACATTTATGTGCAATGATACAAGTGGAAGACAGATTAATTTTTCGTGGTGGCTATTTTCTTACCAAAATGGGGGACTCCCTCGTTGGTCTAGCCGTTAAAGCGCTTAGCTACCAAAACGGAGGTCGTGAGTTCGATTCCCACTGGGTGTATTTTCATGTTTGTGACGTCCTTGCCTGGTTACAAATCAAATTTTTTTATTCAAGGTAGCACGGAAACTGCGACTTAATGAACGTTACAAGTCAAACTAGGTGTCCATTTCAAAATCTAAATCATTTTGGAGAAAAAATGGACAAAAAAACTCCGAACTTAGTCTTTTAAAGTCCTTAATTTACAGAATTTATATAAATATTCTAGAACCTGGAACTCATGCATTTAACTGGCTTACCATAGCATAGGGTATCCTAGTTTGGGACCAGGTCAAGTGATTGTATTCTGTGAAAGTTATTATAAATGTGGTCTCTGGCAAGATGGTTGGGCCCACCTTATTTAGTAGTTTCTGTTTTTTTTTTTTTCATTTATCTGCCATGTCTTCAATTACTAAAGACGAAATCAGATGGGTAAATTTTTCGTTAATTTCTGTCTCATCATCAGCCATTTGACGCCCACTGCAGGACATAGGCCTCCTTCGTGGTTTTCATAGCCATGAGGGGTTTGCCATAATCGCCACGCTTGACAGTCGGGTTGGCGATCGCAGGATGCGGTTGGAATCTCAGGAAGACGCTGCTGCCCATCTCCTGGTAATTTATTTCCTTAGTCGCCTTCTACGACATCCACGGGAGGGAATGGAGTGACGCTATTCTTAATCCGGCGCCACACGGACAATGATTGATTGACAATTTCTGTCTCATTTGAGTGTAATAAAATATCTAAGCACAGAATTACTGACACATGCCAAATTCATCCATTAGCAAACGGTACCAATAATGATATTATCGGTTAATTTATAGAAAAATAAGGAGCGTTCGTTTTAACCACAGAACTAGAGATAGTTTGACCATGCCGCTGTGTGAATGAGGAACGAATTAAAGAAAAAAAATGCGTTCATTCAAGTAAAATTTCATCCGTGATATTTCTACGAATGTGAAAATAACTCTTCATGTAATTAAGGGGTTACACGCAGTTGCAAGGCCAAAAAAGGCGTTTATTTATGTTTTTTTTTCTGAATAGGGATTTTATTTTACAAATACAGGGGTATTTAATAAATGTAATGTAAATTTTAACTTTGTTTGGGTATTTTTTATTTTTTAATATATTAATTTACACTGCTCCTGTAGACTGTCTCCTGGAGGACCACCAAAATAAGTGTCTGGTGGTGAGCAACATATCTCCGGTTTGGTTTATCTGTAATTAAAAAACCATAACATTCTGTTAGTGGATAAATAAATCTTGGTATTGATCGAAGGCATATACGAAATTTTGATTTTTCACAAGTGGCAGCTCGGGAAAAAAAAAATCTGATTTTCGACCACATTTGTTTCGTTAAATCGTTTTAAAATATAGAAATAATTATCACATATCTTATTCCTTCAATCAATCCCTGAAGAATATATATGAGAAGGTTGTGTTAAAATTTCAGACCAATCGGTTTAGCCGTTTTTGACAAATTGTGCTCACGTTGAAAACACCGTTTTGAGAAAAACTCAGTTTCAAAAGCGCTACTATGTAATGCTCCGATCGTCGTTCCAAATGTGCGTGTATCTCCAAGAATATTTGCCAGATTGATTTGAAATTTTCAGAGAATATACTCAAATATGTGTGCATTCCGAAAACAATGTCAGTTTATGAAAACTAGGTTACTCTAAAGCACTCCTCAAATGCAGTTTAAGGAGTCTGCCTTGCGTAAAGGGAAATTTCGAATTGTATCTTTATAAATTAGACGCTAATGAAAACGCTGTTATTTGTACAAACACGATTCCTTAAAACACTCCTCAAATACTGTTTAATTAATTATCTTTCTCTTTAACCAAAGCTATTTACCTAGCTACATTTGAGGAAGGACCCAAAGGAATCGTTTAATACTACTTACTTGCTTTAATTCTATCTATCTATCTATACTATAACTAGCTGCCCTCGACTTCGCTAACCTATGTGCTATACCAGACTGTAATCTATCTCTGTGCCAAATTTCATCCAGATCCGTTCAGCCGTTCTGGCGCGATTGAGTAACAAACATCCACCCATTTACACTTTAAGTAGGTATAGCATTTAAAGTAGTTGTCAGGTCATTTAAAGAAGGTGCCAATAAAACAGTTTTTAGAAACCTGACATCACTGTCAGTCACTGATTTCATGCATGATGCTTCAAGGGCGTAACCTACAACACCTTATCTGCTATAACTCTTTAAGACACACAAATTGTATTAAAAGAGTAGCAAATAGAACTAACAAAAGTAACAAAGGTAATGAATGACGCTATGACAACTTAAGTATACCTCTATATTCTGTCGAATAACTTTTATCGGACATTTAATTGAGAGTTTTGAAGGTAACTTTACGTGGTCCTTTACACATGGCCTTGGCACTTTGGGACTAAAACATTTTAGCAAAAAAAGGTTTGTGAACACTTAGAGGCTTGGTAATAATTGTTTACTTACCCCTCCAATGACTGTTTGATTTATAAATAGGATCAAAATGGCCTTTACAAAATATTCTTATAATTTGGTGGACAGCTTGGGATAGACAGAATATTTATTGAATATTCTGGTGTAGTTAACCAAAAACATGACATTCACATGGATAGTTTTTATGTAGGAGATACTTACGTAAAAACTCAATTTGCATTAGCACCTTACCAAAAACTAAGACACTTAAAACTTATTTACTAAGTACTTATAAGAATGCCCGCAAATTCGTTGGCGTGGAAAGGATGAGTATATTTTTCCGGGAGAAAGAGTAGCCTAAAAGTAGCTAGACTGCAACGGCCCTAACTACAAAAAAACGATTAATTAAAATACACCTCAGAGTCAGATTAAATAGTCTGTGGCATTCAATGTCTGTGATAAAGGGGAAGACGTATCCACAGATTATTCAAACTGCCGCCGAGGAGTGTTTTATAGAAATCGTGTTTTTTTTTATAAATAAGACCGGGTATCTCTATCTCAGTGCCAAATTTCGTCCAGATTCGTTCAGAGGTTTTGGCGTGATTGAGTAACAAACATTCATCCATTTAAACTTTGGCGTTCTTATTAGTAGTAGGTATTTAAGAGACGCCTTGATATTTTTGTCACAAAATACAGCAAGGGTCGGTTTTTTTGCAAAGTGAAACTGGTTTTTGGCTACTTTTGGAGGCTGCCACTTTAATAACCTGCTGGACTACTTCAATACTTGGCTTTCATCTTGTTTTTACACAAAAGAACAAGCAGATGCCATGGCTCACTAACGTGAGCGACCGTTGCTTGCCTTCACAAAATTGTATAAAACCGGCCAAGTGCGCGTTGGACTCGCGCACGAAGGGTCCGTACCATTATCTATACAACATTAGACACAAAGATCGAGATAAAAACCGCAAAAAATCACGGTTGTTGTATGGGAGCCCCTCTTACTTATTTATTTTATTTTAATTTTATTATTTTATTTTGGAAGGGAATATAGAACTAAATATTCTGTGATCATTTCAAGCGTCTACCAGTTGCCGTTATTAATATCGAGCAAAAAACGGCAAGAAACTTACGTTTGTTGTATGGGAGCCCCCCTTAAATATTTATTTTATTCTGTTTTTAGTATTTTTTGTTATAGCGGCAGCATAAATACATCATCTGCTATCACGGACAGACCGACAGACAGACATACAGACAGACTGACAGTGACGTCTTAGTAATAGGGTCCCGTTTGGCACTCTTTGGGTACGGAACCCTAAAAAAGGATAAAAAGATATTATAGGTTGGTTTGGTGGTGTAAAATTTGATTGGGGTTTTCAGGGACCCGGTCCACGGTTAATGTTGGATTCGATCAACAACCTGTGGAATTGAAACGGGTTCCTTTCGGAACATTCTGTGAAATGTTCACAGAATTTTTGTTATTGTCCGAGAAACGTGATTCTTAACTTTTTTTTTCCTCCATTGTGAAAGAGTCAATGTTTGCGATTACAGAGCAGTCCCTATAGTATAACGACTCAAATAAACCACATTTTTTGCTAAGAAAGACAAATGCAACGTGTTATTAGAATAACGTAAAACCTGAAACCATTTCTATAGTATCGGTGTTAAATCACATACAATATTTTTTTTCTCTCATTTTTTTATTGTTCATACCCATTGATTGCGTCAAGTTCCAAGACTGTATGAATAAAAATGCGAATTTTAACCTTTACCTAAACGCAATAACCTAAACCTTTAGTTTATTGCAAGTGGTTTGATTATAATATCAATACTGAAGAAACATTTTTCGGGCTTGTATTAATAACTACTTATTACTATGTAAGGAGTCCAACAGCTATCTTTTCCTTTTTAAAAAACCAATGTTTTTAAAATAAATGCCAGAATTATAGAAGTTATTAGATTGTGCCAAGTGCTCACTGCCTAAACCTGGCCACTGCCTACACCAGCAGGATACAGGCGTGAGTTTATGTATGTACATAATTATTATGTGTAAATGTTATAATTCACTACACATATTATTCTGTGAAAAATTGAACTGACTACCTGTAACGGTTTAAAAGATTGTTAATGTACGACAAAGCGGATGTAAGTAAAAGATATGTTGGTACTCTTTATGGATCGAACCCTAAAAATCATCAAGTTTATTACTCTCGTAATACATACATACATTCATAAACTCAGGCCTGTATCCCAGAGGCGTAGGCAGAGACCAAGGACTGCCACTTGCCACGATTCCTGACAGATCACTTCCGCTTCCTCAACATTCATTAGTCGTTGCATGCACGCACGCCGGTTTGGGTACTTTTTATCTTGCCCTTTGCTAATACGGTATGTACTATTTGGTCGAAGTATGACCTTCGAAGTGGGTCGACCCTTACCGGCCCTTCCACCCACATTCGCTCGATATATTTGTTTTGTCAATCTATCTTCCTTCATCCTCTCCACATCTCCACACCAACGCAAACCTTCCTTTTTCAATTCTAGTCACTGCATCCTCCCGTAATAGGACTAAAATATTTTTGTCCCGCTCAATCTCGAAAATCGATTACAGTGCGGATAGAATTTATTGAAATTGCAGAGGCGGCGTTTTGCGGCTGTAGTGCGTGCACTCAACGCCTTTGCAATAGATACGATTGAAGGGTTTCGAGGAAAAACAACACCTGTCAGGTTTTGTAAACTTTACACCAGGGTCAAAAAACGTTTTATATTAAGTACCTATTTAGTACACAGAGTTTTCCAGGATAAATAAATATACAATTTATCAAGATATTAGTTTTTTGAAAATATTCCTCAATGACGAAAAAAAGGGAAACAACACTTTAACATGAGCTTTTTTTCCAAAAAAATTATTATTTTAATTTTACATAAGTTATTCTTCCACAAAATCAATATAACAATCTTTATTGGGTAATCTATAAAAGACTTATTTGAAATTAATTACAATCGTTATTCACACCCGTCACTATTGTCTTCATCATCTACATCCACATCGGGGATGTTTGGGTCAGCTGTAAATTGCCGGAAAAAATCTTGGTTCTCGATACTGGTTAAAAACCTACTCAGGTTCACCAGATTTGAGACTTTCCCAGCTGACATTGGTATTTTTCCTATATGTCGATAGAGGACAGTAATCTTAAGCCATAGACAACAAAAAATCAATTTAAGTTTTTTATACAAGGGTTGTTTTTCCTGGAAACTCTTCAATTGCTTACTCGTCGACTGCTGGCCATAGGCCTACCCTAAGGCACGCTTCTGTCCGTCCTCAACCAACCTCATCCAGCCGTTGCTAGCAATCTGCTTCAGACCCTCGGTCCAGCCCGCTGATGGGCGTCCTACGCTACGTTTGCCGTCTCCACTCGAGAACGCTTGTACATCATCATTCTCCACTCAAGAACTCTTGTACCTCACCACTGTTGAAGTTTGTGGTCTCCACTCGAGAACTCTTGTACCTCATTATTCGGCAGCTGTGACCCACTGCCACTTCAACATGAAAGGCCGACTCTACTTATCTAAAGATATTACATAAAGGTGCAACAAGCGAAACAACTAAATACGGTCTTATTTATAAAACCAAGATTCCTTATATTTATTTATTTAGACACATACACACAAATAAAGTAAAATTTAAAGTTTTACATAAGAAGTCTGCTGTGAACCCAAAGGAATGTAGGTATACATCATTCGACTTTTACAGCAAAACTGTTAAGAGTAGGTAAAACACTCCTCAGAGGCAGTTTAAATAGTCTGTGGTAGATGGAAAGAAGTAAGTGAGGAGTGTCTTAAGGAGCCGTGTTTTTATAAATAAGACCGTTATAAGAGCTGTATGTTTGTTACAGTTATCATGTAATCTAGTTTGGCAATTTGTTATCAAACTGTAAATAATTTCACAGATAGCGATTGCTTTGGGATTACAGTCAAGATAAAATCGAACAAAATGCACTTTATCGCACCTTTCTTCCACTTGACCTCTAGATCGAAATAGCACACTTTTCTCGCGAAATTCTTTACAGCAGCAAAGCGTACGCTAATTTCACTATTTGCCCTCTGACCACACTGTGGTGTTTTTGCTTCACAATAACGCACCGATGCGTGTGACACTATTTGCTCCCAGTAGAATATCGGCCGTTTTAATCTGTCCATCACTTTTGGTTCCCATCTCATTTTATTTAGTAATAAATCGTAAGAGAGCAGAAAATACATAAAATCTGCATAATAATGGTTATTTTGCGTTGCAGTGTTTATATTTAGAAAACGGCGTCATCAGAAAAGTAACTCAAAATGGTCAAATTCTAGTCACCTTGGGACCGCAAGTACGTAAGTGCCTTATAACGCGGTAATCTCATAATATTAGGGGTTAAAGTATGAAATTGCCGTTTTATTGCAATAGGTTCTTTGAATTGACATAGAATCTTCATGGTTTGAGGTTTTCGAATGAAACTTTTTTGAAATGGTTTCTATGATGTTCTTTTTTTAAAAAATGTGAAACATTTGAATATCGACTTTCAATTGTTTTTGTTATTCAATTTAGACAAGAAAGATGGATACTGCGAAAATTCGAAGGATTTTTGAATACGAGTTCCGACGCGGAACTAACGCAGCAGAAACAGCCCGCAATATCAATGCTGCGTTTGGAGAGGGGTCTACTAATGAACGCACCGTGCGATTTTGGTTTAAACGCTTTCGTGATGGAAATTTCGACTTAAAGAACGAGCCACGAGGAAGACCGCCCACACAAGTGAATAACGATGAATTAAGAGAGATAGTGGAAGCCGACCCTAGTCAAACTACCCAGGAATTAGCGGCATGGTTTAACGTTACCTTACCCACAATATTGACTCACTTGCGTCAAATCAATAAAATAAAAAAATACGAAAAATGGGTGCCTCATGATTTGACTGATCTGCAGAAAGAAACGCGTGTTGAAACTTGTGTTGCCTTGTTGAACCGGTACAGAAATGAAGGAATATTGGATCGAATTGTAACATGTGATGAAAAGTGGATTCTTTATGATAACCGGAAAAGAAAAATGCAATGGCTGACCCCAGGTCAAATGCCACAACAGTATTCAAAAATCCTTCGAATTTTCGCAGTATCCATCTTTCTTGTCTAAATTGAATAACAAAAACAATTGAAAGTCGATATTCAAATGTTTCACATTTTTTAAAAAAAGAACATCATAGAAACCATTTGAAAAAAGTTTCATTCGAAAACCTCAAACCATGAAGATTCTATGTCAATTCAAAGAACCTATTGCAATAAAACGGCAATTTCATACTTTAACCCCTATTAATATTGAGGGCCCCATCTCCGACCGGCTTCAACGACTCTGTGACTTAAAGTCTACTTCACACGAAGAATATTCCGTTGTAGGGATTGTAAACTGTTCAATAAATCACATTATAGTCTATCGATAGGTCAAAAATGTATAAGTATAATTTAAGCTCAACTCTCCCCAAAATATTTTAACTTGCATAAGAAAAAAGACTTGCAAATCTTATTACCACAAAAAACCGGCCAAGTGCGTGTCGGTTTTTTTATCTGTTTTACAGAAGTAACAACTTCATCCAAGTCATTTTCAATGGATTTTGTACGAGATTTTACTTTTATAAGTTGGTTGCCTATTACTCGTTAACTAGTAAAGCCTACTTAGCCGTGATACTTTTCCTTTTAAGTTCATTATATGTGCTACTACCCTGAATTTTTTCACGTTTCTGCAATCAACCGTTTAGCCAGGAGGGGCAACGCCCTACTCGGACAAAAATTTGCGCTTGAAAGCTAAATCAAAAAATTATCTTACTACACCCACAATATTTTTCAACGATCAATCCAACGATGCCCCACATTATAGGGTAGACGAAAAAAAAAATCATCTCCACTTTTCATTAAGTGCAGTAAAAAAATTTTTTTCCAACATTTTATTTTTTAACTTTGTCGGCGTGATAAATATGTATACACATACCAAATTACAGCTTTCTAGTACCACCCGTCTTTGCGCTACGCCGCGGACGCACAGACAGACAGACATGGTGAAACTATAGGGGTTCCTTGCCGGACTACGCAACCCCAAAAATTGCGCCTAAAATGTTTTAAAATGCAACAACACAAGAATGCCATCTCTCTTTTTTTTTAAAGAACTATTTGCGGAAATTTGTTGAGTAGAAATTGCGAGTTAAGTTTAAATGTAAAACAAGAAACGTCTTCTTTGTATTAGTACAGAAGAAAATAAGAATTCAAAAAGTTTTAAGGCGTGTCATCGGCAATCTTTCCGTGCTTCTAGTACAACAATTTGCAAATGTACTGCTATCAGCTGTCAGATGAGCAAAGTTCATACAAAAAAGAAACAACTGACAGCTACTAACAGTAGATTAATTCATTGTTAGTGCACGAGATTAAGGGGGTCCAGGGAGTAATACTAGCGCCACCGAGGAAAGATCAAACAGATTACAGATGAAATTCGCAAAAAGTGTTATTAAATTATATAAAAATAAGTAATATAATAGTAGTTTATGTGACTGTCACATAATGAGGGTTATTAAAACACGAGCGAGATTTTAAAAACGAGCCTTGGCGAGTTTTTTAATAGCATTCCCGAGTGTTTTAATACCAAGTTATGTGCAGTCTCATACACTATTTTATCTACACTCATAATGAAATTTTTGAAACAAAATGGCGCAATTTCGACAAAAGTATCTTGACATTAAATCGTCTGCACTCAGTTTTGCGAGCGCAATTTTAAGTATTTTTAGTTGCACTTTTGGTACCACGAAAATGAAATTAGATTTTTTATAGAGTCAACTTTTGACATTAAATAAAAAACTTAAGTTTTGTTCCGTGATCACAGCAACACTTTAAAAAAAATAACTGTAACATAAAGTGAAAAATCTGACCTTTAATGTAACTTTATATTACACTTGTTTTTTTTTTTTTCTTTAAAGTTATGTATTGTTTAAAGCCTGTTATGTGTTTACCTTTGAATTCTTAATTTGAAGATTATGATATGAGTGTAGATAAATTTTTTTTTTCCTCGGAGGCGCTAGTGCTACTCCCTGGACCTCCTTAACAGCAGATTGTCAGTGATAAGCGGTGGTAGCCCGGTGGGTAGAACAATGGACTCGGAAGCTGGAGAACCAGGTTAGATTCCCAGTGCGGGCCTATGACTATTTATTTTCAAAGTTACGTACATCTGCGAATTTGTAGTAGCAATACCACACGCTACCTGTGAAGGAAAACATCGTGAGTAAACCCAAGGCTTAGTAGGCTCCGCACGTATTGACTTGTCTTTCCTGTGGACTAAGCCGACTAAGCTGTCAGGATGGTATAGGTGCTGGGCAACCCTACTCCATCTCAAATACAGTGTCCCAGGCACTGCAGCGTCCGAGAGGTCCCTTATCCTTAACCCATCTAGTGTGAGTGAAGGTGCCACTGGACACTGTATAAATCATCTCATTACGTAAATACTAACCAGGGATAGTGTTACAGTGTGAATTAGCCTTAATGTATAGTCAGGTTAGTGTGTACTTCCTCTTCCTAATCTGTGGCATCATAGTGTGTGTGTGTGTGTGTATGTGTGTGGTTCCTTGTCTAAAATTGACACTCGGGGATTGACCTCGCGTTTTGCTTGAGTACCAGAGTACCTACCGTACCTAGGTAATTCTTTGCGAGTTTCACTGCGCACAGAGGGTTCGTGATAACCACGATAAAAACTAGTCTGCAAAAAGGTGTTTTCTATCATTCAATTTAGGATCCGTAGAGGGAGTCCGACTTACAATTGACCAGTTTTTGTGACTGACAAAAATAACAGCGTCTTCCTTTTTAAAATAACAGCGTCTAATATTCAGTAGGTTTATGTAGTACCTACTAGGTATATCTCTGTAAGTATATATATATCTCTGTCAAAATTGTATAGGTATATATTATCTGTTCTCGGTCTAATTCGATACTCAGACTTGCTCCTTTACAATACATGAAGATTAATCGTTGTTTTGTTTAATTCTTTTGTTTGTTAGTTTATAATAATAACTAGCTGTGCCCGCGACTCCGTTCGCGTACATTTCGATTTTTACGAAGCAGCATTTGTATGGGGGCCACGTCTTATCATAACTGGAGCTAGAATTTAAATAGCCTATCCTGTGTCCCAGATGTCTATATGTTTTTATACCAAATTTCATCAAATTCGGATAATTGGTTTAAGAGTTATGGAGGAACATACATACATACATACACACATACAGAAAAAAATTCTAAAAATCGTGAAATTAGTTTCAGTATCATATATTGAGCCTATAAACACAATATCTCTGAAAACAAACTAACTTACTCCATGACCGACCCTTACAGATTTATTATTAGTATAGAAGATAGAAAACAAATTGTTTACTCCCAAAACAAGTCCAATACAACTTAAGAATAATAATAACATTAAAATTTATTAAGTAACTTCTATTCAATTATGAAATCTACAAAAAAAAGAATAATTTAAATTATAAAGTTCTATAAAAAACAAGAGCGAAATTAAAAATTTAATTGAAATATATGCACCGTTATAATATTTTGGATAAATCCAATAGTAAGTTTTCACATTGAGTAGGTATGCCTAGCGATATTGTTTACACAGTGGCCGGTCATGCTTATCTCCGCTCAACAACAAATAAATTGATAAGAACCCAGTCATCGATCAGGTAATCCGGGTCGTTGAATGATGTTAAGAACACTGACTGAAGTACCGACATAATTACCTATTACCGCGCTTATTTCATTCTCGGTTCAATCGCGAAGATCTATCATTTATTATGGTGAGTTTAACTTTTAAAAATGCTCATGGAATGGACCACTTTTCCTAATACAGGAGCAAGTATGAGTGAATTTTTTTTTAATAAAAGCACTCATACGTACGTACCGTGTAGCGCCGGATTAAGAATAGCGTCACTCCAGTTCCTCTCGTGGATGTCGTAGAAGGCGACTAAGGAAATAAATTACCAGTACGTTTAGCATGCCACCCTCGAGAAATGCCCTTCTCTATGCAAAAATGTAAATTTATCAGCCGAGCCCGAGATGTCTCGACGTTAGCATGGCGACCGCGAACGAGATGGAGACGACCGAGACTTCTCTACAACCGGTAACATGGCGGCATTGCCGAGATGATTTCGGCCGAGTTACACCAATTTTGACATATGCGATCGAGACATGTCTGGTACCCACGGAGGTGAAGACAAGGCTTTGAGACCAAAGAATTAAACAGAAAATACATATTTTGTTAATGTTTTTTTTTGTGTTCTTGCTGTATTATACCTTCTTATTGATGTTTGTTTCTCAATTTATTCCATACTTAGTGCATAGAACTATTTATCTTTTAAAAAGAGTCCAAGCAAAAAGAAAACAAGAAAACCACAGAAAATTATAGGAATGCGTTTTGTTCTACTATTGTAAAGCGTGCTCATTCAAAAAAATCGAATAAAAATGAATGGTTTTGACTCGTTGCTTGCGTAGGAACGAAATGCAATTCGTAACCTTCTAGTGAAGTTCCGCTGTCGGAAAAAAACTGAGAACAATTTTTACAGGGTTGCCAGACAAAAATACAACACTTTTATTTAATATGGCAATAACTACTTTTTGGTAGACAAGACCGCACTCTATTGACTATCTCGAGTCTCGGCTACCACGCTTGCACTTTCGACATGTCAAGTACTTCTAAGTCTCTCACTCGACGTCGAGAGAGTCAAAACGCGCATGCTAAGCAAACAGGAGACGGGCAGCAGCGCCTTCCTGAGATTCCAAACACTACTGCGATCGCCAACCCGCCTGCCAAGCGAGGCGATTATGGCAAAACTCTCTCATGGTTATGAGAACCATGAGGGGGTGATGATGATCATGATGATAATGATCCCATAGTGTAGGGTATCGTTGAATTGGTAGTTTGTGGGTGTAAGAAAAACATTTTTTTATTTAAGTGTGGGGTGTCTCCCCACCATATCACCATAAAATCATATTAATCAAAAACCCCTCCTTCTAAGTTCGTATATTTTGTTGACCAACTACGGAACCCTGCAATGCGCGTGGCCCGACACGCACTTAACGGTTCTTTTTTTCAATTATATTACTTTCGAATTATTTTAATAATCCAAGAAGTAACTACATTCTGTTTTAGTATCTTATCCAAAAAGTCATAGTGCTGAAATCTAATTTACTTGTGTCATTCTTACATTCATGTTGCCAAGCTAATGATTTAAAAACACTACAGCACTAAAAAGTTAGAAATAATTTAAATAATTAGAAGTAGAAGTATTTATACATGTAGGTATTGTAGAAGTATAATTTTGAGCCGGTGCCCAAAATATATGTGCTGGTCTTGAAACTGGGCACCGACTACAAATTATACTTCTACAATACCTATATGTATAAATACTTCTACTTCTAATTATTTCTAACTTTTTAGTGCTGTAGTGTTTCGAAGTCGTTTTTTATTTTTTATTTAAAATTTTTATTTTTAAATTTTTAGTGGGGGAGCGGGAGAAAAATTAATAAGTCCTTTATAACCATAATTTACCCTACTTAATTCGTTGCTTTAAAGTTTGATGTTCTAAATTTCCATCTTCGAAAGTCATCACCAGAACATCACCAAATTAACTTGGGACTACTTTTACGCTATTTTATGAAACATACGGATATTACTAAAGGATGAGCCCCAATAGGGCTTATTTACTGCTGTCCATTGAAGAGTTCCGTTCTCCATCTCTGAAAGTCACCATCAGATCTTCACCAAATTAAAATGGGACGTTATACCTGTTCGAACAAAAAAAGAATTGTCAAAATCGGTTAAGATTTGACGGAGTTATGGAGGAACATAGCCAAATAAAATACCTGCTCCTTTTTTGAAGTCGGTTAAAAATCGACCTGTCGTAACTCTACATGACCTTATAAATGCAATACCTGGCCCAAGCATTTTTCGAATCAATAAGAAAACTTTTTTAGCATTTTCCGCAGCAGCCAACTGCCAGGCAGAAGAATCATCATCAGCCATTCGACGCCCACTGCAGGACTTGGGCCTTCTTCCTTAACCATGAGGGCTAATAAGCAGAACAATATTATAATCAATTTGATTTGGTACAATCTGTGATTCTGTGTTGGAACTGATGGATTATTTAGCTTGACGTTAGTAGCAACATTCCGCCATTGGTGTCTATTTAGAAATATTCTCAAACTTAAAAAAAAAACTTTTTTTTCAATCTATCATGTAAAGTTTGTAGTCTAATTATGGCTTACTTATTTATAAAGTTGTATTTAATCGGGGATTTCTCACGGTAAAAATTGTTTCTAATCTCATAAAAGCTTATTTTAGAACTAAACCGAGTAGTTGGTGCAAACAAGCGGTTGATGAATATCTCTATGTAAAACGCTAATGACAGACGTAACCACAGATAATTTAAACTGCTTCTGAGGATTGTTTTAGAGGAATCTGGTTGGTTTTTATAAATAAGACCGTATTCTTTCAGTTTATTCCGGCTAAAATACTGTCTGTGGGTTGCTGAGGTGGGTTGCGATGAATACATAGCTATCCTCATAGAATTTGTAGATGATACTGTATTTCTGGGCATCACAATCGATGCAAAACTACAATGGGGTCCACATATTGTAAAATTAGCACACAGACTTAGCTCTGCAGCATATGCAGTGAAAAGAATTAGGGAACTCACTGACGTTGCAACTGCTAGGCTTGTTTATTTTAGTTACTTCCATAGTACCTATTATGTCCTACGGTATACTACTATGGGGCCGAGCAGCAGACATTGAGACTATCTTCATCTTGCAGAAGAGAGCCATCCGATTTATTTACAAGTTAGGTAGTAGGGATTCGCTAAGAGATTTCTTCAAATAAACCAACATCTTAACAGTTGCATGTCAATACATTTATGAAAATATTATGTACGTTAGAAAAAATATCAAAGACTTCGAAAATGTTGGTGGCCACCATAATGTTAATACTAGAAATAAACATAAATTGTCATTTCCACTATTTAGACTTGCAAAAGTTAACACATCCTTTATAGGGCACTGTATAAGGTTCTACAACAAAATTCCTCAAGATATATTAGATTTACCTCCAACGCGATTTAAAAAATGTGTTAAGCACATTTTGTGCAAAAAGGCTTACTATAACATCAAGCATTATTTAGAAGACAAAGATGTTTGGCATTAAACAGTAGATTAATATTATTTAAAGGACGATTGTGACTAGTGTTTAACACATAAATGACTAATTTTAAGTTAAAAACTCTGTTAGTTAAGTTAAAACGTGTTTTGAAAAGAATAAATGTGGAGTTTCTTTGTTAGCTTCTTCTCCACATAATCCATTTATTGTGAAACTAACAACTTTGACGTTCATTAAGTAAACATTCTGTTTTTACAATGAATAAAAATATTTGAATTGAATTGAATTATCCATGGCTAGCTTTGACTTGTATTTCTAAAGTGCGCAATTCCTGCAACACCCCAATTAGAGTTTGTGTTTTACTCCAACTTTTGTTCTACACGCTGATTTTTGGGTGGTTCGAAAGCCGTGGTTATATAATTAGTAATTAAAAATGGCATCTATTTAGACGTAAATTTTTAAGTATAGACGTAAATTTTAAATAAAATTTGTTGAGAAATCTTGTTTAAAAAATACGCTAACAATGAGTACCGCCTCTCCGTCTAACAGAACAATGACCTGGACTTCAATGCGAAGCTGGGCACAAGAAGCGAAGGTGAGATGAGAGTGGGGAAATTTCGTCATGGGTAACGGAACCCGAGAGGACAAAGGTTGGCCGACTTCCTGGAGAAAGAGGGACTCTTTATGATAAACTCTTTCTTTCATGAACCCGATGGTTCCACGAGAAACGAGATAGACTTCATCCTGACCTCCAAGAGACCAATATTCAATGACGTCTCTGTGATCAACATGGTGAAAACCGGAAGCGATCACCGAATATCAATGTCAAACTTGAGAGGTCTCGTCTCATGAAGTCCACGCTCCGACCTACTCGCGCCCATATCTAAAACCCCGAGAACTTTCAACTCGAATTGTCAAATCGCTTTGAGTGCCTGGAGAGCGCCGCATCGGTGGACGAGATCAATAACAGGTTTGTGGCAACTGTTCGTACAGTGGGCTCGAAGTTCTACAGACCCAACCGTACGAGTAGACCATAAAAGCTCTCAAACCATACTCTCGACCTCATGGCTAAACGTCGGTCGCTCGTTGCAACTGCAGTCGTTGCACTATGGGCCTCATAAGAAAGCTCAAGGTCTCGCAACGAGCTATGGAAAGGGCTATGCTCAGAATTTCTCTACGAGATCGAATCAGAAATGATGAGATCCGTAGACGAACGAAGGTCGTCGACATAGCCCAGCGGATTAGTAAGTTGAAGTGACAGTGGGCGGGGCACATAGCACTCAGAACTAATGGCCGATGGGGCCGAAAAGTTCTCGAATGGAGACCACATATCGGCAATATGCAAGGATGTTTTAGCCAAACGTTCTTGGCAGCGTAGGACGACCAGCCACAAGATGGACAGATGACCTCATCCAAGTGGCAGGAAGACGCTGGATGCAGGCCGCTTCCAACCGGCCTTTTTGGAAATCCATGGAGGAGGCCTATGTCCAGCAGTGGACATCTTGTGGCTGAATGATAGATACCCTACGGTCTTATTTATAAAAACACGATTCCTCTTAAACGCTCCTGAGGCGCGAGATACACAGATAGGACGTGGGCAAGAATCCTTGGACGTGGGGCAAGGACAAGGTAAGATGTATAGAGTCACAGATCAGTCCTTGCTCTGCGGTCGCTCTTGGTCTGTGACTCTATACATCTTTACCGCGCCCTCCTTGCCCCACGACGTCCCACCTGTGTCCCACGAGGTCCCAACTGTGTGTCTCGCGCGTCAGAGGCGTTTATTAAATATAATCTGTGGTTGCGTCTTTTCCTTTACCACTGACTATTTTAACTGCATCTGAGGATAGCTTTAAAGAATCGTGTTTTTATAATTAAGACTGCTGAAATAAAGAAAAAACTACTGATAACTTTACTGTTACATAAGCAGTCTATATACGTCCCACTGTAGGGCACAGGCCTTCTCTCAGGGAGAGAGTCCCTGAGAGACAACTGTTAACAGTAGATTAACATATTTGTAGCATACGAGAAACCGGGCGTAAAAGGCGGGAATTCACCGCAAAATCAGCCGTCACGTAACATCCGTAGGAGCTTGTAAAAACTGCCTTTACGTGGGTTCGGTAATAATCTCATTTCGTAACACGGAGAATGCCAACAAATCTGGCCAGTCTTCGGCTTGAGGCTTGGGAGACACAGGAAGGACGTGGGACGAGTCCGCTGAAAAGACGTGACGCGTTGCATAGAGTTCGCGTCGTCGCCGTCGCCTCGTCTTATCTGTGTGAGCTGTGTCTTATCACTTCAGTACAGTTTTATACGAAAGTGAATTTCGCAAGTGAAGGCGACTTTTTCCTAGTGACTCGCGCTTTATTCCCCTAGTTTGCGAGGTTCCCTATATACACTTATGAGAGAATATGCACAGAAAATTGAGAATTCTTCTAATTTTACGTCTAGAATAGCTGCCGGACCGCCGTTCTCACGTTGGAAAAGGTCATGTTATGCTGTAAACTCTTGTAGTGATATAACCTGGCTAGGAGCCAGTCTCTCTGCTCGAGTTATTATTGAGTTGTCTCAACAAAATAAATCAATTCGTGTCTTTTCATATTTACGTACATTTCCAAGGTACCTATCGTACATTTGGTGTATTTTATTTTTATTTATTGAAAGAAAACAAACAATTGTACAATATGGTTACAAGACAAAACAATCTTACATGGATATTATATTATATAATTTTACAACCAGTGGCGTTTTGTATAAATTAATACAAAGACATAGAAATGAACAGAAAAACTCACAGTTATGCTAATAACAACAGTCAAAGAGTAAATTAGTGCAATCTACTCCGTTACGTAAGCAGTGATTTTGCAATAGAAATGTAAGGGCTGACCTACTGTCTTCTGACTTATTTTTGATCTATTTGTGCTTGTATTTGTGATTATTTATATCCTTACCTTCTATACACTACTGCTTACTCATACCACCTACGATACTCAAACTCCCATATCAGCATTTTTTTATATTCAAGTCCTTCAGACACCTCTTGACTCAGACTTAATATAGACTCCGTCGCGCAAACACTGGTCCTTAACTTTCTGTGCTAATTCTTATTTTCAATTAAAGTTTTATTTACATGTAATACAAAATTCTTGTTTTAAGAACCCAAACTCGGGACGTATATGTCCCAGCCATTAAAGCGTCTGAGTGGCCACTTCACTTGCCTAGTGTGCGTAGGAATTGCCGTGCAGTACGCCTTTTCATCTTGGAACAAAGGGTTTTTTCTGTACCCCCTCCGGGAAATAGGCGTGATTTTATGTGTGTAATGTACACACATCAAAAAAAGTTTGTGATCAATAGCATAAGCTCCTATAATTCTTTAAATTTAACTTTATCATGAAAAAATCTATGTTGTATGCTTTCTTTAAATAGGAATACCCTGTTTGAAATTAAAATATAAAACTATTTTTTATTATTTATTTAAAAAAAATTGATCATAATGTAATTGTGATAGAAATTTCATAGAAAGAAAAATACTGTTTAATTAAACTTAAACAACAATTTATTATTAAAAGGTTAAATTCAATATAAAATAACTCCTCCCCTGGCTCGAACACATGCGGAGATCCTCTTGGGCATGCTGAGGATCAAGTTATCCAGCATTTCCTGGGGTAACCTATTCCATTCTTCAATAGCGGCTTCCCTGAGCTCTGGAACTGTCTGGGGACGTGGCTCACGGTTCCATACAGCTCGTTTAAGAGCATCCCACGCGTGCTCTATTGGGTTTAAGTCGGGCGAGCCGGCAGGCCAGTCTAAACGTGTGATATCGTATTCTTAAAGAGCAGCATTGACTCGTTGAGCTAGATGTGCGGGCGCATTATCATCGACCAGTACAAAATCGTGCCCATGGTTTACTCGGAATGGTCTGACGATATCATCAATAACAACTTCTTTGTACATGTCTGCTGTCATGTAGCCCCGATACGGGATCAAAGGTGTTCTAGCTCCATGCCACCCCAAAAGGACACTGATTTTCCGCCTTGCTGAACTGTTCCAGTGGCAGTTCTTTGTCTTGCCTGGTCTTCTCCACACACGGACACGTCGGTTATCTGGATGAGTGCTGATTCGGGATTCGTCAACGAAGAGACAGTTTTGCCAAATGTTTTCTTCCTCACCTTCTTCATTTTGCCGAAGTCTAGCCCACTGCAATCTTCGTTGTTGACGTTGCCGGGAATTGAGCGGAGCTCGCCAAGACCTCCATGCTAGTAATCCAGCGTGGTGCAAGCAATTGCGAACGATCTGCGTGCTAACTTCAAGCCCAGAGGCGGCCCTGACTTCTGCTTTTATTTTAGTGGCGTTGATTGTTGGATCACGGGCTGCCAGCAATCTAATATAGCGCTTTTGGGCAGCTGTCAAAACAGTTGGGCGACCGCTGCGGGGTCGGTCAGCTAAATTCCCCATTTCGTGGTACCTCTGCAACGTAGCCACGACACAGGATTGGGATATAGCAAGTCTGCGTGCTAGTACTCTCGTGGTGTATCCTTCTTCCCTCAAAGTTACTATTCTTGCTCGTAAAACCTCTGATAATCTTCTTGGCATTTTTTCAATCACAACTTTCCGCAAAAACTATCTTGAATCGGTTATAATTGACTAAATCAGATTTCTGAATGAGCGTGAGCTAGGACTGAAAGCGTTTTAATATGATAAAACAACTGAACGGTGTCATTGTTTTGTGCTCTAATTCTTTATTTTTAAATAAAGAATCTAAAAAGAAGAAAAAATCATAATATAATCTACAGTAACAAAAAAGATTTAAGTTTTTCAAAGTGATCGCAAACTTTTTTTGATGTGTGTATGTATTTTTTTTTGTAGAATTACATCGTAACAATAGTGTCGATTTGTATGAACCTTCCAGGCACGCTGTACAGAGTAACTTTGCAGAAAAATTTACAGTGTTGTAATTGTTGTTTTAATTCTTGGGCAGCATTCGGGAAACTTAGACTTTTTTAAGTTTCCCGAATGCTGCCCAGCCGAGCTGGATTCGACGATTGACCTCTTTCACGAAGTTGGACCGGCCTAGCTGGACTGTTTGTCCTAAGTAGACGTATTCGTCTACAACTTCGAGAGTCGAGTTCCCCAATGTTGTTGGGGTGGGCACAACACGGGCGTTCGACATGACCTTCGTTTTGTCCATGTTCATTTTAAGGCCCACCCGTTGGGAAACTCGACTGAGGTCTTCGAGCATTATGCCGAGGTGTTTCATCGTTTCTGCCATGACTACTATATCGTCGGCAAATCGAAGGTGCGTAATGTATTTATTTTACTCGCCATTGATATTGATGCCGCGTCCCTGCCATTCCAGAAGCTTGAAGGCATCTTCCAATGATACTTCATTTTTAAGATTAAGGTCAGTAAATATAATGATATAGAAATATAGTGCATTTGTACAAATGTACGGCGGCCGCCAGTGGGAATCGAACCCACGACCTCTGGCATGATAATCAGATGTATCACATCAAGGCAACAAGGCTTGCACTTCATTTTATCAGTAAAGTAAAGAATTTATGTTATCTCTCTCGTCGGTTTGCCTCTAACAACTATTTGATTGCCCCAGCTAGAGCAGCTTGTAGGAGTATGAAATGGTTATCACCGAAAAAAATTATCAGTTGCAAATACTTAATAGCATGATATGGCAAAGATATATACTTATCTATCAGACCTATTTACGTAACAATCTGTCCTATTTTGTCCACGTTAAAGTCACTTATTATAGGAAATTGAAAAGGTGTCCCGCATCGCCTGCTGAGGTTTATTTGTTATCTCCGAAGTTTTCAACCAAAAAACTTTTCTAAAGAATATAGGTATCTCAGAGCTATTTACATATAAGATAAGATAATCATTTATTAAATTGCCACAACATACAAAGCTATTACAATTTACAGGCAAAGCATGCTTATAGTCTATGCAAATAAAAATAAAACAACACTTATGATAAATCCAAATAAGGAGGGGATTTGCCCTGTAAGGAAGTGGGTACATGCACACCTGTAATTTGGCTGTGTTATTAGCTGCGTATTATGTGCTATGGCAATATAAAAGGTACCCGAACTGAGCACATGCTTCAGGTATTGCGAAGCAATAGCCTGCAGCGCTGGTTTTCAGTCGGCCCTCGCCCGCCCCCCTCCCTTCTCTCCTGGCTAAACGGTTGTTTTGCAGAAACGTGCAAAAATTCAGGATAGTAGCCACATATATAGAGTCACTTGGTATTGGCAGTAGCACATGGGCTTGGCACTTGCCACGATCGTGACATACATTCTGTGTACTAAGTATCGGGAATTTGGCAATAAAACAAAAAATACAAGTTATTCATCTAAATTTATTTTATCGCCTTCAAAGTAGGCCCCATCGCTTGCAATACAACATCTCCACCGCTTCACCCAGACTTCCATACATTTTTCATAGGCTATTTGCGGTATGGCCTTTAGCTCATTCAGCGAATTTTCTTTTATGGCTTCTATCGACTCAAAACGTTTTCCTCGAAGTGGTAATTTTAACTTGGGAAATAAAAAAAAGTCAGACGGAGCCATATCAGGTGAATACGGTGCTTGGTCGAGAACTTTTGTTGAATTTTTCGCTAAAAACTCTTTCACTATAATGGCTGTGTGTGATGGTGCATTATCATGGTGCAGCATCCATGAGTTGTGTTGCCACAAATCTGGACGTTTTCGGCGGATACTCTCACGCAAACGCTTCATGACGCCTAAATAATATTCTTTATTCACTGTTTCTCCCTCTGGAAGGAATTCGGAGTGAACCATACCACGGTAGTCAAAAAAAAACTGTCAGCATCACCTTGATTTTGGAGCGACTTTGCCGCGGTTTTTTGGGTTTCGGCTCGTTTTCGAGACGCCATTCTGAAGACTGTTGGCTTGTTTGCATGTCGTACTCATAAACCCATGTCTCGTCGCCAGTTATTATACGTTTCATAAAGGTAGGATCCGTAGAAGCTCGGGAAGACATTCTTCAGCGACATGCTTTCGCTGCGCTTTTTGAACAAAATTGAGCTCTTTTGGAACTAGTCGAGCGGCGACGCGTTTCATGCCTAAAATGTCAATGAGAATGTTGTGGACGGACTTAAAAGACATGTTCACCTCACTAGCCAACTCTCTCAGACTCATACGTCGATTTTCGAGCACTAGCTTCCTGATTCTGTCGATGTTTTCTTTGGTCATAGCGGTTGAAGGTCTACCAGAACGAGGCAAGTCTACTACTACTTCTCGGCCTTCTTTAAAAGCCTTATACCATTCATAACCCCTTGTTTTCGATACACACGATTCGCCGTACGTATTTCGCAACATTTTTAGTGATTCACCACATGAAATATCATTTGAAACACAAAATTTAAGGCACACTCTTTGTTCAACAATATTTTCCATTGTAAAAATCGCCGAGGACTCAAAACTATGACCAACAAAAAGTGTAGTTTAAAACAAATCAAATGACAGACCCCGCTCAAATTTTGCGCGCTAAATCAGTACAGTGCTACCAACATGCAGTAAAAAAATTAAAACGACCTCTTTTACGCGGGTCTTTTTATTGACATATTCCCGATAATTTTTACACAGAGTAGTACCTCTTCCGCTTCATGAACGTGCAACGAGCATGCACGCACACCGGTTCCGGTACTTTTTATCTTGCCCTTTGCTAATACATTCCCTATTTCATGGAAGTATGTTCGCCTGGAATGACTCTTACCGGTCCTTCCACCACCCTTCCAGTAGCACATATAAAAGGAAAACTATGACACTTAAATTTGGTGAGAGTTTATCCGTTTTAGTAGGGATTTGAATTTTCATGGTAGTACAATGGGCATTGTCCTAAATATTTACAATAGTTTCAAATGATATTTCATTTTAAAGATTAAGGTCAGTACATATAGTGATACAATTATAAATTAATAACATTCCCTAATTTCTTGTATTTTTGTAAATAAGTGTGTGGCTAATTCGACCTTCTAATATTCGTTTTACACTTGAATGAAAAGGGTTTAATATTTTTGTATCAAAACGCCAAGATATTGACATCTCGGTTACAAGATATTCCGAAAAAGAAACAAATACTTATAATAATATATCTTCTACGTTTAGGTTTGCACAGATTAGGAGTCTTTTTGGTTTTTTTTATCGAGTCATACAAGATCACTAGAATATAAACTAACAGCTCGTAGGATCTCTCAGTTGATGACGTACTTCCGTGCGTAACGTACGCATAACCGGTCTTGTAGACTGGTTTTTTTACGTTTTAAAAATTTATTAACTTGTTAGATTATGACCTTGAAAAGAACAATTAAAAACCATTGTTATGGTGGCCCGATCGGGTTCTTTAAAATTCTACTGATTAAAGTAGCCCAAATCGAAATATTAAGCCCAGGCTCTTAAAATTATCTAATTTCTCGAAAAAATATAAAACCGGCCACGTGCGTGTCGGGCCACGCGAAGTGTAGGGCTCCGTAGAAAAAGGGGGTTTTATCTGCTATACAAAACTAACAACTTTATCAATTTAATTTTCAATGGATTAGGTACGAAATTTTCCTTTTATAAGTTGGTCGCCTATTACTCGTTAACTTGTAAAGCCTACTTAGCCGTGATAGTTCCTTTTCCTTTTAAGTTCATTATATGTGCTACTATCCTGATTTTTTTCATATTTCTACAATTCACCGTTTAGTCAGGAGAAATGGGGGAAAGCGAGATTTTTTTTAAGAATTTATCTACCGATTTGTCGGCGTGATTAATATGTACCTATATCTATGCCAAATTTCAGCTTTCTCGTACTTATCGTCTCTGAGCTAGGCCGCGGACAGACATACGGACAGGCAGACAGACAGACAGATAGACGGATATAGCGAAACTATAAGTGTTCCTTGTCGACTACGGAACCCTAAAAACTGAACTTCATTTTCTTAGGACAATGCCCATTGGTACATTTTTGGTAGGCATTACGATACAGGGCCATAAATATTCAGTGAGGGGACGCATTAACCCGGGCTACGGGCGCTCGGGGTCAGCTACTTGCAACGCAAAGTTTATATAGGTACTCCGAGTAACGTTGCCTATCATTGGAAACGATGCAGCCCATACAGGATTTTTACTTAAATTCACCATTCCTGAAACATGTCAGCTGTTAAGAGTTTATTGTCATTTATAACAACTTTTGTATCCACAATTTTTTTTTGTTCAATTGTCAATCGTCCTGTGGTTTGTAATATATTAAACGGGTCTAACAGTAATTCCCGCGTCGGGACCAAAGATTACCTAAAGGTTACCATTATTTTACCTAATAAGTAAATAATCGTGAGTCACTGAAAAATACTATCCTTGGATTGGCGCTGTTTGATAGATAATCCTTTAAAACCAACGTGACAAAATAAAGTGAACGTCTATGTAACACAAACTTTAAATGGGATGTCCCAGGAATTGCGCTACTTGGTCTGTGACTCTGTACATATTACCGCGCCCCACGTCCCATCTGTGTGTCTCGCGCCTTAGTGGATTAGGACTGTAAGATGAAGAGAGTAGGTACCTAGGTGTACATAAATAGAGAGTAGGGATATTCTCTCATCTTCCTAAAAATACGAACTAGGTACCTGTGCAAACAACTTACGCGTGCTAGCTAGTCAAAATGTGTGTCGTTCATGTCGTTGGGACCAGCTGATATTAAATTTCAGTTTTTTAACATAAATCGTCGTAGTTAATGCTATTAGCATTAAGTCCACCTTTTGTACGCTGTCTTTGTGCTTTAAAGAATTAATAATAATAATAATAGTTTCAGATACATAGTATAAAAATAAATTACAATTATATGAAAAATGAAATTAAAAAGAAAGACGAAACGGTGATGTATGTATTGATCGAATGGGTGAAAAGGCTAGTAAGGGACATCACAGCCGGACATACTTCGGTCAAATAGGCCGTATAAGAGAAGGGCAAGATAAAAAGTACCCGAAAACGGCGTGCGTGCGTGCAGTGACTAATGAATGTCGATGAAGCGAAAGAGGTTTATCAGGGTCGTGGCAAGTGGCGAACTCTGGTCTCTGACAGTTCGGTTTATGTGATGTAATGTAGAATATAAAAACTAACCGGTAACTAATATTGATGAAGCGAAAGTGCAAACGTTGACCACTGCCTACCCCTCCGGGATACAGGCGTGAGTTTATGTATTTTTGTATGGTGGTGAATCTTATCGCTCCGTCGCAAATTATCTTCGTCCAATCTTCATTGCAAGTACTTTTTAATTTTGTCTGAATTAATTCAATTCAATTCACTTTATTGCTTCATGTGGTACAAACTGTTCTTAAAGATTAAAGTAATAGAGACCATGACATGAGCCCTGTGAGGGCATTGCAATTTTATAACAATTTAAAATAAACATAAAATTATCAAACATATTGACTTAAGAAAACTAAATCTTATGTTAAAACTATAAAATTCGAACTTTCCTTTATTTACAGAATTTCAAACAATGTAAAACAATCACAAAATCACAATGCAAAGTAATCATTCATAGTATATATACATTTTTGGACCAACCAATTATATAGTGCCGTGTTAAATCTATTTTTTGGGAGAGAACTAATGTCAATAGGCAGTGGTGCGGCGGGAGCGGCAACTGGGTGGACTGTATTGGCGAACAATGGACAACACCAGAAGGGTGCTCGTTGGTAAGCATTGGGGTGGACGTACCTGGATTTCACACCCGCGGATGACGAAGGACGATCACGGCAGCCTAGGTGGGCGCTGGATTGTCCCGGCGTCTTGTATTCCAAAAGTAGTTCACGTTTCTTCGATATAAATGCGGATCAAAACAATAAGGCGACTTTACAATTCCATCCCAAAAACGTATCTACGTATGTCAGTTGTATTTTTTATGGTTGTCATTGTCACTTCAAATTTAGACAGTGTTTGGCCAGGAGTCCAGCGCAAGTGCTGGCTGGATTGACCCGCGGAGTCCACGAAGGGAGAAACCAAGGTTTGCATCCACTCCTAAGCCTCCACGAACCCCTCTCACGGTTCGCCATATGCTCACAACTAACAGCCCGTGCCAGTTGCTACTCAGGCGTAAACATGCCCCCGGCCTTGAAAGGACCTCTTTCAAAATGATGAGACGAGTTTTATCAAAAAGCGCTATGATGCAAAGATAAGCCAATAAAATGACCACTGCTGACTACAACTAAAACTACAACCACTAAATGACAACAGTAGACTAGGAAGTAAGTCACTAAAACAACAAAATGTCCACAATAGGCACTCAAACTAACTAAATATGAATAATAAGTACTAAACAGAAAAACAAAAAAATTACATCACTGCGATGGTAACGGACACAACTTAACCACTGGCCTCTTATAAATCGCAACCTTGGTTCTCACTTGAACCACTCTAATAACACCGTCTTTACCCTTATAGGTTTTTATGATTACGCCCAAAGGCCAGTGTAGAGGCATTAAGTTATCTTCCATAATAACTACCACTAATCCCTCCCTAACTGGGAAGGCAGGACTATTCCATTTTTGTCTGACCTGCAGAGTATGCAGATATTCATTTCGCCACCTTTTCCAAAACGACTGCATCATCTGGTCTACTAATTCATGCCTACGAAGAAGATGAGACACTACTGACTCAGATGCTTCAGACGCTGGCAAGAATGTAAGTGGCACCGTATGCAAAAAGTGTGCTGGCGTCAAAGCAATTGGTTTTGAAGGGTCAGCGCTGAGAACGGTCAGAGGTCGCGAGTTAAGTAACGATTCTATCTGTGCCAGAACAGTTGACATTTCTTCAAATGTCAAGACTTGCAGACCTACAACCCTATACAAGTGAGATTTAACACTCTTAACATTACTCTCCCAACAGCCTCCAAAATGAGGAGCATGAAGTGGTATTAATTTCCAATTAATCTTGTTTTCAGCTAGTTGTTGTTCCCAAGCAACCTTATATTCACTTTCTAAAAATGAATATAATTCTCGGAGGTAAGTACGAGCTCCGATGAAATTGGTTCCATGGTCTGTGTAAAGACAATGAACTGACCCACGTCGGGACAGAAACCGCTTTAATGCTGCCAAAAAGCAAGTAGTGCTTAGTTCACTAGCAAGCTCAATATGAATAGCGCGAGTCGTTAGGCAAGTAAAGAGGCAAATATACGCCTTTCGACTCGTGATGCCTCTACCTTTGTAAGGCGTTACATTAAAAGGACCGGCGTAATCACAACCCGTGTGGGAAAAGGCCTTAGAAGCTTCCTGTACTCGACATTCTGGAAGATCAGCCATAATTGGGACGACAGGGCGTGGTTTATATCGAAAGCAAACATTGCATTTGTTTATCACAGATCGAATTAATCGTCTAGCCGACAAAATCCAAAATTTATTACGCAAAATTGACATCAACAATTCTGGACCGGTGTGCAAGTTTTGGTAATGGAGAAACCTTACGAGCCTCTCTACTATCAAGTCCTTACCCGGCAGTAATATGGGATGTTTGTAATCGATACTTTCGTTAGAGTTCGCTAATCGACCCCCTACACGCAAAATGTCATCTTTTAAATACGGTGTCAGTCTTTGTAACATAGGTGGACATATTTTGCCACTCTTAAGGCAATTTAAAGCATCCGCGAAATGTACCAACTGAATCGCCTTAATAATTTCCCGTTCAGAGTAATTTATGTCGGAGCAACAAATATCACCTCGTGGCAATTTTCTCGAAAATTTTAATATGTAAGTTACGATGCGCAGCAATCTTGACCAAGAAGAGATCTTAGAAGCAACTTTGTATAAAAATGGTGTTTCTGGTACGGTAGTAACTAACGCTACTGCTTTTAACTCCGGGACACCCGAAACCTCTCCCGGCAGAAATGGATGTACAGGCCATTGATGTCTAGGCTTGCTCACCCAAGGAGGACCTTGCCACCATAGAGGGTGAGTCACAAGTTGTGCAGGCGTTAAACCCCGCGATAAGCAGTCACTTGGATTTTCACTACCTTTAACATGAAAGAAATGGTCGGAACTCAAGTTATCCTGTATTTTCGACACTCGATTTGCCACAAACGTCTGCCACCTATGTGGTGACGAATGAATCCAACTCAAGGCCACAGTTGAATCTGAATACGCCATCACCGAGTGAATCTGGTAACGAGCGTTATAACTATCATAAACCTTTTTAATTATTTTGGACAACAACAAAGCTGCGCATAATTCTAGACGTGCTAAAGAGACTATTTTTAGTGGTGCTACCTTAGACTTAGCACAAATTAGCCTGACAGTAACATCTCCACAAGGTAAATTAACATGAAGATAAATCACACCACCATATGCTCTTTCACTAGCGTCAGCAAAGCCAAGCAGAATCGCAGAGCACTTCTCAATTACTCCAACATGTCGTGGGAACCTCACCTTAGCAATTTCCGAAAGTTCACTCTGAAATTGATTCCACAAGCGAATTATTCGCTGGGGAGGTACTTCATCCCAATCAATCCTTAAAATCCAAAGTTCCTTAATGAGAAGCTTTGCGTATAAAACGACAGGTGCTACTAGTCCCAGGACATCAAATAAACGTGCCACCGATGATAACATGTGTCTTTTCGTACACGGTCTTTCATCTATCTGCACTTTAAAGGCAAATTCATCACTACTAGGATGCCAGCAAAGACCCAAGATTTTCAACGTTTCGTCTTTGTCAAACTCAACGCTCTGTGAGAGACGATAGTCTACGGGGATTCTTTCAAGCACTTTTTTTGAATTACTGCTCCACTTCACCAACTGGAACCCCCCAGACTTGAAGAGATCGATTAGTTCATGTGCCGCTGCAGAAGCTTGCTCGGAATTCAACAATGAACTCGCAACATCATCCATGTATATGTCTCTTATTACAATTTCCTTGGCAATCGGATACCGATGTCCTTCGTCTTCAGCCAACTGTGCAACAGTTCGCATCGCCAGATACGGACTACTCTTTAGACCAAATGGGATGCAGTTAAATTGAAAGGTTTGCACCTCTGGCGTTACAGTTGTTATGGGTTCGATTCCATCATCGTTTAGATTAATTTCAGCGCTGAAGTTTTGCCGATAAAGAATCCGCTGAAATATTCTATCTTGCGAGCGCACTCCGATCCTTAGATACATTTGCCGTATATCCGAAGATATAGCGATAGGAAAAAGTCGCAAATTAAGGAGAATAGTGAACAGATCGCGTTGTAAGTTAGGACCTGTGTGTAATATATCGTTTAGGGAAAAACCACTGCTAGACTTCGCACTAGCGTCTAATACCGGCCTAACCTTGCTTGTCACTTGTCTTCGCGTAAGACCGCGTGGTGAGGTATGTAGAAATTGGGGCCACGTATGGGTTCAACAGTACTCACTGGTGACAAGTAGGACTTTTCCAGGTAATCCTTTATGACTTCGTCATAAGCAGCCTTAAGCTTAGGACTTGCCGCAAACTTACGTTCTAAATAAGTAAATCTGCGCTTGGCGCCTTGGAACGAGTCACCGAGTAACTCTGTACTATCCTTAAAAGGCAATGCAACCTCGTAACGTCCGGAGCTTTCTCTAACTGTAGTGGCTTTGTAGAAATCCTCACATTGCTTTTCCTCAATACTTAAGCTCGGTTCTACTTTAACTTCATCTAGTTCCCAGAATTTTTTAACTAGCGACTCCAGAGACATTTCAGCTGTAACAGTCGCATGAAATGCGACAGACGTTGGTGGTGGAGATGACTGCGTAGGGGCATCGCCCATAATGACGTAACCCAACACAGTTTCTAGTGCATCTGGGAAACCTGGTTGCCCAAGGATCTTACCGGGTAACAATAATTCCGCAAATAGATTCACTCCGATCAGTAGGTCTATCTCTCCCGGAACTCCCCACGAATCGTCTGCTATCGGTAGATTCCTTATATTGTCAAGGAATTCAGCCTGAACTTGACATGTAGGTAAGTGACTAGTAATGTGACTTAAGACTAAGGCCTTAATATTGAACTTGGGACCAGTGTTAAAGCGCGATTTAATACTTACAGCTACCTCGCCTTTAACCACCTGCGACGCACCACCGATACCCTTCACAGTCACCGGTGAATTAGACTGGATCTTCAATCGCAATTTAGCACAACATTTGCTAGTAATGTAATGGCTTTGCGAGCCAGGGTCTAACAGACATCTAATCGTGACGTCTCGACCGTCTCGATTAGTTGCGTAGACCTTTGCCGTTGCCAGAACTTGAGTCATGCCTACCCCGCCGAGTGTTGACGACATTGTACAGTATGAAACCTCAGGAGGGCTCAAATCTTCGGTAAGCTCCTCGTCAATGTCATCTAAGGTATCTACTACTTCTTCCAACTCAAGCTCTTCGGGTGGTACTACATTTGTGCTCAGGTGTGCTTGAGTACCTTGTTTGTCAAAGTGAAGCAGAGTGTGATGTCGACCATTGCACTTGCGACAAGTTGTTGTGGAGTTGCAGTAAAAGGCCGTGTGCTGGCTACTTAAGCAATTGATGCAATAACGGCTATCCTTTATAAATCTGAACTTGTCCAATGGTGATAAGGCTTGAAACTTGTTACATGAGAACAAATGAGTGTGAGCGTTTGCCTTACACAACTTACAGTCCTTGCCTCCTCGCGCTTGAATTGTCTGTGTAGTAACTAATGCGCGCGGCATTATTGTTCGAGGGTTGATGCGTCCACTTGAGGTTGCAGGATATTCACATTTTATTGAGGCTGGCTTTACATCTTTGGATGTGCGCTCAAGAATTTTAACTTGCTCGCGAACAAATTTTAGAAAATCACTGTACCTTGGCATGCCTTCCTCACCTCGGATGTGTTCCTCGAAACTCTTAGCTGTGTCCGAATCTACTAACTTAAGTCCGACGTGTACGAAAATGAAGTCGCTTAAGTCTCGGATCTTCAACTGTTTCAACGCAGCAATTGTAGCAGCATACTTATCTATGAACTTCTCTAAATTGCTTGCCGACTGGCCATTCACACTTTTAAAGGAAAAAAGCTGGTTTAAATAGGTCGTAGCTAAGGCTCTATCATCCTTATATTTGTCAAGTAGAGCGTTCCAGACCAACGAATAATTTTCGCCCGCAGGAACAATACCAGCGCACACATTCCTGGCCTTGCCTGTTAAGTGACTGAGCAGATAGTGGACTCGTTCGGAATCACACAGGTCTCTATTCTCATGAATTACCCTCTTAAATGTTTCATAAAAGAAAGGGAAATTTTGGATGTCGCCGTCAAAGGTGGGTAATTCAATGCGTGGAATTTTCATGTTGTACTCAGATCGAGTCGAAGCAGCTGCGGTCGCACGATTCTGCGGTCTAGTCGGGGCAAGTTCGACTTCGAACCGATGTGCGGCTTCTTTTACGAAGCAGAATAACCCATCAAAGGCGCTTACAGACTGGTAATTTACCATGTAGTCGGGATTAATCTCCAAATTGAGAAGATTTACTTCATCCACAGTTGTCAGGTACTCGGTCCGTAGTTGTTCCACATGACGCGCTTGTGATAGGAACAACTGTTTTGCAGTTTCGTCCTTGACCTTTGATATTGTTTCAAAAACAGCGGAGATTTGAGAGAAATACATCTCACGTTTTCCCTCCAACAGTTTAAGTCTTCTCTCCAGCCCAGCCATCTTGTCCAGATCCGGATAGTTTTCAGTTAAGTTTAAGTAGGTATCTAAAATGTCACCAAAATTTATTATGACGGAAGACTAAGCTATTAACTTTGTCAGCTGGTTACAATGTGTATTAATTTAGTATAATTAGACAGATAGTGCGATGATATACCTCATAAATAAAGCGATACAAAAAAATTACCCTGTATAACTAGGTGGCGGTTTAATATTCAATTTATAACTGGATGGCGGTTTAATATTCAATTTATCTATACGACACTGTATTACAGCGCGGCGGTGTTATTAATTAATTCCCTATAAGTAATAGGTGCGAGTAGTAATTGGACAGATACGTTCGCGTGAACTATAAAATAGTAGCCACGAGAAGACGCGAGAAAATAAAGCTATGAAATAGCAGTCAACTCGCGGCGTACTATGCGGTTACAATGCGAAGCGACGGGGATTGAAATCTATTCTGGAGATATGCTCGTGTTGCGATAGCATAAGAAAAACACGGTTAAATCCAGAGCAGATGCGAATCTAATGTATTGATCGTAATGGAGACATGAACTACGTAACCAACGAGAGCGAGTGAAGCGAGGTGGGATTTCAATAAATCCTGGCCATCCGGCTCGAAGGACCAAAATATGGTGCGGCGGGAGCGGCAACTGGGTGGACTGTATTGGCGAACAATGGACAACACCAGAAGGGTGCTCGTTGGTAAGCGTTGGGGTGGACGTACCTGGATTTCACACCCGCGGATGACGAAGGACGATCACGGCAGCCTAGGTGGGCGCTGGATTGTCCCGGCGTCTTGTATTCCAAAAGTAGTTCACGTTTCTTCGATATAAATGCGGATCAAAACAATAAGGCGACTTTACAATTCCATCCCAAAAACGTATCTACGTATGTCAGTTGTATTTTTTATGGTTGTCATTGTCACTTCAAATTTAGACAGTGTTTGGCCAGGAGTCCAGCGCAAGTGCTGGCTGGATTGACCCGCGGAGTCCACGAAGGGAGAAACCAAGGTTTGCATCCACTCCTAAGCCTCCACGAACCCCTCTCACGGTTCGCCATATGCTCACAACTAACAGCCCGTGCCAGTTGCTACTCAGGCGTAAACAGGCAGTTTATTAAATATTTTAATTGCCATGCAGTAGCTATTACGTTTATAGAGCTCTAGACTAGTCCTTGGATATTTTAATATTTGATGTCTTACTGTTCTTTTATTTTGGTTATCGCACATTTCAAAAAGTTGCGTGTTTCCCTTAACAAATTTACAAACCTCGAATATGTAAATGGCATAGAAAGTTAGAATTTTGTATTTCTGGAAGATTGATCTACAGGACTCTCTCCAAGACATGCCCCATATAGCCCTGAGACATTTTTTCTGTGCTACAAAAGCTCTGTGACTTTCGGTTGAGTTACCCCATAGTACCACTCCGTAACGTAAGGTAGAACAGACATAACTGTGGTAAACTAAAAGCGCCGTTTCTACTGATGTGATCTGCCTTATTCTTTTTAATGCAAATATGAATTTATTTATTTTATTTCATACAGCTTCAATTTCATACCCAGGAATTTTATTTTGTCTACTTCTTCTATTTTATCCTTCTTTATTGCTACATTGAGTTGAATTTTATTTTTTTTTGTTATAAATTGGATGTACTTCGTTTTTTCCGTATTTATTATTAAATTATTATTTTTTAGCCATATTATTGTATTTTCTAAGGATTCATTTATGTCAGATTCAAAAGTGTCAATATTTTTACCCTTAATAATGATTGTTGTGTCGTCAGCAAATAATACGCTTTTGTGTTTTAATGCTCTTGGCAGGTCATTAATGTAAACTAAAAATAACAACGGCCCAAGGATACTTTTCAGAGTCCTCTATATTGCTTAAGATATTGTCTATGCATGTATTTTGGCGCGTGGGATCCTTTATATGGAATGATAAACCAAAATTCAAAAGCAGATTTTTTAATCTTTTGGTTTGTCTATTTTCACTTGCAAAATCAATGTTGAAGTCTCCGCATATTACTATATTATATTTGGTAAAATTAAAACGTTCAAGCATTGATTCGAACTTTTCGAAAAATGTTTCTATATTAGAATTCGGTGTTTTGTACAAGCATATTACTATTAATTTCATCGCTTTTATTGTAACACCGCAAACCTCAAAATCTCCTTCTATAGACAGATCCTTGATCTTGCTTAATTCCTCATAACTTATATCTTGCCTACAGAGTACACACGTACCTCCGCGTTTTTGTAGCTTCTTCACCTTCTTTAATAAAAGTTTCGCTAAGGCAAATGACGTCAATGGGTTGCTCAGAGTCAAAAAATTCCGAAATAACAATTTCTAGTTCATCAATTTTACTCAAAATGCTGGCAATATTTTGGTGAAAAATTACGTGTGATGTTTGGTTAACCCTATTTTTTCTGATTTTCTTTTTAGTCCGACCTTGTTTTTTATTATTATCGAAAAAACTTTGCATTGTCACTATTTTTTTCGTTGCTTCGAGTTGTATTTAGAGCTGGAAAGTAGTAAGGGATTGTCCCCTTCTTTGTATGCTTTGTTTCTTTTGTTTGTATGGTTAATTGTTCTCTTGTGGCATGTGTTGGAGTTGTATTTGTAAAATAGTAAGGTATAGTACCTTTACTTATTTTTTGGGTTTTCTTGCACTTGTGCAATTTCTCGGATTTATTGTTGTCAGTCAGAATTTCATTTGAGGCTAGTAAATTCCTCAAGGCCTCAGAACTGAGGAATTTCTTATCATAGTCGATTTGATCAATTTCATTACTAATCCTTTGGCATATTGTCTGATTTGCTATATCATATTTATTCACATCATTGTTTTGTATTTCGATGAATTTACATCTTGGAAAGTTTTGGCAAATTAATTTAAGTTCATATTTAAGTTTTTCTTCTCGAAGGAAATCACTGTTTAAAGGCTCTAAGACAAATGTAGTACATTTTTGCAATGCCCTCAGAGAAATGCCTAGTTCAATAAGAAGTTTTGTTGGATTAGTGTCGTGCTGTCCTACACATAATATTACTTTATCGCTTTCGTCAAGTTCGTACAGCCTGCAGGTGGTTAATATTTCCTCTGTTGAAGCATCTGGTTTCACAAATGATGTTATGAGATATTGTTCATTCATTTTGTTTGACTGCCTCAGTTTGTTTAGCATTGCCGCCAAACCAATACACTGTCGTCCTCCGAAAATTACGATCTTCCTTTGTTTTGTTTTAAAAGGCGGATTAATTTTACCTCTCTTCGGTGATTTTATCTTCTCAGCATTTTGTTCTTTCCCTATGTCATTTTCGGTGACTTGCGTTTCAGCATCATATTTTACAGACATGTTGATTTCAGCTTTTCTTTTATTTCCCGTTTTTGGTGTACTCTGGCCTTTGTTCTGTTTTTTCTGCATTATTGGACTTGAGCATATTTCTTTCAGAGTATTTAGTTCATCACTTTATACTTTATTGTACACAAGAAAGAAATATGTTACACATACAACAAAGCAATAAGAACGGGTACATAGGCGAGCTTATTTCTATAGAAATTTCTTCCAGCCAACCAAATCAGTTGTGAGACGATGATTTTAAAGAGGTAGGGGAATAATGTGTGCACATTAAATGAATAAAAAAAAATGTAATAATATAATAATAATAATATAAACATACACATAAAAGTTAAATAATATAAAGAATAAAACAAATAATAAATCAAATAATATAACATTACATAAACTACTTACAACTAGTATAAATAAGGAATAAACTACATACAAAAATTTATCCTACTACTATATTATAGATAGATTATAATATTAGCAAAGAGATAGAAGGTGCTCTTTCAGCTTGAACTTAAAGAGTGCAACAGATGGACAATCTCTTATGGTCTTCGGAAGAGTGTTCCACAAGCGCGCCGCACGCACAGAGAATGAGTTGATCTTGTTGTTTTAAAATTTTACCTTGAAGTTCACCGTTTTCCAGAATCAAAGTCTCAATTTCCACCTTAGCACTCTCTAGGTTGATTTTCAGCAGGTTTATTTCTTCGCGTAGCTCTTGAATTAGTCCCAGGAACAGTGGACATGTCCAGACTTCGATAATTAATTTCTGAACTTGTTGAGTTTAAAGAGCCGTGATTTGTAGATTCCGCTGACAGCGATCTTGGTCTGGGGACTTGTGTCCGAGATATTTTTTTTAACGGATCTTCTATTTGTCGCGTGGTTACAAAATTTGGTGTACTGTTATGATTCGTGCTAGGGGTACAAGTGTGACACTTCCATTTTTGCTTTTTTTCTACATCCATTATCCTAAATATTTTTTCAGGAATTTTTACGCAATCAAAATCATACTTGTTCTTACAATGTGAGCAGGTAAGAGTATCTACCTGGTCCACAGTGCTTTTACATTTGTTACATTTTACCTGCTTTCTTTGCCTGTTTCTTTTAATCATTTTTAAGTAACGCGCCTCTCTCCCTTGCACGCAATAACAATCTCGAGTAGACTCTCTTCGTAGCGCGGAGCGTAGTGATAACAATAACAATTCGTCTTCCTTTTAGACTTAAAACTGGAACCTTGAAAGTACGTTACTCTTGGTAATAAATTAGCGGAAGCGTACCTCAAGTTCAAGTTTTTATTCAAATCACAAATTACCATTCGCTGATTAATACGAGGTTTGGTCGTACAGACTGCATCGCTTTAACAATAACAATTCCTATTAATTAGTTGTATCTTCTGTACCTAATTAAGGGGCTCCATAGAGTAACACTAGCGCCACCAAGAGAAAAAAATCATATCTTTTTTTACAGTTGTTGCATTTGCTACTCTTGCTAGGCAACTGCCAAATCATTAAAATTAATCATTTCCAACGCCCAAGGTGAACCAAGACGGACATGAATTTGAGCTTATTTTACCCAGTAAATATTTACACCTTTTTATGATACTTTATCTACTATATAATACACCTTTATTTGCTTTATTTCTATTTCTATTTTGACCTTACGCTAACGCTTACTTTTGTTACTAGAATGAAGTGATGAGTGGTGACGCAGCCAGGTCGATAACACCATCAAGTCTGTTTTTCACTCGTTCTAGTAAGAGAAGTAGAGCCATTAGGCTCTGTCGACCCTCGACCGAGTCGCCGACGATTGTGATTGCCCGGGCGACTCGGCGACTCGCCTTGTAGTGGCGACACACAAGCGACTGCTGGCTGGTTGTCGGCGACCACTAGGAGCACCGGTTCAATTGGAAGCGTTCACACTGCGAGCAACATCATCATCATCATCAGCCATTTGACGCCCACTGCAGGACATAGGCCTCCCTCATGGTTTTCCAAGCGGAAGGCAGTGGGTAAGTGACTCTTAACATGTTTAATAATAAAGCGGATAACGAGGCCTCGCAGCCCGGCCACTCGGCGTTCCCGCCAGTGACTATCGTATCCAGCAAAGAAGGCATTGTTTCCCAAACGCCCGGGATAGCGCCCGCCAGAGGTCCTCTCTCTGACATGGGCTTTGAGCGACAACACGATCACAGAGTACTTTTCGAAGGACCAAATGTTGAGGAATGGACTGTATAATTAAAGAAAACTAATGAAAACGGGTAAAATGAAGTGTAATAGTAAAATAGCGAAACAAATGGGCAATGAGATGGGCAACAATATTACAAATTGCTGTTAGTAAGGCTGCCCATTGTATTTATTCATTGTAACTTTCATATTTTATATCTCTTGTTTCTTGTGTGCAATAAAGAATATTCTTATCTTATCTTAAAAAGGTGAGTGACATGAGAGAGAAAATTCAATAAAAGGAAACATAAAAACATCATAAATTATGATTCCAAGGAGTCTTCGACAGTCCCATTGGTCGAATCTTAATTTGGTGAAGATCTGATGAAGGCTTTCAGAGATGGAGAACGGAACTGTTTAATGGACAGCAGTAAATAAAGTGTAATGGGACCCATCCTTTAGTAATATGCAAATGAATTGATTTTTTTCCTCCCGCTTCCCCACTAAAAATTTTAAAAATATTTTTTTTTTAATAAAAATTTAAAACTGACTTCAACACACTACAGTAGAAGCATAACTTGTAGTCGGTACCCAGTTTCATGACCAGCACATATGTTTTGGGCACCGACTTCAAATTATACTTCTACAATACCTACATGTATATGTAGGATTTAAAGGTATTCTTTTAAATTGTTTCTAATTTTTTAGTGTTGTAGTGTTTTGAAGTCGGTTTTTAATTTTTATTTCATTGTTAGACCCTATTATATCAAGCGTAGTCGTCATCGTAATTACATCGTTTACAAGTCACGAATGGCAGGACCGTTTTTTAAGGTTCCGTAGTCAACAAGGAACCCTTATAGTTTCGCCTTGTCCGTCCGTCTGTCTATCTGTCCGTCTGTCTGTGCGGCTTAGCACAGAGACGATAAGTACCAGAGAGCTGAAATTTGGCGTAGACACATATTTATTTAACATCAGCAACATTAGCCCATAATAAAGCCTCTTCATGACGACGACCATCGCTCTGTCAAGAGCGTACCGACCAAGAAGAAGGAGATACAATTTATTACGCCAATAAAATGGTAGAACACCCTACACCTAAATTAGGGATGCAATTTTTATTTCTCGCCTACACCATAGTGAAGGATATCGTTGGATTGGCCGTTTAAAAATATTGTGGGTGTAGAAAGACCATTTTTAGGGTTCCGTACCCGAAGGGTGCCAAACGGGACCCTATTACTAAGACTTCACTGTCCGTATGTCTGTCCGCTGTCTGTCGCCAGGGCACAGTAGGTACAAATAAAGAGCCAGGGTCTATCTCATGAACCGTAATAGCTAGGCAGTTGAAATTTTCACAGATGATCTATTTCTGTTGCCGTTATAATAACAAATACTAAACACAGAATAAAATTAATATTTAAGGGGGGCTTCCATACAACAAACGTTGTAACCTTCACAGCGCCAATGTCATGTTGTTATGTCAAAGTTAAACGCTTCTTGTTGGTTTCTATAGATGGCGCTGTTCTCAAATTCGATATTTGTCTAAAGTTGTATAGATAATGTCACGGAACCCTTCGTGCGCGAGTCCAACTCGCACATGGCCGGTTTTTCGATTTCAAATTCGACAAGTAGGGCGTCGTCATCTCCTCTCTCGGCTAAAAGTCGCTTTTTAACTTAATCTAATGAGAGTCTTTATCCCACCAGATAGAGGATTGCTTTTTACCATTTTTAAGTTGTGCCCTTGTACTACCGAATATAATGAACTTAAAAGGAAAACTAAAACGGCTAAGTAGGCTAATAGATAGATAACACTTTATTCCACACCTGTAATTTACAGAAATATAAGGTACTACACGAGTAATACGCATCCAACTTATAAAAGGAAAATTGCGTACAAAATCCATGGAAAATCAGCTTGATTAACGGAAAAAACATATTTTTATTGATTCTGAGGCGGCATGAAGTTTGCCGGGTCAGCTAGTAATAGATAGTAATAAACTTACATTTGTAACAAGTAGTCAGTAATTTTCGCCCAATGACTAATCTTGGAATGGTTTGTGGTTTTATGAAACAGGATCCAGGTAGTACAAATAATACATTCAGTTCAATAATACATTCAGTAGTTACTTACTACCTTAGGCCTTTTGTATCTACGTAATGAGATGATTTATACAGCGTCCAGTGGCACCTTCATTCACACGAGATGGGTGAAAGGACCACTCGGACGCTGCACTGCCTGGGACATTGTATTTTAGATGGAGTAGGCTTGCCCAGCACCTACACCATCCTGACAGCTTTAGTCGGCCTGGCCCACAGGAAAGACAAGACAATTCGTGCGGAGCCAACCAATCCGCGGGTGTCCTCACGATGTTTTCCTTCACAGTTAGCGTGTGGTATTGCTACTTCAAATTCGCAGATGTACGTAACTTTGAAGTCATTGGTTACAGGAATCGAACCTAGGTCTCCCGCTTTCGAGTCCATTGTTCAACCCACTGGGCTACCACCGCTTGTTACTTATTACTCGTACTATAAAATGTACTTACAGCATATTGTATTTATTGGCTCGTGTAACAAGACAAGTCTATCAGAAACCCATTACCCCAGACAGGCTTGACTGCCAACCAATTGCAACCTAACCACAATCATAGTGAGTATGAATGAGACGCGTCACTGAATGATCGTCATCGCATTGAGTCCCGCTTATGCATAATACTAATCTGGTGCCAAGCCACACGTTGAAGATGACAAAAGGACCACATTGCATTGCCTAGCATTATCTATAGTCCAACACGCTTGTCACATACATATCACGCTGTACATGCTAGGTATACGAAAATCAATTGAAATTGAAATAGCACAGCGTCCGTTTGTGACGACCTGAAGGCTATAGGCCAATCATCTTGCTTCTGTTATAATTATAAGCCCTGCTGCCAAGAAAGTTGGATCCTTGCCTGCTGCCCACTGCTAGGGATGTGTCTTTTCCCCTTATGTAATTTCTCGAGGTGGATGAGTCTGGCGACAGACCTCAGCGACAACAGACCTTGTATCTAGGTCCTTTGGCGACTACTATGTTGTCCGACCAACAGGGCTGCTGCCTGGAATCAAGAATGTTTTTATAGTTGATGTTGTACATTACAGAGTCCACTCATGGATATTCACTATTCATCCCTTTCTCTCACGCTACGAATATAAAATCCCTGAAAAACGAAACTAATCTGTTCACAGACCTAACGACTAATCGTTCTTTGCCAATAAAATGAGCGCAAGATGATGACAGAGGAAATCACTCCGTGACCTGTTCATGTTCATTCTATGCGTTGCCGAAGGTGATGTTAACATTGATTGGTCTATGAAGTACAGTGGCAGTGCGAGTGGTGAATGAACTGAACTCAATGCAATTAGCTGCACAATTAGCAAGTCTTGGCACAATTTGCATGAAGTCACTTTCTTGGTTTTACTCGAACTGCTCTGACGTCAGCACGTGAAATCGCTTTTTAGTTTACCTTTACCACCGACCTCCACAAATTGACGTTTTGGGCTGATGGATACCGTACGACCATCCTCCGTGGTCGCTTCTGATTTATCAGTAGATATGTATGCGGATTCCTTTGAGTGCTTCTTGGATAGGTGTTTTTAGTTTCCACCGACATTTGAGCTGTAGTTCTGCATATTGGTTTTACGGCCAACCTCGCTAAGTTTATACTGCGCCGCTCTGCCAAGCATTTGACGCGTCATTCGCATCTATTGCACTCGCTTTGTTGTATTACTCTGGCTAACCGCGCTGGTCTATTTTAACATCTTTATTTTACCACTCGCAATTATCCGGTACATAAACTTTTGCATCAGTCTCCGAAAACCACTTTGATGGCGAGACATCGTGAGGCACGCAACATCAGCCCACAATAAAACGTCAATAAAACGACCAAGAAATAGTACATTGTTCACCGAGAGGAGAAAGTGACCGATTACCGTCGAGGGTGTCGTTTGAAGCCCGAGCCGTAGGCGAGGGCTTTAAAACACCCGAGATCGGGAATCGCAGTTTCTCTCGAGTGATAGAGAGTTTTATTTTACTTTCTACGAAAACTGAATCCTCAAACAACACACAAATTGGAAATGGCGCCAATGGCGTCTGCAATTTTCACATGTTCTTTTTTCAAATTGTTTATCCTGCCGCCGCAGGGTCGCACTGCCAGCCCGACACCATCCAACACACAGCTAGTGGCCAGTGTCATTTTGCGAACTTGGAGATAAAAACTCACTGTAAAAACTTTTTGGCTTTTGATATTTAGGTTACCGGCGCATAGTCTTACCCAAAATTAAAAAAGAAAAACCACGTAAGAAATGGATTTTCATACACTTTTCTCTCCCGCTCAGATGCGTTTTCTCCCCGCATATTTGTTCGATATGCAATGACGTACTTTCCACCGTAAATTTGATAAAGTATCAAGGTACTTTCCAAGCAGGTGTAGTATAAAAGAACATTACTTTGCGTCTGCTATCCTGATGCGGATCCAGGTCCTTGTCATGAAACAAAAATGTGTTAGGACTCTTTTGCGGATCCAGGTCCTTGTCATGAAACAAAAATGCGTTATGACTCTTTTAACGATGGTTTATTGTTTCCAATTTTATTGTTGACATTTCAGGCCACATAATAATGTCATGATACTTATGATAATAAAGACGGAATGTCATGATACTGGAATGTCACTGTTCTACATTATTACTAATTACTAATATATATAGCTACAATCCGGTATACTCACTGACTGACTGACTGACTGACTGATCATCTATAGGTTTCCTCGGAAACGGTAAGAGCTACGTGAAATTATAATTTATATAGCTGTCCCGGCGAACTTCGTATCGCCTCAGAATCAATAAATATTCCGCTCTCGAGATATCACCAAAAAAAGCCTTTCTACTAAATGTATTAGAAATTTTATTTTCATTACATTTTTTTCCAACATGTTGCCCATGGTTTATTACTCATTCTTCTATTCGAGGTGGAGACAAATCCAACCAATCCACGTTCATAAAAATCGGTGTAGCCGTTCTTGAGCAAAAATAGTTACACAATTTTACTCAAGAACGGACCCAACCTAACCCGACTTTGTTTTGTGTGATAGATGTTTTATATAGGTACATCGATTTAACAGATTTTAATACTCTGCTAAACTATTCTTCTAAAATTAACGATTAATTAGAAATCAAATCCTTTTAATGGTTCGTGTGCAATAAAGTAATAACATTGAATTTTTGTAATAAGTAATAGTTGAGGAGATCCCATATCCAACCTCCAATCCTGGTCACCGTTTTTCACCAAAACTCATCAAGCTCGACGAAATAAGCCGAAACTGGAGTGCTTTTATCTGTTGAGAAGTTTGAGTATCTACCTTTTAGTTCGATTGTCAGGCCCTGGTCACCAAGTTTCACGAAAGTCCTCATCATGACTGATGAAAGTAGCTTAAATTCGAAGAGTCTCTTGATGTCCGTCAATGAGATACTTTGTCCATCTTCCATCATCAAGTTTTGCAAAAGCCTTGATAAAAACTGATTAAATAAGTCCAAACTCGTAGGATCTGCTGTTATCCATCGAAGACATCCCGTATCCGGCTACCCTTGCCGCCATATTTTTCAAAGCATCTCCTTATAAAATCCATCAAACAAGCCCGAACTCGACAGATCTGATGTTGTTCATTAAAGAATTTCAGCGCCTGTTTGTTCCATCATCATCAGTTTTACCCGAAAACACTGTTTGTTCTATAATCATCAGTTTTACCCGAAAACATTCGGCTTATACTAGATATAACCAAGAGTAATTGGCTACACCTAGTTCTAACCGGCTAAAACTAGGCGTAGCCGCACTTCGGGTTCTAGCCGTTACGGCTAAAACCCGAAGTGCGGCTACACCTCAGAACACAAAAAGAAGGGCTACACCTAGTCTTAGCCGGTTAGAACTAGGTGTAGCCACTTACTCTTGGTTAATTCTAGTATAAACCGATTGTTTTCGGGTAAAACTAGGTCTAACCGATATCATTCCGGATAGAACTAGAACCAATCAAACCCTAGTGGCTGATACTAGGTCTAGCCGATATCATGCCGGCTACAACTATAAAACTAGGTGTAGCCGCACTTCGGGTTTTAGCCGTAACATATATTCAAAGATAGTGACGTTGTGACAATATAATAATAGGGGTTAAAGTATGAAATTGCCGTTTTATTGCAATAGGTTCTTTGAATTGACATAGAATCTTCATGGTTTGAGGTTTTCGAATGAAACTTTTTTCAAATGGTTTCTATGATGTTCTTTTTTTAAAAAATGTGAAACATTTGAATATCGACTTTCAATTGTTTTTGTTATTCAATTTAGACAAGAAAGATGGATACTGCGAAAAATCACTCGAATCATGAGGCACCCATTTTTCGTATTTTTTTATTTTATTGATTTGACGCAAGTGAGTCAGTATTGTGGGTAAGGTAACGTTAAACCATGCCGCTAATTCCTGGGTAGTTTGACTAGGGTCGGCTTCCACTATAGAAACCATTTGAAACCATTTGAAAAAAGTTTCATTCGAAAACCTCAAACCATGAAGATTCTATGTCAATTCAAAGAACCTATTGCAATAAAACGGCAATTTCATACTTTAACCCCTAATATAAACTGACAGCACTGCAACAAAATGGCGATAGTGTCGGTTCCTTGAGTTTCGTAGCTGGGGCAAACTTCTGTGTCTCGGGAATTTCATTGTTGTATCTACTTGGTGAAGCAAACGCCTCTTTGTGGATAACCTTACGGTCTTTACGATCTTCCTTATCATACTTGGAGGTGACGACATTGGATAGCACATCTGCCTTTACACGCGTTTGCCCTAAGCCCAAAATCAATGTTACCAAAACTAAACATTTGATCAGCAAATAAAAACATTTTGCCGGCAAACAATTTGTTCTGAAATAAATACGTGGGTACTTTTTATTTATTCAGGTTACGTGGTCAACAAATGAATTAAATATGGTCAGCAAATGAACTAAATATGGTCAGCAAATGAACCAAATATGGTCAGGAAATGAACATTTTGGGCACCGTAATGATGCCTCTGCAAAATAAATTGTCAAAATTGCTACAAAACGATTACTTGAACAGCATACTCATGCTGCCTTAATCAAATATACAAAAGGTAATAAATAAAGGGTAAATTTTGTACGTATTTTTCTTTCGTAAGGGACGAGTAAGTATAATAGTGCAGCCCCTAAATAAAAAACCGGACAAGTGCGATTAGGGCTCGCCCACCGAGGGTTCTTATAAATAGTTCAGGAATCGAGTCTCGCAGTTTTTTCCGAGCTTTACCCGAAACGTCAGAAAACTGTTTTTTTCTTATGATTTAATTACAATTTTCAGATTTTTCCCTTTACTTGTAGTATAAGACAATAATACTTGCCAAACATAGTTCTAGGTAGTGATAGTTAAAAACTTAGAGGTCTATCTAGCGCAAAAAAATGACCTCACCTTCAATGGGAGTTGCAACTGTCAAAAAATTCAAAATGGAGGATTTCCCGTTTTCTTCACTATTTACATACATACACAAACTCACGCCTGTATCTCAGAGGGTTAGGCAGAGACCAGGGACTGCCACTTGCCGCGATCCTGACAGATCATTTTCGCTTCCTCAATATTCGTTAGTCGTTGCATGCACGCACGCCGGTTTCGGGTACTTCTTCACTATTTGTATGGGGAAAGCACAATATTTGTAATTTTATAACCCCAGAGATGTATGTAGTGCCTTTTTTTCCAAAAAACTCACTGACCACGAATTTACTGCTCAGTTTGCAATAGAAAAACTGTGGCTTCTAAACCATTTGGAGGAAGTAAATCGATTATCATGAAGTTCTAGTAAACAAATACCAAAAAAATATTTCTATGCAGGTATATATAAATGAAATACAATTAGAATCATAGTTAAAAGTTATGTTTAAGTAAAGTTATTCTTGTTTGTTTTCAGGTCCGCATCTTACACACTCGTTAAGAATGGAGGCAGTCTTTAGGCATACCTAGACGGTTAAACCCAAAGCGTATATAAATGTTAAAATTATTTAACAATTATTCAACAAATTTAGCAAATGGCTAGCTATTATTACTGCAATTGTAAGTGAAGTAAAACAATGTTCCTGGGTACTTGTAAACATTGGTTTTATTTAATAAATTGATAATCATACATTGTTTGTTACATGCATTTATTCTAATTTTACAACGATTTCTGAGTAAGTTTCTTAAGTAAATTTAACATTTTGCACTTTATAATCAACCAATCAGCTAGTAAAGAGGTATTTCATTAAAGATATGCGATTATTTCTGTAAAAAATGTTTAATAAATATTTTTGAGGTTACCGTTGTATTACAGTCTGTATTCCTTTCGCTGTATACAAAACTTTGCTTTTTTAGTTTTGGTATAAGCGATGGCTTTCCCTTTTATAGTTAAAAGCATTTCATGACGTTTCTATGTTCAATTTCTATGAAAAAAACCGAGAATAAGCAACACTTATAAAACAAAACAATCATCGTAATGATATAATCCTCAGCACGGATAAGTGCAACAAAAAGAATATAAAACAATTTAATGTCAGGGCAAATCTCAGTGGCGCCATCTGCAAATAGTTTCGTGATGCCATCCCCATTGTGGGAAGGTGGGCGGGGCTTGTCATTTGTGTTACCAATCGGAGCGAGTTCAGTATTACAAAATATCTATGCACCTGCCACCGTCAGACCACCATCTTGCGAAGTACCTTGATATTTCGACGGGTTATAGATCATGAGGTCAATGGTTTGACGTTTTTGTACAGAACCAATCATAAGTTACGCTGTCATTTACTATCGCCCAATCAACGTTCACGTCGTCACGCATGGCGCACGGTGCATTGGTGCACACTGATCGAGAGGACAGTGGCAGTTTTTGAGAGTGAACGTTGTAGGAAGCAATACTTCTATGGTTTGTTTATTCGAAGGTTCTTGGTCAACGGAAAGTACCCTATAAATTTGGATTCCCTTGAGGGTCGAAATATACGTTTTTTTGCTGCATAAACGGCCGTATCTTTTTTTATTGATTTGATTCACACTTTCAAGGGACTGTCAACCTGAGTATACGGTTTTAATTTTAAATCGATACCTCCTCGCCGCGCGTTCTCGAGATAAAGGGTCTTGACAGACAGACGGACGGACGGACAGTGTAGTGATCCTATAAGGGTTCCGTCTTTTCCTTATGAGTTACGGAACCCTAAAAATAATAAAAGCCGGTCAAGTGTGAATCGGACTACCGCTAATGGACTGAATGAAAGAAGACACATTTTGCATTAAATTATGGTTCGGTATTTTTTACACCCTGTATAACGGAATAGATATATCATTTAAAGTAAATAATACTTGCGTGGTGATATCAACAATGTTATAGCCAACAACAATACAGCATTTCGTAATCTTATCACGGCGTCTTAGGTAGTTAGTTATCCCATTACAGTGGAATAAACAATGATAACATTATTGTAGAGAGAATCTAATACTCTCCCAATTATGAGCTGTTCTTTTATTACGTAAGATATTGCTAGACACTTTCTGACACCTACTCCTTACGTAAGACAAAATAGCCCAACCCTGTATATGAAAAATAGGATTTATTCGGTGGACCCCTTCCCCCTAGATTGTCTTACGTAATAAATTAATAGCACCTTCTAGTGAAAATCATAGGTCCAACCAAGTTACAAAGAGCCGGCGACGATTTGAAACCAAAATAGAGACTAGCAGCAGCAGCACGTTTCCGCAACGTGCCCACGGGCCGCTTGGATACCCTTTTTGCATCCTTTCACACCTGGAGGGTGCTCCAGAGAATTTCTGATCTGGGAATAAAATATCTATGAAGAGTAAAATTTAATTAATATGGTGTATGCTATCTACATGTGGCCCGCATTTGACCGGGCTTTTTAGGGTTCCGTAGTCCGACAAGGTACCCTCATAGTTTCGCCATGTCCGTCTATCTGTCTGTCTGTCTGTCTGTCTGTCTATCGTACCCCCCCCTCTCCTGGCTAAACGGTTGATTGTAGAAACCTTAATAAAATTCAGGGTAGTAGCACATATAATGAACTTAACAGGAAAAGTATCACGGCTAAGTAGGCTTTACTAGTTAACGAGTAATAGGCAACCAACTTATAAAAGTAAATTTCGTATAAAAACCATTGAAAATTTTCTTTGATGAAGTTGTTAGTTCTGTAAAGCAGATAAAAAAAAAAACCCTCTTTCTACGGAACCCTACATTGCGCGTGGCCCGATCCGCACTTGGCCGGTTTTTTGCACTAGTATTGCAGTCTAGTATTGAAGTCACCTTCGAAGTATTTAAGGTTTATGATAATAAACGTATGAACAGATTTGTTTGAAAGTTACACAGGCAAAGTTTTATTTGCAACATTGTTGCGATCGGTGCAATAAATCGCGAGATAATTCCGCAGAAGTTCGCAATTATTCAGTGGGAAATTGTATTATACTCGTGAATTCGAAATTTCGAACAACTTCAAAAATATATCAACTGCTCCATACATCATAATGCCACAGGTAATCTTTACTATGGAACAGCTGATAACATTCCCGATTTCGAAGTTTTGCCCATAGTAATGTTGTTTCGTATGGAATAGTAGACGCATAACATATTCGGACGGAAGGGGTTTACTCGTTTGCGCAGAATCTCTGAGATTATTATTAGCGTATAGTTTTTACTAGCGGCTTATTACATGTGTATGCTCCTTCCTTGAACAAAATCCTAGCTGCGCCATTTTGCTAGTCTACCAGCAAAATGCCGTAGAAATACTCAATCCATAGAATTACCTGCCTCTAATGCGTTTTAAGTCTAAGTTAGATAGGTATTTATTAGAGAGAGAGACAGAGTCTGATTTCCCCGACCATGACCTACAAAGACATTGTATGACAATCTTTAATAAACAAAAATAACATTGGTCATAACAAAAATAGATTCTATTTCAACACGGCGAAGTCGAGGCCATTACACCGATGCGAATAATACACAAGCTGCTGGTTTATGAAGTGCTCCTTCGTGAAAGTTAGTCGGAGATTCTTCATCAGCCACATATAATGTACTTCATTAAGGGTCGACCTTTAATTACGTGAGCCAAATTGAAAAAAGGTAACCCCAACCCTTTGGAGCCAGATGGCCGGGACCTACCGGGATTGTCCGGGAGTCCCAGTGCAGTTTCCAGGTCGAGGAATTTTCAAATGTCCCAGATTTATAAATCTCTTCAAAAGTAGAGCTTGCGCCTTCCCATAATTTAAACGCACGTAATGCGGTTGGAATCTCAGGAAGACGCTGCTGCCCGTCTCCTGGTAATTTATTTCCTTAGTCGAAATGGATTGAACATAGTAAATCTCAACAATGATGATGGCATTAAAGTTTTCAATGGAGATAGTTATTTTTGGCATCAAATAAATTACCTATGATTTCTATTGTGTCTCCGACTGCGTTTTTAGGGTTCCGTACCTCAAAAGGAAAAACGGAACCCTTATAGGATCACTTCGTTGTCCGTCCGTCCATCCGTCCGTCTGTCTGTCAATACCTTTTGTCGGTCCCCGGGAACGCGTGGAGGTATCGAGTTCAAATTAAAACCATAATACTCAGGTCTACGTCGTTTGATGTCGTCTACACCACGCCAAGTTTGATGCCTGTATGTATTACCATTTTTACGATAGAGCAAACAAAAAAAAAAACAGACAAGTGCGAGTCGGACTCGCCCACCGAGGGTTTCGTTCAAATTTCGTACACATAAATAGTTCAGGAATCGAGTCTCTCAGTTTTTGCTAAGCTTTTTCCGAACTTCAGTCTTAATTTTTTATGACTTAGTCACAAATGTAGTTTTCAGATTTTTCCCTGTACTCGTATAGTATAAGATGATATTACTTGCCAAATTTCATAGTTCTAGGTTAACGAAAAGTACTCTATAAATATTGATTCCCTTGAGTGTCCAAATTTTGCGGCATAAACGGCCGTATCTTTTTTTCTACTTTAGCTTAGAAGAGCTTCAAGGGACTGTAGACCTTAATTTGAACTCGATACCTCCACGCGTTCCCGAGATAAAGGGTCTTGACAGACAGACGGACAGTGATCCTATAAGGGATCTGTTTTTTCCTTTTGAGGTACGGCACCCTAAAAACGGTAAAAAAAAACACGTTTGTTCCATGGAGATCCCCCTTCTTCTTTATTATTTTTAATATGTTATTATTTTCAACTGGTTACCTATTACGGTTCCAAAATTAGAGCCCTTTAAAGGTCGGACGGTCGGACAAACAGACAGACAGCGGAGGCAGAGTAATAGAGTCCCGTTTGGCACCCTTCGGGTATGGAACCCTAATATCTGGCCACTAAATATTAAAGTGGCATCCTTTACGAAAATTAAATACAAGATTTCTTATTATCATCATCATCATCATCATCGGCCTAGGCTTGTTCACTGCTGGACATCTCCTATTATAGGAGAGGCCTCTCCTATTGCACGCCGCTCAGCACGGTCCTCGGCTACTCTCATTCAGCTCTTGCCAGCCGCCCTGCGAATTTCATCGCTCCACCGAGTCTGAGAACGTCCTACACACTGGTCCTACACTACGTTTACCAATCCACGGCTTCCACTCAAGAACTCGTCTACCCAATCAGTTATCAGTTGGGTATGGTATGGCCATATGGCCAGCCCACTGCCACCTCAGCATGCTAATTTGGTGGGCTATGTCGGTGACTTTGGTTCTCTATCGGATCACCTCGTTTCGAATAAATCGAGCATAGCCCTTTCCATAGCACGCTGAGCGACTTTAAATTTGTGGACCAGCCCCACCGTGAGTGTCCACGTTTCGGCACCGTATGTCATGCATGACGGGTAGGAGATCTTAGTGCGTTTAAAGAACTGCTAACAAAACCTCCTTGGGGACAGCTACTTATTTGCGCCGTTTGGGGTCGAGACGATGGGTCCGTGGGGCCCTGAGGCGCGTAATCTTTACAAACAAATATCTATGCGCCTCATTGACTTGTCAGGCGACCCTAGAGCTGGTAGCTACCTCGGTCAGCGTATCAGCCTGGCCATCCAGAGGGGTAATGCTGCCAGTATCTTGGGAACTCTCCCCAACGGCAGCAGTCTAGAGACAATCTTTTATATATAGATAATATTTATTGTAAATATGTAAATATGAATTTTGTTATTTTACTAGTATACATATTTGAAAAAGATTCTTTTGTTTTTTTTCTCTCTTTAGTCAGTTTTGAAATCTTATTCCTCTAATTTTTTGAGCAGTATATTAAATCCACTTTATTAACAAATTATCAATGATTGCAAATTAATTTAACCTACACAAAAAAATCATAAAAATCGGTGAAGCCGTTTCGGAGGAGTTCGATAACAAACACTGTGACAAAAGGTTTTTATAAATTATTACTCTTAGTTACACAGAGGTCAAAAATTTTTTTTTTCACCACTGTGATTACATATAGATTTTAGCCGTCGTGAGACAGTGGTGTGTGTGGTGGGTGTTACTAGTGCCATCTCTAATATCTAGTCTAAACTAAATAATTATTTTCGCTACTCGACACTAGATGGCACTAAATGGAGTAATAATTTTATTTTACATATGGCAACTTTATAAACATTCATTCGGTCTTTCCTCTTCATCAGTCGAAATTGCTGACGGTTGTCAAATGTCAATTTTAATGTCCTTTTATTGCCATGAAATATTATTTTGCTGTCTATTTTACAAATAAAACCAACTAACGTAACTAAATGGAAGTGAACTGAAATTCTACGCATCTTCTACAACGAATACTAGCTGAGAAATCATGGGCTTGTGTGACGAAGGTATGTAACTTTGTTGTTGGACAAATCAATTTATGCTTCTAAGTAGTAAACAAGTTTACTAATTAGTCCACCAGTTACGTTTTTCTTTCCTTCTACAGTGTAATAGGTACTTGCTAAATCGATGGATTTAGTCTGTACCGAATATTGTTCAAGTTGATTGGTGCTACAAGTTGAATGATGCCATTCCACTTGTTATAAACGTAATATAAAGTTTTGTTACAAGTAAACAGTTTGGTGTTATTTCCAACCTAAGAATATTTGTTATCAAATACTACCTATGTTTGCGGTGGTACTTACAGTGTCGTTCATCACGGAACTAATACCAATGGCTCCTATTAACTGGTTTGACCTCTATGAGTTGTTTACCCTGCTATATGGTTACCACATAACTATAGGGTTATCAATCATAATTTACATTTATTTGAATGTTAATTGTTCTGCTGCATATCCTGTGGCATGATTCTCTCTGAAACCATTGTTTATTTTATAAGAAAATTGTCAAAACTAAGCTTAGATGTGTCCCCTTATATCTTAACATCCCAATGGTATTCTAAATGACACTCTATGCTCATACATTCAAAGGATCTAATCACAATTGTTTATTATATATACCTTATTTCGGATGGTTAAATTGGTAATTCTCATTTTGAAAAAACGAAAAGTGACAGCTGTGGAGGACATTTTTAACTAAAATAATATAATACCTTAAATAGTTACCATTAACTCTAAAATAATAATTATTTAACTGCAGGGGAATCATAAAATTTTGATAAGAAAAGATTACATGGTTGTTACTTTTCCTTCTTCAAATTGAGAATTACCCAAATGAAATGAAACAAGCAATTAGACCCATTAAATTGTAAACTACTAAGTTATAGTCTATGGCGGTCTTATCCCAATAGACAGCTATTAAAAATTCATTTAAAAAATTCAGAGTAGATATATCTTAGATCTATATTACAATACATGCAATAATTGTATTAACTTTCAGAAATGGTGTTGTTTTGACAACTATTGCAATTAATTATATGAGTATCTTGATCTAGCAACAGGTTAAAGTTTATCTGCAACTACTTATGAATCTGCCAAGTCTTGTACCTAATGAGTCTCTATCGATTAGCTCGACCTCAAGTCATTCTTCAAACCCATTGTCACTCACTTCCTAACTGGTCTGAGTGAATAAAATCAAAACTAAATAATGGTAATTGTTGTGATGTATTAAATATTTAATCCCATCATCTCCAGTTGAGATTTTTGCCAATAATTGTAAGATATTACAGTGATTGCACAGGCAGACATTCAGTTTAATTACTTCCATTAAGGGCAGTAAACAATTTATTGATCATAAAATTAATCGGTATCAGTCAGGCTGAGTTGCGTTGTAATGGAGAACTAGCAAAAAAATATTTCGATCTCAATCAAGAGGCCATCATCATAAGCAGCCTTTAAGCGTCCCACATTTTCCGTGTGGCGCCGGATTAAGAATAGCGTCACTCCATTACCTTCCGTGGATGTCGTAGAAGGCGACTAAGGAAATCAAATACCAGGAGACGGGCAGCAGCGTCTTCCTGAGATTCCAACCGCATACTGCGATCGCCAACCCGCCTGCCAAGCGTGGCGATTATGGCAAAACCCCTCATGGTTATGAAAACCACGAAGGAGGCCTATATCCTGCAGTGGGCGTCGGGTGGCTGATGATGATGATGATATTTTATCTATCCATCTTAAAAAATATTAATTAAGCTGACATGCTCGAATATCTCTACATAGAATGATTAGTATTTCACGTGTTTCTTCTATAGTCCGCACAAATCTTTTTGGCGGTAACGTGAACAAAGTCACATCGTTTGCACCTACTTTATTAATTTACTAATAGTAATTTACTACGCATCACACTACGTCAATTACTCACGCATGTACACTGTAAAGACAGTAAGCGATGTGCAAACGATCTGTGACTATGTTCACGTTACCGCCAAAGAGACCAAACGGTTTTTTCTTTAAACACTGATTATCAGGGATTATCCCTACAATATCCAAAGATTACTATTACTATCTAACTAGGATGTTAGATGTCTGAAAAGCAACAGATGCGAATCCTAGGTAACTCGAGTGGAGTACTGTATGGTCACAAATTAGTACCAATTGTGGGCCGTAGCTGAGACCTAACAATTGATCACGGCCCATTTATTGCCACTTCTAGTAAATATACTGTATAATGCCCGACAAATAACTTGAGTAAATGGCTTGACTTCTCATGGAGGTTATTCGAATCTCATTGGCGGGGGGCGCGGAATGTGATTTACAATTATTCGGAATAGTGTAGTCAAATTATCAAGTAATTTAAAATGTGTGCTCTTACGTGTCCATCCCAATTTTCTCCCGACTGCACGGATTTTCAAGTTATCTGTCGGATACTATACACTGGCCAATTGAGACTATAGATAGATGGGCTGCCTCAGGCGACAATTCCCATAGAAACGTAGTTTAGTTTTAGTTTACAAATCACGATGATCGCAATAAAACTTTACCGATATGTTTTTCGATGACACACATCGAGATTTGATCTTGTTTAGAATTGCTTATAAAGAAATTATTTTGAGAACTTTTTATGAAAAGGCTTCTGAGGCAATTTTTTTTTGTCAATTATAATTCAATGTGAATAAAATCCTCGATTTGTATCATCTAACCATATCGGCAGCGTCTTCCTGAGATTCCATCCGCATACTGCGATCGCCAACCCGCCTGCCAAGCGTGGTGATTATGTAAAACCCTTCGTGGTTAGGGAAAACCATGAGGGAGGCCTATGTCCTGCAGTGGGCGTAAAATGGCTGATAATGATGATGAAACATATCGGTAAAGTTGTATTGTTATAGGCATGTCGTTCCTAAATTAAAACCAAAGTGCGTGTATATGGGAATCGCCGCGTGAGGCTATAAAGGTCTCGCCACATTTATTGTGCTTTGTCCATTTTTATGGCACTTAGTTTTATTATCACTGGAAAATTTTACGCGTATGCTTGTTTTTTTAAATTACGCAGTCCGCTAGGTACATACCTACATCAGGAAATAAAAAATTTCAATCATACAACTACAGACATAAACTCTCGTATGTATCCCGGAGGGGTAGGTTGAAACCAAGTTTTGTACTCTGTCAAGGTTACGAATGCAAATACCTAATAATACCATCAATACCTTACAAGCCTTTACCATGATATTGAAATTGAAAGCGTGAATATTATAACTTGAGAAGTACCTATGTGTGGTGTTACTTTGAAAGACAGAATACGCAATAGTTGACTAAAACGTTGAACGTTGTTGACTGAATAATGTAATGAAGTGACTAGAATTGAGACAGGAATTTTGCGTTGGCTTGGACATTTAGGATGAAAGAAGAAAAATTGACGAAAGATATCTATCGAGCGAATGTAGGTGGAAGAGCAGGGACGTCTGAGGCGAACATATTTCGACCAAATAGGGGATGTATTAGCAAAGGGCGAGGTAAAAACTACCCGAAACCGGCGTGCGTGCATGCAACGACTTATGAATGTTGGTGAAGCGAAAGAGGTCTGTCAGGATCGTAGCAAGTGGCAAACCCTGGTCTCTACCTACCCCTCCGCGATACAGGCGTGAGTTTATGTAATGTAACTTACATTACATTAGAAGCTTTTACTGTGATATTGAAAATAAAAGCGTTGATATTATAACATGAAGGTAATGTTACTCATATATATCTGTGCTCATATGTTGTGTTATGCAATAAATAAAATAAACCGCTATGTTGGCAGTCAGCGAGCGATGACTGATGTTAGACCAAGTCGGCAGATACTTTTTACAATCACAACAGGCTTGGACACGCGATCAATGCATGCACAATGCTCATACTCTACAGGGTGACTTTGAATTCGTTCACCGTATTTTAAGGAGACATTCCAACCGTGATTTAGAAACATATGGCGTAGTTTTGAAAAAAATCACGCGTCAGTAAAATTTCTTTTTGTCTAATTTTACTTCAGTTAAGAAGCATAAACAAACAATATCAGGACGAAAAGTAATAAAACTAAAAATATGTTTTGAGCGTGTTATGGTCGGCGCCTTTTGTATTGCGCCTCTTAGATTTAACATATTAGAAAACATTTTTCACCGTCACGGTACTTCTTACTACTTCGAATTTGGATTCAGATTTTAGTGCCAAAGAGAATCACGAATATTTACAAATATGTTTAACCATACTGATAAATTATTAATAATACTGTTTTTCTCAATGAAAAGAGCATTCCCTCGAAATGCGGTGAATGAATTCAAAGTCACCCTGTATATAATATAGGCCTACTTGCACGACTTCTTAAATTTAATGTCACCTCAGTCGACTTTTGTATGAAGAATTTTAGTTAAATACTGTCGGCCGGCCTTAGACTGACTTGCACCTGACTCTTAAAGCCACATTGGCTTAAGTAAAGTTTGGCTCGCTGGACCGATGATCTGAGTCAGATTTCGAGTGGCTGGGTGAGGATGGGCGACAACAAAAGGAAGTGGTGATCCTTGGAGAGGCCTGTGTCCAACAGTGGACGAGTACGGACCGATTGATTGTTAAGTGAAAGTGAAAGTGAACTAACTACATTTATTACCTCAAACACACTTTGTACATAAATATAGATAGAAGCTTACATAATTAAAACATAACATAAACATTTACATACAGGCACATACATTGCTTCTGGCCCCACACTAGGATACCCTGTGTCGTGGGAACCAGAAACAACGACATCACAAACAAAAAAAAACGTTTTTTTTTTCAAGTAAAATTTAACTAGCAATCTTCATACAAAATTGAACTTCAATTGCTACTTAAAAGACATTTAGTTTCAAGTCGGCCCTATTTTTAGCCGACTTAAAACGGGAAGAGATTTTTGTTATTTGTGTTCAGCGATTACATTGGACTCGGAAGCGAGCGACCCAGGTTCGATTCCCAGTGCGGGCATGTACCTATGACTTCTCTCGTTTTCTACGTTATGTACATTTGTGAAGTTATAGGAAACCTGAGTGCCTGAGCTATTCACATACCTTAGCGCTTGAAATCGCCTATCCGCGGTGGGCACACGTGGTGATTAAGCCCATACTCTCTCCCTGAGAGAAGGCCTGTGTCCTACGGTGGGACGTTAGCGAGTGATATTGCTACTATAACTTCTTCACTAATGTACATAACTTAGAAAACACCCCGCACTGGGAATCGAACCTGGGTCTCTCGCTTCCGAGTCCAATGTTCTACCCACTAGGCTACCCCGCTTAATATACATATTTTTTTCTTTTTAAAACTATTTCTTGAAGGCATTTTGTTTTGTTTGTTACAAAGTAGTTATTGTTCTGACAACACGCTTGGCCACGCGATCAGTGCATGCACATGCGCTAAATCATTTGTTGTCTAATAAATAATTAGTTAAGGCCGGGTTATCCGAGCGCACGGATTTGTGTGGGACTTATTGCGCTGTGCGAGCGAATAGGTTGAGGAGAAGTAGGCATTTTGTGAAATTACAGAAATACTAATCTTATTAATAGAATTTTGACGACCAACGTCACTAACACATTCAGTGATAGTAATTTTGGTATATTTTTTTACTATCCAAAACTCATTCGAGCTCAAATAAAACCCTAACCATTGTGATAATTTAGACTCATGTTCGCGATTTCTTTCTTGATGCTTTAAGTTTAAAAATTCATAAAAATAATGACCAACGGCCCTAGATAGGATATTGAAATGTATATATTCAGATTTTAAATACAAACCGTTAGAGAGTAAAATGTTTTTTAAAACACCTGATTTAAAGATAAAGATAAGATAAAAAGATAAAAAATTTTATTTAAACCACTTGCTAATAAATAAACATTTCCTCAATTACTTAAAAGTATGATAATCTTAATATTGGTATAGAAAATGGTTGCCATTGACAATAGAGAGGTTACCGTTGGACCTCACACTAGACGGAAATCTGTATAGTGAGGCCCTGGTTATATTAAGTTGACAGTGTTCAAAGTTGGCGACGGGTACAGAATCATATTTTTACTTAGGTACTAAACAAAGACCGACAGTGGTATACGGTAATTATTTAGCGGTAATGTCGGAGAACCCAGCCTTTAGTTAGTGTTTATCTATGCAAACTTGTATGACAGATATCCTAACCATTCATAAATCAATAAATAATTCCTTTAGACAACAACTTAAATGTCTATCCAGGGACCCATTTAACGATCTCATTAGTCACGTCTTTAGTTACATAAGTTACTTACTAATAGAGGAGATAAGGCATCTATGTTGAGCTTGTTCAACACATTTGTGTGTGGTGTTTACTCGCAATTCACAAACACTGTTATTTTGTTTCGATTGGAAAAATAAAGGCGCCACTTTCGAACAGGTGTTTAGGAAACTGAAGTTCCCATGGGCGAGAAATAGTATACCTCCGCTTCACCGACGATATTGTTCAGTTTGCCCCTACAGCTCCGGAATTTAGCATCTGAAATTAAGTTAATAGGCTAATATCGCTTATCTATGGCTTAACCCATCTTCGCTTCTACATATTTAGAACTTTCCGCGGATGCCAGCCGGGTTTCTAATTGCAATAAGAAGCAATACTGTAACGTTTAGAACATACCCATCAGTCTTAACTTTAAGGCCCGAAAATTTTGAAATTTGGGCAATAATATATTTGAGGGAAATAGTAGGGTTTGGCTGCAGAAGAATACGACATAATATGTATATTATTTTATTGTGTAGATATGGTTTTTTTCCAATACAAGTGCAACAAGAAACAGGTAATATTATAATATAACATAATATAAATAATACAATATTATGTTATCAAATCGTCTATGACAAAGTACTCTGCTGCGTTCCAAATCACTCACGATCGATTGTTTTATGTTAATTTAATATAACATTGTATATAATATCATCAGCCTACCTATCTCAATACACGTTGAAAGTGTGACGTCACAAGTCTATTAGGGTGGTGGGCATGCCTCATCGTGCCCACAAGGGTGGATCCGCGCTTGTTTGTAAGACGCTATTAGAAATTTCAGAGTAGTCATTGATATTTTGTATCTTTACTAAACAACCTAACTTTGCATAAACAGCGCGCAAAAGCGAAATGCGATGCTTTGCGAAGATAGCGGAGTTCCGTCTCAAGTTTTATTGCCGGCAATGCTGCAACAACATCATAAAGAACAACACCGTTCGATTCCCGGTCTTATGGTGCACGAAATTAGATCTACCTAGCAATCTACGACGGTGGTCATCTGTTACTTTCAGCGACATTGAAGTATTTTTTTATTCGATTGTCGCACTTATGTGGTACATGACAAGAGTTACGCTGGTGTTGTTGACAGTTGGTATAGTCAGTGAGAGTCCCCTCCTTCTGGCCCGGTAGGTCTTATGTCGTACTGCATAAGAGTGAGTACCGAACAAAAAGCGAATGGCGAGTAGACTTTGGACCCTCATATAAGCAATGCACGAGTGTTGAAACAAAGTTCAATAGTAGGTTGTGTACCAAAAAAATATTGTCAATTACGTAGAAAAAAGCCGATACTCTAATTGCTAGCTCACGTTGGACTTTGGACTCTACTTTTGTAATATACCTACTTGCAAGGATGGAAGTGCGAGTCATTCCGTATAAATCTACGGTTTTCCTACAATTGTGATGCGACTCAAGTTTCTCGGTAACAGCCACGGAAAATAAAGTTATTAAATAATAATGTAGGGTTACGTACTTTGCCCTTCTAGACTAGTTATTAAACTGTTCTAAGATACTCGGGGTCCAAAGTCCAGCAGGCAGGCGTAGCACGACATTGAAGCCTTAATTTTACTCCTAAACTTTGGTACAATGACGTCAGATGGACGGGGCCGAGGCATATAAAATGCAATTTGTTTTATTTAAATCAGCCCCTATATTACGCGTACCAAATCCTGAGCGATTCCAATCGCCTAACTGTCAAATTAATAGGGAATTTGACAGTTAGACGATTGGAATCGCTCAGGATTTGGTGCGCGTAATTAGGCCGCTGAACGATCTACTAAAACTTTGGTAAGTGGAGTAATTAAACAGTTTGCGATGACGTGAAATAGGTCATGCACTTACTGAGATAAATCTCTTTTTGTATTGTAGCGGACTTTCAACTGCAGTAGCATGAAATGATTCATTTACCTGAAGAGTAAAAGTGCAGCTTCGGCCTAGCGGTTCAAAGGTAACTTTCAAGTAGATTGGGTCGATGCAGTCTATCGCGCTCGCTACTACCGTTCGTGCTATGGGGGCTGATCTGATTGCCACACTTGACCTATTGGTATACTGTCTGTCCATCTGCATCCGACGAGAAACTACCTCTTATTTGTATTATAGGTTAAAATCAAAACCAACAGTTTTCACACTCACAATGCGACTGCAAAAAACACCAGATTCCTTAACACCCAATTTGTTGTCCTAGGAACGATCGATGGATGGATAAGCGTTCTGAAGGTTAATTAGTTAGTTCGTCCCTAAGACGTATGTAATATACTAGGCTCATCTAAACAGTCATTAATCTGCTTACATCCAAAGTATATCGTCACAATTACACACACATGTGTGTAACGACTTAAATCCACTATTTGATAGATCATTATTTCCTAACCTGTGGTTCGCGGACCCCTGGGGATCCGCGAGCATATGTTTAGGGCTCCGCGGTCCCATACGCATCTATCTTACTTAGAGCATTAACATCTCGTAATTGTTACGCTTACTGAGCGCGGCAAACCAGCGCCAGTGGGCATTGCCCTCCGCGCTTTGAAGTCTTCGTTGCGGAATAATTTTTCAGAACCTGACAAAAATAAAAATTGGATCGCAGACCCTTTCACCACAGATGTTTTTGATATAACTGGCTTGACAACGGTGCAAGAAAACCAATTAATAGAAATATCGTGCGATTCTGCCTTGATACGTAATTTCAAAGAACGCCCCTTGTGTAGTTACTGGGTGATAAAAAAAGATTATAAGGAAGTCTCAGAAGAAGCACTGAAACATTTGCTGCTTTTCTCCACCACGTACCTATGTGAAAAGGCATTCTTTACTCTTGTATACATCAAAAACAAATACAGGAACAGGTTACATGTGGAAACTGATTTGAGATTGCAATTGAGTAATAACATCAACCCGAACATTTCTGACTTAGTTGCAAAAAGCAGCACCAACCTTCTCATTAATGTTTTTCTACGAAAAAGTTTGGTTTTTGTTTTTTAATTTAATAAAGGAATACTAAAATACCTATAATATTGTCTGAAAATTGCACCTTTTTTCACTCAGGGGTCCTTGGCATTATGCTTGATTTCCTTGGGGGTCCGCGGCTGAAAAAGGTTAGGAACCGCTGTGATAGATGATAGATGAATTATTTATTTGCATTTACACACACACACACACGCAATAAAAACAATAATACAGTAGTAAGAGCACATACAAAGCACAATGAAACATTATTACAAAAAAAAAACATTGGAGATATGATGGTACCCCAGCGCTGGTCTTCCGTCAGTACCCGTAACGCGGCGTGCAGGGCTCGGAGAGATGGTACGAACCAGTTTAAAAACGTAAATAAGAATAAAATAAATTGAAGATGAGATAGTGAGTCAAGTACGATAAGTAGTATTAGTAATAGTATCGCGCGAGTCATCTTCGGGTTAACGAAGTAGACTGCTGAATGTTGAAATAATGTTAGCGGAATGTCAGTTAAATTAATAGCATAAATTGTGTACAAATAAAATTGGATATTATTAGCGAAATGTCAGTTATGGTAGATGCATAAATTGTAAAAATAGTAATAAAAAAATATTAAAAAAATAATTAAATATTATACCGAAGGAAGTTATGTAGGTGTCTGAATATATTGAGAGATTCCTAATGAAATTCATCTTAGCTCAGAATAGTATTTCATGCTCGTATCGGGAGAGGTCTTAGGAAGGTTCCTAAGTCCAATCGCAACATAACGTATTGCCTAGGATCCTATTAGGCTCAACAGTTTGATTGAATCAGCTCTCACTGTTAAACTGTCTAGCAACGAGCAGAATAGATCTACAATGATGATATGATAACCAATAATGCAGTAATCGAATGAGAGTATCTGTGGTATTGGTTTGGACCTAAGATAACGTTGTTGTTAATTTTTAATTTAACGAATTTCTTGGCTGGTGACAATCCCTGGTCGCTGCCTCCCGGGAGGCACGAGTTTGTGTATGTTGAAATTCTTAATCGCTTTTTATGTACTAATAATTATTGTGTCTCACAATGGGTACATGCCGGGATTTGATTTGAACCCACGACCTCCCGAATGTTAGAAAATTTCAGCTATTTTGCTCCTTTTTCACCCTTTCTTTGTCGTTGTATTTTACATGAAGAAGAAGGAAATGTGAAGGAAGACATCGTGAGGAAACCCGCGGCTTGGTTGGCTCCGCACGTATTGACTTGTCATTCCTGTGGGCTGGGCCGACTAAGCTGTCAGGATGGTATAGGTGCTGGGCAAGCCTACTCCATCTAAAGTGCAATGTCACAGGCACTGCAGCGTCTGAGTGGTCACTTCACCCATCTAGTGTGACTGAAGGTGCCACTGGACGCTGTGTAAATCATCTCATTACGTAGATGCAAAGGCCTAAGTTTAGTTTACATAAAAATACTAATAATATTAGTCTACGCTTGTCCACTGCTGGACATAGGCCTCTCGTATAGCACGCCACTGAGCACGGTCCTCGGCTACTCTCATCCAGCTCTTTCCAGCCGCCCTGCGAAGATCATCGCTCCACCGAGTCTGAGGACGTCCTACACTACATTTACCGATAATATTGATGGGCTCACAAAATCGACTCCTTCGGTTTTTGTCTTCTTTTTGTTCTGAGACACCTTCAGCCACCGAGACTACACGATGTCAATAACGTGGACGTTGTTTTCCCGTAACAATATATTCTAGCAAGTGTGCCGTGCAGCATTTTTGCCACAGAACATGTTCTGAAATTTTTGCGGACACGACTCAAGCGCACCCTATTTTTTTTTAAATTAAATTTGGTTTATCAACAGTTGCGACATCCTTACATGCAAAATTTTTTTTTTTTAATCTATTTTATTTTGGGAACTTTTGTCACAAGGTGACGATGACAGTTCCATCGTACCCGTTATGAAGTTATATCCTAATTAACTATATACAATACATAACAAAAATAACTTAACTTTAGATAAGGAACATTAGATCAAAAACAAATTTACTCTCTTACATGCTAAATGAGAAATGATATTGTATTAAACCAGATGTACAACTAATTACAGATAAACACCGCATGCATAGAAAATAAACAAGAACTTATAGCTAGTACTTACTTTACGAATGTATACAGACTGGCTGATCATCCCTTGTCTTCTTAATAATATAAAGTTACACCCTATTGTTGTGGAAACTTTCGTTCTCAAGTCTCGCCAAGTGAATGTTGGATGTGCCGTTAACAAGCGCCGGACCATACAGAGACCGACATAATAATGTCATGATTTTGCGAAATATATTTAACTTCATACGTAAGTAATAGTCTATTACCCTTCAAAGTAGGTACCATCATAATAACAGTCGCATCAGTCACCATTTTATTAAAGAGTCATGGATTGTGGGGTATGTGAACATTAAGTTGACAAGCATTAAATAGTAAAAATATTGAAGGGTAGTTGTAAAAGGAAACGGAAACCCAAGGGGGGTTTGAAAATGGTTTCACGTCGCACGCTAGCGACGAGAGGCCATTCCGTTCGCGAATATGGTGCCTATCGGATCTCACGAACAAACATCATATTAATAATATGTAATAATGATGTATGTTTGTGTGTGCAGGACCCGGATTTTCTATCACATTATACATTTTCAAATTGCACCTGCACATACAAAAACTAATACTCACGACACACAATTCGAAGCAGGGGTCAAGGCGCAGGTCGTCAGCGTCACAGAGCCATGTAATACTTTATCACAAGTACATAAGCATGCCATGTAAGTTTACATCTAACTAATTTTCTTTACCAGTTGAGGGTTGACGTCAGTTCTATACTTGAGTTTTTTTTTTCTTTGGAGTTAATTTCCTGTTCATTGGTGATTTGATTAACTTCATTTTATGGATGTTGTGCCTTTACAATGCCCTTACAATGAGAACTGGATATGAATGTTCAATAAATTATGGCATTAGCTATCTTACCCCCAGTTTCTCGTCCACTAATAATTTGTTAATCTACTCTTAACATCTGTCAGTTAGCAAAAGTGCACAAAAAAAAAACAACTGAAAGCTGTTTACAGTAGATTAACACATGGTTAGCGTACGAGAGACCGGGGGTTAAACTTAGAAAGCAGAAATAGATAAACGCCACATTCACATACTGTTTCCTATAAATTTGCAAGACATTTTATTCCTATTTTATAAAGTGCTGGACAGAAAAAGCCGGTCATTTTACTTTAGCGTATCTTTCTACTTATCAGTAAGTAGAAAGCTCATTTTATTTTAGTACTTATTAATAACTAACATAAACACACGCCTGGGTCTGCCACTTGCCACGATCCTGACATGACATTTCAATTAGCTTCATCAATAGTATTAGCCAACCCTGAAATCGCGGGAAAATATCAGTTAAAGCTACTCGTAGTACGTAATAAACTTACATTTGTTAGTGAGGATCATTCAGACATCGAAATGTTGGGCTTCCAGTACTAGGCTAGTATGCTAAAAATGTAAGCATACTACATTTTGAATGAAAAATCTATCAAGAAATGAGAAAGTTAGAGAAGTTTAAACTTAGGCAGTTTCAAAACGCGCCCGGCGGGTCTTGATACCTATTGTGACGTCACAGGATCCGACCGGTCGTCCAGTTGGCCAGCGGGCGCCTCAAGCGTTTTCTGAGACCCGATTTTCGTGCTTGCCCATTGTTATTGCATAAACCGAAAGACTATCTTTTCAAATTGAAGACGAAAACACCTGAGTGCCAAATATGTTTAGTTAGGGAGGTGTGAGTAATTAAAAATCGAACTATTTAGTTCCCGTAAAACAAAAAAAAAAATCTAGGTCAAAATTTAGCACGTTAGTTGGAAAATTTATTGGTGTTCCTAAAGTTCAAACAAACCTAATTTTTATGTGCAAATAAAACTTCGTACCATCTTCAGAATTCCAGTAATTTAGGTTTTTTTTTCTTGAATATTCTACCTAGTTGGATGCTATTCAAATACCAAAATATTGCCCATTTTTTTCTACTATCGTGATGATCATTTCCAATTCAAGGAATTTCGTATTCTTTGTAGGTTTGTTCCACATTTTAGATTACAATATCTAAACCCCTCGTCAAGTTACCTTTACTAATATTGCATTTTGTTCAATCAGAAATCAATAATTTATTTCAACGTAAAGAATTTACATTCTGTTTGCTGAATGTCAATGTACTATGTTACTATGTTAGCCGCTGCCTTCGGGCCGTATTTGTAGTGGAGAAAAAGGCAGCGGGAAAAAAAACTCCACTCTGACCATCTTTTCTCAAATCATCTTAAACTTATACATCAAAGCCTATATGATATGATTCCGTGATAGCCACTAATAACTTTAAAAGCCAAAATAACACTTCTTACAAAAGTAGGAAAAACAGTAATGCTGCGGCCAGACACACGAACAGCACCCGTTCACGAGCATAACGCAGGGGTCAGCCATCACCAGTCTCAACCATTTTAGAGGGAGATAGGTGACCCGGCCACCACGCCACCATTCGAATGACCTTTAGCAAACCTGCAGATTGAGTTCTTGTCAGCTATAAAATGTGTGCTATAGTTATTAATGTGCAATCACGTCGTCAGTACACGTTTTTAAAACTAAATAAATTATAATATTAATAATTAAATAACAATGAAATCGCAGTGGAATTGGCTTACTACCAAGGGCTTATATCGTTCATATACTCGTCTATTCTATAATAGGCTTTTTTACATAGCGATTTTTTAATGAATGTTTTAAATTTATTTTCAGACAAGGATAGAACATGTTCTGGAATTCTGTTGTAAAAACGAACGCAATAGCCTACGAACGATGTATTTACCTTGGCTAAACGAAATTTAGAATAAGCAAGCTTATTTCTATTTCTAGTGTTTACGTTATGGACGTCCCTATTTAATTTGAACATTGTTATATTTTTACGGACATACATTATATTATCGAATATATATTGGCAAGCCAGTGTAAGAATTCCTATTTCTTTGAAACGCTCCCTTAGCGATTCCCTACTGCTTAAGTTGTAAATTGCTCTTACTGCTCTTTTTTGCAAAATAAATATTGTTTCTATATCTGCTGCCCGTCCCCATAATAACAGCCCATATGACATCATACTGTGAAAATAACTAAAATAGACCAGCCTCGCAGTCGATATGTCTGTAAGTTGCCTAATTTTTCTAACTGCAAATGCAGCTAAACTCAACGATACCCGATACCCGATAGTTTTTCAATATGCAGACCCCATTGCAGTTTTGAGTCTATTGTTATGCCTAAAAATAGTGTGGACTCTACCAGCTCTAATTTCTCACCAGATATTTTTAGACACGTGTCAACATTTTTAACATTGGGCAAGGAGAACTTGACGCATTTTGTCTTTTTCGCATTTAACATCAAATTGTTCACCGTGAACCAGTTTAGAACTGTAGATAGAGCATTGTTTACATCGTCAACATTACCTAAACCTCTCTTTACTTTAAAAATTAAGGAAGTATCATCAGCAAACAGTACTATCTGCGATAGTTTTTCTACTAGGTAGGGCAAATCATTTACGTAAACCAAAAAAAGGAACGGACCTAGTATAGAATTTGAGGAACTCCTACTTTTACATTAGATCCTGAGGATTTAACTCTATTGATATCTACTTTTAGGGTTCTGTCTGTTAAGTAAGATCGAAGAAGAGCTAGCGATTTATTACTTGTTATTATTGTTGCATGCTCAAATCCTGTGTCTTATTATAAAAATTCCCAATGTTCATGGTCATAAAGATATGCCCCGGGAACGTCGCGATCGAAGGGTCCCGGCGTGTTTGCGTGCGATTCGTACACTAAAATAAATTTATCGCGTCCTATTACGGGAAGAACTACGAAAGAAAACTAATAATCTAAATACTGGAATTCTGGTTCGAAGTATATATTTACACGTAAAAAGGTGGCTATATGTGTGTGTATGTACTTTAGGAACAGAAATAAATTTGTTTCTGTTTCACGGGAAGAAAACAGGCCGATTTTCGAGTAATTAATTATATTTTCTAAACATACTTGGCACTCGGGTGATCTTTTCTAGTACAAAGTATTTTTAATCGACTTCAAAAAAGGAGAAGGTTATCAATCCGACGCGTACATTTTTTTTTTGCTATGTTTTCGCATAACTCCGTCAAATCTGAACCGATTTTGACAATTATTATTTTGTTTGAACAGATATAACGTCCCATTGGTCGCATTTTAATATGGTGAAGATCTGATGAAGACTTTCAGAGATGGAGAACGGAACTCTTCAATGGACAGCAGTAAATAAGGCCTAATGGGGCACATCCTTCAGTAATAACCGTATGTTACATAAAATAGCGTAAAATTAGTCCCAAGGTAATTTGCTGATGTTCTGCTGAAAACTTTCGGAGATGGAAATTGAGAATGTCAAATTTTAAAGCAACGAATTAAGTAAGGTAAATTACTGTTATAAAAGGTCTTATTCCACCTAAAAATACCCTTCCCCCCTAAAAATTGAAAAATTTTTTTTTTAATTAAAAACTAAACCGAGGTTTTTGATTATCACAATGTCTAGTAAAAAACAAAAAAAAAAACAATTTTTTCCAAATGGTTCGCCGTGTGTTATTATTAAATTTTAAAGTATTTCAGGCGAAGTATAGTCGTATTCTAGCATTTTGTCACATTACAATATTTGTATCACGAGATTTCGTTTAAGACGCGCACATCAATTCACTGAGACAGATGCTATGTACTTACGCGGCAACCAACCGCACGATTCATCGGAAACTAGGTATGACGTGCCAAGCGTATGGCGGCAGCTCGCGCCCGTTTTTCGAACCTGTGCATTAAAATCGCAGTAACTTCGTCATTTCTTATCCGATTTCGATCTTGTTTTCACAGAATACATTGTTTTTGATGTCTCTGTAAAACTGCATATATTTTTAAGTATATTTTATATTGTATTTCTACTTCTTCCCCCTCTCCTCTTTGCACGCCTACCAATCTTTCTTCCACCTCCTGCGGTTGACTGGTAGAAAATGCTCACGGCATTAAATCCGCTGTATTGTACATTAGGCTAAGTGCAATAAAAGTATTAAATAAGAAATAATAATATCTACTTGGTTCAAAACGTGAATGATCCTCAGATTGGGCAAAAATGAGTTTATTACTTATGTGATGTGTCTTGTTGGCGCAATAAATGTCTTTCCTTCTTCTTCTTAATTAATTAATTGTAGCTGCATGTAACAGAGCCCAGACCTTCTATCACGTAAGTGTCCACTCTATCGGCTTAACCATTTTGACGCCTCCAAAGTGTCAAAGTATGTATGTATCTGACAGTTCGGAGTAGGTTAAATCGGACAACTCCATACAGCGGAGGACGTATTGGCGCTCCAGGACCTTATTGTTCCGTTCCGAATAACGATTTGGAGCCATATCATGTCATCGTCATTCCACTTCTCTCATGGACAGAGTGATCATTTTATTATGCCTACCGAAAATTAGTAATAATTTGAAACAATTCCCTTGTCCTTCGCAAACTGCTAATTGGCATACGCCTAAAACCTGTTCGGAGATTTAAACTGCCATTACATAACCCTTGGCGGCCTTCACTACTTTGACTACTTTGTTTAACATACCTGCCCATTTTAAAGTGAATGATGAAGTGATTTTTATAGGCAATGTCATTTCTTAGTTCCGTGATATGGCGCCCTCCACAATTAGTATCGAAGCGTCCTATTATTAAGGCTACAAAATGTGTTATTAAGCCAACCGTAATAGCGCCTTGTCATTTTGCGGAAAAAACATGAGCTTGTCATCAATACGTGGCACCTCACTTATCCGAGAAGTTGTCTTGTAGGTAAACAAATCGCTCCACTTCAAGTGTGGTATGTCTACGTCTCAGCCGGGATATTCCCATCCCAATTAATTAGACAGACAGACGTAATTCATCTTAATATCTGTATGATGATTGTTGCATCGCATAGGTCGTTAAATTTCGTGTGACCCGTTTCGCCAATCGGGGTGTCTTTGGGCAGGTTATCTCCCGCGACGTGTTCTGGAATGTGACATTTGACAACAGAACGAGGATACCTAAGTATTGAGGTGGCTTGTACCAGTTTGCAAGATGTCTTCCTTTTTGGCTCCTACTGAAAACAGCTAAGAGGCAAAATTGCTTGTGGATACAGCATTCGACTCGGTTCTGTTCTGGCATACACAGTAGATATGGCGACCTCCGACATCGGCACACAGGGAGATAAAACACAATTATGGAAACGTTACAGACTTTGTTTACTTAAAGTTCAGGATCCGATTCACTGTCGGAGGCAAGATTCTTATCAGTAGCATGTGTTCTCTTTCTCCAGTTCCGTAATGTGCTAAATCGAGAGAGTGCCATGACGCGATTCCAGAGTTTCTGATGTCGAAAGTGTTGAAGTAAGCCTATTTCAAAAACACGAGGTGAAGGCCTGCCATAACATTATTACGCAACCAAACAAAACATAAACTCACACCTGTATCCCGAATGGGAAGCCAGAGACCAGGGTTCGCAACCTCTTTCGCTTTATCATTAACATTCAACATTCATTAGTCGTTGCGAGCACGCACGCCGGTTTTCGGGCACTTTTTATCTTGTCCTTTGCTAATACATTCCCTATTTGGTCGAAGAAGACGAAGTCTTCCACTCACGTTCGCTGAATATATTACTTTCGTCAATCTTTCTCCCTTCATCCTTTCCATATGTCCAAACCAACACAACCTTCCTCTTTCAATTTTACTCACTACATCCTCTTTCAGTCCACAACGTTCTCTAATCAAATTATTGCGTATCCTGTCATTCAAAGTAAAAAAACGCCACACATACTTCTCATACATAAACTCACGTCTGTATCCCAGAGGGGTAAGCAGAGACCAGGGACTGCCACTTACCACGATCACTTTCAACATTCAATTTCTGCTGCATTAATCAAAAGGTCCTAATCTAAATTTAATACTTACTTAGCCGTTACTTGCGGAAAACTTAAGGTTTGTTTTACAAAAATATTATCTTTTCTATATTAAGCTTACTCATTGCAGTTATGCAAAATTTTATTATGCTGAATGTCTCTTCATATTTAATTAACCTCTTCAAACTTAAGTAGCTTCGTGGTAATATTTAAAAATCTTATTCACGTTACCTAAGCAAACAAGAAAACTGTTCGTGTTTTATCCAATCTTTCTATATCCGGTTTCACGCGTATTCCGCCTGACAATAGATCTGTTATGGTCAGTCCGTGATGAACACTGTTTGTCTCGACAAAGGAACAAAGGGAGAGTGCAGACGGAGTGCAAGCGAACAATCAATTAGTCATCCGGTGCATTTGTTTACTCCACTATAGCTGTTTATGGCAAAAGCTACTGTTCGTCAGCTTGTCATGACTCTTCGTTGCTTCCGCGCATCCGTCGCGTCGCCGATAAGGGGTGAGTCAACGCTGCGCCAGCGGCTCATATTTCGCCGCGCTGGCGCAGACGCCGGCCATCGTATGGCCGTTGGTTTCGCGCCTGAACCCGTCGTAGAGGCTGTCATCGACACGCGACATGCGGCTGCTGACTCTAGGAGGGTCAGTCAGTCAGTGCGTGCCGAGTCGTTACCGAGACGAGTTGAGCGGAGCAACGCGACACGGATATCGCGCGATAGTAGTGAAAACACCGTCGCGAAGTGCCATATAGCCGGCTAAATATTTGCGTTGATACACTTATTGGCGTCTGTTAAAACAAACGAGAGTGGCGGCGGAGTCGATTGCCGTGCAAACATTGATAAAGACTCAGCGGTGGACGATAATATTTGTCTGTGATTACATCACCTAGGTGGTGTTTGGCCAATTAATCGCGTATTATCAATCGATTATCGTACCGCATCCGCCTGGACGTCGGGCGGGACAGTGTGGCGCGAGTGGTGGTGCGGTGCGATGCCGATTCTGGGCTACGAGATGATGGTGCCCGATATGTGTGCGCTGGGTTATGGCCCGGTTGAGTACTCGCGTCCGGAGCAGGCCCCGGCGCCCATGCTCTGGGAGAAACACGAGAGCCCCTTCCCGGACTATCAGCAAAGGACCACGGAGGAGCCGTGCCGCAGCGCGCCCGAAGTTCTCAAGACTGAAGGTGCGTTGTGCAATTATTGTCATGTGACCCATTTTGATAACGTATCAGGGTTCCGCGGATGTTGTTGTTGCTGATTCGAATCGACTCGGGGCCCACGATGTTCTTACGTTGTTTTGAGCCCATTGCTTAGGCGTGGTGTTGAATACTTGTCCTAGTAGTAACAAGAAATGTATGGTATGTAGAACACAGATCCAGGGCTATAATGTGGAGTTGTTGTACAGTGGGCAAGTGCGATGCAGCTGATAAAATGGGAAATTGTGGAATTCGGATCAAATTAACAGCTAGGGTTTCGTTCAATACCAAATCACATATAACTTAGGTAGTTGCGATCGTTAACCAATTTAAGCATCTAAGAAGCACCCAAAACCATAATTATGCCTTCGTATTTCCCCGAATGGGGAAGTCATTAGGTCTCCCTAATAATAATGTTTCGTCAAAATCAAAATCACGAACAAAAACGCAGTGCAATCACTTTGAGGAAGGCAGATCTAAGAATAATTTGCCGAAATGTTTACTTCGGTTGACCGCAAAAACAACTCGTCAAACTACGACCGTAAGGGGTAAATGGAGATCCAAAAAAAACCTTACGAAGACGGATAATATACATCATTAACCGCAGTCAAGGTTCGGTATTTTGGTTTTTTCGGCATGCATTTAATTTCGTTGACCTTACAAATATGCTAATTTAGCCAACACCAACAACACAACAGACTTTTTAATAGAAAACTGTCTGCCTACTGTATGTAATTCTTTGCAATGTTGTCAAATAAAGCTTATTCTTATTCTTCTTATTCTTATTCTTATACTCTACAATATTAAAACTCCGACTGAAACTTTTACCTTTTGCAAAGATAGTTGCCGAGCAAAACAAAGTAGCACACTTATTTCAGATTGTTAGACCGTGGAAACGATACAGGATTCCGCTGCATTTTTAGGGTTCCATAGTCAACTCGGAACCCTTATATTTTCGCCATGTCCGTGCGTCTGTCTGTCTGTCTGTCTGTCCGCGGCCTAACTCAGAGACTATTAGTACTAGAAAGCTGAAATTTGACATAGTCATATTAATAGCGCCGACAAAGCGGTAGAATTAATATGTATATACGAGATGTTGCCCGCGACTTCGTTCGCGTGGAAATTTTGATGTGTATTTTTCCGGGATAAAAATAGCCTATGTGCTAATCCAGACTATAATCTATCTCTGTGTATAATTTTATCCGGATCCGTTCAGCCGTTTTTGCGTGAAAGAGTAATAAACATCCAAACATACATACAAAGTACAAACTTTCGCGTTTATAACATTAGTAAGGATTAGTCAAAGCCTACTCATACTCTGTCTCTGAGAGGAAGCCTGTGCCCTACAGTGGGACGTATATAGGCTGCTTTACAATCAAATCCTAACCGATTCCGCCTACCCTTTTCACCCTCTTAGAGGTTGCGTGTTGAAAAACCATGACATACGTATTACACATTTGTACTGACTTTCAAGAAAATCCGATCACAAATATGTTATGTACTCTCACTACAAAACTTGGCACCCCTTTTCACCCTCTTGGTAGTAGAATTAAATAAGTCTCATCGATTGTGTAGACACTCATTTGTACAGTTTCATGTAAATCTGACCATAAATGTTTTACTTCCTATACAAACTTTGACACCCCTTTCACCCTATTTATTTAGGGGATGAATTTTGAAAAACAGAAATACTTGTTTCGAAAATGTTATTGAAGAACATTTTTACTTAATTTTAATAAAATTCGACCATAAATATATTACTGCCCGTGCAAACTTTTGCGCCCCTTTTCACCCTTTTAGGGGTTGAATTTAGAAAATCTGAGAAATACCTGTTTCATAAATTTTATTAATGAACAGTTTTACTAAGTTTCAATGAAATCCGACTACAAATATTTTACTCCCTGTAAAAACTTTGGCACCCCTTTTCACCCTCTTAGGGGTTGAATTTTTAAAAAGCCTGATACACGCATGGTATAACTAATCTTGTTGCTCCATACAAACTTTGGACCCCGTTTCAATAATAAGTAATAATAAATAATGTAAATAAATAATATATTAGGGTTCCTGAATTAGGGTGATTTTTTTTTTCTCGTTTACCCTATAGTGTGGAGAATCGTTAGATTGGTCGTTTAAAATGTTGTGGGTGTAGGAAACCCATTTTTAGGGTTCCGTACCTCAAAAGGAAAAACGGAACACTTATAGGATCACTTTGATGTCCGTGCGTCCGTCCCTCCGTCCGTCCGTCCCTGCGTCCGTCCATCCATCCGGCCGTCTGTCTGCCTGTCAAGACCCTCTCCTGGGAACGCGTGGAGGTATCGAGTCGAAATTAAAACCATATAGTCAGATTACTCAGGTGGGAAAAAATCAAACTTCTGAGTTAACGTAAAAAATAGATACGGCCGTTTGTGCCGCAAAAAACTGTATATTTCGACACTCAAGGGAATCAAAATTTATAGGGTACTGACTCACTATTCACAAACATCAGGCCATTTTGGCTTGGTGATCTCATAAAACGTTGGGTTTTGTTTTCTCTGTGTATTTAATTTCCAGTCACCGTTTTGACCATCCATCCGTCATCGAACATCCAAATTCCCCGTCTCCCATTAGGAACTGGATGCAGATTTTCATACCTACTTGTTTAACTGCATTGATATCTTTGTCTTCTATTCTTCGATCAACTACTTCTAGCTGTGGTATTAAACCACAGTTATATAAAAACACTGTTCCTCTAAAACACTTCAATAATCTGTGGTTACGTCTTTTCCTTGTAAAGTATCTACCACATACCATATATGGCGTTTATCGAGTGTTTTAGGAATCGTGTTTTTGTAAATAAGACCGTTGTTTCACAATCTCTTGATAATTTCGTGGTAGCTTATCAGACAGAAATGTCCATACCAATTACGTCCTACTTTTATTAAAACTCTTCTATTTAATTACTTAATAAGAAAGAGATAGCTTAAAATATTTATACTCCTTTAAAATTATTTATTAATAATAATAACTTCCACACAACACAATCACTTGTCCTGGTCCTAAACTAGGATTCTCTGTGCTATGGTAACCAGGCAAGGACATCACAAACATGGAAATACACCGAGACTGAGGCCATTTGTACAAATGTACGGCGGCGGCCAGTAGTAATCGAACCCACGACCTCCGGCATGGTAATCAGGTGACACCGTTAGACCAACTAGGCAGTTAATTAATTAATTCGAAGGAAGAAAAGACACACTTCACGGCAATCACACAAATACCCTTTCGCCAGTAGAAAGCAGCTCATATGAGGTTTCTCCATAAGCTTCACATTTCCGTTTCTTTGTTCCAGACAGTGACATGCAGCTGGAGACCAGCAGCAGCGAGGCCAGCGCCGCCAGCGCCAGCATCCTGTCCCCCCACTGCGCCATATGCGGGGACAGAGCCACCGGCAAACACTACGGCGCCTCCTCCTGCGATGGCTGCAAAGGATTCTTCAGGCGAAGCGTCAGAAAGAACCATTTGTATACTTGCAGGTAAGACTTAACTATTTAAGCGCAAGAAAGTTTCACTGTGTAGTATATTAGGTATGTTGCCTCTAGAGAGAATATCTAGATATCCTGTCGTCGCAGAACTGTTTAATAATAAATTAATGTGTACCAGTACTAATATTTTTTTTTGTTTGTCGCTTCAAGATTTTTTTGTGATAATTACAATCATTCTGCCAAACTGTATAACAGAGTATTAAAATAGATAGGTTAGGTTACATACAAACTACATTAAATATGTAGTTGTTTCTTTTTTTTTGCGTATTCATATTTACCAGATTATCGATTAAGGTGTTTCATAATTGCTCAATTTGATTACAATACAATTAGCGTCTCAAAACTGACAACAACCTTACACACATTTTTAGGACAAATAAATCTAAATAAATGTAGATTATTACTAGATGCTACATTCGACGGACATAAATAGGCCGTAGGTTCGTCGATATTTAATAAGTGGGCTCGCCCAGTACATTATTATACAAGGAGTATATATGACGTTGACGAATAGAACCCCCTATTTTCGGAGGTTTATAGCGAACTTAGAAGGCCATATTACCAAAACTAATGTTACTTCAGCAGTAGAGCTTTAAAACTAATGTACACTCATTGTCTTAGTCATGTTATAGAAATTAAAAATACCGATTAGAAAACCCGTAGATTGTTTGAGTCAACAAACATCGGCCTTTCCCTAATAACGTGATTATCTCTCATTAAGACAACCGAGTTTATATATATCACTTAGGAAAAGTTTTGCTTCGTAAAGTAGGTAAACTGGGTTACACGATAATGACTTAATGAGCGACGCTATACATACTCTTACATACTCGTATCTCCCTGTCTCTCCGCCACCTAATGTAATGTTTTCCATAGAAATAAAACCTAAACTTAAATAGTCTGTTGTCTTCGTTTCAGATTCAGCAGGAACTGCGTCGTAGATAAAGACAAAAGAAATCAGTGCCGATATTGTAGGCTAAGGAAATGCTTCAAGGCGGGCATGAAAAAAGAAGGTAAGAGAGAAATATAAGCCGCATCTAAATAAAAAAGAAACTTTGGCCTTTGCATCTACGTAATAAGATGATTTATGCAGCGTCCAGTGGCACCTTCACTCACACTAGATGGGTGAAGGGACCACTCGGACGCTGTAGTGCCTGGGATTTTTTTTATGGAGTAGCCTTGCCCAGCACCTTTACCAGCTTAGTCGGGCAATACGCGCGGGGCCAACCAAGCCGCGGGATTCCTCACGATGTTTTCCTTCAGCGTTTGTTTTTTTTTTTTAATTATGTAGCCTATACACGTCCCACTGCAGGACCTTCTCTCAAAGACTCTCTCTTTCTCTTCTCTCTCTCACGGGCTTAATCACCACTTGATCCTTAATACCACCACTCCCTAACTTGAAGGAAAACATCGTGAGGAAACCTTAGTGTCTGAGGTATTCGCACACCTCCTCGGCGCTTGGAATTGCCAATCCGCGGTGGACACGCGTGTGGTATTGTTACTACAAATTCGCAGAAAAATAACATACATACAAAACTCACGTCTGTCTCGAAGGGGTTTGCCACGTACCACGATCCTGACAAAACGGTTTCGCTTTATCAATATTCATTAGTCATGCACGCATGCCGGATTCAATGATTTACATTAATAATAATAACATCCACATAACACAATCACTCATCCCAAACTAGGATACCCTGTGATATCCTACTAGGATATAGATTTTAGTGATACCAGACACCCAGCTCAGGCTGGGTGTCTTGTATCATGCCGTTTGTACAAATTACCGTACAAAGGTACGGCAGCCTCCATTGGGAATCAAACCCACGACCGAATAAGGCTAGGATACAGTGTCGCAACTTTCCCCTCGGCCCTTACAAATGTCCCCGAACACGGGGTAATTAATAACATCGGTTTTGTCTCCCCCAAGGCTACCACCGGTACTGACACACATCAAAATATATTCTAAAAAATCCTATAGTGCTAGGCTAAGCCTAAACATATATTTTATTTGAATTCAATAAAATGGAAGATGGATCTAGAAATGGAATATTTTTTTTGTATTTGGAACGCCGAAAACCGGTTATAGTCGTGACGTCACTAATTTTGTAAAAATTCGAATCGCCATGGTAACGCCCCAGCCTTAGGTGCAAACTATGTGACGTCATTGTAGAGGTAATGTTACCCAACATGGCTGACAGCCAAGCGCAGCTTGCAGCTCGCACTTGACCGATTTTTGTTTGGTTGTGACCACAAACCTTTTTTGAGGGCTGGGCCTGCGCCTGCTGACAAGGTTTTCGTCTGTTCATGAAAAGTTGAATTTAAAATTGATGTTATGTAGTTTTAACAACTACAACTATTAAAAATATATATGACCGTATCAAAATTCCGTGCGGCGCCGGATTAAGAATAGCGTCACTCCATTTCCATCCGTGGATGTCGTAGAAGGCGACTAAGGAAATACATTACTAGGAGACGGGCAGCAGCGTCTTCCTGAGATTCCAACCGCATACTGCGATCGCCAACCCGCCTGCCAAGCGTGGCGATTATGGCAAAACCCCTCTTGGTTATGAAAACCACGAAGGAGGCCTATGTCCTGCAGTGGGCGTCAAATGGCTGATGATGATGATGTATAACAAAATTGTAAACGTAGTAAGGAATATAAGCATTTTATTCCTAAACATGTAACTTCTAGCCCCGTCCTCCCCTGCCGACTTACTCTTATAAGTTCACCGACCGATATAATAGTTCAAGGGGATAACAAATTGATATAAAATGTAATTTATTATACTTGTTTACGGCATAATAATATTATTGCCTTAACTGCGACGCGGGTAAACAAAGCCCAGTCAAAACAACTTTGAGGATGTGTACCTAAAGCCTAGATGTAATTGCAGTGGTATATAGACTAAAATATCCTCTATTGTATTTAGGTGCAGGCCTCATTCTTTGCGACTTTGTCGCGTCTCTTTTGTTGACTTTCTACTTCGGACAGTATCTATTTGCTTTAGGAGTAACTTTGTGATAGATTAAGTGCATAATTTAAACTCACGCCTGTATCCTAGATGGGTATGCAGAGGTGAAGGTTTGCTATGTCAAACTTAAATATTTTATGGAAGCACAATAATTTCGTTTGATTAAAAAAAGTGTATTTATATGTAACTAAAGCACTAATTGAGATTACAAAGTATTATTAAATTGGGTTTTTATTTCGAAACACGTTTTTGTTTGTCTTTAAGAGAAGTACGGATCTGTGGAGATACGTATATGACTGCGTCGTGTGCATACAATGTAATGCTGTAGGCTCCGTACACAAAACTGCGAATCGGCGCGATGCGAATTCGCAACGCAGAAAACTGCGACACGAATTGCTGCGATGCGATTTCGTGCGGCGAGGCATCTCCCTTCCACGATCCGGGTGACCATTCCTCCGATGACCGTCAACCTCACTGGACGTATTTTGTAAACTAGATCGTGACATGGATCGTAAAAAGAAGTGCTCACTTCAAGAAGATGCAGGAAAAGGAAACAGAAGATTTTAAGTTCATCTATTATGAACGCCGATGCTAATCCATTCGCAAGTCCTTGCGATGCGTCGCGCGAGCTCGCGGATTTTTACGATGCGACGTCGTATCTATTATGAACGCCGATGCTAATCCATTCGCAAGTCCTTGCGATGCGTCGCGCGAGCTCGCGGATTTTTACGATGCGACGTCGCATCTATTATGAACGCCGATGCTAATCCATTCGCAAGTCCTTGCGATGCGTCGCGCGAGCTCGCGGATTTTTACGATGCGACGTCGCATCGCAGTTTTGTGTACGGGCCCTTAGTAGCACGAGATAGCCACGTGATACCGGTTAATAAATAAAGTCAAGATTTTAAGACATTTTGAACTGCATTTTGATGCATCACTTCGCAGTTCTGACCGAGGGTGGTAAACGATCGGTAAACAACCCAGCGACCAGCGACACGAGGAGTCGATGGCATTACTAAAGCTGTCGGAAAGCAATGGATGATATTGGCAGGGAACCGAGAGGGATGGAGTAACGGGGAAGAGGCATATGATATGCCTAACAGTGGGCTTGATGCATGGGCTTGCGTCACGGTTAGCTTTCACTGCTTGTGGATTGTTATAAATTATTAAATAATTTTTTTCATTAACATAATAAATTCTAATTATAATATATTCTTTATTGTACACGCCTGAAAACAATTACAGAGACGAAAGTTACAAAAGTAGACGAAAAAGTTACATGGCAGCCTTACATATTTCTCATACAACTTTTTTCTTCAAGGGTTATTCATGGCAAACTTACTCGTAGCATGATTTTTTTGTCGAGCGCGATATCGATACATAAATAACTTATTCCCCCTACAGAAAAAGATTGCGCGGATGTTATTTATTTACTTAAAAAAAATGCGCAACCCCAATGGGTATTGTCTTAAATATTGTAAATATTGATAGTAACAAATGATAAGATAAGAATATTCTTTATTTTCCGGTATACGGAAAAAAATATCCTTCATTTTAAAGATACAATCAGTAAATATAATGCTACAATTATAAATTAATAATATTCACTGATATTTTGTATTTTTGTGAGTAAGTGTATGACAAATTCGACCTCCTAACGTTCGTTTTACACGTGAATGTAGTTTAGAGTAGTAATTTTTTAATAAAAAACGCCTAGATATTGACTATTCTTTTACGTTTGCACAGAGTCTTTTTAGTTTTGTTTATTTAAAGTTCTTGTATCGAGTCATGATATCACTAGAAACTGGCAGCTCGTAAGATCTCAGTTAATGACGTACTTCCGTGCATAACAATTTTCCGGTTTCGTAGATTTTGGTTCGTTTCTTTCACTTTAAAAGTTAATTAAAGCAGCCCAAAACGAAACACCCAGCCCCGGTTCGCAAAATAAGCAATTTTCTTGAAAAAAAAAACAGAACTTAATTTTTTAGAACAATGCCCATTAGAGTCACAACAAGTTTTGTTCTATGAGGGGGTCTTATCTGCTTTACAGAACGAACAACTTCATTATAGTAATTTTTAATGGATTTTGTACGAAGTTTTCCTTTTACGTTCATTACTACCCTGAATTTGGTCACGTTTCTACAATCAACTGTTTAGCTAGGAGAGGGGGAACGGTGGGGGGAGGGGACGCCCTACTCGGACAAAAATTTCCGCTTTAAAGCTTAATATTTCGCAACCGAACCTTAAATCAAAAAATGTTCTCCACCTACACCCACAATATTATGAACGACCAATCCAACGATACCCCACACTATGGTGTAGGCGAGAAAAAAAAGTTGCATCCCTAATTTAGGTGCAGATTTATTTCAGCTTTATACTAATCGCCTCTGAGCTAGGCCGCGGACAGACAGACAGACAGACGGACGGACATGGAGAAACTATAAGGGTTCCTTGTTGACGACGGAACTCTAAAAAGCAGTCCAGAATAAATCTTAACAAAAAACTTGTGCTAGCTTTAAGTAATTAAATGTGAATACACCTGGAAAGGAAGAACAGAATAAATGTGGAGTTTCTTTGTTAGCTTATTCTCCGCATAATCTATTAATTGTGAAACTAACAGCTTTGACGTTCATTGAGTAAACATTTTGTTTTTATAGTGAATAAAATTTTTTGACTTTGACTTTGAACCTGGTTATCTAAATATAAGCAACTACATCTGCTAAGTGTAAGCCATGTTCGAACGTGAGACAAACTCACGCCGGTATCCTGGAGGGGAGGCCAAAACGTACGTATAGGGCACGGGCCTTCTCCCAGAGCGAGAGAGAATGGGCTTAATTGTGGTCTTAAACACGGACGCCCACCGCGGTTCAGCAATTTCAAGCGGCCATGTTTTAACATAATAAAATTGTTGCTACAGCGGTACAGAACGAGCGCGACCGCATCAACTGCCGCCGGCCCTCGTACGAGGAGCCAGCGCAGGCCAACGGGCTCTCCGTCGTCTCGCTGCTTAACGCCGAACTGCTAAGCAGGAAGGTCATAGTGGAGGTACGTGAGAAATTGCTAAAATTGTTATTTGCTCTTATTTTTCGCGAATTGATATTTGTTTTGTCTGTTGTGTATTCAGTTTTGTGTATATTGTTGTGCATATCACCATCAACCCATTATGTCCCCACCGAGGGGCACGGGTCTCTTCCCTGAGGAAGGTATAGGCCATACTCCACCACGGGGGCCAAGTCCGGATTGGTGGAGGCTTGTAGACTAGTGGCTCATCTACTGTCAGAAGTTGTCAAGCCGCCCTAAGGCCTCTGACTTGGCTTAACGACTGCCATCTATCGAGGGCAGCCGGCACCAACAGCTTAACGTGCCTTGCGAAGCACGGAACCGCTCGGAAAAATGCCACTAGCGTTAGGCATAGACGGCGACCCATCCATGCACTGAACGCGCCCTGTGTTGCTTAACCTTCGTGATCGTTTAAGATCACTCAGGCAGCCGGGGCTACGAGCGATTCATACGAGCGATTCATTGTGCATATAATGTTACTTATCTGTTTGTTTTGTTTCTGTGATGATGTGTCTTGTTGGTAACAGCTGTCGGTTGGCCTATCCGCATAGAAAAACTGACAGTTGTTAACAGTAGATTGAAAGGTGGTTAGTGAGAAAAAAAACAGGAAACCGCAAAAAACATATTTTTAAGCAGTCTTAATGGTATTAAACATGTGAAAATAAAATACACTTGTTGTGAATTCATGTTAAGTGATTCGCACATGTATATTCTTTTCGATGACCTTTCGTCCGCTCTGTCACCAACCTCGCCGATAGGCACATCATCGATAATGCCTTTTTTCTTGCAATTTACTTATTGCTTTTTCGGTAAGCTGCAATTCACGGAAATATGTTTAAAGTGATGGATGACTAATGTCTTCTTTATATATTCTTTTTGTTGCACTAACCCGTGCTGAGGACAATTTTAAAAACGAAAATATTACGAAATTTTCCTTTTATAATTATATTTATCGGGGGGGCGCCCTACTCTGACAAAAAATTGTGCTTTTTAAGGTTAATATTTCGCAAACGGAACCCTAAATCGAATAATGGTCTTCCTACACCCACAATATTTTGAACGACCAATCCAACGCTACCCCACACTATGGTGTAGGCGACAAAAAAACTTATAGGGGAGTTACCCTAAAAAATTGGTTTTTCCAGATTTTATTCTACCGTTTTGTCGGTGTAATAAATAATCTATGCCAAATTTTAGCTCTCTAGTACGTATCGTAACTGTGCTAAGCCGCGACAGACAGACAGACAGACGGACAGACATGTCGAAACTATAAGGGTTCCTTGTTGACAACGGAACCCTAAAAAGATTCCGACGAATTAAGAACTTCCTCCTTTTTTGAAGTCTGTTAAAAACGGATAACCCAATACAATAGACAGTTACCTAATAGGAGTGCTGGGGTCTAGTTACTATTTTACTATATCACAGGGTGAGTCCAGCTCTTCTATCACGGAACTGTCAACTTGTTGGGTTAACCTGTTTGAAGATTCCAGTGTCAAAATATGTATGTTGTGTTTGACAATTCGGAGTATGTTAAATCGGACAACTCCATACAGTGGAGGACTTACGTATATTATAGGTCAACTTAAGAATGTTTTTTAATACTTTGCTGATAATTTATCCGCAAGTTCAGAGTAACAGTTGCATCGTAATTATGAATCAGTCTACATCGGTCTTGCGCTATCGCCGAATCATTCTTTACCAAAAAGATAAAGCTACTTACTTCGCATGTAAACGCCCCACTTTCAGTTACGCACACAGTGGCTTAGTATGGCTTAATATGAACATGGAAACCAATCTATGATTAGGTGCTTACACTAAATTACCGTAATCTGATCCGCGTTAGGGTATTACAGTAATGTCACCGCCTCGATAGTTCGATTATTCATACTCTGACTCACAGCACTGTTGCACAAAAGACCACGTAAGGGTAAGATGTCGCAAACATGTGATGACCTACTGGTTTTTATCCGTTGATTAATTGTGTACTTGATTATATTACGAGAAACAAATGCAGGAATAATTCCGACAACTTCCGAGTGAAGCGGTGATCCGACTCTTGAATTATGCTTTGGGTATTACCTATCAAGTCAAATGGCTTCTGCAAAATGAGTGTTGGCATACGTATTGTAAATCCTCTAAATTAACTCTAGTCATTGGCAGAATCCCAGAATAAGGAATTGATTGAAGTTAGAAAGGTTAACGTCCCTGTGCGTTACTCCAATGATTACTATAGTTTTCTTAATAACATATACTACTATCCGCTTCTCTAAAATATAAAAGGAGACCTATTTCCAACTATTTCTTAAGCACGGTTATTATTCTGGAAAATATGCGACATTCTTCGATTTTTTTTTAATAACACTACAAATTTTAATTCTACTATGACGTATTACTAGCAGGGCAGTTATGACATACGGAGCCGAAACTGGTCCGCCGATTCAAGGATGGATGCCCGGCAGTGGACGAATACGGGTGGATTGATTGTAATCATATAGCGCATCGGAAGAGGCGCTCGGCGGGAGGTCTTACGTTTGATCCAGCATGTGATAGTAAAAACCCGTTTCTTGTCCACAGACGAACAACCTGACGGACGCCGAGATCAACAACCGACAGCTAGCGAAGATCAACGACGTGTGCGACTCCATCAAGCAGCAGCTACTTATCTTGGTCGAGTGGGCCAAGTACATCCCCGCCTTCACGGAGCTGCATTTAGACGATCAGGTTGGGAGAATACACCGTATCATAGTAAATTTTATCACTTCGTTGAACTGTAAACATTACATTAACTCACGCCTGTATTCCAGAGAGGTAGGCAGAGACCAGGGTTTGCCACTTACCACGATCCTGAGACCTCTTTCGCTTCATCAACATTCATTATTTTATTTTAACTTTTAGGAAAACTTAGAGATAAAGAACAAAAAGCTAACTACAAGCTAATTATTAATTTGCTAATTAGTCGTTGCATTCACGCACACTGGTTTCGGGTACTTTTTATCTTGCCCTTTGCTTTATTTGGTCGAACTATGGCCGCCTGGGACGTCCCTTACCGGTCCTACCACCCACATTAGCTCGTTATATTTCTTTCGTCAATCTTTCTTCCGTCATCCTTTCCATAACCAACGCCACATTCCTTTCTCCATACTAGTCACTACATCCTCTTTCAGTCCACAACGTTAAACCTACATGTCGATAAAGACAAAAAAATCGCCTTCAAAATACGCGCTAAACAGAAATTACAGCTCGTTAATTTTAACACTAAGTGGCCCTGGTGGTATTGTTTATCACGGTATGGTTGTGACCTTAATGCCCTGAAGATGCATTTGCAAATTGAAGAGTCTGATGATTATCTCATGAGATGAACGTGGTAAGAAATTATTGCAAAAAAATAGACGAACTGAGGACTTCCTTCTTTTTTGAAGTTGGTTAAAGACATGGTCAATTGATGCAAGTAGCGCTCTTGTCCAGTCCATTTTTGATTCCTTACCTTTCTAACAAAAACAAATGAATCAATGAAATCTGACGACGTGGTAAGGAATTATCGAAAAAATTTACGAACTGAGAACTTCCTCTTTTTTTTAAGCTGGTTAAAGACAGGCTCGTAGAGTTGCATTCGTACGCACATTGCACTTGTAGCATTCTTGTCCAGTCCATTTTTGGTTTGGTTAAGCTCAACTCGTAGTATACGCTCGGAATCTTTCTCCTATCCGTGCCCTTGCCTGGTTACCACAGCACCACCGTACAAACAGCACTGCGTATCTTCGTTTGGGACCAGGACAAGTGATTGTGGAGCGTGCAATATGTTGGCGTAGATAGTGTGGACCGTGCAGAATTGCCTAAACCTATTCCAGCATGTTGGGTTACTGAATAATGCATTGGGATTGGTGTACACCACCACCTGCTTCATCTTCGCATTCTGGCAGCAAATGGTTATAGCATTAAGTCCGCCACATTGCCATTGTATTTTGTTTACTAATGTGCAATAAACGTATTAATAATAATATTAAAAGGCCATCGCATTTTAGGTAGGACGTTTTTTGTAGGAGCATATGCACTATCGAGTGCATAAGCTCTCGGCAATAACCCTAGATACGCACTGGCGTAAGTTTGACCAATTATAGTTCCTACAAACCGTGTTCAGGTTTGCATTGTCTTATAGGACCCTATTCGGAAAGATAAAGGAGTACTGAAGGAAAGAAGATTAAGGAACATTTAAGCATCTCGATATGTAAATAACTTCGTAGCCGATTCTGATTCTGAACAACGTGTCTTATGGAAAGGGAAAATGAAATTGCTATCTAATAGATAAAACGCAGACTTACACGTGTCAGTTAACTAAGATTGTGCGCTGACTTGTATTATTACATGTTGGCCTTGAATGATAATTACATACGGTAGGTATATAATTTTGTGTCTAACAACAATGATGCGGTGAACACTTACCACCACATCAATCTTACACTCATTTTGGCAATTATGTGCTACAATTACAGTTACCCTTCAACTCTGAGCTTGAGGATTTACTCATTTGCATTGTGTTTACTACAAACAGTAGATTATAAGAAATGCAGATGGAAATGTGCCTTAGCTCGTTCGCTGGTCGAACCATTTCACATTACGCATTTTTATGATGTAAAAATGCGCTTGTGTAGTCGACACCTAATTAACAAGAACAAATTTCTTACAAGGTCGTCCGCAACATATCTGTGTAGCGGGTACGCGTGTAAAAATTTGGTCCTGTTGACTGTCCTCGAGCCATTTCTAGAAAAGTTTAAATTCAATTAACAGGTTTATAATTTTTTATTTCCGGACTTCCGTTCCTCTTTCTTTCTGTAAATACTTAGTAAGCAAGAAAAACGATTTGTATTAGTATTACAACATGCAATTAATTACACAGTAGCCATACTGTAATGTAACTATAAAATTTGTAATAAATAATTATAATTGAACGAAAGAAAGAAGACATTTATTCAAATTGTCACGGAAACAGAGTAAATACGTAAACAAACAAAATACCTGAAAAACAACAAAAAAAAACCGGCTAGGTGCGAGTCGGACACGCGCATGAAGAGTTCCGTAACACTATCTATACAGATATTATATTAGAGTTATACAGAGATTAGACAAAGATCAAGACATAGTAGAACTGGTTCATTGAGAACAGCGCCATCTATAGAAACCAACAAGAAGCGTTTAACATTGACATTAAATTAACGACATGACATCGGCGCTGTGAAGGTTACATAGATGGCCGCTAGGTGGCGAGCGCTGTCTTTAGACAATAGTTTTTGTATGGAAGCCTCCCGTACATATTTATTTTTTTATTCTGTTTTAGTATTTTTTGTTATAGCGGCAACAGAAATACATCATCTGTGATTACATCATCATGTGAACATTTAAACTCTCTGGCTATCACGGTGACAGACAGCCAGACAGACCGACAGTGGAGTCTTAGTAATAGGATCCCTTACCCCTTTGGGTACAGAACCCTAAAAACGAAACTATTGTGAAGAGAACATGTGAGGCACATAGAATCGAACGCACCCCGGTACCATACAATAATAATTGAGGCACGTTCCGCGTTCCTCCGGCAGGTGGCGTTACTGCGCGCGCACGCCGGCGAGCACCTGCTGCTGGGTTGCGCGCGCCGCTCGCTGCAGCTCAACGACGTGCTGCTTCTGGGAAACAACTGCATCATCACCAAACACCACATCGGTGAGTGACCTGCCCGCTGGGCTCGTGTTACCAACAGTTTTGTGTCACACACTCATAAAACACACAGTCATGTGCTTATGTTATTTTCATAGTTAAGTAACGTTTATTGTTAGTGCGGTAAGTACCTAACCAGCATTTGGAATAGTAGTTTTCGCCAGTTGGTTACGTAATGAATAATTATAAGAGTGAAGAAGCGCTGTATGCTGAAATACAGGCTATAAACCTAGGTCAGCGTAGATGCTATAAAATTACATGTTATTATGTAAGCCTAACTTTCGGTGCTAGATATGGTATAAGTCAAATTTTTGATTTGTTTACACGTCCACACTTTCCGGTTCAATAAACTTTGGGCCAGTTTCTGAATTGAGAATTTCGCTAAGTAGATAGTTAATTTTCTCAGAAAAGAGCGTGACAGAACGTTACTTACGTATTTACTTAGTGAAGTTCTCAATTCCGAAACCGGCCCTTAATCTTTATTTATATCGTCAACATCAGTGCCCACTGCCTTTTCCCCCAAGAGCCATCTCACACGGTCCCTCGCCAGCTGCATCCTAGGACCCACTGTCCAATTTAAAATTCAGGCTATGACTTCATGTGCTTCAATAGTTCTTAAATAGTGAAGTAATAGATCCATGACATCAGCTTTGCGAGGGCACTGCAACTCCTTAATAACCAACCATCGAAAATTTTACAGGGACTTGCTGAAAATCAGCGTTGTGTCTAACACGACATCTATGCTGAGCAAACCCCTTTTTATCAATATCCCTAAGCTTAGAATTATTTATATTATTATGATTTCTTAAATGTAATTTGATGCGATAAATTTTTTTTTTTTCAATTTCAATAAAAAAACAGAATTTCTAGATTTCTTTATATGTTTGCCAGTTACATAGAAGTGATAAGTGAAGCGAGTAAGGGTATTAATAAATCATAATCATAATATTCCGTGTGGCGCCGGATTAAGAATAGCGTCACTCCATTTCATTCCGTGGATGTCGTAGAAGGCGATTAAGGAACTAAATTACCAGGAGACCGGCAGCAGCGTCTCCCTGAGATTCCAACCGCATACTGCGATCGCCAACCCGCCTGCCAAGCGTGGCGATTATGGCAAAACCATTCATGGTTAGGAAACTATGAGGGAGGCCTATATCCTGCAGTGGGCGTCAAATGGCTGATGATGATGAATCATAATATGTCCCACTGCCAGGATCAGGCCATCTCTCACAAACCTAAAGAGTACGGGCTTAGTCATCACGCGTGCCCATCGCAGATTCGACAATAGCCATGTCAAGACTTGAGGGTATTTGAACGCCTCAGGCATTTGAATTTGGTCACGATTTTTTTCTTCACAGTTAGCGAGTGGTATTGCTACTACAAATTGTTGTGTCGTAGACATTGGAGTCATTATAACAGCAGAGTTATCTGTCAGCCATAAACGTATGTAGGTTATCTTTCACACCAACCTATCGGGTGCTTTGCCTGTCTCAGAGACAGAGCTGCAACAGAATTATGTATGACAGCCTGAAACTAGGGTTGGTATAGGATCAATAAATGAAATAAATTAAGCGAGGGTTGTGTAGGACTTCAATATTGTGGTTAACAAGATGTTGTCAGCAGTGGTGTTTCGTCAGAAGGTAAAGTAGTAATGAAAATCCGACGGAAATCTTGAAATGGGTGACCTAATTTTTTGAGGTAAAAATGAGGTAAAACAGAATAAAGGAAATAACAAAATCCGGCCAAGTGCGAGTCGGTCTCGCGCACGAAGGGTTTCATACCATTATCAATACCACATTAGACACAAAGATCGAGAAAAAACGGCAAAAATCACGTTTGTTGCATGTTAGCCCCCAAGGGGGGCTACCCCCTTAAATATATATTTTGTTTTGTATCATCTGTGAAAATTTCAACTGCCTAGCTATCACGGTTCATGAGATACAGCCTGGTGACAGACAGACAGACAAACAGACGGACAGTGAAGTCTTAGTAATAGAGTCCCGTTTGGCACCCTTCGTGTATACGGAACCCTAAAAATGTTTACACGGTTACAAGCATGTTGACATCTCCCTCCCTGTTGGCAGACGCGCGAATGGACATCGACATCAGCATGATCGGGATGCGCGTGATGGACGAGATCGTGAAGCCGCTGCGCGAGATTGACATCGATGACACGGAGTTCGCCTGCCTCAAGGCCATCGTCTTCTTTGACCCCAGTGAGTGCTAGCTGCATTTTGTTGATGATACTTTTCAGTATGATGATGAAGTCTTACATAGAGTTATGTTTTAAATCAATTAAAATCTGTAATAAAAACCGGCCAGGTGCGAGTCGGACTCGCGCACGAAGAGCTACGTACCATTATCTATACAACATTAGAATATTTCAAGCGTCTACTGTTGCCGATATTAATATCGACCAAAAAATCACGTTTGTTGTATGGGAGCCCCCCGTTAAATATTTATTTTGTTCTGTTTTCAGTATTTGTTGTTCAACTGTCTGACTATCACGGTTCATGATATACAGCCTGGTGACAGACGGACGGACGGACAGCGAAGTCTTAGTGTTAGGGTCGCTTACCCTTTGGTTACGGAACCCTAAGAAGCATAGGTGCGAGTAGGAGGTTCCGAGCAAACTAATACAAACATAACTTTGCAATAATGTTCTACTATACCACGAAACTGCATAGGTATGTTTGTGATCGTATATTTGTTACAACAAAATTCAATTTTTTTTTTTTGCAGTGTTTTGTATACTTATGCTATGATATCTTGCTTCTTGTAAAACTTCATGATTCCGGATAAACTGGAAGTGCCCTATTGAGTTTGATAGCATAAAAATGTGAAATAAATCCGGTTTTTTTTTACGTCTAGTGCTCGTGTTAACCTTAGAATATACTACAAAAAAGACAACTGACAGATGTTAAAAGTAGAACGAAATTACGAAAAACCGGACTAAGAATTTTTTACACCTATTTACAAGAAAGTTTTTGTCACGATTACGCCCACACCTGCTATGACGAGCAAGCAGTTTACAAGAGCAACTCCTTTCCAGACGCGAAGGGGCTCTCGCAGCCGCAGAAGATCAAGCAGCTGCGCTATCAAATCCAGATCAACCTTGAGGACTACATCAGCGACCGGCAGTACGACGGCCGCGGCCGCTTCGGCGAGCTCCTGCTGTGTCTGCCGCCGCTTCAGAGCATCACGTGGCAGATGATTGAGCAGATACAGTTCGCCAAGCTCTTCGGTGTGGCGCATGTCGACAGTCTACTGCAGGAGATGTTATTGGGAGGTGGGTGCTAAACGTGTTTTCAGCTTCTGTTAGATGCCGTTGTGTCTGTCCGTCTGTCTCCGCTTCAGAGCATCGCGTGGCAGATGATCGAGCCGATTTATACAACTTCCGTCTTCATTAGTTGGTGTCACTCGGAAAAATTACAAGATTTTGCCAAACATTTAGTTTTTAGCGGAAACGCAATCTTGTACTAAATTCGCTAAAGAAGAAATATCTCATATCTTTATACTAAATACAATAATTTAAGAATTGACGACTCATTTGTGGTGTACCTCTGAATCTCCCTGTTTCCGCAGATCTAATATATCTATCTAATCTAATCTATATATAATACCTTTAAACAAGCAATTGTTGTACAGTGTATAATTATATATATTAATCTGAATCTCGGAAACGGCCCCAACGATTTTCATTAAATTTTATAATTTCCAAAAAACACGATTAACCAAATAAAAAATACCGAGCGAAGCTCGGTCATCCAGTTTACGGACACTGACCGGGCGAAAAGAACATTCCCTCAAAACTTTGCTAGCGATTCCACATTTACCTTGACCCGCAGCAGATAACTAAGCCGTGCCCTTCACAGGGGCGTCAGCAGAAGGGCCGGCGGAGGGCGCAGCGGCGGAAACGGACGCCCCGCCCTCGCCCGCCGCCGCCTCGCCGCCGCTCGTGCCGCAGCTGCCGCACGAACAGGTCTTCGACCACGCGCCCTTCAAGCAGGAGCCCAACATGTGAGGCTCTCATCCCTATTGTCGAGGGGTTAAGGTTTATTTTTGTGTGTGAGAATGACAGTATTTTTAAGGCTCATTTTTGTAGTGCAGATTTTATGGAACGAAGTCTGTGTTTCTCATATACATTCGAAATTGTGATTGTTAGTTCTCCCCCATGCGAACAACTTTTACTTAGAGGAAAACATCGAAATCGAGATAAAAATATCAGTCGCTCCGTACAGTTTAATACCGCCGGTGATAACTTTAGTTGGAAACAGCAGACTAAGTTTTCTCGAAGTTTCCTAGTAAAAGTTGTTTGTTTTTACTATTAAAAGCCGCATTTTCGGATTCATATGAGGGTTTCGTTACAGCCAGTATCGAGGTTAAGGTTAACTTTTAAGTCTCATTTTGTAGTGCAGAGATCAGGCTAGCTTTGAAGCACGAGCCTATCATGTGATGGTTTTCTCCGTATTGTCTCAGGGCTAAGGTTCAGTTTTGTGTGAGAGTGAGAGTATTTTTATAACGTACAAAAGCATGCTATCTTGCTTTTACGTTACTTTTGCATGTTTGTGGCAATAAATTAATGAATTCATTCATTCATTAAAAAAAATGCCACACATTGACAGTTTTTCCCTCGCATTGCGATTTTTGTTCAAATTATAGGATAAATCGCGCAGAACAGGACGTTGGCGCACTTCAGCAATCACACTTTCTGTATCGACGTTAATGGCGACCAGGTTTTCCTACATTCGGCCGGATGGTGTGCAATGGCGTGGCCATAATCTTCTATAGCACGATCTGACGATCATAGCAATAATGCGCTGCTGACATCAGCGTCGCAATGTATCTAGTTTATTCGTACACTGGACCGACGACGTCAGCGTAGGAAGAATTGCTTGCTTGAGAGTTAAGGCTCATTTTGTAGTGTGAGGTTTCGTCGTTTTCGACTCAGGATTAAGGTTCTTTTTCGTATAAAAATTTGAGTATCGTGTGAAATTCGTGTTTGTTATTTGGGTATTATGGTTAATTGTTGCTTGATCATTTAGAGTGCATATATTTCATTCAAGAGTTGAGAAATTCATTCAATGAGCCTTGTTAGTGACGCTTTAATAGTTTTTAATGTAGCGCATTTCCTTCAAGTAGACGCCTAAAAGACTGACTGAACTGAAATAGTGTGTGAACACACGCGTATCTTGTGGCAGGAACTTCCCAAGATTTTTAGTGCCTTAATAATCAAAGTAAGAAATCATTATTTAGTTCATTGCCTTGAATGCACAAGTAAATTCTTATATTTGTTTTGTTATGTTTAATTATAATAAGTTAAGTTTTAATTCTAAACATTTTACAATATTGGGTGGAGGCAATCAAGTTTTTGACTCTGAATTTACAATCCCTGTTTTGTTTCCGAACCAGGAGTCCCGAGCACCCATCGCAAATGTCGAAGACTGCTGACATTATCATGTTATAATATATTTATTATTATAGTTTTGTTTATTTATTTGTCGATCAAATGTTTATTTTAGAGAATTGGTATTTATATAGTACTTACACGATGAAATTTTTGAGGGTTCGAAGTCAAAAGGGTTTATTTAGTTTGATACCTAAGCACATATTTGCCAACCGTTCAAGAAAATTTTGAACACAAACAAACCCTTTAACTTTGAAACTACTAAAATCTTACCAATTGGGTATTTTACGCTAAATATTATTTTCGGTTTTTATTTTACCAAGAAAAAGTGTTAATAAACGTGCCAAATAGTAAAATCTATTTATTTTTATTATACAAAAGAGTTATTTCGTAATATTTATCTTTATTGTACATTAAAATGTTCTCTTTACATAAATAAAAAACTTAAATAATACAGGGTGTCACGTACGTAAATAATGGGATACCCATTAAATTAGAAGGAAAAGATTGAGATAAAATTATTAAAAGGAGTACTCTACGAGACACAATAAAATACATGATTTTACAGAAAATTCAATTACTAATATTTTTAGGAGATTAAAATCTCCTAAATGTTGTTTGTGTCGAATCGACTTGTAAAATAACCCTTCAAAGTGTAATTGAACCTAAAAATTGATTTTGAATAGTCGGTAAGTAATAATATAACTATAGGTAAGGGTTGACACTTTTTTACGTAGACAGAATTAATAAATATGGCTGTGTGAATCTGTATGAATAAACGTGGTGGGTATTTAAAAGACTATTAGTTGTTAACACATTGTCCGGTTTTGGTATTTGTTTAAGTAAATGTTGTAATCCTTACAACATAAAATTGCGTATTATGTAATTTCATAGAGCAACCATATAAGATCAGTTCCATCTGATAAAAGAATTCCTTCTAAGGTACCATGTATAAAACAAAATTTCTTGTGACCAAATAAGTTCTCTAAGTAACTATGAGTTACTAAATTATAAATGCCTTAATGTGCCTAAAAGTCACCCGATAATTGTATTGCCTGTATGTGCTTAAAAGATACTTATCCGATTATATTTTTCGGATTAAGTACACTACTTTGTATGAACTTTATAAGATAATTATGATACAGTCATATCTAAATACCTTGCACTTGAGGTACAGGTAAATGCGTAGCCAATGACAATTTGTGATCACTGTGTAGACTGCATGTATTATCAATTCATGATATTCTTAATAAAATATATTATATTTTATTGTATACAATATATAGACGTAGTTATTTTACAAGTTGTGTTTAATGGAATGCTCAATAAAAGTTACCTTGTGTAAGTTTATTTACTCAGTTTTTTTTTATATATTTGCGATCATTTACTATGGTAGCTATTGTTTCAATCAATAAGGATTCATTTTGTATGGTAAATTAAGGTTCCTTACGTCCCTCAAGGTGTATTGTTGAAAAATGTACATACTATGTTATGAATTATAGTAGATTATATTTTAATAAATAACTTCGTTACACATTTTGCTGTTTGTACTAACAATTCTAAACTTGACTTTGGTTTAATGTTTAATGTTACGTTATCTAGTTCCGTTTATATACTGAAACCTGTTCCTGTTAATTGAACTCAAGTCAAATAAGTGGCTTGTTTTTACATAATGTTTCAGAAAGGTCAGGGGTGGTTAGGGGGTGAAACTACAAAATCAGATAATCAACACAAAAACTTTTAAGTATAAGATCAAATAGTCCAGTCATTATGGCCCCCCCACGTTATATCCAAAATTTAGCCTTTATCACCTATCATTCGTCGTTTTTGTGATATCGATGGATTTATTGAAAAACTGTAAATATATCGAAAAAATTATATTCTTTTTGTTGCACTAACCCGTGCTGAAGACAATTTTTAAAACCTACTTAGAGGCTAAAAACTCCACCCATGCCGGGACTTGAACCCGCGACCTCTGGCACGGCTAGCCAGAGGTCGCAGGTTCAAGTCCCGGCATGGGTGGAATTTTTAGCCTCTAAGTAGGTTTTTAATATCGAAAAAAAAGTTTAGTCTAGTATTAACCTTCGATTCCCAGTACGGGCATGTTCCTATGACTTTGTAGCAATACCACACGCTAACTGTGAAGGAAAACATCGTGAAGAGACCCGCGGCTTGGTTGGCTCAGCACGTATTGACTTGTCTTGCCTGTGGGCTAGGCCGACTAAGCTGTCAGGATGGGTGCAGGGCAAGTCTACTTCATCTAAAAAAATAATGTCCCAGGCACTGCAGCATCGAAGTGGTCCCTTCACCCATCTAGTGTGAGTGATGTGCCACTGGACGCTGTATAAATCATCTCATTACGTAGATGCAAAGGCCAGTTTTTTTTTAGTAATTAACTTGTAGAGCGTGTTCAGATCTACAATTTCACTTTTATTTTCGACAAAAATTACTACCTCTTGAACCGCAGGAAATTATGCTTTGATGGTCGTCACTATCATCGTCATTGTCGTCGTCGTTTTATAGAATGTCGACTCTGGCGACGTTGTTGCATGTTTGCCCACTACAATGCAAGCAAATAACGGAGCAACTAGGTAATTTTTCGCTTTTTCGATCGATATCTCAATAACGATGAACGATATGTGAAAAATATACAGGACCTTTATTGTGAAATAACTGAATTTATAATGGAATAACTGACCCTTTTTTCAAGATGGCGGAAAATGCACGTAGGAAATCTTGGTCGACAATTTGAAGTTAAACTTTTCTAGAACAAGTCTGACTCTTAAATAAACTCAAAAACATTTTAAAATAAATTATGCCCATAAAGGAACTCCTTTTCATATTTGCTCTAGCTAGAGAATGTATGTAACAGCTGATATTTTTTCGATATTTCGGAATGGCTATCATAATACAAGTTGTAACCGGAGTTTTTTAGTCCATTTTAGCTCCAAGATTTTGAAATGGACATTTAGTTTAACTTTCATTTAATCAATAAGACGCAGTTTCTGCGTTACTTTGAATAATAACATTTTGATTTAATTCCCCCCCTTTATTTTGTTACACGCACCGGCCCGTACCAGAACACCTCTACATTGTACATATATCACAAACGATTTTTCAAAGGCAGAAATCGGTTTATTCAAAGAAAGCTTAGAGATAAATATAAAAAAAACTTGACATTGCGATCTCAGAAGCACGTGTTGGGCTTTATTTCCACGTGTCTTTCAGCAGTGGAGTCCTGACCAAGTCACCGAGGTAAGCTATTTGCGACTTCCTATGCAGTTTCAGAAGAAAGTTGTTGAGTGATTCACTCAGTGAGTGACCCTCACCAATGTTTCAAGACTACCTATGTTACTAACAAAATTCGTACCTACAATGTGATCTGTAGTCGCAGACTTGAAACAGGTCTGTATGGCAGTCGACTCAGTTCAGTGTGCTCTTATCGGTAACGTCCATGTAGCCTTTCCTATTTTTCTGGTTGACGCAGTAAAGGTACAGAACTGAGGCGGCCGAAACTGCTGACAAGGCGAGTAGGGGGATGTATGCAGGGAACATCGCTTGTTGATTAATGTATCTTCCTTCTCCAACGAATTTTCTGAAAAAAATTGTTTCCTCAAAATGCATCTCTACAAATGTCAAGAATTCGATGTAGGTATCTATTATTATTCTAATAAAGTGTTCTCGTCACATAGAGGTAGTATACCTATATCTCATCATAAAACCATCTTACGTCACAGAATAAAGGCGGAAACAGATTATTGAAACGCGACGCGTGTTGAGTCAAATCAAATCTACTATTTTCTGTGATCAGAATCTCATTAGGAACATCCGACGCAACGCAACTAACTCGCGCGTCGGGTGGCGTGTTATTTATTAGTGTGTCGAAATCTTAATGATTGCCTTCTTGTGTCCCAAATACCTAGTCCCAATCGGCCTCTATGATAGTAGAAAGCTACCGCAGGAACTACAGCACGTAAAAAGCTACGTGAGGCTAGGCGTATGCTGAGACGCAGGCGACGCAGTACAGCACAGTACAGTACAGGGCAGGGCAGTTGAGGCAAACATAGCCCCCCCCCGCATGCTGCGACACAACCCATTCGCATCCTAGCTAGTACAAAAAGAATATTCTATCTATCTATTTAGTACAAGGAATAGACGTTTGACGAACACTGAACACGACGAGTCTTATTATGAAATTGACGAGTGGTTGCTACTTTACAGTTTGTCAAATTTCAATTTATCAAATTTAAATATCTTTTTGAATAGTCTGGATGATTTGTATCATACAAACAAGGTTCACAACGAACTAATTCAATTAAATGTTCTGTCATTGCAACAAAACTATGAAATTGTTTAAAAAACATATCTCGACGTGCACGCGCCGCGCAGAATTCTGTGCCGGCACTATAACGAGACGCAGAGCAGGACAGACACATACATGCATCGGACGATTCGGACGTACCTGCGCCGCAGCGTACGCAGCTCAATGACGTTCCATGCTTTACAAAATCTGCTCTGCCCTGCGCTGCGTGGAACTGCGTCGCCTGCGTCTTAGCATACGCTTAGCCTAAAACACGTCTCATGTCAACGTAGGTAAACAGGGTTATTTATAAATTTAGAGTTCCTGTTTTAAAACAACTTTGTTCTATGACTTTTGACAATTGGACTGCGTTATGTAAGATCGAATTAAGCGACAAAATCTAAAAAAAAAAGTTATGAATGCAGTTCGATTCCATGCATGACAAACTAGGTATTCAGCTATTTTTTTGTTCAAAAATCACTTCTCGTACCTTATAATAAGGGGTTGAATCAAGCGCCAGTTCAAACTTTGTAAGAACCTGTGCACCAATTTGTTACGTATTAAAGAATTATGCGCCAGGGTTAGAAATTAGAAAATCCTAAAACAGGACTTCATTCTGCAATTTTCGTTATTTTTATCATTTTTAAAACGCAATATTGAATCACAAGCCAAAAATGGAATTTAATTTGTTAATGCATATCATCACTTGTACGATATTTTACTTGATTGAGGATTAAACGCCATCGTCTGGCTTTTGATTCGTTAATGCAATTTCGGGATTTCGGGCGAGTGACGGCGCGGGCGGGTGGCGGGGGTATCATTATCACGTCATAAGCTATTCCGGAAGGATGTTTTGGCTATTTTTCTATCATTTTTATTATTGAAAAACAGGGTTCAAAATGGATAAATTCTGTTGAGGTTGTAAACCTTTGTAGATTTATATTGGCCGCTTACACTTTAGCTATGGTTTGATTCTGTCTAAAAAAAAGCTGTCTTGCGATATGTGTCTAGTTCATGTTGATATGAAAATATAATATATTAATTAACACGGGGCAGTCCAAATAAAAAAAAAAAAAAAAAAAAAAAAAAATTAATTAATAAATGATCGTCTTCTTCACTTTAAACATGGTAGCAGAGCGTTAAGTGTGTAAAAGAAGTGAAAAACAAGTAAGTCATAGTAAAGATGAGTAATAATATAGTAATACCAATTTTCGACGGAACGGATTATGCCAATTGGAAAATTCGGCTATTGAAATTTTTTGAATTTAAAAAATGTAAGGAAGTAGCTATTAGAATAAAAACTGAAAAAGATGATGCTACTAAGTGGGATGAGATGGATATTCAAGCTACAAATTACATATACAGTGCGATTACCAACCAACAGTTGGAATACATTAGCGAGCTAGAGTCAGCATACAAAATTATATTAAAATTCGACGAGATGTATTTAAAGCAATCTACAGCATTGCAAATTGTATGCAGAAACAATTTAGAAAATATAAAGCTAGTGAAATATTCCGATACTAACACTTTCTTCGACGAATTCGAACGATGTGTCAACGATTTAAAAAAAGCCGGCGCCATGATGTCGGAAAGTGAAAAATTAAATTATATGTTAAAGGCATTGCCCGGAAATTACAGTTATATTGGCGATTTAATAGATGTTTTGTCAGAAAAAGATAGAACCGTAGAATATTTAAAAAGTAAAATTAGAATGAAGAAAATCCAAAGTGTAGACGAAGAAATGCCGGGTACCTCGAACGCTTTTAAAGTAGAATCCGAGAACAAACAAACATGTTTTACCTGCGGAAAAGTTGGGCATATACAAAGAGACTGTTGGCACGGACACAGAGGTCGTAGCCGTGGACATTATGCTCGAAGTCGTGGTCGTGGACGTGGACACCACAATTTCGGACCCAACAGAGGGAGAGGAAATTACTATAATACGGAATATTATAAAAAGAGTTTTCACACTTGCGTTGTCAACAATTCGACGATTAATGAAGATACTCCTCTTAAGCCAGGACAAATAAATTGGCTTCTAGACAGTGGATGTACAGACCACATAATAAACACCGACGAACACTTCGATAAATATGTGACATTAAAAGAACCAATAAACGACAAGGTTGGTGATGGAAGAATATTGAAAGCGACAAAGGTTGGAAGCATTAAAACTTACTTTCCTGTTTATAAGAACAGAAACCAGGTGATAATAGACAATGTATTTTACGTAAAAGAGATGAAAGCAAACTTATTAAGCTATTCGAAGATAACAGATAATCACACAATTGTTTCAACGGGATATTTAACAAGAATAGAGAATTGATTGCAATTGCAAAGAAAGATGAGAGACTGTACAAAGTAACCAGTTTTGTCTGCAAGGAAATAGGCGTAAATGCAGCAAATTGTAATATGACATTGAAAGAAAAGCTGCACCGAACATTTGGTCATATAAACTTCAATTATCTTGACATGATGTGTAAAAACCAAATATTAGATGGATTACCTAAACAAATAGAAACGGATTATATGAAGTGTGCTATATGCGTCGAAAATAAGATGCACAATTTGCCATTTAGCAATAATAGAACAAAGGCAGAAGGTATATTAGATATTGTGCACACGGATGTTAACGGACCACATAGAGCTACAGGATATCGGGGAGAAAAATATTTCTTGACATTCATAGATGATTATAGCAAGTTAGCGAGAGTGTATTGTATTCAATCAAAGGAACAAGTATATGAATGTTTCGAAGAATATGTCAATCAAATGCAAAATATTACAGGAAAAATTATCAAAGAACTAAGATGCGACAACGGGAAAGAATACATAAATAGCAGAATATTTAATTTCGCAAGAGAAAAAGGAATAATGATTAAGCCGTGCCCAGCATACGTACATGAGTTAAATGGAACTGCAGAAAGATATAATAGATTTATAATGGATATGGCACGATGCCTCTTAGCTGAAGCTAAGGTTAACAGGCGTTATTGGCCAGAAGCTATTAAGACCGGTGCTTATTTAAAAAATCGTATAATGACAAATACCCCAGAAAGAAAGACGCCATTTGAATTATTTTTTCATGAAAAACCAACTGCAAAATATTTGAGAATGTACGGTAGTAAAGTTTATGTAAGAGTACCTGAAGAAAAAAGAGTATCAAAATGGGACAAAAAAGCAGAGATGGGAATTTTACTTGGATATACAGATGTTGGATACAGAGTACTAATCAATAACAGAGTTGTAATTGCAAGACACGTGGATATAATTGAGGAAGATGTTAAGCTTATTGCATTTGATGATAATGAAGAAGAAAATAATGTAGATGAAGAAAAATGGGAAGATACCCTAGATAAAATTGAAACAGAAGACATGGTACCGAATAATAACGTCAGTACAGAGATCATAAATAATGAAAAGAGAACCTCGAAGAGACAAATTAAAGCACCACTCCGATTTGATGAAGAATTTGGCTACTATTGTATAACTGCTAATTATTGTGATGCGATGATTCCAGATACTTTTCACGAGGCGACTACGTGTGACGAGGCTGAAGAATGGAAAGAAGCTATGGACCGTGAGATGAACAGCCTAGTAAAAAATGATACTTGGACTTTAGTAAATGCACCACAGGAAAAAGAGGTACTAGATGTAAAATGGGTGTACAAAAAGAAGTCCACTAATCTATATAAAGCCAGGTTAGTGGTTAGAGGGTTTCAACAAACCACTAATATTGATGATACGTATTCACCTGTTGCTAGGATGCATACTTTAAAATTACTGCTATCGTATTGTTGCCAATTTAATTTACATGTACATCAAATGGACGTAGAGACTGCTTTTCTAAACGGTAAAGTTTTATCAGAAGTGTATGTTAAACAGCCTCTTGGTTATGAAGACGGTACTGACAAAGTATATAAACTGTATAAATCTCTTTATGGTTTAAAAGAAAGCCCGCGAGCTTGGTACGAATGTTTTAATGATTTTGTAACAACTATTGGCTTTCAAAGGAGCAGATATGACTATTGTCTTTATGTCAAAACAGATGATAACTGTACTGTATATATTTTAGTATATGTCGATGACTTATTGATAACTAGCAAAGATGAGCACACTGTTGCTATAATTAAAAATAAATTAAGTAACCATTTTAGAATGACGGACATGGGAAAGGTTAGGAACTACATAGGTATTGATGTAGAGTATGACTATGCAAAAAATAATACATTGACCTTAAGCCAGGAAAAATACATAGAGTCGTTAGCCAAAAAATATGAAATTGAGAATTCTAAATTATTTAAAACCCCTATGGAGATTAATGCCAAACTTGAGAAATGTGAATTACTAAATGATGATTTTAAATACAGGAACTTGATCGGAGCTTTGTTATACATTAGTTCTGGCACTCGACCAGACGTTGCCTTTTGTGTCAACTACTTGAGCAGATTTCAGAACTGCTATGGTGAAATTCATTTCAAATATGCATTGCGTGTCTTAAAGTACTTATACTTGACTAAAAATCTCAAGCTCACATATTATCAGAATTTAAAAGCTACTATAATGGATTGTTACGTAGATGGGTTTGGATTGAGCTGGAGATATTGTAGACCGTAAATCTACTACTGGTTTTGTGATTCGATTATTTGGTAATGCTGTGTACTGGAAGTCAAAGAAACAAATTACTGTGACTAAATCTTCCACTTTTGCTGAATACATAGCGTTGTCAGAAGCTGTAACTGAAATAAGCTTACTACGTAGTATACTTGATGATGTTTTTATAAAGTTTCATGCTCCTGTAAACATTTATGAAGATAATTCAGGTGCTGTAACTATTGCTAAGTATGGTAATTTCACAAAGAACTCGAAGCATATTGAAGTGCATTATCATTATGTTCACGAGAATGTTAAGAATGGAACTATTGATATTGTTAAAGTAGATTCGGAAGATAACGTTGCAGATATTTTTACCAAAGCGTTAGGAAACATAAAATTCTTTAAATTCAGACAAATGTTAAATATAACTTGATTTGATATTGCCATACTTGCAATGTTTAATAGTGTTGATTAGCGTTGCCATATTAAAATATAAATCTAAGGAGGCGTGTTGAGGTTGTAAACCTTTGTAGATTTATATTGGCCGCTTACACTTTAGCTATGGTTTGATTCTGTCTAAAAAAAAGCTGTCTTGCGATATGTGTCTAGTTCATGTTGATATGAAAATATAATATATTAATTAATAAATGATCGTCTTCTTCACTTTAAACAAATTCAATAAGAATACACGTGCTTACGACGATGCTGTGAGCTGGTTGAAAAGTAAAGAAGTAAACATTTACAAGGACAAACCTGGTAGAATATTTCTTCCAACCACTCATGGTGGTCAACCTCAAGAAGTTGATATTAGCAAAAGACAAAAAAGGGGCAAATAGTGAGCCATTGAAACCTTCAAGTAACTATGAAACACTTTGGGCTGAAGGAAAACCTATTTCACAACCAAAACTGGATAATTTAACATCCCTCCTTCACCTCATTCCGTCTGATGCCAGACAGTTTTATGAAAAGTTAACTAGATTCCGTGATTTAGAAGATGATATAGAAGGCTTTAATGGATAACTTAATTTTGTTATAGAAGATGAAGAACTTTAGAAGTTTTAGTACTTTAGAAGTTTTTATTTTTGTAAAGCGTTTTTTAGGGTTGCGTGCTCAAGGTGCTTAAGGGACCCTATTGCTAAGACTCCGCTGTTCGTCCGTCCGTCCTTCCGTCTGTCCATCTGTCATCAGGCTGTATCTCATGAACCGTGATAGTAAGATGAAATTTTCACTGATGATGTATTTCTGTTGCCGCTTTAACACCAAGTACTAAAAACGGATTAAAATAAATACTTAAGTGGGGCTCCCATACAATAAACGTGATCTTTTTGTTGGTTTTTGCTCGATATTAATAACAGCAACAGGTAGACGCTTCAAATATTCAAATTTTGTATAGATAATGGTACAGAACCCTTCGTGCGCGAATCCGAATTGCACTTGGCCAGTTTTTAATTTGATAGCTTTACTGGATCTCGTGAGATGTTGCAGAAAGGAAGGTTTTGATGGGTCTCTTGGTTTTGGTTACAAACGACGGGTTTGATGGATCACTTGATTTTTATGTTGAAGGTAAAAAATAGAACTTAAGAAGTTTCTTTATGTTACTGGATCCAAGACATTAGAAAATTATATAGGTAGAAGGGAAGAGAGCTTTTGGTTTAGTTACGTATAAACGAAGAAGAATAGAGTTTTATACACTTGTTTTTATTTTTGGAGGCATTTTTTTATTATTGACCTGTAATTTATTTGTAAAGGGACACACCTGTATTTTCCTATGGTTGACTATGGAAATAGTGGCAGAGGTCCCTATTTGAAATAAAATACTTAAAGACATACTCACATTTATATTTATACTTGTCACATCGTCAATTAGTTAAGATTATTAGGTACTCGAGTAATTTTCTTTACAAAATTACAATTACGTCCTTCGCGCCAGAAAAACGATAAGCCAAGGTGGCGCCTCCCTTACTTTTTTTTTTTACAGCGACGTCATCACATGAAGGTTTCATACCTTCATGTTTATCTAGATGGCCAAGCAACTTTCCGTACTAGCAAATTAGTCAAATTAAATACTCTTAAGTTGTTATGAATACAATAAAGTTCCATAACAGGTACCTAGGTATTTAAGTCCTAAAGCGTCGCTGACATATTAAACTTTATTAATAGTAGTATTAAAGTTTATGATTACGAGATACCTACCCATAAAATACATGATTATAAACTTAGTTTTCAAATAGTAGATAAATATTTTATTTAAGTTACAACTATTAAATTCGTTCAAGGTAGGTATCTATCATAATCAGTGACTTCATGCTAGATTAAGGAATGGCACATTTTTTTTATTAGAAACTTATTACTTTGTATTAAAATATCTGGATTTAATCTTATCGCGCATTTTATTTCGCCCGAAACAAATTGCACTAAAGAATCAAACTACAGTAATCGTTGCATAATACGTTATCTTATACTAATAATAAATCTGTAAGGGTCGGTCATGGAGTAAGTTAGTTTGTTTTCAGAGATATTGTGTTTATAGGCTCAATATATGATACTGAAACTAATTTCACGATTTTTAGAATTTTTTTCTGTATGTGTGTATGTATGTATGTTCCTCCATAACTCTTAAACCAATTATCCGAATTTGATGAAATTTGGTATAAAAACATATAGACATCTGGGACACAGGATAGGCTATTTAAATTCTAGCTCCAGTTATGATAAGACGTGGCCCCCATACAAATGCTTCGTAAAAATCGAAATGTACGCGAACGGAGTCGCGGGCACAGCTAGTTGTGAATAAAATTAGTCTAAATAGAGTGTTAATGCAATAACGGATTAAGCGGAAAAGCGCCTATAGTTTTTAAAGTTAATTACATACCACAAAATTTTCTTAACTGACATGAACTATAGATGTCCTAGCCATGTCGTAGATTGTGCCATATCATGATGTGGTTAGCCATATCACGAAATGTGTCCTTTTCATGAAAAGGCCAAGTCAAACTGGCCGAATCTTTTAAGCATCAACGTTTGACGATATGGCAATCTACGTTTTGCCATATCATAATGTAGGGTACCCATGACTTTTCCATGCACCAACCTGATTTAAGTTTGACATATTTACTGCATTGAGCTGAAAAATAGATTGAAGATGCCTAACGTATTTAGTGTTTTGGTGCATTTGAACCTTATAGGTTGATTAAAATACCAATAAAAGAAGCAACAGTTTATATTTTATCTCTCGTAAAATACAATGATTACAACAAAATGAGATTGCTGCCCTACTTTCCTCATTTTGCACAGTATTTACGGGAATATTGCCGTCACTAGAAATATTTTCTGTCGCCTCCATGGTACAAATACACAACAAACTAACATCAGCGCCTCTAACGGTGGATAATGGAAGTAGGTATTTTACGATATGGCCGCTAACGTTTGGCCGCATCATGAAATAGTCATGCATTTCGCTATTCAAATCGTCAACGTCGGTCGCTCATTGATCTGGCTAAGCCATTTCATGATACGGCCAGTTTCACTTGGCCTTTTCATGAAAAGGACACATTTCGTGATATGGCTAACCACATCATGATATGGTCAATTCTATGATATGGCTACGACATGCCTACGACATATATGTCGCAGCCATATCGTAGATTGTGCCATATCATGATGTGGTTAGCCATATCACGAAATGTGTCCTTTTCATGAAAAGGCCAAGTCAAACTGGCGAAATGCATGACTATTTCATGATGCGGCCAAACGTTAGCGGCCATATCGTAAAATACTTCCATTATCCACCGTTAGAGGCGCTGATGTTAGTTTGTTGTGTATTCCTACCACGGAGGCGACAGAAAATATGGGTTGGTATTCGAAACGATGTCCCCGAATTTGGAAAAACAAAAAATATGCCCGTGGTCAGGAAGCTTTACTGAAACGGAATTTATAAATTTTAATCTGCGAAAATGTGTAATAAAATAATTTTTATTTCTTTAGCAGAACAAAACTCGAAAAAATAAAAAAATGCAACGTTTTTACTCAACGCGACACAAAGCAGGTATCTACTTACGTCATTTACATTTTGGCTTTTTTTAGAAGCTACATAGCTGAAGTTTTACTAAGAATTAAATTAAAATTTTGGGTTGGTTGTTAGGTCAGTACACATAAGCAAAAATAGGTTCGAAGTTCTTCGGGTGTTAGTTCTTTTTTTTTATATAAAAGCAAAAAAAAAATATTTCACTAAAAAACTTAGTTTTGAGTCAAACTTAGATAAGGTTGGTGCATGGAAAAGTCATAGGTACCCTACATTATGATATGGCAAAACGGAGATTGCCATATCGTCAAACGTTGATGCTTAAACCAGTTTGACTTGGCCTTTTCATGAAAAGGACACATTTCGTGATATGGCTAACCACATCATGATATGGCACAATCTACGATATGGCTACGACATATACACAACTAGACCTTCAGAGCAAATATTATGCTCGTAACATAAAATATGTGGGCACAGCGACTATTTTAAATTTGAAATCTTTGAAGCTCATTTTCTCATTTCTAACAAAGTGTCGGTGAATCTGTTCTTACATAACGCAGTGATGGAAATTATTCTATGTATCACAATGATTTAAACGATAAAACGCGTAAAGCGCGAATTTAAGAATCAAAAATTTATTTCAACGTAAAGAATTTACATTTTGTTAGCTCAATTTCAATGTTAGCCGCTGCTTTCGGGCCGTATTTGTATTTGAGATAAAGAGAAAAATTCAAAGAACACAAGTTGTAAAACACGCACTCTAATTTTGGTGTGTTTCAGGAATTGTGCCTTTTATAAATAACCCTGAATACGTTATATTTGGTATCTTCACTGCCTTACAGTAACTCGTAAGAACAGTACATTATGAATGTTTTTCCGGACCCATCCCGATCCGACATTGCGAGCCATCCCAAACCTTAGTTGAACACCAAATACTACTAATATCTTCAAAACAAACCTTTTATTAAAACCTCCATGAAACGACACACTAATCTAAGTAAATCCCGTAGACCACAACGGTGGCGTAGATGTGGCAATTCTCGAAGTTGCAGGAAGCAAAGCGATCGCGCTCGTGGTCCCACAGGAAGGTGTGGAATACCTGCACACTCTGCTGCCGCTTCTGTCCGATTGTTACGGCTACTATTATCCTGTACCTGCAACATGTACTTATATTACTTATGACACACTAATCTAACGATGGTAATGCGTAGATGCTCGAAAGTGATATACACACCTGCACACCTACGCTCTTATAAAAAACGGCCAAGTGCGAATAGGACTCGCGCACGACATTTTCAACATTTTCATATTTGATACATAGATAGATAGATGAATTATTTATCTGCATTTACACACACCCGCAATAAAAACAATAATACAGTAGTAAGAGCGAATACAAAGCACAATGAAATACTATTACAAAAAAACATTAACAAATGAGACACACAGCAAAGCCTTATCCAGTTTGAGTACTGTTGATCTGGCAAATGCAAAAGGGCTCTGACTCAGCATAAGTTGGAGATATGATACCCCAGCGCTGGTCTTCCGTCAGTACCCGTAACGCGGCGTACAGGGCGCGCGACGTATTTCAAGCGTCTACCTGTTGCCGTTATTCATATCGAGCATGTAACGGCAAAAAAACACGTTGTATGGGAGCCCCCCTTGAATATATATTTTATTTAGTTTTCAGTATTTGTTATAGCGGCAACAGAAATACATAATTTCAACTGTCTAGCTATCACGGTTCATGAGATACAGCGTGGTGACAGACAGACAGACAGACGGACAGTTGAGTCTTAGTAATAGGGTCCCTTACCCTTTGGGTACGAAACCCTAAAAATGTGGTGGAGATTCTACAAGGAAAAGTCGTAACCTCAGATTAAATAAAGGGGAATCTTTAATTGCACCTCTAAAATAAAATTATACAAACTAAATCCTGTCTTAGTGACGCAAACTATGCGCATAAATTTTAAATGATTGCACTTCTAAAAAACCACTCGTCACTCAAAACAAGCATAACTAAAATTATAATAGGTAAGTCTTATCAAAAGCAGAGGATCTTTTTAAATGAGTGTGCACCAAAATTTGTCTGATAACACTGAAATACTGCCTTTAAAACAAAAATTCTCCTGACACTCCTAAAATACTGACTTGCACACTAAATAATACAACTGCATAACAAAATTTCTAATATTTCAATCATAAGTTGCAACTCAAATATACGCCGATCTGGTAACTGGTATCTGGTTACTTAAAAAAGAATGGATATCTCAAAATCCAAACTGGTATCTCGGCTCTTCGAAAGGATCACCCGCCACAAATAATGCGCTTGAATCTTTCAACCGGATCATCAAGGACTGCCACACGTTTCGAGAACGATTTCCGCTGTCCAGATTTTTGACCGTCGCTATAAATAATTATGTTGAAAGAATGGTCTAACTAAAACCTATCAGGTGAAGTCATTTTCAAGAACTCCTCCTATCGAGCTCAAGGATTGACCGAAGACTAACCGAAAGATAGTCCTTATGAAGACTGACTCCTTAACACAGACCTTCACGATTGCGAACTCGAGTGAGGCAAGTGTTGAGCTTGAGAAAACCTGGAAATCCTTCGATGAATACAAACAAATCGCTTTTGCATGTTGGGTAGTTGTAATGCCCATAGATAAAACTGAGTGGAAAAATGGAGAATGAACTGTCCTCAGTTTTTCAAACATTACACGTGCAATCACGTTATCGAACTTGCAAAAGCCAAAACATCCCTATCAGCGTATAAAGAAAACGCGGACGTTCAGCTTAAGCTAAACCAGCCTTAATCGTACAATAAAAAGTAGAGCTTTTAATTTGAAATATTTTTGATACTTAGGTACGATCTTTTGATACTTACTTATAAGATTATGTTCCTATGCCATGACGTAAAAAATATGGTTCAGAAATGAGGCTGTCAGCGCAAAAGTGGCCTAAGCTTAACATAGTTAGTATGGAGATAATGAGGTATAAATTTTCATGAATTTTTTAATACATAGTTAGTCTGCTTTGTTGGCAAAAACAATACGCGGAAAGAGAATGTTTACAACGCCATCTGTTATCGATGGGTGAAACTAGGGATAGGCCGGTTTTGCATCAAAATTTATTGTTTCAAATAAATTGCAATAGATAAGTACGAATATGAAAAATTGTGGGTTAGGCGGCCACTTTTGCGCTGACACGGATCAGATTGGAAAAAAGTGGACTTAGGGTATTTTGACCCCATTTTTTTCTAGTGACTTCTTACATCATTTCAATAAACATTTACTGATTGCAATTTTGTAATAAATTCACCCATTTACGATAAGAAAAGTGTTTTAGTTTTTTTTGTATGAAGTAAAATCTTTTTTTGTGAATAACTTCGTAGTTTTTAAAGATGTTCAAATAATGGTCAGTAGGTGTGACGGAGAGTATTATTCTTGACATTTCATACCACGACACCTACTTCATATCTCTGAGGCTTACAGAACGGTCGCCGTTTGAAATTTCGTTTATTTTACCAATAAATTAGGATTTGTTGAAATCAAAAATACTAATGACCATGATATGTATAGTTAATCACACATATAACTCAACGAAAATATTAAATTATATACTTACTAATGGCTACTCTAACGGATCAGTATTGACAAGATTTTGTGATGTAATCAAAAATAATTCGTTTTCAGTTTCAATGTCGCTTTCGTCATCAACATAAGCATTTTTTTCGTGCTTTGAAATGACGTTTTGTGCTTCAGGAAATAGATCCATTTGTGTTCTTAAAGCAATTGGCCTTCTGTGTGTAATGTATGGATCGAAACTAATCAAAAAGTGGTGAATGATATCAGTGTTTGTCATTTTACGATTAATTTTAGGGAATGCCTTTCCCTAACATTTCTAAAATCTTTATTCTTAGCTTCAGAGGCCTAACATGCCTATGCACCATGCACTAAAAGTTTATGCATGCTTGATGGCATATAATACCACGGGTACAGATGCACGTACAATTCAGCTGTCTCTCTGCAATAGTTTCGAAAGATATCAATATTTACGTTTCTTCCTGAAGATACAGCTTGCAAAATCACTGCAAATCGTTTTATCAGGTTTTCGTCTACTCCTGTGATTTTGGAAGTTTCTTCGTAATTTCTAAAAAATCTCCGTGCGGTATTACCGTCATTCGAAGTTCCGAAGCCTTGTTTTACTGTCAACCAAAAGCCCAGTTTGACGAAAAAGTTCTTGCTGAGTCAACTCCTTCCTTGATTTCTGAAGCAGATTGTCTTGGCCTCTTGCTGCCCATTTTTTAAAATCCATATTGTAAGATATATTGTAATATGCACCCCATGCACCTCATCATGTGCAACGAAGAGAGTCCATATTTATACATATTTTCAGCTTCAGGCTTGTTGAAAACCAAGCTTAACTTGTTCATCTCTTTTGGTAATGCCAGGCATATATTGCAATTGGCATGTGATTGAGTCCCTGATAAAGCTGTAGCGACCTTCCCATCGATCATCGTTATGTACATATCATGAGTGATTTCTAGATCATCTAAAACAAGGGAAAAAATAGCACACAAGTAATCAAATTAAAAAGGACAAAAAATTAACATGACAAAATATAGTAACGTAATACCTAGGTATTTTAGTTGGTGTCAGATTAGCAATTTCTTCGTTCATTGCTGCAGTGTGTTGCTAAATGTATTTTTTGGTTTCCTTTACAAATTGAAACATCACTGGCCTACAGTAATTTGTTGATGATGGACGAGGATTTTCCGATATCACTGCATCATTGCACATTAGGCGTAATTGCACTAAGCTTGTTATAAAAACTGATGCCTCCGAAAAATGTTCACTGGATTCAGGCTTTTGTTTATACGTGATCTGTGATGAAGACCCATTACAACCCCATTTACTCACTAGCTTCAAAGTTCCACTCATATTATGGTGTCCTATCACCTTGATTATCTTTTTCACGGTCAGATGTTAAATTGCTTGCCACTTAATTTTAGCCCCAGTTTCAGTTATAGATATGTCTCTGTCATCAGGATAGCACGACTTTTTGGCAACGCCCAATTTCTTGTAGGATGGCAAAACCGTTACTACATTTTCGTCAAAGCTCTTCTTCAATGTAAGATTTTGCCATTTTGAAAGATTTAGTGCTCTAATGTTTCATCTTCTAGCATACGTTCTTGAGAATGTCGTTTTGTAAACAAAAAATCGTGCACTTTGCGTTTCCGCGCCATCTTTTGACAAGTAGTCAATGACGTGTGAGTGACAACACAACAAGTTTGAGCACTAAGGCGAATGTTAAATTTTCTTTGGAGTATTCCAAAAGTTGTCCAGAACGCCTTTTTTTCTGCTTCTTGGTTAAATTACTAAATGGTTTTCTCTTTAGTATAAGTACCTTTTTTTTGAATATTAATCGAAGCTTTTGAAGAAGAAGGGACATTTTCCACGGTATCCAGAGAAATGTCCACTACTTCTTGAACTTCAACGGTTTTTCGGGAAAATATTGACTGCCAATCCAAACATCCATTAGGAGGCCAAATTACGTCACGTTCTAGCCACTCCATATTATTCTTGAAGAAGGTTTTTTGGTTTCTACTGGCTTTTAACCATCTTTTGTAGACATTGCTTACATAATTTGGGGAAAATATCTGAAGAACCTCGAGATCTTTCAATGGAAAGGGATTAAGGGCCATAAACATATCTAAATTGGTACCGAATCGAGACTTATTATAGAATTTATTATAAGCGCAACAAGTCTCTGAGATCCTTTTTACAAATAATGATGCAATTAATGAAACCACAGAGGAAAAAATGAAACGTAGGTAGGAAGTTGATAACGAAAAGAGGGTAGGTATGATAGTAACTAGTTAAGTCCGTGAGTCAAGTGTGGCATTTTTGCTGGTATGAAAATCTGGTAGGTACCTATACCAAAGGTTTTCTTATTATGATTATTTATAAAAAATTCAACATAATAAAAATAGTAAATACTTTTAGGGCCTGTCTGCGTGTTCGTTTGTACACATAAAATAAATGAAATTTCAAACGGCGACCGTTCTGTAAGCCGCAGAGATATGAAGTAGGTGTTTTGGTATGATATGTCAAGAATAATACTCAGCGTCACACCTACTAAATATTATTTTAACATCTTTAAAAACTACAAAGTTTTTCACAAAAAAAAAATTTTACTCCATACAAAAAAAAAAAATTTTTCTCGTTATTCGGTTATTTTATGACAAAATAGCAATCAGTAATTAATGTTTATTGAAATTACGTAAGCAATTACTAGAAAAAAATAGGGTCAAAATACCCTAAGTTCACTGTTTTCAAATCTGATCCCAGTGCCACAAATTAAGGCTAGGTTAGGTTGCAACGCTGTGTGCATACCTACCTAGTTTTTTTTTACATTTAAGTGGTTTTTAGTTTGCATAATTAAATATAAATGATTGATTAAATTGTGTTTTATTTATTAAAACAGATGTTCTTGCATTAAGTTTATTAAGTAGGTGCTTGGTTCTAATAAATTAGGGTTTCGATTTTTGTGGTAATGGTGGTGCATATGGGTATAAAACGTTTGAAAACCAGTATTTTTTGGTATGTAAATTTAGTGTGCAATCAGTACTTTTGTAGCTATTTTGGATTTTTTTTGTTTTAAAAAATGGTATTTATTAGTTATGCGTTTAAATGCCACCCTTAAATAAACTGACTCCTAGGAGTGTTTTAGAGAAATCATTTTTTTATAAATAAGGCCGCTAGTGTATTAATAATAATAACCTGGGTTATTAATAGTGTATTAATTAATAACCTAGCAGTGGATAGCGATGGGCCGATGATGATGAATAACAAAATATGTCTTTGTTTGTTGTAGGTAAAGATTTATACTGGGATCGTGGCAATTGGCAAACCTTGATCTCTCTCTGCCTATCCCTCCGGGATACAAGCGTGAGGGCACAGAACCACAGAACTCTACTAACGTGAGGGGAGCGATTTCGGGCGCACTGAACAGGAATGTCAATGGGTTCCAATTCCAAGCCTAATAAATTGCACTCTGTTTTAGATCAAAATATGGATGTGAACAATCAATTTATAATTCAAGAAATATCTTTCAGCTTAACAAATAGAGTAGAAATCCGAAGAGAAACTACCTATTATAAATTTATCATAGAAATTAACGGTCTTACTTTATAATTCAATAGCTTAACTTTTTTGATATTATTTTAAAAACATACTGCTAGGACATAAACTAAAACAAATTAAAGATAAGATTGTAGGTACCTACCTAGAACCTTACCTAGGTACCTATACTTAATCTTCTTTTATTTATATCTTAACCGTGTGGATTCTATAAAAGGCTGGGTTCTCTGACATTGCCCCTAAACCAAATGTTTTAAAATGCATTTTACTCTCTGATGGTAAGTATTTAAAATCTGAAACAAATACCTACATACCTAGGTACCTATTTATTACTTTTCAATGTCCTATCTAGGGTCGTAGTTCATTATTTTCATGATTTTTATACTTTACTTATAGCATCAAAAAAAATCGCGAACATGAGTCTAAATTATCAGTGCTTACCTTCCGATTGAAAAGACTTTTGTACTTTCCGAGTAAAGTCCGACCTAATTGGTCGGACTTCAGACTTCGTTACTTACCGGTCAAAGTTTTCTTCTTTCACAGCATTGCGTATTGTATTGGCCAGGGTTAGACAAAGTTCCGGTATGAGTTTGTCATTGTATTCAACCTCCTCTAGCTCTGCTGGTAGTAAAGTTTGCAGGATCTTCTCGACTTTTTCGATGCTGAAGTATCTTTGCGGATTCAACCGATATGTGGGCTGGTACACCCTGACCTGCTTAGTAGAGGGAACAACTATGGTCACAGTTTTTTCAGATTTCTCGGCCATTTTTCCGAGACAGTATTAGATCAATAGCCCCATTGGCAACAGCTTGGTGGAAGCACCACCAATTACTTCTAATCACTGTGCATAATTATGCTTAGCTACGGAATAGTACGTGTGGTCTGGAACTATGAAACAATAATCTCAGGGCTGGCCAGACCATTTTGAAATTGCGCGGGCGCGCGGAATTTAAAGTAGTCTACACTTCCTACCGGCTTTAATTTGCTGGCCCTCCGCGAGGAAAATAAGTTTGTTCTTGGGTCGAAAGACATTTTCAACTGAGACCAACTAGAGTCCATAAAAATGCGTTTAAAAAAACGTTTGTTTTTACTACAACAAAGGGTCCACGCGCCTATACAATGCCTACAGACAAGTCCACCACGTCTTCACGTCTAGACAGATAATGGGTTTTATATTACGCCCCACTTTCAGAACACCCTCCTCTCCCCCAATTAAGCGTCATTTGAGCTCCTTAAAGCAAAAAATAAGATGGTTCGGACCCCCTTTCCCTCTCCCATAAATACCAAATTTTGGTACAGGGTGGCGCAATAGAACGTGCATTTATTAAGTATAGGCTAAAAAAATAAATACAAAAGGTATAGTTGAAATAAAAAATAGGATGATTAGGCACTTAAATTAGGTTTATTTTTTAAAAATAATATCATCTAAATGACGGCCCTCTCGAAGACGGCACTCCTCTAAACGCGTACGTAGATTCGTGAAAACTTTTGTCAGTAAATCTGGGGTGATTGCTGCCATTTCCCTACGGATATTTTCCTTTAGCTGACTGATGTTCTTCGGATTGTTCATATACACTTTGTTTGAGGTATCCCCACAAAAAAAAGTCGGGAGGCGTCAAGTCAGGACTACGTGGGGGCCAAGGGATATCACCTCTTTTGGAAATTAATCTGGCAGAAAACATCCGTCTTACAACCGCCATAGAGTCATTTGATGTGTGACAGGTCGCTCCGTCTTGTTGGAACCAAGTCGTCGTATTAGCTATGCTTGATCTCGCGAGTTCTGGAGTCAAATAACCTTCTAACATCGCAACATAGCGCTCGGTGTTAACGGTGATGTTTCGTCCTCGTGAATCTTCAAAGAAGAAAGGGCCAATTATTCCTTTGCTTGAAATTGCTGCCCATACCGTTACTTTCTGACTATGCAGTGGTTTTTGATGTTTAATTTTTGGATTCTCGTCGCTCCAATAACGACAATTTTGTCGGTTTACGAACCCATTTAAATGAAAATGAGCCTCGTCAGAAAAAAGGATGTTGTTAAAATTGGAAAATCGATTAAGCATTTCTTCAGCAAATGCCAACCTTGCTGCGAAGTCAGTTTCTTTCAATTCCTGTATTAACTGAAGCTTATAAGGATGCAGTTTAAGATCTAAATGCAAAATTCGTTGTAAACTTCGTCGCGACAAGTTTAAAGCCGCCGATCGCTTCCGAGTAGACACTTGAGGATTTTCTCTTACTGATTCCATCACCTTCTCAATATTGTCTGTGGTCCTAGAAGTTCTTGGTCGGCCTTTTGTAGGTGGTTTAAACGTGGAACCAGTCTCTTCAAAACGCTTAATCCATATTTTAATTAAATTTGCACTAGGAGCTTCTTTAATGTGTGTTAATCCATATTCAGAACAATATAGTCGTCTTGTCGATATGTATGAACGACCGTTTTCGTAAAACGTGCGAACACAAAAAGCGCGACACTTCCCGTCGAAGTGACTCATGGTTACTAAAATTAGTGATTATTTTCTCTGTGACTAAAATTTTCCACGAGTGCCGCTATCTAATCACGCTAAGCTCCCCCCGCCCCCGCACTGCATACCCCGCGAAAAAAGATGATGCAATATGCACGTTCTATTGCGCCACCCAGTATTATTTAAAGAGGAGCGTCACGGTGCGCCCTCAGATACAGTGCGTCGTCGCGCGCGTTTTCCTTTCTCGGCCTCGCACACCGTGGAGGCGTGCGTGCGCAGTGTAAGTGTGACGCCTAACGCCTTTAACCAAGTTTCTGAATAGCCGGATCCACACCGGACCATCCAAAGCGCTCCGATCGCGCGCGGCATGGAGCGTGAAGTGTAGACGTACCGCGCGCGATCCATGTGCGCGGCGGAGAGCGCGCGCTCCTCGCCGCGTGCGATCCATTTGTTGTCGGTTTTTTGTTCACGCACAAAGGGGCCTCAGTTAGACTTGCGCAAAGTGTGTCCTTAGAGGGAGTTGTTATATCCCATATCTTTGCTCACCGGGACACACTATATCTGTATCATATCTGGCTCACCACTTGTGTCCTAGCTCATACGACATACAATCGAGTGAGTGTGTTTGGATACAAGAGCTGTAAGACACAAGTGGTGAGTGAGTCTAGTTTATCTGTTTCCTACTTTATCCAGCTGATGCGCTCTTTTTTATACTATCAGTCTATTCCAATAAGAGGAGTTCAAACCAGAATCAAAATGTATTATCTATTAATTAACTTTTGACACTTTATATAGGTTTTCTCATTAATTAAATGAACTGTAAGAGAAATAAATATCTTTGAACCCAATTAAAGCGTGACAAGCATATATGATTATCGTCTTTACCGTTCATCTTTTTAGTACGAGTACTGCGACCAAATGCCCGATGTTGGCCGAACAAGCCATCCGTACCAATAGCGATCAAAAAGATCACCAATTCAATACATTTGTAGGAGTCTGGTGACCCATTTCTCGTCTCTTGTTTATTACTGCGACGAGAAATGCGGCCCAACGCATCCAATTTCAGCCGATCTCGGTCTCGCTCTCGCGCACTGTGTACTGTGTGTGAGCTGGATAAAGTAGCAGGAGCTAGATGTCTACCGTACTGAGTTGAGAGTATAGTGAGGGAGCCAGATATAGTTGACATCTCTGGGATATAACTGAGACACAGTTGACGGCAAGGGAGATGTGTGTCCTCTCATATCTGGCTCCTGAGTTACCCAAGGCTAGTTGACATCTCTGGGATATAACTGGGACACAGTTGACGGCAAGGGAGATGTGTGTCCTCTCATATCTGGCTCCTGAGTTACCCAAGGCTAGACAAAACACACGTAAACCAAAACAAGAGTAGAATTGTGGTGCTTACAAGAAAACAACAACAATATTTCTTGGCTTAGATTAAACATTATCGCTGACTGTACTAGGGTATATTATGTAGTAGTTTTTTGTGTGAAATAATACCCCAAAAAAATCTTAATCCATCATAACTATTATAACCTGTCCCATATCCCGCCACAACGTTCCATCATATTATTATTATGCTACAGTAAGAGTTTTCTTCTTAACAAAGACATCGCCCGTCCAAACAAGGTGGTACATATAACGCGGCCTTAGCGTTACTATGAGTTACGATTCATTCCCATGAGTTACGAAATTTCTCACAGGAACGTAACGGTTTGCATGCCGTCGAGTAACCTAAAAATATAATTGGTTTTAGCGGGTGTTTTATTGTCTGAGTGTTAATAGTTTAGGAAAAGACATTGTACTTAACAAATTAGTCACCGAGCACTTTACATTAGAAATGTAGCTTTCCTTAGAAAACTCCGTCACTCAATGGATAAATGCTTAGAACCTCCAAACACGTCCTTTTAAAGTCCACTTTTTGTAGAGAGCTACAAAAGATGACTCTTTAATGTTGCCAGGTAAAATAATATGCTACTATTTGTTAATAAATAGAAGTGATTTTAGAGATATGAACGTAACTCAATATGAATTTCCAGTTGAGTGCGTTTCGTGTCCTCGGATAATTTTGGTTTTATTTTCAATATATTGCATTTTAAATTAAATAGTATACAAAAAGCACAATGCTTACAAAATTTACAAAGTTTTGAGGCAAAAATATTGTAAGCCGTAGTGGAAAAAAAAACTGTAATAGCACGTTTAATTCAGCTGTTGCGACGGGGGACACACAAAAATCAGCACAATTTGCTATTTGCATCAATCATTTAAAAAAAATTAAACCACAAAGCACTGTTTGTATAGTTATTTATAGTGCCTAACTTAATTTATTTCAGATAGGACAATCAGTTCCTACAGAAAACTTTTAGAAACATAATTTTAGCCGGTAATAGCCGGTAGGACACAGGAATTTTTGAAAGGACAACACTAGGAAGAAATGCCCCTATATGTGGCATGGGTATATGTGTTCTGTGCACATGACACACAGCAACGACTGTCACACACACACACACACACACACACACACAACGAGTTTTTTTTTCCACGCTTGGCAATGCACGGCACACAACGAGTTCTACCTTTCTGATCATACACGAGAATTTCGACTGTCAGTGCGTATTCGTAGCGAGTAAACGGCGACTTCAACTCGCGGCGAGTGAATCTACTCGCAGCGAATACTTGTTAGGATAAAGGTAGGGAAACGGAACTTAATTGAAAATTTTAAGGAAAAAGGAACGGAATTTGGAAAAAGTTATTAGAGTCAGCTGTTAATAATATTAGGAATTAAAATGAAAAAATATATAAAAGACAAACTAAAATAAAAGTATTTAAAATAAGGATATATATACAAAGAAGACTAAATTTTAATATCATTTTTACTTAAAAATGTTGCTATACATTTATAAATATTTACATTATAACTAAATAAGAGGCAGGATGCAGAGGAAGGAAAAGGAACACCAAGGGAGGTCAGGGAAGCAAAAAAGAAGGAATGATCACAATCAGAACAGGAAAATAGTAAGTGATTAATATCTCCTAGCTCAGCTCCACAGGTACAGGCAGGACTCTGCACAATGCCAAGTCTAGCAAGGTGGGCCGGAGTTGAAGTGTGGCCCAGACGCATTCGTATCAAAGTTGAAATAATCTTTTTGCTAAACTTGGCATCGGCACTACAGAACCATGGCTTTGGCGAAATAATGGGTTGGATTCTGCGGTAATGAATGCCTTTTGAAAGATTCTCTATCCAGGTCTTATCCCAGGAAGCCTGGAGATAAACCCTGGGAAGAGTGGCAAGGTCGTTATAGTGGTTTTTATATGGGTATAGGTCTCCACACTCCACCGCAGAATTCGCAAGTTCATCAGCCTTTTCATTACCGATTATGCCGCAGTGAGAAGGGATCCACCCAAATTGTACAACAAGGCCTTTCTCCGTGCATTTAAATAGCAAATTGCGAATATCAAAAATGGTTGGGTGAATTACAGAGAAAAATGGAAATTTAATTAAGGTCTGAAGGGAGCTTAGTGAATCTGTCAGAACTAAAGTATTCTTAAGACCCATTAACAAAATATATTCTATCGCTTTTAGAAGCCCTAAGCATTCACCAGAATATACTGAAGATTCAGGAGGAAGTTTAATTTTTTGAACTATAGTATATTGTGCATGAAGAACACCCACACCTACACAACTGTCTAGGTGTTTTGAGGCATCAGTAAAAATGGTATGCCACCCCTGGAATTGGTTGTCTAAAAGGTTATGAAACTCAGCGTTTTGACAGATGTCACGTTTAGAAATTCCTAAATTAAGACTGACGTTTGGGACGTGCACTAAAGAGTTGTAAGGGCTATGGAAAATAGGAAGCAATTTGGAGTTATGGCATGGAGCTTCAATAGAGTTGAATTTCAGAAAACTCTTGACAAGACACGGAGAACCCCTGTGAGACCAATACTTGGACGTTGTCAGTAACTCTGAAAGAAGTTGTAATTTACCCAACAACGGATGATTAGAAAGCTGTAAGCAGCGACTTAGAAATCTATCAGATAGATATTGACGTCTTAACCTAAGAGGAGGCTCTCCACACTCTACTTGTAGACAATTAATTGGACTAGATTTCATAGCTCCTGAGATAATTCTCAAAGCCTTGGACTGCACAGCATCCAATTTCTTGAAACCAGCTGCACTACCAGGCTCCAACAAGAAGGTTCCGTAATCCAGAACACTTCTTATTAAAGCATTATAGAGCAACCTCAATGAAGAAGGATGAGCACCCCACCAAACCCCTGAAAGGCACCTGATAATATTTAACAAGCGGTCACACTTGGCAGCAATGTATTCACAGTGTGGGAGTCCAGTAAGTTGACAATCTAAAATAACCCCTAAGAATTTAACTTGAGTTTTTACTGGAATAGGAAATGAATTATATTCAACACAAATGTCTGGTTGCTTTCTCATTCTTGAAAACAAGACTACAGCACTCTTACTGACAGACAGATCCAGACCATTAGTAGATAGCCATTGCTGAAGAACTGACAGTGAGATAGTGAGAGATGAGCACATAGAGTCTATTGAGTTACCCGTTATATAAAGAAGCAGGTCGTCTGCATATTGCAAGACTTCTATAGAGCTACCAAGGGCAGAATCTAAATCGTATGTATAAATATTATACAATAAGGGAGAAAGAACCGACCCTTGAGGGAGACCTCTCGAAACTAATCTAGATATTTTGTTGTCATCTATATACACATTAATTGACCTTTCTGAAAGTATATTTACAATAAAATTTACAAGCAAATTGGGGACTTTTAATAACTGAAGTTTTTGTTTCAGGACAGACACAAGAACACTGTCATAGGCAGCACGAATATCAAGAAACGCTGCAAGGACTGAATTATTATTTGAAAAAGCTATACGGATGTCAGAGGTAAAAACGCTTAAGCTGTCAATAGTACCCCTGCCCTTTCTAAAACCATACTGGGAAGGAGACAAAAGATTGTTGCTCTCAATGAACCACTCAAGACGAATTTTAACTAGATATTCAGCAATTTTAACTAAAACAGAAGATAGGGCAATGGGTCTGTAAGAAGTAGGGTCAGCAGAAGGCTTACTGGATTTTAAAATTGGAATGATGGTTTGGGATTTCCAGGAGAGAGGAATAACACCTGACACTACAATTGAATTAATTAATTCTAGATAAGTTAGTAGAGTAGAATCACTAAGATTAACAATAAAAGAATAAGGAATACCATCTTCTCCTGGGGCAGAGTCCCTAACATGAGAGAGGATCCCTTTTAATTCCTCTAAGGTGAAAGGAGAGTTTAAAACAGACTGCTTATGCTCATTATGGCAAATAGGAGAAATGGAGGTTTGTTCTGGAACAGAGGGAGGAGCTAGGTGGTCCATAAATTGATCAGCTAGGGAAAGGGACATTTTAGGTGTGTGAGAATCACTTAAGGCGGTTCGAAAACGTCTTATATTTTTCCAAACGGCAGATGGTGCAGTATTTGGTGAGATGGAACTACAAAATTTTTGCCAACCTTCATATTTTTTTTGTTTTAAAAGTTTTTTAGTTTTCCGGGAAACTTCTAAATAATTGTCGAAATTCTCTGGAGTCATTTGATCACAATACATCCTTTCAGCTTCCTTTCTCTTTTTTACAGACTCAGAGCACTCTGCATCCCACCAAGGAGGAGAAGGGATTTTACCAGATGAATAATTTTTCAAAGGAAAAGTCTCATCTGCAGCATCTATCAAAAACTTAGCAAACAGCTCTGCATCTGTGACACCTAGGGATTCACTATTATTGATTTTTAACTCAACACAGTCCCTAAAGGAACTCCAGTCTGCATTACTTAATCTATGCTTAATACGGGGTTTAAATGTTGATTTATGAGGTTTACTACTTGGGAAGGAAACAACTAACGGGAAATGATCACTGCCATATGATGAAGACAGAGGATACCATTCTAAAACTAGTGCAAGATCAGGAGTACATATAGATAAATCAGGAGCACTAATTCCCTCATTAGGTATTTAAAATGCAAAGATTATGTGATTGAATAATATCTAGTAGTTGATCCCCATAATAAGAACTTACAGAGCTGCCCCATGCCTGATGTTGGCAATTAAAATCCCCCATCACCAAAAAAGGCTTAGGGAGAATAGAAATAATGTTACTAATTTCAGATAAAATATTTACAGTTGGACGAGAAAAATATACAGAAACTATACATATGTTATTTACAACAGCAGCAACTACCGAAATGTCATTGCTGTGTGAAGGGAGCGGAAAATATGAAAATGAGAAAGACTTATTGATGAGTATAGCCACCCCACCATACCCATCATCTCGGTCTTCTCTAAGACTAGAGAAACCAGATATTTTAAAAGAGATACCTGGCTTCAACCAAGTTTCTGAAAGGGAAACTATGGAAGGACTATGTTTATTACAAAGATGAATAAAATCAGATTTTTTGCTAGTTATGCTGCGGCAATTCCATTGTAGGATTTTGCCTAAACTGGCCATTGTTGGAAATTAATTTAAAAAGCTGAATAATAGAGGCGGCGTTGGACGGTACAGAATTACTATTATTGGAAAAGGAAGATGTTAGTGCTTGTATTAAAGCTGAGATTAGCTCCAAGATGTTTTCATTATTTTCCTTAGTATCTTTGATTTTCTCTTGAAGGGCACAGCCGTTAGGAGGAGACGGGGGATCATACTCAGCAGTAAGGGATCGATGGGTAGCTTGATCATATCCCTTACTTGTTTTTGGAATTGAGGGTTTACGAAAAACTGTTTTTTTGTGTGATTTTGGGGATTGTTCAGAAGGAAGTGAAGATGGCACAGGCCGAGTTGAAAAGCTGGTGGTAGGGGCAGAAATTAGGACATCACTGTAGGATTTGCTGACAGGCGGATGCATTCTTATGGCCTCAGAGTATGATACGCAGTTCTGGGCCATATAAAGTTTTACCCTGGACTGCCTATCATATTCAGGGCAAGACTTATTGGTGGCAAAATGATTTCCTTTGCAGGAAATGCATGAAGCATTGCTGACCTCTACATCGCAAGATCCACCAGAGTGATCTTTAGTACATTTGTAGCACCTAGGTGTCGAGTTGCATTTAGTTTTTGTATGTCCAAAGCGACAACAGTTATAACATTGGATTGTTGGGTATGTGTATAGTTCAACGGGGAGAGCATTATAACAAAGAAAAACCCGTTTAGGCAAAACTTGTCCATCAAATGTTAGAACAACTGTCTGAGAAGGCTTCCATGTAGGTACTGGACCATGCACTTTATAGTTGAAACGTCTCACTTTAATAACCTTTCCACAACCAATAGGTACAGATATACTCTCTTGGACTTCTTCTGGTGTCCACTCTGAGGGAACTCCTCGAACAATGCCCATCCTCGTCACGCTAAAGGTGGGAATAAAAGCCTTGAAATTGTTTTTTGTTAAATCTGAGTCTTCAATGAATGAATTGGCATCATTATAATCTGAAAAGGAAAGACTAAGCTTGCTCCTACTTAAGCGTTTGACGCTGCCATTAATTATATTTTTATAGCCACGTCTCTTTAGGTATTGGCCAAAAGAGACAGGGTGGAGAGTGGGTAAGGGTGAAGCTTCTGTTGAATTTTTCTGAATGTGAATTACGAACGGGGACACATCTGTGGATTCGTAAAGAGTTCTGCCAACCTGTGAAGACTGTTGGGGCGGAATCGCGGGTAAGGAATGACACGACACAGAGGACACTGCGTCCATACAGGACGAGGTATCCTGAGTTTTTGCTATATTCACTTCAGCAACGGGTTTTTTACTTGAGTCATCACTGTCGCAGCCGCATACATTAAGAGTATCGGAACCGTGTTTGTGTTGCTTCCTCCTCTTATTGCAGTGTCTGCAGACCTTGCGCTGCACCCTAGACCGCTTTCTTTTTTCGGACCTGATGGAACCATCAGTATCCATTCCAGTAGATTCGTTCTGTATAGTTATGTTAAAACCGACCGGGGGGACTGTGCCCCCCGGATCGGGTGGTTCCTCCATGGGCCTGAACAATAAAATATGAAAAACTTACCAGTAATGAAGAAGCTATGTATAAATTTAATAAATATATGCTATACTAGAATAATTTTACTGAAATATATACAACTGATCCTAAAAACCTATGCTAAAATATTTATTACAAATTTTCACCAAAAAAATACGCCCGCCAACTTTAAGGTTTCCCGCGCTTTTTTCCGAATACTTGTTTTGTTTTGGTGATGTTTTGTTTCGAAAAAAGAAGTTTTTTTTATAAGAGGTTTTACGGCTATGGATACTAGTCCTTTTGAGCCAAGAAAAGAAGTAAACTGCAATGTTGCCAAGTGAGGCGATTTATCGCCATTTGGGCTATCTCGGAATGTGAATTTGGGCTATCTCGGAATGTGAATCGGCGACCAAAAATTGCAATCGGCACCAGGCGACCAATGCGGGTGGCAGGCAACTCAAAAAAATTCAAAATGGAGGATGTCCCGTTTCCTTTACTATTTGTGTGGGAAAACCACAAAATTGTAATTTTATAAACTCCAGAGAGGTGTGTGCTGGCTTTTAAAAAAAATCAGTACCTTATCAGAACATTTACTGCTCAGTTAGCAATGGAAAAACTGTGGCTCCTGAACCATTTTAGGGAAGTAAATAGATTATTAAGAAGTTTATAGGTTATGATTCTAGTAAACAAATATTTACCACAAAATATTTCTATGCAGGTAAATACAAATAATACCACTTAAATACATTCAGAATCATAGTTAAAAGTAATTTTTTATTACTCTTGTTTGTTTTAAGGTCCACATCTTGCACACTCGTTAAAAAATGGAGGCAGTCTTTGGGTACCTAGACTGTTAACACTATTTAACGAGAAATGCAAGCCCTGATATCAATGACTCAACCCATTTAGCAAATGCAAAGACGGCTATTATTGCTGCAATTTTAAGTGAAGTAAAACAATGTTTCAGGGTACTTGTAAACATCGGTTTTATTTAATAAAATCATTATCATATAATATTATTACACGTATTTATTCTTTAGGCCTAAGCCCGCATCTCAAAATAGGTAAGCAGCAGCACTTCATTACGCAGAGCCAGCTCATAGCATTGAACTGTGCAGATCTGAATAGATATCAATACTTCTGATAGGACATTTTAGTTGTTTGTGATAGGAACCTTTATGTAGTAGTCCCGCAACATCATGTTATGCTCATAAAGCTGCTTCGTCTCCAAACTGGAATAAAATTAAGAGAGATTTTATGAGTAAGTCTGTATGGTACACAATGTGGATTATTTCATAACGATTTTTGATGTTTCTGAATAACTTTTAGGGATCCGTACCTCAAACGGAACCCTTATAGGATCACTTTGTTGTCCATCCGTCTATCCGTCCATCCGTCCATCCGTCCATCCGTCCATCCGTCCATCCGTCCATCCGTCCATCTGTCCGTCCGTCCATCTGTCTGTCAAGAGCCCTTATCTCAGGAACGCGAAGAGATATCGAGATGAAATTAAAATTATACTCGAGTCTACAGTCCCTTGATCAATATTTTATAACACCATATACTAATGTATACGTATGTTTTACAGATAAATAAATCTTATCTTATCTTATCTTGAAGCTGCGAAAAAATCAAACTTCTGAGTTGGCGTAAAAAAAGATACGGCCGTTTATGTCGCAAAAAACGTATATTTCGACACTCAACGGAATCAAAATTTATAGAGTACTTTCCGTTGACCTATAACTATGAAATTTGGCAAGTAATATGACCTAGAACTATGAAATTTGGCAAGTAATACCACAAATATAGGGAAAAATGTGAAAACTATACATTTTTAATTAAATAAAAAAAAATTGTCTGAAATTCCGGAAAAGCATGGAAAAACCTGCGAAAAACTATTTAATTTTATAATATATAAGCACCTACAAATTTGTATGGAACCCTCGCTGGGCGAGTCCGACTCGCACTTTTCCTATTTTTCTAAAGTAAATTTTACATTTTACACTTTATTATTAATAAATCAGCGAGTAAAGAGGTATTTAATTACAGATATGCGCTTATTACTGCATAAAACATATTTTTGAGGTTACCTTTTTATTACAGTCTGTCTTCTTTTTGCAGTGCACAAAACTTTGCTTTTTCACTTTTAGTAGAAGCTATGGCTTTCTTTTTTTTAGTTAAAGCATTTCGTGACGTTTGTATGTCGAATTTTCACGAAAAAATCCGAAAATAAGCAACGCTTATATAACAATCATTTTTTTCAAATAAAAAAAACCCGCTGATATTTTTTTTTTACAAATATAAAAAAACATTGCCGAGGCACATTTCAGTCGTGCCCTCTGTAAATAGTTTCGTGTTGCGATCCATTGGGCTATCTCAATTTTTTTTGTCGTGTCTTTTGTCTTTATTTATCAATTTTAACTTTTTTTTATTTGGCATGGCGTGGCGTTGTAATTTTTTAGACTTTAATGAATATTAAAAGCGGAGATAGATCTGTCATTAACATTTAACAAGGTGTTTCATATTTTTAAGATTACTTAAGCCATTTTAGTGATTTTGTCACTAGATCTAGTGATTTTGAAGCCAGCCAGAGATATTTTAAAAGAAACGTCACTGAAGAATTATTTGGTGATTTTTAGCGATTTTTATCGAATGTTGTTTTAGTTTTGGGTCAACGTAAAATTTTCATAGTACCAAGTAAAAATTACTTGTTTTGGAACGTATCTTTAGATGATTTTATAGAGTAATTTAATCTGTGGTCTTTATTTGGTTATGCTTGGGGATTCCCCGACTAATCAATCAAATGTATATCGCGACACAAACCATAATAAACGTAGAGTTAAGCAGTTACGAGCAAATTTCAAATACGGTTTCTAATCAAACAAGACTGAGAAAACTGATGAACCATCGCAGCCATCGCCTTCATCAGCAGCCGATGAAAATTATGAAGACATACCTCCAGAAGTTTTTGCCGTTGAATTTTAATTGTTTTAAGTTAATTATTGTTAATTGAAGTCATAATTAAAATACTGATTTAGATTAACTTTGTGATTTCATTTTAAATTATCTATTCAGTGAATATTGGTATTTTTTAGTTAAATATTCCTAAGAGTAAGTAAGTAAGTAACCCATTAATATCCCTAAATATTACATTTTAATTTTTAATATCCCTAAATTACAGACCAAAACTAGTTAACCTTGTGTTTCCATTTTAAATTATTTAGTGAATTCTAGTGAGTTTTTTAGTAGAAAATATACTAAATCTAGTGATATTACAGATCAAAACTGGTGAGAAAGTTTTCTGCAAGGTGGCAACACTGTACTTAAGTGATTTTTAGAGAACCGCTGCGTACAAAACTACAAGTGGAAAAAAGCGGGGGAAACCTTAAAGTTGGCGGGCGTATTTTTTTGGTGAAAATTTGTAATAAATATTTTAGCATAGGTTTTTAGGATCAGTTGTATATATTTCAGTAAAATTATTCTAGTATAGCATATATTTATTAAATTTATACATAGCTTCTTCATTACTGGTAAGTTTTTCATATTTTATTGTTCAGGCCCATGGAGGAACCACCCGATCCGGGGGGCACAGTCCCCCCGGTCGGTTTTAACATAACTATACAGAACGAATCTACTGGAATGGATACTGATGGTTCCATCAGGTCCGAAAAAAGAAAGCGGTCTAGGGTGCAGCGCAAGGTCTGCAGACACTGCAATAAGAGGAGGAAGCAACACAAACACGGTTCCGATACCCTTAATGTATGCGGCTGCGACAGTGATGACTCAAGTAAAAAACCCGTTGCTGAAGTGAATATAGCAAAAACTCAGGATACCTCGTCCTGTATGGACGCAGTGTCCTCTGTGTCGTGTCATTCCTTACCCGCGATTCCGCCCCAACAGTCTTCACAGGTTGGCAGAACTCTTTACGAATCCACAGATGTGTCCCCGTTCGTAATTCACATTCAGAAAAATTCAACAGAAGCTTCACCCTTACCCACTCTCCACCCTGTCTCTTTTGGCCAATACCTAAAGAGACGTGGCTATAAAAATATAATTAATGGCAGCGTCAAACGCTTAAGTAGGAGCAAGCTTAGTCTTTCCTTTTCAGATTATAATGATGCCAATTCATTCATTGAAGACTCAGATTTAACAAAAAACAATTTCAAGGCTTTTATTCCCACCTTTAGCGTGACGAGGATGGGCATTGTTCGAGGAGTTCCCTCAGAGTGGACACCAGAAGAAGTCCAAGAGAGTATATCTGTACCTATTGGTTGTGGAAAGGTTATTAAAGTGAGACGTTTCAACTATAAAGTGCATGGTCCAGTACCTACATGGAAGCCTTCTCAGACAGTTGTTCTAACATTTGATGGACAAGTTTTGCCTAAACGGGTTTTTCTTTGTTATAATGCTCTCCCCGTTGAACTATACACATACCCAACAATCCAATGTTATAACTGTTGTCGCTTTGGACATACAAAAACTAAATGCAACTCGACACCTAGGTGCTACAAATGTACTAAAGATCACTCTGGTGGATCTTGCGATGTAGAGGTCAGCAATGCTTCATGCATTTCCTGCAAAGGAAATCATTTTGCCACCAATAAGTCTTGCCCTGAATATGATAGGCAGTCCAGGGTAAAACTTTATATGGCTCAGAACTGCGTATCATACTCTGAGGCCATAAGAATGCATCCGCCTGTCAGCAAATCCTACAGTGATGTCCTAATTTCTGCCCCTACCACCAGCTTTTCAACTCGGCCTGTGCCATCTTCACTTCCACAATCCCCAAAATCACACAAAAAAACAGTTTTTCGTAAACCCTCAATTCCAAAAACAAGTAAGGGATATGATCAAGCTACCCATCGATCCCTTACTGCTGAGTATGATCCCCCGTCTCCTCCTAACGGCTGTGCCCTTCAAGAGAAAATCAAAGATACTAAGGAGAATAATGAAAACATCTTGGAGCTAATCTCAGCTTTAATACAAGCACTAACATCTTCCTTTTCCAATAATAGTAATTCTGTACCGTCCAACGCCGCCTCTATTATTCAGCTTTTTAAATTAATTTCCAACAATGGCCAGTTTAGGCAAAATCCTACAATGGAATTGCCGCAGCATAACTAGCAAAAAATCTGATTTTATTCATCTTTGTAATAAACATAGTCCTTCCATAGTTTCTCTTTCAGAAACTTGGTTGAAGCCAGGTATCTCTTTTAAAATATCTGGTTTCTCTTGTCTTAGAGAAGACCGAGATGATGGGTATGGTGGGGTGGCTATACTCATCAATAAGTCTTTCTCATTTTCATATTTTCCGCTCCCTTCACACAGCAATGACATTTCGGTTGTTGCTGCTGTTGTAAATAACATATGTATAGTTTCTGTATATTTTTCTCGTCCAACTGTAAATATTTTATCTGAAATTAGTAGCTTTCGACAGCCTATCACACTCCGCTATATTTAATTCTTTAAGCAATCAAAACATTGATAGCACATACATAGACTTACTACGGTTAATATACAGCAACAGCACAGCAAATATAAAATTAAATTCAACAGGGCCATCATTTGCAATAGAAAAAGGCGTCAAACAAGGCGACCCTCTCTCGCCAAAACTATTCACTTCAACCCTAAAAGAGGTTTTTAGAACGTTACCAGACACGTGGGCAAATAGAGGCATTGAAGTTGGCGGCAGAAAACTAACAAACCTTCGCTTCGCCGACGACATTGTCCTGTTCGCTTCGAAGGCATCCGAGCTCGAAATCATGCTGCAAGAGCTTAGTGCTGCAAGCTTTGAGGTGGGACTTTCTATGAACAGGTCTAAAACCAAAGTCATGACCAACGGTCGAAAAAGCAAAGTTGAGGTCGATGGGCAGGAGATACACTATGTCGACGAGTACATCTACTTGGGCCAGATAGTAAGCTTCGAAAACAGGCAAGGCAAGGAAATCAACCGCCGTATCGAAAACGCCTGGAAGTGCTACTGGTCCATGAAGGATTTGTTGAAAAGAAGCCTTCCGCTTTCCTTGAAACGGAGACTCGTCGACATGTGCATCCTGCCCGTCCTCACTTACGGCTCCCAGACTTGGTCATTGACCGAAGAACAGAAGTCCAGGCTCAAGGTTTGCCAGCGAGCTATGGAGCGTAGCATGTTGAGCATCAGAAGGATTGACCATATCCGCAACACTACGTTACGCTCAAAAACACGCATAGCTGATGTGGGTGTCCAGACTGCAAGGTTGAAGTGGAGCTGGGCAGGGCATGTCAGTAGAATGCACCCGGATAGGTGGGCGAGACTTGCCACTGAGTGGGTGCCACAAGGCGGTCGTCGCAGGAGAGGCAGGCCAAGAAGACGTTGGCGAGACGACCTCGACCGACACATGCCGGAGTGGCCTGAGGTGGCACAAGACAGAAACATCTGGTCTGAGTTGGGGGAGGCCTTTGCCCAGCAGTGGGACACAAACGAGGCTACGTAAAAAAAAAAAAAAAAAGTAACATTATTTCTATTCTCCCTAAGCCTTTTTTGGTGATGGGGGATTTTAATTGCCAACATCAGGCATGGGGCAGCTCTGTAAGTTCTTATTATGGGGATCAACTACTAGATATTATTCAATCACATAATCTTTGCATTTTAAATACTTGTTTACCAACTCGACATACTAAGCCTAATGAGGGAATTAGTGCTCCTGATTTATCTATATGTACTCCTGATCTTGCACTAGTTTTAGAATGGTATCCTCTGTCTTCATCATATGGCAGTGATCATTTCCCGTTAGTTGTTTCCTTCCCAAGTAGTAAACCTCATAAATCAACATTTAAACCCCGTATTAAGCATAGATTAAGTAATGCAGACTGGAGTTCCTTTAGGGACTGTGTTGAGTTAAAAATCAATAATAGTGAATCCCTAGGTGTCACAGATGCAGAGCTGTTTGCTAAGTTTTTGATAGATGCTGCAGATGAGACTTTTCCTTTGAAAAATTATTCATCTGGTAAAATCCCTTCTCCTCCTTGGTGGGATGCAGAGTGCTCTGAGTCTGTAAAAAAGAGAAAGGAAGCTGAAAGGATGTATTGTGATCAAATGACTCCAGAGAATTTCGACAATTATTTAGAAGTTTCCCGGAAAACTAAAAAACTTTTAAAACAAAAAAAATATGAAGGTTGGCAAAAATTTTGTAGTTCCATCTCACCAAATACTGCACCATCTGCCGTTTGGAAAAATATAAGACGTTTTCGAACCGCCTTAAGTGATTCTCACACACCTAAAATGTCCCTTTCCCTAGCTGATCAATTTATGGACCACCTAGCTCCTCCCTCTGTTCCAGAACAAACATCCATTTCTCCTATTTGCCATAATGAGCATAAGCAGTCTGTTTTAAACTCTCCTTTCACCTTAGAGGAATTAAAAGGGATCCTCTCTCATGTTAGGGACTCTGCCCCAGGAGAAGATGGTATTCCTTATTCTTTTATTGTTAATCTTAGTGATTCTACTCTACTAACTTATCTAGAATTAATTAATTCAATTGTAGTGTCAGGTGTTATTCCTCTCTCCTGGAAATCCCAAACCATCATTCCAATTTTAAAATCCAGTAAGCCTTCTGCTGACCCTACTTCTTACAGACCCATTGCCCTATCTTCTGTTTTAGTTAAAATTGCTGAATATCTAGTTAAAATTCGTCTTGAGTGGTTCATTGAGAGCAACAATCTTTTGTCTCCTTCCCAGTATGGTTTTAGAAAGGGCAGGGGTACTATTGACAGCTTAAGTGTTTTTACCTCTGACATCCGTACAGCTTTTTCAAATAATAATTCAGTCCTTGCAGCGTTTCTTGATATTCGTGCTGCCTATGACAGTGTTCTTGTGTCTGTCCTGAAACAAAAACTTCAGTTATTAAAAGTCCCCAATTTGCTTGTAAATTTTATTGTAAATATACTTTCAGAAAGGTCAATTAATGTGTATATAGATGACAACAAAATATCTAGATTAGTTTCGAGAGGTCACCGCTCACAAGTGTGACCGCTTGTTAAATATTATCAGGTGCCTTTCAGGGGTTTGGTGGGGTGCTCATCCTTCTTCATTGAGGTTGCTCTATAATGCTTTAATAAGAAGTGTTCTGGATTACGGAACCTTCTTGTTGGAGCCTGGTAGTGCAGCTGGTTTCAAGAAATTGGATGCTGTGCAGTCCAAGGCTTTGAGAATTATCTCAGGAGCTATGAAATCTAGTCCAATTAATTGTCTACAAGTAGAGTGTGGAGAGCCTCCTCTTAGATTAAGACGTCAATATCTATCTGATAGATTTCTAAGTCGCTGCTTACAGCTTTCTAATCATCCGTTGTTGGGTAAATTACAACTTCTTTCAGAGTTACTGACAACGTCCAAGTATTGGTCTCACAGGGGTTCTCCGTGTCTTGTCAAGAGTTTTCTGAAATTCAACTCTATTGAAGCTCCATGCCATAACTCCAAATTGCTTCCTATTTTCCATAGCCCTTACACCTCTTTAGTGCACGTCCCAAACGTCAGTCTTAATTGAGGAATTTCTAAACGTGACATCTGTCAAAACGGTGAGTTTAATGACGGCGTTTTACCTACAATTAAAACGCTAATTAAATAACTTACCCTATTCGAAGCCTCTTAATATGAGAGTGGCATCCTTGCTTCTCTCTGATTGGTCGTTCAATATATCTGTCCCTGTCTAACATCCTCCTCTCCGTCCCTCCAACTGGCAGCCCACTTTTTAGGTTGGGGGCATCCGGCTAACTCATTGAGTCTCATATTGCCACCAGGCAGGCATGAAAAGTGAGGCTTCGAATAGGGTAAGTTATTTAATTAGCGTTTTAATTGTAGGTAAAACGCCGTCATTAAACAACTGTACCGCTATTCGAAGCCTCTTAATATGAGACGTGTCTGTTATCGCCTGGTGGAGGGACGCCAATGTGATGAATGATAAAGCATGTGTAAGTATGGTTTCTACCAACTTGAATTGTTATGTAAGTATTGTGTAAACAGTTAAGCGTGCAATAGGGAATAAGGTACCTCCAAATTTTACTGTAAAGCTTGTATTAAATAATTATTAACCTTGATATGAGGAAGGGAACTTTTAAGGAATAAAATGCTAGATCAACACTCAATCACTTATTTTTATTCTTATGCCATGACATGAAAATAAAATCAAAAGTAGGTACTTTACTACAACATAAAATAGTACTTATCTAATTAGTGCTTATATATTATATAAATAAATGCACATAAGCTTTATTATATTTTCCCTTATTTTGAAATAAAGATAAACCGGTAACAATCCAATAATCTGATACTTTCAACCCGTAGGGGGATGGACAATTTACATAATTATTATTTATTAAACCGTTAATATGTGCTAAATTAAAACGAATGTTTATTGGATGGGTTGAAATAATCTTGACACTAATGGCACATCTGTGTGCGACTTAAGAGGCGTTTCACAAAATCGCGCACCGCAAGTTTAGGTAAATTCACCCATTGCACTGCCGTGAGTCATGACCTCGAGCGCCGGGGCACAATGCCGCGCGTCGGGTGTATAGTTCGACTATGAAGAAAGTTTTTTGATACTTTTCTCCGACGACGTGATTTATTTCGGATGGATAAAAACAGGACGTACTCAATCATCTTACGTATGTATACATATATACAGGTGGTAAAAATTTAAACTAAATGAAACACTTTACCTACTAGTAAATATTTTATTTCTGTACTACCTAAATAGAACAAGTATTCTTTCCTTTCAAAAATACAGGAATGTTTTCTTTGAGTACTTTTTTCTGTCTACAATATTAAGAGTACTCTCCCTTCAGGAGGCATTACAAAATACCACCCTGTATATGTATAGGTACTTAGTCTCATAGAATTTAAAATGTAATAACTTTTATAGGCACTTTATCTGCGTAATTAACATTTTGTAAATAAAAATATTTGTTCTTATATGACATTACTGAATAAATGTGGGCTTTTTACAGTTTTTAATCTCTATTATAGTTTTGTACTTTTTCATCGACCCTTATCACAACACCACTACTTATAGTTAGAATTTATTTTACTTCCAATTATGGCACTTGAAGATTCCGTATCCACCACAAACAACTCAGTGGACTCATTTGCATTGTTCTATAAAATAAAATAAAATATTATATTAACTAACCAGCTTCTTTAATTTAAATAAAAAAGTGGACGAGTAAGCAAAATAAAAAAAATTGCTTACATCAATCAAATTCGAGTTTTGGGATTTCTCTCCCGATGTCACGGTCAGTACTCCATCAGTTTTTTTCTGGTTTGGAATCATTAGCAACATGTTCTCTCCTGTAAATAAAGTAAAACTTTAAGAAATTATAATGGCCGTGGTCACTAAAAGCAAGAGGGTAGATGGTCCCTCTACTTTTATTTGAAGGGGTTTTCGAAAATCTTACCATACATAATATTTCCTCTCCCTTGGGAAATGGATTCGTAATATCAATTTCGGATCAATTGTTAGTTGGTCCTTTCTTTATCCTGCAATGATATATAGTAAAAATAAAACTTCACAACCATTAAAATCGGAAAAGACCGTACTAGAAGATACTCTACTAAACTAACTACACTACTAACTACATAACTTATTAAAGTAGATCAGGGCCGATAGGTACGTACTTTGCTTGTCTTGCAATCAAAAGATTCAGAGTAAAGACTCAGTATTTTTACGCTTTCTTTTATCTAACAAAAAACGGTACGTATTATGTTTTCGTCCCATTGCTGAAAACATCATGAAGGATAATTACAATGATTCATGTATACAATAATAATGTATAACAAATTCGAAAAGTACTTACTTGAAAAGTATCAAAAGAGTCAGTCGCGGTTGCACGCGCTTCACTAAATTCGTAGAATCATTGAATTTAAAATTCAATGGTAGAATACGCAACCGGCATCGGCGAGAAAAGTGACGTAGGTCCTACTCGAAGGGCGCTTCGCGCGACACTGATCGATGCGCACGATTGCAGCAGAATATATAGGGAAGTAAAAAATATATTTTTCATTGCAATTTATTAAAAATGTGTATTTTTTTATTACACTCCTGTTAAGGATAAGTTCTAGTACCTTATGGTACAAATTTAAATCGATAATAATGTTTAGAAATGGTAAAATATCGAGGTAAAAATGGGAGAAATTCGCACTATTTCATGATTTTTTTTAGCCAAGTGTGAATAAAATATTTGAAATGTGATTTATTAAATACAATAAGATTTATATGTCCCAGTCCTGCGTATTTTTTATTAGTGATTTTTACAAATTCTAATAGTACAATGACGTGTCCGAAGATACCTCGGCGCGTATTTTTGGCAAAACATGCTGTGGTATTTTATCAATTAAACAAAATAAACGATATAATTTCATAAACTAAGTTGACAAATACCTGTATTAAAGGTTGTGCTTCTTGATACAATACTTCATAAATGAATATTTAGTATTAAAATACGAAAATTAGTCGCCCAAAACCTCCTAATTTGAGCAAATGATGTGAAAGCCCTCTTAACCTCGCGTCTGTAGAACCTGGCAAAGGTGTTCGGCGAGCGCCAGTTTCCCCTGGCAAGGATCTCGTCCAGCGGGAAGTTCAGGAGCCAGTTCTTGGAGGCGACTGCGGAGCGCACGCTGCCGGCCGAGGCTTGCACGCCCGCTTCTTCTAGGGCAGACTTTACCCAGTTGGCAATCACTGTGCGCGATGCAGCGCGTGGTTGTCCGCATACTGTCAGGAATAGGCTGCTCACTCTACAAGAGTCTCGTCGGGGTTTTGATAATTTTATCAAAGATTTAATCCAGAATAAGGGGTTGAGAGCATTTGACTCTGTGTTAATCATGAGCCGCCACCCAGATTGTCTGTAGTCGGCATTATCTGTTTTGGACCCGAACAAAGGCCAGAAGGTAACATGATCATCTGTGATCGTGAAATGTTTGGGATCTATGGACAAGAGCGTAAGGTCATGGACTCTGCGTCCAGAGGACAGTAGTAGCATACAAGCCGTGTTTCTAGAACACTCATATAGGCTAAAATTAGAGGTGTTATTATTCGCTAACCAGGAATACAGTCTATCTATGTCCCAAATGGGAGGTTTTTGCTGCTTAGGTGTTTGGAGAGCTATAGCTTTTAGGATGCGAGTAACTAGGGGATGCGAGCTAAGGTGATCTACCCTATTAGGGTCACATAATGTTGATACTACCGACCTATGTAGCAAAATTGTATTATAAGTAAAATTGTGTTTTTGACAAAGGTCAGATAAGAAACGAGCAATGTCCGAGCCCGAGGGCGATCGGTATGGGATATTATTAGTTTTAGCCCATGAGCACCAACGTCTCCAGGCCGAGGTATATGATCTTTTAGTGCTGTCTCTCCAGCTACTTCTTAAAAGTTGTATTTGTTCTTGGGACCAGTCTGCGAGAGCTAATTCCCACCCCCACACCTCCAAATTTCTATGGTCAGTTCGTTGATTTTGGCACGAGCTGTGTCGGTCACTGTATCTATCATCACTTCTGGTAGGTTTGTTACCGTGAATGGCGCTGCTGTGGCCCGTCTCTTTAGATCGGGGCGCCAAAAAGCTTTCTCCCACCGGGGAGCCACTATTAGATACGTGCCGACCGCTGTGTTTAGGTGAGTCAGGACTCTTGGTATTAGGAATGGGGGCGGAAACACCCAGGCTAACTTGAACTGCCACGTCTGTGAGAACGCATCTACGAAGCGGGCACGACTGTCCGTTGCATCTAGGGAAGCATAAATGGGGACTACGTGAGCTCTGTGAGATGCGAACAGGTCTATCTGGGGAAGGCCCCACTTTGAGAATACTACTTTCGTTAGAGCTGGAAGTAGATGCCACTCTGGGTGATGGGAGCCGCGCGACAGATGGTCTGCTTCTATGTTGTATCTCCCAGGTAGATGGTGTAGGCAGATTTGAATCTGGTGTATTTGCAGGAGCCGAAACACTCGATAAGTAAGGTTCATAAGGGATCGGGACTTGGTCCCCCCTTCCTTTCGCAGATAAGATAAGACGGTTTTGTTGTCTGACTGTATCGAAATGTAACTCCCCGTTAATAGACGATTGTGACTTTGCAGCACTTTTTTAAAATCGCTAGCATCTCTTTGTGGTTTGAATGCAACTCTTGCTCTTGGGGGCTCCAGGAGCCATTGAGCTTGATGTTGTCTAGTTGAGCTCCCCAACCGCTTCCAGATGCATCGGTCGATATATAATGGGACACCATCGGCTGGTGGATAGGAGAGCCTTTCTGGTAGTTTTTTAGCCACCACAGAAGTTCTGAGATCACTATCTCGGGGAGAGGAAAATGTTTCAGCGGGTCCTCTTTGAGAAGAAGATTGGAATGTTCTAGGAGCTTGCGAAAATTGAGTCGGCCGTAAGGGACTACCAAGCTTGCGAAATTTAATGAACCTATCAGACTCTGGGTTTCTCTGAGGTTTGCTTTCCGTTTGTTCAGCAAACGCAATATTTTTTCTCTTATAGTTTGTTGTTTTTGTAAAGGAAGTTGTCTGTGATTGCGATGTGGGTCCCAAATTACCCCTAGGTACTGAATATCCTTCCGAGGCATCAAGACACATTTCTTGTAGTTTATTTGCCAGCCAAGGTGTTCTAGTAACTTTACGGTGTGTTCTATCTGTGACATTAAGATCTTCCTGCACTGATGTGCAAGTAAGAAATCGTCTAGATATACCAAGGTTCGTATTCCTCGATCTCGTAGGACTTGAGCGACCCAATTGGTCAGGGAGGCGAATATCTTTGGTGCTGACGCCAGGCCGAAAGGTAGACAAGTCATCTGGAGGAGTTGGCCTTGGAAAATGAGTCTGAGGTATCGCCTGTGACTTGGGGCTATGCTTAGATGAAAATATGCATTGGAAAGGTCTATCTTTGCTAGCCAATCGTTCGGTTGCAAGAAGCTGGGCACTCTCTGCTGGTTGATAAGCCTGAATTTTGTCAAGCGTACGTGAAGGTTGAGCCGGCGCAAATTGAATATGGGTCGGTATGAACCGTCCTCTTTTTCGTTTAGGAAAATGTTCGATAGGAAGCTGGGTGAGAGAGGTGCCTGTTCTAGCACGCCCATCTTTTTCATTGCCTGGATTTGATCTGCCATATCCTTTGAGTAAGGAGTATGAATATCTTTGCCAGTTCCTGGCATGTGGAGCGGGGCCTTGTTGTAGAACGGGATTCGGTATCCATCGGAAATTATCTTTAGCAGCATAGGAGGCGCTGATAACTTTCTCCAGGCGTGGAGGAAGTTCTGGAGACGGCCCGCTTGGAAATGTGAGTCAGTACTTACGCCTGGGTTGGCCTCTGCGGCTCGGCCCTGGCTTTTTAAGTCTGATATTTGGATTTTCAGGGGCTCTGGGGCCTCTGGGACGAAAAGGTTGGCCCTGCGCGGGCATTCTTGGTTGATTGAAGTGAACCACTCCTTGCGCAGGAGGGAAAGCGTATGGATGGAAAACAGCGCCATGCGCTGGCGGTATATTAAAGTTATTGGTATAGCCCGATTGTGGGTTGAACGTGCCTTGCGCAGGCATTCGAGTATGTTTTAGATTGGCTTGCGGAGCCACAGGGGCTTTAGACGTGGAAGGTTGCGGCTTTGTGGGCCAAAATACCTTCGATATGCCGCCATTTTTCTCTAAGACTGACGTAAGGTCATCGGCCTTAAATAAATCGTCACAGGATGGTGGTATCTTTCTTAGACTAGCTTTTACGTATTTGTCTTTTACAGATCGCAAAATAGCATCTCTGCGCTGTTGGATCATGTCGGCGCGATGTCCGCATGACATTTGCAAAAGGTCATTGGAAATTGTCAGATACTCTCCGCGAGCGAAAATTTCGTTTACTTTACCCTCAATACTTTCGATCGTTAGAGATTGTTCAGTTTTTAGATAGGTAATTAGGTCAAGAAAGCCTTTTTCAAAAGATTCTTGTTGCTTAAGCAATCCCTGAGTAATTGCAGCAAATCCCTTTTCAGTCAATGAGAGGTTAGGGGATTTGTCGTAAGGTTTTAGTTCGTCATTACATTCTAAGTCCGTAAACCCGGGGGTGGAACAATATTTTTTCTGTGCGTCTGAATACCTTACGTCCGACCAGTGGTTAGTCTCGAAATGCTGTATCTTTTTTAGGCGGTCTACCCGGTCGAGATCCGATTTGGGAACAGCGGGTTCTTTTAGAACGGTATTGACGGACAGAGAAAATTCTGTTGGTGGCCGCGCCGCTGGGAGCGCAGGCGTCGGGTCTGGAAGCTGCCCTCCCATATCATTGTACAAATCATCACTGACGTTTAGAGAAATAATACTTTCGTTGTCGTTATCGGGTTCGTTATTGGATTCGTCAACATTGTTTTGTGCCGGGTATCTTTGCGATAAAAAATGTTGAATACCACTTACTTGTGACGTTAGGGTACTTAAAATCTCTTCTATTCGTCTATTTTTTTCGTCACTCCTAGAAGAGGATGATTTTCGCTTTTTAGCACCGCGAGGGTGATCATGTGGTGATGCAGACCGCGATGTTGCCGGCGCATCTTGTTCTAGTTCAGGTGGCGACGACAACGACATGCTGTCACCTACCCGACAGAGCAAAATATTGGTATTACTCACAGGCACACGTTTAATAGACTTTCATGTAATTATTTAAATTGTTAAATAATTTAACGAATTATTTAGACACTAGGACAGAAAATATCGTAATTTAATTCTTAATCTCGAACGGCAAAAACCGTTAGGAATTATTTCAAAGATTTTATGAAAATGTTTTACAGAAATAAAATAGAAAAAAAAAGATTCGAGCACTCACTTGGTTGATGAAGCTCCTGCGAACGACCGCTCAGTGCGAGAATCAAGACGCCAATGAGTTAGCCGGATGCCCCCAACCTAAAAAGTGGGCTGCCAGTTGGAGGGACGGAGAGGAGGATGTTAGACAGGGACAGATATATTGAACGACCAATCAGAGAGAAGCAAGGATCCCACTCTCATATTAAGAGGCTTCGAATAGCGGTACAGTTGTTTAATAACCTTTTAGACAACCAATTCCAGGGGTGGCATACCATTTTTACTCATGCCTCAAAACACCTAGACAGTTGTGTAGGTGTGGGTGTTCTTCATGCACAATATACTATAGTTCAAAAAATTAAACTTCCTCCTGAATCTTCAGTATATTCTGGTGAATGCTTTGGGCTCCTAAAAGCGATAGAATATATTTTGTTAATGGGTCTTAAGAATACTTTAGTTCTGACAGATTCACTAAGCTCCCTTCAGACCTTAATTAAATTTCCATTTTTCTCTGTAATTCACCCAACCATTTTTGATATTCGCAATTTGCTATTTAAATGCACGGAGAAAGGCCTTGTTGTACAATTTGGGTGGATCCCTTTTCACTGCGGCATAATCGGTAATGAAAAGGCTGATGAACTTGCGAATTCTGCGGTGGAGTGTGGGAGACCTATACCCATATAAAAACCACTATAACGACCTTGCCACTCTTCCCAGGGTTTATCTCCAGGCTTCCTGGGATAAGACCTGGATAGAGAACCTTTCAAAAGGCATTCATTACCGCAGAATCCAACCCATTATTTCGCCAAAGCCATGGTTCTGTAGTGCCGATGCCAAGTTTAGCAAAAAGATTATTTCAACTTTGATACGAATGCGTCTGGGCCACACTTCAACTCCGGCCCACCTTGCTAGAATTGGCATTGTGCAGAGTCCTGCCTGTACCTGTGGAGCTGAGCTAGGAGATATTAATCACTTACTATTTTCCTGTTCTGATTGTGATCATTCCTTCTTTTTTGCTTCCCTGACCTCCCTTGGTGTTCCTTTTCCTTCCTCTGCATCCTGCCTCTTATTTAGTTATAATGTAAATATTTATAAATGTATAGCAACATTTTTAAGTAAAAATGATATTAAAATTTAGTCTTCTTTGTATATATATCCTTATTTTAAATACTTTTATTTTAGTTGGTCTTTTATATATTTCTTCATTTTAATTCCTAATATTATTAACAGCTGACTCTAATAACTTTTTCCAAATTCCGTTCCTTTTTCCTTAAAATTTTCAATTAAGTTCCGTTTCCCTACCTTTATCCTTAAAAGTCCTTCAATAACTTGACACTGGCGTAGGCACAAACCGTGCAGAGCCAATAATGCAAAAAAAAAAAAACTACAAGTGCCACAATAAGAAAAAAGTCATTATATATGAGGAGCGTCTGTTCAAAAGGTTATAAGTACACCATAAGCAAATTTTAGAAAAACTGAAAAAAACGTTTAAAAATTTAGTTTGACCGAATTTTTGTTTTTTTTTTCAATATCTGCTTAAATTAACTAAAATTATCCCTAGCGTTGTTTTTTTTTTATTATACTATGTAATATAAAAAAGATATAAAAAAAAATAAGTTGCAAATATAACCTTTTGGTCAGTCACTTGGAAATTATAACCTTTTGACCAGACAGTACTGTAAATATATCTTTTTGATTAAAACACTTTGAAAATAATCATATTTTTTATTATCATTGAGTACTTTTAAAGAATCGTTCTCGATTGTCAATAACATTTTGAATTGTCATCTTTGAACAGTGGTCAACGTGAACAACGTCTTCGAAGTCTTATGCCGACACGTTTGACGAAACTTTGTTGCTAAAGGGTCATTATCCTTATATTCTCTGCAACAAAATATAAAGAACATGGATTATTCTCATTGCAATAAGTTTATTTAACGACAAAATAACTTTACTACAAGACAAGTTTCACTCACTTGTTTTTGTAGACTGACCGATCTTTCCTCTGTCTTCTTCGACTTCCTCTATTAATAGTCTCGACAGTGGTATTCATTATTGGTCATTAAAGACGGCACAGCACATACAACGGAAATATTAAAATGATAAAACAATTATTAGTCTAAACAATTTTGAATTGACTGGAATGGAAAACTGGAAAAGACAGGACAAAATAATGACAGTTTAACACAGATTAAAAAGAAACAACTTTAGAACTCGGTGCCAAGATCAGTCTTTGAATGTGGTGCACAGTCAACCCCACACAACCATTGATAATTTGTCTTTTTTTTCTTGTCTGGGAGGGAAGGCAAATTGTGTTACCAGATTAAAAACTAAAATTAAACGGTTAAGTGGTTTTTAAAACATTACATTATTCATCCTAAATAATACAAATATAACTTTTTGAATGAAACTTTTCTTCCTACTGCGTTATTGTATGAAAAATATATCCTTTTGTTCACAACAGCATTGACAAGAATCCTTTGTGTGTATATCTAATGTAAATATAACTTTTTGATTGGGACTACGATTTTTAGACACGTTTTTAAATGGGAAATATAACTTTTAGGACAGAATTACCTGTATGATTCAATAGATATTTATGTTAAGAACCGGAAACAAAAAAAAAAAAAAAAATTTGCCATGGGTAAATATAACCTTTTGAACAGACGCTCCTCATATATTGAGGCGATTTTGGGCTACAAGGCTGAACATTTTGGCGATTTTGGCTACAAGAACTTAGATTTGGGCGACTGTTTTTATAAATCTTAGGCCATTGGCCGCCCAACATCTGGCAACAGGGCAGGGCAACACTACGAAACTGTCAAATTACGCGGGTTTTGTTGTCGTTGTATTTTTTCGTCCTAGAATTTCGCTTATTTTTCAGTTTATCCTATCCTTATTATGTACCGCTAAGTCGCTAACTATTTCTTACAAGTGAATACTTGCTAGCAATACGAAATCAACATGAACCAGTCGCTGCTGACCACTTTTTTCAAGTCTGGTAAGGGACCAGTTGAACAAAACAAATCAATGAAAAAGCGCAGCCTGAGCCTGCGGAAGTCCGTAACAAAGCAAGAGGTGGAAGAAGATGAGGCCGTAGTCATACTTTCGAGTGATGAAGAAAATGAAAACGAAAATATCGAGATTAACCTCTCGGGAACTACCGTCGAGTCGGCGTCATCTGACTGTATCATCGTGTATACGCCTGAGACTCCTCGAAAACGGCTACAAAACTCCTTCAAATATGAGAGTCCTATTATATCAGCAGAACTTGAGTCACCATCCCCATCTGAAACGGCCGAGAGCCCTGAACTGTCGCCGAAGGAGACTCCTTCTCCAACGAAGAGAAGCAGAACCCCTGCTAAGGCCACATCGTCCGTAACTCCTTCTAAAAGAGCCAAGTTCTTTTCACCAAACAAACGACGAAATGTTTTATTGAAGAGTCCCGTTAAAGGGCAAACAAAGTTGACTGGTTTTGTAACTAGCAAGAGATTGTTTGCAGCTGATGAAGATGAGCGTTATATTGCAGCTTGTGAAGGGGTGGATGACAAGAGTAAGTAGTTTAGGTATCCAGTCATAACTAAACAACAGAAGAGCATCTTTTTACCAAGTGCTGTAGATATCCACTAAAGATCTATTACTATTTCCAGTCTTTCCACAAATTACTTCAATTGTGCCAAATTGTACCACCTCTTTTGAACCTATTTTGTGGATGGAGAAACAAAATTTATTTGTGTTTGTATTGTATCGCATTTGTATTTAGTATTATCCTAGTTTGGGATCAGAACAAGTGATTATGTTGTGCGGAATTTGTTATTATAGTAATATCTGCTAAAATATGTTTTTAGTAAATAGCACTGCATATAAGTAAATTATATAAACTCACACTTGTATCCCATAGGGGTAGACAGAGACTAGGGTTAGCCACTTGCGATGATCCTGACAAACAAAGCTCTTTTGCTTCATCAACATTCATTTGTCCTTACATGCATGCGCACTAGTCAAATAAGTCATTGTTACATAATTAAAAATATTTTATAAACTTGCATTTGTATATTAAACTGATCCTTCATTTCCAGCCAAGTTTTTATTAAAAATAGTCAATGACTACTTAAACAATAACATGCTAAAAAGGCTCCTCGATGAATCCTCTATTAAACTCCTCAACAACTACTTGAACATCCCCAAGCCGGGCTCAAAGCTCATTTGCAGACTTTTCTGGCGCAAAGAGGGCTGGTACAGATACGAGGAAATCCGGAGGATAGCTGCTGAGGAGAAAAATGACAGCATTGCTGAGGATACTGCACAGACGGTATCGGGAGCACTTGTGGATAAAGGATTTCTGTTGGCAGGTATTTCCTTTCTGTACTAAATTTTAACATCTGTCAGGGCAGTAAAACAAGACAAGACAGTTGTTAATATTAGTAAACATTATAAATTTTAGTATCAACTCTCAATCAAGAACTTAAATATATGAAGATAAAACATCCCATGTCACAGTGTTTGCAATTGCGACCTTGGACTCCTTTTTGATGAACAGCTGACATTCCGGCAGCATTACGAACACATAATCAATAGGAGCAATAAATTACTAGGCTTTATTATACATGCTACTCGAGACTAAGAAGACTGACAGTCTTTTATACCTGTGCTATAGCCTAGTACGCAGCATTCTTGAATATGCATGCCCTATTTGGTCCCCATTCTACTCTGTGCACACAGATAACATAGAATGCATGCAAAAAAAGATGTCTCAAAACTTTGTGCTATAGGCTTAATTGCAATCGCTCTATCAATGGCTATAACGACAGGCTACTTAAATTTAATGTAACTTCGCTCGAGCAGCGTCGAAAACAATATGGTTTACTATATTTGCACAAAATAATACACTCAAAAATTAATTCATCTGCATTACTGTCTCAAATTAACCTAAACACAAATTATCATACTCGGAAACCAAACCTATTTCCCTTAGAAACATACAAAAATAATACCTCATACTTCAACCCAATTGTTAGGATGCGTGTCGCTTGTATAATGACACGGTTGCCCAACATGGCGATGTCGATATTTTTCAGACCTTATCTCTTTACAAAGAACCTCCTAAGTATCCTCAAATGAAGAGCGAATTGTGATTATAATCATCATCACTATAATAATTTTATTATTAAGTTTACATAATTTTGCTTTTCTATGTTATTCCTGCATGACATTTTTATTGCAAATTTTATCATTATTTCCTTTTCATAACTTATAATCATGTTGTGCGCATAAGTTTAGGGTTATGGGCTAGATCAAGGTAAATTGTTTCTTTGTCTTTCTTGTGTAATATTGTCTGTAACCTGTTTTGTGTGCCAAGTAAATTAAATAGAATAAAAAAAAAAAAATTTTCTCATCCAAAACGGTTTGACCGATTTTTATCATCTTTGGGGTTCGTACCTTAAAAGGGAAAAACGGATCCCTTATAGGATCACTTTGTTGTCTGTCTTTCTGTCAAGACTCTATCACGGGAACGAGTGGAGGTATCGAGTTTAAATTAAAAACTAATTAACCACGAGACGACCTCGTGGCGCAGCGGTAGTGCATCTGCATACCATGCGAGAGGTCCCGGGTTCGAATCCCGGCTGGGAACAAAAAAGAAAAAAATCCCCAGGTCTTGGATGTTTACACGTTTGTGATGTCGTTGTTTCTGGTTCCCATGACACAGGGTATCCTAGTGTGGGGCCAGAACCAATGTATGTGCCTGTATGTAAATGTTTATGTTATGTTAATTACTCCGGTCTACAGTATCTTGAAGCTGTGAAGAAATCAAACTTCTAAGTTAACGTAAAAAAAAAGACCGTTTATGACGCAAAAAACGTATATTTCGACACTCAAAGGAATCAAAATTTGTAGGATACTTTCTGTTGACCTACAACTATGAAATTTGGAAAGTTATATCGTCTTATACTACAAGTACAGGGGAAAATCTGAAAACTATACATTTGTAATTAAATCATAAAAAAACTGTCTGTAGTTTGGGAAAAGCTCGGAAAAAAACTGCAAGACTCGATTCCTGAACTATTTATAATATGTAAGTACTTACATTACAGCAGTCATTCAGCTGTTGGTGAGCGAGTCAGAATCGCACTTGTCCGGTTTTTTTTAGTATATTAACTTTGGTTAACATATTACAGGGTAGGTAACCTAACCTAACCTAACCTAACCTGGTTTGGTGCCAGCGCCTTTACATTGGTGTGCAAAAACAAAATATCTACTGGACTTTGGCGTATCATCATCATCATCATCAGACATTCGACGTCCACTGCAGGACATAGGCCTCCCTCGTGGTTTTCATAACCATGAGGGGTTTTGCCATAATCGCCACGCTTGGCAGGCGGGTTGGCGATCGCAGTATGCGGGTGGCGTATAATTACCGTGTGTGATACATAGTACACCTCATTTCTATATGGCCGAGCTAAGTAAACATTTCGCTTTCACACACATATGTGTATATTAATAGTTACATATTCAAGACGCATGGCAAGTGAATGAGTTGTGAGTTTGCATGTTATATTAAGCTGGACTCAGTGATAGTTGCTTTAGCACATTGAGAATGAAACATTAGAACACCGTACTTATCACTACACATTCTCGAACTTAGAGATAAATATCCTCATTATAAAGCAATTTATGTGCCTCTCATTCCCCTAAAAAAATTTGCAATATTCGAATAAATTCTGCAATAAAGAAAAGACTTTCGGTTAGACAAACTTAATATCTGTAATTATTTACCCAACTGCGGCTTAGCCCAAAAGGTGGGTAACGTGTTTAGATCGTATGTATGTGTAAGTAGGTCCGATTCTATGTTCCCTCATAACATAGGCCATATAAAATCAGTAAAAATCTAACAAAAAGTTGAAAAATCACTAAAAAGACTAAAATAACAAACAACCCGACTGCTGAGCATTAACTACTAAGCAGGTGGAACCCAAATTCACCAATATACCTTGCGCGGTACCTAGGTTGGTCCTGCCTGCTTTGTAGTTAATGGCACTTTATATTTACAGGAACAGATAGCAACATGACTTTCCAAGAGCTAACTGACTTGCTTCGTGCTGATGAGTTGAAAGACATTTGCAAGTCACTTGGTATTAAGACTCAGACCAAGAAAAGCGCGGTGGAGGCTCTCGAAGACTTCTGCAAACGAACCTCCATTGTCAGCTATTTTGTTTCGAGCAAAACTGTCAGCAACTCTGAGAGGGTTCTGCAAAAGTAAGTAATAAAGTTAACAAGCGCTGCTAGCCCTGTCAGTAGAATGGTTGCCTCACTTTTAATGGGTTTTGGGTTCGAACCCTGGTACGTGATGGTATGTGATATATGGTTGTTTTCGATGTTACATACAACTGTAACAATACCACTCGTTGATGGTAAAGAAAAACGAGGAAACCTAAGTGCTTGAGGTGTTCTCATAGCGGAGCGCGTGAAGACAAAACCCATATTAAGTAACTAATGATGCCTGAGGTGGCGAACGATTTATAATTACATTTTGATAATACTTAGAGCTTGTTAATTTACTTAGTGCTTAGTAAATGTAACAGTGTGTATTTTGTTGGCAGGAATAAATAAAATAATCATATCAATCGGCTCAGTTTTAGCCAATAACTAGTGCTGTTCACATACATCTTACACTTAAATCTTAATATTTGGTTATATCTTTCTATCTCCTTAAGGTCGTCGAAGATAGTAATCTTAAGATACAATTCAATGGACCATTACATTTGACGAAAATAATATATATTTCCATATTTTCGTATCTGTCCATTGAATTGTATGCAAGATAAAATATTATCTTCGCCGTGTGTGACGGCCTTTAAGTAAGGTCATTCGTCAAAAGTATCTACACATTTTACACAACATTATCCACTGTAGGTGATATTATATTTACGTCATTCAAATAAAAATACTTTTATTCATTATAACACAGAAATGAACACAAATTAAACATGTGTCCATTTAAATCAAGATTTAGACTACAGTGATCTGTCAGGATCGTAGCAAGTGGCAGTCCCTGGTCTCTGCCTACCCCTCTGGGATACAGGCGTGAGTTTATGTTATGTTATGTTATTTAGACTGCAATGGAGAAAAATGCACAAAAATCTCCAGTCTTTTTAAATAAAATTTGGTTGTAAAGTTTAATTTCTTATTCTTAAACCCAGAACTCGTACATTGAACTTCTATGGGCAGAGGGGAAAGCGTGCAGAACTCGCTCTGCCGCACAGTAGAAATTATGGTGATGGAGATGATGGAGAGATGGTTCAGCTTGCAGACATTTATTTCTACAAGATGTACTCGCCGCACGAACTATGACTCAGGGCTCTACTTACAGATATGTACGTTGCTAGCTCGTACAGCATCTTTGTCATCTAAATCAGTGTTCCACAAACTTTTTGTATTCAAAGTATGGGTAAATCAATTAGTGTTCTCTATCTATTGTAATATCTCTATTTATTGAAATACAGATTTACGGGCAATATATATTTTTATTATACCTACTCTTTTTCATCGATTCCCTAGCCTAGCTGGGGATAGACTGACATCTAAAACAAAACGTAACGATTCCCTTCAAAATAAGACGAGAAGGCTCTGCCAGCCAGCTACTATAAAGAAGAATCGTTACATTTCCCCCTGGTTATCATAAAAATTTAATTACAATTAAAATTTACCCTAGCTAACACACTTCGGTAACCTAACGTCAGTCATTTGTCCTACAGTGTCGGGGAAATTGTACAATCCCGGCGAACGCATGACGCTCCGTTACTTATTCGGTCAGTGTGCCAGAACAATTCAAAGACCATCAAGACAATCTAGTCAACATCCATAAAAACTCCAATTTATTTACAATTAAAACGCAGAAGAAAATTGGTCTATGACTGAACGGACAGACCCCCTCTCGGCAAAACCCAACAAAAAACCGAGAAGACGCCATCGAACGCCGCTTCAAGTTTCACAATTATAAGTCCTACCTACCCCATGGACTAAATAAACTAGCTAGACATTCTACAATCTTAAAAACTTAAATAAACTATCGCACTTCACTTTAACCGAACGACTTATTCTACCTTCCTACTCCTGTTAAAGATGTGAGGATTCCACCTTTGAAATAGTGAAATGGCAAAGCTTCTGTGGTCCAGACTTCTTTTTCAAGAACCCGCATCAAATAAGCAAGACCAATATCTCTAATCAAATGCACAATGCAACACTCTTCTAAATTCTGGACTACCAGCAGTCGACAAATAATCGCATATCAAAACCTGTCTCTACTTCCTGTTGAACAATGATCCAAGCCCATGTTGAACTCGCCAAAAGCCAACAAAACTTCCTCACCAAGCTATGCTTGTTATGTGAAGGGAGAGTCAACCTATAGACTTGCACCCTGGAATCAAAAACCCTGACTGCTACCTATTCTTTAGTTTCTTGTTATTTTTTTTTACGGTCTTGCAACCATTGGGTTCTGGAACGTTTATACAAATGGTCCGGCTTCGCTGCCTCTCTCTGCAGCTGCTTTGCCATCTCTATAGCTCCTCACAGCTTTAAGCCCGTTCTCTCGTACAACATGAAAAACAAACACAGCATTAGATCATAATATTTACAATTATTACAGTCAAAGCTCGTATCTTATTAAAGAATGTTTTATACGGGTTAGAGTCATTCGGGGCAACTGTGCGCACTTTTGCCTTTCATACGATACTGCGTCTTAAGTATTAAAGCAAAAGAAATAAAAACAGTATCTTTGAAAAGAACATTTATTAGTCTATAAATGGAAATTAAAACTTAAAGAAATTTAAAGTAATTCTTCTCGCCACAAACAATTAAAGAGAAAAAATCGAAATGCATTCACTTGACCCATATTGCGGGTAACCGTGCGCATCCCTATGGGGTAAGTGAACGCGTATAGGGTAAGTAAACGCATTCTTCAGTAAAACACACAACCAATTACAAAACATAATTATTTTAGTAACAATATTTTCTGGAAGATCCTACTATTTATTGTCTTTATTTTCAGTCACAAGGGTAACTTAAATTATATATTTTTTCGAGAATAATCATATTTATCTCAATCACAGAGTTCAGTCAGATTAAACCTTATCAAGTAACCTTTCTTTTTAACTAAAACTAGTTTCAACGACCAACAAAAATAACCTTTCTAAAAACAAACTACTATTATTTCTTATTATTAATTTTTTGGAAATAAAATATTATTGTCGCCACAGCCAGTACTTATTTAGTGGAGAGAATCAATATAACTTTTCTTAAGAACTACAATATTAGAATATTATTAATTTTACAAAAACGCCTCTTTTGTAAGCAGTGCACTGTTCGTGCCACCATTCATTGCAAGCATTACATTTGATCCATTCCTCCGTTGATGGATCTTTGTATTTTTCTAGACAAAGTAAACAATAATCCCTTTCTTTTGCTTTTGAGGTAGAAGGATTCTGTTTATTTTTGTAAAGATGTCCTTTTTTCTTCTCTGTTGAAACTTGTGTTTTCTTTTTAGCAGGAGCAGTTAATTTCAAAGATGGAACCTGCCTGTTGCTTGTTTTCTTTTCCTGTTCTTGACGCTTCTTTTTTTCTAGCTGTTGTTTATACGGACTGTATGTAATAACTTGTGATGATAACTTGGACCGTTTGCCTCCACGTCTTTTTTACTTCATCCGAGGAAGAGGCGAGAGGTGAGATACCGGCACATATTCGCTGGTTATTGACTTTTCATTTAAGTTAGGGTCAACACTACGTGCTTTTCCAGTTGAGGAATTATTACACGGATTTGTTGTTGATGGAACTTCCACGCTAGCTTCATCGAATGGACGAGATTCCACACCGAGACTATTTTCAATGCAGGGATTTTCGGATATGCTATATATATAGATGGGGCTTCAGCAGTAGACTTTGCCGGCATGAGATCAAGTATTGATGGACTTGGTGTCTCTCTAAGAACACTGTCTTCACAGGCTTGGTTAGGAATTTCACCTACCACAGAAGAGATGTTGTCTTCGTTTGGTTCAATTTGTCTGCTAGCTGTCTCTTCCAGCTGATCTTGACTCTCGTTGGAAGGATCCTCTCCATTATCATTCCTTTCAGGCCGTTCAACTGCCACTGGTGGATTTGATGACTGTTGAACATCTTGTTGCATCTGATCTGTGACCAATGAGGGTGCAAAATCTGATTCATCAAACAAGTCATCGTCGTAGGGGCATATCCCGGTAACTTTAAAGCCAGATTCAGCATTTCCCAGCGTGGCTACTTTTTTATACGCTTCATTAAACAAACGGGCCACATGATATTGAGTAATGGGCCTTCCAGGGTGTTGCGACATTAATTTGTCACATTCTATCGAGTATTTAACCTTTAAAGGACTGAAAAGGCACCTGTCCAAGGGCTGAAGTTTGTGACTTCCATGTGGAGGAAGTGTCAGCATCACAATGTTATTTTCACGAGCATATTTAACAGCCTCTAAGCTGATATGAGATGAATGGTTGTCAAGTATGAGTAAAACTGGATCTTCTAGTGTGGGATGGATAAAATATTTGAAGTGGTGCAACCAGTTAACGAAAAGATCTGTATTTACGAAACCGCTGTCAGACACCATGCAAATACTTTGTGATGGGCCTGCGTCCAATAAATCATCACGGGGTCTTTTGCGAGGGTAAATAAACGCTGGTGGGATATATTGGCCATTAACACTCATGCAGCAGACCGCTGTTACGGTGACACCTCTCTCTGCGGATACAACTTTAGCCACTACCTTTTTTCCTTTTGTAGTAAACACCTTTGGAGTTTTATTTGGTACTGTACTCATACCAGTCTTATCTACGTTGAATATGCGACTTGGCTGAAATTTGTATTTCTCATACAATTCTTTTAAGTTCTTGTAGAATCGGTTAACTTGAACTTTATTAAACCCCATAGCTCGTGCCAGACTGGTTCCTGCAGATTGTCGGATGACTAGTTCAGGGTGACGTTTTAAAAAACATGCGACCCAGTCACGCCCTGCCATTTTTGAAGAATGATCAAATCTGTTATCGATATTATTCGCAGAAGTATATTCATATGCCAATCGCCTTAAATCATTTATGGTGAGTCCAAAGAATCTTTCATCCATTTTCTTACAATGAACGACAAACTCTGCCTCTTGTTCATTATTGAATGTTGGCATAAAACGACCCATCGAATCCGCGGTTTTATCCAGTTTAAGCCTCTTGCGCAGACAGGATTCACTTATGCCTATGGCAGAAGCAGCAGCTCGCTTACTTTTTCCATTTCGAATAAGTTGTTTGGCCCTAGCAAATTGTTGTTCTGTCACTGGTGCTAGTGCTAGTTTTCCTAATATATGTTCGCGGCATGATGATCAACACTGCAATATAAAAAATCAAAATACATAAGCACCTTCAACAGGTGTAATTAGAATTTCATGTACAAATCAACTAAGACATGCGATCTAAACTTTTGCTCATGGGCTGGTAAGTGTACGCATGCGCACACTTACCCGCGCACACTTTCCCCAGGAAGCCAAAATGGAAATAAATCTTGATACAGGTTTAGGCAACGAACATAACCTCAATATTATTTTTCACAAATGTACTAGAATATGCTTATTATAGGATCGAAAACTTGGACGCGACACGAGTTTCCAAAATGCCCAAAACTACCAATGAAACTAAGAAATTTAGTTAATTAAGGATAAGAAGTGAATAAAACGTCACGCGGCGCAACGTCAAGTCACAACTAGTTTGCCACTCTGGTGTCCTTGTTTCACCCAAATGAACCACCCCTCCCCCGCACCTCGTTCCTGAGATATACACAGTGCGCTCACTTACCCACTGCGCACGGTTACCCCGAATGACATTTACTATACTCTGCCTGGCTATTAATCACTGCAATCATAGAATTTACTGGGAAGTGCTTCTAATAATCCTATATGGACCTACATTACTTCTTCTTCTTCCTTCTCCTAGGACAAAACATCATTATCAAAAGCCTTTTTTTTCTCTTTCGTGCCCCGACACATATCTAATCAATCAATTTAGTGTGTAGTAAGGTAAGAGCGGTGGTAGCGGAGCGGTAGAACGCCGACTTCTCATTCTCATTCTTGGTCGTGGGTTCAAATCCCGACCAATGACTTTCTTTTCTAAGTTACGTACATATTTTTGAAAGGTTAAGGTTAGCAATACCACTCGCTAAGTGTGTAGGAAAACATCTTGTGTAATCAGTTTTTGCAAAAAGTATCACCCATAGAAAATGATAAGGATTGATGTGATCATCATCATAAGCCACTTGATGCCCATTGCAGGGCACAGGCCTCCCTCGTGGTTTTCATAACCACGAGGGGTTTTGCCATAATTGTCCCGCTTGGCAGGCCGGTTGGCGATCGCAGTATGCAGCTGGAATCTCAGGAAGACGCTGCTGCCGGTCTCCTTGAAATTTATTTCCTTTGTCGGCTTCTACTACATCCACGGAAGGAAATGGAGTGACGCTATTCTTAATCCGGCGCCACACGAAATGATTGATGTGATGTAGTGTTTTAATTTATAACCAATTCTTACGGCTGCAGAATGATCGAAAAAGCTGGCTGCTGCTTCCGCCTGAGCGACCTCGCGCGCAGTACGCTTGAGAGGCTCTACCACCTCACATACCTTGGCATCGGCTACGAGGCCATCCGCGAGAGAAAGCTGGAGCTCAAGCTTATTAACGAGAAGATTCAGCGAGAGACCTTCCCTGTGGGCGAGCTGGTGACGCTGGACAGTGCCAGCATGGTGTTCGAGAGCAAGGAGGAGTTTGATAGGTAAATTTCTAAGTAAACATCCCAATGCGAGCGATGTCACAATGTTGAACTTAGTACAGGGTGACTTCGAATTCGTTCACCGTTGTTTAAAGGGACATTTGATAGGTAACTGTTGTTTTTTTTTTTATTTATTGAATTAATATTGATTTGATTTGATTTTTAAAGTGCTGCTGTTACGTGGAGCATGCTGTCTTGCTCACACAATTGAAATGTTTTTAATATTGTAATAAAATGAGTAAACTTTTTAATGCGGTCTGAGGGTTTGATAGATAATTAAATTGTGGATATTCAAGGCATATTTCACTTATCCTGTACTAAGTTTTTCATTGACAAAATTTGATTCCAAAATTCAGTATTTTGGAAAATCTTTTATTTATTAAAAACTACATCATCATCATCATCAGCCATTTGACGCCCACTGCAGGACGTATGCCTCCTTCGTGGTTTTCATAACCATGAGGGGTTTTGCCATAATCGCCACGCTTGACAGGCGGGTTGGCGATCGCAGTATGCGGTTGGAATCTCAGGAAGACATTTTTTTAGGGTAAACTTTTGATGTGGTCCGAGCGTTTGATATCTAATTAAATTACGGACATCTTAGAAATAATAGGGGTTAAAGTATGAAATTACCGTTTTATTGCAATAGGTTCTTTGAATTGACATAGAATCTTCATGGTTTGAGGTTTTCGAAGGAAACTTTTTTCAAATGGTTTCTATGATGTTCTTTTTTTTTAAAAAATGTGAAACATTTGAATATCGACTTTCAATTGTTTTTGTTATTCAATTTAGACAAGAAAGATGGATACTGCGAAAATTCGAGTGATTTTTGAATACGAGTTCCAATGCGGAACTAACGCGGCAGAAACAGCCCGCAATATCAATGCTGCGTTTGGAGAGGGGTCTACTAATGAACGCACCGTGGGATTTTGGTTTAAACGCTTTCGTGATAGAAATTTCGACTTAAAGAACGAGCCACGAGGAAGACCGCCCACACAGGTGAATAACGATGAATTAAGAGAGATAGTGGAAGCCGACCCTTGTCAAACTACCCAGGAATTAGCGGCATGGTTTAACGTTACCTTACCCACAATATTGACTCACTTGCGTCAAATCAATAAAATAAAAAAATACGAAAAATGGGTGCCTCATGATTTGACTGATCTGCAGAAAGAAACGCGTGTTGAAACTTGTGTTGCCTTGTTGAACCGGTACAGAAATGAAGGAATATTGGATCGAATTGTAACATGTGATGAAAAGTGGATTCTTTATGATAACCGGAAAAGAAAAATGCAATGGCTGACCCCAGGTCACATGCCACAACAGTGTCCTAAAGCAAAACTTACCAATAAAAAGGTAATGGTAACTGTTTGGTGGTCTCAGCATGGTGTCATTCACTATAGTTTTCTCCGATCTGGTCAAGCAATAACGGCAGATGTCTATTGTGCCGAACTCCGAACCATGTTGACAAAACTAGCAGTAAAACAGCCCCGACTCATGAATCGATCTTCACCATTCTTGCTCCACGACAACGCGAGACCTCACACAGCACGAGAAACCATTTTGACCCTTCAGGAACTGCAGTTAGAAACCATTCGTCATCCTCCGTATTCACCAGACCTTGCTCCAACGGACTACCATTTTTTTCGTGATTTGGACAATTATCTACGTGACAAGAAGTTTTCTTCCCAGGAGGCAGTACAAAATGCTTTCACACAGTTTGTGCAGTCTAGATCGTCGGAGTTCTATCGCAAAGGCATTAATGACCTTCCCATTAGATGGCAGCAATGTATAGATAATAATGGCAACTATTTTGATTAAATAAATTTGTTAAAAATTTAAAAAATAAACAATTTAGATTTTCAGTACAAATCGGCAATTTCATACTTTAACCCCTAATATTTTTGTTTTCCGATATGTGGTTTTCGATTTGGAGTTCCTTGTGGCACCAGATTAAGAATAGCGTCACTCCATTTCCTTCCGTGGATGTCGTAGAAGGCGTCTAAGGAAATCAATTACCAGGAGACGGGGAGCAGCGTCTTCCTGAGATTCCAACCGCATACTGCGATCGCCAACCCGCCTGCCAAGCGTGGCGATTATGGCAAAACCCCTAATGGTTATGAAAACCAGGAGGGAGGCCTATGTCCTGCAGTGGGCGTCAAATGGCTGATGATGATGATGATACAGTTAAGCCCAACCGGCCGATAAACAAATACAGAGGACGATTAGAACCTCAAATAGTACGTATACAAATTAGGGGTCACGAAAACTGGCAAGATAAGAATATTCTTTATTGTACCAGGATAATTCAATTCAATTCAAATATTTTTATTCATTGTAAAAACAGAATGTTTACTTAATGAACGTCAAAGTTGTTAGTTTCACAATTAATGGATTATGTGGAGAAGAAGCTAACAAAGAAACTCCACATTTATTCTTTTCAAAACACGCTTTAACTTAATTAACAGAGTTTTCAACTTAAAATATTAGTCATGAATGTGTTGAACACTAGTCACAATCGTCCTTTAAATAATATTAATCTACTGTTTAATGCCAAACATCTTTGTCTTCTAAATAATCCTTGATGTTATAGTAAGCCTTTTTGCACAGAATGTGCTTAACACATTTTTTAAATCGCGTTGGAGGTAACTCTAATATATCTTGAGGAATTTTGTTGTAGAACCTTATACAGTGCCCCATAAAGGATGTGTTAACTTTTGCAAGTCTAAATAGTGGAAATGACAATTTATGTTTATTTCTAGTATTAACATTATGGTGGCCACCAACATTTTCGAAGTCTTTGATATTTTTTCTAACGTACATAATATTTTCATAAATGTATTGACATGCAACTGTTAAGATGTTGGTTTCTTTGAAGAAATCTCTTAGCGAATCCCTACTACCTAACTTGTAAATAAATCGGATGGCTCTCTTCTGTAAGATGAAGATCGTCTCAATGTCTGCTGCCCGACCCCACAGTAGTATGCCGTAGGACATAATACTATGGAAGTAACTAAAATAAACAAGCCTAGCAGTTGCAACGTCAGTGAGCTCTCTAATTCTTTTGACTGCATATGCTGCAGAACTAAGCCTGTGTGCTAGTTTTACAATATGAGGACCCCATTGCAATTTTGAATCGATTGTGATGCCTAGAAAAACGGTATCTTCTACAAATTCTAGTTTTTCTTTACCGAGTACAATGTTGTTTTCAACTAATCTTACGTTTGGTAAGGTAAACTTTATACATTTTGTCTTTTTGGAATTTAGAAGCAGATTATTTGCCGTGAACCAATCCAACAAACGCGAGAGAGCATCATTTGCATCGTCAAGATTATTTTCTTGTCTCTTAATTTTAAAAATAAGTGACGTGTCATCTGCAAATAATACTATCTCGGACATGTTTTGTACCATAAACGGCAAATCATTTACGTATACAAGGAAAAGGAACGGCCCCAAAATTGATCCCTGTGGTACTCCCATTTTTATTTGTGAACCTGTGGATTTTATACGATTTATGTCCGCTTTTTGAACCCTTCCTTTTAGATAAGATCTCATCAGTTGTAAACCTTTCCCCTTTACTCCGTAATGCTCTAGTTTTAGCAAAAGTGTCTCGTGGTCCACGCAATCAAATGCCTTTGACAAGTCACAAAAAACACCTATAGCATCCCTACGATCCTCCCATGCACTATAAATATGTTTAACGAGCAAGACACCAGCGTCCGTCGTCGACCGTCCCTGCGTGAAGCCGAACTGCTGGTTATGGAGAAGTTGATAATTATTAAAGTGCGTAAGTAGTTGAACTAAAACAATCTTTTCGAATATTTTGCTCAATACGGGTAGGATCGAGACTGGTCTGAAATTTGTGGGATCGTGTCTATCGCCACTTTTAAACAACGGAACGAGCCTACTGTATTTCATTAGGTCAGGGAATGTACCCTCACCTACACATTTGTTAAAAATTTTTGCTAAATGAGAAGCGAGGACATCTATTACTGAACTAACTATGATTACCGACATTCCCCACAAATCTTCCGTTTTTTTAAGATTTAATAGTTTAAACGCTTTAATTACGCTATGGGGATTAATGAAGTCGAACGAAAACTCGTAATCGCACGACGGGACATTGTCTTTTAATAAACTTGCAACAAGATCAGGAGACGAGTCTAAAGGAGCCGTAGTTTCAATTGGAACATTTGTAAAGAATTGTTCAAAGGCCGCAGCAATGTCCTCATTTGATGTTATTACTTTATCATCTATCTTTAGAGAAAATTCGCGATCCCCTGATTTGGCTTTACCAGTTTCCCTATTTATAATAGTCCAGATTGTTTTAGATTTATTTGAAGACTGGAGGATTTGTTTCTTTATATGTTCGCATTTAGCTTTGTGGCAGACGGCCCTGAATAATTTAGAATATAGTTTAACATACTCTATAAAACTGTGGTCATATGTGTATGTTTTTTTCTCATACAATGCATACAGTGTGTTTCTACTTTTTCGGATGCCCGCAGTGGCCCATTCATTAAACCCTACTTTATTTTCATTGCTAGGTAATTCTCTTAATTTAAAAACATTTTCAAAATTAACTGAAACGACTCTAAAGAAGTCTTCGTAATGGGCGTTAGCATTTAGGGTTTTACCTTTATGAGCAGTCAAGCTACCTTGAAGATGTAATTTAAATGATTCTAGTTTTTTACTTGTAATGGGCCTGCATAGAATAACTTGCTCAGATTTTTCTGAATCTATTTCAAAATTTACAATTTGACCACTGTGATCTGACTTTAAGCAATTCACTGTGGAGTAATCAAAAAAATTGCAATCGCAATAGACGTTATCGAGACAAGTAGCGGTAGTTTCAGTAATCCTGGTGGGCTCTAAAAAAATATGGACTAAATTGAATGATTTAAAAATAATTTGTAATTTAGTTGTCAAAGGGGAATCTACTAGCAGGTCGATATTAAAATCACCACACACTATAACTTTCTTATTACTACTGGAAGCTACTTTTAATACATCCTCTAATACCGATTCGAATATACTGTAATCGCTGGTAGGGGGCCTGTATAAGCTTACTACAATGTGTTTAGACAATTCAACACATGACAGCTCAATTACTTTTTCAACAGAAAGCCTACAAATGTCTTTCCTTTGTTTAAATTTTAAACTATCTTTTACTAGTATTAAAGATCCCCCATGCAGTAAAGACTTTCTATTGTAGCAACTGGCTATTTGATAGTTATGTACAGTAAAATTCATTTGAGTCTCTAGTAGCCAGTGCTCTGTGACACAAAGTATGTCAACTTCATGTTGTTCTAAAAATAATTCTAACTCTAGTAACTTTCCAGAAAAGCCACCCTGTATGTTCTGATTAGCTAAAATTAATTTCTTTAGGGGGGGCTTTTCTGTGGTCTGCGCTGACAGTTTAAATCAGCAGTCAAGCTTAACTTATTTATGCTATGTTTTTTTAAAGCCTCCGAATACAGAGGTTTACTAGTAGAACTTTTTCTACAGTTTGTATTGACTACAGGTACCTGTTTTATTGTCTTAACAATAATTGGGTCGTAAATATTGAATGCCAACAATTTGGCAATCTGTCTCTTTGAAGAAAGGGGCACATGCATTGTGTCCCTAGTCAATATAAAATTTCGAATAAAGTTATTCGTATCAAAATAAAGTACTTGGTCTCTATGACCAAAGGTCATGTTATACAATAGCCGGTTAAGTTTACCTATCCGGGCATTCTGTGTCTCAGACAACGTTTTTGAATAGGGAAAAGCACAGATAATGATTTTCCTTACATTCAAAACTAATATGGACTCAAAGTAATTTATCAAGTCACTTTCTTGAATCCCTGTGCTGTTCCCCATTAATAATACAATAGTAGTATTTCTATCATATTGTTTGCTGAGCAAAGCATTGACTAATTGCATATAAGATAAACACAAACATGAAATACTTATTTACAAAAATGCAGTACAATTGGCGACCTTATTGCTTGCAATATCCATATACGGAGTCGAACTAGTATCCAGCAGGTGATGTGGCGGAAGGCAGAGCGAGCGATGTCACAATGTTGAATTTGGGTCCCGCCTGCTTAGTATAAGGTGGCTTCGAATTCGTTCATAGTTTTTTTAAGAGGCCAGTCCAACCATGCTTTAAACATAAATTTTGTCGCTAGTCTTAAATAAAACCGGCCATGTGCGTGTCGGACTCGCGCACGAAGGGTTCCGGACACCGGTCACAAAGATCGAGAAAAAACGGCAAAAAATCACGTATGTTGTATGGGAGCTCCCCTCCCCTTAAATATGTATTTTATTTTAATTTAATTATTTATTTTTGAAGCTAATATAGAATTAAATATTTTGTGAATATGTCAAGCGTCTACAATATCGAGCAAAAAATGGCCAAAAAGTACGTTTGTTGTATGGGAGCCCCCCTTAAATATTTATTTTGTTCTGTTTTTAGTATTTGTTTTTATAGCGGCAGCAGAAATACATCATCTTTGAAAATCTCAACTGCCTAGCTATCACGGTTCATGATATACAGCCTGGTGACGGACAGTGAAGTCTTACTAATAGGGTCCCGTTTGGCACCCTTTGGGTACGGAACCCTAAAAAATGGCGCGCCAAAAAAATTTTTTGTTACCCAAAATTACATGTTACTGATTATCCATCAGTAACATGACTCCAAACATTTAACATCAAACATCATAACATAACATCTAACGATCGCTGTTTGTTTTTTTCATTTCTTACATTGAATTTATCAATATTTCATTTGCGTGCGTTAATTACATCACTAATTTTTCTTTTCAGATATTTGCTCGCACATTGCTTGTACGAAGATTTCTTGACAAGAACTAGCCAAGAAAAGTGCTTGATTGTTCGCAAAGCATACAATTTTTACAAAAACTTAAATGCTGAGCACTTGATACGGTGAGTAACTCTCATTAAGTTTCATTTTTTTATTTTAAAACTATATATGAATTATTACGATTCTTCTGTTTTGTGGTGGCGCTGTGTGATAAATAAGTAATGCTTAAAACCATAAGTGTTAAATAGACATTCATGGACATTCTTCTAAGTAGGACAATGATTTACTTAAGCCTGCGACATTTATAGAGCGCAAAAGGCCAAATTTAATAATCTGGGAAAAAACACATACGACAAAAGTTATTGCTAACATCACAAACTCTGATTGAGGTGTCTCTGGAATTGAGCATTTTAAAAGTATCCATGTAGGTATAATCAAAGCGCGGGAAAATTTTACTATATGAAGTAGGTACTGTACTGAACGCGTGATAGAAATCTGTGCGTATTTACACGTGCTGTGCTAGAGGCATCATGCTGGGTGCTCCAGAGAGCGCGTCTAGCTAGTTACAAATCACGATAATCGCTTGCCTAGTCAGTTATTGGCGGTTAAGTTAGGGTCTGGGCGAGTATCCCGAATCAACAAAAATAACTAGCTTCATTGCATTTTAAGTCTTATAACAAACTTACCAGGAATTAGAACTGGAGATTTATTTATCGGTAGGACAGTGGTACATATTTGGCATTCACGAGCGGTAATACGAAACCTAATTAATAACCAAGATAATTTATAAAGGTCTTCAGATATTCATAATTCATGGCGGCTCCCTAGGTAACGATGCTGCGGACGAACAAGGTAGAAGAGGCTTGGAAACTGTAGTGGAAGGACCCGAACCCCTGTTCCCACTACCATACAAGTTTAGGAAATTATTAAGTTTGCGAACCGAAAGCCAGCATGCCGATTTTGGAGAACAAAAACAAAATATAGACAAGCCTGGGAGGCTCTACCAAGAATCTCGAAACATCTTACACGTACCCAGCATCGAACGTTGGCAGCGCTTCGGTAGAATGTTGGCCTCACATTCGGGAGGTCGTCGGCTCGCATCCCGGCATGTCCAATGACTTTAAATTCAAAGTTATTTACATTTGTGAATTAGTAGCAATACCATTCGCTAACTAGGAAGGAAAACATCGTGAGGAAACCCCAGTGTCTGAGGTGTTTACATATCTCGGCGCTTGCTACGTACAATGGCCCACTGTAATGAGGCTAAGTGCGGAAATCTCAGAACTAACTTACTAAAGTGCCCTGCAGCATCTGAGAAGAGGTAATCTACGTAAAGCAGTGGCAGTTCAGACAGGCTGCTGTTCACTGAAGAGAGAGTTCCACGCTGTGGGGCTAACCGTCAACCCGCTATGTCAATAACGGCTCAAAGAAGAGGAATCACCTCCATTATTGAGAAGCTGGGATCTCTTTAGGAGGCCTTCGGTGACCTTGGAGCACTGCTTACTTTCTTGAAAGGCTGGCTGGAGTAGTATCACAGCATTACAGCCTTGATGCATAAAATGCCCAACTATGAGGCTAAGTACGGAAATCTCAGGACTAACTGACACAAATCAATTCTTGACTCTTCCAGTTACAAGTCTCTCCCGAAATGGCTGCAGCGCTTCACGCCGCCCTACATCTACACAACAATCCTCGAAGAAGGCATAAAAGATTTGAAAAAGGGGAAAATGGAGGAGAGCTGTCTGCTTGCGGTGGAAGTACTGAGCTCCCTCATAGAACAGTCTTTCCGCCAACATAAGAGGGCAGAGTGGTATGCCGAGAAGGCACTTGTGTTGCATTCGTATTTGGGAAAACCGGATCAGGTAAATAGTTGCCGAAAGAAGGATTGTTAGAAAATGATACGCTTACAGTAATACGCTTGACTACCAAAACGGAGCTCGTGGGTTCGATTCCCCCCAGAGGCCCCACTTGATTTGTTCAAATTGTCTCAAATGGGTGTATCTCCGTGTGAGATACACCCGTGCCTGTTTACCATAGCACAGGGTATCCTAGTTTGGAACCGACCCACATATTTTGTAATATTGACCACTAAGTTATCTGTATTCAAGGATGCTTGTCTGTATTGTATTAACGTTTCTGATATGTCAAAATAAGTATGTATTTGACAGCTGAAGTGGCTTAAAATTGACGTTATCCAACCCAGTGGAGTTTTGGAGATAGCAAGTTTTTTTTTTTTAGTATTTAACAAAATCCCGTTTGGCAGAATCCTTAGGGTAGCCATAATTAAGAATTGAATTGAATCCAACCCAGTGGAAATTGCATAATAGAGACGTAGGGCAATTAACCGATATGTGAGATAAATAATTTTATTTGAAATACATGCGTAAAACGTTATTGTTAAGAAAGTCCAGCAAGTTTTGCGATTTGCAGCATAAACAACATATTTTAAGAATTTAAAATCTAATTAAAATCTTTAAAAACCATGCATTGTAATGATACTTCAAAAAAAAAAGAATAGTTATAGTAGCTCGGCAAGTGACAATTCATCGAGTCGAAACAAAAATTACGAAATCAAATGTTAAAAGGAGGTATGTTGTGCGAAAGTTATTATTCTTATTTTCAGGCTGCCCAAGTGCTGATAAGTGGTTTCGAAACAGACTTGTCTGAGGTAGCCAAAGACTGCATGAGACCGCGGGCCAAGCTCATCGCCCAGCAGAAGAATATAACACTAGACTACAGTATCAGACAGACTTTGTTGGCGTTTGCCAGTAAAGAGTCAATCTTGGAAGGCAGCCTACCGAGTCATCATATCTTCAAGCAGCCCAAGGAGTGAGTACTACCTCCTCTACTACCGGCAATCCCGTCATTAGCTTCTCTTTTTTTTCCGTCAATGGTCTGGAAGAAATTACTTTTAGTAATAAAGCCGCCAATGTACTATATTATTGTTAAATTCTCATATGTAATTCCTGGTGTACATATAATAAAGAATATTCTATCTATCTATCTACTTCACCCAATATTGGTTAGAGTTCCACGACTTTTAAAAGATAAACAAGTCAAAAAAAAGGCCAAGTGCGTGTCGGGCCACACGCAGTATACGGTTCCGTAGAAAGAGGGGTCTGCTTTACCTGGTCGGACTCTTCCGACAAAAAATCAAGCTAGCGAATCCGGAATTAAGCTAATAATGCTTGACAGACCTAACAACTTCATCATCATCATCATTCAGCCACAAGAAGTCCACTGCTGAACATAGGCCTCCAACATGGATTTCCAAAAAGACCGGTTGGAAGCGGCCTGCATCCAGCGCCTTCCTGCCACTTGGATGTGGTCATCTGTCCATCTTGTGGCTGGTAATTTTCAATGGACTTTGTACAATTTTTTTTCTTTTGTAAGTTGGTCGACTATTACTCGATAACTTGTAAAAGCCGTTATATTTTTTCTGTTAAGTTAATTATATGTGCTACTGCTCTGAATTTTTCACTTTTCTACAATCAACCGTTTAGCCGGGAGGGGGTGGGGACGCCCTACTCTGACAAAAAGCTTAATATTTCGCAAACTGAACCCTAAATCAAAAATGGTCTTTCTACACCCACTATATTTTAAAACAACCAATCCCCCACACTGGTTTAAGCGAGAAAAAGAATTTCATCCCTAATTTAGGTGAAGGTGTAGTGTTTTTCCAAGATTTTATTTTACCGTTTTGTCGACGTAATAAATGTGTAGGTATATCTATGTCAAATTTCAGCTTTCTAGTACTTGTCCAACTTAGAAATTTGATTTTTTCACAGCTTTAAGGGACTGTAGACCTGAGTATATGGTTTTAATTTCAACTAGATAAAGGGTCTTGACAAACTGACGGATGGACGGACAACCAAGTGTTTCGCTTTTTCCTTTCGAGGTATGGAGCCCTAAAAACTGACTTCAAAATACACGCTGAACAGATTACGCTAGCTAAACGCGCGGACTAAATTATAGCTAGTTAATTTGAACACTATTGGCCAGTTTTTAACATTATTATATTCTTATTATATTCGATAATTTCGCTAAGTAAATATTTAACTGTAGTGTTGTCTCTTCGAATTCTCCAGAAAAGAGCGTGACAAAACATTACTTAGTGTAGTTCTCAATGGAGAAACCGGCCCTATGTGGCGCAGACGGTTTTTAGGGTTCCGTACCCAAAGGGTAAGGGTACTAAGACTCCACTTTCCGGCTATCTTGTCTGTCTGTCACCAGGCTGGATCTCATGAACTGTGATAGTTAGACATTTTCACAGATGATGTATTTCTGTTGATGCTATAACAACAAATACCAAAAACAAAATAAAATAAATATTTAAGTGGGGCTCCCATACAAAAACAAACGTAATTTTTTGCCGTTTTAGCTCGATATTAATAACGGCAACAGGTAGACGCTTGAAATATTCACAGAATATTTAGTTGTATATTAAATAAGGAAATTAAAATAAAATAAATATTTAAGGGGGGCTCCCATACAACAAACGTGATTTTTTTACCGTTTTAGCTCGATATTAATAACGGCAACAGGTAGACGCTAGAAATATTAAGATGGTTGTATAGATAGATAATGGTACGGAACCCTTCGTGCGCGAGTCCGACTCACACTTGGCCGGGTTTTTTTTAGTTTGTATTACAGAAGATGTAACCCACGTAGCATAATTGCGTAGTCTTTTTTGCCATTTCCTATCTATTTCTATGTTCTTAACCCCTTGCTACATACTTACATGATATAAACTTCGGTCTGAAAACCAGAGGGGTCGGCACAGACCAAAGTCTGCCAGTACCGTAATTCATACATACATACATAAACTCACGCCTGTATCCCAGAGGGGTAGGCAGAGTCCAGGGACTGCCACTTGCCACGATCCTGACAGATCACTTTCGCTTCCTCAACATTCATTAGTCGTTGCATGCACGCACGCCGGTTTCGGGTACTTTTTATCTTGCCCTTTGCTAATACATCCCCTATTTGGTCGAAGTATGTCCGCCTAGGACGTCCCTTACCGGCCCTTCCACCCACATTCGCTCGATATATTTACCATAATTCCTAGACTATCAACATGACGATATGTTCCTTCGCAGTTAGCGAGTGGTATTGTAAGCACAAATTAACCAATTAAACAAATTAAGTCGTACATTCTTGGATACGAACCCAGGACCTCGCGCACGTGAGGCGAGGGTTATACCTATGCACCGCCACCGCTTAACTGAGATATGGTTACAGGAACATAACCAAAGGCAAGGCGATGTACGAGACTAAGCAGGACAACGGCAGAGTCACGCAGAGCGTCGAGGAGTATGCTTGCTCCTGCTACATACTCAGTGGAGACTTCACCCACGGTAAGATTTATAACTGAAATAAATAAATAAAAATTCCCCTATACAATCACTTGACCAGGTCTTAAACTAGGATACCCTGTGCTATGGTAACTAGGCAAGGACGTTAAAACATGAATGTACACCCAGACTGAGACCATTAACTAATTACAAAACCAGCGTAATCGAATTATCAATTTATTTTAGTAAATTGACCCTTACCCGGTCAGGTTCAAGTTAGTGAAGTAACTTTTATGGACGGACAGACAGACAGGCAGATAGAGAACACATTACCGGAAGTTACAATGGTGCCATATCCCCTGATATAACATGGTCAATGAAAGAATGTCACTGAACAACTATTCGCTTACAAAATACAGCCGTCTATCTTAGCGAAAAGCAAACAATTTTTAATTGCAGGGATATTTTGGTGCACAGACAAATACTACCCTAAAAAATAGCGCTGGAGTATAACTCTCCAGCTTATGCTGAGTCAGAGCCCTTTTGCATTTGCCTCACCCACAGTACTTACACTGGATAATGCATTAATGTGTGTCAAAATTATTAATGTTTTTTTTGTAATATGGTTTCATTGTGTTTTGAATGTATTGTTTGCTTTTGTTACTATTAATAGTCTGCTTAATATATTTTTTTATTGTATGCGTGTATGGGCAATCCTACTCCATCTAAAAAACACAATGTCCCAGGCATTGTAGTGTCCGAGTGGTCCCTAACCCATGTAGCGTGAGTGAAGGTGCCACTGGACGCTATGCGTGTGTGCCTGCGTGCGTGTGTGCCTGCGTGCGTGCGTGCGTGCGTGGATGCGTGCGTGCGTGGTTGCGTGCGTGCGTGCTTGCGTGCATGCGTGGCGTGCGTGCATGACGTGCGCGCGTGGTATGCGCGTGTGTGCGTGTCAGTGTGTGTGTGTGGGTGTATGTGTGGGTATGGGTGTGTACGTACGTACATAATTCATCACTATCATCATCAAATTAATTCAATTATTATTCATATATAGTATTATATCAAAATACAATTTATTCCAGGTTACCACTGGGAAGGCCGAATATTGACCACGATATTCTTCCTACTATTCTGGGACATCATCTACTCGCAGCCCAAGCGCGGCCGCGGCGTATTCCTCTGTCGCTTGCAGAGGTTCCCGCTGGACATGCTCTGCGAAGAGTTCTATGAGAACCGGAAGGAGGCCATAGAAGCGAAGCTGAAGTTTGTGGAGGGCAGTTCTATGGAGGAGCTGCTTGAAGTGATGCAGATCGTGTGGGATGGCCGGCCCGAGAGTAAGTGGCCTTTAAGCCGCTGTTTTTGTGTGCATAAGCTCTGGAGCCAATAGAGCACTTTATACCTTTCGAGATATTGTTTCTGTTTATGTAATGTTTGCGAGATAATGTTTCTTGTGTCTGTGTACTACAAGTATGGAGCCCGGAGTACACTCGAAATAGACAGAAAATGTCTTCACGCGACTTAGAATGGAACACCAGGCTTACTTAGATCACACCATGCTGCTGGTTTGAATGTACCGATTAGATCTATTTAAGCCAGGACAACCACGGGAAATCAGTTTATTCCAGGCGACATTGACATAGCCTATATAAGATTAGCAAGTTGAAGCGGCAGTGGGCTGGTCACATCTGCCGAAGGACCGATATTCGATAGGGGACAAAGGTTCTCGCGTGGAGACTACGAACGCGAACTGGCAAATGGAGCGGAGGACGTGCACCAGCTCGCTAGACCATGACATAGACATCAATTATTGGTAATACTAATTACATGTCCAATAAAATTTTTTTTAGTTTCATAAATCCTAGGGTCAAGCCAAAGTCCGAAGCACCATTTTTGAGGCAGTGAAAAAAACTTTGCTACACCTGGCCAAAAAGCGGGTTTTTCCGTACGCGTAGCGTGCTAGTTGTGTAAATAACAATTTCAATGCAGTTGCTCGTAAAGTTTTCTTTTTTGTGTAACAAAATTATGCGGAAACCGACTTTTTATTTCACGCGTGAAATAAAGTAATTATTTAAGTTTTTGACTCTGTGGTGCATGGTGCAAGTCATAGAATTTAAAAAATTACAAAGATGCAAGGAGATGCTGTCCAAAAAAAAACAATTATTTATAAGTATACGCGCTCTAGCAATAATTATTGAATGATGATAAACACCATAACACATAAGATTCTTGATTATCTCATTTAAAAATACGTGTTTTGTTTCCGCAAACAAAATATTTTTCACATTATTGGCTGTATGTATACTGTACCTTTGCCTCAAGAAAAAAAAACTGTATGAAACGCGCGCTCTGCGAAGAAAGCACGCCATTTTGTTGTAAATAGGCTTTGGTGAAATAAAATTACTTTATTATACTTATCTTTTTGTAGTATTTCCTCGCAAAATGCATTGAAAAATGTTGTAAGATATTTGAGCGTAAAAGGTTTTTATCCGAATGCGTGCCAATCCGCTTTACTTTAATCCGAATAACTTTCCGCACGTGTATCTTAAATAACTATAATTTATAACTTTTTTATTATCTTTATTGCATTATCGGGAGCTGTTATGAAACAATGAATTGATCGTGTTTTTGTTACAAGAATTAAGCAAACTTAATTCTTGTTTTAATTATTTATGTTTCATAGAACACAAACTTAGTGACAATTTGACACATGCCGTCCGCCAACCCTACAATTTATTGATATTACTAATATAATAACATGTCAAATAAAAAAAATTTGTTACATGTTAATACTGATTGATTGATTGATTCCAGGCGAGCTGTCGGGTATAAGCCGCGACGTGGGCTGGGCTGGCGTGCGCGCGACTAGCGAAGCGGTAGGCGCGCGTCGGCTGGCCGCGCTGTGCCGCCGGCTCGCCACCGACTACCGCTACGCGCGCAGCGGCTTCCCCGACCTCACTCTGTGGAACGCGCACACCAAGCGGGTCAGTTCCAAGTCACCCGCAACAATTACACAAAACATTCAAATTACAGTGTCAGGATTTATCGCAGATAGAGACTTTGACAAACAATAAACATTCAAACACGTTTATTAGTGCCGTCGCCTCGCCACTGACTACCGCTACACGCACAGCGGCTTCCCTGACCTCGCTCTGTGGAACGCGCACACCAAGCGGGATAGTTCCAAGTCACGTTCAAACCTCAAACATTATATTATACTCGAATTTTCGCAGTATCCATCTTTCTTGTCTAAATTGATTAACAAAAACAATTGAAAGTCGATATTCAAATGTTTCACATTTTTTAAAAAAAGAACATCATAGAAACCATTTGAAAAAAGTTTCATTCGAAAACCTCAAACCATGAAGATTCTATGTCAATTCAAAGAACCTATTGCAATAAAACGGCAATTTCATACTTTAACCCCTATTACAAAACAAACGGCTTGTAGACTTTTACTTAGAAACTTACAAAAGTTAAGGAGTTCGAACCCTCGACTTCTTGAATGTGAGGCAAGCGTTCTACCGAACGCACTTCCACCGCTAATTTGTTCCATAACTCGGATATACTATAATAAAAGTTATTATTAATAAAAAGGTTACAAGCAACATACTGAACATAGTAGCTTCCAATCTGTACTTTACTCTCCTCCAGATAAAGTTCGTGGAGGTGAAAAGCGACTCGGACAAGCCTTCGGTGAAGCAGATCCAGTGGATGCAGCACCTGCTGGAGCTCGGCCTGGAGACGGAGTTCTGTTACGTAGGCGCCCGCACCACACACGTCAAATCGAGACGGCCCGTGAAGAAAACTGCACCTTCTACGCAGGAGGTCTAGGTTGGTTTTAGGTTGGCTATAATTACTTTTTATGATGACGTTTGGCAGCAAATAGAAGCTAATGTGCAGTCTATTTATCTATCTCTTCAGCCTATGAAAGACGCCCACTGTTGAGAGAAAGAATACATTTATTTAGATTGCCACAAAAGCACACACATAATAAATAACATAATGTGGGCATTTTCGCCGTCAGGCTAATCATCACGGCTAGGCAGCGGATGTGTTGAGAAATTTTTTGTGTTGTGTCGAAATCAGAGTTGAAGAAAATTACAAAAAAATCATGTACATAGTTCATCATATTATATTTCGCTCAAGTTGTCACTCGCTGTAAACATTTTGTTTTTTATATTTCTTGAATCGAATGACTTAAGACCAACAAACAACTTGATTTGCTTATATCTGGGGAAAATATTAATGAAATTAAATGTACTGTATATTACAGAAGTTTAGCAAAATTGTACGCTTTGATTGGTCATCCGGACAACGATCCTTCTTTATATTACTCTCTTATTGGTTATGCGCACAATCTGCTGGTTAGTTCCTTCGAATCGTTTATTTCCATAAAGTCTCTGTATGGTGCTAGTTCTTCTACCTAAGAGGTAGAAAATTTAACGTGCTATTAATAGAACTTAGGCTTACTTTTCCACGACCATCAAACACTGGCAGTTTTGTAGCAATTATTGTAGTTATTCTATTTTATATACCCTAGCTAAGAGGTCAGTGGCTTACAGTTAAGATAAGGGACCCTTATAATTTAAGAAGAAGCCATAGTGGTTTGAAAGGTCACAAACGCATAAGAAAACTTACGTTACATGCCAGATTCCTAATAATAGTTCATAAGAATAGAGTTTATACCGGTCTGTAGATAGAAGACTATTGATCAATACGCACACAGTGGACAATATTGAAAATAGTCCTAAATACTTCGCTGTTACATTCTTATAATTCATGACATAAGTGCGAGTGGAGGTGGCCTGGGCGTTTATGTTTCTTTATGACCACCCAGAGGCCAAACGGAAAGACCTATTTTCACGACGTGTCGTGAACTAAATGACGTCACGAAAAAACAAAATGGCGGACGTCAGCTGTCATATTGTTGGAAAAGTCATTAAAAATATGTGTTATGAAAACCAAAAAAACCGACTGCTAAAACTAAAACGTCTTTAACCAGAACTAGATGACTAGTCTGTTGAATTTTCAACCCCTGCACGAGTAGTACGACGGCACGAGTCACGCATTTTGCGGCGTTAAAATGTCAGAATTTGACAATGGTCAATATTTAAAAAAAATATTAGGCTGAAATAAAAAACCCTTTTGGAGATTAAGCGTCACAGAATACAAGAAAAATATTCAGAGTTTGGTACCTTGTACGCCTTTGCCTTTGTCAGCCAAAAAAGTCAAATGTCAACAATACTTTTATAGTTTGTGGTATAGAAAAAAGAAAAAATTTTAGCTAGCACGATCTATTGGAAATAACAAACCTCAGATTAATGAATACGTCTCTAATGTGGTCCTATTCCCGCACACAAATCTTCGATATGAGAAAAAGAGACAAAGTTATTTTCTCAGTACGCCAATTTCCAGCTTGTTACAACCCTACCTGTCAATTTTGTTATTTTTTCTTCTGTCGAAAAATTCAAAATGGAGGATGTCCCGTTTTCTTGACTATTTGTATGGGAAAAGCACAATATTTGTAATTATATAAACCCCAGAGATATGCAGTGTCTTTTTTCAAAAAATTCAGTGCCTATGCATTAACTGCTCAGTTTGCAATAGAAAAACTCTGGCCTCTAAACCATTTGGATGAAGTAAATCGATTATCAAGAAGTTTATAGGTTATAATTCTAGAAAAAAAATACCAAAATAATATTTCTAGGCAGGTAAATACAAATAATACTTATGAAAAACATTCAGAATCATACCTAGTTAAATGTTATGTTTTATCATTCTTAAGTTATGTTTCAGGTCCGCATCTTTCACACTCCTTATAAACGGAGGCAGTGTTTAGGTATCTAGACTGTTAAAACTAATTAAAAACGAGAAATGCAAGCCTCGATATCAATGATTCAACCCATATAGCAAATGTGTAGCCAGCTATTATTGCTGCAATTTCAAATGAAGTAAAACAATGTTCCTGGGTACTTGGAAACATCGGTTTTCTATGCTAATAATAAATCTGTAAGGGTCGGTCATGGAGTAAGTTAGTTTGTTTTCAGAGATATTGTGTTTATAGGCTCAATATATGATACTGAAACTAATTTCACGATTTTTAGAATTTTTTTCTGTATGTGTGTATGTATGTATGTTCCTCCATAACTCTTAAACCAATTATCCGAATTTGATGAAATTTGGTATAAAAACATATAGACATCTGGGACACAGGATAGGCTATTTAAATTCTAGCTCCAGTTATGATAAGACGTGGCCCCCATACAAATGCTTCGTAAAAATCGAAATGTACGCGAACGGAGTCGCGGGCACAGCTAGTATTTAATAAATTCATAATTATACATTGTAACACGCATTTCTTTGGACGTAAGCGCGTATCTAAACATAGGTAAGAAACAGCACTTAATTACCCAGAGCCAACCGATAGCATTGAACTGGGCAGATCTGAATAGATACCAATAAAATTTAGTTGTTGGTGATGGGAACCTTCAAGTAGGTAGTAGTCCCACAGCATCATTTTATGCTCGTAAAGCTGCTTCGTCTTCAAACTGGAACAAAATTAAGAGAGTTCATGTAGAAATAGTATCATTTCCTAAGGAAGTTTATATGGTGCATAGTGTGGATAATTTTACAACGATTTTCGATGTTTCTGAGTAGCTTTCTTAAGTAAATTTAACATTTTACACTTTATAATCAATAAATCAGCCAGTAAAGAGGTATTTAATTAAAGGTATGCGATTATTTCTGCAAGAATTGCTTAAAAAATATTTTTGAGATTACCTTTGTATTGCAGTCTGTATTCCTTTCGCGGCATATAAAACTTTACTTTTTCTGTTTTGGTATAAAATCCGAATATAAGTAACACTTATAAAACAAAAGTTAACATTAACGGTGCAAATAGTTTTGTTGCCCCATTCTGTCCCACGGGTTGTGCCGATAGCAGATACAAAATTTTTACGATATCGATAGGAATGTCGATGGAAAGAAAAATAAACTCGATCGCACTCTGTTATAATTATTGTTGTATAGGTAGGTTTTTTACGGTATGCCAAGGAACATGAAAATTACGTCCTTGTCGTCTGTTACTCCTCAAACCTAGAAGAAGAGATACTTCTAAGGAATAATTGTAGAATCGGCGGCCTAAAGTATATAAGTCAGATTTTCATTAAATTATTACTCTATTCCATGTAAGAAATTTAAAAAGCAGTTTCCATATTTTTGTGAGAAAACGTGTTTGTTCATGTTATTGTTTCAAGACAGCTCTCCGTTAATGTAATAAAGTTAATAAATATCGTGTAATTTTTTACTAAGTTTTCTTTCACTTCATCAAAAAATTGTGTTTTGACTTGTGTCTTAGAGTCCGCCGACCCTAGAATTATTATAACATATACAGGTACTGGAAACGTAAACATATATTATATTAGATTTTTAGTTTATTTATTCAATACAAAAGAAATGCAACATTTGTGATATATCAAATAAAACCTAAGGAGGTTTAACTGCTTGGATATGTTTTCATGACTACAAAAAACGATTATGCTTATTATTATTAGTCTTATGCAGACCTTTCTTTTATTCTATTTCGTTTTTGTTGCAATGTCATTTATCTGCAAGGAAGGTAAGTGATTCATCTGATGATTGATTGATCGAATTATTGACCGTACTTATTTAAACAATCATGCTAGCCTCTAATGTTAAGCATTTGTAACTGCATGACCTTCTGTTTTGACATTTGATGGATATTATTTGAATTTGTAAATTATTCGGTACCTAATTTTATTTCAATGTGATGTGCCAAAATTTGTCTGTGATAAATTACATAATTGTTAAGAGTTAGTTCGAGAACTAAGTGAACCTTTTTATCCATGTTATTAGAAACTAATTAAAAACAGTAATATAGATACAGTAGATTTACTACCTATGATATGTATTTTTAGGGCCGATTTTACCAACCTTAGATAAAAGTAATCCATCGAATTAAGTATTACACATCAAAAATAAAAAAATGTCATTGCCTTTCGTTTGGTATGACAGATGACATTTTATTTTGGTTGTGTAATACTTTATTCGATGGATAAGTTATATCTGAGGTTGGTAAAATCGGCCCTTAATGTAGTAGTGTGTGTGAGCACGCCTGTTTGCAACATTTTCGTAAAAAAAAAATGTTTTGCGCATTGTAGGTGGTTTTTCTTGAGTAACGTATAATTTGAAACACGAGCAAGTGTTTGACGTCATAATATGTAGTACAATCAAGAATATGCAATTTGGTAAGGAACTATATTTTAATAAAGACGTAATTTTATTTTATGTTTATATTTTATAATGCTGTTATTATTTTAAAAACAATAAAAATCCAAATAAAGTAGTGTAAACTTTTTTTAAATTTAATAGTAAGGTGATGGGATCTGCGTAAAATAAAAGACATTTGTAAGCATTTTTACAGATCATACATATTTATTTATCCATTTCATAGTATAGATATCACACTGGCCCGCCCTTATAAAAATAAATGTGTAATTAACGACCCAGATATTACTGTGCTGGTGTGAACGCGGTGTGCTGGCACTCATCATGTTCCCGTTCTCAATGTTGTTACTTCTACGTGACTTGACACTCGACGTCACCCCAGCATGCTACATTATTGAATTTCATCAGTTACTCTTATACAAGAAAATTCAATTACAATTTCTAAACCATTACACAGGTTGTTATACACAAGTGTTTATATAGTTTTACAATAATAAAAAGGTTCGCACATATTTGACACTCAAAGCGACGAAGATCTAAAGAGGTAAGCTGTAAAGAGTTGGTCCGAGACACTGAAGCGACTTTCCACGTACAATACGAAACTAGCACCAAGCCACCGTACGATACTAAACGAAGCAGCTCCATAGATTGCCAGCTTTACATTATCCAAAATTTTCTTATTACAAAAGCTACCTAGTGGCGGCGACTCTGAGCTACTATAGGGGTACCGTTATCTCATGACTTAAAATTAGGAAAGTATTAAAAAAACTACACCCAGGATATGTAATGGCAACGTGTAAAATAAAAGGTGTCCTGCCCTTCTCCTAATTTAATTTTCCCCATTTTTCATGAGATCCTGGTACACCTATAGCTGGTACTCTACTGGGCCAAAGTCCAGAAGCGGCTGTCGACCTACGCGGTCTACGCGCGCTCGCAAAGTCACCCGCAGCAAAAGGTTCTAAAAAGATAAATGTTTATAAAAATCTACAATAGTCTCTGTGATTAGTTGTGTCGCGACGGTAGTTTTCTTTAGCGCGCAGTTTAAGACCAATTTGCACCAATTCATAAATGTCACTGTAGTGGCCATTCGAACTGAATTTTGTATTAAGCATTTTAGTTAAATTGAAACCACGTTTAAGAAAGTGGTGCAAGTCAGTCTACTTGTTATAAATTTTGAGCAGTGTTTTGGGAACATAGTTTTATTCCGGCGCGCCGGATTTCAGCCTCTGAGCGATATTAATTACATCGGCGTGATATGTGTTACAGATAGAACATTAAGTAGTACTGGGTACATATAGCTAGACCACACTGTACATGATGGCGGTAAAATATTTACTTACAACCTTATTAAATTAGGGTAGTTTAAATATGTATTACAAAACGAAATGCAGTGACATTAAATATTGGTATCAAAATATTATCCCTAATATATGTTGTGTGAATGTGTATGTACGGTTAGATATGTGATATTTGTGTTTATAAAGACAAGTAAAAAAGCTTGACTATAAGATATCTTGTCCGTACAATATAAAAATATGACTTAAATTGTAGATGACACATGAACTTACACGTAGCCAGAAAAATACTAGACATTTCGATTTAAGCTCTGCAGAGTTGAGGTCCTCGAGTGCTCGCTAGACGGACGTCCTTCCTTTGCCGCTCTATGTAGTTGTATAGGTGCATTCAAACTAATTCCGTGAATCTTCTAACTACGAAAATCATTTACAAAAACCCTTCCAAGTATGTGTAAAAATATTTAAAATGAGTTTAGTACATAATTAAATGCGTTACTCAAGCTCGAAAAGAATGTCATGTAAAGTCAGCATAAAATACCGCAACACATCTAGCATACTACAAAAAATATCACACGTCATATTCCATTCGCTCTGTTCGGTAAGTAGAAGAGAAGATACGGCGAGCCCGGGGCGGGAGTGGCTCCCCAATGGGCCAATTTTTTAACATTTACTAATAAAATATTAAAGCTTAACATACATAAAGATTAAGCATCTCTGCACCTTAGATCTTTAATAGCCATCCAAAATAACTGCAGTTTAAAATATCTCATCTTAAAAATAAAGTCTTAAACATTAAACTATAAAACGATATTGTTAAGATCCGAAACAATATCTAACTTAGGCCAAATTAATTAATTAAAATAAGAACTGACAATTACAAAATATAGAAATAAAATTCATTGTTCCAATTTCGCTGCATATCTAATTGATCATAATTTATATCAATCAACAAACAAACAAAACTCAAATTGTGATGTGGATATTATAGGTTATTAAGATAAAAACTAAAAATTGCCAACGACATTGTTCGATCTATAGCTGAGAAATACCAAAAGCTGTCTGAACAATTTCGTTTACATTCAGACTTATTTAACATCAGGCAACATAGATTACATTGGATGTGCCCAGAGCACATTGGGCGCTGCAGTCGCTGGGCGCTCTGTGCCAGCGCTGCATAAAGCGATGTGCTGCGGGCGCGGGTTACACAATTAAAACCTTCGGTAAAATGAGTATGTAGCGTTCAACTCTAAAATAAATCGATTGGCGGTGGTTTGTTTTTGCTCCAGTCCTCTGCGCAGGCAATTCAGCTAGATTCCTTCTCTTTCTCCTTCGATTCTGCGAAATGTCCAAGAAGAATCAATAACGATTTCCGAGCAATGTTATGTCTGTTAACCTACTATTGGCAGCTGTGAGGTGGATGGAAAATAAAAGAAAAGTCGCAAGTATAAAAGATATCGTCATCATCATCATCAGCCATTCGACGCCCACTGCAGGACATAGGCCTCCTTCGTGGTTTTCATAACCATGAGGGGTTTTGCCATAATCGCCACGCTTGGCAGGCGGGTTGGCGATCGCAGTATGATCGTAGTAAAAGATATCATAACAAAAAAATACAGACAGCTGCTAACGGTTCGTAAGCGTACGAGAAACAGGCTAGTGTTGTAATAGGTAATCTATTGTAATATAATACGCAGCATATGTATTAAAGATCTTAACCGATCAATATAATACAAAAGTCATGGTATAATCTTTACTTGAGTATGCTCAATATGCTCAGCAGAGCGATCACAAATTGCCAATTACATTAATTTACTCGGAAAACCCAATACATTATGCGTAGGTTTTCACCAACCGACCGATTATAAACAAGTATTTTTCGTCTGCACCATGCATCAAATTCCGATGGCCGTAAATCAATAAACATGCGTATTATATATTTTCTACTTAGTTTATTAAACGCTGCGTGTATTTTACATAATAAATTACATAAACGTACGAGCAACAAATCATAATAGTCTCGACTGGGTTGGCCAAACTGGCTAAACGCACATTCGTAAAACAGTCTTTAGATAAATTATACACCTGTAAATAATAATTACTTACTGTAGAGCGCGTTAACAAGCGAGAAGCATGTAATTTTATCGTATTTATAGCGTAGGTAAATAATTATTTAAAAAATTCTAAAACTCTACTTTGAAGCAGTTTAAACTGCATCTGAGGAGTGTCTTAAGGAATAGTGTTTTTATAAATAAGACTTACTACTTATAAAAACACGATCACTTAAAACACTCCTCAAATGTACCTAGTTAATTGTAGTCTATGGTAAAGAGAAACAGTCCTATGTATTAAGTACACAATCCCTCTAAAACACTCCTCAGAGTCAATTTAAATAATAGGTGGTTCCTTTATCACAGACTATTTCAAGTGACTCTGAGGAGTATTTTAAGGAATCGTGTTTTTATAAGACTAAAAGACTACTACAGGCTATTTAACTGCATTTGAGTGTTTGAGAGGAATCGGGTTTATAAAAATAAAATATTTAATCTTTGTTTTATCTAAAGGCCGTTTTGCTGCATCAGTCGGTTTACACTAAACGCACTAACACGCGCGATTGACGCTTTTCTGTTCCCTCGTCTCAATGCTTGAGTGAGGCTGGGACAAAGAAAAAACGTCTTTCCCGCGAGATAGCGCGCTAGTATAAACCCAATTGTCACAGGGTAACTAATCAAAATGACTCCGATCGACATACTTCAGAAATACAATAGTTAAGAGAATTCCTCGAGAGAGTATTAGTAGAATATACTTTATTGTACCCCAGCTTCGGCCGCACGGAACCTTATCTCGCGCGTGAGTAATAGACAAAAACTCGCCCCATCCCGCTCTTTCATCCGCTACAAGGCGATTCTTTATCTATAATGCGAGTGCGGGATAGGAGCTCATGCTACTGGGACAAGGAATCCTTAAAATACCCACATTAAATCAACGAGTAATTATCCGTGCAAATTTTTTATTATGTAATTAATCTTAATTTTATTATGTCTAGTGCTCGTGTTAACCTTACTTTACTGCATTTGGCGTTCGTATTTCTGAAAATAATCGATCGGCATAATTTCTTAAGTTTCCCTGTACCAGCTCGAATGAAGTCTATGCGCGTTTAGCCCAATGCGGTGCGTAGATAATATCGTCAAAAAAATAAATAAAAATAATAGAAGCGTCTACGCGTCAACGCATGCTTGGTCACTCTCCGAGACATACCTTCGTCACTGTTACCATTAGTGAGCGGCTCCTCACCGTTCTTCTCTCCGTTCTCGGCGGGTTTCTTCTCCTCCTCCTTCTGTTCTTTGTCCTTCTTCTCCTCGGAGTTCTCTTTGGCGGGTTTCTTCTCCTTGCCGGACTTCTTCTCCTTGGCGGGCGTGGCCGGCTTCGGCTTGGGCTCAAGTGACGGGTCGAGGACCAGTTTGCCGATGTTCTTACGGTCGTGCATCTTCTGCATCGCCTCGGCGACCTTGACGGCGGCAGATGATAAGATTAGAATGGGGAACTTGCCTCTTACTTAGATTGAAATTACATTGTGCCACGGCAGAAAAAAAAATTTAGAAAAAATAAAATACAAGTAAATATTTTTATACCAAACCCACTCAGAAAGATGTGCGGCGGGAAAAGTTATATGGAATTTCGTTCCTGCCCTCCGTAGCAGGGCAGGACTGTTGTATGAAAATCCATTCCTGCCCTGCTAGCGTTCTTTTGTTTTTTTAGCAGCGTTATGTTCGCTTCTAAAAAAGTACAAACTTCATATCTCGAAAAGGTTTCATGTCAAATAATTTAAAAAAAATGTACTTGTTTTTCAATGAAAGCAGACTGGTAATCTTTTTCTGCACTATGAAAAAGGAATAAGCGCGGCAATTTGTTTGGTTTACTAAATTGATAATTTAATAGTACGCTATTAGTTATTCTAAATAATTTTCTTTTCCTCGTAGGTGTAGTATAAAGCACTATGTATCACTCGGGAGAAAGTTCTATTTCTCCCCTAGGTGTACAATGTACTTTTTTTTGGGATTTTACAGGTCTCAAAAAAGGGGAAAATGATTTTACAGGTCTCAAAAAATGGGAAAAATCAAATTACTTTAATAAAGAACACTTGGATCGTTGGGTTCTGATCAATCGTTACTTTGAATCAAACTCCTCCGAATATAGAGCCTTTAATTTTCTTTTCTTCGTCATTATCATAATACTCTCAATTTAACGGTGTATTGTGTGCGCGTCTCACTATCATATCGGTATAATACATATTTTTTGTGTGACGCGTAATATCTAGCAAGCGAGAGGGTAATGATACAGAATGAGTGGCAGAAAATAACTTTCTCTCCCATATAATAAGTTTACGTGTGTAAACTCGTTTCCTCGAAATGTGATACATCGCCTGTCAGAAACTAACTGGGAATCGGTGTAGGTCAAAGACATCCAGGTTCCGGTGAACAATCGGTCCATTCGGGAAAACAATTACCTAAATGTAACTATAAATATAACGTCGGATGCACGATACAGGAGGCATTTCTATGCAGTGGTCATCGAAATATTGAATTATGAAAGTCTGTTAAGACTACTACTGTTGTTGTTAAGATCCTGTGGTTATTAATATTAGCGGTTAGGTGTTGACTACCTTTTAAAAAGGATACCACTAAGAGGACTATTATAATACCACTGGAATCCACAAAGGTACAAAGCTTACGAATTTGAAGAATCAAGTTTTATTTACATGCCGTAGAGTACCTAGATCGTAGAATTCTTAAGAACCTGATGTTGGTCATTATTGTTTTAGTGGATAGTTGGTACTCACGTCCTCAAGCGCCCAGGTGGAGTCAACCAGTGGCTTGACCTTGCCTTCGGCCCAGAGAGCGAACACGCGTTCGACGGCTCGGCGCACGTAGTCGGCGCCACCGTGTTGGAACAGCAGATGCCGCAGGTTCAGCCCCGCTAGGCTCTTGTTCTCATCGAACAGCTTGATCGGAGACACCTTATCCACTTGCCACCACTGAGGAAAAAAACGCTGGATAAACTTCTTACTGGAGATTTCAATAACATCGCTCCATGTGGAAGCTTCGAACTCAAGTATAGTGAATGATCGCATTCGGTTTCTACCGCAGGTTTCAAGAGTGACATCAACATTATTTGGTGCCCATTTTACCATTCGAACTGAGCGCGACTAACTTTCTTGAGCTCCCAAGAAAGGAGCCCTCTGGGCGCTGCCTTATGAAATCACAAATTTAAAATTGTTTTTATGAATTTGTATGTTTGAATTTACATCTGTTTGCCGAATGTCAATATACAATGTTGATTTTGTAATGGAGACAAAGTCAGCGTAAATACTCCACTCGCATCTTTTCTCAAATCATATTAAACATAATACATCAGTTGGTACCTACATAATAACATGGTGTTTACCATGAGTGTCATCAACAACTATTAATGCCAAAACATTAACGGCCTTATTTCCTAAAACATGATTCCTCTAAAGCACCCCTAAGAGGCAGTTTATCTATTCTGTGGTTACAACTTTTCCTTGTAAAATCTCCAGAACAGGAATCGTGTTTTTTTATTAATAAGACCGCAAGTAGTTGCTTTTCATACATAAAGTAACTAATGAAGTTTTGAACCGAGTATAGTTACTACCTGAAACCAAACTGCGAGAGCCTAGGTTCCTTGTCTAAAGCCCACTCAGAGATACAGCGTGGAAGAGATAGCGAAAGTTGCTAACTTTGCGTGCTCGAATTGGTGCCCAAAAACTTAGGCATTTGAGACGCGTTAGTTAGTTTGAGCAATGCTGTATGTATGGTCGAGCAATTTAACCAACAAAAATTTAATAGGAACCTGGTTTGCAAAACGTTTGGTTTGGAATAAAAAACAAAATCCTGTCATTTCGGTTCCTGCACGGAATTAATTACCTATCTAAAGCTCCAAAACCCACGTACGGGTAGGTAATGCAAATTTGCGTGTCCGAAATTGGGAACAAATTGATCTCGATAAACTGAAAGGATCGGAAACGTCCCACTTCTAAATTATGGGGTATAGACTTTCAAGTTAGTCAAATTTTATTTAATAATTTTGTGCCGGTTCAATGGTTTCTGTTTACAAGGCATATCTAAGCTGCTGTTGCTTTGTTAACAAACCGCGGTTCGTTCATAAATAAAATGTCAAAGCTATCATACCCTCTTGACCTTGTCATTTGGTTTGTCTGCACCAAAGTATACGTGGGTGGATATGCATTAGGTATTATCCGCCCGCTCAAGCCTTTAATAAAATCTCCTAATTACAGAGGCACGCTAACTATGTTCTGTTCGCGGCACTAATGAATGACTAACGAAACAACTCGCAAGTGGAACGTTAACCTACGTGCGCGGTTCGCCGATACGGCAATACCGAGTGATTCCCCAGTCGGAGCTAAAACTGTGTTGTATTTGTAAATATTAGCGCCAGCCACATTCAGAGAACTGTAAGCTAACGACGTACAACCACTTGCAACTACTATGGATGGAATGTAGCAGAAGCCTCGCAAAAATACATATCTAAATGTCTCATGGGACGTCAAAAGAATCCCACTCTTAGAAGTCTCATAGGGGAAGTATAGATACGTAAATCCAATACAATATCAGGATCCAATGTATTGGATTTAACGATTTATATAATCATTTTAACGAGCAGGAAAAACATTTTTTTTATCATAAGCCTATACCATATCCTGTCGGAATCCTGACATCAATTAGTAGTACCTAAGTATGGAATTTGACAGTTAGACGGGCGTTCAAGATTTGGTGCGCGTAAAATTAGGAGCAGCAATAGAATATTTTCTATCAGCAATGAAAGTGTTTTGAGCAGAAAATACTAAATTTATCAACAACATAATCAATTTGAGCACAAAAAATTTCCAAATTCATCAGCTCATCAATTGATTGGTCGTGCGTGAGTTACACTATTTTCATAAGCAAATGGGATGGGTTTTTTGTGTAAGTTACTGAGAGTTTCTGCCGTTAAACTGCAATACAGTTTGGCAGAAGGGAATATATTGAGTTAGTTTGTCACTGTACTTAAAAAAAAAAAGTAGTCGTCTTATTTTAATAATGCAGTATTTAGAGAGAAGTGACAAAAATCCATCTAAATTACTCCCTCATGCTGTTCTGACCAAGAACTTTATCATTTTGCAGATCGAATATATTTATTTTGCTGACCATGTCGCACCCTTAATCCAATACCGTCACTAAACAAAAATCCTCTAAATTTCTGGTTTTAATGCCATCTATTGCAAATATTACAAAGTAACACTAAGCGCTTAAATTCCTATTTAAATTTTGCTGGCCAAAATATAATGGTTGGCTGATCAAAATTGTGTTTACTGATTTATATTGCTGACCAAATATTGGCCAGCAAAATGGCCTAATGGCCTCAGTCTGGGTGCATTTCCATGTTTGTAATGTCCTTGCCTAGTTAGCATAGCACAGGAAATCCTGCTTTGGGACCAGGACAAGTGATTGTGTTGTGTGAAAGTTATTATTATTATTATTCATTGGTGAAAAGTGATTGAACTAGTCGCCTATAATAAAATTCTCAAAACAGTCTCAGCTCGCATATTATCCTTCGCGCCAAGGGACTAGTTAAATCAAGGAAAAGACGGAAAGGAGACAGTGGAGCCTTTATTTCTTTTAATTTAATTATGGTTGCGCGTACTGAAGGGCGGGGCTGGGTGTGGAAGTTCAAGACATGACGTCGTCGTTTCTGCCAAAACACGCTCCTAATTGCGAAAACCTATAAAATTGTGTAAGGTATCCAGAAGCTCGGTAAACAATTGTTGGACGCAGAACTCCGGTTACTCAGGCCGTAGAAGTTAAATTACGTGCCGCAATAAAATCTCGCGATGCAGCCGCAGAAATGACTTGTCATTATTTGTGAACTTCTTCTCATCAATATAGTGCCAGTACCTACTAAAATAGCTTTAAAAAAATATGAGCAAGAAGAGGTGTCCCTTTGTCCTTTCTCCACTACAAATCCGATATAATATTTTTGTTTGTAAAGTAATGAAGTAAGCGAAGATTTAGTCGTCAATTCAATTGGGTATTTGACAAAATATCAAATGAGTTACTTTTAAAACGAAATTTTGTATGAAAATACTGGCTTATGACGTCACATTTCAGAGCACTCTTTTTATGTTTAATCTATTTAAAAATTGTAATAACTAGTAATTGACTAAAAGACATACATTTTCCGAGATATTTTGTAATTTTTGTTTTATTCGAGCATATGAAATAATTTATTGTTGATCGTGTCAAATACCGAATTGGCTGTGCCTTCACAACTTATCCGATAAAGGCGATTGATACGAGTATGTAAATAAGAACACTTTCTATTTTGATGAGCTACGTGATCAAAGTACCTACTAGAGCTAATATAATATAGCATTAAGTACTTACGGCACGCGCTGCGCTGAAGAAACTCTTGGTCTCGCCTGTGACGATGTTGGACGAACCTATGGGTAGAAGGGATTTATTAGCCTCGTGTGTTACCTGCAGCAGCCTTGTGGTGTCTAGACTAGCACTAGGTACCTACTTAGTTAAATAAATAGGCTTTCTTTTACTGTCCAATGACGAGGAGGGCGTGGTAGTTTATCGTTTATTGATCGCGACTCTGAATGTGTATTCTCTCAATAATATGCTTCAATAGGAGACGCGGTCGGCTAATAGGCTTATCGTTTACAACAAGAACATTAAAAATTACATAAAACATATTTAATTATTTGTGAAGTTTTGGACCAGGTAGGTACTTTATTATTAAAATCTTCTAGGTTCTCAGTCATAACGTAACATATACACACTAATACATCAATGTGAAAAAAGAGGTCAAGTTCGAAGAGCCATATTGTCAGCTTTGCCGAAAAAAAAAAACAATTCCATGATTGTGCGAAAGAAAACAACAAACAGCCTATTTTTGCTATATTCCCGGTACATCCGGGACAATAATATTATATTCTGTGAAAAAATATTGAAATCTGATAAGAAATGACGAAGTTACAGCGATTTTAGTGCACAGTTTCGAAAAACGGGCGCGAGCTCACGCCATACGCTTGACACGAACATAGGTTCAGATGAACCGCGCGCTTGGTTGCCGCGCGCCGCAGACTGTCTCAGTGAATTTATTGATGTATGCGCGTGTCGTTTTTAGAGTTCCGTACCCGAAGGATGCCAAACGGGACCCTATTACTAAGACTTCACTGACCGTCTGTCGGTCTGTCTGTCTATCTGTCATAACGCTGTATCTCATGAACCGTGATAGCTAGGCAGTTGAAATTTCCTCCTATATTGAAAGTTCCTGCTATAACATCAAATACTAAAACAGAATAAAATAAATATTTATGGGGGGCTCCCATATAACAAACGTAATTTATTTGCCGTTTCTTGCTCGATATTAATAACGGCGACTGGTAGACGCTTTAAATATTCACAGTTCTGTATTCGCTCCAAAAATAAATAATTAAATAAAATAAATATTTAATGGGGGCTCCCAACAAACGTGATTTTCTGCCGTTTTTCCCGATCTTTGTGTGTAATATTGTATATTATGGTATGGAACCCTTCGTGCGCGAGTCCGACTCGTCTTGGTCGGTTTTTTTAACGTTATGTAGGTGATAATGTCGCGATACAAATATTGTAATTTTTCTTTTATTTTATTTCATAAAGGAGGAAAAACATAATTGACAAAGAATACTTTAATACAGTAAATGAATTAGCTCATTACATTTTGTTAATTTCTAAACATTCCTCACCGTTAGATAAAAGCTTAGTATGTGACAAAAGTAAATTGCATGACATTCATGAAAATATACATGTAATTTGCCAAAATGTTAGAATACGATTATAACTGCGCCTGAAAAACATTTTTTCGTCGACAGTTCATTTGTTCTACGGTACATCAATACGCAGAACCAAAACAGTGACTATTTGTAAAGAACGTTGGGTAATTCACTCTTGATAAAGTAGCAATGACAGATAATAATGATACATAGCGTCCAATTATGAAGGCTCATTCCATCTTGCTCTACGGTCTGAGCGAGATGTTATTAGACTTCATGTCGCTATATCAAGCTCGATACAAAAGCCATGGGGACGCGGAGATCGGTATCGATTTTGGTATGACGACACGTTTTTTTCCACCGCTGTATCTACATAGAAAAAGCGAGAGAGACAAGCTATCTGTCAAATTCTGTCGGGATCCTGAGGTTTCGTTTGGAATAGCAATTAGTCTATGTCTCAATTAGCGTCTGTAATCCTTCAGGATTTGGTGCCCATTTAGGGCTCTGTCCTGTACTCACCCCGAATACGAGCTTATGAAGTAAGCATGCAAATGCGTTAAATGTTATGTGCTGCATTTCTTTCTGTGCGTCATCAACACCGGCACCAGAGTTATTAAAATTGACAAGGCTACATACACCTACCGTACAGAATGTACCGGCCCATCGGCTTTAGCAGCTGGTAGCCACGGTTGCACTCCTCGCCGCAGAGGCAGTCCAGAACGATATCCACGCCGTCGGGGGTGATTCTAGCGGGGAAGACAAATTATTTAGTACGGACTAAAGAAAAAAACCGCGATCATTTATGTGTCGTCGGCCTGTCACGAGCATTTATCATCTCGGGAGCCGTTGACGTTTGATGCGAAATCCTCGCAACATGATTCCCACGTGAAAAAGAGGACTTATTAAGAATAGGTTCGTGCTTCTGCCACGCAAAGGCAGACCTTAGAAGTAAATTTGAATGGGCTTGAGACCGCCGAAATAATTTCGCCTCAAAGGATCAAAATAAGAACAGACAATCTGCGAATGAGATAACAGGATAATCCCAGTGAGCGGTGCAGCAAAAATGGCAAGGTCACTACTCAATTAATGTTTTAGAACCACGTGCTCGTGCATGCTTTATGGGGATCAGGCATTTCATTTCAATTCTATGTCCTTAGACATAGTTCTCTCATGGATCCCCAATCCAAGCTTCGTGGCCGCCAGCGTAGAAGTACCTATAGATGATAATATATCGTGTCGCACAGTTTGGAGGATTAGTAATCTCGACGTGGCAATACAGATATATCTACGGAGTAACAAGTACAGGGAGTCACGATGTAATTGGCTGTGTCTAACCACAAATGTACGCAGCTCCAGACTACCGCCTGACTCATCGACTAAGCGCTTTCAAGTGCACCACCTACCGCGCGTTACGGATTTATCTACTCGCCTACTACTTTAGGACACAACAGCAGCTATTGAACTCAGTTTTTTCATAACGTATTCTCAATTCGTTCCGAATGTGCTATAAACCGACGGACAACTAAATTCCACATGCATTCCTCCACTACGTTCACGAGTAGGTACAGGTCTGCCTTTCAAGCTTCTACATCGGCTGCCATTATATTTATTTACATTGAACTTCTATGGCTCGCTTGTTTACGTTCTAAAGAGCTCACCAGATATAAAAATATCTTCTATTTACGAGAATTAAACTCGGCCGGCAGAAGGCAGCCGCCCTAAGAAACGAGCGGGTTATAATCGAAACAATTAACTCGTTACACGACCATTTTTAAGTGAACTCCGAGCTTGCGCTTGTAGAGCTAACTTTGTCGTCTATAGTGTGACAGGGGAGGTCTTCATTAATCGGCAGTATGATCCGTCCGAGGTCAAAATATGTTTCTGTAATAAAAACCAATTACGTAGCTTTGGATCATGAACAATTTTGCTCGTTCGCTGGGTTTCGAAAAGCGACAGAGTTGTTACTAACTTACTAGTTCGCCGAACTAAATAAATATTTAATCTAAGTAATTACATCAAACAGTTTCTCAGCTTTTGTTTGCTTTCCCCTGTTGACGGAGCAAACAACCCGCCAATTCAAGAATCTATTGCTCACTGAAGAACTACCTACTACTAACAAACTATGTTAGCTTTGTTCCTTTCCCTATTTATGACGACACTAATGTAGAATGCCGATCTATACGGAATACTCCCAATTTATAAACACAGTATTAGTAAGATTAAGGGCCGCTGTAAGAAACTGGAAGATGTTATTTTTAACTCGAAGTGATTTCATCCCTTCATTTTTAGACTTGTTTGGACGGTTCCGAACGTTGAAAGCGGTTTTCGGATGGCGGTTTGGAATAAGCACATTTGTTAGCAGTTACAAATTAGACGCGACATATGTATTTCATTAGGCGAGACAAACTTAGTGTCTGCTTTGTCGGAGGAATTTTCCTACATTTTACGAAAGAGTTTCAATAAAGAGTGACTCTTAATTTTGTTTTCTCTTGGTAACTTAGTCGTTTCTGCTACCGTATACCTACCTCAAATTTTAACTACAGTCAATTTCAAACCGTATCTTGGCGCGTTTGGTGCGAGACCCCTTTGGCGTGTTTTTCACGAGCCGTTAAGTTATCACCTGTCAAGCGGTGGATCGGCATCAACGCGAAAGGCGCACCTTTATCAGATTCATATCTGGACAGGTGCTTTGATCGTAAACGTAAGTTTCCCAACTCGTTAACTTGGATTCCTTCTTGCCCAGGCAAGCCCATCGATCACGTCAACAGTTCATTTATGCTGCTCTTTGTCGTGTAATTTGTACCTCAGATATTTCTATTTTAATCAGGTAGAATCCCGTAACATGCGTGATCCCGTAAGCCTCATTAATATCTACATAGTTGAGTAGATTAGAACTCTAATGATCTACTCATTCACACTGAACTACTCCGTTATAGGTATTTATCTCTACGTAAGATCGTTCATTTAATTTGTCATCTGCTGGTCGTTTGGTCGCAGATCGTTTATTTTCCCAAGTTCCATTTTCAATTCAAGAAATGTGCAACAATCTCCTTATTTCTTACAATGTAATTTGTCTTGTGTTCTTTCCTCCGTGTCCAGGTAACCATGTATTAAGAGGGAAATATTTAGCATTAAATTCGAGTGGAAGGCAATAGATTCTATGCACTTACTTTCTGACTTCGCTGGTGTAGTCGCTGCCGCGCTCGAGGAGATGATCGATGTTGTTGTTATTCGTCTTCAGCGCCTCGTGCTTGCTCTTAGAGCAGACGCCGAAGACGGTGACGTCTGATACCGTCTTTGCCAACTGAGCCACGGCTTGGCCCTGTCGAGGGAATGCGGGTTTAGCGCTGAGGATTTATGGTTGGATTTCTGGATTACAAATGTAGGGTGGTTGAGGTTTTTCTTGGAGCTTCGCCAAAAGGTTGCTTTAGGTACCCTGGGAAGCCTAGTGCTTGCTTTTGACGCACACTCTGAAGAATTCACGGACTTAGTCAGCTGGATACTCAATTTGGCCTTGTGAAGCGAATTCAGGCTTTAATGTTTTGCAGTTAAAGTTGTCAGTAGACGGGAGATGTAGAAACCATTTCGATTAATTAAAAGATCTTGGCAAGGCCAATAAAATGAGGCACTGAATAATGCGCTGTTCGTTTGCTCTTATTCTCTTATAAACTATATTAAAATGCTTCCGTCGTTTTACGGAATTTCACTTCCCTGAAAAACTATCTTTACGAGTAAGTGGCTGATTAACAAACGAGCCTAATTGGTGCTACTATTGGCTCACATGTTGAGCGAGCACAGAGTACCCTTTCAGAAAAGTTTCAAGTTTCAAAGTCATTGACTTGGCGGGGTTAGGCAGTGACGTCACTCGGAAGTCGGGAGATTTTTGTTCTCACCCAATTTGGAGCGGCAATTATAGCCAGTTACCTACATTGTTTACAATGCTATTTATGAACTCCGGTAAACCCGCAGGCTGGTAACAGCAGCAGCAGACCCGCCCGACAAGGCTAACTATATGTTGAATGCATCTCGAAAATAACCTTTCCTGCATTTGCACTATGATTCATTAGACCGGGAAATTCATCAAATCTATACAACCCATTCTTACATTGTAGGAATGTAGGGTAGCCATTAATTCTAACTGTTCCTTAGTACACCGTAGCAGATGTTTATTTCTTCTGTGTTGGAGGTAGGTACTTTAAACTATTTCTCCTGTGTCTACGAACAGACTTCAAACAAGTACCTAATAATAGATGAGGAGTCGCATATTGCGGTTAAGTAATAAAAATGTATATACCCCGGCCTCTGTCTACCCGCAACTGGTTTTAAAATTGTTACTGGTTTCTGGGTCTACTTTGCACAAACAAAAAACAACAAAAGCCATTCGTAATTTGAACATAATATTGCCTATTAGCCGAAGTGCTACAGCATCAAGTTTGCAAGAAAAGTCATATAGACATAGTTTCTATCGAAAAGCAATTTCTCTTTTGAGACAGAAAACTTTTCTCATGGGCTTTCTTGAAGTACGTTTAAGTTTTAATTTGCATTTCACATAAATCTTTCCTCGTCTATAAAAAACACTCACCACGCCACCGCCAGCAGAATGAACTAGCAGACTGTTCCCGGGGTTCAGGTTAGCCATTTCGAACAGGAGCAGGTAAGCCACCACGTAGTTGGTTGTCACGGCAACGGCATCCAGGGGCGTCATGTTGGCTGGCAGAGCGTACACATACTGCGCTGGCACTGAGACCAGCTCGGCCCAGGCTTTGTACTCGGGTAAGGCCACAACTTGGTCGCCAACCTGTTGGAAAGATGATCATGTAGTTTTGCCTATCGACACTATCGGAAACATTGTGTGTGTCATTCTGAATTAGCTAGGTAATAGTGAACCTGACAAATAGGCTCTGAATAATTTTGGACCACGTTGTGTCATCAATTGATATTTGAACGAGCCTATTGTCGATGATTTCTTAAAACTTTATACGTGACCAGATTGACCAGTGCGGGTGAGCTCTGTACTTTCTTTTCAGTAACTTGTCCTTGATTAAAATACAATTAAGGTACCCAATCCGCGGTGGGCAAGCATGGTGATTAAGCCCATACTCTCTCCCTGTGAGAAGGCCTGTGCCCTACAGTGGGACATATATAGGCGGCTTATGTTATGTTAAGGTACACATGCCGAGTACACGGAAATCAGGAAAGAACACCTAATTATCTATTATCTAATATATAAAACTCTCGCGTCACAGTGTTTGTTACCGAACGCCCCCGAAACGGTTTCACCGATTTAAATGATTTTTTTGTGTATATTTGGTAGGTCTGAAAATAGGCTGTAAGCTAATTAATATGGCAAAACAACATTTGTCGAGTCAGATAGTACATACATGTAAATAATTCTTACCTTGAAATTAGTGACTCCCTCGCCAACTTGCTCGATCTCGCCAGCGCACTCGAAGCCGAGAATGAAGGGGGTCTTGGGCGGAGAGTCGATGGCTCCTTGCCGCACGATTAGATCTTGGAAGTTCAAGCCACTGTAGCAAGAGAGAACACCTTTTAGTTATAATAAATAAATACCACAGAAGAGACACCTCACACAAACTCGTAAAGGAGAGGGAACCGAAACTATAAATTGTTGGCCCGATGACGTAGTCATGAGATGGAGCAACGGTGGAAGGCGCTGGTGTGTAAAATTGACTAAACGATTCTACTGTTTTTCTCTTCGCCAAATGAGCATGTTATCTAGGATCAACAACCCTAATTGCTATCAACGCTCCCACCTGGCTGCGATCAAATTGTTCGAAGCTAATTAATGTTATAACATATCGTAAACGTTATGAGTGTTTTATGGGGCCGTTATTGTTTTATGACGACTTTGGTTCCTAGAGAAAACAATAAGAAACGAAGTCCCTAATACTCTTATAATCGTACTGGCCACGCAATGAATATATGTTGGTTCAATTTAATAACAGACGCTACGCGAGTATAATGTGGTGCGTTGCATCGGTTTCATAAAACTGGCTAATTAACGAAGGCGAGCTCAAGGAATGCGGCAGGCATTTGTTATTCACTGTCCGGCACCATGGACAGCATAACCATAGGCACATTTAAATATTTAAAGTGTTGACGTATCAATCAATATCAATAAGGTAAACCCTTATGTAACTTGTATAAGGACACGGGCCCTTGCCTCATTCTTACTAATGTATATCTTGTCTGTTTCTTAAAGCGTCCCTCGGAAAGAATAATATCATATGAATCTCGCTGAATATTTCAACAAGGAAAGTAATAAAACATTATGAGTGGGCACTCGACAAAGGTCGAGGATACGTGTATATTCCACTCGCTTTTAAAAGTATCTTTCCTCGCAGGTCGTCTACCGTTATCGTATTTTGAGAATAATAATTGAACTTAAAATAACTTACCCAAATCCATTAGATCTATTACATTTCGTACAGTACTCTGACTCATCATCAAATACCAACTAGTGAAATTAAAATGCGCGATACATAACCTGAATGTAAATTGTTACCTATGTGGGTTAATTATAATCCGCCTATACTAAACCATCAGATCGAATGCATGCAGATATCGCAGGCAGTTCTCTCCGTTGTTTAACATAATAGAGCACTATTTCCCAAAGGCTCGACCCATCTCGATCGACCACATGAATATGCGATCGGCTAAAGCATTAAGCTGGATAAAAAAATGCATTTGAGGACCACAAACCAGATTCACGTCAACGCTATTTTTGTTGTATGAACTAATTACAGTTTTCTAAAGCCCGGGAAATATTGTAAGGAATAGTCAGACTGTTAAAAGAAAATATCGCAGTTATTCTTGAGTAGTTATTTCCAAATCCAAACATGAGAGACGTTACATGGGTGATTTGATAGTAAAGGATAGTAAAGTTGTTATTGCATCCGCCCGACCCCAAGCAATCAACAGAGATCTTTATTCAAAGAAGACAAAGGATCCAAACCATAAAGTTTTTGAAGAATCACAAATATTATGATCGAGTAGGTACACAATTGCCAGGTATCAGGAATACCTAGTATGAGTTTGGCAATCTCTGTAGTCATGTCACATGACTCATAGCAGCCGTTGGAAGGGTATCAACGACGTGGTAAAGAAAGTGGGCACTTACTGAAAATCAATTTTGCTGATGCTATGCTATCCGCAGGACAACAGCTTTTTGTTGTTGTCACGGAAGCCCACCACATATTCTCTTCCAGATTATTTTCTTTTATTTTGCTCTTGCATATTACATTTTGTTTAGTTTTAGTCGGGGTCTGAGGCAATCTCAATAAATGTCTTCTTTCTTTCAATTCTTTGCATCAGTTTCTAAATAATTACACGAAGTGGATACCTACTATCATACTACCAATGGACAACGCAGTAGAAGAATTTTGTCTGATATGAAAATATTTACACCCGAACACGGGGAATAAACACCTCCATTGTTTGATGTTAATCGAATTGGTAGGTATCTATTAGGATTGGTTTACTTTACATACAAGTACGTACTAATAACGAGAACGACGCAATATAGATGTTGACCATGACCATGTCGCAGTACCATCCACCACGGTAAAATAACAGCAGGATTTGTTATGCTGAACACCATATTATCTCCACTTTAGCACCCAGCAAAATTACCGCGCTGACGCGATATCAAATAAGTAATCGATTAGAATTCACCATGAATCGTTTACTAGTTTTAACGTCCACAATTAGGTATAAATAGTGTTATCCGTATATTTGTTCGATGTAGACTACGTGCTTTGTGTTACAACACGTTGTGGTCGATGTGTAATCAATATTTTGCGCTTCCTTTTGTGCAACTTCCTATAAGTTGTCCGGACTAAGGTTCCAGCTGTTTATTTTATTAGCTAAATAGGTATTACGTTAAATATAAAAAAGTGGGTCATTGACTGAATTTAGGTTTGTAAGGTTTCTTAGTTCGACAAGGAACCCTTATAGTTTCGGCATGTCCGTCTGTCTGCCTGTGTCCGCAGCCTAGCGCAAAGACAGGTGGTACCAGTAAGCTGTAATTTGGTGTGTGTATACATATTTATCACGCCGACAAAGTTGGAGAATAAAATGTTTTTTTTTTTTCTGTGCGTCCCCTAACATGAAAAGTTGGGATGATTTTTTTTCTCGTCTACCCTACCGTGTGGGGCATCGTTGGATTGGTTGTTAAAAATTTTGTGGGTTTTTTTGTTTTTTTTTTTACGAAAACCATTTTTTGATGTAGGCTACCGTTTGCGAAATAATAGGGGTTAAAGTATGAAATTGCCGTTTTATTGCAATAGGTTCTTTGAATTGACATAGAATCTTCATGGTTTGAGGTTTTCGAATGAAACTTTTTTCAAATGGTTTCTATGATGTTCTTTTTTTAAAAAATGTGAAACATTTGAATATCGACTTTCAATTGTTTTTGTTATTCAATTTAGACAAGAAAGATGGATACTGCGAAAATTCGAGTGATTTTTGAATACGAGTTCCGACGCGGAACTAACGCGGCAGAAACAGCCCGCAATATCAATGCTGCGTTTGGAGAGGGGTCTACTAATGAACGCACCGTGCGATTTTGGTTTAAACGCTTTCGTGATGGAAATTTCGACTTAAAGAACGAGCCACGAGGAAGACCGCCCACACAGGTGAATAACGATGAATTAAGAGAGATAGTGGAAGCCGACCCTAGTCAAACTACCCAGGAATTAGCGGCATGGTTTAACGTTACCTTACCCACAATATTGACTCACTTGCGTCAAATCAATAAAATAAAAAAATACGAAAAATGGGTGCCTCATAATCACTCGAATTTTCGCAGTATCCATCTTTCTTGTCTAAATTGAATAACAAAAACAATTGAAAGTCGATATTCAAATATTTCACATTTTTTAAAAAAAGAACATCATAGAAACCATTTGAAAAAAGTTTCATTCAAAAACCTCAAACTATGAAGATTCTATGTCAATTCAAAGAACCTATTGCAATAAAACGGCAATTTCATACTTTAACCCCTAATATTAAGCTTTAAAGCGCAAATTTTCGTCCGAGTAGGGCGTCCCCCCCCCCTCTCCTGGCTAAACGGTTGATTCTAGAAACGTGAAAAAAGTAGGCTTTACTTGTTAACGAGTAATAAGCAACCAACTTATAAAAGTAAAATTTCGTACAAAATCCATTTAAAATGACTTCGATGGATTTGTTCCTTCTGTAAAGCAGATAAGAAACCCTCTTTCTACGGAACCCCACATTGTGCGTGGCCCAACACGCAATTGACCGGTTTTTCTTACATAAACTAATGGTACCTAGGTACTTCAAGTGCATTCGCACATTTCATTCAAACAATAATAATAGCGATGTGAATCACTTGTTGTTATTTCCTCTGCAGACCTACTTATACGGAATTAGTTCGACATGCTAGTGAATCATCATGAGGTGTTATTTTATTCTATTCTCATTGCGTTTTATATTTGCTTTAAAAACCGGTTAAATGCGATGCGGAGGCGCATGGCGACATGCGGAGGGTCAGTGGAACGTGTCCCCTCGTGTCGGCAGACAGGGGTGGCGACGACAATGCACATATTAATGCACTTAATTCTCTGTAATGCTGAATAATTACGGCATTGATAGACGGAGAGGCTATTGCTGTAGAGCTGTGTGAACGTAAAACGCGCCCGCATACGTTTTTATTGGTTAATTTAAGCGATCCACTATCGAAAAGCTCTGCCCTACATGATCGAGGACGCCTGGGATCACAAGGGAGCGAGCCCAGTAACAAATAGTACCAGAGAGAGATGGCAGAGACCCATATCATAGGGTCGGAATGTTAATCCGAGATTATCTCGCGACACGACTCTCGTATCGAATTTTACAAACGCTACCTGAACCACTTATTCAACGCATTGAATGGCTTCCTTTTACAACAATGATATTGGTAACGACGCAGGTAGAGGGGCTGAACTAGTGTGTTTAATCCGTGGAATCATGCGTTTAAGGTTTTGTTATTATTTTATTTTTATGAGCTTGGGGTGCTTCGGTCGGGTAGCGAGACTAGCCTACTAAAAGACGTCGGTACGAAATTAACTTGAATAGGCGATGTAAATAAAGGGGCAATCCATGTCAAAAATAGGCCATACGGTCTGCAAATAGCCATGAGAATCGCGTGCCTCGTCCACAAGGCTCAGAGGTCGATAAAAGCGGCCCATTTCCCTCAGGGTGAGCAACCTGTCGCGACGCCGCCACCCAACAGCCCTGGCCTGCTTCGACTGCCTATCTTAATTACCCTGCCATTTCCACAAACTTGAGGATACTCAAAAGCAAGTACCTATCGCTAAGCGATGCCTAGTTTATGCGAATTGGTCGTGCATTGCGTAAGTACGACTAAAATTAGAGCAAATATTGTTACCAATTCACGATCAGTGATCGACGGAATTTGAGTAGAAAACAATACAAAAGTTACGAGCTGATTCCAATTAACGTTGCATAAAGCAGCGGTACGCGCTTCACTCTAAACAAACGCATCAATAAATCGTAGCAAGTCTCGTGCAGTTTCTGTTTCTAGTCACGCACATCAAACAACTTATTGATCAGCACTTCAGTACGCATCAGAAAGTTGTTTCAATGCAATACCAATATCTAACCTTCTTATGTTCGAATCGACACTTGAAAAGAAATCTGAATGACAGTCGAAATATTGACTGAGATGCCTAACTACTATTGTAGGATTGTAGGTATTAGTGAACTTTAACTGGGTTAGGTTACACAGCCCTTTTCCTTTCTCCATCAAAGCAAAGGAATCGTCACCAGCTCCGTGACATACCCTAGTAAGCCTTACGTCCCCTGCCAGTACTTGGTAACGTTTAAAACGTTTCCAATGAGTGCACAGTGAAAACACCCTCACGTTTCGATTCGGGGTAATTGTAAATTGCATCGGGGTTGGAGCGGCGCGACATGCCGCCGCCGCGACGCGACGTGTAGACGCCAACTCAACAACCTACGGAAGTAATACTAGCCTTTGCATACAGCTAGGAGCTACTACGAGTACATCGGAGGCATTCACGGCTACAGTTAGTCAGCCAAGTAACGTCCAAATCAAACAATGGCCATACTTGAGGCCACACCGTCCATCAACATGCACTGACGCAAACCGCTCGCTATCAACATCGCTTTTCCACCGAAAGGGACTAACCTAACGCATGTTTTAACCGCTGCAAGTAGCAATTACTGGAATATAAAACGTTTTTTATGCTTCAGTAATAAAACGACGCTACAAAATTGTCTGTTGCGGCGAGAGGAATTTAGAAGCTGACGGTTTAGTTAATGGAGCCGCGCGTTTTGCTTCGTTTTTCGTGGGGTTGCACAAGTGAACGCTAAAATACCACCGCAAATGCCTTCGTCGCCGACCAGAAGACATTACCTCTTAAAAGGAAAAGCTTGTGCATTTCGGCGTTAGGACAAAAATATTGTAACGCCTTGTAATAAAATTTCTGTATCGCATCTGTAGCTAATGAGATTCAGTCAGGATTCAGTCCATTGTGTAGAGAAAACAAATGGAAAAGCTAATCTAGTAAGCCCCGGAGGAATGTCTAGACAAAAGACTATCAAGGGTCGAACTCTACCTACGAAAATGCCTAGTCTGGCGTGAACCGTGAAGAAATACGGTTTGCTGAGTTACTGTGCTACTACGAGTATGAGCTGTTACCCACCCAAAACTCCTTCAAGTAAAGTTGAATTTTGCTTGGTAGGTAATACCAGGGGCATTTCATGGTTTATAGTCGAAGTTTTTCGAGGTGGTAGTTGAGTAGCTATATCATTGTCATGCGGAGAGTGTTCTGACGTAGCATATAATAGCTGTCTTCATCCGCTAGACACTCTGGTTTGATTCCAGATAGCTTGTTGAAGTTATAGCCTCGTGTCAATAAACTTTGTTCTTGACTATCTTTTGGGCAGGGACCTTTATCAATCTTTTCTATCTAACTTAACATGGGCGTGATGCACGTCAACCGTAAAATTGACCGCCTTATCATCGTTTGTTATAATGGAAATCTGGAAACAAATAATTATTGCAATATGACTTACGGTGTCGCATTATAGTTTCTTTCTATACAGTAGCATTGAAAACGCTTTCCATTACAATATGATCGATCGGCGGATACCGGAAACGTCGGATAATGCCACAAATAATGAGTTCTAATCGGTGGTTTATAATTATTTTAATTAATTTTGTGCGCCTGCCAAGCGTGGCGATTATGGCAAAACCCTTCATGGTTAGGAAAACCATGAGGGAGGCCTATGTAATGCAGTGGGCGTCAAATGGCTGATAATGATATGAGCAGGCTTTACAATACTCCCAGACGTAAACAGATAATTTGTTCAAAACTTGTTAATTTTGAAGACGTTTTGCAGAGTTTAACTACATGAGAAAGTGGCAGCGAGTTTTTAAAAGTGTCTTAAAAACTATAAGAGTCAGTAGTTATCTAGTCACCATACGGTAATGAAAAGTAACCATAAAAGTCTCTCGATAACGAGATGACACAATTTCTCGTCATCTTGCTGGTACTTGGAAGTACTAGACTACAACTAAACTAACTCATACTCAAGGAATGGAGATGAACTTCGTGGTATTTCCGCATAGTCGCACACTTTCTGATTCATTTGCATTCATCGCGAACGTGTAGCGAATATAATAAATAATACAGTCGACAGCAGGTATAGTTTTCTAAATCTTTAAAAAGAGAGTGGGACGTAGTAGCAAAATGCAATTTGCTAACCCTTTAACTGCCAAAAGTAGAACGGATTTTTCATTGGTGTTGGACTTTATTTCAAGGACTTTAACTAAGCGAGGATTTAAACTAAGATTATTAATTATTAATGACATAAACTATATTAATAAAATTTTCAAAAAATACTTATATGCAAGATAAGATTTACATTATTGGTTCTTATATCTCTAGAGGTACCTACCTACAGGAGTTCGATACTTATTTGTAGATTTAATGTTTTTTCTAAAAAAAGAAGATTCTTTATTGCAAGAAACAATAGACATAAATAAAGGTGTTAAGATTAAAGTTCGGAATATTCTCCCAATCGCTCTGAAAAATATTCGTCGCTGAGTCTTCGTTACTGGAAATTGGACGTCAGATACAGTTTCCCAAGTTAAACATGCGAATGATTATGTTATGAATAGACACAGGAAACTACCATAAAATAAGCAGGAGTGTTAGTTATCTATGTACTAATCGTGTTTAAAATGCAAAATTCCAACAGAGTGAATCATGTCACGTAGTTGTATGATTAAAGTACTTACAGTACCTAATTATTATGTTTTTTATTGAAGAGCCTAACAGTACTCAAAACCAACTCAATTTATAATATCCAGCGTTACGAGTTTCACGCGATTTCTGTTATGGTCATACATAACATATAAAACAAAGCTGAAAGAATTTGCTGAAAATAATCGCGTGAAACAAAAGAATTGTGCTAGTGTGTCAACGATATAGCGTGTCCATTTTCTGTTTAATGATTAAATGTTAAACGATCACAAATTCCATTACATCGTCTTTATTAAAAAAAAAAAACTCACTATATGACACGCTACTTAGTATGTTGTAGGTATCTGCTAAGTAAGAACGTCGGGCGACTGTTATGGAAAGTGGATACTACGACCGACGATCTTTGTTGTAATACTCCAAGAACTTCTTTATAACCGACGATTTCAGGTCAAAAGAAAGTCGCGAGCCAGTGTTCCGGTACCTAACTCTTTTATTCGAATATACTAACGATCGGTCGGTTGTATCCAAATACGTCGGCCCAAATACGTCCCGCTAATTATACGCAGACGACCTCGCATTAACTTCCCAACCTCCTCCTCGGAGAGGGCTAGCCCGACACGACATCCCATGCAAGTTACATCATTCGTCCCAGTGCGGCAAAGGCTGCCATGCCGAAGCAGCTATTGAAGTGCGTCCCAGTGCGGCAAAGGCTGCCACGCCGAAGCAGCTATTGAAGTGCGTCCCAGCCACTGACCACAGAACCAGCGTAAACGAGGTGCAACATATGATCCGAAAGAGTGTCCCTGCCACTGCCAACTACATTTGATCTGCCGTCTGATAATCTCGCACCTTAACTTAAATTGCCATAGGCCACCTGGATCGGATGCGGACCCGAGGTGTTCCAAGCAAGGATAATATGTTCAAGTGGGTGGGGCTTCACAGATGACAACAACTTTAGTTGTTTGTGTGTTACCCCCTTGAACAATGATCCAGCTATCCTCGTGCTCTGCATGCTTAAACACCTGCAGTCAGGTCTTCCTGACTTATGACTGCTAGTGATAACGTAGTCAGCATTGCAACATTTTGGGTTTAACCATCATTAGTTAACCTTGAAGTGTCACTTGTATTATTTGTCATCGATACATTAAAAAGTAGACCTGTGTAAGTAGGTACTAATGCTTTATAATAACATATGTAATAAGTATTAGGTAGGGACGGTCGAAAAAGGACGTTTAAAGGACGAACATTTTCAATCACTAGCTTTCATTATGATCCTGTAAAATACTGGTATTTCCAAGTCATTAGGATTAACCGGTGGCAAATACAGATAAGAGTATTTTATCCACAGTTGCGTGAATAAACAAGGAAGGCATGACGTGTCATCTGTCGACCGACGACACTATCTGTTCCCCATTTGCAATCACCGTAAAACACCCAACTCTTGGAACCTTGGTTATCATTGTTACAAAACTAATCATCATCAGTTTTACCAGCATTTGTTATAGTTACTGTAGATTTTCTGAGAAATGTATTTCCTCACGTATTGATTCTAAAGCATTTCCAAGAAAGGCTTTCACTCTTTCGTAGCATGAAAGCAAATGTGAAAGTGAAAATGCTTCCAACAAAAGCTAAGCTTAAATATATATTTTTACGCGTACCTCCGTAATTCAGCTTCGCTTGGCTTTATTGTGATGTCTTTTTTTCACCATTATAAGAACGAGATGTCTGTTCGATGGCGTCAGTTCTTTGAGTTCTTACTTTATATGAGTAATGATAATATAGAGTAAAAATGAGCGAGTGAATCATATTTCGGAATGAAATTTATTAGAGCTCTTCTCATTCGCTCAAATCCATTATTTAATTCTGATTGGCTCACTCCATCAGCGAAGAAATACTTCCCGGGGGTCTGCAACTCCACACAGTTAACTCATTTGCACTGTAAATCGTCGATAGTTTCTCTTAAAACAGCGCCCCCCACAACAGTGTGAAGCGAATTAGTGCCATGCCTCTATTATGATGACTTGAGCATATTAAACAGTTATTCCGGTCACGAAGTGTGTAGCGAACAAAAGAGGCTGGAATGCGCCTCCGCCCCAGTGATCCAAGAGATATTCGTTGCGTCCTTCAATGACGTGCCAAAACAAAGATGCATGTTGTGTTGCTTCTTTTTTCGCTGCGGATGGCTGGCTTTAATCACTGCCAGAGGTTTTGGGCCTCGGCTTTATTTCATAACTTAGAACAATCGACCCTTTGTACCTAAATGAATTGATAATGAGTAACCATAAATGAAGCACGCCGATAACGTTGCCGAACAGCATTGAGTCATGAAAGAATCTGTTCGTAACAACTCAACGTACTCAGGTAATTTTCTGAATACCTACTTTATTCAGGGAATTCTGTTGATTGTATTGATACTACAACGCCATAGAATTTGTAGGTAAAGAAAAAACCGAAGCTCGAATTTTATCATCGACTTGTTTTTGTCCAAGGAAAGCTTCTCAGAACTTATCGGCCGCATTCGACAAATAAAGAAAGCAAATAATACTTATTGATTACCTATGATAGTTTACAATCGACCCACAAAGGAATTTTCGATGGGATAAGAGGAAAATAACATTCTATTATCTACAGTATTTACCAACGATAAGTATGTTTTGTAAACATAGGTGCATAGCTTTTACTTTTTAAGTGAAGACTTTCGGATGGAAATTGAAAACTTAAAATTTTAAAGCAAATAATGAATTAAGAATTAGGTTAAATTATGATTATAAGGGTCTTGATTTTTTTCTCCCGCTCAATATTCAATAAAAAAATACATCTGTTGGATACGTTGTCATATCAGATATGGGTATATCTCAAATGAACGTTGCATATAAAAAAAATTAAATAAAAACCGACTTCAAAACACCAGCACTAAAAAGTTAGAAATAATTTAAAAAAATACCTTTACTACGTGTACATGTAGGTATTTCAGATGTATAATTTGGAGTCGGTGCCCAAAATATATGTGGTGGTCTTGAAACTGGGCACAGACTACAAATTATACTTCTACAATACCTACATGTATATTTACTTCTAATTTAATGGTATTCTTTTAAATTATTTGTAACTTTTTAGCGCTGTAGTGTTTTGAAGTCAGTTTTTTGTATATGCAACGTTCATTTGAGATACAGGTACACATATCTGATATGACAACGTATCCAACAGATATATTTTTTTATTGAATACGTCATGTGGGGACAAGGACGCGCTGCGGGCGATACATGACAATGTCGCAACGACTAGCTCTGTAAAAATATAAAAGTAATAAACCAGATAAAATATTGTCCCGTGTCGTTCCCGAGCCGTTAGGTTAGGTTAGGAACAAAAAAAGTGTCCAATGTTCAAATAACATTAGGGCCGGTGATCCTGCACAAGGCGAAGGGCGCGTTTACTTGAACTAAATATAGCGGGTGGGCAACCAATGGCGGCCGCTCGGGATTCATACACAGAACACGTTTGCAATGTACCCGCGCCGGCCAAGCCAGGTCGCTATGAAGAGATTAGGATCAGAGTCCCGATATTAACTTTGTATCAATTTTCTGACGGAAATAGGACGTGCCGAGTCGTGGACATAAATTTTGATGCTGCTCACCTTTCCACAATTTAGCGGGGGAACTTTTGTTTACGTTACGCACAAAGTTTTAACTCTTCTTTTGAAAGCAATCAAACAAAAGCTCTATAAACTTACCTACTTTATTTAAATAAACCTAAACCTACAACGGTCTCTATTCTTTCAATCAAAAATTAACGGGACCCCTAATGTACTAAAATTATTAATAATGTGGCGAGAGTATAGGTCCTTCATGTGGACTTGACTCAGGATCACTCTGCGAGTTGATAAATGATTTTACAAGTGCCGAGTAAACAGCCTGACTCGGAGGACACCGAGGAGATCCAATGTGCAGATAGAAACCTTGTCCACTGTATATTACACTTAAGCTGGACTATTTATCAAATGTCGATAGGAAAAAAACTGACAAAAACGTTGATAGAGCACAAAAAGTCTTACGAGTAGTTGTGTTTATATTGGGTTGAAACAAAAAAGCGCGTACGGAATGTATTCAGTTACTTACAGAAGTGTAGCTTAGTGAAACGGCTTTGGCAACAACAAAAAATTGGATTAGGCAAAGTTTTGTCCTTTTCTCGCAAAGTAGATGTTGAAGACGATACCGCGGCAGAAGTATGAAATCTAGCAACGTTCTCGGATAAAACCCAATATTCAGTTTAATTTGAATGCAAATTCTGTGCCCATTATTCAAGTAAATACTCGTACATGAGGTACCTATACCTACCTACTTCCTTTCTGCTGTCACGACCACAGCTTAAAGCCTAGGGCTTTATGTACTGATAAAGGAGGCTGTAAAATGTTGTGGTTGTATTTCAAGGAACTTTATTTCTAACCTACTTTGTTGGAAGCCATAACTGAGAAAGCATCACTCTTTTAGTGTATTCGTGACGCACATTCAACAGGTCCATTCCCTTACATTATACGAATTCCCGGCGGTATCACGCTACGAACCCCTAAATCACTGGATTTGTCAAATTCAACACGAGAAACGGAACCTATTACTGTCGGATATGAAGATGAAAGATACTGAGAACCTTAAATAAACCCACGAGGAATTCCGCTACTCGAGCCGAGAGGAAAAAATACTAACACATGCTTCTATTCATTTATCGAAGAGCATGGTTAATGGGCCCTATAAAAAACAAGCATCGGCGTCGAAAGACGTAGGGCCGGCGGAGATTGGTCGGGTGGGCTGCGGGCCGAGGCGCGGGGATCGGCGGCGCGCCGTATTGATCCGATGCCCTCCCCGCCGCGCCCTGCCGCGGCCAGACAGTACAGGAGCCTCACCCCTCACCCCGAGTGGGAGTCGCAGCACCCGCCGCCGCCGGCAGGGCGCACCAACCACACCCCTTTTCATGCCAGAATCGAGTCACGGGATTTTCCAATTCAATTTACCCAACAGTTGAGAACACAGGCAACGCGTAATGGGAAACATAATGAAACCGAGTACATTACATGTTATGAAAACAAAACTGAAATACTCAAGGAATTCCCTCGATGTAACAGGTTCAAAATTAGACAAATACTTGCAGCCCATTCTACAAATGTAGAGGCTGTTTCGCAATATTATCTGATAAAGTTATTGTTTGATTATCTGAATAGACTGCCCTCAGGATCTGGTACTTAACACCTATTCAGAAATTATGAAACAGGCACTTAGCTATAAAACATAATTACAACCAATCTACAAAGTACAACAAACAGCGGTACACTCAGGACAATGTTCCAAGAAATCCCTACGATATTTTGAATATTTATTTAATCCTGTCAGACGCGTTTTGTTTTTAGCAAAAAACGAACAACTCGACAAGTTTGCTACCATATAGAGTGGTGCGCTGATTCGATTATGGGCACAATAAGCGAAGGAGCATTTTGGTAGGTTCAATGACTCCGCGAACAATGTGGCCGCGGGCGGGATGGTCGCGGCGACCCGCCAACCGGCAACCCATGTGCCGCGACGAGGGATTTTATAGACGCGGCACATGTTCTATCTCCTCCCGAACGACCTAAGAGCCCCCGAGGGCTCTGAGACCTTTTTAAGTTTCCTTTCTCACCTCCTACTTCCAACTCGTTTGTCCAGAAGAATGAAAACTCGATGGACCAGAAACCAGCCAAGTGCATAAGCGAATGGCGTGCATTACAAGAGACTTACGTTACACACCTAGCGTTGGGTCCATTGAGCGGTAGTAGATTGATGAAGAAGAAACAGACCTTTCGATTCTTACTGGTGGTTTCTGAGCTGAAAATTACTAAGTAAACACTAAATATAGTTTTTTTATTTTTAGAAATCTAAATGTGAATATGAACAATACTTAGTGATATTCTCAATTCAGAAACCGGCTGTTATATGCACCAACACTAGAGAAGGGTAGAGGGAATTATTTCATATCAATTTACCTACTTGCCACCCATGACTATCACTAATCTGACATAGATTAATCGAAAAGTGCTTAGAAAAAGCGCACCTTCGCTTTATATTTATCTATTAACTGTTAGTTACAACGTAACCCAATGGAACTGGTAATCCATTTTAAAGATAATGCTAATTTACTTTGAAAGGGCCCCAAAGTACTGTCAGACAATTTTAAATCTTTTATGCATATCGGTGTGCCCGTCCGCATTCTCAATATGATTTACATACTATGCAGACACGAAATTGCATCCAATATATTCATCCGTTTCAAAATTATGACGACAATCGGATGTGTAAAAATTGTGAATCGTCCAATTTATTAGATTTATATTGTTTGATCTAGATGAGTCAGTGCCAGTGACAACGAAAACTTGACTTGAGTCATGTTAGGCTGGGAGGGTCTCCATCAAACACTCATTTCAAGAATGAAACCGTGACGCATCACTCATACCGACTACATACTCGCTAATTGTTCATTACCGTCTGTTCCGGGAGTTATATTATAATAGCACACGAAAAATCCTTCATCGTATAGTGCAACTTACAACAGTTTAGTTACGGTTTCAGAGCTCTTTCTATAGTCACGCATTTCTTGAAAACTTCTGTTTCAAAGATTGACTGGACCAAACTCACGCGGCCTTTTTCGGCGTTCCAATGATTGATGGAAAAATGGATGGTTGCATCCTCGCAGGTCAAGCCTGACATGTTATTATAAAAACACGAAACAATCCAACCAGTTATTATAATGCTCTCAGATCCACAAAATACTTGTTTCGGGGCGACGTGTATTGAAATTGAAATGCGTTTTAAAGGAATTGAATTGAACTAATACGCATCGTAGTCACTCGTGTATATGGTATATTTTGTCTGTAGATATTTATTTAGATTGGAACCCAATCAAGAATTATTGGACACGCAAGGGGGTGTACAGAAAATAATTCACCCGTAGCGAAAGTAATTTGATCTAAAGAGTACATCATGTGGCCTTATTTACGAATATAGGGGAGATCAATAAAAGTTCAATTCGAGCATAAAGCATCAATTAACTGCAGATTTTTTAGTTCATTTATGTTTTCAATTCCACGTCAGGGCTATAAATTATTTGTCTTAAGTCATTTCAGAACGAGTTCAGCAACCATTCTTCTAATACAATTTCAAATGTGGCGTCTAATAATAAATACACTCGAAGCCAAGGGTAAAAAGATTGAAAACAAGAATCTGTATCTGCGAATAGCATTGCACATCGAGAAATGTGCAATTGAACAAACGAGTCCACCCACATGGCCGCTGCAGTCAGGTTACTCGCGCACCAGCAAGTTATTCCAGGCTAGTTAGCCTAAGACATGACTTTCTAGTGACTCATAGGAAGAGAGCTATCTCGCGCAGACGGTCTCAATAAGGAAGAGGGCAATAAACAAATTCATCTCCCGTCTTCTGTGGCCACAGAGCACATTAAAATGCACAATACTGCAGTGTATACCAAGCGTTCAGATACAGACCTCAGGGGATCCAAGCTATTTTTAGGGCCTAAATTGGTATAGCAACAAAGAAGAGGATGTGAGCAATTAACTGACACTTTCGCCTTAAAAAGGGTGGTTCTCGTCATGCGATAGGCACGCTGTAATGTGGTGGCTCCTAATTGATATTGTGGAATGTAAACTGTAACCTTGATTAGTTAGCCACCAGATCCCAATTTTTTCAAAAAGACGATGCATTTCAAAAGTAACAAAACAATATGGAATAACGGAAACAATAAAAAAGATTTGAAGCAAGCCAGGGCAGGCGCCCGACACAAGTCGAGGGAAAGAAAAAAAGAAAGGTCAAACATCAACACAAGATTCTCATCCTTGGTTCATCTCATATATAATTAAGCACTCTCGGAATCAAAAAGAAAGGCACTCACAAGAGGCGTGAGTACGTCGATTGTTCTCAGATGGCGTCTCACGCTGGCACTGACTTGACCTAATTGAAAATAATGGTGCCTTATTCACTGGTGGATCCCTTAGTAGAGAAGTCTTACAAAAACATATTAGTACAAGCGGACGGTACGCGATCTTCCGCTGCGCCCCATTGCAGTATACACCATGCCTCATAATAGGATGTTTCACTTTATAACTGGTTCGTGTCATTAATTTAATAGCGTTCCCAAACAGGGAAGTCTTGTATGCACTAAACTGTCAGGAATGACTTTAAGTATATAATATCAACTAGCTCTTTATCCCTTAATAGCCGTAACGATATGCTCCTTAAAAATAGCAATAAAGCATTCATGATGATTATTTATAGTGTATTCAATTTAGATCAAACCGCAGGGGAACGACGAACCGCACTAGGTAATTCCACCAAATTAGCAACAGATTTTCTGCGTTCGGTCAAAGTCATGGTCACCACATCGTGAGCACGACCGGTATTTTTTATGCTATTATGCTAGACAGGTATTATTTTCAAACATTCGGCAGTTGACTTACGTAATGGCATTTTAATTGTAGGTCAACACTCTGAAATATATGGCTTAGTTTCCGTTGATGGTGTTACACCTAGCAGGCACAAAAAAAAGTTCTTTGTTTTAAAACTCTTTCACGGACGAGTAACTTTGAAGCAATATCTCTGAGTGGCTATCAAGGTTTTCCTTGTACGAAATCGATAACGTCTGTCTAGTCCAAAAAAAGAGTAGCATTCCGCAAGGTTTGTAGTCGGCCCGATGCGCTTCGTGTGGGCGGAACTCACACGTTTTTGCGGTGCAAGGCTAGTAAAGTTGCCGCGCCGGTTGAGCCGCGAATGTGAACCAGTCGTAGTCGGTTCATATTTTTGCGGCAGCTGGCGTCGTGTATGTCGCGGTCATTTACATAGTAAGTCGACGATAAGGGCGCTATATTTAGCGCAGCGGGCGCAGGGATGCGCAGAATCCTTGCGTCCTGTCTACCACCTTGCTTCGTACGCCTACTCCTCCCTGCCTCACCACCACGCCGACTCCCCGGCGCGTTTCAGCCATCTCTTCCCGCGCGATATTTATATCACGATTATGTTATCATCAAATAATAACGTTTAACATTATCCTTCCTAGCTAATCACCTATAAGTATCTACACCCGCTAAAACCTTTCCCATCGAGTTCAATGAATGAAAGAAAGTCGAGCCTAAGTGGTCAAAGGATGCGGAGAAAAAAGTCTCTTAGTTGAGTGCACTTTGTTAAGCCCTTAACAAACTGCAGTTAACGTTAACGAGAAAAGTGGCAGATAACTCATGCGTCGCCGCCATCAAGTAGCGTGTTGTCGTCAGTAGCATTATCTAAAGCACTGGAGCGATAAAAATGAACAAAGAACAATGTCAGCCGATACTCAACTCACTTTCGCACGAACTCGCCCCGTCGTGGCTTCGTATGACAAAACAACATTAATTTATTATGGTCATCCACGCAGAGCGGCTGCGCGCGCGCTCCGTGCATCCAGCCGTGCGTGATCGCGGCACAGATCGAATTTAATTTCATATAAACGATGGCAGGCGAAATCGGTCGAGAGGCGCATCACGACAACAGTGGAAAATTATTATGCATAGCAATGACAGGCGGAGAAGTGTCGGGGGGCCGGCGGCGGCCGAGTGTGAATCCGCTTAGGGCGCGTCGCTCGTGTAGCGGCGGGGTGGTGGGTGTGCGTGCAAAATATACGATCGGGACTTGGGACCGAGTCTCGCCTGCATCCCGGCGCGGCAGATGTGAAATTAGCCAGGCAGGCACAAGGTAACCAGGTGCCCGCTACCCAGCGTGCTCTGAAATCACGTACAGCGGAAAACGGTTTGACGCCCATAATGCGTTCTCAATTTGCACAATGTAATAAATAATCGACACCCACTACCTAACATTACCTGCGTAACAGTTTTCAAACGTAACCGCTGCAGCCACCGAGTTCGTTCAAAAGTTTGTTGAATACCCGATTTAAGATTAACTTAAAAATTAAATTTGTGCAACTCACCAAGCCTTGACGCGGATGAGGACCTCGCCCTCGCCGACGGTGGGCTCTGGTTTCTTCAGGATCTTGACGGTCTTGAGTCCGCCGAAGCCGGTCAGCACAACGGCGCGCATCTCCTTAGGCGGCGGGACCTCCTCCTTTTTCTCCTCGGTCGCCTTCTCCGGAGTCTCTTCCGGTGGAGTATCGGTGGAGCCATTCTCAGTCGGGGTCTTCTCAGGCGCGGCGGCCGCAGGGGTTTCCGTGCTCTCCGTCATTGTCAGCGAGGTGCGAGAAGATCGGTGCGGTGAGCGGACGCGGTGCGAATGGCCCGGGTGAATCGGAAGCCGGCCGGCGAAACAACGCGTTGAGAACGAATGAGTGGTGGGAACGGCGATGCGCGGGCCGCGAGGGTGCCGGGGGGTGCGCGGGCGCGCGGGGCGGGAGCGGAGGGGGGCGGGCGCCCTCTGGCGGCGGCGACAGGTGGCCTCCGGCCGGTTTGAGCGCCGCACTCCGATGTCGCAACTTTATGCGAGGAATACAAACTGGATTAACTTTATTGACCAAAACCAATTTCCGGAGCGTAGGTTACAGCTGTGTCCGGGCACTCTGGAAGCCTTCGCTTGTACACATACAGAGGCGAGCGAAATTTTAGCTTAATCTGGGGCGTACAACTATATACAGCTGCCGTGGACCACAGGTCTAGGTCTAGGCTAAGCTAGCAACAAGTCTATTGATTTTTTCCAGAGGTACCTAGTCACTCATTTCAGCAGTAAAGCGTTTCAGGGTTAAAAGCGTCATTTAGCAAAGCTTTCATTTACTTGAGCACGTACATAAGCAGCCTATATACGTCCCACTGTAGGGCACAGGCCTTCTCTCAGGGAGAGAGTGTGGGCTTGATCACCACGCGGTCCAACCGCGGATTGGCGATTTCAAGCGCTGAGGTATGTGAATAGCTCACACACAGGTTTCCTCACGATGTTTTCCTTCACCGTTAGCAAGTGGTATTGCTACTATAACTTCACAAATGTACATAACTAGAAAACCAAGTCATAGGTACCTATATGCCCGCGCTGGGGATCGAACCTGGGTCTCGCTTCCGAGTCCGATGTTCTACCCACTAGGCTACCACCGCTACTTGAGCACATAAACAGCTGTTATTCGTATTGTTTCTGATAAAGAATAAATAACCTTGGCTCTGAAGCAGGGAATAATAACATAACAAATCATCATTATCTCTCTTACTATCACTTTGCCCTACAATGCAATAAAGTAAACATCAGTAACAATGTTATGCACAAAACTATCTTTATTTAATGTTATCATTCTTTAGCAATAAATTATTAAGGTGCAACCACGAATAAACACCTTTGTTACTCGATATACAAAGACCACTTTACCATTTGGACAGATTGCAACAAAGTATAGGTAGGTAGTTACTTAGTTAAATGACATTCTTTTAGTCATCATGATGCTTGTTTTTCCTAATTTTTTCCACTGGCTTAAGTGAGCTCAAGTTATTAATTTAAGCAGGTATCATAGTGACAATCAACCCTAACATTTCAATCGCAAAGACGCCCGTTAGTTAAGTGGTTAGACGTAAATGTGTCTACTCCCGAATCGCACTAAAGTTATCAATGCCTAATGTGAGGCAAATATTTTGAGCAAACAAACGGCCAGGCAGGGTAGCTACCTTCTTTTTGTGTTCTGAGGTAGCTACAGTCAACAGCACACAGACTTTTACGCGCGTGGGTCTACACCGTAGTCTCACTGATGACTTTCATACAAAAATGTAAGGGTTGACCAGCTCTCGACTGCCGTGCTTTTTGGTATGGACCCTCACGCCAATACTTCCTGCGTAAACAGAGACGCCACCTAATGTAATTGGGCACACGCATTAACGCATTAATATGCGTAATATCTTTTCTACCCAAATGTAAAGTTCTACTTGCTGTCGATTTCTGTGCTGTTTGGTGTGGACTGTAAGGTAAAACGTTCTTGACTGTACCTCAACACGTACTATACCCAATACTTCGTCAGGCGGAAACTAATTTAATTGTACTGTGTGCCACCGGATTAAGAATAACGTCACTCCATTTTCTTCCGTGGATGTAGAAGGCGACTAAGGAAATCAATTACCAGGAGACGGGCAGCAGCGTCTTCCTGAAATTCCAACCGCATACTCCGATCGCCAACCCGCCTGCCAAGCGTGGCGATTATGGCAAAACTCCTCATGGTTATGAAAACTGCGAAGGAGGCCTATGTCCTGCAGTGGGTGTCAAATGGCTGATGATGATGAATAGATAGATAGAGAATAAAAAAGAAAAATCACTTATTTCCATGTTACATTTTTTCACATCCCATTTTGTTTCTATCTAAATGGAGTGATGGAGGTTATCTGCGTTCTACCTATTTTATATCGGACTGCGATGACTTGTTACCTCGTAATAGCTGTTAGTCTTCCTAGATTGGACTGTATCTCAACCAAGGATGTTTCTTGATTGAAATCACCATACCCTCACACTAATACTTCGATAGGCGTCAACATAGACGCCAGTTAATTTAATTGGGCACTCGCATTAATAAGTCTTTTTTAGAAACATAGTCGACCTGCTACTGACTGCTGTGCTTTGTGGTATGACTGACACGCATATGAAGTCCCTACTTAACGGAATAAAAAAAAGATGTTTTTTGCCATTTTTCAATCGAAAGCACGGAGTCAAGCATACCGGTCGTGCGTGTATCACTTCTCTACAAACTCGTTCTATTCAGGCAAATCTTCTGTTCTCTTCATTAGCTTATCTCCAAGAACATCCTTGCTTATCTCTCACATTGTCCAACATTCTTCCACTAATATTCATGCTCCTTATCTCCGGCACCATCGGGACCTTAAACTCAGTAAAAGGCATTGAGTAGAGACAATACTTGTATAATTTATTTCATTTTAAGTAACAATGTAACAATACTTTGGCGCAGATTAGACGATTGTGTTGAGATCGTTAACAAATTAAAAAATATATAACAAAGATATACACGTTCACCTCTAAAATGCAGTTCCTGAAATATGTATGTTACAAATTGACTTTGTCAGATACAACTTTTCTTTCCACTTAAGTATTTTTGTTAAATCCTACTAATATTAAAAATGTGACAGTTTGTGAAGATGTTTGGATATTTGTTATTCAATCACGCAATAACGTCTGAACGGATTTAGATGAAATTTGATAGGGAGATAGTTTTAGTCCCGGGGAAAGACATAGGATACTTTTCCCGGAAATTACTCATTCCATGCGGACGAAGTCGCCGACAAAGGCTAGTATTCCATATATTAATATTTTATATCATCTACATTTCTTCTACTTTGTAGCGATAGCGCTGACTGGTAGATAAGCTTTAAATATAATATAATTACTTTTTTTTCTAAAGGATTGATTGTTCAATTTACCGGGGGCTGCAACATTGCTCGAGCGCGCAAATCGCGTTACCAATATTGCCTTTCAAAAATATTACAAACGTGACAAAAAACTCATAAAATTAAAGTTGTTGTGAAATACAAAATATTATTGACGTGTTTTACTTTAAGAATTTTTATAGTACATATGGTGCTACATTACCGCACTAGTGCGATAATGAGCACTTTACGTGCCTATGTCGAAACTTCAAAGGGCCATATGTACTATAAAACGTTGTACGATACACGTGCGAATAGGTAATTCGTAACTCGTGTCGTATAGTGTTTTATACACTCCCTTCGGTCGTGTTTTAATTTATCGCCACTCGTTGCGAATTTCCTACTTTTCGCACTAGTATCGTAATGTACTATTATAGGCAACCGTGTATACAGGGTTATTTACGAGTTATGTCATGACATGTACCTTATTAAGTGGTTACTGAATTCACTTCTAGATTTATTAACCTGCTTTACACGCTATTTCTACTGGGCTAGCCCCCGGTTTCTCGTACACTAACAAGGTGTTAATCTACTGTTAACAGCTGTCAGTGGTTTTTTTTTGTATGCACTTTGGTCAATTGACAGCTGTTAACAGTAGATTAACAGCGTGTTAGTGTACGAGAAACTAGGGGTTAGAGTCGTATTCTATAACATGCGACCTATGCAAGCCTATGCCTGCGACTTCGTTCGCGCCGGAGTACACACACACACACTTTCACGTATACGGGGTATTATAGACAGGTTCGGTCTACTTTAATTATGGGACTAACACTAAAATCGATCAATCAATCAAAGTTTGTATGGAACTAGAAAAAAATTCCACCATATAAGCTCCACCGGACCTTTCTGCAACGAACCGTATATTACGTATATTGTATATAGATACAAATCGAGAAGAGTACCGTAAAATGCGTTTTACATGAAAGCGGACGTCAACAGTCGAAATGAAATAAAGCAGTAAAAATTGTAAACAGATAAACAGTAAAAATTAAACTCGTTTTTCTTTGTAGCAAAACATGTTTCTCCGCAAAATGAGCTTAAAATGTAAAGCCAGCCAGCCTCAATTGGGTTAACTAAGTATGCGTCTTTGTTTTACATTGTCCAAACAGAAAAGAAATGTTCCATAGGGCAGATAAGTCCATACCCAATATTGTAAAACATAAAATATTGCCTGTATTTTCTCCAAATAAAATAAATAAATAAATTTGTCCAGGGTTTGTGTATGCACATCCATACTTTAATGTTGGCCTACGACATTGCTCTAGCGGTAACACGGTCGTGGTCGACAGAGGTCGTGGGTTCGATTCACGCTGGAGGCCGCCGTACATGATTTGTACAAATGGCCTCAGTCAGGGTGTTTTTCTCATCTTTGTAACCTGCTTCGAAGTGTGAACTTGAATGACGTGAACGTAAGTGTGTGTGATGTGTGTCCGTGAATGTGTGTGTGTGTTTCGATAAATGTTGCTGAACTGGCAGACGTGGTTTTTTTTTGCTGTAATAATGATTTGCGTATGTAAATAAAATTAAAGTGATGAAAAAACTTCCACACAACACAATCACTGGTCGCAAGCTAGGATTCCCTGTGCTATGGTAACCAGTCCTGGTCATAAGCTAGGATTCCCTATGCTATGGTAACCAGGCAAGGACATCACAAACATGGATATACACCCGGACTGAGGCCATTTGTAGAAATGTACGGCGGCCCCAGTCGGATTCGAACCCACGACCTCCAAAAAAGAAAACCCTCATCTGCAGCCAATCCCAGGTCTGCAACTTCTAGTACTGCACAGTAAGTTAGTTTTTCGTGATCCCATATAGAGCACTGTCATCAGGAATCTCGCTGACCAGTTAAATTAATTTTATAGAGGGAGTAATATGCTCGCAACCACCGTGGTAGATGAGACATTTGCATATTTGACATTAAAATTTTCCCTTGGGTGTCAAACGCGGCTCATCTTATCTCCTGTATTGCACGACACCATTTCACATACTTTTTGCTGTGAAATTATAATAGTGTGCTAAATTCACCAGATAACCAACTGTTCTAGAGCCTAGCTCTAGACTAGACACCGGGAGCCAATAATCGAATGCCCTTCTAGAACCCACATATGTATTTGGAACATAGGTAACAAACATATTTCCAAATACCTGGTGAATCAGAGGTATTGAGTTTCAGTCACGAACGTTATAGATTTTTTTACTATGCTTTCCTTTAGAAATAATAATAACTCGCACACAACACAACCAGCCTCCGGCATGGTAATCAGACGTGATACCGCTAGAGCAACGAGGTAAGAAAATTTAAATAGCTTCAAAACAATCGGGATCCCATACAAGCGTAGCGCTACTTCATACTTAAGCTCGGTGCCCTAAGATTGTTAACGTTTTTAATATTTTAAAACCCCAAAATGAGTTATTGATTTCCAAGCAAAATTTTAGGGACACTATTTTGACACACTCCATAGCAGCGGGTAAAGCTAAGCTCAATAAAAAATAAAACGTCATCTTTCTAAGACTGTGCGTTTTTTTGTCAGAAGAATAAATCTATTGTTGCGGCCGATCCCAGGGCCGTGGCGTGTCCGGAGTCCGGCATATAAAGTTGTCATCGTCATCAGAGTAATCATCCTCGTCGTCCCAATAATAGGGCTTGGAATCATCGGGTATCTCTCCCTCCGGTTGTAGTTCCCAGCTGCGGTTAGCGCGTAACGCCTTCTGGATTTTGTTCTGTTCAATCTGGAATTGTCAAGCCAGTGAGGTAGGTCCAAAGTCGTAGTTAAAACAACCCCCCTTTGCTTTCAGGCAAAAATAGTGCCGAAGCTGTTCCCGCAACTTTGTACTCTACTCGGACAAAAATCCTAAAAAAAAACAGGACGGAGATTTTGACCGAGTATTTCAACTATTATGTAGGCTCTTGATTTTTTTTATAAATTTATTTTTTTTGGTATGTAAGCGATTAAATTGAGAAGTACGGACATAAATAGGTAATCTTGAGATACGGTAAGATTCTTTTTAGACTTGGTATATCCCTATCTGAAAAATTTGATAGCCCAATTCTGCAGCACTGGATGGGAAAATTAATTATTTCTCATCCAGTGCGGTAGAAAATTAGATTTTCTTTGTTTTTTTAAATTAATTGTTAGTTTTTAAGATGAGTTCTATATGTGGGCCATTGTAGCCAAGTGATTAATAGTTTGTGTTTGCGTGACAAACATTTAAACTTACAAAACTTTTACGCTAATATTAGTGGGAGGTGCTAATAATAGCAGGTTTGTCAGGACCGTGGCAAGTCGCAGAATGGCGCTGGGGTTAGAATCTATGGATGAATTAGAGTACAAGGACAATAAAATTGCATGAACGCATCGATTTAATTACATTGGCGTCAATGATATGACAAAACATCCCCGTTTCATAAAACTACAAATCATAGTTTATTATTACTATTTGATGTATATTGAATAGTAGTCTTCCTACTTCGTACAATGAACTGTCGTAGTGAACCTTGAATTGTAGTTCTATGAAACAGGCCCCCGGTCGTGAATCCGTCATTGTACTAATAATCAACGATTTTTCTATAATGCACAAGCAAAATCGAGTCTGTTGTTTCTGAATGCACTGTGGCAAGAAAGTAATTAATTAATCTCAATTGTATAGTTTTACGACCTTATTTATAAAAACACGATTCCTCTAAAGCACTCCTAAGGGGCAGTTTCTTTAATCTGTGGTTACGTCTTTTCCATATAAAATAGCCACCACAGACTATTTTATTCGGCGTTTATCGAGTGTTTTAAGGAATCGTGTTTTTTATAAATAATACCGTTAGTCCTTTCCAATGCACAAGCTAACCCATCATTACTTATAGTCGGTACTAAGCTCCATCTATTGGGCATCGTCGAGAACTACTTATTTTTTGGCTGTAGTGTCCACTGGAGTATCTTTTATTCTCATTTCAGTTTCACGTCGCTCATTTTGAATCGCTAGACAGGTTTTTCCTAATTCTCCCATCCCTTAACATTTAAATACCTACATACATAGACTCACACCTGTATTCCAGAGGGGTAGGCAGAGACCAGGGACCGCCACCCGCCACGATCCCGACAGCTCACACTCACCTCCTCAACATTCAGTCCGCCTGGGACGTCCCTTACCCGCCGTTCCACCCACATTCGCTAGATATATTTTAGTGCAACAAAAAGAAGATACCTGTCTCCTCTGCAAGAATTCTGCCAACTCCTGCTTCTGCTTTTTCGTATCGACATTAGTTGCCGTCTTCTCCGCCGGTGCTCCATACGATATTAGGTCACCGTTGTTCGTCTTTTCACTATTGATGCTGCTCCAAGCATCTCTGCTCTTTTTCCTGGCTGCCAGGAGTCTGCACATGATCTTGTCGTGGTCTAAACCGAACACGTTGTTCGTCATAGCTGGTAAAGGTTCCTCTTCTATTGGAAGGGCCTCTTCGAGCCGTTTTATTTTGGCCTGCGAAATATTAATAACTCTTCGTACATTGCACGAAAGTGTATCCGCGTATCCGATACACCTACTGCGAATACACCAAAGTACCAAAATATTTCAGAGACGGTCGCAACTGATTACGGTAACAAAAATACCGCAGATCTTGATAACAGCACAGTAAATCTAATATGTTAAGAATCTCGTGGCACAGTATTTATTATCGAACTCCTCCGAAACGGCTTCACCGATTTTTATGATTTTTTTTGTGTATATTTAGTAGGTCTGAGAATAGGTCATAGGCTAATAAATATGGCAAAACAACGTTTCCCGCTTCAGCTAGTACTTTATATAAATTTAAAAAAAGTGTAAATTACAGAAAAACTTTAGACCAAAACCCCTTCATTTAAGAAATGCAAAAACAATTAGAACTTCGCCACTAAAAAAGTACACCCATACTGAGGCCAAATGGCCTGAGAGTCCCTGGAAGTCCAATTCTAGCAGGGAAGCAGATTGATTTGTACAAACATTTGTAAAAATTAGTTACTAAAACTTCGAAAATTAAATAATGGATATCATATCACAAGGAAAATAGTACCCTCATTTCAGGCGACAGTTTGGTGTCTAGTGTGAAGTCTGTTTTGAGCAGGTGTCCCAGCTCAGTGGGCGTGTAGTCTTCGCCGTAGTCTGCTTCGCTGAGGCGGCGATCCAACTCAACAAGGCGCGCCTCTTGCTTGTCTGCGAAGATTGAAGGGGTCACATAAGAATAATTCTTTTGTAAATGTCTGATGCCTAGATACTACCGTTTGACTCATCAGTTAAAGAGAATATTATTTGATTTTAGGAATTGTAAGTGGGAACTTAGTAAAAACGATCACTCTTGAAATCAGTTATAATGTAACTTACACATAGGAACTGAGCTATTCACATACCTCAGCGCTTGAAATTACCAATCCGTGGTAGGCACGCGTGGTGATTAAGCCCATACTCTCTCCCTGAGAGAAGGCCTGTGCCCTACAGTGGGACGTATATAGGCTGCTTATGTATAGGAACTAAAAATAACTTCTGGGTCCCTGATTAGAGATGAAAGGAAATTATCTATTTATTTATGCAAAAATAGTCAGTGGATGGCAGAGAGAGATAGGGAGAGAGTATGGGCTCAACCACCAAGTTTGCTCCCTGAGCATTGGCGATTTCAAGAGCCAAGGTTTATCAAAACTTCAGATAATGTAATGTGAAAGTATTCGTTAATCTTTTTTATTTAACATAAACATTTACATACAGGCACATACATTGCTTCTGGCCCCACATAGGATACCCTGTGTCGTGGGAACCAGAAACAACGACATCACAAACATGTAAACATCCAAGACCTGGGGTTTTTTTTTGTCTCCAGCCGGGATTCGAACCCGGGACCTCTCGCATGGTATGCAAATGCACTACCGCTGCGCCACGAGGTCACATATTTTATTTATATTTATTCATAGTAAAACATGAAAAACCACAAGTGAATAAATTTTTCCCCTTCCGGGACATGGCTGTTCACATGATGGAATGTCTAAAGAGTTCGAATGTGTAGGTGTCAAAATGTATAAAGTTTAATGGTTAAAATGTTGTGGTGATAAAATGACAAAAGTTCATATTGTATTTTATCCTTGTATTTATGTTACATCATGCTTGTGTCAGAATGTAAACATTTAACAATGTGCTTATGTCAAGTTATGTCAGAGATAAAATATATAAATGTTAAAGTATTATAGTAACTAATCATGTAATTGATTTAATATCTAATTCTTACATTGGCAAAAATCTTATGGATAACTAACTCCATGATAACAAACAATATGTTGTAAGTATTAGCATGTATTAGTCATTATAAACAATACGTTGTAAGTATTAGCATGTATTAGTCATTATAACATTGATACAAATTTGACATTTTGACGCTCACTCATTCAAAGAAATGTCGGGGTTCTAACCCACGGCCTCTTGACGATCCACGAATATATATTTCGTTAAGATTTTATGATTTTATCCATTCTGACATTCGATCATTCTAAAACTTGCACTTTGTAACAATTAATTAATTTTGATACTAGCTCGTTCTGACAAATTATCAATACGACTAGTAATGCATAATATAACAGGCGTTCTTTCAAACAATCGGATTGTATGTCTGCTGTGCATTTTAACTCTCGTATTATTTAGCACCTATGTAATCGAACAATTTGGACATTCATTCATGTGCGCGGCAAGGTCCCGGAAGGTATGATAAGGCTTCAAAAAGTAAAGAAATCCCTGCTTTCCTCACCTTTGACAAAGACAATGTAAGGCACTTCCCCAATGAGCCTGAGTGTAGACAGCTCGTGCCTTAACGCACCAGCTATGCTGGACAGTATAGATTCTGTCTCATCATCTGTGTTGGTGCCCTTGCTGACCCAAAACACATTCACTCTCTGCAGGTCTGGAGATACTTTCACCTAAAAACAAGTGTCGTAAAAAGTAATTTTTAAGAAAAAGTACTAACTTTCATCTACTTTCCAGGCACCAGTCATAACTTCGATATACATATAGGCAGCCTAACGTATGTATACGTCACACTGCAGGGCGCAGGCCTTCTGTGAGTATGGGCTTTATCACCATGCGTGCCCACCGCAGTTTAGCGATTTTAAGCGCTGAGGAATTTGTGTAGCTCAGCCACTCAGGTTTCCTCACGATGTTTTCCTTCACAGTTTGGCGAGTGGTATTGCTACTATAACTTCACAAATGTACATAGCTTAGAAAACAAAGTCACAAGCCCGCACTGGGAATCGAACCTGGGTCTCTCGCTTCTGAGTCCAATGTTCTACCCACTAGGCTACCACCGTTACTTCGCTATATCGTGCTACCTATCCAAAAGTTGTCTGCCTGGATGGATTCATGATTTTTACCCATCAATTGGTCAGCAATTTTTTTTTGTTTAGTCATGAATTCATGATACATGAATAAGCTCTGCAATAAGTGAGTGTATCCAGAATAACAATCAAAATGATAGTAATAATGCCAGGTAGATACATAGAGAAATAAATAATAATATATATTGATTTTGTAATAAAGGTTGGGTATCACTACACATTTATTATCTGAGGGCACTCAAAGGAATAAGACAGCCTATTGAATAACAACAATAAATCACCTTACTTTTTAAAATACCTACTAATGTCGTGTAGCCTAGCTGTTAGAGAATTTTCAGACTAGGAAAATAAAACAGAGATTTCAATTTCTCTGTAATTTTTACATCTAAATAACTAAATTAAAGAATAAAAAGCAAATAATAAATAAAAAAAAACGTGATAAAACAAACATTATCACGATTCAAAACAGACTTTTACTTTCGAAGACTCGAAATTCTAATCTAATAGTGTTATCGATCAATGATAATGGAAGTCCGGAATGGAAATGACTAGTTCTAGTTAGACCTGAGATTTCCGCACTTAGCCTCGTAGTTGGGCCGTTGTACGTAGTGAAATGACTAACTTACCTTTGAAATTTCGATACCACGACCAACAATCTCAATAGAGCTACTTCCAGTGGCCATGATATCGGTGATGTGTTTCATAAACAGTTTATTGAGTACAGCAATCCTTCGCACACCTTGGTTGCCTGGCTGATGAACCACTTTAGTAAGACTCTTTACACTAGGCAGTGTATTACCTTCAGTATAGGTAGGGTGCCACTTTCTGGAATCAAATTATAATTTTCATAGGTTAGGATGGCGATGGCGTCTTGGGGTTTCGAGAAATTATTAATGACCTTACTTTTGAGATTTGGGGCCGAGCATTTTGCAAAGCTTAGCCCCTTGCTTCTTGACATTGTGATTTACCACAGAAACATGGTAAAATCGCCGTAACATTCTTCACGTACAAGCTAGCCGATAAATTCTTTGATATGAAGCTAGAATTTAGTTCTATTCTATAATCACTTAAATAAGAAAGAATATAGGAACATAACAGATCACTAGAAGTAATTAAAAATACAAAAAGCAATTATAATTATGTAGGTACAATACAATCTATTTGTTTTGTTTGAAAGATGAGAAAAAAAATACGTCAAATCAAAACAAAGCACCACAAATGATTCTGACCACTATATAGTCTGTGATTCTGACCTGAGATTCTGACAGATGTTCGGAATGATTGAATTTTATGACAGTGTGAGCAGATTTTGCTACGCACTCTACGCGTGGGTGGAAAATGGCGCCTTCCCGCCAATGAAACGTCAAAGTTGTCGAATCGGAGGAGCAAGTTGCGTCCGTCGCAGTCTCGTATTTTGTAATTATTTTTTATTTTCAGTGATTCAAAATCGAAACCGTGTGAAAAGAGTTCTTTACAATGCCTAAAAAAGAAGACAGTGATAGTTATTGGACTGAAAAAATAGACGATATCTGTTCAGAGCTGAATGTAGATTCGTCTGCAGCACAGAAGTCCAAGTACTCGTTTCTTGCGATAAACCGAAACTATACGCTCGATGTGAGTATTCCTACCCGTTCAACTTAGTCTACACGTTATTTGATGGCTAAAGAACCATGCGCCATTGTCGATTTGGCCTTTGTTTACACACAGCCCGCGATTCCCCTGCTAGGTACATATGTCATGTGTATTTTGCCTCGCAAATTGACCGTTTTTCCCGCCTCTCAGGGCGAGGGTCTCCACTGGGTGGCGTGTGCCCTGTACGTAGCGTGCCGCACTTCAATCACACCCACTGTGCAGCAGGGAACAGCTGTTCAAGGCAACTGCGTCAGTTTGACGAGGCTGCTCAGGCTTTGCAATATAAGGTGAGAAATTATTCAAATTACATTGAAGAAAATTACTTTCCCGAGTTAAGAAACATTTCGTCACTCAGCCAGTGAAAACCAATGTGTATTGAAGTGATGATAAAAAAAGTACCTAATACAATCCTTGTCTACTTGCTTGTAGAATTTCTAGGTAACTACTAGAATGGTCTAGAATCATACAAATGGCTTCAGCCTAGGTTTATTTCCATTACTGTGACTTGTGATTCTATTGTGTGGTAGTTATTATTAAATGGTAACAAACTTGTCAAACTCTGCTGTCATGCATGTCTAATTGTTTGGAAAACAAATATTTTCATAAACAACCTTGAATTGCAAATCAGTAAATTATTTTGGTGTCTTTGTAATAACTTTTTATTTCATTTGAAAAAGGAAAAAAATACCTTTTTAATATCTGCAAATCTTTTTGTAACATCCAAAAAATACCATTCTTTCAGTCTCATACAGTTCTTCACTAAGATCAAAAACTGGATGGAAATGGCAGCTATGTCCACTGACTTCCGGCTGAGAATTGAGAGACTTGAGCGCAAGTTTGCTGTCTCCACTGTACTGTTCAGGAAATTCCAGCCAATTTTCCAGGAGGTCTTCAGTGGCCTCACTAATGAACACATCAAGCCAAACTCAAGGATGAGCAAAAAGAAAAGGTAAATGACAAAGTGGAGAACAAAATGCACAATTAGACTATTTTTTTAAATAGGTCTTTAGTGGTTAATAACTGAGTGGTTAATAACTGTTCTATTAGACCCTTAGCTTTCACCATGGTATTGGTGCTAGGCAAGTCTACTCCATCTAAAAACAATGTCCCAGGTACTGCAGCGTCCGAGTCGTCCCCTCACCCATCTAGTGTGAGTGAAAGTGCCACTCGATGCTGTATAAATCATCTCATGTAGATGCCTAAAAAATAATGAATTTTTTTGACACTACTAACCCCCGGTTTCTCGGACACTAACAAGCTGTGAATCTACTGTTAACAGCTGTCAGTGACTTTTTTTGTATGCGCTTTGGCCAGCTGTTAACAGTAGATTAATAGTGTGTTAGTGTATGAGAAACTGGGGGTAAACCTACTAACCTTAATTTTAAATCAGACTTTATGAACAGACAAAATCACTGGTGCACAATGTTTTTTAGATCACGTTTGCCATGACGTCACATATTATAGCATGGTTAATCACAGCGGTGGTAGCCTAGTGGGTAGAACATCGCACTCGGAAGCGAGAGACCCAGGTTCGATTCCCAGTGCGGGCATGTACCTATGACTTGGTTTTCTAAGTTATGTACATTTGTGAAGTTATAGTAGCAATACCACACGCTAACGGTGAAGGAAAACACCGTGAGCAAACCTGAGTGTCTGAGGTATTTGCATACCTCAGCGCTTGAAATCGCCAACCTGTGGTGGGCACATGTGGTGATTAAGCTCATACTCTCTCCCTGAGAGAAGGCCTCTGCCCTACAGTGGGACATATCGCACCTTCGGTAGTACAAGGGCACAACTTACAAAAAATGGTAAAATGAGTTAAGTACGCAGAAATGAGTTAAAGGCACTCCTCTATCTGGTGGGATAAAGACTCCCATTAGATTTAGTTAAAAAGCGACTTTAGTGTTTTTAAGGCATTTCTGCATACTTAACTCATTTTACCATTTTTGTGAGTTGTGCCCTTGTACTGCCTAAGGTGCGATATATAGGATGCTTATGTATGTATGTAATCACAGTGTTTTAATCTGTTCAAGAAGTCTGTTTAAAGCACAGTTTACTATTCGCAGTATACTATGCTATTCACACACTGTATTTTAACATGTAGAAGTCTCCATATCAGCCTGTTTGAATATTTCTTGGAAGTCACACAACCTGATAGCACTAAATTCTATTCTCCACTATTCAACATTAATTTCACATCCCCTTTCAGACAAACACCCTGCTCAACAAATGTCCTGTTTGAGATGACTTGGTGCCTGTATGTGTGTGTGAAGGGCGAGTTCCACACCTCTGCTGATGATCTGGTGGACATGTATCATGTGTTGCTGTGTTGCATTGATTTTGTGTTCGGGAATGCCTTCATGGCACACAGGATAGACTTGGTTAATCCTAGTTTTAAAGGTAAGTCCTACTCCATCCAAAACAACTGCAGTGTCCGAGTGGTCTTCACCCATTTAGTGTGAGTGAAGGTGCCACAGGACGCTGTATAAATCATGTCATAATGTAGATGCCAAGGCCAAAGTTTTTTTAAAGGTAAGTGAGCTACTTGAATTAGTCTTGTGTTGGGGTAGGTTACAAGAATAAGTGCATGAAAAAAGCTTCATGACACTTCATTATTCTAAGTGGTAATAAGTGTATGAGATTTCTCTTCTACCTGTTAGCCTTACTGGCGGCATGCTAAGCCTGATGTAAAATTACTATCTGAAAATCACCACCATTTCTGAAAGCAACAGAGGATGGTGATACCTCTGTGACATGTGTGTCAATGCATATTTTGGGTTGGGGTGTAGGAAAGGGTGGCCGTACCTGGGACTTAGAAAAATTTTGACCAAAATTCCGAAAGTACAAGATGACAAAGTTTTATAATTTCTATTTGCAAAAACAAAAATATAGGTGCGACGAAGCGCGTAGCGTAGCGGAGCGCGTAGGAGCGTGTTAGGTTGAACATGTAAGACCGAAAAAAAAAAAAAATTAAAATTTTTCTAAGTCCTATATATGGGCCACCCTTTGCTACACTCTGACCATATTTTGTAGTATTGCAGCAATAGAACTCTTCTTTTCCAAGACATAAAAGCATCTTTACAGCTCTGCCATCGAACTGGCTAAGTGATGACTTTGTGGAGCCAAGCAAGCCTCCTTGTATCATCACAGCCCTCTGTGAAATGAAAGATGGACTGCCAATAGAAGCACAAACAATGAAGGAGTACAGTTGGAGGCCTGTTATAAAAATGTTCTTCGAGAAAGGGGTGAGATGTTATTCTAGTCATCTTGTAAAGTATGTCTGCTGACTGCGTTTTTATAAATCATTACAATAGATACAAGTCCTGAAAATGAGGAGTGGTGATTTCACTAACCATTTGGTTGTTACTTGAACAACAAAACATTGTTTATTCAGCTTTATTCAACTTTTTTTTGTTGTAGGTGTTAAAAGGAGACAAGAAAAATCTGTTAGATATATTAGAAGTAGGCAATTTCGACTGCAATCTAAAATCACTGAACAATACATATGAAAGATATGTGCTGAGTGTGGGGGAGTTTGACGAGAGAATATTTTTAGGTAAGAAGTTTTTTTTATATCTGTATAGGGAAGAGCGGGTGATCGTGCTCTTCCACTATAAAGGGAAATTTCCCGCCAGGCAGATCTTATGCCTGGGGACGGCCGGTCCGACTGATGTTCGTCGGACGTTATATTTATGGTATGTCATGTGAAACATTTTGCTTGCGCGATGCAGGAATGTCGGAGTTTATAGTGCGCGCGCAGAGTTGACATGTGCTCGCCACATCACTCCCCTTCAAGACCGTAGCTACGCATAGCTAGGTCTGATAGGAATCGAAGTCTGTGCTCTAAAGCCTGCAAGTGCCAGGAGTCGCTGAGTCAGTGAGTCGACTAGCGGTTGAGGGTGTTCGGCGGCTATCAGTCACTTCACCGGCGACAGTACCATGGGGTCCGCGCATGTGGTAGGAACCGGTGAAGGCTGCTGTACCACTGGCAACGTGCGCTGTTGCTGTGTGGCTGCCGTGCCGAGGGGTTGGGGGAGATCACCATCAGTACCAGTAGTCGGTGCGTTGACTGTAGTGGAACTGATGAGGTGAGAGGGAAGAGGATGCTGGCCTTGCTTTGAGACTGATTGTATGTGGGGTGCTGCGAGAGCGAAGGAAGGTTGACAATGTTCTGTCGAGGGTCACCACTATAGGGAAGAGCGGGTGATCGTGCTCTTCCACTATAAAGGGAAATTTCCCGCCAGGCAGATCTTATGCCTGGGGACGGCCGGTCCGACTGATGTTCGTCGGACGTTATATTTATGGTATGTCATGTGAAACATTTTGCTTGCGCGATGCAGGAATGTCGGAGTTTATAGTGCGCGCGCAGAGTTGACATGTGCTCGCCACATCTGTTTTATTGTGAGGGCTGGATCCTACATAAAAAAAGAAAAGGTAAATTTTATACTTTCGAAACATAAAATTATCTGGCCACTACAAAAGAAATTACCTACCTTGCCACGATTTTTTTTCTGTACAAAAAGTTTAAAGCGACCTTTAAAAAAAATGCCGCTAGTCACCGGCACAGAGAAAATAATCACTATGTCACGGATTAAGAAAAAGGTGACCTCCATGGTAGATAAGTATTAAAAAATAATCGATTACGTTTCGAAAAAAAAGTTCCACTGGCTGTAAAGTACTCTATGCCCAATCGCCAACTACAATTTCAAAAAAAAATTTTTTGACATGGCGCTGGCGTGTGGCGGTTTTTACAAGTTCATGAAAATGTCGCACTTTTATTTTCTCAACTCAATTTTAAGTTGTTTTGTTGATTATGATGGAACAGGTACTTCCTTAGTGTTATTTTCTGAAAACGATCTTGAAATGTAACTGGTGAACAAATAAAAAAAAAAATTATTTTCAGGCGAACATGCGAACGACCAAATTGGTACTCCAAACAAAGTTTCTGGGGACGAGATTTCTAGAGTTATTGCAACTTTTGGGACGGTAAGATTTTTTTACACTGCACAATAATGTTAATTTTAATATTAGATCGAAATCAAATATATTATTCAGAAACTGTGACTTCATAAATGTTGCACATTAAACATAGACTTTAACATTAATTATTGAATTAGATTAGAACTATTTATTGTATACACACAGTTATTGGAATTAGCTCCACTTTGGAGAAAATCGTATCCTCTGGTTGGTGAGTAAAGTTGCCTCTTAATACTGTAAATAAAAAATCATTGAATGCATTGAGAGTGCAGTACAAAATGCTCTAAGCATGTTGTTGGGACTGGGGCGCAGCTGGATTGCGTCCGGCATGTTCGCGGAGGCGCGCCCTGATTGTTTGTACACCATACCATACTACGCAAGCGCTGCGCCGCGCGCCGCGACGGTCTGCAGGCTGCGCGCCAGCCCCAGCACACATATCTGTATAGTCGCAGAGCGCTATGACTCAGCGCTAATTAAACATTGGTCTAAAATAATTGTCAATAGAAATAGCTCGCACTAACATAACATTACAAAATAGTCATACCAACATACTATCGATTTTATTATATTTGCAAAAAATTTAATACCAAACAGGGGATGTATTAGCAAAGGGTAAGATAAAAAGTTTTTGAGCAAGCCAAAGTGATCTGTCAGGATCGTGGCAAGTGGCAGTCCCTGGTCTCTGCCTACCCCTCTGGGATACAGGCGTGAGTTTGTGTATGTATGCAAAAATTTTACATCGTAAATCTTAATAATGGTGATACCTACATATTTTTGGAGCCTACAACTTCAAAACATTTTTGCCAAAAGCTGTAAGCTGTTTACTGCCTTCCAATCCTATCTGGAGGTGAATGGCGGATTGCACCACCACTGGTTAGCCATTGTCTGCTTGAGATTACCCGCATTTATTTAACTCTGTGCCTCTGCCAGCATAGTTTTTTTTCTTTCGCTATTTCAACCCGCAAGACTAGATACATAATTAATTGGTTCAATATGAATCCAATTATTTGTGGAGAAGAAGCAGCAAATAAACTCAACGAACGATCTTAGACGTAAAGGCTAACGGTCTTATAAAAATACGATTCCTGAAAACACTCGATAAACGCCGATTAAAATAGTTTGTGGTAGCGATTTTACAAGGAAAAGGCGTAAACACAGATTAACTGGTGAACTGGTAAAGTCTCACTATCTCGCTGAAAACCTATGATGCTGTTGCCTTGATTCTCTATAATAGTAACCATATTAAGTTTTGTCTGTTCTTTGTTTATATGTGAAATGTATACATTAGTATATTATAATTATATGTATGTTTGTGTAGTATATATTTGTATTCTATGTTTAGTTTAAGTATTTTATTAAATATGGATGAATATTAGTTGTCAGTTATGTACATTTTCTTCCCATATATTTCATGTACACCTACCTACCTACTCTCTTCATATTTCAGTTCTATACATCCTAAGGTTGTCTGGAAGAAATCGCTTTTAGTGATAAGACCTCCAATTGTATACGGCAAAACTTAGACATGTAAGCCTTTTAATGTATTTTGTTTTCTGGTGTGTACAATAAAGTGTTCTAATCTAATCTAAATAAACTGCCTCTGAGGAGTGCTTTAAAGGAAACGTGATTTTTTTTATTTTTGACATAATTCCAGAGCGGCCGGCCCACATGCCCCGACACACCCCTCACGGGACGCAGCTACTTACCCGGCCGCGCAGAGCCGCTGACCCCGGTCAGTGAGGCCACCAACAGTCTGGCGAGGCTGCGGGCTTACCTGAGCGGCTGCAAGACTCAGCCCTCCTCGCAGCTGGTGTGGCTGTTGACGTGAGTAGTCATTCCCTGATACAATTTATAGAAAGCAATATTACATATCCCATCCGCACATACGAATTATAGAAAAAACAATCTTGTTTGTGCAAGCAAGAATTATAATGTTTGATGAACACGATCTGGACTTTACACATAGCTTTTCAAACTGAGTAGAGCTTGGTTTGAGTCAACCTAATAGATAGATAGAGAACACTTTATTCTACATAAAAAGGAAATGACACCGATATTTCTTAATTGACATTTTTTTATGTCAGTTATTTCCTTGTTACATTTTTTCACATCCCATCCCATTTGTTTCTACTTAAGTAAATAGAGGGTATTACCTATAAACTGTGTGCTATTTTATATCTGACTGTGACGACTTATTACCTCGTAATAGCTGTTAGTCTTTCTAGTACCTAGAACAAACCAAAATTGAATCACTCTAGTGCATAGAACGCACTGCCGACCCTGTCCAAAACTGTGGTTCTAATTTGTCCCTCAAACGGCCAGCGACAACGGCGTATCCGAAGAGATGATAGAGGCGAACCTCGTGCAGCCTTGCGGCCGGTGGAGCGCTCAGCTGCAGGCCAGCCTGCGCGAGTCCAACGGAAGCAACGAGAACATCGCCTTCCGCTGCGCCATGGTCACCAGCCTTTACTACAAGGTGCTCGAGCACATACTCAAGGAGGAGCACCGGAAAAAGCCGCAGCTTAATCTGCAGGTTGGTGTCCTGATATTACTTCAGCTCCTATAGTGTGCCCTTCTAAATCTAAGATAGTACCACAGAGGAGTAGTACCTCTGACTGTCAGAGTCAGAGGTATCATACCGACACAAATTTATATACCGCCAGTTTATTTAAGGTAACGAAGTTCATTACAAACAACTTTTACTATGAGGAAAAATTCGAAATGACGTAAAAAATATGGGTATCCTGTTACCTTACTAAAGAAGACTGCTGCGTTAAAATGTATGGCACAGCTGATATTTTTCTCGAGATTCGAAGTTTTAAGAGTTGTACGTATTAAGTAATTACATAGTGAAGTTTTTAAATTCTCTACTGGCAGATCTTTGAGGCGTCATTGGAATAAAGAAATGTCTAATAAAAAAAACCGGGCAAGTGCGGGTCGGACTCGCGCACGATGGGTTCCATACCATTAGACAAAGATCTAATTTGAAAACAGCGCCATCTATAGAAACCAACAAGAAGCGTTTAACATTGACATTTAAAGACATGACATCGGCACTGTGAAGGTTACATAGATGGCCGCTAGATGGCGAGTGCTGTCTTTAGACAACGTTTGTTGAATGGGAGCCCCCTCAAATATTTATTTTATTCTGTTTTTAGTATTTGTTATAGCGGCAACCGAAATACATCATCTGTGACAATTTCAACTGACTAGCTATCATGGTTCATGAGTTACAGCCTGGTGACAGTTAGCTAGACAGACAGACAGTGAAGTCTTAGTAATAGGACCCTTAGTAATAGACTTCTCGGGTACGGAACCCTAAAAATTAGGATACTAAATTGCCATGCTAATGGAATAACACCTAGACTGAAGGCAGCCCAACCAGCCCAGCACCCGATTCTGTCGTTCTTCTCAACAGATGCTCCTAACCCAAGACCGGTACCAACTGGCGGTCTACGCGTGCTGCACCGAGATAGTCCTCCACGCTTATGGCGTCCATTCCATGCGGTTCCCGCGGGTGCTCAATGTGTACGGACTTAGCGCGTTCCACTTCTACAAAGTCATTGAGCTGGTGGTGCAGGCTGTGGTGGAGAAGATGAGCCGTGACATTATCAAGCACTTGAATGCGGTAAGTCTGACTGAACACATAAAGGTTTTATAGCGTCTCATGCTGTGTTACCTTCGACAAAACTAATGGATGAGTTGGGGTTGAGATTTTTGGGGTGGTAGCGGTGCGGTAGCACGGCGGCTTCTCGTTAGGGAGGTCGTGGCTTCGAATCCCGGCATGTACCAATGACTTTGTTTTCTAAGTTACGGACATTTGTGAAGTTATAGTAGCAATACTACTCGCTAAGTGTGAAGAAAAACATCGTGAGGAAACCTGAGTGTCTGCGGTGTTCAAATACCTCGGCGCTTGAAACTGCCAACCCGCGGTGGTCACGCGTGGTGATGAAGCCCATACTCCCTCACTGAGAGAAGGCCTGTGCCCTGCAGTGGGACTAATATAGGCTACATAAAAAAAGATCAGGTCGTTGATAGCCATGCCATTGTTCAAAAAGTTCAACACAAAACTAATGACCAATGAGGATGACCATGTCACTATCAAGTTTCGCCACCATGGTGTTCTTATACAAAGTCACTGAGCTGCTGATGCAAAGCCGTTCCACCAACTTTATGACACTTAACAGGTGGAAGAACAAGTACTAGAGTCTCTAGTATGGACGTCGGACAGTCCACTGTGGACGCTCATCGGCGACCCCCCTGCGATTCCCGCCTCTGTCATCGTGCAAGAGTCGCCGCGCAGACACCCTGGTAAGAATTGTAATTAATTTTAATGGGTAAAAATATGCTCTAGGGATTACAGTGTCTGAGTGATCAATTTACTTATCTACTAGTGTAAGTAGAAGTTGCCTCTAGATGCTGCATAGATGTAAAAAGCTACATAGATGTAAAAAAGCTTATTCTAATAGACTGGTCAGTTAAGGCTGGGTTCTCTAGCCTCTAGCTAGACGTCACTAGCACATTCAGTGATAGTCATTTTAGTATATTTTGTGTTATCCAAAACTCAGTACAGCTCAAAAAAGACCATATCTAGTGATAATTTAGACTCACGTTTGCGATTTTTTTACGCTATAAAGTTTAAAAAAGTCGTAAAAATAATGACCGACGGTCCTAGATAGGGTTTTAAAAAGTTTTTTTTCAGATTTAAAATACTAACCATTAGACAGTATGATAAAAAAAACCTATTTAGAGGCTAAAAATTCCACCCATGCCGGGACTTGAACCCGCGACCTCTAGCTAACCGTGCCAGGCTTTTAAAATGGTCAGCACGGGTCAGTGCAACAAAAAGAATATAATCATTAGAGAGTAACATGTATTTTAAAACACCTGATATAGGGGTAATGTCGGACAACCCAGCCTTAAACCTGAGATTTCCGCACTTTCCTGCATAGTTGGGCTATTATACATACATAACAAGCCCTAAGGTAACTAGAGTGCTGAGGGACCGTACCTCACTCACCTATATGGATTTAGTATGTGTAATAAAAAATAACAACCCGACTGCTGCGCATTAACAACCAAGCAGGCGGGCTTGGGTCCCGCCTGCTTAGTAGTTAATGCTCAGCAGTAGGGCTGATGGTTATTTTTTATTCCAGTTTTAAATTTTGGTCTTTTTAATGATATTTTTATGTTGAATTTAAGCCGATTACATGTACCTAGCCTATGAAACTCGCGCAAACGCGACGAATCGATTGCGATCTTATTTATCAAAATCTGACCATTGGTTAAGAAGTTATGAATGAACTTAGAATCGGACATGCTTACATACATACAAAAATACGAGCCAAACACACTACTCTCATTTTGGGCTCCGCCGCAGTCGGGTAAAAACCTGCCTTCTTATGTCCTAAAGTAATGTTAATATCTAGGTCTACAATCTCCACTGGCCGCCCCTTTGGATCGTTTCTTGGCGCCAAACGCAGACCAGGCGAAGAAGCAGCTCTTCAAAGACAACATTAAGCCTGGACAGTCGCTTTTAGGTGAGAAATCCAGGACAGCTTTCCATACCTCCACTGTTATCGTTATGAAATCGTTTAGTTACTGTATTATCTAAACGCAAACTGAAACAGGTTAATTGATTTGCGTCTGCGTATGAATGCACTTTACTTTAGGCACGATTTTTTCTTGTATAAGTTAACAGATGTCACACAATGCTTCTTAATATATTGGAAGTTAATGTATGAGATTGTTATTTGTATTAATTTTACTAATCTTTTTATGAAACTTTTTGATCATAGAAAATGGGTGCTAGGTGGCACTGTCGCCGCACGTCCATTGACCACATCCCCATCGCTATATTTCGCTTCATTCAGCTGTGGTCTACGTTTTAACGATTTCCATCCACGGTTTGTTACACAAATCGTGAAAATATGGGAAACAAAATTGAGGACAGAATGTCTTTCGAGTCAAACTCGAACTGTTATATTTTTTTTCAAAACATGTTTTTAACTTAAAGTTACACAACTAGACACGATCGTCCCCGTTAACATTATTTTAATAACAGACATCTTTGTCTTCCAAATAATAATTAATGTAATAATAGGATTTTTTGCACATTTTTAAACCGCGTCTGTGGTAACTCTAATACATGAATCTTGAGGAATCTTATTGTAGAACCGTATACAGCGCCCCGTTAGCATAGTCAGCTAGTTAAAAATACAATGTCCAATTTTCCTTGTCCCAGTGTCGCCAGCGACGGCGACCGTAAAGCAGGAGGACGAAACTCCATCCAGTAGCGGCGACGGCGCCGCGCCCGCGTCCTCATCCTCGCCCTCGCCCGCCGCGCCCGCCGCGCCCTCGCCCGCCGCGCCCTCGCCCGCCGCGCCCTCGCCCGCCGCGCCCTCGCCCGCCGCGCCCTCGCCCGCCGCGCCCTCGCCCGCCGCGCCCTCGCCCGCCGCACCCTCGCCTAAGAACTCCCTCATACTGTTCTTTAGAAAGGTAATTTAAATAGAAGTTGTTCTATCACCTAGTTCTCTTACCAATCACTATGATTTCAATTAAACTAGCTGAGTGGATAAAAAGCGTCTTCGATTTTCTGAATAATTTTTGTACCCATACATTAATGCCACCCAGGTATAGTTCTGCAGAACTAACTGTCGATGAAGAAAATTCGATAGTTAATCTAGATAACCTTTTGATGCAGTATTGAAAGGCATAGGTTTGGGGATAGGGTCTCGTTGGAATCATTTGGCAAATCAAAACTCATTAGTCAACAAGCGCTTGACTGCTAAACAAGCAGAAAGCCAGCCTTTTGAGCCTGGAGTTGGATTTCTGAAGCTGCCAATTACTAATGACTGATAGATTTGCTTATTGTAACCCATTCCTATGTCTTTTACAGCCTAACTAATTGATTTAGAATCTACACAAATCAGTCAAATCTTAACACTTTAAACTGACTTCAAAAAAGGAGGTGGTTCTCAATAATTTCCCAATAATGGGAAAAACAAATATTCCGTCGAATCAGAATCTTTTCAGGACTCTCAGCCCTAGAACAAAAATAGGTACCTACTGTATCTTACATAGTTTTGTCTTTCCATAGTTCTACAGCCTAGCCGTGATCCGCATGAACGACCTGTGCGTCCGTCTAAACCTAACAGACGAGGAGTTGAAGCGCAAGATCTGGACGTGCCTGGAACATTGCATCATGCAGCAGACTCAGTTGCTACGGGACCGACACTTGGACCAAATCCTCATGTGCGCTGTCTATGTTATCTGCAAGGTGAGGACACGCTTGGGATGTGAACGCACTTGGAGTGACACACCAGGTCAGGACGTGAGGTGTAGACACACTTTAAGTCAGGATATAAGGTGTGGACACACCATAAGTCAGGACGCACTTAAGGTGGAGGACTCACTTCGGATGACGACACACATGGTGTAAGGTCACACTAGAGATGACGACACACTTAGGCTAAGGACACACTTTTAGCTCCTATGCAACTATCACATGGACATTAGTTAAAAAATTTAAGCTTAGTGCAACAAACCCTATTCTCTGCCTACCACTCCAGGATTTAGGTGTGAATTTATATCTGTATGTTCATTGTTTCTTGTCTTAGGTATCACACAAAGAATCGAACCCCGTGGAGAGGACGTTCGCGGAAATCATGCGCTGCTACCGACAACGGCCACTCGCCGACAATCATGTCTACAGATCCGTCCTAATCGATTCCGAATCGGGAGAGAGTAAGTTAAATGTTTTACTTGTAACGTTCATTAAGTCGCTGTTGTGCTACTTTGAATAGAATAGAATAGAGAACACTTTATTGTACATGAAAATGGAAATTACACATACTTCGAATAGTTTTTTTTTTAAATTGAATTCGTGCATTGCAGTGGTGCGTTCTGTAGACCGCAACTTTGCAGAAAGTTAATAATGTTATTGTTCCGTAATGAACCTGGTTTTGATGAATTGTAGATAGATAGATAGATAGATAGAGAACACTTTATTGCAAAATCAGGTGAAAGATATTACAAATAGTTTCTTATATCTAAGTAGTGGTATACAATTGGCGGTCTTATCGCTTAGAGCGATCTCTTCCAGAAAACTTTTGGATGGAGAGGATTGCAGCAAGAATATATTCGGTAGATGGATAAACAAAAAAAAAATAATTGTATTTTATAACACCTATTAATGTTATTGAGGAGTTTTTTTTTCTATCTGCAATCGGCTCCTCAAGTCATAATCGAGGATTTAGTGTCGTTTTGAGTTGAGCTGAATGATGATCCAGTGACCATCATTCTTATGTTCATGTAACGCAATGTCTTCATTCTCTTTGGTCAAGGTCAAGGATATTCCATCGCTTGACCTTGTTCATTGGTCTGTCCCTGTTTACCAGGCCCTAGATTCTGTTAATGCATTGTAGTATCATGACAACTGCATGAACATGGCAATTTCATTTCATGGCTGCTTTAAGTCTACGCGGGCACGCGTATCAAACCTTCTAGGCGTGAATGGTATGAAAAAACACGTCACGTAACCCGACAGTGTCATAATCATAAGCAGCCTATATACGTTCCACTGTAGGGCATAGGCCTTCTCTCAGAGAGAGAAACGATCACTCTTGAAATCAGTTATAATGTAACTTACACATAGGAACGGAGCTATTCACATACCTCAGCGCTTGAAATTGCCAATCCGAGGTGGGCACGCGTGGTGATTAAGCCCATACTCTCTCTCTGAGAGTCATTATATACTACAATACACTAACAGAATCGAGGCCCAGGTCCCTAGCCAGAGTGTTGTGGTGAACTTTCAGCCGTGCTTTATATGTATCGTTTTACCTCCCCTTTAACGGTTGGCATTTTCACGTACTCATGTATCTCTGAATTCCTTGTGTACCATGTGGTGCCAGATACCATTCTCAGTGCTTATTCTAGAATCTTTGATTTATTTCAAGGTTGGAATTACTGAGAGATCCACAGATCTGTATTCCATAGGTCCAAATGGGTTTTATGATGCATTTATATACATGTAACTTGTTGGTCAGTGAGAGAGATGAATGTGTCCAAGATATTTAACACAGGTCTGTTGTGGTAGTTTGTTTTCTGCCATTGTAACTGGCGGGTAGTCGCCCTTCTTTAACGTGAAGATTTGATCCTCCATTTTTCCAAGCATTGGTCACTTTGTTCAATTAAGACTGTAGACTTTGTGAGGCAGGGTCCTTATGGCTAGAGAGACATGCTGTGTCATCAGCATAAGTCGCAGTTAGCACTTTTTCAGTACAGGGTAAGTCTCCAGTGTAAATCGAGTACAGCATGGGACCGAGCACTGACTCTTGTGGCACAGAAGCCTGGATGTCTAGTAAACTTGAGATGCCCCAGTACTGAAGTCCAAGTGTAGCATTGAACAGCATAGTCAGGAAGACAGTTGGATTGTTTGGTAGATTTTTAAGAATTTATCCAGTGATAAAGTCAACACCTGGGGCTTATTTGTTGTTTAGTTTTCTAACAGCTTACAGTTCTGTAGGTATAATGAGCTTCAGCGGCAGAGAGAATTGCTGGGCACTGTTTATTACTCGATCAACTTCATCTTCAAACTCCTTCATTGAGGACGAGTTTGGTGTGAAGACTTGTTTAAGGTGTTGTCCAAAGTTCAATTTTTTCACGAGGTATGCTGGCCCTCTTGTTCTTATTGGTGGAATTGATTGCTGTGGTCTTTTAGTTTTTTGAGATCTGCCAAAGTGTGCAGTTGTCTTTCTTTGTTACTGATAGGGAACTCAACTTTTCATCATCATCATCAGCCATTCGACGCCCACTGCAGGACATAAGCCTCCTGCGTGGTTTTCATAACCATGAGGGGTTTTGCCATAATCGCCACGCTTGGCAGGCGGGTTGGCGATCGCAGTATGCGGTTGGAATCTCAGGAAGACGCTGCTGCCCGTCTCCTGGTAATTGATTTCCTTAGTCGCCTTCTACGACATCCACGGCAGGAAATGGAGTGACGCTATTCTTAAACCGGCGCCACACTCAACTTTTACTGAAGTGTATAGTTATTATTATCTTCAATCATTGCTGCCAATCCCCTGGAGGTTCTATTCAACGCTGTTGCATCTTCACATAGTCTACTTTGCTGCCGACTTCTTCTCAACCTCCTCTTTTCCAAAAATTTTGCGCGTAGTTTTTGTGGCACATTTATAAATCTCGTTGGGTTTATTGGGCAGAGGGGTAGAATGCCAAGCTGCTTCCTGTATTTTGTTTCTTAATCACTTTTCAGTCTCACATTCAGTCTTATGTCGGACTCCAGAAGTTCACCAAATGTGTGCCAGTCAGTTTCGGAATTGTACAATGTCATCTGTGGTTCTCTGTATATAGCAATTCTAATAAGCGTTCTTGTGATAGGAGTGTGATTCTTCACTGTCTCGGCGGTAGATTGTAGATGATTTTCGGAGACTTCACTGTGTAGATAATGTTTAATATTGCTTTTTATGATAACAGCCTGTGTCCATGGGAGGACCCATCGGGATAGTATTGGACACAGTGGAAGAGTCAATTTTAAATTCTTTGAATTGTTTCAGATACAAGCAACGATGTCTATATTGTTGATGTTAAGTATGACATTTAGGTCATTTTTCTTTGGCATCAAGCCATTTATATTCCAGGTAGCAATTCGTAGGCTTGTCATGGCAATTTATTTATAAGCGTTAATAGGTTTATTTGGTTTGGTTCTCTACTGTCTTGTTGTGTAGAGAAGTGTGTCTGTGAGCTCTTTGAGTTCACTTGTTTTTGTTGGTATGAAGATGTGGCATATGCTATATTATTTGCTGCTACATCTCTGTTACTCATTTGGTTGGAGTCATTTTGTGATGTCTACTTTTGTGGAAAAATAGGCCGTTTGGCAGTGGTTATTGGTATTTAGTCTTCTATACCGTACATGATTTTTTTTACCATTTATTTGTTGCACACAAAACACACAAAAGAATTGGCGGTGGTTTAGAATTTTTTCTTGGCTTGCTGGGAGCAGTAGTATGCTCCGTAGTATAATCCTTCTAGAATTTCGTCGGCACTGAGCAACGAGAAACTTACTGGCTGCTAAAGTTTGTGATTTCTGGGCCGATCTATACAAGTTAAACATTTGGTGTTATCGAGGAGTTTCATCCTTGAGCTCATATACACTGAAAATAGTGATTTCAGCGTTGGGGAATCAAAGCAGATTATTTAACATTTAAATGTTTTAGATTTCTCCCAAAGCGTGCGCTGCAATTGTTTTCGCTCCACTCGGTTCCTACATGGCCAGAAGGTCAATTATAAAGACTATGCGACCACTCAGCTGTAGTCTATTCTTCAAGACTGAAACAGGACAGACTTTTCACAAGATCCTGTACGATTAAGACGCGCATCTCTTTCTGGTTGGACTGGAAGGTGCGTAGCACCAATGACCGAAAAAAAACGACGGAAACTGACAGTCGATCCTTATTACAGGTTCCCCAGAAAGAGGAGATCTAATCAAGTTCTACAACAAAGTCTATGTACAGCGAATGCAAACGTTTGCGTTGCGGTTTTCGGGAAGGAATAGAGATGTAAGTATACTTCGTAATGGTGACACTGATCACCTCCTTGATAACAGTGAAATTATTTTGCAGTCGCATGAGGGGGTTTATTTCATTGCAGCGTAACATAACTTTCAGTGTGAAGTAGCATTAGGAACCATCCATAAATTGCGTTGCACGATTTTTTTTTAGCACCCTGCACCCCCCCGTCTTTGTTACAGGTGGCCATATTTCCTCCCCTGGTGTGACGTCAAATATTGTAGAAATTATTAAATTAAAGCAGCACTTCGAAAGTTATGGTGTCACGAAACTTATGACTCCCTCCCTCCCCCTTAATGTGTGACGTAATTATTTTTCTGTGTGTAATTCCATGTTTGTGATGTCCTTGCCTGGTTACCATAGCACACGGTATCCTAGTTTGGGACCAGGTCCTATATTAGCAAATTCCATACTAATTGCTATCGCAAACGTCAGGATTTGGTGCGCATAATTAGGCCTCTGGACAAGTGGTTGTGTTGTGTAGAGGTCTTATTGTTATTAATTTATGGATGGCTCACCCATCATTTATCCATCGCTCATCCAAACGACGTAATTAAAAAGTTTTTTTTTTTTTTTAATTTCATTTGACTGAAATTAATATAAATTCAATTGTGTCGATGTTACCTCGTGTTTAACTTCCCTTTAGGTTAGGAGTATTATAACACTATGTACTTATGTAGCCCATTTTTCAAAAGTATATTTCCGTCGTTGTTGTTCCGGATGAGCGTTAAGTTCAACCCTTTGTTTTTATTTAAATTTTTTTTTTATTTTTTTTTATTTATTTAGCACAACCAAGTTCCGCCAACAGACAAGACAATAACAGAAACAGAAACATTTACAAAAAAAAAAAGAAAAACACGTAACATGGTAATTGCTCACTCACATATATAGGATGTCTCAGCATGCGTCTAAAACTTAACAAACTGTAATACACAGTAATCTTATGTAAAGATTAACGGTTTTATTTACAAAAACACGATCCTTAAAACACTCGATAAAGATTGATTAAAATAGTCTGTGGTGGAGATTATACAGGGAAGATAGTACCACAGATTAAATAAACATAGTCTCTAGTAAAGGAAAAGACGTAACTACAGATTATTTATTAACCGTGTTTTTTATAAATAAGACCGATAAAATGTGTACACGGTGACTATAAATTCGTTCACCGTATTTTAAGGGGACATTCTAACCATGATTTAGAAACATGGTGCTAGTTTTGTAAAAAAGTTACTTTTGTTACTTAACTTAAGCATAAACAATTAATATAAGCACGAAAAGAAAAAAATATATAAAATTCTGTTTTCGCGTCTTATGGTCGGCGGCGCCGGCCAAGTCAATTGTTTTTTTAATTTGTTTACCCATAACATTAAACATTAACAGAACACATTATTTATCAACGTTACGGTACTTAAGTGTGGCGCCGGATCGAGAATAACGTCACTCCATTTCCTTCCGTGGATGTCGTAGAAGGCGACTAAGGGAATCAATTACCAGGAGACGGGCAGTAGCGTCTTTCTGACATTCCAACCGCATACTGCGATCGCCAACCCGCCTGCCATGCGCGGCGATTATGGCAAAACCCCTCATGGTTATAAAAACTGCGAAGGAGGCCTATGTCCTGCAGTGGGCGTCAAATGGCTGATGATGATGATGACGGTACTTTAGATTCACAGTTTGGAGCCAAAGATCGGAAATCACGAATATTACCAAATATTTTTTTATCATTACTGAGAAATAATTAATAATACTGTTTTTCTCAATGAAAAGAATATTCCCTCAAAATGCGGTGAACGAACTCAAAATCAACCTGTAGATCAATGACGACAAAATAAAGAAACTATTGAAGTAAACATGAATTAAAGATATTCACACAGCTTTCTTTTCAAATGGCCACTAAGAAGCACGACCGTGTGGTGTGCAGGGCACGCCGCTGTCCCCGCTGCCGGCGGGGCGCGGTTCGGCGGCGTACTCGCCGGGCGGCGGCGCGGGCGGCCAGCGCGTCTCCGAGCGGCACCAGCTCTACGTGAAGCCGCTCACCAGCCCGCCGCCGCACCACCACCACCTCACCTACCGCTTCAGCCGCAGCCCCGCCAAGGTAATACACGGCGCCGCTGGATACCTATGCTACATCATTCCACGCAGCGAGGCGACTCAACAGACAACTGACTGTGAGCAGGATAAAGTTATAACGGTAATTTTTACCTTGTTAAAGTACTTCGTAACTGTATTTTTTTATTTTTTTCATCATAATTTTATTAGCTATTTATAAAGTAAGTTTGTGAAGATGTTTGGATGTTTGTTATTCCATCACGGAATAACGGCAGAACGGATTTAAATGAAACTTGGCCTTAAGATAGACAAAGACCTGAATTGAGACATGGGATACTTGATAACCCGGTAATGCGTTCCCTTGGTATAATATTTATTTTAAGTTTAAATAGATGGCGTTGTGCAAGAATCGTATAAACATTTTTATCTACACTAATGTTGTAACATTCTACTTATGTTTTCAATACTTGACTTATAATTACTACTGTTATAGCGCAGACAACAAAACACTCAATTTAAGCAATTTCACATGATGGTATAATATTCACATCGATATCGTAAAATCTCATTATAACATCAATAAAACGCGACCAACTTGATTGCAGGGCCAATCAGGTTGGTCGCGTTTTATTGAAGCGCGCAGCTGCGCTCTCATTGGTTAAATTTTAATGGCGGCAAAATCACTGTGATTATACACGTACATCATCATCATCATCATCAGCCGGTGTCAGTCCACTGCTGGACATAGGCCTCTCCCAAGACACGCCACTGAGCTCGATCTAAGGCTCTTCTTTCCCAGTCACTGCCCACCGCTTTGCGAATGTCGTCGCTCCACCTGGTCACACGTACGCGTGAATTTAATTTTTAATTGCATTAGTGAAGATAAAGTAGTGTATGCAACTGCATATAACACGGGTATTAAAACACTCGTTACAATTATGAAACTCGCTGCGCTCGTTTCATAAACTCACACTCGTGTTTTAATACCCTTCATTATATGACAGTTGCATAAACTACTATTATCTACACACATATCATAATCTTCAAATTAAGAATTCAAAGGTAAACACATATTGACAGGCTTTAAACAATACATAACTTTAAAGAAAATTAAAAAAAAAAGTGTAATATAAAGTTACATTAAAGGTCAGATTTTTCACTTTATGTTACAGTTATTTTTTTTAAAGTGTTGCTGTGATCACGGAACAAAACTAAAGTTTTTTTTTTAATGTCAAAAGTTGACTCTATAAAAAACCTAATTTCATTTTCGTGGTACCAAAAGTGCAACTAAAAATACCTAAAATTGCGCGCGCAAAACTGAGTGCAGACGATTGAATGTCAAGAGATACTTTTGTCGAAATTGCGCCATTTTGTTTCAAAAATTTCATTATGAGTGTAGATAAAGTAGTGTATGAGACTGCACATAACTTGGTATTAAAACACTCGCGAATGCTTTTAAAAAACTCGCCAAGGCTCGTTTTTTAAAATCTCGCTCGTGTTTTAATAACCCTCATTATGTGACAGTCACATAAACTACTATTGTGGCGGTACGAAGTTCGCCGGGACAGCTAGTAAGTCATAAATGAGGAGCAAGTTTCGATCTTCGCTCTCCGTGACGCCCGGCCTTCGGCCTCGCTAATTGCTTTTAGTTGGGACTTTTCACATGAGAGCAACGTATGGTCGCGAACTCTCGACTGTCGACCTCACCCCTCGCCTCGGTGTGGGTACATAATTTTCTGCCTCGCAAATTTGTCCCATCTGGATTTTACACTGGGGTGCACAGATTTTCAGTAAAAAAAGAATCATTTATCTGTATCTCGGCCGGCGCGTCTCGAGGTGACCCTAGCTTTACGTGAAATCCGTCACACCAATCCGCATCAACCTCATCGCCACACTTAGGAACAGTTTCAACTCCAACGCCATGAAGGTGACTCGCTCTCAGGCTTGTGCAACTTCAGGGTACTAGCGATAATCTCGCAGCACACCGACAACCAGCAACATACTATAGAATCATTTCAACCTCTCACCAGCCTGTCACTCCAGCAGGCGTGTTCGCGCTGCGTAAAACAAACTATTCATAAGCTGCGTATCGACTTTGTGCGGCCGGCGTGCGAGCATTGTTCGACCGCGGCAAACCCATGTTTTGGCTCGCGAGCCATTTTTAGCGCAAAAGTCGCTGGTAGCGAGGCTAAAGCGCGCGGCAGTCAACCGGGTGTTCATTTAGTGCGCGGCAACTATGGACGTTATACGTCGGCAACGTGCAGCTACTGCTTTTATCATTATATTTATCACCTTATTCTCAAGAGACCGAAGCGAAAAGCTCGTCGGTGGATGAGAAAAATATATATGAGTAGCATGTACTTAATTAAAGTACGACACTTGTCGTTGTCCATGTTTTTGCCGCTCGCATCAACTAAAAATACAGAGATCCGTCCCAACTTCGCGCGCAAAACGCACTGACACTCCTTTGCCGCGCCGTCAAAAACCGACATAAACTGGTTCGTCGCGCGGCACGTTCGTGCGCGGCTGCCGCGCGAGCCAATGTTCGATGGTTTGCCGCGCGAAGTCGATACGCAGCTTTAGATTGTTAATAATAATAATAATTTCCACACAATACAATCACTTGACCTGGTTCCAAACTAGGATACTCAGTGCCACGGTAACCAGACAAGGACGTCGCAAACACGAAAATACACCCAGACTGAGGCCATTTGTACAAATGTACGGCGCCGGCCCACAGTGGGAATCGAACCCACGACCTCTGTTTTGCTAGCTAAGCGCCTTAACGGCTACACCAACGAGGCAGTCATTGTTACGACAACTCGATAAACATTGCGTAGCCGAGTCTTCTAACTTGTTAGTCTGCGAGTTAATCGACTTTGCAATATACATCGAATTGTCAAAGAAATAGGGCCCCGGATGACCTGTCCAAAGTAAACCAATCCAACAACACCGCCTTGTCCCCAGGACCTTCACGCAATAAACACGATGCTGTCGAGCGAAGTCTGCGGCACGAGTCTGAAGCGCACTTCAGACGGCGCCGGCGCCGGCGACGGCGGCGTGGTGAAGCGCGCGAGGTTCGCCGCGCCCGGCGTCGCGCGGAAGCTGCAGGGCCTTATGACCGACCGGCAGGCTGTCTAAAGGTGAGTCCGCCACTTTGCCATCGGATTTTGTTTACCTACATACCTACATAAACTTATGCCTGTATCTCAGAGGGCTAGGCAGAGACCAGGGACTGCCATTGCCGTGATCCTGACAGATCACTTTCGCTTCCTCAACATTCATTGGTCGTTGCATGCACGCACGCCGGTTTCGGGTACTTTTTATCTTGCCTTTTGGCTAATACATCCCCTGTTTGGTTTGGTTTGTTTACCTATATGCAATAAACGTTTTAATTATAATAAAAAGAACTAACGATGATAAGAGAAATAATATTTGAACTGAGGCCCAAATTATGCGCTTGATGCGCTGTCGGAATCCTGAAGATTGCGATAGCTATTTGATAGCAATGGAATTTGACAGTCGAAAAGAAGTCATTCGATCAGTGAACAATTATTTTGGTTAGCATAAAGAAATGAGCAGCAAAACATGATCAGCATCATTATTATTGCTTTTCATCATCAAAATAGTAGTAAAGCAAATAAGGTCAGCAAAATAATTGGTCTGCAAAATTAATATTTGGTCAACAATGCGTAAGAGTCAATATTTAATTGTATTTTTTTCTTTCTATTTTATCGCTGTTTCATTTCTCTCCTTTTTTCTCTAAACAATATGTTTAAAATAGGATACAAAAATGCTATTTGGTTATAAAAATCAATGAAAAATTATTAATATGCCCTGTTGACCAGTCAATTTGTTTTTCCTGATCGTTTTATGATACCAAAGTGTAAAAGCTCCTTTGCATCAAAACCCGGCGTTAAAAGAAAGCGCGTCCGCCCCGCTTCATACAGGTCCTTTGTTCGACGTGTTGTTAATCTGTGGTTCTTTGTTCACAGATGGGTTCAACAGCTATGCTAGTTTTATATCACAGAAAAACCACTTTTATTTAATTGGGACCAAAATTTACTCCGCTCTCTAGCGCAAGTTTTGAAATCACTTGAAACCAAATTATGAAAGTTGATTTTTGTTCACAAAGCTGTATGTAGTACTTCTAAAAGCTGGTTCCCAATAAAAATCAAATTGGTGCTATGAAGTGCTGCATTGAAGTCAATCAAATCAAGCATATTGATCTCATTTCTTATTTATTTTGGATAGTGTTGATATGCCATAACCTAAATTTGCATTAGTTGTGTGTAAGTTAGTAAAGGCGTAGCTTAGACATGGATGCAGATAAAGTAAATCATGGAGAGCTATTGCTTTAACTAACAAAGTCGTTTTTAATCATTGCTTGAAGGCATTTTATTTTAGAGGACGAAGCGAAGATATATTAATACTTTTATTTGTTTGACTCCATCCATATGGTAGCAAGGCCTACCCTAACAAAATATGTATGGCAACAAGTTACCTCTAATCTATAAGCTGTGAGACTAGACTGAACGAGGTCAACTGAGAAATGGCGTTTTGTAAGGTATAATATTGCTATGTATTGTATATTCTAACTTAGGTACGGAATACCTATAATAATTTTCCTTCGTTTATGTTGCCTGGTTTTGTTTCCGCGAGTGAATTCACAGCCATTCACTTGCATTTTCTTCCATTACATGTATTGTTTATTGCTATACAATGTTACACATGCGTATCGGTTTTTAAATTGGAAATGAAATAAGGATACTTGTGTAAGATTGTATTGTAATGCTTGTAGATTTTAAGTGACAAGAGAAGTTATAAAATCAATTTCGTTTTATCCTTTTATGTCTAATCAAAATTAAATAATTGTATATCTCGGACATAAAACCTTTTTAACATGTATTCTATGTTGTAGATTTTACTCTTAAGATAAATAAAACACACATGTATCTAGAGTGAAAGTTTAATTTTGTAGCATTTACATTAATTACATAGGTAGGTACTGAACAACCCGCCAACTTAAAGAATGTTTAACGACACAAACTACGGCCTTAACTAATTGTACACGTTTCAGGGCCGCGTTTCATAAAACTACAATTCATAGGCTATTATGATAATGGGGAATTTGCGTCAAACTTAGATTAGCGTGACATTGCTTTTATGTCATATAAATCATATAAAAACTTAGAAAAAATCTAAAAATAAATCGATAAAAAAAAATCGGTTTTCGGGTCACAAAAAATGCGATAAATAAAGTAACTCTAACAACAAAAACCTGATTAGATTTAGTTTTTTCATTGAATTCTGAAAGTTTTCTTATAAGGGTCTTATGCATAAAAACATTATTTTACGAGATAACTTAAGTATTGATAAACACTACATCATTCATTATAAGGCGTTACGTGTAAGTTGTGACGTCATAGTCATTTGTATGGCGCATTTTTGTATCACGTGACTATATTGACTTCTCGACAGGTTATATTATGAAAAGTATTAGTCATACAGAAATAAATTTACCACGTTTATTCTTTTAATATGGCCTTCCCATTTATATTGAAACATTTTTAGTGCAAGTTCCCCATTCGATTTACAAGTCTTCCGGTTTTCCCCACTTGTTTTAACGTGGGTGGCTTTGCGATGTAGATCGAAATGTGAACCATAAAAGTAAACCATTAGGTACTCTAGTGCTATGGCCCAGCCGCCTATTATGCAACGGTCCACTGGCTTATCCATCTTAATGTTTCCGAAGTGTTAAAACACGAATATATTAGACGTAAGTCCTCTACTGTATGAAGTTGTCCGATTTAACCATTTTGACGATTGGAATTGGAATCGTCCAAATGGTTAACTCAATTGAGTGGACAGTTACGTGACAGAAGGGCTAGAGTGGCTTAAAAAAGCACTCAATGTAATGGAGACTTACGTAATAGAGGCGCGGGTCCTATTTCGTACATTTACAATATAATTCATGGTTTATAATAACAACTCTAAATACGTATATTGCAAAGTCGATCAACCCAAAGGTTAACAAGTAAGAAGACACGTAAATTGACACAATAATCTATGCATTGTAACATAACATAAACTCACGCCTGTATTCCAGAGGGGTAGGCAGAGACCAAGGATTGCCACTTGCTACGATCCTGACAGATCACTTTCGCTTCCTCAACGTTCATTAGTCGTTGCATGCACGCACGCCGGTTTCTTTCGGGTACTTTTTATCTATGCATTGTATTTATCGCAAACGTGACCGACCAAGGCGCAGATAGCGGGACGACCTGACGATCTTTCTGCCGGGCACGGAATTGCCGGTGACAGAGAGGAGTAGGGAGCTAAGCGGGTGGTCTTTACCCCCTTCTTACCCACGGTCCACCTCTTGAGACCACCTGGGTGAACCGTGGGATTTTTTTTTCAACGGAGCACCTTTGTTCACCTGGGTGTTCCTTGGGAAATATTTTTTTCCACCGTACACCTTGATATCGAAACTCTAAGTCTAAGGTGGACTGTCACCAATAAAAATCAGAGCCTTTTAATGTTTTATCAGAGAGGTGAACCGTGGCAAAAAAAAATCCCACGGTTCACCCATGTGGTCTCAGGAGGCGTGGGTAAGAAGGACCTTTGCGTAGTAGTGAGACACTAAATCGGCTAATTAAAAAAAAACTGAATTCTAGGGTCGGCGGCTGTGGTCGGCGGACTAAAGCACAAGTCAAATTGTCACTAAATCACTAAAAAAACATGTAGGGTAAATGGAGGTATTATCGTGATAGTTTTTTAAGATATTCTCATTTACCTATCGCGGCACGCTAGTGACACTTAGCGTACAGCTTGAACTATATTCGTAAATGTGCGCTCAAATGGCCGTGAAATTAGCTACGAAACTTCAAGTCGGCGATCTGTCAAATTGTCTTGTTTTAAGTTGTTTTGGTGAATGTGTATCAATGCCGAGGATTTTATCAAATTTTTGATGAAAACTTTAAGGTAAGCACTCGTTTTTCTTGTTTAACTAATAGATGAGATTATTTTCAATAGACGAGGAATGCTGTTAATGCTGTACTATGAATATTTATTGAATGAAGGCGCATTTGCTACGTTATTTTAGAAAAATGTAACGAACGATTTGCTTTGCCAACTTTGGACATTATTTTTAAAATATGTATGCATCTATCGATTAACAAATTTTGGGACGTTAGAACATATATCTTTGAGATATTTTGGGTACCTATAATTTGTTTTCCAATATCTCATAAAAAATTTATCACGATATTACCTGTAACTAAATATTTTTCTGTTTCAGATGGCAAGCGAACCTAAAAAACGAAGACAATATGCGCTTTCAGACATCCAAAATGCTGTGAAAATGGTTGTCGAGGACCATTCTACTATATATGCAGCCTCAAAGGCAACTGGAGTACCCTGGAGCACGGTTAAGGATTATGTATCCAGAGAAGATAAAACTGTAGCCAAAATTGGTCGACACTTTGCTCTACCTTCACTGGTCGAAATAAAGTTATTCAATTACATTTTGGAGATGCAGGAACTGGGCTTTGGACTGACCGTTCGCCAAGTCAGAGACATTGCATTTCAGCTAGCAGTCTTGCAACGATTAAACTACCTGAACAATCAAAAAGTGAAATAGTGAGTAAGTGGTGGTGGCAATAATTCAAAGAAAGGTACGGGCTGTCTTTAAGGGTAGCAGAAAATTTATCAGCATATAGAGCATCAATGGCCAATGTGACAATCATTCAAGACTTCTACACCAAACTTGAAAATAAACTAAATGAATTGGGCCTGAAAGACAGTGATCGCATCTGGAACTGTGACGAGACTGGTCTCAACTATGTCACCAACAATGAAAAGGTTGTAATCTCTATTGGAAAAAAATGTGTACAACCGCACATACGCTGAGAGGGGTGAAAATACCACTTTGTTGGGATGTGTGTGTGCAGACGGAACCTGGATTCCACCACTAATTATATTTAAAGGCGTGAGATGGAGTAATAACCTGAAGCAGGACATGTTGCCAAATGCTATTGTGAAGCTATCCCCCAAAGGATGGATAAATGCAGATCTGTTTAAGGAATGGTTCCAGTTTTTTATCAAAGCCATTCCGGATGGCCGCCCAGTGATTCTCATACGTCACATATTACTCCAGATATAATTCGTCTACCAAAGCAGAATGACATTTCTCTTTTCACTTTCCCAGCTCACAACACTCACATTTTGCAACCTTTAGATGTGGAAGTTTATAAATCACTTAAGAATCATTGGAACGAGAGTGTAAAGGAGTACATCGGTATTTATGTTTTAAGTTACTTTGCAGAATGCCGAGATATATAAATGCAACATCCAGCAAGCGGCCAGGACCTGCTGTTGACGACGAATTACCATCAACTTCTCGTAAACGGAGTAGACCTTTAAATAAGGAAGAAATAACTTTAAATCTCATCAATGACAGTGATGAAGACTGTAGTGTTTTTGACGATGACATTAGAGATTCCGATTATCTTTTGGAAAGTGATCACGATACTAATTCAGAACAGTCAGAAGATTGTGAAATTCACCAGGATTCAGAGGAAATTCACCAGGATTCAGAGGAAATTCACCATGTTATAAGGTATTTTATACATATTTATTACTAGCTTTTTCCCTCGACTACATTTTTGTAGCCCAGATCACGAATCTGAAGATCTGATAGACGCCAGAGCAGTATTAGACGAATTGAGGAAGGTGTCAGAAATGACCAAGACCGAGTTAGACAGAGTGGTGAAGATGGGTCTAGAAATACAGTTACTGAAGAACGTACTAATGAAATGGAAAGTAATGAACCAGCTTTAACCGAAGAGTCAACCACAGAACGATTGCGCAGCTATTATGGAAGAAACAGATATAAATGGTCATCAGTAGAACCAACAAGAACATCTCGAATGTGCGCCCATAATATTGTCAGTGTGGCACAACAGGTGAGGACGATTGAATTTACATCCGTCGAGAATTTATGGCCGTCAGTGAAAGCATGATAGAGATGATACTGAGTCATACTAACAAGAAACTGAACATCTACAAAGACAAATTTAAAAACAGCAGTAGATCTTAGCTTGGCCCAGTGAACGAACGCGAACTAAAAGCTTTCATTGGTTTATAAATAAAGCTATTATATTGGTATCATCTATGCACCTGATGTTGTCACTAACAATCCCGTTATAATTGCTGATTATAACAAGACAAAAGGGGGCGTTGACGAAGTGGATAAGAAATGCTCCAATTATTCATGCTCGAGAAGAACGCGACGCTGGCCCATGGTTTTGTATTACAGGTTGATGGATTTGTGTGGTGTCAATGCTTATGTACTTCGCAATAAATGTTCAAACAGGCAAGAGATGAGTCGCGGTCGTTTTTTGCGTTCACTTGCTCGGGAATTAGTCCTTCCCGAAATGAAATTGCGCGTATATAATGGGGGATCCCTCGTGAATTGCGGCTAACCATTGAGAGAGTAATAGGAACCACTGATATGCCTGAACCTCCACCACCAAAGAACTATCCAGCACTCGATCTAACTCGAAAGACCTGTGTGGTTTGCCAAAGTCGCTTGAAAAGGCGTACAAAGTATGCTTGTTATAAATGCAACAAACCAATGTGCCTTCAATGCTGCGTTCAAGTATGCTCAGACTGCAAAACACGCCAAACATAAATGACCAAATTGAAGTGATGTGATTTTTTTTGTTTTTAAAGTAAGAGTTACGTTTTTTGTTTTATTTTGATAGATGACTATAGAAGTTATATTATTTTAAGTTCTTAAGTTGATTTTTTTGTAACTGTAAGAAATATGAAGACTGAAGTAAGTGCCTAAAATCAGTTTCGTAAAATGACGATTCATGTAATGATATGGTGTTTTATTTCAAACTTACAATTTATTTACCTTACTACATTTTCTTTCAAATATGACAACAAAAAATATTCGCAATTTACGAACACTTTATTATGTGCAGTTTTTATACGTACGTCTCACAGACGTAACCTCGGTGTCAGTGCGATGCTCAGACCAGGTCGTCAGTTAAAGGTTAAACTAGGAAGTCATGAAATCTGTTATGGAAACATATCGAGCTCCAGAGCTGATTAACTAATTTACATCACGATAATACCTCCATTTACCCTATGTCCAATTCATCGATTCATGACCTCCGCTAATGTGATAAAGATAATAAAAATGTTAAGAGTAATTTTATAAAAGGTTCAATTATACATAACATACCTCAAGTCGCCGACGAAAAAGGAGCCTCCCCGACCGACGTATTTATTGGGCCCGTACGTCTGGCGAGTCCCTGAGTGGCAAATCCTTTCACCACGTTAGCAAACTCAAGTCCAGCCATTGAAGCCGGCGCTGTGTGCAGTTTTTATGTAGAATTGTAGTTTTATGAAGAAGAATAAATACATTTACGACCAACAGTAGCACACGCAACAATAACCAAAATACTCAAGACAAAAAGTACATTGAACATTACAAAACAGAATAAATGTGAAAGTTTGTGAAGATCTTTGTTACTCAATCACGCAATAACAGCTGAACGGATTTACATGAAACTTGGCGTACAGATAGACAAAGACCTGAACTGAGACAAAACATACTTGATATCCCGGTAATGCGTATTGTAGTATGGTAGCATAAGTAAATGACGAACACAAGCGCATAACGCTGAGTAAGCAGCTAACACACACGCATCTCTAATAAAGGATTCATTAACTCGGCGTACAGGTAGACAAAGACCTGAACTGAGACAAACCATAGTTGATATCCTGGTAATGCGTTCCCGTGGGATAATATTTATTTTAAGTTTAAAATAATTGGCGTTGTGCGAGCGAACGTTGTGTTTTAAAAAATAGATGGCGTTGTGCAAGAATCGTATAAACGGATTCTATGGCGGTACGAAGTTCGCCGGGACAGCTAGTAACACAATAAAACAAGTTTTACAAACATTAGATGCGGTGTGTCACTGTTGCTGCAAAAGGCAACTGGTTCAGCTTTTGCCGAGGGTTAGCCCACAGCGCTGATTTTCAGACAGTGCCTGTTTGTTCTGTGAGCATCGTAGAGCGCGGTACAGCGTGTCAAAAATATAATAATAATCATCATCATAGTTATATAAATATTTAAATAAAAACGAACATGATAAATAGATGACTGTAATAAATATGTACACCAATCTACATAAAAACTTTAATATCGTTAATCCTACTAGGTAAATGCTATTATAAATATAAAAGTTTGTGAAGATTTTCATGACTCAATCACGTAATAACGGCTGAACGGATTTAGATGAAATGTGGTATGGAAATAGTTTGAGTCCCGGGGAGGACATATTATACTTTTCATCCCGGAAATTACTCATTCCATGCGGACGAAGTCGCGAGCAAAAGCTAGTGTAACATAATTAATGCTACACAATGCACGCTAAGAAAACCTCCGCCAACCCTAGAATTGTAGTTTTATGAAACAAGGTTCCGGGAGTTGGTCACTATAGAGGTGACGCCGCAGAAGCGTTACATGGAGGAGTCCCCGGAGGAGGCGGAGGAGGGTCGCTGCCGGTGTCAAGTGGCGCGCCCCTTGCCCTCCTTGATGGCGATGACGTAGCGTTGCGCCACGCGCTCCGGCGGCGAGTAGCCGTCCGCGTATGACGGGTCCTGTGCGACGAATGTAACAGTTTGGCGAGTTTCAATGTAGATAGATAGTTAACACTTTATTGCACACCAGTAATTTACAGAGATATAAGGTAGGTACTTAATGTATCTAAGCAAATTATGTTATGTTAAAAATAAATTAAAAAACTGGCTATTAGTACAGGTGGTCAGGCCCTAGAATACTTCACACAAGGCCTTATAATATGATTCCTTAACACTCGATAAACGCCGATTAAAATAGTATGTGGTGGATATTTCACAAGAAAAGGACGTAACAACAGATTTACTAACTGCCTCTGAGGAGTGCTTTGGAAGAATCGTGTTCCCAACGTTTTTATAAATAAGATTGTTAGTTTTTTTTTTTCAATAGAATTATATTATAAGCACGACCAAAGGTTGCCATTTGCTCTATTTGGTAGTGTACAAACTACAAAGCAATAGTAGCACCGCAGGTAGTACGTACAATGCCATTCGAATAGAGAAAACCCGCGCAAATTAAATAGGCATCATTCGCGAAGGAGATCGAATCGCGCGAGACGTCGATTCAAGGGGCTCCAGGGAGTAACACTAGAACACTAGACCCACCGAGAAAAAAAATCGTATCTTTTTTGACAGATCGAATTTGCAAAAAGTGGCTGTACAATCTCTGAATCATGTCTATAGTGATTTTTAGGACCCATGACAAACAACCTAGGATCAATAATCTAGGACTATATAGCATTAACGCCAAAAACGGCCGTGTTAACATGATTGAGAGATTGCAAATACTATCTTAGTAATTTTGTAAGTGCTTCCTGAACTGTAATTAACTTGGTCAATAAATTATTATTATTATTATTATTATTATTATTATTATCTGTCAAAGAAGATTTATGATGTTTCTTCGTTGGTGGCGCAAGTGTTACTCCCTGGAGCCCCTTAACTCGGCGCCATCTCCTTCGCGAATGATACTCCCCTTAAGTTGCACGGGGTATACCATTGAATTGCGACTGGTTTCTAAACTATGAATAGTGTCAATGAAACCATTGAACGGCTGTGCATTCTCGTGACCCGGCCCCCAGGTAGCATGATAGTGACGATTAGTGTACTGGGATATTTTTCTTAAAACTACAACACCTAGTTTACTATGACAATTCGACGTAACCGAGTCTTCCTGCTTGTTTATTAGTGGGCTAATAGACGTTGCAATGTAATCCATGTTCTTATGAAATAGAGACCCAGAAAGTAGCTACTTTTGACATTTGGGCGCGTTAGAACGCGCAACTCACGTCATGCCTGTGCGAGATCTCGTGAAAAATGGCTAAATAAAATTCGGGAGTGGGCACACCCTTAGCGAATTGGGGAAAACGGATTAAAATTATTGATGGTGGACAGTAGAAGATTTTAACTATGAAATTGTGACTAGTGGCGCCTCCCCCAACTAAAAGAACGTTGGTCCATCTAAAACGCAATTTTTTATTTGAGTGTTAATAATAATTAATAATTCTTTATCGCACACGAAAAACAGTAGATAAAAACAGGCCAAGTGCGAGTCGGACTCGCGCACGAAGGGTTCCGTACCATTATCTATACAAAATTAGACAAAGATCGAGAACAAACGGCAAAAACCACGTTTTTTGTTTATTTGACGGGGGGCTCCGTCAAATTTTTATTTAATTTTAATTTCATTATTTATTTTTAAAGCTAAAATAGAACTAAATATTCTGTAAATATTTCAAGCGTCTACCTGTTGCCGTTATTAATATCAGGCAAAAAGCGGCAGAAAAATTACGTTTGTTTTATGGGAGCCCCCCTTCAATATTTATTTTATTCTGTTTTTAGTATTTGTTGTTACAGCGGCAACAGAAATATATAATCTGTGAATATTTCAACTGCCTATAGCTATCACGGTTCATGAGATACAACCTGGTGACAGACAGACAGACGGAAAGATGGTCAGACGGACAGACGGACAGACCGACAGACGGATAGACGGACAGATAGACAGACAGACAGACAGGCGAACAGTGAAGTCTTAGTAATAGGGTCCCGTTTGGCACCCTTCGGGTACGGAACCCTACCCTAAAAAACAGCGACTGATGTCACGGCGAACAGCGCGCTGTGTCAAACACCTCGAGACGGAGGATCGGACTGTGCGTTTACGATAAAATTAACTGTCGAATACGAACCTCAAACAGCACCTCATAGGGGTCCGCCGCGCTACTCGGCAACCTATTCACGACGGCGCGATAGAAGCAAGTCGTCTGCGGATACAGCGCCATCACGACGGCGCCCTTCGGGAAAAGCGCGTGTTCGTCGGTCCGCGGGTCGGCGCGCATGAGAGGCAGGGGCACGACGCGCCGCTTCGACAGCACGTGCCGATTCTTCTGCTCCTCGTCGATGTCGTCCACTTCGTACTTGCCTTGGGCCGGCAGCCAGCTTACTACCTGAAGTGAAATTAATTTTACTTGGATTATTTAGTTAATAAGCGGTGGTAGTGGAGCGGTCGAACGCCAGGTTCTCATTCGGGAGGCCGTGGGTTTGAATCCCGGCACGTACCAGTATCCAATTGTCCTCGTTGCCGGAGCTGTAGCTTCATTCGGAACAAAACTGAAAAACAGACATGTAGTACTAGATGACGTGCCTTACCTCGGCCAGTATCCAGTTGTCCTCGTTGTCAGAGACGCGCACGCGCGCGGCCACGGCGTCGCCGGCGCGCGCCACGTGGCCCGGCTCGGCGGGCACGGCCCCGCACAGCGGCGGCGCGCGCTCCCCGCGCAGCCCCACGTGCAGCGGCAGCGTCTGCGCCGAACTCAGCAGCATCTTGATCAGCGCGCCGCACCCGATCGTCTCCTTGTTGCCGGCGTGCCGCGCCTGCGAGGTTCGGGGAAGAAACCTTGAGCGAGGGCGCAAATGGAGAGCTTGCACTAAAATATCCTACTATTATTATAAATGTGAAAGTTTGTGAAGATGTTTGGAGGTTTGTATGTTTGTTACTCAATCGCGCAATAACGGCTGAACGGATTTTCATGAAACTTGGCGTACAGATAGACAAAGGCCTGAATTGAGACATAGCATACTTGATATCCCGGTAATGCGATCCCGTGGGATAATATTTATTTTAAGTTTAAAATAGATGACCTTATGCGAGAAAAATAGATGGCGTTGCGCAAGTGTCGTATAAACGGATTCTGTGGCGGTACGAAGTTCGCCGGGACAGCTAGTGTTTTAATATTAGGGGTTAAAGTATGAAATTGCCGTTTTATTGCAATAGGTTCTTTGAATTGACATAAAATCTTCATGGTTTGAGGTTTTCGAATGAAACTTTTTTCAAATGGTTTCTATGATGTTCTTTTTTTAAAAAATGTGAAACATTTGAATATCGATTATTGAATATCAACAAGGCAACACAAGTTTCAACACGCGTTTCTTTCTGCAGATCAGTCAAATCATGAGGCACCCATTTTTCGTATTTTTTTATTTTATTGATTTGACGCAAGTGAATCAATATTGTGGGTAAGGTAACGTTAAACCATGCCGCTAATTCCTGGGTAGTTTGACTAGGGTCGGCTTCCACTATCTCTCTTAATTCATCGTTATTCACCTGTGTGGGCGGTCTTCCTCGTGGCTCGTTCTTTAAGTCGAAATTTCCATCACGAAAGCGTTTAAACCAAAATCGCACGGTGCGTTCATTAGTAGACCCCTCTCCAAACGCAGCATTGATATTGCGGGCTGTTTCTGCCGCGTTAGTTCCGCGTCGGAACTCGTATTCAAAAATCACTCGAATTTTCGCAGTATCCATCTTTCTTGTCTAAATTGAATAACAGAAACAATTGAAAGTCGATATTCAAATGTTTCACATTTTTTAAAAAAAAGAACATCATAGAAACCATTTGAAAAAAGTTTCATTTGAAAAAAATTTCATTCGAAAACCTCAAACCATGAAGATTCTATGTTAATTCAAAGAACCTATTGCAATAAAACGGCAATTTCATACTTTAACCCCTATTATAATCGGCAAGGCTATGTTAAAACATAAGTAAACGTGGTTATTTTTTTTCTCCAGGACTTTCCATAATTCCATTATATGAACTGGCGAAAAGTCAATATGGTCACTTGCTACAAAAACGCGCCCTACAAATCGGGCTCAAGCTATGACAACACAACTTGCACGATGAAGCGTTTATTAATATTTGAGTTATTTCGTAAAATAATGTTTTTATACATCTACACCCTTATTAGAAAACATTTAGAATTTAATGAAAAGATTAAATGTAATAAGTTTTTTATTATTACAGTAACTTGATTTTTCGCAATTTTTGAGAAATCAGAAATCAATCATTTATTTCAACGTAAAGAATTTACATTCTGTTTGCTGAATGTCAATGTACTATGTTACTGTATATTCTCTTTGGTTACTATGTTAGCCGCTGCCTTCGGGCCGTATTTGTAGTGGAGAAAAAGGCAGCGGGAAAAAAAACTCCACTCTGACCATCTTTTCTCAAATCATCTTAAACTTATACATCAAAGCCAATATGATATGATTCCGTGATAGCCACCAATAACTTTAAAAGCCAAAATAACACTTCTTACAAAAGTAGGAAAAACATTAATGCTGCGGCCAGACACACGAACAGCACCCGTTCACGAGCATAACGCAGGGGTCAGCCATCACCAGTCTCAACCATTTTAGAGGGAGATAGGTGACCCGGCCACCACGCCACCATTCGAATGACCTTTAGCAAACCTGCAGATTGAGTTCTTGTCAACTATAAAATGTGTGCTATAGTTATTAATGTGCAATCACGTCATCAGTACACGTTTTTAAAACTAAATAAATTATAATATTAATAATTAAATAACAATGAAATCGCAGTGGAATTGGCTTACTAAAACTGTACGGAGCGGTATGTATTGTTCACACCCCGTAGTGTCAAAGTGTCATGCAAAGGGGAGGGGAGTTGTCAATTGAGTACACAGCCGATATGTATGACGGTCTATAATGCACTAATTAAAATAAGTACAGAGTTTGGAATGGTTTAGGTAAAATTATTAAAGTCGCGCGTGTAAGCGCTGTCAGCGGAAAATGTAACAATGTGTGAGTGGCTCATACATACTGCCACCCAAAAGAGAAAATGTTAAGATGCAACCTAAATGCATAAGAGATTGAAATCTTAAATAATTACATGTCATGAGGTTAATGAGAGTGCGATTACAAGGGTGTGGTGCAAGTTAGTACCTAAATTTACAATGCAAAAGTTATGGAAACTTATTACTCAAAGGTAATGTCTACAAAAGAGCATGATTTATTTAGATTTGTCCGAGGTTTATTTATTTCGCAACACTTCACTGGTGAGGCTTCTTTCAAATAATTTGGCACTACCTCATTCACCACACTACACTCACTAATTTTTGGTCTACGATGTGTCATCTCGATCGGTTCGTCTGATCTACGACGTGTCATTGATCGTTTCTGGCATCTTTGCCTTATTTTGTAGACTGCGTACAGTAGTATCACTGCTGCTATGGTCGAAGTAATACTGTAGTTTACGATGTAATGGGGTATCTCATCAGATGTAAACTCTTCTGGAGATTGTGACTTCAGGATGTCAAGTTTTTTCTGTATGTCTTGATACATTTGAGCGTGATTCTCTATGTTTAGTATGTTTTTCGGTAACGATGTATTGATTATGTCATTTAGAGGGGATGGTATGAGTGGACTTGGCGCGTCAACCTTCTGTTGCAGATACATCTGGTTCACGAAATCATAGTGTGCATGTACGGTAAAGGTGTCTCCTTTCATAACACAACCTTGGCTTAGCGCAACGACTCCTGTGCTACATAAGCGTTTTGTGGAGATCCCAGCTGGGCATAATATGCGGATGTCGCATTCCTCGCAACACGAGAACAGCCAAGAGTCTCGAGAGTGCAATCTAACCCACTTGTCGGTGCATCTCTTTGTTTCCGACCGACAGTACATCAGGTTATCATTGTTTATAACTAATCGGGTGTCACATATTGACTCATGCGGTTTGAGACTGTATACGGGGGTTTTTAAAGGGCATAATAGTTTGTTGTCATTTTGTCTGATGCATCTTTGTATATCATTTTCTGTCATGGGAATGATAGTGTCTTTTCTGACATTTATGGCGATGTACTTCGTTTGCGTAGTGGTATAAACTGCATTTTCTCCTCGTTTTTGGGGGATTGATACTACACTGTCAAGTTCGTAGTGATCATGGCTTAATAACGGTATTCGAATCTCCATAACCAAGTACCTTTTTGTCACTTTTGCTTGAATATGCAACAAGCTGTATAAATCATTAACGTTGCTTACTGGAATCATTAGATCTTCTTGCAAATGACCTGAAATGATATTTAGTTGTTCTTGTATCTGTTTCGGCGATAATAGGTGCACGTCTATTTTGCCATGATAAATGTTGGTGACGGTGTCAATCAGAGTTTCTTGTATCCGTCTTAGGTTAGATATGATTACGTCAACAGATATAGCAGAGGACATGATGTACAAGGCCTTCAGCGCGTTTCCGCTGATGTTGTTGGCGCGATCTACTTCTTGTGAGATTTCTTTCAGATGCTGGTTTATGATGGTGAATTGTTTATTCATGACTGCCTCATTTCTCTTTAGAATGTTATTTTCTGCTTCAATGAGGGAAGTTTGATTTTTAAACAGGTTTAGAAGATGATTTTCTTTCCGTCCAATGGCTGCAATGTCCTGCTCGTACTTCTGTGCAAAGCTGTCATCTAAGATTCCAAACAATGAATTAGCTACATAGCCGATTCCATTGATCAATCCTCTCTTTTTGCGTGAGGGAGTTGGACTTGTCAACAGGGTATTATAGTGCTGAAGCTCTTTTAGTTCGTGTTCAAACTGAGTAGCAATTGTTAAGAATGTCGGCTCCTTTTGACAGAGTTTTGATAAACTTTGCACGTAGTTGTTGATGTCTTGCATACTCTGCCAATACGCTGACATGTTATAGTAGACTATCATTTTCCAGTGGTCCTGTATGATGCCTAAGTCTGCAATCTTGTCAAAGTACAGCGTGTTGCTGCTGTTCAGTGGTGTCACACTGAACGATTGTTGTACAGTGGGCGTGATAAGTGACATAAACAGTAGTAGGACGGTTGCTAAAAGGTTTGGTTTTCCAGTTCTACTACGTCTAATCCGTGTCCTTTGCGGTGGTACAGTGGGTTCGTTGCTGGGTTGATTGTCATCACCGGAGTCTGGTTTCGGTTGTACCGGTAGAGGTACCAGTTTTATGATGGGTCTCTTCATCAGTCCTCCTTTTGTTTTCACAGTAACGACACGTACAAGTCCGTCCTGCCCGGGGTGCAAATCTGACACTTTGCCTAGAGCCCATTTGGAGGGTGGCAAGTTTTCTTCCTTTATTAGGACTATGTCATTGATGGCCAAGTTCTTTTTAGTCTGGTGCCATTTGCTTCTTGTTTGCAGGTGGTGCAGATAGTCAGCTGACCATTTATTCCAGAAGTCACGGTGCATTCGTTCTGTAAGTTGCCATCTAGTTTTCATGCATTTGATATTGATGTCAGAAAATGGTGTTGATAATATTGGGGCGCCAATCAGGAAATGGCCTGGTGTCAAAACGTCATCCTCAATATCTTCTGTCAGAGCGTACAGAGGTCTGGAGTTAAGGCAAGCCTCTATTTGTGTCAAGAGTGTCAAGAATTCCTCATAAGTCAGTCGTTGGTCACCCAATACTCGTTTGAGATGGTTTTTCATGCTGCGTACGGCGGCCTCCCAGAGTCCACCGCCGCTGGGCCACGATGGAGCGTTAAAGTGCCACGTGACTCCCATTTCAGCGATGTCATTCAAGAATACGTTGTCAATGTATAGCTGTAAAGCTTGCTTGTACTCTTGTTTCAGTGTCCTTGCTGCGCCTATGAAGTTGGTTCCGTTGTCACTGTACATGTGCTTCGGAGTGCCTCTCCGAGCGCACATCCGTTTAAATGCGGCCAGGAATGCTGCTGAGCTGAGGTCGGACACCAACTCCAGGTGGATAGCCTTAGTAGCAAGGCATATGAAAACTGCAATGTAGCCTTTGGTGGTTTTCATGCCCCTGCCCTTGTTGACTTTTAATTCAATCTGACCCGTAAAATCGACGCCGGTGTGTGTAAACGGTCTTGAGGGAGTTACTCTCGGTTCGGGCAAGTCGGCCATCAGTTGGTTTTCTTTCCTATTGTCAAATCGGCGACATCTAACGCACGTCCGTATGTACTTCTTAACGGCTCGATTGCCTCCAATGATCCACCAATGGTTACGTAAGACTCCAAGCGTCAGTCGGGGGCCACCATGCAGAGTGGCTTTGTGGGCTTGGATGGTCAAAAGCTCTGTCAATCGAGAGTTGTGCGGAAGGACGATAGGATGTTTGTATTTGTCTTTCAAGTTTGAGTTTTGCAATCGTCCCCCTACTCTTAGTATGTCATTTTCATCCAGAAATGGGTTTAATTTCAGTAAATCGCTTTTTGCACCAAGCGCTCCTTTCTGTTTCAGTCGCGTTATGTCATTTTCGTAAACGTGCGCTTGCACAGATTTGACGATAGTGTTGTATGAAGCTTCTATTTCACTCTGTGTCAAATATGCTGTCCGAATCGCGCTCGCCTTTTTACGTGTAGCAGCTATGAAACGCGACACCCAACATATGATTCGTACAATCCGAGTTATCGAGCTATGCTTGTTTAGCATTTCTTCGACCAAGGGGACTGCGATTTGCACTACGTTACTATGGTATTTCGTTTTCAACTCGATTTGAGGGCTGTCAATTTTTGTGGTATTTTCACCAATGTCATATTTCAGCCAGGCTGGGCCTTCCCACCACAAGGGAAAATCTGCAAGTTGCGAGAGAGTGAGTCCTCTCGTGGCACAGTCAGCTGCATTGTCACTAGATTTTACGTGTCTCCAACACGAGGCTGGTAATATGTCAGTTATCATTTTTACTCTGGCGGCTACAAATGTCTTCCAGCGCGAAGAGTCACCTTGAAGCCAACCTAATACGACCATTGAATCGGTCCATCCGTGTATTTGTATGTCAATAGGTGTCGAGTGCAATGATTGACGTATCTTCGAGATGAGTTTTGTTAGTAGTAGCGCTCCACACAGTTCTAAGCGTGGTAGTGAGACGGCTTTCTTGAGCGGCGCTAATTTCGTTTTTGCTGCAATAAGCTTAATGGATGTATTCCCGTGCTCGTCTTTAGATTTTAGGTAGACTGCGCACGCGTACGCCTTTTCTGAAGCGTCACAGAAACCGTGTATTTCGCATGCTGTTTGAGTGTCACCGATCCATCTCGGAATGTCAAATTTGTCAATATTATTTAGGTCGTGTCTGAGTAAGGACCATTCCTGTTGGACGTCTGGGCTTACTGCGTCGTCCCATTCTATTCCACTTGTCCATACAGTTTGGAACAGAAGTTTTGTTTTTACTGCATACGGAGCCAACCATCCAAGCGGGTCGAATACCTTTGATATGTCAGATAAGAGACTTCTTTTTGAGTGTGTCATGTCGTATTGATCGATTTTGCATTGAAACGTAAAAGTATCAGCAGTGGCATTCCACCTTAACCCCAGAGCCTTCGTCGAGTCTGCATTTTTGAAGTCGATGACGGTAGGGTTGAGCTGTTCATCTGTCAGATCTTGTAATAAATGTCGGCTGTTGCTCGACCATTTTCTCAAGTTAAATCCACCGCCGTGTAGCATGTGGATCAACTGCTGTTTGACTTCCTGTGCTTGATCTAGGGTGTCACTTCCTGTCAATAGATCGTCGACATAAAAGTCATTTTTTAACACGTCAGCTGCTAGAGGATATTTGTCAGCGTCGTCATTCGCAAGCTGCTGCATGGTTTTCATAGCCAGGAAAGGCGCCGCTTTCATCCCGTACGTGACAGTACAAAGTTGAAACTCTTTGAGTGCTTCCTGTGGAGTGTCTCTCCAGATGACCTTCTGTAGTTGTTGATCTTTTTCCTGAATCAGGATCATCCGGTACATCTTTTCACAATCAGCAGTCAGAACGTACCTATGGGTTCTCCAACGTAGCAGAAGACTTTGAATGTCTTTTTGTAGTTTTGGCCCACATTCCATCAGATCGTTTAGACTGTGGCCTGTAGATGTTTTAGATGATGCATTAAATACGACTCGAAGTTTTGTAGTACTTGAGTCTTGCTTGTGGACACCGTGGTGCGGCAGGAAATATTGCATATCTTGGCTGGGCACGCACTCGTCGCGTCACGTATTCGTCGATAAATCGATGATAGCTGTCATGCAGGTTTTTGTCGCTAGAGAGTTTTTTCTCTAGTTGTTTGAATTGGGCAACTGCTTGCGGCTTGGATGCTCCCAGCTGCTGTTCGAATTGCTCCTTCATGGGCAATCTAACTTCATATCGGCCATCTGGCAGACGTTTTGTAGTTCTGCTATAGAGATCTTCACAGAATTGCTCCTGGGTTGTCATGTCGCTCTTGTCATCTATGATGTCTTCTAGTTCCCAATACGCGGAAATGTCATTAAGGTTGTTTATTACCACGTTGCATTTAAGTGTCACTGTCCCGGATATAATCCAGCCCAACTTGGTCTGTTGAGCGATTGGTTCGGATGAAGAGCCTTTCAATAGTCCACTCATCAAAATCTCAGAATAGACTTTTGCATCTAGTAATATGTCAATCGGCTTGCAGATGTTGTAATCTGGATCTGCTAGTTGTAAGTGTTGCATATGTTGGTAGTTTTTCTTAGAGATTGTATGATTAGGAAGGTTGCTTACTACCTTGGCCATGACAAATGCTTCTGTGGTGAATGTATACTCGTCGTAAACCGATTTGCATGATAGTTCTACCTTGCCTTTCCCCTTTTTTGAGGTAGACGCCACACCTGATATCAGGGCGCTACTGTATTGCCTTGGCAGCCGCAATAGTTGAGCGGCGTTCTCAGTAATGAGAGTGACCTGAGAGCCTTGGTCTAGAAGTGCTCTTAAAGTAACATATGTTCCATCGGCGGCACGCACACGCACTTGCACAGTGGTGAGGAGTGTTTCGTCATCGTCGCTTGTAATATGATTTGCATTTTGCTGACGAGATTGTCGCTGTTTGTTCCAGATGTGCGATGGATTTTGTTCGGTCTTTATAGCCTCGTGCAATAAGGTGTTATGTTGTTCATTACATTCTCTGCAGCGTTTGCTTGAATTGCATATATTCCGTTCGTGGTAATATAGGCAGTTAATACAAATTCCGTGTTTCGAAATTGTTTTTAACTTCTCATCCGGTGTCAAAGTTTCGAATTTCCTGCATTGGTAGAGTGCATGTTTGTTCGTTTTGCACAATCCACATTTGACAACTGCATTTGCGTTGTAAAATTTATTATAATTGTAATTTGTCGGTCTATTCGACCTTTCAGTTTGTTCCCGGTAATTACGTTGCATTTGCTTGCTGAGGGATGTCATATCAACTCTGTCCTTTTTGTTTAGAGGCTCTAATGCTGTAAACTTAGCTTCCAGGAATAGCATAAATTCGTCGAACGTGGGTAGGTCACGCGGCGCTTCGCGTGACTCCATGTAGTTGCTGTAGGTAACGGTGTCCAATTTCTTCGTAAGTAAATGGACAAGCAGAGGGTCCCAAGAGGTAGTGTCAATACCTAAATTACGAATAGCGAAAATGCATTCATTGGTGGTGTCATAGAGCCTTTTTAGGTCAGAAGAGGTTTGCTTTTGTATGGCAGATTGATTCAAGAACGTTTCTATTTGCCTAGTAAAAAGAATCTGCACGTTGTTGAAGCGATGAGTTAAAATCTCCCATGCTGTGTCATAGTTGTCAGAGGAGACGTTGAGATGTTGAATGAGACGCTCAGCCTCTCCTCGCAGTTTTCCTTTTAACTGTTGCATTTTTTGTGCCTTTGTCAAAACAGGATTAATATGGATTGCACCATTAAATAGGTCAAAGAAAGTAGGCCATTGTGAATAGTCGCCTGTAAATTTTGGTATATCCACTTGCGGAGTCATCTGATGTTGATGAGTCATTGCACCTAGTCTCTTATTCAGATTTCTTTTAGCTTGTTTGTATGTCAGCTCATATTCAGAAAACGTATTTTCGTATGTCATATCTGAACCTTGTAATATATTGTCAATTTGCAAGTGTAAAGTATCAATCTGGTTCCAACGCATCTGCAAATTGCGTAATTCATCATCCACCTCCCATTTTTCGTCAATTTCCTCAATATTCAAACTGTCAATAAGTCTTTTGAACGCTCGAAAATTGGTTTGTTGCTGCTTTATTAGCTCCGCAACGTTTGAATCTGTTTGCATCATTGGATTGTCAGGTTTCTCGTAAGTAGAAGTTAATGCATAGACTTCCTCATATAATGTTTTGGTACTGTTGTAAATGTCTAAAGTGAAATACTCATGAGATTTGTCAGGAACTTTGTTAAGTACAAGATGATTGTTCTCGAATTCTCTCCAGAGATTTCTGAGAGTGTCATTTCTTTGTTGTAGATATGCCTCTGTTTTTCTAGTCGCAGAATCTTTTTTGAAGTTATCGCGAACCTTTTTAATTGCTACAACGATCTCTTTCTGACGACTTAGCAAGTTTTCCATAATGTCAGTTAAGTAAGTAATGGAAAGATCTTACTTGAAATGCTCCGGCTGCTTGCTGCTGCTCACTCACAACCTGCTGCTGCGGTTGGTCTGCGCCATGAACTGCTGCTCAACGCCGTCCAATTGTCAGGATTTAGTAGAAGACTGCACGCCTTCCACGAGCTGTCACTGTCGGCAGGAGTTAGAGAGACTCCTGCGGAACTTCGCTGCAAGGGAATCTGCTTGGATTCCACAGTATGTCACTGCGTTGAGAGTGAATTATCTCCCAAGGAATGTCAATTTTTAATGCCACTGCAAGTCTAAGTGTTCGAATGTCATGAATTGTCAATTGTCCACGAATTGTCACTAAGTAGAAGCTTCAGTAACCTCCAGAATATCACTTTTCTCTGCACTGAGAAATTGTCACTTGCACTGCAATCCGTGCCAGTTCTAAACCACACCACGCAATTAATCAACAAGAGCTATTAAATGTCACTAGGTATGTCTTCCGAAAATCGCGAGGTCCAGTTGGATGGTTCGAAGGACCATGTACGAAGCGGTATGTATTGTTCACACCCCGTAGTGTCAAAGTGTCATGCAAAGGGGAGGGGAGTTGTCAATTGAGTACACAGCCGATATGTATGACGGTCTATAATGCACTAATTAAAATAAGTACAGAGTTTGGAATGGTTTAGGTAAAATTATTAAAGTCGCGCGTGTAAGCGCTGTCAGCGGAAAATGTAACAATGTGTGAGTGGCTCATACAAAAACCAAGGGCTTATATCGTTCATATACTCGTCCATTCTATAATAGGCTTATAGCCACATAGCGATTTTTAATGAATGTTTTAAATTTATTTTCAGTCAAGGATAGAACATGTTCTGGAATTCTGTTGTAAAAACGAACGCAATAGCCTACGAACGATGTATTTACCTTGGCTAAACGAAATTTAGAATAAGCAAGCTTATTTCTATTTCTAGTGTTTACGTTATGGACGTCCCTATTTAATTTGAACAGTGTTATATTTTTACGGACATACATTATATTATCGAATATATATTGGCAAGCCAGTACAAGAATTCCTATTTCTTTGAAACGCTTCCTTAGCGATTCCCTACTGCTTAAGTTGTAAATTGCTCTTACTGCTCTTTTTTGCAAAATAAATATTGTTTCTATATCTGCTGCCCGTCCGTCCCCATAATAACAGTCCATATGACATGATACTGTGAAAATAACTAAAATAGACTAGCCTCGCAGTCGATATGTCCGTAAGTTGCCTAATTTTTCTAACTGCAAATGCAGCTGAACTCAACCTACCCGATAGTTATGCGGACCCCATTACAGTTTTGAGTCTATTGTTATGCCTAAAAATAGTGTGGACTCTACCAGCTCTAATTTCTCACCAGATAATTTTAGACACGTGTCAACATTTTTAACATTGGGCAAGGTGAACTTGACGCATTTTGTCTTTTTCGCATTTAACATCAAATTGTTCACCGTGAACCAGTTTAGAACTGTAGATAGAGCATTGTTTACATCGTCAACATTACCTAAACCTCTCTTTACTTTAAAAATTAAGGAAGTATCATCAGCAAACAATACTATCTGCGATAGTTTTTTTACTAGATAGGGCAAATCATTTACTAAACCAAAATTTTACATTAGATCTTGAGGATTTAACTCTATTAATATCTACTTTTAGGGTTCTGTCTGTTAAGTAAGATCGAAGAAGAGCTAGCGATTTATTACTTAAACCATATCGGTGTAATTTTATGAGCTTTTCGTGGTCGACGCAATCAAACGCCTTGGACAGGTCACAGAACACCCCGATGGCATCCTGCGCCTCCTCCCACGCATCAAAGATGTGCTTTATTAATGCTATGCCTGCGTCCGTCGTTGAGCGGCCCTTCGTAAATCCAAACTGTTTCTTATGAAATAGCTTATTTATACTAAAATGAGTCTGCAATTGATGCAAAATTACTTTCTCAAAAACTTTACTTAGGACCGGCAGTATTGCTATTGGTCTGAAATTATTGGGATCTTCACTATCGCCAGATTTAAACAAGGGTACTATTTTACTTAACTTTAATAGATTAGGAAAGGTTCCCTGGTCAATGCATTTATTAAAAATTGTAGCAAGGTAAGGTGCTAGAATATGGATAACCGTGGATATAAGTTGAACCGATAATCCCCAACAATGAGACCACGAAATCCCCAAAAAATATGTATATTCCTATGGTTTTTTATTTTTATTTTTCCTGAGTTTTTATGTGTGTGCTATCTGCTATGGTGTAAAAGCAATGTCACTCCAATCTAAGTTACACAAGTTCCTCATTAAAATAAATTAAATAAAATAAAAATATGTTTATTTATAAGACAAGATTACAATATTATTATAAAAAAACCTAAAAATTCCACCCATGCCGGGACTTGAGAATTTTGTCATGTGCTCTTGTAAAAGGAATCTTGATTTAGTTCACATTAGTACAAAGTATTCACAAAGAAATCGCAATCGCGAGTGTATAAATTTTTTGCCCATTTCAAGACGTCCCTAGGCATAATTTGTCGATATTAGCTGGTTGCCATTTCAATAAGAAATTTAATAGAAAATGGTACTTTTTACATTATAAAAAAAATACTTCATTATGATGAATGATGCAGCCTCTATACGTCCCACTGTAGGGCACAGGCCTTCTCTCAGAGAGAGAGTATGGACTTAATCACCACGCGTGCCCACCGCGGATTGGCGATTTCAAGCGCTGAGGCATGTGAATAGCTCAGACACCCAGGTTTCCTCACGATGTTTTCCTTCACGTTAGTGAGTGGTATTGCTACTATAACTTCACAAATGTACATAACTTAGAAGACAAAGTCATAGGTACATGCCCGCACTGGGAATCGAACCTGAGTCTCCCGCTTCCGAGTCCAATGTTCTACCCACTAGGCTACCACCGCTTGTTACTTACAAAAATACATAAATAAAAAATACTTACTTAATAACATAAATTTTTTACGTCAACCAACTTTCAAAGGATGTTTTAGGGTTTCCAGAGTCAACAAGGAACCCTTATAGTTTAGTTAGACAAAGGAAACAACAATTTTCGATTCAAGGATCCATTTGCCAATCATTAAATATTTATTGACCGTATGTCCATTTTGAGCGTGCGTGTGGAATGAAAGAGAAAATGAACGATTACTTGTAATAGGGGTTAAAGTATGAAATTGCCGTTTTATTGCAATAGGTTCTTTGAATTGACATAGAATCTTCATGGTTTGAGGTTTTCGAATGAAACTTTTTTCAAATGAAACTTTTTTCAAATGGTTTCTATGATGTTCTTTTTTTAAAAAATGTGAAACATTTGAATATCGACTTTCAATTGTTTCTGTTATTCAATTTAGACAAGAAAGATGGATACTGCGAATTCGAGTGATTTTTGAATACGAGTTCCGACGCGGAACTAACGCGGCAGAAACAGCCCGCAATATCAATGCTGCGTTTGGAGAGGGGTCTACTAATGAACGCACCGTGCGATTTTGGTTTAAACGCTTTCGTGATGGAAATTTCGACTTAAAGAACGAGCCACGAGGAAGACCGCCCACACAGGTGAATAACGATGAATTAAGAGAGATAGTGGAAGCCGACCCTAGTCAAACTACCCAGGAATTAGCGGCATGGTTTAACGTTACCTTACCCACAATATTGACTCACTTGCGTCAAATCAATAAAATAAAAAAAATACGAAAAATGGGTGCCTCATGATTTGACTGATCTGCAGAAAGAAACGCGTGTTGAAACTTGTGTTGCCTTGTTGATATTCAATATTCGATATTCAAATGTTTCACATTTTTTAAAAAAAGAACATAATAGAAACCATTTGAAAAAAGTTTCATTCGAAAACCTCAAACCATGAAGATTCTATGTCAATTCAAAGAACCTATTGCAATAAAACGGCAATTTCATACTTTAACCCCTAATATTATATAGCCTCTAACCTCTAAAGCAGCGTTTCCCATTAGCCAGGTCGCGACCCGGTACCGGGCCATCAAAATAAAATAACGCGTCGTAACATATTCCCGCCTTGTTTTAATAAAACTTTAGTAATTTTTCGCGAACTTGGATTCTTTGGTAAAAAATAAGCAACATACTTAAGCTCCATACTTCACACTAAAATTTAGTGATTAAATTAAAACATTTTTACTATTAATAAATATTAATTTTACCTAATGAAACCAGCTTGGGTATAAAGTATTAAGTGGGTCACAAAGGGGCATCGGGCAGTGCGAAAATTACCGGGCAATGGCAGAACAATGTTTGGGAAACACTGCTCTAAAGTATTTAAAGATTATTTTAGACTGTAATCGTGCCGCCTGCACATTGCCAGCTGCAGGCGCTGCCGCTGTACCTAACGTGGATAGACCTTGGGGCGAAACCAGACGATTCACTCTGACGTAAGTTCACTCGAGTGATCATCAATGTTCTCCTTCATTCCTCGACCACACGACACACTTAAAATGACATTCATTATTAGAATGTTCACGGGTTCTCTAGAACCCGTGGGAAGTCGTTTACCTGAATCCGCCGCTCGTTGCGGATGGCGCGGATCTCGTAGATGCGCGAGAGTGCGGCGCGCAGCACGCGCTCCTCCTGCTCAGCCGCTGCCAGCCCCGACTTGTACAGATTCTTTAGCTGCATTTGCTATCATTGACAAAATGTCATAGTATTTATTTTTGATCTAACAGTCTTATTTGTAAACATATGTTTTCTTGAAACAACCCTCAGAGGCTGTTTAAATAGTTTGTGGTAAAGGGAAAGATGAACCACTTTATAGACAATTTATTCCGAAATCAGAAATTCTCTAGGTGTGAAAGGATGCATAAAGGTGCATCAGTCTTCTCAGCCCTGTTGTACACTCTGTGCAACCATCAGCGAGCTCCTGATTGAGAAATCCTTACACTATAACAGCTATGTTGTTTGCCATCAATACGCTAAGATAAGCCTACTTCTCATTCAGGAGGTTGTGGGTTCAATGACTGTGTATTTTAAGTTACATACATTTATGAAATTATAGTAGCAATACCACTTGCTTACAGTGAAGGAAAATATCGTAAGGAAACCCTAGTGTCTGAGATATTTACATACCTTAGTGCTTGCTATGTACAAAATACAAAAATACAAAATCTTTATTTTCGTGAACTGCTTAATTTAACGGTACATAGTATCTGGAGCCACCTTTTAAGCATGTAGAATGCCTGTACTAGGTGACACTGCGCTTCCATAGCTTAAAAACTTAAGTTTAATTTGATATTTTACTTATTTTAAAGATTACTGTTATGACAAAATTAATGTTGTACAATGGCCCAAATATGAGGCTAAACCCCAGTTTCTCATACACTAACAAGCTGTTAATCTACTTTTAACAGCTGTCAATTGACCAGTGCATACAAAAAAACCACTGACAGCTGTTAATAGTAGATTAACAGCTTGTTAGTGAATGAGAAACCCAGGGTTAGAGCAGAAATTGCAGGTCTAACTAGAACTAACAACTACGCTAAGATGATCAGAAATGTTAATTTTACCTGTTGTGAAGAACCCGAGGAGTCATCAGCAGTTGTTGGAGAATCTGCAGCTTTCTCTGCTCTTAGTATAGAGTCAATGCATTGTTCATTCCTGCCTCTCTCTGCCTCAATATCGTATATTAGTCTGTGCAAGGACCTTAGCCTATCCTGAAATTGGTAAAATTAAAAAATTGTTATTAGGGCTATGTCCAGCGGCGGACGAGTATGGGCTGTTTGATTGAAACTAATCTAGGTAAACGTAAGCATGTGGAGTTACCTGGACTTGCTGGGCCGCCACATCAGCGGTCAGCGGCATCGTAGAGACCGAACTTCTGGGCGAAGCTCCAACTCAAATACACGACGTGTGACCAACTTACGCAGACGAGTAACTGAGGGCAAAGAAAACTGATGTTCGAGTTTGGTTTACTATAAATGTGATCCTAACGGGCTTCTTTCTGTTTTACAGGTATTTTGCACTCACAAAAAAGATTAGCTTACACCAGCCACTATCATAGAACATTACATACAGTTGAGATTAGAAATTGCATTGACTTGATGATTGCTTTCAATTCAATTCAATTCTAAGGATTCGACATTGGTAGAATCCTTAGGGATGATTGCTCTGTTCATAGTGATTATTTTCGCTGTGGCTTTGTTGGTTGATTTGAATGATTTTTTTGCAGTGTTGCCAGAGGCTACTCAACCCAGCGGGGGGAGCATGAGATTTTACGAGGCGGTTTATCTACAAAAAATGGCCGTTTTAACGAGTTTTGACGTCTATAGTAGGTTAACTTATCGTCGCGAGCACAATGCATCGTTTTTATCCCAGTGCCGTGAGATAAAAAAACATCTGTCACTATAAGATAAACCCTATCGCAAATGCGAGCATGATGACAACATAAAAAGATATATTATCGACTTTTGACAGTATTTTCATTTAAATTTATCCCACTTTTGAGAGGGGCATATAAACTTATATCTAGCGTTTCTGTCAGTCATTCTACGAATAAAATCATCACATTTGTCATGATTTGTCCACTGGTGCCTCTTCGCGCCACCTACGCATCCCATTCGTGCCCTTCCTCTGTTTCTGCTCACTGACCGACGTCCAGTGGCCGTCTCCAGCGGGGGGAGCATGAGATTCTTATCCTATCTAGATAGATAGGTTAAAATTTTAAAATATTACGATATTATATCCCACCCGCGAGCATGACTTCTCTTCGATATACATATCTTCCTTAGATAAGAGATAAGATAAACTTTTGTTTTATCTACTTGTTGGTATGACAACACTGAATCGGCAAATAGCGATGTCACGAAATCACTATTTCATTCGTTCAATTTGCGTTTTTTGACAAATTGAAATCCGATCTGTCTGTGATCTTTCCTTTACTTAGTCTGTGCTAGGTATCAAATAAAATGTAAATAAACAAACAAATAACGGATAATAGATGCTTAGATGCCGAAAATGAAGTAAGTACAAACTTTATAGCCATTGCAGTTAATTTATACAATACTACAATAGTTGGAGATCCTTCCTACAAGCTCATACGGACATCACATCATATACAAGACACTCATCGGCAAGAAATATAATATTTTTCTGTTTTAGAGGGCGCAGCAAACAAAATCAACTGGGGTTCGTTCGAGTATATGACGCTACACAGTAATTTAGCCAATAATGAGTTTTCTGGCCCCATGGGTAGCGAAAGGTTGTTGAAAGAGTGGGGCGCGTTGAGCCTTGTCGAAGGAGCATGGTCCCGACACGACTGGAGCAGTGGCGGAATGTAAGTGTTGATAGCAGTGTTGCCAACTCAGTAACTACAAAATATGCTAGATCAACGTCGAAAATAAGCCAAAATTATGCCAACTCTCTGTTAAATATGCTAAATTAAAATGCCAACGTATGAATTAAAATGTTTATTCATTTAAATGTTTCATAATCTAATTCCCATATAATGTTATGCGGAATAATAGGATATCAGTCAAACATAATATCAATGTTCTTGTCATCATCAGTAACATCAACAGCTGCAGCTGCTGTTGATGGTTGAGAAATATCGTAAGTGTCTTTGCTACCAATACAGCTCAGAACACTGTCTGGCACTTCGTAGGAATAACAGCACTTCCCTACTCTCTTGAGTCCAAATCTTATATACAAAATCAAATGAGTTTGGTTAAAACAAAGCTCAGAAATCGATTGACAGTGAAAACGCTCAACTCTATTTTGTAAGAGATTATTAAGTAAGAGACTGTTCTCCTGCCCCTATATTACGCGCACCAAACCCTGAGCGATTCCAATCGTCTAACTGTCAAATTAGTATGGAATTTGACAGTTAGACGATTGGAATCGCCCAGGATTTGGTGTGCATAATTAGGCCCCTGATCTCATAAATCTGTCACAATTTCGTTTTCAACGGGCTGCAACCATCTTTAAAATCTTTTATTTGCTTCCAATCAATGTTGATTATACTTAGGCGGTATTATTTTTTTGTGATAAAACTCAAAATGAAAAAGAAATTGGTAAATCGCACGGAATATCAGACGTAAGTGAGTCGGTAACGAACGAATAGACGACGAAACGAAACCACAATGTACTTTCCATAACATAGACAATCAAAACAAAATAAACTGCTTCGATTGTCTATGACGCGGCACTAGGGAATCCCACTTAGAACAATATTCGCCGAATGAAAATATTAGTGATGGGCCGTAGAGTTACGTTCGGAAACATGTTATCGCTCACGTTATTTGTGTAGGATAAAAAATGCTAAAAAATTATGCTATATGCTAAAAGCCAAATAAATATGCTAAACATAGCGAAAATATGCCAAATTTAGCATAAAATATGCCAAATTGGCAACACTGGTTGATAGTACTTATTATCTAGTGATATATTAAATTAAGTTCAATACTTGACTCACCATCACCAACCGAGTACAATAGGTAAATAATATGCTTGTCAAACTAATGCAAATGTGTACCTAGGCAATGCTCAGTGAATACCTACAGTATTTGGATAGATAGACCATAGAGGTCTATCCAGTTTCGTAACATGTCTTACCTTTTTTCTTTTCGTCTTAAGCTATTACATCATATTGGAATGTTTTGGACTCCTTTTTAATTATGCTCTTTATTTGTTACAAGATATTTTGAACGCGCTGACTACAATCATATTTGGTCTATGCTACAATCAATCAAATCTTACAAATAAATAAAATATTAAAACGAAGGAATATGTATGTACGAATTGAATATATTTTAAATTTAGCAGTAAAAAAGTCACAGCCCACCCTATTTTTTCAAAATAGTAACTCAAAATTGGATGCTTAATTACCCAAGTTCCACTATAGTTTTTTTTATATTACATGCACAGGGGCATTCATTCAAGGGTTAAATATAATTTTGAACTATAGCAGCTCGTTGGGCTGTTGTCTAGCATAGGGAATGTTCCATTGAGCTGGCCATTCCTCCTCTACTGGGTTTCGGGCTCCACAATGGCAATGTGTGTACCGAGCCTCGGGAGTCTACTCGGCCTCTCCTCTGATGGGCGTCATCAGCCAAGGCAGGCTCAAGGGCATATCCAGAGTGTCCTAGGAAATGCATTACATTTTTTTTTACTTTTTATTTTTTTGTTACAGATTACATCAAAGGTGAAGAACATATTAATTTGTTATTTGTTTGGTAACAATTTCCCGTTTTCAGAAGAAAACATATCATGCTTCTTTTCTCCATTGGGTACCCAGTTATGTAGTAAACCACCTATTACATTGTTTAAAGTTACAAAATAAATATTAGATTTACTTATAACCAAAAGCATTTTATTATTAACGGACTTCAAAAATGGAGGAGTCTGTGTCAAGCTTTTTCCAGAAAACTTCCTAGAAACCATATATTTGTAGTAAATACGCCATACATACTTAGGTACTTAGTAGAAGTTAGGTATGATTTGTGGGGTGAGTAAATGGCTTGGGATGCAAGTTCATTAGAGAGAAATAATTTTTGCCTTTTTAGTGCGTCGGTTTAAATCTTTGTTTTAAAGTTTCTTATTTTTAAATTTTTTGTTGACTGGTACATTTTACCTACTATTATTTTAATTGAGATAGGCACTGGACGACGGTCTGAGCAGGATGGCAGAGGGTGCTTGGTTGCGTGGAGTAGGGCTGAACGGAGGTCAGTGAGCGGGTCCTTAAATCCCTGGAGACGGCCACTGGACGTCGGTCAGTGAGCAGAAACAGAGGAAGGGCACGAATGGGATGCGTAGGTGGCCCGAAGAGGCACCAGTGGACAAATCATGACAAATGTGATGATTTTATTCGTAGAATGACTGACAGAAACGCTAGATATAAGTTTATATGCCCCTCTCAAAAGTGGGATAAATTTAAATGAAAAATCTGTCAAAAGTCGATAATATATCTTTTTATGTTGTCATCATGCTCGCATTTGCGATAGGGTTTATCTTATAGTGACAGATGATTTTTTATCTCACGGCACTGGGATAAAAACGATGCATTGTGCTCGCGACGATAAGTTAACCTACTATAGACGTCAAAACTCGTTAAAACGACCATTTTTTGTAGATAAACCGCCTCGATAAAATCTCATGCTCCCCCCGCAGGGATTTAAGGACCCGCTCACTGACCGACGTTCAGCCCTACTCCACGCAACCAAGCACCCTCTGCCATCCTGCTCAGACCGTCGTCCAGTGCCTATCTCAATTAAAATAATAGTAGGTAAAATGTACCAGTCAACAAAAAAATTAAAAATAAGAAACTAAAACAGATTTAAACCGACGCACTAAAAGGCAAAAATTATTTCTCTCATGAACTTGCATCCGAAGCCATTTACTCACCCCACAAATCATACCTAACTTCTACTAAGTACCTACCTAAGTATGTATGGTGTATTTACTACAAATGTATGGTTTCTAGGAAGTTTTCTGGAAAAAGCTTGACACAGACTCCTCCATTTTTGAAGTCCGTTAATAATAAAATGCTTCTGGTTATAAGTAAATCTAATATTTATTTTGTAACTTTAAACAATGAAATAGGTGGTTTACTACATAACTGGGTACCCAATGGAGAAAAGAAGCATGATATGTTTCTTCTGAAAACGGGAAATTGTTACCAAACAAATAACAAATTAATATGTTCTTCACCCTTCACCTTCACCAATCTGTAACAAAAAAATAAGAAGTAAAAAAAAATGTAATGCATTTCCTAGAAGACTCTGGATATGCCCTTGAGCCTGCCTTGGCTGATGACGCCCATCAGAGGAGAGGCCGAGTAGACTCCCGAGGCTCGGTACACACTACACACATTGCCATTAAGGAGCCCGAAACCCAGTAGAGGAGGAATGGCCAGCTCAATGGAATATTCCCTATGCTAGGCAACAGCCCAAAGAGCTGCTATAGTTCAAAATTATATTTAACCCTTGAATGAATGCCCCTGTGCATGTAATATAAAAAAACTATAGTGGAACTTGGGTAATTAAGCATCCAATTTTGAAAAAATAGGGTGGGCTGTGACTTTTTTATTGCTAAACTTAAAATATATTCAATTCGTACACACATATTCCTTCGTTTTAATATTTGATTTATTTGTAAGATTTGATTGATTGTAGCATACCAAATATGATTGTAGTCAGCGCGTTCAAAATATCCTGTAACAAATAAAGAGCATAATTAAAAAGGAGTCCAAAACATTCTAATATGATGTAATAGCTTAAGACGAAAAGAAAAAAGGTAAGACATGTTACCAAAATGATTTTAGATGCCCCTAAGAGCAAAAAGCTAGACTGGATAGACCTTTATGGACTATCTATCCAAATACTGTAGGTATTCCACATTTGCATTAGTTTGACAAGCATATTATTTACCTATTGTACTCGGTTGGTGATAGTGAGTCAATTATTGAACTTAATTTAATATATCACTAGATAATAAGTACTATCAACACATACATTCCGCCACTGCTCCAGTCGTGTCGGGACCATGCTCCTTCAACAAGGCTCAACGCCCCCCACTCTTTCAACAACCTTTCGCTTCCCATGGGGCCAGAAAACTCATTGTTGGCTAAATTACTGTGGAGCGTCATATACTCGAACTCGTTGATTTTGTTTACTGCGCTCTCTAAAACAGAAAAATATTATAGTTCTTGCCGATGAGTGTCTTGTATATGATGTGATGTCCGTATGAGCTTGTAGGAAGGATCTCCAACTATTGTAGTATTGTATAAATTAACTGCAATAGCTATAAAGTTTGTACTTACTTCATTTTCGGCATCTAAGCATCTATTATCCGTTATTTGTTTGTTTATTTACATTTTATTTGATACCTAGCACAGACTAAGTAAACGAAAGATCACAGACAGATCGGATTTCAATCTGTCAAAAAACGCAAATTGAACGAATGAAATAGTGATTTCGTGACATCGCTATTTGCCGATTCAGTGTTGTCATACCAACAAGTAGATAAAACAAAAGTTTATCTTATCTCTTATCTAAGGAAGATATGTATATCGAAGAGAAGTCATGCTCGCGGGTGGGATATAATATCGTAATATTTTAAAATTTTAACCATCTATCTAGATAGGATAAGAATCTCATGCTCCCCCCGCAGGTTGCCATTTGTAGGTTCAAATGTTGCTATCTGAAAACAACGGTTGCCATTACAAAAATGTGTAAAAAAAATTCTACGCGTTTTTATTTTATTAATTATATATAACTTATTTGTTGGGTACTGTTTAATGCTCTGCATTTTGGTTGATAAAAAATTAAATGAAAAAAATCCTGTTTTCCAAAAAGGTTATTCCTTTTGGTTGACTAATAGTTTTCCTTAATCATTTTGATCCGTTTTCCTGAAAATAAAAATATTGTAAAATTTAAATAAAAAGATAAAAATGAAAATGAAAAATAAATTAAGACTTCTATTTAACACACACATTTTTATAGAAGCTGGAATTTTTATTCATATTTAAAAAAAAATATTATGTGTAAGTGCCCATGCATTTTAAATCCAATATTTAAAACATGCAAGAAATTAGTATGAATTTCCCAGCTCCTTTAATTAGTGGTTAGTATGTAATTTTCCTATGGTTGGGTTTTTAAAAATTAAAAGCGCCATGACGAGATTTTTAATATCAAAATCTTCAACATCTCGACAAAACGATGATGAAGCAGCAGTGTGCACTTAACACGAGCAGTGTTAAGTAGGTAACTGAAAACAACACTCACCTAGGTTTTTCGAAGATTTTTGAGTCACTCACACATTGGAATTGGATTGGTGAATTCCAACTCAATGAAAAAAATAATCTGGGGAAAAAAGCAGCCGAAAGTGAATAAACAATAATAACCTTTATGCCACACCTGGCCAAAAAGCGGGTTTTTCGGCACGCTACGGGTACGGGAAAACCCACTTTGAGGCTGAGTGACGGCATAAAATTGTGTACACAACACGGACTGTAAAATAGAAAGCCCTCTATCGCATACTTATGTATGACCCTCGCCTGCGTCTCGGGCCTTAAACTTCTGCAATATCGGCCTTTCTTTATTGTACGGCCCTAGTTATGTTACTATTGCCTATCCTTGGATGAAATGAACATCTATTTAAAAAATAATAAGATGGCAACATTTTCCAGTTTAACTTGAATTACTTCTTTCATTTGTTTCACATTGACAGAGGACGGATAGACCAACCAATTTGTTTGATCCTCAGATTATATTGTAATAATTATGATTAATGAATATTAATCTGAGGTTTGATCCAAATGAATGCAACTAGGGTTTGCCTAGTTTTATGTTTTGTTAGAGCATTTTTCGTTTTACAAAATATATAAAGAGTAAAACTGAAATAGAGCTACCTACCTGTAGTGTAGTCTTGCTTGACAGTCGTAAAACGTACCTAGTGATTATATTCTCTGTGGACACTCGCGGGCAAAACTGACAGGAGTTTTAGTTTAGACGAATAAGTTCTGAATACAAAGTAATATTCAGAAATGTTACATAGGTACTGAATTGCATTAACTGAATTTCATTAATATTTAGTAAGTAGTTGTGTTTAAAAAAAATAGGCTTAAATTTACATTATTTGAGACAAAGTCGAAGACAAACCAAAAACACCCTTTGTAGCCAAAATTACCTACCTACGTAGGTACCTTTCGTCGAGTTCATGCATGCGTTAATTAGGTACTTATGATGACTCTATGAGCAACGTCTTATTCCTATCCTAGGTAGGTACCCAAAGTCTGGGAAGGGCTAATGATGAATAATGAATGAATGATGATTCAATCAGTAAAATTGGATTTGCAAATAGGTCTATAGGCAGCTTCTTCGATTAAAACAATAAAAAGAGAACTTACCTATAGATTTAAAAACAAAAGTAGTAGAAACCCACTTTACACTGCACTGCATACTGCACACACACACACACTTTCTTCCATTTTTGTTTTAGTTTTCATAAAATTACTTTTATATCTAGCTTCACCAAAATAGGCCTTCTCTGTCTAGAAATACAGGTACAATTTGTTTGTCTACTGATTATTCATTTATAAAAATGCGTTCAAGATTTTGATTTGGTTCAATTCGATGCGTTGATTTCATCTGCGAAAGATAGTCGATATTTTTTTACTGATGATCGCGCGACAAATCGAAAAGTTGCCAAAAAGTTGCCATTTGAGCTTGGTTGCCATTTGGTTGCCACGAAGGGTCAAATTTTGCCAAAATGGCAACCAAAGTTGCCAAATGGCAACCAAAGTTGCCAAATGGCAACGCTGTGATTTTGTTGACATTCTCTTTCGTTTTGTGTGCTGTGCTGTCTCAACACGTAGTGATTATATTCTCTGTGGTCTCAACTGTCATCTTAAACTCTATAAAAAAAAAACATTCTCAAGCCGTCTCCACACGCTTGCCGTTTGCCGCATATTCTCTGTGTTTGCCGCAGGCCGCGAGCGTCTTCAAATTATGGAGAAACAAACACACGCTTGCGAAGGTGTTATATGCCGTGGACAAGCAAGCGTGGCAGTCATGCACCTCGTCTCGTGTCAGCTTTTAAAATTAATTCTTAGTTTTATTATTTTTAGGGTTCCGTAGGTGACAAGGAACCCTTATTATAGTTTGGTCTGTCTGTTTGACTGTCCACGGTCTAGCTCAGAGACGATTAGTTCTAAAAAGCTGAAATTTGGCATAGCAATAATTATATTTAAGTACATATTAATCACACCGACAAAACGGGAACAAAATTCCCCCCCTCCTCTCCTTCTCCTGGCTAAACGGTTGATTGTATAGACGTGCAAAACGTGAAATTTAGGGTAGTAGCACATAATAATGAACTTAAAAGGAAAACTATTACGGCTAGTAGGCTTTACAAGTTAATGAGTACAAGTTAGCGACCAACTAATAAAAGGAAAACTTTTTATAAAATCCATTGAAACTTACGTGAATGAAGTTGTTAGTTTTGTAAAGCAGATAAAACCTCCTCTTTCTACGGAACCCTACAATGCGCGTGACCCGACAGGCACTTGGCGGGTTTGTTATTTATCGATACTAAACAGCCCAAAAACGTGTGGATACATTTCAAGCCGTCGCAAGAGATTGCCGCAAGCTTCCTTTGACTTGTGCCCAAAATACCTACCGAGTATCGACACAGTTTGGATCGGCGGCGGCAAGTGCTCACAACGACGACAAGCCAAGACAAACGTCCTATCCACTTGCTTGAATTTGTGATCGCTTGTGGTGTAGAGGCTCGGCAAGCGTCGCCGACTAAATCGTCAGGGTCGGAGGTTAAGATGGGAGTGCCACAGAGATCTATTTTGGGGCCATTCCTTTTCCTCGTGTATGTAGATGATTTGCCGTTCATGGTTCAAAACATATCAGAGATAGTATTGTTTGCAGATGACACGTCACTTATTTTTAAAATTAAGAGACAAGAAAATGATCTTGAGATCATGCTCTCTCTAAGGTACTATATTGGTTTACTTCTAATAACTTATTATTAAATTCAAAAAAGACAAAATGTATAAAATTCACACTACCAAATGTCAAAATGGTTGACAGCAATGTTATATTGGGGAATGATAAACAAGTTCTTGTAGAAGAAACTGTATTTCTGGGTATCACAATTGACGCAAAGGTTCAATGGGCTCCTCATATAGAAAAATTGGAAAATAGGCTCAGTTCTGCAGCATACGCAGTTAAAAGAATCCGGGAACTAACTGATGTCGCAACTGCTAGGCTTTTTTATTTTAGTTACTTCCATAGTATTACGTCCTATGGTATGCTACTGTGGGGTCGGGCAGCAAACATTGAGACCATCTTCGTCCTGCAGAAGAGAGCGATCAGATTCATATATAAGCTAGGCAATAGAGATTCGTTAAGAGATTTATTTAAAGAAACTAACATCCTAACAGTTGCTAGTTAGTATATCTATGAAAATATTATATACGTTAGAAAAATATCAGTAATTTAAAAACTGTATGTAGCCAACACAATGTAAATGCTAGAAATAGACACAAACTTACGTTCCCAAAATGTAGGCTGGCAAAGGTTAATACATCCTTTATGGGGAATTGTATATGTTTCTACAATAAGATCCCTGAGAATATAATAAGCTTGCCAGAAACGCGGTTCAAAAAATGTGTAAAGCACACTTTGTGCCAAAAAAGCTACTATAGCAATAAAGATTATTTAGATGACAATGATGTCTGGAATTAAAGCCAATTCAATGCATAAGTTCCAGGTTTTAGAATATTTATATAAAGTTTGTAAATTAAGGACTTGAAAAGACTAAGTTTGCAGTTTTTTTGTCCATTTTTTCTCCAAAATGATCTAGATTTTGAAATGGACACTTGTAACGTTCATTAAGTCACAGTTTATGTGCTACTTTGAATTAAAAAAAAAATGATTTGATTTGATTTGCGTATGGACGCGGCATCAATATAGCGTTTACCCATGATTCGTAAAACAATACCTACCTATTTATGATGTATAATAAAATAATATTATTATGTACATACCTGTTTTGAATAATTTCATTATTATGCCAAAGGATTTCCCTCGCTGTGCAACGCGGCAATGCGGCCAGTAGGTATCATGGGGACATTTGGGCCGGATAGCGGATGTGGCTCGGGGCGATTTATTTATACCTATATTATTTATTTTCAATAGTTCAATTCAATTCAATTCTGCTTTATGGACTCACTGCACTGATTATACAGTACAACTTCGCCAATGTCACGTGTTAGGCAAGACTATAGCCAATCACAACAGCGAACGAGGCTCGGTCAGAATTTTGAGGCAATCAGAACTGTTTGTCGGAAGGTTATAATGGGATGCTTAGTGATTTTAGACCGCTTGTTTTTTAAGCTAAAGTTTGATATTGTTGTCTGAAAGGAATTTACCTATAATGTATACAAGAGGGGAATTTGCCTGGGAGAGGATAAGTTTAAGATTAGTAGGTCGGACAATGTTATCAGGGAGGACATCCAAAAGAGAAAATCGGAGATTGGGACAATTAAGAAGCATATGTTCTGCAGAGCCGTCGTCCAATCCACACTCACAAAGGGAGTTGTCTCTCACTCGGATCTTAGCCAGGTGAACCGGTGTGCAGGCATGTCCCAAGCGTAAACGACAAATGGTCGAGGTCACACGTTTATCCAGATCACGAAATCTAAAAAACCATGGTTTCGACGGGATGACAGGTTGAATTTCCGCATAATGCTTGCCTTTAATGGTCTGGGAGATCTTCCAGTCATTATCCCAGGATTTTTTCATCCGTGAGCCGGCCAAGGGGGCCAAATCGTGGGCAGCTATTTTATAATGAGGGATGTCACCAATTTGAGTGGCTATTTTAGCATGGGCATCGGCAGTATCGTTGCCAATAATGCCACAGTGTCCGGGGATCCATGCAATGGTTATATCTACATTTGATTCTGCCAAAGCTTCTCTAATTTGGAGTATTACTGGGAATTTTTGTTTACTTTTAAAGGGGTTTGCTTGAATGGCATAAAGGCTACTCAGGGAGTCCGTGAGGATGATGCACCTGTCTATGTTATGGTTTTGAGCGTAACAGATTGCCTCTAGAATTGCGATGGCTTCCCCTGTGAAGACTGAGGATAATGGAGGCAGTCTGAAACTGAGAACTATCTGATTTCTGGGAACCCATACCGCAGCTCCCACGTCGCCTTCTTCAGAGAGTTTGGAAGCATCTGTGAAGATAGGTATCCAATCTTTCCAGTCCCTTTCCATAATACTTCTGTATTGTTTCTCCGCAAACATGGAGTCCTTATCAATGCCAAAACTGGTAACAATAGGAGGGGTGAATTGGAGGGCGTTGTAATTGGTGCTAAAGACGGGGCATTTGTCAAATTTTTGGATCGGATAATGAATTTGCGTAATCATTCGGAAGCTTTTTAAAAGGCATGAAGGATTCAAATTGTTGTTGGAATCGGATAAGTCTGATAGTATCTGAAGCTTACTCCATAAAGGATGACTTGAATATTGTGTAATTTTGAATAGAAATTTGTCACATAGGTATTGTCTTCGTACGTGGAGGGGGGGGTCTGAGCACTCAACTTGGAGCGCATTTGTCGGGGTCGACTTCATCGCGCCAATCACTGTCCGAAGGCCTTTGTATTGGGAGCGATTTATTTTATCTGTAGCTGTTTTGGAGTACGGGTCCAAAACAAAACTACCGTAGTCGAGGTGGCTTCTTATGATGGCATTATAAAGGAGTTTTTGGCAGTATGGATGGGAACCCCACCATACACCAGAAAGAGCACGGAGGATGTTGATGTTTTTTTCACATTTTTGACTGATATAATTGCAATGTGCCTGTCCGTTCAGCCTCGAATCGAGGATCACTCCTAAGAATTTAACTTTTTTTTCCATTGGTATGGATTGTCCTTCGATTTGAATATTTAAACTCGGAATTCTGTACTTTCTGGTAAACACAACTACACAGCTTTTTGCCACAGAAAGAGATAATCCATGGTTAGTCAGCCAGAGTCCTAAATATGAGAGAGCCAAATTCAACCTTTTTGTGGCTTCTGCAATGTCATTCACTGCTAAATATAGTGTTAGGTCGTCGGCATACTGCAATACGTTGCAGAAGCAGTTTACTGTTCTTTCCAGATCACATGTGTAGAAATTAAAAAGAAGTGGGCTTAGGACGGATCCTTGCGGGAGGCCCTTCCATATATGCCGAGGAGAAACGTTGGAGCCGGGGTGTCTGACGATAACTGAACGTTCCATTAACAGATTACATAAGTACCGAATAATTTTGTTTGGGATACTGTAGTGGACTAATTTTTGTTTTAATTGTGGTAGCTGGACGTTGTCATAAGCCGATGTTATATCTAAAAAGACTGCGACCAGGAATTGTTGACGTTTAAACGCAATTTGGATATCCGTCGTGAGGATGCAGAGGCTGTCAAGCGTGCTCATACCTTTTCTAAAGCCATACTGGCTTTCAGAGAGGATCTTTTTATTCTCTAGATACCATTCTAGGCGGTTTTTAACCATATGCTCTAGCACCTTACACAGCGTTGACGACAGCGCGATTGGTCTACGAGCCGTCGGGTCTGTAGGACTTTTTCCTGGCTTTAATATAGGAAGAATCACTTGGGTTTTCCAGGATTCGGGAAGGGAACCGTAATCGTAGATGCGATTCACGAGGGCTAGATAGTGCCTCTTAGCTTTGGAATTAGCTTTTACTAAGAATGAATAGGGGATACCATCGATTCCTGGTGAGGTGTCCACTAGGCCATCAAGAGCTGACTGTAGTTCGGTCATTGAGAATGAAGATTCAAGGTCCTCAGACGAGGGGATGTATATTGGAGGGAGAGGGAGAGAATCAAAGGAGGGGGCTGAGGGAGGAGCTAATCTATCAGCAAACTGATCAAGCCAGGTGGAGGGGTCATTAGAAGATAGGTTGTCAATATTCATGGAACCTCGGAACCTTCTGATGTTTCTCCATACCACCGTCGAGGGGGTTCCTGGACATAGGTCTTCGCAGAATCTTGTCCAACCATCTCTCTTTTTCTTGCTCAGGGTTCGTCTGGTACGAGCAGCGATATGTTTGTAATTTAGATAGTTGGCCATCGTCATCGAATCATTGAACTCCAGTTCTGCTTGTTTTCTGGCTTTCACCGCATCCGTACACTCCTCATCCCACCAGGGTGGGGACGGCTTGTACCGTTTGTTATTCTTAAGGCGGAAATTAGAGTCCGCCGCATGATTCAGGGCGCCAATAAATTCCAAGTATGATGCTTGTATATTGGAATCCAAATTGACAGAGGAGCTATCAACTTTTTCATCCAGGGTGGTGGCATACCCCGACCAGTTAGCCTTGTTTAGTCTGTATTTTAGAAGGGGGGGTTGGGTAGTATTGGAAACAGATCTATCGGGGAATCTGATTAATATTGGGAAATGATCACTACCGTAGGTGCTAGGGAGGACTTCCCATGTCAGGGTAGAGGATAGAGACGGTGAGCACAAAGACAAATCTACTGCAGTTTTAGGGTTTTGGGTGGGAGGGACCCTTCGGGTTGGAGATCCATCATTTAGGAAGCAGATATTAAGGTCATGGCAGAGGTCGAGGAGATCTACTCCAAAGGCGTCACTAGAGTAGCAACCCCAAGCCATATGGTGAGCATTGAAATCGCCCAGTATGAGGACTGGCTGGGGAAGATGGGAAATAATTGAGAAGAGCTCTGGGAGTAGAGAAGTTTGAGGATGGGCTATGTATATGGAGAGGATAGAGACATTCATGGCTCTACACGCGATTAGGTTCATATTTAGACTGTGTGGAGGCAGAGGGATTGTTGCAAATTGGAGGTTTCGTTTCACTAGCAAGGCACACCCTGCATAGCCGTCGTCCCTATCATCTCGGAGGCACGAGAAGCCAGAGATCCGAAATCGAGTCTCTGGGACTAACCATGTCTCCGAGATCGCAATGACGACAGGGGAGTACTCATTGATTATGTATTGTAATTCATACTTCTTACGACGAAGGCTTTTACAGTTCCATTGAAGGATTTTCAATGGGGCCATTATTTATGTTCAAGAGTATATTCAGTTTTTCAGCAACGTGGGGCGGTATAGAGTTTGAGCATTTGGAAAGGATGTTGATAAGAGCTGAAAGAAGGAGTTCCAGGAGGTTTTCATTAGGCGAGACTGGAGGAGAAGGTGTTTGGAGAGCACACCCATTTGGGGTTGTCGACCTTACTGGAGCTGTAATAGCTTGATGGGCCCGTACATCGTATCCACCTGAGGAGGAGGTTCGGGGGCGTGGGGAGTGGAACACAGTTTTTCTGTAAGATTGTGTGGGCTGGCTTACGACAGGTGATGGAGGGGAAAACAAGGCCTGGGAGACTTCAGCATATGACCTCCTTACTGGTGGAAACCGTGCAGAAGCCTCTAAGAAGGAAATGCTTTCCTGGGACATTACTTCCTTTATAAGTCTCTGTCGAGACTGCTCCGCGCAGGATTTATTGGTGGAGAAGTGAGAGGAAGAGCAGAATATGCAGGTAGCTCTTTCTTCTTGTACGGAGCAGCTTGACCCCGAGTGAGGTTGAGCACAGCGGTAGCAACGAGGTTTTGAACGGCACTGGGACGCTACATGGCCAAATTTGCAACAGTTATAACACTGTATGGTGGGGAATCGGTATTGTTCTACCGGTAGAGATGTAAAGCAGGAGAATACCCTCTTTGGAAGAACCTGTCCTTTAAAGGTGAGTACGACAGACTGGGTAGGAATAAAATGCGCTTCACCATCTACAATTTTCTTCCTGTTTATTCTTCTTGCTTTTAGAATGATACCACAGCCATCTGGGAGTGTTACAGAATCCACGAACTCCTCCATGTGCCACTCGACTGGGACCCCCTTTACAAGACCCATGCGGGTGACCCCATATGTTGGGATGATAGCTTTATATTTGTGAGACTTGAGGGCATCCGACTTCAAAAAGTCGTTTGCCCCCTTTACAGACTTGAACTCTATAGCTACTCTATTTCGACCTGCATTTTTTATTCCATCCCTCATTATGTCGGCCTCTGGAAGGTTTTCGAACATAAATTTCCCGAACGTAATGGGTCTTAGAGATAGGCCCGCCGATAGATCCGGCTCACACCGGGATACATGAACTACATATGGGCCTGGGTCCGTTAGATCGTATGCTAAGTTTAATTCCTCTAAGCTGGGGTGCCAAAAGATTGTTTGGACCGAAGCCCTAGTTTCTGTTGGGTCTACAGATTTGGATTTATTACGACCTTCAAAACTTTTGTCATCCGCGTCGCCGTCATGGTTCCTGGGCCTTTTCCGGTCATGATTCCTGGAGAGCGAGGAAGAGTGGGGGATGCCCTCACCCTGCCCATCTGGCGGGTCCGGAGGGTCCGGAGGCGGACGGTTCATTTAGATTTTAGGCTAGTTCGTATTATTTTTAAACGGTTAAAAACCGTTAAACCAGTTCTGATTGAGTGATTTTACAATAAAAATTCCAAAATTTCCGCGGAGACAAGTGTCACCCAACAGCGATCGGCAATTTTTTTCCTATTTTCAATAGTGTTTTGACATTTTATTATTTCTTTTTTATTTTACCATTTTGACTGACGAAACCTGCGGGTGTATTTGGTATTAAATTGTCTTATGACAGATACCTCGTTCCGTGATATTTTGTAAGTCCGAGTTCAAGAGAAAAGCCAACTTCCTACACTAGTCTGTGAACCAAGCGCACTTATTTCGATCCGCCACAGAAAAAATTAAAAAATTACCTGTCAGCCGTCGTTTGTTTTATAAATTTTGCGATATTTGCAACAAATTATCGGAAAATATCACGACGATTGCGATACTTTTGCTAATTTGTGACTGAATTATTGAAACTAGATTTACGCGTAAAGTGAATTCTGTGTTTATTTCAGAAGTAGGACATTGGCTTCGTAATAGATTTGGTTACCGGTACGTAGCATCCTCTTCCTAATCAACACTACTCGGCTTAGATAACAGTGTTTTTACATCAAAAGCTTTTTGCAGGACAACAGTGAAGTGTGCAAGTGTTACCAATTAATGATACAGGCGAGCGGTCATGGCAGACAATGATGATTATTTAGACTCGATTGACAACAATCACTTGGACGGAACCAACGGTTCTCTGAACATGACTGACAGCAGCATTGGGGTGAGTGTTCGTTTTTATTTGCATATACTTCACCTAATTTGTGATACTTAGGTGGTATTTTTTCTTTTAGTTTATAATTCGTTATGTTAAATACCTACTCTCTCCCAGGCTTAAAAAACGCTAGTTCTTAATTTCTTCCTAGACTGAGCTGTTTCTCACATATTTACCTAGGTACTAGTTTTTATTTATTTTTGGGTTGCTTCTTTTCCTACCTCAAATTTCATTTTTCATTTTATCTATAAAAATATCAATTAAGTTTTACAATACCGTGTTCTAAACCAATTGTTTTAATTGATTTCTTGAGTGTCTTTCACTTTGTTGTCTTGCCATTCATGTCTATTCCAGTGGTCAAAATAGGTCCAATGTGCCTATATCACATCTACAGTCACTCATTCGGGCTAAATTAATATGTTGCCTGTGTAAGTGAAAATAAGACAATGACCCCTCACGTGCAATATGTTTTTTTTGTAAGCGCATTCAAAAATTGTATATGTTAATATTATCATAGAAAAATATTTTCTGAAAATCCCTTTTCCTGTTTTTCCATGTTTATCTTGGTGCCCCATATATAGGTCATGCACGTGTGAAGTTGTGCTTGCACGTATGAAGTCATTCTAGTTAGAAGGTAGGTACAAGTTTGTAACCTACCCGAGTCTATCATAGGTGAGATGTTAGTGTAAAGCAAATTTCTGAACAAATATTAATTCTCTCAAGTCTTAAATAAATGGAAATCATAATATATATTTTTATTTTTGCCATATTTTTGCATATTTTATATGGCAACATTATTCATAATGTCCTCCCGGTACCAACATGTTTTTTTATTCACAATTTCATAGCCCATATGTGTAAGGCAAATTTAATGCTTTAGCTCAGATATGCTGGATTTGACAAGCCTAATTCTTCACTTGGGGAAAAGACCCATGTGGTGCACTCACGCCTCACCTAAACCTCGAAATGCCCCACATTTGGGTCACTCACAAGGAATGTTTTAAATACCCAGCCAAAATACTGAATTAACCAACCAGCAACTGGAAAATTTTAAACAATAGAAATAATAAGTGTCTGGCTGAATTATGTATTATTGCTTTAAAGGTAGAAGGGAATTCAGTCAATTCAAAGGAAGACATAGCAGAAATATTTGAAAATTTCTTTAAAAACATACCCCTCAAAATAACGGCTAGCTTAAATTCTTCCCCTCAATCAGCCGAAACTTTACTTTGGAAAGTATAAATACATAAACATAAACATTTACATACAGGCACACACATTGCGTCTGGCCCCACACTAGGATACCCTGTGTTGTGGGAACCAGAAACAACGACATCACAAACATGTAAATATCCAAGACCTGGGATTTTATTTTTTGTCCCCAGCCGGGATTCGAACATGCAAAGCTGCGGGGGGAGCATGAGTTTCTTATCCTATCTAGATAGATAGGTTAAAATTTTAAAACATTACGATATTATATCCCACCCGCGAGCATGACTTCTCTTCGATATACATATCTTCCTTAGATAGGAGATAAGATAGACATTTTATTTTATCTACTTATTGGTATGACAACACTGAATCGGCAAATAGCGATGTCACGAAAATCACTATTTCATTCGTTCAATTTGCGTTTTTGACAGATTGAAATCTGATCTGTCTGTGATCTTTCCTTTACTTAGTCTGTGCTAGGTATCAAATAAAATGTAAATAAACAAACAAATAACGGATAATAGATGTTTAGATGCCGAAAATGAAGTAAGTACAAACTTTATAGCCATTGCAGTTAATTTATACAATACTACAATAGTTGGAGATCCTTCCTACAAGCTCATACGGACATCACATCATATACAAGTCAGTCATCGGCAAGAACTATAATATTTTTCTGTTTTAGAGGGCGCAGTAATGACTGCGCAGCGACACGACTGGAGCAGTGGCGGAATGTAAGTGTTGATAGTACTTATTATCTAGTGATATATTAAATTAAGTTCAATACTTGACTCACCATCACCAACCGAGTACAATAGGTAAATAATATGCTTGTTAAACTAATGCAAATGTGTACCTAGGCAATGCTCAGTGAATACCTACAGTATTTGGATAGATAGACCATAGAGGTCTATCCAGTATAGCGTCAATTTTTGCTCTTAGGGGCATCTAAAATAATTTTCGTAACATGTCTTACCTTTTTTTCTTTTCGTCTTAAGCTATTACATCATATTGGAATGTTTTGGACTCCTTTTTAATTATGCTCTTTATTTGTTACAGGATATTTTGAATGCGCTGACTACAATCATATTTGGTCTATGCTACAATCAATCAAATCTTACAAATAAATCAAATATTAAAACGAAGGAATATGTATGTACGAATTGAATATATTTTAAATTTAGCAGTAAAAAAGTCACAGCCCACCCTATTTTTTCAAAATAGTAACTCAAAATTGGATGCTTAATTACCCAAGTTCCACTATAGTTTTTTTATATTACATGCACAGGGGCATTCATTCAAGGGTTAAATATAACTTTGAACTATAGCAGCTCGTTGGGCTGTTGCCTAGCATAGGGAATGTTCCATTGAGCTGGCCATTCCTCCTCTACTGGGTTTCGGGCTCCACAATGGCAATGTGTGTACCGAGCCTCGGGAGTCTACTCGGCATCTCCTCTGATGGGCGTCATCAGCCAAGGCAGGCTCAAGGGCATATCCAGAGTCTCCTAGGAAATGCATTACATTTTTTTTTTACTTCTTATTTTTTTGTTACAGATTACATCAAAGGTGAAGAACATATTAATTTGTTATTTGTTTGGTAACAATTTCCCGTTTTCAGAAGAAAACATATCATGCTTCTTTTCTCCATTGGGTACCCAGTTATGTATTAAACCACCTATTTCATTGTTTAAAGTTACAAAATAAATATTAGATTTACTTATAACCAAAAGCATTTTATTATTAACGGACTTCAAAAATGGAGGAGTCTGTGTCAAGCTTTTTCCAGAAAACTTCCTAGAAACCATATATTTGTAGTAAATACACCATACATACTTAGGTACTTAGTAGAAGTTAGGTATGATTTGTGGGGTTGGTCAGTGAGCAGAAACAGAGGAAGGGCACGAATGGGATGCGTAGGTGGCGCGAAGAGGCACCAGTGGACAAATCATGACAAATGTGATGATTTTATTCGTAGAATGACTGACAGAAACGCTAGATATAAGTTTATATGCCCCTCTCAAAAGTGGGATAAGTTTAAATGAAAAATCTGTCAAAAGTCGATAACATATCTTTTTATGTTGTCCTCATGCTCGCATTTGCGATAGGGTTTATCTTATAGTGACAGATGTTTTTTTATCTCACGGCACTGGGATAAAAACGACGCATTGTGCTCGCGACGATAATTTAACCTACTATAGACGTCAAAACTCGTTAAAACGGCCATTTTTTGTAGATAAACCGCCTCGATAAAATCTCATGCTCCCCCCGCTGATTTCCAATTCACCCATATAAGTCCCTTTGCTATTGTCAAGATATTTAAAGAGTTAAATTAAAAAAAAAGCGAAGATTTGTGGGGATTATAGGTTAAACTTATATCCACGGTTATCCATATTCTAGCACCTTACCTTACTACAATTTTTAATAAATGGAATCTTCCCTAATCTATTAAAGTTAAGTAAAATAGTACCCTTGTTTAAATCTGGCGATAGTGAAGATCCCAATAATTTCAGACCAATAGCAATACTGCCGGTCCTAAGTAAAGTTTTTGAGAAAGTAATTTTGCATCAATTGCAGACTCATTTTAGTATAAATAAGCTATTTCATAAGAACCAGTTTGGATTTACGAAGGGCCGCTCAACGACAGACGCAGGCATAGCATTAATAAAGCACATCTTTGATGCGTGGGAGGAGGCGCAGGATGCTATCGGGGCGTTCTGTGACCTGTCCAAGGCGCTTGATTGCGTCGACCACGAAACGCTAATCATAAAATTACACCGATATGCTTTAAGTAATAAATCGCTAGCTCTTCTTCAATCTTACTTAACAGACAAAACCCTAAAAGTAGATATTAATAGAGTTTCTATACTAGGACTGTTCCTTTTTTTGGTTTACGTAAATGATTTGCCCTACCTAGTAAAAAAACTATCGCAGATAGTATTGTTTGCTGATGATACTTCCTTAATTTTTAAAGTAAAGAGAGGTTTAGGTAATGTTGACGATGTAAACAATGCTCTATCTACAGTTCTAAACTGGTTCACGGTGAACAATTTGATGTTAAATGCGAAAAAGACAAAATGCGTCAAGTTCTCCTTGCCCAATGTTAAAAATGTTGACATGTGTCTAAAATTATCTGGTGAGAAATTAGAGCTGGTAGAGTCCACACTATTTTTAGGCATAACAATAGACTCAAAACTGTAATGGGGTCCACATATTGAAAAACTATCGGGTAGGTTGAGTTCAGCTGCATTTGCAGTTAGAAAAATTAGGCAACTTACAGACATATCGACTGCGAGGCCAGTCTATTTTAGTTATTTTCACAGTATCATGTCATATGGGCTGTTATTATGGGGACGGGCATATAGAAACAATATTTATTTTGCAAAAAAGAGCAGTAAGAGCAATTTACAACTTAAGCAGTAGGGAATCACTAAGGGAGCGTTTCAAAGAAATAGGAATTACACTGGCTTGCCAATATATATTCGATAATATAATGTATGTCCGTAAAAATATAACAATGTTCAAATTAAATAGGGACGTCCATAACGTAAACACTAGAAATAGAAATAAGCTTGCTTATTCTAAATTTCGTTTAGCCAAGGTAAATACATAGTTCGTAGGCTATTGCGTTCGTTTTTACAACAGAATTCCAGAACATGTTCTATCCTTGTCTGAAAATAAATTTAAAACATTCATTAAAAAATCGCTATGTAAAAAAGCCTATTATAGAATAGACAAGTACCTATATGAACGATATAAGCCCTTGGTAGTAAGCCAATTCCACTGCGATTTCATTGTTATTCAATTATTAATATTATAATTTATTTAGTTTTAAAAACGTGTACTGACGACGTGATTGCTCATTAATAACTATAGCACACATTTTATAGCTGACAAGAACTCAATCTGCAGGTTTGCTAAAGGTCATTCGAATGGTGGCGTGGTGGCCGGGTCACCTATCTCCCTCTAAAATGGTTGAGACTGGTGATGGCTGACCCCTGCGTTATGCTCGTGAACGGGTGCTGTTCATGTGTCTGGCCACAGCATTAATGTTTTTCCTAGTGTTATTTTGGCTTTTAAAGTTATTGGTGGCTATGACGGAATCATATCATATAGGCTTTGATGTATAAGTTTAAGATGATTTGAGAAAAGTTGGTCAGAGTGGAGTTTTTTTTCCCGCTGCCTTTTTCTCCACTACAAATACGGCCCGAAGGCAGCGGCTAACATAGTAACATAGTACATTGACATTCAGTAAACAGAATGTAAATTCTTTATGTTGAAATAAATTATTGATTTCTGATTTCTGTAGCATTCACCTACTAGGGTGGCTATTATATCCCAGAACTGGCTACCTACTTTTTTTTTTAAAAGAAATTTAGTATAAAGTTAGTTTAACTGAAAACAAAATGGAATTGGAATAAATGTTAGATTACCAATAACCCAGGGTGGTGCTGAACCCAACCTTATTATATGAATCTCCTGCTGAAGAAACATTGTACATCCAGCACAAAAACAAAATTTGTTTCTTCTGTAAGAGTGCTGGCACAGTATGCTGGAGGTGTGGGTTTGAATACAGCTTTAGCTTGGAAATAGATCTTTCTATTTGAGATACGCTTAAAAAGTTGTTTCTATTGACATTGAAATAAATATCCTTAGGGATGCCATCACTACAAAAACTATTTGAATTAAATAAATTTTAGATTATATCAATGACCCTTATTCAGAGCACTGCTCACTTTCTTTCAGGTGAAGTGTGAAAATCTGAGGACTTAATTAGTTAAATGTTTTGTTGGTCTAGCAGTAAAATGTTTCACACAAAATTGGTTACCTTCCCACTGGATACATTTGTACAAATGGCTGCAGTGTGGGTGTATTTCCATGTTTATGATGTCCTTGACTTCCTACCATAATGCAGGCCATCCTAGGGATTTTAATTAGTTATTGTGATGTGTGGAAGTTATCATTTTTGTAGAAGTTATCTAGTTTTTTTACTGTAACTGTCTTAAAATAGAAATATACAATTTAAATAATAAAAATGTCAAAATTACTTACAAAATACAAATCAAATTAACTGTCAAGTGCTGATAAAGAGTTCTTATCTAAAGTCAATCCTGAATCATGTAATATGTTTACAAAATAAGTTAATTAAGGCTTTACTGTAACTTACTCATACTATACTAATTACCTAAACAAAGCGTACAAACGTAGATATTTTTAGGCACATCTGCAAAACAGGCCCCATAATATTTTTTTTTAGATATCCTTCAAAGAAAAATAAACTTTCTAAATGTTAATTTTTTTTTCAGTTTTAATCGTCTACGACTTATTTATTTATTTAATGTACAATATTGATCATTGGTCAGGTAAAATTCAAATAATAGTAATAATAAGACTTACACATTTCAAAATATCTAAGCTGACAACCGAAAATCGGGATTTCGTTATAAAAAAAAAACAATTAAATTGAAATATCTGGAAAACGGTTATATATAAGATAGGGTGTTTCATAGTTAAATCAGTCAGAAACGATGCAAACTACACATCCTTAACGGGAATAGGTCGACTTAACCTGTAACCCCCTATATGAAAGGTCAACTCTTTGCCTTTGCTATAGGAACGACCAACAAGACCCAACATGTGGGCTTCGTAAGTAGGCAAAATATATAAATTAGAAATGTGATCAGCTGTCGACGGGGCAACATTGTATTTGTTCTTATCTTTTTTTTTTTATCATTGAATTGACATAATATAGTATTTTTCTTTTGTGATGCATGCAGGGCAATATGCATTTTTTTTAGTTTAAAATAGCCTATTGTGTGTTATAATTATAATTAATTAGGTTTCTAAATACATTTAGGTAAATACATTTCATTTTAATTTTTAACTCCAGGGTGGCGACGAGGCAGCGGCAGGTGGTGAAGTGCCTGACCTGGCTGCCATCAAGGCGCGCGTGCGAGAGATGGAAGAGGAGGCGGAAAAGCTCAAACAGATGCAGACGGAGGTTGACAAGCAGATGAGCATGGGCAGTCCACCTGGACTGAGTGAGTGTAAACTGGCTTTGGTCAACATGTAAAGAAATAACAAATTGTTACAATACAGAAAGCAATAATGTACCTATATCAAGTTATTTGCTTATAGGTGATTCATTAATCACTTCATTAACGCCTTTGATAGTATATCAAACATTTGTTTGTTTACACCCAACCAAAGCGAAATGAAACCAAATATAAATCAACATATTGAAATTGCCTTGCATTAAGCTTGACGTTAATAGAACACCAACATCATAGTTTGCATTTAAATATCTATTATGTAATATCTATAAATATCTTTAGTAATTAGTACTAACCACTGTGGTAGTCCACTACTTCATTAGTGACTAGTCCAATAAATATTTCTATTGTATTTGTGAAATGGATGATCCACTCACAAAGTAAATCCAAAATTGTATGCGGTCATTAGAACTCATAGAGAAATGTAAGTGGTTGTTACCTGCTGTGTTTTTAGTTTAATAATGGTCAGTGGCAGTGCAACAGTAGAATGGTTGCGTCACATCTGTGAGGTCCTAGGTTCAATTCTGGTATGTACCAATGTTTACTTATGTATATTTGTAATACCACTACGCTAACAGAAAAGAAAACATCGTGAGGAAACCTGAGTGCCTGAGGTATTCATGTACCTCCGCCAATCCGCAGTAGGCACACTTGATGAGGACCATACTCTCTCTGATGGCCTGTGCCCTGTAAATAAATAAAATAAAATAAAAAAGCCTTATTTGTTTCATGCAAAATGTTTTCACATTTGAATTTAAAATTAATCATAATAAACAATGTACCAATGACTTTGTTTTCTAAGTTACATACATTTGTGAAATTATAGTAGCTATACCACTCACTAACGGTAAAGGAAAACATTGTGAGGAAACCTAAGTATTCACATACCTCAGCTCTTGAAATTGCCAATCCGCGGTGGCCACGCAGGGTGATTAAGCCCATACTCTCTCTCTCACTGAGAGAAGGCCTGTGCCCGGTAGTGGGACGACAATAGGCTACATAAAAGAAAAATAAACAGCATTTTAATGATATTAAATAATTCAACATTAGTTTCAACCATTATTTTTGTTTTTGTCATGATACACCTGTGTGGGTGTTGGCCTCCTCCAATCCACTCCATGTGTCTCGGTCCTGAGCCTTTGCCATCCACTGTGGGTCTACTATTAGTTTTGTGACATCACACCATCTCTTGTAAGGTATTCCTCGTTTGCGTTTCCCTTCCTTTCCTTCTCCTTCCCTTCAATTCAATGAACAATGTGCTCTAATTTTAATGGAAGCATCTGTTAGTACAAGGCTATTGAAATATGCCCATGAATGTCTGAGTGAAGAGAATCACAATGCCATAAGTTTAATTTGGATCCTAATTTTATAGCAAACTTGTGTGGTACCATCGACAGCTGAGTAATTAGGTATTTCAGCTGCAATTATGTCTCCTATAACGGTACTGAATACCTAGAGCATACACATGAAATATAATATAAGTAATGGATGCGTAACTTTCAGCGTTCTTAAGGCACGTAACATAAGAATATACCAGCGCTATGCTTGCTTGTTTACCATAAAATAAGAAAAAAGTGTGACTTTGAACGTCAATATCTCATATCTCTTTAGCAAAAAAATTCGTAATGATGCAGATACCAGGAATTCGCGGGTTTCGGAAGGGGCGTTATTAAATTAACACCCGACATAAACCCGGCCGTATTCGGCAACAGTGACTGGGATCTGACATAGTGCAATTGTCCCTTACAGCCAGTCCCTTAAACATGTCCATCGAGGAGAAAATTGAGGCGGACAACAGATCAGTTTACGTCGGCAACGTGGACTACGGAGCTACGGCTGAGGAGCTGGAGCAGCACTTCCACGGATGTGGATCCATTAATAGGTGACTAAACACTTCTACTTATTCTCCAAAGATTTGCCGTGACACCGAATCTCAATGCATATCCATGAAACCAAATCTCAACGCATATGTCGTTTCATTCAGCGTTGGTCTGGCTGTAAATAATATTTTTCTTAAGATACTATTGAAGTCAAGAAATTGATAGTAAGTGTAGCGACACACCTGCGGAACGTACCGCGCCGAACGTTCGGCGGCTGAACTTGCAGTCGTAACGTTCCGTTGGTATGACAAACCAAACGCTCAGAACGCTGCGTCTTGTCCAGCGCGCTACGGGACGGAACGTTACGTCATTACGTGGTGTCGTCGTCGTCAGTCGGTTTCGGTACGCTTGCCGCCGCGCGGCGAGAAGCACACCGAACGTTCAACTACGCGCGCCGAACATTCGCGCATGATGTGTGTGTCGCTTGCAATGCAAAATACATTGAATGCGTATTAGCGGACATAATCGCCCGAAGGAAGGCTACGCCGAACGCGACGTAAGTTCGTCTGATGTGTCATAGGGGATTTGAAAAACGTTCGACGAACGTTCAACGCCGTACGTTACGCCGGTGTGTCGCTACCTAAGGGTTGATATTTCTTAAATTTATGAGATGGATTAATTACCTAAGGGCCGATTTTACCAACCTCAGATATAACTTATCCATCGAATAAAGTATTACACAACAAAAATAAATTTTCATCTAAAATGTCATCTGTCAAACCAAAGGAAAGGCAATGACATTTTTTTATTTTTGTTGTGTAATACTTAGCTCGATGGATAAGTTTTATCTAAGGTTGGTAAAATCGGCCCTTAGACAGGCAAACAACTTGATTGACCTTAATCTTAATAATGACCCGATCGGGCCAGCATAACCATGATTTTTATCCGACTTCAAAAAAGGAGGAGGTTATCAATTTGACGCGTATACATTTATATATTTGGCTATGTTTTCGCATAACTCCGTCCAATCTTAACCGATTGCGACAATTCTTTTTTTGTTCAAACATATATAACGTTCCATTGGTCCCATTTTAATTTGGTTAAGATCTGATGAAGACTTTCAGAGATGGAGAACGGAACTCTTCAGTGGACAGCTGTAAATAAGGCCTGATGGGGCACATCCTTTAGTAATATGCGTGTTTCATAAAATAGCGTAAAAGTAGTCCCAAGGTAATTTGGTGATGTTCTGGTGAAGAGATGGAAATTGAGAACGTCAAATTTTAAAGCAACGAATTAAGTAGGGTAAATTATGGTTATAAGAGTCTTATTTATTTTTCTCCCGCTCCCCCACAAAAAATTGAAAAATAAAAAAAATAAAAAAAAAAACCGTCTTCGAAACCCTACAGCACAAAAAAGTTACAAATAATTTAAATAATTAGAAGTATGTATAGGTACATGTAGGTATTGTAGAAGTATAATTGGTCGTCGGTGCCCAGTTTCATGACCAGCACATATATTTTGGGCACCAACTCCAAATTATACTTCTACAATACCTACATGTACCTGTACATACTTCTAATTAATTAAATTATTTCTAACTTTTTAGTGCTGTAGGGTTTCGAAGTCGGTTTTATTTTTTATTTAATTTTTTTTAATTATTCTTTTCAAGGTCATAATCTAACAGTTTAATGCTTCTGTATTAGTTTGTATGCAATATCAAAGGTGCACAGTACCTAGACGTGGAATGAACCGATTGGCTTCGTTCAGGATTTGGTTCGCGTAATATAGGGGCTGTACAAAAAATATACTTGGACAGTACACAAACCTCACCAATAAATCCCACCTTGCTTTGAGCCCAACTCTTACTATCTGTGATCAGTTTATGGGTTACATACAACTTTATGTAATAAGTTCGACAGTATTTGAAAATTTGTCTTACACAAAGAGTACCCTTGCACAGTACCCAAATCTGGAATAAAACCAAGCATTCTTTGAGCTCAACCCTTACTATTTTGTCGAAGGATTATTTTCATTCAATCAAATCTTGAATTTGTGATTGTTCCAGGGTTACGATTTTATGTAATAAGTTCGACGGTCACCCGAAGGGTTTTGCCTACATAGAGTTTGGCGACAAAGACAGTGTACAGACGGCAATGGCAATGGACGAGTCATTGTTTAGAGGGCGGCAGATCAAAGTAAGTGATTCTTATTCTATTTGCTTACTCACCACTTCTTTTGAAACGGAAACTGCTCTTAATTAGATCTTGAACCTTGTTTCAACATAGGTACGGTCGACAGCAAATCAAACATTGCAGTTGTATGGTAACCCGTAACAGTGTATAGGTGACGCGCTGTCGATTGTACCAGGACTGTGTCAACCATAAACAGAGTAGTCCGACGGTGTTTCTTTTTTCGCGATAGTAGTCTTAGACCTACATAAATACGTTAGTTTTTTCGATTTATCATGAATAGAATTGCAGCTTATATTCGTCCGGCAGTGCCACTAATTCCACCTAATCTTACGGATCCAACGCGGTCCTGGACACGCCTCTGGAAGGCCAGTCGTAAGCGAGCTTCTATACAATGTACCGACAGCCCCCTATGCCGGGTATGCCTCAAAGAAGAGGCAACACCCGCCCACGAGAAACGGGGTAACTCTGTTACTCTTAGGCTCTGTTGAGAGAGTGTTTACGGTTGCTCGTTTTTCCAACTGTCGACTGTTAACAGTCTGCCTAAAATAATCTAAGCAGTCTACCTTTTTTTTTAAGAGAAATGAAAACATTTACTGCAACAACGGCCTCACACACATAATTGAAACTTAAAACAAATCAAAAATATGAACAGTAAAAAAATACTAATAAGACTGTCCCAGTGTGTGCTGCACTTTACAGCTGACTCAGCATAATTATAATGAACTGACTGAACATTCCGGTAATAAGACCTAAAGTGCCGAGAGGATAATGGCGAGATATGAACAGTAAAAAAATACTAATAATACTTGTCGCGGTGTGTATCTGCTGCTACACTTTACAGCTGACTCAGCATAATTGCGAGATATGAACAGTAAAAAAATAGTAATAATACTTGTCGCGGTGTGCATATGCTGCTGCACTTTACAGCTGACTCGGCATAATGGCGAGTGTGTGAACATATCACGTGTAACGCCAACGCTTGTGCGCCCCAGGTGATGCCGAAGCGCACCAACAAGCCGGGCCTGTCGTCGACTAACCGGCCGCCGCGGGGCGCGCGCGGACGCGGCCGCTCGTTCCGCGGCGGCTACTCGCCATACTTCTCCGGCTACCGGCCCATGCGGCGCGGCAGGTATAACCCCTATTAAACTCTGCATAAGCCTTCACTTTTGTTCTCTTTCTGTATCGGCGCGCCGAGTTCTCGCTGACTCACTGCGGCTACGTTCACGCTCAACGGGGGCGAGCCTAAGGTTTGCCTAGGGGCGGGGCAAAAACAAGAAAACTAGCTAGTGGGCATTTATAAAACATGCGTATCGTCGATACTGTTTAGTTTTGCGCAGTAGTTTTGAATTCTGGACCGAATTGGCATGTTAAATCAATTCCGTTCTTGATATGTAACTTCTCTACGGTCTCTGCCAATTTCGAGTTTAGAAGAACGTTTTGAAGCACTTGTTTTAAAACCATTTATAAACTGGTTTTCGTTTGTAACATTCAATGCCAATCCATATTTTAAAATCATCATCATCATTCCGCCACAAGAAGTCCACTGCTGAACATAGGCCTCCTCCATGGATTTCCAAAAAGACCGGTTGGAAGCGACTTGCATCCAGCGTCTTCCTGCCACTTGGGTGAGGTCATCTGTCCATCTTGTGGTTGGTCGTCCTACGCTGCGCTTGCCGATATGTGGTTTCCATTCGAGAACTTTTCGGCCCCATCGGCCATCAGTTCTGCGTGCTATGTGCCCCGCCCACTGCCACTTCAACTTACTAATCCGCTGGGCTATGTCGACGACTTTCGTTCGTCTACGGATCTCATCATTTCTGATTCGATCTCCTAGAGAAATTCCGAACATAGCCCTTTCCATAGCTCGTTGCGTGACCTTGAGATTTCTTAAAAGCCCATAGTGAGAGACCACGTTTCAGTGCCATAACTCATCACTGATAACAGTGGTCGGAGTAGGTATATTGATTTTAGATACTTGCGTCATGATATCATAACATGGACATGCATTTCTTCCGGAATGTACCGGAGTTTCCAAAAATTTGGTAAATAGAGTAATAAAATAAAAAACCATATGTAAGCAAACAAAATTGTTTATTGTTAATACAAATAATCATTATTACAGTTTTATTAAAAATAATTATTTTTAATCCTCATCGGTTACAAGTTCTACATTTTGATTTTCTGTCTCTATACAATTAAAATAAATAACTATAATTTTTTCAATATTTTCTAATTTTAAGCTATTTCTTTTAACATCTAAGATCCATTTGTAAGTGGAAAATTATCGTTCAACATCTGTAGATGTCAATGGAGCGAATTTGAAATAAAGTTTCTGATTATTTGCTACGCTTTTTTCAATACTCTCGCTGTATTCTCTAATTGTATCTAAATCTGGATTTCGTTCCATAACTGATTCTATTTTATTTTTTATATTCTCATTATTGCACTCGTTAAGCGTAGCCCTTACTTGATCAAATACTAAAAGTGAATCAGCTAGAGATAAATTTTGTTTTTGTAACTCTTTTAGGGCTAGTAGTATAATATATAATTTTCTTCAATATATTTTAAATCATTTTCTAAATTTTGTTTTTCCAAAATGTTTTTTGCGTTTCGTATGGCTATAGCATACTAGTTTCATGTAATAATTTCGATGTTTCGGTATTTTTATCATAATAATCCGGAAACTCGGAGGCTTATCCATATTAACATATACGTTTGATGTCAGTGACCTTAATTCAATATACCTACTCCGACCACTGCTGATAACACACACTGGTTGTATAATTTTGTCTTGAGTGATTGAGGTATATTAGACGAAAAGACTTTTCTAAGTTTCCCGCATGCTGCCCAGCCGAGTTGGATTCGACGATTAACCTCTTTCACGAAGTTGGACCGGCCAAGTTGGACTGTTTGTCCTAAGTAGACGTATTCGTTTACAACTTCGGGAGTCGAGTTCCCCAATGTTATTGGGGTGGGCACAACACGGGCGTTCGACATGACCTTCGTTTTGTCCATGTTCATTTTAAGGCCCACACGTTGGGAAACTCGACTGAGGTCTTCGAGCATTATACCGAGGTCTTCCATCGTTACTGCCATGACTTCTATATATCGTCGGCAAATCGAAGGTGAATGATGTACTCGCCATTGATATTGATGTCGCGTCCCTGCCATTCCAGAAGCTTGAAGGCATCCTCCAGTTCGTTCGTGAACAGGTTCAGAGAGATAACGTCTCCCTGTCTCACGCCCCTTTTCAATGGAATGGCCTCCGAATTCTGCTTCTGTACTCGGACTGACATGGTGGCGTTGTTGTACAAGCACTTCAGCACCTCGATATACCGATAGTCAATACGGCAATGCTGGAGAGACTCGAGTACTGCCCGTGTCTCGATCGAATCGAAGGCTTTCTTATAGTCCACAAACGCTAAGCAGAATGGCAAATTATACTCCTCAGTCTTCTGTATAATTTGTGGTCTATGGTACTATAGCCCTTTCGGAAACCGGCTTGTTTTTAAAATATACTTAAGTAAAGGCTGTCATGATTTCAAGGCAGGGTGGGGCCAGTACCCCTATCGCCCGCGCGTACGCCCATGCCAGAGAGCTTTTGAGGCGCGGACCTCCACTAATCCGTTCCACAAGTGAGAAGTGGTCGCGCCGCGTTTTTTCTGAATGCAACTTATTCCTACGTCCCATGGGCCTCGTGGCCCATGTACTGACGGGGGACGAATAGTAAGAGAAATGTATGCTTACGCCTTTACAACTATGTCAGCAACTTCTCTTGTACTATATGTATGAAGTAGCCACTTATATCAAATTATATATAATGCCGTGGACATCTTTTTAGCCTAAATGTACGATCTTTTAGAGTATTACATTAGTTTGATCAGCGTGCGTGCTCCCTACTACAGTATTTAGTAGGGAGATACATGGAACCCTCAAGTTTTCTTACTTGTTTAGTTTTTAAGGAAATAATGGCATGACGAGCTTTGTTAATGTTGGATAGAAGAGAAACATGTAACTGAATATAAAATGCAATACTGCTTTAGGCAATTTTCTCATACAATGCTTGGCTTTTATTTGCGCGAGGAGCCTACTTGGCCGTGACTTAACTTATGCCTTGTCAGTCTTTGAGATTCTGACCTAAAACTTTCGGGCTACTTCAATATGTTTGAGATAAACTCACACAGTGATTGGTTAGTTTGAACTCGGCGCGACATAGTGTAATCCAGCCTTTTAGTATTTTGTTATATCTGTCGGGCGATGTCACCACTGGCTTCTTTATCCGCATAAAAATAATGGGATATTGTAGATGCATGGATTATTTCATATTTTCATTGTGTCAACAAATGAACAAGTCATGTGTGTTCCACTTTTGGCTTTATCTTTCTGGTTACTAAAATATTGTTTATTTGTTCTCTTGGTGAAAATGTAGTTTTTCGATATTTGATTGAAAATCTAAATCTTTTTATTCACATTTTATACACGTTTTTTTTCTATATTAATTATAATGTGAACGACGAAAATGGAAATTATTTGCTTAAAATATTGTGTAATTAATTTATCTGCTTTATTGATATTGAAATTTGAAATTGTGACATTTATTATTGATAGCATTAAATTTCCTCCTTATTTTTATTATTTATTTGTAAACAGTGGTGACGTCGTGCATCCTGTAGACTGGAAATGCTCGAAATTGTTACACAAGAAAAACGTTGTTATGTTCACATCTCAGACACTAGAAAAGAAGTACCTATTTATATCCAATTTACAGTACCTATATCAAATAAAAAAGTTTTGATATTATAATTATGTATTTTCAATAAGTCCTTCCTTCTCCATGCCAAGTATATGCACGTCGTATATAAATATTTGCATGTCCGTGTTGTAGTTGTGTCGTAGTGTCCTAATGCGGTGCGTTGTTTGCAGAGGTTTCAGGCGCGGCTCTTATTACTCCCCCTACTGAGTGCGGTAGAGGGGGCCTCGCCCCGCGGACGCGCGCTAGCCCTCAATGCCAGTGTCCTAGTGCGCCTATAGATAAGTCCTGTCACTCCGATATCCCGGTCCCAGCACCGCATTGGCGTAGCTAGCGGGGGAGCCTGTTGGGCGTAGTGTATTAGACCATCGCTTTTTAGGGCCCAGACCCTGCCTTGAAAATAACCCTAGATACGCCAATGCGGCCTTGCCCACAAGTTGTCAACGTATGTCTGTATATACTGGGAGAACCTCCTTTCGAATATCGTCATTCATTGAGTAATTGGAAAACCGTGCTCGCATTATTTTCCAACTACTCCATGTTCAAGACTGTTTAGGCCGTCCGCTGCGTTGAGCATAGGATACACGGCGCGGCCGCCCGCGCGACGTGCTGTTTCATATTATCATACCGCGGGAGACGCGCCTCACGCAGCGCTCATGAAACGGCGCGCCGCGTGGGGCGCCCGCGCCGTGTACCCGCTCAACGCAGCAGATTGCTTTAGTTGAGAGATTACTCTGCTGATAGACGTTTCACGGGTATGTAAACGTCTTTGAAAACTTGTGGCTGTGCTCAGTGACGTGCGCATCTGCATTTATCTTTAGTTACTACGTCGAAAGCTGACCGGGCTCAGCTTACGAGGGAGTAAGCTAGGAATTTTATTTTTTCAAAGACAAAAAACACGCGAACTGAGCCTGCCAAGCGGCCAAAGTTTTCTCACCGACTTACTACAGTATAACTGACGCGTCACTGAGCCAGGGCACCATTTTGTTTGAGGCATACAAGTTGATTTCTAGCTGTTGCGCCGAAGCCAATCTGTATGCGGTATCCTATCTTGTTGTTTACACACGGTAGGATGACGTGTCGGTATAGAGTAACGTAAGATGAAGTATTTAGTGCTAAGTTTGTGGAATATGCCTGTCAAGACGCTGCACTCGAACAGAATATCCAGTATCGCCGCAAGGAAAAGTATTCTCAGAATAAAATATACGGCCTTTTCCTCTCCCATAAGCAGCAACGAAAACACAAATTCATATTAATAGAACTCTGAAAATAAACCTATCGTATCGCGGTTGAAGCCATTCTTCCCGGTGGTCATCCTATCGTGTATGGTTTTAATTAAGCTGACATGTACATTACCTTATATGTCATTTTGTAGGCAATAACAGCACCTCTGGCCAGCGAGCCTATTCTGTGCCGGATATAAATGTTAACTATTATAAAATAATTTCTAATCAGTATAATTTTTTGTCAACTGCGATTTTCATTTGTATAACGATTGTTTTTTTTTAATGATGAAGCGAATGTACTTTTGTGATTGGTTGTTTGTATGTATGTATTGTGCTTTTGTAATCAGTTTCGATAAACGAAATGTCTAAGTAGGAAATTCTGAGGGGGTTGCTGTAGTAGTTGACGTTATTTTGATGGATTAATCCTTAAGAAACAATATTTATAGTGTGGAAAGATTATATATGTAGTAACTACGCCTTCGTGTACAATTTCTTATTGTATTTGGAGTGGTTGTAAAGATGATGGATATCTCTTAGCAAGCTTAGAATAGGCCAATAACACTTCAAAATGTTCTTCTATGAACCAAATTTCAATGTTGCAGTAGTGTAAGCACAGTGGTTAGTTTGCTAGCACTCAATGCAGTTGGGCAATATTAAAATTACCATTATGATGGTAAAGTTTTAATTCTTAAAAGTAATAATAAAAAACTTATCTTAGATGTCTATTTCGTAAGTTGCATTTTCTTGTACAAAGAAGCTTTTGTAACCACATGTTCCCAAACAATTTGATAAACTAGATGCAGATTTTTAAAGTGAACAAATAGGTAGACCATTGATTGCAGCAAAGCGCTTCACACACGGCAGCTATAATGTGTATTAATGTACATTACATCCCGGGATGTACACTGTACAGCTTTAATAGTAGATTGTTAACCAAGGGCTGTATGACATCAATTGCATACGAGATTTTTGGTTTTTGGCGCTAATTAGCCCGAGTATGCAATTGATGCTTACGCCCGAGGTAAACACTCTGCTTTACATGGTATCGATTGTGAGGTAAGTAAAAAAACAAGAAAGCAGGACTTTTGAGAAAGAACTCCAAAACACGAAAAAAATTTACTTTCGCGCCTAGCTAGTCGACTGACTTTTTTACCCTTCACGATTTTATGATACGCAAGCGCGTCAAATCGTGCTGGCCAGTTTGATTTTTAAGTCGATTTCAATTAACATACGATGTGAATACGAAACAAATAGTTCGATATTTAAAATAAAATCTTTATAAATTCTAATATAAATTGTCTCGATTCCGATTCGAGTAAATAATCGATACCGAGAAAATAAATATTAGGGGTTAAAGTATGAAATTGCCGTTTTATTGCAATAGGTTCTTTGAATTGACATAGAATCTTCATGGTTAGGTTTTCAAATGGTTTCTATGATGTTCTTTTTTTAAAAAATGTGAAACATTTGAATATCGACTTTCAATTGTTTTTGTTATTCAATTTAGACAAGAAAGATGGATACTGCGAAAATTCGAGTGATTATGAGGCACCCATTTTTCGTTTTTTTTTTTATTTTATTGATTTGACGCAAGTGAGTCAATATTGTGGGTAAGGTAACGTTAAACCATGCCGCTAATTCCTGGGTAGTTTGACTAGGGTCGGCTTCCATTATCTCTCTTAATTCATCGTTATTCACCTGTGTGGGCGGTCTTCCTCGTGGCTCGTTCTTTAAGTCGAAATTTCCATCACGAAAGCGTTTAAACCAAAATCGCACGGTGCGTTCATTAGTAGACCCCTCTCCAAACGCAGGATTGATATTGCGGGCTGTTTCTGCCGCGTTGGTTCCGCATCGGAACTCGTATTAAAAAATCACTCGAATTTTCGCAGTATCCATCTTTCTTGTCAAATTGAATAACAAAAACAATTGAAAGTCGATATTCAAATGTTTCACATTTTTTAAAAAAAGAACATCATAGAAACCATTTGAAAAAAGTTTCATTCGAAAACCTCAAACCATGAAGATTCTATGTCAATTCAAAGAACCTATTGCAATAAAACGGAAATTTCATACTTTAACCCCTATTATTAAGTGCCCTCCCTCACCGGGACGCCATCGCCACGTCGCCGGCTACGCAGCCATGGCTACCTCTGGCTACTTTCGGATGCCAAATGGAGTAGCCATTGGAGTGGCCAGGCCCGTCAGTCAGTCGAACGAATGTCTTGCTTGGCGGACTGTTGGCTACCGAACCGTCGCCAAGTGCGTGAGGTGCCATACATTTCAATACTAATTGTTTGGACACGTAGCTGGCGACGTGGCCATGGCGTCCCAGTGAGGGAGGGCACTAACTTTTAAAAATATTCTTCTTGCAGTATGAGTATGACAGTTCTTTTTTCAAATTCCAAAATCTATGCTGTAATGTTAACATTACATGGTATGTTTTGAAACCTATGCTGTAATGATATCCATACACCCCGGCATTCAGGGAAGTAAGTGACTACTTACAGAGCAAGAGATATGTAAATTATATTAAAGTATCACACACACAATTACAGGTAATGACTTTCCCTCCATTGCACTGATACTTATAGATGGATAAAACATTTGTTTGCGCTTTAAGACACACACAAATAATTAATTACCATAACATTATAGATTTGTGTCAAAAATAAATCATAACAATAAATAAAAATAGAATCCTCAGATTGCATTCAGCTTAGATCAATTATTAATAAAAATAAATTTCTCCAATTACATTCCATCAAATTACATAATTGATATACGTCTCACTTTTCAGCTGCTAAGGTGTGAAGGTACGTATCGGTCTGTATCTTAAGATACGAAGATGTAAAAATATACATTATAGCTGTCGTGTACTATTGCTACTTACGATACGCTAACTGTGAAAGAAAACATCGTGAGCAAACCCGCGCCTTGGCTCGGCACGTATTGTCTTGTCTTTCCTGTGGGCTAGGCCGACTAAGCTGTCAGGATGGTATATGTTTTGGGCAAGCCTACTCCATCTATAATACAATGTCCCGGGCACTGCAGCGTCCGAGTGGTCCCTTAATCCATCTAGTTGGGAGTGAAGGTGCCACTGGACGCCGTATTTATAATCTCTTTATGTAGATGCAAAGGCCTAAGTTTAAGCTGTCGTGTGTGGTCTCCTGACGATTTCTTGTAATATAATGTATCGTGCTAAATCTTTATAGCTGCCGTGTGTGAAGTCATTCATGTAGACAATTTGTACCCTCAATTTAGATATTGTTAAGCCCATACTTAATTTATTCTTATTAGGTACATATGTGTTCTGCTATTTAATTTGAAGTTGAAAAATATTTTGTAACAGAGATGAAAAGATTTAAAGAAGAAAACAAAAAAACAATGTCCTACAACAATACTACAAAAAGGGAAAAGATATTGCCCTGGATAAGAAAATAACAATTTAAGAATAATTTTAAGAATCCAATTTGTTGTTTCATTTGGTTTCCATTTTCGTGAAGAATTAACGCCGGCCGCGGTCCTCACTGAAAGTTAAGGGGTTGTCGCGATGCCCTCCTTTCTTTGTATTAGTTATTAATAATGTAGGGGTATTTAGAGCGGGGGAAACCATGAAGCATCGCGAATGGAGAAGTGAAAAGAAAATAGTGTACACAGAGAGGAGAAAACGATCTATTTCTGTTCGAGAGTATGTTTAGCAGCGGAGGGATTTGCACACAGGAGAAAACGATCTATTTCTGTTCGAGAGTATGTTTAGCAGCGGAGGGATTTGTACACAGAGAGAAGAAAACTAGGTAGGTATCTATTTCTGTTCGAGAGTAGGTTCCTACCTATGTTTAGCAGCGCAGGGATTAATGGAAACCCGAGAACAGAAATAGAATATTCTCCTGACGAGTGATATACACAGTGCTTTATACTACACCTACGAGAAAAATAAAATTACCTATTTAGGATAATTAAAAGCGTATGTAGGCAAAAAACAAAATTTAACAAAACTAAACAAATTGCCGCGCTTTTTTTTTCGTAGTGCAAAAAATGTTTGCCAGCCTCATTAGTTGAAAATAGTTTTTATAATTTAATCGATAGGTATAAAACCTTTTTGAGATTTGACGTTTGTATTTTTTATGTTCGCTGCTAAAAACAAAAGCACGCTAGCAGGGCAGGAATGGATTTTCATACATTCCTGCCCTGCTACGGAGGAAAGGAGTATTTATATTCCTTGTACGGAGGGCAAATACAGTCAGATGACACCGACTGACTCGGTGCCAGTGCAGTGGCCACTCGGGAGGATAAAAAGCTTTGTCATCACATAGCACATATTCCCAGCAGCACCATCTATGCTATACCTACACCACTCACATTGTCTTTCATGAATAGGCTCTTGACCTGCTGTTCTACCTAATCATCGGTAAGAACCAGCAGGGCTGTTGATAACCCACTGACCCTTAGCCTACATCATCGGCTGGGCAGGGCATCACTCGTATCGTCTCATAAGTCTCTTGACCTGATCTCCCTCTCAATCATCGGCCGGGCAGGGCATCACTTGTATCGTCTCTCATAAATCTCTTGACCTGCTGATCTCCCTCTTAATCATCGGCTAGAACCAGCAGGGCTGTTAGTGACCCCTTGACCTTCTGCCCACATCATCGGCCGGGCAGCCCTGCCCGATAGGTATAAAACCAGTATCAGTTGTATCAGTATCTCTCATAAGTCTCTTGACCTGTTGATCTCCCTCTCAACCATCGGCTAGAACCAGCAGGGCTGTTGGTGACCCCCTGACCCTCTGCCTACATCATCGGCCGGGCGGGGTATCGCTAGTATTATCTCTCATAATTCATTGACATTCTTCATTAAAATACAAGCTCATCGGTAATCAATTATAATACACGGAATAGAATACCGACAACTCTCAGACTACTCAGTTTCATTTATGGCGTAGGTACACCCTGACTGTCGTGTTGGACCACATCTGGCAGCACGGAATCGCCTTTTTCCGTCGCCCTTTCTCTTTCTGTCGCTTAGAACTGCCATTTGCTAGACCGAGACAGAAAGCATAATGCGATAGCATGCGGTGGAATCCTCGAGGCGATCGGCATCACGGACAAAATGCAGTGGTCGGCAGGGAGACTCCGGATCCGGAACGCTGAAGCGCGCGATAGCATGCTAACGCATCCTTTTACCGCCGATCACTTGCTATCGCATGCTGTCTCACTCTATCGTACAATGGCTAATTCATTAAAATCATTTAAAGTCATTCCATAATAATCTACGAAACTATCTGGATATGTTACTAAATCCGGAAAATGCGTAACATATTCTCCATGAACCGCTCTCTGCTTCCAAAAAGGATGAACCCTGTTTGATACTGAACTACGGAAAGAAATTGGGTAAGAGAAATGGTGCTCTACTCACAGGCGACGATGAAGCTGGTCTCCAGGTCCCGGGACACACTCCACACAAGATTTCACAGGGTTTCAGTATTTAGCACACGCCGGCCGGCGGTTATGAAAAAGTGGATCCAACGAACTTTTCTTCCGTGCACCCCAAGCGAAAAGAGTGAGTGAATGAACTGTACGAATCTACGTCGCTCATTCAGAAGCGCGCCAAATTTGAATTGGCGCGGGGAACGCAGAGCATTTAGTCTCGAACCCAAATAAGTAATTTAGATATTGTACAAACCCAATCGAATGCGTTTCTTTTTATTATTTTGATTTTGCATTTATTGCAAAATACACGCTAGAATCACTGCTCTCTCTTCCGTGGTCCTATCCATCTCGCGCTTGAAACTAAACTGATCATGAAAGAACGCGGCAGTTTGCCACCCATGCTGCAGCATGCTGACGCGTCCGATCGCCTTTTTTGTCTGCGGAATGCGACAGCGCGCGTTCGCATGCGGCAGCATACTGCAGCACGTGGTAGCACAGGCGGAACAAATGCGATTCCGTGCTGCCAGATGTGGTCCAACCCTTCCTTGGTATTTTACACACAGCACGGTTAGGTACGATTCAGACCAACCGGCTCGCATCGCGCCGCGCCGCATCGGAACGGAGCCGTACGCGTGCCGCGGCAGCCGACAGCGTCCGCTGGAACTTGAATGATTCGCTAGTTGCTGCTTGCCTCATTCAACTCAACACTCAACCCAGGTTGCCATTTGTAGGTTCAAATGTTGCTATCTGAAACCAAAGGTTGCCATTACAAAAATGTGTAAAAAAAATCTACGCGTTTTTATTTTATTAATTATAACTTATTTATTAGGTACTGTTTATTGGTCTGCATTTTGGTTGAATAATAATTAATTCCACAAATTTGTTTTCCTTAAAAATTTTGATCCATGTTTTGTTGAAAATAAAAATATTATAAAATTTAAATAAAAAGATAAAAATGAAAATAAAAAATAAATTAAGACTTCTATTTAACAACACAAACACATTTTTTCTAGAAGCTGACATGTTTATTCATATTTAAAAAAATAATAATTATGTGTAAGTGCCCATGCATTTTAAATCCAATATTAAAAACATGCAAGAAATGAATATGAATTTCCCAGCTCCTTTAATTGGTGGTTAGTATGTAATTTTCCTATGGTTGGGTTTTTAAAAATAAAAAAATTAAAAGCGCCATGAAGAGATTTTTAATATCAAAATCTTCAACATCTCGACAAAACGATGACGAAGCAGCAGTGTGCACTTAACACGAGCAGTGTTAAGTAACTGAAAACAACACTCGCCTAGGTTTTTCGAAGTTTTTTGAGTCACTCACACATTGGATTGGTGAATTCTGTTAGAAATAAGATTTAATAATGGTATCCCTATAATATTGGTTTCACTGCACATTTTTAGCTTTGTACTTGCAACACTTTTTTTTTTCCCCTGTCTGCTGTCAACCGGAATACAACGTTTGCTCATCATCCGAGTGCATTTTAATTTTAACCAATAATCCTGAAGCCTAGACTACGATCCTTGTGCCGTACACTGACTGCTGCAACTGCTCTTCTAGATTTCACAGGTTCTGGGCCCAGTTGGAAAAGGAAATCGTAAGTCGTACCTACATACCTACCACGCGTCTCAAATAACCTCTCAGCTTCATACACCACATTTCGCTTAATCATGACCAATGGTGATGGACAATCATCTAATAACAACACACAGAACATGCCAGTAAGCAACAATGAGAGGATCATCGCGAATAATATCCAAATTGACAAATTGGAAGGTGTGTCTAACTTCCCCACGTGGAAGTTTGCCATGCGAATGGCTTTAACGCTGGAAGGATTATGGCAATGCATCCTTGGTCTAGACAATGACGTGGCCAAAGATCAAAAAGCACTTGCTCGGCTTTGCTTATCCATCAAACCCGCGCTTTACCAGCATGTGTATTCTGCAAAAATGTCGTAAGAGGCGTGGGATAAGCTGAGCACCATATTCGAGGATAGAGGGCTTCATAGACGTGTAGTCTTACTCAGAACGTTACACAAAAATTGATTATACAAATTTCAGCAACATGACTGAATATATCAATACTATAATGACAATTGTACAGCAGCTAGCAGACATAGGACGGCACACAGAAGATGCCGAGGTGGCTGAAATCATGCTTATTGGGCTACCGACCGAGTACGATGCATTGGTATCAGGCTTGGAAACCGCATGCCTAACCTCAAAACTATCGAGCGAGCTTGTCCGAACCCGGCTCCTTCAAGAGGAATTCCGGAGAAGTGCATCCACATCTAACAATAATACTGCATTGGCTGTTAATTCAAAGAGAAATGTCACATGCAATTTCTGCAAGAAAAAAGGTCATCTGCGGTCGCAATGCTTCAAGTTAAAGAACAACAAGAAAGAAAATTTGAAGACAAAGAAAGCTGAAAATGGAGAACTGCAGACACTGCTATGCTCAGGCTTCACCGCAACGGATGACTGGATCGTGGACTCGGGCTGCTCTTCGCATATGACCAACAATAAGAAAACTATGGATAGTTTTATCACTCAAAATAGTTTAATTGCCATAGCAAATAGTGAGAAAATGGTCAGTGAAGGTATAGGTAATTTAAGTTTAAATATTAATGGTAGCGCATGGTTAGTGGAAGATACAATGTATGTGCCACAGTTGTCAGCAAATCTGCTATCGGTGAGTAAGATGGTTGAACGGGGAATGACAGTACTTTTCGAGAGGGATGGCTGCTTTATCTATAAGAAATGTAAGATTGATGGTAAGCCTGTTTTATCAGCAAAATGTGTGAAGGGTATTTACAAATTATCAGGTGTATCAGCTCAGGAGTACTCTTCAGCACTCCTACATCAAGTGCAGGAGGCAGAGAGTGCAAGGACTGCTGCATGTATGTCTGGAGAGGTATGGCATCGACGGATGGGGCATCTTAGCTCAAAAGGACTGCAAACCTTAAGTAAATGTTCTAATCGTGGTGTTATGTTTCAGAATAGTAAATTAGATTCTCCATGTATAGCTTGCATTGAGGGGAAGCAGACAGCTAAGACGTATCCCAAGGGCAAGGCAAGAAGAGCCAGCCAACTTCTGGAACTCGTGCACTCAGATGTGTGCGGACCGATGAGAGACTGCAGCTGGAGTGGAGCTCGTTATATCCTTACTTTTACGGATGATTTCTCAAGAAAATCATTCGGTTATTTGTTGAAAAACAAACATGAGGTAATGTCTAATTTTATTAAATTTAGGAGCCTTGTGGAGAAACAGACGGGTTTACTCATCAAATGCCTGAGAACCGATAATGGAGGTGAGTTTTGCAGTGCAAAGTTTGAAGAGTAATAATGGAGAAGGCTAGGTGCATGCTTAGGCAAGCAGGGTTATGTAACCGTTTTTTGGGGAGAGGCTGCAATGACTGCTATGTACCTGAGAAACCGGAGCCCTACAGCAGCACTGGCAGGCCAGCTTCCTGAAGAAGTATGGACCGGACGCCAAGTCAGCCATAAGCACCTTCGTGTGTTTGGCTGTGTTGCCTATTCCTTATTACCAAAGCCCACTCAGTCAAAGTTACATGCTAAATCTAGATTATGTATTTTTGTAGGGTACAGTGAAACTTCCAAAGGTTATAGGTTGATAGAGCCATGCAATCCTAGAAAAGTAATTATTTCTAGAAACATTGAATTTTTAGAAAGTAAATTTTACAAAGATTTTAAACAAATGTTATCTCATGACATTAATAATTATAATAATGAATTTAATTCTGATATAATATGCATTGACATTAATTATAACAATGAATTAAATGACAATAATGAGATAAATGATAATAATGTAATTGGCTGTAATAGTAATAATGATATCTCATTGAGCAATGCTCCTGATTCTAGTCACAATGGAACTTTAATTGAGAATATTCATTTACAGCCTGATAACACATTGTGTAGTGATGGGATGAGTTCTGAAAGTGAGATGAACTTACAAAATTCAAAAGATAATGAATTTTTGTCTCCTACTTCAGTGGTCTCCGAGTCTGACGAGTACTGCACCGGCAGTGACGCGAGCTCGGAAGATGGGTTTGGTGCTGATGGCAGCCCAGACTATGTTCCATCGCCTGGTGAGAGGTCTACCGAGGGGGAAGCTGCGACTCGTCCAGAGTCATCTGTGACCGTACGCAGCAATCCTGTTCGCAGTACGCGAGGTATCCCACCACAACGGTATGTTTGTGACTTTGACATGTCAATGGTGTCATTAGGGCAATTTGAGGATTGTTCTATTTTTGAGCCACAAACATATGAGGAAGCAATGTCTTCAGATGATAGCTCTAAGTGGAAGGAAGCCATGGACAAAGAGTATAACTCGATGTTGTACAACAAAGTTTGGCAATTAGTTGTTCGGCCTCCTAACACAAATGTAGTTAAATGTAAGTGGATTTATAAGGTAAAGAGTGATCCCAATGGAAAGCTCGATAGATATAAAGCTCGGCTAGTCGCGCGTGGCTTTACCCAGAGGAACGGGATAGATTATTCAGACACGTTCTCTCCCGTCGTGCGACACTCTACCTTAAGAATATTATTTGCAATAGCTGTTCAATATAATCTCACTATAGAACACATAGATGTCGCTACAGCATTTTTAAATGGTGACCTCAATGAATCTATTTACATGGAGCAACCTATTGGTTTTACAAATGACAGTAATAAAGTATGTAAGTTGAATAAAAGCATATATGGGTTGAAGCAAGCGAGCAGGATGTGGAATGAAAAGATTAATAAATATCTTAACATGCATGGTTATAAACGAAGTGAATGTGAACCATGTGTGTATTTTAAAAGGAATGAAAGTGAATTTACAATTGTGGCATTATATGTTGATGATTTTTATTTGTTTTTCAAATTGTAAAAATCAGAATTTCTTTCATTTATTGAAAAAGGAATTTGATGTAAAACATTTAGGCCTGTTAAAAAGTTGTTTAGGCATGAATGTTACTAGGACTAAAGATACTTTGATTTTAGATCAGTCAAATTATATCAAAAAGCTTTTAATTAGATTTGGAATGTCACAATGTAAAACAATATCTACCCCTATGCCTCTAAATTGTAAACTTAGTTCACAGTCAGACAGTAATTGTATTGATGATGATGTATATCAGTATAGACAGCTTATAGGATGCCTAATGTATTTGTCTGTTTGTACTAGGCCAGATATTTCTTTTGTCTGCAGCCAACTTAGTCAATATATTTCAAAGTTTGATAAAAGTCATTGGATGGCTGCAAAACGTGTGCTACGCTATCTAGCTGGTACTATTAATTATGGATTGTATTTTCATAAAAGTGAAAGCTTAAATATCGTGGCTTATGCAGACGCTGATTGGGCTAACGATCCTTTTGATCGAAGATCATATACAGGGTTTCTCGTTAAATTAGGCAACAACACTGTAAGCTGGGAAGCAAGAAAACAACGTTGTGTTGCACTGTCTAGCACCGAGGCTGAGTACCTTGCTATGACAGATGTATGCAAAGAACTTTGTTTTATTAAGAACTTTTTGTCTGAAATTGATCTAATGCAGATTGATATGATTGTGTATAACGATAACCAAAGTGCACAAAGATTGTTGCAATCAAAAGAATATTCACATAAGCGAACCAAACATATCGATTTGCGTTATCATTTCATTAAGGATTTAGTACAGAAACGTAATGTAACTGTTAAATACTTGCCTACCAGCAGTATGCCAGCAGATATCCTGACTAAACCGTTAGCCTCTGAAAAGCATTATATCTTCATCAGAGATATGAATGTAAAGATCATATAAATAAAAAAAAAATTTTAATTGTGAACTTAATGTTTGTATTTGCACAACAAAATTGTATGAGACTTGATTGCAGTTTTCTTGCATTGTGTGATGTTTTTTTATTTGCATTTTTGAATCGAATCTTGATGCATTGTACACAATTTTTTTTATCGCATTGTGTTGCATTTGTGAATTGCACTTGTTTTCATTTTGATATTGAATTGTATAAAGTTGTGCATACAAATTATGATATTTAGAGCATGTTACCTGTGTATATTATAGGAATAAGGGGAAGTGTTAGAAATAAGATTTAATAATGGTATCCCTATAATATTGGTTTCACTGCACATTTTTAGCTTTGTACTTGCAACACTTTTTTTTTTCCCCTGTCTGCTGTCAACCGGAATACAACGTTTGCTCATCATCCGAGTGCATTTTAATTTTAACCAATAATCCTGAAGCCTAGACTACGATCCTTGTGCCGTACACTGACTGCTGCAACTGCTCTTCTAGATTTCACAAATTCCAACTCAATGAAAAAAAAAATCTGGGGAGAAAAGCAGCCGAAAGTGAATAAATAATAATAACCTTTATGCCACACCTGGCCAAAAAGCGGGTTTTTCGGCACGCTACGCGTACGGGAAAACCCACTTACACAACACGGACTGTAAAATAGAAAGCCCTCTATAGCATATTTAAGACCCTCGCTTGCGGCTCGGGCCTTAAACTTCTGCGATATCGGCCTTTCTTTATTTTACGGCCCTAGTTATGTAATGTACTATTGCCTATCCTTGGATGAAATGAACATCTATCTATCTAAAAAATAATAAGATGGCAACATTTTCCAGTTTTCCTTGATTTCCTTCTATCATTTGTTTGACAATTGACATTGACAAAGAAGAAGGACGGATAGACCAACCAATTTGTTTGATCCTCAGATTATATTGTAATAATTATGATTAATGAATATTATCTGAGGTTTGATCCAAATGAATGCAACTAGGGTTTGCCTAGTTTTATGTTTTATTAGAGCATTTTTGTTTTACAAAATATATAAAGAGTAAAACTTAAATGGAGCTGTTCTCGAACTTCCTGCTTGCTTGCTTGACGCTCGTGCGAAATGCGCGGCAAAACTGACAGGAGTTTTAGTTTAGACAAATAAGTTTTGAATACAAAGTAATATTCAGAAATGTTACATGAAACTCTCATTAATATTTAGTAAGTCGTTGTGTTTAAAAAAAATAGGCTGAAATTTACATTATTTGAGACAAAGTCGAAGACAAAGCAAAAACACCCTTTGCAGCCAGAATTACCTACGTAGGTACCTTTCGTCGATTTCATGCATGCATTAATTACTTATGACTCTATGAGCAACGTCTTATTCCTATCCTAGGTAGGTACCCAAAGTCTGAGAAGGACTGATAATGAATAATGAATGAATGATGATTCAATCAGTAAAATTGGTTTTTCAAATAGGCCTATAGGCAGCTTCTTCGATTAAAACAATAAAAAGAGAACTTACCAATAGATTTAAAAACAAAAGTAGTAGAAAACCACAAAAAAGCTTCCTTTGCACTGCACTGCATACTGCACACAGACACACACTTCCATTTTTGTATTAGAGTTTTCATAAAATTACTTCTATATCTAGCTTCACCAAAATATGCCTTCTATGGTAGAAATACGGGTACAATTTGTTTGTCTACTAAATATATATTGTTTTCAGTAATAAAAATGCGATCAAGATCTTGAAGTTGTTCAATTCGATGCGTTCATTTCATCTGCGAAAGATAGTCGATATTTTTTTACCGATGATCGCGCGACAAGTCGAAGTTGCCAAAAAGTTGCCATTTGAGCTTGGTTGCCATTTGGTTGCCACGAAGGGTCAAATGTTGCCAAAATGGCAACCAAAGTTGCCAAATGGCAACGCTGTGCCTCATTGTGTTTTGAGCTGCTTGCACCGTAATCTCCGTTCGTATTCCACGACGCACGGCCGGCCGACCGGCTCCAAACGGACCCGACGGCAGCCGATTGGATGCCAACCAGTGTGACCAGATAAAATTTTACGAAAATACCGAGGCACCTCAAAAAATACTGAAATATACCGACTTACATAGGACAGGATATACCAATAAAAATACTGATTTTCTTAACACGTTTTATTTATTCAGTCACAATAAATGTTAGAGTTATATTTTAACATCCTTTTCGTAGGATTAAAATTTACACAACCTCCTTCATCTTTAACACCTTGCTTTGTTTTTAAAATTGCTGACACATTTTTGTTTATAAATCTGTTTCTTTGATCCGTTTTTATTAAATTTATCTGTGAAAATATGCGCTCGCATGCAGCATTCGACACCGGTAAACATAGCAGAGATTTACTGAAACTAGTTATATTTTTGTATTCTAACATGCCATCACTGTTAGAAATTTTCCCAACTTCCACCCAAAATTGTTCACATGAGATGGGTGAGCCAGTTCTTGAAGATTGTAACAAATCATTTACTTCGCGATCAAACTTTAGGGTTCTATATTCTTCGTCAATTAACTGCATTTGTTCTGGCTGTACTTATGGGAAAGTTTCTATCACATTTCATAAACTGCGAAATTCTTTATACACGGCAGTGTGTGGGTCAAGAAATTTTAGTTCTTGAAAAACTGGATTTTCAAAAGGCAAACGTGATTTCAATTGCATGCTCAACTCAATTGAAAATAATTGGCACCTTCTGAAAAACTCAGAAATCTGTTCGTTCATGTTTACATTTCCCCTGTGTTTGATTAATTCTTGGCCAATTCAAGTTTCAATAGACTTTGGGTCTAACGTAAATACGTTTTCCGTACCTACCTTTGATATAATTAGTTTTCATGAAGCAACCCAAAATCGACAAGTACATACTAGATGCATCGTCGTACAGTCTTTCAATGCACGGATAATCGCCTTGAAAAATTATATTAAATTTGTTTACAATCGGCAAAATATAGTCCAAAAAGTAAAAGTACAATTTGTTTATATCAGTGGTAAAAGAATGATATAAAAATTCTGATGACATATTGCGATCACTCAAGTATTGGTCTTGAAAGAACATTTGCAATGCCCTCCATTGCTCAATTATTCTACTAATACAGCCATGAAGTGATAGCCACCTTATGTCATAATGACGCAAAATTCTGTGATTTTCAGTGTCTGTGAAATTTTGGAACTCAGCAAATTCTCTTTGACGCTTGCTGCTTTGAGAAAAATATACTTTCTTTTCATATACTTCTTTTACTATTTGTTCTAAATTTCTAGGCAGTATTTTACAGGCATGGCTAACACTTAATGCTGCAGAGTGACAAACACATTTTATGAAAAAGCACTTTGGGTTTACTTCTTTAATTTTTGCAACAATGCCAGAGTGTTGACCAAACATCACATTCGTAGTATCAGCAGCGAATCCTATTACGTCTTTTATTTCTAAACCTAATTTAGATAATTTTGATGACAATGAATTAAATAAATGACTAAATCAAGGAATTTGGTTTGTACAGTACATTTAGTTTCAGAGAAGTATTTAATTACTATCACCAATAATTTGACTGTGGCAAAATCTGTACTCTCATCGATTATAATTGAATATACTGGTGTACCTAAAGGCGATGCAGTACGAAGTATGTCTTCAATCATATCTTTTTCGAATTCGGGTCCTAAAACATTATAAGTTATAGCGGCTGCTTTGGTTCTCTTGCAGGAAAATTCTTTCGCAATATCAGAATCGGTAAAACACTTCACTAGAACTTCACTAAGATGGTCCATAGCTCTAAATGGGATGTTGTGTTCCGACAGAAAACTGCATAAACGCAGCTCAGCTTTCTCGACTTTGTCTTTCAATGGGGCCTTTTTGAAAAATGTATCATCCTGGAAATAAAAAAAAACTTAATTAGGTATTTTTTTAATAACAGCGCCGCATTTTATAGCTGGTACCTACCTAACTGGTTTTGTGAAACAAAACTAGGATGATTAACTTTTATAATTAAGATATTGTATATCCAAATTCCTTATATTTAGGTAAGTAGGGCGAGTTATGCTTACCTTTGACTGTCCCTTATATTTGATCAAGTTCGATTTATGCTTTTCAGTATTTGCATGCTGTTTTATAGATGCTAATCTACTTTGCAGTTTCGCATTGCATGCTTTGCAAAAAGCGGTGAACTCGTCATCTTTATAACGTGAAAGCCACGAAGAAAATTCCGGAATTTGTTCCCACTTAGCTAAATAACTTTGCTGAAAACTAGACATGCTGTCCGGATGGATGCTTCAACTAAGTAAATAAAAACGAAAATCGCGGTCTATTTATATGACGACAAAAACATGTCCTACTTTGGGGAAATCCCCGAATTATCGAAAGAAAGTCCTTAAAGATTAAGTCGAGTGCAGAAGAGACAATCATTTCAATTGAACCGTATAAGACGATTTGATACTAGTAGTAAAGTATCTTATTCTGATCTACAGCAATTAAAATCATCTATCTATGCCCCTTGATTATCAGGGTTACTACGATGCCCTACCTCACGAAAATTAATAATTAAACTAGCTAAGTTTAATTTTTTTATTACTGTCTTTGTAAATACTTTTTGAATAAAACCAAACAACTCCAATTTCTGTTTAATTTTTTGTCAATGTAAAATATATCAACTCCAAAAATCGCCATTAAATCTTTACGCTTAGGATTTATATTATTTTAAATGGATTTTTAAGTTCAGTAAATTAATAATTTCCAACTAGATTTTTGTTTTTCCTTTTTATCTTTTACTTATATTTTTATGAAGTTTTTAGTCTCTCCTGTAAAGTTTACTGAAACGGAGTTATTCGTTTTGCGAATTAAGGTATCGACTTGTAATGAAATATACTATTCTTTGCACTGTGATTAATAGACATTATTTTGACAGTTGGGAAAGAGAACGCACGAGTTCGGAAAAGGTAAAGAAAAGGCTCGAGTATGTAATACGAACATCAAAAGGAAAGTATAATACAGCAAGAACACAAAAAACATTAACAAATATGTTGTTTCTGTTGAATTATATGGTCTCGAAGCCTTGTCTTCACCTCAGGGGGTACTAGACATGTCTCGGTCGTATATGTCAAAATTAGTGTCTAACTCGGCCGAAATTATCTCGGCAATGCCGCCATGTTACCAGTTGTAGACAAGTCTCGGTCGTCTCTATCTCGGTCGCGGTCGCCACGCTAACGTCGAGACATCTCGGGCTCGACAGATACATCGACAGATTTGCATAGAGAAGGGCATTTCTCGAGCGTGGCATGCTAACTGCTAAGCGTACAGGTATATTGCCGGAAGTCAGTATTTTTGGGTATATTTTGGTTACGACCTCAGAACACAAAAATAAGGTTACGACGTTATAGCAACATCGTAGTGAGTGATTTATCTATGAGCAAAAATGAGTAAGTTACAGATATGACATAAAAGATGGCCGCCGCCGGCGTTGTGGTATTGTAATACTATACAATTATTAATCTATTATTTTCAAAACAAGTTCTAGATTTTAAGTTTTTAGTTGCATGAATAGGTACCTATTAATTATAATAAGATACTTTTTAAGCATAATACTTTTTTTTGTTATTTTGCGCCGCTCATCGTGAAGATTTTTTAAATTTTCCATGGGGGTAGGTTCAACAAGGGTTTTCCTTTGGTTCAGTAGTTTCCACTCACCTCAACTTGTAAAATATTTCTCCATTAAGCTTATATTGAAGAGCTTTTATATCAGAAAAGAAAAAGAAACACTTACTACACAAACTAATGTCATCGTCCTTCTTCAAATAATAAACCAGAGTATTCTTTCTTTGCGAAGTACTTGGATCCTTTCTGTCACGTTGTCTTTTAATGGGGATTACTTTTATGAAGCATGTAATATACACTTTCTTTTCTCCCCAATTCATCGCCCAAAATCGATCAAACAAAGATTTTCTGTCCTCTTCTGTTATCATGTGACATTTCACATTTACTCCATTTGTATGTTCCGTACATTTGCATCGTGGTTTCATTGCTTTCTTTGGCTTAGGAACGTCTCTAATCCATTTACATGTCAGTTTTCTTTTTCCGTAGTATTCATTTCCCCTTTCTCTGTTCAGTCTATTTCTCTCAACATTCCATTCACTTTTTTTAACTTGACATCGCTTTTTCCTTCTCCTCACGGGTTCACTTTGCTCCGAATCTGAACTATCGCTGTAATCTACTAATTTTATCGCTTTATTCAACGAAGATGATATTGTCGGTTCAGTATCAACCACTGGGTCTTTAGTAATGATCTCATCATTTTGTGAAGGAATCACGTCACAGGTTTCATGTACGTATTGGTCAATGTATTCAAATGTTATATTATTTGTTGTGTTCCCTTCATCATTTGAAAGTAAGTACTAGGAGGCTGATTTGGGACCCACCATCTATATTTTGTAAAATATTCGTCAGTTGAGGTTCTGGACGGTCCAATAAACTAGGACTGTTTCCTAATTCATGCTCAGATGTTATTTCAAAGTGCGTTTGGTCATTCGAAAATAAACTGGGGCTGCTTTCTAATTCAGGATGATTTGTTGGTACAATGACATAAGATTGTGCTTCAGAAGATGTTATTTCAACGTGCATTTGGTCATTTGAAAGCAGCAAAGAGTCAGTATGAGATGTGTGTGCACCATCGAAGTTAGAAGCAATGTAGGTATCTTCATAGCAATTTGGGAACTGGTTAGATTGAAACAATAAACTGTCTGGGTTAGTAATGTCGTCATTAGTTCTTTCAGGTTGAGGATTTGGTGATTGCACAGACAGCAATATTCTTTTAGCTCGTGCTCTAGACATTTTCCTGCACCATTAAAGAAAAAAAAACATAAAGCAAACAACACCAAACAAAGCGTAAAGTAAATTAGACCACAAGAAGATAGCCCCCACTTAAATACAGGGTAGGTACGTAAGTAGGTAGGTAGACAGGCAGGTAGGCAAGAGGCAGGTAGGTAAGTAGGTAGGAAGATAGATAGGTAGTTTCGTGGGTAGGTAGGTAGGTAGGTAGGCAGGTGGGTAGGTAGGTAGGCAGGTGGGTAGGTAGGTAGGTAGGTACTCGTAGGTAGGTAGCTAGGTAGGTTGATAGATACCTACTTGGCAAGGCTAGTTGAAGGTATTTTTGAAAAAAAAAAGTTGAATGCGAGAGGTAAACAAAGTATTAAATAACCAGAACTAAACATAGTAGTCCCAAAAGCCGTTACGGCATATCGAACAACTCCAGACAAATATGCAAAACAAACAATAGCAAAACTATCAACTCCAAGCCCAGTGTTATCAAGAATTTTTTTGTCCTTAAACATTGCCAAAATAAAGTTATCAGTTAAAATAAACTATCGAAACACTTACCGCGTTGTATTGTCAACTGTTTAAACACTATATACAGTCTCTAAATAACTTATGAACAGTTTTAACTTTCGAAAACACTCAGACGCATGCGCTTCCGTCGATAACGCCATACAAAATGGCCGATGCGAGGGAGTTGTTTGTCAAAATTGAAACCTTCCATTTCAAGTGGAGTTGTTTGATTTTCTAATAGCGTTTTACTTTCAAATGGCGCAAAAACGTGGAAATATTTGAATTGCGAACGGTAGAGAAAAAAATCTAGTTTCTTCCGGTACCAAAAAGTCATTTTCGACAAAAAGTGGAGTTATTCGGTTTGCGAATTAAGGTATCGAAGTGTGGAAAGGCTGTCATTGCAAAGAGTTCCGACAAATGTCTACCCGAGCCGAGGCGCAGCCGAAGGCGAGGGTTGACAGTCGGAACAAGTTGCAATGACGGTTCCGTACGTGTACTGAACGACTATTTTTAATACAGTTGCGAAAAAATGAAAAACTTTGCTTTTTTCTCTTCTCTCCACGCAATAAATTCGTCGTATGTAGATATGTAGCGACTTTTTGACTTTTCCGGTAAAATGTTCTCCGAAGCATTTTGTGCAATTATACTGCGTTCCGGTGGTGTTAATTAAAAAAAACTAGGGTCGAAATTACTCATTTTGTGTAATTTCGACCTAAACGAACGAACAAACAACTAAACTCGCAAAGAAAATTTCTGAAAAATGGCGCCAACCGTAGAATATAAGCAGAGTTTTTTTTTTCTTCACCCATTCTGGTAGGCAAATGGAACTATGCCCATACAGCCAAGTCTTCAGTAGAAGTTTTTTATTGATATGAAATGAAAATGAAATTTAATGAGATGAAATGAAATAAAACCTAACCAAACTCATTCAATTAAATCTGATATTGAAACAAATTAGTAACTTCTTTTTAGAAATATACGTATTTGCATGAATCATAAAAACTTCTATGAATTTTTTTAGTAAAAACTTCATGGTTGGTTTTTCTTTTTAATAGACATTATTTTGACAGTTGGGAAAGAGAACGCACGAGTTCGGGAAAGGTAAAAAAAAAAGCACGAGTATGTAATTAATAGCCCACATCCCGAACGCTATACGTTCCTGCAATACGCCACTTTTTGTCATACGAGCCAAATCAACCCGCGTGAACACGCGGACTAGGTAGTAGGTACCTCAGGCATGTTAACAGCTCAGCTACTTAGGTTTTCCTCACGATATTTTAATTTACAGACAGCGAGTGGTGTTGCTACTTACTACAAATTCACAAATGTACGTAGGTACCTAACGTACCCAACGTCTGGAATGTGAGGTATGATACCATCGAGCTATGATAATCGTTTCACACCTATTTTGAGATCGATTAATTATGGTTTGATAACATTGTGATAATGTAATCTGTTTATTTGTAAAATGATATAATGTACTACTCAAGCTACCGAGCTACTGACATGATCGCGTATGCGTTAGTAAATAGCTACAAATATCGACCCTTCGAGGAAGAAATGTAGTAAAAGCCATTTTACGAATTTTACAGGAGAGCGAAAATAAAAAATAATAATAAAATGCTGTGTATATATTTTTTCTTTTAAATGCCGTATTAATACAATGACTACAGGTATACTAAAAATGTAATGATCTTTGGTAGTTTAGTAGTTAGCACGGCTTATACTACAAAATAACCTGCATCCAATGGCTTTTACAGCAAACAATGCAGGTACTAATGGTACTTACTAATAAGTTGGATTGCAACCAGTAAAATAATTGCAGAATAAGCCATAAGAAAATGCACTACAATGTACTAAGTACTACAAAGATTAAGTAGCATCCGTGTCTTTTACAGCATATTTTAATAAAAAAACAGTGAACCCTGTTAAAAAATCAAGGTAGTAAAAGCCATTTTTTTGCGAATGTGAGGAAACGAAATTACAGATTGAAAGAGCTTGAAAAACTGGGTAAGACTGCGTTTAAAGTCCATTTTCACCAAATATGGCTTTTACGACATTTCATCCTCAAAAGGTCGATATGTCAAATGCGATAACCTCCTATATCTGTGGCTGGCTGTTCTCAGTGTAGCGCTGTCGGGGCTACGCAAAGAAGGGCTCAGCTTCTCTCACTATGGGTAGAATTGCGTTACTGTCAGCTATGATGGTGCTTGCGGTGCGGGGGGCGTGGGCGGTAGGGGTGGCCAGGCTGCGACGTAACCACGTCGGAGGCTACTCGACAAGCGGGCGTATCTGCCTCAGCGACTGCCGGGATCAGTGCTTCACAATGATGACGTCATCAGGTGCAATGCAACTGGAGCCGTGCCTCAAAGAGGACTTCCTGCAGTACTTCACGGCCCAGTGGTTCTCAGACCAAGCGCTGTGCGCCGGGCCGTGCGGACAGTTCGGGACCTCATTCGACTTTTGCTTCATCAACCAAACCACTTGGGACTACTGCAGTTCGGTGACGCGTACAGAGTTCGTGCCTGAGGCACTCACGAACAAAGGCGAGCACTGCGCGGGGCCCTGTCGCCTGGATGCGACGGGTGTCCAGCTCTGCAAGACTGCGAGCGGTATAGATGCCCTGTGCGTGTACAGTAGTAGACACTACATTCAGGCGTATACTTCGCAGAGGCGCCCATGTGTGGGCCCTTGCGAGCGCGCCGGTAGTGGCACCGCGTTCTCCTGCCTGGACGCCGCTGTTGGGAGGCGCCAGCTATGCGCGCTGCCCGCCCGAGTATACGTACACGTAGGTGAAGGAAATGCCGGTTATGGATCACATCATGACAAGACTGTCGAAACTGTCACCGATGTCACTAAAGTCCCCGATGTCACCGACGACATACTCGGTTCAGAATCAACGACGGAAAGTTATAGAAGCTTCGACAGTGATGAAGAAATAGGGAAAATGATTCAGGAGATAAAAGGTAGCCTTGCGGATATCGATCGCATAATTGGTCGTGATAATACTAACATACAATTATAAATAGGGCCAATATGGCAATAACAGATACACTTATAAGTACAATAAATAAAAGCGGGAAGCCAGACGTAAAAGCTGAACGAACAAAAAAAAACTAACATACATGTTTATACATTTTAAATCATGGGCACAGTACATACAAATAAAGATAGTAAGTAATCTTCGGGCCCGCGCAAAGTATAACAGCCCACACTAGCTAAAATGGCGGGGGCTGTGTGGGTCAGTGACGCCGGGGAGCGAGCGCGCGAATGCGAGGGCACGAGGGACTCAGTGTTTCCAACTTCGTTACTATAAAATATGCTAGATCAACATCGAAAATATGCCAACTCTCTGTTAAATATGCTAAATTAAAATGCCAACGTTTAAAATGTTTATTCATTTAAATGTTTCATAATCTAATTCGCATCTAATGTTATGCGGAATAATAGGATATCAGTCAAACAAAATATCAATGTCCTTGTCATCATCAGTAACATCAACCGTTGCAGCTGATGTTGAAGGTTGAGATCTATCGTAGGTAAGTGTCTTACAGCGCAGAACACTGTCTGGCACTTCGTAGGAATAACAGCACTTCCTTACTCTCTTGAGTCCAAATCTTATATACAAAATCAAATGAATTTGGTTAAAACAAAGCTCAGAAATCGATTGACAGGAAAACGTTCAACTCTATTTTGTAAGAGACTTGTTCGGGTTTACACTAAGCTCTGATAAATGATACGAACTGACTTTGGGAACTTATAACTGATATATTGTCAATAGTACTAGGACTAAGATGAGGGGTGAGATGAACTGGTATTGTACTGATAATGAGGACGCGACGAGTGTCCGATCGGCTCTATATCGTGAACTAACTTAGATTGCTACCGATAGGTAGCGGGTGACGGCAAAGTTCCGCGGCCTCGCAGAATTGCTGACAAGCAATTCGTGTATACTATGAAACTGTTCGGGTTGGCCCGTAGTACAAGACTGTTGACTGTCTCTGTCTCCTAAATCTGTCACAATTTCGTTTTCAACGGGCTGCAACCATCATTAAAATCTTTTATTTGCTCCCAATCAATGTTGATCATACTTAGGCGGTATTATTTTTTTGTGATAAAACTCAAAATGAAAAATAAATTGATAAATCGCACGGAATATCAGACGTAAGTGAGTCGGTAACGAACGAATAGACGACGAAACGAATGAGTACACAATGTACTCGTACTTTCCATGACATAGACAATCAAAACAAAATAAACTGCTTCGATTGTCTATGACGCGGCACAAGGGAATCCCACTTAGAATATTCGCCTTAAAATTGTCGCCGAATGAAAATATTAGTGATGGGCCGTAGAGTTACGTTCATCATCATCATCAGCCATTTGACGCCCACTGCAGGACATAGGCCTCCTTTTTGGTTTTCATAACCATGAGGGGTTTTGCCATAATCGCCACGCTTGGCAGGCGGGTTGGCGATCGCAGTATGCGGTTGGAACCTCAGGAAGACGCTGCTGCCCGTCTCCTGTAGGCTTAGCACGCTGATCATTTTGCCTGCTCTCAACTGTCACATTAAACACTAAACAGTATTAAGATGACGTCACAGAGGGATATCTCGCAGATGCGAACATGAAGACCGCGTGAGCTGTCTCAACGCGCCTCCTTCTGTCAGTTTAATACCGTTTGTCTATGGTTTGTCGCAACCGCGAGCATGAAGGTGTTTTTTTCTCGCAAAATGACAGCTTAACTAAGAGAAATTTCTCTGTTGGTGTCGAGGTAAAGACAAGGCTAAAGCTTTTAGGTTATAATTTGTCTTTGCTATCATACTCTTACATATTTGCGTTTCTTAGTTTTCGTGTTGATTTATGTCATGTGAGGTTGATGAGCATACCCAATGAGGATATGAGGATGGCTTTACTACTAGGTCTTCACTTCACTTACCAGCCACGAGAGGTCTAGTAAGTATAGCAAATGAATTGTGTAAAATTAGATGACGGCGTTATTGTACAAGGTCGAAACGACATATAATTACATAAAGCAGTTTTGCATTGAGTTTAAAGACAGCCCAATGAACAAATACACATGTAACGGTCGTATACAGTTTCGCTCCATTTTCTCTGGAACTTCAGAAAACTGTTACTATTTGTTTTGTAAGGTCGGTTGTTGGAAAGAAGAACAAAAACGTTTCGATATTCCATTCATATATTTACCTTCATAGTCAGTTCAGACTTCAGACAAAACACTTAGGTTATCGACTGTTCTTAGGGGAAAAAAAATTGTGAACAAAACGCAGAAGAGTTAAATGAACAAATGAATAGTGTTGTCATACAGTCGAAGTGTACCGATTGTGTGTGACCAACCCAAAAAATATTAAAATTGAAGCCTTTTTTTTAACTGACATCTCCATTTTGCCGCCTGCCAGAAAGACTTTAAACAGTGTTTAAATTTCTCTTCCACTCACATCATGTTCGCTGTTGCGACAAAACTAATAAAGCGGCAAAGTTTATGCCGCGGCGCCTGTCATTTTCTCGCATGCTAGTGTGCTAAGCCTACTGGTAATTGATTTCCTTAGTCGCCTTCTACGACAGCCACGGAAGGAAATGGAGTGACGCTATTCGTAATCTGGCGCCACATGGAGTTATGTTCGGAAGCATGTTATCGCTCACGTTATTTGTGTAGGATAAAGAATGCTAAAAAATTATGCTAAAAGCCAAATAAATATGCTAAACATAAAGAAAATATGCCAAATTTAACATAAAATATGCCAAATTGGCAAAACTGAGGGGCTCCACAAGGTACAATGTTTATACAGCGATTACAGCGAGCGGCTTGGGCCGCGCCCGGCCGGCCCGCTGGCCGCTAGTTGCTGCCTGCACGGGAAAGTAGGTATTCATCAAGTATGCTGCCGTGCTAATTATAAGTACAGTACCTATGTACGTTTTTGGCAAAATTGAGTTATTTGTATATTCGGAGTCCTTGTAACACGGTCTATATTCCTGTGCGACTGTGCGCGTTAACGGCGCCAAAGTTGAGATAGCAAAAATGTAGGTATGTAGCATGCTACGTCACGCATTACATAACAAGAGCACAGTAAGTGACACTTGCCCAATGCATATACTACGTATAAGCTAAGCAATGTCACATACTGTATTTACCCTTATGATACCCTGCTTACAATGACGTCGTCATTGCTTAGCAAGAACACAGCATGATCACTTACTGTATTTATCACAAGTGACAAAATAAGAAAACAGAGTTCCAAATATTTAGCTTAAGCACAACACCTACCACATGCTGTGTTTATCCTAAGCATTCACATTAACTTATGAGAACGCGAAAGGCTTACGATAAGAGCAGTATGGGATTATAATCTATTTTTACTAAGCAACTCCTAGAAGTCAATTAACGAGTGACCTTAACATTGATGCAGTAACTTCAGACCTTCAGTACCTGTACATGGCTCTGAGGAGGGAAGTCGAAGGGGACGGGAGGGATATGGCGCTAGCGTCGCGCCACCAACCAAAATGGTCCCGTGACGTGATAATTCAGTCTAACTAATCAGTATTCATTCAGTTCAGATTCAGTTGCGATTCAGACGCTTCTCCACCCCACAGCTGCTCATGGCGATGTTGGCGCCAAAGTTCCGTTAGAATTCCGTAAAAATGAACCCAGAGTTACTTGAAGAATATGATGGTGGTAAAAGCAACCGGGCAAATATGTTCTCGAATTTAAAAACAACCATGACGAGGATCACTACCAAACTTTGGATTTTTTGCTTCTCAAATATTTGAAAACACAAATCTTGCCCAGTGCCGAACGAAAAACATCTCCTAACGTGTAAAAGAGTCTACGAAAACCGCAATTATTACCAAACTCTTAGAGTTAATGCCTGAAAATCGAAGGATCTATTGGGAAGATTTGCCCACTTCACAATTTGGTAGCGATCTAGAATAACTTATTCCTTTTCTATTGCCTAGATTATAGGGTGATGACCCCAGTAATCAACAACCACCCAATGATCGACACTTTTTTCTTCAAATAAAAAAAATAAGGTCTGTGAATTGATTTTTAATTATGGAAACACATGTCCATAGACTTCATACTTCCTGCTGTCAATTCGATTGACATGCCGAAAATCGTCCATTTCATTTCAAAATGGCGACATGGAAGTTGTGCACCCTGCGTGCTCCTTCTGGAAATCTAGTTTTCTTAGCTAAATCGTCAAGGAGGTGAGTTTTTAATTTTCATAATAACTTCCTTATTAACACTTTTTATTTAATCTGGTTTGATTTTTTAGTTATGTATGTAGGTTGATAAGATATTTTAGTGTGAATGAATTACGTGCAATAGGTAATATTTCTTTTGGACCCGATGTTCAGCACTGGGTATGACAAATTAAAAATCTCCAGTAATGGACATGTGTCGAAACTAATTTTTTTCTTTACTTTTGTCCTTGTTGCACAATTATGGCTCATTTTCGAATGGTGATTTCATTAATATTTGAACGGGGCCGTTTAATGAACTGGTACCAGTAATGAACAGTGTCCAAGATTGGGTATTATAGGTGTTCATAATTGGTGTATTGGTGTCCATGACTGGAAAATTACTAGTGTCGTTTATTGGTTGTTTGATTGTTTTAGATGGCACCGAAAAAAGATTATACCCCAGAACAGATGGGGAGAGCGATCGAAGCAGTAAAAAAGGCGAAAAGATGGCAACTGAAGCAAAAAAAAATATGGAGTACCGCGTGTTACACTCCTTTATAAGGTTTCCGGAAAAACTCCAGTAAGTTGTACCATGGGCCCTGCTACGGTCTTAACACGGGATGAAAGAATGGTTTTGGTAAGGTGGCTGATAAAATTTAGTGAAAAACACTTCCCCGTCACCAAAGATGCACTACTTGATAGTGTGCAAAATATAATGACAAAACAGGAAAGAAATACCTCCTTCACAAATAATAGACCAGGAAAAAAATGCTTTCAGTCCATTTTAAAGAGACACCCAGAGTTGGTGGAAAAAACTCCAGAAAACCTGTCAAAATCAAGTGACTGAACACTTATTTAGTTCGTAACGTAAGCATAACATATTAAAAGAGTTGCAATTCTTGATACAAGTACTTATGTTTAGTTATTGTGATTTACTTTTATACTCATTTTGTTTGTGTTTGTGAGAATTATATTTTTGTTCTTTTATTGATTATTGTACAAAATAATAAATGAACCCAAACAAATATCTTATTGAATATAAATAGATATAACAATACTCTATTTTATAATAGCTACCGATCCTAATATTTTTTTTTGGGTGAAAATTTAGATAATTATCTATTGTGCCTTATAAAGTTTAATTAACTTTTATGAAAATAATAACAATGAGACTGATTTTATTTAGTTCAAAGAAAAAAACGGTGTAAGACTTGTAATTGTTGGTAGTTATCATGTGATTATAGTTACTTTGACACTTATTTTGTTAGTAAGAATTTAATTTTTGTGTTATATTTTCATATGGCCTATAGTCCAGAAATATAATTCAAGCACATTCCTCGAAATTGAATTGGTTTTAATTTTTATATTTCCTTGAAATCAGAAAATATTTCTAGGTTGTATGTACTGGGGAATGTTGATTACTGGATGTTGATAGCTGGTGCATGTCGATTACTGGTTGTCGATGTCTGGAAACTAGGTGTCTATTACTGGGGATATCGGTAATTTTTAGTTTTTATATTATTTTCGCAATTTTATGAATTATTTTTAAACTATATGTAGCTCCAATAACTCTTGACTATACTTAGAATAATATTCGATTCTAAATTTCGTTCTAAGTAAACACAAAAAAATATAATTTTAGTTCAAAATTACCAACTCTCTTAAAGTGTCGATAATTGGGGTCATCACCCTAAGTAACGTTGATCTCAACCATTGCTCAATAATTAATGTGTGATAAATATGTGTTCATTACAATTAAGTTAAGATTTCGGTGACTAGAGAAGACTAGTTAAAATGGAGACTAATGTGAATTATGTGTTTATGAGGTGCTAATCCTATCCTACATCAGTTAGATCTACCATTTCTAATACGACCTTAGGTCTGTTTAGGCTATTAATACGTTAGAATTTTAACCGTTTAATGATTGTTTACATGGTTTACATATTTTTAGATTTCTATAAAAGTGTTTGTAGGTAACTAAGTACCTAATTAAATTTCTTTTCCTTTTGTTTAAGATTTAAAGTGAAAGTTGTTGTTTAATTAAAGTGAATTTTAGATTATAAGGTAAACTAAATAAACGAGGATCTCAAACTCGATTTCATTTCATTTCATGCTTTAACGCTGCTCACAAAGTAATGTACAAGCGATGAACGGTAAAAAGATCATTTAACATTTTGTGGCACCCCAATAGATTAGTAATTAAAACGCAGATCTCAACATTATTCAATAATTTGATGCCAATTCATAGTAATTAAAGTAAGTACAAAGTATCCTACTTATCATTCCTATTAGTTACAGCTATTAGAGGTACTTTTTAGGTTGATTGGAATTAATCACTCTAAGCTTTGAAGTGCACATGCTGTATTTGTATCAAGTATCCGGGACAAAAGGTAATTAACAATTGCTTAGCAATATGCAGTACCTTACATTACTTAGCATGAGTACAGTAGATGCTGTAGGTACTTATGTTGTGCAATTAGAAGTATTTGGCCGAAAGAGAGTCCTTAGCATAAAGAGTTTTTCCTAAATAAAAACCGCCCCATCAGCTCTTTGTTAACAAATTGTACGTTTCTAAAATAAAAAGTACATTTTATTTTCTATACGACCAAATCAAAAAAACTTTGATTTTTTTAAACATGGAGTCACAAACACAAAAAAACAAAAAAAACTTTGGCGGCCATTTTCTCGAAACTATGTAAATGTTAGTTACTGCACTTATAATTAGCACGGCAGTATAATAATAGGCAGGCGGATATCCCGTTCATCGTTCTTAATCACATTAGTTTACTTATAGTGGAGTGGAGAAACTTCCCAGTTCCCACACAGCGTAAATCATCTCGTAATTTTACTTTAAACAATATAATATGTATAATAAGTTTATTTACAACATTGAAAGCATCGAGGCGTGAAAGAAATATGAATAAGCTATTAAAATACCAAATCTTATATTCAATAACCTATAACAATAGGTAATAATAAATCTCATACAACACAATCACTTATCCTGGTCCCAACTATGATACCATGTGCTACGGTATATACTGGCAAGGACATCACAAATTAATAATAATATTCGCCATTTTTAAGCGGTATATTTAAATGTACTTTAAAACAGAAGATAACTTGTGATCTTTATAAGAATGATTTGCTCCATAACTTTGCCGATATCAACCATAAATAACCCTTCTATACAAATTTAATCTTTTCTTAAAAAACCTTCTTGGGAACCGAACCTGCGGATCCTTCATTTTATTTATTTATTTATTTATTTATTTTTATTTACATAAATATTGCAACATTACAGTAATTAGGTACACCAAAGCGTTACAATATTTTAACTGAGCACTACGTTTCAAACATCTTCTAGCATTCTCTTACATACCTTCATCACACTTCCAATCCCATCCGCAAACACATCACACTCTGGTGCTTCAGCGAGCAGGGCACAGAGTAATCGCAGCGCACGCGCGACTGGCGAGTGCTGGTACTGGTTGGTGCGGGCTTCTATCTCGGCGAATAGTTTGTGCCTCCGCGCCCTGCGATACCTATCAGGTACAAATAGTCGGACGACCTTTTCGACTAGGTCGATGGCGTCGATTTTACCCTTTATTATATTTAAGACAAACTTTGCAAGAGCCAAATTTCTCCTTAGTTCTAGCGAATCAAACCCAAGATATCCCTGTAGAAAAAGGGTTGGATATAGAAAAGGGTAGTACCCATACATTTTCTTATACAGATATCTTAAAAATCTTTTTTGGACCTGCTCCATCAAGAGAATATATTTTTTCTCGTGAGGGGCCCAGACCACAGCATTCGTTTCAAGCACGCTGCGAACCAGCGCGGCGTATAATGCTTTAGCGGCGGCGGCGCTCAGCGGTGCGGCGGCGCGCATTACGAAGCCCAGACGGCGCAGCGCCGCGGCTGCCACACTCTGCGCATGCGGCCGCAGCGTGAGTTGTGGGTCGAAGAGCACGCCGAGGTCTCGCACAGCCTGCACGCGGCTGATATCTACTCCTGCCATCACGTACGGGTGGTGCACTGGCGCAAGCGATCGAGTAAAGCTCATCACTTCGCATTTATCTGGGTTAAACAGCAACTTGTTACGGATGCTCCATTGATAAACAGCGTCAATGTCTTGTTGCAGCAGTTCACAGTCTTTTTGCGTTTTTATTACCTTAATCAGCTTCACATCATCAGCGAACATAAGGACACGGGAATGTCGGACCACGTCTGGAAGGTCATTAATTAAAACTACGAACAGGAAAGGACCCAAATTCGAACCTTGACTTATGCCTGACCAAGTCGGGTACGATGAAGATAAGTAAGGCCCGTACTTAACAAACTGTTTTCTATCTTGAAGATAGTTTGATAGCAGTATAAGAAGTCGAGGAACGAATCCCATCGTGCCCAGTTTTAGCAGCATTATATCATTATCCACCCTGTCAAATGCTTTCTGAAAATCCAGGTATACCACATCGACCTGGTTTCCTTCATCGAGTTCTTTAGATATGAGATCTACCATGGTGACCAAATTAGTGGCTACAGAGCGGTTCGGTAAGAAAGCGTGCTGAGCGCTGGTGATGTGAGGCTGACATTGTGGCATTAAAGCATCGTGAAGAACCATCTCGAACACCTTCGCCAGTGCACACAGTATAGCTACCGGACGGTAGTTCTCTGTCATAATTTTTGATCCCTTTTTTGGAATTGGCGATACACGAGACTCTTTCCACGCCGAGGGATACTTACCCGCTTCGATTATGAGATTGTATAAAAACACAATCGGGTCCACTAGCTCATCGATACAGCCCTTAATAACCAAAGCAGGTATGGCGTCGGGTCCAGGTGACGTGCCGGCTCGCAGTGCGCGGACAGCCCGGCGCACGTCCCCCTCGGAAACTGTGCGTACGTCGACGCTGCGCGCGTCAGCCGGCGTCGCGGCGCTGGCGACGCGCGGGTCGAGCGCGGGCGCCGTCGGCAGAAACACCGAACAGAAGTGCTCGGCGAAAGCCTGCGCCGCGTCCGCGCCCACTCGATCTACTCCGTTCCTAGTTACCTTTGGCTCTATTCCACCCAGGTTGCGTAATGCATTTACGTAGTTCCAGAATTGAAGCGCTTTTTGCAAGAACAGCCAATGTCCAATTTTAAGAAATTTCTGTTTTCGGTTTTTGGCAACACTGTTCAACAAGCTGCATTAAGCTCACTAATCAGTTTTTACAAAACCTTCCTATGTTCACAATTATTCCATCGAAAAGTTTAGGAAATTTTACAAAAACCACCAAGGTTTGCTTGTAGGACAATCGTTTTGGCCAAAAACCACCAAATGTACTCTGGGGACAAAGGTTGTTCTTGTAAAAAGCGCCTCAATTGTTTTGGATCTCTACAGAGCTTTTTAGAAACCAACTGCACGTACTCTTTGTAGGCTTTATCGATTTGTTCTTTTATCTTAGTTCTTAGGTGCTTAAAAACTGAATAGGCTATAGAACTATTTGTTTGTTTCCACTGTTTATGGTGTTTTGCTTTGTTTTCAATGTCACGGATAATCGCTTTTGTGTAGAAGACAGGATAAGCACGACTACACGATTGCTTCCGTATTTTCTTTGGAATGCATTGGTCAAATATATTGTATAGATAATTATAAAATTTACCTAATGCTTTATTTACATCAGTTTCTATGTATATTTCACTCCAATTCGAGTCTTTAATTAAACTATATAAGAGGAGAAAATCAGCTCTTGCAAAATTCCAATCTTTGGATGTATCGATATTTGATGGCTCAACTATTGTTACCTGTTTGGAGAACCTGTATGGAATGTGTATGACAATGACAAGGGGCGGGTGGTATCCATCGATGTTTACCAGTTCCTCCTCAGCACTCGCCCGACGCACGCGTACGCTGCCCTCCAGCTCGCAGCTCGTGAGTACCACGTCTAACATTCCATCGTTCTTATTATGCACACAATTATACTCACAAAAATTACAGCAGGTTAAAAAACAGTTATTAAAGTAGTTTACTACATCGTTAGTTGCACTGTTGAGGTTCAAATCACCAAGAACTAATATTTTTTCACTGTTGTGTTTCGTACAGATTTGTTCTACAGCTTCGAACCATTTAAAATATTCTTCATCTCTAGCCTTCGGGGGGACATATACGACACACACGTAGATGTACTGCCCATTCACCTGAAACCTCGCCCATAAATCCTCCCCGTAATACGTCTCGAACTCTGCCACACGCTCCAGCAGCACTGGGCTCCGCGCCAGCAAGCACACGCCACCACCGCAGGATCGGACGCGCCGCGCTCCGCACTCGGCGCGGTCTCGGCGCAGCACGCTCCACCCGCTGGGGCACAGTTCAGCGTCATATATCGAGTCGTCTAAGTTGGTCTCAGTAATCGCTATGAGGTTTAGGTCATCTGATGTTATGATGTTATTCTTGAAGTTGTGTAACTTTGTTCTAAGCCATCTTACATTTTGATAGTAAGTTTTGAGTGTAAATTCGCTATTCTTTTTACTTTTCCTCGGCGTTTGTTTTGTTTTGTCTACTTCGTTCGAGCCGAAATAACCACGGATCCATAGAAAATCCGATGGGCCAGAACATGGGATTGAGACATTCATCTATCATTTGATCGGGCACCCCGACTTTAAATGATGCATAATCTCGCTGTATTTTTTGTTCCAGTTTCGTAACACTATATAAAGTGCAAGCTTTCTTTGCGTTGAGATAGTCGATGACATTTTTCTCTGTCGTATCCAGCCGTGCACCCCACACGTGCAGGTATCGAATTCTTTCGGCAGCGGACAGCACATCACTAACCTCTCCGTTGCAGCGCACTGTGCGCTTGGTACGTTTATTTATAAGCCGGCCAGGGCGGCGTTTTCTAGTAACCAATTGCCACTCACTGTCCTCAACTTTATTGATAGGTGGTTCCTTGGATGTATCAGGTTGTTCAGTAGACACTACCTGGGAATTTTTCACAACTTCGGTTGTGGTTGGTGTTACTATATTTTTTGACACCGTGGATGTCATTTCCGCAGCTTGTCGGCGTCCCCGCCGAGTCAGAACAGCTGATGTGGTTGCAGGTGTTTGTTTACATGTCGTCGACCCCAAGTTTGTAGTTGACGCCGCAGTCTCGCTCCCTCTTGGGGTAACCGGTATCTGCGTCTCGGTCGCACGATGAACCTTAACCGGCTCACATTTCAAGCAAGTTATTTTTCGACTACCCACTACTTCCTTGTTAAATAAAGAAATTAGTTCACTTATTTGCGCTTTTAAAGCAGTAATTTCTGCAGTTTGGGCACTAACTTTCTTCTCAAGTGCAGCTAAGCTCTTCTTAACTGTGTTGTCACTACTTTCACTGCTAGAAGACGGCATATTTTACCGAAATCGAATTTAAATTCACGAGGTAATGACACACAACAACACATGTGACGACGTGACGTATATACTTCATATCAGGATCTTGGCACAACACCGCTGAGATATCCAGACATGACACTTGGAAGAAATTAAACAACACATTTTAGAGCCTGATACATGAGAAACACACCAAACGGAAACTTGGTTTTACTATAAAACTTTGTTTTTTGTAGTGATGGCTCCTATAAAACTTGTGCAGAATAATTTTACACATACATTATTATTATGACAAGTGACAAAATCTTGTCAAGTATAACAATATAGACAATAAAGAAGACTTCTCGCCAAGACAAGGCAAAAAGTTCACATCAGAGCCACTTTTATATTTATAGTGGAAAACATGCGTTGTTATTAGAGCTGTTAATAAATTTAAATAGCAACGGAAATTACTTCGAAGTCAGATGTATTTTATATGTAAAGTTATTTTATTGCAGTGTAACAATTTTTCACAGTGCGAAGTATCATTATCCCTTAATAAGGCAAGGGGAAATTATTTCCCACCACGACGTTTTTTTTTTAAAGTAAAATATTGTCTACAAATGATTTGCAGTGAACGAATGAACCACTTACCACAGATTATTAGGACTTTTTTTTCTTTTCCTGGCAAAACTTTTTGCTTATTGGCAACCTTTGACTTATTTTTTTTATGTCAAAGAGTCGGTGGGAGAATTTTGAGTAAACAAAGCGGTGATTTTTCTGACAGTCCGAAGAAAAAACGAGTTTTTGTTCTACAAAAAATCCTGTAAGAACAATTTGATTGCTCTGGTAAAAGGTCTATTCTGATGGTGTTTTATGTGTGTTTTCAAAGGCAATGTAATAAACCATAAACTCAAAAATTGCAAATTTATAGGTGGGAAATTATTTCCCCTTGCCCGATAAGTTCATGATTTTTTTTATTGCTAACTAGCTACTGCACCCGACTTCGTTTGCATTTATTTGGTGTTATGTTTTTGCCAATAGTTGTCAGACACAATTTTTTTGTTGGTGGCAAGCACTTGCATTTATTATTCATCTCACCTGTTTATTTCTTCTATTTATTCGTTCTAATGTTTCACATTTTTATCTCTGTCGCGCGCTTTTTTATTTACCTTCATTTTTTCCTAGTTTTATAAGCGTAATAAAACATTTTTATTATTCTAAATTGTTTTAATCTTCTAGTTTACACAAATTTTAATAATTTTACAAGAAATGTAAACCAAACCACGGGCTAGTGCTTGTATATGGAAATACTGAAACTGAGGCTAAAAGTACAAAACCTAATCAGGCAAAGGGATATTATTTCCCACCCAAAAACCTAATGCGTAAACCTAATCGGGCAAAGGGATATTATTTCCCACCCAAAAAAAAGCTACTCCCCCCATGAAAACCCCCCCTTTTTTATATTTTTTCATATTCTAGAGTATCAACTTACCCTAAATCAATTTCAACTTTTTCTCTAACTAGCCTACTGGCTCGCGCCTTATTAAGGGTTATTTATGTTAGAACCGTTCTTTTTATTTGTAATTTACCGTTGTTGATAACTAACCTAGGTATTTATTTCTACCTTCATGTTAGATTACGTTACAAATTGTTACAAAGATAAGATAAGATAAGAATATTCTTTATTGTATACCGGAGAAAATGTTACAGAAACAGCAATGATAAAAGAAAAGATACAATTGGCGGCCTTATTGCTAATAGCAATTTCTTCTAGGCTACCTCATATCGGAGAATTTGCCGAAGGAGAAATAGACACCACGGGTAGTCGGTGCAAATACGAATATTAATAGACATATACGAAATAATAATAATTAGCTTACATATATCATACTTGAATACTATACATAACTACACGTACTTACATAAATAGTGACTGATAACAAGTGTGTGATCTGGACAACAAAAAGGTGATATACCTACATATACATGAAGAGAAGTGAATAGACACTTACAGCAAAACTAGGTACCTACTTAATTGGACAGAAACGATTCTTTTACTCTGGTTTTAAATATAGCGGGAGATGCTGAGCGCCTTATTGAAACCGGAGGGTCATTCCACAGCCGGGCGGCCTTTACAGTAAATGAGCTACTGAAGAACCTTGTCGAGGCTTGTCGTATGACTTGGTGTCTTCAGCGCCAGACTCTGGTCGGACCGCAGTGCCCGGCTGTGGGAGTCACTGAGGAAGCTGAAGCGCTCTTTGAGATAAAGGGGAGTGGATGGATTGAAAAGCACTAAGTACAGCAGCGAAAGGATGTGGGCATTCCTGCGGAGGCGGATGGGGAGCCACTTGCTTGAGCTTAGCGCGGTATTCGGAAGTGTGGTCATATTTGCGTAAGCCAAATATAAACCTAATAGCAAAGTTTTGAAGGCGCTCAAGTTTACTAAGTTGCTATCGTCTGTGGTTGCTCTTCAGTCAAGTCGAGATAGCTGGCATCAGTTTTTTCCTGTGACTATTGAACCGCGCGCATCGAACGAAAGTGCGGCGCGCGAAAAAAACAAATCTTCGCGCCATTTTCCGTAAATCTTTGGTTCTTCACAACGTTAAAATGATAAGCGGCTAGTTCTTAAAAAGCAATTAATTTTGAAGAGCAAAAAAAAAAACGCTCAGGTCAAACAACTTTAGTTAAGTGTATCCTTATGTGATACTAATAGTTTAGGAGATATTTAAGGAAATGTAAAGCAGTAGTAACTAGAAATTTTCTAAAGGCGCTTTGAGACAGGGCTTACGATAAAGATTTTTTGAAAAGAGATTAAACATTAAATTTATAATGTAATAAATAATAATAGTAGAATAGGTAAAATAAGATGATAAGTAATAAGATTTTCTAATCTTTATCGTAAAACCTAACCTTTTGGCAAATAGAACAGTCGAATAAGGATTTGACCCGGACAAAATTTTAAGCAGTTTTTCTTCGAAATACGTTTAGGAGTGGGCGGGAGTCCCTGGTAGTCTAAATTTTGTTTTGCGAGGTACTCGCTCCGTTGCGTCATCACTTCATCACCCATCTTGATTTTAAGGTATATTGAATAACTCATTGATTTTCAATTTCACATGAAAAATTATAATACAAAAGTTGTTAAAAATTAAATTTCCTACAGTTTTGGAAACCCCAAAGGGGTCGGAAACATAAAATTTTATACAATTTCTGTTCTTAACTTAGGACGACCAAAAGAGTAGGAAATTTAATTTCGAACAACTTTGGTTGTAACAATTTTTTCGTGTATGAAAAAAAAAACGTGAATGCAACGATAACATTTTACCCACCCCTCTTGGGGTAAAAATCGAAAAACATCGATCCTACAAAAAATTGATAACAATCAGAATTGTAAGAAATTAGATTTTAAACAAATTTGTTTATAACCATGCTTCGCGTAAAATGTACAATAAACGTGATAATGCAATGATAAGATTTTACCCACACAGAACATTGTACTCGGAAGCGGGAGACCCAGGTTCGATTCCCAGTGCGGGCATGTACCTATGACATTTCTTTCTAAGTTATGTACATTTGTGAAGTTGTAGTAGTAATACCACTCGCTGACGGTGAAGGAAAACATCGTGAGGAAACCTGGGTGTCTGAGGTGTTCACACACCTCAGCGCTTGAAATCACGCGTGGTGATTAAGCCCATACTCTCTCTCTGAGAGAAGGCCTGTGCCGTATAATTAATATAGGCTGCTTATGAGTTGTTAATAAAAAAAAATTCACCCCCTTTAGTGGTATAAATCGGAAAATATTGAAAATATCCTAGGAAAAATAGATGAGAACCAAAATTGTAGAAAATTTAATTACTTTTGTAATTACCATTTTTCGTGTGAATATGAATATAAGCGAGATTCAACAAAAAAAAAAACCCCTGAAAATCAAGATTGCGGATGACGTAACGGTTCGAGTACCTCGCAAAAAAAAGTTCGACTGCCAGTGATTCTCTCTGCCACAACGAATTCCGAAGGAAAACTTCTACGTAAAATCTTACATCATAGGGTGGCAGTTGGGTGGCAGTGACTGCAGCGGTAGTGACTTAAGGAACGTAACGTATTCTTAAATATTTTGCGCATCGGGTTGAAATTTCCAAAAGCTTCTAATACGAAATAATAGACAAAAAAGTATTTTTAATACAGTTGCTCAAAAAGTGGCGTATTGCAGGGACGTATAGCGTTCGGGATATTGTATTAATAGTTATTTGTTATGCAAGGCTGCAAAGTTAATTTTTGGCGCGAGTACCTTGTATTGAAACCTGAGCAAGCGAAGGATTCTAGGATTGAGCCACGAGCGAAGCGAGTGGTTCAAATATAGAATCCTGAGCGTAGCGAGGGTTTCAAAGGTACGAGACGCTAAATAACTTTGCTGCCGAGCGCAACACACAACTTTTCACCTCACTAAAGCGAGGAAAATGTTAGGTGCAAGAAAAACAGTTTTAATAAATATTAAATTACTGTTAATTTGTATCTTCGTCGCTGCTAGCTTCGCTCATATTTTATGATTTCTTTCGTTTTTAAAAAAACAAACCAAAATAATGGAAGTAAAGTGAATTCAATAAAGAGAAGAAAATTTTAAAGTTTTTTTTTTTAATCAAATTTTCTTGCCGGCCAGTGCGATTCTTTAAATGAGGCTGGCGCATGACATGAAATAAGTATTTGCATTTCAATCATCAATGGACTGGCTGCAGAGAATATAAACTATTACGAAACCAATGAGGTTCTTTAAATATGTAATTTATTGTACGAAACCTTTATTGAATAAAAATATTCGAATTTTAAAAACACTTTCCACGCTAGCGGATAAAGTGCGATTTTCCACGCAGATTTCGAATGATAAACAGAGCTTTTACGAGCTAGTGAGGTGAAAAAATAGTTGTTCAGTACACGTGCGGAACCGTCATTGCAACTTGTTCCGACTGTTAACCCTCACCTTCGGCTGCGCCTCGGCTCGGGTAGACATTTGTCGGAACTCTGCGCGATTTTTATCGCGTACCAAGTTAAAACCAAAATATAGTAGTTACTATTTATTTAATAAATATTGTGTTGAAATTATGTTTCGGTATCTTTAATGTATGCTTCTTGTGTTATAAACAGCATACCTATTTAGTTCAAAGTATAATCCTCATTCAACGTGGGTTCATTTTTTGGGTTCCGGAGTCCGACAAGGAACCCTTATGGTTTCGCATTGTCCGTCTGTCTGTCTGTCCGTCCGCGGCCTAGCGCAAAGACCGGTGGTACTAGAAAGCTGTAATGGGGATTGTTCATTTTTTTTTACCCCTATTTTTTATTCCAGATATCGAAAATATAGACTAATTTAAGATACCAAATTGAATATTTTTAAAATTTTTGCTACCATAATTTTTTTATTAATTATTTAAAAATTCTAAGAGTTTGGTAAGGATGACGTCATTGATGGCATTATGTTGCGTTTTTCATGCATAAACAGTAAGTAATCTGTGCTTAAATACGTAAATACTCACCTCTACTGTCAAGTTGACAGTTGTTTAAGTTTTTTTTATTCTATGGCAATGGATCTAGGCCGAATGATGACGATAGTGACGTCATTGAAGTGCAAATGAAGGTTATACAGTTTTTGCGATAAATACTAATAATCCGTCATTATTTTACTTAAATAAATCGATAGAAGTGATCAGTAACCCTATTCCTCGAAATGGTTTTCACTAAACGACAATATAAAAAAAATTAACAATCCCCATTTGGTATGTGTATACATATCACGCCGACTGTCGAGAAATGATACAGCGTCTTAGTTCACAATGGGTTCTGTATATTTCTCGGTTAATTTATAATTATGATGTGCACCATGACATGGGATTTTTTACACACACATTTTGTTACCTAGGAAACCCTGACATCTTTCATGACACTCCGCGGCGCAAAAAACCGAAGGAGAAAATTAATAATTATTATAATAATATTAGGGGTTAAAGTATGAAATTGCCGTTTTATTGCAATAGGTTCTTTGAATTGACATAGAATCTTCATGGTTTGAGGTTTTCGAATGAAACTTTTTTCAAATGGTTTCTATGATGTTCATTTTTTAAAAAATGTGAAACATTTGAATATCGACTTTCAATTGTTTTTGTTATTCAATTTAGACAAGAAAGATGGATACTGCGAAAATTCGAGTGATTTTTGAATACGAGTTCCGACGCGGAACTAACGCGGCAGAAACAGCCCGCAATATCAATGCTGCGTTTGGAGAGGGGTCTACTAATGAACGCACCGTGCGATTTTGGTTTAAACGCTTTCGTGATGGAAATTTCGACTTAAAGAACGAGCCACGAGGAAGACCGCCCACACAGGTGAATAACGATGAATTAAGAGAGATAGTGGAAGCCGATCCTAGTCAAACTACCCAGGAATTAGCGGCATGGTTTAACGTTACCTTACCCACAATATTGACTCACTTGCGTCAAATCAATAAAATAAAAAAAATACGAAAAATGGGTGCCTCATAATCACTCGAATTTTCGCAGTTTCCATCTTTCTTGTCTAAATTTAATAACAAAAACAATTGAAAGTCGATATTCAAATGTTTCACATTTTTTAAAAAAAGAACATCATAGAAACCATTTGAAAAAAATTTCATTCGAAAACCTCAAACCATGAAGATTCTATGTCAATTCAAAGAACCTATTGCAATAAAACGGCAATTTCATACTTTAACCCCTAATATTTCAGAAAGTAGAGGACTATAGAAGACTATATAATATAACATTCAGTTTTCCTATCGGCCACTAGATGGCGTGAGCCACAAACCATAACTTCTGATATCTACTTTTACTTTCACTATTTGCCACTAGATGGCGTTAAACTGAAATTACATAAGTACTAATAACATAAGATTAACGTTGTTTCACTGAAAACTAAAACGTACAAAATAAACTAACCGTAAAAACACTCTAAAACATTCTAGGTATTACATCTCGCAATACTTATTATATGTTACAATGTAGGTAATACTTTTGTACTGTACATTACTGAATGTGAATTAAACAACATTAATTAAACGGTCTCCTTTGTTTTGTTCCGACTCATACAATAAATCTTATTAAATAAAAAAAAATACCACTATTATCATTCAGACAGATCATATCTGCTTGGAAAGGTAACCTTTCTACCGTTCTGATTTAAACCTTCCAACAAACTGTTCCCGAAGTTTCTGGACAAATTTTAATCGGCTATTTAAACCATTTGAGTCAACTTTATCTAAATCGCCTACCTCAGTTACTGCCTGGCTAGCAGGTTGTAGAAAGTGTGCTGGAGTCAGTGGCTCCAAACAGTCTCCCTTGTCGTCGTTATTGTAAGTCAGGGGCCTACCATTCATAACTGCCTCACACTCACAGAGTGTAGTCTCCAGTTCGTCGTAAGTCAACGACGCCTTACCAATAATCCTGCGCAGTAAGTCTTTCATAACACCTATTAATCTTTCCCAGCAGCCTCCCCACCAGGCTGCAGCAGGGGCGTTCATCCTCCACTGAATGCGGCGCACAGTAGATTGTCGTTGTACTTCCTCCCACCCATATAGCCATTTTTGGTCACAGTTTTTTAATAGACGTAACAAGTCGCAGCAGTTCCGTAACTGTTACGACCCATTGCGACTGTGTCGGGTTTTGGTTAAAAGGTGTTGTAACAGTGCAGTAACAATGTTACCGAACTTAGTTTCAGTAACCGTGTGTGGTCGCTGTGTCGACATAATGTACAATAATCTGTGTCCACACATTGTATACACTTTAACTAGTGTACAAAAGTGGTAACTATGTGTCGTAACAGGATGGTAACTTATGTCGTTACCGTTACGTCAATGTTTCGGAACACTAGATAACCTAACTTGCACAAATAAACGTCACTAAAACCAGTCAGTCTCAAACATTTCCTTTGTTTGGTGAACGTTGTTTTCTTGAATTAAAATAAAAAAAAATAGTAAAGAACCAAAAAACACTTTCCAACTGACTTGTACTTTTTACAGGAGAGTTAACAAAATAACAAACCAAAATTGCTCAAGTACAAGTAAGATATTTATTATCATCAATCAATTATCAACATAATTTGTCATTACAGTCGTCCTTTCAATTTGAAATTTTGCTTCACAAAAAATATTTTTATTTTATATTTGAAAAAATTTTCACTACTCATGTTTGCACTCATTTTTTAAATCCATGACAGTATCATGTATTTTCACATCAGAGAGTACAGTCACTGATTTCGAAGATATCATAGAACTCCTTTTTGTGTTTGGAGTATGGCCTTCTGAAAAAATATTAATTAACATAAATTTTGTTATTTAATCAACACACTCAGGCTCTGAAGTTACGTACATCTGTCAATTTATAGTAGCAATACTGCAGGCTAACCGTGATGGAAAACATCATGAGGAAACCCGTATTGACTTGTCTTTCCAGTAAACTAGGCCGACTAAGCTGTCAGGATGGTATAGGTGCTGGGTAAGCCTACTCCATCTAAAAAACAATGTCCCAGGCACTGCAGCGTCCGAGTCGTCCCTTCACCCATCTTGCGTGAGTGAAGGTGCCACTGGACGCTGTATAAAATATCTCACTACGTAGATGCAATAGTCTGTGTGAATCATGTTGGAAAAGAGCTTTTCCATTTTAAGGCCTTCCGTAAATGTGTCGATTCCACTGGCTTTGACTTTACATGGTAATTTTTGCCAAAATTCGTCCGGTACACTATTTTCGTTTCGTCTTATTAGCTCCAACTCACAATTTTTCTTAAATCTTGGCCAAAAAAGGACGTTTTCTTTTATCCATGTGCTTGGAACAAGCCTTCTTTAGTCAAGACAATGCAGTATGGCATTTTGCTTGTCAATACTTTGGGAAACGCTGAAAGCAAAACAATTAAGAAACCATTTTATAAATTCAGTAACTTTGTGACGACTTTAAGCAACATGTCGACGCATTATCGTAACTTTGTGACTAGTTGTGACGAGAATAGTTTTAAGTACCAAACAACATATTTTTCTTTCGAAATCTATCAATTATGTTGTTTAATATTGCAAAAATAGATTATTATTAGTACCGATATTAACTATAATAAACAATTAAATGCATTTGAGCACTGGGTATTTACAAATAATTAATGTTTACATTTCACCAACATATTAAAATTGTGATAATAATGTGGCGCGTTGCGCAATTTCAACCTATTTGACAAAATTACACAGTCTATTTCTTTCCCATTACGATTTGAGCATTATTAAACTAAAAAAAGCATTAAAACCTTAAAACTATTTCTACTTACCTCGATTAAGATGGCGTTATCTTATTTATTTTTTTAAAGTGCTCGTAGCTTCTTACGTGACACAAGTCAAATGAAATGAGCGAATGAATGAATGAATGAATGCGAACTCTGGTTAAAATAAGGTAACATGTTACGACACGGCGACGTAAATTGGTGACCAAATGTTCCTGTGTCGACTGTTCCCCGTTACTGGTTGCGGCAACTGCACAATTACATAACGGCGACGAGATTATGTGTCGGGAATAAGTCAGAGTCGACTCTAAGTTTCGTAACGGTTACGACAAGTTACCAAAAATGGCTATGCAGTCTAGTGAAGACAGCAATGTTTTCATCCCATGGAAATTGGTTCCTTGATCTGACATAATTATATCTGCTCGGCCTCTTCGAGCTATAAATCTTCACAACGTCATAATAAATGCCTCTGTTGACAAGGAACGTGTTATCTCTAAATGTACAGCGCGGTACACTGCACACGTATATAATACGATCCAGCACTTTTCTCCACTCCGTAGAAGAAGTGGACCAGCTAAATCTACCCCAGTATTCTGGAACGGCGCTGAGCTGATCAGTCGCTCGGTTGGTAATGGAGCAGTTGGTGCTTGTGACGGTTTCGACCGGAATCGTTTGCATATGACGCTATTTGCAATCGTGGACTTAACTAAGCGTCGTATATCTATAATCCAGAACTTAGTTCGTAAGTCTACAATGAGCTGGTCAGCTCCCACATGCTGTAACACCTCGTGTCGTTATCTCACCATCAATTTGACAACTGGATCTTTTGCTGGTAGCACATAAGGTGTGCGTGTTGTCTCGGGAAAGTCTGGTGAAAGCGTAAGTTTAGTTTTTGTTCTCATTAAGCCTTCATTATCTATATACTTAGTACATAGCATTTCCACCGTCTTTATTTATGTATTCTTGGTTAGCTTCTTGTATTAGTTTAACTACTTTCCTTTCGGCCCTTTCAAACTCCCCGTATGAAAGTTCACCGTTTCTTTTGCTATTTGCATGTCGAATATTATGAATGTATCTTAGCACCCATGCAACTGTCCGAATTATCTTAGTGTATTTAGAAAAATACTTCTTTATTCCGTCTATCAGACTCTCATACGAACAAGCTGTCGCGCTACATATTGTTTTCTTAGTCTCAAATTGTGATTCTTTTCCATCGACGTCCACTTTGGATCATAGATATTGTTCCTCATCGACTTCACTAAGTCCCGCTTCAAAAGCAGTGACTGGCCAATCACATTGGTCAAGTTTTAACCAGCCAGGTCCTGCCCACCACCGACTATCAAGCAGTCCCTTTGGAGATGTTCCTCGCGAAGGCAGGTCAGCTGGATTCTTGTTGCCTGGAACGTGTCGCCAACTTGAGGTTGTCGTTGCTAATCTAATCTCCTTTATCCTGCGATCAGTTCCAGGCGGGGTATTGTGATATTCGTCACTTTATTGATTGGCGTGACTCTAGATTTGGCTAGTACTAGGCTCAGATTCACCGTTCTCAAAAAGATGCACACCGCGTAGGCCTCTTTGCTAGCATCGCAAAAAACGTGCAGCGTGTTTTCGCTTTCCTCCAGTGAAAATTCTGAGAGCCGCCTTGAAATCGTACACTCATTGATCAGATGTGCTTGTTCTAACCATGCCTTGAATTCGTCAGCCAGATCTGCTGGTAGTTCTTCGTCCCAGGTGAGTTTTCTTGGCCATGTCTTTTGAATGATCATCTTAGGAATGATTGTAGTAGGACAGGTTACCCCAATAGGATCGAAAACTCTCTGTACCACAGAAAGTAGAGTCCTCTTCGACCATTTTCCATCAATGTTCTTCATCAAACCAGCATTGCATCGAAGAGAATCGTCGTCGATGTTCCACACTAGGTACACCTAAAACAGACATGGACTTAGTTTGTCTACAAATCTTAACCGGACCGGAAACCCAACCTCTCAGGTCAAATTTTCCATTTAGCATCAGCTGCTTTGACTCACTGATGAATTTATGCAAAGCCTCTTCTGATTTGACACTGGTCACGCAGTTGTCGACATAAAAAGATTTCTTAAGTTTCTCTGCAGTACCCTTAAGCTCCTGAGGACTTTTGTCGAGGTGGTGATTTATTGTGGCGATTAGGTGAAAGGAATTCGATGCTACTCCGAAGACTACCCGTTTATGCCTGTTGTATGTATGTATGTATGTTGTCGTTCCTTCACTCCAATAATTCAAATTTGTCCACCAAAGAAATCTTAATTAGTCTCTTTCGTCAGGTCTCAAAGATATCTGCAAAAAAGCCTTTGCAATGTCAGCCGTAACTCCTATAGCTTCCTTGCGGAAGTCGATCAAAAGTTGCGGTATTTGTTCAAGCAAATTAACGCCTTTCTCCAAACAAGAATTAAGCGATATACCATTGGCATCTTTAGCCGCAGCGTCAAACACCGGCCTTATCTTTGTCGTCGGGCTGGATTCTTTTATTACCGCATGATGGGGCATGTAGTGGCCTTTTACGCTTTGTTCGGGAGCTACCTCAATAATTTATGACTCAAGCCACTGCTTAAAAACCTCACCGTATTGCTCTATCTTGCCCAGCTGTTTAAGTCGGTTCGTAGTTGCGATCAATCTTTTCTCTACAACACTATAGTTAGTTTCTGGTCGTGGTACGTCACGCCATGGTAGAGAAACTTCGTACCTACCTTCGCCGTTAACTCGAATACTTTCTTCAAAATCTTGAAGCACCCTTTTATCGTGCTCACCTTGGGTCGATTGTTCGGGTCTCTAATACCCAGCAACTCCAAGCTCCACAAATCTGGAATATCAACCCTTGTTAGGAAATGGAGCGAAGACATAGCCCCCATGTATATCCCAGTTGTAGGGCCCTGAACGGTCCAACCCATTTTAGTGCGCACTGCGGTTAGGCCATCACTCACCTGCAAGAATTCACCAGTCATGAGTAACCCCGAATAGTCAGCCCCAATCAATAATTTAATGTCGCCGTCAGCCACGTCTGTCAAGGTTACTCCCTTTTCTCCTAGCTCCTGCATTAATTTAGTACAATTTACTTTAGGCACAGACAAATTATTTGTTGTTCTACAACAGACAACTGACACCTAAAATCATCATTGACACTTTTCATGACAATGTCATAAATCCGACGCTTCTCTGGTTTTTGTTCCTTTCCGCCGAATAGACAGTGACTGTTGGAACTCGACATTGGCAGAATCCTTAGGGTAGCCATAATTAAGAATTGAATTGAATTGAATTGACTGTTCCACGCTCGCAAAACTTCATCCGGCAGGGCTGATTCAACCATCGGGAACAAAATAGACGCATACTTATCTTTGGTGACGTCTAATGTCTCCAGAGCTTGTAGATGGGTCTGAAGGCTGTCATAGAGCATCGGCAAGTCTTTGGTTTGCGCTGAAGTTTGGTTTTTGTCTTGCATCAGTGTCAGCAAGACAGCAACCCTCGCACGTATGTTTCTATGAGAACGTCATTCCGAGCAAATCTGGCCTTTAATGCACCTAACGCCTTTCTATAATTTTCAACGCATGGTGGGTACCAGCTGCCTGGCACTTGACTGGACTTCCATGCATTGAAGGAGGTACTGAAACTTGTCTGCCTCGTCTATGTCTGGGTCTCCATCTATCTTTTTAAACTGTCCCCAAAATAACAGCCACTTCTTTATTTCACCATTGAACTTTGTTATTTCCAGTTTCGGCATGTTCAATTGTTTACCATGTAGACAGGACTTTATCGTCTTTGCTGTCGTAGATTCTGCTTCCTCACGCTGCCTTTCAACCTTTCAGCTCTTGTTTGGAGTTTTGACCACCGGACTTTATATATATCCTCCTAGCCGTGTTCGGTCGGCCATAGCGACCGCATACAAGACTCTCATTTCTTTATGGTTGAGGGTTTCGCTGGTGTGCCCTCAGGTGACTGGTGTAGCCGATCTTGGCTCGGAAAGTGCGAGCACATTGGGCTCACACAGCTCATCAGCACAATCGGTTGTTATGGACAGCTCCACCTCCGCAGTCACTGGTTCTAATAGAGCCTTCTCAAGGGCATCTGCCATTTTGGTGAAGGCCCTACGTAACTGAGTAAGGCCGCCAAAAATTGTTATGTGGGGAAAAATATCTGTCCGTCTCGTTCGAGTTCTCACAATTTCTTATTTCATTTTAATTTATGATAAATTGTAACCAATAGTGGTTTGCAATATCATGTTTATTAAAATAAATACTTTAGATATGACATTCGTTGCTTATAACGAGTCATATTATTATTTTTTAAAAGAGTATATATTAGTCTCCATACAAAAATCGTGTGTCCCACTAACACCTCTCCTACTTAAGAGTCATTTAAAAATGTTCAACTCTTTTGGTACCTGGTAAATTGTGGTATTTCTAAATTATTCTATGAATTTCCTATATATTACGATAAATTAATTTGTATTAAATAATGTAAAAACCGATAATAAACTAATTAGAAAACATGTCTCACTTTTGTTTCCCGAATGATACCTCCCGTAAGTTACCATGAATAACAACTAAAACAACCGTTTTCCTGGTCCGTAAAATATTATTTTTGTTATGGCAACACCACGTCCAAGTTAGCAAACCTAAGAAAAAAAAAAGAAGATTCTTGGCGGGAACTTGAAAAAAGGCGGTCAATTTTAATTTCTGTCCTAAGTTTTAATTAATTTTTATTGTGAATAGTAGTTGTAAATAATTCTTGGATAGTTATAATTGGCTTAAGTAATGGACGGTAACGAGGGTGAGGGGGATAATCCCCCGAACCCCAAGGTTCGCAAGCGACAAAAGACTGATGGCGATGATGGCGTAGGCGGTGAGGAAATTGACTTTAAACCCTACTTTAAACCAAACTATAAGAGACTATATCCCGAAAACTCTGTTAATACCGAGTATAAAGTGTTTGTTGAAAGTCAGGACAATGAACGATTAGGGAATAAAAGCCCTATATACCTCAACCACATTTTTTCTGCTGAAGTAAAAGGTGTGGTGGCAATTCGTCGTGTCAATGGCAATAAAATTGTAGTGGTATTTAAACAATACAACACGGCCAACAACTTCATCAGCAACACGACTTTTCTTGAAAAGTACAAATTAAAGGCTTACATACCGGCTGCCCAAATTGAGCGAATCGGAATAATTCGGTTTGTTCCCACCAACATATCGAACAAGGAACTGTACTCGAAACTGTCATCGATATACGAAATCGTCGCCATCCGACGCTTCACGAAGAAAGTTGGGCAGACTCGTGTCGCCCTGCAGACAGTTAGCATTACCTTCTTGTCTAACTCGCTGCCCGATTGTGTCCAGTACGATCTATTCGCATACCGGGTGTTTGATTATGTGCCACCATTACAGCAGTGCTACCGCTGTTTTAAATTCAACCACTCTGCTAAAATTTGTAACGGCAAACAACGGTGTAGCTGCTGCTCTGGTGAGCACTCTTACAAAGATTGCGACAGACCCAATGAGCTATGTTGCGTTAACTGCGGTGGCACCCATTTGGCGATTTCTAGGACATGCCCTGTAAAAATGAGGAAAATTATGGAAAAAAAGAATAATATAACATACGCCAGTGTTGCGGCTTCAAAAATAGGAGTAGATTTTCCTCGTTTGGACGCTCAAATTGTAAGGAACCCAACAAAATATAACAAAACTGTTAAGCCCCAGACGGAGTCTCAGTCTGCTGTTAATGACAAACCGATTGACAAATATAATGATGTAAATGTCACTACAGCTCACAATACAACCAATGTTTCGCCCACAAACATTAGAACACAAATTCTAGAAAATAATGATGTGTTGATGGCCCTTGTCAACACATTAGTGCAGCTGGGCAATAAGTCTGACGACGTGCCCATTACCACGGCATCAATAAAAGACATGCTATTAAAAAATCTTAATATATAATGGCTCATACAAATATAACAATTCCACAGTTACGCATAGCGCAATATAATATACAAAGTGTTAACAGTAAAAAACCACTATTAATTAATTTTTTACAAAAAGAAAACATAGACATTTGTTTGCTTAATGAAACCTGGTTAAAAGATAACAACAATTTTAGAATCCCTGGTTATAATATCTACAGTAAAAATGCGGTTAATAAACACAATGGAGTAGCCATTCTAGTAAAACCTTACTTAAAATACACTGTTTTAGATACAGCTTTTTATGAGGATATACAGACTATCGCTATTTCATTGTCTACAGAAATAGGTACGATGACTATTTTATGTGTGTACTGCCCACCTAGAGGTGGTCATATCAGAATAAATAGATTGTCTAATATTATAAAAGATCTCCCTAAACCTATTCTTATAAGCGGTGACTTTAATGCGCACCATGTTGCATTTGGATGTTTGTCGACTAAAGGTCGAGGTCAGGACTTATATAACGTAATTGACGAAAATGATCTATGCATTTTGAATGACGGAAATTATACAACTGTGAACCGCCCCACACAAAATCCTTCTGCTATTGATGTTACCTTTGCTAGTGCAAGTCTGACACCATTTTGTCAATGGTCTGTACACGAAGATCCTATGGGAAGTTATCACTATCCCACAATTACAGAAATAACTTTAGCTATTGACAAATATCAGATTAACCCTCCCATTGAAAAGTTTTTATTCAGTAAAGCTGATTGGAATAGGTATCACGAGTTGTCTGAAAACATATTTGATAACTTTACGGTAAATGTTGAAAACCCACTGGAGTCATATTCAGATTTTTGCTCTCGCTTAAACCATCTCAAGGAAATAACAATTCCGAAACTATCTAAAACAAGTAAATTTATTAGTAGGACCCCTACACCTTGGTGGAATCAATTATGTAAGAAAAGTGTTATTGCTTCGTATGATGCATTGAAATTATATAGAAGTGATCCTACCATAGAAAATTACATCAATTATAAAAAACTAGATGCTCTAAAAAAGAGAACAATTCTGGAACAGAAGAAGTCTGGATGGAATAACTTATGTAATACATTTAACAGAACTACTCCAATTAGTAAAATTTGGAACATGATTAAGATGTTTAAAGGTGTCAAGAGAAGTAACAAATCATATAGAGACGAGTTCATTTCCCCTTTTCTAGATAAGCTTTCAGATAATAGTAATTTGGCAGATACTAGTAACCTGAACAGATATTTTGATACGAATAACGACAATGGAGATTCGAATTTTTTGCTCAAATCATTTACATGGAATGAATTTTTGATGAGTTTACAGTCTAGACGTAACACAACTCCTGGTTTGGATAATCTACCCTACAGTTTGATCGGACACCTCCCTAAATCTGTACAGAAATTGTTTCTTGATATTCTTAATGCCTTATGGCTTAGCAACACAATACCAGAATCATGGAAAACACAGTGTGTTGTTCCAGTACTTAAACAAGATAAACCACCAGAGTTAGCTAATTCTTACAGACCCATATCTTTATCTTCATGCCTAGGCAAATTATTTGAAAATATGATTAAAAACAGACTTGACTGGTATGTTGAAGCAAATGGTATCATCCCCGATGTGCAATTTGGCTTTCGTCGTGGACGTAGTTGCGCTGACAGTTTCATCTCTCTGATATCCGACCTGAAAAATGCAAACAAATCAAAGTTACACACTGTATGTGTCTTTCTGGATGTTCAAGGTGCATTTGATAGTGTAGATCCTGGTATTCTCGTCAGGATTATGTCTAGTCTAGGCATACCTGGACGACTCTGTAAATGGATATATGATTTTCTGAATAATAGAACACTTTATGTAAAACACAATAATATTTTACATGGCCCAAGAACTGCATCAAAGGGCACAATGCAAGGTGCCACATTGTCACCATTATTGTATAATTTGTATACAAGCGAAATTTGTAAATATGTAGATATGGGAAATGTTAATATCTTGCAATTTGCAGATGACATTGTACTTTACAGTAGCAATAGAAATGTACAGAATGCAATGGACAACATCAATGCGACTCTATGTCACTTAAGCCATTATTATAATGATATCCTACACTTGAATATCAATGCATCAAAAAGTAGTGTAATGATCTTTGGAAAAGACACTCCAACTAATGATGTTGTATATGGTGGGGAAGTTATAAATAGAGTTAAATCCAAAAAGTTTTTAGGCGTTATAATAGATCAAAAACTATCCTTTGAAGAACATATCAAGTATATTTCAAAAAATGCATTGAAAGCACTGAACATACTCAGATGCCTTGCTGGTGTCTCCTGGGGATCGGACCCCAAAACCTTATCAATTTTGTACAAAGCTATTGTAAGAAGTCATTTTGATTACAGCTCCATAGCATACTTAAATAGTAAACATATTAGCAAGTTAGATGTTTTACAGAATAGGGCTTTGAGAACAATTTCAGGCGCAATGTGTTCAACTCCCATAAGGGCCATGGAAGTTGAGACCAAGATAATGCCTTTAATCCTAAGAAGAATTCTATTGGCTGAGAGGTTTTGCCTCAAACTGTTTTATGCAAATAACTTTAAAATAATTAACAAAATTCTACCTGACGACTATGCCTCCACTGGTCCTTTGGCATCTGGGGAGTGCCTCTTGACTGGCAGATCTCCGGCATTGCGTGACATTGTTAATCAAAAAGCAGTGTCCATGGCCCTGCTATTCATTTCCTTATGAATGTATAATTCACCCAATTAATGTTTTAGATACAGTAACAAACAACATAGAAATGTTAGAATTTCTCTCAGAGCATAGTTTTTACACAATCTATACAGATGGCAGTAAAGGTGAGGCATTTGTGCGCTCTGCTATATATGACCCTCAAATTAAGTTTGCACAGAGTTTTATCTTACAAGATGTCTGTACAATATTTACTGCTGAGGCTTATGCTGTCTATCAGGCTTTGATTAGAATAAGTAATGTAAATAACTGTAGAAACTTTCTAATTGTGACGGATTCTTTAAGTCTAATCCAGGGTCTTGTACATATAAACATTAGTTTTAGAAGTAACTTTATCCTGTATATACTAAAAAAAATTATTTTTGACCATTATCTCAATGGTAAAGACATATCTTTCATGTGGGTGCCATCGCATAAAGGTATCACAGGAAATGAAGTTGCAGACAAAGTAGCCTTTAAAGGGATAAATAGCCTCGATGTTAGTCATGCCATGAATGTTCCTATGAGTGACTACTTGTATCCTATAAGTTTAAGAATAAATAAGTTATGGGAAGAATTCTGGAAGAAGGACCAAGAAACGAAAGGGCAATGGTATGGAAGTATACAAGAAACCTTACCAGTAAAACCGTGGTACGATGATCTGAAAGAAGCCAGCCGTGACTATATTACCACTATTAACCGACTGAGATTCGGTCATAATAGAGCGCCATCACACCTAGCCAGGCTTGGAATAATACATTCCAATGTTTGTAAATTCTGTGAAACCAATGAAGGTACCGTTGATCACATGGTATTTGAATGTCAAAGTTTCCTAATCGACAGACTAGTGCTTGCAAGTGAAATAAGTGAAGTGATAAAAACTAGTGAATCCTCCCGCCCGCCAACGCTTAAACAATTACTAAAAGACAAATGTGCCTTCAAGTCACTGTATAAATATGTAAAAAACACCATAAACAGTATATAGTGAAATCAGTGAAAGTTAAATACGAAAAACTATTAAATAAAGATATGGCTCAAAGGTCGTGCAACCAGGCCATAAAAAAAAAAAAAAAAAAAAAAAAAAATAAGAAAAAAAAATCGCCATTTCGTTTTCTGTGAAAGTGATATCCAAGGTGGTCGGCACTTTTGTCTCGCAAGTTTTAAATGTATTTAATCGAAAATATCCACGGTAAGAATACAAGTTTTTTATATTATTTAAAAGTTTATGTGTAGATTTGCTATTTCTTTTACTAATTGGGTTGGGGTGTAGGAAAGGGTGGCCGTACCTGGGACTTAGAAAAATTTTGACCAAAATTTTTTTTATTTATTTTCCATTGACAAAGTTTTATAATTTCTATTTGCAACAACAAAAATATAGGTGCGACGAAGCGCGTAGCGTAGCGGAGCGCGTAGGAGCGTGTTAGGTTGAACATGTAAGACCGAAAACTAACCGAAATTAATATATGGGCCACCCTTTGCTACACTCTGACCACTAATTGAACTATAGGGCTTTCTACTACTTCAAAACAGATACGATTAGATATTTTTAGGTTATGTCCACGAGTATATTGATTCCCGAATGATACCGTGTGTTACTATATGTGTTACGTAACATTCGTGACCGATTATAAAGATTAGTACACACTTTCAAATCGAAAATTATTAAAAGTACTACCGTTATTTTTGTGATAAATAATTGCAGCTTTTTCACTCACCGAATAGCCTTAAATCAGTTTTTATAATTATTAGGGAAATAATCTAATTTTGAGACAGCTTGAGATAGGTATGAGTTTTTGTACAAGTACGTGGCGTGTAATCTAATTACATCAAAATGACATGTTATTTTTAATGACACATTTACTTATCTACTTTTTTTTTTTTAGATGGCACTAACGGCGGCGGAAAAACAAAAACGTTATAGGGAGCGAATGCGAGCTAACAACCCAGAAAAGTTTCAAGAAGCTAAACGTAAAAATTCTGCACGGAATAAAGAAAGAAAAAAAATCAGCGAATGTACGGAGTACGAAAAAGAAAAGCAACGGAAACAATGGCGAGATAGAAAAAATATTATAAATATTAAATATTATATTGTATGGCACTTCTTAATTATTATTTCGTTATATTGTTTTAAATGTTATAGTTTTGAATTTTGATCTGAAAATATTTTATTTTGATATTAACGCATTACTTGTTATTTCTAGCCTGACCTTTTTTCCTAATTATGTACACCGCTTTATAAAGTTCACATGTGTTACCTTCGTTCACGAATGTTACCGCGTGTTACATGTTCACGACTGTTACCCTACAATTTTTGGCGGCCTTACTCAACTGCGTCCTCTTCCTTTTTAGCTCCTTCATGTTTGAAATTTCAGGTTTAGATAACCTTACGGTCGCCATATGTCGAGAAATGATACAGCGTCTTAGTTCACAATAGGGTTCTGTATATTTCTCGTTTAATTTATAATTATGATGTGCACCATGACATGGGATTTTTTACACACACGTTTTGTTACCTAGGAAACCCTGACATCTTTCATGATTATGGCTCCCCTAAGGATTCTGCCAATGTCGAGTTTTTTTTTTTTTTTTAATATTTAACAAAATCCCGTAAGTTACTTGTGGTGTTGTAGTAATAACAAAAAAGATAAAATACATAAAAAACCAGATACATTAGTAATAGACAGACAATCACAATCAAATTCTGTTACTTTTTATAAAATTACATAGATCTTTAATAAATGGAGAGAATACTAATTGTAACAGAGAACGAAAATTTGTGGGAAGAGGGAGATTGGAAGGAAGATAATTATATAGGGAAGAAGATAATTTTGAGCAGTTAAAAAAGATGTGATCCGGAGTCCCGTCGTCCAAACCGCACTCACATAGCGAGTTGTCCCTAATCCGAATTTTCGCGAGGAAGGCTGGGGTGCAGGCATGGCCCAGGCGAAGACGACATATTGTCGAGGTTAAAGTTAAAGAATAAAATGTTGGAATTTTTTTTTTCTACCTCCCCTAACCTAACATGAAAACTGAGTGAAAGAATGTGGAGTAAAGGAGAATACAAGGGAAAAGGAATAGAATTTTAAGGAAAACAAATGGCACGGACCCCGCGTCTGTGAAAAGTTGAAGTATTTAAAAAAAAAAAAAAAAAAAAAAAAAAAAAAAAAAAAAAAAAAAAAAACATGAAAACTGGGGACGATTTTTTTTCTCGTCTACCCCATTATGTGGGGCATCGTTGGATTGATCTTTGAAAAATATTGTGGGTGTTTTAAGAACATATTTATTAAGGGTTCCGTTTGCGAAATATTAAGCTTTAAAGTGCAAATTTTTGTCCGGGTAGGGCGCCCCCTTCTCCTGACTAAATGGTTGATGGTAGAAACCTGAGGTAGAAACGCTTTTTTTAACCGGTTTCTTAGAACTTGTTACAACACTACTGACAACTGACTAACAAATGTCAAAAATTGTATTGTGGCTTGTGGCAGTTCTGTGCACAGAGAATATTGGTTCTGTGGCAAAATACCTATATGTTTTCGATCGATTTTTTTGTTTTGTTATGATAACAAATAGTAAATTCCTGGTGAATAACAACTTGAAAAATGTCTGCAGTAGGGCCAGCGTTCTTCTGTTTCATCAAAAAGCTTGAGGAAAATGGAGACAAGCTTGTTCCTGCGCCTCCTCCTCAGCATCAGCAGAACTTAGAATTTGAGTTCAATGTACGTTATATCCTGTAGAAGTTATATTAATAACCCATAAAACCTCTGAAACGCCTTACTATTATTCCAGAATACCACATGCCACGTCTGCAATGGCTATTACGGCCCTAGTTTCGGGGAGCCAGTGTGCGTAACGTGTCACGCGTTTCTTTTTCCCGATTTCCCGTCGTATCTTCCCAGTTCTTACTTCAACAGCGAGAAGACGGACGACCGGGACTCCGGCAACGATGAGCCCTCGGATCTGAATTATAGTTCTGATAGGAAACTGAACAAAGTGTGCCAGTTTCCGTCATGGTTCTATTACAGGGTGAGTGCTAGAAGTATTTATTTATTTATTTAAGAAAACAACCCAATACAATTAATTTCACCTGTGGGTTTCGTAAAGTATATAATTAGATGAATATAAAGTAAACAAAACATGCATTAAAACAATAAATTATTGATAACAAATCCTAACCAAAGCAATGGCCTTGGACCATATCCAAGCCAAAAGTTTATTTGCATAAGCAGTAATACTCCTCAGAAGCTTTTTATTCAACCTGTGGTTACATATTTTTCTTGTAAAATCTCCACCACAGACTATTTTTATTGGAGTTTATTGATTTTGTTCAGGAATTGTGTTTTCATAAATAAGTTTTCATAAGTTCCATAATTCCTTAAGCAATCTAATTAAGTAATAACCTATATAACTTGAACCTATTACTAAAGCTGTTGATTTCCTAAATAAATACATAAAATTGTGTAAAAGAGAGTGAATATATAAAAATACATAAGTGCTACAATAAACATAAAATATAAGTATTTATGTCGACGACTTTCGTTCGTCTACAGATCTCATCATTTCTGATTCGATCTCGTAGCGAAATTCCGAGCATAGCCCTTTCCATAGCTCATTGCGTGACCTTGAGCCTTCTTGTGAGGCCCATAGTGAGAGACCACGTTTCAGTGCCATAAGTCATCACTGGTAACACACACTGGTTGTATAATTTTGTCTTGAGCGAAGGAGGTATATTAGACGAATAGATTTCGTCGAAAGTAGTCGGCATAGCCCAGCGGGTTAGTAAGTTGAAGTGGCAGTGGGTGCGGCACATAGCACACAGAACTGATGGCCGATGGGGCCGAAAAGTTCTCAAATGGAGACCACATATCGGCAAGCGCACCGTAGGACGACCAGCCACAAGATGGACAGGTGACCTCATCCAAGTGGCAGGAAGGCGCTGGATGCAGGCCGCTTTCAACCGGTCTTTTTGGAAATCCATGGAGGAGGCCTATGTCCAGCAGTGGACTTCTTGTGGCTGAATGATGATGATGATGATGATAAGTATTTAAATTCTGTATGTGATACAGTATTTAATAAAGAAGAGAATTTATTTGATTACATTTAATAATTAATATTGTGTTTTTCTTCATTAATCACATTGACATAAACTGTTCTCTGGGTGGAAAAAACAGTCCTCTGGGCAGCAAAACAGTCCTCTGCTGCATTTTTTTACAAAATTGCCTATAAATAAGGGAAGGAAAAATAAGGGAAAATTACAATGGTTTCTTGTTTATATGTATTTATATTATAACTATCTATCAACTTAACATATTATATTTTTAATTTTCTAGAAAAATATTGTTGGGACAACTGTCAATAGACAAGTTTCCAGTTAGTAGAGTAAGGCCCATTTACAGAATTTCCACCAAAGAGGCCACTCATCAGCTTTAATCTGCTAGTCTATTAAGTAATAATAGTAAAGGGGTTTGTGTTCCGGCCAGAACTCTATGGAGAACGAGACCAGCCCAGAAGACGAAGCAAGCCGGGCCAGCAACTCCAACTCCCACTCAGGCCCTGGTGCCAGTGGCAGTAGCAGCACAGAAGACACGCCCAAGCCAGGACGCAGCCTTGACATGCATGTGGGGCAGGGCCCGCCAATGCCCACTCCGAGTCTGGCGAGGTCGCTGCAAGCACTATCAACTCCACGGCTCAGTGATAACTTGGAGCCTGGCCAAGTTGAACAACTGCCGTCTGAAGGTTACTTGTAGCTTTCAGTGTAGGTTAGAACGAAAGTTTTTTTAGTTAAAGAAACCCTTTGCCAGTTTGAGTGTTTTTCCATGTTTGTGATATCCATACCTGGTTATCATCAAAACCTAAAATAAAAATAAAATAAAAGACCCATAGCTCAGGGAATCTTAGTTTTAACTTTTACAATTAAGCTATTTATATTTCCGTTCCAGTCCTGCTCTGCTTCTTCAGGTAGGTGCCTGAATAACCTGTCACTGAGCCATGAACCATTTTCGTAAACCCATCTGACAATAAATTTTATTTTCTTTTAGCTACCTGGACGACCTGTCGTTGACCCAGTAACCCTGTTTAACAACAACACTATCTTAATTTCGCTTCCAGTCCTGCTGTGCATTTTCAGCTACCTGATGACCTGTGGTAGAGCCAGTTACCCTGTTTAATAATAGGGGTTAAAGTATGAAATTGCCGTTTTATTGCAATAGGTTCTTTGAATCGACATAGAATCTTCATGGTTTGAGGTTTTCGAATGAAACTTTTTTCAAATGGTTTCTATGATGTTCTTTTTTTAAAAAATGTGAAACATTTGAATATCGACTTTCAATTGTTTTTGTTATTCAATTTAGACAAGAAAGATGGATACTGCGAAAATTCGAGTGATTTTTGAATACGAGTTCCGACGCGGAACTAACGCGGCAGAAACAGCCCGCAATATCAATGCTGCGTTTGGAGAGGGGTCTACTAATGAACGCACCGTGCGATTTTGGTTTAAACGCTTTCGTGATGGAAATTTCGACTTAAAGAACAAGCCACGAGGAAGACCGCCCACACAGGTGAATAACGATGAATTAAGAGAGATAGTGGAAGCCGACCCTAGTTAGCGGCATGGTTTAACGTTACCTTACCCACAATATTGACACACTTGCGTCAAATCAATAAAATAAAAAAATACGAAAAATGGGTGCCTCATGATTTGACTGATCTGCAGAAAGAAACGCGTGTTGAAACTTATGTTGCCTTGTTGATATTCAATATTCGATATTCAAATGTGTCACATTTTTTAAAAAAAGAACATCATAGAAACCATTTGAAAAAAGTTTCATTCGAAAACCTCAAACCATGAAGATTCTATGTCAATTCAAAGAACCTATTGCAATAAAACGGCAATTTCATACTTTAACCCCTAATAATAAAGCTAATTTAATTTCATCTTCAGCTACATCTTTAGCTACCTGAGCGACCTATTCCCGTTAAGGGCGTGTAGTTTACATCGTTTCTGACTGATTTGACTATAAAACACCCTATCCGAGATCTAACCGTTTACGAGATATTTCAATTAAATTGTTTTTTTATAAAAAAAATCCCGATTTTCGGCTGTCAGGTTAAATATTTTAAAATGTGTAGGTCTTTTTATTACTATTATTTGAATTTTACCTGTTAAATAATATTCTTTATGACTTCAATGATCAATATTGTACGTTAAATAAATAAATAAGTCGTCGTAGACGATTAAAACTGAAAAAAAATAATGAAGATTTAGAAAGTTTATTTTTCTTTAAAGGATATTTAAAAAAAATATCGTGGGGGCTGTTTTGCCTAAAAATATCTACGTTTCATCAGCTGTCCAACGAGGTATAACAATCTAGGGTTTTAATAAAAAATCATAGAAAATACTTAGTTTCATAGGCTAAAATAGGCGATTAAAAGATACTAAATTTACTAAACTTTCAATTTCCAACTCTAAATTTCATGTCCAACATCTCCGCCTCCATTTTGCACACATCTTCGCATTCTTTTACGAAGTCTACTTTTTACTACACCAGTAGTTAAAGTCCTTCTCATTTCATTCGCCGCATTAATTATTCTGTCTCAACTGACGAAATTGGGTTGGGCTCATCGTACACGATACTCTTCATGTGCCCCCATACATAAAAATCCATCGGGGTCCGCCCAATCCATTTGTTAGGATAATTTGTGTCCAGCCATACTTTGACACTTCTCCTGAAATGTGCAGGGCAGTCATCATGTTGAAACCACATGTCTCGAACCAGATTGAGCGGGAAATTGTCTAGTAGGTCACTTAGGTCTCGTCGCAGGAAATTTTCATAGTGTTCCCCATTTAAATTGTCGGGGAGAAAGTAAGGCCCAATCAAATGATTACAAATAATGCCCATTCACACATTCAGACTAAATCTTCGTTGTGACCCCTTTACTCTCTTCTTGTTAGGATTTTGCAGTTCTTTGGCGGCCCAATAATGAGCGTTATGATAGTTGGTAATCCCGTCTTTATCAAATTTTGTCTCATCTGTCCACAAGATTTTTTTTAACGAAAGTCGGGTTTTTGACATCAGCATTTAACATAACTCTGCAGAAATCCAATCTTCTCACAGGATCTCCCGCTTCCATAACTTGTACCGGCGTATAATGATAAGGGTATAGGCCTGCTGTATGAAACGGTAAACCATACTTTCCATTGAGAGAGTCCCAGATCACGGGCAACAATATTAGTGGAAGTGGTTGGATCCAATCGAAATCGTTCCACTATCTGATTGTTTTGTTCTTCGTCGTCACCAATCACACGTGGTCTTCCCATGTCTGTACGTCGTCTTGAAACGGAGCCAGATTCTCGAAGTCTTCGATAAACTCCGTCGAAACTCCGGCTGCACAATTGCAGTATCCGTAGCAAATTAACATGTCCGCATATTCCTCATTCGTGTAGGTCGTCATCTTCAATAGTACCGTATCACAAGCACAAATCAGAGTCCAGTTTACACAGCACACAGTTTAAGCACAGCTGTTACGAATCAGAAGAAACAGTCCAAAAACACAGCCAAGTCGAGTAGGAAACAGAGAACAAAATAATATCGCATCTACCACGGACGAATCACATAAGCAGACTAACCCTCAGTTTCTCGTACAGTAACACGCTGTTAATCTACTGTTAACAGCTGTCAATTGAACAAAGTGCATACAAAAAAAAATACTGACAGCTGTTAACAGTAGATTAACAGCTTGTTAGTGTACGAGAAACCGGGGGTAACAATAACAAGTTAAAACGTGTTGTATTCCCGAACCGGCTTCCGCACATAATTTTTCTTACTCACACCTCCATAAATCGTACGGTGTCTCGCACGCACGCACCGCATTAACCTTAAAGGAGAATTGGCGAGGGACTGTTAGAAATGCTACCTGGGGGCTCGCAACTAAGTTTTTTCTATGATTTTTTATAAGAACCCTAGATTGTTATACCTCACTGGACAGCTGATGAAATGTGGATATTTTTGATATTATAGCCCCATAATATTTTTTTAGATATCCTTTAAAGAAAAATAAACTTTCTAAATCTTTTTTTTTCAGTTTTAATCGTCTACGACGACTTATTTATTTAACGTACAATATCGATTATTGGGGTCGTAAAGCATCTTATTTAACAGTTAAAAATAGTAATAATAAGAGTTACACATTTCAAAATATCTAAGCTGACAGCCGAAAATCGGGATTAGTTTTATAAAAACAATTTAATTGAAATATCTGGAAAACGGGTATATTTAGGATAGGGTGTTTCATAGTCAAATCAGTCAGAAACTATGTAAACTACACGCCCTTAACGGGAATGGGTCGACTTAACCTGTAACCCTGTATACAAGGTTGCCAGAAATGCGTTTAACCTGTTAGATTATGACCTTGAAAAGAACAATTGAGAACCATTGTTATGGTGGTCAGCCCCTATATTACGCGCACCAAATCCTGAGCGATTCCAATCGTCTAACTGTCAATCGTCTCTGCAGACTCGCTGGGGTGAATCGCTCAGGATTTGCTACAGATAATGATAATTGTGCAAAGCATACTTTGTGCCAAAAGAGCTACTATAACATTAATAGTACATTACGATACTAGTGCGAAAAGTAGGAAATTCGCAACGAGTGGCGATAAATTAAAACACGACCGAAGGGAGTGTTTTATATCGACACGAGTTACGAATTACCTATTCGCACGTGTATCGTACAACGTTTTATAGTACATATGGCCCTTTGAAGTTTCGACATAGGCACGTAAAGTGCTCATTATCGCACTAGTGCGGTAATGTAGCACCATATGTACTATAAAGATTATTAAAAGATGTCTGGAATTAAAGCCAGTTCAATGCATTCGTTCTAGGTTTTAGGTAAACTCTGTTAATAAAGTTTCAAAAGACTGGGCCACTTTCTGAATTGAGAATTTCGCTACGTAAATAGTTAACTGTAGTGCTGTCTCTTGGAATTTCTTAGAAAAGAGCGTGACAGAACGTTACTTAAGTATTTACTTAGTGAAATTCTCAATTCAGAAACCGGCCCTCTGAACACACAAAGTTTGGAGTTTTTTTGCCAATTTTTTTTCCAAAATGGTTAGATTTTGGGCTGGACACCAGGTTTAACTTTTAACATTCATAAAGTCACAGTTTCTGTGTTATCTATATCTATCTATACTAATAATAAATCTGTAAGGGTCGGTCATGGAGTAAGTTAGTTTGTTTTCAGAGATATTGTGTTTATAGGCTCAATATATGATACTGAAACTAATTTCACGATTTTTAGAATTTTTTTCTGTATGTGTGTATGTATGTATGTATGTTCCTCCATAACTCTTAAACCAATTATCCGAATTTGATGAAATTTGGTATAAAAACATATAGACATCTGGGACACAGGATAGGCTATTTAAATTCTAGCTCCAGTTATGATAAGACGTGGCCCCCATACAAATGCTTCGTAAAAATCGAAATGTACGCAAACGGAGTCGCGGGCACAGCTAGTTTAGAATAAAATTCTTTGTTTTGATTCAACCTGTCGCTGAGCCAGTAACCGTTTTAGTTTCCCTTCCAGTCCTGCTGTGCATCTTCAGCTACCTGGACGACCTGTCGCTGAGCGCGTGCGCGTGCGTGTGCGCGCGTTGGGCGCGGCTGGTGGTGGCGCGCGTGCCGCCGCCGCGCTGGGCCGCCTTCGCTGCGCGCCGCTGGCCGCTCTTCAAACCGATGCAACCGGATGTCGATTGGCACAAGGTGAATTCCTTACATAGAATTTTTTATATTGCAGAAGTACCCGAGTTACTGATATAGCTCGAAGAATTGCTCAGTTGAAGTGGCAGTGGATGGGGCACATAGCTCGGAGAACTGATGGCCGTTGCGGTGCGCCGGGGAGTCGCTGGATGCGGGCGGCACAGCACCGGGAAGCTTGGAAAACCATAAGGGAAGCCTATGTCCTGCAGTGGGCGTCAAATGGCTGATGACGATGATGTTAGTTAGTTAGTTAGACCTGAGATTGAGGCATCCCCGGCAAAGCGGGCTGTCAGTTAGTCCCATGTTGTGGAAATGTCTATTCAGTGAGCAGTGGCCCGTTAGGATTGCCACAGCTTTGCGCAGATTATCCCTTCTCAGATGCAGCAAGATACGTGAAAGACATTTCGAGATTGTTGGTAGAGCCTCCCTGGTTTGTCTGCATTTGGTTTCTGTTCTCCAAAGTTCAGCATGCTGGCTTTCAGTTTGCGACCTCAATCATTTCCTAAACTGGTTGTATGGTAGTGGGAGCAGGGGTTCGGGTACATCCACTTTAGTTTCCGAGCCTCTTCTAGCGAGTTCATCCGCAGCATCATTGCCCAAGGACCCGCTATGACCCTTTATCCATTGTAACTCTTGGTAACGTTAACTCTTGGTGACACTCTAGTGTCAGGCTGCTGTTTGTGAGATTAACAGCAATCTTTGTGAGATTGCTGTTAAGTGCCTGCAGGACTGAGGCGCTGTCCGAAATTATGCGTATTGCATAGTCTTGCACATTTCTAGTGTTCAACAGCGCGACTGCTCTTGTTATACCGATGCATTCTGCCTGAAAAATTGTTTTCAGGGTGCCAAGGGTTGTAGACATTTTTAGGTTTAGTTCATTGGAGAAAGCTCCTGCGCCCGTTCCTGTTTCGGTTTTTGAGCCGTCCGTGTACACTCTGACTTCGTGTATACCCGAGTAGTCGGCTGGCTCCTCTTGTATTTGTACCTTGTATTTCTTGTCGAAAGTATAGGTGTGAGGGTATCCTGTCGCACACCGCTTCACACAAGATTTGTGTGTGTGCAAGATAGCTGTTTTGTTTCCATAGTCCGGTTGTCCGAAGCCGTAGGGCAGCGCTGGCTGCTTCTTGTTGAACGTGTAAGTGTAGAGGTCTAAGGTTCAACGGGGCTTCCAGGGCGGCAGTCGGTGTTTTCTTCATGCACCCAGTTATTGAAGAAGAAGAAGAATAGTAGATTATGTACTAAGGGAATAAAACCATGTATTATGTCATGGGCGGCATATTGAACCCTGAGCGGAGCGAAGGACTCCGAGTTAACTCGCGAGCGCAGCGAGGGAGTTAAATTTTAACTCCTGAGCGAAGCGAGGGAGTTATGTAGAGTCCTGAGTGAAGCGAGGGGTTCATACCGCCCGAGACTAAGACATGTTTTATTCCAGAGGTGAATACTCTACTTTTCACACCATCTGGGAGACAATAAAAAGACAGGGCTGCATAAGTTGAAAATATGTATTAAAACCTGAAATTAAATATAAAGTCCACACTCTTTTACGGCTTAGCAACTTAAATTGAATATAACTTTTAAATTCGTATTTGCAATTCGCGCCTTTTTTTCTTTTTTTTGTTGGTGTTTCGCGCGGTCACAGGATACAGTATTTCAGAAAAAAAAGAAAAAAAAGAGGTGAGTTTCGAACAACAATTCGAATTTCGAATTGCAATGCGGGGCTTCTCCATAGTTTTCATGCGAATTTTGACATTCTAAATTCAAATCACTTTATTCCCTAGGGAAATTCTTCATTATTATTGCCCTCGAGAGACAAGGCCATGTCTTTGAAAATGTCTTTTCACACCTCCTGCTCGACAATGCCTTATTACGTACCGTCAAATATCATCGTAAAGCATGGCCTTGTCTCTCGAGGGCAATAATAATGAAGAATTTCCCTAGGGAATAAAGTGATTTGAATTTAGAATGTCAAAATTCGCATGAAAACTATGGAGAAGCCCCGCATTGCAATTCGAAATTCGAATTGTTGTTCGAAACTCACCTCTTTTTTTTCTTTTTTTTCTGAAATACTGTGTCCTGTGACCGCGCGAAACACCAACAAAAAAAAGAAAAAAAGGCGCGAATTGCAAATACGAATTTAAAAGTTATATTCAATTTAAGTTGCTAAGCCGTAAAAGAGTGTGGACTTATATTTAATTTCAGGTTTTAATACATATTTTCAACTTATGCAGCCCTGTCTTTTTATTGTCTCCCAGATGGTGTGAAAAGTAGAGTATTCACCTCTGGAATAAAACATGTTTTAGTCTCGGGCGGTATGAACCCCTCGCTTCACTCAGGACTCTACATAACTCCCTCGCTTCGCTCAGGAGTTAAAATTTAACTCCCTCGCTGCGCTCGCGAGTTAACTCGGAGTCCTTCGCTCCGCTCAGGGTTCAATATGCCGCCCATGACATAATACATGGTTTTATTCCCTTAGTACATAATCTACTATTATTTTACCAACAAGATACATCACAGAAACAAAATAAGTAACATAATATGCACAACAACACAAAGAAAACTAAATACACAACAGACAAAACGAATAAATAAAACAGGACCATAGATGTAGCCTGTAGTGTATCTAAGTTACCACAAAAGGCAGCTGACTCAGTGTTGTGCTGTAGTTGGAGTACTGCTGTTTTCTGTTTTGTTCTGGTCCACCATACAACGGCGCCATATGTTATAGCGGGTCTTATCACCGATGTGTATAGCCACATCATAAGTGACGGGTGTAGTCCCCACCGTTTTCCCATGAGTCCCCGGCATTGCTAGAAGGTGATTTGGGCCTTGTTAATGATGGTCAGTAGGTGTGCGCTCCAGTTTAGTTTGCTGTCCAGTGTCACCCCAAGATATTTAACTGTCGGTGACAGGGTTAGTGTTTTCTCGAAGAACTTTGGAAGATTTTCTGTTTTTGGGTTGCGCTTGTTTGTAAAAAGTACTAATTCCCTCTTAGCTGGGTTGGCGGATAGTTGGTGAGTGTTGCACCAGCGCTCCACCATGCCAAAAGCCGTTCTCATTAGACTGTATAGAATTCCTCGGATTTACCTATCGTCAGGATTGTTATGTCGTCAGCGTAGTCTATTAGGGGTTAACGTATGAAATTGCCGTTTTATTGCAATAGGTTCTTTGAATTGACATAGAATCTTCATGGTTTGAGGTTTTCGAATGAAACTTTTTACAAATGGTTTCTATGATGTTCTTTTTTTAAAAAATGTGAAACATTTGAATATCGACTTTCAATTGTTTTTGTTATTAAATTTAGACAAGAAAGATGGATACTGCGAAAATTCGAGTGATTATGAGGCACCCATTTTTCGTATTTTTTTATTTTATTGATTTGACGCAAGTGAGTCAATATTGTGGGTAAGGTAACGTTAAACCATGCCGCTAATTCCTGGGTAGTTTGACTAGGGTCGGCTTCCACTATCTCTCTTAATTCATCGTTATTCACCTGTGTGGGCGGTCTTCCTCGTGGCTCGTTCTTTAAGTCGAAATTTCCATCACGAAAGCGTTTAAACCAAAATCGCACGGTGCGTTCATTAGTAGACCCCTCTCCAAACACAGCATTGATATGGCGGGCTGTTTCTGCCGCGTTAGTTCCGCGTCGGAACTCGTATTCAAAAATCACTCGAATTTTCGCAGTATCCATCTTTCTTGTCTAAATTGAATAACAAAAACAATTGAAAGTCGATATTCAAATGTTTCACATTTTTTAAAAAAAGAACGTCATAGAAACCATTTGAAAAAAGTTTCATTCGAAAACCTCAAACCATGAAGATTCTATGTCAATTCAAAGAACCTATTGCAATTTCATACTTTAGCCCCTATTATTATCCAGAAACCACATTCGTCTAGGCGTCTGATTAATCCGTCCACTACTAATTTCCATAGAAGTGGCAATAGAACTCCCCCTTGAGGGCGCTATTGCCCTGGTAGTGCTGTTTACCTTTAGTGCTATGGCTCTTTGACGCAGGAGGTTATCTATCCATCCCGTGATGGTTTGCTGCACTCCTCGTTCCACCAGCGCTTGGTTGATGCTACTAAAAGTTGTTTTGTCAAAAGCACCTTCTATAGGTATCAATAAAGGCTCCCAGACCATATGTTTGTCCGAGAGGCCCTTTTCTATGGTTCTAACGACAGTATGTAGAGCCGATTCGGTTGATCTGCCGTTTCTATAGGCATGTTGTTGAGTACGTAAAGTTTTTGTTCTTAGGGCTCCTTCTCTTATGTGCCTGTCCTTTAGTCTCTCGAACTTTTTTACAAGGAATGATGTGAGACTAATAGGCCTATAGGATTTTGCCTGTGTGTAGTCTCCTTTTCCAGCCTTTGGTAAAAAGACTCCTTTGACTTCCCGCCATGAGTGGGGAATGTACTGGTGTGCCAAGCAGGATTGGAAGAAGCTGTGGCAGTATTATGTTGATCCCCCATTGTAGTAGTGCCGGAAAAATTCCGTCTATTCCATAGGATTTATAGGGTAGGAAGCTTTTTACGGCCCACTGTACTCTATCTTCGGTAATAACCGTGTTTGATGATGATGATGAATTTTTTTATTTACTTCTATCCTGTTGTTCCCTCATCAGGAACATAGGACCTTTATAAAAGATCTCCACTTGCTGCGGTCTTGAGCGGTGACTTCGAGGTCTTCCCATCCTAGCCCATGTGTTTTCGCCATTGTTTATTTTATTTAATTTTTCCGAGTTGCATATAACCGAGTATATGAGAGGCACAAGGCCGGGAAGCTTGGAAAACCATGAGGGAGGCCTATGTCCTGCAGTGGACGTAAAATGGATGATGATGATATACCAGAGTGACTGGAATTGAGAAAGGAATGTTGCGTTGGTTTGGACATATGGACAGGATGAAGCAAGAAAAATTGGCGAAAGAAACATATCAGGCTAATGTAGGTGAAGATGAAGGGCCGGTCAAGACGGCCCAGACGAACATATTTCGACCAAGTAGGGGATGTACAAGTAGGGCATGCAGTGATTAATGAATATTGATGAAGCCGCCGCGCTGGGCCGCCTTCGCCGTGCGCGGCTGGCCGCTCTTCAAACCGGTGCAGCCGTCGGTTGGCACAAGGTGAAATTCCTACATATTCATTTATTCAGCGTAGTTACATAAAAACAGCAAATAGTTTAATTTCTCAATTAATTTTCCTACCAACCTAGTTTAAAGACCCCCGAAAACTCTGTAATCTTAACTCCAATTGATGCTCAGTACCTGAACAAAATGTACACATTAGAAAAACAATTTTTAACTTTGCGTTTATTAGTTTTTTAAATATAAAACCTAAAGAGAAGCTTGGCTTTAATAACACTATAGCAGGATTACAATTACATAAAACATAAATTTAAATCCGTAACAATTAAAATAATACCTACATCAGAAATAATAAATTATGTCAATTTGGTTGTACGTCTCGATACTCATCAATAGAGTAGGTGGTAGGCTTTTTCACATAAATATTATTAAAAATAAGTACCCGAAACCGGCGTGCGTTCATGCAACGACTACTGAATGTTGATGAAGCGAAAATGATCTGTCAGGATCGTGGCAAGTGGCAGTCCCTGGTTTCTGCCTACGCCTCTGGGATACAGGCGTGAGTATATTATTTTAGTTTATTTAAAGATTATGATTACTCGTAAGTTGAAGTGGCAGTGGGCGGGGCACATAGCACGCAGAACTGATGGCCGATGGGGCCGAAAAGTTCTCGAATGGAGACCACATATCGGCAAGCGCAGCGTAGAACGACGAGCCACAAGATGGACAGATGACCTCATCCAAGTGGCAGGAAGACGCTGGATGCAAGCCGCTTCCAACCGGTCTTTATGGAAATCCATGGAGGAGGCCTATGTTCAGCAGTGGACTTCTTGTGGCTGAATGATGATGAAGATGATGATGATTACTCTGTGACTCCCTTGTGTCTACGGGAATTTTATTATATCAATAGGGAAAAGCATTGGTTATATCAACCCGAAGGGTGTTATGTCAAAGTCCTTAATTGATGTCCGACATTAGATCTGATAAACTTTTAAAAAAGTGCTGTGTTCTATAATTTTTTTGATAAGCTTCCAAAAATTTTGAATGACATTTGCCTTTTGTACCATACAAACAACACATTTCTAGTTTCACCTTTCGATTTAACTCGCAATTTTTATTAGATTTTTGTTATTGTAACGGAACGTCATTGAATCAGCATCCTTACTCACGGTTTCTCGGACTTTGGCCGAGTGACATGACAGCTGTTAACAGCAGCTTAACAGATTATTAGGGAGGTAAGTAAGGGAAAAAAGTGGTCAGAGTGAGTGAACAATAACATAGCGCGTTTTGCTGTCCGCAGAAGTACAAGGCGCTGGTGGACTCGTCGTTTTGCCGCAACTGCCTGGTGCAGATGTGCGTGCAGGCGCAGCCCGTGGGTGAGGAGGGCCACTGGCGGCGGAACCGGCTGCGGAGCGAGCTCAAGGTAACACTGGCCAGCAGGGCCGGATTTAGACTAATAAAAACCGGCCAAGTGCGTGTCGGGCCACGCGCAAAGTAGGGTTCCGTAGAAAGAGGGTTTTTTTTATCTGCTTTACAGAACTAACAACTTCATCGAAGTCATTTTCAATAGATTTTGTTCGAAATTTTACTTTTATAAGTTGGTTGCCTATTACTCGTTAACTAGTAAAGCCTACTTAGCCGTCATACTTTTCCTTTTAAGTTTAATATACATATGTGCTAATACCCTGACTACTGAATTTTTTCACGTTTCTACAATCAACCGTTTAGCCAGGAGAGTGGGGGGTACACCCTACTCTTGACAAAAAATTGCGCTATAAAGCTTAATATTTCGCAAACGGAACCCTAAATCAAAAAATAGTCTTCCTACACCCACAATATGACCAATCAACGACCAATCTAACGATGCCACACATGATATGGTAGACGAGAAAAAAAAAATCATCTGCACTTTCTTGTTAGGGGAGCTGCAGTAAAAAAAAATTAAACACTTTATTCTTTAACTTTGTCGACGTGATAAATATGTATACACATACCAAATTACTGCGTTCTAGTACCACCGGTCTTTGCGCTAGGCCGCGAACGGACACAAACAGACAGACGGACATGGCGAAACTATAACGGTTCCTTGTCGGACTACGGAACCCTAAAAATTGTTTTGCCATCGACACGCTAAGAAAAAGAAGCAAATGGCGAAGCTAATTTGTTCAAAAAGTAGTTATGGGCCGCCACTCCGTTGTTGCCCAGGGCATCCACACCTCTTGATCCAGCCCTGCTGCCCAGTTTGAGATGACATACGGATTCTTACAACCCTACACACTTCTAAATCAGTTCAAGCATTTAGAAGTTATCGTAAAATACAGATAATGCATAATGCCCTACGCCCTAGGCTTGGGTTCACAGTGCCACAAACAAGAGGGCAGTATGCCAGGCGGAATCAAAACTAACTTTAGATCAACGTTACATTTAGAGCAACTACAATGTACCAGCCAGCTTACTCACCCTGACTAACAATGCTGGGTTCGAGCAGATGACCCAGATATTTAAAGCCGTTTTAAAAGCAACACCATTTAAAAGAATTGAAGGAGTATTTTAAGAGCAAAATCTTTTTCATCCATCTGCTCGAAATGATGCATTTTGATGCCCCAATTTAGGACCCAAAACACGCTATTGTTGTTCAAGCTAAGATGCATCAAAGTAAATAGACTCAAAATTGGGTTTTGAATCTATTTACCTTTAGGTACCTTTAAGTAAATAGACTCAAAATCCAATTTTGAATTTATATACTAATGCACTCATTTACTAAGAAGTCGGACTTCTCTTTCACTCTTGAGTATTCGTTCTATATATATTTCGCTCCAACCCGAGCAATAAGGTTTAAAACCGAGTTTGGAACTACTTACTGAACTACCAAACTCTTTGCTGCAAAACTTTTAAATTGGAACGCAAGTTTTTTTTTCTGTGCAAAAAATCAATAACATTGGCGCGCTTTTTTTGTCTATTTTCACTTATTTTCTCGGAAAAATGTCGTCAAGCGATGATGATAGTGTCTTCTTAACACTAGAATATCTAAAAAACAGGCAACAAAAGCAATTCAAGACCGCCTGCCAGAAGTTACATTTGAGTGGTATGTAAGTGTTATCTTTTATTTCATTCCTCTCAGATGGTAGTGAAAAGCAGAGTGTTCTACACGGGCGCAAATCATTTTTGGTCTCGGTAGTGTTAAATCGCTCGCTCCTTCAGCGATTCTTAGTTAAAGCCCTCGTAAGCATGCAAGAATCGCCTCAGTTCGCTCTGGATTAAATTTCACACACGCCCTGCGCCCTTGGTGAACAATCTACTATTGTTTCTTTGAACAGATGCTACGCAACGACCCGCCAGAGGGTATAATGGCGACGCCGTTTGACGCCAAATGCTGCCACTGGCAGGCCTCCGTCACCGGCCCGGTCGGCTCGCCCTACGAGGGCGGAGTCTTCTACCTCTACATACAGGTACCATACGCGTGAGTACATACATACCAACGTTTTTTTTTTAGTTTATTAGGGGTTTTTTTTATGAAGCAATAAATACTTTTTTATCTTATCTTATCAATAATAAAAAATGATTCCAATGTAAGCAAAAGTTATAAATTCTTAATAAATTTTTAAGTTTTCATCCAAATCGATCGAATTTCTGAATCATGAATAAAATCGATCTTAAAATCACTCAGAAACTTTTTTCGTATTGTTCAGTGTCGCTATGATCCCGTCCGACTCGAAGTCGGTCGGTTTTCATTATGAAATCACATCTGCGACAAATGTATGCCCAAAACACAATCGCTTGTAATGGTACCAAACGTTACAAGTTTGGTCTAACTAAGTAACTGGTTTTCACCCGCTAGTAGAATAAGTTACTTAAGTTTACTGTGCGCCTCTATGTCAAATTATTAACCCCCCCCCAGGTACCCGATGAACCCGCCTGTGGTCCGCTTCCTGACGCGGATCCTGCATCCCAACGTTTCGCGGCACGGCGACGTCGGCATCGACTCGGTCCACCACAACTGGACGCTCGCGCTCACCATCAGCAAAGTGCTCATCTCCATACAGAGCTTGCTCACTGACCCTTACACTGCGGTACGTCGGTTTCAACTCTTTATTTCATAGATAGTCACAGGCTGGGTTGCGACATCATCACCATCATTCAGCCACAAGAAGTCCACTGCTGGACATAGGCCTCCTCCATGGATTTCCAAAAAGACCCGTTGGAAGCGGCTTGCATCCAGTGTCTTCCTGCCACTTGGATGAGGTCATCTGTCCATCTTGTGGCTGGTCGTCCTACGCTGCGCTTGCCGATATGTGGTCTCCATTCGAGAACTTGTCGGACCCATAGGCCATCAGTTCTGCGTGCTATGTGCCCCGCCCACTGCCACTTCAACTTACTAATCCGCTGGGCTATGTCGACGACCTTCGTTCGTCTACGGATCTCATCACTTCTGATTCGATCTCGTAGAGAAATTCCGAGCATAGCCCTTTCCATAGCTCGTTGCGTGACCTTGAGCCTTCTTAAGAGGCAGCATGTGTTGCGGGAGTGTCACCTACCTACAACTCTGGTACTCTGTCGAGACCACGTTGCGGTTAGTTGGATCCGCGGACATTAAAAAGACAAAAAACATAACGAACATGTGCAACGTTTGTGTGATGTGTACGGGTGAGTATTATGTGCAAGTGTGAAAATATAGAGGGTGATAATAAACAAAATACAAAAAGTAATAAGGCGAGTAGGTGGTATACAACGTAAGGGATCGGAGGAAAATAAAAAAAGAAATAAATATATATAAACTGTACTTGAGAAAAATAGAGAAATAAAAAGATATAAATATAGATAAATTATTTCACAAAATCGTATGAGATTAGCAGCGACTTGCCTGAGCAACCACCCCTTTTTGAATTTCCAACATGTAATTCTTGTAAATTTATTTTAATAAAAATATACGGAACCAGGGCGGTCTACACTCGAAGACTCTATCTATACCAATTACCCAATGTTCTGTTCGAGCTGCTAGACGAGAACAACATGGAGATACTCCCACAGTACATTCCGGGACAACTCAATGTAGAAGCCGACCTTTATTATTATTATTATTATACTCTATTGCACACAAGACATTTAACAGGACATTACATAAGAAATTACATGTACAAAGGCGAGCTTATCTCTGTAAGAGATTTCTTCCGGCAAACCTTCGGGTATAGGAGAAGCAGTAGAAAAACGGGTCTATATATGTGCACAAAATAAACTGCAAAAGCCTAAATAACACAAAGTAAAAAGAAAAACAAAAACTACATAAACTAGATATCAGAATAAAAATACATACCTACTTAGATATACATAAATAAATATATATATATATATATATATATATATATATATGTAAATATTTACCTATTAAGATAAGATAATTTATTCAAGGAACTAAACCTAAGAAGGATTATTAAACTCTCATCGTTTACACTTTATAATATATCCAGTACTACACATACACTCTGATTTATCGAAACCTTGTTAGCTTTCTTATACATATATATAGATATATAGTGACATTCTCAGTAGGTGTACATTGTTACCTTCTTAATGCACCTATGTAGATCATCATGCCATGCATACATCATTCACACATTGGCATCATCCAGCTTGCCACCAGGCGATAACAAACAGATCTCACTTTTATTAGGTCTCGAATAACGGTTCAGAGCATATGATATAATGTTTTACCTGAAATTAAGTCTAACCTTATTCGAGACCTATATTTTTAATCCTGCCTGGTGGCCCTCAAGGCCACTACGACTTCAAGTGAGATACAATGTGAGGAGCCGCGCTGCGCGCAACTGGCAAGCTGGCCTCCCCCCTCCGCACTATGGTGCTCCGCGCGGGGCGGGGTGGAGGGGGAACGGAAGGGGACTGTTCCACGAGACGCAAGTAGTGCTGTCTCACTTTTATTAGGTCTCGAATAAGGTTAGGCATATAATAATTGTTTTAATTTCAGGTAAAACATTATATTTATGATCCATTGCGCAAAGTCTATGCTAGGCATTTCACCGGTTAATCGTATGCGCGCAATGGTTTTTTATTCATAGCGCGCGCGTTCTAATTCAGCGATAGACCAAAGTCGAAGATATTGGCACGCGAATAACCAAATTAAAGTGATGGGCAGGAAATGTGGTCAGACGGCATAACGCATTAACGGATGGGGGACTAAGACGGTCACTGGGTGGTGGCCAAGTTTTGGTAGACCATCGTTAGGCAGACCAGCGATCGAAATCACGCATTAAGTCACGCATCAACCATACAAGAAGATAATATTACTAAAGCCGGTAAGCAATGGACGATATTGGCAGGGAGCCGAGCGAGTTTTTGTGACGATGACGTTATCCGCCGTCTTTGGGTTAAGTTGTAGTGGAGAAAAATACGGCGAAAAAGAAAAGAGAAAGAGGGGAACTCAATGCCCAGAAGTGGGTTCTTATGGGCTGTATAGATAGTAGTTATAGGTCATAAATTTGTGTCTGCTTCCAGGTGTGCATGGAGCCAGAACTCGGGGAGATTTACGTCCGCGACCGACCGCGCTTCGAGGCCCTCGCGCGCCGTTGGACTTGGCGCTACGCCATGCATGACGTGCTGCTGTAGACTACACCTTAGTGGCCTGCTGTGTAACAGGTGGAATTCCAAGGGACGCTGGCCTTATTGAGCAGGTCTTATTGAGCAGGTCTTAGAAGTCGAATTTAAAGGGAGTTCAAAAAAACAAAGTGCTTTTCAACTGTTCGAAGCTGACAGAAAAAGAACTCTCACATTAACTCCATTTCGTGTTAAGACAGGATTGCGGTTGGTTGTCATTATACCAAAAAATTGAATACAACCACGTTATCAAATGATTCATAGTCTTCCTTTGTTCCACGAAGTAGGAATAAAGATGGATTTCATTTATTATTGTTGGAATGAACTGAAATGGACATGGATTATTATTTTAAAGGCTGTGCAGATTATGGCATGACGTGTACCTATATTACACTATTAAGCAACCATGTAGTATATATTTGTAATTATTTAAGCATGTATGAAAGATTAAAACCATTTTAACAGGTTTATTTCGGTATTTTCATTCAATGGCACTGCGCGGCCCTCGCTAAGGTAAAACCACTTAGATTGACTTAAAACTAGATTTATTGTGAACGCATGTCTACACGATGAAGAATGTTCACTTACGTAAATGTAGATAATCTATAATCGGCGGTTGTAGGCTTCCTGGCCTTGAGTTTCTCCAGTTTCATAGTTAGCAATTGTTTACGTTTCTCTTTCAGTTTTTCGTATATTTCCTTTAACTTGTCACAGTTGCACAGAGCCGGTACGCATACTTCGCTGGCTGGCGCTCTGCAGTAACCAGGGTATGGCTCTTCGCCCTTCTGGAGCCATCTCCTAGTGCCTCCTAAGGGTGCTTCATCAGATCCTATCTCTTCGATTTCTTCATCTAGTCGGAACGTTTCCCGCGTAGTGTGGAGCTTGAGGCTCCCTGGCAGGAATGTGTGTATATAGACAGCTATTTGTAAGAAACCCTGGTGGATAAATGAAACTAATATGAATAGGCTATTTGACAGTGTGAAAAAAAGTATTAATTATAAATATTGATAGGTATTTCGTATCTGTAGCCATTTTATGGAAAACTGCCTGGATTGGCCGAATCTATGATGACGTCACAGGTCAGTGTCAAGTTTAGAATCCCCAAAAATTCCCAGATTTTTCAAGGAACCTATCACAGAACAAAAAAAAAAGTAGAAGTAGTGACATGATCTATTAGTATAAAAACCAATGTGACCAAACTCACACATATAAACCAAACGCACACTATGAATGCCAAGCTGCCATTGGTAAATAAAAACAATGCCGAAAAGGTCTACATCACAAAAGTTCCAAGTAAAATATGAACCTTTCCCTCATATAAACAATGATCAAAATCAAATGATAATAATGAAATTAAGTTTGACACTCACTCTTTGTATTGTAGTACCGCTACTCTACACTAGATGGAACTAGCCCCCCGTCTGACCGTCGAGAAGTTTTATTTAATAAGCTCTAAAGTCGAAAATTGAAAAACAAGTATCTGCTATGTTGCTACTCAGCCAAGGATGGGACGTATTGCGAGTTCTAGTTTGTCGAAACGAAGCCCTGTGGCCTAATTACGCGCACCAAATCCTGAGCGATTCCAATCGTCTAACTGTCAATTTCCATACTAATTTGACAGTTAGACGATTGGAATCGCTCAGGATATGGTGAGCGTTGCTTAACCTTCGTGATCGTTTAAGATCAGTCAGGCAGCCGGGGCTACGAGCGATTCGCGACTTCCGACCTTTGTCTCCAAACTGTGAACCCAAATTCGAAGCGGTAGGAAGTACCGTAACGTTGAAAAAAATTTTTTATTATGTTAAATGCTTAAGAGTCTTACGTAATTAAAAAAACCAATTGGTCTGGCCGGCGCCGACCATAAGACGCTCAAAACTCAGTCTTTTTGGATTATTATTACTTTTTGTCCTGATATTCCTTGTTTATGCTTTAGCCCCAGTTTATGAATCGCTCGTAGCCCCAGCTGCCTGAGTGATCTTAAACGATCACGAAGGTTAAGCAACACAGGGCGCGTTCAGTGCATGGATGGGTCGCCGTCTATGCCTAACGCTAGTGGCATTTTCCCGAGCGGTTCCGTGCTTCGCAAGGCACGTTAAGCTGTTGGTGCCGGCTGCCGTCGATAGATGGCAGTCGTTAAGCCAAGTCAGAGGCCTTAGGGCGGCTTGACAACTTCTGACAGTAGACGAGCCACTAGTCTACAAGCCTCCACCAATCCGGACTTGGCCCCCGTGGTGGAGTATGGCCTATACCTTCCTCAGGGAAGAGACCCGTGCCCCTCGGTGGGGACATAATGGGTTGATGATGATGATGATGATGGTGAGCGTAATATAGGGGCAGAAAACTTATCGTGTACAGAGATAATTTTGTAACATATTTACCTATTTACAATGTCAATTTCTATTAGCGCTTACGCTTCGCTTATGTATGAAGATGACATTTGCAAACGAAAGTCACGTGACTTCCCCATACATTTTAATCCCTGATAAGCTTGTAGAGGGAGTTATATCGCGAATCTAGCTGTACTCATGTCTTCGGAAATAGGTATAAAATAACAATTATTTTCTCAAAGTACCTACTTAGACGTAGGTACCTACTCTTAAGTACCGATAATTATCTATGACGAATAAGTTATATATAATTATCGATAGATTTTTATCATGTTGTGTCCCATCTCTAATTAAGAATCACCCAAATGTTGACAGAAGTTTCTTGAAAAAGTACACAAACTTCGATGAAAATGGAACTTTACAGTCAAGTAAATAAAGGTGGTTTCACTTTCTCACTTTCAGATTGGATTCCTTGTTCATGTCATACAAATTTAATTAAAAATACAATGAAATACTACTTACCGATGAAATGTTACAGCATGAGCGGTACATTTTAGTCCCCAACTTTTATTTTTGCACTCTAACACAGCACAATAAGGCATTTTAGTAGAGTTTTCACAAGTGTTTACTTTACTAGAAGCGCACGGCAACTGAGGTAAAAACTGTACTACGCATAGGCAATACATTGCTAATGTGAGGCACGCGGGCACCGCCCACTTACGACTTCTACGCTTTTTTTTTTGTTTTGTGAAACCTATAGTAGGTACTAGACGTGCGCGCCGCCGCCATAAGGAGGCAGCGCGCCGCCGCCGGTAGTTTAAAATTCGCGCCGAGACAAAACCCGCAAGATACTACTAAGTTAAAAATCAGCCGCGTAGCGAGAGGGGCGGAGGGAGAGCACAGCGAGCGCCGGCAAACTCGCGTCTAAGCTCAGAAGCTCGCCGTTCGTTTGCCTGCCAAGGAGTAGCTTTAGCGTTCGTTGTTTGATTTATCACCCTTAAAAAAGAATATGTTGGTGAAACTGGACACACGCTTCCCAGTCAGTAAGGCTGTTGTTGCTGCAGCATTATTAGACTGTAGGTTTATGAAGCTTGGAGAAGTTGACCTCTACCCGACTGCTAACGAATTAATTCCAGCTGGTTTCTTGGCCGAATATGCCAAAGAAATAAACCCTTACTACGAACCATTATTAAACCAGGACCAGGGTCGCCAGGAAGAAGCAAGTAAAGTTTCTATACTTTCCCAACTCTCGCGCAAATACAGCATGCAACACAGTTCTCATGGTTCCGGCTTCGATGATGCTGTTGACCAGGAAGCTTGGAAATACTTAGCGACTGCTGATCCTGAGGAACTTGAAGACGGGGACATCTTGTCCTACTGGCAAACCAGATAATCTGCCTACCCGCGTTTATCATCGTTAGCACAGGCTCTGTTATGCATTCCAGCAACCAGCACTCCGAGCGAAAGAGTGTTTTCGGTTGCTGGATTGGTTTTAACAGCCAAAAGGTCCCGGCTGAGTCCATTTAGGGTAAACAAAATCATTTTTGTGCACGACAACTATAAAAGTTGCAAACAATTTCTGTCAAGCAATTTCTGTCAAGAAAAGTAACTATCATCTTTTTAATAAAGTTCTTTTGTTTAAGCGTGGTTTTTCATTATACGTTTACGTTTATTGCAAAGTCGAAAAATCCCACGCCGCCGCCGTGGATTTTTTCGCGGCGCGCCGCCGCCCGATTTTTTTCGACCGGCGCGCACGTCTAGTAGGTACCTATATAGAACACCAAGGTATTTGCTTTTCCGCGCCCTAATATTTAAAAGTTCCCGCTCTGCGGCTCACTAGCTGGCGTTACAGTCAGTTTTAGTACCCCTCTTTTTTCTATGGAGTCGACATTCTTTAAGGTATTGTTCTGTGGAGTTCACGTTTGTTTGCTTACTGACCAGTGACGTCACTGATTCCTGTGCGACGTCATATTGCCCAAGATAGCGTTTTGGTGGCTTATTTTGAAAGTGAATTTTTATTTGCTTTTTTTAGAAAGACGACAAAATTTAAAATTCCCACTTTCTAAGTACTCAATGATCACAAACTGAAATGGTTTTCAGAAACCTGTCAAATAGCCTTTCACATTCACACGTCAGCGCTTTAAAATTGATAATCTGCTATGCCATGCAGTGTAACGTTCATAGGGTATACTCATTTTCATAAGGCAATAATTTACTTTTCATTTCTCGTACAACAAAGAGGCAAGTAGAGGTCGATGTTGACGAATTTTCAGATTCGTGGACAACTTCATATGCTTTGCACACTAAATGAAATTAAACTTACATGCAAGTGCAGCAGCTCAAATTGAATTGGAAACTGCATTATGAACTAAACTGATTGTACCTATTGAAAAGCACCCATGTGTGTAATTTCCTATGTTTCTTGATAAGATAATGAAATTGACAAGTCTTTCAACCCAACTTATTCTATTAAGTGGGAACTACAGATTAAAAAGAAGTATAAGTAATAATAATTCTATTTTATTTTACGCAAAGAAAACATACAGCGAAGGATATAGGAAAATCACTTAAAATTACGGACTTACGGTAAACTGCAATCTTTCTTACAACAGTGAACAAATTAAATTGATTCAAACTTACTAACTTCGTTATAAAGACTTAATTCTGTCGATGGATATCAAAATAAAACCTATAACTGCGCCGTACTCAACAATGCCTGAAGACAGTTTATTTAATAGTATTTTATTTTTGAGGCTCCGTGATGCGAATAACACTCCAACCATTTCAGAGATTATATTTCAGAGATAGTAGTGTTTTAAAAAGACTCAAAATAAATCAATCGAGACCTACGGCGAGTTCGAAATATCCATATTATCCGGGGAGTTTTTCTCTTCTCCAATATCGATACTATTATCCATGATCGATTTCCCCTTTTCCTCAGGCAGGGGAGGCAGAGGGGTTCGCTCGCGGGACTTCATGTCGTGAGGAGTCTTGCTGTCGCGATGCGAGCGGCTTCTGCGACTGGCTGACCGGGAACGCTTGCGATCCCGGCTTCGGCTGCGCTTACGATCTCTAGAGCGGGTCCGTTTCCTGTCCCGGGACCTGGAGCGTTTGCGATCCCGGGAGCGATCCCTGGATCGCTTCCGGGATCTGGAGCGCTTCTTTCTGTCGCGAGACCGCGAGCGTTTCCTGTCCCTGGAGCGAGACCGGCGACGGGAGCGTGACCGCTTCTTGCGGGACCTGGACCGCGATCGGCGTTTCGACCGCGATCGGTCGCGTTTTCTGTCTTTGGACCTGGACCGCTCCTTCCTTCTAGACGGCGAGCGCTCCTTCTTTTTCTCTTCCGATTTCTCCTCTTCTTTCTCCGGTTCGGCTGCCTTCACTTCCGCTGCAACTTCTTTGTCGACACTACTTTGTATCACTTCGGCCGCTTTGGGGCTGCCGTCCGAATGGCCGTTGTTGGTCTCCGGTTTGGGTTCTTTTTGGTCGTCAGGTTTCTTTTCCTCCACATCCTTGGGCGGCGATTTAGACATCGCCTTTTCGACCTTCACGGGTGACTTGGAGCGGTCCTTCTTGTCTTTGTCGGATTCTTTCTTGTCTTTGTCGGATTCTTTCTTGTCTTTGTCCTTACGGTCTCTGTCGCGGGAGCGGTCTCGTTTGGAACGGGAGGAGCGGTGACGCGAGCGCGAGCGCGACCGACGGGAACTGCGGTGGCGGGAGCGAGACCTGCCATACAACTTGATTAGTTTGCGTAATATGTGTGCAATTTCCAAAAAGGTAGCAAGTTCTGTTTTAGGGACTAGTAGCTCGTGTCCGCGACTTCAGTCCGTGGATTAAAAGTATATTATTTCGAATTAATTCAGGACATGTTCCATTTAAATGTCAAATATCGAAATTAGTTTACACAAATATGCCACCTTCCACATTTATAGCATGTATTAATAGTAGTATTAGCGATAAATAAGGGTCTGGTAATTATAGTGAATTAACAGAGAAATGGTGAAAACTTACTTACACTTTACTAAAATGGGAGTAAACAAGAAAAAGTTGGTAAAATACAACAAAATATGTCGCACAATACTGTGCAATTGCATTAGTAATAATTAGTTTCTACTGGAAAACCCACTTAAAAGTACCTACAGGGCCGAGTTTCATAAAACTACAATTATTTGTAGTTTATTATTACAATTCGATGTTCATTGCATATCTAAACCTAAAGCAAAAACTATAATATGATAAAATCCATCATATGAGACCCAGACCGCTGGGCCACTAAGTCAATTTTAGACCTTCAAAACATAATGTGGCCTGCCTAATTAGGGTTACTCTGACTGATACCAAACCAAAATGTCTATCTATTTTAGATTCTTGAATCCAACGGAGCGGGAGCGTTGCATTATGGCTTTGCCAAAGTCATGTATAAACTAGTAATTAACACCGGTTATCTAGATAGAGATCAGTGGCGGGATCTGAGCGATGCATTTTGACTTGGCTCAAATATATTAGCAAGCGACAATAGTTACCTCGAGCGATGGCGGTGGCGGGACCTTGAGCGAGAGCGGCGCGAGCGATGTCGAGAACGCGAGCGCGACCGCTTGCGGCGGGAACGGGAGCGGCGCGACCGGGAACGGGAACGTCGGCGCGACCGCGAGCGGGAACGTGTGCTTTGGAAAAGAAGAAATCATTTTAGGGCTTGCTACACCTACTCAGCAGTGTCAATAATTGATTATATTATAGGCCTTTTAAATCTATGCTATTGGTTTATACAGCGTCCAGTGGCAAGTCCTTATCACTGGATAAGTCAGACGCTACAGTGCCTGGGACATATTTAGTCAGCTTAATGCATAGGAAAGACAGTCAGACAGGCGCGAAGCTAACAGACAGCTTTGCTCTCAATGTTTTCGGACACTCTTAGTGACTGGCATTGTTTAATAGTCACAGGTACAGTCGACAGAACATAAACCTTTACACCTGTGCACTCTCACTCACTCAATTGATGTTACAAGAAATTTAGCAATCTAAGTCAACCCAGACATGGTAGGCCAGTCACTAGAGGTTCAAAACAGGGGTCTACGTTGCGAAAAGTGGTGTAGTAGCTTTTATGGGTTTATCTTGTAGATATGGGTGCAACTAAGTAAATATCAAAAATGGTAACAAGAGATATCTTGGGACAACTTTTCATAGTTACTAAACCTCGAAAATTTGCGACTTTTTTTGGTTTCTCCCTCATAACTTCTATACAGTGCGTTCTAGCATCAAATGAGTACCTGAACTTAAAAGTTCAGTCTAGCAATGTAGCCAATTGTACTGTACTATGTTATTGTTAAATTCTCATATGTAATTCCTGGTGTACATACAATAAAGAATATTCTATCTATCTATCTATCTAAAAAAAAACCATGGACAAAAACAAGGTTTTGCCCCCACATGATAAATAACTGGATTATAGCGGTTATTAAACATCTCCAGCTTGGAAATCGGCACTCGTAGATAAATTTTTATACATTTAAATTATAGAGAATCAAATTCTGCGTAAAATGAATACCACTTTATCGTATTCGGTCAAGTACTCGTACACTCGTCGCAACTGGCAAACTCTCAATCTGCGTCGGCGTTTCCTGCAATCGACGTTTTAACTTACGCATAATTTCCAATGCCTCAACGAAAAGATTTTAATATTAGAATTATATTGAAATTAGTATTATTAAATAATTATCTAAAAGTGTGAATAAGGCAGCAGATAATTTTGGAAAAAAAGGAGATATTTTTGACATTTTCTTGATTTCTCACTCATAACTTACGTACGGTGCATCGTAATGTTAAGTTACTAGGTAATAAATTATAAAGATAAGATAAAGATATTTTTTGAGAAACAAACATAAAGTTATGACTAATTAACAAGTTGACTTAAGGAAAAAACACCAACGCGGTAGCGGTGGTGGTCATTTACTGCAGTATATTATCTGAACGCGTTCTGAGCGCTGCCTTAGCAATCATTTGTTTCGTGTTGCCAGACTTTTACTTGGAATATCGTTTTTTGTCAATTTTGAGCACTCTTGGTAACGTAACCTAATCGTAACTTATTAAAATCTGAATCTTAAGATTTAAAATTCTGAAAATTAATGCTTAAAGAAAATTGATGTCTTTTAAATTAAACTAACTTCAGTAACTTGTGTTTGCTTATTTTTTTCTCCCTAATTCACACTTTTAGATGATTATTTATATTTAATAGAATTATTTATTCAATACTAATAGTAATTATAGCTCTAAACTTATTTTCATCATAGAGGCGCTATAAATTATAGGATAATTCAAACGTCAACATGTAGTACGAAATTGAGAGATTGCCAATCGCGAGGATTGTATTTGACTGAATTAGACACACGAGGTGCACAATATACGCAGCATTAGATTTTCTACAACTTACATCTAATAAGTTTTTCTCTAAGAGTGACCATTTCGAAGCTGGAGACGCTTTAAAACTACTATATTCCAATTACTCACAAAGTTGAGGAAAAAAAACTTTTTAGGTCAGTTTTCTACCACATTTCTTGACCGAATTATTAAGTGTTTATATTCAGTAAACGCAAAATGTTATGCTCTCTAATTTGTTAGAAGGTTTTTCACGCCAAGATGCACCATATAGAAGCTATGAGAGAGAAACCAAAAAAGTCCCGAATTTTCGAGGTTTAGTAGCTGTCAAAAGTTGTCTCGAGGTTCATGTTACTGTTTTTTATATATAGGTACTTAGTTTCACCCATATACACGAGGTAAAGTCATAAAAACTACTGCAACACCTTTTGCATAGTAGAATCACTCTAATGACTGGCCTATGGTACCTTTGGAAAAAAAATTGTAATGATGTTCAGAATAAGTGAATTTGATCTGTAGGTACCTTGTAGTTATGATTGGTAATAACTCAGAATATGAAAAAAGATTTACAATAATGACAGATAATGATGTCATTGGTGCTTAAAACAAATCAACATGTTTTACAACTTACTGTTAAGCAAAATTCTTTGGAAATAATTATGGAGAACACACACACAACTCACAGTCAATCTATAACAAAGCATTAAATAAGACGCCATAAGCTTATACATGGATTGTTTATAGGAAACTACCATTAACCTGCTTACCGTCTCTTATCCTTGGATAGCAACCCAATGACTGGGTCAATAGCGGCAGATATCAATGTCTGCGCCTCTTTGACCCTGCACATGGCTTCTTCAATCTCCCGTTGGGCGGCTTCGTTGCTTTTCGTCTGAGGCTTGTTGATCGCTTGCGTTGCATGTTGCACCTGATGAGTTTTGATGTCATATATTTTTGGTTTTTCAGGGTCACAAAGTTTGATATCAGAGGATTTCTAGGACTATAGCATAAATAATAGCATAGCCATGAGAACATTATTGCAGGACTAGCTGTGCCTACAATTTTGGTAGCACAGGATTCTGATGAAAACTATCATATGTTACTTGGCTCTGATTCGGCAAACGTTGTTTTGCCATAGTAATTAGCCTACAACCTATTCTCGGACCTACCAAATACACACAAAATTTTCATAAAAATCGGTGAAGCCACTTCAGAGGAGTTCGACAACAAACACTGCCACAAGCTTTTTATATATTAGACATATCTTATATTACTTTCCCCAAAATTATACCTATGTAAGTATACATGAAATTAAATCAAATCTGAAAAAATTATTTTAGACATTTATGAATTATCAACTGAATTTATTAAGAAGTTTTAAATTAATGTATGATAAAATTGAAGCTAAATGTATTTCGTCTCAAAAAAATACCTTTATAGTGTGTCCATCAAGGGTGGTACTGTTCAACTGTAGCGCCTTGATTATAGACTCCTGCTCGGACATCTCAATGAGAGCATACTTGAGCTTGTCATCTCGCTCACAGAACCTCAGGTACTTCACTTCACCAGCCTTGCCAAAGTAGTCTATTAACTGCTGATGGCCGAGTGACCCTGTGTCCACTACTAGGACTGTCCTCCGAATTTCCTCAATGGTCTTAGTGTCACAGGATGCTGGGAGAGGCGGGTACGGAGGCAGGCCGGCCGCTGCTAAGTTCGGGTCGGTAGTTAGCACAACTTGATTCGGAGGTACACCATCCAAAGTGTTCTCAACATGTGCTGGGAGTCTTGGCTCAGAGTTACTTAAGCCAGGAACAATCGTGCCATTGTTAGATAACTCAAGTGCTCTCTGCTCATCTGGGATCTCACCAGTTTGCATCGGGATGACGATCAACGCCCGATCGATGAAGACTGTGTTAGTCATGTGCTGAGCTACGCTCACCGTAGAGGAATCGTAGTATTTTACGTAACATATCCGAGATTGCACAGGGCAGGAAACGTCCCGGATCGTTGGGTAAAGCCTTATATCGTCTATTTTCCCCAGGTAGCCAAAAAGGGTCTGCATTTGATCTTTCGTCGCTTGTGGCGCGATGTTGGTGATTTGTATCACCCGCGTGCTGCTCGAAACCATTTTCGACGGATTTCAAGATTCGATTAATAAAACACCAGATATAATCACTTATTGCAAACAATCATTAAAAAATCACGTGTAATTCTACATTTTCGAGAAAAAACTGCGAAAAAGTGAAGCAACGCAACACCACAGATAAGAATGTGTACGGCGCAACGACACGCCGACATAGGGATATTCGATAAACATCGATGCATCGGATTCACTCGATGTTTATAATGCGATGCATCGGATCGATCCGATGTTTTGAAAAACTGTTGATGTACTCGATGTATCGATGTATTTTCATAAAACATCGAAACAACGGTTTTCAGCAATTTATTACTTTATAATCAGCAATTTATTACAAAAATTAAACCTTCATCTTTTTTTTGTTTGGCTGTTTGGAAGAATCTAGAAATTGATATTGGCCACACTGACTACGCGAGAGAGAACTAAAAAAAAATCGTTTGTTTTGTCTCTGGTCTGTTATGAACTTGGTAAAAAACGCCTCAATCTCCGGTTTTCTCTTTTGGATGATAAGAGATAACATTGTCCGACCTACTAATCTTAAACTTATCCTCTCCCAGGCAAATTCCCCTCTTGTATACATTATAGGTTAATTTCTTTCAGACAACAATATAAAACTATAGTAAAGCAATCGGCCTAAAAACCATAATCCTTCTATAGCCCTCTGACAAACAGTTCTGATTGCCTCAAAATTCTGACCGAGCTTCGTTCGCTTGTGATTGGCTATAGTCTTGCAGCGTGGCCACTTTTAGTAGATTTCTACTTTTTTGAGGCTTCGATCGAAAACTATTATTTGGTAGTTCAAAAGCGTTTAGTAGATTTTAGTAGGAAAATCGCTAATTTAGGACAAATTGTAGTAAAACGTGCAAGTATCCAAGCTAAAAAAAAAGAAAATAACAATATCTGAACTGGCGTGAAAACGTTTAAATAAGCTTCTGTTTTTGCAAAGTCTTCCAAAAGAACACTGGATTAAGAAGACTTTAATACCGGAATTTCTATAACTGTGGATGATTTTTATTTTTTGTGTACTATGAAAATATACAACTTTTACGGGTAGCTACGGGATTTATTTGTAATTCATTTTTCGGTGTTTTTGGGGTTTTCCGACGGTTCGACACCTTTGCAGCCATGGTAAAAGTTATGTAATTTCAATGAACAGCACGCGCGAAAATCTAAGTTTTGTAAGTTGTTTGTTCTTTTTGTGATTAATTATAACAAAGAATATTGTCAGATTACCTAATTTTTCTTAATAAACCTCATCTGAATGTTTGCATGAAATGTCGTTTTTTCTCATAGTAAAATAGATTCCTTGAACCTTGTTTAACTCACAATAGGCCTGCGGACTAGAAAAGTATTGATGAAGGAGTAGTAGAATTAATAAATTGTGGTTTGTTTATTTTATTATTACAATGTTAAGAAAAGTACTCGATTCTGAGAAAACATCGATGTTTCTAACCGATGCATCGGAAAATATCGATGCACAGCGTCAATGCATTGCATCGAATAAAAACATCGATGTTTTTTCTAAGTGGACACCCCTACGCCGACACGAGCCGAGCCACCACAAGCCGTCAAGCCGGCATATGAATGAACAAGATGAATGAAACACCTACTAAAGATAAAAATTTGGAACATAGGTTGATAGTATAATGCCCGATAAGTAGTTTGATCAAATTAATGGCTTTGACTTCACATGGGTGTATTTTGGGCCTCATTGGCGGGGGACGCGGGATGTGACTTAGAATTCTTCGAACATTTCTTAGTCACATTGACAAATAGGTAATAACAAAAATAAACAATTGATCTGATCTCAGTGCTTTAAAACGTTGTAGTTGTTTTATTTTTATCAAAATAAATTTGTAGTTGTTTTACTTTATATGGAATTAAAATTTGTACCAAATTGTTTTACTAATTAGGTAAATAAGGTTTGCAAGTCGCCTACGACTCAGGCCTAGCTTAGTGTGGGGACACCCTTACACTAATATACACTTTCTGTTTAGTATATAATGTCAATATGGTTGATACTGCATTTGTCTAATAATCGATTTGGAAAAAAAATCTCTTACGTGTCGTCGGCGCGACCATCGGAAACTCATCCCGACTACAAGGATTTTTGTTTAAGTTAACTGCCGGGCATTACATAATAATCGATTCATAAAAATCTGAGGCACTGAGGGTTGGAGAAACTTTGAATGAACAAACAACAGGCTAGATGAAGAAGTGAATGAACGACTACGAGTTGTCACAACTTTATTTTCTTGTATGGAAGTAGGTAGTACTTCCATATTCACATACTACGTAGGTTGGTACTTTCATGTTTTCTTGTTAGTTGAAGCTTTACGCAATCAATCAAAAAACAAGATGAGTCATACCGGCCTAAGGTAATCTGTGGAAGTAGCGCCAAATAAAAAAAAATGTTTCGCGCGCATTTCTTCCTTAGTTCGATAAAACTTGATTGGATACCATACCTATGTACGTATTCTTTCTTTGTTTTGTTATATTGTCTGTAGTGTGCCTGCAACGATGGTCGACAAAATAGAAGCATTGAAAAATAAATTAAAGTCAGGTTAGTAATTTATTAAAAATAGAAATGCCACAGTGCTACATAATAACATAACCGTCGCATGTTTATGATATCCTAAATATATTTATCTACACTCATATCATAATCTTCAAATTAAGAATTCAAAGGTAAACACATATTGACAGGCTTTAAACAATACATAACTTTAAAGAAAATAAAAAAAAAGTGTAATATTAAGTTACATTAAAGGTCAGATTTTTCACTTTATGTTATGTTACAGTTATTTTTTTAAAGTGTTGCTGTGATCACGCCGTCACGGAACAAAACTTAAGTTTTTTTTTAATGTCAAAAGTTGACTCTATAAAAAACCTAATTTCATTTTCGTGGTACCAAAAGTGCAACTAAAAATACCTAAAATTGCGCGCGCAAAGCTGAGTGCAGACGATTGAATGTCAAGATACTTTAGTCGAAATTGCGCCATTTTGTTTCAAAAATAACCGTAGATTTATGTAAAGTACAAAGCTTGTCAAACGTGTTTTCCTTTGATTCCTTACTTTGAAGATTAAGACATGAGTGTAGATAAAGTAGTGTATGAGACTGCACATAACTTGGTATTAAAACACTCGCGAATGCTATTAAAAAACTTGCCAAGGCTCGTTTTTTAAAATCTCGCTCGTGTTTTAATAACCCTCATTATGTGACAGTCACATAAACTACTATTATAAAAACACAATTCCTTAAAACACTAAAATAGTCTGTGGTGGAGATTTTACAAGGATTTTTTTTTAAACGTTTATTGGCTATTGGATACAGAGTCCTTTAGCCATTTTACAAGGAAAAGGCGTAACCACAGATTAAATTAAATAAACTGCCTCTGAGGATTGCTTTATTTAATAAACGTGTTTTTATAAATAACACCGATTATTTTTTCCTTCAGCAACAAAACAAAAGCTCATTATGGAAAGAGAAGTCTTAAAATTTCGCAATTTAGATCGTAGTTTAATCGAGGTTATAACTATGACAACGGAGGAGATGGACTTTTTGAAATCTCAGCTAGAGGTAGGGTGTTATTTAACATTGAAACCAAGTAGGTACTTACTTTTTATTTAAGTTAAAGAAAGGTATGAATAATGCTATTACCGATTATATTTTTTTCTCCAGAATGAGACGCAAGAGCAGGGCCCGCCTTGGTAACCCCGTTCTTTAAATGACTTACATTACTATCCGAAATTAGTAGTTCAATTCCTTTCTTTAATTGCCTGAGTTAAGAGGAAATTTAGTTTCTGCAAACTCAGAGGTGGGTTAATTTTTAACATTGAAACATACCAATGAAAACCACTGCTTGAAACTAAGTATACCTACCTACTTTAATTTTAGATATTTATTTAATACTTTTTTTATGGAGCCTATATTTATCCCACTGCAGGGCACAGACCTTCTCTCAGAGAGAGAGAGAGAGAGGCTTAATCAGCCAGCACGCGTGCCCACCGCGGATTGGAAATTTCAAGCGCTGAGATATGTGAACACCTCATACACTCAGGTTTCTCACGATGTTTTCCTTCACCGTTAGCGAGTGGTATTGCTACTTTAACTTCACAAATGTACGTAACTTAGAAAACAAAGTCATTGCCACATGCCGGGATTTGAACCCACGACCTCCCGAATGAGAAGCCTGCGTTTTACCGCTCCACTGTCACCATACCGTTAATACTTTTTACTATTTATAATTAGTTTTTAACCGGCTTCAAAAAAGGAGGTTATCAATTCGACGCGTATATTTTTAATTATACCTATATAGGTACTTACAATGGGTACAGGTACACCTATATATAGTAAATAGCAACAGCATATCAACCTTAACATTTTAGTCGCAAAGCCACCCGTTGGTAATGTAACTGAGTAACTAAGAGTCTACGGATGTAAAGGTTTATGTCATGTGGTCGACTGTCCATACAATGTATATTTATGAAAGAATCGTTCCCAGGAGATCCAAATTGAAACTTCTAAAGTGCGACACCAAATTTCCATGATCGAAATATGTAAGTTTTCAGAGAAGATGAAAATCGAGGCCCACATTAACTGTTTGCAGGCTCATAGACAAGGATTCGCTGCTTTGTTTAACAAGAGTAAGTCCATTAAAATAAATGAGTAAGATTTGCAGCACATCAACTTTAAAGTCAGTAACTTAAGGGCGCTTATACACGGGCGGCACGTGTCCCAACTGCAGTCATCGACGCGCCAAGCAACGGCGCAGTCGCCGACATGTCAGCGTCGAATATCCGCGTCAGCGCGTTGACGGCTGCCGTCGGCACACGTGCCCTCTGTGTATAAGCGCCCTAACTTGAAAGTAGCCCGTAATCCCCATTGATAGTAACTGAGTAGGATGTAAAAGGCAATGTGATATATAGGCATATATATATATATATATATATATATATATATATATATATATATATATATATCACATGGGGTATAATATATATACTATATTATCGTACCCCATTCAGAGACGATCGACAAAAAAGAGAAATACAGCAGAGGCGGAGGAGATACCAACTCTTCAGTTTAATAAGAGATTTAAATCACCAGGGCCTGAGTGGGCCCCATTTCATAAAGCGAAGATTAATTTTGAATTACAATTGTTTGTTTTCGAGAAACATGTATGTATTAACTCTATATATATAAATGATTTTTTTTTTAAAAAGTGATAAATAAATTATTACAGCTAGGTTTAAACGAGCTGACCAAATGCTGTTGATTTATACAAACAGATTTTTCAAAATGGTTTTAATTTCAACTCGATACCTCCACGCGTCCCCGAGATAAAGGGTCTTGACAAACAGATGGACGGATTGACGGCCGGACAGCAAAGTGATCCTATAAGTTCCGTTTTTTCCTTTTGAGGTACAGAACTCTACAAACGGCCGAACCAGTAGATGAGCCCTCAAATCATGCTCTGCTGTGGCAAATTATTTTTATTAAGTTTATTATTGAAATTGAAAAATATTACTAACAATAGGCAAGTTCATAGAGGGTTAGTAAATTTCAAACCTTAGCCTATAGTTAACTTAAATTCATTGTTAAGGTAGACTAGGGTAGAATTTATTATAGATTGTCGCTTTATGAATCGTAAGATTTGTCATACCGGTTGTTTCTTTGCAAAATTTATTCCCTATGTAAGTTTAAGATGAATATTTACAAACTCCTTAGGTACATATTTTTGACGCCACTCATAGAAAAAGTGCTCGGCTTTCCGGGCTGCAGACACCTGCACCAATTCCATATAAAATCACTAAAATTGAAAAACCTCCTTAATAGTTAAAGAAGAAGCCGACATTCAGAACAAAGAACTCCGCGACAAAGAGGCGGAGAGACAAGGGCTCCTCAAGCAGAGACAAATGCAAATGATACTGAAGAATGAGGAGCAACTGCAGGAGACGCTGGCTGTGGAAGCAGAATGCGACATTTTGGAACGAGAATGTAGCGTGCTAAAGGTTTGTCATCTGGATTTGTTTGTACAGACAAGACAGTTAAGTAATAATAATAACATCGAAATAATACAATCACTTGTGTTCCCAAAATAACCCAGTAATACGCTAACCAAACAAGGACTGAGGCCATTTGTACAAATCAAAATACGGCGGCTCCCAAGTGGTTGTACTGTGCCAGTGGGATCGAACCCACGACCGGCTGTCTGTGTCTTGGCAGTCAAACATTTTACTGCTAGAACAACGAAGCAGTTCAATGCACAATTCCCATAATTATATACTTGCACTGGCAGGGCAGACCTTCCAAAAGTTGTGCTCGCGTGCCTCTAAATGTGAAGGTGCAGGTAACATTGGAAATGGTAGTAGCAGAGAGGAAAAAAGGAAGTAGGTATGGTCAAATACACACGCACGGGGCTGCTAAATCCATAGAACGTTAGAAATACCCCAAAAAAATATTTAGGTACTACCTACCTACTACGTCAATCAGTAACAATATCAGTTGTATTAATAACAATTTTATTTCAGAAAAGAAATACAGCCATAATGTTGAAGCTCCGCCGAAAATTGGTTGAAACTGAAAATGTTAGACGAGAGCTCTTAAAAAGGAAACAGGAAGAACGAACGACAAATACGTTTTAGCTTATTTTTTTATGAATATATATTTTTTAATTGATTTAAGTACATTTAGAAATAAATTCTTAGTTAAGTAATTAATATCGTCTAAAATAAACAACTAAATTTGTTTCATAAACGTTTATTTCAAGAACCTACACAAAACCTACATACAATAACACAAATAAAACAAACCATTTGAAATCTATATTCTACGCCGTAAATACCACGTCCTACTAAATGGGGCAACAACGTTCAAACAGTCCGAGAGTGGTTCTTCACACGACCGTACATAAGTTCAGCCAGAAAATGTTAAATTAATCTAAGTCGATAATAAGGGATGATAGTTTTAATAGTAGGTACCAGAGTAATTTTAATTATCTAACTGCAGAAGTAACGCCACACTTCGTTTGATCCAATGCGCGGAAGGTTTATCGGAAGGCAAGTAGAACGCCAGAACGAAATTCGAAGAGTGGCCGGTCGTAGCCAGCACCCCTTTCCTCTCTAAAGTCTTGTACAAGGGACACTTGTACCTAGACCCTTCCGAAAATTCGGTCTTGAGTTTCGGGTACAGCCATACAGCCGGCATGTTTTCATTCAATACCTTAGGCAACTGTTCGCCAATAGTGTGCGTAGAACGATTCCAGCGGCCGCCGTCCATGAACAAACCCAGCACGTACACGCCTATCTTTGCTGGTTTGTCCTCAAAGACTTTTTTCCGCACATCAAAATCAAATATCAGCAAGTCAATCGGAATCTTTTCAGACCGAGCGTAGTTCTGAACAGATCCAGTCAAGAAAGCTTGTGTGAAAAAGAAACCCGAAAGCCAAAACGTAGGGGGCTTTCCCTTGGTGTACCAATCGTTCAACATCGATAATCTTTCCACGAGATCTGTTACGTAGCTTGGCAGAGGTTTCAAGCTAGGGTAGGAGTATTTTCGCCATCCATCAGGTATTCTACCTAAGAGCATAGCGTTGGCCATATTGTCTAATGCTGGGGACATAACAATAAGGCCTTTGACAGCCTTTTGTAGGTCTGTGAGAGAATTCTTTATTTCACTGCTCAGTTTATTAAACCTTTCCATTTCTTGCACCAATACGGTATTCATGGATTCGTTATAATCAACCGGAAACTTTTTCTGTGCCATTTCAATGTCAAAATTTGGGGGCAATTTGGATAAAATTTCTATTGCCATTTGCACAAGAAGAACTTCAGTATTTCCTCCTTCTGCCCCACCTCCTCCTCCTTCCACGAGTACCAAAGAAGCCGTCAATTGCATTGATATAGAATAGTCGCGCGTGATACCTGCGTTCATGTGTAGACCAAAAGCTTCGGGTGGAGGATTCACTGGCACTGATTCTATATGTTTCACGTAATCCTGGTACTCGCATCTGCGGGGTAGACCATATGCTGGGCCGAGATCACAAAACAAATAATTGGGATCAGTCACTACCCCTTCATTTACAAAGTTATCAAGAATTGTGACAATCAACCTTCGATCCCAATCATCGGTAACTCTTCCACCATAGTTACATTCTCCTGTGAGATATTTTATAGCGACATATTGGATCTCCTCGTACTGGTTCAAGAACATCTGCAGCTGCATGACTGATATTTGAAAATCAGAGTCATTAAACCCATATTGGATATTCCAACCTAAAGGACCGAATTTCTTTCTTTCTTGTACAACAGCATGAAAATAGCTGATACCATACAACAGCTTACTGAAGGTTTTATCCTTTCCAGGACAACCCTCGAAGAAATCAGGGTCTTTCACGGGTTCAGAAATGTACGATCGATTTAAATTGTGCTGAAGTCCTGTTGGGGGTTCGTTTGTCATCTTTACGCCTACTTGTAAGACGGACTGAGGAAATTTGTCTGAGGGATAACTAGTAAGCCACATCCTGAAGCTTAGATCTGTGTTAGTAAGGTCAAAACTTTCTACGATCTTTTCCAAAACGGGGAGCCACGACACAGCTAAATGACAATTCTGCAAACACACCCAACCACCTTCAAGTTGCGCTCTTTCTATCATTGCTCTCGCAATAGGACCCTGACCTTGACCGAGTGATATAGAACTAAATCTATGTCCATAGCCCATGCGCTCACAATATCTCATCAAAGCGCCCATGGGATCAGAACCAGGTGACAAAATAAAGATCAGTGGTGCAAGGCAATTTGAGTCTCCGAATGACTTTCCAATGTCAAAAGGCGGAGGAGTTGTGAATTTTTTTCCCATTTGTTTTTCAACAAATTCAGAAATAGCAATCGTTAACTTATCGGGTCGTAACACTCTTACAATCAAAAGTTTTTGAAATGGGGTTAATTTGGTATCCCAGCCCACTGGTATAGTCTTATTATGCGGCTCCAAATCATCGTATACACTTTTCCATTCCATTTCTAAACTTACAAAGTTTTCTCTGAAACCTCTGAAAACAGGTAAATTGCTTAGTCGACATATTTCATCCCAACCTTTGTCTGGAAGCCACTCCATTGGTTTCTTGATCAAATTCTCGACGGCAATGCCTCCAGTTATTAGGAATACGTACTCTTCATGGTTCATCTCTTCGGTTGAGAGCATCATCTTTGAACACATTATAAAGGAAAACATAAGTTTATCTTTGTCAAAAAGAGAACGACATACATTACTGTACAAGTTATATGTGAACGTCTCCTTCAAAAACTTTAATCTTTTATCCAAATCTTTCGATTTGTTGGCATTTTCAATGGATATTACGTAGAGATTTATGAACCAAACCAGTGAATATTGATACATAGGATCAACGTTTGGCAATTCTGTTACACAGTAATAGAGAACCGCAGAATGGGAAGCAATAGGTCTGTATCCTAATCTGAATTTTTCAATGACAATTTCAGTTTCCGCACTTGCTTCTTGTTTTTTCATTATGTCGATTGCTAACAATTTGGACGAATCTAAGACTTCAATAGCAGTTTCATCTTCCAGAATATCACCTTTTGTTTCTTGAAGCGTTCTAAGGATATCATCTTCGACCCCCTTCAATGCAGCTTTATTAGCAGCTCCCTGGACAATTAGTTTCTCTCGCTTCTCTTGTAAGTCCGGCCTTTCTTTGGCAACGACTATTCCGAGAAGCTGATCTTCTAAGCCTTCTTTAGTTAAAGCAAAATTTATCAGAGTTACTTTATTAAACACTTCCGGTAAGTAATGAGGATTTCGCAACTTAGTCGTCATGTAAAGTCTAAAGTTTGGATGATATTCTATTACATTATCACCTAACGCAATATACTCTTTGCCGCCTTGCATGTACGTGTTTTTCATCAAAACTGGATCCAGAGGAGCTTCGACGTCTTCAAGGATGCATTCCATCAGTGCTGGTTTTCCATACTCAAGACAAGTTTCAATAACTTTCATGTAATTTCCATCTGTGAATTTCAGCACCTGTAAATCATTGGCTTTTTCCATTGTTTTAACCCATTTGTTTGCCTGGCCCTGGGGGTCAACGAGCAGGGACCATCTCATGGAACTGTCTTGTATTATACCGTTATCAATAGAAAAGTTGTCTCTTGGCAAACCTGCTATGCACCAATTCTGAATTTTTATATCTGAACCTAAAACATCTTTCAAAACATATACCCTAGAATGAGGCATTTGTAATTGGATAACCAATTGACGCCATTTTTCAATAATGTCTGTCCTAATCGGCAAAGTATAGGGAGCCAAGTACGCGATGATTCCACATGATACAAGAATGTCTCCTGCTAAATTGTCATATAGAAGCTGCAAATTTTCTGCAGCTTGTGTCCATCGGATTTTCTCTCCACCCAAGCCACCAATAAGTTTTTCAGCTCTGAACAATTTGTCGATACACAATTGCACTTCATCTTCCAAGGCTTTTTTCTTAATATTGGCTTCTTCTAATGCTTCGTTGAGTTCGGCTAGTTTTGCTTCTAATCTAGCAACGGTGGCCTTCTTCTCTTCTAAAATTGCCATAGTTTCTGCAAACTCCTTCTCTGCCGCTTCCAATTTGCGTTTCTTGGGCGCAACAACTTTAGCTACAGCGTCATACATGTCCATAGCAATAATCCATTTGCAGAGGCCTTCAGCGGCTGTCGATGCTTTTGCAATAATATGAGGCTTAAAATCTTTGTGCGATAAATACTCTTTTCTTATTTTTGCCATTGTTGCAACAGGAATATTATCTTTATCAAAATTTTTAAGAGATTCTAAGAAACTCATATCGCCTAATATTCTTTTACTAGGACCCCAAAAATCAAACATCTTCTTACCAGGATTGTTAGGATCAGGAATTTTGTCAGGAGGTATACCTTTCATAACACATACAGCTGCCATGACTAACTTTACAGTGGCTGGCGGATTCTTCATCGATTTTACTATAGTTATGTCAGCAGGCTTTAAGGTGTTAAGTGCAGCAATAGCATCTTCCAGAATTGGTAATGCCAAAGCGAGGTCAGCTTCGCAGTCTTTTTTGAGTTCTTGTGCTGCAGCGGCTTGCACGTTTGCAACCTTCTGGTCTTCTCTGACTTGTGCAGCCGCTTTATCAGCTATTGCTGTTTCTACTTCAATTTCCTTCATCATTTTCGCGCCAGCTGCTGCCATCACGATAAGTTGGGGCTTTAATATGTTCAAGTCATGTTGCATTATCGAAACGGCTTCAGCTGCTTGGTTAAGTTTATCTAAGCCATTTGTATACCTAATTTTAGCGGCTCTTAACTCTCTTTGTTTTTTGTTGGTCAGCATAGTAAATGATTTGATTAAATCTAAATAGGAAGCCGATGTAATGTAGGTTTTCCTTCCAAAGTTATTGTAGAAGTTGGCTGAAATAACTCTTGCATCTATGTGGAATTGCTTGCAAGCAATTACAGCAGCCTGTTTAACTTTATCAGGGACGTTAACTTTTACCATATAATAGTTTGCAACCATTTCTAAAGCATCTTCTGGCCAGCTGTCAAACCAATCGATGGTGCAGCAGTTTACTAACGAAGGATATAGACGTAATCTAGTTCGGAAAGACGAGCCAATTGGGCTGAAACACAAACAAATATGCAACTTCGCTTTACATCTCCCGATGAAAAATGCAAGAATTTGCAATGGTCCTATATCTAGATTTCTGTTTCCTCCTTGGGCAGCAAGACGGACTAACTCGAGGATTTCTTGTTTTTCATCTAGCCCATAAAGATTGGGAACTTCGCCCGAATTCAGCAAGCTATCGATATTTTGAATAAAGGTTTCACAAGTGATTTGGCTCTCAGTAAACAAGAAAGCAGTATCTTTATTTAATCCACCCGATTCCCTCAGTACCAATTTTATGTCGTCATGCCAGTCTTTAACGCTATAAGCTTTAGTAATTTCGGGCTGAAAAGACCCTATGGCTAAGACTGTGGAAGCTAAGCGTGTCAGAGACTGACGTCCAGATCCGCCAACGCCTACCAACAGCGCGTTACCTGCCGGCATAGATAATAGTCTGCAAATCTTAGACAAATGCTGTAAAGCGTAATCAAACAACACAATAGTCATTTTCGACTTGTGCATGGCGTTATATTCAGCCAGCATATTTACAGCTACGTTTAGAACTACTTCCTTGGATGGCATTTCCTCATAACGTCTTTCACCCTCTATGCTATCCGTATCTAAGTAGCAACCAAACATCATATCTTTTATAGTCTCTTGATTGACATCACCTGTTTCGGTTTGATAGGGATCCAAAGCAGACTCAAATGTATCTTTCATGAACTCACGTGTTGTTTTTTTGAGCAGTTCGAAGAACCAAGACCTGTCATCTTCATCAACAAGCCTGTCGTAGAACACCCTCATTATTTCATGTACCCAAATTCTTATGAACGTTTTTTTACTGTCAGCGGATTCTTTTCTTAGCAAGGCGCAGCCTTGTATAACTCTGGAAATATCTCTCAAGTTAAATATGTAGTGTGATTTGGCTGGCGTAGGTCTCAAACCAATTGATGCTTTTTCATAAACTTCCATGGTTGCTACAATAATGTTCACAATAAACGGTTGCGCATCTTGGCCAAAACCAGTTCTCCTCCAACCCAGCTGCAACAATGTAGTAAATATTTTCGTCATGCTTTCCTTAGAAAATTCGTTAATGGAGTATATATTGAAGTGGCGCAGCATTCTGGGGTATATTAATTGTCGACTGCCACCAACAGGACCGATAGCTCCATAAAAGAACGTGTCATATATGTACAGCTTTTCAGTAGTTCTGAGATCATACCAATGCTTCTGATCAAAATATAATCTTAACAGCTCTATAGCCGGTTGCGCCCCGTAAACTTCCTTCGCGGGCATATTCATATCGTCAATAAATATAATAGCTTGTTTACCTTTAGTAGGGCCGTAATTATTCTTTCTTCGTTTGACTAATTTTGAAATAACTAGTTCTTGAGTCAAATTTGCGGACGTTGTTGTTGTAAACGTCAGAAATCCGGGTGTGTATTTCTCCATATCAATTTCATTCATGAGAAAGTTTTGTACGTAAAAGCTTTTCCCAGTTCCTGTTGGACCAATCAGTAACAGTGGTTTGGCAAACCTTGTGTGAAGTCTCAAAAGGTAAATATACTTTTCAGTCTCTAGCGTAGGTATCATTGTTTGCAATAGATTTATTTGTTCTTTTGCTACGAGAGATTTTACGTGATCATGCCATGGTTTCCAGCAGCCTTTTCCCTTAAACATATAATAATGATCTACCATCATTCCATCCGATGGAATTGATACGTCAATTCGGTCTATACCTGGCGGGAAACCATGCTCTCCTCTAAAATATTCTTTTACTAACTCATCAAACTTGACTCGCGAGTCTGTGTTTAGGATGCCTCCTATGCCCCAAGTCAAAGCTATCATAAAAGAAGCCGTTATCCAGGTTCTGGTGTGACGAGTATCTTCTTCACCTTCAAGAGCATAATCCATCAACATTTCTATAAGCCGCAGCGTGCTGATCAAAAGATTCACTTCTCCTGCTGTCACTAATTGAATGCAGTTCTTTCTGACATAATAAACGAAAGGATCGAAGAGCCACTCGCACATTATGTGAATGTATTCCTCATTTTCATCAACCCATAAATCACTCAAATTGTTAATCCAAGATGTGTAGAACGGTTTCAGTCCCAACGATGATGATTCCATGTAAATCATACCGCATCTAGAGACTGTAGCCGGTGAAGCTTGAGATAAATCCATTACTTCGAAAATCATGGACATAACGCTTGACATAGCCATGACTTCACCGGAAGTCAGGCACAACTTTTTGTTATCATCAAGTACGGTGTTCATATTTTCAATCCACACTGCATCGACTGGTCCGTCAAAGACCAACCACTTTTTAGTAGGAGTATCTTCGCTTGCGAAGTCTCGAAATAAAGTAGCCACGATACCATCCGTCCATTCGTAAGAAATCGGATCAAAGGCACCGTAAAGCTGACCCATAGTTACGGCTTTGGGATTCAGAACTTTGTACGTGCATTCGCAGCCGCCTGGAATGCTTCTTTCTGCCATCAAAGTTAAACCCTCAGCTAATATTTTTAAAGTCACTGATTTGCCTGCAAATGGATCACCCACCAACATGAAACCATGTCGAACAACCATCATTTCAAATGTTTGGATTATTTTTATCATAAAACATTCTTCTGGCTGAAGATTGTTTCTAGCGCAGCATTCGTAGCACGCGTTCAAAAAGTTTTCGTAATCAGGTTTTGGCAATGTGATACCAGGGAATAGATCGGAAATAATACCTTCAAATAGAGGAACATCAAAAGACAGAAACTTTGGCAAGTTAACATCTGTGATGGAGCGCAGGAGCAATATATTTTCACTCTCATTAGGAAAACTACGTTTCAGATTACCAGCCGCCGATAACACAGTTTTTACGGCCCTCATGCCATAGTCATAGTGGTTTTGAGATGACAACTGCTCCGAACAAAGTCTATAAGTCGTAACTATTTTAATCGACAGACTTCTAGCATCAATAAATCCGAAAGAATATAAAGATATTTCTCCTATCATAGCGTAATCGGGTACCATCATAGCAACAGTACGAAAGAGTACCTTCAAGTTATCAGGTAACTCAGATCGTCCAGCGTAACCGGGATTCATTGTGATACACACATAGCATGCCGGGTTCAGCGTAAGAGTTGTTCCTTCAAAGTCAAAAGTTTCTACTGCCCCCCGTACCGCTTGAACGATGCACAGAATTTGTTGCGCAATGACGGATAACACTTCCACGTCGATACGATTGAATTCATCAAAGCATACCCACGCTCCACATGAAGCTAAACCTTTGAAGAACTTCCCCATAGCCTTGTAGTCTAAACCATCAGAACAGTTGAAAACCACACACTGAACTGCCAGCGCTTTTGCCAAATCTTTAGTAGTTTCAGTCTTTCCTGTCCCAGCAGGTCCTTCAGGAGCGCCATTTAAATGCAAATAGTAAGCACCAATTAATGTACGATAGCAGCGATCAGTTAACGGGGTGATCACCAAGCGATCAGAATTACCTAAGTACTCATAGGCAAAGTTGACTACTGCGTTGATTATCTTAACGAAAACTCTTTCTTCCTCCCAGTAATAACGTAGTTGAGCTAGCCATTGGAAATCTGTAACTTCAATTACATTCTTACCTACTAAATCATTTATAACATCTTTAGCATGTACATCTATGACTATAAGCGCTTTGACAGTAATACTGCTCAATTTTGTTAAATCTGTACGTCTTATGACTGCAACGGTCTCATTTAATTGTTTATTGAGGCTTTGATGAAATGCTTTTAATTCGCTTAATTTGTGTGTATGTAAAGCTTCGTGCACGTCAACGGCCCAGTAAATCTGGGAGACTGCCAGAACTACCATGCCTTCCCAAGATAATATCCACTCAACGCGTGACATAGTCGGGTAGTCATAGTATGATATTTCCGTTTCGGATTTCACCGCTTTCAACATTTGTTCTTCAACTTGCACTAACCATTTCTCTACAGATCCCCTGGCAGCAGCAACACTAATTACATCATTAAATTCAACTTGCTCCCCTTCCATGGAAACCATTGTAGATATATTGAATTCTTCGTCGAAAACCAATCGGTTTATACCTTCAAAGCATTTCTTCAGATGCGGTTGCACTTTCAGAGGGTTTTTAGTTTCTGATAATATCTCCAACATCTCGTCATTAGACAAAAAGAAGAATCTTGGGAAATACAATCTTTTCTTTTCTAAGTAATTATTTACGCCATCATTAATTTTTTCCAGCAGTCCTGAAGCCACTTTGAAAGACTCGAGAACGCCAATGGCACCAGCGATCTCGACCACATGAGGATCCTTCTCTACGGAGCCCATATAGCGACGGTAAATGTTATTTACCTCTGTGAACATCACTCCTTCTTCCGGCACCTGGGCTACAATGTCTTTGGATGAAAATATCGGCAGTAAATACAACCATTGACTCTGCACTTTGCCCCATTCATCAATGGTTTGATTCATACGCGTTATTTTATCATACCACCCACGTACCTGAGATTCGAATGGTTTAACAAATGCTGATCCACGCATACCGATAGTTTTAATAATATGGTCATCCAAGACGCTTTGTACGTCATCTAGTCCAGAGAGGATATAAATTCCTGAATCTTTGTATGGGCTGGTTTTGAAACAAATATCTTCCCATTCTGAAATCATTTTGTTCAAATTCGTGATCAATGCCAATTCCTTTGTGGCTGCGATGCTGACAATTTCATATTGATCGATATCTTCCCATAAGTTAAAGTCGATTATTTTTCGCAATGTAGTGCCTGCTGTTGGTGTCAAATCAAACATAGCTATTGAGGACATTTCGTCCCAATGTCTTTGCATTAGCGCTGGGTTACACATGATATGTGCCATTTGAACGTTAGGTCTCCAATTTTTGAGCTCAGCCACCGCTTGAGCGCACAGTTTCATGGGTGCTGGAAGCATGTTAACATCGGGATCATCAACTAAACCATCAAATCTTTTTTCTGTTCCCTCAGCGATCTGTTGTTTTATTTTGGCTTTGTATGCTTTCGATAACCTTATAAACTCTTTGTAATAAAAATCGTGATCCTGCTCAATTTGGTTATGATCCAGATACTCAAAAGGCCCATCCATCCACGTAAAGTAACTTCGCCTCCATTTATGAAGCAGATAGATCAGACAGTGAAAAGGCTTTATATAATCCTTGAGTTCTTCCAGATCAGCATAGTGACTAATAGGGAACTTGAATGTAGCTTCTTCATGGTTGATCCACTCTGCTAATCTATCACAGGCATCTAGTCGGTGTACTAATTTACGCAAGTACTCCAGATATTCTAAAGTATTCTCTATGTTATCCATACTGTCCAGAAGTTCTAAGAATGGTGTCATTGCAATTACTTCCTTATTAAGATACGCTATCTTTGCTTGAAGTCTTTCTTCCATTTCAGCTTTAAATTGTTCATAAGACGCTGCATTTCTATCGAAAATTGGCTTTATTTGTTTCAGCCAATTCACCGTCCGTGTATTAGACTCTACGTGATCTGCCGATAGTGAGGTCATTTCTAATAGACAGGAAACTATAAATATTTGCCTCATAATTCTTTCTTTTAAAGCTTCGACTAATACAGTCTTGGCATGTAATATGTAAACCCCTTGCTCAATCAGTTCTTCTGCGTTTTCCGGTTCTTTCAAAGCCTTTGCCGCAATCTCTTCAAATTCACTGCAGATGCTGTTATTTTCGTCGATATGGAGTTTCACGATATTAAAAATAATTTCGTTGACAAACTCGAGCGCCTTAGCCTTTAGGCCATTGATCATCCTTAGCTGACAAACAATAGCGCAATTAAAATAAGCATTTTCTAGCACGCTAGTAATATTTGAGTCAATATCTTGAAAGTAAAGTATTTTATCGCGTTCTTCTTCAAACTCCATGGCTTCTGCAATAAAAGAGACAACAGCAGCTCTGGCCGTTGGCCCGTACAACATGTCATATTCTTCCCGCAACTCGTCTAAATACACATATAGCGGAGCAAACACTTTATCTAGCTGCTTTTGTAGTCTTTCATGCCCATCGTCGTGCAGCCACTCATTGTAATGTACCGGCAAAACGTCGACTACGTAAGGTAAGTTTAGATACTGCTCAATAGGCATTAATCGTTGGGCGATGTGAGACATCGAGTCTGCTATGTCATGGTAAGCCGCGTAAACCTGATCGATGCTCTCATCGTAAATGAACTCTCCGTCAAAATCCAAATCTAAGTTGATTATAGGAACACAGTCAGGATCAGCTAGCTGCTGAATCATAAAGTCAATTGACTTCCGCATCAACTCCTGAATCTGCATCGATATCATTTTCGTGGCGCATCGAATAAACACTGGCACCTTTCTTTGTTTCATGCCCCTGATACATCGTGGATTTTTCAGCCAAGTAGTGAGAACAGCATACCAAGTGCTCGATACCAAATAGTCATTCTTCTTGATCGTGTCTTGAACCTTGGACCGGAATTCTGTGAGAGTCATCGGTCCACGCTCTCTAAATTTTCTCAAATCTACCATAGCGGGAGGAAACATCTTCTCAGCTGATTCTAGGATGAGACGAATGAAAGGATGTAATATCAGGGAACCGTCTTTGAGTTTTTTTCTGAAGCGAATCATTCTATTGTAGTTGCTGGTGATGCCTTTGTGTTTGAAGTGAGGTTCCTGGTAGCGCTTTCGGGAGACGCCGGGCACTTCTCGTATGACGGTTTTGACGGCAAGCTCCGTGAGGTTGCTGTCCCACTCGGCTTTACTTTCCTTGATAAGTTCTTCGATCATTGTCTCGTAGTGGCGGAGCTTGGCGGGGATGAGGCTGGAGATCTTGCGCTCCCAAGACTTGAGCATGGGCGGCGGCTGTAGCTGCGTGGCGCTCTCTCGGAGCAGGGCCACGTGTCGGCGCTCCGCTATCTCCATCCTATCACATTCACGCCGCTCCAGGGGAGGTTTGGCTACCTGCACTTTCCGTACCGCTGCGCTGTCCTTTAAAGCTTCACGGAACTTGCTTTGCTTATCCTGAAATTTGATAGAACAAGTAATGAGCGACACCTGCGTACACAAGAGGTATCAAACGCACCTACTTATACTATAGGGTTAACTTCAAAATCGTGAAAAAATATAATTTTGATGTCGTAGGTGTTGATAAGAAACAGAACAACACGAAGAGAGGTAGTCAAAGTTGTAAGGCAAAAAAAGTTAGTTGTGCATTGTTTTTGTAAAAGTTCCACATTTAAATAGATTTTTAGCCCTGAAAATGTAACTATATCTATATAATTTGAGGAGCGTAGAGCGTGATATTGAATTATGAGTTACCTTGAGTCGCGAGTAAGGCGGCTTGGGCACAAAGGATAGAGTTTCCATGCACGAGGGGTCCGGAATCGGGGACATCTTTGGTACTCGACAGCCGCCCCTCGTCGTCACAAGTTTTCGCAACTTGCACTCCTCCATTGCGTTTACACGAGTGGATCAATTCATAATGAACAAATTATTTATCTAAGAACTAACATTATAAAAGGTTAGAGCCCAATAATAAATAACAATTATTATTGGCAATCGAATGATATAAAATGACAAGTGTTGTTCAGAGCAACGGCTTGTTTAGTCTCCACAGCAATAAGTTACTTGCAAGGAACATCGATCTAACGGGCCTCCTTTGTAATAGCGCTATTGTGCTACTTATTGTATCTAAAAATGTACTATATAGGGTGTGGCGTAAAAAATCGATAGCCCGAAAACAGTTTTTTTGTATCGGTTTTTCACACTAAGCAAAAGTTCAATATTTTCGATTTTATTTCTTTTACCGTGTCAAGTTTGTACATACCTACCTACTTAGTATGAAAAAAATAAATAACATTTTTCGGTCTTGTTTATAAAGACACTTCTCAGATGCAGTTTAAAAAGTCTATGGCAAAGCAAAAGACGTAACCGCCGATTATTTAAACTGCATCTGAGGAGTGTTATTATAAATAAGAGTTTTAAACTTTTGTTTATTACTATTGGTTTATTTATCGATGCCTAATAAAGATAAGTTCTGTATACATGTATACATTTTTCATGATTTGCATGATTATTAGATGAAGGAATCTTGTTTTTATAAGACCGTAAGGCCGGCCACATACAGTCGGAATGAATTATTCCGTTTCGGAATTCCCAACGCAGTAAATTAATACAAACCTATGGACCTACCACATACACGGCACGGCAGTTTTCCGTTCGAAATTTTGTGCCGTGTGTATATGATAGGTCCATAGGTTTGTATTAATTTACTGCGTTCAGAATCCCGAATCGAAATTCCGACTATATGTCCAGTACATTTTCATACTCCGTGTGGCGCCGGATTAAGAATAGCGTCACTCCATTTCCACCCATGGATGTCGCATAAGGTGACTAAGGAAATAAACTACCAGGAGACGGGCAGCAGCGTCATCCTGATATTCCAACCACATACTGCGATCGCCAAACCGCCTGCCAAGGGTGGCGATTATGGCAAAGACTCTCATGGTTATGAAAATCATGAGGGAGGCCTATGTCCTGCAGTGGGCGTCAAACGGCTGATGATGAAGGCCGGCCACATACAGTCGGAATTATCCCGTTTCGGAATTCCCAACGCAGTAAAGTCGTACAAACCTATGGACCTACCACATACATAGGTACGGCAGTTTTCCGTTCGAAATTTTGTGCCCTGTGTATACCTATGATAGGTCCATAGGTTTGTATTAATTTACTGCGTTCGGAATTCCGAATCGAAATTCCGACTATATGTACTTAGCTGGGTAAGCATTTTGGGGCCGGATTAAGAATAGCGTCACTCCATTTCCTCCCGTGGATGTCGCAGAAGGCGACTAAGGAAATAAACTACCAGGAGACGGGCAGCAGCGTCATCCTGAGATTCAAACCACATACTGCGATCGTCAAACCGCCTGCCAAGCGTGGCGATTATGGCAAAGCCTCTCATGGTTATGAAAACCATGAGGGAGGCCTATGTCCTGCAGTGGGCGTCAAGGGACTGATGATGATGATGATGAAGCATTTTTTGACATAATCGGCCGTTTTTAGCGGACATCGATTTCGGGTCATTTGGGTAGTAAGCTAACATTATCGAGTCGACATTATAGGCGTAGATGAAATAATAGTTGCCAGTATAAAAATCTACTTATTAGAAATTTTAAATTATCTGGTTGATGTTGAAATTATCCAATGTTTTATCAGACTCAATAAACCTTGTTCAACTTGAGAAAATGAAAAACTAGGAAATGTGTTAACATTTTATTATACAAACAATGAACAGATGCACAGGTTTGTGTATAATATAAGGGTATATACAATGCAGCTTTCACAAAACTTTCTCTTAATTTTTATATAGACTTATCTACATCACAATATTTATGACTTATCAAATTGTTAGTCGAATCTAACGATAGCCTTCTAAAAGTTTGAGGGGCAATAGGAGTAGGTAAGCCTAGCATGCAGTCAGTCAGAGAGTTAATTAATATCAAATGCTTGCCAGGCATGATGACCGACATATGATTCAAGACTTTCTAGCATTCGATAGTACCCGCTCCATTGCATGACGATTTTTAAGAAAATTGTATGTTGGCGCTTTACTTGGCTATTCGTATTCGCGTATTTTCCGACGATTTATTCAATATAAAGATCCCTCAAAGCCGGGTTGGCTATGTAGTATGGATTGTTAATAATATTGGTTTAATCAGGCGCCGGTGTATGTACGTGGCTAGTTCATTAGTAGCTGTTCGTTTATTAACCACTTTCTAGCCTCCCCTCTTCCTACGTAAGACAAAATAAGCCTCATTTCAATCCAACATACTACGAATAAGTAAGACATATTCGAATCTTAACCGGCGGCGTGCGTGCATGTAGCGACAAGTGAATGTCGATGAAGCGAAACAGCTGTGTCAGGATCGTGGCAAGTGGTAAACCCTGGTCTCAGTCTACCCCTCCGGGATACAGGCGTGAGTTTATGTAATGTAATGTATAGTTATGTTCGGACCCCACCCACCAATTATCTTACTTAAGCTCTTTATCATAACGATGTATTCTTCAAATATTATTAGGAATGGTATATTCAGAAACACGAAGGTAGAAATAATCCTCTTCAGTTATACATAACGCAGAACAAGAAATGTGGAAGATATTCGATTTGACTGTATCAGTCTTTTTTCGATGTTTAGCATTTTAGCGAAACAATGGCACCTTATCAGGGATCTAAGTACTTACACCAATATAATTTAGGAACAATAAAATAAATTTGGGTTACATACAAAATATATGGGTACACAGAGGGATGTTATTATTATTTAGATACACATTAAATCTATTGGAAATGTATGTGACTTGTACTTACTTCATGTATAAAAATACTAAGATTTAAAAACTGCTTTTTTTACCTAGCTACCTAGCTAGAGTTAGAAAAAATAACTGTCAATTCCTTGCTATGCAAAACTTACTCAAAATTTATATACGCATTTTTTAACAGATCCTAAACCAGCTGCAGTAAAGTGATCGTTTCGCCATGTGGTTATTTTTTACTATAATTAACTTATTCTATCTATTCTCCTTTTTTCATGAAATCACGTATGAAAACTTATAATTACAGTTGACAAATCAGTCGTATTCGAAATTACCTTAATTGAAGAGTATTATAATTTTCTTCAACCAGTACTTAGTTCACAATTTGGTGATGTTAGATTAATGGTAAATTAGAACCCATATAGCAGCCCTATTGCATCTACTATAAATACATAGTATGACATATATTACTTTAAGATGGCGTAACAATTTCTGAGGGGCTCTTTTTAATGTTGACAATTAATTTTTTTTTTGCCAAGACAAAATTATAAAATGCATCATAGCATCTTTACTTATAGCCAGAAAAACAAGAATAAAATTACCAACAAAAATGGATTATTCAACATTTACACACAAAATAATTTGGAACGGAATATAACTAGCGAGTATAAAACAAATCTCCATTAATATTAGGTATATATTATATAAAATTAAGGTACATTTTGTAAAGAAATATGCTGCTTATTTTCTCTATTTTCGTTAGGTACCTACTAATCTGATAGTACCCCTAAAAATATACTTATTCAATCCGTACCCCAGACCTGCAAACTTGCCTTCTGTTATTTAAAAAGTTAAAGCTTTTTATGGCTGATATTTACCCAATATACACCCAACATATTGTAGCCTCTTCAAAACTATAAAAACAGTGTTAAAATAATTTCTATTAAAAACCTAAAACCAATAAAAAGTTTGTTGTACAGAAAAATAAGACACCAAATTGAGATTACTTCTACAGGTCGTGGTCAATTCAAACTGTCGAGCGAATCGATAAATCAATTTTATCCCCCACGATATGGTGGCTCGCTCACTCAGAGGCATACCGACGCATATTTACGCACCGTACAACAATGAATGTTGAAAATGGTCAAGCGTCCAGTCGTTGGCCAGTCAGTTTGGCTTAAAATCACATACGTCACTCCTTTTAGAGGCAGATGACGACGTTCCGGTTGAATGGACGTAGCCAGTGGTGATGACTGGGAACAACTGGAAATTAGCAGTTAGTTGAACGACGAAGGAACTATAAGCTCCGTTGTCAAAGAAATACTATCTATCTGTCGTCTGCTACTACGTGTAGAATTTGTGGCCCTTGTCACTTTGGAATTAGTGTTTTTTTTTCGTGATTAACCGTTCGAATAGGTTCGGGCTTTTCCGCCTTGACCTCTCGTCTATGATTTCGCCATATTTAGAAATATGTTTTAATGTTGTGTGTGTGTGTGTGTGTGTGTGTGTGTGTGTGTGTGTGTGTGTGTGTGTGTGTGTGTGTGTGTGTGTGTGTGTGTGTGTGTGTGTGTGTGTGTGTGTGTGTGTGTGTGTGTGTGTGTGTGTGTGTGATGCGTTTACATGTTTCACGTTTCATGAGCTAGTTGTTCTTCACGCTCTTGTTGTCAGAACGAGGCGTCTCCCACAGACGAGGGGTCAAGATTAATCCATAAACGTGAAAAGGTTTTGAATGACAAGTTTGCACTAGCACCTACCTGGCCCAGCCTATCGCGGAAAAGACTCTGGTTACGCCCGGGTGACTCGGGGCTTCCGCTGCGGTCATACGCTCGCGCCGAGAAGCTTCTCGTCCGCGGATGGCTCGTCTTCATCCGAGCCCGACTTTTCCTTCTTGATGGACTGGTACCTCACCTGAGGAGACAGGAGTTTGAAAATACTTAACTGGCGAATAGCTACTTTTCTTGTGTTTCGTTGCAATTTTTTGTGGTATATCTAACTAAACGTATTTTCTTCCCTTTCTCCCTCAAAAGAAAGATTTTTCTTTTTCATTCTCCCTATGTTTGCTGAAATAGATCCCTTTTAGGCATCCCTGCGAACCAAGAAGCGAAAAGACCACGATATATATAGGATTTTTATCGTCATTCTGAAATATGATGAACATCCATTTCTGTACCTAAATGGAAAGTTTGTACGACCCTTTATTGAGCTGTGGCACCTTAAATTCAACCTTAGTGCCTTAAAATACATCCCAAAACGTATGAAAAAATCATCTAAGCCACAGCCGGAACCCTATTACTAAGACTTCACTGTCCGTCTGTCTATCTGTCTGTCTGTCTGTCACCAGGCTGTGTCTCACGAACCGTGATAGCACAGTTTAAATATACAGGGCGTCCCAAAATTATGGGCCATGAAGGGAAAGTACCTTAAATATCGTAGATAGGGTATTTTGCTGAAAGAAGACTTTATGTTATTTTTAAAAGTTAGTAATTCTGCATTCAAAGATTTTCTAAAAGTTACTTGCCTCGTCTGGGAATCGAACCGACTTAAATGTAAAAAAAACACCCCTATTTTTATGATGCCAATCGAAAGAATGGCCAAAAACTAATAACTCTTCTTAAGATTTTCTAAATGAATGTTTTCCTACTTGAATTGGTACGAATGGACCGATTCGATTGCCGGCCAGATCCTCGGACCTTACACCATTAGATTTCTTCTTTTAGAGATATGTGTAAGATATGCTATACAAAAAGCGATACGAGAACCTGGGCGACTTACAAACAGAATTGTGCCATATCGAGTATTCACCATAAAAAGATAAGAAAATGAACTAGCAGCGGACTCATTAAAATATTGGCGATTTGCGTAACACAAGAGGGATCACATTTTGAGCATTTAATTAATTAATTTACAAAATAATACCTACATTGACTACGGCAGTTTCCTGTATGTTTTTATTTTGATTAAAATTATTAATTTCACGCTGTTCCTTTCTTTCAAAATACTATGTTACTCAAGAAGAGTTATTAGTTTTTGGCCATTCTTTCGATTGGCATCATAAAAGTAGGGGTGTTTTTTTTTTTATTTAAGTCAGTTCGATTCCCAGACGAAGCAAGTATTTTTTAGAAAATCTTTGAATGCAGAATTACTAACTTTTAAAAATAACATAAAGTCTTCTTTCAGCAAAATACGCTATCTACGATATTTAAGGTACTTTCCCTTCATGTCCCATAACTTTGGGACGCCCTGTATACTGTGGTGATAGCTAGGCAGTTGAAATTTTCACAGATGATGTATTTCTGTTGCCGCTCTAAAACAGACTAAAATAAATATTAAAGGGGAGCTCCCATACAACAAACGTGATTTTTTTGCCGTTTTTTCGCGATCTTTGTGTCTAATGTTGTATTAGATAATAGTACGGAACCCTTCGTGCGCGAGTCCGACTCGCACTTGACCGGTTTTTTTTTTTGTGGTAACCATACCTTTGTTTTTATCTTTGTACTAACTCCACGCGGATGGTACATCAGGAAATTGTCCGTCACCCAGAATATTAAAATCTGTAACAATAAAGGTAAATTTTATGTCACACAGTTGGTGTAAAGTGTATGCCAATATCGTCTCAGATAACGTCTCTCTGTTTTATGACGCTTGCTGCGGAATTTCACAAAACACACATTCTGGTGAGGTTAAGTTAAACATTTCATCGCTGTGAATTGATGAAGCGTACGGTAAGCTCGATACCTAAAAAAACATATTATCTATGGCATGTATAGATAGAGCGCATAAATACAAGACAACAAGAAGTATGAAGCAGTAAAGTTTGTACACGATTTAATTCCAACTTTTGCCAGTCAGTAACTAACTCCAAGTAAGGCTACCTATAAAGTATCCTAACCTGACTTAAGTAGCCATAAGTTATTTATAATTGAAACCAGAGGCATTCGACAGCAACCTGGGTCCAGATGCCCAGGGCCTTTCACTCACATTAACAAAGAATGGTATGATGAGCATGACAACGGCGAGCTCGAGCCGCGGGTCCGACACGGGCGACAGCCGCAGCGTGGAGAGCACGCTAACGACGGGCGGCAGCCGCAGCGTCAGCGCCAGCACGGACTTGGCGAACGTCGCCAGCGCCGCGTACAGGATGCATTGACACAGCCACGCTGAACACATCGGCGGCTTGCCTGCGGGGAAGGTTCGATTACGATAAGGACTTGGCGATTAATCTTCTTGTCATAACTCACTCCAGTAGCGGTGGGCGTAATTTTATTTCTTCGGTAATGGTACCATGATCGCTGTTGATCGTATAGAAAAAATATGATGTTTGTCCTATTTTTCAGCTAAATTGAGCGGTGCTAAATACAAAATTTAGCAGCAGCAGATACAAAATTGAGCAGTAGAAAATATAAAATTGAGCAGAAGAAAATACAAAGTTAAGCAGCAGAAAATACAAAACTGAGCAATATAAAATACAAAATTGAGAAAATTCTGAATTGATCAGCACAAATATCTAAATTTACCAGCATCTTAAAATGAAACAAATTTTTTTGCTCATCTTGTTAGATTAATTTTTTTAGCTAAACGTAAAATTCATTTATTTGCTGACCTAGGTTTCCGAGAGTTGACATATACCTAGCTCTAAGAAAAAAATGTAAATTACTTGTGTTTTCAAAAAATAAAAAATATAACCTCATATTGCTGCTCATTTATATTACTGACCTAAATAATTGTTTGGCAGATTAATAGATAGATAGATAACTGTTTATTGCACAACAGCAGCCTTATTATAAAAACATTTTGTTTTTATAGTGAATAAAAATTTTTGACTTTGACTTTCACACGATTCCTCTAAAGCGGAGTGCTTAGTAAGAGTCAGTTTACTTTATCTGTGATTACAACTTTTCCTTGTAAAATCTCCACTACAGACTATTTTTGTTTTAAGGAATCGTGTTTTTTTATTAATAAGACCGTAAGTCAGAGATAAGGTACTTCTTCATATCTTGTGAATGAATTTTTTGCTGATTTTTGTTGCTGACCATTAAATTAGTTCCCCGTTTGTGATGCTTATGTAAATAAATACAATGTTAGTTATAAAAACATGATTCCTGTAAAACACTACAGAAATGCAGTTCACACAGTAAATGGTCAAGTTTTTCACTTTACCACAGACTTATCTTGTTTTTATAAATAAGATGTTTACTCTTGTTAAGCAATCAATCAGCTTTAAAGGTTCCACTGCTGATAGAATCTTAGACTTAGTGAAGGCTGAGTAGTGGGTGGAGTTTGGGATAGTGGTTCACTAAATGTGTGGAACTACCAAGCAGCAAGAAGTTGGTGGATAGAAGCAACAATTAACATAAAAAAATTATCATCAAACACAGACTTAAATTATCAAACACAGACTTAAAAAGAGATTAAATATCATGTACCCAATAGGTATTATACGACAAGCCAAAAGGCTTAGCTGGCGCTGATCCGGGACTATTCTTAGATACCAGGCAGTGCTGTTTAACAGCCATTCCTTTCTAAGGTGATGGGCAGGAATTATATGTTTATGGGGCTAAAGGTGTTCAGCTTTTTCCTTGGTTCTAGATCTTTTGAGTGTCACAAGTAACAATGTTTTATGGTCCCAAAGTACCAACTCTTCCTAAGCACACTTTACATACCCAAGAATAAATTATATCAATAACAATCTGTCTTTGCAGTTTTCCTTCAAATACAACAGGTTTAACAACTCACCATATTCACCAAAGTTAATCAATGGTATGTCATAATTTCTTGCACAGTATTGAGCGAGTCTGATGCCAGCCCAGATTATAAGCAACCCCAGTGTTGAGTCCAGCATGAAATTCACTATGTACCTGAAAATTTTAATTACCAATTCAGACCAGTCTTTTGTCAGTAGTACATAACATTACATAATATAAACTCACGCCTGCATCCCAGAAGGGTAGGCAGAAACCAGGGACCGCCACTTGCTACGATCCTGACAGATCACTTTCGCTTCCTCAACATTAATTAGTCGTTACATGCACGCACGCCGGTTTTGGGTACTTACTTACTACGGGTCTCTTACTTATTCAATTATACACATGAGAATGACATGTCAGTATAATTAAATAAGTAAGAGATTTGTAAATAATATAGTGATAGTTATGAATGCTAATGTACATAATGAATGCATTAATTATGTAAGTATAATATTTGCTTACTTTATGATTATAAATTGCAACATCTCCAAAAAAGGGAACACTAACGGCCTTATAAAAACCTGGTTCCTCTAAAACTAATCTAAAACTGTTTCATTAATCTGTGGCTACATCTTTTCCTTGTAAAATCTGCACCACAGACTATTCTTATCACGGTTTTTGAAGTGTTTTAAGGAATCGAGTTTCTATAAATAAGACTGTAAGTCTTGAAATAAACATTGAATTAAGTAGTTCAAGAACAAAGCATCTCAGATTTGAAGGCCAAGTTACCAAGTGCAAGGGTTTCCAGTGAGGTGTGGAGACAGCCAGACATTGGCTGCATGGATAATCAGTGCTCCTAAGCCTTGCTTAGATGTGTCATAGAACCAGATCAACCATGGTCGCCTGGCGTATCGGGGCTCACAAAATCTTTTACCTAGAAGTTTCAAACAAACACTATAGTAAATAGAAATAAAACAGTATAGTAGGCTTTGCTAGTTATTGAATAATACGTAGATGCTACGAGTCAACGAAAGAAAGCTGATTTATCTGTCTACTAGGGTCACAACCTTGACCCAATACTGGATACTCGAAAAGGGTAGAGTAGGTACGCGAGTTCAATTAAATATTCCTCTTTGGAACTTACCAATTAAACAAGTAAACGCTAGAATGGCCAACAAAAACTGCATAAACCAGCCATAGTTATCTGTTAGAGCATCTTTAGAGCAATGTAGCTCAGACCAGTAAATATAGTCGGAGGTGTTATTCATTTTTCATTGCTGCCTCTAAGCCACCACAAAAATGAGATATTGGCACAATTGCTACGTATTTTTACGCGTTTAATTTAGTAATGTTGTAACATTGAAATGTTCGGTAATGTATGTATTAGAATTAGAATCTACAATAAAATAACTTTTTTTTTTTTTTTTTTTTTTTATTTGGACTGCCCCGTGCTTGTAGGGTGCACAGGGATTTTGCCAGTGTCACGTTGTGAAAGGTACACGCTACTTTATATATACAAGAAACCAATTTAAAAGGAAAGAGATATTATAATTTGATGAGGAGTTAAAGTCGAATGTTGAAATAATTAATATATTTACATAGTATTCTAATGAATTTAGTATGGGTGTACAGAAGAAGGGTTTTGAAGTTGATGGGACGAGGGATAAAGCAAGGGAGGAATGGGTATAAAGAGGAGAAACGGGGGCAATTGAAAAAAATATGATCAGTGGTCCCTTCGTCGAGACCACACTCACACAAAGAATTATCCCGAATCCGAATTTTGTGAAGGAAAACAGGGGTGCAGCAGTGGCCTAAGCGCAGACGACAAACTGTAGAAGTTACAAATTTTGGAAAATTTCGAGCTTTGAAAAACCACGGTCTAACTGGGATAGACGGTTGAATGCTACCATAAAATTTTCCAACGCGATTCTGACTAGAAGACCACAAAGTATTCCAGTCTTTAATCATGTTTGGTTTGGCCAGAGCTAGTAGATCGTGGGCAAAGTTATTATTATGATCCAAGCAACCGCTATCAACAGCTAACTTAGCTAGAGAATCAGCCGTTTCATTTCCTTGAATCCCACTATGACCCGGGATCCAGGCAAGGACTACTGTGATATCACGTAAATGACATCGTAACAGGAGGTCTCTAATACTTAAAATAATAGGAAATGTAGATTTACTGCGAAAAGGGTTTGATAAGATTGCCAGTAGAGCACTAAGGGAATCAGTAAGAATAATTGAAGGACTAAGAGTGTGAGATTCTATAAAAGAGAGGGCTTCAAGGATGGCAACAGCCTCGCCAGAGAAGACAGACGAGTGTGGAGGACACTTGTAGCAGAGAGCAACATTCAATCTAGGTAACCATGCTGCTGCACCAACGCAGCCTTCATCCAAAAGGCGGGAGGCGTCAGTAAATAACAAATTAAAACCTAAAAAGTTCGAGGAAATTATAGAATTAAATAAATCGTTACAACCGAACGAGTCCTTACCAATACCGATATTTAAAATAATGTTAGGAGAATAAATTAAAGCTTCAAAATTTGTAGTAAATAAAGGATTTTTATCAAAACAAAGAACTTTCTGAGAAAGATTATTAATTTTCCGAAAGCTAACTACTAACGGCGGAATATCCTTGTGTCTCCAGAAAGGATGGTATGTTATGAAGTTTGAAAGGGATTGAAGGCGAGAGTGCAGAGGATGACTCGAGATTTGGGAAACTTTGAAGTAATACCGGTCACAAAGATATTGTCTTCTAAGGTTAAGTGGGGGTTCAACACATTCCACTTGCATGGCATTAATGGGAGAAGATTTCATTGCGCCTAATATGATACGAAGAGACTTAGATTGAATTTTAACGAGTTTGGTAATGGATAGCTTACTACCTGGAATTAAAAGAAAAGATGCGTAATCTAGGTGACTGCGAACAATGGCATTGTAAAGAAGTTTTTGAGTATAGGGATGTGAGCCCCACCAGACACCTGAAAGGGCTCGTAGAGCATTGATATTTTTTTCACACTTCTGGGCTATGTAATTGAAATGCGGGGTGCCAGTTAATTTTGAGTCCAGAATCAAACCAAGATATTTAACCTGATTAAATATGGGTATGATCTGATTGTCGATTGAAATTTCCACTGAAGGAACATCCCTTCTTCTTGTGAAAATGACAACCGAGCTTTTTGAAGTGGATAAAGACAGACCATGATTGTTGAGCCAAACGTTTAAATAGCTTAAAGCAGTATTAATATTAATGGCAGCCTCCGAAATAGAGCCAGAAGAAGAGTATAAAGCAACATCATCCGCATACTGAAGAACTTCACAGAAGGAGTTAACTGATAATTCTAAATCTGAAGTATAGATGTTATAAAGAAGGGGGCTTAATACAGAACCTTGGGGAAGACCTTTCCAGATAGTCCTTGAAGGGACAGTTATATGCTGAAATCGAAATGAAATCGATCTTTCAGAAAGTAAATTAGTAATAAAGTACGTCAACTTTGCTGGGATATTAAGTTGAAGCATTTTCTGCCTTAGAATAGGAATTTGGACATTATCATAAGCGGAAGATACGTCAAGAAAGGCACTGACAAGAAATTCCCTTCTGGTGAAGGAAAGCCGTATATCAGAAATGAGAATACTTAAGCAGTCAGTGGTACTTTTGCTTTTGCGAAAGCCAAATTGGCTTTTAGCTAAAATTTGTCTGCTTTCCACTAACCATTCTAAACGATTTTTCAAGAGGTGTTCCATGACTTTAGAAAGAACCGAGGCAAGTGCAATAGGCCTGTAAGAGGAGTGATCAGTGGGATTTTTTCCAGGTTTCAATATAGGAATTATTAAATAGGACTTCCACTGGTTAGGAATAGTTCCGGAGTCGAAAATTTTGTTGACTAAAGATAAAAACAATTTATGTGACTTTGAGCCAGACTTAATGAGAAAAGAGTAAGGAATGCCATCAATACCAGGGGAGGAATCACGCAAACCATTCAGGGCGCATTGAAGCTCAGAAAAAGAGAAGGGGTCATCAAACCTATCATGGGAAACGAAACGAGGATAAGGGGAAGGCAGATCCCAATGATTAGGAGCAGATGGTGGAGCAAGCTTATTGGCAAAACCATTCGCCCAGGAGGAAGGGTCGTTAGAAGATATATTTCTATCAAGCAATGACCCTCTAAAACGCTTGATATTTCTCCATATCATAGAGGCCGAGGATCTGGGTGAGAGAGACTCGCAAAATTTCTTCCAACCATTTCTTTTTTTATTTGCTAAGGTGCGTTTAGCTACTGCAGCTATCCTCTGATAAGAGAGAAAATTTGCAGTCGTCATAGCAGAGCCATAAAGTGCTTCGGCCTCTTTTCTATCGTTAACAGCTTTTGTACAGTCATCGTCCCACCAGGGAGGGGACGACACTCGGCGACAGCATGGAATTTTCTTTTTTTTTGGGAAACAAGATTCAGCTGAATTAATGAGAATATCTACAAAGGCACTGTAGGTTGATAAAACGTCGGAATCAGAAAAAGAAAGTTGTGAAATCATATTTTCAACACAGGTGAGAAACCCATCCCAATTGGCTTTATTAATTTTAAACTTTAGTAATGGATCTGGAGAAGAAGAAGGTTGTACTCTTAAAGGAATAGTGACAGTAATAGGAAAGTGATCACTGCCATGGGAATTATTTAAAATCTTCCAGGAAACCAGAGAAGCAAGAGAAGAAGAGCAAATGGATAGGTCAACAGCGCTACGAGGATCAAATAACGGTGAAACCAGACGAGTGGGAGATCCATCGTTAAGTATACATAAGTTAAGGTCTTGAAATAAGTCTACCAGATCGAAGCCAAAGGCGTCGCAAGATGGGCAACCCCACATTGTGTGATGAGCATTAAAGTCTCCTAAAACCATGATAGGGGAAGGTAGAAAGGAAAGAAGATTAGAGATTATAGGAGTAAGAGAAGAGCTGGGAGCGGAAATATAGACTGATAGAAACGTGATGTCCAGCACCCTTGCTGCGACTGCATTAATCTCATCTGGGAGGGGAGGAAGAGCGATCTGGGAAAATAAGAAGGAATGATTTAAAAGAAGTGCACATCCGGCATGTGCATCCGGTCTATCGCTGCGGAGACAAGAGTATCCCGGGATCCCGAAACGAGAGCCCGGGGCTAGCCACGTCTCCGAGACAGCGACAACCGGAGGGAGGAGTTCATTAATGATGGCAATCATTTCGTGCTTTTTATGGCGAATGCTTTTAACATTCCATTGAAGGATTTGATGCTGACGATGGGGATGGCGATGAGGCGCCATTGCGAACAAATGAAGAAAGCTGAGAAAGTTTTTGGGCAACGTTGGACGGTAGGGAAGTATCATTGTACTTGGTAATAATATTTAATAAGAGGCTAAGAATAAGGTCTAAGAAATTTTCGTTAGAGGTAGCCTCAGAGGGGCTTTGGAGGGCGCAACCGTTGGGCAAACTTGAAGGAATACTAGCAGTAATATTATTGTGGGTTACCTTATCGTAACCAGGAGCAAGAGGAGAGCGAGGTCGAGGAGTTTTGAATGTGGTCTTTTTGTATGACCTAGATAAGCTAACGTTAGGAGAAAGGGAAATGAAGTTTGGAGACGGTGAAGTGTAGACGGGCTGAGATGGAGCAAAAAGGGTGCTGGCGACATCCGCATAAGAGGTACGTCTAATAGTGGCAGGGAAACGCAGAGATGCTTCAGCGTACGAAACGTTTTCCTCAGACATTGTCATCTTAATAGACTTTTGTCTTGAGTGTTCAGGACAAGAACGATTCGTAGCCTCATGGGCACCGGAACAAAATAGGCAACTTGCCTCATCAAGAGAACGAGGGCATGAATGCCCCGTGTGGGGTTGCGCGCATCTATAACATCTCGGCTTCGAACGGCATTGAGCCTTTACGTGACCGAAGCGGCAGCAGTCCAAGCATTGAATGGTTGGTAGAAGGTAGACCTCAACAGGTAGCGATGAGTGGTATGAAAATATCCTTTCGGGCAGTTTTTGTCCGTGGAATGTAAGGACTACAGACTGGGACGGGACCCAAGTCGGTTTGTCATTTTCCATCTTTTTACGGTTTAAACGCCTGGCTTTAAGGACTCCGCCACACCCCTGGGGGAGAGACAAAGACCCAACAAATTCTTCCATCGACCAGTCGACGGGTACACCCCTGACCAGTCCCATGCGGGTGATGTTATAAGTGGGGATAGAAACCTTGTAGCCGTTGGCCGCAATCGCAGGGTTTGAGATGAAATTATTTGCATCGGTTGCAGTTTTTAGGGTTATAGCCACTCTGTTGCGGCCAATAGCTTTAACACCATCGTTGACTATTCCTTTAAAATTTTTCTTAACCAGGAACTGGCCTAGTTTGATTGGTCTGATGGTAAGACCCGCCGACGGGTCTTCGAAAGCACGCTGAACGTGGACGACGAAGGGACCACTAGAGTTACAGTCGTATTCCTTTATATCGGCGTCCAAAGAAGGGTGGGTGTAAATATTCTGAAGAGAGGCATTTACGGTTTCCCGATCCGAAGTAATATTTTTTTTGGCAGGAGCCGGGGATAACGTTGAATTTATCGAGCAATCATCGGACAACTTACGTTTATGCGATAAATTAGGGTTTATGTCGGGAGGGTCCCCGTCAGGTTCCTCCATCTTGGATCACTTTTTTGCTAGAAAAACCTAGCCTAGCTTTAGTTTTTACTTACAAAATAAAGGGACACAGAAAAAGAAATCAGGAAATAAGGACTAAACCCGCATCAAAATTATTGGAAATAATCAGAAGTTGATAATATGCCAAAAGAATTCGTTAAAATATTTTTTTTCAAAATAACCGAAATTCACGTGTACCGATCAACCTAAAATAACAACTACGACGAGAATTTGACGAAATTGACAGTTGACATATGACAATGACATGACTTGACAAGACGTTTGTTTTTCTTTTTTTTTGCACAGATTACCTGCCTTCCTCACAGTATTTACGGCTAGCACAAAGAGTATGTAATCACTAGGCTAGCATAGACGATTACACTCGCGCCAGCGTCCTCGCCCACTCCAACGCGTTTTTAGCTAATAAGGGGATATGACGTTGTGTTATGTACGTGCGAGCCACTTCAAAAGCCCGCTAAGACGCGAGACACACAGACGGGACGTGGGGCGAGGACGCGGTAAGATGTATAGAGACATAGACCAAGAGATAACACCCTATCTGTCATTTCGCGACTCCTGACTCCTTCTACAACCGACCAAATTAAGGTGACAGTTTTACTTATTATAGTGACAGCATGTGGGAGACTTTTTAATTCAGTCGACTTTCAATGTTGCAATGTGGCAACAAAATGGAGGATGTCCCGTTTGCTTGACTATTTGTATAGGAAATATTGTGCAATATTTGTGATTATATAAACCCCGAACATAAGAGCAGCGGCTTTTTAAAAAAAAAATTGTGTCTACGCATTTACTACTCAGTTTGCAATAGAAAAACTGTGGATCCTAAACCGTCTGGAGGAAGTAAATCGATTATCAATAAGTTTATTAGTTACTAGCTGTGCCCGCGACTCCGTTCGCGTACATTTCGATTTTTACGAAGCAGCATTTGTATGGGGGCCACGTCTTATCATAACTGGAGCTAGAATTTAAATAGCCTATCCTGTGTCCCAGATGTCTATATGTTTTTATACCAAATTTCATCAAATTCGGATAATTGGTTTAAGAGTTATGGAGGAACATACATACATACATACACACATACAGAAAAAAATTCTAAAAATCGTGAAATTAGTTTCAGTATCATATATTGAGCCTATAAACACAATATCTCTGAAAACAAACTAACTTACTCCATGACCGACCCTTACATATTTATTATTAGTATAGATAGATGATTCTAGTAAACAAATACCAAAAAAATATTTCTATGCAGCTAATTACAAATAATACTACCGAAATAAATTTAAAATCATAGTTAAAAGTTATGTTTTATCATTCTTGTTAGTTTTCAGGTCCGCATTTTTCACACTTGTTAAAAACGGACGCAGTGTTTAGGTACCTAGACGGTTAAATCCACAGCCCATTTAGCAAATGTAAAGCCAGCTATTATTGCTGCAATTGTAAGTGAAGTAAAACAATGTTCCTGGGTACTTGTAAACATCGGTTTTATTTAATAAAATCGTAATCATACATTGTAACACGCATTTCTTTGGGCCTAAGCCCGTATCTCAAAATAAGTAAGCAGCAGCACTTAATTACCCAGAGCCAGCCCATAGCATTGAACTGGACAGATCTGGATAGATATCGATACTTCTGATAGGAAAATTAAGTTGTTGGTGATAGGTACCTACCTTCAAGTAGTAATTCCCCAGCATCATTTTATGCTCATAAGGCTCCTTATTATGCTATGGGCTTCATAAAAAAGCTCAAGGTCACGCAACGAGCTATGGAAAGGGCTATGCTCGGAATTTCTCTATGAGATCGAATCAAAAATGATGAGATCCGTAGACGAACGAAAGTCGTCGACATAGCCCAGCGGATTAGTAAGTTGAAGTGGCAGTGGGCGGGGCACATAGCACGGAGAACTGATGGCCAATGGGGCCGAAAAGTTCTCGAATGGAGACCACATATCGGCAAGCGCAGCGTAGGACGACCAGCCACAAGCTGGACAGATGACCTCATCCAAGTAGCAGAAAGACGCTGGATGCAAGCCGCTTCCAACCGGTCTTTTTGGAAATCCATGGAGGCGTCCTATGTCCAGCAGTGGACCTCTTGTGGCTGAATGATAATGATGATGAAAGCTGCTTATCCAGAGTGGAACAAAATTAAGAGAGTTAATGTAGAAAAAGTATGATTTTCTGAGTAACTTTGTAATTTGTGGAGAGATACAAGAGTGTGGATAATTTTACAACGATTATTTCTTTTGTTCTTTCCTTTTAGAGATTTTTTAAAAATAAATCAAATATTAAGGATGTGGGCTGAAGAGCTGCAATACGTTTGCCTAGAAGTAAAAAAAAAGTAACTGTCTTTTTATTTTTTTAATTTTTTTTTTTTTTATATTGATGGCAACTCAAATGGCAACTCGAATCGGTCCTGTCTTGGACTACTTCTGCCAATGACGAGTCGAGTCAGTCATGGGAGTGTCACAATCTGAACTTCCTTTGAATTTGACGTTTGTTTGACGCGTTGACATCAGTGTTGCCACTTTGATGGTTATAGTTTCCCACGTCTCGTAGGCTATAGAGGCATGTATGTATTCACTTCTTCTTCAATATTATTCATTATGATTTAGGTAGTTTTTTAGGGTTCCCTACAAGAAAAAAAATCCCATTTGAAATACATACGCCATTTTAGATTACTTCAAGTTGCAATGGCACAACTAAAACATAAATGTATGAATAGGTAATTAAGAAGTGAATTATTTTTAAAATCAATGGAATAAAAGCTGTACGTCCTAATGGGAGAGGGAAACTTTCCCCTTCTTCGCATCTCAAGCCTAAATTCCTTTCAAAAGGGAAGTTTCTCTCGGTACGGCAACACTGCTTGATTCTTGTCTTTTAAAGTTTTATGGCAATGGCTCATGACTTTTTCAGCCCACAAGTGGTTTCTACAAAAAAAAAATTTTTTTAATTAATATAAAATAAAAAAAAAAACAATATTTTGGAAAAGGGTTGGTTATGTATTGCTTCGTTTATTCCTTTCCATTCGAATTTTATCATTACCCCTAGTTTTTATTCGAACATACATATTGTAGTTTTGGACCGGATTCAGAATTCAGATTTACAAGAAACCAACTAGTACACTTGGAAATATCACTTTCACAGACAAATAAAAAAGAGAGTATAGCACAACAAATGTTGTCAAGATCGAAGTTAAGAATAGCCTTGAATCGGGTACCTGCGCGTGCCGGACGATAGTAACAAGAAAGCCATTTTACTATGCTACAGGCTGTTATGGGAATTTATGCTTTAGTTAGATCATGTTAAAAAAAGGGGTTTTGTGTGTGTGTGTGTGTGTGTGTGTGTGTGTGTGTGTGTGTGTGTGTGTATGTGTGTATGTGTGTGTGTGTGTGTGTGTGTGTGTGTGTGCGTGCGTGCGTGTGCGTGCGTGCGTGTTTGTTGTGTGTGGCACAGACTGAATGTGGATTGAATGAATGAACTAGAGGTTCGCAAATAGTACTTATTGCTATCAACTAAAAGTAGAAGAAGACTAATAAGGTACTAAATTTCATTTTCATTTAGTATCAAAAAAACATTCTACTGAAGACTTGGCTGTATGGGCATAGTTCCCTTTGCCTACCCAGAATGGGTGAAGAAAAAAAATCATTGCTTATATTATTTTACGGTTGGCGCCATTTTCAAAAAAAATTCTTTATTATTGCTTAATTTTTTCGTAACTGTATTAAAAATAGTTTTTTTTTAATGGCAACTCGAATCGGTCCTATCTTTCTTGGACGAGTCAGTCATGGGATGGGAGTGACACAATTACTGTTGATCGACGTAGTGATTATATTCTCTGTGGTTGATCGGTTATTTGAACTGTAGCCGCAGGCCGGTGGGGAACCCAAAACCAAAGTACAAACACGAACATATTATACCAACACCACCAATTATTAGAATATTAGAATATTACTGTGTAATAGCAGACCTTTACAGTTTAATATTGTTTTTTTTTATTTTTTTTATTTGGACTTTGCCCCGTGCTTGTAGGGTGCACAGGGAGGGATTTTGCCAGTGTCTCGTTGTGAAAGGTACGCTACTTTTTATATAAATACAAGAAACCAATGTAGAAAGAAAGATATTATAATTTGATGAGGAGTTAAAGTCGAATGTTGAAATAATTAATATATTTACATAGTATTCTAATGAATTTAGTATGGGTGTACAGAAGAAGGGTTTTGAAGTTGATGGGACGAGGGATAAAGCAAGGGAGGAATGGGTATAAAGAGGGGAAACGGGGGCAATTGAAAAAAATATGATCAGTGGTCCCTTCGTCGAGACCACACTCACACAAAGAATTATCCCGAATCCGAATTTTGTGAAGGAAAACAGGGGTGCAGCAGTGGCCTAAGCGCAGATGACAAACTGTAGAAGTGACAAATTTTGGGAAATTTCGTGCTTTGAAAAACCACGGTCTAACTGGGATAGATGGTTGAATGCTACCGTAAAATTTTCCAACGCGATTCTGACTAGAAGACCACAAAGTATTTTAATATTGTTGTTCATGTTCAGTATACGTGCATGCGGAACCGTCATTGCAACTTGTTCCGACTGTCAACCCTCACCTTAGGCTGCGCCTCGGCTCGGGTAGACATTGTCGCAACTCTTTGTAATGACAGGCTTTCCGCACTCGTAATGAAATAGGTATAGGTACTATTCCCATGTATTATTAGTTGAGAGCTCCTCAGAACAGAGGTTGAGAGATTTTTTGAAAATAGCTGCGTTCAAAAATACTAGCGCCACAATTTAAAAAAAGTACAACGCTAAAAATCCAGGTGATTTGTTTGGGCTACAAGAACTTAGGCGATTTTTTTTTTTTTTTTATTTGGACTGCCCCGTGCTTGTAGGGTGCACAGGGATTTTGCCAGTGTCACGTTGTGAAAGGTACACGCTACTTTATATATACAAGAAACCAATGTAAAAGGAAAGAGATATTATAATTTGATGAGGAGTTAAAGTCGAATGTTGAAATAATTAATATATTTACATAGTATTTTTGGACGACTGTTTTCCTAAATTTTGGCGACATTTTTTTTTTAAACGTTTATTGGCTATTGGATACAGAGTCCTTAAGCCTAATTTTGGCTGTCGCACAGATTAACAATAATTAATAGGCCTGTCGGCCGGCTCTAGCAACACTGGTGGAGATGAACATTGTTGAACCGCCATTTTTCTTTAATTATTTATTACGCTTTGCTTCGCTATAATTTGTGTGAAAAATATAGTTCATAAAGTAGAGTTGGTTATAATCGAAGAATCCATCATCTTTAAAAAAGACCGACGAAGCCTGTTTCAGGTAAGGCAATCTTGACTATATTTTTGGCGTATGGCGTCATGTCTTGCTCGAGCTATTGATTATTTTGTCACCGGCGCCGTTCCTGTTTCTCTACGTAGGACAACTGCTAACAATGCCCATAAATGTGAGTACGGCGTTCTAATACTAGGCATCCATCTAAAATTGCTATGGCTGGTTCATATTCCATTATTCTTATAGTATAGGTTAGGTACGTTTTATTCTGATGGTACGTATATAATGCAGTAATACAGTTTTCCCGAGAAATACAATGTTATCATACCTTTCATGTTATCTTAGCAAGCAGAGGTGATAACAGAGGCGAAGCCCCGTAATAATAAATTTTTATAATAATTTTTACTAAATTATACTAACTATAATGCCCGGCAAGTAATTAGACCAAACGACTTTGACTGTGCATAAACGTATTTTGTATCTCATTGGCGGGGGACGGGGAATGTGATTTAGAATTCTTACATTTATTTATATGAATAAAAAAATCGCTTTAAGTGTCCAGCACAAACTAGTTCTGACTGCCGATTTTTGGTCTAGGTATGTGCTTGGCATGATAGCAAATTACCTACACATTTTTAGCTAAGATCCAACATCTTAGTAGAAATGTACATGTTTTGCAAACAGATGCCTTTGAATTGTTTTGTGTTATTGTTTCGATTCCCATGTCATTTACATACTTCTACACTAACTTGTGTGGTAAGCTTTCATTGACCCTGTGGGGCATTAAAATTTGGGTGGGGGAATAAAAACCAGATGGATTAGGAGGGTCACTCATAATCTCAGCATGTTAGAGAAGAAAAAACACCTTTCATAATTACATTGAAGGGATGACAAGAGATGAATTTCATATGCCTTGACCTACCATGTATATTGAAGGCTGCCTTCGTCAGTGATGGCGCATCGTAATGAGTAATATTATAAAACTTTACAAATCATACCGTCATACACATACAAAAATAAAATTTCGAAATAATGGTTTTTAGACTAACATGGTTTAAGTTTTTTTAATAATGGATAAGTTTTATTTTCTATTTATATATTTACATTTACATTTACAAACAATATCATTAAAAATAACTAATAATAGAAAACTGCGCCCAGATCGCCGCCTCTGGGAAGGGTACCCAGTATGCTGGCTACGTTACCTCGTTGGATAGCGAGACTTATCCTCTGCCCGAGGTAATAGCCAGCCCTGGGGTCCCTGGTCGTGTCGATGAGGCGCGACGATAGTTCTTTGAAGAGCAGTCGCGCCTCGGGCCCCCATGGTCCTAGTGTCTCGACACCAAACGGCACAAATACGTGACTCTGTGTTAGAGTCCTGTACTTGCGCCGCTTGATGCCTTCTGCACTTGATGCCGCAGCGCCGGCTCTTGTGGAGGTGGCCTGGATGTGGGACGGTGCTAAAGTGTCCGCGCATGTTGCGTCCCACACCAGGGTTTTTCCATTTTTCCATGGGATCAACGACATCCCATCTGGTCTCTTGCCATCGTCCCGGGCTACACCGTTTGGCTCTAGAATGGCCGGGACGTTGATTGTGGCAAGAGCTCTCCGGATGATATCGTTGATCGACGCATGGCGTGGAAGTCTGCCGGCACTCCGCTGGCATGACAGACCGTGTTGACCCCGATGGTCGACGTTTTCTCCGCAGAGGCAGCGATGTGGCACAGTCAGTGGTGCGCCGAGTCGCAGGCCTACGGCTAGCGTCAGACTCATGTCGTCTAACATCATTCCAACGCTAGGCGATGGCAATGCATGCAGCCAAAGTCCGGATTCCGGCTCACTCACTGCTAAGAGGCGAGCACGCTCTGCAGGGCTTTCTGCATTATCAAGCAGTTTGTTTTTAACCACTTTGCAGAGCGGCTCGTCCCACAGCCTTTGTAAGTGAAGCACGGTCGGTAGGTCTTCCCCCGGTTTAAGTTATTCTAAAAACCATTATTTCGAATTTTTAGTATGTGTACGACCGACTGTATGATTTCTGAAGTTTTTAGTGTCTCCTGAAAAATTTTATAAATGTCACGTTTGCAGTTTTGGATGCCGAACGACGATAAGTATTACTTTTCAGTTTACAGTTTAGTTTTTCAGGAACATGCCCCAAAATTAGATTGCAATGATATTGTATTTATAGCATAAAATGCAAAAAAAAACAAATATTTTACATCTCAAGACTTTCTAATAAAATACCTTCTAAAATTTTTTTACAAGATAACTCAAATATTGATAATACTTCCTTTACACTAATATCATAAAAAAGGTAAAGTATGTAAGTTTATTTATTTATTACTAGCTTTCCTGGCAAACTTTGTACTGCCACAGAATCCGTTTGCTCGCACACCATCTATTTTAAAGTTAAAAAATAAATATTATCCCATGAGAAAGCATTGCCAGGATATCAAGTATGCTAGGTATGTCTCAATTCAGGTCTTTGTCTATATGTACACCAAGTTTAATGTAAATCTGTTCAGCCGTTATTGCATGATTGAGTAACAAACATCCAAACATCTTCACAAACTTTCACATTTATAATATTAGTAGGATCTCACACACAAAGCTGAGGCATACATACTAGTACAACATAAGGCGTCACTAGCAACTTGCGACGACAATAGTTTACGCCCAATTTGTATAGAGAGTTGTACCATGAGACGAGAAATTTTCGACTGGTTATATTTTGAAGTATATAGAAATCCTTATCACCATTATTTAACTTTTCTATTGAGATCATAATATATTTTTTTGCAAGTTCTCCATTATATGTAATTACTTTAGAGCAGTAGTTGCCATTTCTGCTACAGTTCCGACCGACATGTTGCAAATTTTTGCAGGAATTCATCTGGTTGCTTACTAAACACTTTTCAAGGAAATTTCTTAGTGAAATGTTTTAAGCTTAAATTTTAGAAAACTATTAAAAATGTTCTTTGTTATTTTGTGTGCCAAAAAGGTATAACAATTATAGAGGGCATGTACTTCGCCATCATAGTACCGACTTTTTCTTTATCTTTTTTACAGATCGAATTTGCAAAAAGTGGGTGTACAATCTCTCGATCATGTTAATAATGATTTTTAGGCATTGAACCTAATATAAAAAACCTAGGACTAGATAGCATCAATGCCTATAAACGGCCGTTTTTGGCATAAATGCTGTCTAGTTCCAGGTTAGTGATCCTAGGTTCTTTGTCTTGGGTCCTAAAAATCACTGTTAACCTAATTGGAAGATTGTACTGACACTTTTTGCAACTACGACCTGTAAAAGAAGATTATGATTTTTTTTTCATTGGTGGCGTTAGTTCGCCCACTGGATCCCCTTATCATCCGTTTTTTCCTTTTGAGGTACGGAACCCTTAATGTAGTGAAAATTTATTCAACTGTAAGTGAGACATTTCAAAGTATCAACATAGAAGACAGTCCTAGGGGGGTCCAGGGGGTAACACCAGCGCCACCGAGGAAAAAAAAATCATATAATTTGTTACAGATCCAATTTGCAAAAAGTTTTAGTACAATATCTCAATCATGTTAATAATTTTTAGGACCCATGGCCTTGAACCTAAGGCAAAAAACCTAGGACTAGATAGCATTACCGCCAGAAACGACCGTTTTCAGCTATAATACGTCCCACTGTAGGGCACAGGCCTTCTCTCAGGGAGAGAGTTTGGGCTTAATCACCACGCGTGCTTAGTAGGGAGTGACTTTTATCAAGAATTGAATTTAAATGTAAATTACACAAATGGGCGCGTACCACATTAGACTTGAATGCGATTATGGAAAGAAAGATGGTACATTAGACTCGCGGAAAGCCTTTTTATACTACCGAATCTTGAAACGTTTTAAAGTGAGATGGAAGTCTAAGCAAGGTAAGAGCAATAAATAAAACTTAATTGACCTCCGAAAATTATTTTCACAAAACAATTTTAAAATCGAAGATTACAAGAAGAAAAGCTGCTAAACCAAGTCACTTTCATTTCATTTCAGAAACTAATTTGAACTCTTCAACAGGGATTGTTTTTGTTATTCCCTGTATGAAAAAATATGTGCGCAAACCGTTCATCAGGAGCTGAGAGACCTCATCCATCTTTACATAATTCGGTATTTGACACTATCAACAATAAATTATTTCATATGGTCGATTAAAAAAAAAATTACAAAATGTCTGGGAAAATATATTTCTTTTAGTCAATTACTAGTTATTACAATTTATACAACAAACAAAAAGAGTGCTCTGAAATGTGACGTCATAAGCCAGTATTTTCATACAAAATTCCGTTTTAAAAGTAACTCATTTGACATTTTGTCAAATACCCAATTGGTACAAGACCCCTAAACAAACAACTCAGAGCTGGAGACCTATTTTTGAATCACTCCTATGAAATTGTATCGTCGAATGCGACTTAAGTCACACTCGTCTTCTAAGTCGCATGATGTCATTTTTCCGTATTTTTGAATCGTTCGCCTGAAGTGTTGCCAGTACAATTTGAAGTATTGTATTTTATCCATTCCACGCAGAAATTAAAAAACCGGAAACTACCGTAACAGAAACGGAACGTAAAACACTGTTTTATTGGCTGTTTAAATAAAAAATCTTTGTCTTTTGTTACAAACAAAACACTACATACTGTCAACTCTTTTTGATTGTTGACACTCAGAATGACAAACAGTACCAACACACATTTATCGTTTTTTGACAATCTACCGATCGCCATGCGAGACGAGTGGTAAGGACCATTCGTTGCAGTCGAGTGATTCAAAAATACGGAATTTCAGATGTCGAACGAAAATCAGTAGAAATCGAGCGCTCGACGCGATACGAGTGATTCAAAAATAGAGCTCCCGGAGACCTATTTTTGAATCACTCTTATGAAATTGTATCGTCGAATGCGACTTAAGTCACACTCGTCTTCTAAGTCGCATGATGTCGTTTTTCCGTATTTTTGAATCGTTCGCCTGAAGTGTTGCCAGTACAATTTGAAGTATTGTATTTTATCCATTCCACGCAGAAATTAAAAAACCGGAAACTACCGTAACAGAAACGGAACGTAAAACACTGTTTTATTGGCTGTTTAAATAAAAAATCTTTGTCTTTTGTTACAAACAAAACACTACATACTGTCAACTCTTTTTGATTGTTGACACTCAGAATGACAAACAGTACCAACACACATTTATCGTTTTTTGACAATTAATCTACCGATCGCCATGCGAGACGAGTGGTAAGGACCATTCGTTGCAGTCGAGTGATTAAAAAATACGGAATTTCAGATGTCGAACGAAAATCAGTAGAAATCGAGCGCTCGATGCGATACGAGTGATTCAAAAATAGAGCTCCTGGGCGCCCAAACTATTTCTCAGAGTGATCAGAATCAACCAGACCCGTCTATAATATTCCGATCCGTATATTCAGACAAACACTCTGGCTACTCTCGGCCCATGTCAATGCTCTTGCCTGTCGACAATCCATCTCGATGGTTAATTCTATAGTTAAGCTATGGCGCATGGTTGATTCTCAAATTTAATGGCCACCTCGCCTATGCTGTTTTTAATCCCCGCGTAGGTACGCGTTGATGTGATTTATAAGAAATGCAAAGTTCTCAAGTAGATTGTGATGAATCGTTGTTGTCTGGGCGAGTGGGTTCGCCTATCCCGCCCCTTGTTGGCCGCCATCGATCACGAAATCAAACAGCTATGAAATCTCTTAAGTAATCCATCTGATGGACTGTCGAGGGTTTCTGCTATCTGCCAAGGAAACTGACTTTACTCCCGCCGAATTATCCACCGTCTACTTAACGCAGAGTGTGATTTACTTGGTCTTATTCAGTAGAAAAAAGAATTTGAGCTTTGATGATATTATGATTGGTGATTAATTTTTTGTACTTACGGTAAAAACATGGTAAATAATTCTAGTGGTCGGAATGCTTTTGGTGTTCCAACTCTAGAGGCATGCGTGCGGTGTACGTTTCTATAAGAATCAATTCAGTATGCAGAGAACGTCCGTATTAATGTGTAGTAAACCCGGTTATGTTGTTCTGTTAATGTTGTTTCCTGTTCTCAAAATTACATTGCCTTTGCATTGCATTGCATTGTTAAACAAGTAATTGTATTAGTCCTAAAAATACCACAGTTTGATAGCCGATTTGGATTTCACGATTTCAAAAGTGATTTTATTGGTAATATCGACTTCCTGAAGTATGAAAGGATTGGAGTTAGGTTTTTATATTTTCCAATTAATATTGAATTAACTGCATTGAAAGAAGTTGAGAACTTGAATACCCAAGTCTCAGTGCACACGTTTTTTAAACGAACAAGACAGATGGTGAGCGTCTCCGCACTTCAGGTACCTTTTTTTACGTTTTCGCAAAGCGTATTCCGTTCACCAAGCAGGTGATAAATTTCTCGAGTATAATAAGCACACAAGGGATTCCTACATCCAAGTGTAGAGCCAGTGGCCCCTGATTGAACGACGACGCGGCGAAAAGGCGAATCTCGCAAATTGATACATCAAATTTTTTCTCGTACCACGAACGCAGCGTGAAAGCTATTATGATATCGTGAAAGTAGATTTTGAGATTCTAATGTCGATAACATAACAGAACAGCTTCGTAAAATGCCTATAATTCTTATTAGATTCAACCAACCAAGTTGTTCAAGAAATTTTCTGTTTTTAATTTTTAGTTTGCTGTATACAGCATTGACTATTGCCAATTATCTTTAAACTGATATCCTTCACCGAGGGAATCTATTAATGGATGAAAAGGAAATTCAATAACGTTACCATCCCCGGTCCCCCCTTCATCTAAGTTAAGTTTGAAATGAATTCGACTTAATAACGAGCACTACAAAAGTACAATCAAGTAAATTGTCGGTATAACGTATACAATTTGAAAGCCTGTCTATTTGGGTCATTTGATTTTGATAACCCATCCGCGATAGCCGTCTTTAGGGACATTATAGAGACAGTAGTTATTTATTACTCTGCGTGCCAGCTACGGCTTATTGGCTTGGCTTTACGGTGCCATTTAATTTGAGCTTACATGCAATACACACTACATGGTCACTACGCGCAGCACATTGCAGAAAAAAACGGGTATCTAAGTGTCGCCCCATCCCACCAGGGCGCTCGGGGGGGGTGTTGCCGATACCCACCGGTATCGAAACTAGAACGTAATAATTATCGGTGGTGGGCGAGGGGGCCGGTGTCGCGGTTCCCGCGGCTTAACCGTCAACAAACGGTCGCGCAGCAACTGCTCATGACATATGCATGAGAACGGCACGGACAACGCCGCCGCTGCGCCGCTTAAATATACAAGGACGGACGGGGAAATTACTGGAGAGGCAAATACAAGATGTCTCCCGTCCGAGCCCCGAGTGTGGCGTGCACCGCGCCCACGACACTCCAATTACACACACGAAACATCGCCCTGCGATGCTTTTCTTACAATTCACGTCTATTTTTATCGCCTAACAACCACCTCCTCTCCATAAGTCATGAAGCCGTCCATCTACCGCTACACTACAGCTACGGGTAAAAGGTTGTGCTAGTCCTTTGTTCTTTCGTGCAACAGCGAGGGTGGTTTAAATTCAGTTCCTGGTAATTTCACGTAGACCGGCATTGTAGTCATCGTGACTGCTGCTCGGACAAGGAAGTGCTTCGAGGAATACCTCTTTCCGTTTCTAACAATACAGAACGGCTCTACTCTATCCATTCTTACTGAGATGCAATTTCAATGAACATTTTAGGCTCTCAGAATTTTTCATGGATCTTGGTTATTATCTATTCTGAAAGTTCTTTCTGGCTTTTTAGGGTTCAGTAGTCGACAAGGAACCCTTATAGTTTCGCTATGTCCGTCCGCCTGTTTGTCCGCGGCCCACAGTAGGCCGAAAATCACGTTTCATAGACATTCAAACTGACATGTCATAAGTGACGCTTTTTTTGCTTGGATGTGATGGAGAATACTTGCTATATGCCTTACATAATGAACTTTCAGGTTTATAATCGTAAACAACGCGCTCAGAATTTTTTTCGAAAAAATTTGTATGGGGTCGACATAAAAAATTATGATATCTCCGTAATCGCACAATTGCGCCTAATATCCTCTGAGGTTATTAATATATACTATATTTAGGATTTTTTGGCATACTTGATGTTGCGGTCAACCATGCGTTTTTTTTTTCTTCGATTTTAAAAATTTCACTAAAGTTTTTTTCCATTTTTACAAATATTAAGTTTTACATGAATGCATATAGACTGGGCATTCATGAAAATTAATTGTGTGCTATATTAGAAGGTAAAATACATTAAAAAAGCTTAATATCTTGATTTTTTCAACATATTATATATTTACATCATAGGAACATTTACACATATCAAACTAAGTTTAATTAACAACTAAGTGTACTGATGATGAACTAACAAAATAATTGTGTTTCGACTCTCTAAAAATGCTAAAAAAATTGATTTAAAAATTATTACAATAAAATTATATGATAAAAATATAAATGAAACAATAAATATATTACTTTAAAATATTGCCTAATCTGAATCACTATCTTCAGAGTCAAACTCCGAGTCAGAGTTTATATCAGCAATATCCCTAAACTCGAATTCAGGCGTTTCAATGTTCAGCAGATCCAATGTTTCCGCAAACAAAGTTTTCTTTTTTTTGCATCCATCGTTGGTCGTATTGCTGAAATAAACGAATCGGAAGAGATAATAAGGAAATTAAATATATCTTCGTTTGAACTCAGTCTGCTCTTCTTACGTGAGTGATGTTCCCTGAATCTTCTGAAATCCTTATTTCGCGCTTCTGAAGCTTCTTCTGATAAACTCCCAATCGGTACTATTGCGTTAGCAGCAATAATTTCAGCTCCATGAAGCAGTATCGTGTGCACTGTTGATGACATGTAGTACCAGTTGTATAATTCTACATACTTTTCAGCAGTTGTGTAGGCATATTCTTTAAATTTTGAAACATTGATGGATTGACCTGAAGTTATGGCTTGCAAAATCACATTAAATCTTCGGATCAGATCTTCATCTAGTCCAGTGATACTTGCAGTCTTTTCAGGAAATTCAAAGAATCGTCGTGCAGTGTTGCCGTCATTAGTTGTGCCATAGCCTTGTTTTACGACATCAATCAATAGGTTGAGTTCCGTTTTGAACTTGGCTTGGATTGATTTTTTTCTTGCATCCACTGCAGCTTTCTCACTTTCTGTTCTAGCAGACCACTTCTTAATATCTAATTTATATGCGATATGCAAAAGACATTCCATAATGTTAATGCGCGCATGTAGTGATGAAAGTCCGAGATCCATCAAGTCATCTTCTGTACATTTCTTTCTAACTTGTTCATCTCCGAAGGTTTCGCCAAACAAATATAGCAAGCTGCATTCGATCTTACGTAAGGAGAGAGGTAAGTTTTTATTTTGGCATCAACCATGGTGAGCATTAGCTTATGACTCACCATATTGCTATCACAATCAGATGGTTGGAGAGCTGATATCTCAGCTTTGGCTCTTTCATTTTCTTTCTTCACCACTGTTTCACTTTCTTTAACAAAGATGAACTGCACTGGACGACAATACGCTGCGGAGCATGACTTTGGGTTCTCCCAAACTGTAACATCTTCACAAGTCATCTTCAGTGGTGACAACGAAGTCATGAAGATACTTGAGTCATCTTCTGTAGAATCCATTTTCTGTTTGTATCTGCTTTGGCTGGATGCTCCGTCAAAACCGTATTTTGATATTAAAACCAGTTCTTTATTTTGCATACTTTCTGGCAACGATTGAATTATTCTTTTTGCTGTCAGATCTAGCAAAACTTGCAGTGAAATTTTCGCTGAGGAATCTGTCACCGTAATTGCATTTTTTGGTTCAGGTGGAAAGCACACACTCTTCTCTTTTTGCACGCAGTAATACGAAGGGTACAAGTGTTTAAGGCCTTCTCGAATTGCTGATTCTCGCAGAGTTATGTATTGCCACTTTGATAATTTCAGAGATATTAGTAAACCAAATGCTTTTTGAGGTGAAAACGTTTCTTTAGTGGTTGGTATGGGAGTTAAATCATGTAGATTTTTGATTGATTCTGGATGTTGTACCATGTATTCAATCACAGAACCCATGTTGTTCTGGCCTTCATCTTTTAACTTTGAAATCGTAGCAAATACGAGCTCACTGGAATCTTTGTCAGTCAGGTCTCCACTTCGCCTCTTTTTCTGTTTCGTTCCCAAGTCTTCAAAAGGTTTACGATTGGCGATTTTTCTTTTCGTCATTGTTCCAGTTGATGATGTAGATGGCTCACTAGATGAACCAGTAGCGCTTGATGATGACTCCAAAAGGGGCACTATAGGACTTCCTTCATGCTGAATAATCGATTGCATATTTTCTTTCAAGCAACTCGGCCAATCAACATCAGTTTCAAGCCAACTTTCGTAGTGAGTTCGGAATATCTCATATTTCCGATGTGTTGATTCATATCGTTTCTGTGCAGCCCTAGTGAATCTCCGGCAAAATTATTTTAAAGTCACACAATCTTCTTCAGATACACTGTTGTTTAAATGAGATAGCACTGTTTCGAACAAAAAATTATAGTCACTGAGTTTGTGTGCTTTTCTCAAAATAACGAACAAATCCAAATTAGTTACGATGCTTGCCATAATGTTTTTACTTTCAATGATTGAAGTATACTAAATTATTTTCTTCAAGTGTATTCCTATTTATTGCGATCGATTTTAGTGTATGTGCCCGAACAAGTAATTTACTAACTACCCTCTAATGTACTAACTTATGAGAAACTAATTATTCTATAGATAAAGGTATTCAACAAGTCGGCAGTTATTTAAAACATCATTTACAAACTATAATTTCCCTAATTTTATTGAAGATTTAGAGGATCATTAGACAATTGTCAGATATCAGCTAATGAGTAAGCTATTTTCGCTTTCTACTATTGTACATAATTATTTTGCATTAATGCCTAGTCTATATACGCCTATGTTAAGCTTAATATTAGGTAAAAATGAAAAAATAAACAAAAAAAATTGGTAAATTTTTAAAAATCGAAGAAAAAAAAAACGCATGGTTGACCGCAACATGAAGTATGCCAAAAAATCCTAAATAATGTATATATTAATAACCTCAGAGGATATTAGGCGCAATTGTGCGATTACGGAGATATCATAATTTTTTATGCCGACTCCATACAAATTTTTTCGAAAAAAAATCTGAGCGCGTTGTTTACGATTATAAACCTGAAAGTTCATTATGTAAGGCATATAGCAAGTATTCTCCATCACATCCAAGCAAAAAAAGCGTCACTTATGACATGTCAGTTTGAATGTCTATGAAACGTGATTTTCGGCCTACTGTGCGGCCTAGCTCATAGACGATTAGTACTAGAAAGTAAAACGGTAGAACCCCCCTACTACACCTAAATTAGGGATGCATTGTTTTTCTCGCCTCACCGTGATGTGGGGTATCGTTACATTGGTCGTTTAAAAATATTGTGGGTGTAGCAAGACCATTTTTTTATTTAGGTTCCTTTTGCGAAATTTTAAGCTTTAAAGCGCATTTTTTTTGTTAGAGTAGGGTGTCCGCCTCCCCCCCCCCCTCTCCCGGCTAAACAGTCAGTTTCACATGTTTTGCGAAAATTAGGTTCAGTTAATTAATAGCTGTCACAAGATATGCAATTTGAAATATATGCGGCGTCCACAAATTGCCTGAATGATAGACGTAGCTAGCGGAGGGCCCTAGTCGATATTCCACCATAAGAAAGAAGTTATGATCGATAAGAAGCATCAAATATTCATGCGCTACGTCGGCCCTCGAGGAAACTGAATGGATAAGTGTTGTGTGAAAGGCCACAAGGGGTGTGCTAAGTTTTTCTTGACTAATTACACTACTTCATTATTCTGAAAACTTGAATAAAAGGGGTCCGTTTACGAAATACTGTAATGTAAGTGGGTTCCTCTTCAGTGGCAAAATGATCGCTACATTGAGATGTCGTACCATTTGTCAGTCAAAGCTAATTTTGATGTTAATTAACTAATGGGCGTCCGTGTGAGTAGGCTTTTGAGCCGCTTTGAAAACCGTTCATGGATTAACTGGCTCTCAAATCGGGGATTTGGTGTGGAAGTGCTTGGGTAAACAAAGGTCGCGGGTTAAGTATTGCTTGCTGTACTGTTTATTGTTCAACACGCTTGGCCGGGCATCGCCGAAACTCAGTTTGTGCGGGGTGCGCTCTACCAAGCGTGAAATTTATCATAAGTACCTACCTGTATCTGTCTGTGTTGGATATTACCATCTATATCAACTAAATTGTTTCCCGTCAAGTGGCAATAACAGATTCCCATTTCTTTCGCTACATTTTCGGAACAGCATTTATTTCTCCGTCTATTTAGTCTTCTACAATAATCTCTTCTAGCATTATATTTATTGGGTTTGAAAGGGCCCGATATTGATTTTCCAAGCTTTAAGTCAGCAACAGAAGCTTGCCACTTATTTTAAAAATGTCATCTGTTGGTTGGTCCTTTCGGCTAAGTGGAGATGTGAACCAGAAATTGTTTTATGTAATAAACTATTTGTATTTGTATAATTAGAAATATTTTCTCGACTTGGAACTTTGATCAATAATAAATTAGGCCTTTACCAGCCTTCCCCTCTACGACGCCCCGTTCTCTAAATGTCCTCAAAATTTATTGCACACGAATCGTTTTAGTAAGATATACGGTGGTTAGGAACTCTTTGGAAAAACAAGTGCCAAGTATCCTGTCTCTAGGGATTCGTTTGCGTATTTCGTGTATTCATAAGACATTGGTGTCCAGGTAGAAAAATAATCACGTTTATGTTTGCACATTACGGTCAGGATATTTTAGATACGATACAGCAGCAGAATATTGTTCAGTATTAAATGGAGCAAACGTCATAACTGCTGTTTATTGGAAACGGGCACTTCTAATTTTGAAGTGAGCACCTGAATCGGTTCACTCGAAACTCGTTCACTCTAGTGTCAGCTACAATAGCGTAGTAGGCAAACCACCCCATCAATCGGTTTCAAAGACGGCTGCTATACGCCGTCCACGTTCGCATTGCCCGCTGAATATTTCAGTAGCCCTCGAGCAGCAAATTATACGGTCTATACAGTCGACTGACGCAATTACACGTTTAAAATTATATTCTCGACGTAGAGTTTCTTCAGATAATTATGTTACATAGACATGATTGTCGTGGCAGCCGGTACTTCTCCCACGTTGGGTCACTGCAGTATACACCTGACGAATCGCACCATTACTGCTTCAACTGTTCTTGCTTTAAGAGAAGTGTCCTCGCAGACCGCGCGGCCGAGTTTAGATATTGGCTTTCCCGGCAGAGCCCCGTTGCTTCGCAAATAAAGAACACTGGCATAACACTGAGCAAACCCCTCTAAGTAGAGCTTTCACAAGGAAGCATAGTTCAATGATTAGGTTGATTAAAAGATTACTAAGGCTTTAATAAAAAATCTGGTACTGGTTTTAAAGTATAAACAATGCATAATTTTACGGTTTTCGCTTAAATTTTGACGAGAAATCTTTTTTTGAGTCATCTTTGGTTTTCTTTATCGCAACATAGGAATAACCTTACAAAATTCTTATCATCTATCTGCATTATATTCGTGGCATAATCACTTCTTCAAACCATACAATATTCTTTATGAAGGTGTTCGCCTTCGCTTCATATATTATCAAAACCATCAATACTACTCAATCGAGAAACATGTTGGTAAAAACAAACTTCACTAATGTTTGTCGATATTTGATTCTAGTATTGTCGTTCTATTTGTATTCGATTCCAGTCGGTGGATCTTGTCCAGGTCGTACGTTGGCCCATATTCCTCAACCATACCATTAAAAGCATAAAAGATTCGTAAAGCGTTTATGGAAACGAAGTTTTATTGGCCATATAGCTATTCATCGCTGTACGTGACACAAATGGACACATAAACACTTACATAATCTTCGCTACTTCGATACAATAGTGTGCATTTTTGTTGTCGCCCCGTTGCCTAGGTAATAATTGTCTTCGACATCGCTCATCATCGCTGACCTATTAGGTTATGTATGACAAACAAATACTTTCGATGCGTAGATAACTACATGAAAATAAAATAAATGTTCGACTAGACATGCCACATCGTGTGCGTGTGTGATAAAGTTTGATCGCCATAACAATTTGGACAATAGTTTTGAGGCCGGGGCAGTAAACATAATTTACATGACCCGTCCATCAACTGACATGTTTGATGTGATGTGAGGAATTGATGATAGGTTAATTGTTTGCTCTTTCACTTATAAGATTGTAGTGGGATTTGATAGTTTGCAAGCAATGAGGATCATTCACGTTTTGAACCAAGTATGCAGTTTTATAGAGACATCAAAAACAATATATTCTGTAAAAAAAATATCGATATGGGATAAGAAATGACAAAGTTACAGCAATATTAGCACAGGTTCGAAAAACGGCGCGAGGGGACGCCTTACGCTTGGTACGTTACAGGTTCCGATGAACTGCGCGCTTGGTTGCCGCTTACATAGCATGTCGGCCTGTCTCAGTAAAATTATAAAAAAAATTATATGTTTATTTCAGAAATTACAGAAATACATTATTAGTCTTGCTCTGTAAGCTGAATCTTAAATATGAGATTATAGTCCCTCCAGGGAAATGCATCTTGTAACGTTAAAAACGAAATGCTTGCGCGTGTCGTTTTTAACGTTACATAGGTGATGATGTTGCGATACAAATATTGTAATGTGCCAAAATGCTAGAATACGACTGTAACTGCGCCCGAAAAATATTTTTTCACAGACGGCTAACAAAATCGGAGACCCGATTTTACTGCTTATACCGAAATACTTATCATTTGAAATACTAGACGAGAACATCCGTCTAGAGTTCCAAATATGTTTTTCTTCCCGTGAAACAGAAAAATATTCCTTGGCTTGACCTTCCTTTGGCATGCATAGCCTCCCTTATACTTGCAAATAGAAACTTCGAACCATTCCCAGAATTCCAGTAATTTAGGTTTTTTTTTTCATAGAGCGTAATAGGACGCGATTCACTTTTTTTAGTGTACAAATCGCACCCAAATACGCCGGGATCTTTCGATCGGGACGTTCCCGGGGTATGATGAAACTTAGTCTTCATGATATCTTTATGATGATGATTGGTACTAAATAACCATTATTAGGGTTCCGTACCCAAAGGGTATTACTAAGACTCCGTTGTCCCTCCGTCCGTCCGTCTGTCACCAGGCTGTATCACATGAACCGTGATAGTTAGACAGTTGGAATTTTTACAAATGATGTATTTCTGTTGCCGCTATGATAACAAATACTAAAAACAGAATAAATAAATATTTAAGGGGGGCTCCCATACAACAAACGTGATTGTTTTGGTCGTTTTTTGCTCGATATTAACAACGGCAACAGGTCCGACTCGCACTTGGCCGGTTTTGGACATGGAACAAATTGGAATATTCATAAAGGTAACTTGAAGAGGTGTCTAGATATTGTGGTTTAATGCGAGCACATGTCAACTCTGCGCGCGCACTATAAACTCCGACATTCCTGCATCGCGCAAGCAAAATGTTTCACATGACATACCATAAACAAAACGTCCGACGAAGATCAGTCGGACCGGCCGTCCCCAGGCATACGATCTGCCTGGGGGGAAATTTCCCTTTATAGTGGCAGAGCACGATCACCCGCCCTATACCTACAAAAAATACGAAATTGCTTGTATTTAGAAAGGAAAATTATTATCACGATAGTAGAAAAAATTTACAATATTTTGGTATTTGAATATCAGCTAATATTAAGTAGGTAGTCTTCAAAAAACGAAAAACTAAAACCTAAATTACCGGAATTCTGGAGATGGTACGAAGTTTCTATTTGCACGTAAAAATTATGTTTTGTTTGCACTTTAGGAACACAAAAAAACCAACTTTACATGCTAAATTTGACGGAAACAAAAAGTCCGATTTTTAAGTACTCATTCCTCCCTAACTAAACATATTTGGCACTCGGGCGGGTTTTGAAACAGCTTGTTTTAACTTCTCTGACATTCAAGTCATTCAAAAGTAGTATTGCTTACATATTTGTGCTTCATCCTCATTAAAAAGGTTCAATGTGCATCCCTAATTTTTTTTATATTTAAAAGTTCGCTTTATGTAACGTTGAATTCATATTATACCGCGGCTAAGATTAGAATCCAATGGTACAGGCCGTTTTTAAGGCGAGTCTTCACGAGAGCCCCCAGACTAAAACTACTTCTAACGTTACATTTTCATCTTTTTGAGACTATTTGAGTTTTCATTTCACCAAGAACGTTTCATAAATATGTACTCTTAATTATTTTTTTACTTGTTGATTTTACCTAGACTAAAAGTAAAAATAGTAATCATTCAGTTTTTTTTAGCGAGTACCCTAAGTGCGCAAACGTTCCCTAGTCTACGATATCTGATACGTCCGCCTCTTAAACCGTAACAGGTATGGCTACCTGGAATTTTCACGAAAATACAGAAACCGGCCAAGTGCGAGTAGGCTTTGCACACCTAGGGTCTCGTACGTACTGTGATTATACTCCTATAGTAAAACAACTTTTAAATAAATAAAATCTTTATTAAATAATCAATAAGCAGCGATAATAATCAATACTACTGTATAGTAGTAGTATTGAGTCTGAAAGTTAGTGCACGTGAGTTACGAAACGGGCGGGGTGGAATTTACTTATGCGTCCTAGCCGACCGGGTTGAATCCATGAATATGACATACATTAATTGTAGTCAATTAGTTAAGTGATGTCGAAGGTGGTCATTAGCCGCTAACGACCACGTCGCATGCCACTGGGCGCGTGCCTCCGACCTTAGATGTTTGTCTAATGCTGTTTCATAGCACCGAATCCCCTCCAAGTCTAATTTGAATTGATTTGAAATTTCTTTATTGCACAAGAGGTACATCTGCGCAAATGCGAGCTTAATTCTGATGAGCTCCAAGTCGCTACTCGTCAATATAGGTACGACGTAGGTAAAGCAATAACCACGCATACTCAATATATTCCACCACCGACGGTAACTTACGTGTTCCAATGGCAGTGCAAGACGTTAATCGACCGTCCCTTAAACTGAACTATGTCAAAGAAAATAAAGCTATTATGTCTTGTGTTCCGATAGACGTCCGAAGTCCATTTATGAGAGTACATCGTCTTCGTTCCGCTCTTTGCCGTTAGATGTCGCTCGTATCTCGTCACGTGACCCGCGCCGCCTGCGCCCCCGCTTGCTTTTTCTGAGAACTAACTCAAACCAACCATAGACAAGCCGCCATGTTCCTTGTCATTGTTGCGTCGTTTTTTCAACCGCGCATGTCATTAGAAAGAAAAGTTTTCTTTTTTCTTAAGAACTTTTGAGATATAAGTAAAAAGTTCTTGTGAGATAGTATTTCGTTACGTGAAGTACGTTGCGCTGAGTGAAAATCACCTACAAACGCTAAAACAGTGTTTTGTTTTGCTTAGTGAAGTGCGTGTTTGTGAAATGGATGACTTTCCCGCGCCTACAGAGGCCGACAAAGGTTTAGCGGAAAATCCGACGGGAAAAAGCCTGTCTGACAAATCGGCAGGAAAGGGTCTGTCCGAGACCTCATCTTCGAGTGACACAGAAGACTCGTCGGATGGGAGTCCGCCACGAAAGCGGCGACGCCGCAGCTTTTCGGACGAAGTGGACCGCAGGTTTGATTTACTGTCGCACCAGCTAATAAATCACGTAAACTGTATTTTATTTGCCTCAAAGTCATCGCCACCTACCAACCCTCAAGACCCTTTTTTGAGGCCTCACTTACAAAGTGAAAATATTTCCGAGTTGTCAGTTTCTGTAAAGGAACCAGCCCTCCAAAAAGCAAAACCAGATAGGGTTGAAAAGATTTTTGTACTGCAACGCTTTGATTCTACAGAGTGGAACGCGGTTCGTAACACTGAAGTACAGAAGAAATATGTTGCTTTCCCCGCTTTTTGTGAACTAAAAGTGAACGAGGAATTACGGCGTCTCGAAGATCCTTTTAGTCCGCTAAGATGGTACCAGATGGAACGTAGTTTCGCCGCTTTATCCAATGCCATACTTGCTCAAAATGAGTTTGTGAATAGTGCTCTTTAAAATCTGATCAACTGGTCATCAAAAGGTGATACACAGCTCTCATCTATGTCAGTGTATGAGAAACTGAAGGATTTGTTTGGAAATCAGTCTGATTACAAAACAATTTCTCATGATATTTTACAAATTATCTGTGGAAAGCGGGCTGAAGTGTTGGAATTGCGCCGTAGGCAGCTTCTAAAAAGTTTGAAAAACAAATATCAACGAGAAGACATGGAAAAATACCCCCTTCCTCAAAGTATATGTTCAGTGTGCCTGCTCTATCACAGTATCTCCAGAAAATTGGTGGCTTAGATAAACTAGAAAAGCGGGTACATGCTAAATCCACAATCCGTTCAAAATCCCGGGGCGTTCAAAATCTCCTATTGCATCTACCTCCCATGAGGATTTCGGGGAGGCTGCTTACGACAATACAGTCGTATATGGGAACAATACCATCCACCCAAAACAATCCTAAAACTGATTTCGGGTGCCCGAATTCCCTTCGACCAAGCTCCCCCGCTGATTCTTCCAACTTCAGACATCTTGATGAAGTATCAAACCCCAGTTTCATCAAAAATTACCCTGGAAATTCAAGCCATGCTGCAAGCACATGTTCTAGAACCCGCTCCTCTGACTCCGTCTTTTATTTCTCCGATGTTCATAGTTTCAAAGAGCAATGGAAAAAATCGGGTTATTTTCAATCTGAAGGCCCTAAATCTTTATATGACACCAACACATTTTCACCTTTTTCACCATCATCAAATGCCAAAATTTCTTCAGCCTGTCGATTGGATGGTAAAGTTGGATCTAAGTCAAGCCTACTATCACCTGCCAATAAAGCCAGAACACCAACGCTTCTTGCGTATCAGTTACAAGGGGCTCCTACTACAAATGACTTGTCTGCCTTTCGGCTTAGCCGCTGCCCCTCGAATGTTTGCTACAGTAACAAACTGAACCGCTTAAGTACTGCGAGAAAAAGGTCTGCGGTTCGTTGTGTATCTGGACGACTACTTCATTGTTCACCAAAGCATAGAGACCCTCAAAGTTCATGTGAAAACGGCAATAGAGTTTTTATCCAGCCTAGGATGGTCTGTCAACCTCGAGAAGTCGATCACAGCACCAACAAGATCGATAGAATACCTGGGGATCAGATGGGATACAAAGCACAACCTCAAGTCCCTACCCCCAGACAAAGTAAGAAAAGTTCGTCAGTGTCTACTTTCTCTACAAGCTGCCGGCAGTTGGACCCTCAAGCAAGCTCAGCGCCTCTTAGGGTATCTCAACTTTGCGACCTTCATCACCCACCGGGGAAGGTTGCATTGCCGTATGATCCAGCTACACAGCAAGCCCCTACGCAAGCATCCTCGAGCATCGCAATCCCTTCCAACAGAAGTGCGAGAGGAACTGAAATGGTGGCTAGTGAATCTAGAGCAGGAGACTCCGATTCACCCTGTAAGGATGCCCATAAATTATATTGTGACGGACGCATCACATGTTCAGTGGGGTGCCTTAGTAAACAACGACCGAATTATGGGCACTTAGAGTCTGCATCAGGAAAATTGGCATTGCAATGTAAAAGAGATGTACGCGGTAATTGCTGCCATTTCGTCAAGAAAATCAACACTCAGGAACTCGACAATAGTTTTGCAGACGGACAACAGATCAGTAGTCTCTTACATAAAGAACGAGGGCGGAACGAGCATTGCGCCTTCTAGACTTGACAAGACAGCTGGCAGAACTGACGGACAGCCTCAATGTTGTACTAATACTACATCATCTCCCAGGGCGGTACAACACCGAAGCCGACAGAATCTCGCGAAATCGCGCAAGTTCCGAGTGGCATCTCCTAGAGCAACCTGGAACATATTCAACATATGGGGAGTACCAACCGTGGATCTCTTCGCATCTCAAACCGCGCATGTGGTTCAAAATTATGTTACACTAGACTTGTCAGACTCGAACGCTTACTTTCACGACGCGTTTAGCAGATGCTGGCATTACGATCTAGCCTGGATCTTTCCACCGTCGGGTGTTCTACCGAGAGTGCTGCAACACCTCAACTCAGCGTCGGGCACGTTCATAGTAATAGCACCCAAGTGGGACAAGCCCTTTTGGCGTCCAGACTTGAAGAGCCGAGCACAAGCACGTCCTCTGAAGATAAAAAGTTTGAAAACCTCTTTAAGACACGCTGACAGGAAATCCCCCAGCTCACGTGAACAGCCTTCATCTGGAAGCTTGGCTCATTTCGGGTGGGTCGCACTGACAGAAAATTGGTCTTCACAAGAGAAGCTCCTTCTTTCATCATGCTGGAGAGCATCTACGCTGAAAACATGGACCAAGTGGACAAAATGGTGTCAGTTGAAGAACTTAAATTCCCACTGTCCTACTCCATCTGATGTTGCTAGATACCTGGCAAAATTGTATCTTACAGATAATTTAGCATACCGTACCATATTAACTCATAAATCAGCCATAGCTTCTGTTTGCGAGACTATATCGGATGTTAGGATTTCCTCAAATAACTTGGTTAAACATATGTTAAAAGCTATTGCAATATCAAGACCCATTCCGCCTAAAATTCCTATTTGGGATGCCAGAGTTCTAATTTTTATTTGAAAGATACAAATCCTAATATAAACAGTTTATATGATGTGTCCAGGCGTACTGTTACTATTCTTTTGTTGTCCTCGGGTCGTAGGGTCCATGACCTGACATTATTGCATGTGGACTCAAAACATTTCTTAGATAATTCTGATTCAATCACTTTACATCCAGTTTTTGGTTCTAAGACAGATTCAGTCTCATTTCAACAATCTAGCTGGACGCTTTTAGCTTCACCTGATAGGAATATAGACCCACTGTTTTGGCTCAGACATTTGATAATTTTGTCAAGTAAATCTAGAGGTTCTATACATAATTTGTTTATTACTACTAGAGAACCTGTAAGACCGGCCACCCCAACAATAATTGGTGGTTGGATCAAGCGGCTTTTATTGGAAGCTGGATTTGAAGCTTCGCCGGGTAGTTTGAGATCTGCAGTTTCTTCTTTGAACTGGATCGAAAAATATCCTATAAATGATATCCTGTCAAAAGCAAACTGGCGTCATGAGAAAACTTACAGAAAATTTTATCAGAAAGAGATTGTTAGTAATAGTGACATCATGACGTCAGAAAAATCTTTGTCAAATTTTATTACAGTATCTTAAGAGTACATTCGATTTGGTTGATTTTACTATTTGTTATTTTCTATACTGCGCTTGCATTAAGCATTAAGCTTAAATGCTAATTTAGTTTACATAATCAAAATAATTTAAAATGATGTAATCATTTTCCATTTCTATAAAGTTCGTTTCTTTTAAAGTTCAAATGAAACTGATTTCTAATGACATTGTTGCGTTTCCATATACACAAGCCACCAGGAAATAACAAACAGATCTCATAAATGGACTTCGGACGTCTATCGGAACACATAATATGAAATTTTGACTTCCAATAAAATTATTATTATGTTTCCCAAGACGTCCGAAGTCCAGGTGATGTCTTCCTGGTGCTACATCATTATGAGCCAAACAATGACAAGGAACATGGCGGCTTGTCTATGGTTGGTTTGAGTCAAAAGTTAGTTCTCAGAAAAAGCAAGCGGGGGCGCAGGCGGCGCGGGTCACGTGACGAGATACGAGCGACATCTAACGGCAAAGAGCGGAACGAAGACGATGTACTCTCATAAATGGACTTCGGACGTCTTGGGAAACATAATAATAATTTTATTGGAAGGTAAAATTTCATATTCTCTTCACTTTGATGATCCTTTTATGACCAATTACAATGTTTAGTTTTCGAACTAAAAGTTTCTTAAGCACTACACATTATTAACTTAATACCGGATAAACATACTTGGTTTTTTTGTCGGAAGAGTCGACCAAGTAACTTTATCCGGTGTTAAATTAATAATGTTTAGTTTTATCTAGGAAAATTTTATAAGCGCTTGCATTTTCTGTGAAGCGGGGTTCATTATTCCGTTCGGCGAACGCAATAGAATAGTTACCCGATCACAGGGTGCGGAAGTGTCACATATCGTACTTTCGGCTTGTGTGTCATGTCTTTATGTCTAACAGGCTCAGCACGAGTGGGCCACTCCGTGTAACCTAGCCTTTATGCTCTTCAAAGGCCAGCTTGTGGCCTGCTACCTATTACTAGGTTTATACTTAGTAACCCTTTTGGGTACGGTTATCTCGTGGCTGAGACACAATGTGTAAATTAAGAAAAAAGTCACAATAATTTGGCATTTCAGATCGACAACTTATTTTCTGAACTCGGAAAGTATGTAGATAGATAGAAAGAGAACACTTTATTGGACAGCCAGGTGAAAGATATTACAAATAGTTTACCCTATACTCAGGGAGGCGCCACTAATCATTAATTCATACAAGAAATATACATAGTTCACCTTAGACTGCCTCGTTGGTCTAGCCGTTAAGGCGCTTAGCTACCAAAACAAGAGGTCGTGGGTTCGATCCCACTGGGGGCCGCCGTACTTTTGGCCTCAGTCTGGGTGAATTTTCAGGTTTGTGATGTCCTTGCCTGGTTACCATAGCACAGGGTATCCTAGTTTGGGACCAGGGCCTAGATTCTGTTAATGCATTGTAGTAACATGACAACTGCATGAACATGGCGGTTTTCATTTCATGGCTGCTTTAAGTCTACGCGGGCACACCCATCAAACCTTCTAGGCGTCAATGGTACGAAAAAACACGTCACGTGACCCGACAGTGTACCTGTCATTATACTACAATGCACTAACAGAATCGAGGCCCAGGTCAAGTGATTGTATTGTGTGGAAGTAATTATTGTTATACCTACAGCTGTCCACTATCATTAACTTTTAATCCGTTTTCCTCGAATCGCCAAGAGTGTCCAATCCTGAATGTGTGCTTATTTTATTTCAAGTTTGAAGTAAGTATTGTTTAGGTAGATAGATTGATAGAGGAGATATCTCTGAATTTGACGCTTTTGAAACAGCCACTAAATCTACACTATGAGCTCACTATCTACGAACTCCCTCAATTCAGCAACTTCATCATCACACGTGTTTGCCGTTACTGGATGTAAGTTTCTTTTTCCTCTACAATTTTATCGGTCCCTCGCTGTTAACAGCAGATCTGAGCAAATAACTCGCCTTTCTCATGTTCATTCCACCTAATGTCGTAAAATTTGGCAGCGTGTTAATGCTACCGCGCTGAAATGCAAGAGAGATCCTCTGCGTGATATATGTATCGCTCGTGGTTTGGAGCTGAAGTCCAAACCACGAGCGACGCCCGCATCTCTTTAGTTCTGCATTGAGAAAATCCGAACTCCAGGGGTACGGAGAAATAATAGTGCATTAGCTTGCCGTATTTAAGACACTTCTGCCCAGCAGCCACCTCACTGCATCAGCACCAGGGGTTACGGCCGTCGAACCCACGTGCGAAGAGATGACGTGTAGCCACAGCCACCCTTCCACGGTATCCAAGTGAAACGCCGCCAATCACTGCGATTCAGAACCAACAAAGGATATCGGTCAAAGCGAACACTTCGCACCATATCGTCGATAGCATGGTGGCGACAACCCAGCCTATCCGCGTTCCGTACACAATGCAACCCATGTGGGTCCTGCGCCGCAAACAGCGATTTAAAGGGCAAACATCACAACCCAGACGAGGAGCCACCGCTAAAAAATAATCATACAATTAACTTTCTAAAAGAGAAGGCAGCGCATGAAACCATAGCCTCTAGTCCAGTTGGGATATTGGTCGCAACTGCGTCTGAAATCTGCTCAAGTTATCCATCTAAAGCCACCCGTCACAATCCCTCATCCCAAGCACGATGGCTATCAGGCTGCTCCGGCACAATACCCGGAGATCCAGCCCTCGACAACCGCCTGGACTCATCAAAAAAAACCCCAGGTCTTGGATGTTTACATGTTTGTGATGTCGTTGTTTCTGGTTCCCACGACACAGGGAATGTATGTGCCTGTATTTAAATGTTTATGTTTTATTTGTAAGATAAACTTGGTGTAACCGCGCTTGTACAGAATTCCATGTATCCTCCGTCTATTAGGGTGTGTTGTGTGATCTGCGTGGCGTGTAGGATCTGCTTTATCGTCTTGCGGTGCGACTCGTTAGCTGGTTGTTTCCGGACCGCAATGAGAGCCGGGGATGGTATCGACGGGGGCGGGCGGCGCGCCTGCGCCCCGTGCCGCCGCCGGCGCCCCGGAGTCTCGCCCTAGCAGTCGCGGAAGCGCCTCGCAGTCCGATTGCAGACGCCCCGCGCGATGCACGCGCCCCAAGTCAGGCGCATCCCGGGCGGTGTTAGCACGCGCTCTATATACTCTATCTTGTAGGTTTCTTTGGGGAAAATTAAAGGAATTGACGTGCGTCTCCTGAGATATCTTTTTAATTATTGGCATGTCTTGTTCTAGGTGCGAACCGCCTTGATTACGTCCGATTGGCTCAAGAACTAAAACTGGGTGAGTTAATTTTTTCTTTGCTAAGCTATCTCTTTCATCAACTTTAACAATTCCCCTTTTTCATTCATTTCATTGTACCCGACTGTCCGTCAAGTTTATTGTGAATCTCCAAGGAAAACTCCTGTTTTTATTGTTTTCTTTATTCTTTTCAAAGTTCTGCCTTTCATTTTTGCATGACATAACATTAATTTCGGTCTTTTATTGTTGGCAATTTCCTTGTGTCCGTATTTCGTTTAACTTTGTATCCCATCTCTTATCTTGTTATTCTTTACGTTCTGTGTCTGTTATGAAATTCTCAATTCTTCGTCTAATATGGCTTTTTGTTTATATAAATAAAACATTCGGTTTGTCGCCGATCGCAAAAATAAGTAATGCAATAGAGAAAATGTCACACAATATTGAAATGGAGCGGCGTTGAGTGACGGGCGGATCAGGGCCTCGAGCCCTTCGGGCGCTTGCGGATCGCGGGAAGACAGCTGGCTGTGACATTTTACTTGTGTTTTGTGTTGTTTTTTGCGGGACGTGGCTGGTCTTTGTGCGCGCACCTGCCGCCTGCGAGCCAGCCCGCTCGCCCTGTTGCGAAGGAACCGCTGGCTGACGGCTCGCAACGACCTCAACCTCATTCCCATGTATTCACCTCGTTCTAGGTTGCCCAAGTTTGGTAACGAAGCCTACTTCCTTACCCTAAAAAACTAATACACACATATTACCTAACTACTCTCATGGCGTGCATCTCCTAAGCTAAGAACTTTCTGTTTATTCTCTGCGAGGATATTCTCTGCGTATGCTTACTACTACGGGACACGGGTGAGGTAGGCCCTCACCCGTGCCCCGTAGTCGTAAGCATACGTTGCTAAATGCTGTATAACTTAGCTTAGGGTACTCTCGGACGTTCACACCAACGTGACAAAATCAATGCCGTTTCCAGTCTCCGCGTTTGTCCCTGCCGATATTAATTTCTTTCACGGTTAATTAATTTCCGTGCGTCGGCAAAAGCAGAGCGGTCGAATTTAATTGCGAATCACTTTAACACGCCTGCACGAGTCAAATCAAAGCTCCCGCGCCGGTACAATGGTCGCTCGCACCCGCCATGCGCTTTGCCAGCAACATTGTTCAGAAGTGATGCTACCGGAAATTAACAGAAAGTTTTCGCCCTTTTGGGGGCCCTGACTTTGCGAAATAAAATGCGGATAGTGGATGGGTACCCTTCTGGCGTGCAAGCACCTGTCGTGGAGTCGGCGACCTCTAGCCACCTGCCGACCTAGCTAGCAGTTAGCAGGCACCCCGCCACATTACCTTGGGAGAACTCGGGAACCCATGTACTCAAACTTAACATAACATAACATAAGCAGCCTATATACGTCCCACTGTAGGGAACAGGCCTTCTCTCAGGGAGAGAGTAGAGAGTATGGGCTTAATCACCACTTTACACTGATTGGCGATTTCAAGCGCTGAGGTATGTAAATAGCTCAGACACTCAGGTTTTCTCACGATGTTTTCCTTCACCGTTAGCGAGTGGTATTGCTACTATAACTTCACAAATGTACATAACTTAGAAAACCAAGTCATAGGTACATGCCCGCACCGGGGATCGAACCTGGGTCTCCCACTTCCGAGTCCGAGGTTCTTACCCACTAGGCTACCACTGCTTTTACTCAAACTTAACAATGAACTAATTCTGATATTTTCCAGTCTATATCTATACTTAATATTACGTCGGCTTATTGAAAGAAGTCATTAACTGCAAAAGCTCACTAACCGCTTTTTTTAAAGGTGGTATGGACATATAGATGTATTGAACAATGATACAATAGTGGTGTTTAAGTATCAGGCATTATTCTAACGATGTTATAGGGAATAAGGAGGAGGAAATACAACCATTAACTAACACGAACTAAAAAGTCCTTTTTCTCCCAATAGTGAATATGTCGGTTAATGAGTTCTTGCAATAAGCCGACGATTATAAAGAGGAAAATTTTATATGTTTGTCAGTGTTTATGTAGGGGGTAATCTCCGAACGCACTTAGCTGGTTTAAAAAATCTTTCACCAGTATTTAGAATGGACCTTCAGGGTGGACATAGGCTGTAGGCTCATCCATTTACCACACGAACGCAGTCGCGGGCACTGCTTGTATTTAACGTTGTAGGCTTTTTACATCTTTGTTAGATTTTTTTTATATATTGCGTCTATTGGCAAATCTTACCTACAAGGTGGAGTGACCACGCAGACGCCGTAATAGGAATGTTCTCGCATGACGAGAACTAAAATTCGAAAAAAGAGTGAATTGTCTTTTGAAATAATTTACAGTATATTTGTGTGGATTACAATGAATAACTAAGACCGGATTTTTCAATAGTGAGATGAAACTTAACTGGAGAATAAAACTGATGTTGTCACTGTCTTGTCGTATGATTTAGACACTGATAGCATGCAATTTATTCTCCAGGTGAGTTTTATCTGACTATTGAAGAATTGGCCCTAAGCGTTATTAATTGAATAAAGGCATAATTTTTCTATTTACAAGGTTTCGTTATAACCTTCTTCCGGACCCATCTTATTATGTGAGACTACCCCAATATTGGTTTTACCAGTCGCTATTTAGTACCTACTATCAATTCAGAAGTCCGATAAATTTGTGCCTCTTCGTACCCCATCCGGTCGTGAGTGAGGCTATGCAATATTAGTACTTACATGTTTATTTTCGCCCACATAATTTCCGATATCCTTTTGATTCTGCAGCGCCGGAAACAATAAGCTCTTTTGTTGGCTAAAGGTAGAATTCCAGCTACTCGCGACGCACGTAACACCTCATAAATCTTTTGTCTTGTTAAACACATCCTCTGACCTATTCTTTGTTTATCAGCGGGGCCGTATTTTCTCGTCTCGCTTTGCATTTTTTCGTCTATTTTATTGTACTGACTGTCGAAATGTCCGTAGCCATATTTTTATTTCTTATCAGCAGTCGCGAAAGTGCCACCCGACGGCACGCCATTGCTGAATAGTTTTTTTTTTTTCTAGCTTCAAACGACGTGTTTTCCTCGAACACGTTCGTTTGTTGCCTCGGTTTCTTTGGACAAATTTACCCGCATTTTTAAGGCATGCAAGCACGGCGTTACTAGTATAGTGTTCATCACTAGAAAGTAACTTTTTCGAAGTTCCTTTTTTCTCCGCAATTATTTCAAGTCACCCGTTCTGATGGGGGGTCTAATAAGCTTCATTGAATTCAATGAGGCTTTTATTCCTGAGCACCCCCGCTGGCACCTGTGATACTATACTACATAATAATATCTCGCAAACAACTCACGCCCTCAGCGATTATCATAAATTTCCCTTTCGTTTGAATATCGTTCATTAGCCTAATTGAAATAAAATTGCGTATGCTAATTCAGTGTCATTGTTTATTCGTTTGTCATAATAATATCATAATCAGTAGCTCTTTGTCCGGGAGATGATTGTGGGATTCGTCCTATCGTTACCTGTCCGCCTTTTGGATCAGGTATCAATCAACTTCTCGTTTTATAAAGTAAAGCAAGAATAATAACACTCCAAATGAAGACACATAGGCTGCCATTTATATACTCAGGAAAATTTATTGGAGCCCGTTTTTGGCTTCGCGAAATCCCTATAATTGCCGCGCGGAACATTTTCTACCCGTAATGTGGTTATTTCACTCGTTTAGCGGCTCAAATTAAAGGCTTATTCGTTTCCCTAAACAGTTGTTTTTGATCTCAAATCTCCTGCCGAAATGCTCTTGACATTTCCCTCTTCAAAGAAAATTCCCCCTTTTGTAATTTTGTAATACGAAATGGTTCCATACGTTTCTGACTCTTAATAACTGGTAATTTTGATGACTGAACGGCTTCTTGAGAAAGGTTTTTCAAGCCAATCCAAAGGATTGAATAGAGAAGAAGGAATATAGCACAAATACTCTAAAATTTTCATTTAAATTTTCTTTCACCATAGCAAACAAATTATGACTAGCTATTTATTTTTTACGGTTCTAACTCAAAAAGAAAAAAACCGGCCAAGTACGTGTGTGGCCACGCCCAGGGTAGAGTTCCGTAGAAATTCCGTAACAAGTTCATCAAAGTAATTTTCAATGGATTTTTCAATTTAGTTTTTTTTAGCTGCTTAAACGCGCCCTGAACTCTGTCTCTTTTGTGCAGACGCCATGAAAAGAGAAGCGTTCGGGGATGATGGCCCCATCAACAAGCGACCGCGGGCTACTGATGACGAAGTCACCTTCCTTATACCGAGCAAGGTAAGTCCTAAAAATTTGACCTTCGTCTTGTCATGATCCTTCCTTCGTTAGAAAAGTTCAAGGAGCTCCTTGAGATTTAATATCGAGATATAATACCAATGGAAATAATATATTTTTTTATCGTTTCTGTCTTTCTATTTTCTTGATCATAGTTATTTATGGGCCCCACGACCGAGAACCTAAGGCCCAAAACCTAGGACTAGATAACATGAACGCTGAAAATGGTTTTTTTGGCTTGATTGTAAGTTCTTGGTCGTGAAAAAAAAAACAATATTAATATGACCGAGAAAATAAAAAGACACATTTGCAACAATGTTTTGTAAAACAAGATTTTTTCCATCGGTTGCGCTATTGAACTTCACAAAGCCTCTTAAGGGGTTATTCTGACCATGATTTAGAATCCAGTAGCACTTTCTGTTTCAAACGAATCGTTTCTGTATAAGTACCAATCAAAAGTTATAATGTTATCGCATGACGAGAATTTAAAATAAAACAAAACTTTGAATTAACTTTATTTAAATAATTTGCAGTAAACTCAGTATATTTTGTGGATTAGATTGTATAATTGAGCGGAATTAATTGAACGAAAACATAAATTATGCCATTCTCACTCTAAAAAGCTTATTTTATTCACTGAAAACAGTTAATAAAAAGGCCTTTTAATCACTATTTTGGTGTTTGAATTTAGAACACCAATATATTCGACTTCCATCACAATGCTTATACAACTTCCTTACGCAAAAATACTCTATACAAAGTCATTTTGCGCAAAGAATACTCGACATACAAACTCTTTGTGCAAATAACTCCTCGAGATTTGGTTGGTTGATATTTGCGACGAGGAGTTTAGCATTAGCTTTTAGCATATCGCTTCACAAGTTGACCATCCTTATAATGAGAAAATTATTCTTAATTTTAGTAATATTATTTTAATTAATTTAACCTTCCTTTTTTTTCATTAAATATGTCTATTTTCGCTTAAATTATTTATTTTTCTCGTGGTCATGGAATAAAGTACAGTGCAACTCTTGAATAAAATACGGATTTACATTGAGGGCATGGGTCACTCGCGTCGCTCAGGATTCTAACACTTGATTCAATCATCACTCCCTAAGGTCGTGATTCAGACGTTAGAATCCTTCACTTGCTCGTGATTCATCTATGGCCCTCGCTTCAAATCCGTCCTTTATTCACTAATTGCATAATATACTATTTTCAATTTATAAGGTATATTAGAACATTATCTCGGTCTCATCTCTAATTAACACAAATTATAATTAAAAAAAAAAATGTTCAATCATCTTATGGTCGGGGCCGGTTTACTAAATTTGTCATTTGTTTACGCGTATCCGATGACATACTCTTTAAAATTTTAAACGCTACGATACCTACTTCACTACTACTTTCTACGGTACTACTACTTTGAATTGAGTGAGATTCAGTTTCGAATCTAAATTTTTCAATTTTTTTTTTTAACTTTGCCATGAAAATTTAAAAAAATCTGTTCGAGTTGCTAGACATTCACTGACGTTAATTACGTTTCCATGTATAAATTAGCTCTTGTCGATGTTTTTCCAACCAATGTCGGCTTCTGTATACCTACATCAAGAAATTGCCTACAGGTGGCGGGCTCCATAATCGGAAAAGGCGGTCTCAACATATCTAAGCTCAGGAATCAGGTCAGTATTCTATCAGAGTGGCACGCATCCCTTCGAGGTTTCAACGACACATTACACAGTAAACGATTAGTTGGCATAATTGCTCTACAAATTATAAAATCACGATCGATTTCACAGTACACGGTATGTGAGTACACTCTTTGGTTCACCGCAGAAACATTGACGCCGATGTTTTACATTGTCAATTCGTTATCCTAATGTAACTTATGTATGTACTAACATTCTGTTCACCACAGGTACAACTGCCAATCAATGATAATAAAAAATATAAAAAAAACTTTATACTGCTCCGTGGAAGGCCCCCGAAGGCGGCCCGATAGATTTCTCTCGAAGAAAAGACGTCCTGAGCGCCCATGTCTTTTCTGCACCCTAGCGGTGATGTTTGCATTTCGACCTCTTACTTCTTGCCTCCCCAAATGCTAACATCACCTCTGAAGAGATTACGTCATGTCAGCACGTGCGGCAGTGCTGTAGACAGATTAACGCCCCCGGCAGCCACAGTTACAGGTCCACCTATCGCCCCCGAGAGCCCTGCCACTTGGCTTAGCCGCACCGCGCGCCCCGGCCGCCCTTCCTGCGAGCACACTCAACTAACGAACCTCACTCGTCGCCGCTAGGCCCGATTTACATTGGTTTAGCGAAGCAGACAATTATGTACAGTGAAAAATGAAATGTCACATGACTCGGGGCAGTTTAAACAGTCAAATTTAGTCAATTGTTTTAGTAACCGACCACAGGGCTATGGGCCGGTTTCTCAATTGAGAATTTCACTAAGTAAATACTTAAATAACTTTCTGTCACGCTCTTTTCTGAGAAATTCGAAGAGTCAACACTACAGTTAACTATTTACTTAGCGAAATTCTCAATTCAGAAACTGGCCCTTAATTCCTTCCGATCTTGAACAGCCAGTTCTTTGAGTCATAGCTCTAGCACCAAGAGTTGCTCTTTGCGTTCTCAAATTCGTTTCGGTTCATTTATTTCGTATACCACTTCTTCTATTTGCTTCAAAATATCGAGAGAATTCTGCACAAAATCCCACGTATTTCTCGACGTTGGTCGTCAATCCAGTTTCACTGTGTAAACAGTCACTGTCCAGGCATTGCATTTAGACCACTGTCCTATACCAATGTAAATCAGGCTTTACAAATATCACCCGCGAGACGAATGTCAAACAACCGAACAAATCAGACGGTGACCTTTCGGACGACCGTAGCCGCGAGCCATGCGGGCGATCAGAGGACCGAACTTAGGACAGCGATAATCATCTAAGTTGAGTGTGCTCGCACGCCTGTAGAGAGGTATGCCGGGGCGCGGGGTGCGTTGCTACAGCGTCTGTTGGTTGTCGGTCCCGCCGCCGCCGCCGCCCCGCCACCCGCCGCCCGCCCCGCCACGAGCAGTACAAAGCCTCTATAACAGTCCCAGATTGCCCCGGCCCCGAACGGTAAACATCGCCAACATCTACTCTCAAACAACAGTCTCTTGTACAATATCCGAGTGATTTTTTTTGCTCTCCGGTCAACAGTCAGGGGCCAGCGTCGTTGCGCCCGTCGCCTGCCCCCCGAGTGAGCGGCGATGAGCGAAGTTCGGGATTAGTTTCCAATTGCCACTTGTCCGAGTCACCTCTAAATGCGTATAGCGCGAGCCATCTCGGGGAAATGGCGATGGTTGAAAGCCGACGGGTCCTCGCCCTCTAGCCGAGCTGTTAGTGGTCCCGATGTAGGCGCTTCTTCCCTTTACCCACGACGACCTCTCCCCAATCACTTACTGCAGCACTAATCTCCATCCGACTCTGTGACGCTTCTAGACGTTTCAATCTGTATCGAACATCCGAAGCTGTGACTCTTTGCCTGTACCGAGGCCTCCCATCATTAATAACAAATGTCCACGCCGCCATTCTGATCCTTTTTGTGAACCAAGTGGTCGAGAGGATTGCACCATAATCCATCGCCATATCTCATGCTTTCGCAAAGTCCCAGCGTACAGTTCCTCCCTGACCGTTGATTTGTCTGATCGTTCGATATCGTGTTGTGAATTTTCTATCTACATATTAACGTTGTAATTCCCTCAGGATTGATGCCACATTTGCTTTTCAGAGTGCTCACGATATCGGCTTCGGACTTGGACACCACCTTGGAGATCGTCAAAGACATTCTCCCGAAATTGATTGATGTAAGTTTCCTTTCATTCCCTTTTCATTATATATTCTTCAAGCGTCAGGTATTCTAACATGTGTTTTTGTTCCCAGGGTGGCCCAAAAGGCGGTACTGGTAATGAGGAATTGGACATCCGCCTACTGATCCACCAGAGTCGCGCCGGCTGCGTCATCGGCAAGGCTGGCGCCAAGATTAAGGAACTGCGTGAGGTTAGTACCACGCTCTCGGCTTTGTTAATATTATATAGTGTTGACAACAGGGTCGAGTTTCATAAAACTAAAATTCTTAGTGTATTATGACAATTCGAGGTACATACATTTCATAGCAGAGTCTACTTTTTTTAATCTGCGGGTCAATCGACTGCAATGTACATCGAATCGTCATAGTAAACCATGAAAGATAGTTCTGTGAAACAGACTGTTGGAATAACAAAGGAGACGACGACGACCACGAAGGAATCTTACAAGCAAAGGATCTGAAATATTCTAGGTTTATTGAGAAGAAACTTAAACCAAGCAATATCCGTGAACCGTGCAATTTATCCTTGGATTAGTCGAAGGAATCACTCTAATTTCCCAAATAGGGATCGAAACGCGTTCGCGGTTTAGATTCATTGGTGGCACGAGACCTTGCGCCGACCTCAAGATAAGGATGTGACAGATAGGGGATTTCTCCGGGATCTTATTGCGAGAAACGGTTCCACCTTTGTGTCGAAGTGATACAGTTAGACGAAAGAGGTTTTTTTCGTAGTACATTGATGACACGTGCTGCTCGAAAGCTGCGCTCTGCGGCAGATGGCGAGGCAGCTGTGTCGGAGGTGAATCTCCCGCATTATCAGTCGCATCTGTTCTTTCAAACCAAGTGTATATTTATCTTCGTCAGCCTTTATAAAATCTTCACCCGAGGGCGAGGCAAAACGTATAGGTGTAATCTCTAGGTAAAGCTTAGCAATAGAATGCGCACGTAGGACATTGAATATGTATTTGTTTTTACTCGTTTTTAGCTGGCTGAAACCTCTACAGATTTTACAAAGCTCACAGATATTCCAGCGGAATCCAAAATTACTGCGTCGTGAAACTAGAGTAGCGGAATCTCGCTCGCTGTTGTTGACCAAACAAACGTTAGCAGTCGCGGAAGTGGGCGCTTCCGCGCTGTGTGCCGGCCGACGTCAATTACCCGTGCGCGTAACTTCACCATGGAAGTTTTAAAACATAATCCGCAGCGCTGCCGAGAAACTTCGCAATCTCGGTGTTGCGTTTCATAACTCACCCGGAGCCTGGCTGCACCCCGTGCTGTTTGTCCGGAGATTTGCTGCCTCCGGCGGCGCCCCGCCTGCCGTGGATCGATCTTGCCCGCCATCAACCTTGTTTGTCACGATCCGTTTTACTTGCACCCACCTTTGCATAAACACCATCGAAAAATATGCTCCGGCGGAATCACGTCGCGAACTTCGCCGGCCAACTTTTATACCTGGCTCGTGTATGTGCTAAATTTATCCAACTGTTTTTATAGAATTTCTATGCAATTCATCGTTGGATCTCACTACCTATATTCTTCTTTGTTACACGGAAATACATAATCCTGACAGAGTCAATGGGCTTTTGCCTGCGTTCTGGGACAGAAGGGGATGCGTCCTCGTCTCGTATCCGTAACAAAATAATTGGGGTACGAGAAAGAAAGTATGTGTGGGATACGCAGCGGACCAATTTACCTTGTGCGTCCCTGGCGTAATAGACAAAGTCGCTCTCGTCTAAACAGGACCCAATTTGTGTAATTAAAGTAGCGGAAGACCTATAATATCGCGCACATACACGAAGTAATAAGTAGTGGCGGGTTGTTGTGAAGTCCTTTGTTGCTCGCGGGGCAGTTATGTGGCGTCTTGGCGGAGGCGGCGCGTGCGCCGGCAGCTGGCGCGGCACATGGCGGCAGGTGCGCGCGCAGCCGCCGGAAGGCGCACAAAAAGCGCGCGAGCACCTGGGCCCGGCCGACTTGCACAATGACGCCCGAATCTATAGCCTCAGCCTTAACTAATGGAATCTTCGAGCACATGCCTCGACCGGGGCCAGGTAGAAAACCCAATCGCAGCCAGCGTTAAGAGGCTATAAAAATGAGTTGCTACCTTAATCTTAGTATAATAACTAAGATATTATTGCTAAATGGTTAATTTAAGGAGTAATTGGTATTTATTTGTATTGTATTTAATTTCTTGTGTTTCCGAGATAACATTATTTTCAGAAAAAGAACCGGTATACTATTCAGGTATTACTTTTTCAAAACTTTAGTAAGGCTCATATTATATTAACAGCATTAAAATATCACATTATAATTAGCAGCTATCACCGCTTTAAGTGAATTTAATTTACTGAATTTCTCGTTACTAAGTCCGAGTGTCTGCGCCACCGCCACCCCACCTGCCCGTTGCCTTTGTGTCAAGCAAACAATTAGCGAGTTGGAATTGTTTCACTGGTTTCTCCGCATTCGGAGCCGCCCGAGAGCCAAAGGGGTTGAGAACAATACGTCACGTGGTCGGGCGGGGAGTTCACGTGCAGTGGCTCTTCCGACGGAAATGTGGGTGTACGGATGACGGATGGGGTTGCTCGGCTTCTCCTGTTACACGTGGCGGCGGGAACTTTTTGTGACGCCGCTTCACATCCTCCGTACAAAAAACTGGAAGGCAGGAAGAGCCGCATTTTTCTACCTCGGCCCTCCGAGGCCTTGGCAACGCTGGCTTTGAATAATAGAAGCTTAGCCATTTCAGTCCCCATGACATACGAGTTGATAGCGCGGTAATTACTGTTCGACAGCCGGCCGGCCGCCGGCGGTGACACCGGCAATTATGGCGCGCACAAACAACGCCGTGGTGCACGCGAGCTGTCCGCTTCCGTTTCCGATCGAAACCGCAACCGCCTCCGTGCGGCTTCGTGGCAATACTCGCAATCGAAACTTATCGATCCCTTTGTATCTCTGTTGTTACTTGTCGTATGCTTCCAATTTTGCGGAACAGAGATGCGCATGCTTCCTCGTGCCAAGATCGGTTAAAGTTCTAATTCAGCCACAGTTGCGGTTAAGGGCGTGTCCATAGATTGGGTCAACGTGATAGACTCGATTTTGTATTCTGGCAGTACGCGAGGAATCCTCCGAAGTGATGGATTTAATTTTATATCCTCGCAATAGGGGTTTAATTCGCAAATGTTCAAGGTAATTCACGTTTAAGCCCCGTGATGTCTTGACACGCCTTCAAGTTTCGCACTTACCGACCCCCTGAGGGTTTCTGCAAGTCACGTTAGCCCCATCAAAAATGCAGGATCTGCCAAAACGTATAGCGAAATACGTCAGGAAGATGTTGCGTCACGAAGTGATTGTTTTGCGAGGGAGACCACGAAAACCCAATTCCTCGCATATTGGAAGCTTCAGTGGGAATGTGTTTGTGATGGATATGCGCAAGGTTCCGACTTTACGTAGTTGGAAGCGTGGCGTGTGAATATAGAATCTAAATAGACCGAAAGTCTGCTCTACAAGAGGTTACGATGTGAGGTACTTTTTAGTTTATAATTTTACGGAAACTTATCATTCTCATGCAAGAAACAGACTTTTTATTTTGTAATTTCATATGCAACCGAAGACCTATGGAAAATAAATAAACACTACCCCAAAAAGTATAACAGACTTGTTAAGTATAATCAACAGCGCCTCAAATAATAATAATAACTTCCACACAACACATGTCTTGGTCCCAAACTAGGATACCCTGTGCTATGGTAACCACACAAGAACATCGCAAACATGGAAATACACCCAGACAGAGGCCGGTTATACAAATGTACGGCGGCCCCTAGTAGGATCGAACCCATGAAATCCTTACACTATTAATCTGATTCTACTCTGTGTCAGTAGTTGGTTTCAAAATGTAAAGACTGATCAGCCGTCAACTTTGTAGCTTCGGTGCCTTCTTACCACACCGTGTACTGTATACCCCACAAGTGTAGGACGGAGGGAGGGGCGGGGCAGGTGTGTCGCCGCCGTACCCCACCAGTCCCACGGGCCCGCCAGTCCGACACGGAACGTCGACCGGTGTGACCGTGCCCTTACCTACCTCCCCGCGATGGAGCTCCGCTCGTGACTTTGGGGACATAATTACTTGGACGTGCGGCACAATTCGGCCGGAGTAAATTGCCTTCACGTGATAGTGAATTCTAATGTAGATTGAGGCGGTTTGTCGGTGTTGATAGAGGCTTACAGTCGCTGCCAATGAACAATTAATTTAAGAAAAAGTCGTTGCAGAGGAGTCCGAAAAAGGAGATATCCGTATCCGTCCTAAACCCGGAAGAAGCCAAAACTGAATGAAAGTACATTTTAATATAATTTACGACCGCGTAATCCCTCACCCTAAATTAGAATTCGATGGTACCGAAAGGGGTAATGCGAGGCTGAAAGCAAATTAATGAAAACCTACACCCTGAAATGGGTAGACGTAACCTGGAACCTATTCTTTGAAATAAACATCAAGGATTATTTACAGGACAAAGAGGTCTGACATTACAAGTATCTGGTGTAATGCATAATATTATCATGATAATATATTTTTTAATAATTCCATGTTGCTTTAGATAAGGCGAGCCGTATCTTCACCAGTTTCTTTCCCTACCTTTATTCAATGAGCAGATCAGTGTTATTGAATAAAAAGATTTTATTATAGAATTGCAAACATACTGACAACATTGTGATTATTGCATAATAATTTAGAAATTGGTGATGAAACACAAATATACTAGTTTGGAGACTTAGATATGAACTCTGAATTGCGGGCTGAAAAACAACGAAATGGACTTGAACGTCAGGTCATTATGGCAAGAAAATATTGGATAAAATATTGAACAGCTTAAGACCGAAGCTAATTAGAAGACATACACATTCGGCTACGGATAGAAGAAGAATTTAGCAATTATCCCGACTTTGTCACCCGCTCCTTCACCACAAACAAAACCACCTAAATCACGCGCAAAATTAGTAAAAATCGCGATTCCTCCGCACGGGAGACGCCCGGCATGTTTTGGGTCGCACACCGCCGAAATGACATTAGCGGTGTCAGTGGCCAAGAGGCTTTGTTTGTGCGTGGCGGGGGGCGCGGCGACACGTGCGCGGGTCGATGCGGCCGCGCATGCGTCGCCGGCACAGCTGTCAGCGTGAAGACCTGGACGGCGGAAGACCACTCGTGGGCTGCAAGCATGACTGGTAATGGTAGGTGAGTGTAGTAAAGTAGGCACACATAACATCAGGAGCAGACTGTCCTAAACTAGGCCCACGGCGGATATCAGGGGGCGGAATAAACACTAACTCTCGAGGGATGATTTCAAATTATATAAGAACGAAAAACAACGAGCCGGATAACAGAATATCACACGGAAAATTTATATAATAAAGGACGGGGCAGCTGGTACTACGCGGCCTAGGGCGGCCAGTACTGCTAGTCTGCCTCTGCCTAACATCACAGAATCGAAATCAGCTCCCGGATATTTCCACGGCAGAGAGTAAAAAAGTAAAAGAGAGTAAAGAAAATTTCATTTTTTTTTTGTTACCTACTCGTGAAAAATAACTGATTTTTAGCTGTCAATTTATACCCAGAAGTCGAAATAGTCATTATGCGGAATGTTTACCAAGATTCCGTACACTTATTTGAAAGACACTGTTGTAAACATCCTAGGAGATCTGAACAGCTACTTCTTTTCCTTCCTCGGACAGAGGTCGACAGTCGACGAACAGTCGCCAGCACATAAACATACACGCAGTCTGCTCAGGCACGACACGGGCGACTGCATGTATAACTAAAAAGTAAAAGATTATGCGCTGTCGACTATATATTTTGAACTTTGTTCAGCTTTAGATGGGTGTCGACGGCGGCAGGTGTTCAGGGTTATTGTGTAGCAAAAAAACCTGGAACATCTGTCAGGTCATCATCCGCCCGTTTCTCGGGAGATTGTGGAGGTGAGCCCAAATAATAATAATACATGAAAAATATTCTTTGTACCTATGCTTTATTACGGCACCGATAACAAAGGCGTCGATACATATTTTGTAGACTGAATGACTTCGTCACTTTTTATATGTGGAATGACAGCAAGACAGTTGCGCTACACGCCGGGACGTGTTTTTTCTTTTTTACTACTATTAATTTTTGTATTTGCGGCGTATGTAATGTCTTTTCAATTTCAAGCGCTGAGGCATGTGAATATCTAAGACACTTAGGTTTCCTCACGATGTTTTCGATGTTATTGAAGCGTTAAGGTTCACTGTCTTTATAATAAACGTGTTTCGTCTTCTTATTGTTATTTTGTTCCGTTATTGTATCACTATTCAACAATAAAGCTTAACTATAAAGCGCCCGATTGAATAAATTCCAAGCTGCCTAGAGGCTTCGTAATTGAACATGCACTCGAATAGTGGCGAAATGCCAGGCGCGTTGAACTCTAGTCGTTGGACCGCGCGCGGTCTAGAATTTCTGCGGTCGGAGTTCAAAGTTCTCTAGTAACGGTGAACTGACATAAAGCAATAAGTTATTGTGAATAGTTGAATACATTTGTATTGGAGTATTGTTATTCTAATAACAATATGTTCTGAGTGGTCCTTGACCTGTATTTTACGCGCGTTTCTTACACAAATATACGTAGAAAATATCCCCAGAGGATTAGGCGACAGCGCCAAATCATGATAATCGACATAGCCTGTTCGATTCCGGCCCAATATTAAAAAAAATCTAAAAAATCTTTTAAAAAATTATATTTTCTGCCTAAATAGACAATCGTTGCAAACAAGACAGACTGGAAACTGGAGCAGGGTCGCGCGCGTCACAGCCGACACTCAGGTCTTCCCACTGAGCGTTCATGTCAACATTTCCCGTATCCCATATAAGGGATCCATATAACCTCTAAAAATAATGGAAATTACCATAAAATTAATAGCTGTAACACAAATAATGCGACTTCGATCTGTGAAATTTGTAATTAATAAACCCCCTATAATATGAATGAATGAATGAATGATTTATTGCCACAAACAAAAATGCTTACATAAAATAATAGAAAAAATAAAGGAGTGTGCGTGTGACAATGATACTATTTCAGCGCTTGCTGTTTCTATTTGAAACAGCAGCGCTGGTTTTCAAATAGCACCTCGACGCCAAATGAAGAAAACGTAATAATAATTAATAGAAATACATACGATTGCAAAATAATTTCCATACGAGTAAATCTAAACGCGGTTTGTAAATTTTAACAAGTGAAAGTAGCTTTAAAATGTGTTAATAATTTCACCCAATCCTCATGAATGTCCTGATAGCTCATTGGTATTGCGTCAAGATTCAGATGCGGAGGATCTTTTTTATTAATATTTTTTATTAATTAAAACTACTCAGTTTATAGTTGTTGTTTATAGTTACTGCCCCTACAATTATAAAGCAAACTATTTATGTATTTTAATGTTAATAAGTTACATAGCTGGAAACTTCTATAACAGTACATTTAAAATAACCCTATATGTAATCGATGCTAATACTGGCTGCATTCGGCTAGCCGCGATACATTGTTAACGTGCGCCGCAGTCGAATGAATTAGGCTTCACAGTTACGTGAGTTGTCGATTAATCAGTGAGCGAGCTGGTTATAGATATTCGGTCGAGTTTGCCTTAGGATAATTTTTTTGAGCTGTTGAAATTATGATAGCAAATCCTATTTGACCCTATTGAGACTGTTGACAATCACAGTGTGTTCTGCGACCCGATTTTTTTAAATTAGTAGATTTTAAGATTAAGAAAAGTGGTTGAATGTTCATAAATCCAAAGAGGTCTGTAGGGATCATGGCCCTGGTCTCGGCTTTCTCCTCCGGGTACAGGTGTGAGTTTATGTAATGTAAGAAAAAGCTTTTTCAAATACTCGTTTCTTCTTAACTAAGCATTATTGGCACGCTGGAGTTCTCTTCTAGTATTAGAGATGATAGTCTCGGTGTATGCAATAAAAAGGGACGCGTCCGATAATCGGGTGTCAGATCACACGTGATCACTTTGCTCCCCTCTCCCCATGAAAATGTCCTGGGCCTAGATTCTGTTAATTGTAGCACAATCACACCTTGATGAACGCGTCATTTTCATTTAATTGCCAATTAATTCTGCGCGCACCCGCATCAAACCTAAGCGACAACAATGGTATGAAAAAACGCGTCACGTCATCGTGTATCTGTTGTTTTATTATTATATAATGCTGTGTTAGGAGTTTTACTGCTTGATCGAATGAGGAGATCCGCGGCGGGGCACATAGTTCGGAGAACTGATAGCCGTTGGGGCGAAAAAGTTCTAACCTGGCGACCGCGGACCAAACGACGCAGCGTGGGAAGGCCCCCCACCGGATGGACCTGGTTACGGTGGCGGAGAGTCGCTGGATGCGGGCGGCACAAGACCGGGAAGCTTGGAAAACCATGAGGGAGGCCTATGTCCTGCAGTGGCTGTCAAATGGCTGACGATGATGATGATGGTTATATAATGCATTAACAAAATCGAGACCCTGATTGGCTCACTAAACCGTTCGGTCCGTCTATACCCAGCAAGCATAATGTCCAACATGTTTCTCTTCCAGAAAACCGGCGCTCGGCTGAAGATATTCTCGAACGCGGCACCGCAGAGCACCGAGCGCGTGGTGCAGCTCGTTGGCAAGGAGGACGCCATCGCCGCCGGCATCCGCGAGGTGCTCGACCTCATCAGACAGGTGAGTAGCCACCATCACCGGGGCGCTTGCTTCTTTACGTTGAAATAAAATCAAAAATTTATTTCAACGTAAAAAACTTACATTCGGTTTGCTGAATGTCTATGTACTATGTTAGCCGCTGCCTTCGGGCCGTATTTGTAGCGGAGAAAAGAAGCTGTCTCGCTTACACATTCTTAACATTTTTAGTGATTATAATAAAATTTGTTACTTGAGAAATGTGGTCTGAGGCAAAGAGAACGCCATCGGTGCCGGCATCCGCGAGATGCTTGATCTCATCAGACAGGCGAGGCGCCAGGCCCACATCTAGTGGGGGCACCAGGGGCACCTGTCCTGCTGGACGACAATTAAGGCTGCTGGTACGATTGGTCTCGCTCGTCTGATCTTTGTTTAGTTTTTGTAATAAAATTAGTATACTTTTAATAAATATCTGAGGTCTGAGACAAGGAGGACGCCATCGCCGCCGGCATCCGCGAGGTTCTCGACCTCATCGGGCAGGTGAGAGAGGCACCAGACCTGCATTTAGGGAGGGCGCCGGGGCACCTGCCCCGCTGGACGGCAATGCTGTTACGACTGGCATGATATCTCGCTCCCACATTCTAACATTTTTCAATCAAATCAATCAATCCGTTAGCCTGTTCTCACCTTAACATTTTTAATTATTGTAAAAAAATATACTTTTGATAAATGCGGTCTGTGGCTTTATTACATTACAATTACGGTCATTTAAGACATGTGTTTGTTTTCCTATACTTAGTTCTTGCTAGAAAAAGATCTTTCCAGATTTATTAATTTTAGTAGCAAATCAATTTTGAAAAGTTAAAACCTTATTCAGAAGTGCGTGGTTTTGTTAGATCCTAAATTTATGCCAAAAAAGGAAGGTTTTTTTTGTAATCAGATTTTTTAAGCTCTTCGAAGTTTTAAGCATACTACAATAAACCGTCTAGAAAAAATAGTTTACTCATAGCGGATAAAATATTTATAGAGCATATTTTCACCTCCTTCCAGACACCAATCAAGGGTGCGATCCAGAACTACGATCCTCACAACTACGACGATTTCTATGCGGAAGAGTACGGAGGCTTCGGCGCGGGACAGGGTGGCGGGGCTCCGCCCCGCGGAGGACCCCCGAGGGGAGGTCCCCCGCGCGGAGGCCCGCCGCCCCGAATGCCAATGGGCCCCGGCCCAGCCCCTGGCCTTGGTGGGGATGATATGATGTTTGGCGGTGAGTGTTTTATGTCGCTGAGTAGTTTAAATACAGCTGAAAGCATGTTATTTAGCTTTAGTTCTGGAATTAAAACTTTCTTAAGCATTGCATACTATGTAATTTGTTATCTCGATTATTTGGAACTTTTATTTGAGTTTCAAGCTTTATTCTGTTATGTTATCAAAATATTTTCAGTCCAAATTACTCAACCCAGCCTAATGGCCAATGAACTTTGAATCACAATAAAACCATTAATTTGGGGCACTTTCATCCATGTAATGTCCCAAGCACTTCAGCGTCTGAGTGGATGAAGTGTCTTAACGAATAAAACTAACCTATCTAGTGTAGATACGAGTTGCTAGATGTAAAAACAACTAGATTGCTGTTGCCGTTTTGCGATGCGCAGTCGGGCGGCCGGTCTTATAATAAGAGAACGATTCTTGCATTTCAACTGATTTGTGATTTAGATTTGTCTTGATTTGTACAAAATTAAATGGCCTCCATGATTTTATTAATTTTTCAGCCGCCTGGTGGTAAAAACACTGATTTTGTACCGAATCAGGGCAAGTCAAAATTAACTGAACTGAAATCGTGGCAAACAGGACGCAAAGTTATATCAGTTTTACGATTAATCTACTTCATCCAGATGTTACTAACATTCTTCCTTGGACTGTCAATAAAATTTTTATTGAAAGTCACATTCAAAGTGATAAACTTAATTTGCCACCGATACGCTAAAAAAACGACCAAGTGCGTGTCGGGCCACGCGCAGCGCACGCCGGTTCCGTAGGACGTGTTTTTTACCTGATTTATAGAACTAACAACTTCATCAAAGTAATTTTCAATGAATGTACGTAGTTTTCCTTTTATAAGTTGGTCGCCTATTACTCTGTAACTTGTAAAGCCTATTTAGGCGTGATAGTTTTTCCTTGAAGTTCATGTGCTACTGCTCCGATTTTTTTCTCGCTTTTACGGTTCTAACGTTTTTCATAGTCCAAAAATGCTAAACAACGCACGGACGATGGTACTCCTCGGTTTTCTGTGATATCTGCCGCGCTGTGTATATGTGGTCTATGGTGCTGTAGCCTTTTCGAAACCTGGCCTGCTCCAATGGCTGGAATTCATAAAATTTTTTGTTTGGGTTGCAAGTAATTATATATATATAAAGCTACAATCCGGTATACTCACTGACTGACTCATCCATACGTTTTCTCCGAAACGACAATAGCTAGAGGAAAATGATGTATGAAAAAGTTGTAGGAAATGTATGAATTACAGCCATCCTATGAAGCCGATTTTTGAATTTCGAACGCGTTCTCCTATACAAATGGGCCAACTCTTTTGTTTACCGGCCGATTTGGATAAAATTTGGAATATTTGTTTGTTTCGTGATCTAATTGTAAAAAAAAATTTTGAACGTTCGAAATTCAAAATAGGGGCGAGAATATGGCCGCCCGAAAAATCGACCTCTGCGCAAAAAAGTCGGCAGCAAACTGGGCACATGCAGGAGACGTGCCCTAAACGGCATCGCGTTGTCAAAGGACCCAGGTATATGAGAAAAATCGGACATTTTGGAATTTCAAGATGGCGGCCGAGATATCGACGATTGAAAATGAGAAAATTTTGTATGGAGAATTTGTACTGAAAATCGACTTTTAGTACAAAATTTGAAACAAAAATTAACAATTTTTTCAAAAAATCAATTTTTCGAGGCCGAATCGGGGACGAGGAACCCCGTCGCGGCGAGGCCGAAGGCCGAGCTCCGTTCAGGCCGAGGCCGAAGGCCGAGACTATACATTTTCCGGCGAATAAGCAATAACACAGAAGCCAGATGGGACAAACTTGCGAGGCCGAAGGCCGAGCTCCGCGAAGCGGGCACCAGGAACCCCGCCGCGGCGAGGCCGAAGGCCGAGCTCCGTTCAGGCCGAGGCCGAAGGCCGAGACTATACATTTTCCGGCGAACAAGCGACAACGCAAAAGCCAGATGGGACAAACTTGCGAGGCCGAAGGCCGAGCTCCGCGAAGCGGGCCCCAGGAACCCCGCCGCGGCGAGGCCGAAGGCCGAGCTCCGTTCAGGCCGAGGCCGAAGGCCGAGACTATACATTTTCGGCGAACAAGCAACAACGCAAAAGCCAGATGGGAGAAACTTGCGAGGCCGGAGGCCGAGCTCCGCGAAGCGGGCCCCAGGAACACCGCCGCGGCGAGGCCGAAGGCCGAGCTCCGTTCAGGCCGAGGCCGAAGGCCGAGACCATACATGTTCCCACTCAAACAATCCCAACGTCAAGTGTCTAGCGAGGCCCTAGGCCGAGCGCCGCGGAGAGCGAAGCTCGGAGCGGCTGGGGGTTGGCGCGCGTAAGCGCGCAGGGGGTTCACCCCCTAGTTATATATATATAAAGCTACAATCCGGTATACTCACTGACTGACTCATCCATACGTTTTCTCCGAAACGACAATAGCTAGAGGAAAATGATGTATGAAAAAGTTGTAGGAAATGTATGAATTACAGCCATCCTATGAAGCCGATTTTTGAATTTCGAACGCGTTCTCCTATACAAATGGGCCAACTCTTTTGTTTACCGGCCGATTTGGATAAAATTTGGAATATTTGTTTGTTTCGTGATCTAATTGTAAAAAAAAATTTTGAACGTTCGAAATTCAAAATAGGGGCGAGAATATGGCCGCCCGAAAAATCGACCTCTGCGCAAAAAAGTCGGCAGCAAACTGGGCACATGCAGGAGACGTGCCCTAAACGGCATCGCGTTGTCAAAGGACCCAGGTATATGAGAAAAATCGGACATTTTGGAATTTCAAGATGGCGGCCGAGATATCGACGATTGAAAATGAGAAAATTTTGTATGGAGAATTTGTACTGAAAATCGACTTTTAGTACAAAATTTGAAACAAAAATTAACAATTTTTTCAAAAAATCAATTTTTCGAGGCCGAAGCGGGGACGAGGAACCCCGTCGCGGCGAGGCCGAAGGCCGAGCTCCGTTCAGGCCGAGGCCGAAGGCCGAGACTATACATTTTCCGGCGAATAAGCAATAACACAGAAGCCAGATGGGACAAACTTGCGAGGCCGAAGGCCGAGCTCCGCGAAGCGGGCACCAGGAACCCCGCCGCGGCGAGGCCGAAGGCCGAGCTCCGTTCAGGCCGAGGCCGAAGGCCGAGACTATACATTTTCCGGCGAACAAGCGACAACGCAAAAGCCAGATGGGACAAACTTGCGAGGCCGAAGGCCGAGCTCCGCGAAGCGGGCCCCAGGAACCCCGCCGCGGCGAGGCCGAAGGCCGAGCTCCGTTCAGGCCGAGGCCGAAGGCCGAGACTATACATTTTCGGCGAACAAGCAACAACGCAAAAGCCAGATGGGAGAAACTTGCGAGGCCGGAGGCCGAGCTCCGCGAAGCGGGCCCCAGGAACACCGCCGCGGCGAGGCCGAAGGCCGAGCTCCGTTCAGGCCGAGGCCGAAGGCCGAGACCATACATGTTCCCACTCAAACAATCCCAACGTCAAGTGTCTAGCGAGGCCCTAGGCCGAGCGCCGCGGAGAGCGAAGCTCGGAGCGGCTGGGGGTTGGCGCGCGTAAGCGCGCAGGGGGTTCACCCCCTAGTTATATATATATAAAGCTACAATGCGGTATACTCACTGACTGACTCATCCATACGTTTTCTCCGAAATGACAATAGCTAGAGCGGTATACTCACTCACTGATTCATCCATACGTTTTCTCCGAAATGACAACTTTTAGAGGAAAATGATGTATGACAAAGTTGTAGGAAATGTATGAATTACAGCCATCCTATGAAGCCGATTTTTGAATTTCGAACGCGTTCTCCTATACAAATGGGCCAACTCTTTTGTTTACCGGCCGATTTGGATGAAATTTGGAATATTTGTTTGTTTCGTGATCTAATTGTGAAAAAAAATGTTGAACGTTCGAAATTCAAAATAGGGGCGAGAATATGGCCGCCCGAAAAATCGACCTCTGCGCAAAAAAGTCGGCAGCCAACTGGGCACATGCTGGAGACGTGCCCTAAACGGCATCGGGTTGTCAAAGGACCCAGGTATATGAGAAAAATCGGACATTTTGACATTTCAAGATGGCGGCCAAGATATCGACGATTGAAAATGAGAAAATTTTGTATGGAGAATTTGTACTGAAAATCGACTTTTAGTACAAAATTTGAAACAAAGATGAAAAATTTTTGAAAAAAAACATTTTTCGAGGCCGAAGCGGGGATGACGAACCTCACCGCGGCGAGGCCGAAGGCCGAGCTCCGTTCAGGCCGAGGCCGAAGGCCGAGACCATACATTTTCCGGCGAACAAGGAACAACGCAAAAGCCAGATGGGACAAACTTGCGAGGCCGAAGGCCGAGCTCCGCGAAGCGGGCCCCAGGAACCCCGCCGCGGCGAGGCCGAAGGCCGAGCTCCGTTCAGGCCGAGGCCGAAGGCCGAGACTATACATTTTCGGCGAGCAAGAAACAACGCAAAAGCCAGATGGGAGAAACTGGCGAGGCCGAAGGCCGAGCTCCGCGAAGCGGGCCCCAGGAACACCGCCGCGGCGAGGCCGAAGGCCGAGCTCCGTTCAGGCCGAGGCCGAAGGCCGAGACCATACATGTTCCCACTCAAACAATCCCAACGTCAAGTGTCTAGCGAGGCCCTAGGCCGAGCGCCGCGGAGAGCGAAGCTCGGAGCGGCTGGGGGTTGGCGCGCGAAGCGCGCAGGGGGTTCACCCCCTAGTCAATACTTTATAAAGCTCCTTACATTGCTCTGATTTCGTTCAAATCTAAAATAACGCATTATAGGGATCGCTAAGACGGTTCTGAATTAAATTTATCGATGTAACGCTTAATTAATATAAGTACTTTGGTCTAGCCGTTAAAGCGTTTAGCTACCAAAACAGAGGTCGTGGGTTCGTTTCCCTCTGGGGACCGCCGTACATTTGTACAAATGGCCTCCGTCTGGATGTGTAACCGGGTGACCCGGTTTTTTCGGTTTCGGTGAAATCGGTTTTGTCATCCCTATTTCCATGATTGCACATAGCACAGGGTGACTTATACCGGCGAATAAGCAATAACACAGAAGCCAGATGGGACAAACTTGCGAGGCCGAAGGCCGAGCTCCGCGAAGCGGGCACCAGGAACCCCGCCGCGGCGAGGCCGAAGGCCGAGCTCCGTTCAGGCCGAGGCCGAAGGCCGAGACTATACATTTTCCGGCGAACAAGCGACAACGCAAAAGCCAGATGGGACAAACTTGCGAGGCCGAAGGCCGAGCTCCGCGAAGCGGGCCCCAGGAACCCCGCCGCGGCGAGGCCGAAGGCCGAGCTCCGTTCAGGCCGAGGCCGAAGGCCGAGACTATACATTTTCGGCGAACAAGCAACAACGCAAAAGCCAGATGGGAGAAACTTGCGAGGCCGGAGGCCGAGCTCCGCGAAGCGGGCCCCAGGAACACCGCCGCGGCGAGGCCGAAGGCCGAGCTCCGTTCAGGCCGAGGCCGAAGGCCGAGACCATACATGTTCCCACTCAAACAATCCCAACGTCAAGTGTCTAGCGAGGCCCTAGGCCGAGCGCCGCGGAGAGCGAAGCTCGGAGCGGCTGGGGGTTGGCGCGCGTAAGCGCGCAGGGGGTTCACCCCCTAGTTATATATATATAAAGCTACAATGCGGTATACTCACTGACTGACTCATCCATACGTTTTCTCCGAAATGACAATAGCTAGAGCGGTATACTCACTCACTGATTCATCCATACGTTTTCTCCGAAATGACAACTTTTAGAGGAAAATGATGTATGACAAAGTTGTAGGAAATGTATGAATTACAGCCATCCTATGAAGCCGATTTTTGAATTTCGAACGCGTTCTCCTATACAAATGGGCCAACTCTTTTGTTTACCGGCCGATTTGGATGAAATTTGGAATATTTGTTTGTTTCGTGATCTAATTGTGAAAAAAAATGTTGAACGTTCGAAATTCAAAATAGGGGCGAGAATATGGCCGCCCGAAAAATCGACCTCTGCGCAAAAAAGTCGGCAGCCAACTGGGCACATGCTGGAGACGTGCCCTAAACGGCATCGGGTTGTCAAAGGACCCAGGTATATGAGAAAAATCGGACATTTTGACATTTCAAGATGGCGGCCAAGATATCGACGATTGAAAATGAGAAAATTTTGTATGGAGAATTTGTACTGAAAATCGACTTTTAGTACAAAATTTGAAACAAAGATGAAAAATTTTTGAAAAAAAACATTTTTCGAGGCCGAAGCGGGGATGACGAACCTCACCGCGGCGAGGCCGAAGGCCGAGCTCCGTTCAGGCCGAGGCCGAAGGCCGAGACCATACATTTTCCGGCGAACAAGGAACAACGCAAAAGCCAGATGGGACAAACTTGCGAGGCCGAAGGCCGAGCTCCGCGAAGCGGGCCCCAGGAACCCCGCCGCGGCGAGGCCGAAGGCCGAGCTCCGTTCAGGCCGAGGCCGAAGGCCGAGACTATACATTTTCGGCGAGCAAGAAACAACGCAAAAGCCAGATGGGAGAAACTGGCGAGGCCGAAGGCCGAGCTCCGCGAAGCGGGCCCCAGGAACACCGCCGCGGCGAGGCCGAAGGCCGAGCTCCGTTCAGGCCGAGGCCGAAGGCCGAGACCATACATGTTCCCACTCAAACAATCCCAACGTCAAGTGTCTAGCGAGGCCCTAGGCCGAGCGCCGCGGAGAGCGAAGCTCGGAGCGGCTGGGGGTTGGCGCGCGAAGCGCGCAGGGGGTTCACCCCCTAGTCAATACTTTATAAAGCTCCTTACATTGCTCTGATTTCGTTCAAATCTAAAATAACGCATTATAGGGATCGCTAAGACGGTTCTGAATTAAATTTATCGATGTAACGCTTAATTAATATAAGTACTTTGGTCTAGCCGTTAAAGCGTTTAGCTACCAAAACAGAGGTCGTGGGTTCGTTTCCCTCTGGGGACCGCCGTACATTTGTACAAATGGCCTCCGTCTGGATGTGTAACCGGGTGACCCGGTTTTTTCGGTTTCGGTGAAATCGGTTTTGTCATCCCTATTTCCATGATTGCACATAGCACAGGGTGACTTAATTTGGGACCAGGACAAGTGATTGCGATGTGTAGACGTTACTTGCATAGATAATAAAAAAAATAATTAAGGATGATTTTCGACAAAAAAAAAATGTCTTTCGCCAGGTCGCGGGCCACCGATGCCGCGCGGCGGGCCGATGGGCCGCAACGGTCCGCCCGGGCCGGGCCCGCGGGCGCCCTTCAACGACTTCGCCGGCCCCGGGCCCCGGCCCAACTTCAGCGGGCCCCCGCGCGGGGCCTTCGGCGGCACCGCACCCGGCGGCGGCTTCGGTGGCGGCGGCGGCGGCGGCGGCGGAAACTTTCCCCCCAACCGGGCCGGCGCGGGCGGCGGCGGGAACGGCGCCGCGTTCAACGCTAATAACGGCGCTGGTGCTAATCAGCAGGAGACCACCACGCAAGTCACTATACCTAAAGATGTGAGTTGTGTATAATAACTGATGCCAGCGACTCCGTTCGCGTGGAAAATTTGATGTGTATATAGTTGCTCTGAAAAATATAATAAATGTATCCCACGGGAACCGTACATTTTACCAGGATAAAAAACAGCCGAAGTGCTACTCCTACGACTGTAATCGTTCTCTGAGCCTAAGGACAACCGGCACTTTGCATACAAAAAATTGTACAAAGGCCACCCTTTATACACATGCGCAAAATGATGATAATAATAACATATGGATAAACCAGTACCTCTTTATACATGAGAAATCTATCTTCTTCCTATACTGAAGGTACCATTTACTTCAAAAAGGTCTTCACAGAAGTCTTTCTGAGTTAGGCGCGAAACACACATATGGGATGTGGGGCGAGGGCGCGGTAAGATGTATAAAGTCACAGACCAAGAGCGACCGCAGAGCAAGGGCTCTATGACTCTATACTTATTACCGCGCCCTCGCCCCACGTCCCATCTGTGTGTTTCGCAAGTTGATAAAGCAAGCGAGGCGCGGTCGAGGCGATGGACACAAAAATGTATGGCGCTCTATGGAACTAGCGCGGGCGCGCGTTTGTCGCTTGTTTTCGTTGCATAGAACAGCGGTTTCTAAACTTTTTTGGCTAGGGACACTAATAAACCTCTTTTATTTTACGAAATCCCATTTTAAAATATGAAGTGCAAGATTTGACTTTACTTCTCCAATCCAAAATATTAATCCAAAATAAAAATGTAACGATTCAGTTGAAGAGTCACCCCATGGAAGAGTCACTAGGGTGACTAGGGTGACTCATCCATGGGACCCTTGTTTTCTGTGGGATCCACTTTAGGTATCACTGCCATAAAGTTCCATATATTTTTGTGACACAGTGCCCCTGTCCGCTTGCTTTATCAACTCCCTTACACCTAGTTTCTCGTTGAATAACAATCTGCTAATCTACTGTTAATAGATGTCAAGATGACTTAAGTGCATACAGAAATAACCGGCCAAGTGCGAGTCGGACTCGCGCACGAAGGATTTTGTATTTATACAACATTGTATATTTGAAGCGTCTACCTGTTGGCGTTATTAACCCCTTTTTCAATTCAAGTTTCTGACTTATAGACTACTATAAACTTACCCTTTTATACACTAACACTAAATATACACTATTTAGAATTGAAATATATCGCAAGAAAAGCACGAGCGTCGTTCATGCGTGGTTTCGCCAAATTCAAACTAAAATAACTTCGAAATCGTTCAAGTGTGCCATAGAGTATCATACATCATTTGATTGGTTTTTAAATTTTCCTTCATTCATTCACACATTCTACAAGCCGAAATATACCTTAAAACAAGTAACGATGGTTACTTGTTGATGGTAGGGTGATAAAGTGCCGTCCATCCGAGTTGACGCTGGGCGCCTGTGCAAAAACGCGCTGTCAAACGGAGTTGACGCTGGGGTTCGAAAAGTTAACATTGAGTAAAAAAACCGCAAAAAAATCATTTTTATTGTATGGGAGCCCCCCTTTTATATTTATTTTATTCTGTTTTTAGTATTTGTAGAAACTACTAAAACTACTACTACTCTGTTATAGTGACAACAGAAATAGGTACATTATCTCTGAAAATTTCAACAGTCTTGCTATCACGGTTCATGGGATACAGTTTGGTGACAAACAGACAGACGGACAATGGAGTCTTAGGGCCACTTTCTAAATTGAGAATTTCGCTAAGTGAATAGTTTACTGTAGTGCTGTCTCTTCGACTTGTTCAGAAAAGAGCGTGACAGAACGTTACTTAAGTATTTACTTAGTGAAATTCTCAATTTAGAAACCGGCCCTTAGTAATAAACAACTGACAGCAGTTAACAAGATTGAAAGATTTAATACTTACAATCTCTTAAATCTACTGTTAAAGTTACAAACTGACTAAAACTCCCGCCCTCCGCAGCTGGCCGGTGCGATAATCGGCAAGGCGGGCTCTCGCATCCGCAAGATCCGCGCCGACTCGGGCGCAGGCATCGAGATCGCCGAGCCTTTACCAGGCAGCAACGAGCGCATCATCACTATCACCGGCACGCCGCAGCGCATACAGACGGCGCAGTATCTGCTGCAGCAGAGGTGAGACGAGACGTCTGTCGGTGACTTCGCGAACATGACATGACGGTGAAATCGCGCAACGGGATACCGCCGTTTAGCCAAAGTATTTTTCGCCAAATTTTACTTCCCAATAAACTTATGGCATCAGTTTCATTTCACAAATGAAACTTTAGCAAGTTTTCATTTCGCATTTTATTCAATTGGTCAAATTATCATTTCGCATAATTTTACTGCGTCAAGTTTTATTAAGACAAACGTTTATTATGCTAACGTTTTATTTTGGCAAGTGTTATATAGCAAATAATTGTTTGATTAAAAAATAGGTACGAAGTTTAAACTTCGGGTGTTAGTTCTTTTTTTTATATAAAACCGAAAAAAAATATTTCACTAAAAAACTTAGTTTTGAGTCAAACAAAAAAATTTTTGTTCTAGTTTACATTTCGCATTTTATTCATTTGGTCAAATTATACTTTTGACTGAATAATGCTTGGTAAAATGAATTTTGACCAAGTATTTATTTGGTAAACAATAACTTGCCATAATAACTTTTGCTAACTGTTTATTTGCTTTAAGTTGTTTTGAGAAATGTTTTTTTGTCAAGTGATAATTTGCGGAAAATAGTTTGGGAAGTAATACTTTGGAAAACGATTTTTGGCAATACATTAGTAAACCCGCGCAACACTTGGGCCCTATTTCATAGAACTACAATTTTACGACGGCAATTCGTCGTGCATGATCGAGTAACCCACAAATATACAACTAATCAGCTATGCAGTGTACAATGAGAGGTCGTAATCAACTATGAATTGTAGTCTTATGACACATGGCCCCGGGCTCCCTTAACAAAAATTACAATTCATGGTATACTATAACAATATGGTGTACATAGCCCGTGACCTACAGATTAACAAGTTGGAATACTAATTGTACTAATAATCGGCTGTGCAATGTACATCGAATTGTCATAATAAACTATGAATTGTACAATTGTATGAATGCGGCCCTGGGAACACTTTGTTGAGTATCGATGTAATCGAACCAATTACTTCCGCTTGTATATGCCAACTCACGCTTGTATACTGGAGTTATACACCGAAACCAAGGTTTCCAAAAGTTCGATATTGTTTTATCTTTCATACAATCTTAAAATTCTATGAGGACAATTTGTATGTAAAATTAAATTGGGCTGTCAACAAGTGGTAAAAAATTGTGGTTTAATTTATCGATACTGAATTGCGTTTTAACTTAAATTCCATATTCTTCTTCTTAATTGTAACCTCATAATTGATATGAATATATACAATTAATACTTTTTCCCTGGTTGTAAACAAACAGTCAACGATTATTGTAAAAATATGGATTTTTTTAATTTGTCATTTAGTCTCCTTGGTCTTCATTGATCTTATTGATTCAAGAACTTCATCCCCGATTTGCATTTATTAAAATTGTTTGTGTTTTCTTGAAGAATTGTTTACAACTAGGAAAGTGTGTCTGGATTGGAATGTAATTTAGGGCGAAATCAGCATTCGTTCAAACGGCATGCACAGAGTTAGATACAAATTAATGTTTATTTAATAATGCGCCGGTTCCTAATTTATAATTGGACCTGGATGATGATTTTATATTCAGATTCTAGGTACACATTCCTTTTATTCAGGGGAAAAGTAAAATTATCGATTTAATTCGTTGTAAATTGTTGGATAGGTTCAATAATGAGTTCATTCGGCGATTTTGTTCAGCGTATATTCACTCATATATAATGGACAAATTAGAATCGTCAAATTTCTTCTGTTTATGTTACATTAACATAGGCGTTAGGCTCAATCGGACCACATACGGACCGATTCGGACCGCGTAACCGCAATGAATTCGTGTTATAAACGCGCGGAGTGTTTGTTACTTTCGTGCTTTTTCCGACGTAGATTCCACACTTCTATGGTACGTGAAACTTGGATAGTATGCCTTGCTCTGGTATTGAAGTTCTCGGTTTTGTCATTAGTAGGCGATGTGCGTGAGTCATAGATATGCGGTAGTTGGGGCCCCTGTGTTGTGCTCTACTTCGATGTCAAGTTGTTTGAAACGTTGCCATAAAACATTACGTGATTTAATAGACGACCCCTAGTGGCAGCGCAGTGGGTAAATTCTATAACTTTTCAACTGGGTGGATTCCCAAACTGTCAAATACATATTTCGATACTTGGACTGAAAATTCGTCCACTTGAAAATTAGAGAATAGGGTCAGAACACATAGGCATGGTTTATCAAAACATTTAGTGCTTTGCACGCGTGGCAGAGAATTTACTTTATTTTGTTTTGTAAAAATGTCGACTATCCAATTTGTTACAGTTGGTATGGACCAACCGTTTTGTTTTGAACCACAACGTGCCTGTGTGTAAATACTTAAACAAAAGGAATGTTTCAATTTAAACCGCATTGTGTCCTAATGTTTTAGAAATAATATTTTAATAATGGAAAGTACAATGAAGTTGTGGTTATAGCATTTTGCATGTTCGCTAAGAATACGTCGCGAATGCTTAGATCGTCAAATCACTCTTGTTCAAGCAAAACCCGCGAATAACGCAGCACTCGATGACAAAAGGATACAGCACAAGGCATTCGCGTCGCATGCTAACGATTTTGGTCACGCTCGAACATTTAATTTATCGTCGCTTGTATCATTTTCACTGTCACTTACTAACATAGTTTTATTTTGCGCTAGAATGTTTGAAGAGTTTCCTGACTTGGCCCCAAAGATTTAATTAGTCATGAGAATAAGACGCGGTTTTTGTGACACTCAGGTAAAGGCGCACTATTTATTGTAGATAGTGTTAAAAGTACATATTGGGGTCTTTCATTGTACATTTAAAGTCATTAGTTATTTAAAGCTATATTTCATCTGTAGTAGCTCTTAGACATATGCTTAGTTTTATAGTGTTCATCGTATCAGCTTTTATGTATTATGTTTATTCCTTAGTTTTCATTTTCATCTACTTAGCTCATTTCATACAATTTTGTTTACTTACCTCTGTACGAAAGTTGACTTTTGATGCTTCGCAAACTTTTCAGACATACTAATGGGGAAGTACTCATCTTTCCTGCCCTTTGTTATTGAATTTACGAACGTTACCTAGTGCCGAATCTGTTCATACCACCGGACAGCTCCTTTACTCTCGAAGCCTTCCAAATTGAGCTTCAATTAAGCTCAATATGTCAGAAAAAAAACTATTTCTTGTCTAGATCTGATGTAAACAAACCTGATGGAATCTATAAAATACGGAAAGCAATGTTACATTTCATCAATGTAATGAATTCAAGAAATAAATATTTATCAATTTCTTGACATTCGTGGTATGAAAAAAACTGTTTGTGTACACCCAGGAAAAAGCTGAATTAAATGAAATATATTTACATAGTAAAGGGTTTAATCATAAAAAACAAGTTATTTAAAATATGCTGTATGCTTACAGCATATTTTCGCTAAGTTTTTAATCCGAATGAAAGGGCAATATAGCAATAGATTATAGTATTAGAGTATGTGGTCTGGTCTTCTGGTCTTTGATGATGAATGAAACAATAATAATCTGAAATCGCGCTGAGTGTCAGAAGTCCATTTTCTTGGCGATCCCTGTGTAATCTTAACCCTATTTGTCAATTAATTGATAATTTCTTCACTTTGTAGACATAACTAGTGTTCTAGGTGTGTTCCCGTGACTAACCCGTGGGCAGCGGCAGCCGCGCGTTGCATGGAAGACTAGTGATTTTGTTGTTTTATAACCAGTAACAAGGAATCACTAATCTGCCTACAAAGCGCGGCGCTCTCTTCAGCTGGAGACCTGCTTCTTCATTCATCGCGACATCTCTTCATCCATTCTGTGAATAACAACGTGTTCTCTTACCTAATAACTTGTTTTCTACTAATCTTAAAATTTTATGCTAATGTAATTACTATGAAACGTGTTTTTTACGACAGTCCGTGTCATGCCTGTTTTTTAATGGTTTCTGAACGACATTCTTTGCGATGTCTCTAGCGATCTGTTTTCTGTTTGCAGTGTTCATGAAAGCCATCCAAACCTTGGTGGCGGCCGTGGAGGGAATTTTTGAAGAAAATATCAAGTCTTATTTGATATGCAATAGCTTTACTGTATCCACCTCAATGTAAATGTACAATACACAAACCTTCGAGGCTTAATGTCTGTACTAATTAAAATGTGTTAGTTGTATCATCTTAAGTGGAATGCATTTGACGTAATTTTTACGAAATTAGAAAACTGATTGAAATAGAAAATTGTGTTAATGGTTTACTGATATGTTACATCGATGTATTTTTAAGTAAATAGAAAGAATAAAAGTTTATTTTACTATGTATTTTCGCATGTTTTGTTCATTTTGCATATGTAATGTTTTTTTTAATAACAATGCTAACATCCCCATACTTACAACACTTGATCAAACAACTTATTTGTTGAAAAAATATTGTGCAAACCATTGACCTTGATGGTAGCTAACACACACTTTATAGATTAACATAAATTACTAGCTGACTCGGCAAAGTACCTAGTCTCAGACCTACCAAATATACACGAAAAATTTCATAAAAATCGGTGAAGCCGTTTCGGAGGAGTCTGATAACAAAAACTGACACAAGATTATATAGGTATTAGAAGATTAAGCAGACTGAGAATAGTAAAATTTTTGTATTTATGAAATTTCTACATGACATTCAATGCGTCACAGCATCTAAAACTAACGATAAAAAATCTAGTGCTAAAACTCTAACAAGGCCTGGATTACTTCACGGAAATTTGTACCTCTGCAGAGGGCACCTTGCATACCATGATTTAGAATCTTAAGACGCTTGTTTGAAACATGGGGACTTCCAAAATTGCTATACTTAAGCATAGACAAACACTATTAGGACGAACAGTTATAAAAACAGAAAAAAAAAAATGGGACGAGCGTCTTATCGTCGGCGCCGGCCAACCCAATTGTTAGACTCTTAACGTTTTTCAACGTTACTTCCTACCTTTATATTCGAACTTAGAATTTGGATTCACGTTTTCGAGTGAAAGGTCGGAAATCACGAGTATTTTCAAATTGGTTATACCATTACCGATAAATACTTTATCTCTAAATATAAATAATGATTTCAAAATCACCCTGTAGTCTCAGGTTCGTGTTCGTGTGTGTAGAGTATGCTGTCTCGCTCGCACAATTTAATATTTTACAATATTGTAATAATATGATTCAACTTTTCATAAATGTGGTCTGAGGGTTAGGGATTTATATGGTGTGATGTATAATTAAATTGCTAATATTCAAGGCATATTTTTTTATCCTGTACTATTGAGAAAAGTTGTTTCCAAAATTATTAATTTTGGAATCTCATTTTCTCAATCAAAAACATAGTATTTAGTAAAAAAATATGCCTTGAATATCAGCAATTTAATTATCTATCAAACCCTCAGACCACATTCATCAAAATTATACCCATTTTATTACAATCACTAAAAATGTTAAATTGTGCGAGTGAGACAGCATGCTCCACATAAGAACAGTCTTATGTATGATATAATTTTTTTTTATTGGTGGCGCTAGTCAGCTCACTGGATCGCATTAACGGCTGACGTCCGCCGTTTGCGTAAAGCCTAGTCTGAAGCACATACCTGGGCAGTTTCATAAAACTACAGTTCATAGTTTGTTCGATGTACATAACGTAGCAATCTTTCTACTTGTTGGGTTAATCGACTTTGCAATGTACGTCGAATTTTCATAGAAAACCATGAAACATGCCCACACAGGCTACCTTCAATCAGCAACTTTGGATCAAGAAAAAAAAAAACGACCGCCACCAAAACTCTTCATCTTAGTTGACTGTGATTGCATATTTAATAATAACACATTTTATAGCTGATAACAACATTACTCTACTTTATGACAACAACTCAATCTACAGGTTTGCTAAAGGTCATTCGAGTGGCGGCGTGCTGGCCGGGTCACCTATTGGTTGAGACTGGCGATGGCTGTGGTGATGTGTCTAGCCGCAGCATTAATGTTTTTCCTATTTTTGTGTTATTTTGGCTTTTAAAGTTATTGGTGACAATCACTGAATCATATCATATAGACTTTGATGTATTAAGTTTAAGATGGTTTGAGAAAATATGGTCAGAGTGGAGTTTTTTTTCCCGCTGCATTTTTCTCCACTACAAATACCCGAAGGCAGCAGCTAACATTAGTACATTGACGTTCAGCAAACAGAATGTAAATTCTTTAGGTTGAAATAAATTATTGATTTCTGATGACTGTTTAGCCTTATGGAAGCCACTCATAAAAAATTGAATTGACTGTAATTTAGCTTTTTTTTCGTGTCGTAATATCGGCATTGATATTCGCGTCGTTAAATACCTTTCATTTAACACCTCATTGATCAAAATCGGCCCAGCATGGTTTTAAATTGTAACTCCATTAAAATGAAATAAACTTTAAAATAGATTTCCAACTATAACATAAAATCTTTAAAATTGTTTTCTCTATAATTTAACAGATTAGTCTGTATTTTTAATATACAGGGTTTATTTTATCAGTGTAAAAATTTCTCATAGTATAAAATAGATGTATTTATGTTTGAGCCATTATTTTTAAAGAGCCTTTTAAATGGGTCTCGTTAAACAGAAACATAAATGTACAAATGTTGCTTTCCCAGTCAGGTGAAAAAAGCAATATCAATTAGAATTCATCCTACAACACTGGGACTAAATCAAAGAATTTGTAGTTACTTACAATATCAAATTTTATTTCAAGAATTTTTCTTAATTTATTCGGTTAGGTAGGTAATACATACAAATATTAAAATACCATCACAACTTAAAGCTTGCTTGTGTTAGATCGAGTATAGAAGGGATATCAAGTGGCGTGCAGGGGTGGCACGTCTGAGTGTTCATATTCATCTAAATCAAACAGCACATACCACAGTGGCACTATAAAGCCCAGCACCAGCAGAAGACATACTAAATGGTACCATTTGATCCCAAAATCTGCTCCCTGAGATGTCAACTGTTTCACAACCACTGCCTCCACTGCTACTTTCTCTTTATTTGGTAACAACTGAGTATCTTCGGTCATGGGCTCAGCCACATCAGTATCAGTATATGCTATCACAGAGGGGGATAGTGTGCTATTCATGACTACTTCATTGCAGTCTATAGAGAAGTCCCCTATGGTGTCAATGTTGTTGTTTTGTGGCTTTGTTGGCACATTGGATGTGGAAGGTGAAGGCTCTGACTGCAATGTAGGGACCATCTCAGTAAGGATAGAGAATGGAGTGACAGGCACTTTGATTGTTCGTCGAGCAAATATTTCATTTTCTTTGTGTATGTGGTTAATTCTTTTCAGTTCAGCTATCTAAAACAAAAGAAATCTGTTAACTGTGAGAATGTTGTTGTGGTCCCATGCAAGTTCAAGGAACGAGTTCATAATTTACTGATAAGGCAGGCTTTGATAAGCTAAGTGAGTGACTATGCTTTCAATAATGTTTACTATTCTATTTTATCTGATTACAAATCATTCAAACAGATCATGTATTTTCTTAACATTCTGCTGTAGTTACTTACAGAGCAATGAAATCTCAACGCTATCGCCTGTAGCGTGTCATCTTCTTGAACTTGCGCTTCGATAAAATGGTCGTGGGGTCTCATCTTGTGCAACTGTATATCCTGGTCGTCTTCGGATTCCTTTTTCTTGATGTGCATGTTATAGCCCGTAAGATCATCCCCGCTATGCATTAGGCGCGCCCTGTTCGTTAAAATAAGCGATGACTTGATACAAACCACGTAAACACGGTCGAAAACAACGATACGATACGACGCTACAACTCACCTTTGTTTCATTTTACATCTACACAAGTCTAGTTCTAATATCTACCATGATCCGAGAAAGAATATTACTTTTACCTATTATTTAGCGATATGTCTGTGATAAAATTAAAGAGAAAAAATAATAAAACAGCTGTCGCGCTGCCAAACCAGTGTTGCCAGCTGGTACTTGCCATTTAGTACGGCAGTTTGCTTGAAAAGGTACGGACTGGAGCAAAAAGGTACATTTTCATAATTTTACAGGATTGTACATTTTAAAACTTTCGTGGTTGTAACTAGACATAATTGTAAAAAAACGGGACTCACCAATATAGTTATAATTAAGTAGTTTAAAAGTAAATTAACAACTTTAATATTACCTACTAAATGATTCATCTTCGGGGGTTACGCAGATTGAATTGTAAATCAGCTAAGGGCTTGATTGTAAATACTTCTATCGTCAGTAATTGGACGAAAGTTTTGCCCATTTGTAACCTGAAAGAGCACTAGGTATAAAGAAATAGACTGACTGAAAGAGTACTATAATGTTTTTTTTATATAGGTACTAATTTATTTTTCTTTATCTTACGCTTGGCAAGAAAGACTGGAAACGGGAAGAGAATTTTCACGAATTGCTTAAAAGAAAATTCGGATCTATACTACTTTTAATTTCTATGAAATTATTTATATTTCTAGAGTCAGTACTAGAAATTAACACAGAAAAAATATAAACTAAAAAATTGTGAGTAAAACCTAACAGTCTTATTTATGCTGGGCTTATGTCTTATGGGCTCCTTATGGGCCTTATGGCCCTGTTTTAGAAAGTTTTAACGCCATATCAAACTGTTTTAGAGGAATCGAGTTTTATAAATAAGACTGTTACTTTTTATTTATTACTCTTTCTTACCTAGTATACATTACTCTATGTACCTTGCATTCTTAGTATGAGTCTAATAACCACACACATTAATGCAAAACAAAAGTGGTGTTAACGTCGTGTTAGTCAAGCGTGCGTGTCAGCCAACATCAACCCCTAAAATTTGTGTTCTCGGAGAAGCAAACTCCCATGCAAACGTAGTTTTATTTATTTACACCATGCCACATCAAATCACCAAACCGGATAGAACTGAAATTATATAAATTTAATGAGATTGGATATTAGTATCAAGTGATTTTTTATTTCACTGTAGTATGCAGATTGAAAATCATGGACGCGACCATGAAACGTTGTAAGGTTTCAGAAGATATTATTGCAGTCATGTAATACTTTAAAAAGTTGTCGTGTGGCCCTTTACCACTGCATACAGTCTGCAAGTTAGACTGTACATACCTTCAGTACTTAATTTTGGCATTTAACATAGCTAAGTTTGGCTCAAACTTCAGCAAGCCGCCAGAATTGTTGACACCTGAGCTTGTGGCCATAAGTCCAACAAGATTTTCGGTTGTTAACCTTGTTCGGCTTTCCGTTTTTATCCTCTTTAGCTTACTGAAGACTCTTTCCACGCTTGCGTTTGAAAATGGTAGAATAAGAAGAAGGCCTATAAGCTTCATCAAATTTGGAAAACGGGGCATTCCTGTAGCGCTCTTCAACTCAAAAACTTTGCACCAAAATTTTTCTGCTGGCAATGTTGTGTTAATACTCGTACCTTCAGAATCGAAGTCGAGTAATGCGTATTCGCGCCATTCTTTACTTAAGGCATTCTGATCAATGTGTCCCTTCAGTACTGGAAATCGATTTAAAACATCGATCAATTTTTGTGCATTGTAGTTTTCCAGGCTTTTCGGTGGGTCTACAATAGAAATAAGTGAAAAGAGTGGGTCCGTGAAATCGAATCTTTTCTTTAGTTGTGTTATTGCTTCAATATAAAATTGCATGCAGTCAAGTAACAGTTTTTCTATTTCTGCTTGAGGTGGTGGGTTTGGTTGGCTCCTAAGTTCTCTCAGGGTTTCGCAGGCCTGTAACCCAATGTACACATTTTCGATAGGTAAATATAGCCGGGGATTGTCATGCTCGATTATTAGTGGTGCAGTTTTTTTGCAATACTGGAGTGACATGTAATTGCTCGCGAGAGTTTTAATTAATTTTTCTGTTTCAGGCTTCAATTTATGCAGAAGAGGAGTCTCCCTTTGGAACATTGTATTAAAGTCACAGAATAGCTCCAGTGCGTATGACATAAACTCCAAGTATATTTTTACAAATCCGTTTTTAAGTGTAGCGTGTATGCTTTCCGTCGTTTTGGATGGATCCTCCGTGCATTGAATTCTAAAGTATACCTCCAGCGCTTCATATTGCTCTAAGATTCGATCAACGCAGGCTTTTAAAGACAGCCATCGAGTGGTGGCCGGTGAAAGTATTTTGTGGATGTCAATTTGAAAAAAAATTTGCAGTTCTTTCAACTTTTCCTGTCTGGAAAAGCTGCGCGAAAAGTGCGACCCAATATTCCTTAGCAAGTCTTCAATCGAACGCGGTAGGTGCATGCATGCCTTGGATGCTGATAAATGCACCATATGACAACTGCATTTTACGCACGCTATATGGGGGACTTTTTCCTTCAATTTGGAGAAGACTGAATTATTATCCCCAACCATCACATTGGTCGTGTCCGACGAAAACCCGACAAAGTTTTGTAGGGGGATTTGTTTTGTCTCCAATTTCTTTATTAGTGATTTATACAGGTCCTGGGCGGAGCCCGACGGCATTTCTACCATATCAAAAAAATTTGTTTGCACTTTATATGTATCATCCAGGTATATTACGGTAATGGCGCATTGTTTTACGCTTCCTAAGTCGGTAGTTTCATCCATAATTAAGGAAAGAAAGTGGCCTGGCTCTTGTAGAAACTCTGCCATTTCAGTCATGAAATGACAACCCAACACTTGCTGGATAGTTGCCGTGGCTTTCGTTCTGCCCATAGCCATCTTTTGGGCGATTTTTGAGTCCGGGCAAATGTTTGAAATAAGAGGGACTAGTGTGTCAGCCAGCAGAAAAGGCAAATTATTTGTTGCTAAAAGCGCCGCGAGTTTTAATTCCGCTCTTTTTGCCATTCGGTCATCATCCGATTGGTTGAACGCTTTTGTTATGGGTACTGAATGACTAATTGATGTCATAATATTGCAGTGCTTATCAGTTTTCGCGTGTCTTTCTAAATGTGGTTTATGATTGCTTAAAATCTGATTGCAATGTTTACATTTCGCGACAACTCTGTTTTTAAGTGTCGTTGTGGCTAGCCAGCTCTTGAAGTCTTTGTTATTTAACCATTTTTCATTAAAAACATATTGTTGTGTTTTCTTACGGTCAGCAAAACAACCACCTATGCTGCCACTGGTGCTGGCCACATTTTCTGGCTTATCATCATCTGGGTCATCTTCTCGTTTCCGTTTTTTTATGAATTTATCCATTTCTTTCTATTATCTGTGTACGAAATTAATATGTACATGCAATACAAATATGCCAAACCTGTTAGTAAAAAAAACCATTATATTTAAGAAACTAATATATCGTCGGCTTACTGCAAGAAGTCATTTACTGCAAAAACTCACTAACCGCTTTTTTTAAAGGTATGGACATATAGATGTATTGAACAATGATACAATAGTGGTGTTTTAATATCAGGCAATATTTTAACGATGTTATAGGGAATAAGGAAGAGGAAATACAACCATAATTTTTTGATTAATTAATTAATTAACCATTAATTAACTAACGCGAACTAAAAAGTCGTTTTTTTCCCAATAGTGAATATGCCGGTTAATGAGCTCTTGCAATAAGCCGAATATACTTGGAAGTTTTAATTCATAAGACATATTTAAATATTTATAAATAATGTTATAAAAGTAAACCGCCCACAAACTGACCACGTAAATTAATTAAAATGTCTATTAAACTTAAAATTCCCCATCTCCAAAATAAAGTATGGGTTTAAATTTACAAAATAGCAAGAAAGTAAAATGTCTGGCAACCCTTATCGGGGGCGTTTTGATACTGCAATATAATGGTAGGTGAGACTGAGGTATAGTCATGCACGTTAGACAAACAAGATACACGATAATGTTAATACTCAGAATACCTACTATGTACAACACACGAGAGCATAATATTGACTTTTTACATGCGTGGAGTGCAACACAGCCGCGTAAAACGTAAAGCTAAAAAAAATTACCAAATTGAATACAAACGTCAACTGCATGTCAACCTTTTACAATTAAATTTATTCGAAAATTCGTCTGTACACTAAGTCCATGTCTGTACAGAAGCATTTTTGCACTATAAATTGGTGCGACGTGTGTAAAAGTTGACTCGCAGCTATGCAGTCATCTAATAGTTAATACTGAATCTAGCCCAATAATACAGATTTTTTCTCTGTAGACAAATAAAATATTGACCAGCGAAATATTGAGAACTCTGCAACTTTCTAACCATAAACTAACAAATAAACTTGCGTAAGTGAAATAGGTGACTGAAAACATTGAAAAGCTGTATTCGCGAACATTTTAAAGATCTTATTCTTTGTTATAAAAATAATTCAATTGAAATCAACTTACCCACAATAAGCTTTCTTATATCTTACTCAGAAGAAGCCGGCACGCGTGAAACAAAACTCACGGTGTTATTTATAAAACGCAATTCCTATACAAGTAGGTACAACAACAACAAAAATCGCGAACTCACACAACTCCATACAATACATGCACCAATACCTAAATATTTCGTTTCTCTGGTTCGCTTACAATTTATAAAAAACGTTGAGTCAACGTTGTGCATTCGTGCAAGTGCAAAGTGGTTGGTTCAAAGGTCTTTCGTTTCCAATCTCTCTAATATAGTCTATGTTCGTTTCGTTTGCGTTAGCGAGCTACGTTCGGAAACAAAATATTTTGTGGGCCTATTCCACAATATGGCAGCATGTACCAAAAGGTACGGTGTGTGACGTCGTACAAAAAAGGTACGCCCAAAAGTCGAATAGTACGGTTTTCGTACCAAAAAGTACGATCTGGCAACGCTGTGCCAAACTTTCTATCTTCAGCAAAAATTTTGACGTTTATTTTTCTTGTGTCGTCTTTTTTTTTAATAGGTTTAACGGCTCTGGATACTAGTCCTTTTGTGTCGTCACTTCAGCGCTATAGACAAGAAAAAAAAAGAATTTTGGTAGGTAGTAATCTGTGATGAAGAAAAGTTGCATCCAGACGCAGACGATTACACGACACATCACGCACTCGCTCTACACGGTTATAAAGGGGATATATCTAAACATCCAAGACCTGGGTTTTTTTTTGTCCCCAGCCGGGATTCGAACCGGGGACCTCTCGCATGGTAGGTAGATGCGCTACCGCTGCGTCACAGAGGTCGTCAATGACAGACAACCTGTCAGTTTAGTTTTACGAAAACTCCATAGATGGCACTGTACAGTGTAAACTTCATCCACATATTATATTGAAACAGAACATAGGGGTAGAATGAAAAGTGCCATCTTTTGAACACTTTCTTAACATGATTTTCTTTTACATTTTTTATAATGTATGGAAAACTTTTAATTACTTGCATGCGTTGCGTATATTAATACTGTTGCAATAATCTGCTAGACATTGTGAGCTAAAAAATGTGCCAAATTTTGTAGGCATAGTCATCATCATCATCATCATTCAGCCACAAGAAGTCCACTGCTGGACATAGGCCTCCTCCATGGATTTCCAAAAACACCGGTTGGAAGCGGCCTGCATGCCATGCCAGCGACATAAGAAAATACTGGTAATTTAGCGAGGTTGGGTACCTACTTTCATTGGTCGTTTTCGTATGAGCATCTGTATACCCAATAAAAAAACCAGTCCCTTGGGGGATCCAAGGGAAAATATCCACGGAAAATATCAATCGAGCTATTGCCATTTCATATGAGTTTTCTAGCTTATTGGAGTAGACAGGGGCGAGCCAGGTGGGTCGTGCCCACTCCAAGATGGTTGAGGCCCACCCCAGGATGTTGGGTTACATACAGCATACTTGGATTGGGATTCGGTGTGGCAGGCCATCGCTTTTCAAGGTCTTATTCATAGAAATTAAAATATCATATTAACCCACAAAGGAAGACTAACGGTCTTGTTTATAAAAAACACGATTCCTTAAAACGCCGATTAAAATAGTCTGTGGCGGAGATTTTACAAGGAAAAGTCGTAACCACAGATTAAGTAAACTGCCTCTTAAGAGTGAGGAATCTTGTTTTTGTAAATAAGGCCGTAATTGTACTAATCCTCATAGAATCGGCCACGCCAATAGGTTTATGAAACGCGGCTCAGGGGCAACGTCCCAGAAAGCACCCCTAGATGCCCCTAGAGCCAATTGTTACTGTCATTGGCACTGGAAACATATATTTTCTATAGTAGTTATTGTTAACAACTCAGAGGTACCTAATAAATCAATTATAGACCAGCATCACGTTACCATAGTTTAATAACTCCAGAGTATTTTACACAACAAGTCGTAGAACATAATACCTTTGGTATTGTGCCGACCTTGATAATAATTGCACATTATTATTATTATTTGTTCTAACTACCTATGTACAAAAAGTACACTTATACAAAATGGATCCATTATGTTATCTATTTCATTATCAATAAAATAGGTAACATTTTGTTAATAGACAGGTAGAGGCGTTATCTATTTAACCACGTTCGCGATCTAGAAAACGTGGGACGAACAAAACCGTAACCTCTGCAGTAGTAGAGCGCCTCTGTGTGAAAGTTAATGTGCTGTTGACTGTACAAGTAAGGTTAAAGCGCGGTATACACGGTCCATCCCAGCTGTACGTCAGCTCAAGGCCGCGCCGCTGGATGTAGCATACAGACTATCCATCACGCATCAATCGTGTCGTGCGTGATCAGTATCGAACGAAGAGGACGTGTTTTGTATTTAATAAAATGCCTCCTGTTTTATCAAAACGCCAAAAAATAGGAGTTCTTCTGTTATTGTCAGCAGCGGCAGAAGAGAGGAAAAAAAAGTAGGAAGAGGTTCTGGATGAAAAAAAATTATCATAAACATGCAGAGTATACTCAAATGAATAACATCATGAATGATTTGAATAACGCTATCAATCGTTGCAGCTTCCCCTAAAATGGGTACCAGATCTTGTGAAGTATTTATTCTTTTTTGTTTGTTCATATAGTCTGGGCTTGAAACATTCCACAGACATAAGTGTCTCGGTCCATTTTGAGACGTGCAGCCACCTTGCAACGCAAGCTCAGAATGAAATCTGCTGTACAACAAGTCTATACACGATCAAGCACGCACGATACGGGACCGCGCTGACGTACGTCCGCGTTATTCACTGTCTATCTGCACGATGTTCGCGGTGGTGGGGGTACTCGCTGGATGAAAAATCGGTCCGTCAAGTCCAGCAAACAAATAATAATAATTATCGACGTACGTCAAGCATATTCATGGTACTTTTGCATCGTGCATCGTGCATGGCCTTGGCAGGACGTACGGCAAGATGGATCGTGTATACCGCGCTTATGGCTGCTCTATCGTGAAGCATGCTGTCTCGCTCGCACAATTGATTTTTTTTTTAAATATTGTAATAATATGAGTAAACGTTTGATAAATGTGGGCTGAGGGTTTGATGTATAATTTTTTTCCCCCTATACGTAGTTTTTAATAAAGAAAGTTGTATCCAAAATTATTAATTTTGGAATCATCTCAATCGAAAACTCAGTGCATGGTATGAAAAATATGCCTTCAATATCCGAAATTTAATTATCCATCTAACCCTCAGACCACATTCATCAAAAGCATACTGATTTTATTACAATCACAAAAAATGGCGAGCGAAACAGCGTGCTCGACATAAGCACAGTCTTAAGGATTTTTCACACCACAACGGGCCGGCTACGTATGGGCGCTACCATAATTATCTATCTATACTAATAATAAATACTAATAATAAATCTGTAAGGGTCGGTCATGGAGTAAGTTAGTTTGTTTTCAGAGATATTGTGTTTATTGGCTCAATATATGATACTGAAACTAATTTCACGATTTTTAGAATTTTTTTCTGTATGTGTGTATGTATGTATGTTCCTCCATAACTCTTAAACCAATTATCCGAATTTGATGAAATTTGGTATAAAAACATATAGACATCTGGGACACAGGATAGGCTATTTAAATTCTAGCTCCAGTTATGATAAGACGTGGCCCCCATACAAATGCTGCTTCGTAAAAATCGAAATGTACGCGAACGGAGTCGCGGGCACAGCTAGTATAAACTAAAATAATAATCGATACTATATGTACTAGCGCAAACCCGGCCACGTGCGGCTGACGGGAACGGGCTTTTTTTACACTTGTATTGTAGTCTTTAAGTCCGTAAGTATGCAATTATTTTAGATTGATTTCGTGCCGCCGCGCGCCGTGTAGAGACCACGCAGACACAGTACACAGACGTAAGTATAGTCCGCACAGATCTTTTTAACGGTAAAGTGAACTTAGTAGCAGATCGTTTGCACATCGCTTAGGTAGGTACCTACTGTCTTTAAAGTGTGTTCTGATGCGTAGTGATGTGCAAAGTAGAAAATATTTAAACTTCAGAAATATATAGTTTGAACTCTATTGCACACCAGTAATTGCAAAATAAATATATTTGTAAAACAAGTCATCTTTTTCATTCATGGTTCGGTCTGAAAACCAGCGCCAAAGCCCTGCTTTGGCATCATGCTGAGACTGGCCCATTTTTGGCAACTTTGTGTGTCTAAGTTTCATGTAGGTACTTAGGTACAGGTATTTCGCCAAATGTGTCCTATGGTTTGCTAACTTAATTAAGCACCTATTGTTTGTAATTCTTTGTAAGGATATTGGCTTGTGTGCCTACTCTATGTAATTCTTTGTAATGTTGTCAAATAAAGTTTATTCTTTATTCTTATTCTTCTTCTTATTCTTTGCAAACATTGCATATTACCTACATCGATTATTATCAACGGTTTGCTTACATGCAGATCACAGCAGAAAAAAAAGATCAAAACAGATCATTCTTGCTTCTAGGTCGCGATCGTACAGTCAGACACCTAGTTTAATTGTTACAAAACTATTAATGCTTAATTGTTTGAGATACCTTTGATTTACATTGTTATTAAAATTGCAGTTACGTTAATGGAATGAATAGGTAGGTACAGTAATTATCATTCCAATACAATATCAAACCTAAAAAATAAAATCTACTTACAGTATATTTAGTTAATTCATTCGTTCGATAACTATAAAATAAATAAAAAATATCACAGAAAAAGTAAATAAACCAAAAGATCCGGGAGCAAATGGAAAGTTTTGACTCAGACTTAAAGAAATGCTCTAATATCTAAATCTTTGTGGTCAAATGTGCAGATTCGTTAATAGATAGGTATTGAAAAAGTCCTTTACAGTTTATTTCAATTTAATGTCTCGTGGATGAAAGAAATTAATGTCAACACACAATAGCATTCATTACACATTACACAGTCGATTTTTAATGTAAATAATAAATTTTATTACACTAACAACAAATTAGAAATATTCTTCTTTACCCCCACGGAACATTGAATTGAATCAGACTTAACGGAATGACTACTTCAAAGCGTTTGTTAGCTATTCGGCCGTGCTGCTACTATATACACTGAGGTACAAAACTATCGGGGTTCAGCTATTTACATGGATTAAAAAACTAAATAATACCACAATTTTGTGCCCCATGCATGCAGGTTTCAATTCATTAGCGTACAGCCGTATGAAACTAGTATAGTATTTATTACATTTAGTTTATGAAAGTGCAAAATACGAAGAGGATTTCACAGTTTATCGAAAGCTCCTACGTGCTGCGTAGAAACAACGAAGTGGAACAGAAATTCGATACAATATTTAAGTATTCTTCTGCACCGCAATTCAATCAGTAATTTCGTGGACTTTGCAAATTTTTTCAATAACCCAGATGTTTGCTGTAGACTCTTTTGCACACTGAAATCTCCCTAACGTTATAGATCATTCAAGGAATTTTGATGCGTAGAGTAAAGCTAAACGACAAACGTAGTTTACAATTGACTCCCGGCTTCTCGTATGCTTACAGATTGGTAATCTAATATTAACTGCTGTCAGTTGTTTTTTTGTTGTTATCAGTAGGTTTACAGATTATTAGGGCACTAGAAACAGTAGCGTCAGTTGCGGTAGTTGCTTTACCGAAAAAAACAAATGAAATTACATAAATAGCTCTGATTAAAATGGTAGGCCTACTTAGTGACTAAAATAAATTATCACAAGTAATACATTACATCCTACAAAGCGTAGTAACTAACAAAACAATGTAGTTGCGGTGTCGCTCATAGGTATCACAGGTTGTATCTTAAAACATATAGGAATTAGCTTAGATTGGCCACACTGCTCTTTCAAGCTAAATTTTGATTTTCTATTCAACTCGAATGAGTCTTATGAGATTCACGTGATTATATTAATTTATGAATTTCGAGAGTAGACCTGTATAATTAAAGAAAATATTTAAAACAATCCGAATTAGGATGATGTTTATTTACACAGGGCGAAAGCTCAATAAAATTAAATAAAGTAGTGCACGCCAGTTCTAGTAGAGCATAGACACTGTCCCGATTAAAAATTTCCGGAAGTCTACGAAGATCTAGACAGTTGCTTTTAAATATTTTGCTCAATACTTCGAGACGCTTCGTTTATGGATTTGCAAGAGACCTTAGTTATAGGGCTCTGTAGAGATCTAAGGTTCACGATAAGCCTAATGAAGTCGGTACCATATTGGTATCCTCTCATCCCACTAACATAAAATAACGCTTATGATTGTAAAACAAGATTCCGCCATAATCTGTATTCCGTCACGCCACTTCCTATATGTCTTAAACATTAATAATACTAGGATGATTATGGTCAATGACTAAGTAGCAATACAATACAATTAATTATTAAAATTATCTTTCAAATACATAAATATGACATACAATGGTTAGGTTTAGTTTATAATTTTGCGAGTAAATCCGTACCAGCGGACGACTGTGTTTTGGTTTCGTCATCATACCGTCCCTTTTTCGTTTACTATACAAGAGTGGGATAGAAACTTTGCTACGTGCTCTTCTTGTTCAAAAAAACAACCTCCTCAACACATTCCAAATATTAAAATAGATATTCAAATATACAAAATCATATGTTAATTACACATTTTATGCTAAGCAATTATTGTTGGACGATCGATAAATATTTAATACTTTGTTGTTCGTCATTTATGTTACAAAATACAAGTTCATTTAGCCGCCATATTGGTGATATTGGTCATAGATAACGCGGAGGCGTGCTCAAAACGTTCCATTCAACTATTAAAAATCATACACTTTTCAAACTGTAAATCGTAGAAAACGCACGACGCATCCTTTCACATCGGGAATATTAGGACCTCACATAAACATACTTAAACAAAACGTTCCTCTACAATAACGCAGCACACCCTAGCACCTCTCAGAATCTGGTTCAGCGAACCGAACGCAAACCAGCTTGGGCGACCCTAAAGCCTCCCCGCTACCCCCGAAGGGCGGTTCACTTCACACGTTGTCGAACGCCTGAAAGTCCCCAGGCCAGTTCTCCCTTCGCGCCGCGCGGTCCGACCCGGTGCAGGCGAAGAAATCGTCCCCGGCGAAGGGATCCGAGTCCCTGACGAATATGTTTACTGACTCGGACTTTTTTAGGTCCTTCTGGGCGGCGGCGGGCTTCGCTCTGAGCGGGGGGAGGTCGCCTTCGTCCTCCTCAGCTATGGACGCGGCGCGGGCGCGCGGTGTCGACATCGCGGTGAAGTCGTCTTCGAACATCGATCTGAAGATGACAGAAGATTAGTACATTGTACACCGAGGGAAGAAAACGATTCGAGGTTCGCTGCGCGTCGGGCTTAAATATACTTTCGAACAGAAATAGATCTTTCTCCTGAGTGATACATAGTGTTATACTACACCTACGAGGAAAATAAAATTATTTAGAATACATATTTAAAAGCGGTTAAATTATCATTTTAGAAAAAAACAAAATTTAACAAAACTAAACAATATGCCGCGCTTGTTTCTTTTTTCCTAGTGCAGAATAAGGTTGCCAGCCTCCTTTCATTGAAAATCAAGTACAAAATAAAAAAAATCTAATTAGGTATCTCATATAAAACATTTTTGAGATTTGATTTGAAAAACAAAAGCTCTGCTAGCAGAGCAGGAATGGATTTTCATACAACATTCCTGCCCTGCTTTTCCCGCCGCACATTTATAAGGGAGAAATTACGAAAATTTTAACCCGTTTATGAACGAGCAATGAGACACTTTCTGAGTGGGTGCGGTATAATAGTACATTACTTCAGAGGGAAGAAAGTGACAGTTCCATACCGAGATTATGGCATTTGCGCCACGAGCTTGCGAGGGGCGCAATCCATTTGAGGTATGGAACTGTACTTTATCCTGAGGTATGTATAGTGCTTTTTATTACACCTACGATGAAAATTATAGACATAAATGCATATAAATGTTTATTCATAAGTACTGTTGTATCTGCATTTAGATTTTTCCGGCAACAGATTATCAACAACTTCTTGGGCCGTCTCTAATAGTTCTGGCGGTGTGTTAGGGATAATATCATCACTGTCGCTCGAAGTATCCATATTTTACAAAAAACACAAAGATAAATGCTAAATCAATCGAAGTTTTTGCGAAAATTCGCGGGCTTTTCCTTTTTTTATTCGCCCGTTTCTGGAGTAGGCTAAGATCATAAGGTCATGCAGCCACTTCTTCCGTGATTCCGCGCGTTTTATATACAAAAATAATTTCGTTTTTAATTTTCTGTATGCACCAAGGAGGTTGGTAACTGGTAAAAAAAAACTGTATAGGGCCAGTAACAATTTACTTGAAATTTAATTAGTAGACAGTTAAAGTCTCTTTGCAGTATGACTGCTGACAAATTAAAAAAAAAACCGGGTATGTAATGGAATTTCATACATACTTCCCACCCTTGGGTCGAAAGGATTTTCATACAAACTTCCATACCTTGGGATGAAAGGATTTGAAGGGCGGGATAAAGGCGTTTCTTCCCTCTAATTGGTATAATTAGTATGTATTTTCAGAGCAGGTGTGATAAAAAATTTATTCCGTCACGGGGGGAGTTGAATGGAAAATTTCTGGGGAGAGCATCCCTATTATGGGACGTTGCCTGTATTCGCTAATAAATTAAAGCTATGTTCATAAGTTAGAATGCTCAGATCAACAAAGAGTGTAAAGATTTTTGTTGAATGTGCTAGTAAGAGGGGTGCCAGAGAGAAGAGGGGAGACATCCTAAGCAGAATGCGTTTCTACAAAAGTTAACCTCAGAAATCTTAATAATGGTGATAGCTATTTTTAGAACCCATAGCGTAGAACTTGGGGCCAAAAAAGTACCGGTGTTATATATATAAAAGGACACTTCAAAAACGCTGATTAAAATAGGTGGTGGAGATTTTACAAGGAAAAGAAGTAGCCACAGATTAAATCTACCGAGTTTTAGATTACTTTTACCTTTTCTGTTTTTAGCCGAAATCTCCATTTGAGTCCTAGTAAATGGTATTTTTTTTAAAAAGGTCGTAGGTTCTAAAAATAGCTATATCACTATTATTGAAGTTTCTAATGTTCACAACTTCGCACTAATGTAAGGGGGGGGGGGGGGGTACTACCTGGGCTGGAAAGTCACGGATTATGACATTAGAGCGCCACAAAACGCGCGACTCGTACCGTTATGCCACCTGTACTAACTTCATAATTTATTCTGCACAAAGAGAGAAATAATGAGTACCTTTGGGTACGGGACCTTTACCTGTACGTACTCTTTGGGGTAAGGGACCCTATTACTAACACTACACTATGCGTCTGTCTGTCACCAGGCTGTGATAGCTAGACAGTTGAAATTTTTACAAGTGATGTATTTATGTTACCGCTATAGCAACAAATACTAAAAACAGAATAAAATAATTTTCATTACTCATACTCTGAAAGGGGGTCATTTTTCATCCAGGCACCGTGCTGAAAGTGGTACATGCCTGCTCTAAAGCAGAAAAGTATTAAAAAAAAAATATGAATCGTAGTTTATATTGAACAACGCAATGGTAGTAACCTATACAGCCATAAAACGATTAATTCTTCATTTATTAGTTTTGTTGACATTGAAATTCTTTTTGATGTTTATAATTAATATAATGTACTTTATGTATTTATTAGTCACTTTCAAGGCGAGATATGATTTGCGAAATAAATTAAAATATTGTTTAAGACACAGATAAAACCACCAAATACGCAAATTCAAAATGGCCGTCTTTCGCGGTCGCGCGCCATCTTGCGAATTGTGATGTACGGCTAGCACAAGTTAGCGCGCGAGCTATCTCGCTGCGAGCTGGACCATCCGTCTGTTTCGGCGTGATTTCCTTAAGTTTTATATTTTTTGATTTTAACTGGCTTGTGTTTACTTTCCTCGTATTCGTAATGAAAAGTAGAGTGTTTTACTCGGGTGATAGCACCCATTTCTGCCTCGAACTATTGGCGCTCTCACTTCGTTCGAGCGCCAAAACATCTCGTCAGGAATGGGTGCCTTTCAGCCCTCGGTTAACAATCTACTATACTTAAGAGGGGCTCCCATACAACAACCGTGCATTTATGCCGTTTTTTGCTCGATATTAATAACGGAAACAGGTAGACGCATGAAATATTCATAGAATATTTAGTTCTATATTCGCTTCAAAAATAAATAATTAAATTAAATATTTAAGGGGGGCTCCCACACAACAAACGTGATATTAAGCAGCACTGTACCGTTATTCGAGGCCTACAAAATAATATGAGAGTAGCGTTTCCGTTTCCTATTGAATTAGTTGCGTACTTCCGGTGTCCACGCGCCCCGCTGCAACTTCACACTGCTTGTGACGTCACGTCCCCTCCCCAGCGCCACCTGGCAGTTGAGTCTTTGGACTCGATTCTCTGCTCATTGGCGTTTTCATTCCCGTCCGAGGCGGTTGGCTGCGCAACCTACGTTCAAAGGGCCGTCTTATTCTTTATTAGTTGTGTAAATTTATCGACACGTTGTTGAAAAGGTACAGAACAAGCCGAAAAACTGTAAGTACATTTCCAACGTTTCTTCCGTAAATAGAAAGAACTACCTACCTTACTTTCACAAAGAGGAAAGTTATTCCTTTGTACAATTTGTTAAACGGTTTTACCGTTCGGGATAGCTTTATTTTGAAGAAACTATCCGTGAATTATGATTAAAGTGATTTATGATTGTTGTCTCCCTTCGTGGAAAAGATAATTACTGCTTGATAAAGTGTCTAGCAGAAGATTTTGATTCCTTCAAGCTTTATCGTGGTCTTGGTAGGATTTTTCATACTAGTTTCAGAGTTCCTAATTAATTTTAGAACTATTTTAAATTACCCTACGTTCTAACGGTTTTCCGTTAGGCGTGTGTGTTTTAGATGGAGGCCGAACAAGTGTCCACGCAGATCGAGGAAGATGAGGACTTGAGAAGTGGACGCCGTGAACCAGTCAAGAAAAATGTTACCCGGTCTAAAAAGAGAAAGCGATCAAAATCTTCGAGTTCGGAGTCCGATAGTAGCTCTTCCTCGGACCTCTTCGTCCGAGGACAATAGTAAAAGACGGCGCCGCCGTCGCAAGAAGGCTAAACATGACAAGGAAAACCGTAAGTTTAACCAACTACTAAATGTGATCAGCAAACCCGACTCCAGGCGCTGATAAACCGGACCCGGTTTTCAGTCTTGCCGTTAATACCAAAATCAAGGAACCCGCAATTCCACCTGCATCCGAGGAGATGCTTACACAATTAAAGAGTTTACAGCACTTTGATCAGCCCGATTGGAACAACGTCCGCTACGCGGAGATCCAAAAACTGTGCCTGCATTCGCCTGGTTTCACCAGTTTGGAACCCAACGAGGAGATAAAACGCTATGACAGCTCTAAGATGACTGCCAACATGGAGAAAGCGTTTGCTAGTATAACATTCGCCTTATTAAAGCAACGCGAAGCTTTGCAATCGGAAATGAGAAATTTTCTAAGCTGGGCACAGCGGAGTGACCCTGTAAGCTACGAAGACATATATGCAAAGATCTCCGATGTCTTTACATCGGGCGAGTATTGCAAATCTTTAAGCGACATTTTTCAGCTTGTTTGTGGTCATAGAGCAGAGCTTATTCAGCACAGGAGAGAAGGTGTGTTAGCATCCGTAAAGGACCCCTTTTACAAAAACGTTCTACGGAAAATACCACCGTCATACGAAACGCTGTTTAACACAGACCAACTCAGCTCAACACTTGAAAAAGCAGGTAGCATGAAGAAAGTATTTTGGTCTAAAAATATGGATCGCTACTCTGCGCCGCAGAACGATCCAGGGACGTCATCACATGCTCCCTCTCAAACAAAGGTCGGAAAATCAGCTCCACCGCAGAGAAACACTTACCGTCAGCCGCATGAAAAGCTAAATCCGAACCACAGCACTTCCTTTCGAGGTCGAGGGGGTAAGTTTCCAGGTGGGCGCGGAGCAACTGCATACAAAGGAAAGACCAGAGCATACTCTCCCTCATCCCGCCGGGATAAGAGAGACCAGACCAAAAGAAGGAGCTGACTCGACGAGTCGACCCTTCCGTGCCGGTCAGTTGCGCAAGTTTTACGACAGCTGGAAGCAGCTCGGGGCACCGCCCTACATTCTAAAAATGCTAAGGGTATATCGAATCCCATTCAAGTCAAGGCCGCCACTACACTTGCCAAATTTTCAACACCAAACACCGCAGTCGAGGGAAGCTTCGCAGGCAATAAACCTCATGTTGAGTCAAGGCGTGCTCCAGAGGGCACCCACATCGCCCAGTTTTACGTCGACAATCTTCCTTCGACCAAAGGGCGATGGCACACTGAGGCCAATATTCAATCTCAAAAACCTGAATCATTTTGTTTACCCAGACAAATTTCGGCTAGTGAACGTCCAACGTGTACCAGACTTCCTGCAATCAGAGGACTGGATGGCAAAAATAGATTTTCACCAACCATATTTCCACGTGCCGGTCGCCGTGAGTCACAGACGCTTCCTAAGACTCATCTATGCCGACAAATTGTTGGAAATGACCTGCCTGCCCTTCGGGCTCAGCTCAGCGCCAAAAGCATTTGCATCCCTAACCAACTGGATCGCACAATGCCTGAGGAAGCGCGGATTACACATTCTAGTTTACCTGGACGACTTCTTCTTGGTAAATCAAAGCCCAGCCTTGTTGCGCAATCACATAGCCATCGGACTCGAGCTCTTCGCATACCTGCGCTCGAAAATAAACAGAGAGAAGTCCGTCCTGACGCCGCAGAAGACGCTAGAATTTCTCGGCATAATCTGGGACCCCTGGCAAAATCTAAAATACCTACCAGAAAGGCTTACCTCCAAAATGTACATTCAAGTCACTGCACTGTTGCAAAAAAGAAAGGCAAACCTAAAGAACCTGCAAAGTCTGCTAGGTACGCTGAACTTTGCAAGTTTTGTCGTACCAAGAGGACGTCTCCATTACCGTGCGTTGCAGACCGAAGCCAACAAGTTGTTAAAGCTAAATACAAAAAGAACTCAACCGCTGTCAGCACAGAGTTTAGTAGAGCTGAACTGGTGGCTACAGAACTACAGGCTGGACTCAAAGATCCACTGTCGTTGCCCATCTCACTACCTTACTACAGACGCGAGCAACATAGGCTGGGGAGCAAAGCTCGACAACCTAAGCCTGCAGGGCTCCTGGTCTATTGCACAGAAAGATCTTCACTGCAATCAGAAGGAGATGATCGCTATTATAAATGTCCTAAAAGATCACGCTCAGCGCCTGAGCTCGAGTACTCTTCTAATACAGAGCGACAGCAAATCTGTTGTAGCATACCTCCGGCACGAAGGTGGCACAAAGTCACCCGCACTTATCAACCTGACGAGAGAGGTCTATCAGATCCTGGATCGGTTCAACATCGATATCCTGATATATCACATACCAGGAACTTACAATCCCGAAGCCGATCACTTGTCGCGCCAGAAAGCGCTGCCGGAATGGCATCTTCTACCTCGAGTAACTCGAATATTGTTCAGAAAATGGGGCACCCCAACGGTGGACCTGTTTGCCTCGCAGAGAGCTCACGTCGTACCAACATACTGCACAATGGACAGAGCGGACGAGAGAGCGACTTACTACGACGCCCTGAGTATACCGTGGAAATTTCCTCTTGCATGGGTGTTTCCACCTCCGCATCTTATTCCAAGAGTACTTTGTCAGCTGAACAGCTCCTCAGGAGTCTTCCTACTAATAGTGCCGAGATGGGACAACGTCTACTGGAGGCCGGATCTAAGGAGCAGGGCTCTAGCCCCCCCGTTCGAGATCAAGGACCTACCCCTGGTTCTAGTAGACAACTCAACCGGGCTTCCACCACCCAAGGCGTCAGAAATGACTCTGGAAGTATGGAGATGTGGGGGTGGAATAAGTACCTAGAAGATTGGACTGAAGACCAAAAGGCTTCGATACGTTCCAGTTGGCGCAAATCCACTCTAAATACGTATAGACCAGCCTGGAAGAGATGGTTTATCTGGTCAGAAAACAAGAGTGTCGACCCATACAACCCAAGCGAATCCGATTTGGCTAAATTTCTCGCTGATCTACTTCAGAAGGACGGACTATCGCTTAGCACCATTCTATTGCACAAATCGGTGGTAGCTACATTCTCTAGTCCTAACAACCAAGATAAGCTAAGCTCGCACAGCTTGGTTAAACATGTTTTGAAGTCCATTGCATTAGCCAAGTCTAAACCTACAAAACCACCTATCTGGGATACTGACGAACTAACATATCACCTGAGTAATAAAAACCCTGAAACTGCCGGATTTTACGAGACATCCCAGCGCACAGCTACAATCCTTTTGCCGTGCTCGGGGAGACGCGTGCACGATCTCACGCTTTTAAAAATATCAGAGGGACATTTAGTGACCGGAGAAGATTTTGTCGTTCTGTACCCTTCATTTGGATCAAAAACTGATTCCAGTGATCATCGCCAATCTGGGTGTAAATTGACGAAATACGTTGAAAATAAAGCGTTGTGTCCAGTTTACTGGGTTATAATCGCTTACTGAGATTATCTCGTGACAGGAGGAATGCAGCAAATTCAGATAATCTGTTCCTAGCCATAACAGGAGCTCCAAGACCTGCCACCCGGACTATAATAGGGGGATGGATCAAGAAACTCCTGAGAGAAGCTAATATCGAAGCATCTGCTGGAAGCATCCGATCGGCAGTGGCATCAAAAAACTGGATAGATAACTTCCAACTGGACGATATTTTAGCAAGAGGAAACTGGAGGTCGGCTAACACCTTCAGGCAATTCTATAGAAGGGAAATAGTAACCACTTCTGGAAACACTCCTTCCTTAGCATCATCTTTTACACCTATCGACGATTAATGGTTACACGCTTGATCAAGTTATTATTTTGATTTGCATAGCAATTTATGTACAGATTTTGTTCACAATTATTATAATTAGAGGGTACAAATTACTGAATCTCTGATTTTCGTGAATTCAGCGTAAATAGTGAGTCACACATAAATAAAACTTTATGATACAGATCAGATACAGATCTCTGTTACGAATGAATTTTATTGAATATCAGTAAGACAGATACTTCCCCTACAATCACATTGGCTGTTTTCAGTCCCAGCGCCACCAGACGATAATAAACAAATCTCTCATATTATTTTGTAGGCCTCGAATAACGGTACAGTGCTGCTTAATAGTGACGTTTTACCTGAAATTAAAACGTTCATTAAGCATACTTACCTTATTCGAGGCCTACAACTTTCCATTCTGCCTGGTGGCATAAAAACGCAATGAGCAGAGAATCGAGTCCAAAGACTCAACTGCCAGGTGGCGCTGGGGAGGGGACGTGACGTCACAAGCAGTGAGAAGTTGCAGCGGGGCGCGTGGACACCGGAAGTACGCTACTAATTCAATAGGAAACGGAAACGCTACTCTCATATTATTTTGTAGGCCTCGAATAAGGTAAGTATGCTTAATGAACGTTTTAATTTCAGGTAAAACGTCACTATTTTGCCGTTTTTTCTCGATCTATGTGTCTAATGTTACAAAGATAATGGTACGGAACCCTTTGTGCACGAGTCCGGCTCGCACTTGGCCGGTTTTTGAGTATTGTGTCGTAAAATAAATTAATTTTCTTTCTTGCTTTCCTAAATATTAACACAAGACACAAGCGTAACAAAACGAGTACATAGGCAATCGGTGGTTACCTCGGCGAGACGGAGTCGGAGTCGAACCGGAAGCGCGTGCCGGCGGAGTCGCCGTCGCGCGCGCGCGCGCTGCTCGCCGACAGCGGCGACGCCGTGTCTTCCTGCTCGAACGCGAACCTGTGCCCACAGAGAGATAGATAGGTAACTCTTTATTGATCCACTGATCTATTGTACCAAGAAAGTGGCCTCCTACGTGTGCGACAGCTCTACGTCCGTAATGCGATCATGACACCCCATGCTACATCATCTCTAGTTGCCTCGTCCAGGCGAGTCCCGACACTTCCCACTCCTTTCTGTAGGACATCTTTTGCCCAGCGTTTTGCTCGTTTTATGTTTCCTTTCCTATACAATAAAGTTCATCTCAAATGTAACCTAATAAACCTAAATATATTTGCTTCGAAGAATGCCGTCACTGATCACTTAACTACCCTGAATTATTCAGACGGAATTCTTATTCTATATCGTAGTAAACCCTCATTTTAAGTATTATACTTATATATTTAATATGTATATTGTATACATTGTAATACAATACTATGTATGTGTGTATGAGTATATATGTAAGTATATGTATATATGTATATGTTTATATATTCATACTATACAGGATGTAGGGATCTTATTTCGTATCTACTAGCTATGTTCCTTAGGTGTAAGTTAATTTAATTAGTGCTTGTTATGCATGTACATGTAACTAATATTAATCTACTATATAAAAATTATGTACACGGTAAAATATTTTAAATAGGCTGTTGCGTTTAAGAATTTGTCAACGACTAAATAAAACAGAAACTGTGCACACTAATAAAGTCCCCAAGATACAGGCCTAGCCTAGTTTGGGGACTGTCGGTAAACGCAAATACCCTTCAATGACTAAGTATATTTGAATCGTGTGATTTTAAAACGACACATGTCCTTTCATTACAACTTTGCAGGAAATAGAAAAAACTGTTTTATTCAAATACTAATATCTACAACAGCAATATTTTAGCATATTATATTGATTTCTATATGAATAAACTACATTTTTTTTTCTAATGTAAATCAATAGGTAGGTGTAAATAATTTAATTAAAAAAAATGGGCAAGTGTTATTTTAAAAACACATGTGACTTGTGTAGTTTTAAAATCACACGATTCATTTATAAGCGACCTTAATTTGTATTACATATCTTTTTGGTAATAAATAGTTTACTTACTTACTTTACTACTATTGCACACCGACCATTAACAGATTTTCCGAAATCAGAAATCAAAAATTTATTACTAAACTTTCATACATTATATTAGTGGTAAGTTGAGCGGTGGTAGCGGACTGGTTGAACGCGGTCCTCACAATCGGGACGTCTTGGGTTCCAATAATTGTTTTCTAAGTTACGTTAATTTATTTATATATTTATTTATTGATACTATTATTGCACTTAAAAAAAATCGTACAATGCGGCGGACTTAATGCCATAAGCATTTTCTACCAGTCAACCGCAGGAGGTAAGGGAAAGAGTGAAGTTGTAGTAGCAATACCACTCTGGCTACAGCTGGCATGGTTCCCCGTTTCCTTTTGGTGTCCTCGAAGTTGGTGGAGTCTCGCCGCGTCTCCAAAAACTAAAGATTCACCTACCTTGTCCCTACAAGCTGGCAGTTCCCCGCTTCTTCCCGGCGGGCGGCGCGAGCGTCTCAAAAAAAGCCATTATCAAAAGGCGACTCGGGCTCGGGATCCCGCGGCGACAAGTCGGTGGAGAAGCGCTGGTCGCGGCGGTGGCGCGGCGGCTCGTCGCGTCTCCAGAAACTATTTTTATTTTCTTTGTTCTATATAACAATTTTTTGAAAGTAAACTAATACTTATATTTGGTGGATCTACATTTAATAATCTTTAGTTTTTCGCTCTGAAGATTATCTTTTGTGTATACGAGTCGACTTATAAGTCACTTACCTTGTCCGTTCTTCCCGGGCGGCGGCGCGGGCGTGTCCATGTGTCGTTATCTAAGGGCGACGCGGGCTTGCGATCCCGGGCGGCTCGTCGAATCTCCGAAAACTATTTCTATTTTGCTTGAACTACATTACTTACTACAAATAACAAATTGTTCGAACGTTAACGGTATATTTTTATATTTTCCTTCATAAGCAGCCTATATACGTCCCACCGTAGGGCACAGGCCTTCTCTCAGAGAGAGAGAGACCGAGAGTATTTTATATATTCCTTGCCCTTAGAGTCATTGGAAGTGTTTTGAAAGCGCTCAGCTTCCGGTGCTCACCTGGTCCCCTCCAAGCTGGCATAGTTCCCCCGCTTCTTCCCGGGCGGCGGCGCGGGCGTGTCGACGAAGTCGTTGTCGAAGGGCGACGCGGGCGCGCGGTCCCGCGGCGGGAAGTCGGCGGGGAAGCGCTGGTCGCGGCGGTGGTGGCGCGGCGGCTCGTCGCGGCGGCGGCGGCGGTCGGCGTCGCGGCGCGGCGGGGCGGCCGGCGCGGCGCGGCGCGACGCCCACGCTAGCGTCGCGCCGTACCTGCGGTGGGGGGCGGTGTCTGGGTAAGCGCGGTGCCCCGCAATGGCATTCGGTTTGCCGGGAGACCTTTCGAGTCTTTTTTAAGCGACTTCAAAAAGGGAGGTGGCTCTCAATTCGGTATTTGACATTGACACGATCAACAATAAGTTATTTCATATGCTCGATTAAAACAAAAATTACAAAATATCTCGGAAAATGTATCTCTTTTAGTCAATTACTAGTTATTACGATTTTTAAATAGATTAAACATAAAAAGAGTGCTCTGAAATGTGACGTCATTAGCCAGTATTTTCATACAAAATTCCGTTTTAAAAGTAACTCATTTGATATTTTGTCAAATACCCAAGTCCGCACATATCTTTTTGGCGGTAATGTGAACGTAGTCACAGATCGTTTGCACATCGCTTACTGTCTTTACAGTGTATGTGTGAGTAATTGACGTAGTGTGATGCGTAGTAAATTACTAAAGTAGTGAATTACTCACACAGTAACCGATGTGCAAACGATCTGTGACTATGTTCACGTTACCCGAAAAAGATTTGTGCGGATTATACAGTTATGTTGTAATAACGGTTTATCTTTATTTCTTTGATAATGTATATAAAAAGTGCTTTGTCTTATGTACCAATTGTATTTAATATTACCATTGAATTTTAAATTTTCCCTACTTAAAATTCAATGATATTACTAATGCCTTGGTTTTCTAAGTGACGTATATTTGTGTGTTTGTAATAGCAAAACCGCACGCTGTATCACGGCGAAGGAAAATATCGAAACCCGAGTGACTGAAGTGTTTTCATATGATGCTTCAGCGTTCGAAATCGGAGGGTCAGGTTTAAAGAAAAAAATATTTACAATCCCCTATAAGTACTCGTGGCAATCCACACTTTCTCTGAGAAGACCTGTAGATAAACGAAATAAATGACTTTGTCCACTTTATATAAAGCAACAAAAAAAAACGGGTCTTTTGATATTTTTACTGACATTACCATAATGTTGGCTAAACATGGACATTCAGTAAAATATAATCCGATTTGTTTTGCCACGCGTATTAATCGACGCGATCAAAAAGCAGAAATATTAACTCACATTTCGTTGGTCTGACGTCCTGCACTCCGATAAGACGACCAATGCTTCGTCCAAAGCGTCCATAGAGGCTGTCAGACCAACGTCAAGCTCGGATCAACCTGGCCCGGGCATGGAGGGTGTCATTCCATGCCTAGGGCCAAGAGTTGTGGTTGACCCCCAAGTGACTAACCTTCTCTCCGTATCTTCAGTCTGTCTCATTTCAATTCTTCGCTTGGAGTCGCGATATCCGAGTGAACCGTAGTGACGCTCTGAAATTAAAAAAGACATGAGTAAGCAAAATAATATGAAATAGTAAAATGTAGTTACTAACCTACTTTAAGAAATATCTGTATTTTGCTATCTCCAAAACTCGACATTGGCAGAATCCTTAGGGTAGCCATAATTAAGAATTGAATTGAATTACTAACACTATGGACTTGTTCCGAAATAAAAATATTGAATTGAATTGAATAGCATCGTAATAAAGAGGCATAAAACAGCGGCTCCGAACCGCTCTTTGAAGAGGACTCCCAGTGTACGGAAGCAGACGATTAATAAGATTAATAATATTATGTCGGAATACAGATAGATAGATAACCCTTTATTGCACACCAGTAATTTGCAGAGATTAAATCTCACACCAGAGCGGTGTTGGCGGAGCGGTAGAACGCCGGCTTCTCATTCGGGAGGTCTTGGGTTCGAATGCCGGCATGTACCAATGACTTTGTTTTCTGAGTTACGTAAATTTGTGAAGTTATACTAGCAATACCACTAACTTTGAAGAAAAACATCGTGAGGAAACCTGAGTGTCTGAGGTGTACCTTAGCGCTTGAAATTGCCAATCTGCGGTGGGCTCGCGTGGTGATTAAGCCCATACTCTCTCTCTCTGAGAGAAGGCCTTTGCCCTACAGTGGAACGTATATAGGCTGCTTATTAATTTTATTATTAACTCTGATGGAAAGTATACGTTACGTTACATACTATAATACGTTAAGATGTATAAAATATTTGGATAATAGTTTTGTTTTTTACTGTGTTCTAAAAAGAATGCATAAAAATGTATAGTATTTAAGTATGCACCTATATATTTTACACTAACGTAAAAAAGGGCATACGTAAGAAGCCTATACAGGGTGGATATTTGAGATGGGGCAGTAAGGGTAACTATCTAAACCTTTACAGATACTTGAAAACGGACTTAGAAGACCACATTTAACTTTTAAAAGAAACATTTACATATTTTGGAAAAATGGTACAGTCACCAAGAAAAGTGCCAATTCTTACATTTTAATGCCAGTCGGTTCTGCTACTGATAGGTTTTAAAAGTTTCTACGTGACCAACTGAGTTTGAATTATCCACTTTAAACCCCTGGGTGATATGATATCACTAGGTAACCAAATTCCACATTTTAGTCTCCTAAAATCACCTGCCGCCATATCACATGGGATGTGCATGGGTGATACATTTTCACATGAAATACTGATCCACTGAGTGTGAATTATTCAACTTTAACCACCTGGGATTACCCAGGTAACCTAACTCCACATTTTATTCTCCTAAAATCAGCTGCCACCGTATGACATGGGATGCACATGGGTGATAAATTGTCACATGAAATAAATTCCACATTTTTAGCGTACTAAGAAAGTAAGATATCAAATAACCACTTTTTCAACAAAAAAAAATCCAGTTTCGAGATAAACACGCACTATAAAGAATAGTTCGATTACTTTCTCATAGATCTCATCAAAAGATCTTGACCAAATTTATATGGGACCACCCTGGAGGTGCCCCCTTTTTAACAAAAGAATTAATGAAATTCGACAACGTGGTAAAGAATTATCGCTGATCGGACCGGACGACGCAGCGTGGGCAGGCCCCCCACCAGATGGTCTGACGACCTGGTTACGGTGGCGGGGAGTCGCTGGATGCGGGCGGCACAACACCGGGAAGCTTGGAAAACCATGAGGGAGGCCTATGTCCCGAAGTGGGCGTCAAATGGCTGATGATGATGATGATACATAAAAAGATATATACGAATGAATTGAGAACGCATATATATTGTTTTATGTATGTTCAGCGATAATTATTTACCACGTTGTCGGATTTTATTCATTACTTTTTAAAGTAAATTTTCATATGGCACGCACCGTCTCTTCTCCAGCGTTGGTCAGGCCACCGCTCCCGCGGCGAGGACCGTCCAGATCCACATCCATCACTGTAGCTAGTAAAACGTTACAAATTAATTAGTATAGTGGTATCGTTACCTCGTGACTTAAGAAGACTATCTCCCGATAGCCATATCCCTATGGCAATGTGTAATTAAGAAAAAAAAAGTCGAAGGCTAGATGGACCGACTTATTTTCAGTTGTGGGCGCCTCCCACTATTGATAATTTCATGCAAACAATATACAAAGTTCACCTGCCGATAGTGGACAGCACTTTAAATGTTTTCCGCGAACCACCAAGGGTGTCCTAATGCAGTGTTCCGCACTTTTTTCTCACGAAGTGATTCTCATGCAAACGTAGTTTTGTATTAGTGGTTTTTATTTACAAACAACGTTAGCAATGAAACTTTGCCAATACGTGTAGAGGTCACAAATCGAGGTTTGATCGTACTTAATTGGAAACAAACTTATCATAAAGAAATATAGCCTTGTGATTAGTTTCTATGAAGAGGCTCTAATTATTTTTTTATTCTGTTATCATCAGTTGTAAGCAAGAGCAAACCTTGATTTGTGTCCTCTGTACAAAATTATTAGTAAAGTGTCATTGCGATTCGGGATGTCGTTTGTGAATTAATTTACACCAGCGAAATCACGAAATTTTAGAGGTCCACCATCCACCACAAATTTATAAATAGAAAAAACTATTTTTAGAAGTTAGGGCCAAGTACCTACATGGTTGCAATTCGGCTTAAAACGGCGGTTTTTGGCAAAAACACGTGGCACACCAAGTGATAACCGCGGGACATCAGTGTGCCGCGGCACACACTTTGCGAAACACTGTTCTAATGGACGTCAGGTTATACTTATATGACGCTTCGTTACTTGTTTGTTCAGGTCGATTTTTATTTTCGTGTAACTAAGGTATTGTGTTTGTACATATTATTATTTATAACAGCATTTACAATGGCAGCATTCGGCAATTCTCGTTTATAATGTATACGAGCATCCTTTCTAATAAGGAGGGATTCACTCTTCAGGCCTATTAGTAGTATTTATACTACAAACAAGCATTAAATCATTGGGTGTACCTAATATATCTGATAGTGTACCACAAACAATAGTTTCCACTCTGATTCACAAGGCTTTGATGAATCAGAGCCTTGTGCGAGCCGATAGTGATTTGTGACATCCCACAGGAGTTAAACTTCTTTTACTGGAATCTGTTAAACAATTCACTGGGCAACTCACTCCTCTTCGTCGTCCCAGGACTGCGAGTGGTGCTTGCGCGGGCGGTGCTCCCGATAGTCCTTGGGGAGGCGTTCCCGGGAGCGCGAGTCCCGAGAACGCGTGTCCCGGTAGTCGCGGTCCCGGTAGTCGCGGTCGCGGTCCCAGCCGGGCTCCCGGTCGCGGCTGCGGCGGTCGCGGCGGTCGCGATGGCATTCTTTGCTGAGCGCGCGGTCGCGCCCGCTGCCCGAGTCGCGCCGGTCTGGTGGTAGGAACTATTTGGTTATAATCAGTGATAGTTGCGACTGCTCTTACGCGGGTTCCACGGGCACCACGGGTTCTTACGTGGAGCGTGCTGTCTCGCTCGCACAATTGGACATTTTTAGTTATTGTAATGAAATGAGTAAACTTTTGATAAATTTAATGTGGTCTGAGGGATAATTAAATTACGGATATTCACGGACAACGCATATTTTTCTTATCCTGTACTAAGTTATTAAGTGAGAAAAATTGATTCCTTTATTACGTAATAGGAAAACAAAAGTACATTTAAAATGTCCGTAATTTAATTAAGCATCAAACCCTCAGACCACATTCATCAAAAGTTTACTCATTTTGTTACCATAATTAAAAATGTTACATTGTGCGAGCGAGACAGCGTGCTCCACGTAAGAACAGTCTTAAGAACATAGATGTCTGACTAGCGCTAAAAAATGACACCACGTTTATTTGTGGGAAGGCGGGCGGTACTTGTCAATTGTGTTACCAACCGGAGCGCGTTCAGTATTACCCGGCAAAATATCTATGCTCCTGCCACCGTCAGACCGCCATCTTGCGAGGTACCTAGATATTTCGACGGGTATACATCATGCAGTCAATGGTTTGACGTTTTTGTATAAAACCAATCATAAGTTACGCTGTCATTTACTATCGCCCAATCAACGTTCACGTCGTCACGCATGGCGCACAGATTGAACCAATCACATAGAAATTTACTCTACAGCACATCTTGCACTGATATCATTGGTACAGACTAATCGAGAGGACAGAGGCTGTTTTTTAAAGTGTATTTTGTAGGAACAAATACTTCTATGTTTTTTTTTATTCGTCGGTTATAATGATAGCCAATTGTGCCTTACTAATTTATAGTTTTTATACTAAAAAGTAATCAACTCTATTAGAGTCTACTAAACGCATATTCCTTCAATATATCTATATCTATACTAATAATAAATCTGTAAGAGTCGGTCATGGAGTAAGTTAGTTTGTTTTCAGAGATATTGTGTTTATAGGCTCAATATATGATACTGAAACTAATTTCACGATTTTTAGAATTTTTTTCTGTATGTGTGTATGTATGTATGTTCCTCCATAACTCTTAAACCAATTATCCGAATTTGATGAAATTTGGTATAAAAACATATAGACATCTGGGACACAGGATAGGCTATTTAAATTCTAGCTCCAGTTATGATAAGACGTGGCCCCCATACAAATGCTGCTTCGTAAAAATCTAAATGTACGCGAACGGAGTCGCGGGCACAGCTAGTTGATAAATATAATGTTAACGTGCGCGTAACTCCCTGCATCGCGCCATCAAAGTTTCTCTAGGAATTAGCATAAATACGACGTCCTATGCGTACTGACAGTCGAAATTCTCGTGTAGAACTCGCTGTGTGTAACAGGCAGGCAGCGAATAGTCGCAGCGCGCGACTCAGCGACTAGTCGCTGTGTGTGACCGAAGCATTAGGGGAGGCCAACGTCCAGCAGTGGACGAGAACGCGCTCAGTGATTGATTGATTGGAAGTACAGATTAGCACAATTTACCTCTCATAGATTCCCTCGTACTGACAGAGTCTCTCCCATCTCTACTGAGGTCCCGCTCCCTCTCTCGTTTATCCCGTATCTTGTCCTTGTCCCTCCCGCTGCCTGAGTCGAGACACTCCCGGGAGCCCTGCGACGAGTTGTGGCGGGACTCGCGGGGGGCGGCGCGGTGGTGGCGGGGGGCGGGGGGCTCCTCCTCCCACGGGGACACGTCCCGGGACGAAGACGATGTTTGCCCTGGAAGAGGAATGTGGGGATGATGGATGATGAGATCACGACCGGAAGAACATTACGTCGACTACTTTAACTCTAGTGTTGGGTGAAGCTGGTGTGCTCGTTTATGAATTATAATCCGCGTAAATCTTTTTGACGGTTGAGTGAAGATTGCCAAAAGGGAGCTGCGCGGGGGCTCACTGGGGATCTACCACTCTTGAAAAAATCTTATCACACGTCACAATCTTCGCCAAGTGCTTGGGGAGACGAATCTCTGAGATCCCTTCTATATATTACATAGGTAGGTACTATATCAATCTGTAAGCTCCTCTAGGTAGTAATAAGTCTTGTTTCCTTTTTCGATTTAATGTATACTCATGGCAGCCTGTAAAATATAATCATTTTTTGATTCAGATGTTTTTCCAACGAATTTGTGTAAACAGTGTAAGTTAATTAACGTGTAAATACCATTGTAAATAAAATTGTTTTTGCATCAAATCGGAATTTATTAATCAATTAAATATTTTCTACTTTGCACATCACTACGCATCACACTACGTCAATTACTCACACATACACTGTAAAGACAGTAAGCGATGTGCAAACGATCTGTGATCTGTGTTCACTTTACCGCCAAAAAGATTTGTGCGGACTATAATCCTTTTCGTAAATGTCCTATCACGTTGCGGGCATGTGAGCACACCATTAATGTAATCACAATTGATGGCTCGCAGCAGATAGACGGTCTTTCACTGTCATTCTTTCTTTATTTCACTTCGCGCCCGGCTCAGACCGCGGTAGAGCTTCCAAGTCGAACAATCTGGTGATGACCAGAGTCTTGAACACTTGTTGCTCCCCTTCAGTATTAAAATACTTAGTTGTAAAATTTATATCCTCATCAACCCATTATGTCCCCACCGAGGGGCACGGGTCTCTTCCCTGAGGAAGGTATAGGCCATACTCCACCACGGGGGCCAAGTCCGGATTGGTGGAGGCTTGTAGACTAGTGGCTCGTCTACTGTCAGAAGTTGTCAAGCCGCCCTAAGGCCTCTGAATTGGCTTAACGATTGCCATCTATCGACGGCAGCCGACACCAACAGCTTAGCGTGCCTTGCGAAGCACGGAACCGCTCGGAAAAATGCCACTAGCGTTAGGCATAGACGGCGACCCATCCATGCACTGAACGCGCCCTGTGTTGCTTAACCTTCGTGATCGTTTAAGATCACTCACGCAGCCGGGGCTACGAGCGTAAAATTTATGAGTGGGCTAAATTCGTTCAACGACAATTTTTAGGGTTCCGTACCCTTTGGCCAATTCTGTTTTTAGTATTTGTTGTTATAGTGGCAACAGAAATACATCATCTGTGATAATATGAACAATCTAACTATCACGGTTCACGAGATACAGCCTGGTGACAGACGGACGGAAAGCGGAGTCTTAGTAATGGGGTCCCTTACCCTTTGGGTACGGAGACCTAAAATAAATAATAACAACCGCGGCTCTCAAGCCACGCAGATTGCAGCGTGTATAAATATGGTAAGTACTGACGCTGCTTGCGCGGGCGGCGGCGGGGGCGGGGCGCGGGCGCGGGCGGCGGGGAGCGCCAGGCCGCGCACTCCGAGTCGCGGGAGTCGCTGGACCAGGGCGAGGCCGGCGCGGCCAGCACCGACCACCGGCCCGCCGTCTCGGCCTCCCGGCGGGTCATGTCTGCGACCGCAAAGGGGACACACGGTAAGGCTTCTTGTTTAGAAAGAAAATTAAGGCTGCTCTTGCGTGGAGCATGCTGGCTTGCTCGCACAATTTAACATTTAACAATGTAAACTTTTGATAAATGTGGTCTGAGGGTTTGATGGATATTCAAAGCATATTTAGCAAAGCATACTTAGTTTAAGGAATGGCCTTACCTGAAAATCGGCAACTAATTGCACACTGGTGTACATTAGTTACTAGCCGAGGTACAGACCTTTTTGTCCTTATACCTAATTAACGGTTCTCTGCCTTTTTGCAGAAACATTTTTGGCCGATTTTCATTTGGCAACTAACGTTTCGAAGAATATTATTTTGCGGAATAATCATTTGCCAACTTTTCTTATTATTTTTTTTTATTTCCCAACCTCGCAGTTGCCAACTGTTTGTTTGGTTTGCTTTTTATAATGACATTTTTTCAAAATGCCAACTTTTAAGTAGCGTATGTTTTACTTAGCGTAATATTCATTCAGTTGTTTATTGTATACCAAATGTTGCATTAAGTTTCGTTAAGTAACTTATGTGGGTTTGATCTATAAATAACCTAAAGGTTAGGAAAACCTAGTAAAATGGATAGAATTTTCCTAGCACTCGCCGGCCGCTGCCGCGGCACGCTCGCTTCACTCGCTCGGCTCGTGCGTGTGTTGGTCACAGTTCTAACCTAACCTAACCTATAGGTTTGCAAAACCATATATTTACGAAAAGGGAACTGTTTCACAGACGAAACGTTATTCATCTAATAGTTGTTTGGCCTAGTAAAAGATTTGAAAAATAATAAATACCCAAAACGTTTTGTTTCATTATAATAATCAGCTTAACAACAATCCTACCAAATGAAACGTTGCCATACAAAAATTTGTAAATCGTTTGTTGTCAAAGTGAAAAATAGGTGAAATGTTGGTTGGCAAGTGATAATCAGCGTAACAATTTTCTGCGAAAAGGCAGGATCCCCTAATTAACATGCTGTTAAATAAATTACTCAATCAATTTTCATTGTTGTTTTATAGCACAGGTGATTATTGTGCCTTACTATGTTGAAGACAAATAAACATTAAGTATTTCTATTTCAATTTTTCCCATCCTGTACTAAGTTTTTTATTGAGACAATTTGATTCCAAAATTAATTATCTTGGAAACAACTTTTCTTTACTAAAAAAAACTACTCATCGGAAAACGAAAATATATGTGAAATGGCCGTAATTTAATTATGCATCAACCCCTCAGACCACATTTATCAAAAGTTTACTCATTCTATTTAAATTATTTAAAAAGTTACATTGTGCAAGCGAGACAGCATGGTCCACGTAAGAATAGTCTTAAATACATCACAAGAAAGAAAAGCATAAGTCGCATGTATACAAGATAGGACAAGGCAAAGTCAGAGCGTCAGAGTGCATCCTGTGGTGTCTCAAAGTTGCCACAAAGGGCATCTGACTCAGCATTGTGGTGAGGGTGTGAGCCCTCAGCGCTAGTTTCCAGACAGTGCCCGCGGTAATTGACATTGTGCGTTACAAGGTGGTACGAAACGAATGAATGTTTACGTTTGGCATTCTGTAAAAAAAATTCAGCCTTTGCATCTACGTAATGAGATGATTCATGCAGCGTCCAGTGGCACCTTCACTCACACTAGACGGGTGAAGGGACCACTCGGACGCTGCAGTGCCTGGGACATTTTTAGATGAAGTAGGCTTTCCCACAACCTATACCATCCTGACAGCTTAGTCAGCCTAGCCCACAGGAAAGACAAGTCAATACGTGCGGAGGTAACCAAACCCCGGGTTTCCTCACGATGTTTTCCTTCACCGTTAGCGTGTGGTATTTGCTACTACAAATTCGCAGATGTACGTAACTTTGTAAATAAATAAAGTCATAGGTACATGCCCGCACTGGGAATCGAACACTGGGGTACCACCGCTCTGGCATTTTGTATGAAAGCAAGAAAGATAAACCGGTCAAGTGCGAGTCGGACTCACACACAAAGGGTTCCGTACCATTATCTATACAAAATTAGACGCAAAGATAAAAAAATCACGTTTGTTGTATGGGAGCCCCTCTTAAATAACTATTTTATTTTTGTTTTTAGTATTTGTTCTTATAGCGGCAACAGAAATACATAATCTGTGAAAATTTCAACTCTCTAGCTATCACGGTTCTTGAGATAGAGCCTGGTGACAGACAGACGGACGGACGGACGGACGGACGGATTGACAGACAGAGAGCGAAGTCTCAGTAATAGGGTCCCGTTTTTACCCTTTGGGCACGGAACCCTAAAAAGGAACATTCGCTTGCGCATTCTAAAATTTTTCGCGGCGGGTCATGTCTGTGATACCACGAAGGGGACATAAAGTAAGACTGCTCGCATATTATTATTATTTTTGTGTAAAAAATTTATACTGTTGATAAATTTGACCTGAGGCTTTGCTAGATAGTAAAGTTATGGATATTTTGTTTTCCCACACTTAGGCCGACTTGCACCACTTTTTAAATGTGGCTTAAACAGCATTTAACTAAAATTTTTCATACAAAAGTCGATGACATTTAAAAAGTGATGCAAGTCGGCGTTAGTTTTCGATAATGAAAAGTTGCTTACAAATTAATAAATTTTAGCAGCAAATATGTATAACAATAATATTTTTGTCGCAAATAACAAACACTAATCAGCTAGTTCCAGGAATAGCGCGTTTTGAGGTAGCCCTGAGGTAGCCACTGCAGAGCACATGCCTTCTGTTGGAGAGAGAGAGAGAGCGAATGAGAGGGGGGGGGGGGGGTAAGTGAGGGAGTACGGGCTTAATCAATACGCGTTTGCCCATTCGATTTCAAACGCAGAGGTATGTAACACCTCATTGAACTTAACTTAGCAAAAGGTAGTCATTGTTACATGCCGGTATTGAACAAGTCCTGGGTTCGATACCGGGCTGTGTGAGGCGATCGTTCTACCTATGAGCTACCACTGCAAACAAACAAAACTAACAATCAAACCAAACAAAAATGCTTCTTGGGTATTCGTATTCGCCGACGTTTTATAATACATTGCAGGTTTTACACAATCAGTGCTAAAAAATGGGCAGAATAGCCGTCAATGGATGGTTAATATTTGCCAAATACGAGTAGGCAAGTGAGGCTCCGTCTTCAGCAACAAACACATAACAATAAAAAGGTCTTACCCTTAGTATCCGGTGACGACGCACTAGCCACGTCACTCATCGATCCCGTCGACAATCTAGGAGGCGGCTGCAATTCCCGTACCGGCTCCCTAATCACCACCTCCCTAACATCCCTCACACTCTCCTTCTGGGGCGTAACTTCCACCATTACTCTCTCTTCTCTGTCTTTCTCTTTCTCCACCTCTTTCGGCACCACGGGACTCTTTCTGAACGCGTCATCGACGTGCGAGAACGATAGAGAGTTATTGTCTATGCAATCGAAGAAATCCGAGTTGTCGAACCCGTCGGATTTTTCATCAGACCGTTTACGCTCCTTTGGCGCTTCGGAAGGTAGGGACTCGAAGTCGTCGGGGGGCGGTGACGTGATGGTTATTTCTCTAAGCGCCGCGTATCGATCGTTAGGATTCTCTATTTTAGGCTCCGCGGATGTTCTGCCGTTGTCTCTGGGCGACACACTCCGCCTACTCTGCTCTATTTGCAAGTGCTTCATTACGTTCTTTATATCTTCTATTTTGGACTCTATCTTCGAGGGCTTAGGACTCACCGAGTTCCTGAACATGTTGAAGGAGTCCAAAGTCAACTCCTCCAACGATTTCATTGGACTAGTACCTTTGTTTTCTTTCAGTTCTGTTTCTATCTCTTCCCTAGCTGTCACTAGTTCGTTAAGTGACGTCATTTCCTCCTCGTCTTCCGCCTTGTCCGCGTCGCCATTTTGTTTTTCGTCCTCTGAAGGGTCTAATAGAGATTTCGTTTTTAACTCCTGCTCTTGTATTTCTCTGAAGGCAGCGTATCTGTCGTAGGAGGAGTTGGCTTTCTTGTCGAAGTCGTCGAAGTTTGCGACAAAAGTGTCGGAGACCTCGTTAGTGGTTGATGCCGTGAAGTTGTCTTCGAAGGTGTCCTGTCTGGCGGTGGGAGGTTTACTGGGCAGGCTGGCGGGCGCTGATGAGTCTATTTTGCGATAGCTATTGGGGTTCGGCGCTGATTCCACGTGTATGTGCTGTACAAATACAATAGTACATTGTTAGGGATGAAGGTATGTTATGTATAATATATGTCCAGAGACGGGGTTCGGGCCAATAGTTCGAGAGACAAAATAAGTATTTTCATTACGAATATAAGGAAAGTAAAAATAAAAACATGAATTAGCTAAAGAAAAAACCGGCCAAGTGCGAGTCGGACAAGATCCTGTACAAGATTTGACACAAAAATCGAAGAAAAACGGCAAAAATCACGTTTGTTGTATGGGAGCTCCCCTTAAATATTTATTTTATTTTAATTTCACTATACATTTTTGAAGCGAATATAGAACTACATATTCTGTGAATATTTCAAGCGTCTACCTGTTGATGTTATTAATATCGAGCAAAAAAGGCAAAAAAATTAAGTTTGTTGTATGGGAGCCCCCCTTAAATATTTATTTTACATGTTAAAGCGGCAACAGAAATACATCATCTGTGAAAATTTCAACTACCTAGCTGTCACAGTTCTTGAGATACAACCTGGTGACAGACAGACAGACAGACGGACAGGACAGACAGACGGACAGTGAAGTCTTAGTAATAGGGTCCCGGAATGGAACCCTAAAAATGAGGGAATCGAAAAAACAAATGAAGATCGGCTTGCCGCTTTCCCGCCTATTTTTTCAGTGGCCGGCCAGCTCTTTAGCTATTATTTTTCATTTTTATCATTGCAAAAATGGTACATTTCTTCTTCTTTGAAATCACAAGCGCAGATCACTAATTAATAGCGACCAGGGGGATTTGGCATGGTAGAGAACATGCCTCAGTTCCAGTTAGATAACGCAGAAATAGTGTGAATGGAGTCTCAAGACCATTTTTGTCACAATTTTCGAGATAAAAATAATAATTTTGAAATTTAAAATTATGACATTGTTTCAGAAAGTACATTTTCCGAAGAGATTATCGTCTAAAATTGTATGTCCTTTGTATAATAAAGATAACTTACAGCTTTATCAACGTCCGATGCCAGGTATGATCTCAGGTAGGCAGTAAGTTGTGGGAGGGTCATGGAAGATAGCGTCTTCTCGGGAACTCTTAATCTGTAGAGAGAACAAAATAGGTTTTAGGAATAGAAATAATTCAATTCAATTCAATTCAATTCAAATATTTTTATTCATTGTAAAAACAGAATGTTTACTTAATGAACGTCAAAGTTGTTAGTTTCACAATTAATGGATTATGTGGAGAAGAAGCTAACAAAGAAACTCCACATTTATTCTTTTCAAAACACGTTTTAACTTAATTAACAGAGTTTTCAACTTAAAATATTAGTCATGAATGTGTTGAACACTAGTCACAATCGTCCTTTAAATAATATTAATCTACTGTTTAATGCCAAACATCTTTGTCTTCTAAATAATCCTTGATGTTATAGTAAGCCTTTTTGCACAGAATGTGCTTAACACATTTTTTAAATCGCGTTGGAGGTAACTCTAATATATCTTGAGGAATTTTGTTGTATAACCTTATACAGTGCCCCATAAAGGATGTGTTAACTTTTGCAAGTCTAAATAGTGGAAATGACAATTTATGTTTATTTCTAGTATTAACATTATGGTGGCCACCAACATTTTCGAAGTCTTTGATATTTTTTCTAACGTACATAATATTTTCATAAATGTATTGACATGCAACTGTTAAGATGCCGTTAAGATAGTTAATTAGACGCTAGATACTCTTTCTCCTTACTTACAGCCCAGCTAGCTGCTGTTGGAAGCAAGTCAGTAGCTGAGTCAGCGTCATGTCGAATCGTCGCGGTGCGGGAAGCCACCGCTAAGTACGGATCGGAAATGCCTTTGGTCATTGGACTCTCTCTCCGACTACCTCTAGCTCTCTCTATTTCGCGCTCACCTAGAAGCCAGAAATAATGGCTCGACTAGCGCTGTGCGGTACGCCACCGCTAAATAGTGATCGGAAATGGTAATGGTCTCTCTCATTTTATTTGCCGCTCAGCTAGAAGGTAGAAAATCTCTCTTTCTAATTCTCTGCCCCGAGATCTTTCCCTCTACCTGTCTCTCTCTCTCTTTCTCTCTCCCTCTCTCTCTCTCTATCTCTCTCTCTCTCCCCACTTACCATCCGGCTAGCTGCTGCTGGGAGCAAGTGAGCAGCTGACTCAGCGTGATATCGAAGTGGCGCGGTGCGGGAAGCCACCGCTAAGTACCGGTTGAAAAAGCTATTGGTCTCTCTCATTTTATTTGCCGCCAGAGATTCTCTCTTTCTAATTCTCTGCCCCGGAATCATTCCCTCTCCCTCTCTCTCTCCACTTACCGCTCGGCTAGCTGCTGCTGGGAGCAAGTAAGCAGCTGACTCAGCGTGATGTCGAAGCGGCGCGGCGCGGGAAGCGGCGGCGGTGCCACGGCCAAGTACTCGTCGGAACTGCTGTTGGTCGCCAGAGATGACAGGCGGGGCTTTGTGGTGCGGTCCGCCTAGGGAGAAGAATTAGCTGTAGATTGGTACAACACGATTCCTTCAAGAGTGATTAAAAAACAATCTCCCTCTCGATTAGACAATATTACACGGCATTGTATGAACGAGAGGAAAATATTGTTCGATTCAATCAGCCCAGCCCGTATTCCTCTTCTTGGAGTTTTTTCGACCATTTTTTATCCAAAATTATCTAGATTTTGAAATGGATTACTCTTTTAACTTGTAACGTTCATTAGTCACAGCTCGAATAAAAAGACTTTGATTTTATCTTTTTGTCTTTGGTCAGTTTGTCGAATACAATCCTTTTGGCGGTAATGTGAACGTAGTCACAGATCGTTTGCACATCGCTTACTGTCTTTACAGTGTATGTGTGAGTAATTGACGTAGTGTGATGCGTAGTGATGTGCAAAGTAGAAAATATTTTATCGATTTATAAATTCCGATTAGATGCAAGAACAAGACTGATAATTATTACAGGGAGCGTAAGGGCCGATTTCTGAATTGAGAATTTCGCTTAGTAAATAGTTAACTGTAGTGCTATTTTTTAGAATTTCTCAGAGAAGAGCGGGACAGAACGTTACTTAATATTTACTTGATATTTACTCAGAGAAATTCTCAATTCAGAAATCGGCCCTTACGCTCTCTGTAATAATTAAATAAATCAAATCAAAATCAAATCAAAAATTTTTTTATTCAAAGTAGCACAGAAACTGCGACTTAATGAACGTTACAAGTTAAACTAGGTGTCCATTTCAAAATCTAGATCATTTTGGAGAAAAAATGGACAAAAAAACTCCAAACTTAGTCTTTTCAAGTCCTTAATTTACAGGATTTATATAAATGTTCTAAAACTCATGCATTGAACTGGCTTTAATTCCAGACATCATTGTCATCTAAATAATCTTTAATGTTATAGTAGCTTTTTTGGCACAAAGTGTGCTTCACACATTTTTTGAACCGCGTTTCTGGCAAGCTTATTATATCCTCGGGGATCTTATTGTAGAAACGTATACAATGCCCCATAAAGGATGTATTAACCTTTGCCAGCCTAAATTTTGGGAACGAAAGTTTATGTCTATTTCTAGTATTTACATTGTGTTGGCTACCTACAGTTTTAAAGTCACTGATATTTTTCCTAACGTACATAATATTTTCATAGATATACTGACTAGCAACTGTTAGGATGTTAGTTTCTTTAAAGAAATCTCTTAACGAATCTCTATTGCCTAGCTTATATATGAATCTGATCGCTCTTTTCTGCAGGACGAAGATGGTCTCAATGTCTGCTGCCCGACCCCACAGTAGTATACCATAGGACATAATACTATGGAAGTAACTAAAATAAACCAGCCTAGCAGTTGCGACATCAGTTAGTTCCCGGATTCTTTTAACTGCGTATGCTGCAGAACTAAGCCTATTTGCCAATTTTCCTATATGAGGACCCCATTGAAGCTTTGCATCAATTGTGATACCCAGAAATACAGTTTCTTCTACAAGGTCTAGTTTATCATTCCCCAATATAACATTGCTGTCAACCATTTTGACATTTGGTAGTGTGAATTTTATACATTTTGTCTTTTTTGAATTTAATAATAAGTTATTAGAAGTAAACCAATATAGTACCTTAGAGAGAGCATTATTTGTATTTTCTTGTCTCTTAATCTTAAAAATAAGTGACGTGTCATCTGCAAACAATACTATCTCTGACATGTTTTGAACCATGAACGGCAAATCATTAACATATACGAGGAAAAGGAACGGCCCCAAAATAGATCCCTGTGGCACTCCCATCTTAACCTCCGACCCTGATGATTTAGTCCTATTTATGTCAGCTTTTTGAACCCTCCCTTCTAAATATGATCTCATAAGTTTTAAGCTCCTCCCATTCACTCCGTAGTGTTTTAATTTTAAGAGAAGTGTTTTATGGTCTACGCAGTCAAATGCCTTCGACAAGTCACAGAAAACACCTATAGCATCCTTCCGATCCTCCCATGCACTAAATATATGTTTAACTAATGCGACACCAGCATCCGTCGTAGACCGCCCTTGCGTGAAACCGAATTGCTCACTATGAAAAAGTTGATAATTATTAAAGTGTGTAAGTAGCTGACCTAGAACTATTTTCTCGAATATTTTACTCAAAACGGGTAGAACCGAGACTGGTCTGAAATTTGTGGGATCTTGCCTGTCGCCACTTTTAAATAAAGGAACGAGCCTACTATATTTCATTAGGTCAGGGAATGTACCCTCATCTAAACATTTGTTAAAGATTCTGGCCAAATGGGGTGCTAGGACATCGATTACTGAGCTAACTATTATTACTGACATACCCCACAGGTCTTCAGTTTTTTTAAGATTTAGCTTTTTAAACGCTTTATTCACGGTATGAGCTTCAATATAATCAAACGAAAAATCGTGATCGCAGGGAGGGACATTATCTTTCAAAATACTTTCTGCAAGATCAGGAGATGAATCTAAAGGAGCCGTAGTTATAATTGGAACATTTGTAAAGAATTGTTCAAAAGCCGCGGCAACGTCTTCATTTGACGTTATTAATTTATTATCTATCTTAAGCGAGAATTCGCGGTCCGCTGATTTGGATTTACCGGTTTCCTTATTTATTATATTCCAAATGGTTTTAGATTTATTAGACGATTTAAGAATTTTGGCTTTTATATGCTCGCATTTAGCTTTGTGGCAGACGGCCCTAAATAATTTTGAATATAGTTTAACATACTGTAGAAAACTAGGGTCATATGTGTATGTCTTTTTCTCATATAGTGAATAAAGTGTGTCCCTACTTTTCCGGATGCCGGCAGTGGCCCATTCACTAAATTGTACCTTATTTCCTTTCGATAATTAGGGTACTTAAATTTTAATTAACTTATAATGTTTACACAATTTCGTTTTGTTTATTAAACATCTGAAAAAAAAGTTTATCTTATAGGCTGCCCATGAGTATACATAATGTGGGACTCATATTGTTTTTAAATCGGGAAACAAGACTTATACTATGTAGAGGAGCTTACAGATTGATATAGTACCGACCTATATTATATAGTCATACTAATTTAAATACAAGGGATGGCAGAGGTTTTACCACTTCCGTGGAGGTAGAGGGTTCTACTGAATAAATATCTCTCGCTTCCATTTTATCTTAGTACTTTCGTTCCTTTCAGCGATCTGTTTCCCCAAGCACTTGATGAAGATTGTGACGTGATAAGATTTTTTTCAAGAGAGGTACACTCGCGCTGCTTTTGACACCGAAAATTAGTCATTTTGCAGGAATTGGCGAGCTTCACAAAACCGTTAAAAAGATATCTGAGATCCCACTCGGATAGTAGATCCTCACCAGCGGGGCTAAGTAAACTAAAAATAAAAATGAGCGCATCTGTGCGGTCTCAAATACGCCACTGATGGCCGTATGGGGTATATAAGACCCCAGTCAGATCTCAAAGGTAGAGTAGAGCGCTCACCAGCGGTTCCTTTTTCCGCGCCGGCGGGGGCAAAGGCGGTCCGCTCTCGGCGCCCGAATCCTCGTGCTCTGTCGGCGGTCGCGGCGGGGGCCTCCCCACTGATACCTCCACCTTGAAATATACATGGTTTTTAACCATATGCAGGCACAAAAAAAAGAACCGGCCAAGTGCGTGCGCATCGGGCCACGCGCAATGTAGGGTTCCGTAGAAAGAGGGTTTCTTTATCTGCTTTACAGAACTAACAACTTCAGCGAACGTCATTTTCAATGGATTTTGTACGAAATTTTACTTTTATAACTTTGTTGCCTATTACTCGTTAGTTAACGAAGCCTACGAAACCGTGATACTTTTCCTTTAAAGTTCATTTTATATGCTACTACTCAGAATTTTTTCACGTTTCTACAATCAACCATTTGGCCAGGAGAGGGGGGGGGGCCCTACTCAGACAAAAAATTTCGCTTTAACCCTTAATATTTTGCAAACGATACTCTAAACCGAAAAAAAGGTCTTCCTACACCCACAATATTTTTCAACGACCAATCCAACGATAGCCCACGTGATGGGATAGACGAGAGAAAAAAAATCATCCCCACTTTTCATGTTAGAGGAGGTACAGTAAAAAAAAAATTCCAACATTTTATTCTTTAACTTTATCGGCGTGATAAATATGTATACACATACCAAATTACAACTTTCTACTACCACCGGTCTTTACGCTAGGCCGCGGAGGGACATACAGACCGACAGACAGACGGACATGGCGAAACTTTAAGGGTTCCTTGTCGGACTACGGAACCCTAAAAAATTGATACCCCGGTAGGCGTCTTCTTGTGTGCCGGTTTAAGGTGCTTAATTAATTTGTTAAATTGAGTGCAAGAGCCTGACCACTTAAAATTAAGTTAATTATACTTGAAATTCCCGGCCAGTGAAGTGAATACATATAATATTACCGTTTTCTTGGGAGGCAGCGGCGGTGGCGGCGACGCACTCTCCGAGTTGAGTTTGGAGGACGGCGTGGGTCGCTGCCGGATGGAGCTGGTGTCTGTTGTCTGGGGATGGTCAGGTTTATATTTCATTGTAGCCGCAGAAGACTCTACACAGTTTGCGAAGCGTTTGTACCATTATGCATTATTTGCTCTACAACTTTTTTAATAAAATACATTCATGATGTTACAAAATATAAGCTAAAACAGAAATTATCTTCATACCTAAGTGAACTAGATTATACTAGAGCTGAAAGCTTAATTGAAATGAAAACCTAACGTCTATTCACTTATTTTAACCATCACACACACACACACACACACACACACACACACACACACACACACACACGCGCGCACGCACGCTTTTCTCCATCGATTTTTGACTTGGGCTGACTTAGTGTCTACAGTATGTTTCATACTTTGTTGTCCTAGTTTTTGGGAGGCCTGGCATCCTGAGATACAGATCTCTGATCTAGTTTAGGACCCAGTCTCTCCACAAATTACTTCAATTGTGCCATATTGTACCACCTCTTTTGTACCTAATTTGTGGATGGAGAAATAAAGTTTATTTGTATTGTATTTATCAACTCACTTAGTTTCATTCACTCGGGTTTCCCTCGAGTGAAATGAAATATAAACACTTAATGTATGATCTTCAAAATCTTTAAAACACGAAAAGCAAATGTCCATCAACTTGTTTGATAGTTTAAGGTCATTCATTCATGTCATTTCATTCAAAATCAAACTTGCAACTTCGATATTATTTAAAAAAAAATTACGTCCAGGGGACTTTGCGAGAAAAGATATCAGAAATTATGAAAATGAGCTTCTCGATGGCCACGTACCTGTACATTTTAACATTTACTTAAATTTTAAGTTAACCCAACAAATTTGTCGTAATCACCCATATACACACATACACTAACGCCTGTATCCCGGAGGTAGCGATCAGGGTTTAACACTTGCCACGATTCTAGCAAAGCTCTCACTTCAAACATCAAAATTAACTTGTCGCTCCATGCACATACCGTAATTACAAACCAGTGCCACTCCTACAGTTAAGGCGTATCTAACGACACCTCTCAAGCTAAAATCCATGAAACCGTTTTGGGTACAAAGCGTGCCAAATATAAAAATATACATACACACGTTCGAAAAACATAACCCTCCTTTTGGCGTTGTCGGTTAAGGACGGATCTTTGAAGCCAAAGAGGTCTGTCAGGATCGCGGCAAGTGGCATACGCTGGTCTCTGCCTACCCCTCTGGGATATAGGCGTGAGTTAATGTAATGTAAATAACGGAACCCTAAAAATAACATTTTTTTGATCGACTACCTGTCTCTGCAGCCTCGGTGACTTGGGCGCCGGCTCCGGCGGCAAGCTAACTTGCAGCGGCCCGTTGAACACGCTCTTCATCCCGCTCACACCCACCGGCTCCGCCGCTAACTCCGTCTTCTTCTCCTCTGTTCTTGCCTTCGGGAACTCCTGCGCGAACGGATCGTCCTTGAACGAGTCCGAGAACGGGTCCGCGCTGTCGAAGGGGTCGGCGTCCGCGAATGGATCGGATGTGAAGAACCCGCCGCTATACATGGAGCTCTGTTTGGATATAGACACGGAGCCACCAGAGTGGCGCGACAGTGACGTCATTGTCGTCGCCGCGCCGTAATCCGGCTCCTGTAGTATATCGGTTAGGAGCGACCCGCCCTGCGGTGGCACTAGGTCTTTGAGCACTTTCTTTGGCGGGTTTTTGAGCTCCTGAAAGAAGAGTTTTTTGTCAACGTAAGGTCTACTGCGGCCGGTGCCGAGGGGGTCTAGCTCAGTGAAGACGTCGTAACTGGACGTTGGCGCGGCTTGCGGGCTCACCTGCAAAACAGGCATGGATTACTCGTCACCGGTTCTCGTGTTACATACTGTTGCGACACGACATACAGGCGCGACCGCCGCGAGCGGGGCTAAGTACGGGGCCTCGATTCTACTCGAACGAGAGGTGTTAACATTCCATCGAAATTATTTGTATTATTTATATTGGGACATACCGCACCGCGCATTGGGACACTCGTGAGACACTTGTAGGTACTGACTGAAAACAAGCGCTGAGGGCCCACACCCTGCCTTTTTCAGCAACGGATACACACCGCGACAAAACTGCATAAATTGTATTTATGAAATGAAAATGAAAAAAATACTTTATTTAGAAAAGGGTTAAAAAAGTGGTTACTGGCTCCCAAACTAGGATTCCCTGTGCTATGTGGGTAGCCATTTATGTAAGTGTTTTTTTCCCCTTTGATGTTTTCTGTTAATTTTGCGTTAATCGGTGGTAGCCTAGTGGGTAGAACGTTGGACTCGGAAGCGGGAGACCCAGGTTGGATTCCCAGTGCGGGCATGTACCTATGACTTTGTTTTCCTAGTTATGTACATTTGTGAAGTTATAGTAGCAATACCACTCGCTAACGGCGAAGGAAAACATCGCGAGGAAACCTGGGTGTCTGAGTTATTCACATACCTCAGCGTTTTAAATCAGCAATCCGCGGTGGGCACGTGTGGTGAATAAGCCCATACGCTCTCTCTGAGAGAAGGCCTGTGCCCTATAGTAGGACGCATATTAGGCTGCTTATGATTATAAGCATTACTTTGAAGAAAACATCTTTCATCCGACCATTACGTTGAAATGCTTTTCAGCAGAATCAAGGCCCTATTGATCCGTATAACACTCGATGTTGCGATATAAGTATTGTCATGTCGATATGTCATGCATGTCACCGTATAGGTGGTTCAATGTACACAGTACGTTTGTGCCATCGCTTTGAATTTAGAAAGTCTACACCACGCAGACAACAATTTGTTTTGATATTTAAAGAGTTACTGTAACTTACTGTTTTTGTTTGAAACAATCAGTCACTTAACGTCACAAATACAGGGTGGCCGACGTAAACGGTACACCCTGTATAACCCAGTTCCGCTCGCGAAGGACGCGCATCAGGACAGGGAAAACTGAACAGGGGTAACACAAACGTGTGATAAGCCACATGCTAGAAACAATAACGAGTGTAAGATATGTAAACATGAACCTGCGTAATAGTGGGACTGTCGGAAGAGAAGCGGACAGACAACAAAAGACTTGGAGATAGGCACCGTTGGAGACTAGGAACTAATACAACTCACACGTAAAGCGTACAACACTATTTATTGCAATTTATGTTGCGGTATTTGCGAAAGTCCTCTCAGTATGTGATTGTTTATTTATTGTTCCATTTGCAACATAAATTGCTCTTGATTTTAGGCCGGCGTCGTGAGATACTCACACGTAAAATATAAATAAATAGTTACCACAATTAATAGCTGTAACAAGAATAGAATAGAATAATTAAAGTATAGAATATTTGTATCACGTGCTTTCACATGATTACTCCTTTGTGTAAGAACGAATAGGCCTTTTACATGAATCGGTGATAGTCAAAATTCACTTAAAATGGTGCCCAATGACCACACGTAGTTAATGGACTTGCTCTGGACAGTTACCCAGCCATGCACAATCACTACGGACATATTATTATCTTTATTTCTTGATGATTTCAAATAGTGTTTTATTACTATTTTAGGAGGTATTATTAACCTCCTCAGTCCTAGCCTCGAAATAACAATTGACACCCACAACACAATCACATGTCCTACTAGGATACCCTGTGCTATCCGGGAATTTGACTGCCTCGTTGCTCTAGCGGTAATACGCTTGACTACCAAACCAGAGGTCGTGGATTCGACTCCCACTGGTGGCCGCCATACTTGATTTATACAAATGGCCTCAATCTGGGTGTATTTCCATGTTTGTGACGTCCTTGCCTGGTTAGTTCGTAATTAGGTCCTAGTTTGGGACCAGAACAAGTGATTATGTTGTGTGGAAGTTACTAATTACCATTACAAAATTCGGACGAGACTAGCAAAGGACCGGATGGGTCGGCGCGAAAGAGACGACGCCTATGCCCAACAGGGGGCTCTATTTACGGGCTGATTAGATAGAATACAATATTTTAGGCAAAGCATCTCACGAGACCGGCTCTTCTACGACGTGGGCTCGCGCCACTCACCGTAGCCTCAGCGGCGTCGGCGAGGGCGGGCGCGGGCGCCGGGACGACGGGCTCGAAGTCGGCGGCGACGGTCGCCAGGTCGAAGGGCAGCGCGGGCTTGCTCGGGCTGAAGACTGCGCGACCGGGGGCGGGGGCGGCGGGGGTGTTCCGCCCGCGGGTGGACGAACCAGACGGGGGCGGCGGGAGTAGCGTCTTCTGGAATGGCGGTGGTGTTTGGCGGTTACACACCATACGTACATAGCTGACAGTTGAAAATTGACAGTTCTTAAGGCTGTTCGTACGTGGAGCATTCTGTCTCGCTCGCACAATTTACCATTTTCTAATATTGTCAAAAGTTTAGATATTAGAAAAGGAAAGGAAGTTAAATTGTGCGATGTGGTCTGAAGGTTTGATGCATTTTAAATATATGTGTTACGGACATTTATTTATTTGATGCATTTTAAATATATGTGTTACGGACAATATATTTTTGTTTTACTTTTGACAAGTGGTTTTCCGACCACAATTTTTTACTCACAATTTAATTGAAATTATTAAATTGTGCGAGCGAGACCGCATGCTCGACTCAGAGAGCAATTCCCATACCGGGCCTCCTCCATGGATTTCCAAAAAGACCGGTTGGAAGCGGCCTGCATCCAGCGCCTTTCTGCCACTTGGATGAGGTCATCTGTCCATCTTGTGGCTGGTCGTCCTACGCTGCGCTTGCCGATATGTGGTCTCCATTCGAGAACTTTTCGGCCCCATCGGCCATCATTTCTGCGTGCTATGTGCTATATTCCCTCTAAGCACGATCAAACCTAGTTTTTTTTCTCTAAACTAAACATATTGATAATTTGTCATTGCGATTGCCGTTTGTAAATAAAAACCAAACTGTGGTTGTATGGGAATGAGCATTGTCCTAAAAAACAAATAGTTCTGTCTTTATATGTTTTCTCGAGAAAATAGGTAATTTTGAAAGCCTGGGCTGTAATTTTCGATTTGGGCAGCTTTAATTAATGTTTAAAGCGGAAAAAAAAGAAACAGAATCTACGAAACCGGAAGTACGTCATCCACGGAAGTACATCATCCACGGAAGTACGTCATCAACTGAGATCCTACGATCTGTCAGTTTCTGGTGATACCATGGCTCGATACAAGAACTTTTTAAATGAACCCAAAGTCTTTTTAAGACTCCTAATTTGTGCAAACGCAAAAAAATATTATATTTGTTTTTTTATGGAATACCGAAATATCAATATCTTGGCCTTCATTCACGTGTGAAACAACGTTAGAAGGTCGAACTAGTCACACACTTATTCACAAAAATCAAGAAATCAGTGAATATTATTAATTTATTATTGTAGCACTGACGAATCAGGTCCATCAGTTTTGCTACTCCACCCTCCGCACGATTGAGAGACAGCAAGAGAGTAAACCAGTGGCGGTATAATGACACTAGAGAGAATAATGTCATCATGGAGGCCCAGTAGGCGGCCTCTGCTCCCAGTTCCTTTATTTACAAAAAAGATATCTTATTTCTTTTCTTATGGTGGGCCCAGTGGGCGGCTTCTGCTTCCAGTTCGCTAGCTCTTCTCCACTCTCCGTAAGAGAAATAGAGGGAAGGAGAGAGAGAGAAAGAGACGGCGTGCGGCGCTAAAATGGCACAAGAAAGAAAATCTCACCGTGGTGGATTGTGTCGGCGGTACAATGAAGGAGTCCCCGAAAGGGTCGGCGGAGGGCGTCAGACCCTCGACCTGCGTGAGGCCGCGCCTCAAAGAGCTCAGCTCCTGCTCCAGGTCCACCAGCTCCGCAACTCCGCCTTCCGCGCTCTCCGAGGGTTTCGCTGAAGAGGTACTGCTTTCGCCCACTGATGACAACACCTGACAGGAGATGGACGGTGGTCAGGTTTCGTAAGTGTACCTAATTAAAATATTAATTTACAACATACATAAACCCATTATTAAGGTCGCTGTATCGCTCGCACAATCACACAGCTGTAATTTTTAAATCAATTCGATGAGATTTCATTCTATTCTGATCGCGCGTGGATTATAAGTTTATCCTATGAATTACAAAGTCATTTTATGACCTAACATAACATTTTGATGGACCCCTTGTCAGCTCACGTAACGTGATTAATGGACATCCGCTTATGAAGACCATTGAAATACATCCCGTGACATTTGAAGAAGAAAATCACAATTTAATGATGTGGTGGTATCATCTCACTATAATAGAAATGCAAAAGTTCCGACTTTGGTAAATGTAACACATAAATGGTGATGTCATCTCAACAATAGAAATGCAACATTTCCAAATTTGGTAACACGTAGATAAATGTAGACACTTCAAACTCACTTTTTTAATCTTAGTAAATTTCGATCTAGTCTTGGGCGACAGTAGACACGCTTTAGACATTATACACCGTGAACGTTAGTAGAACTACGAATGTTTCCAACACTAAACACTTACTAAGACTGTTTGTAAAACTCACCCATTCTGTTTTGACACCGAACGTTATTTCAAAATATTGTGAATCATCGTCAGCGGCAAGAGCAGTCGTACTCGTTTATTTTGCACAATATTTATTATGACTGTCCATTTAGTTAATTGTTATGTAAACATTTTGTGGATTTCGTTCCAGTTTAGAAGCCGGTTTTTAACCTTTAGTCAAAATATTGCATCAGACAAGCAGATGAAGAATCTAGAAGTTTAGCTGGTTAGAGGTTTGGGTTTCGGAAATTGAGTTTAGCGCCAAAACAGTCAAAATAACAACCTGATCGATCTTCTACTGTTATAATATTGTTGTGTCTGTCTTTCTTTCTGATTAATATATGTCTTCTTCTGTTATTTTAACAAATATTAAAACCTGACACCCTTTTATCACCTTTTGATTAATGAGTATTATAGTTTACTCCGAGAATGCTGAATAAAATAAATAACATTAAAATGTCTTTATAAAGTAGGTGGATTTAAGTCCGTTTCCTAAAACGATCCGGTAACAAATAAGCTGATAACACGGATACATCTATTTTATTTTATTCACAGCTATCTATTTTATTCACTCCCTGTAAATATAAAACACTAACCACCGGCAAACCCAGGTCTCTGCCTACCCCTCCGGGATACAGGTGTGAGTTTATGTATGTATAAACATTAAAATAAAGAGTTCTAGAATATTCTATTTCATTTGGACCGCCTACGGTCAAAATCTTAATTAATATTTCTAAAAACCATAACATAGTCAACTTCAAAAGCAAAGCTTACCTTTGACTTAGTTTCACTGGACACGCCGGCGGTGTGTCTGACTAGACTGCTCGTCACACTCTTTCCTTCCAGTTGTTGCTTCGCCATTTCTATCTCTTTCTTCTTCAGTTCGAACACCACTTGGAACAGGTCGCGCATCGCTATTACTACCTGGAAATGGAGAAAATACTCTTTTGCTATGTGGTCCAGTCAGTGGGTCATTGTCAGGCCTTTGCTTTGCATAAGAGGGAAAGTGAACGGTTTTGGCATATGTTGATCAGGAGATCAGGGACCCCATGGTCGCAATAAAAATCCGAGTTTTCGGCCTTTGGCTGTTTATTTTCAACCTTTTGCAGAACAAAACCCTCCACTGAGTGGACTAAAGTAGGAATAAAATAAAAATCAGCGTCTGTGTAAGTCTCCACTTAAAATTTTATTCACAAACAATCAAAAGTTAAAAAGAACCGCAATACAAAATAAAATTAATCCAATACAAAATACGCCTGTAGGTTTCGTTTCGTCCATTGGGTTGAGTGACGCCCATTTTTACTTCTTTTTTCAGGTACTTCAGCTTTCAAATATATGTTCGGGTCCACACAATCATAGATAAATTAAAAAGGCAATGAATTTATGAGTGATTTGTGGCCACAAACAGCGCACGTTTTCCAAATCAAAGACCAAATAAAAAAACCTATCATGCAGGTAGGACCAAAAAACTTAAAACCATAAATAAAAAATTAATAAATCGATACATTTGTTCCTATTAAGAATGTTACAGAATTCGTATATAAATAGCAGTCTATGTCAATTTGGGAGGAACACATAATTAAAATCGATTTAACAACAGATTACCCATTTCATATCTATATAATGTAACACCTGTGTAGAGATAAGAGGACATTGACAGTAAGCTACATATTTAGAGGTTTACAAGAACTCGAGGCCCTAGACGAAAACTAATTCGGTTCATACATAAGTACATCTTTAGTAACTAACATCATATTCATTACATTGTACGCCTACGAGAATAGTCTAGTCTAATGCGTTCACCCGTAACCTTGTGGACTTGGGAACAGGTATCCTATTATCCTACTAATATTATAAATGTGAAAGTTTGTGAAGATGTTTGTTATTCAATCACGCAATAATGGCTGACCGGATTTACATGAAACTTGGCGTACAGATAGACAAAGACCTGAATTGGGACATCGTATACTGGATATCCCGGTAGTGTGTTCCCGTGGAATAATATTTATTTTAAGTTTAAAATAGGTAGATGGCGCTGTGCGAGCGAACGTTGTGTTTTAAAACTAGATTGAGTTGTGCAAGAATCGTATAAACGAGTTCTGTGGCAGTACGAAATTCGCCGGGACAGCTAGTAAAGTTAATATATTATAATAAATGAGTCGAACAGGATGTTGCTGAATATGCTATTGCTTAGTAGACTACGAAATAACGTAAAATATCAGCCATTGGCGTGCTAATATCACTCTATTGAACAACGATGCGTTTATTAAACTTTAGGCCTGGTCGGAATCTTCCGATAAAATCGCAAATATGTGTATCCAGAATAATAACATCCATAGTACGTATACTGTTCTTGTATGTCTGGATTGCTGCTTAGAGTAGATTTAGTGACTGCGGCATAAGTTTATGCACTCGAGTCACAATTAATTTCCTATGCTTCACCACGGTTTAAGCTCAACTTAATTGGACACACGCCAAACTACGTCTCGAATATCCGCAATAGAACAAGAGACCATTCATTTTTGGGAGCGGCTCACGTACATACGACAACAGATCAAGTTTGACGTTTTTAGTTATGGACCATTCTTATCGTACATAGGTTTATTAGTCAATCAGATTGCCGCCTACATCTATCCGCCCAGCCCTATAAGTTAGAAATTGTTATTTTCGGCACAAGTGCACCTAAATAACAGCCGACTAACACAAATAAAAAAACAGAACAAGTGCGTGTCGGACTCGCCCACTGCGGGTTCCGCACAAATTTGTAGGTTTACATAATATAAATACTTAGTTCAGGAATAGAGTCTCGCAGTTTTTTCCGAACTTCAGACTATTTTTTTAAGATTTAATTACAAATGTATAGTTTTCAAACTCTTCCTTGTTCTTGTAGTATAAGACGATATTACTTGCCTAATTTCATAGTTCTAGGTCAACGGAAAGTACCCTATAAATTTTGACTCTCGCATCTTTTTTTCACGTAAACTTAGAAGTTCGATTTTTTCACAGCTCGAAGATACTGTAGACCTGATAACTCCACGTGTGCCAGAGATAAAGGGTCTTGACAGACAGACAGACAGACAGACAGACGAATAGACGGACAGACGGACGGACAACAAAGTGATCCTATAAGGGTTTCGTTTTTTTCCTTTTGAGGTAGGGAACCCTAAAAAATATCCCAAGTTCTACCGAACCTCTTTTGAACAAAGTCACTTGTGTGCGCGTGCAAGTATAGACATGCGCAAATTGTGTCTTAGATAAGCTCGACTTACTCACCTAACATTGCGTCCTCCGATATAATATCCTATCTTTGTTTCTTTCAATCACTTAGGTGGCAGGGCTGGCAAAATGCCAAGGCCCCCCGAACTACGAGGCCGCGATCTCAGAAGTAACTTAACATTTTTAACAAAAATTTGTAACAATTTTAATGTTAATATATGAGTACTTCAAATCAATTAAAGTTGAGCTATAGTACTTCAACTAAGGACCATAATATATATTCTTTTATTTTTACTAGAATGGCCCCATTCAATGGATTTGCCACGGGACTCAGATAGTATAGTTACGCCACTGCCTGTATCAGGGTTCTTTCTAGATACTGTAACTCCCAGGTATCACGTAAAGTTCACTAAATCCGAAGGAGTGCGTCTCGAATTACAATGAGAGAGAACACAGTATCGTTAAATCTTATGTTTCGTCGCATTTACGCGTCTCGCACGGACTTGTGTACAATCATTACCGCCTTGAACGTGTGTGATGATATGATGATACAATGATACAATCCTTTGGCTCGCTCGCGCGAGGTGAATTGTCAGAGAGGTAAATAATCAGAGTCAGAGTGGAGTTTTTTTTCGTTGCCCTTTTCTCCACTACAACTCGACCCGAAGGCAGCAGCTAACATTGTACATTGTCATTCAACAAACAGAATAGCCAAAGGATTTCCCTCGCTGTGCAACGCGGCAATGCGGCCAGTATCATGGGGACTTTTGCGCCGGATGTGGCTCGGGCGATTTATTTGGTTAGGTTCTATTATTTATTATTATTTATTTTTAATAGTGTTTTGACATTGTATTATTACAAACAGAATGTAAGTTCTTTATGTTGAAATATTTTTTTGATTTCTATTTTTTGTCTGATTGTATCATCTAGATATCATCATCATCATTATCATCAGCCATTAGACGCCCACTGCAGGACATAGGCCTCCTTCATGGTTTTCCAAGCTTCCCGGTCGTGTGCCGCCCGCATCCATCGACTCCCCGCCACCAGGTCGTCGGGCCTTCCCACGCTGCGTCGTCCGGTCCGCGGTTGCCAGGTCAAAACTTTTACGCCCCAACGGCCATCAGTTCTCCGAGCTATGTGCCCCGCCCACTGCCACGTCTAGATAAATCAGGGGGCTAATGATGCGCACCAAATCCTGTCGGCATCCTGACGTTTGCGATAGCAATTAGTATGGCATTTGACAGACGATTGGAATCGTTCAGGATTTGGCGCGCGTAATTTAGCAGCTGATCGTGATCTTGTCTAGTGGACAGGCTTACTTGGCTGGCAGCCTTGTCGGTCTTGATGCCAAAGAATCGGTGGCCGGTGTCTGGCGAGCCAAAGATGTAGCCGAAGGCGCGCGAGTCCGTCATGTCCTGTGCGATGAACGAGATCTTGTGGACCGGGTGGTGGTAGAGGGAGTCCTGAGGAACAGAGGTGACCTCGATAAGTTAAATAAAGAATTATTTCAGATTGAAATCTGTCTGTTTATGCATGCAAAGACTAATGGATGTTGATGAAGCGAAAGAGATCTGTCGCAAGATCTGTGGCAAGTGGTCGGGCCCCTCGTCTCTGCCTACACCTACGGGATACAAGCGTGAGTTTATGGTATGTTATGTTGTATGACTTTTTAGCAGCTTTTTAGATAAGATAAGATAATCATTTATTAAATTGCCACAACATAAAAAGATATTACAATTGACAGGCAAAGCATGCTTACAGTCTATGCAAATAACAATAAAACAACACTTATAATAAATCCAAATAAGGAGGGGATTTGCCCTGTAAGGAAGTGGTACATGCACACCTGTAATTTGGCTGTGTTATTTGTTTTTATAAGAAGTTTTTTTACTGAAAGCAGTTTCTTTCGTAAACAAGTAGGCTAAAGGCTGGCCACATTGAATCAGAACTTAATATATATGCAAAAAGAAAAAAACTTTGTTAACCAATAAGTACAACCCAGCCCTGTTCATTAATTTCACTATCACTTTACTAAGGTGGCAAAGAAACGCAAGTCATAAAAAATCTCAAACTTAATACATTTGCTACTATGCTGGTACCATCTGGTATGTATTATATTCTGGTCAACAAATAAAACCGCAACATGAGACCGCATCTCTAGGTTACACGTACCAGACACCAAGCCTCCTTAATAGACGCTGAGCAGAGTTATTCTGCTTATTTAGTTAGATCACCGATTCAGCGAGTTCAACTTTACTGCGTCTAACCATTGATGGTATAACACAGGATGTGTTTCCCTAATAGAGTGGCAAACTTTAGTCAAGGTTTGCCGGGCACGGCACAGTCGACAGCAGGCCAACCTGTACATTTATGTTGCAACGTAGCCCTTAAACTAACCGATTAGACTGCACAAGCCATGTATGTAAAGGTTGATACGCTGTGGACTGTAAGTCAACAGTTTCCACTCACTCCAGTCTTGTCATCTCTCAGCCTCAGCCCGTCGATGGCCACGTGGACTTGAATCCGCTGCTTGTGCTCCCCCGCGGCCCGGATAGCCATCTTGAGGTCGGCCAGCGCCTCTTGGCACATCCGGTCACCCCGCGCCTCGGGTACCTCCAACACCCCGATGAGTTTCGCGCGAAACGAGACCCCCTCGCCGAGGAACCGGCCCGGCTCGTTCTTGTCTGGTTGTCAGAAAGAGGGTTGTTAAGTGAGACTGGGGGGTGGGCTTGTGATATGGCATTGGTGAGACGACAGGTGATGTATTGGAATTAAAGTACTTTGTTTTACATTCATTCGTCACCTAATTCGAGAGGCGACAGTTTATTTATTTATTTATAGACATACGTAAACTTCTCTCTGTTCTCGGCCATCTGTATTCCTGGAGGAGGCCTATGTCCATCACTGGATGAGTAAGGCCTGATTGATTAATTGAAATATTCAATTCAATTCGAATATTTTTATTCATTATAAAAACAGAATGTTTACTTAATGAACGTCAAAGTTGTTAGTTTCACAATTAATGGATTATGTGGAGAAGAAGCTAACAAAGAAACTCCACATTAATTCTTTTCGAAACACGTTTCAACTTAATTAACAGAGTTTTCAACTTAAAATATTAGTCATGAATGTGTTGATACATAAACCCACGCCTGTATCCCGCAGGGGTAAGCAGAGACCCGTGGGTTAGGAGAGGCCAGCCAGAGAATTAGCCACTTTGCCACGATCCTGGCAAACCTCATTCTTCTCGTTCTTTTATTTTACTCAAAAACAAATGTGGGTTTGTCCTTTGAGAATCGCGGAATTGGGCTTAATAACGCTCCGTATGTTGAGCATACGGATAATTTAGGTTGTGTAGGAAGGAATTGTCTGTTGAAGATAAAGAAAATTGAAGCTACTGTCTCGCTATTGCCATGCTGGCCACATATATTGCAGAAGGCGTTCAAAATTTCTTTTGCATTATATACAAATAAAGAAAATTAGGCAAGGAATTTAGGTATTCATGTAAGAATGAAAAAATGAAAAAATCTTAAAAAATTAGTAGCTGCCTCCGTTTACCCTTTCGAGTCGCGGGGGGCACGTTATAATGCGTTTAGACTAAGAAGCAAAATACTTGGTTAATGATCACAAGTAAGCTCTTTAGTAGCACCTGGTTTTATCAAACTCAATCCGAATATTTTACACCATGTTATTACACACGAGCAAATAGCTCTAATTCTACGAACAAGAGTGGAAAACAACGCACACCACTACATACAACTAAAACTACGAAGAATACAAGCGAAGGAAAACAGCACACTACACTCTTAACACAACCGTAAAAACTACATTAGTACACAATAAAAACTGCACAGCGTACCTCTACTTAGAAGGCTTCTCACATCCTTCTTGCTTAAAGGACTCATGTCGCTTTAAGGCTTGATAGTCTAGAACAAAAGCGCTACGGACGCGAACTGAGTGGAGAATAAAGAGAGCTCCGTTGCTCCTATTTAGGTCCCTGTTTATACAGTGCATCGTCGTCATTTAATTGAATTTCCTGCTTTTAAATTTAGAATCCCGGGAGCTACTGGCAGGGACCGGGGCCCGAGGAATGACCTTTGAAGGTTTGAAAACAAAATAATATAGGTCGTTTCAAGAATAACCTTTAAAGTAGAACTAGTCGTGCAAAGGTAGAGATGAGTGGGTAATGTAATTTTCAATATATGAATGTCGGGATCTACGTGTAAATGCGGTGTGGCTTTCACACAATTTTGTTCAAAAATTAAATTTGAATTGATCCTGAAATGTAAAATTGCGTTGCGGTAGGAAGAGAGTCAGAAAATGTTCAAAATCACATTAGAAGAATATAATCACCGCACCAAAAAACAATAAATTTACGAAGACACGTTTCTTTCTAGGGAGGAAAGGAATAAAAGTAATCATGCAGTAAGTCTTTCTTCAGCTTCAGCTACGAGGAGTAGGTACACGTTTTTCCTCTGATTCTTAGTTAGCTAATGACAGAATATTTGCTTTTCCTATAAATAAGATATACCTCGGTTCCTCGTGTTCTTCATAAGTCACCGGCCAAGTGTACAAGACAAATGAATGCTAATATTAACAAGAAACGACCGTCAAGAAGCCTTATCATCAGACACACACAACTATCATATTATTGCGAGCGTTGGTACGCGGTAAGCTTTGATAAGAGATGCGCATGTTGCTAATAGACGTATTAACATTTAGTTATCAACATCTTAGAACTTATATATACGTATCACTGCAGATGCTTTCTCTCAGAGAGAAAGTATCTGCCAAATCACCATGCGTACCCACCGCACCGCGGTTTGAAGTATGCCGACGCTCAGGTTTCTTTACGATGTTTTACTAATTCATAAATATACGTAATTTGGAAAACGAAGTCATTGATAAAACACACGACGGAATCGAACGCAGGATCATTCATAGACGAAAGTAGGTAATTTAGGCAACGACGTCATAGGTATATGACGGAATCGAAATCGGGACCTGTCAGACGTGAGGCAAGCTTCCCAGGGCTGCCTCGCCTCGTTAGACTAGCGGTAACACAAACACGGTTATATCCCTGCATACCAGTGACAAACTCGGTACTCGGCACGTTTGTAGTAGTGAAACCGTGAAAATAGTCTAACAAGAATGTTATTTTCTCTTTATCTGCGTTCCCAATTCTGTCTCACGGGGTTGTACCGATAGCAAATACAAATTTTAATCGATATCGATAGAAATAAAAATAAACTCGATCGCACTCTTAATAATAACAATCAGTCACGTATGACACGGACTCCCCCTAAAAGTCCCAAACAAAACAAAAGCATTTTTGCAAAAAACCGCAACACGTGTGGTGGTACGGGGCACTCGGTGCGCGACTCCGAATCACTTGGCTGGTCTCTTATCGTTTGCTGTGAAAATTTGTAGTAGTGACATAAGAACAACTAAATCCATGTTTAGTTATCCCTAAGTTTCCATGTTTGTAATATCCTCGCCTGGTTTGTAATAGACCTGCCCATGTTTGTAATAGACCATAACACAGGGTCTAGGATACCCTACTAAACCGCTGTAGTCTCTCGATTTTTTTACCCATGTTATCGATTACTTAGACCGGAGATTTCCGCACTTAGCCTCATTGTTGGGCCATTGTACGTAGCACAGCAGAGCTGTGAGATTACTCCTCCTGTCTCTCCCAGACATCCAGCAGTGCTCTAGGCCGCGTTTCATAAAAAATAAAAATCGACTTCAAAACACTACAGCACTAAAAAGTTAGAAATAATTTAAAAGAATACCTTTAAATTAGAAGTACCTATACATGTAGTTATTGTAGAAGTATAATTTGGAGTCGGTGGCCAAAATATATGTGCTGGTCATGAAACTGGGCATCGACTACAAATTATAATTCTACAATAACTATATTATACGCACGTCTAATTTAAAGGTATTCTTCTAAATTATTTCTAACTTTTTTGTGCTCAAGTGTTCGGTTTTATTTTATACTAGCTGTTGCCTGCGACTTCGTCAGCGCGGTAATTATGATGAGTATTTTTCCGGGATAAAAAATAGCCTATGTGCTAATCCAGACTATAAACTATCTCTGTGCAAAATTTCATCCGGATCCGTTCAGCCGTTTTTAGGTGAAAGAGTAACAAACATCCATCCATACATACAAACTTTCGCGTTTATAATATTAGTAAGGAGTTAAAAATTTTAACATACAAACATTCGCGTTTATAATATTAGTAAGGATTTAAAAATTTTAACATACAAACTTTCGCGTTTATAATATTAGTAAGGATTTAAAATTTTTAATTTTTCAACATTTTGTGGGGGAGCGGGAGAAAAAATCAAGTTCCTTATAAACATGATTTACATAGTCGGTTAAAAACTACAGTTCATAGTTCGATAAATTCTGTGCACATTACGTAGCAGATTCTTGAAATTGTCAAAGTAAACCATGAATGCAGGCCTCCTGAAGGGATTCTAGCTTCTCAATGAGGCAGTCCGTTGCTTTTACATGCTCTCTGACAGTAAATGGTTACGTGGGCGGCTGTATAGCGGTTAGTCAGTTTCGGCAGATGTAGCCAGGCAATTTGGACTTGGTAATTTGGACTGCCCAATTAAAATATTAGTTATGGAACCATCGGCAATATATCTTCCCTTGAATTAATACACGTACTATTATATAAGGTCTAACAAAAATAACTAACGATATTTTCGAGGTTCAATTCAATTCTTAATTAATGGCTACCCTTAGGATTCTGCCAATGTCAAGTTTTGGAGATAGCATGTTTCATATAGTTTGTGATAAAACATCTAGGCAATCGAGTATTATGGGCAATATATCTTTCCTTGAATTAATACTGTCATAACATCTAATAAAAATAAGTAACGATATTTTCGAGGGTCAAATAGTTTGTGATAAAATACCACGGAAAACGAACATTTTTCTTTGTTATTATTTCGATTATTTTGTTATGGTATAATACTACTTTTCTTACTGAATGAATGGATAACGTAGCAAGGTCGATAACACTATCACGCCTATACCTAGTCCAACATAGGATGATCTCTGACAGCTGTCAGTGTCAAAACACGCCTATGAAGTATCGTATTTTTCGACGGTAAAATGTATAGAGACAATTTAAATACTTTATTGGCAAATAGTGACGTGCTACACTTATCGTAAGACAAGTTATCGATCTTGACTCGAAACATATAATAGATGATGATATTTTGTAAATAAAATAGATTGCAAACAACAAGGTAAATGAAATAGAAATACTATTAAAACAACGATAAAAAATAGCAAACTGAATTTTTAACGAGTGGCGCTTCATGGGCGCTCCACACTCGCGCGTGAAACAATAATGAAATCCCATTCATCCATTCATGCATGTTTCGCGGGCTTTGCGCGTGAGTGTGTAGAGTGGGCTTCACCGCGCCATGCCGCCATCTTGTTTGATTGCATTGCATCTGCCATTCTGCCATCTTGTTCAGTACGAGTGCCAACGCCTTGTATACGCCACGTGTTTTCATTCAGTCTCCATTCGGTTATCGTTATTGTTATTAATTTGTTGAGTTTTGCTGTTATTTGTTTGTTAAGTTTGTTCTGTTTTTGGATACAGTATGCCAAAAAGAACAAAGAAAACTGTTTTAAATAGTGAAAGCCGGGAGTTTGTGATTCGCTTGCGCGAATACTTTGAACGCGAGAGTCAAAATGGCGGACCGTTGTTGCCATTAACACAAGCGTGCAACAGAGTTGCTGATGCTCTGGGAATCGGGATTGCTACAGTGATTCGTGTCAGCAGAGAAAAGTATGGTGAGCAATCATCTGCGACAACGACGACAGAGGAAAACGAAGAGCAAAAACTGTCGACGCCAAATAAAAAAAGGAAGAGGACGTGTCCAATATCAAAAATTGACGATTTTGATGCCGCAGCAATCCGGAACCATATTTATGGGTACTACACGCGTGGAGAGTTACCAACACTCAGAAAACTACAAACATCTCTTGAAGACGCTGAATTATTTAAAGGTGGCCACTCGTCGTTAGCCAAAACACTAAAAAGCATCGGGTTCCGCTACAAAAAAGTGACAAAAGAAAAATACTAATGGAGCGGACAGATGTTGCGCTCAAGAGAATTGATTTTCTCCGAAAAATTAAAGAGATCTCAAACTGGGACAAAGTGGTTTTTCTGGACGAAACGTGGCTAAACGCAAATCACACAGTTTCAAGATCTTGGACGGATGACACAGCTGAGTCAACTACAAAAGTGCCCGAAGGCAAAGGGCAAAGATTAATTATAACACATGCTGGGACGTCGTCTGGCTTTGTGCCGAATTGTTTGCTGGCGTTTAAATCAGTAAAGACCACCGAATATCATGAAGAAATGGATTTCGAAAGATTCAAAAAGTGGTTTTTAACTCTTTTGGAAAACCTGAAAGAACCGCATACCATCGTGATGGACAATGCATCGTACCACTCCGTACAAAGAGATAAAGCACCAACGTCAAGCAACCGGAAATTGGATTTAATTTCGTGGCTGCAAAGCAAAGGTATAGAGGCCAACGAAAAGATGTTGAAAACTGAATTACTACGATTGGTCCGTATACACAAACCCCGTACTCCAACATACATCTTGGATGAAATAGCAAAAGAAAAGGGCCATACTGTAATTCGGCTACCTCCATACCACTGCCAGTACAACCCGATAGAGCTGATCTGGGCTCAAGTCAAAGGTAAACGTGCTTATGTGTTTCTTTCACCATCGCTCGCATTTCTCTCGTTTGCTTAAAAAAAGTCAATTAGATTAATATTTCTAATTTATTGTACTCACATAAAATTATAATCAAATACATTTTGATAGCATAGGAAGATAAGAATGTAAAAATATCTCATAAAACATCAATTAGCTAATAAAACATCGATTAGCTATTAAGACATCTCTTCCAACAAGCCATGGTGTGTTTTATATGTATTTTATTTCTTTGTTACAGGTTACGCAGCCAGACATAATACAACACCGCCTTTTACAGCAAATAAAATGCTGAAGTTACTGAAGGATGCATGTGACAGTGTCACATCGGACAATTGGAAGAAAGACATAGACAGAACAAGAAAAATTATGGAAGATGATTGGGAGCGTGACGTACGATTCGACCAATCTACCCAGGAACTGATTATAAATCTACAAGACTGCTCCAGCGAGTCAGAATCAGACTTTGATGATAGTGATTTGGGCTGTGAACCGATTTAACAAGAATAAAAACATGTTACAACATCCTTTTGTTTGATTTGCTTGAAACATTCAGAAACTTTGGTTAGAATATCGATAATTTATTTCGACATTATCCCCATGCCTAGTAAAGTCACAGTGACAAGCTGTCAGAGATCATCCTATGTTGGACTAGGTATAAGCCATTTTTCATTCATTATATTTAGAGAAGTACCGTTAGCATAACAAATCAATCGAAACAATTAACAAAAAAAAGTAAAACATCTGGCTCGATTTCCGTTATTTTTAAATAGCGTTGCCTATTTGTTGTACCCCTATACATTCCGGCTTCTAATGCATTGCATGTAAACTTGTACTTTGGTAACCGAATACCGTGTTACTAGCCCCAATTCTACATGTTATAGAAACTTTATTGAACGCCTAAAGAAGCCCTACAACAATGTAATTAAGCCCACTTGTTCCCAAACTTTTTTTATTTCGTTTTTGTCACGGCGGCGCCGCTTTAATCGAAGTGTGTTTAATAACACTAGGCAAAGAAATTAAAACGTAAATTTTATAGTTTAGTATTCAAATAACCACGGCGCCCCATGTCGCCACGGCGGACACTTTGGGAACCCCTGTTAACCTACGTATAGTTCAGACCTTTGACCAGTTGGTGCAGAAATTGGATTAACTGGGAGCAACAGACTCTTCAGACGCGAATTTGAGGATATTAGTAAGGTTCTTTCCATAGAAAAACACATTAGGATCAAAGCCCCTCCTCGATTAACTAAAGCTCATATGTGCGCCTAATAACTAAGTAGGTACAGTGAGTGACACCAGCCTCCGTAGGGTCGCAAAAAGCTCTTTGGCATAACAGATTCGTTCTTAAAGAACGAACTGAAATTTTCAATTTGAAAAATAATATACTTGTTTGATAAATTTTGCCGGAAGCGAATCCTGGTTGGAATCTTTCGACAAAATTACAAGTAAGTTTCAACGATACAGATGTTCCCCCATTTGACAGCAGGAAGTAGTCCAATACTCGTACTTATGTCGTAGGAGATAGAACGGTCATACTGACGGGTATCGCTAGCCGTACACACAGAAGCGAATGGATGATTCTGTCTACCAGCAATTTTTGAAATCTTGTCACATTAAGCCACTTCAAAGATAGTGCCTAGGCCGAGGCAACGGGTCAGGCAGGTTAACGCGACAAGGTTGCAAAAAGTGGGATATGGATATGGAGACCTAGCGAACCAAGGCTGGCTAGGTACCTGGGTGACTAAACTTTACTGACAAACGCCAAAGAACGCGTTGCAACAAAGAACAATTTTGATTGTAAAGTTCAGTCGTTTTTCGAAAGTCTACATCGATGAATGAACTGAAGCAATAAGTTTTTTATGCACACTGCGAGGTGTGAAATGGCTTCTTTCTTTCCCTCTTCTTTCTCTTTTCTCAGTAAAAGAAGGACCTTAGATGGGTCATATATGTATTAAAGGAAATACCCAAAGTGGGAACTTTATGTGACTCTACATTCGCTCGCGTTTGCTCTACGATAAACCCCATCAAAATATATGACTGCTCTTATATTACGCGCACCAAATCCTGAAAGATTCCAAAAAAATACATACTAAGTGCTATCGTAAACGTCAAAGTATTCAGACAGGATTTGGTGCGCATAATTTTACCTCTGGGCAGTCAGCCTTGTTCGCTTGGTGCAACCCACACCATGAAACGCCACACAATATACATGCAGATGTGTACTCACCGAACTGCCGCAAGAGATGTTGGAAGTGACAGACCTGCATAGTCGCCCCTCTAGATAAATAGTAAAACTAATTTACTTCCCAGCACTTTCGTTTCACTGCGGCCACAGGAATACCACTGTTCAAAATACCAGGGAGTCACTAAGTTGTCTAACAATAGTAGCAAGTGAATGATATGGGTGAGATGCAGGTTGATTCGGGTGGTGTAGCCGATCCATGCATCAAGTTAACGAGGAAATGAAAACGCAACGAATACTGTACAAAGCGACCTAGTTCCTGGTCTTAGAGATTCAACATCTAGCTAAAGTACATCGGAGTAACGATTAGAGAAATAGAATATGTAGCTTACACTAAACACGGAAGGTATAAGGACTCACATTTGCAAGGGCTAGTTTTCTTGCGGAGGGTTTGCATTGGAAAGTCGGACGGTAACTTGTGATTAAACATCGGTGTCTAAGTTAAGACTACGTGCCCGTTTTTACCACTGAAAACGTAAACGAGACACAGTACTTGGCATTCACTTCACGCGTTGTCAGAACACTGTACTACAACGTAAAGGCAACATCTAATTTTCACGAGATTTATTGATTTTTATATACGACTGTTTAGCGGTGTCCCACTGAAGTACATCGGACTCAGTTTATGTTTACGGATGCTGAATTTACTGGTTGCTAGAAGCAGTTGGTTTAGATGGCGTACTTATAAGAAAATTCGACTTTTCATTTCGCAGTAGTGTTTGCGAGATGCAGCGCCCGGTCGCTGGCACATGGGCAGCGCTACGCACCCACACTAGCGCCCTCGCCACGACCGTGTGAGGGGTGCCGCACACACACACGCGCAGTAGCAACCCCTAATCAATATTTGGTCGCGATCCCTACTGGGTACACTTTATGATTCTGTCTGTCAATGGAATTGTGTCTCTTAGCCTGAACGATAATTCCGCGCACCCTTAGCTTTACTTAATTTCGTGCATGTCAATGATGTACCTTTGAAAGATATTCGCCGTATTGTACATTCGGTTAAGTGCAATAAAAGTACTAAATAATAACAATAATATTAGTAGTCACACGAGAGTAGGGAAAGCAACCGTCCGCTCTCACGAATCTCACAGAAATTGTAGGCGAAACAGAGTAAGAATATAAGTGCTAGGTAAACGATTTGTGGACCATGAAATTCTGCATCAGTCAGGTGAATAACTAGCTATTACAATGGATGCAGTTTAAATTTCAAGTCTGCGGTTTTCTAAATATCTAAAAGAATCAGAAAGCTATAAGTCCAGCTACTGGTTGGGTTGGGACCCTTTTCATCTGAAGGGCATTTAGTTTTTTTATGCCCTTGCATTTTTTTTTGTCTGAACAAATTGATATGTTGAGCAAATGTTTTTGTGATACTCTTGAATTTATATTTAAACATGTTCTTTCAACATTTTTCTCTTATTTTGCCTTATACTTGGGACACTCAGAAAGTTTTGCGAACCAAAAAATAAAGTGTTATAATATTTAGAAAATATTTTCGAAGTATTCTCCACTAGCCTCTACACTAAATTTCATGCGTCTGAACCAGTTTTCGATACACTTTTTCCACTCCGCGAACAGCGCATCTTCCGGCGACGAAAATTGTATCCCTTTGAGTTGATTTTTTATTTTCGGGCTGTAAGAAGGGTGAACCAGGAGTGTGACCGGCGTGCTGTCCAGAAAGTCCCTTGTTTTGAGCGCGTTGTCTTTGTGGAGCAGTAGCCCGCGGAGCCCTGTGTTTGGTCGGTTGTTTTCTTCCGTAACAGCCGTCAAAGGGCGACTTCTTCTTTCTTCGTCCCCCAAAGTTAGTCGACCGCGCTTGAATTCGATATACCAACGATACACGGTTGCCTTGGAAGGGCCTTCATCCATGAATGTCTGGTTTCAGGTGACACTCGAAATCGTGAAAAATCATAGCGCGAAAATGTTCCCGGCACAGATCCATTTTTCAATGAGACACCACAATCGAGAGCTTGCAGTAAAAAATTTTTTAATAGAATAGGAGAGGACACGTTGAAAGATAAATAAACGCGGTATTTTTTGTTCTCTGCGACTAATACTTTTTATCTCAGAACACAAAAGTCGAAAAGTCTATATAGTCATGTCGTACTAAAACGCGCCATACAAATCGACCTTAGACTATGACGTCACTCCCTCACGTAACGCTTATAATATATGAAGCATTTATCAATATTTGAGTTATCTCTTAAAATAAGAAAACGTTCAAAATTCAATGACAAAACGAAATCTAATAAGTTTTACGTTATTACAGTAACTTTATTTTTCGCATATTTTGTGACCCCGAAAACACCGAGAAAAATATTTTTATTGTTTTATTTTTAATTTTTTCCTAGGTTTTTATATGATTTCTTTGTTTGGTATAAAAGCAAAGTCACTCCAATCTAAGTTAGACGCAAGTTCCCATTTAATTTATTGTACCTTGGTCGCAAAAAATGTGAGGGAAATTTAGAAATTGCAACGTATTCATTTTTACTTACAAATAATAATGTTTTCAAAATAGAATATAACTGGCTAGTCTCTCATACCCTACATAAAAACTTTTTTTCGCAATACTTTCTGAGTGCACTAGTAAATAAGAGCAAAATGTTAAAAGACCACCAATTGCCTTCAATCGATTTGGAGTTATACATAATTTAAACTCACATCAGAATCACACAATATATCCTGGGTCGGATATAGTGAAAAACCAATAATAATAGTTAAACAAATAAAAATAACTAAATAACTTGCACACAACAGAATCACTTTCTTGTTCATTTTATGGTGATTTGGTTGTTTCATTGTTTTTATCTGCAGTCTCAGTATCTTATCATTATCAAGCAATAATAATTGCAACAAAACACAATATATACAACGTACGAAGATTTATACTAAGACACGGCCAGAAAAACATGTCTTCCTTCATCAATTAGTAAAATCCTCATCCTAAACCCATACAAGCAGAATTAAGTAATGTGGAATACATTATCATCATCATCATCAGCATTTGATGCCCCCTGCAGGGCATAGGCCTCCTTCGTGGTTTTCATAACCATGTGTGGAATACATAAAATCAAAATCTAAATTTTTTATTCAAAGTAGCACAGAAACTGCGACTTAATGAACGTTACAAGTTAAACTAGGTGTCCATTTCAAAATACTAACTGATAAAGTCATAGAGTCACAAGAAGTCACAGGAAGACATGTATTGTGCATTAATGGATTGACAAAATGGTGATAACTCGCGAAGAAAATAGCGACATTGTTCCTTTTACGTAGGTTTACAATTTCACAAATATTAATATTCTTAGATAGTATTTATATGGTATTTATTTTTTCAGTCCAGTATGTGATGTGTCTAAAGAGTGCTAATGGAACCTTATCGCTATACCTATATTGTCTGCCTTATCTATAAAGCACTTTTTCTTTTAAGCCACATTACATAGCAAGTTGAAATTTTCAATTAAGATACAATACTTTTTTATGGTGGATTGCCCAACAAAAATATTAAGTTAAGAAAACCGGCAAAGTGCGAGTCGGACTCGCGCACGAAGGGTTCCGTACCATTATCTATAGAACATTTGAATATTTGAAGCGTCTACCTGTTGCCGTTATTAATATCGAGCAAAAAAAAAATCACGTTTGTTGTATGGGTTCCCCCTTAAATATTTATTTTATTCTGTTTTTAATATTTGTTGTTATAGCAGTAACAGAAATACATCATCTGTGAAAATTTCAACTGTCTAGCTATAACAGTCCATGATATACAGCCTGATAACAGACAGGCAGACGGACAGTGGACGGTAGAGGACAGTGTAGTAATAGGGTCTCTTGCCGTTTGGATACGGAACCCGAAGAAGTAGGGTTACAAAGACATGAGATGTCTAATGTCTATGTTTTTTCTTTTATTTTGCTGTACAATAAAAATGATCATACATACTGCAAACACCTTCAGGAGGCTTGCAGTGAGCTAGCTGGAATAATCTTATAGCTTTGCTACTTTGATTCAACTATGAGCCTAGGTGCATAAATCTTAGGCCTACCAAAGTATCAAACTTGGGGTATTATAGTCACACTGTGTAGTCCCTATAGTACACTTGGCGAGTTTTTTTGTGGTTTTGTGTGGACATGACATAAGGGTAGAACAAAATTTTGATCAAGCCAGTAAAAAAGACAGGCATATGCAATTGAATAGAGCGGTGGTAGCCTAGTAGGTAGAACATTGGACTCGGAAGCGAGAGACCCATGTTCGATTCCCAGTGCAGGTGTGTACCTATCACTTTGTTTTCTAAGTTATGTACATTTGTGAAGTTACAGTAGCAATACCACTCGCTAATGGTGAAGGAAACATCATGAGGAAACCTGAGTGTCTGAGCTGTTCACATATCTCAGCGCTTGAAATCGCCAATACGCGGTGGGCACGCATGGTGATTAAGCCCATACTCTCTCTTTAAGAGGTTTGTGCCCTATAGTGGGACGTAATAGGCTGCTTATGTATATGCAATTTAATGTATTGCTTTACACCACACATCTAACAAGCAGAACATTCATGCAGTTTATCTCATCTCTTTGATACCAGTGAATGTTGTAATTCCTAATGTACATACAATAAAGAATATTCTATTCATCCATCTACGAGTGATGACATCACCTTAGCAAAAATATGTTACTAAATTCAATAACAGAGATACAAATTAATATGCAAACATAGAGACGCATTATTATAGTTATTCCACATATAGTCATTCGGTATCCAAAAACTTGAACATGACTTTTATAAAATCTTACAGGAGACACTAAAAACTTCCATACAGTCGTACACATACTCAAAATACGTAATAATGGTTTTTAGACTACCTTAAGCCATGTAGTCTAAAAACTATTATTTCGAAATTTTTGTATGTGTATGATTTGTAATGTTTTTAGCTTCTCCTGTAACATTTGATAAAAGTCCCATTCGCTGTTTTGGGTGCCGATTGGCATGATGCTTACTTGTAATTCTATCAGAAGAGTATGACCGGTGTTTATTATGATACAAAGTTCTTTATTGCCTAACTTTAATGCTTCGGAAAATATCGGTTCAAAAATGGAGAGGCCTTTAAAGAGAAATCTGGAAAAATTAAGATTAAATACTCTCTAAATTTCTCAATTATTATATCAATAAATAATTTAATGAAAGAAATTCAGACAGTAGTGAGGTATGTAATGTAGCTCTTCCTGTTATGAATTATTAATTTATTCTATGCGAAAGTGCTTATTCATTTCAATGTCCGTTCATTCGCCGCACACACGTACAACCTCTGTTAGTGCCTGATTTTATTAAACGTTATCTACATAATCAGCACAACGAGAGAACTAAGAGACGTTGAATAATGTAGATGAGGAGTTTCTTGAATTGTTCCAACATAAAGCTCACAGTAAAAAAATATTACCTGTTTGAATGAGAGCCATAACCGATGTAGTAAAGTTTACAGAGAATATTGTTTAACTTAAGGAGCGGAAACTAGACACTAGTTCTATTCAAGTTCTGCAATTAATAGATTATACACAAGACAAAATTTAATTTACTGCTCCACAGCACCAGCAATAACAAACTAGTTTGACCGAGATGTTGAATGACAGCTGCGTTAAAATCATCAGTGTTGCCAACTCAGTAACTACAAAATATGCTAGATCAACGTCGAAAATAAGCCAAAAATATGCCAACTCTCTGTTAAATATGCTAAATTAAAATGCCAACGTATGAATTTAAATGTTTATTCATTTAAATGTTTCATAATCTAATTCCCATATAATGTTATGCGGAATAATAGGATATCAGTCAAACAAAATATCAATGTTCTTGTCATCATCAGTAACATCAACAGTTGCAGCTGCTGTTGAAGGTTGAGATCTATCGTAAGTGTCTTTGCTACCAATACAGCTCAGAACACTGTCTGGCACTTCGTAGGAATAACAGCACTTCCCTACTCTCTTGAGTCCAAATCTTATATACAAAATCAAATGAGTTTGGTTAAAACAAAGCTCAGAAATCGATTGACAGTGAAAATGCTCAACACTATTTTGTAAGAGATCATTAAGTAAGAGACTGTTCTCCTGATCTCATAAATCTGTCACAATTTCGTTTTCAACGGGCTGCAACCATCTTTAAAATCTTTTGTTTGCTTCCAATCAATGTTGATTATACTTAGGCGGTATTATTTTTTTGTGATAAAACTCAAAATTAAAAAGAAATTGATAAATCGCACGGAATATCAGACGTAAGTGAGTCGGTAACGAACGAATAGACGACGAAACGAATCCACAATATACTTTCCATAACATAGACAATCAAAACAAAATAAACTGCTTCGATTGTCTATGACGCGGCACTAGGGAATCCCACTTAGAACAATATTCGCCGAATGAAAATATTATTGATGGGCCGTACAGTTACGTTTGGAAACATGTTATCGCTCACGTTATTTGTGTAGGATAAAAAAATGCTAAAAAATTATGCTATATGCTAAAAGCCAAATAAATATGCTAAACATAGCGAAAATATGCCAAATTTAGCATAAAATATGCCAAATTGGCAACACTGAAAATCATATTACTCTACTTTATGGTTAAAATACTTAAGTAGTATTTGAACTATACCTAGTCCAACATAGGATGATCTCTGACAGCTGTCAGTGTCAAAACACGCCTATGAAGTATCGTATTTTTCGACGGTAAAATGTATAGAGACAATTTAAATACTTTATTGGCAAATAGTGACGTGCTACACTTATCGTAAGACAAGTTATCGATCTTGACTCGAAACATATAATAGAATATTGATGATATTTTGTAAATAAAATAGATTGCAAACAACAAGGTAAATGAAATAGAAATACTATTAAAACAACGATAAAAAATAGCAAACTGAATTTTAACGAGTGGCGCTTCATGGGCGCTCCACACTCGCGCGTGAAACAATAATGAAATCCCATTCATCCATTCATGCATGTTTCGCGGGCTTTGCGCGTGAGTGTGTAGAGTGGGCTTCACCGCGCCATGCCGCCATCTTGTTTGATTGCATTGCATCTGCCATTCTGCCATCTTGTTCAGTACGAGTGCCAACGCCTTGTATACGCCACGTGTTTTCATTCAGTCTCCATTCGGTTATCGTTATTGTTATTAATTTGTTGAGTTTTGCTGTTATTTTTTTGTTAAGTTTGTTCTGTTTTTGGATACAGTATGCCAAAAAGAACAAAGAAAACTGTTTTAAATAGTGAAAGCCGGGAGTTTGTGATTCGCTTGCGCGAATACTTTGAACGCGAGAGTCAAAATGGCGGACCGTTGTTGCCATTAACACAAGCGTGCAACAGAGTTGCTGATGCTCTGGGAATCGGGATTGCTACAGTGATTCGTGTCAGCAGAGAAAAGTATGGTGAGCAATCATCTGCGACAACGACGACAGAGGAAAACGAAGAGCAAAAACTGTCGACGCCAAATAAAAAAAGGAAGAGGACGTGTCCAATATCAAAAATTGACGATTTTGATGCCGCAGCAATCCGGAACCATATTTATGGGTACTACACGCGTGGAGAGTTACCAACACTCAGAAAACTACAAACATCTCTTGAAGACGCTGAATTATTTAAAGGTGGCCACTCGTCGTTAGCCAAAACACTAAAAAGCATCGGGTTCCGCTACAAAAAAAGTGACAAAAGAAAAATACTAATGGAGCGGACAGATGTTGCGCTCAAGAGAATTGATTTTCTCCGAAAAATTAAAGAGATCTCAAACTGGGACAAAGTGGTTTTTCTGGACGAAACGTGGCTAAACGCAAATCACACAGTTTCAAGATCTTGGACGGATGACACAGCTGAGTCAACTACAAAAGTGCCCGAAGGCAAAGGGCAAAGATTAATTATAACACATGCTGGGACGTCGTCTGGCTTTGTGCCGAATTGTTTGCTGGCGTTTAAATCAGTAAAGACCACCGAATATCATGAAGAAATGGATTTCGAAAGATTCAAAAAGTGGTTTTTAACTCTTTTGGAAAACCTGAAAGAACCGCATACCATCGTGATGGACAATGCATCGTACCACTCCGTACAAAGAGATAAAGCACCAACGTCAAGCAACCGGAAATTGGATTTAATTTCGTGGCTGCAAAGCAAAGGTATAGAGGCCAACGAAAAGATGTTGAAAACTGAATTACTACGATTGGTCCGTATACACAAACCCCGTACTCCAACATACATCTTGGATGAAATAGCAAAAGAAAAGGGCCATACTGTAATTCGGCTACCTCCATACCACTGCCAGTACAACCCGATAGAGCTGATCTGGGCTCAAGTCAAAGGTAAACGTGCTTATGTGTTTCTTTCACCATCGCTCGCATTTCTCTCGTTTGCTTAAAAAAAGTCAATTAGATTAATATTTCTAATTTATTGTACTCACATAAAATTATAATCAAATACATTTTGATAGCATAGGAAGATAAGAATGTAAAAATATCTCATAAAACATCAATTAGCTAATAAAACATCGATTAGCTATTAAGACATCTCTTCCAACAAGCCATGGTGTGTTTTATATGTATTTTATTTCTTCGTTACAGGTTACGCAGCCAGACATAATACAACACCGCCTTTTACAGCAAATAAAATGCTGAAGTTACTGAAGGATGCATGTGACAGTGTCACATCGGACAATTGGAAGAAAGACATAGACAGAACAAGAAAAATTATGGAAGATGATTGGGAGCGTGACGTACGATTCGACCAATCTACCCAGGAACTGATTATAAATCTACAAGACTGCTCCAGCGAGTCAGAATCAGACTTTGATGATAGTGATTTGGGCTGTGAACCGATTTAACAAGAATAAAAACATGTTACAACATCCTTTTGTTTGATTTGCTTGAAACATTCAGAAACTTTGGTTAGAATATCGATAATTTATTTCGACATTATCCCCATGCCTAGTAAAGTCACAGTGACAAGCTGTCAGAGATCATCCTATGTTGGACTAGGTATAATACCCTACTATTATCGTATACGTTATTATTTTTGAGAGTGATCGCACGAATAATATAGTTTCAGAACGTTGATGATTAGCGAAGTTCAAAATTGTTTTGGATACCTTACAATTTTGTATAAAATATATAAAACAAAATTTTGTTTTATAAAAGAAATATAAAACAAAATTTTATCACCATCAGAAACGAACGTGTTTTAAAACATACAATATATAGTATAATACTTTCACAAAATAGTACATAATCAATAATAATTAAGTATTCTTGGTATTCTCCATTACTTTTATATGTCTTTACTTTTTAATTCCATGCAAAAAAAAAAGGAGCAGTGTTACCATTATAAAATAGATCGTTATATTCGGTATATTATATTTGGTTAATAATTAACCAATTACAATACAATTATTGTAAAAAAAAAGTAGATTCTTGTGACAAAAAACCTTGGTTGCATCAAGGACATTAATATTTCGTAACGTAGGTACTTGGTCGGCCACTTTGGGCGGCCAGCATCTGGCAACACAGCTGAGGAGCGGGGTGGGGGGGAGTTTGTTTATAATCGTTAAGTGTTCGTTTTAACCACGTTTTTTTAATCTAAAATAGTGTTATTTATTCCAAAATCCTAAGCATGTCAGTGTTATACAATAATGAATCTTTATGCTTAGTAGACCACGAAGACTATATTTCCAAGTTGTACACCAATGTCAAAGAGTTCATAGGAGAAGAATCAGTTTCGTATAGACTAAGACCTTGTTTATTTTGTATTCGCAAGAATAAACACAAGGGAACTTTAAGGAAAAGACGACTGGAAGCTGACATGATCCATGAGGAAGTAAGGGTCATTCCACACTGTAATAATAATATAATAGTAACATAACAATAACATCCAGAAGCGGTGGTAGCGCAGCGGTACAGCGGCGGCCTCACATTCGGGAGGTCGAGGGTTCGACTCCCGGCATGTACCGATGACTGCTTTCTAAGTTAAGTACATTTGTGAAGTTGTAGTGTAGTTGTAGGAAAACATGGTGAGGAAACCGGAAAACCCTAGTGTCGGGTTGGTGGGTAAAGTTTGGATGTCATGTTATCATATACCTACCTCAGTGCTGGCTACGTACAATGGCGCAACTACAAGGCTAAGTGCGGAAATCTCAGGTCCAACTAACTAATAACAACACAATCATTTGTCTCGGCTTCAAACTAGGATCTCTTATGCCGTTATGCTATGGTGAACAGGCAAGGAAATCACAAACATGAAAAACCACATTCGTACAATGTATGGGGGCCTCCAGTAAGAATCAAACTCATAATTTCTATTGATAATTATAATCAAGAGTGATATAAGCAGATAACTTGAAGAAAAATCTGAGCACTCGGAATGTGCACATTGGATATGTAAGAGCAATTTTGTTTTATAATTTTACTACTCTACAGTGAGACCCACTAATGAGACCCGAAATATGTCCACTCAAAGTCAAAGGTCAAGTTTATTTGACCATTTGGTCAAGTTTATTTGACCATTTGGTCAAGTTTTGTCGGGCATTATATCTATAGTATTGTTTAAGTTTCATGTGTAATTCCTGGTGTTCATACAATAGAGAATATTCTATTTATCTATACCTATGTGATACAGCTAGACCAACCAGGCAGTCAATCTAAACTATTATAAAACTGTATTTACTTCTGTTAAACACAATATTATATGTGGAACAACAAATAAGTGGCATGTAGCATTTTTTTATAGTCTATGAAGGGAACGTCACCTATAAACTTGTGGATTTATAAATGCTCAACATTGTAACTGATACAATGTCTTCTTTATTTTTACAGACAACACTTGTAAAAGAGATGTACACCAAGTTCCTGAATGAACTGCCTGTCAAGACAAAGGATCTAATGTCAAGACTGGATACAAAATCAGATGTCACTGAGGTTAGAGACATATCAAAACAACTCTTTGAATCTACAGTCTTGGACCACAAAACGTTGAACGGAGGAAACAATCTTGATACACCATTAAAATGTACTATAGGAAATGAGGAATTTCTGGTGCCATCAAATTCAAGGTAAACATATTTTTAATTAAGTGACTTTATGATGTACCTAATTTTCAAAGTAAATAATAAATAACCCTGGAACTGCTGTGCAGTGCAGACTTACATAATCTAGTTACTATGTTTTTTTTTCTATCTATACTAGATTGGGTAGAACTTGCCCTTGATATGATTTGATTTTTCCAAACATTCTATTTGCATAGAGACAACTTGCCTGAAGGCACGTCTTCTAACAAAGTTTTTCTATTTGAAAAAGTATTCTGGTAGTTATCCTCAAATTAGGACCATGTGTAACCCAAACAGAACACCCTGTATTTTTGTAATAATTCTCGATCTTGCTATTGTCTTCTCAGTAAAAATTATCTTTCTTCCAAACAAAGCTCAATTAGAAGTGCCCTAGACTTTTGATGATCGATCAGTTAATGAGTGTGAGTGCTGAAATTTGATGTATAACATAGTAGATTTTCAGCAGCATCTTCCTGAGATTCCAACCGCATCCTGCGATCGCCAACCCGCCTGCCAAGCCTGGCAATTATGGTAAAACCCCTCATGGTTATGAAAACCACGAGGGAGGCCTATGTCCTGCAGTGGGCGTCAAATGGATGATGACGATAGTAGATTTTTATATAGATATGTAAGTCGGAAAGGGCTTGAATCTTAGATCCGATTGGAGCCCTTGTCCTGGTGCATTATGTGCACCTTAATATATATTTGTTGATATAGAAGAACATGTGTTACACACTGTCCCCAAAGCCCCACAAAACCGATTGCTTGGTTTGACTGTGGGACTATGCTGTGGTATTTTTAAAACAATCTTTTGATCTTTTTAAAGATTCTACTGTGGTTGTGTAAAAGAACAATGCAAGAAGCTAAAGGGCAGTCGGTTCCAATTACTAGTGGCAGACCCACCCTGGTGGAATAAATACATAAGAAGACTCAAAGCTGCCAATCAGAAATTAAGGTAAGACAGTCATCTCTTGTATGCTAACAATCTGTTAATTTACTGTTAACAGCTGTCAGTTGGCCAAAGTGCATACAAAAAAACAACTTACAGCTCTACTGTTAACAGCAGGTTGATTGATTTAATAAGTATTTTTAAAACCTAGTGAAGGGCTTCTCAAACTTATTTTGACTCTGACGCCGCCGTTGAGAGTTTCCCATTTCCTTGCAACCCCCCCGCACACCTATCTGGCCAAAATGTGACTACCAGTGTGTAGTTCTAGCCCAAGTTTTAAAGTAACATTTATAATTTTGTTGCAAACTAAACACAAAGTAAGTATATTTTTATAACTAAAAAAAATAAAACAAAAGACCTCACAGATAAATAAAAATTAAACTTAATTAGAAAGGTTTATCAGGCTAAGTAGTTAAAACATTAATTTTATGCCTATTAAAAACATTAAAATTCTTATAAAAATAAAAGTACAAAGCCGTACTTACTAGTATCATCATCATGCAGCGGCGAGAAGTCCACTGCTGGACATAGGGCTCCAATACATGTAGTATATACAATATATAAATACTAGCTGACTCGGCAAATGTTTTGCCGTATTAATTCGCCTACGACCTATTCTCAGACCTACCAAATATACACAAAAAAAATCATAAAAATCGGTGAAGCCGTTTCGGAGGAGTTCGATAACGAACTGTGACACGAGATTTTTAAATATTAGATAATATCTGCAGTACATTTTTGAGAGACAATCCAGAATACATACATTACCGTTCTGCGAATTAAGGAAATAGTTAAAAACTTTGGTCTTCACAACAGACAAACATGAACAATGTAATCAAAGAGATCTCAGAGGACGTTTCGAGTTCCACCTCAGTGAAGGTAACGTTCTGCAACCTTCTCGAGCATTGCATCTCAGTATCCCCGAGCATAATACGGCTGGTTCTTCAAGCTCTTTCACTTTGACAACAATTCGCCTTTGGAATAGCTAGCCTCTACACCGACAGGCCCCATCGCTTGAAATATTAAAAGCCAAAGTTTGCAGTCACTGCCTAAGTCTCCAATAATTATCTTAAATTATTATGAGTAGTATTCACATGTAGACATAACATTATCATTAGTAAATTTGTAGGTTCTATGTATTTATTTATTACTAGCTGTGCCCGCGACTCCGTTCGCGTACATTTCGATTTTTACGAAGCAGCATTTGTATGGGGGCCACGTCTTATCATAACTGGAGCTAGAATTTAAATAGCCTATCCTGTGTCCCAGATGTCTATATGTTTTTATACCAAATTTCATCAAATTCGGATAATTGGTTTAAGAGTTATGGAGGAACATACATACATACACACATACAGAAAAAAAATCTAAAAATCGTGAAATTAGTTTCAGTATCATATATTGAGCCTATAAACACAATATCTCTGAAAACAAACTAACTTACTCCATGACCGACCCTTACAGATTTATTATTAGTATAGATTATGATGTACTTGTGATAATATTTCCCCTCTGTTTGATTTTTTATGTATCTTAATCTATATAAGTAATTAGTATAATAATATTTTATACTCTAAGTTGCCACCTGTTAATGTTTTCTTGAAAACTTAGGTTAGTTGGTAGATAATGCTAAGTAGCATTGAGCTCGCTCGTGTGCTCGAGCTATGTGCAAAAAGAATTTTGATAATATTATAATAAAGACTGGGCTCGGCGATTGTCCAGAGGCAGACTATTCCACAAACAAAACGCAGTCATTTATGGTATATCTTATTAGGTACCTACATACATACATAAACTCACGCCTGGATCCCTGAGGGGTAGGCAGAGACCAAGGACTGCAACTTGCCACGATCCTGATAAATCACTTGCGCTTCCTCAACATTCATTAATCGTTGCATACACGCACGCCGGTTTTGGGTACTTTTTATATTGCCCTTTGCTAATACATCCCCTATTAGGTACCTAAACTTATTTTAACAGTAGATTGCCAAATTGTTAGCGTACGACAAACCCAGAGAAGAGGAGATATTTCCTTCCATTTTCCGTCATAGTAGATAGTAAAAAATTGTCACTAGCTAGATTCATGTCTGTCTTGAGACGTTCAAGGTTCTAAACAATTTTGCGTTCAGGCAAAGATGACTAAAATCTTTTGCGGTGCTTGCGGCCCGTCGAAGAAACACATGCGTCTGAACGCAAAACATTGTTAGGAATGGATGTTTCGAAACTAATTTGGATATCTCATTAGCTGTCAAATTTGATGAAATGTATACTTCTCATGCTTTTGTTGCTAAAGTTAATTTCATTCAGATTTGTTCTGTATGTAAACAAAGCGTTGATAGAAATCTGTAAAATACGGGAAGCCATGTCTGTCAAGTTGTTTGTCCTAGGTCATCATCTGATTAATTGAAGAAATATCAACACTTATTATCAATTTCTTGACTTTCATAGTATTTGAAATAAAAATTTACATCCAGACCAAAGCTGAATGAGACGAGATATGAGAAACCCTTTTTCCAAACTTAAGTAGAACTTTATTATGGTTTTTTGTGACAGTTACTCCATGATGTACAACGAAGATATAGCGTCAATACCAGTCAAAGATCTTCTATCACCGAACTCCCTCGTAGCTGTGTGGTGTACCAACGCGCCAAGCAACATGGCCTCCGTGAAAGACCTGATATTCCCCAAATGGGGTGTCGAATACCTCACTACTTGGTATTGGTTGAAAGTGACCACAGACCTTGAGCCTCTTTGTGACTTTGGCTCTGGCAGTCAAAAGCAACCATATGAGAGAATAATTATTGGGAGGGTTGGAGAGGTTAAGGAGGTGCCGACAAGTCAGCTGATTGTCAGTGTGCCCAGTGCTTTGCACTCACATAAGCCACCGCTGTTAGGTAAGATCTTTCGGAGTCATCGGTTTTATCGTAGGCCATACCTTTCTCTCATCTGCGGAGGTAGCGTCACATTCGATAGGTCGTGGTCTCGAACCCCGCCTTGTAACTTACGAACATTGTGAATTTATTGTACCATTCGCTAAAGTCGTCAAAATATAAGAAGCCCGTTTTGACAGCTACAAAAACCATAGAATCTAACTTAGTTTGAGATCAAAAACATTAGAAATCTAAACTATGAGTAACTTTTCGGTCCACAAACTGTGTTTTTTTTTTCGAGCGTTAAATAATATGCCAGAATATGTGGCTTTTCTGTATTTGTTCGAGTAAATCCAAAGTAAAATGCATTTTTGTGTAGCTGTCAAAACGGGCTTCTTACATTTCGACAACTATAGCGGTGAAGGAGAATATCGTGAGGAGTGCCTGTGTCTGAGGTGTTCACATACCTCAGCGCTTGAAATCGCCAATCTGCGGTTGGCACACGTGGTGATTAAGCCCAAAAGTTCTCTCTGAGACAAGACTGGTGCTCGGCAATGTAACGTAGGCTGCTGATACAGGCTTTCTGTCAGGTAGTCGGCAGTAGATTTGATTTTTTTTTATAGGCCTCAGTCTGGGTGTACTTTCATGTTTGTGACGTCCTTGCCTGGTTTAGGACCGGTTCAAGTGATTGTGTGGAAGTTAGTATTATTATTATATATTCTTATTATAAAATCAATCATCATCATCAGCAGCCATTTGACGCCCACTGCAGGACATAGGCCTCCTTCGTGGTGTTCATAACCATGAGGGGGTTTTGCCGATTATGGCCACGACCACGCTTGGCAGGCGGGGTGGCGATCGCAGTATGCGGTTGGAATCTCAGGAAGACGCTGCTGCCAGTCTCCTGGTAATTGATTTCCTTAGTCGCCTTCTACGACATCCACGGAAGGAAATGGAGTAACGCTATTCTTAACCCGGCTATTTAATCAATCAATCAGCCAATATTCGTCCGCTATTTTTTCAATGTTCGCTCTTTGTGCGTAGTAATAGCTGAACACTAATTTTCATCCATTTGTTCCTAGAACTCCTGACTCCTTACCTACATGAAGACAAGCCACAAACCCTGGAGCTGTTTGCGAGGTATTTACTCCCAAATACTACTAGTGTCGGGTTTGAGCCCTTGAAATGGCAACATTTATCATTATACGAAACTGTGACTTAAAGTTCGGTAATTTTATTTTATGTTGTACTTTGTTCACGCCACTTTCAACCACATTAGAATAAAGCATGATGTAGAACGAAAAAGATCAGCGGGAGTCTGCAATGGTCGTTTCCCATATTTTATCTGTCGATGGATAAATCTACGGCAGGACGAAATATCGCCTAGTGACAGTTATATTTGACATAAGCTGTATGAAATATTTATCTTAAAGTCAGTATGCCCATTAGCAATTAGTGTACTTATTATACCGGAAAGCGCAGCGTAGGACGACCAGCCACAAGATGGACAGATGACGGACGCATCCAAGTGGCAGGAAGACGCTGGATGCAAGACGCTTCCAACCGGTCTTTTTGGAAATCCATGGAGGAGGCCTATGTCTAGCAGTGGACTTCTTGTGGCTGAATGATGATGACGATGATGATGATGATTACAAAGAACAAAAATCAAAATAAGGTACATTCTAAGACTTATGTTAGAAGAGATTCCAGGGGTCCCCATACTAGGCTAGGCCTGCCCACTAATAAGTAGGTACAAGTCACTTACATTTGAAATCTTATTAGTTTTCGCAGTAAATCGATATTTTATGATCAAAATAACATTACATTACTCTGCTGGTCACATGCCTTCTGTCAGAAACAGACGTGCGGGCTACGGATTGACGTTGCCGATTTCTAGCGCTGATGTGATCAACAAATGAAACAAAGTTATTGATATTAAAAAAACCTTATATTAAAAAATAATATAAACCTACATGAATAGAAAATCCTTTCTAAGAAGAATATTAACTCTTCCCGTTTACTATGACACTGGTCTTGATCGGCTTCTTGGGATACCCATCTGGATTCATCTTCTGCCATCTCCAGAAATCTGTGCCTGTAACAATAATGCTGCTTTTAAATCCTGTTATCTTACAACCCGGCATGTGTCATGACAGGGTCACTGAGACAGCCGGATGGAGGTTTAGGTGGTGGCGGCATGCGGGGAAGTGGGGTTGAAATCAGGATATTTGAGCTGCGCCTCGATTAGTTATTTCTCACGTATTATCTGTGTACAAAAACGAAATATCGGCTCTGTTAATGTAATATAATTATACATTACAAAAATATAGTAGATGGCAAAATAATGGTAAAAAAATAGTAAAAAATAGCGGCAGTCGTGCCGCGCGATTCACGGACTTAGATTTGAAGAGCGAGCTTTAGAAAAAGATTAAGGCTGGGTTCCGCTTTACGCAAAATATAGTTGTTTCGCCTACTACCTATATATTTTTTTTAGAAATATAGTATTTGAGCCCCTATAGTAGGATACTATATTATATAGTAGTGTTGGACAGACATGCGAATCACTGAAATGCGATATCCAGTATGTGTCATATATATATTACGCCTCACATCTATACGGCAGTAAACATTCCACTTTCACACACAGATGTATGCAGTAAAAGATACATAATCAAGGCGCTGAGGGCATGAGACACCGCGTGCCCTTAACTTCGTGCGGTCTTATTTATAAAAACACGATTCCTTAAAACACTCAATACACGCCGATTAAAATAATCTGTGATGAAGATTTTACAAGGGAAAAACATAACCACAGATTAAATAAACTGCCGCTGAGGAGTGTTTCGGAAGTATCGTGTTTTTTGTAAATAAGAACGTTAGAGCGGAAGTTAAATTGAAGTGTAGCACAGTATCGTCTTGCATATTAACCGACCGGGGCAGTCTAATGGAAAAGGCTGATCAAAACGCGAACTTACACATCTCCTCAATAGTGTACTTGGTCGTCCAGCCCAGCTCTTCCTTCGCAAGCGAGGGGTCCGCCCACATAGCGGTGATATCCCCCAGTCTGCGCGCCTCGTACTTGAGAGGGATCTTCGTGCTGGTCACCCGTTCGAAGACGTCCACCAGCTCCTTGACTGAGACGCCTTTACCGGTCCCGAGGTTGTACGTCTGTGGAAAGGTGACTCTAAAGGGCTCATCTCTCAAGTTTTGGGGTTCAATGATAGCGGTTCGAATAGTGAGTAGTTGAACTAAGATATAACTACTGAACTAAACACTATAATAACTATTTGGGCTGCACAAGTTGAAATAGCAGACACACTTTTGAATGGATGTCGAATGAGAGCTGCATTTCTGGGTGACATAGGGTAGGTTATACAATACAAACTTTCAGTCCCACTTGGTTTTTGCTCAACAAATTCAACGCCGCGACGTGCCCGCTCGCCAGGTCCATTACGTGAATGTAGTCTCGTACACCTGAAATTAATTAGGCTAGTTTAGTTGGGTTACGTTAGAATAGTCATACGGAAAAGAAATGGAATCGTGATGTCTGTAAACATGAATTTGGTGAACTCCTGTCAACATTTTGGTTCGCTAGAATTACCTATGCCTACGTGTTTTTCGGCCTTATGGATTTCGTTTTGTGGCGAGCTTATAATATCGAGGGTTGAGAGTGCCCTTTAAAACGTACCTCTTGAATTTGCTGCTGTTGACCAGACAAATCTAATGAAAATTCAGTCTTTTTTACGCGATTGTCGAATCAAAAATTGTGTACATTTTTGAGAGTTAATAAATTATGTACCATAACTGCTAATTTTTTAGGTCTTCACTCACCAGTCCCATCAGGCGTGTTATAGTCTTTCCCGAACACCGTCAAGACGGGCTTCTTGCCTAGGGCCACCTGAGCCATGAAGGGCATGAGGTTAGCAAATTCCTTGGTGGGGTCCTCGCCGATGAGTCCGGACGGGTGCGCCCCTACTGGGTTGAAGTAGCGCAGTGCGATTATGTTCCAACTCTGCGGGACGGAGATGGGCGAAGATTAGAGCGCTTAAAGTACTTAAAGATCAGTGAGTTTGAAAGAGATTTGATCACTGAGGATTTAGTATATTTGGGGAGAGTAAGCCGTGGGGCACATAAGAAGGACGTGGACGCGGAAAAGACGCGACGCGTTGCATAGAGTTCGCGTCCGCATCCTCGCCCCGTCTTATCTATGTAGGCCAAGTCCTATAGCTTGAGTTGTGTTCTGTGTTGAGTACATTAATTTTGTCTGAAAGTGAATTGAAAGGACGCCGTGTCTTTTCCGCGCACTCGTCCCGCGACCTTTTTCTGTGCCCCTGGCCTAAAGCATTACCACTACGAATAACTGTCCCGGATTCGCCACTTTACTGACGTTTTTTTTGCCACGAATATAAGTACTGTTAAGGATTCACCTGCATACTGCTCCATTGGAGTGGTATTACGCTACAAGCAAGGTAGAAATAAATGATTTATTTATCTATCTAGCCGTCACCGAGACGTTAAGTTCTTCGTGTTTCACTAATACCTATTATGCGTTAGCTGTTCCGTATTTGAGCCGTCGCGGTATTCTTATAGTTATTAAGTCAAAAGTGGTCGATTGGGTATATATAAAGTGGCCTACTAATTATTTTTTAAAAGCAATGATGTCTCGTTATTTCGGCAACTCGAGTTAACGCGACTTTAACATTCTTTAATTTATAACGGAAAACCGAAGCCCTATTTCGACAATAAACCACTTGGCCGTTACAGTAAATTTTTCCCTTTAGTTAAGTTGATTGGCAAGGTGACCTTGAACTTCCACCACTCAGTCACGCGAATCGGAACCGGCTATTGACCACAAATATGTGGTGTGTGGGTATTCAGACTATTTAACGGTTGTTTATAGCAGTGTCGTAAACTCGTTTGCCGGCACGAGCAAGTCGAGCAGTTATTTCTATTCACATGACTACTGCTTACATCCTTATTTGTGCACTCTTGTGTTTATTTGATAGATGATTTTGTGTGAAGTTATCCGACTCTCAATACTGGTATCCTTATATCACCTTTTACGTGTAGATACTGTCGCTCTATGATCACTTAAGATGGTATTTTGTGAGACTAATTACGGCGATAAAGCGATACGTAAGACCTGAAGACTTTTTACCTTATCGGCAGCGCTCAAATCCTTCAACATCTCTTCAATAAAGTACTTCGTCCGTCCGTAGACATTCGTGATCTTCCCCGTGGGGTGTGACTCTGTGATGGGCAGGAACTCTGGCTCGCCGTACACAGTACAAGAAGAGGAGAACACCATTTGGAAGCAGTTGTGGGAGCGCATTATCTGAAAGTTGGAAAGGTCTGTGGATTTTTCAAGTTATAGGCGATATTTTATGCCTTAGGCCTTGTGTATATGAAGCCATCGCTGGCTGCCACTATCACTGCAGCACTGGCTTGCTATTGGCCTTGTATAAATAGCGCTGGCTGACCCGGCTATCGAGAATAGAGCGCCTGTTTATTTTTCAAGCCAGTGACCTAACCCCTCAATCTCCTCGCCAGCCATGTGCGTGTGTTTTTGTTTAGAATTTCTGCGATAAGATGTGCAGGCTGACTGACTGGGTCCATCTAAACAACAAGAGCCAAGCCAGCGGTGGCTTCTCCATAGAACAGGCGCCAGCGCACTGGCTACGTAGAAGCTATACTTTACTATTCTGTTACATACACGCAAAAAAGTAGGAATACGCGTCCACTATTTCATTCAATCGCCTTTTTTTTCGTGAAAGGTTGTATTGGGTTGGACCTAGCAATCGATTCCATTTATTTAGAATCTAGTTACCGCGGTTGGTTCACAATGAATTGGTAATATATATTAAGTATCCTTACCTCTAAAAGGTTAAGCATTCCAAGAATATTATTCTGATAATACAGCAGCGGCTGCATCATGGATTCGCCGACCGCCTTTAGTGCAGCGAAATGGATCACGCAGTCTATTTGATGCTGAAACAGATATGAAGTCAAATAACGGTTTGAACATTAAGGTTTTAAATCACCTGTTGGCAATGGTTTAAGTGATGACTGCAAAACAATTTGAAACTTCTCAAAGCCGGTGGGCCCAACTAAGCTTTACTGGGAATATTTTGCTTACTTTAATCTAGTTATAGACAAGAAAAATTACCAGCCATTAAGTGCAGTCTTACCGAGTTGAAGATCTCGTTGATCTTCGCTTTGTCGAGCAAATCGGCTTTGTAGAAGACTACCTTCTTCTTTGTTATCTCCTCTACCCTCCTCAAGGCGGCAGAGCCTTCTTCGTCCCCCACTGCGTTGGCGAAGTTGTCTATGGCTGTAAAATACAAAAAAAAAGTGTCGTTTCAGACTCTTTTTAACCGACTTCGAAAAAGGAGGAGGTTATTAAATTTTTTTTTTTTATTTGGCTATGTTCCTCCATAACTCCGTCAAATCTGAACCTATTTCGACAAATCTTTTTTTGTTCGAACAGATATAACGTCCCATTGGTCCCATTCTAATTTGGTGAAAATCTGATGAAGACTTTCAGAGATGGAGAACGGAACTCTTCAATGGACAGCAGTAAATAAGCCCTAATGGGGCCCATCCTTTAGTTATATCCGTCTGTTTCATAAAATAGCGTGAAAGTAGCCCCAAGTTAATTTGGCGATGTTCTGGTGAAGTCTTTCGGAGATTTAGAACATCAAATTTTAAAGGAACAAATCATCTACTACGGTAAATTATGGTTATAAGGGACGTGTTCATTTTTCTCCCGCTCCTCCACTAAAAACTGAAAAATAAAAATTTTAAATAAAAAATAAAAACCGCCTTCGAAACACTACAGCACTAAAAAGATAGAAATAATTAGAAGTATTTATACATGTAGGTATTGTAGAAGTATAATTTGTGGTCGGTGCCCAGTTTCATGACCAGCACATATATTTGGGCACCGACTTCAAATTATACTTCTACAGTACCTACATGTATAAATACTTCTAATTATTTCTATCTTTTTAGTGCTGTAGTGTTTCGAAGTCGGTTTTTATAGATATTATTGTTGATATTAAAATTAGTGTAACTTGTGTTTGGCCATTGACCTTAACACCGCTTTGCCTGAAGCTATTATTATTGTATTCCATCGCTGGGCAAAAGACTCACTAACTTCCGTTGGCAATCGTTAACGATGACAAAATCAGTGCCTGGGGCACTTTGTCATCCTTGAGCGGGTTTTCTATAAATTTTTTACATACGGATTCATCAGGACTTCAGAAAAATCTTTGCCACTGCCCACGTGTTTGGTGCTCTATCGTGTACCCCTCTAACATTGCTACCCCTTTAACATTCCGTCGAAACTGATTGGGGTTCACCATTAAAGAGTAGTGCTTTCATATACGGAGCTTTGAATTCAGCTTTATGATAAACCTTTCCAGTTTCAATGATGGAATAGGGTCTTAGTTTTATAGAGGAGCTTTACAGGTTTCACAGGACGTAGGTTATTACCAATGACTTCGTGCCCGTTCTCCAGCAGGTCTACGACGCAGTGGCTGCCAATGTAGCCAGCGCCGCCTGTCACCAGGATCGTCTTGAAACGTGGCATTATGCCGTCTGTGTGTTGGTCTGGAGGCAAGAGGGAACGAGATTAGTTTGTGGTTTGTCGGTTTTGCGCTGAGGAGTTTGCTACTTGTTGTAACCTTCGCGGTTTCAAGAGATTATACCTCTCTCTTTTACTATATTTAATCTTAGTTTATAGTAATAAAATCAGGCATTTAAATTTAAATGCCAAAATAAATACAAAATGTACAAATAAAATATTAATAAAGATAACAAACTATGAATAGGTAGCACACGAAGAAGTTTTAGGAATTGAGATTTCGTTCCATGAATTTGATGGACAGTTTTTTTGACGTTAATTTACAGATAGTTAAATCATGCATTCCAATATATTGCCGGTACATGCAAGCGATGCCATTTCAATTCGTATGTGGGTGCTAAATGCTAATACCACCAAATACTAAGGAGACAGAAGATATCAAGATAGACAAATAGAGGTATTGTGGGTAGGTACCTATAAAAATGGAAATTACTCTGATATTTCTGTAATCGCACTTAGCGAAGACATAAGTGAGGTGATATCATCTTCTTTATCTTATGGTGCCTCTCCGACTAGCGAAGGTTGGCAGTCAGCTCCGCCTATTAACTCTGTCTTTGACGAGGCGGAAGATCTTGGCAGCCCCGGCGATTCTAGTCCACTCTCAAAGGTTTCTCAAACAGGATTTAATTTTTCGGCCTATGCGTCTCTTGCCAGCGATTTTTCTCCTCATTATGAGTTGTGGTAAATCAAATCATGGGTGCCTGAATCTGAATATATGCCCAGCCGGGTCTCCTGCTCGTGTTTTATCATGAAACATTACACAAAACAATCGGTTTTCAATGCTCCAAATTAAGTTTTTATTTTGATTCCCCTAGCAACGAAAATGTTTTGCGCAAAGAAAATGGAATATGTGTAATGTTTTTTAGGAGGAGACACGCCTTTAGAAACCTTTTATGTCTAGCAACTTGTATGCATTTGTCTGTAGCACCACATTTCGAAATACCCTCTTCTGTTGTGGGTTCTAAGTGTTTTCGTAGACTTTTTTAGCTAATACAATGCGCTATGAGGAACAAGCTGTTTGACCATGGCTTGATCGTAAAAATTAATTTGATCAAACGGTCACGTAGCTCCGTGTTAAAGATTGAATGCCATGATTATAAACAGGTAGGTAGCGTTATCTTACTGGCAGGCGGTTGAACCTTGACAGACTTTACGGAGGCAAAGTTTTGATCATTCTTTTTTTTAATGGACATCAAAAAAGGAGGAGGCTCTCAATTCGTCCGTTTATTTGTTTAAGTATGTACCTATGTTCAGCGATAATTCTTTACCACCGTTGTCTAGGTATGTCCCTTCAGAGTGGTCCCGTATAAATTTGATCACGATCTGCTGACGACATCCGTGAGAAAGTCATCGAACTCTTCTTTGCAGAGCGGGGTTTGTGAAGTCTGTTTCTTATAACAAATATTTTTTTTAAATCCCACCCTATACATTCCACTTTAGGTTACTAGTCACTACCAAGTCCGGTGGTAGCTAGCTAGCTACAGTTGGTGATGTGGTTCACGGAAAGAGAAATGAGTCCAGTGCGAACAACTAAAGTTGACCATTGTTTCTTCACGTCCTCAACGCGTTTGCTCCCACCATAGTGTCATAACATAACTCACACATAATAAGCAAAGTAAAAGTATATATGTACTTATGTTCCGTTTTTATCGACATTCCTTCCACGGGACTTTTGACTGCCTTTGTCTAGCAGCAGGCGTTTTTTCTTGAATTCTCATACCAAAGCAGAGGTTGTCTCTGGTATGTTTCTAGGTCAGGAAATCAATTAACCGGACTTTGAAGCAACAACCATCTAAGTAAAACGTGATGTTCGCGTTAAATTCTCGGAAATGTTTTCAAAGAGAAGATCCTAATCACACTCAATTTATCAGCAATTTACTCATTACTTATCAAAGTCATGCAGCGATGATGTTCACGCAAATTCTGATACACTCAATTAACGGTGCCTAGTTAATCCTGATAAACTGATTAATCAATACAAATCTACAAAACAGTACCGTGCTTGACTGACTACAGACAGAAAACGCACACACCCACAGCCCAGCCGCCCCGTAAAACTTGGGAAATTATTTCTTGATTGCACCTCTAGGATACCTACTTAAGGAATAATTAAGGGGCAGTTTAAAATTCCTACCCTAAAGGGTTCAGTGCGACGATGCGGGCACCAACTAGTCAGAGATTAAACTCAAATTAATTCATTGTCGGAATGTAATAAAACTAAGTGCCTAGCATGGTATCGATATGCTCTACCTTTCATATATTTTCCACAACTTTATCGATCGATATCGTGTCATATTATGTAAAATATCCGTGCGTGTATGTTGTTCCTTAAAATACCGTAAAATAATCACTTCTCATTCCTTTACGAATGACATCATCATTAATATCACTTTAAATCCTACATCATAATTTTAACCTTCTTCTTTAGCGTTTCACCACAGAGAAGTTAAATTTTCGTTAATTTAGTAACAAAGATGAATGTCGTAAACTGAATTTTATTACAATTTCAACAGTTTATTAAAACCTCTAGAATGCCCAGGGCCCCATGTCATAGAATTCATGGTTTACCTACTGTGCCATTTCCGTGTCCATTGCGTAGCATATTAACCATACAGTATAGTAATCATATATTAACCCACAGGGTAACAAATTAAAAGACTGCTAACCAATGTAGATACCTCGAATTTTCATAGTAAGTCGTAGTTCTTAGAAGTGGGATCTTGAGCGCCCCGTTTTATGAAGCCACGATTAGTAATAAACGTTACTATCGTCAACCATTTTCGTCCAATCAAGGGTAGTTTGGGCGAAAATAACAATAAAATTGTCAGTCAGTTTAATTCAGCTTTGGTCTGCATGTAAAAAAAAAACCGATAATATAAATAAGAAAAGTAATGTATTAAGTTATTTGCTCGTTGTAGGTAAAATCAAGTTCATTCCACCCAGCCCAAAGCTGAAAGAAACGATAATACTTATAAGTTTATTACCTATCTAGCTTTTGACCGCGACTTCATACGTGTTAAATTGGGTATTTGACAAAATATCAAATGAGTTACTTTTAAAACGGAATTTTGTATGAAAATACTGGCTTATGACGTCACATTTCAGAGCACTCCTTTTATCTTTAATCTATTTATGTTTTATTTATTAGTTTTGTCTGTTGTGTATTTAGTTTTCTTTCTGTTGTTGTGCATATTATGTTACTTATGTGCTTATTTTGTTTCTGTGATGTATCTTGTTGGTATAATAAATGTCTCTTTTCTTCTTCTTCTTCTCTTCTTCATTTAAAAATTGTAATAACTAGTAATTGACTAAAAGATATACATTTTCCGAGATATTTGGTAATTTTTGTTTTAATCGAGCATATGAAATTGTTGATCGAGTCAAATACCGAATTGTAAATAATAATTTATTTTATACTAACTAGGTACTACCCGCATTTCTTTAGGGGTGGAATTTCAAAAAACCCCTCCTTAATGCACTCAGGGTATATATTCTCAATATTACTCAAGGAATATTTCCTCCACAAATCTAAGACTTTATTCCGTGACTGTTTTAAACAGGGCGTAACAAAATCTCCGTAATTATGCTTACATTAAAAAAAACTTTTACTACCGGGAAAACTTCGAAATCGCGATAAAAATATCAGCTGTTCTGTTCCATACGTTTTAATGCCGCATGCGGTAACTGTAGTATGGAACGGTTGATATTTTTTTCGCAGTTTATCCCATAGCAGAGATTGTTCTTATTGATGAGTAGAACCTCCTATTTTCAGATGGGATTTTGTTACACCTTGTAGAAGATACATTGTCACTTTATGAAACGATGCTTAGAACAAGGCAGTGCTGCAGCAGGCAGTTCATCGCCCTTGCTGCTAATAACACAAACTTTACATGAGTCGCATCGCCGTAATTGTTGTATGCAATCATTACCAGGGTTAGTCAGAGGCAGGTGGTGCCTCACTGTAGCTCTAATGGCAATATACTTAAGGTCTAGTATTTGATGTCGCTGATTATACGATCTTCGGGACGCATAACTTCTTACAATTCTTTATTTATGATTTTTTCTGGTTGTGCAAGTGCAATAAAGTGTTCTCTATCTGTCTGTGTACAATACAGCTCGTCCTCTCATGTGCTAGGCACTGGACCTTGACGCAAGTTGACTATGCTCTCCTAATTCACGTCTGTGACTAGCTCAGTATTTGGTACCCAGCTACATAGACCCTTCTGTTGAGACAATTTCTTCATTGAACTGTTGCTTGCTTTTACGCAAACCTCATGTAACGTGCTCTACGTAAAATAAATCAGTACATACCTAGTTTCAAATCCAAGACTGACATGAATTATGCCGCGATCTTCCCGGAGCGTCTAAGAAGAAAAAAAAACTGCACACTGCATCCTGTTGCGGTGAATGGGTTCCAAGAAAGAATGCGTAATTGAGTGAATGTTTTTATTGTTGCCTTTTTGAAGGCAATCATCGGTTTTGCAATATGCGGTTTGCTATAAAATATATAATAAGTCATCGATATAGTAAAAAGAAAACGTATCTACCTACATAGTTGTACAGAAAGATGTCCTGATATCAGGATCTACCGATTTGAGAGATAGGTACTTACTTATTTTTAACAGACTTCAAAAAAGAAGGAAGTTATCGATTCGACGCGTAAGTATATATATATATATATATTGGTTATGTTTTCGCATAACTCCGTCAAATCTTAACCGATTTCGACAATTCTTTTTTGTTCGAATAGACATAACGTCCCATTGGTCCATTTTAATTTGGTCAAGATCTGATGAAGACTTTCAGAGATAGAAGAGAACAGAACTCTTCAATGGACAGCAGTAATTAAGGCCTAATGGGGCCCATCCGTTAGTAATATCCGTATGTTTCATAAAATAGCGTAAAAGTATTTGGTGATGTTCTGGTGAAGACTTTCGGAGGTGGAAATTGAGAACATGAAATTTTAAAGTAACGAATTAAGTAGGGTAAATTATGGTTATTTATTTATTTATTTACGAATACATGGAAAACCAACAGCTTTAAACTTTCTTAGTAACCTCTAAATAATAACTGTAAGTTAATTACATGTTTTCACTTATAAGGGACTTGTTTATCTAGGAAAAATAAACGAGTCCCTTATAACCATAATTTAACCTACTTAATTCGTCGCTTTAAAACATGTTCTCAATTTCCATCTCCGAACTTGAGTGCTGTAGTGTTTCGAAGTGGGTTTTTATTTTCTATTTAAATTTTATCAACAGCAAAAATTTTCCGGGAAAACCATCGGGGAAAACCAAGCCATCATTGGTACCTGCTTACCCACATTATGACTTTAGAGAACTAATACTTGACTACCAAAAAAGAAAGCCAACGTTAATTGAGTTATAAATAAATAACTTCCACACAATACAATCACCTGACCTGGTCCTAAACTAGGATACTCTGTGCTATGGTAACCAAGCGAGGACAGCACAAACATGGAAATACACCAAGACTGAGGTCATTTGTACAAATGCACGGCGGCCCCCAGTGGGAATCGAACCCACGACCTCTATCTTGGTAGTAAAGCGCCTTAACGGCTATTCCAACGAGGCAGTCTTCATAACCTCATGCATCCATCTCTTGACACACTTTTCGATACCATCCGACAGTTTTATCGACATTTTTCCACAAATCAACAGTTCTTCTACCTCTAAGGGGAAAATGAATGCAGCTTCTACTCACCGCGAGTCCTGCTATTCAGTCCCATTAACTTATCCAAGTGTCACTACACCAAAATACTCGCAAAAAACTCAAGCTTTTTTTTGTCTGCTAAATTACTAAAGTGAAGATCGACGCGTCAATGATGCGGTGGTGCGCGCGCGCATCTAAGCGCGTTGAGGTGGTGGTCACCATCCGGCGGTCGCACGCGCGCGACTCACAGACTTGTAGAAGGGGGCATTCAGACCGCGAGAGCGGTATCATGATGAGTTCGGTTTGTAGCGGTGTAGCGCCTGTTGTAACCTCACACTTAACCCCCAAATAGGTCGTGGGTTCGAACCCATGCCGGGTTCTACTAATAATAACTTTGTTGTTTGAGTTACATAATTTGTGAATTTGTAATAACAATACCGCACGCTAACTGTGAAGAGAATCATTGTGAGGAAACCTGAGAGCCTGAGGTGTTCACATACCTCGAGCGCTTGAAATTGCCAACCCGCGGAGGGCATGGTCCGCACCTCAGAACACAAAAAGAAGGTCCGCACTCTCTGAGAGAAGGCCTTTGAACTACGGTGCGACGGATATATGCTGCATTATCGATGAGTTCGGACCTTATAACGAAAAATATTGTAACTACTTCATTTATACAAATGGCCTTAGTCTGGCTGTATTTGGCTGTGATGTCCTTGTCTGGATACCATAGCACGGTGTCCTGGTTTCATACCAGCCTAGGTAGCACGTAGGTGCGAGTCACGCGTTTTGTGGCGCTAAAATGTCAGAGTTTAGATAAGATAAAGATAAAGAGATTTATTTGTCAAACATGTGTACAGAAAGGTGGTATTAACATATTTAGTTCAGCATGTTTTGCCATAATAGGCGTACAAATTTGACAATGAATGTACGGGAAAGTCGCGACTTTTGACGTTTTTAGCGACTCACATCGCCGTGCTACCCAAGCAGGACAAGACAAGTGATTGTATTGTGTGGAAGTTATTATTATTTATGTACGTTTCGTTGGTTTCCATGATCTGTGTTTACCCAGTGTAAATTAACAGTCTGCTGGCAGTGACCTCTTAGACTCGCGTTACTCTGCAAGCCAAACCAGTTCCTTTCCTCGGGTCATTAGGCACGAATTTCCTCAGCAGAACAGTCGCTGGCGAGTACCGTAACCGTCACATTTACCATGAAATGGAACCGAGAATTCTGTAAACTTAAAAGTACACAACTGCCTCCTTGATCTAGCGGTAATATGTGTGATTACGATGCTAGACGTCGTGGGTTCGATTACCACTCGAGGCAGCCTTACTTTGATTTTTATAAATAGCTTTCGTTTGGGAGTTTTTCTACGTGTGGGTATGCTTGAGATGGCCTTGCTTGGTTCCCATATTATTATCACAGGGTATCCTAGTTTCTGACGGATGAGTTTGTGTTGTGTGGATCTTAATATCATTGTGTAAGGGCCAGTTTCTGAATTGAGGATTTCGCTAAGTAAATAGTTAACTGTAGTGCTGTTCTTCGAATTTCTCAGACGAGAGCGTGACAGAATGTTAAATTCTCAGTTCAGAAATCGGCCCTAAGACCATGGACTTGACATAATATCAGACGTATCATTACACGGACGCATCAAAGACTTGCGATTGGGATCCTAAAATACGGTTTTTATTATTAAATTACTGCTATTACCCGACTGTGGCGGAGCCTAAAATAAGGCTAATGTGTTTGGCTAGTGTGTACGAGTATGTACGTCCAATTCTATTCTCGAGTGTCTCTGTTTTGTCAATAGAATCCGGGAAATAACTGACTTTGCAACTGCTAGGCTTATTTAATTTAATTAATTAAACTATAATTAATTAATTAAATTAAACAAGCCGTGTTTTCTTTGTAAATATACATAGTTATATTAAAAAAGAAAACACGATTCCTCTAAAACATACCTATAGAGCATTTACACAGAACTGCAGGGGACACCTCAGAGCAAAAAAATGTGTTAGAACAAAATTATGATAAGGTATGGGCCCTCTGTGGTATGGGTTTTTCCTCTGTGGTATGGGTTAGGAGTGCTGTAGACGAATCGTTTTTCTATAATTAAAAAACTTAAATAATAATAAAAATAACTAAAATTTATACATCACACACAATATTGAATATGGATCTTATCTGCAGTTAATGCTCAGCAGTCGGGTTTTTTGTTACTTTTTATCTTTTTACTTTTTTTTACAATGGCATGACAGTGCCATCCAGTGCCACTACAGAGAACTTCTTGCAAAGTAGATCAGGCATTTTGTGTTGTCGTTTTTTTGTTGGATTTAATTTTATGCTGCCGTGCTGCCTATGTATGTGTGGGTGACACGAATGTTATTTGTCGAAATCTGACTATTAAAGTTATGAGAATAGAATTGGACGTACATACTCGTACACACTAGCCAAACACATTAGCCTTATTTTAGGCTCCGCCACAGTCGGGTAATAGCAGTAATTTAATAATACAAACCGTATTTTAGGATCCCAATCGCAAGTCTTTGATGCGTCCGTGTAATGATACATCTGATATTATGTCAAGTCCATGGTCTTAGGGCGATACGCACTTTCCCAGTTTTAGTTATAAGCACATACATAGTTATATTTAAAAAGAAAACACGATTCCTCTAAAACATACCTATAGAGCATTTACACAGAACTGCAGGGGACACCTCAGAGCAAAAAAATGTGTTAGAACAAAATTATGATAAGGTATGGGCCCTCTGTGGTATGGGTTTTTCCTCTGTGGTATGGGTGTTTCCTCTGTGGTATGGGTTTTTCCTCTGTGGTATGGGTTAGGAGTGCTGTAGACGAATCGTTTTTCTATAATTAAAAAAACTTAAATAATAATAAAAATAACTAATATTTATACATCACACACAATATTGAATATGGATCTTATCTGCAGTTAATGCTCAGCAGTCGGGTTTTTTGTTACTTTTTATCTTTTTAGTTTTTTTTTACAATGGCATGACAGTGCCATCCAGTGCCACTACAGAGAACTTCTTGCAAAGTAGATCAGACATTTTGTGTTGTCGTTTTTTTGTTGGATTTATGCTGCCGTGCTGCCTATGTATGTGTGGGTGACACGAATGTTATTTGTCGAAATCTGACTATTCAAGTTATGAGAATAGAATTAGAATAGAATAGAAGGCAGGTGGCAGTGATTTCGGTAATCCTAGTGAGCTCTAAGAAAATATTTACCAAATTAAAAGCCTTGAAAATAAGTTTTAATGTAGTATTTACCAGGGAATGTACCAGCAAGCTAACATTAAAATCTCCACAGACTATAACTTTCTTAGAAACTTCCGATTAGCTCAGTTGGGAGAGCGCAGGCACGGTTAGCCAGAGGTCGCGGGTTCAAGTCCCGGCATGGGTGCAATTTTTAGCCTCTAAATAGGTTTTTTACAATCATGATCTCAGATGATAGTTCAACTACTTTTGCACCAGAAAGTCTGCAAATATCTTTCGGTTCTTTATATTTTAAACTACTTTTTGCTATAATCAAGGATCCCCCGTGCAATGCAGACTTTCTATTGAAGCAACTGGCTATTGCATAATTATTTACAGAGAAATTTATTTGAGACTAATATCCAGTGCTATAGGTATTGTTCTGGTTTGAAGAATTGTAACTCTAGCGATTTGCCAGAAACTTATCTTAGCGAACCAAAACTTACAGGGTGGCTAACCTATAAGTTTTGGTTCGCTAAGATAAGTTTTTTAAAGGGGGGCTTTTCTGTTGTCTGCGCTGATAGTTTAAATCAGCAGTCAAGCTTAACCTACATATGCTAGGTTTTTTTACAGCCTCAGAATACAGAGGTTTGCTAGTAGAACTTATTCTACGGTTTTTATTGTTAACTCGTCCCAGTAATTTATTAATCATTTGGCAATCTGTCGCTTTGAAGACAGGGGCACAAGCATTGCGTCCCTAGACAGTATAAATAAAGTTTGGTATAAAGTTATTCGTACAATTTTTGTACAATCTTTATGATGCTGTAAAAGAACCTGAGGCAAAAAACCTACGACCTTAATGCCGAAAACGGCCGTTTTTGGCATAAATGGTATCTAGTACCAGGTTCGTGATCCTAGGTTCTTTGTCGTGGGTCCTAAAAATCACTTTTTGCAAATACGACCTGTAAAAGAAGATAGATAGATAAATACTTAGATAGAAAAGACTTGATTGCACAACCAGGTGAAGGAATTACACATAGTTTCTTATATAAGAAACTATGTGTAATTCCTTCACCTGGTTGTGCAATCAATGCTTATATCTATGCTGTAGGCTCAGGGTATAAATAAAGCAAGTGGACTGTACAATTTAGGCGGAGTGTAATCGAAAATTAGAAGAATTCAAAATTTTGTGTATCGACACGTCAGTAAGCTAGAGTAAAGTGCCGACCCGCTTGCGAGTAGTGGGGCCCGTTTTGGCCTGCGGGGCGCGGGGCTCCGCTGAGTGACGTAGGGCTCCAACATAAGTAGTTATGATTTTCGTTTTAATTGGTGGCGCTAAATAGGCTAACAGTGGGGGGATTATTCGGAAATTAAGTTAATAAGTGATATTTTTTTCTGCCTGCCTCGTTGGTCTAGCGGTATCAGGCACGTCTGATTACCATGCCGGCCGGAGGTTGGTGGTTCGATCTCACTGGTGGCTGCCGTACATTTGTACAAATGGCCTCAGTCCAGGTGTATTTCCACGTTTGTGATGCCCTTGCTTGATTACCATAGCACGGGGTACCTAGTTTGGGACAGGACAAGTGATTGTGTTGTGTGTGAGTTATTTATTTTATTTTCGAGATTTAAAACAATAAAAGTTGATCGTATTAATGGGCACATGAGGACTTTATTACACCCTGTACGTTCTACTATTGAACTAAATAAATGGGCTATATCTGAATATCCTTGAAAGTTGAGTTGTCTTGTTTGTGAGATTAGTTACTAAATTAAATTATACAAATAATTTTCTACTTTATATACGTAATGATATTCTTCATAGAATCCTTGATCGTAGCCTAGTATTTGTTTTGGTTACTATCAACACACCAAACTGTTCTATGTATGCAGTGAATGAAACGATTTTTTGTAAAAAAAACAATTTATTACTTCCTTTTGCAACTCCAATAAGCGCAGGTAATACAAATGTAAAATATGTTATTATAGATTTTGGCTGTATTAGTATGGCTTCTTTACAAAATATTATGTATTTACGAAAAACGTGTCTCAAACCACTATGCACCCATGTAGTTTGGTCAGGACTTTCATAAATTAAGTTACAACGAAGTAAAACTAAATCAGTTTTAATTACTGCAAAAATACAAAAGGAAGTCGAGGTGACATATCGATCGTTTCGAAATTATGGAACTAAAATAAAATAATTTAAATGTAATTTATCTACAATGCTCGACATTTTTTACTTTTATTGCACACTCAATAATTGCTAATATGTTTAATTATTATGTCAGTAATTATTTAAACATAGATGTCGGTATTTAGGGCAAGTCAAACTTATTATCTGAAGCAATGTGTACCAGGTAACAATGGACGACACTAGGAATCTTATGATTTCCATAAGTAATACTATGGGCAAATACTATGGTAATTATGACAAAAACGTCAAAATACTTAAGAAACAATAAAATTAACTTATCAACCAAATAAAAAAAACACTGTCTTAGTGTCCATGTCTTATAAAAACCTCTATGACTAGTCAAACTTAAGAACTAATGAAATCATTACTTTGGTCGTTGCGCCATTTTTTTATACGAAATTTATTTTTTTTTCTATTTTTTTCATGCTTTTTTCTTTTATTTTTAACCTTAGATCATAGTCGCGACCGTCGAAAATATTGTCGGTGTCAGTTGATGAAATAGCGTTGGTGTTGCCGTGTTATAGACCTGCCGGAATAAAAAGAAACTTTTATTAGTAACAAAACAATACCTACTTATATCTCTCTATTTTACATAACGCCCTTCTATTAGTACAAGAAATAATTTTGTCCGAAATAATTTTGTAACTCCAGAAAAGTCAATCAGCTGAACTATTCAGATACGCTCTAATAAAACTAAACCTACTTCACATGAAAGTGGGGTATACGAGTAAACAGATTTTCATAAACAAATATTTTAAATTCGTATCGTATATTTTTGCGCAATGGGCATAAATTAGTTCAGTTTTTATTTTTATTTTTTCGAGAAAAATGCCTTTTCAATTTGGGAAATATTTTTTAAAGTGAAAAAAATAATAATCTGAGTCTACGAAACCGGAAGTACGTCATCAAAACAAACAAAACTAAAAAGAATCTTAATCTGTACCAACGTAGAAGTTAAGATTTTTTTTAAAGAGTAGGTACTGCAATGTAATCTTAGTTTATTTCTAAAAAATAAAACCTGATTTTCTATGTGAAGCGTTAGAATGAATGAAAGTCATACACATTCACAAAAATACAAGAAATCAGTTAATATTATTAATTTATGATTGTAGCATTATACCTATTTTCATAATGGCGTATCATTTGTTTCCCAATATTTTTGAAAATGCCCATTAATGACAATAAATACATTTCAAACAAAGGAGGAGTAAGAAATCCTACTAGGCCATCATAGGGATAACAAGATCGAAAATGCTAGAAATTGCTGTTTCGAGGCGATCTTTACTTACATGCCGCATGAATTAATTGGTCTTTTTAGCGTCCTTGGTCTCTTCCTTGGGCTGGCCCTTGCCCAGTAGCTTGGCCAGGGAGTCCCAGATGCCGCCCATGAACAGGGCGCAGAACAGGTTCTCAAAGGGCACGAAGGGATCGTGGATGCCGAGCAGGATCGACGATAGCTGGCGAGAGGAGGGTTCACTTGGTTACTTATCAGCTGGGCCGCGGTTCATAAAACTACAATGCATTTTATTATGACAATTCGCTGTACAATAGCCGTGTTTCGTACTGTGATACGAGTTTTAAATTCAATTTTAATTTGTTTTCTTACAAACCACACATTCTGGAATGGTTCGCGTATTTTAGATAATAAAAGTTTTTTGTTCTGGTGACGATTCGTGATCCAATCTGAATACTCGCACTGGTGCCTTCCGGGCAACGTTTTTGCTTCCGGGTGATCGGCGACGTGGTACACTCTTCACATTGGTGAAAATTCAAACGTGAGAAGAGTTGCGCTCCATGTGTTTTTTCGTGATTTATACGTAATCATTCAAAGTTGAAGACGTTAAATGTGCCAACGAGTTTAATTCCGCCCTATGGACCTTGAAGAATAATTTGTGGTGCCTGGAAAACGCCCAACAAGGACTGACGCAGAGCAGCGAGCCCGAGCGGTGCGGAGACAAATTCTCTTTAACTAGCCGATTAGTGCAATATTAGTCTTGCTACTTTTAATATGTTTGTTAATCGGCTATGCAATGTACATCGAATTTATAAACCATTAATTGCAGTTCTGTAAAACGGGGCTCTGACAGTAGTACGCACCGCGTTGCCGTCGTCTGTTCATTCTGAGACATTAATCTGGGTACCTATCTTTAAAACCTGGATGTGGCGTTTAACAGCCTGGACCTGGCGTTTTTTCAGGTTTTGCGTTTACATTTAAACAGCCCATTAAATAGCTTTTTAAGTTATCTTACTGCAAGTTTGAATCAAACTTTCAAGTAACTTTAGGTGCCGTTATGGTTACTAAAGTGTCTGAAGATACCGTTTTCAAGTTTTGCGTTTACTTCCTAACTCCACAGACACCATGAAGTTTATTGAGCAACGAGCAAGTTTGATCCCAAATTGCAGCACATTTATAAAACCTCATAATCTTGCTGGAAGTTTAACTCACTCTTGCTGAAAGTTTGTACCAGAAAGTTTGTATAAAACTTGCTAGTGTCAGCACATGAAACTTTACTCTCTGCGCAGAAATAGAAAGTAGATCGTACCACAGAGGATCGTACGCACCATCACCAGACCTACCGATAATATTTCTCACCTTGAAATAGACGAAGAAGATGACAATGCCGAAGTATACGAGCGCGTGCGGCGCAGAGATTATGTCAGTCTTCTTGTCCAGTACGAAGATGATGGACGCCACGAGGGAGGCCTTGGTGTAGCTGTGGACGAGAGCAAACTTTTGTCATTACTTATAGAAGACTCGAGAGATTCAAAGCAAGTGTTACGGGCGTCCGATCAGATGAACTGTGGCCTAATTATGCGCACCAACTCCTGAGCAATTCAAATCGTCTAACTGTCAAATTCCATACTAATTTAACAGTCAGAACGATTGGAATCGTTCAGGATTTATTAGCACAGGGTATTCTAGTTTGGGAACGGGACAAGAAATTGTGTTCATAAGCAGCCTATATACGTCCCACTGTAGGTCACAGACCTTCTCTCATTTTGTCTGTTGTGTATTAAGTTTTCTTTCTGTTGTTGTGCTTATTATGTTGCTTGTGTGCTTGTTTTGTTTCTGTGGTGTATCTTGTTGGTATAATAAATGTCTTTCTTCTTCTTCTTCTTCTCAGAGAGAGAGTATGGGCTTAATCACCACGCGTGCCCACCGCGGATTGGCGATTTCAAGCGTTGAGGTATGTGAATAGCCCAGACACCCAGGTTTCCTCACGATATTTTCCTTCACCGTTAGCGAGTGGTATTGCTACTATAACTTCACAAATGTACTAACTTATAAAACAAAGTCATAGGTACATGCCCGCGCTGGGAATCGAACCTGGTACTCCCGCTTCCGAGTCCAATATTGTACCCACTAGGCTACCACCGAGATTGTGTTGCGTGGAAGTTATTATTTTTAAATTATCATCACTGTACTGGAGCGGCCAAGATAAGACTGCCATACTGTTCTGCACATGGTGAGGACACTCACAAGCTAGGCTGCATGGTTTCCATGGCGGTCGGGGTCCAGGCACCGCGGATGAGTCGCTCCACCAGCTTGGTGAACCCGGCCCCATTGCCCTTCAGAGTACCTGCGAAAAGATATGGAGTTTGTCTGATGCTCGCTGATGTGTTCAGGGTTGCATTGGATAGAAAGTAATCAAAGAGCTAACTTCAAAGTTGCTGAGAGCCGTGGCAAAGGAAAGCGAAAGGGTTTTGACAAATACACTGGTTTCTATTGTTTGGTTTCTTCGATAAATTCAGCATTGTTTCGGTAGAAGAACAACAGGTGGTGTGGTGCGTATTGACCACTACAATGCTCTTTTCTCGGTGTGTGGTGTGTGCAATAGTGCCTGAGGCAATGGCGTTAAGAAAAACCAGGTCATGTTTACAAAGCCGACGACACTTTTTCGTCAGCAAGTTTCGAAGTATCAAACGAAACAAAAAACACGGTGCTCCGCGAATTTCGACGTTGGAAACTTGGTTGATGTTGGAAACTCGACATGCCCCAACGAGCTCAAGTGTTAAATCGGCCCCTGAATTCTCGACGTTAGGGCCTTTATTTGATACTAAGAGCGATGGTATCGCAGCTGTAGCGATCATGGGTTCGAACCCCGCGCAGGTTCCAATGACATTTTTTTATATGTTACGTACATTTGTGGATTTGTAGTAGCAATACCACTCGCTAACCGTGAGGTCAAACATCGTGAGGAAACCTGACGCTTGAAATTGCCAATCCGCGGAGGGACCGCGTGTTATTAAGCCCATACACTCTGTGGATCGTACCTATGGGCTGCATTATTATTTAATAGTTTTGAAAACGTTTTCTAGGCTACGAATAAAAAACCATAAAAGTATTTCTTCCTACAAAATTTACTCTCAAATACGGCCCCTGTCCTCTCGATTAGTCTGAACCAATGAAATGAGCGGAAGATGTGCTGTAGAGTAAATCAATCATTGGTTCATTGTGTGCGCCATACGTGACGATGTGAAAGTTCATTGGGCGATAGTAAATGACAGCGCAACTTATGATTGGTTTTAAACAAAAACGTCAAACTATTGACTTCATGATGTGTAACCCGCGAAATATCTAAGGACCTTGGCAGGTGCATAGATATTTTGCCGATATTTTGTCGACTACACCAGAAACGGCAACGCGTGGAATCGAAGCGAGTCGCATTTATTCCTAGCGCGTTTATCTCTGAAGAATCGAATCGAATTGTTCGTTCATTGCAACTCTTCATCATTACGCACATATTGCATGTAATTAAATTTTAAATTAATACTAGGTTACGTTTATTTGAATTAGTAATTGTATATTTTTGGAAGAGCGGGCCCTCCTGACACAGGTATTTCTATACTTACTAGGATTTCTATACTTACCAGCCCCTGTATTTTATTTATAAAATTATAATGAAATAAACGATTTGAATTTGAATTCATCAAATTATAGCCTCATGGACAGCTCGGACGAAGAGATGTTTTTATTTCAAATACTTTATGTTGAAGAAAGGAGAGTATAAGAAAAAGGACACGGCGTACTCGAAAATACGGTGTACACGATATTAATATTTTTGTTTAAACAAAGATTTTAAAACGGTAGCATAATACGTTTACGCCCATCCGCTTCGCCGCGTCGACTTTTGGTTATATGTGCTACTTTTGGCGTCGACTGAGGTGCGCTGAGTTGAATCGAATCGCAACGGTGAAGACATTCGCCAGTGCCGCCGATCGTCGCTAATGGACGCAGTTTCGTAGTAAATATAGGAGGTGACTTTCTGCGATTCGATTCGACTCGGCTCGGCGAGCCTGGTGGACGCGAGCCTTAATACTTAACTCGCTCCGATTGGTAACACAATTGACAAGCCCCGCCCGCCGTCCCACAATTGAACGTGGGGTCATTTTTAGTGCTAGTCAGATATCTATGTTTTTAACTATCACTGTTTATAAGTGACAGGTAATTTCTGATACATTGAAATTAATCGTGGTGCAATTTGGAATCCAATAATTTCGAGAGTAAGAGGGCTCTAAGTAAGTTTCCTATGTCTCGCTTGCAATATTCGTCACTTAAGATGCAACTGAGGAAATTGGCGCCAAGGGCGTCTCAAATAGGAAAGTTCACCAACCGATAATGATCATAATGACGTAGGCATTAGGGTACAGTTTGCCGGCGTGGCTGACGCCGTCGTAGACCTTCTTCGCGCGGTATATCTCCTTCATCGCGGAGGCGACTACTTTGACCGGCAAGAACTTGGCCACTTTATAGCCGATATCGAAAGGCGTGTAGAATACTATGTACCTGGAAAGAGAGAATGGGCCATTTTATTTACATTAACACTAGCTGATCCGGCGAACTTCGTACCGCCCCAGAATCAATAAAACATCGTATGCTATTCGGGGCGCTATTCGCTCGTAGCCCCGGCTGCCTGAGTGATCTTAAGCGATCACGAAGGTTAAGCAACACAGGGCGCGTTCAGTGCATGGATGGGTCGCCGTCTATGCCTAACGCTAGTGGCATTTTTCCGAGCGGTTCCGTGCTTCGCAAGGCACGTTAAGCTGTTGGTCCCGGCTGCCGTCGATAGATGGCAGTCGTTAAGCCAATTCAGAGGCCTTAGGGCGGCTTGACAACTTCTGACAGTAGACGAGCCACTAGAAACGCCTGTGCCAGGTTCTGCTTCTCCGTCCCAAAACGAGCACATGTCACACCTTTTTTGAACGCAAAGAGACTGCTAAAAATGAAAGCGAGGAGAGAACTACACCTATCAAATCTAGTCCATAAGGTAGTACACAGAAGGAGACCTTGGTACCTTTACAAAAAAATTGTCTGGGCAAATGACAACACCAATCGCAACACTCGCAGCAGGGACTTGAATTTAATGTTAATACCAAGGCATAGATCCGCGGGCTTTAGGGGAAGTTTCAAGTACGCAGCTGCAAAGATCTGGAACAACCTGCCACCACCCCTCCGGAAATTTATGACAAACGTAAGTTTTAAGAAAACTCTAAAATGCAAATTGATAGAACAACAAAGGGCTTTGTAGCTGCTAGCTTCTAGAACTTCTAAAATTGACACAGGTCTATTTCGGTCAGAATCAAGAATGACATTTTAATTTTAATGGGGAAATTCCTTACCAGTCACGCACGCCGGTGTAAAAGGGTTAATTCAATGACATTTAAATCTATATTCAATGAAATTTTAATGATAATTGTAATGTGTATTAATTTATTAGCTCTATATTTAAACAATTTTAATTTGCCATTGAAATGGAACATTTCTATTATTGTAATTTATTTCTCTGTAAATAATTATTATTTGTGTCCTGTCTTTAGTTATTTTGTGTGTGATTAATTTTGAATTATCTATTAATTAGTTTGTGTTCTTTGTAGCGTAATCGTAATGGCGCATATGTAATATATATAATTTTAAAAAAGTTATTAAAAGGGACGGGCTGAAAACCAGCGCCGAGACTACGCATCCAGTCTCGGCAATAAAGCTGAGCCCATTCCTTTTTACCACAAACATTGTGAATGAAAGAATTACTAATATTTATTATTTTTGTGTGGTAAATAAAATATTTTCACTTTCACTTTCACTTTTACTAGTCTACAAGCCTCCACCAATCCGGACTTGGCCCCCGTGGTGGAGTATGGCCTATACCTTCCTGAGGGAAGAGACCCGTGCCCCTCGCTCGGTGGGGACATAATGGGTTGATATGATGATTCGGGGTGGCGACAAATGCAAAAAAACAAGGGCCATAAAAATCACCCGGCGTACACCCAATCCAGCCCTTCTTGAGTTGAATGGTGTAACTATCCCGACTTTGTTATATTATATAACACAAACTCACGCCTGTATCCCGGAGGGTACTGTGCCGGAGGGGTAGGCAGGGACCAGGGTCTGCCACTTGCCACGATCCCGAAGCTGATCTCTTTCGCTTCATCAACATACATTAATGTTGGTAACCACTTTGTTTTATATAGAGAGATACTAGTTGAATCGTTTGATTATTTTGACTGCTAAATAGTTCGTCAGCAACAAATATTTGGACAGTGGCTACCGCTACCTTCAGAAACTTGACACGATCAACAATAAATTATTTCGTATGCTCGATTAAAACAAAAATTCCAAAATATCTCGGAAAATGTATCTCTTTTAGTCAATTACTACTTAGTTATTACAATTTTTAAATAGATTAAACATAAAAAGAGTGCTCTGAAATGTGACGTCATAGGCCAGTATTTTCATACAAAATTCCGTTTTAAATACAAATACCCAATTTCCGATTCGGAGCCATAGCTCCAAGCTATGAATTTTTTTGACTCGTAATGTTTTTCAATGTTTCTGTATTGTAGTTAGAATGTCCCCTTAAAAACGGTGAACGTATTTAAATTCCCTCTGCAGTGTGCCCAAAACCCTCACCAAGTGACGGTGCCGATAACCAGCTGCGGCGTGTTCTTGAGCGGCGCCAGCATGGGCTCGCCCAGCAGCCCGTTGACCACCATACCGCCCGCGAAGATCACCAGCATCGTCGACAGCCAGCACGCCAGCGGGTGCTTGCGGGAGAACGCCTGGGCTCCTGTTAAAGGGATTTTCCACATTACAACGTGCTGACGACGTGCGTCGTCATAAAATCATAAAAAAAAAATCTTTGGCTGGGGGTTTGCGCGCGAAGGGCGCCGGCGCAGGGTTTTTTTATTGTTGGCCATTCAATAGGGGTGGTAACAGTAAAAAACAATCGAAGTGCAAGTTGCCCCGTTTTTTTCACTACCTATTTGTATGGGAAAAGTGCTAAATAGTGTCGTGTTGCGATCCCCATTTTAAGTAGAGACTTCCTTCCATTCAATGACACTGCCTAATGCGAAAATGTCAAATGTGTGTGTACAGGATGGTACAGGTCAACGAGAAGTAGGTACCGACTGTATAGGTTTTGATTAGAATTTCAAATTGAGAAGTTTGAATTCAAGGTCGGAATCAAGGTCGTAGGAATATTGCATAGGTAAGTACATTTAACGCTGGACGCTGAATGCACTAGGAGTTCTGTTTAATAACGCTTTCAGGATGCTGCGGGCTTGCAGCGTGTCTGGCATGTTTGCGGATGCACAGGTGGATGGTTTTTAGGGTTCCGTACCCGAAGGGTGCCAAACGGGACCCTATTATTAAGACTTCACTGTTTGTATCTCATGAACCTTGATAGCTAGGCAGTTAAAATTTTTACAGATGATGTTTTTCTGTTGCCGCTATAAAAGCAAATACTAAAAACAGAAAAAAATAAATATTTAAGGGGGGCTCCCATACAACAAACATAATTTTATTTTGTCATTTTTTGCTCGATATTAATAACGGCAACAGGTAGACGCTTGAAATATTCACATAATATTTAGTTCTATATTAGCTTCAAAAATAAATAATTAAATTAAAATAAAATAAATATTTAAGGGGGCTCCCATTCAACAAACGCGTTTTTTTGCGGTTTTTTCTCGATCTTTGCTTCTAATGTTGTATAGATAATGGTACGGAACCCTTCATGCGTGAGTCCGACTCGCACTCGGCCGGTTTTTTTATGCTGTGCTCCGCACGCAACCGACCAGCCGCAGTGCTCTGCAGGCTCCGCGCCAGCACTAATAGCATCCTGACTATGATAGCGGATAGGGTGGATACCCGATACACAGAAATGTGGGCCAAGAGACACAGAGGTCTCTGTAAAATTATCTAAATACAAAAAGTAGCATAGCACCGTAAAATTTAATTTATTATTTAGATAAGATAAGATAAAATTTATTCATAAAATCGTAGGTATAAAGTGTACATAAGAATAAAATTTAACAGAAGCATAGAGGAAAAAAACAGAAGTAAGAGTAAGTACGAAGCCTAAACTAGGAATAAACCTGTGTTTTAGGCTGTGTATGTAGGAGCTTAAATTATTATAACGATTAAAGTTAACAATAATTCAGGTAATACATGGTATGAAACAATAGTAACAATTTGGAAGCTAGATACTTTAGAATTAAATATGTTACTTAAAACTACTTACATCGTACGTCAGTCCTTGCATTGTTACTAACATAGTTTTTAAGTCACCATTGTAACTAACTTTATATGGGTACTGAATATTTTATTTACATTTATTTAATTTTTTATTTTATTTTATAAGGTTTAAAACCTCTATGAGGTTTTCTAGCGCCGCCAAATATGTTCCTTAATCAACAGAGTTTACGTAATTATTCTAAAACCTCGATTTTACCAAGTATCGTTTTTACACGTTTTTATCGAAATAAAAAGTTTTTAACTTGTTACCAGTGAATTTTAAATAAATTCAATGTTGTTACCTACTTTTAACGCAAACTTTATGATTATATTAGCTTTTTTATTTGAATTCGAGTAGTTATTTGCATGCACTTGCAGCTAAATGATAGTTGTTAACGGATATTTAACGTATGAGAAACCGGGGATTAGTATCGTTTACGAGTCAGTGCTCAATTTCTATCGCGTAGTACATGTGACGTAAGCATTAGTAGGTTGTGATGATAGATTTCAGCACATTGTTAAACGGCTCGTTGGTCTAGGGGTATGATTCTCGCTTCGGGTGCGAGAGGTCCCGGGTTCAAATCCCGGACGAGCCCGCGCAGAAAAGCTTTTTATTTCTGTTTGCAAACTTTTTCTCAAAACTAAAATTATCTTAAATTTTTCTGAGGGTTCTGTACCTACTTTCATGCAATTTTATTTTATAAACCCAACTGGGTTTATTGCGCCATCTATGTTTACAACGCGAAATTAATGAGTGTTGGTGTTTTAGGCAGATAAGGCTAGGAATCTAGGATGGAGTAAAAGGTAGGTAGTGGCTTGTAGCATTTGTACTTTTGCGAGTTACATAATTATAAGTCAAAATATTTTTACCGTTCTTATCGTACAGACATAAGAGTTGAACTCAGATTGGAAGTGTAATCACAGTGTAAATGTCAATATGCTGTAGACTGTGACAATCATACTTATCCATAAGTAACTGTATAGGTACGTAATTACCTACAAAACTAAGTAATATCGGGCTCCGAATAATCACTTGCTGGGTTTTTTTTATAAGGCCCGACGAATAACTTCAACTAATTACTTTGACTTCGAAGAAAGTATTCCGCCCTAATTTGTTCGGATAGCTCGCTTACACCTACGACGTTATCAAAGTAATCTGACAAGTTTTTATTTATTGCAAAGATAACATTTTTCTACGACTAAATGCATTAAGTAAGTACACAAACTGCTTATGCCTGTCTAGGTAAAACAGTAAGGATGGTATTTATTTCACATTAAGATAGGAATCAAAAGTAGGTACACCTTTCATTTATTTGCGTCCAGCGCCTATTTTACCACATGCTCATTTCGGTTTCAGCTACAAGCTAGACATTCAGCTATGCGGAATAACGGTAGGGAACCGATCTATTTTTAACCTTATAAGAGAGATCTTTTATTTTTGTCCCATTCGCCTGGCGTCATTTAATTTCGGCCCAAAGACACCAAAAACAGTATGCAGCTCTGCTGTACTCCGAACATGCACCCAGCATTTTTGGCACCTGTCACGCAAATAAGAGCATAAAATATTAAACAACACTTACCGGCTCCCAGATCCTCCCGCACCGATAGAGCGCATAATAAAGAGTGCGCTATGTCAAAATAAGGGTACATCTTTAGCTTGATGACCTGGTTGGCCAGGTCTAGAAACGCTTCGGGATCCATGGTTGCGTTTTGCTACGGTCCTTACGGCTTTTAGATTCAGAGAATGCACAACTGAACACCGACAATAGGACACCTGCGCGCGTCCGTACGCGGGCAGAACAGCCGCGAAACTGACAGCCCGATGTGGATTGTGGACGGAGCTGATTGAGCGGTTTCTGTGAATATTCCGGTCGGTCACTGTTTTTATTGTGGCCTTGTCGGCAATGGTTTTGATTTTTAGCTTTTTTTCATTGGGTACCATCAACCTAACATCAACGGAGAGCCATATGACCGATAATTTAGCTTACGCTCTTCAAGTTTCCGTAGTGTAGCGGTTATCACGTGTGCTTCACACGCACAAGGCCCCCGGTTCGATCCCGGGCGGAAACAGCTCTTCTTTTGAACTTTTCTTGTTTTTTTGCCGACGAGTCAGCGAAATAAACGCAAGAAGTAGAAGTGTAGTTATTCTAAGTCTCTGTCCATTTATAATGTAAGCTGCAAGTTTCCCAAATAAATAATAATAATAATTAGTGAATAAACCGGAAGGTTACAACGGGTTCAACTGTTCGATAATGCACTCAAACTTTCGTTCTCAAGATTTTGGCTGGGATTTTATACGATTTTACAATAAGACCCCTGAAGAACAAGCTTGCCAGACACGACACGCAGTTAAAAATGTCTAAAGCACACTATGCAAAAAATCAGATCTATGCAAATGTCAGGAATTAATGCCAGTTCAATCAATGCAAGAGTTCTGAGTTAATGTAAGAACCGGCCAAGTGCGTATCGGGTCACGCGCAGTGTAACCGATAATACTATGCGTGGCCCGACAGAGAGAAGAAAGATCAGGGGGTTTTATCTGCTTTACAGAACTAACAACTTTATTAACGTAATTTTCAATGGATTTTGCAAAAACTAATTATAATAATAAAGTAGTCTATTTTACAAAATGTTTACTGTAACATAATCGGGCAAAAACTTTTTTAAGTACGGAAATACCTGTATCAGGAAACACCGCTCTTCCACAAGTTTTCCTTTTATAAGTTGGTCGCCTATTACTCATTAACTTGTTAAGCCTACTTAGCCGTGATAGTTTTCCTTGTAAGTTGATCATATGTTAACGCCAGAGGTGGCATGTGTATCTTCCCTATTTGGCTAATTTTGTGTTCACTCATCTGGCCCTTACAAAATTTGATAAACATACGGTCACACTGTTTGAACAGTCCCAGCGTGATGTGAAAATTGAAAATTACTGCTTTTTATTCTTTGGTGATTGTTGATCGCTTCAATCTTGAGGTTTCCGATTAACTCCCGAGTAATTGATACAACCGACGAACAGCTCGTAGCCCCGGCTGCCTGAGTGATCTTAAACGATCACGAAGGTTAAGCAACACAGGGCGCGTTCAGTGCATGGATGGGTCGCCATCTATGCCTAACGCTAGTGGCATTTTTCCGAGCGGTTCCTTCTTCGCAAGGCACGTTAAGCTGTTGGTGCCGGCTGCCGTCGATAGATGGCAGTCGTTAAGCCAAGTCAGTGGCCTTAGGGCGGCTTGACAACTTCTAACAGTAGACGAGCCACTATTCTACAAGCCTACAAGCCTCCACCAATCCGGACTTGGCCCCCGTGGTGGAGTATGGCCTGTACCTTCCTTAGGGAAGAGACCCGTGCCACTCGGTGGGGACATAATGGGTTGATGATGATGAATTGATACAAATACGGATAAAATACCGAACGCTTTTATTAATACCAAGGAGTAATAGATACTCCTTGTTAATACTGACGAATTGAAACATCTGCATGGCTTACCTTTAGCAGATGATGACTTCCACACGCCCGCTGATATCGACTTGTTGATCAGCAATTAATTATTCCCATTTCTTCTAGGGACACACAAGATAATGTCATCTACGTCATCAGTGGTAGGGATGTCGTCCGTATGTCATTATGGGAAAGGCCGAATGCACCACGCCATCTAATATCAACGAACGCTCCTTTTATGTGGCGGATCAGAGTGCACCGAGTTTAGAAAGTAGGTATGACTCAACGCTTCTGGGAACTGGAAAACGTGTCGGTTAAAAAATGTAAATCCTGACGACGCAGAATACGAAGGTATCTTTTGGAACAGTTTTTCACGCGATGAGACCGGACGTTACACAGTGACACTTTCCTTTAAATTTGATCCCGCCGAACTCGATCGCTCTGACACACGCGCTAAGACGTGCTTGCTGTGTCGTTAGAAAGGAAGTTAGATGTTGTACCAGAATTACGCAAAGATTACAACGCAACCGTCAAAGAGTAGGTACATCGATAAAGGTATAAATGCTGTCGCAGACCCCGCCCCCGGTCCGTGTTAGCGCTGGCACGGTTAGCCAGAGGTCGCGGGTTCAAGTCCCGGCATGGGTGGAATTTTTAGCCTCTAAATAGGTTTTGAAAAAATTGTCCTCAGCACGGATTAGTGCAACAAAAATAATATAATCATGTAGGTATACCGATATCATTCCGATGTAAAAACCTAACTGCAAAGTGGGTATTCGGGGCTGCAAGTGATGTAAATTAGGTACTTCAGCCAAATGTCGCTGCCTGTACGTAATACAGAGAAGCTTGTAAAGAGGTTCGAAATTTCGCCGATGCCTGCACTTGCCCATTAGCTCAGTTGGGAGAGCGCTGGCACGGTTAGCCAGATGTCGCGGGTTCAAGTCTCTAAATAGGTTTTTAAAGATATCTTACACGTTGGACCGAACCTTCAGACGAACAAATTTGATCTCTTAATAAAATTTAGACTTTTTCCAATTGCTGTCTCCGCAGACAGAAATGCATTTTCAGGTAAAGCTTCAAATGACCCTATATTGACTAAATGAATTTAACTGCGTTGCTTTTGGAATATCAAGCTCCCCTTCAGACAACTCGCAGGAGAGGAACGATCACGCTGGCCGATTGAAGCACGGGCAGCTGAGCGCCATTTTTACATGGACGACTTCATATCCTCCCTCATTTAAAACACTCTTTGGTTAAAACAGTCGAGGACTCTCTCGATATGTGTCTAACGGTCTCTGTGTATACAGCAGGGGACTCGAGGGGGCTCACATTGATTAGGCATATGAACTTTTGCGGCAGATCTTTGGTCAAAATTAATCTTCCAAAGGTCATAGACCTCTGATTTACAAAATGGCAGTTTATCAAAATAGGAAAGACGTTACCACAGATTATTGTAACTGCCTCTAAGGAGTGTTTTAGAGGAATCGTGTTTTTATAAATAAGACCGTTTGACTATGATTTTAATAGCACGTATGCCATTATGAAGAGCAACCATCAGATATCAAGTGCGTAGAATTATTGTTATTTACGAAAAAGAAAACAAATTGCAATTCGTAATAGAATAGAACTTTATTATCAACAAGATTCACAATCATTATAAAAAATATAAATTATTTAAATATTTCCGGTTACCTCAGTCTTCTCCTTGTTCATTTAGATTCAATTTGGAAACACAGCCTGATTCTTAGGAATTTAAAACAGTTTCAATCTAACAATTACTTATACAATATCATTAGCCAATCTTCTCTTGGAATATTTATTATAAAGAATATTTAATTTAAATTTCATTTGCACTTAAAATAATTGCCTAAAATAATTTTAACAATAAAAAACGAACATTTATAGCTAAATTGATCAAGATTATCTACTAAAAAGGAACATTTTGCATTGAAATAACGTTAAATGCACATCTCAAAGATAATTGTGAAACATAAATTAAATCTTTTATATTTGGCGATAAAATATACTTAATGAATTAATTCATAACAATAGCTTGTAAGCATAAAACATTTTGCAGTCACCATGATAAAAATAAAACAAATTCACGAGATTCTGTTAAAACCTATACCGATTATGCGAAAGAACCTAGGTATTTTAATTGTTACAAGAGAACTTAACTTACGATAGTTTTTGCATCATGTTGGCTGTTAAAATATTGCACTTTGCAAAACATTCTTGTCTGAAATCAGCAATATTTTTTGACTACCTTTGCGCACACATATGTAGAAGTAACTTTTTAAAATAAGTTTACAGTAACTTAAATCTACAAATTGGCCACTACAACATTACTTAAATTAGACCACTAAATTACTTTACCATCAAGTTATTTACTTGCTTCTTTAGCTGCCTCTCGTAAGTAAAAATAAATAGTACCTAAGTGCATCTTCTCCAAAACGAATGTTCACTTTTGGTTTGAAATTAAACGATAGTTCATACTGCGATTAGGTTAAACGTTTGCCCATAGAACAGACATTGTCTAACGTGGCACACGGTTATTGCCAGCTAGTAAAAATTTACTCAGAAATATGTCCTGTTGCTCTATGTAGAGAGTCCTTTTACTATTCTGTATAGAAATGCATTTAATTTTGTTATTTTACTGATTTAGATGTAAACTTTGGCATAAGTCCAACAGTGGACAGACAAATGCTGAAGAAGAAGATGGAAACTTAATAAAATACTCTGGATAAAAACTTAATGGTACAGGAATCACTCTCTTAAAAAGGTAACACATGCTGCATACAACCTTAAAATTATGCATGCCAAAATGCCATTTATTGTCTTGGATTAAGGACTTTAGACATGTTGAGAATAAACTCTAGCTGCCGTTCCATAATACAAGATACGTAAGGTCCAAAATCGATGAACAATTTTATTCATATTTAGATGGGTACGTTCCGAACGCTTTAATCATCCCTTTTATTATTATAAACATTCGCCTTAGACCGATCCAACCGATTTTATTGCAACAGTTCCTTTTGCTCACTCAACAACGGGCGTCCGTCAGTGCCTGGTGTTCTCTGAAAGTGTTTAAACGGAGTTTAAACCTCGCCCGTAGTAAAGTTTAGTGTATATTGCGATTAATAGAGCTATCTAAATAGATAACTCTTTATTGCACACCAGTAATTGTGAGCTTTGTATGCGGCCAAAGAATAAAATACACAATGACTGGTAATTGATAACCAAAAGAAGCGAGGGAGAACATGCTAATCCATTATTCCACAAAGCCACGATGGATGCCACGAAAATGAATTGAATCGAATTAATAAGCAATTGGTGTGAAAGGGGGCAGAATCTTTTTTCATCATTTTATGAAATTTTAACATTAGGGGTCGTACATAAAGTACGTCACACTAATTTCGTGATTTTGTTTACCGCTTCCCGTTCTTGTCACAGTCAATCACATTTGTGAGCCCCCCTCCATAGTGTGACGTCACATATTTTGCAATTTCCCATCTAGAAATTATTAATTTAAAATAACAGTTCCGAAATTAATTTTATTGACATTTAAATTATGTTTTAATATTATTAACATAATATCAAACACTTCAAAAAATTAACAAAACAGTAAATTATTAATTGAATTAATTATATTTTTGAAATGTGACGTCACGAAACTTAGGACCCCTTGTCACACAATGTCACACTTTGTCGACCACCTCCCTCCCACCTCATAACGTGTGACGTACTTTATGGTAGGTCCCTTAACTCCTGAACTGCCCTCGCGGAATGGAACGTATCACCTATACGTTCCATTACCCATACTAAGTTGGACACAGATCTGTGTCGCGGCAGACGAGTGGAGGGCTCCACGAAATCACTAGCGGCATCAACGAAATAAAAAAAAAAACAAATCCACATATCGTTTTTGAAAAGTGTTTTATAACTCTCAATCACGCACATTGTGATTTTTTTGGATCCGCGACGGAGAACACCCAAGGTTCTCAGGACCTGGAATTTAGCAGCATTTACGCCTAAAACGTCCGCCTGGATCGTTCTAGGTTTATCGACTAGACCTAGGTTATTGGCTAGTTTCTCAGTCGAGGAACCAAAAAATCAGAAGTCGCGGGGTTGTGGACACGTGGGGTGATTTTTTTTCTTTGTAGCCTATATACGTCCCACTGCAGGGCACATGCCTTTTGTCAGAGACAAATATAAACATGTTTATTTTCTCAATCCACAAATCAAGTGCAGTTTATATAGATACAAATGGTAGATGCGATAGTGTAATTTGTGGAGAGACTGGAAGCCTAAACAAGATCAGAGAGCTGTATTTTAGGTTTCCAGGCCTCCCAGCTCAAAATGTTTGATAAATAAATATTGTGACCTATTTGCAGCCAATGGCAATCTTAAATAGGAAAGAGAAACTAAAAGTAGACAAGGAAAAAAATACAAACAGAGTATGGGCTTATTTACCACGCGTGCACACCGCGGATTGTTATATTTCAAGCGCTGAGGTAAGCGAACAGACACTCAGGTTTCCTCACGATGTTTTCCTTCACGGCTAGCGAGTGGTATTGCTTAAGTGATTAAGTAATAATATTAACTTTCACACAACACAAACAAAGTAAGCTCATACTCTCTCTCTCTCTCTCTACTAACTAAAAGCGAAATTGGAGTCGCTCTAAAGATTCTAGTAAAAATCTGAATGATACTAAAAACCTTGATGTTAATCATTTAAACCTAAAGCTTAAATCGATTCTAATTGACAAATGTTATTAATCTATTGTTGACTATTTAAATGACAAAGAATTTTGAAAATAACTTTTGAGCCAATTAACTACCTATGTATGATGTGACTTTTGATTTCATTATAGACATAAATTTGACCTAGTACTTATTGAATGTTGTAGATAATGAAAATATTTCTATGCTTTTTTTAGCAGAATGTAGAGTACATAAATGTATTTACCAACTTATATATCCACCTACATTCCACAAATAAACGATTTTGTATTTGTATTCGAGGGCAGGCCTGTGTCCCACAATGTAAAGTAAACGTAGGCTGCTATGTATGCTAAATGTTCAGACACGATCTTCCAGATTAATTCCCCGCACAAGGTTCGTGTGGAAATGATTATGTTACCACAAACGAACTGGGCCTCGATTCTGTTAGTGCATTGTAGTATAATGACAGGTACACTGTCGGGTCACGTGACGTATTTTTTCGTACCATTGACGCCTAGAAGGTTTGATGGGTGTGCCCGCGTAGACTTAAAGCAGCCATGAAATGAAAACCGCCATGTTCATGCAGTTGTCATGTTACCACAATGCATTAACAGAATCTAGGCCCTGATGATCACGGCTCTTACACAAAATTTCACCATTAAAACTGATTAGTTATGTACCCGTAAGTGAATTGAGCATTTATTAAGCCCATGAATGGGGAACTTGCACTAGAAAATGTTTTAATATAATCGGAGAGACCATATTAAAAGATAAACAAACATGGAAAGTTTCTGTACCACTAATAATTTTTACAATATAACCTATCGAAAAGTTAATATAGTCACGTGGTAAAAAAACGCACCATACAAATTGGGCTCAAACAATGACGTCACAATTTGCACATAACGCCTTATAATGTATGACGCGTTATCAATATTTGAGTTATCTCGTAAAATCTAGGATACAAAACACAAATTTTTGAGGCAGTGAAAAAAATCTGTTATAGAATGACTCTATAACATTTTTATTATCTTTATTACAATGACAAAGGGCGCTGTCATGCAACAATGATTTGAACATACATGTTTTTTACAAAAATTAAGGAAACTGCTATTTTAATTAATTATTTTGTCTGACCCTAGAAATAATGTTGGCACTGTGCTTAATGTAAACCTTTATAAGAAAACTTTCAGAATTCTACGGAAAAATTAAATGTAATAAGGTAGCTAGAGGTTAAATATTAGAGTAACTTTATTTTTCGCGTTTTTTGTGACCGAGAAAAAACATATTTACTGTTTTATAAGTTTTTATATGATTTCTAAGGTATAAAAGCAATGTCACTCCAATCTAAGTTAGACGCAAGTTCCCCATTGCTGAGCAAAGGCCTCTTCGCTGTCACACCAACCCTTTTCCTGCCATTGCTTTCAGACGAATTTATTAATATCATCGACCCATGCGTTCAATTTTACTGGTGAAATAGGAACTTAGTATTTCGTGGAAGGATCAAGGGGCTGTTAGCTCATGGCGTCTCACTGGAAAGTCCACAGTCAATATACATTTTATTTGATGGTCTACCAAACTTATGATGAAATGAGTTGACACAAGCGACCGTGCAAAGAGTAGTTTATGTAGCAGACAACATGCAGCAGAATCTTTCCATTCCATTAACCAGCTACAGCAATAACAAAAGAAAAGATACAATTGGCGGCCTTATTGCTAATAGCAATTTCTTCCAGGCCACCTCGTTTCAGATAAACCGAAGGAGAAATAGACATAATATGTCGGTGTTTAATTCAACTTTCGACAACATCGACTTTGTCACATGATTACTATTCAACAGAAGTCTATTGTATTTACCAGGACCTTAAAAAAACGGATCGTAAGTTAGAATCGCTCGTAGCCCCGGCTGCCTGAGTGATCTTAAACGATCACGAAGGTTAAGCAACACAGGGCGTGTTCAGTGCATGGATGGGTCGCCGTCTATGCCTAACGCTAGTGGCATTTTTCCGAGCGGTTCCGTGCTTCGCAAGGCACGTTAAGCTGTTGGTGCCGGCTGCCGTCGATAGATGGCAGTCGTTAAGCCAAGTCAGAGGCCTTAGGACGGCTTGACAACTTCTGACAGTAGACGAGCCACTAGTCTACAAGCCTCCACCAATCCGGACTTGGCCCCCGTGGTGGAGTATGGCCTATACCTTCCTCAGGGAAGAGACCCGTGCCCCTCGGTGGGGACATAATGGGTTGATGATGAAGTTAGATCTGGTTGCATTTGCTTAGGAAGAAGCATCGATAAATAGGTACCTAGGCAATAAATGATGTGCGATTCATGCAAAAGAAGCGTTCAGCCCTCCTATTACGTAACTGTCCACTGTATTAGGGTTATCCAGTTTCACATTGCTGGAGTGTCAACATAATATGTATGCATTTCACAGTTTGGAGTAGATATCGGAATACATACAATGGAGAAGTTACATAGTAGCACCCCTGCTTTATTTTGTGCTCTTAAATCTGAGTCCAGTACCTTTCTTTTTGCTTGACGAATTCTCTATCGCCCGTCCATTGGCTGCAAATATAAAAAATACTCTGTCACTGAAAACATATATGACTTATATGTTCACGGTCAAAAGGATGCTCAGAAGCAATCCTTTACTTTCGTAAAGAGAAGGTTTTTCGATACCTCTTTGGACTTGATTATTACTTTGGGTTTGGGTCGAAAGAAACTCAATAATTTCCTACCAATTTTCTGCGAGCTCTTCCCTTGCGGCCTTGCGACAAACTTTTCACTTTGGATGAACTTGTGGGTGTCTTCCTTTATCGTTACGCTCTTTGGCGCCTCTGAAGCCAGCGCCCTATCTTCTGCACTTATTTCATTATTGTTCACTCCCAAGCCGGACTTGTTATTCACATCATTGTTATTTATTTTCGCATCGTTTTTCGAGGAGCTCTTTTTGTTGTTCTCTGACCTCGGTGTAGACCTATTTGAGGGCGTAGTGCCGGCGACTTCCTCCTTGGAACCATCCTTCAAGGTCGTGTTAGCCTCGTCTTTTTCCGGCGTCGAGTTCCTGTCGTCACTTTTCAACGTCGTTTCATTGGCGTTATCTTCAGGTTTAACTTCGCTACTTTCGGTGACACTGTTCTCTTTGGTGATTTTAGCGTTATGTTGATCCTTCTCGTTGGAGTCGGACTCATTATCTGTGACGCGTTCTGGGGCTGTGTTGAGGCTTTCTTTTTCCTGTGAGGAGTTGGCGGTGTGCTTCTCTGGGGTGGATGTGGCGGTCTTTTGCCGCGTAGATGAAGATACGTCGTTGCTGAAGACGGTGTCCTGATCGGACTCGGGCTCAGAGTCGGTCTTGACGCTGGTAGCGTTGGTTAACTGCAAGCAAGGATGTTTTAGCCACGGGATATGACATGACCGACTTTTTGTAGGAAGACTATGCAGGTGTAGGTAGTTCGTGGGCAATAAAGGAGTACTTGATAGCCTAGTGGGTAGAACATTGGACTCGAAAGCGGGAGACCCAGGTTCGATTCCCAGTGCGGGCATGTACCCTATGACTTTGTTTTCTAAGTTATGTACATTTGTGAAGCAATCGTAGCAATACCACTCGCTAACAGTGAAGAAAAACATCGTGAGGAAACCTGAATGTCTGAGCTATTCACATACCTCAGCGCTTGAAATCGCCAATCCGCGGTGGTCACGAGTGGTGATTAAGCCCAACTCTCTCTCTGAGAGAAGGCCTGTGCCCTACAGGGGGACGTATATAGGATGCTTATGAAAGGAGTATTAGTTAAGTAGTTTAAGGCTATTTATTTTTGGAAGGACAGTCTTATTACTCCTTCTGTGGCGGTAAATAAATACTATTTCTTCTTCCTCTTTCTTCTTCTTATTTTTATATATTTAATAAAAAAAATTACTTGTTTGTGAAGGCAAAAAGGGCAAAGAAGAAATTCTTTTGCTAGTTTTTTTTATTTATTTTTACAAATTACAAAAGAACTCGACTTATATGTAGAACCGGCGTACATGCTCTTTTCTCATCTGGTATTTTCTGGTATAATCTCCATGTCTTCCTGTTTATTTTCCGATAAGAAACATTAGCTGTTTTGTTGCTGTAATTTTTACAGAACAACACTACGCACTTCGTCATATTTTTGCACTTTTTTCCTGACGTTTTTCTGGAGACTCTGATGTCACACTGACAATAAAAAAATCAGAATTGTGGTCATTTAACCACGATAAGTGGCACGGGGGGGAATAGGCGAAAACGTCAACTGTGTCGCGTCCATTGGGTAAAGCGTTCTTGACTGCAAGAGAGGTATTTCGTTAATAACATAATATCTACACATTAAAATCAGTTGCTCTGGTCCCTAACTAGGATACTCTGTCATATTATGGTAACCAGACAAGGAAAACACAATTAAAAACACCCCCGGAGCGCTTTAAATAAATTAAAATACGTCAGTGGCAATCGAACCCACGGCGTCTGACATGGTAGTCACGTATTACCGCTAGCTAAACCAACATGGCAGTCGGATTAATAAGGAGATGCTTTGTGATAGAAAGATCTCGCAAGGTTGGCATGTTACAAACCAGATTAGTAGATGCTAAGATCAAATGTGAGAAAATATGATCTATGCACTAAGTTTTCCCAGAAAATATTAGTCGCGTTCTCATTTCAATTTTCGTTCTAAAGTAACTGAGAGTAAGCACACGCATTTAAAGGTTGACATGCTGTCGACTGTATGTCCAATGTTGGCTACATTACATTGCATAAACTCACGCCTGTATCCCGTAGGGGTGGGCAGAGATCAGGGCCTGTCACTTGCCACGATCCTGACAGACCTCTTTCTTGTCATCAATATTCATAAGTCGTTGCATACACGCACGCGGGATTCGGGTACTTTTTATCTTGCCCTTTGCTAACACATCTCCATTGGCTAGCATAGCAATATAACCTACCGTACAGCTCGGATCTTCATCGGTATCAGCATTCAGATCCACCATCATTTTCTCGATGAGGCGTTCCATAGTGGTAGCTCAGTACCGAAGTGCATGCATTTAAAGGTTGACATACTGTCGATGGTACATTGGCTAGCACAGCTCTGTAACCTACCGTGTAGCTTCGATTCGTCATCGCTATCAGCATTCAGATAATTTTCTCGATGAGGCGTTCCATAGTTGTGACTGAGTTGTTACACTTTATTTTTGAGTACCAAGTACATGCATTTAAAGGTCGACTACTGTCTATGGTTCATTGGTTAGCATAGCAATGTAACCTACCGTGTAGCTCAAGTAATCATCGCTATCAACATTCAGATCCACCATAATTTTCTCGATGAGGCGTTCCATAGTGGTAACTGAGTACCTAAGTACATGCATTTCAAGGTTGACATACTGTCGATGGTACTTTGGCTAGCACAGAAATATAACCTACCGTGTAGCTGGAATCGTCATCGCTATCAGCATTCAGATCCACCATCATTTTTTCAATGAGGCGCTCCATAGTGTTCTCGCTGTTGGTCGCGGCCGGGCTCGCCTCGCCGCTGCGCTTGCGCTTCACCACCTGCGGTTACAAACGTTAAAATTTATTGTTTTAAAAGGTACAATATAATTCAACAGCTTGACGTTATTAAGACTGTTCTTACATGGAGCATGCTGTCTCGCTTACACAATTTAGCATTTTTATCTATATCTATTCTAATAATAAATCTGTAAGGGTCGGTCATGGAGTAAGTTAGTTTGTTTTCAGAGATATTGTGTTTATAGGCTCAATATATGATACTGAAACTAATTTCACGATTTTTAGAATTTTTTTCTGTATGTGTGTATGTATGTATGTTCCTCCATAACTCTTAAACCAATTATCCGAATTTGATGAAATTTGGTATAAAAACATATAGACATCTGGGACACAGGATAGGCTATTTAAATTCTAGCTCCAGTTATGATAAGACGTGGCCCCCATACAAATGCTGCTTCGTAAAAATCGAAATGTACGCGAACGGAGTCGCGGGCACAGCTAGTTATTGTAATAAAATGAGTAAACATTTGATAAATGTGGTCTGAGGGTTTCATGCATTAATTTTGGAATCAAATTAAAATTATTTATTTTGGAATCAAATTTTCTCGATGAAAAACCTAGTACAGGATAAGAAAACTATGCCTTGAATATCCGCAATTTAATTATCCATCAAACCCTCACACCACATTTATCAAAAGTTTACTCATATTATTACAATATTAAAAAATGTTAAATTGTGCGAGCGAGACAGCATGCTCCACGTAAGAACAGTCTTAATTCTAATGGGAAATAATTCGTAAAATTATATCGAAGTGACATCGTATTATATAAATTCTTTTAAAAAATTTAATTTAATAAATTGTATTTTACAGGTCTTAAATAGATATTTTAGATAGATAGATTATTTAGATAGAGAACAGATATATTTTTTAGTTTTTTATGGGATTCTAAACGTTTTCTAATAAGGGTAAGGATATAACCACATTATTTTACGACGTAAATAAAATACAACTCCCTTATAACCATAATTTACCCTACTTTATTCGTTGCTTTAAAATTTGAAATTCTCAATTTCCATCTCCGAAAGTCTTCACCAGAACATCACCTTGGGACTACTTTTCGTTATTTTATGAAACATACGGATTACTTAAGGATGGGCCCCATTAGACCTCATTTACTGCTGTCCATTGACCTGAACTCTCCATCTCTGAAAGTCTTCATCAGATCTTCACCAAATTAATGGGATCAATGGGACGTTCGAACAAAAAAAGAAATCGGTTAAGATTTAACGGAGTTATGCGAGAACATATCCAAAAAAATATGTAAAATTTATACGCGTCGAATTGATAAACTCCTCCATTTTTTGAAGTCGGTTAAGAAGTAGTCGTAGAGAAAAAAAACGTGACTATTTAACATGGCTCCTCCAACGAGAGAAAAATACATTTTTTGTGCAAGTTATCCATTAAATAATGTAATAACTTCCAAACTACACTCACTTGCCTAGTCCTAAACTAAGGGATCTACACAATAATGCAAATAAAATAGGGCAGGCATAGAAGTTTGGTACGGAATACCTGATATAATTTCCTCAAGTTTTTTTTGGACCTTTCTGAATCACGTCGCAAATCATAATCATAAAATTTTGACGTCTGACCTCAGCACATGTTATGACCGATAAAATACCACAATGAAAGGTCAAAAATACATGTGGCAAAGTGCAGCGATTATGCGTTGCATGCGTCAGTGTAATTAAGCATATCTCTCCACATTATCAAGTAGTAAAAATATTTTTATTACTTAAAGACATGGAAAACAATAAATAATCGTTTATTCCAATGAACAAATTAAAGTATAAAAATACGAGCCGACTCGGCAAATGTTGTTTTGTAATATTAATTAGCCTACGACTTATTCTCAGACCTACCAAATATACACAAAAAATTTCTTAAATTCGGTGAAGCTGTTTCGGACGAGCTCGATAACAAACACTGTGACACGAGATTTTGATATACTCGTATTAGAAGATAGTCCATAATATGATATACAGCGCAAGCTAATTGGACCTACAAATCAGTGACGTAAACTAAAGAAAATTTGAGCCGACAAGCTAAAACCATTTTGCGTACAACACTAGAAGACACTAAGTACATTTCAATTCAATAGTTTATTGCCATAAATTACAGTCGTATAGATGGTATGATATGGAAAATATTGCACTTGTAATTTTACTGTATAACAGCATAGCAAAATTAATTGGACAATTAGATAATGAAATAAATTATTCTCTGATATAAAATAGAAATTATATTGAAAACACACTTAAGCCTATTTATTTACAGATTTCATAAAATTCCTCTAAGTTTTCAGACGACATCCACGGAAGGAAACGGAGTGACGCTATTCTTAATCCGGCGCCACGCGGACATATATTGTCGTCGGCAAACATTATAACCTCGTTTTCTAGGAGTTCTGGTAAGTGATTTAAATAGAGGATAAAAAGCAAAGGGCCTAATATACTCCTGTCCATGTGGGTGTGTGAGTATATTTAGCCACATGTTGTCTCCGTGCTAAAGGATTCAGTGTTTAATAGCGACTTTGTCCTGGGGTCAACGGTAGAAAGTATTACACTTTATGTGCGTTTTGTTAGGTAAGATTTTAGCCAATTCAAGCTGTTCCTTCGTATTCCATACCGATCAAGAATGAGAGCTAAGTCTTTATGATTTACATGATCGAATGCTTTGGACAGATCAAGCAGCACCGTCACATTTGATTTCTTGTTCGATGATTCGGAAACAAAGTCCATCATGTCAAACACTGCGTCCACCGTTGATCTGCCCTTTTGAAAGCCAAATTGACTTGGTGACAACATTTTGAATTCAATTACAATGATTTCAATCGGTTTGCGAAAAACTCATCATATATTTTCGATATAATCGGCAATAGTACAAATGGATGATAATTTCTAACATCTAGCCGATGTTGAATATGACCTTTAGTCTTATCCAGGTTCACAATGAGGACCACACTTATAGAGATGGGTAGTGGATTATAACCCAGTAGTTATAATCCAGTTTTAATCCGGGTTATAACGTTATCGACCAGTTTTATCCCATTAACTACTTTTTTGGTGGATCATAATGAAAGACAGGAGCGATACGATTTAACAAGAACAATTTACAACTAAACAAATATGCTTTGGGTAATCGGGAGTTTTGCTTGACATTATAGTGCCATAGTGATTTATTTTAGCACCACTGAAGTATTTTTAAGTTTTAATGAACTGCATACACTTTCAAAATACTATGTTTTCTATGAATAAAAGTACAAATAAAAGCGTGTCGGGCCACGCGTAGCTTAGGGTTCCACAGACATCTAGTTATTACAACCTATTACCTAACATAATCACAAAATTCAGCTATCAAACAAAATAGGAGGCTTTTTTACTAATCCCATTAATGTAATCGACCATTACTCGTTAACCTGTAAAGCCTAGTCAGCAGTGATAATTTTTCTTTTAAATTTATTATATTTGCTACTGTCGTGATTTTTTCCAGATTTTTAAATTCAAAGGTTTAGATTTTAGAGTGGGGGACACAGGTAAAAGCTAAATATTTCGAAAATGGATGCCTCAATTGTAAAATGATCTTAGTAAACTCCCAATATTTTTAAAATAGCTATCCAGCGATTCCCCACACGATGGGGTAGAGAAGAAAAAAAAATCAGCCCCCCCCCTTTTCATGTTAGGGGAGGTACATTAAAAAAAACTTTCTGACTTTTTATTATTTAACTTTGTCGGCGTGATAAATATGTATACACATACCAAATTACAGATTTCTAGTACCACCGGTCTTTGCGCTAGGCCGCGGATGGACAGACAGACAGACAGACAGGCGGACATGGCGAAACTATAAGGGTTTCTTGTCGGACTTCGGAACCCTAAAAATGGAAGATTTAACCTAAGTGACACGTTGTAAGATTTGGACTAAGTGACACGCGGCAGTCCCCGTGAAATATTTTCAGATAATTTAGTCCTAATAATGATTCTGCATCCATACTTTCTAAATAATCCAGAAATATTTAAGTAAAACGCCAAGTGCATTCAACACAGGCGGGCATCATCACTTCATCAGGAACTGCAGTGAGTGACTGAATCCTTTACACAATGAAAAAGTGAATAAAATATCGCGTTGGAAGTTCAGTCAGCATTCAGGCCAAGGTCATTCAGGTAAGCAGTGATCACAGTAACAATAAACAATGCCGGTTCGATAAAAAAAAACACGAAATTATACCAAAAAACGCTCGTGCGCATTCTAAGCAACAAAGTACTGGAGTGAGTGCTGTGCCGTCCGTACGCATTGTGCACGGCGCAAGTGCGAGCGAGATTGACGATGTCGTTGTCCCACTCGCTCATGCCCGGGGATTTCCGGCGCAAAGGATCATAAAAGTGTGGCTTGCTTGATATACTTTATGAGATGCATTGCCTGCAATGCTTAGGTTTAGGATTATGTACTTAGGTACTTAGGGCCACTTGCAGATCTCGCAAACTAGAGTTTAAGTCAAGCATTTGACAGATAATGCATGGAAGAACTGTCAAAATCTCGACTTAAACTCCATTTAGGACACTGGCCCATAGTACAGTGCGAGCGCAAGAGATAAAAACTAAACATCGAAGTGAAATCCCAACCTAATATTGTATTGTATGGAGAATTTCCTGTATATTTTTGCGTGCATAATTTCATAACGATACATGTAGCTAACAACTACAACGCCGTGCACATTATTCGACGTATTCCGTATTACTATTGAACGAAATCATTATGAACCGCCATAATGGGTTATAACGGGTGCATAACTGGGTCAAAACTGGATTATAACTCATCAGTGGTTTATAACCTGGGCCATTACCCATCTCTCACACATCGGGAGGCAGTGTGAAGGTCGCGGAGCATCCCACTGAGTTCATGCATCGATTGTGCCATTATATGTATTCGTCGTTAATATTAATGTCTCGTCCAATCCAATCCACTGTTTGGAAGTTTTGCAAATATAACATGTCCCTGTCTCACACCTCATTACAGTTGAATATAAATATCATCATTGCAGCAATTCCAGATCAGTCCAGGACTCGACCGAGTCGAAAGGTTTTTCATAGTCCACAAATCCCAAACAAAACCGGCGATTGTACTTTCCGGTTTTCTGTATTATCTGCCGCACTGTGTGTTTGTGGTTTATGGTGCTGTATCCTTTTCGAAACCTAGCCTGCTCTGGGGGCTGGAATTCATAGATTTAATTGTTTAGGTGGCAAATAAGTAATATACTTTCCGATAAAGCTTCTTACATTGCTCTGATTTCTTCAAATCTGACATGACGGGTTATAGGGATCACTATGTCTATTCTGAATGAATTGTATCTATGTAAGTACTTTTATATAGTTTGCAACATTGCGAATACCCTAATGTTTTGGCAAATAATGGATGATGGAACAAAACCGAAAAAACCGAGAATCGGTTTTGCCAAATCTGAGAGGAGTGCTATCTAGATAGCACTCCTCTCTAGTAACATAACTGTATCGCAGACCGATTCTCTGTCTCTCTCTAGGTAAGCACTCACCAATATCCGGTCATTGTTGGGCGCGTCACTGTGCGATGTGCCGGACGGAAGCACATTGTGAATTCAAACCGCGACTGGAAGCCACTAAACCACGCTGTCTGGGACCATAGCACTCCTTTCTCTCTATAGTATATACATATCAGCGTCGCAGACCGACTCTGCCTCTCTCTAGATAAGCACTCATCAATATCTGGTTATTAGTGGGCGCGTCACTGTGTACATTGTGCCGGAAGCACATTGTGAATTCAACAGCGACTAGAAGCCGCTAAGCCATGCTATCTGGGGCCATAGCACTCCTCTCTCTAGGCAAGCACTCACCAATATTTGGTCATTGTTGGGCGCTTCATTGTGTCCGGTTAAGCACATTGCGAACTCGAGTAGAGACTGGAAGCTGCTGAACCACGACTGCTGCTGTTAGAAGCTGCTAAGCCATGCTATCTGGGGCCATAGCACTCCTCTATAGGTAAGCACTTACCAATATCTGGTCATTGTTAGGCGCGTCACTGTGAGCGGTGTGCCGGAAGCACATTGTGAACTCGAACAGCGACTGGAAGCTGCTGAACCACGACTGCTGCTGTGAGGGGGCGTGGCTGGTGCGCGCGCGCATGATCCGATTGCCTTGGTACTTGAGCGTGCGCAAGTACCGCCGCTTGCCCTGGATATACATCACCTGGGGCGAAAATGGAATAATTGGTTATTGGAAAAACGATAAGCACAACGGCTAGTTTAGGAATCCTGTGTATTATTGTGTGTGCAATGTGAATACGAATTCATAGGGTTTCTTTTAAATCGTTATTGCGCAAAACCTGTGTTTTAATAACCGCTACTAATTAAAATAGTTGTCAAGCAACATCTAGATTGTTATGGAGAAAAAATGGACAAAAAAACTTCATTCATAGTATTTTAAAATTTGGTTCTTAATTAATAGAGTCTTCTAAAACCTAGAACTAGTTTTAATGCCAGACATCTTTGTCATCCAAATACTAAATATCTTTACTTATCCTACACAGCGCAGTCCGAATCAAAAACCCTTGTGGTAAACTCATAAATGTTATCATCAAAATGTACGACCACACGAAATCTGCATCTGAGCTGGCAACATCAAAATAAACACATCCGGGAAGATTTCATAGCCCAATCAATTCAGGTCAACCAATATTAATGACTTGGCATCTCGTAAGCACGTTGCCCGCGAGTGGGGCACGGCAATTTAATCACTGCCTATTTTCAGAGTAATGACCTGCTCGTTATTATCAGTCACGCGGCGGGTGGAAGGGCTTTCTGACCCTCACAATAATGAATGAAATCTATGGAGAAACTGCATGCAAATGTGACACTTATTCATTGATTTGTTTTTATGTGTTTACTTTGTTTTCAATAAAGTATCGGTTGAGTCTGACAGAATCCGATAATTTCTGCAAGCAACAACATAACAAAAAGGTCTATCCACGTCACAACGAGCCGGAGACGTGCGGGCTGCACTATTTCAATCTAAAATATTGTGACGGCCCGGCGGCTACACTTGCCGGGCTTTTTTGCGCTAGTATTTTAATCTAACTTTAAAAGTATTTAAGGTTTATTTTAGCTTGTTTCATTGCGCCCGCACGTCGCTGGCCCGTTTTAATGTGGATACTCCTAACTAAACTGTTCAGACGCATTCCAATTTAACCCTTACATAAATAGTAAACATTACTCACAACATCACTTGCTCTTAAGGGCGGTTTCCCCATGACCAGGTTGACTAGGGAGATGGATTCTCTGGTGGCACGTAGCACCACTAGCAGAATGAGGAAGAAGACCCAGGGCAGCGGCCGCACCAGCTCCGGCTGTGGTCGGTCGTCTACTGCGGTGAAAGAAAAACTCAAAAGCAATCTAAATAGCTAAGCATATTTCTCTCTATGTACGCGAATAGTAAATTTCTGATACTACAGAATTTATTACAAAAACATTACTTTCTTAGAATAGGTCCTTAACTGACTATTGAGTATAGCAAGGTTGTGAACAATGCCTAATGGTAGCGAGACAGAAGCATAACAAAAGCACTTGAGTGTTAACTTAATGGCCCAGTGGGCGGACTGTTCCAGCAGCCACTGTCCGCGCTCTAACTGTCCTGTCCTAGCTTATAATGTCCGTAACAGAGGACACTCGAGTGTACACTTAGAGCGGCACGGCTTAGCCGGCGGACTTTTCCAGCAGCCCCAGCCGCTAGTATTCGGGCTCACTCCCTCAGCACAACGCTGAGTCAGCTGCCTTTTGTGGCAACTTAGACAAACCTCAGGCTACATCTATGTTATTTTTGTCTGTTTTTGTATTTAGTTTTCTCTTTCTGTTGTTTTTCATATTTAACTGTTTATTTTGTTTCTGTGATGTGTCTTGTTGTTATAGGTAATAAATGTCTTTCCTTTCTTTCTAATAAAGGCATTTGAGTGTAAACTACTTCTCGACGAGTCAGGGCGCGCGATGCAGCTCCACGGCCTATAGTCTCCGCGATAAAGGATGCTCGAGTGTACACTCACAGGGCGGCGGCAAGGCCCAGCGGGCGGACTTCTCCAGCAGCCACAGCGCGCGGTCTAGCTGCCGCAGCGCCATCTGCCCCAACCGGTAGCTTGCCGCCTGCTCCGCTAGCGTCTGAAGCATCTCCATACCGAACGTTATGAGCTCCATCGTCTAGAATGAGAGAAGAGCATAACATAGCTCAATACCATTGCAGATTTGCAGAAAACACTGGCCAAGTGCGTGTCGGGCCACGAGCAATGTAGGGTTCAGTTTTATCGGCTTTACAGAACTAACAACTGCATCGAAGTCATTTTCAATGGATTTTGTACGAAATTTTACTTTTGTAAGTTGGTTGCCTATTACTCGTTAACTGGTAAAGCCTACTTTGCCGTGATAGTTTTCCTTTTACGTTCATTATAATTACGTGCTACTACCCCCAATTTTTTCACGTGTCTAAAATTAACCGTTCAGCCAAGATATCCCACACTAATTGCATCCCTAATTTAAGTGTAGAGGAGATACCATAAAAAAAATCGAGTTTTTATTATACCGTTTGGTCGGCGTTATAAATATGTATCTAAGCCAAATTTCAGCTCTCTAGTACTTACCGTCTCTGTGCTAAGCCGCGGACGGACAGACAGACAGACAGACAGACAGACAGACAGACAGACAGACAGACAGACAGACAGACAGACAGACAGACAGACAGACAGACAGACAGACAGACAGACAGACAGACAGACAGACAGACAGACAGACAGACAGACAGACAGACAGACAGACAGACAGACGGACAGACGGACATGGCGAAACTATAAGGGTTCCTTGTCCACTGCGAAACACTAAAAACAGGAATAACATGGGTAGGTAGTATGACGGCGCGAGTCATGTGTTTTGTAGCGCTAAAATATCAGAATTTTACAATAAATGTACAGGAAAGTCGCGACTTTTGACATACCTACGAGCGTACCTACGCTCTCGTGCGCTGAATCGCGCTCGCATGCGCGGAATCGCGGTTTTCTTTGCAAGTGAATGGGTATGTATTTCACAATTACTCGCGAAACACCATGATTAACTTTACCTGGGTCGTGCTCAGCGATTAGGTATTTGCTAAAAGGTCTAATAAAGCCACCTTTGCTTCTGATTAAGTAATGAAACATTTACAACGGTGTTTACACAAGATAAAACACAATCTACGCTAGAGGAAACGAGGAAATAACTTTATTCCATAATCCATAAATTTACATGGATCTGTCAGTCGGTTTATTTTATTTTTTATTAAGTATTTATTTTATATATTACCGACACAATACAGCAAGGCAACAATATAGATACTACATTGTCTAGTTGACTCGCCAAAACATGTGTCGACTTCAAATTTTGATACCGCAAGACCTCTGATCTGACCGAGAGAGCGAAGGGCGCTGTCTGTCAGGGCTAACATGCATGATCGCTCGGAGTTTCGCCCGTTGCACCAGAGACCGATGTGAAAGTGAGGCACGGAGACGCGGTGGTAGCGGAGCGGTAGAACGCCGGATGAGAAATTCGGGAGGTCGTGGGTTTGAATCCCGGCATGTACCAATGACTTTGTTTTCTAAGTTACGTACATATGTGAAGTTATAGTAGCAATACCACTCGCTAATGGTGACGGTTTACATACCTCTGCACTTGCTACGTACAATGGCCCAACTATGAGGCTAAGTGCGGAAATCTCCTGTCGAACTAGAACTAACTAGAACTAGTAAGGCGCGGAGCCCACTCTGATCAGACATGGCGCGGCCATCATTCTGTTTCATTCCAATACCGTACAAAACACATGGCCAGAAGGTCATTATTTGAACACACTCAACGGCCTTTTGTCGGACATGGTTACAGCACGCCATTTCGGAGCCCGCGCCTAATTGCAGTCAGTTCTTGTCTGCGTTATGTCAGCGCCAGGTCCGAACCATGCCAGATCAGTGGGCTCCGCGCAGCAGCCTGCTGCTACGGGCAGCCTGTGGGCGAGCCATAACCAAAGACAATACAGCGCCCTTCGTGTGCAATATAATGACGTTTTCAGGACGCTGCGCAGCGTCCTGAACATGTTCGCTAGCAGGTTGGACTACTTCTATCTGGGGCACTGTTTCAGCCTATGTGTATTGTATATAATGTATACCTCTACTGGTATAGTAATTATAGAAATAAATAAAAGTTATATAAACTAATATACTTTTAATGTCAAAATGAGACACAAAAAAAAGGACGTGGGGCGAGGGCGCAAAAAGACGCGTCGTCTTTCAATTTTCTGTCATACAAAGTGTACTGAAGGGATGGGACGAAGCCCACACAGAAGAGACGGGGCGAGGGCGCGAACTCTATACAACGCGCGTCACGTCTTCTCCGCGCCCTCGCCCCACGTCCCTGCTGTTTGGCCAGGGCTAACTAACCCTTGTGTAATGCTAATGAGTCATTGTTATTTGAAATAAGTAAATAGTACATAATGATATAAGTGTGCTAAGTTGGTCATTACACACGAGGCATTATTATAAACGCGAGCCGCGTACGGGTATTTGAATAATCTACGCGGCCAGAAGTCAAAATATGAAATGTAAATAAAATGCTTTTACACCGACTACCTGCGGGCCCTGCGGCAGGGGACACCCCAACGAAGAATAGGCCGGCTGACCGGCACTTCCCCCGTTGGGCCCTACAAAAAAAAAACCAGTCGGAACTTGATCATTGATCCTTGCGTACGTGTCTGTTCTCGGCAACTTTGTGAAAGCGTTTATTTTGTGAGTGGAACATTAATATTCTGTGTTTACCTGGTGAAACATAGAAGGATCCAGAAACTACAGGTATGTGACAATACAAATAAAATATACTAGGTACCGTAAAAAGTTGTTGATTTAGTAGTAATAAAATGTTAGAGAAATGACGTCCAAAATAAGGTATTTTTTTCTATAAAATTTGTGTTCAAAGATAGATTTGTTATATTATCCGAGTGGATCCGACAACTTTGATTTTTTTTATAAAATCTTAAAAGCCTTAGTGAACTAATGCTGAAAAAAATTACCGCGGAATAGCGCAGATGCCCAAATGGCAGCATTTCATATGTAATAGAAGAAAAAAATGAAATTTGTAAAATTAGTACTATTTGCAATTAAAGTTATATTTACTTGTTTCAGGTACAGATGGTACCTCAGGAATGAAGATTATGACTCGTAAATCCTTAATCGATATTATGAAAAATGAGAATGTACGTACTTTGGAAGAAAAACTATGTTTTTTATAAGACCATCTTTTTTTCGCGTGAAGACCTTGCGGAAGACCAATTAGGTAAATTGAAGACGAATTTTGCTCATTTCAAATCAGAAATTAAAAAACGATGGGCTAAAGCACACAAAAAAGACAAAGTATTTTAAAAAAACAATCATCTTTGGCTCGAAGGTACATTTGAAATACCAGTCACATCACCAAATCATCCAGGTCGCCCTCGTAAATCTTTTGGTGAATCCAGCGAAAGAAGCAAAAGAAGAAAAACCGAAGCGCTACGCTCTAATGTAGATCAGGGTGTCACACTTCACGCAGAACAAGTCGAATTGGGCAAATTGGGAAAACGTGATGCTTCACACATTCTCGAGGATATCACAACTTCTCCTACACGTGCTACGAAGTACAAAAAAGCCTATAATAGCTCAAAATGCTACAAAACTTCTCGTCTGACACCTATGGAAGCATTGAAAATGTTCATAGATGCTGACCTAACACGAGGGCAATATGAGATAATAAGAAAAACGAACCCAAAGTTTTTTCCGTGTTACAGCTTAGTTCAAGAAGCAAAAAAATAGTGCTATCCGCCGCCAGATAGTTTCAGAAAGTGACAATGAGTAGTTTTTATTTTGTAAAAGATAAATATTTGTACAATGGTGTCCATAAAGTGTTCATTCATTTATTCATAAATACTTAAGTTAAGTTTATTTATGTTTGTTTGTTTTTAAATAAGTTTGTTTATTTATATTTATAAGAATAATTAATCCAATCTGTTGTAATTTAATAAAAAAATTATGATGTACACTAATGTTTTATTTTTTTATTAAATAATAACTGTGTTAGTAACATGAGGTTTTCGTCATCATGAGCATAATAAAACCTAAAAATAATTTTGGCCGGATAGATTCGTCAAATACCCCTATGTGGCTGAGCCCTAAGCTGAGTGTGTCATGCATGACTCATGATCAATACGTGTCACGAGTTGCATACGACGTTTTTCAACACAATTGCGAGGAAAAGAACAAACTTGTATTGTTAGTAACTTGAAGTTGACGACTTTGATAGTAATAAATATCATCTTTCTTTTTTTCTTTAATTAACCATACAGCAGCAACTTTACCAAATATTTACCGAAAATGGCGCGTAACTTTGTTTTTTTCGCGCGCCGCGATTTTGACGAGCGCGCAGGTTCAATAAAGGCAGGCACAGGAAAAACCGGCTGTTCAGCTGGAGCAGCAGTAATATCAAAAATAATAAAATAAACAAAATTTGGAAGACGCGCTGAGTACCGACTGGTCTGTGGTGGCTAATGCTGGTACTGTTGATGAGCATATCACGATTTTCAACACTCCCTGTTAGAGCTGTCAAAGTGAAGCATTTGCCGGCACCCTGGCTCACTGTCGATATCAGGGAAGTCATGCACAGGTGGCAGCCAAATCTAAGTACAAGGCTAAACCAACGGATCATAACAGGGATCGTTTTAGGGTTCCGTACCGAAGGGTCTCGCCCTATTACTAAGACTTCTCTGTCTGCCTGTCTGTCTGTCTCACCAGGTTGTATCTCATGAACCGTGATAGCTAGGCAGTTGAAATTTTCACAGGTGATGTATTTCTGTTGCCGCTATAACAGCAAATACTAAAAACAGAATAAAATAAATATTTAAGAGGGGCTCCCATAAAACAAACGTTGTCTAAAGACAGCGCTCGCCATCTAGCGGCCAGATGGCCGTTACATAGACATGTAATCTTCACAGCGCCGATGTCATGTCGTTAAATGTCAATGTTAAAACCTTCTTGTTGGTTTCTATAGATGGCGCTGTTCTCAAAATCGATCTTTGTCTAATGTTGTATAGATAATGGTACCCTTCGTGCGCGAGTCCGACTCAAAGTTGCCCGGTTTTTTTTAAATCAAATGACGCGTACCGCTAACCGCAGTTTGGACCCAACTGACAATCAGCGTTGCAAACATTTAACTGATCACTCTGTTGCAACATTATGCTGAGTTGGGCCCATTTTGGGGACTCAATACTTAAAATTTCCGAAACTTTTTATTATTATTGTTTGCTTGTTTTCGTGTTTTTATTTAGATGCTACTCACATTTTAGCTGATATTGTGTCTTTTTTTCTTTTTTTGTTAACTGTTGCATTTTGTTGTGTGATTTTATGTTTATGTTCAGGGTATTGTGTCGTCAAATAAATGTATTTCCTTCTTCTTCTTCTTCATATTTCAGAGTGGAGCAGATCGTATGGCTTAAACATAAACCCAAGCAGGACTCAAGTTATCATACGCACGCAGCCCGAAAATGATTTCAAAGGTCAACTGGCAACTTCTTCCACAAATTATATCTGACGGCTTTCTAATTCCATATAGTGAGAAGGTGAAGAACTTGGGGATTATTATTGACAGGTATTTGTCCTGGGCACCACAGCTAGCGGAGGTGAGCCGGAAAATGTTCACTTCAGCGGCTTCACAGAGAAGGTTACGGGATTTCCTGCCAACTTCGACCAAAATTGCGCTTGCCCAGTCTGTCTTACTTCCTATCCTCGACTATGCTGATGCCAGCTATCTTAACCTCACCGAAGAGCAACTAAATAAGCTTGAGCGCCTCCAAAATTTCTCTATCAGGTTCATGTTTCGCTTGCGAAAATATGACCATATCTCCGAATATCGCGTCAAACTCAAGTGGCTCCCTATCCGCCTCAATAAGAATGCTCACATTCTTTCAATCCTCTATTCGGTGCTGTTCAATCCAGTCACACCTCTGTATCTCAAAAATCGCTGTGAGTATTTGAGTGATCCGCTCAGTCGGACTCTGCGATCCGCTCAGAAACGATTGCTGAAGACACCGAGTCATTCGACAAGGTTCTTCAGCAATTCCTTTACTATCACAGCCGTCCGCCTGTGGAACGATCTGCCTCTGGCCGTAAGATTTTCACCGTCCCTGTCAATTTTTAAGAGCAGGCGTGCAAAATCATTATTTTTCCTTAAAGTTTGTTTTTTATTTTTTGTGAAATCTCTTTCTAGTAGTATGTAGGTATATTTTTGTTCATCTCCTCCTTCCATATGCCAATTTTTATTTATGTATGTTTATTTTATATTTATATACCTTTTATGTACGCGTATTAAATATAGAAATATCTTGCTTATTATCGTAAAGTTGCATGGACTAACCGTCATTTAGCTTCTAAATTTTTGTCCGTCAATGGTTGTCTGGAAGAAATACTTTTAGTAATAAGGCCGCCAATTGTACTGTACTATATTATTGTTTAATTCTCATATGTAATGCCTGGTGTACATACAACAAAAAATATTCTATCTATCAGTCTATCTAAACTATACATTATTGTTTCCAAATACGATAGTTAAGTTAATTTGTGTTTATAAATATACAATTTGACACACATAAACTTTTGCTGAAATTTCAAAAATATATATATATTACAGCACTTGTACTGGTAATGTTTTTTACAGCAAAGGTATGGTAATATGCTGAATTATGAAACTAAAAACGGTGTAAATATAAGAAGGCCGTTTTGACAGCTACAAAAACCATAGCATCTAACCTAGTTTGCGATCAAAAACATTAGAAATCTAAACTATGAGTAACTTTTCGAGCTACAAAATCTGTTTTTCCTTTTGGGCGTTAAATAATATGCCAGAGTATGTGTCTTTTTATGTATTTGTTCGAGTGAATCCAAAGTGCATTTTTGTGTAGCTGTCAAAGCGGGCTTCTTGTATTTTGACGACTTTAATAAGAGGCAATTTACGAGCAACTGTGTTGAAAATAGTATAATAGCAAAGACCTAAGGCTTCACTGCTGCCGGACAAAGTGGCCAATTGGTCAGAATCGGGAAAGCTTTGGTCGCATGGTCTATTTTCAGGAGAGTTGCTCCAAACGAAACCGCGACTAAAGACTAGCTTGTTTTATAATGAGGAGTTTATATCGGTGACGAGTAAGGTTTTAATTAAACTTATCTGTTCTGTTCATTTGTTAATTGGCGGATGTGGAAATGTGATCGGCGATCTAAAACAGATTGCCGGTAGAAGGTGGATGATGGACGACAGAAAAATAAATAAATAAAATAAATAACTTCCACAAAATACAATCACTACAGAAATATTGAGTAAAAGAGTAGAGTGCTGGCCGGTATAAAATAAGTCTCCCAGCTCTAACTTTTTTTATGGCGTCGTCGGTCTTGTCTCCACCCTACGCTGCATTACTCTACTTGACTTATATAAAAAATAAGCGTTATTACCTTTAGTATTTAACCAAACGAACCTAAATTACATAAACCGAGAAAGTGCGTGTCGGGCCACACGCAGTGTAGGATTCCGTGGAAGAAGAGATTTTTACCTGTATTTTTTTACAGTACTAACAATTTCATCATATTTTATGTTTGTGTTTTTCCTGGCGTACAATAAATAATATTGTTATCTTACCTCATCAAAGTAATTTTCAACAAAATCTGGTCGAAGTTTTCCTTTTATAAGTTGGCCGCCAATTACTCTTTAACTTGTAAAGCCTACTTAGCCGTGATAGTTTTCCTATTACGTTCATTATATTATTATGCTACTGCCCTGACTTTTTTCACGTTTTTACAGTCAACAGTTTAGCCGGGAGAGGGGAGAGGGGGGTGGGGGGTCTACTCTAACAAAAATTTGCGCTTTGCAGCTTTTTTTTATCTGCGTTACAGAACTAACAACTTCATTAAAGTAATTTTTAATGGATTTTGTACGAAGTTTTCCTTTTATAAGTTGGTCGCCTGTTACTCGTTAACATGTAGAGCCTACTTACCCGTGATAGTTTTCCTTTTAAGTTCATTATATTTGCTACTACCGTGATTTTTTTCGTTTCTGCAATCAATCGTTTAGCCAGGAGAGCGGGCGGGACGCCCTATAGGCGAAAAAATTGCGCTTTAATGCTTAATATTTCAGAACGGAAACAAACGGAACCCTAAATCAAAAAATGGTCTTCCTACACCCACAATATTAGGGGTTAAAGTATGAAATTGCCGTTTTATTGCAATAGGTTCTTTGAATTGACATAGAATCTTCATGGTTTGAGGTTTTCGAATGAAACTTTTTTCAAATGGTTTCTATGATGTTCTTTTTTTAAAAAATGTGAAACATTTGAGTATCGACTTTCAATTGTTTTTGTTATTCAATTTAGACAAGAAAGATGGATACTGCGAAAATTCGAGTGATTATGAGGCACCCATTTTTCGTATTTCTTTATTTTATTGATTTGACGCAAGTGAGTCAATATTGTGGGTAAGGTAACGTTAAACCATGCCGCTAATTCTTGGGTAGTTTGACTAGGGTCGGCTTCCACTATCTCTCTTAATTCATCGTTATTCACCTGTGTGGGCGGTCTTCCTCATGGCTCGTTCTTTAAGTCGAAATTTCCATCACGAAAGCGTTTAAACCAAAATCGCACGGTGCGTTCATTAGTAGACCCCTCTCCAAACGCAGCATTGATATTGCGGGCTGTTTCTGCCGCGTTAGTTCCGCGTCGGAACTCGTATTCAAAAATCACTCGAATTTTCGCAGTATCCATCTTTCTTGTCTAAATTGAATAACAAAAACAATTGAAAGTCGATATTCAAATGTTTCACATTTTTTAAAAAAAGAACATCATAGAAACCATTTGAAAAAAGTTTCATTCGAAAACCTCCAACCATGAAGATTCTATGTCAATTCAAAGAACCTATTGCAATAAAACGGCAATTTCATACTTTAACCCCTATTATTTTTGAACGACCAATCCAACGATACCCCACACTATGGTGTAGGCGAGAAAAAAAATGCATCCCTACTTACAAAATAATTTTTTTGAATGATTTTATTCTACCTATTTATTGATTTTATTATTAATATGTATGTCTATGCCAAATTTCAGCTTTCTAGTACTTGCCGTCTTCGCGGACACACAGACAGACGGACGGACGGACGGACAGACAGACATGGCGAAACTATAGGGGTTCCTTGTTGACAACGGAACCCTAAAAAGTAGAGGATGCGGCGGTAGAAATTAAGTTTAATAATTCTGATTTCGATCCTTGATTTGAAACGCGACGTCACGGCAAAGGTAACTAAAGAATATCATGGCCAGCAGCGTTTTCGTCTGTTCATGAAAAGTTGAATTTGAAGAAGTATTGTAGTTTTAGTCTCAAAAAAAATCTATATTTTGCGGTCTAATGGAACAATTATTATTGTAACAACAACTTCTGACCTATTAAAAAATAAGGTCGAATAGCATATTGATCCCATCCTCGCCAATACTGTCGTTCATAACATCTTGGTGATACCTATCTAATTAAATTCAAATTGAGTAGGGAGCAATGTTCACCATGTTAAGATAAGGTATTTATTATTTGTGTTGTAAATATTCCTTACAGTAGCCGTAGCATTTCAACGCGAGACTTCGTGTACTAAGAGCGGGCCAGACAGATTGAACGTGGGGCAAGGACGGGCGAAGGCGCTGGGCGTCGCACAGTAGGCCGAAAATCACGTTTCATAGACATTCAAACTGACATGTCATAAGTGACGCTTTTTTTGCTTAGATGTGATGGAGAATACTTGCTATATGCCTTACATAATGAACTTTCAGGTTTATAATCGTAAACAACGCGCTCAGAATTTTTTTCGAAAAAATTTGTATGGGGTCGACATAAAAAATTATGATATCTCCGTAATCGCACAATTGCGCCTAATATCCTCTGAGGTTATTAATATATACATTATTTAGGATTTTTTGGCATACTTGATGTTGCGGTCAACCATGCGTTTTTTTTTTCTTCGATTTTAAAAATTTCACTAAAGTTTTTTTCCATTTTTACAAATATTAAGTTTTACATGAATGCATATAGACTGGGCATTCATGAAAATTAATTGTGTGCTATATTAGAAGGTAAAATACATTAAAAAAGCTTAATATCTTGATTTTTTCAACATATTATATATTTACATCATAGGAACATTTACACATATCAAACTAAGTTTAATTAACAACTAAGTGTACTGATGATGAACTAACAAAATAATTGTGTTTCGACTCTCTAAAAATGCTAAAAAAATTGATTTAAAAATTATTACAATAAAATTATATGATAAAAATATAAATAAAACAATAAATATATTACTTTAAAATATTGCCTAATCTGAATCACTATCTTCAGAGTCAAACTCCGAGTCAGAGTTTATATCAGCAATATCCCTAAACTCGAATTCAGGCGTTTCAATGTTCAGCAGATCCAATGTTTCCGCAAACAAAGTTTTCTTTTTTTTGCATCCATCGTTGGTCGTATTGCTGAAATAAACGGATCGGAAGAGATAATAAGGAAATTAAATATATCTTCGTTTGAACTCAGTCTGCTCTTCTTACGTGAGTGATGTTCCCTGAATCTTCTGAAATCCTTATTTCGCGCTTCTGAAGCTTCTTCTGATAAACTCCCAATCGGTACTATTGCGTTAGCAGCAATAATTTCAGCTCCATGAAGCAGTATCGTGTGCACTGTTGATGACATGTAGTACCAGTTGTATAATTCTACATACTTTTCAGCAGTTGTGTAGGCATATTCTTTAAATTTTGAAACATTGATGGATTGACCTGAAGTTATGGCTTGCAAAATCACATTAAATCTTCGGATCAGATCTTCATCTAGTCCAGTGATACTTGCAGTCTTTTCAGGAAATTCGAAGAATCGTCGTGCAGTGTTGCCGTCATTAGTTGTGCCATAGCCTTGTTTTACGACATCAATCAATAGGTTGAGTTCCGTTTTGAACTTGGCTTGGATTGATTTTTTTCTTGCATCCACTGCAGCTTTCTCACTTTCTGTTCTAGCAGACCACTTCTTAATATCTAATTTATATGCGATATGCAAAAGACATTCCATAATGTTAATGCGCGCATGTAGTGATGAAAGTCCGAGATCCATCAAGTCATCTTCTGTACATTTCTTTCTAACTTCTTCTAACTTGTTCATCTCCGAAGGTTTCGCCAAACAAATATAGCAAGCTGCATTCGATCTTACGTAAGGAGAGAGGTAAGTTTTTATTTTGGCATCAACCATGGTGAGCATTAGCTTATGACTCACCATATTGCTATCACAATCAGATGGTTGGAGAGCTGATATCTCAGCTTTGACTCTTTCATTTTCTTTCTTCACCACTGTTTCACTTTCTTTAACAAAGATGAACTGCACTGGACGACAATACGCTGCGGAGCATGACTTTGGGTTCTCCCAAACTGTAACATCTTCACAAGTCATCTTCAGTGGTGACAACGAAGTCATGAAGATACTTGAGTCATCTTCTGTAGAATCCATTTTCTGTTTGTATCTGCTTTGGCTGGATGCTCCGTCAAAACCGTATTTTGATATTAAAACCAGTTCTTTATTTTGCATACTTTCTGGCAACGATTGAATTATTCTTTTTGCTGTCAGATCTAGCAAAACTTGCAGTGAAATTTTCGCTGAGGAATCTGTCACCGTAATTGCATTTTTTGGTTCAGGTGGAAAGCACACACTCTTCTCTTTTTGCACGCAGTAATTCGAAGGGTACAAGTGTTTAAGGCCTTCTCGAATTGCTGATTCTCGCAGAGTTATGTATTGCCACTTTGATAATTTCAGAGATATTAGTAAACCAAATGCTTTTTGAGGTGAAAACGTTTCTTTAGTGGTTGGTATGGGAGTTAAATCATGTAGATTTTTGATTGATTCTGGATGTTGTACCATGTATTCAATCACAGAACCCATGTTGTTCTGGCCTTCATCTTTTAACTTTGAAATCGTAGCAAATACGAGCTCACTGGAATCTTTGTCAGTCAGGTCTCCACTTCGCCTCTTTTTCTGTTTCGTTCCCAAGTCTTCAAAAGGTTTACGATTGGCGATTTTTCTTTTCGTCATTGTTCCAGTTGATGATGTAGATGGCTCACTAGATGAACCAGTAGCGCTTGATGATGACTCCAAAAGGGGCACTATAGGACTTCCTTCATGCTGAATAATCGATTGCATATTTTCTTTCAAGCAACTCGGCCAATCAACATCAGTTTCAAGCCAACTTTCGTAGTGAGTTCGGAATATCTCATATTTCCGATGTGTTGATTCATATCGTTTCTGTGCAGCCCTAGTGAATCTCCGGCAAAATTATTTTAAAGTCACACAATCTTCTTCAGATACACTGTTGTTTAAATGAGATAGCACTGTTTCGAACAAAAAATTATAGTCACTGAGTTTGTGTGCTTTTCTCAAAATAACGAACAAATCCAAATTAGTTACGATGCTTGCCATAATGTTTTTACTTTCAATGATTGAAGTATACTAAATTATTTTCTTCAAGTGTATTCCTATTTATTGCGATCGATTTTAGTGTATGTGCCCGAACAAGTAATTTACTAACTACCCTCTAATGTACTAACTTATGAGAAACTAATTATTCTATAGATAAAGGTATTCAACAAGTCGGCAGTTATTTAAAACATCATTTACAAACTATAATTTCCCTAATTTTATTGAAGATTTAGAGGATCATTAGACAATTGTCAGATATCAGCTAATGAGTAAGCTATTTTCGCTTTCTACTATTGTACATAATTATTTTGCATTAATGCCTAGTCTATATACGCCTATGTTAAGCTTAATATTAGGTAAAAATGAAAAAATAAACAAAAAAAATTGGTAAATTTTTAAAAATCGAAGAAAAAAAAAACGCATGGTTGACCGCAACATGAAGTATGCCAAAAAATCCTAAATAATGTATATATTAATAACCTCAGAGGATATTAGGCGCAATTGTGCGATTACGGAGATATCATAATTTTTTATGCCGACTCCATACAATTTTTTTCGAAAAAAAATCTGAGCGCATTGTTTACGATTATAAACCTAAAAGTTCATTATGTAAGGCATATAGCAAGTATTCTCCATCACATCCAAGCAAAAAAAGCGTCACTTATGACATGTCAGTTTGAATGTCTATGAAACGTGATTTTCGGCCTACTGTGCGTCGCCCCGTCTTATCTAGGTATGTGGGGTTTGTCCCATCGCTTCAGTACGTTTTGCATGAAAATGAGTTGAAAAGACGCCGCATCACCGTCCCGTCCTAGTCCCATCAGTACAATACCACTCGGTAACAGTGATGGAAAACATCGTGAGGAAACCTGAGTAACTGAGGTGTTCATATACCTCAGCGCTTGCCGATCCGCGGTGGGCACACGTGGTAATTAAGCCCATACCCTCTCTCTGAAAAAAAAGCAGCTGAGAACACACGTTATCGTAATGTCACTCATTTTGACATATGTGCGTGATAAAACACGATACAAACGTTGTTATGCTACGGTAACAGAGTCATTAACAATGGGTGATAAAAAATGTTAAGGCCTCTTGGGTGACCTTATCAGCCAGTAACCTTGATGTATTTACTTAGTATTTATTTTTAGTCGCAATTAATGTGATTCTCATTTATGGATTCGATGAAAGTATTTAATCTTGGAGAATAACTCGTTACATAATTTTCTATTCGCCACTTTCGTCTGCCTCGTTGGTGTAGCCGTAAGGCGACTACCAAAACAGAGGTCGTGGGTTCGATTCTCGCTAGAGGTCGCAGTACTTGATTTGTACAAATGGCCTCAGCCTGGGTGTATTTTGCAAGTGTGTGATCATTGCCTGGTTGCCATATGACAAGTCACTTTAGTTTGGGACGAGGACATTGTGTGAAAGTTATTTTATTCTGTTTTTAGTATTGGTTCTTATAGCGGCAACAGAAAAAAAAACACGTTTGTTGTATGGGAGCCCCCCTTAAATATTTATTTTATTCTATTTTTATTTTTTGTTGTTATAGCGGCAACAAAAATACATCACCGATGAAAATTTCAACGGTCTAACTATCACGGTTCATAAGATACGGCCTGGTGACAGACGGACAGCGGAGTCTTACCCTTTGGGTACGGAACCCTAAAAAAAAGGCTGTGGGACGAGCCGCTCTGCAAAGTGGTTAAAAACAAACTGCTTGATAATGCAGAAAGCCCTGCAGAGCGTGCTCGCCTCTTAGCAGTGAGTGAGCCGGAATCCGGACTTTGGCTACATGCATTGCCATCGCCTAGCGTTGGAATGATGTTAGACGACATGAGTCTGACTCTAGCCGTAGGCCTGCGACTCGGCGCACCACTGACTGTGCCACATCGCTGCCTCTGCGGAGGAAACGTCGACCGTCGGGGTCAACACGGTCTGTCATGCCAGCGGAGTGCCGGCAGGCTTCCACGCCATGCGTCGATCAACGATATCATCCGGAGAGCTCTTGTCACAATCAACGTCCCGGCCATTCTAGAGCCAAACGGTGTAGCCCGGGACGATGGCAAGAGACCAGATGGGATGTCGTTGATCCCATGGAAAAATAGAAAAACCCTGGTGTGGGACGCAACATGCGCGGACACTTTAGCACCGTCCCACATCCAGGCCACCTCCACAAGAGCCGGCGCTGCGGCATCAAGTGCAGAAGGCATCAAGCGGCGCAAGTACGGGACTCTAACACAGAGTCACGTATTTGTGCCGTTTGGTGTCGAGACACTAGGACCATGGGGGCCCGAGGCGCGACTGCTCTTCAAAGAACTATCGTCGCGCCTCATCGACACGACCAGGGACCCCAGGGCTGGCTATTACCTCGGGCAGAGGATAAGTCTCGCTATCCAACGAGGTAACGTAGCCAGCATACTGGGTACCCTTCCCAGAGGCGGCGATCTGGGCGCAGTTTTCTATATTTAGTTATTTTTAATGATATTATTTGTAAATGTAAATAGTTATTTGGTATAATTATAAAAATTCTGAGCCATGTTTATAAGCTGTTTTCGAGGGTCCTCACGAATCTTCTCGAACGCAGGTTTGATGACTTCCAGCCTCCCGAACAAGCCGGTTTCCGAAAGGGCTTTATACCATGGACCACATCCACACGCTGCGGCAAATTATACAGAAGACTGAGGAGTATAATTTGCCATTCTGCTTAGCGTTTGTGGACTATGAGAAAGCCTTCGATTCGATCGAGACATGGGCAGTGCTCGAGTCTCTCCAGCGTTGCCGTATTGACTATCGGTATATCGAGATGCTGAAGTGCTTGTACAACAGCGCCACGTAAGAATAGGTACTTGGCTGTTATCCTTAGTTCAACACAAACTTATTAGACTTGAATCCAAGTTTTGAGGTGACATGCAGCGTTTAACCAAATCTATTTAAAAAATCCGATTATATATCCATATAAAATAATTATTTAATTGAAGAGTACCTTATCCTTACAGTAAACTAGGCGTTACTCTGATGAGTCTGATGACAACTATTTGACCCAAGTTTTACCTTAGTAGTTTTTCATGACTCGCGATACTCACTTTAATGAGTTGGAAATTAAAGTAATTAAGTTCAGATAAACTAACCTCGACAATTCCGTCCAGAATCAAATAAAACTTGTGACGGCGCGCACGAGAGCGGCATGCGGGCGGCGGCAAAGAATCCCGACTGCACCGTGCTATCGGCGCTGTTTCTTGGCCGACCCAGTGCATAAACATCGCCACTTGTTAAGGCGAATCTACACGCAGTATATCGATATTTACATTCTTATTGAATTCCATTAGGGGTATATTTAAATGTATACTTGAAAATAGAGCCAGTTTTACTTGGCTGTCCCTGAGTGTATAAACATTGCCACTTCTTAAGGCCTATCCAGAAATAGCATATTATATCAATATTTGCCAATTCTTGAAATCCATTGAATCCTATTAGTGAACATACTTTGTCCAACTTAATATGGGCCACTTATAAGTTTCATTCCGCGAGTATTTAAAAATCAAACTGGCCAGCACGATTTGACGCGCTTGCGTGCCATAAAATCGTGAAGAGTAAAAAAGTCAGTCGACTAGCTAGGCGCGAAAGTAAATTTTTTTCGTGTTTTGGAGTTCTTTCTCAAAAGTCCTGCTTTCTTGTTTTTTTTACTTACCTCACAATCGATATGTAAAGCAGTGTTTACCTCGGGTGTAAGCATCAATTGCATACTCGGGCTAATTAGCGCCCTCGCTGCGCTCGGGCGCCAAAAACCTCGTATGCAATTGATGTCATACAGCCCTTGGTTAACAATCTACTATTAAGATATTTTGATATATTATGGTGCATGCCCACCATTGTCTTCTGATCTGCTTGAACCATAAGGGCAAGCACAATCTTCGGTGTATGGACCTCCATTCTCCTGAGCGTATGCTCAATCCAATGCCAGGTTTTTTTGCAAGCTTATTTGTTCAGCCAACGTCAAAATGTGATTTTCAGGGCAATTTTAAAGTGAGCAAATACTAAAGAAGAGTATAGGTAAGGTGGATTAGTCAGTATGCTTTGTATCAGATACCTTGGATGTCAACAAAAATACAGAAAAATTACAAGACAATCGGATAGGTAATTAAGAAATTACTTTCATTAAATTGAAGGTAAATCGGTAAACTTATCGATTTTGATCATATTTCAAACAATACTTCGTTACATACAGGGGAGATTCATCTAGCAATGGAGAGTTGTTTTACTTTATTTCTATTTTAAATACTAGTACCTGGATGACTGACTGGTATATTTCTTTTTTTTTCGTTAACTGTTTTTTTGGAAAATTTACTTAGATACGATGAAAAAACATTGGAAAAAAGATAAAAAAAAACAGGCTCTGGACTCAAACCGGGGTCTTCTGGGTTCGGGATCTCCCGATTTCCCACCTGAGCTATTACAACCTTGTAGATGGACGCAAAATTTACCTTCACATTCCAATGATATTGTAGAAGTTTTTCATTGCCTGAAAATACGAATAAAACAACGTTTTCTAAAATTGAAACCTAGCTAGGCATACTAAATTTCATGAAAATTGTTGGAGCTGTTTCCGGGATTCAGATAGCAATTCTTGTGTATATATATATATATATATATATATATATATATATACATATATTGTGTATACACAAGAATTGCTCGTTTAAAGGTATTAGATGTTATAAAATATGTAAGTAATTACTCAAAAGAACAATGTGAATACATCCTAATACCTTTGAGATAAATCAACAGACTTGGGGTCAGGGGTCACTGCAATCATAGGCAGATAATGGTAAGGGCAAAACGAGACCAGTAAGAAATATACAACCTTTCTTGATGCCTTTTGACTTACCTACTAGACTTCTACCTGTAGTGAAGTATAAGAGAAATTATGAAGCTACCTACCTCCTAGTCACAAGATGTTCAACACTCCAAAGTTTTATTAATACCTACTTGAGGTACCTACAACGCTGTAGGACTTTTGACATTTGCGCCAAAAACGAAAGAGCAACTGTCTTGTAACCAGACGGATTACGTGTAGGTACTATTTCTACTATCATCAAAATAAGACGGTAGGTATCTCAACTCAACGATGGAATGGTTATTAAACGTAGGGGTACCTACCTACACATCGTACGTAATCCATATCAATAGGTATATTAATTAACTTCATAATATGGTACTACGTGTATTAAAAGGGCTTGGCCTGGCACGCAACGCAAGGAAATAAAGAAGTACAATCAATAGGTACGATATTCAAAAATTGGATTTCAATACAAAAAAAAATTGGTAGGTAAATTAACAAAAGTATCTGTTTTACAAAAATGGCAATTATTCAGAAAAATAATATCTGGACTTACCTGAAAAAATGAGTGCCGGGTAAAACAGTTAAACTGTTATGTGGGAATTGTGGGATTTTTCAACTTTTATCGCAGATTAACATCAGAAAAGTCAACGATACTCCTATAAACACCCACAGACCCTAATATGTGTTCTGTCACTTAGTCACAATCAAACCATTTTAACAAAAAGCATAAAAACGGATTGTACTCTGTGTTACGAGTGAATGAAAGGGCAAAGAGTGAATGAATCAAATTAAAAAAAAAAACCTTACAACCAGTGTTGCCAGATCATGCGATTTATCGCCATTTGGGCTATCGGAAGGTAGTGAGCAAGCAATCGGCAAGTTTTTAAAAAAGTATTTTTTCTGATAGTAGAAGTAATTTTAAAGTTATTTGCTATTAAATGAATTTTTTTCTAATATAACTTGTGACGTCATATTATGCTATCTTTGTATGGAAGCACCTCAGAACACTGAGAGAAGCGCTCTATGTCGCGCGATTGCGTTTCTCGTGTGAATGGGTCAAACAATATAGTTAATCTGTGTAGTTTCATATAGGAATGAGATATTGCGACCGAGGCAAAACATCGATATTTTAATATTTTTGTTTTAACAGCGATGTGCTTGGCAAAAAAGTACAAAACGAAAGTAAGTCTTACGTGGGTCGTTCTTCTTTTTTCGTCCCATTTGCTTTCTCCCTCAGAAAAAAACCTGTCTGCAAAATTTATTAACTTTTTTTATAAATTTTTATTACTATGACTTCTACACTATACGAGCATTAAATTTTTTAATTAAAACCACCTAATTTTATGAATTTCAGAGAAAAATCAATGTGACAAAGAAGTCAAATCGTGTGACATAGTTGTTTTTCTTACAAATTTTAGGTGTCTTGATGATGTATTTTTTTACATACATCATCTGTGAAAATTTTGTTTCATGTTTTGTATTTTTTATTCGGAAAATAATTAGGGTCCTCCGCTCCTTCGTTGCCCTAGGACCTCCAGACCTCCAAATCCAGCCCTACACTGGGCTACCACCGCTGTTGGCTATTAATACTACGCTGGCGTTATTTAGTGACTTGCATTTCGAGGAATTTGGGTGTGGTGATGGTGAGGTATGTCCAAAAGGACGAAATTACCTAGCTTGGCGGCTGGAAAGACCAGCAATGGTCATTCAAAGGTGCATTCAATGGTCCGTTTTTAGAAGAAAAATAAAATAGCTCTCCTTTTCTCCACTGGCGCTAAAATCTAATTTTTATAAATTATAAATTTGACATTGACAGTCGTGTTTTTAACAGCAATGAAGAAAAAAAGAACTAGATATTTTTTACTGTGGAAAACGGGCCATTCAGTTGAATGGGGCGAATGAATAGTAAGTATGATCTGGTCATATTTTCCTGCGCCTGCTATCTTAATGTTTTTTTTTCGAGTTGAGTTTTCTAAGCCTGGGTTTTGACGGTTTTAGTACGCTCAGACCGTATGTGTACAGTTTTAGTGATTATAAGAAATAAAATTATCAATGTTCATTAATACTAACATATATAAAAATGAAACAGTATCAAGATCGTTTAATCCAATTTCCCTAGTATTGCACACAACAAATTTATATTTCCCTGTTTGCCATGAGGCTCTATAAAGGGCTCTTTTTAAATTATGTAACTTGTAGTTTTGTACGAAGTTGTTTTCTAAAATTCTCTCACTTAATCCTGAAAATGTGAAAATACCTTTTGGTAAGTATAATTACAGGTCCATCTCAACTTTTAATATTAATTGAACCCTTACAGCGCCATGAAAAATCGAAAAAACGCAAAAAACAACAAACAAAGACATAATTTTTTACGCAAAAAATACAAATCTCAATTCAGCGACCCCATATTGGACATAATGCCCTTAATTTTTGTTTAATGGTGGCGGTCGCTAGTTTGTTTTGTATGCAGCTGTTTTCTAAAATTCTCTCAATTATTCTTAAAATGTGAAAATACCCTTTTTAAATAAATTAATAGGTGTATTGCCGCTTTCAATATTCATCGAATCCTCACAACGTCAAGCCACAATTAATGAAAGAATTTTAGAAAACAGCTGTATATAAAACAAACTAGCTCAATTAATGAGAGAATTTTAGAAAACAGCTTCGTATGAAACTACAAGTGACATAATTTAAAAAAAATCCTTTATAGAATTTCATGGCAACTAGGGATATAAATTTTTTGTTCTTTATCAGACGATGAAGATAAATCCAGCATTTCAATTATCATGTCCTGGTTGATGAAATAGTTTTCAATTTCCTTTACATGTCCATGATGTTCAATCATCTGCACCAATTTGTGAGAAAGCTTCTTCTGTTAATAATTTTATATCACTTGCAGGCCTGTTTACATTTTTAGCAGCAAATTTTTGCTTCATTATACCCCAAATCATTTCTATGGGATTCAATGTGCAATGATAAAGTGGGAGCCTTTCATACTTCAAGTAGTTGACATCATAGAGTAACCTATATAATGTGGTTGACATTTACGACAGTGATCATCATAATGTAAATTATTTGCACGGAGCTATTCTTTTATATCAGTGATACGATTGGCTTGTGGGGAATGATAACTAGCATTATCCATACCAATTAGTGAAGTTCTTGTCAGATTTGGAATCAGTTTCTTTGTCACCCATTTCGTAAAATTGTCATTATTCATAATATCGTGGTGGTAGTTAGTAGATACACTTGTTGACATGTACACCAGACAAAAATTTAGTACAAGCCATTTTCTCCACCAGCATTTACAATGGTCCACCACACTCCAAGTGAAATACTTTTAGATGTACCTGCAATATCTTTGCTTTGCCAGCACTTGTTCACAGAACATGAACCGTGAATATAAGTCTCATCTAAATAAATCACATCCAATTTGTTATGCTCTTCACCTTCGCGGTTTTCCTTTATACGCTTAAAAAACTTTTATCTTTGTAGTTTTATGTCATCTCTCTCCATAAAAATGGTCCTTTTTGATTAGCATTTAACATATTCAAAACAAATTTCCTTAAGCATAAGCAAGGAGTATTAAAAGACTAGGTACTCCTTGGCATGTCTGTAAAAAAATATAACATTTATCATGTTACTCAACGATAGCTTAGTCATTCATGGCCTTCTGTTTCCTATGTTGGTGATATTCTGTTATATTGTGCTGTTAGTCTTCTTTAAAACAAAATAAATAAATAAATAAATCATCATCATCATCATCAGTCTATATACGTCTCACTGCAGGGCATAGGCTTCCTCTTGCGAATGAGAGTGAGAGGGATTATTACTTAATATTTATTATTATTATTATTATTAAATCCTTTATTGCATATAAAACAGAAAGTTTTGCACATAGGCGAGCTTAATGCTACTTAGCATTATATTTTTCTTATATCAGAGATTCTCTCCCTCCGTTTTAATCAACATTTTGTCGAAGAATTTGTAACAGTTTCATTACTGTTGGAGCTTCCTTCCGAACTGTATAGAATTCCGAACTGAATAGAATTTTACTTTATTCCTAATCAACTGTAAATTGAAACTGTCCAAGTTGATTTTCTTCATCCCCCCTCTCCTCACCAGTTTACCAGGCGTGGAAAATACACCATCATGCGATGTGCCATCAGCTACAATTCGCCGTATAGTAGTACAGGAAACCCCTATTAAGAAGTCAGAATAATGTTACCTAACCTAAGAAAAATATAAAATAAACTAAAACTATCAGAACAACTTAGTCCAACTTACCGGTCAACTCTACCACACGCTTTAAAATCAAAGATAGAGTTTGATTTACACCTATTTCTTCCTTTATTTTACGATAAACATTGAAATAAATGTTGAAGAATCGAAAGTGATCTGTCAGGATTGTGGCAAGTGGCAGTCCCTGGTCTCTGACTACCCCTCTGGGATACAGGCGTGAATTTGTATGTAAACAATATTTCTTGCTTAAGATCGAAGTGTTTTTTTCGACATTTTCACAAAAACAACAAATTTCAAATTCGAATAATCACAAAATCTCAGCAGCGGTGGTTGGCAGATCTCGTACTTTGATTTGACGATTTTGGGCGACTGTTTTTGTAAATTTTGGCGACATTGTCCGGCCAGCATCTGGCAACATTGCTTAGAACAGAAAAGGGTCACTATATTGTACGACCCGATAACGTACAGCCAATAACGCACACCCCGATAATTCATGCCCAATGGGCACCAATTATTGGGGTGTGCATTATTGCCCGTACGTTATTGGGTCGCGCAATATCGGTACGGACCGATAATGCACGGACGATTTTGTACGGCCAATAATTGGAGTCCATATCGGTGCCCCGTTCACATATGTTTAGTGGATTTTACTTGACATGAAATCAGCTGTTGTCTATAGGATTCGTTTAAAAATTTATTCCATAATCTAAGATTTTTTGACATTCAAGGAAAACCGAATGTAATTTCTGAACTTCGAAAAGGGTGACGCACAAACTAATAAATCCCTACCTACTATTTTTCAAGGTTATTGAAGGCTTTAGCTCAGCGCAAGACTGGAAACGAAAGACGCGTTTTTCAGTACCTATGAGAAACAGATTACTTGAGGTGCCGGCCGGCGTGTCAGCCGTAATGGCTTGCTGATCGCAATGCCTAATTCAAATTCCCGAAACCAAGTTTCGTTGCATTGCATACGCCTTCATCCTTCCTGTAGTCGGTTCCCGTGCCAAATCTATCAATGGAGAGATTATCCAGGTTCATTAACCTACAGGTAGCCGCTGCTGAGTTGTCGGTGAAGTTTCAAACGTGGATAATATAAGGATAGCTTCTGGTGTCACAGTGATTTTTACCAGTGTATCACGTCGAGCGCTCTGGTTGATCCCTGTCATACTTTCTTATTAATTATCTCTACTAATGAACTCGTCCATATTGTAGGTATTGTATTACTTTGCACACAAGCTGATGTTTATGGAAATCGGAAACTTATCTGAAAATAATATTTTACAACAATGTGAGCCGCTGCCCTATGGATGGTCGAGTTGTAGAGATAAAGGCAGAAAATGAGTCCTAATCCAAAAACAACTCCACTCTGCCAATCTTTTCTCAAATCATACCTAGGTATTAGGTACATCTAAAACATACATTGACATGAGTACAACATCCCATCATGAGTGCAATCAACAACTTGCATTTAACTACAATTCTTCTTACAGAAGTCGATTTAAATGGTGACTTAAGGGACATTATAAGGTGGTACAAGTCTGCCTAAGTAGTTATATATTTTTATTTATGTTACATACTTGTTATTGTTTCTTTGCTAAGAGATCTAAGTATACAAATTAATATAATTCCTCAGCTGCTTGCGTGATAGACATACATGTAGTTAAAATAGAACTGAATTAACACTATAACTTTGCAATCTATGGAACACTCATCCTTCCCCGATGAGCATCTAGAAACTTGTATAACATGTTACTTTAATGTCCTTGAAAATATATTGCAAGATAGGTGATAGTGAAAAAAGCCCTGATAGGTATTTTTTTATGCTATTTTAGGTCATAGATAGTTTTTTTTTCATTTTAAGCTACTTTGGTAATAACATTAAAGGTGGAGTATTATTGTATTAATCTATAGAAAACGCCACTGGTTGTCCAATTACATAATATATATCCATGTAAGATTGTTTTGTCTTGTAACTATATTGTACAATTCTTTGTTTTCTTTCAATAAATAAAAATAAAATACCTAAATATTTTAATCAATTTCATTATTTTCATCTTCAATGCAAAAATACTGACATGTTATCACCACAGTGGCAAATGATTTTCAATGACAGCTAAGTCAATGATGAACTTATGTGCCTACCATGAATAAAGGAGTACAAGAAAATCCATCTTAGTGTTATCTTCTTTAATAAATTTGTATCAACAAACATTGTTTATGTGCTACTGTGCTAACGACAAGCTTCACTGCTTGCTGTTGTTCTTCCTCGTCTTTGAATTCCGGGGAGCTTGGGCAACGGCTCCATCCATAGACCGACTTTAATGGGCAGCCAGCCATAGCCAATCAAAGTGGCCTCCTTTCTAAGTCATCTTTGGCTATCAACTCATTTCGTGTTCCATGGAAGACTAGTTGAGAGCTTACTGGTCAGGCATAGACTAGTTTAGTTTTCATCTGAAATGTTGTAAGTTTATAAGATAGTTTAACCTATACATAACAGTTCTCTACGGTCAGAACATACACTTAAGGAGGTATAACAAGAAATGAAAGTATCAAATATAATCCATAATTGGTGGTAGCACAGTTGGGAGAACGCTTGCCTCACGTTCAAGTCATAGGATCAAATCCCGGCGTTTAACTTGTAACGTTCATAAAGTCGCAGTTTATGTGCTACTTTGAATAAAAAATTTTGATTGTGAATCCCAGCACATCCGCATGTACAAATCATTGATGAATTTATTTCTTTGATCTCTTAGTTGAGTAAGTATTTAGTACCAATACCTCTCCCTAACTGTGAAAAACATCGTGAGGAAACCCGAGTGCCTTAGATGTTCACATGCCTCAGCACTTGAAATCACCAATCTGCGGTGGGTACGCATGGTGATTAAATCTCTTTCTCTCTCAGAGTAGGCCTGTCCTGTGTCCTCCACAGTTGGACATATATAGGCTACATTATTATGAGCTATGTTAGGAGTTTCAGTCCATGATTGAATCAGGAATGATGAGATCCGCAGAGGAAACAGAGTTACTGATATAGCTCGAAGAATTGCTCAGTTGAAGTGGCAGAGGGCGGGGCACATAGCTCGAAGAACTGACGGGCCAAAAGTTCTGAATTGACGACCGCGGACCGGATGACACAGTGTGGGAAGGCCCCCCACCAATGGTCTGACGACCTGGTTATGGTGGCGGGGAGTCGCTAGAGTTTCACAATTAATGGATTATGCGGAGAAGAAGCCAACAAAGAAACTCCACATTTATTCTTTTGAAAAATGTCTGATAATGATTAGGAAAAGTAATTAAAACATTTACCACACTATTTTGATGCAAATGATCCTTACCAATGCTTAGGTAAATACTCGTACCTATTTCGCATTTGGTAGCTTCCTTTTTTCCTGTCCGCATACAGCTACTTTCCTTGCAAAATGTATTATTTGCAACATTAAATACTCTTTGATTTGCAAACGAAATTCAATTCCGTTCAAGGTTAGAAAATATTTTGTCTGTCCAGTGTTGCCAGATGGCCCTATAAATTTTCCCCATAATCTGAACAAAATCACCCCGAAAATAGTGCGTCTTACACTAAAATAAAACTTTTATTATTAACCAGATATTATACCCAGCAAGTGTTGTGAGAAAGTGCGTCACTTCTGGTTCAGCAATCCACTTAGAAACAGAGGCAACTCAAGCTACTTACTTCCGGTTCCGCGATTTTGGTCACCTGGTCGCTCAACGTTGCCTCATGAGTCGAGTCTCTCACCAGGAGGTCTTAATGTGATGCTGTTCATCGACACTGCTTAATAATACAAGTTTTATTTTAATGTAAAACTTGCGCTATTATTCGGCATGTGACGACGTACAGCATCTGTTGTGAGAGATGTCTTTGTTGGCTCCTAGTGACTGCATGACGACGCTATGTGATTAATTACGCTGTAGATTTCTGTGTAAGTACTAGTGACGAGATGAGTAGAGGATTAAAATTGTAAAATTATTGTTATAACATAGAATTGTCTTTGTTCGTTAATTGCGAAACATAGTTATAAATTACTGGACTGAATAAATCTTTTTGTATTTGTATTTTTTGTATTAGTGAATTTATTGTATACATACTTGGTAGAAGCAAGGAGAATAGCAAAAGGTATGCCTTTAGTTTCCAGTCTGTTACTGTCGCTGATCAATTATGGGGTAGAATATAAATAGGGACCTAATTTAATCGAACCTAGTTAACAACGCCCCCTTATTAACTTCAGCTCCTTAATTTCTGAAAGAGTGGTGTAAGCATTGACCATAATAGCCAAATTAATTTATTATTTCGTCTTTCAATTCTTTCTGATTTAATTGTTGAATTCCCAAAATATCTTTAAAATATGGGCTTACTAAAAATTAATTGCTCCTTGAGATAGGTACTGCGTGATCTTGAAGACTTGCGAGTCTATTTGAATTCTTGCACAGCCGTGGTTTGTTGGTTAGTAATAGACATAAAGAATAGATGTCTGATGTCATTTGCCCCTCCGCTGATTTAACAGGAAAATGGTACTCAGACCATCTGATTAAAATGGAATTCCACGAATGAGTAGGTATTAAAATAGATAAAAATCGGGAAGTTAGCTGGTTTTTTAAAGCACAAAGATGCAGCTTACCTGTGTTGATTAATACAACCCATTCAGCGCATCTTGTAGCATATGGGTTGCACAACACTCCGTTAACGATGACGGTGACCGAGCCTCGATAGCAGCACCACGGTAAGGTAGTCGTGGATTATCAATGTGACTAGTAGTTAGATTCGGCTAACGATACTCTGCATGTTCCTTTAGCTCACGGCATTCGGTCTTGCGTAAGACTGATCCCCGGTTTCTCGTACACTAACAACCTGTTAATCTACTGTTAACAGCTGTCAGTGGTTTCTTTGAATGCACTTTGGTCAATTGACAGCTGTTAACAGTAGATTAACAGCTTGTTAGTATACGAAAAACTGGGGGTTAATCGATTGGATAAACAATAAAATAAAAAAAAGCACAAAGAGTACAGACCAAAATGGTAGGTTAAGCATTTCTTTAATTAATTTTATTGTCTTAATATTGTAAGATTTGTCAAACCATCATCGGCCATTTGACGCTCACTGCAGTTTTCATAACCATGAGGGGTTTTGCCATAATCGCCACGCTTGGCAGGCGGGTTGGCGATCGCAGTATGTGGTTCGAATCTCAGAAAGTCGCTGCGGCCCGTCTCCTGGTAATTTATTCCCTTAGTCGCCTTATACGACATCCACGGGAGGAAATTGAGTGACGCTATTCTTAATCCGGCGCCACACGGCAAACCAAGTGACTATATATTGGAGCTCAAGAGATTAAAGTTACGACTGCGTCAAAAATATAAAAGTTCAAATTGGGCTGTATCTCAGTAGAGTTTAAACATAGCTATTTAGAGGGTAACAAAACACTGATCCGTTAAGTGTTCCATCATGAACCAAAATAATATAAAACTTTTTTTAATTCTTCTTAAATAGGTATCTCAATCATATCACCAATAAGAGGTGTTATTTTGATATTAAAAGAAAAATTCAATTTTTTAATATAAATGATCGGATGTTTATTTCATTATGAAGAGGAAGGTATGCCGTTAATAGTAGAAAATAATGAGGCAAATGACCACCATGACCACGCTTACAGGACCATATCCTTTTCATGAAATTTTCCATAAACAAATCGCAAAGTTGCTGCCCTATGTCCTCGATAGCCTTACGAATTCCATCTTTGAGGTCTTGAATCGACGCTGGGCTGTTGGCGTAGACCTTCTCTTTTACGCGGCCCCAAAGGAAAAAGTCGCAAGGTATTAAATCACAAGATCTCGGTGGCCAATTGTGATCACCTCTTCGAGAGATAACACGGTCCGGAAACTTTTCCCGTAAAAGATCAATGGTTTCGTTGCTTGTGTGGCACGTAGCTCCGTCTTGTTGAAAGTAAACGTTGTCCAGATCAAATGGCGTAGTTTCTACTTGTAAAATGTCAAAAAATGACAGCTTCAAAAGTGACATCTACCGAAATAGCAGGCTATTCAAAATAACACCTCTTATTGGAAAACCCTTTATTTTTTCTACTTACTAATCCTAAAGTTTTAATTAGGGACAAATTTAGGGAAATATTTTTGTGCTAGTGAAAACGCACAGAGCTGCTAGATATTTTTGAAATTTCTCCGGAAATTTTCCCGGATAAGGCCGTGAATCTTTATAAATTGAGCATCGTTTATAGTATTCACGTTTTGGGACGTACTACCTACGTACATTTTTTAATCAGTCACAGGTAAACAAAGCCCAAATTACCGTAAATCTGCTAAAATTACCCTAAGCGGCAACACTAACTATAATAGTCCACAGATTAAATAGAAATCATATGGCCTGACAGAAGAGCAAACCGTAGTTTTTTTTTTATAATAGGTTTAACGGCTCTGGATACTAGTCCTTTTGAGCCTGGCAAACCGTAGATTGATTGGTCACAGACTACAAAGAAAAGCACGGTTCACATTACAAGCGCCTGTGCGATGTTTCCTATTCTGCAAACGGGTCCGTCACAAGACAAAAATACTATTTCGAAATATATTGATGATTTATTTGATTAATGGTTTATATATAACATTAACTTATTATTGTTATGCTTATTTTGGTAATTATTGTTTTGAAATATTTTTGTCCCATAACGTACCCCATTGCAAACGCACCCGCGCTTGTAGTGTGAACTGTCCTTTTTTTCCAAAGTCTGTGATAAATCAATCTTATCTATGGTTTGCTCATCTGTCAGCCGTTTGATCTCTAGTTAATCTATGGACCACTATTAGTGTTGCCAATTAGGGTAATTTTACTCGATTTAGGGTAATTTGGGGTTTAATCGTAACTGAAAAGATACTATACCCACATAGTACGCACTTTCATCTTTTTGGCGGTAAAGTGAAAATAGTCACAGACCGTTTGCACACTACATACCCCCAGTTTCTTGTACACTAACATACTGTTAATCTACTTTTAACAGCTGTCAATTGACCAAAGTGCATACAAAAAAAATACCACTGACAGCTGTTAACAGTAGATTAACAGCAGTAACAGCTTGTTAGTGTACGAGTAACCGGGGGTTACTGTCTTTACAGTTTATGTTTGAGGAATTGACGTAGTGTGATGCGTAGTGATGTGAAAAGCAGAAAAGATTTGATCGATTATAAATAAATAAGCGAGAATAATAGGTAAAATTTATTACTTACCTACTTATATCTTACATTATATGTATTCATGTTATTTGTACGTTAATTAATTTATAATGTGTATACGATATTGTTTGGTTTGTAAAATTTGTTAGTATTGTGGAAAAAAATGTGATAGTCGTATTGTTATTTTTAAATCGTGCAAAAAAGACTTATTACTATATAGAGGAGCCTACAAATTGATACAGTACATACCTAATAATGTAGCCTAAATACGTCCCACTATATAGCACAGGCCTTCCCTCAGAGAGAGAGTACGGGCTTAATTACCGCGCGTGCTCACCGTCATTTCAAGCGCTGAGATATGTGAACACATCAGACATTAGGGTTTCATCATGATGTTTTCCTTCACGTTTAGCGAGTGGTATTGCTACTGCAAATTAACAAATGTACGTAACTTAGAAAACAAAGTCATTGGTACATGCTCCGGGGTTCGAACCCATGACCTCCCGAATGTGAGCCCGGCATTCTACTGCTCCGCTGCCACCGCAGTACTTTATTATATCATATAGTAAAAATAATTTAAATACAAGGGATGGTAGAGGTCCTAAGACTTCCATGGCAGTAGAGGGTAGAGCTGAATAAATATCTCTCGCTTCAATTTTATCAGTGCAATTTCGTTGCTTTCAACTATCTATCTCTCCAACCTCTTGACAAAGACTGTGATGCATGATAAGAGTTTTTCAACTGTGGCCCCCTGCGCAGCTCCCCTTTCACACCTAAAATTAGTCACTGCGCAGGAATTGACGAACTTCACCCACTCACCAAAAATAATTACGCATACGTTATTATAGTACTAAAGTTACACAATCTCGTGCTTCCATTTTCCATTACAGAACACAATAAAGAGATTTTTCTCTACAAAAATGAGCAACGGAGCAATGATGTTTTGTTGTGTATCGATAAAATTCTAATATTGTTGTATTTTTGTGTGTTGAGAGGCACAGGGTTTTCAGTTCCAATAATTTTTACTGTTTTAATGTGAGTAACCTACCACTGACCAAATTGATTTCGACAGAAGTACCTATATAAAAGTAATTTATATGGTGCTCCGCTATGTAGGTTTACAAGACAACCTAATATAACCTAACTAAAGGTTTTGTCGCTGCGCCCCCTTTTTCTTTGGGAATCATAACAATCCTTCGATTATTTTTTTGACGTAATGGAGGGAATCCTTGTACTAAAAAACCACTCTAAAAGTGATTGCAAAAATCCAAAAAGATGTTGGAAGTATCTGCTATGAAAGTATAAAACCTATTTTAATTATTTTCTCTGCAAACACAAATTTTCTCCAGGAAATTTTATTCTTGTTCAGTAGCATAGCTGCGTCTGTGATTAATATCACAGACTATTGATTAATATTTCAAATAAAAAAAATCCCGATATTGACTTTTTACACCAAAAGTTTACTTTTCTGTCTCCTTCAGGTACCTTTTGCAAGACTCGGCTGGCAACACTAGTCCGTGTTGAAGTTCGTTTGCAAATATTTCATTTTGCGAGGAAAATATCAATTATATTCTCTGTTAAAATAGTTGTATGCGGACAAGAAAGAAGGAGCTACCAGATGCGACATAGGTACCAGTATCTACCTAAGCATTTATCATCATCATCATCAGCCATTTGACGCCCACTGCAGGACATAGGCCTCCCTCATGACATTCTAACCATGAAGGGTTTTGCCATAATTGTCACGCTTGGCCGGCAGCTTGGCGATCTCAGTATGCGGTTGGAATCACAGGAATCTACCTAAGCATTGGTGAAGATCATTTGCATGAAGATAGTACGGTAAATCCTTTAACTACTTTTCATAATAATGCAGGCTGCATTACTGTACAGTTGGACGCTGCGCAGTACGTCCAACTGTAGAGCACAGGCCTACTCTCAAAGAGAAAGAGATTTAATCACCATGTGTACCCACCGGGGATTGGTGATTCCAAGCGCTGAAGTATGTGAACATCTAAGGCACTGGTTTCCTCACAATGTTTTTCACAGTTAGGGTGTAACGAGGTAATCGCCTCGTTGGTTTTTTTATCATTTTCGGCCATCTACTATTCCAAATTTAACTATTTTATGACATGTGCCGCAGTGTTCGGACGTATTTAGGGAGATATTCCTCAGCCTCCGAACTAAGTGGACGTAAACGAGATCCTATCTTTATTATCAAATTTTATTATAACACGTCTGTCACCTTATCCTGCGTATCCTGTATCCTTATCTACGAAATTAATAATATTCAAAAGGCACATTAATAAAATTAATGTAAGTGTTCTTCCCTTCAACTCCTCATTGTATTTTTATATTTATGTTTTAGACCGTAGTTAAGCTTTTCTATTTTATTGTTCTCAGGTGCCTTTCCATTATATTATAATTACACCGTGCCCCTGAATACCCTTTTTCATTATCACGGATCGCACCCCAACCTAACCTCCCTGCGACAAGGGAGAGATATTACTACTAAATACTTATTCATCAATGATTTGTACATGCGGATGTGCCGGGATTCACAATCAAAATTTTTTATTCAAGTAGCACAGAAACTGCGCCTTAATGAACATCATAAGTTAAACTAGGTGTCCATTTAAAAATTCAGATCATTTTAGAGAAAAAATGGACAAAAAAACTCCAAACTTAGTCTTCAAGTCCTTAATTTACAGATTTTATATAAATATTCTAAAACCTCGAAATCATGCATTGACCTGGCTTAAATTCCAGACATCATTGTCATCTAAATAATCTTTAATGTTATAGTAGCTTTTTTTGCACATTGTGCTTTACACATTTTTTGAACCGTGTTTCTAGCAAGCTTATTATATCCTCAGAGATCTTATTGTAGAAACGTTTACAATGCCCCATAAAGGATGTATTAACCTTTGCCAGTCTAAATTTTTGGGAACGAAAGTTTATGTCTATTTCTAGTATTTACATTGTGTTGGCTACCTACAGTTTTAAAGTTACTGACATTTTTCCTAACGTACATAATATTTTCATAGATCTACTGACTAGCAACTGTTAGGATGTTAGTTTCTTTAAAGAAATCTCTTAACGAATCTCTACTGCCTAGCTTATATATGAATCTGATCGCTCTCTTCTGCAGGACGAAGATGGTCTCAATGTCTGCTGCCCGACTACACAGTAGTATACCATAGGACATAATACTATGGAAGTAACTAAAATAAACAAGCCTAGCAGTTGCGACATCAGTTAGTTCCTGGATTCTATTAACTGTGTATGCTGCAGAACTAAGCCTATTTGCCAATTTTTCTATATGAGGAGGGGTCCATTGAAGCTTTCAAACCTATGCCTGAATGAGAGGCAAGCGTTCTAACAACCGCACCACCACCACCCCCTTAGGTGTATGGTCTGACCTTGTGAACGGTCACATGTTAAGGTTAAACTCTCTTACAAACTTTCTAAATTTCAGATGAAATGTAAGCAAGTACTGGATGTCCGCAAGCAAGCTGGTAGTGGATAATCTAGATTCGGCTTCATGCCTGGCCAGTAAGCTATCACCTATTCTTCCATGAAACACGAAATGAGTTGATAGCCAAAGATCACTCTTAGAAAAGAGACCACATTGGTTGGCTATGGCTGACTGCCCATAAAAGGATGGAGCAGTTGCCCAAGCTTCCCGGAATTCAAGGACAAAGAACAGCAAGCAGTGAAGCTTGTCTTTAGCACAGTAGTATAAACAATATTTGTGGATACAAATTTATTCTACCACTGAAGATAACACTAAGATGGTTTTTTCCAAGGAATACATCCTTTATTCATGGTATGCTCATATACCTCTACCAAGCTAAGTTTGCACCTCGCGTCGATTACCTTAGGAGACGAAAACTCGTAGGACGGGTATCGGTGACAAAGATGCTAACCGTACCGACGCGACGACCATCACGGGAAGGATCGCATTCCAGCGAGGTGCAAACTGAGCTTGGTCGAGTTGTAAATTCATCAATGACTTAGCTGTCACTGAAAATTATTTGCCACCGTGGTGTAGCATGTCAGTGTTATTTGCATTGAAGACGACAAAAAAGTGTGTAATGAAGTTTAATAAAATTCTCAATACTTACACTAAACTTTAATTTTATTACCAAAGTAGTTTAGAATGAAATTTAATTATTTGTGACCTAAAATGGCAAAACAATACCTAGTAGTTTTTCAAGAAAATTCGTTATACAAAAAAAAGTGAACTGCCTGAATCGAAAACCATTTCGAGCTTAGCATCCAAACTGCAGTATTTTTAATGTAACAGATTTTTATCTTAAAAGATGAGCCTTATTTTGAGTAAATAAGAATATTTAAATGCCCTTCATTTGACCGCTATGGTGACGTCATATGTTATATCGTCTGTGGAAAAAAAACTACCAATGGCCTGACAACTTTCTGTCTGTCAAACACATCGATGTCATTCGATTTATTGATTTTCTTCCCACCAGACAGGGGGCCCAAACCACCATTCTAGTGGTGATACGACTAAGGTGGCAACACTGAAAACGATTTTAAATGACAGTAGATTGTTCTATTCACACGGCAAACGCAATCGCGCGGCTAACACAGCTTGGGTAGCATATGACGTCAAAATAAAAACTCAACTGTTTCAAAACTTTGCGAATTCAAGTAACATGTTTTATAAATTTGTTGATGCTCATCGAGGAAAACATTAAGTAGGTTTTTTCTTGGTGTGTTAGTGTGTAGGATGTCTATCAAGCTCTTTCATATCACTCAAGCAGCTGAGGAATTATATTAATTTGTGTACTTAGATCTCACATCTAAGAAACAATAGCAAGTATGCAACATAATTAAACAGTACCTGGATGACCTTACGTAGTGGTTATATTCTCTTTGCCGAGCTTTGCTTGGTACTTTTTTGGGTTAATCGTGTTTTTTGAAAAGAAAGTTTAGATAAGATGAAAAAAAAAGGGAAAAAAATAATCGGACTGGAGACATCTGCTCTGGATTCAAACCGGGGCCTTCGGGTTTCGAAACCGCCCAATTTCCCATCTGAGCTATCACAACCTTGTAGATGGTGGCGAAATTTACCTTCGTATTCTAATGATATTGTAGCAGTTATTCATTGCCGTAAAACACGGATAAAACGACGTTTTCTAGGAATAAAACCTAGCTAGATCGATTTGTCGCCCCCGAAACCATCTGCATACTAAGTTTCATGAATAGTTGGAGCCGTTTCCGAGATTCAGATTTATAAAAGAATTGTTCGTTTAAAGGTACTTACCTACCTAAAGATAAAAAACATTTATTGTTCATAAAAACCTGCCAAGTGCGAGACGGATTCGCGCACCGAGGGTTCCGTACCTACCAATTTGCAGGTAGGTACCTACTTACATAATATGTGAGTACCTACCTTATAAACAGTTCAGGAATCGGGTCTCGCAGTTTTTTCCCAGCTTTTCCCGAAATTCAAAGACAATTTTTTATAAAATTTAATTGAGTATACTTGAAGATACATAGATACAAACAAAAATCCTGTGAATTTATAATTACGGATAGTCCGTTAGCATCTATTCTATTGTATTTAAATTGTCTAGTTTCTTTGTAAAGATTTATTTCTATGATCTGATATTAAGGGGCTACAGGCAGTAACACTAGCGCCAAAGAGAAAAAACTTCATATCTTTTTTACAGATCGTATTTTCAAAAAGTGTCTGTATAATCTCTCAATCATGTTAATAGTGATTTTTAGGATTTTTAATGCAAAAAACCAAGGACTAAATAGCATTGACGCCAAAAACGGTAGTTTTTGGCATAAATGCTATCTAGTCCCAGGTTCGTTTTCATGTTTCCTAAAAATCACTGTTAACATTATTAAAAGATTGTGCAGACACTTTTTGCAAATACGGTCTGTAAAAGATAAGATTTTTTTTTGCATTGGTGGCGCTAGTTAGCCTACTGGGTTTCCTTGATTGGAGATTTGCGTTGACAGTTTGCTGTTAGCAACCTGATAACGCAAATCTCTGTCAGTTTAATCTTTTAGCATCCCAAACCCCCAGTTTCTCGTACACTAACACGCTGTTAATCTACTGTTAACAGCTGTCAATTGACCAAAGTGCATACAAAAAAAACCACTGAGTCAGAGATTAACAGTCTGTTATGTATTTTTTAGAAAAAATTAGTTCATGTCAATGAATCTAGCCGTCAATGGTTTAACGTTGTGAAAAAATTTTACTATGAGGATGGTGTCACGCAAGCATGCTTGAACTCCGAGGAAACTGTGGAAGCCGAGGAAGTAAAGCTGATCGAGAAATAAATATAACTATAAGTAGACTCTATAGCTTTATAAAGGGTGTTCGCAACAATACATAAGAACATTTAGTGTTTGTTACGAAGCGTTATTGCGAATTGCGGAGGGTGATTATTGAAATGCCTTCGTTCTGTTTTTTAGACACAATGCAGTAGAGTGTAACGTCTTATAATTATATGAGTTGACATCTTCACAAATAGAGCTGCAACGTTACTAGGTTCTTTAACCAAAAATTTGCTATCTAGATCTTATCCAATGCCAAAACAAGTGCATTTTATCATTTAAAGAAAGTTATAGGAGTCTTAAAATAACCGGCCATGTCTGGCCACGCGCAGTGTAGGGTTCGGTAGAAATTTTGGTTTTACATGTGTAATGTATGTCGGTAGACCGTGTTTCTCGTCACTCAGTATTAGTTGTAGGTTAATATATCTCTCCCAATAAACGCTTATTCGTTAACGGACGTATTTTATTGTGTCTCCGGCAAGAAGTACTGAAAATAAGGACTGGGCTGTGGACGTGAACCCTCATACTTATCAACATGCTTCATAGAACTTGACTTTGATGAAGTTGTAAACTTCATCCTCTTCGCCTGTTAACTTACCGTGATAGTTTACTTAGCCTACTTAGCCGTGATAGTTTTCCTTTTAAGTTCATTATTATGTGCTACTATTTTACATGTTTTTACGTTTCTAACCCTGTATCCGGGAGATGGGTCGCCCAACTCGAACCAAAATTTGAGCTTCAAAGCTAAATATTTAATTTTCGAAAACGGATCCCTAAATCGAAAAAAGTGTGTGTAGGCGAGAAATTGCATACCTAATTTAGGTGCAGAGGAAGTACACTAAAAAAATTAAGTTTAATTACATCGGGCATTTTTTACGACTGCTTTTATGCATGTAAATGTCTTTGAAGTTTTTTTTAGTCTGTACCGTTGCGCCAGCATGTTACCGGCATCGCATTGTAATCACAGATTGTAATATGGATAATCTTTTACGGAACGCTTTCGCTCAAGATGGAGCACCTTGAGCCTTAGCAGTCTCACGAAGGTTGGTTCGAGATCTTATCTCCAACCATACTCCGGCTGGTATTGTTTGTCTTACGATTACTTACCGAGAGGCTTACGTATAAAAATAGATAGATAGAATATTATTTATTGTACACAGAGACAAAAATACTTAACTTTAAAATACCTAGTTAATCTTATACGTAAATAGAAACATGTCCGACAATTATTTTATATTTATTTTGAACGCAGCTTTGAAAATAATTGAAGCAAATTAGCTATTATAAACGAGGCACCACTCTATCAAGTGATTTTCTTGTCTATGGTTGGACACGGATTATTGCCCCGTACCGATTTTGTACAGCCCGATAACGCACACCCCGATAGTGTACAGCCAATAATCCGTGTACATGTACACGGATTATTGGCTGTACATTATCGGGGTGTGCATTATCGGGGTGTGCGTTATTGGGACGTGCGTTATTGCCTCCCACAGAAAATAGCCAGCCAAGCTAGACTAGAGCGCAATTTTTTTCTATTTTCTTTGTAATTTACCGAGGATTAGACTATATTGCATTATTAACTAATTAGGGTTGGTGGGTAAAGTTTTTAGTGTTCTCTAGAACATGATTTCGTTTAAGTGCTTTAGTAAAATGTAGTTGTAATGGAAGCTCTCGAAGACTCCAACTGTCACTCTATGAGCGATAGTTTTTCTCTCTACGAGCGTTACATGAGAAGTTTTAACGTCGTTGACACGTTCCTCGAAGATAACAACAATCCTGAAGCCAGCGGACATTCCTGCTCATCGAACAACAGCGACGGTGACCATTCAAACAGCGTCGGTAACATAGATCTAAGCTTACCCAAAGATGTTCTGCTCAAACATTCTGATGTCTTTCCCACGGCATTCAGCTCTGTAAACGAGCAAAATATTAATACCACAGATAAGCAAGCCCTTGATGTACACGCAGATTTCTGCACAAAATCCGAGTTTCCGAGAACTTTATTAGAGGGTGCATGCTTGATGGAAAATTCTTCTATTACCGATGACAGTAGACTAACAGAGAAATCGGATCCGATTGACGCGCCGGTATCATCTGAGGATTCAAAATCCGACCACAGCAAGCGCCCCAAACCTGTGATTATAACCTCCTTCAGTACAATGGAGAATAGTAATAATGCTGTTGATAGTGTTCCCATGTTTCGCGATGTCCGACCATCAGAGAGCATTTTCAAGCTGCCTATACGTGAACTGTCCTTCAATGGGACCCTGAAACATGTGCAAAAGTTAAAGCCCATAGTTGATCCCATAAGTGCATTGACCTCTGTGCCAGAGCTGGCCAATGAGGCAGAAAAATCTGACTTGCAGACTACAGAACAAAGTATGAGTGGAAGTAGTGAGCAAAGTGGCTTCTTGGATCATAAGAGTGAAAGCACTCAGAAGTCCAGTGACATGTCAGATGATAGGAGTCAAGTGAATAGATTAGAAGACATGACAGAGAGTACTGGCGACTCTCAGTATGAAGAATTTGTCCCTGGGAAGGAGGTGCCCGAACCTAACCATGCCTTAAACCTAGATCAGAGCTACTCCTCTCTAGATGCTTCATTTGACAGCGGAGTTCGGTCGCCAGATATGTTCTCTGATGATGATGTAGAAGAAAATCCTGAACCACACAACTTCTGGAATTTCCTGAAAGATCATGAGGCTTATGACAGGTTAAAACTTAGAAAAATGGAGGTAATAATTTGTATTATGTAATATTTTTTCTGTTTTAGCATTACTACACAGAAGATAACCTTGAGTGTACTTTGGATCATTTTGTGTTAGTAATAATATCTCATTAACTAAGTAGAATATTTTGTTGGTTTTAGGTGCTTGCTCACTATGCCTAATGACAGTGTTTTTCCAGTCAATGCTATCAACCACTACCTTTGTTTGCAGGAAACCCTCCAAGGTGTTTTACCACCTCCCTCAGTGACAATCCTAAAGACTGACGTCACAGATATGCTGAAGAAATACTACAGCTTCCTCCCATCATTTAGTGACAACACAAACATCTGTCCCCCGGAGGCAAATAATGCAACACCAACAAAACGAACCTCTTTTGTTACAATACCCACAGATGCACAGTTACCAGATGCATTACAAGAAACTACTGAGACAGACAGAGTGCCTGATACAGTATCTAAGTTAGAACCAAATGAACCTGATCTCGTTGACCAACTGAAAATAGAATCAGTTGACAAACAAAGGAGTTACATTTCAAAAGACACTTCTGTATCTGAGCCAGAGTTGAAAACTAGTGTTATTGAAAAGGAAATTATTTTGAAAATGTCTAAAGAAGTTGAGGCGAAAGAGACAGCCTGGCCTAATGTGCTGAAATGCAGATTTTATGATGTGCAGTAAGTGTTTCCTAACCTTTGAATGTCATTGTGCAGTTTTGCCATGTATGCTTATTCTTTTTTGTTGTCTTAGTTGCATATGTAGGGACAAATTTTGTCGGTGCTTATCTACTGACAACAACAGTAAAGTAACACTGATAATCAACATTGTCTTGTGGTATTAATTTGTGCTAGGTTATACCTAACATGCGGAGTGACTTTACAGCATAAGGGGTGGGTTTTTGATTCTGAACAAGTTTGTTTTAAATTATGTGAAAGCAACTAAAATCAATTTTAGTTTCCAGTGCTAACTTGTATGTTTCAATGACTTATATTCTACTATATATTCTACTTTGCGTCCCAAAGTTATGGGACATGAAGGGAAAGTACCTTAAATATCGCAGATAGGGTATTTTGCTAAAAGAAGACTATGTTATTTTTAAAAGTTAGTAATTCTGCATTAAAAGATTTTCAAAAAATTACTTGCTTCGTCTGGGAATCGAACTGACTTGAATGTAAAAAAAAACACCACTACTTTTATGATACCAATAGAAAGAATGGCCAAAAACTAACAACTCTTAAGATTTGAATGGACCGATTAGATGGCCGGCCAGATCCCCGGACCTTACACCATTAGATTTCTTCTTTTGGGGATAGGTGAAAGATATGCTATACCAAAAGCGATACGAGAACGTGGGCGAGTTACAAACAGAATTGTGCCATATCATATCGAGTATTCACCATAAAAAGATAAGAAAATCAACAGGCAGCGGACTCATTAAAAGATTGGCGATTTGCGTAAGACAAGAGGGATCACATTTTGAGCATTTAATTAATTTATTTACAAAAAATACCCACTTAGGTACTTGACTACGCCAGTTTCATGTATGTTTTTAATTTGATTAAAATGATTAATTTCACACTGTTCCTTTCTTTTAAAATACTATGTTACTTAAGAAGAGTTATTAGTTTTTGGCCATTCTTTCGATTGGCATCATAAAAGTAGTGGTGTTTTTTTTTACTTTTAAGTCGGTTCGATTCCCAGACGAGGCAAGTAATTTTTAGAAAATCTTTGAATGCAGAATTACTAACTTTTAAAAATAACATAAAGTCTTCTTTCAGCAAAATACCCTATCTACGATATTTAAGGTACTTTCCCTTCATGGCCCATAATTTTGGGACGCCTGTATATACCCTGTACTTGATAAAAATCCTCCTGATGTAAACAAACTGTTGATGAATATTGTTAACTACTCGGCATAAGTATTAATTCATCTCTCTCTTCTAAGAAATTGATACAATCTGGCTGAGGTTGATTTAATAATGTTAATTAATCTGTTGTTCCACAACAGTAATTAATAATCTGTTTACTAATATTAATTGTTTAAAAAAAGTGAGAGTAAAGAGGATACCAGTCATAACACTGTCCTTATAACAATTCATGTGACTTTCCAGCTACAATGTGACACGATACTCGGAGCGCATGGAACTGCTAGCGATGCGGTGCGGCCAACGCTTCGTTGGCGCCGAGACAGACTCCACTTTGACGGTCTACTCTGGAGGCCTGCAGTCCCCGAGCAGTGCTTGCAAACGGAAAGCTATGAGGCTAAAGTAAGTTGCCATAATGGATATTAAGCACCACTGTAGAAGGTAGAAGGGCATATAAAATTTGTTACTCAAGCAAGCATTTAAGTTGAATTTGGACTGTGAGTCTAATAAATTGCTGTGTGGGTCTTAATTATAAACGGTCAGTCTGGTGGGTAGTTAGTTAAATGAAATGTTTATTTCCCACCACATTAAGATTAATAATAATTCGTTAGTGATATGGAAACAACAATAAGTACAACCAGAGTTTACAACTACCCGCAGCTTAGGCTTACCACCAGGAAGGCAACTAGTTTACTACTTGCAACGGTCACATGTACAAGGGTAAACCTATGGATTCTAGTAGTTTCACATTGGCTTGAAGCTTTATTTTACATGGCACAAGGCACATGCGTAGGGGGGCGTGGGGAAGTTATTAAACGAAAAATAGTGAGAACCCATTTACAAATATAAAATAAAAAATCATACTTTAGAGATGTAGAGCTTCCAAAGCCCACCCCGTCTACTTGATTACTCTTACGTCGATTCCATTTTTCAGTCACGCCTACCTGCTAAAGGTACACGTGTCTCAAGCCCACCTTTTCCTGGTACAATAAAGAATATTCTTATCTTATCTTATCGAATTACTATCTTTACAATATATGGCCCCCAAAGGATCGCCGATGAGGTGTTAGCCTAGGACTCTGTAAATATTTAATCCATATCTGCGGCTTGGGCTATGTCTAATTCCGCTAAACGCGTTACAGGATGGCGCAAGCTAAGTCGCCGGGCCGCCGGCTGTCCCACCTGGCGCGGCGGCGGCAGGCCTTTTGCAGCGCAGCCACCATCGGAGAGAAAGCGCACAGCTCCACGGCCAAAATGGTGCTCATTGACAAAAAGTAAGTGACCGCTGTTGGTTGCTATACCATTTTTAATAATTATAAAAAAAATATATACTCCGGAAAAATGTGGACTGACGTGTTGCTACATAGTAAAATCAGGGATATTTTGAAGTGAAAATGAAATTGTCTTTATTGCAAAAAGAAAGTACGATAACTGGAAAAATTTGGCAAAAGGCCTCATGCCTATGCCTATGCAAAGGCCTAATGTTTTAGATATTTTTGGTCAAAAGTAAACTCATTATTTTACAATCACTAGATGACAGGCATAACAACAGTCTAACTTAGGCAGTTCTAGGGAATAGATATAGCAAGCGGACACGGCGCGCGGCCAGGGCGTCGTTACACAGAAATGTATGGAGCTCTATGAAACGAAATACAATAAACGCCCAACGCCCGCGCAAGGTTTATAGAGTTCCATACATTTTTGCGTCACAGCACCCCGGGCGCGCGACCTTTCCGCTTGCTATATCAACTCCCCTAGAATGTTAATATTTCGAATCCGTGGTACCAGCACAATGGTTGTCACACGTTTAACTGATGCTGTGCTCGTAGCATAAACAATGTACAACTTCATTTGTCCATTTGGGCATCCGTCAAAATGACTTATGTATTTTTCTCAGCCGCGAATTTGCGTCGCGTTTCCGGCATTTGTTAACAGACTTTAAAAAAGGAGGAGGTTATCAATTCGACGCGTATCCCCCAGTTTCTCGTACACTAACACGCTGTTAATCTACTGTTAACAGCTGTCAATCGACCAAAGTGCATACAAAAAGAACCACTGACAGCTGTTAACAGTAGATTAACAGCTTGTTAGTGTACGAGAAACCGGGGGTAAGTCTTTTTGAATTTTTTTTTAACCCACTCGACAAATTGGTCCCATTTTAATTTAGTGAAAGACTTAGAGATGGAGAAAGGAACTCTTCAATGGACAGCAGTAAATAAAGCCTAATGAGGTCCATCCTTTAGTAATATCGGTATGTTTCATAAAATAGCGTAAAAGTAGTCCCAAGGTAATTTAAAGATGTTCTGGTGAAGACTTTCGGAGCAAATTTTACAAATTTTAAAGCAACGAATTAAGTAGGGTAAATTATGGTTATAAGGGACTTGTTTGTTTTTCTCCCGCTCTCACACTAAAAATTGAAAAATAAAAACCGACTTCAATACACTACAACAGTAATAAAAAGTTAGAAATAATTTAAAAGTACCTTTAAATTAGGAGTATGTATACATGTAAGCAGGCTATCTCCCTGAGAGAAGGCCTGCGCCCTACAGTGCATATGCTTATACATGTAGGTATTGTAGAAGTATAATTTGTAGTTGGTGCCCAGTTTCATGACCAGGACATATATCTTGGGCACCGACTCCAAATTATACTTCTTCAATATACAGGCTTCTAATTTTAAGGTATTCATTTAAATTATTTCTAACTTTTTATTAGTGTTGTGGTGTATTGAAGTCGGTTTTTATATTTTATTTAATTGTTTTTATTTATTCATCAATACCGCTTGCTAACAGAGAAAGAAAGCTTTGTGGGCACGCGTGATGGTCTAGCACATATGATGAGTAGCCTGTGCCCTGACATGAAGGCTGATTATGCAATACGTTTTATTTTGCTTTATGACAAAGCTGAAAACTTAAAACAAATTGACAGACACAAATAAGTACAATATCTCCTAAAGATATACCCACATATATAAAAAATTAAGAGTCGTTCGGTCTCCCTACTCGTAAATCGTCTTACGGAATTAACATTTCGGTTGATGGAATTTCTAGAACAATAGATAAGACAATAGATCGTGCCGTCGCGTCCGCTGCCTACCGGGATCCAAGAAGCTAATGAACAGACCCCCTTACCACAGTCTAACGATGCAATTTATCACTGATGTATAAATATTCCTTTCAACATGTATTGTAATGTCCATGAATTTTCTTCTATAATTTGCACTAATCAAACCCAATATCGCTTCAAGCTTCTTCCCACACAGGAAGCTGATCAACTCGGCCGAGCGCCGCTCGCCGCGCCTGCGCCGCACTCCGGGCAAAAAGACCCCCGGCAAAAAGACCCCCGCCAAGACCCCGAAAACGCGCAGCGGGGGCTCCACCCGCAAGAAAGCCATGCGTCGCCTCCTTATGGACCCCGAGATGATGACTCGCTCCCAGCCCACCCGCGAAACCTCCAAGCGGGCGCTGTTCATCAGTCCAGAGAACCGAAAACCCATACCGCAAGTTCCAAGCACGTCCGTCCCGTTGCAAGCTATGAAATCGAAGCGCGCCTTATTCGGGTCTCCGGTCGGGCCGGCAGAGACGAAAAGCCTGGACGGTTCTCAGAGTGACATGTTCCTGAAGAGGAAGCGGGATGCTTTGGATGAAACGCAAGACGAGAGCCGGAGTAAGCTGGCCAAGAGTCTGTCGTTCGGCGGAGACACGATAGCTGTGCCGCAGAGTGGGCCCTCCCTGTCTCGGAGGGCGTCGGAAATGTTCGCCGCTAGGAGTAACTTCGCCGAGCTGGATGAACATCATAGAAAGGTAAGCATCTCATGCATTGAAAATCAAACTTTCTTTTTTCCTTTATTTTATTTATTTATGACTACAGAAATTATATCGTGGTTGATGTATTTTTATTTAAGGGATTATGACCTTATTGCAAAAGAAGTATCATTTGTGTTAGATTATTTTCAAATCGATTTCTGTTATTTTTGAAGTGCCTTTAAATAGGTCTCTAAAAAGTTATTGTTACCTTTGCACAGAAACTCCTATGGGCTGTGTCAGAAGCCCTGCGCATTCACGGGTGGCGCATGCAGTCACCGGGCTTCCGCGAGAAGGCTTCCAGTCTGGCGCGGCTGACGCGCCGCTTGCTGACCTTACCGCCACACGCGGCACGCCTCGCCGCGCCCAAGCTCTCCACCTCCGAGACTATGCTCAAGTTAGTGTTTCTTACATATCCAGTTCCATTACCTGACTAGTCAATGATGGCGCTGCCAGCATGTAGGTACTCTTGCTATGCGATAGCATCCGCGGGTGGCGCATGCAGTCACCGAGAAGACGTCCAGTCTGGCACGGCTGAGGCTATAAATTCCACCCCTATCGGGACTTGAACCCGCGACCTCAAGCTCGGGTCAACTTTTTTGGTTAATGGTTGTATAATTGAGTTAAAGATCAGCCCCTTTTCAGTTCTCCCAAGTTCACTGACTCATCGCAAAAGACATTTTTGGCTAATCAGTGTGCTGGATAAGTGAGTTCTAGACTTTGCACCTTCACATTTCTATATGGAATCGATCTTGTTAAGTCTAACTTTACTGTCAACGCCACCAAACCTGTTTGGTCTGTGGCAGACGACACAAACAAAGGTACAAATCGAGAAATCGCACACTAAACTTCACGTCCTTGGCACAGGATCGCCCGCCAGTACGTCTACGCGATCATCCAGGGGCGCTCCGTCGAGGACTGCTTCCAGGACGAGCAGAAGCGTCTCGCCAACGACGGCGCCCACAAAATCACCGGCTACGTCACCGCCTCAGCCTACCAACAGTTCAAGGCGCGACAGGCCGCCGCCGCCACCTCCTTCCAGTCGCAGGTCAAGGAAAACGCCTGCGACGGCATAAAGCTTGAGCAATCGAAAAGCGGGTCTAAGAACATCCTGCAAGATAAGTTAATTAATGTTGATAGCAACTCCAATAGCAGCTCCGGGCTCAGTATGCTGGATAAGGCGGGTCTGTATAAGTCCAACTCGATGCCGTCCTTCGAAGAAGCGGCCAAAATGAGAGCCCGCCGGCAGATTAGCTTCGATAACGTCGACTTTCCCAAGAGGTGATTCTGTTGTACTTTGTTATAGTTTAATTGTAACGATAGAAACAAACAACTCGTATGGCTGTAGATTTGTTTTTGGGTGATACTTTTTGTCAGATTGGGTGTGAACGCGAAATAATTCTTACGTGTGTATTTTATAAGTGTGTTTTGACCAAATCTATAAGCTTTTTTTGTAACTTTTCTACGAGACGATGGATACGCGCGAGATCTGTGCTATCTAGCGACTAGGTCATCAATAAGTGCGAAAAAATATTGAAGACCACTTCGAAGTTGTACCACAGAATTGCGGGATTAATATATACTTGCACTGATATGCCAACTTATTTGTAGATACAGCAGGAAATGTTGTATTCGAAATTTTTGTTCCTGCCTTATTATACAGATAAATTGGCAGTTCTGTAGTACCTATTGTTAAAAGAGATATATTTCAGATTCTTTGACTGACTGATACATAATTATTGTTAGTTGATAAGTAGTCACATTTTATCCCTGACATAGTCTTTAGATCACTTTTTATACATTACATGGTTCAATTTTGTTTCGCCGATTGAAAACGTTACTGACGTGACAAAAATGCAATTTCGTACGTATTACTTTTGCTTTAGAAGTTGTAATCAACTGTTTTGAGATGACAATACGATTTACGTTTTAGGGTGGCATGTTTCCTTCACAAACCTAAAATATATCAAACTCCCTATTAAACAAATTTGTAGATATAAGGGCTTATATGATTTGCGTTCTATGCTATGTAATAAAACGTCCAAGTGACGAGTTTCCTATACGTTTATGAGCTTCCTGCCTTAGAAAATATAAAATAATATATAATTTAGGAAATCCTTGGGATATTAATTTGTATGACTATGTAAGACGCGCTATAGCGATAGTTGTCAATTACTCATAGCCGTCCGTATTTATGCATCAAAGAATTTACGATGTCCTCGGTGAGACTTCATTCGAATATTTGACTAATCTTTGGCTGTATCTTACCTTTTTGTGACTTTGGTATGTTGAAAATAGGATTTGCCAACTTCCAAACTTTCGACCATTTTACTTTGGCCAATGGTTTTCAATAACCCCTGATAAAACTTAATTTCACAATTAGGCATTTTATTAACTATATTAAATTTTATTCAACTTAGTCCTACATGTAAACAAACCGTTGATAGAAATCGTTAAAATACGGGAAGCAAGCTATAACATCTATAAAGTTGTTTGCTTCTTCTAAGTCACTCATTCATTTTGAAATTTTATAGTTTTAAATTTTTTTCGTTTACTCCCAGACCGAAGCTGAATGAAACGAAATATAGCTGTAAATTCGTTAGTTCTCTGGTATATTGTACTACTTATTTGTATTCGACAGGGCGATACATGTGTCTTGCTCTCCCTAGGTTCGGCCTTGTAAAGTGACAACGTAGTTCTTGAAATAAAACTCATAATGAATTAATTTGTGAGTATTATTTAAAGAGCTACGCTTTTTCATTCACATTAAACACTCTCCCGCACATATTTTGAAAGATAAGAAGTACCTAACAAAAAGGAAATGTTGGTTGGTTTTCCTATATTTTTTCTAGTTTACAAATTGCTTACTTGTTAGGGTATTGTTTGAACAACAATAGCGAGTATGGTTTGTTTTATCTTCGAAGAGGTATACTTCAATAACATCAAAACGTTACACGATGACAAGCTACCATCATTGAAGATTTTCCATGTGGCATACGCAAAGTACATTTGTATGAAACCTTTCGGCTCACACTGTTGAATTCTTAAATTTTTGAATTCCTGAGATGTTGAATTCGCAAAATGTTGAATTCATTGTAATCCCAAAATGTTGAACTCGCAAAATGTCGAATTCATAGTAATCCAAAGATGTTGAATTCGCCAAATGTTGAATTCGCCAAATGTTGAATTCGTAGTAATCCCAAACTGTTGAACTCTCAAAATATTGAATAAATGATTTAATCCTTGTTGAATTCATTGATTTTATTTCATTCACATATCCCAAAAACAAAATTGAATTCCCCTAATATTGCAAATATTTATCTAGAAAACCCCGAAATTTTTCTGTCCTAACACTTCGCCAATGACCAGAGAAAAAGGCCGCTGCCTCTTTTTTCGCCTTTATACTTGGGCATGGTGACCGTGTTGCACTAGGTTGGTACATAAGTAGGTGCTAAAACTTATTTGAAAAATAAAAACTAAATTTATTCGAGTCATCTTTCAGGATTTACCTAACTGTGTCGCTACTATAGTAATTTAATAAATAAATAAATGAATTTATGAATAAATAAATAAAGTCCCCGAGGCTGAGGGTGAGCCGGCGGTGGGGAGTGGGTGAAAGGTCCCCTTTTTAGTTTTTTTGCTCATATCAAAATTTCAAAACTACACGAGTTCTGATTTCGTTAATTTGCTTAGGAAAATTCAGCATTTGGCCAACTCTACATTTTGGGAATTTTAATTCAACATTTGGCGAATTCAACATTTTGGGAATTCAAATTCAACATTTGGCGAATTCAACATTTTGGGATTACTACGAATTCAACATTTTGCGAGTTCAACATTTTGCGAATTCAACATCTCAGGAATTCAACATTTTAAGAATTCAACATTGTGAGCCGAAGCGGTATGAAAGTATCTTATAAAATGGTTGTGTCTGGGGAAGTTATAAATGTACCATTTATACTTTAATTGTTGTGCGCGTTTTATGTTACAATTTACTTTACACCCATATAAATCGCGACAACAAGCAGTTTGCGTAAAAGAACGCGCACCTGTCCGCACCGAACGAATTGATTTCCAAATTCGCCCCCGGCGAGTGCGGTTCCAAATATCTCATACTACGAACAAATCGATAAGACGAAAAACTGCCTTCAAAACACAAACTAAACAGAAACTATGGTTCGCACAACACTAGGTGGTGCGGACGGTACTCTTTATCGCGGTACGTATGGTTAGGTTCGTAAAACCGTGATTTTATATTTGCAAATTGATTCTCATGGGACGTTTTTTTGACTTCGGACATTTTGTAAAAATATTTTTAATAGATTTTAATTTCTGATATTTGGATAAACGTTCTTATAATTGGCTATTTATTGCCCAACACGTGACATTGGCGAAATTGTACTTACTGGATAATCAGTGCAGTGAGTCCATAAAGCAGAATTGATTTGAATTGATTCTCATGGATCCCGTCAACAGATCCGGACAACGTGGTAAGGAACTGACGCTGCACATACATAAAAATATTTAGACAAATTCAGGTCCTCATTTTATTGAAGTCGGTTAGTAAAAAAAACAGTCACTGATTTCGTACGAAAATTCTACTCGGTTTGCTCCTGCGTTCACGTCAAGAGAAAACTCCGAACGCAACTGTGTATTATTTTGTATATATTTATATTTTCTTAAAATAAACATTAACATATTTTGGTGTTATACTCTTGTGTTAACTCTGGGAAAATATACCGATCGATTCGTTGTGGGCATTATATGGGAAATATGGGAATACATGTCATATGGTGTAGGAATGTTATTGTCAAGTATATTTTCTAGTACAGGCGACAGCATATGAACCTTTACATTTTATTCAAATGTAAATGTATAGAGTGCACGGATGCAAAGGTTGATGTGCTGTCGATTGTACACTGGGCTTAATTCCCGAAGGAGTGAGCAAGGAACTAGGAAATTTGTATTCACAATTCCTTGGGCACCCTAATCCCTCGGTAGTTGAGTCTAGTGTGTCCGCATTATCAGATTGTAATTTGTTGATATTTCTGAGCTAAGTCTCAGTTTGTAAGCAATAAATTATTTTTACCTATTTGCCATGTGTTTGCTGCTAGTCACGTTACGTTACATTTTACATTCTATTTTGTGTGTTCCCAGTTTTGTTCTCGACAAAAAGTAGTGAAAACATGCTTCACATATATATTTGTGAATATTCGTGATTTCGAATCAAAGGTCGGAAGACCTCACGAAACTGAATCCACATTCAAGACGGTGGGAAATACCGTAACGTTGAAAAAGGTTTTCTATTATTTTATGCGTAAACAAGTAAGAGTGAAAGTTTTGAAACTTGAAACTTTTTTAAAACGAAATTTTTTTCAATGTGTCTAAATCGTGGTTAGTAACGGTGAACGAATTTGAAATCATCCTGTAGATGGCACTTAGTGCGTGCTAAATAAATGCAAGAGGATAACAATGTTTGAAGTTGGATTTAACTAATAAAGGAAATAATGATTAGTCAATATATTTATCTTCGTAATCAACACTATTAGTACGTCACTGATAAGATAGCAGCGAATGAAAAACTGCTTTTGTTTTCACAAGTGTAGCGTTGTCACTGTACCTAAAGGTAAAGCTATTGTTTTTTTTCGCCGACGATATACCGTAACTATAAAAAAACCAAATGTTTTGAGTAGTTTAATCTAGCTAGAAATAACTGAACGTGTAAAGATGGGTGCATCTCAGTCATATCCAGGATTGACTGAAGAACTTTTAGAAGATTACGCTACGTTAACGTATTTGAGTAAAGGAGAAATAATGTAGTAAGTACAAAATTGAGTTTTACTGCTTTGAAATATTGCTGTATACTGAGAAGTAGTTTTTTTTTTGTGTTGCAGTTTAATGAAGAAATTCCAAACAATAGACGCAGAGAAGCTAGCAGCTAATTACCACAACAGATTCAGCAAAGAAGACATTCTAGCCAAGTTCTCTGTTTTGAGGGTAATGTTATTTTACGGATTTTTTGTAATGAGATTCCACATAGACGTGTGATTGCGAAGGTCTACTTCCCCGTTCTTTCATTGAAGAAGAGCACCGCATTTAGTTTGTAAACTGTTTTAATTAGCGGAGTGGTATATTCTTTGATAGATGTGCCGACAAACATCTTGAGCGAGGTGCAAAGGAAGAAAGTGTTGCGCGTGGCGCAGGGGCTGACATAATGGGGGCCCATTGACGATGCGTCCAACACTCCGCCCGTCAATGTAAAAAACGCCGTCCATTTTTAAGACGGCGTCCAGGAATGGAATTCCAATCGGATGTAAATCCATCACGGGAACCCGTCCAACCCGCTCGTGAAAACGGCATCCATTTTCCATTCATTCCGCGCTGCGCTGCCGCCATAATAATATCATTTTATCGATGCCATTGATGCCATCGCTATGTCAACGTCAAGAGATTTTGTTTGGGCATTCATTGAAATGTACAGGGAAAATCCATGTTTAAGGAAAAATCAATGACGCCGACGAAAATAATAAATATGCGTGCGTTTTCCACACTGACGGTCAATCTACTAAACCTATGCGTGCATTTGGTGTGATGGAAACGCTTACATCAGATTGGACATCCATTCCTGGACGCCCGTCTTAAAAATGGACGGCGTTTTTTACATTGACGACCGGATTTTGGATTGCTAGCATTATGCTCCAGTTGGACCCATCGTCAATGGGGGCCTTAAAGCGCCGACTATATGCCTAGTGACGGGTCATTTTGACGCTAACGAGACTACCTCAGGACTTTACAAGGAAAATACTTTACCACAGACTATTTAACGGTCTTATTTTATAAAAAACACATTTCCTTAAAACACTCGATATATACCAAATAAAATAGACTTAAGTGGATATTTTACAAGGAAAAGACGTAACCACAGATCAAATAAACTGCCTCTAGGGAGTGTTTTAAGGAATCGTGTTTTTATAAATAAGACCGTAACTATTTATAGTGCGTTTATGGGGGTTTTTGAGGGAATCGTGATTTTATAAATACTTACCTAACACCGAAAGTTTTTGTATCGCATTGCTTTTTACAGTCTCATTCGTGCGCTTTCAGAACAACCCGTTCCAGGACCGTTTGTTCAGGGTATTCTCGTCGCGGCGTGATAACTGTTTCTCGTTCGAAGACATGGTAGACCTATGCTCCGCCATGAGCTCCGAATGCCCAGCCGAAGTAAAAGCTGCGTGGGCGTTCAAGATTTTTGGTAAGGAAATCCATGGTACCAATCAAGGTACACTGAACTGGGGCCTAACTATGCGCACCAAGTCCTGGCAGAATCCTGACCTTTGCATCACTGCGTTTGTAGTATGGAATTTCACAGTTAGTCGATTTGAATCGTTCAGAATATGGTGCACGAAGTAGAAGCAGGGCCTCTGTTAGAGTACAATGATAGATAGACGGTTGGGTTAGGTTAGGTTAGGACAGGACATACCATTGACATCTAGAAGGCTTGATACGTGCATTAACATAATCTAGGTCCAGGCCCATCGACCTGATTGGGACACTGATTCTAAACCGTTCTTTAGAATTCCTTTGTTTGCTTCGGTTTGTAGTAGGACAAGCTCCCGGGTCTGATTTTGTATCCGGAAAATGGGCTGGTATCCGTGCAAGTACCCCCTTTGCGAGGAGAAAAGGACGGATCTACTCTCTAGGTATACTAAATCTGAACCGGAGCATGCTCTGTGGCTGTGACTAGTTCATCCTCTTTACAGTCTGTACCCACACTGATTTAGGCATGATTGCACATGCATGAGCACAAATATTATGTCAAATGTGGTGGATAAAGATTAGTGGAAATACCTGACGTTTTCATCCAGAGCAAATCATTGTTTCGAATGAAAAAAAAAATTGCGATCGTAGGTGAGAATCTATTTCAGATTCGGTTTTTTTTGTTAACGCAGTACATTTCTGGAAGGAGTTTACCGAAGTGTGTGGGTGGCTTGAAATTATGGGATGGTAAAACAAATATTATAAATATTATTGTATGGTATGCAATAAAGAGTATTAATCAAATCTAATCGAATTTGAAATGTAATTTTATTCCCGAGTGCTTTTGATAATATTTGACTCTCCCGCAAACGAGAGTTTGTAACATTGAAATTATTCCAAAAGATAACATCCGAAAATACAATTCAGCGTGTTCTATAGAAGAAGAAGCAGAAGAAAAAACATTTATTATAAAAACAGTGCACACGCCACAATAACAAAACAAAAAAACAACCAAGAAAATATTTCAACAGAAATGTTATAAAAAAGAAAGGAAAACGAAAGGTCACGGCGTGTCACTGCTGTTATAATGGCAACTGACTCAGCAGTATGATTGCATGAGCAGCGATTTTCAACAATATTAATACAGCTCGTGCATTGCCCACCAGCTCGCTACACCGACAATACGAGGCAGATTGCTGGCAAAGGCTGGATGAGGGTGGCCGAGGACAGAAAGAAGTGGCGTGCCTTGGGGGAGGTCTATGTGCAGCAGACGACAAATACGGACGGGCACTTTTGATTGATTGATTGATTGCTTGCTTGCTTCTTGCAGATATCGACGAAGACAATCAGATATCGGCCAGGGACGTCGGGGATATCCTAGATCGGCTGACGTGGGACGAGCATAATCCAACCATCAACCTTGATGTCAAGTCGAAGAAACAGATCGCTGATGTTGTGAGTATTTAGCGCCTCGAGGAACGTGGCCGCTGACTAGTGTCGGTGTGGATTGATCACCCTTGTGATCGTTTAGGGCACAGGCCTTTTCTCAAAGAGAGATAGAGAGAGAGAGAGAGAGAGAGAGAGAGAGTATGGGCTTGATCACCACGCGTGCCCACCGTGGATTGGAGATTTCAAGCGCTGAGGTATGTAGGTATACACCACAGGCACTCGGTTAGCGAATGGTATTGCTACAATAACTTCACAAATGTATATAACTTAGAAAACAAAGTCATAGGTACGTGACCGCACTGGGAAGCGAACCTGGGTCTCTCACTTCCGAGTAAAATGTTCTATCCACTAGGCTACCATCGCTTCTTGTTTCTAAATTAATTGCTTAAGTAGGTACCCTATGCAGCGTATGGGAAACTACGTCGAGTCTTCACATCGCCAACAGTCTCAAGACGAAAGTCTTCAATCAGTGCGTCCTACCCGTCATGACATATGGTGCCGAAACGTGGACACTCGCGGTGGGGCTGGTCCACAAATTTAAAGTCGCTCAGCGTGCTATGGAAAGGGCTATGCTCGGGGTTTCTCTGAAAGATCGAATTCGAAACGAGGTGATCCGACAGAGAACCAAAGTCACCGACATAGCCCACCGAATTAGCATGCTGAAGTGGCAGTGGGCCGGCCATATTATCCGAAGAAGTGATAACCGATGGAGTAGACGAGTTCTCGAGTGGAGACCGCGGATCGGTAGACGTAGTGTGGGACGTCCTCAGACTCGGTGGAGCGATGATCTCCGCAGGGCGGCTGGCAAGAGCTGGCTGAGAGTAGCCGAGGGCCGTGCTCAGTGGCGTGCTATAGGAGAGGCCTATGTCCAGCAGTGGACAAGCATAGGCTGATGGTGATGATGAGGTACCCTAGCATTTTTTCTGTTTTACATTGCAGATACTCAAAGAAATCAAACTCGACGGCAGCGGGAGCATCGGCCTAAACGAATTCCAAATAATGCTGTCCAAGATTCCGGAGTTCAAAAGCTCATTTTACTTCCGATTGTAGAGAAAAAACCGGCCAAGTGCGAGTCGGACTCGCGCACGGGGGGTTCCATACCACTGTCTATACAACATTAGACACAAAGATCGAGAAAAACGGCAAAAAACACGTTAGTTGTATAGGAGCCCCCTTGAAGATTTATTTTAACTTAATTATTTATTTTTGAAGCGAATGTAGAACTAATTATTATGTAAATATTTCTAGCGGCAACCTGTCGCCGTTATTAATATCGAGCAAAAAAATTACGTTTGTTGTATGGGAGCCCCCCTTAAATATTTATTTTACTCTGTTTTTAGTATTTGTTGCCACAGAAATACATCATCTGTGATAATTTCAAATGCCTAGGTAGGTATCACGGTTCATGAGATACAGCCTGGTGACAGTCAGCCAGACAGACAGACAGACGGACAGTGAAGTCTTAGTAATAGGGTCCCGTTTGGCACCCTTCGAGTTTGGGACCCTGAAAACCAGCCAAGTGCGTATCGTACTCGCGCAGCATGATTCCGTGACACCATAAAATGTTATATTTGTTTCTTACACTTACACTAGGTATGGCACAAAATACAAAATAAATATTATGTTATATGCTCTTTCATTAATTTTTTGGTTCGATTGACACTTTTTGTTTTACTTGTGCAGTCCCCCCCCACGTGTACATCTATCTAGCGGGTCCTCCAGAGTAAGGACCACAGACAGATTATAAAGTAATATCATAGTATGGTAGGGAATGCTTTACGTGCCTCAAGAGTAGATAATTTGTACCTTTTTACCCGACTACTGCGGAGCCCAAGAAGAAGTTTGGCTCGTGTGTAGATATGCCTTTTCTATGCTCCCTTATAACTCCTTAACCAATGGATGGATTTTAAGGTTTAATAGCACGATGCCCACTATCGCACTTTGTTACTTTTATTTCACTTTAATACGATCGGTAGCACAATGACAACTTTTTCAAATCTGTATACATTATTTCGCACCATGCCCACTTTAATAATTATAAAAATTTTTCGTTTTTTCTTGACTGTACGAATCGGTGGCAATCCCCCATTTAAATGAGCATCGTGCGACTAAAGAAATCTTTTATGCCAATAGGCTTTGTGCTATTTTAGGCATACAGCGATCTCACTTACGAAGATTTGTAATAATTGGCATCGTGCTATCGATTGTATTGAAAATTAACAAACGTGACAATGTGCTAACAAGATCTTAATCGATTCGTCGTTTTTGCGTGAGTGTTATAGTTTGTATAAAATCAACAAAGAAGTTAAAAAAAATACCAATTAGCCAACATAAAAAATAAACAACAACCTGACTGCTGAGGTTTAACAAAGCAGGCGGAACCCACATTCTACAATGTAATACATTGCAAGTTAGATAGACACATAATATTTTATTTTTATGTAGGTTGGTCCCGGGTACTAAGTAGTAAATAGTGCTCGACTGATCAGCAGTCGAGTTGTTAGTTATTTTTTATTACAGTTGTTTTAAATACATCAAATGAATCAAAAAAGCCCTGGTGGATAGACTTACGCTGTTAGGTATGTATTTATAAAAACACGATTCCTCTAAAGCAATCTTCAGAGGCAGTTTAAATAATCTATGGACGTCCCAAGCGAACATACTTCGACCAAATAGAGGATGTGTCAGCAAAGGGAAAGACAAAAAGTACCCGAAACCGGCGTGCGTGCATGCAACGACTAATGAATGTTGTTGTCAGGATCGATCGTGGCAAGTGGCAGTCCCTGGTCTCTGCCTACCCCTCTGGAATACAGGCGTGAGTTTATGTATGTGTGTATTGTTACGCCTTTCCTTTTACAAGACTATTTAGAGTGCCTCTGAGGAGTGTTTTAAGGAATCATGTTTTTATAAATGAGAATAAAAATCTTTGAAGTGATATTTCTGGTCCCGATAGGCATGTTGTGGACTGCACTAGTTTGACATTTGTAGATATTAATTACCCCTTTTACAATAGCAAAATAGTAAAAAAATCACGTTTATTTATACCTTTTCGTAAAGTTTACTCACTTACGTAATCCACTGACAACCTAATAGGTCCAAGAGATTAACCCCCAGTTTCTCGTACAGTAATACGCTGTTAATCTACTGTTAACAGCTGTCAATTGACCAAAGTGCATACTAAAAAAAAAACCACTGACAGCTGTTAACAGTAGATTAACAGCTTGTTAGTGTACGAGAAACCGGGGGTAAGTTCTTTATAGGATAGACAGACAGACATAGTAATAGGGTGTTTGCACCCTTCGGGTACGGGAACTCTAAAAAAAAAGGCTTAGGTATATAGTGAACCGTATTTTTGTGCGGCTTTATTTGTTTTTCCGTAACTTCATTTTGTTGACATCTATTTTGTCTCGACAACCTCTCTTATTTATTACTTAACTCTCAACTATATCACGATTCCAAATGTCAAAGTATGTATGATTTGGACAGTTCGGATTACGTTAAATTGGACAACTCCATACAGTTGAGAACTTACTTACTAGCGTCGCTGCTTCGTAATGTCACCCTGGACTTTGTTTATCTGACGAAGACCTTGCAAGCAGCCTTATTGTAGCGCGGGGCCAGCGAGCGTTCCGGCAGGGCAGGTATGTTGCTGGTGCGTCCGATGGTTACTGGCAATACCACCGGCTGCTTGTACTTCACATGGTAGCTTGGGTATGAGAGGTATGTCCTGGGAAAAGAGTGGAAGAATCATGACATACAACACAATCACTTGCCCTGGTGCCAAGCTAGGATACCCGTTGTAACCATGCAGGCAAGGAAATTACATGGAAAAACGCCCAGACTGAGGCCATTTGTACAAATGAAGTATAGCGGCCCACCAGCGGAACTCGAACTCCCGACCGCTGTTATTGAACTTTTATCAAAGTTGTAACACAGCATACTCCAACATCTGTCTGCAGATAACGGGATCGTAAATGTAATTCAAAGTACCTATTATTGAAATATTCCACCTAACCTGCCATTAAGTGCCATTTTACAAATACGGCCCGAAGGCAGCGGCTAACATAGTACATTGACATTCAGCAAACAGAATGTAAATTCTTTACTTTGAAATAAATTATTGATTTCTGATTTCTGATTTTTAAAATTCTCAATTTACCTAATTTCTTATTTGTCAAGTTAAATTGAAATTTGAAAAATAAAAAATCGATAAATTCCGATGATTAAAGCACCTCCTCCTTTTTTGAAGTCGGTTGAAAAAATAGAACCTACAAACTTTATGTCTCAACTAACTATTACTATACCACGCTGTGCAAAGAAAGTTTATGAAACTCAGTACAATTTGTGGGTACTTACGGGGACATTTCTGGGGGACACTTCCACATATATTCTGGCTCTCTAAAGTACGTCAGTGGATGGTGAGCTTTGGGGTATCCTCTATAATAATCGCGGTGACGCTGGCATGCCTGAAAAAATGCGTAGCGGCAATTATGTAGGTACCTATTCTAATTTGTTGGGTATAAACAAAACAACAAAGTATCATGAAAACGCGGTTTTTTTATTCGTAGAAATCACGGATGTTGCATGCCTGAAACGAGTACCTACTTCTTTATAAAAATTCAATGGGAGGTTTTCTTTTTGACTACTAAGAAAAAAAAGTAGTTCCCTAGAACTCTGTAGATGGCGCTGAACTGACTACGTTACTAGCCGTGATTTGCGACCGTGAGCGGAACGCACTACAGATTGCCGTTCCGAAATGGACGTCAATGGATATTGCGATAACGTGAATGGATCAATTCGCAACGATATTTATTTGTGATGTGACAATGACATAATGTAAGCTTAAAAAAGAAATCCAAGTGAAATTATCAAATAATAATGCGACGATACGTTCCTTGCAGTAACTTACCAAGTTCAGCGCCATCTATGTAGAAACTAAGGTAGGTTTAATAAAAAAATAAAATAAAAAGAAAATCCCTCATATAAAAAATTCCTACCTGAAGCCGGCGTGCGTGTGTGCATGCAACGACGTATGAATGTTGATAAAGCGAAAGAGGTTTGCAAAACCTGGCCTCTGCCTACCCCTCTAGGATACAGGCGTGAGTTTATGTAATGTCAATGTAGCTACTTAATTAAAATTAATTAAATTACCGTATAGAACTGTTCGATCTCGTCTTGTCTTGCATAGTCGTAGAATAGAATGTCGTCGATTTTAACCATGATGTGAAATATACGAAAGGATTTAACTAGCAAAATTTTAAAAGTGCAACGGCCATTTTTTTCGGATTTGAAGTTTTTCGTTGAAGCTTTTAATCTGTGGCACAGAGAAAATTGTGGTTGAAGCTGAAAAGTTTGTGAAAACTGAAAAGTCAAATGCCTCACTGAGGCACAAAGAGATTTTTTGTAGTAATGTTTTATCACCGGCCTCCATGGTGGTCAATGGGTTTCACAGACTAGAGATTCCACTGACCTCCAATCCATGGTAGCGTGGTCCTTCCGATCGATTCTTACGGACCCATTGCTCTTGTTACGTGTGAGATAAGAGCGAGTGTGGCGTGATTAACAGTTTTATTCATATTCTGATGTGGAGCCGCCCTTAAAGCCGTAGCCGTAGAGTGATTTTGGAACACAGTGATTGAATGAAATTCGGGCTTCAAAATGCCAGAGACAAGGTAGGAAAAAGAATAAAAAAAACTTTGTCACTGAAATGTCAAAACAAAATTCTCAATTTTTGTTTTCCTGTTTTATTTCCGTGATTTATTGTGAAACTTAACGTTGCCAGAGGTTTATCAAGTGCAGTTATCTAATTGAAATATTACGGATATGTGGTTAAATTTATTGAGCTAGAGTGTGAATAATCCTGTGGCAAACGTCGTTATTTTGGGAATACTATTTTGGTCCGCTGCCTGCTCTACATTCGGCCGATCTGAATATAATTTGACACGGAAAAGAATGCTCTTCCTGGTCGGTGAGAAACCCCTTTTCTTTCCTGAAAGTATATTAAGTGCTTTGGGCAAAAACTTAAAAATGACACCAACATTTCCCAACATGACATGTCAGCAGTATTAATTTTTTGTTCGAATTACACTCGATAAGTTTTTTCTGTAGTAATTGGTTCTTGGCCAGCTAATCTAAACTTTCTCTCGTTAATTATGATCTTTAGTTGTCTGGCTGAGCTTGTTCTAGTTTCTGTCTAGATAGAAGTGTTTGTATTACTAATTTAAGGAATTAATAATAGGTACAATATTTTTTAACATCCATTGTTCTAGAAGATGAGACTGTGATGAATACAAGATATAAACACACAAAATAAAAAACTGACTGCCTCATTGGTCTAGCGGCATTACGTCTGATTACCATGCTGGAGGTTGTGGGTTCTATTCACACTATACATTTGTACAAATGGCCTGAGTTTGGGTGTATTTCCATTTTTGTGATGTCCTTGTCTGGTTACCATAGCACAGGGTATTCTAGTTAGTTTCAGATCAGGACAAGTGCTGTGTGGAAGTTTTTATTATTAAAATAATAATTCGTATATTACTTGAAATGTTCTATTTTCTAACTAGATAGAAATGTTGCTACAGTCTTGTGCTATTAATTAAGGAATTCATAACATAAATAAATGATTTTATTCATTAAACTCATATCAATAATAATTATAATTATTGATATGAGTTTAATGTTATTCCAGGTATGCCAGCTCCACTAATATTAGTTTTAATGCTATAAAGATTGTTAATCACAGGGCTATCTTATCACTTGTTGTCGTTCGGTGTACTTAGTGGTTATTTGCTTTATCTTTTTAAGGTGTTAATAAGAGTTTTCTGCACTCATGATTAGTTTCAACTTGTGAGCCTAAAAAAAAACCTTCATCTGCTTTTGTTTTCTTTTCCTTAATAATAATAATTTCCACACAACACAATCACTTGTCCTGGTCCCAGACTAAGATATCCTGTGCTATGGTAACCAGGCAAGGACATCACAAACATGGAATTACAACCAGACTGACGCCATTTGTACAAATGTACATTTTTATAAAAGTATATATTGTAATGTTTGTTAGCCCAGAAAGTAAGCTTGGTTGGCTTATAATCACAACAGACTCGGAAGAGAGAGACTCAGGTTCAATTCCCAGTCCAGGCATATACCTATGACTTTGTTTTCTAACTTATGTACATTTGTGAAGTTATAGTGGCAATACCACTCGCTAATGGTTAAGGAAAACATAGTGAGGAAACCTGAGTGCCTGAGCTATTCACATACCTCAGCGCTCGAAATCTGCAATCCGTAGTGGGCATGCATGGTGATTAAGCAAATAACCTCTCCCTGAGAGAAGCCCTGTGCCCTACAGTAGGACGTATATAGGCTGTTTATGTATGTATTTATGCATGCAAGTTACCTTGATACTAATAACCACTTCAAATATCAGTTTGTTATGTCCCATGCTGTTGTAAACTTGGTAATGGAGACAAAGTGGGCTGAGTCATCACATTGACACTGTTATACAACTAACCTCTCTAAGTATGCCCCATTAGGTCTCATTATTTATCTCAATCATTTACATTGTACATGAACATCCATCCTAATCCATTAGGATTTTATGTCTCTTCTCATAAGAGCTACAGTAGGTGCTTTGATATAGACTCTCCTGTGCAAACAGCACACATACATTTTGTTTGCCTGTGCATTGCTGATACATATATATTATATATGTAACTGTGTTTGCCTTATGCAGTATTGCACATGAAATAAAGTTGTAAATAAGTCTGTCTATTTGCCATGCACCAAACAAAAAGAAAATAAATCCTCTGCAAGCCTCTGCTTAGAGCATGGACTACCGGACCCTTTTTCTAAAACCGGTATTTTTTCGATATCAACATTTGAAATACCGGAATTCCGGTATTTCGGTATTTTTTCGGTATTGATGATTTTTTTGTTAAAATAACATAGATGATTGTAAAACAGTTGATTTACGTGGCCTCTACGTTTTGTCCCATTGAGCTTTCCCCACATCATCAGTTCAAGTTGTCAAATTAACTCAATGAAATATAAAGTAAGCAAAATTTTCTTGAGCAAATACAATAAGTCCGAGAGAAAACTGAACTCAACCTGATAGTATTCATCATCATCATTCAGCCACAAGAAGTCCACTGCTGGACATAGGCCTCCTCAGTCGATTTCCAAAAAGACCGGTTGGAAGCGGCCTGCATGCAGCGCCTTCCTGCCACTTGGATGAGGTCATCTGCCCATCTTGTGGCTGGTCGTCCTACGCCGCGCTTGCCGATATGTGGTCTCCATTCGAGAACTTTTCGGCCCCATCGGCCATCAGTTCTGCGTGCTATGTGCCCCGCCCACTGCCACTTCAACTTACTAATCCGCTGGGCTATGTCGACGACTTTCGTTCGTCTACGGATCTCATCATTTCTGATTCGATCTCGTAGAGAAATTCTGAGCATGGCCCTTTCCATAGCTCGTTGCGTGACCTTGAGCCTTCTTATGAGACTCATAGTGAGAGACCACGTTTCAGTGCCATAAGTCATCACCGGTAACACACACTGGTTGTATAATTTTGTTTTGAGCGATTGAGGTATATTAGACGAAAAGACTTTTCTAAGTTTCCCGAATGCTGTTCAGCCGAGTTGGAGTCGACGATTGACCTCGAAATTGGACCGGCCTAGTTGGACTGTTTGTCCTAAGTAGACGTATTCGTCTACAACTTCGAGAGTCAAGTTCCCCAATCTTATTGGGGTGGGCACAACACGGGCGTTCGACATGAACTTCGTTTTATCCATGTTCATTTTAAGGCCCACACGTTGGGAAACTCGACTGAGGTCTTCGAGCATTATGCCGAGGTCTTCCATCGTTTCTGCCATGACTACTATATCGTCGGCAAATCGAAGATGCGTGATGTACTCGCCATTGATATTGATGCCGCGTCCCTGCCATTCCAGAAGCTTGAAGGCATCTTCCAGTGCGTACGTGAACAGTTTCGGAGAGATAACGTCTCCCTGTCTCACGCCTCTTCTCAATAGAATTGCCTCCGCACTTCAGCACCTCGATATACCGATAGTCAATACGGCAACGCTGGAGAGACTCGAGCACTGCCCATGTCTCGATCGAATCGAAGGCTTTCTCATAGTCCACAAACGCTAAGCAGAATGGAAAATTATACTCCTGTCTTCTGTATAATTTGCCGCAGCGTGTGGATGTGGTCTATGGTACTAAAGCCCTTTCGGAAGCCGGCTTATTCGGGAGGCTGGAAGTCATCAAACCTGCGTTCGAGACGATTCGTGAGGACCCTCGAAAACAGCTTATAAACATGGGTCAGAAGTGAGATGGGTCGGTAGTTCTTCAATAGAGAGTTAAGAAAGGGGTTTCTTAAAGAACAGCGTCACCACGCTTCTGTTCCATGCTTCTGGCGTTTTTCCTTCGAGCACGACGGAATTAAAGAGCTTCTGAAGGACTTTAAGTACTGGTGTTCCACCCGCTTTCAGGAGCTCTGATGTGATTCCGTCTTCTCCTGGTGCCTTGTTATTCTTGAGCTGTTTCAGGGCCATCCAAATCTCATACAGGCTGATGTCCGGGATATCTTCGGTATAATGTCGGGTCAGTTTGGCTCTCGGATCTTTGTTCAAACTGCTAACAGGTTTTGCGACTGAGGTGAATAGCTGTCCGTAGAAACTCTCAATCTCCCTCAGCTCCTCTCTCTTCAGCTTCGTCAGCTGGCATTTCCCAATAGACAAGTCTTTTGCGAACACTTTGGAGCCCTTTTTCCGCTCTATAGTCTCTTTAATACGTTCGCTATTAAAGGACCGAATATCGTGCCGCATAGACTTTGAGATGTGTCTATTGAGCTGCCTACATCCTCGGAGGACTGCAGTTGCAACGCGCGACGTTTAGCCATGAGGTCGAGAGTATAGTTTGAGAGCTTTTGTGGTCTACTCTTACGGTTGGATCTATAGAACCTCGAGCCCACTGTACGAACAGTTTCTACAAACCTGTTATTGATCTCGTCCACCGATTCGGCGCTCTCCAGGCACTCGAAGCGATTTGACAATCGAGTTGAAAGTTCTCGGGGTTCTGGATATGGGCACGACTAGGTCGGAGAGTGGACTTCATGAGACGATACCTCTCAAGTATTAGAATATTTAAAAAATATATATATATTTTTTGCACTATTGCTAAAACAAACCGAAAGAATGGCCATTGTCCTTCAAAAAATAAGTTTTGTATTTATTTCGAGAATATAACTAATTTTTAGAGAGAGCCTAGGCTGAATATGCGAAAAAAAAGAATCGGAGTCTACGTAACCGGAAGTACGTCATGCACGGAAGTACATCATCAACTGACATCCTACAAGCTGTCAGTTTTTAGTGATACCATTACTCGATACAAAAACTCTTTAAATAAACAAAACTTAAATTATCTATGCAAACGTAAGAAAAAATATATTATATTATATTTTTTACGGAATACCGAAATGTCAATATCTTGACATTTTTTATTTAAAAATATTAAACCTACTTTCATTCACGTGTTGAACGAACGTTAGAAGGTCGAATTAGTCACACATTTATTAAGAAAGATACAAGAAATCAGTGAATATTATATGAACTTATACCTTTAAAACAAATTGTCATATATCCTCCCGCGGCGGCTAACCTCGCGTTCTAAATTAAAAAACAATATTTAGGACAATGCCCATTTTCGCTAATATCTTTAACTTGGTGGCTGTTGAAGATATTTACAGTTAGTAACAATACTGTATTATGTCACTACTGTACCGTAGGTACACCACATAAAGCAGGAGACCAACACTAGTTTCTTGTGGGACACCGTAATTCACAGGGACGAACTGTGATTTTAAATAGTACCCATCAGTTAATTCGAAACTATCTTTAAGGTGAGCGTTAAACATTTGACTGTATTGATACTGAAACTCCAAAACCCTAGAAAGCATGAGTTCTGTATTCAGACAGTCTGAGGCTCTAAAAAATTGCAGCAAAGTCGTAAAACCAGATTGGAAATCTAGGAAAGTCCCAATGTTTTACATTATGAAGTTATTATATGGATGTAGAATCGAACAGCGCGTCTAGAAGCTGGGTATAGTAATACCGAAACTATCGAAATACCGGTATTAGGATTATCAAAACCGGTTTTTCAAATTCGAATATTCTGTCCGGTATTCCGGTTTTTCGGTATTACCGAAAACCGGTATCCATGCTCTACCTCTGCTTGTATGTTTTTCTCCTCCTTGTTTGATAACAAAACAGTTGTCATGGTTACATTTGATCACTTTTCGTGTGACTGTTTTTCTATAGTTTACAGGCATTTCTGGTGATTTGCTATCCTCACATATCATAGTTTTACAATAACTTACTTTGGGTTTGTCACTGAAAAAACATCATCAAATCGCAGTGCAAAAGAACCACTCCAGACTTTTGTGTTATAAAATAGATAGCTGATACTCCTCTTGCGATTTTAAGATTTTCCTAATAACAAAGATGTCAAAAAACATCTGTGCCTAATAATAGAAGTTGTGCATAATGAATTGGTAATAAAACTAACTGAAGTGATAAAATATAATAATACATAGGATACTTTTGCAACACTCTTCTGGTCTGACATGAATATTTTTCTTGTAGACATGACACCTTAAACTGGCGCGGGTATTCTCAACGTAAATAGAGAGTTAATTCAGATCTTTGTGAAAGCCGTGAATATTTTCCCTCAGCTACGCTAAGTGTATAGCACTGGGACATCCGGCTGCCAAAAACTATCCGGCTTTAGGGTAGAGCCTGAGTATGGAAATACTCTGATGAGTTCTCAAAGAGGCAACTGTCTAGTATAGCTGAAAGCCATTAGGCGCCTGATAAGTCGCCTAGCAAAGTTGTAAAGGCCCAAGTTTATATCCTTAGTGCCACCGCCATCGCCATAAGGCCCGCCCATTGTGATGGTGATGACGTCATGCGGCGCTCCGGACGCGGCGCTGCGCGAGCGGCTGCCCGCGTTATGGCGCGCCATCGAGGACGCTCACTATGTCTACTTGGAGACAGACGACAGCCCCGACAAACTACAGCAGAGGAAGAAGCTTGAGGGTAAGTTTCTCCCAACCACGCATCAGGTATCGGTGGGGTGTGAGTCACACGGTGACTGTCTACATAAGCAGCCTATATACGTCCCACTGTAGGGCACAGGCCTTCTCTCAGTATGGGCATAATCGCCACGCGTGCCCAACGTGGATTGGCGATTTCAAGCGCTGAATTATGTGAATAGCTCAGTCACTCAGGTTTTCTCACGATGTTTTCCTTCACAGTCAGCGAGTGACTGTCTACCCTGGAGTCAGATGACAGCGTAGACAAGTCATAGCAAGGGCAAATGCTTGAGAGTATGTGTCTCTCAACCTTGGGTCACGATGTGGTGTAAGGGTGCACGCCACCTTTAACTGGAGACAGACGACAGCCCAGTAAAACTCAAGCAGAGGCAGGAGATTAAGGTTGTTTCTTTTCTCTCAACAACCGGCGTGGCGTGAGTCACACGCAGACACCGTCTATCAACATATGTAGCACGGCAACGCGAGTCGCGCGTTTTAATGTTAAAAGTTGTGATTAATTGTCAAATTCTGACATTTCGTACTGCTGGGGTCAGATGGCTTCCTATTATAGACAAGCTGTAGCAAAGAAAAAAGCTTGAGAGTAAGTGTTTCTCAACCGTGGGTCACGGTGGGCGTAAGGGCGCACGCTTTGTCTACCGACAGCCCAAACAAACTCCAGAAAATTCTTGAAGGTAAGGTGTTTCAACCCACGATGTGTAGAGACGGTGTGCTTTTCTATCAAATAGAAACAGATAATTTTTTTTGTCTTAAAGGCCATTTGAAACTCATTATTTTAACCCTAATTTAATCTAACCACCACCCGGCTGGTGGAATAGCGATCGTGAACATCGATATTTTAACTAGCCTTTTCAATTGGTTAAGATTAAGATTGACGTATCCAAAGCCTTGTCTATCACAGACGAACGAAGCGCAACCAACCAACACACAACCCTCAACTTGCAGGCTACATCATGGAGTACCTATCGCTGGTGCCGCACGAGTGCAAGTTCGGCCTAGCGGAGACCGGGAAGGTGTTCCAGCGGACGGTGGCGGAGTTGCCGGAGTTCAGCGCGTACCGGGCCGGTATAGGGTGGGCGGCGCTGGCCCGGTATGCCGGGAACCTGTTGGCGCAGCCGTGGCGACGCGAGTATAGGACTATACGGGTAAGTGTACATAACATAATATACGAGTACCTCTCACCGTAGGGCACAGGCCTTCTCTCATGGAGAGAGTATGGGCTTAATCATCACGCGTGCCCACCGCGGATTGGCGATTTCAAGCGCTGAGATATTTGAATAGCTCAGACACTCGGGTTTCCTCACGATGTTTTCCTTCACAGTTAGCGAGTGGTATTGCTACTATAACTTCACAAATGTACATAACTTAGAAAACAAAGTATTTTGTATTTATATACATGTATTTTTATTTTCTAAGTTATGTACATATGTGAAGTTATAGTAGCAATACCACTCGCTAAACGTGAAGGAAAACACCGTGAGGAAACCTGATTGTCTGAGCTATTCACACACCTGAGCGCTTGAAATCGCCAATCCGCGGTGGGCACGCGTGGTGATTGAGCCCATAATCTCTCTCTGAGAGAAAACCTGTGCTCTACAGTGGGATGTATATAGGCTGCTAATAAGGTGCAATAAAGAATTAAAATAAATAAATAAGTTTTTCTTTTAAAAATATTTGATCTAATTTTATATAAAATTTAAAATAATTATTCTGTTGATTGTGATGTTCTGTTCATGGAACCTATCCTTATAGGTTTGTTTTTCTTAACCTCAAAATAAAACTATTCAATTTGCCTTTGTCGTTTAAGGTAAACATTACCACAAGAAACTCGCGGTAGCCACTGTAGCTAAGTGAGTGTTGAAGACTCCTTGGAGTCATTTTATGATTTTGTATATTTTACTTAATTTTACGATTATACATCATTTTACCCGTTTCCCATTAGTTTTCGTTAGTTACATAACAGTCCTGTCCTCAACAGTGAGGATCGGGTTTTCTCACAACGTTTTCCATATGACATACTTAAAGGTCCAGTCGACGACACTGTCGATCTAAGAAGGTTGATCAGTTGTCTAATCAATGTTGTTTGCACTCGAACTCGAGCGTTTCCGTTTGTCCTTTCCAGCTGTACTGCGGGTACTACAAGCACGAAGTTGAGGCCAATATGGTGGGTTCGGAGACACTGCTGCAGTCCATGGGGTATAAACCCGTCGGTGGCGGAAAGATGGCGCTGGATGGGCCGGTGTGCCCCGACATGGTCGCAGCTATATCGAGGGACGCTTTGATAGCGGCCTGCGAATGTCAGGTATGTGGATGTCGTAGAAGGCGACTAAGGAAATAAGTTACCAGGAGACGGGCAGCAGCGTCTTCCTGACATTCCAACCGCATACTGCGATCGCCAACCCGCCTGCCAAGCGTGGCGATTATAGCAAAAACCCTCATGGTTATGAAAACCATGGTTTTCATAACCATGAGGGACGCCTAAGTCCTGCAGTGGGCTGATGATGATGATGACTGGGTACATTTGATAACAATTAGAACTAATGGTTAATAGGTATTTTTCAGAATCATCATCATCTCTAACCCTTCATGGTTCTCCTAGCCATGAAGGGTTTTGCCATAATCGCCACGCTTGGCGGGCGGGTTGGCAATCGCAATATCCGGTTGGAATCTCAGGAATACGCTGCTGCCCCTCTCCTGGTAATTTATTTCCTTAGTCGCCTTTTACGGAAGGAAATGGAATTTTCAGAATACAGAAAAGTATTTCGACTGCCTCGATGGTCTTGCGGTTAACACGCTGGACTACTAAAACGGAGGTCGCTGGTTCGATTCCCAATGGAGGCCGCCGTACTTCATTTGTACAAATGTCCTCAGTCTGCGTGAATTTCCATGTTTGTGATGTCCGTTGGTTGATGCTCCTTTTGGATAGCTCGTAAACTGTAAATATTTAGACCATATTTGAATATTTTAGTTTAAAAAAAAGCTATTTCATTTTCCTAAGCGTACATTCATTGTAAAGTTCGTTTATTGAAATCGATCGACTGTCTTATCCATGTATCCATCGGTCTCCGCACTTTGCCATACCTAACTTGGCATGAAAGGATATCCTGTTCGTTTAGAAATCGATTGTTCACTGTTTGAAACACATTCAATCAAGCGAGGAATCACAATGACTGGGAACCAACCATGTCCTAAAAATGAACATTACGGCTCCACTGACTATTTTAATGTTTGGATAGCCGAATAATATCATATAGAACACAAAAAATACAACTGAAAGCTGTTAACATCAGATTACTTTGATTAATTGACTTGATTTTTTTTATTCACTAAATAAGGTTTACCGTTGGATAAACATATATATATGTCGCCGCCAACTGGTAGAATTAGCCGTCGAATTAACTGCCTAGGATGTTCATTAGGCGGCATCCAATTAAAGAGCCAAAGGTCATTCAGGCGTGTGATTGAACATAATGTTTAAACAACCTAGCTGAAGGTGCCTAGGCAAGTAGTCAGTACTAGACGGCGCGCCTGCTTTGGTAGGGTGACCAAGATACAGTACTCGGCACCTTCTCTTGTTACAGGGGGCGGGGGCTGCCCCCCCTCCGCATCTCTGGCTTTTGATATACTCTCTAGAGAGGTAACCCGAACCACTGCGTGGAAATAGTGTGAACTGAGTCGGTTTTCAAACCATTTGAACCTATCAGCAACCGAATCATGAAATCGCCAATCTTGTTTTAAGCCATTTGAACCTATTCACCACTCGAAAGTTCGCAGGTAGAAAAAAATCGTCGAATTTACGTTTAAAAATTGCCGTTTTCGCGCTATAATGCGTTTCGTTTCTACATATTGTAGTGAGTCTTTTTTTCGTGTCAAAAATGCCTTTTTAACACCTACTTGGTCCCTTATCAGTTCAGTTTCAACCAAATATCATGGTCACTCTACCAAAGCAAACGTAGGAAAAGTAAATCAGCTGTTCCGTTGACGCCATCTTGAATTATCTAAATTCACACTAAATGGCGGCTCTTCATTCAGCCTTTTAATAAAGAGGCTATTTTCGGTCAGCCAAGTAGTCAAACGTTTATCGGTAAATCCATGTAATCGGATGCCGCCGCCTAATAAAATTCCTAGGCGTTGAATTAGACGGCTGATTGAATGAGTTGGCGGCGACATATATATAGTGATTTTACACAGCGTTCTTTTACATAAAAATTACACGAAGATGCAAAGCATACTATTTTTTATTTTTAAGTAGCTGTGATTGTCTCCCACTGTTCGGCAAAGGCCTCTTCTTTAGACTTCCATTTCTTCTTAACCTTGGCCATCTCATGCCTTGATGGATGAACATTGGTTTAGACAGATAGATAAGAGATAGAGAACACTTTAATGCACAGCCAGAAAACAAGAATTACAACTATGAGTAATTTTATTTAATTTGGTTTAATTTATTTACACTATATAAATAAATAAATGAATTAATGTTGATGTAGCGAAAGAGATCTGTCGGGATCGTGGCAAGTGGCAGACACTGGTCTCCGCCTACCCCTCGGGGATACAGGCGTGGGATTATGGTATGTTTTCCCACATTTATTTCCAGATAATGTGCGCCATTTGGGAGGCGGTGTGGGGCAATAACGCGCGTGTGACTTGGGCGGAGTTGGCGCGCGAGCGGGCGCGGCGCGTCGGTGACGCTGCGTCCGTGGCCGCGCGGCTGACCGAACAGGACAGTCGGGGGCAGAGAAGCTATTTGGATGGTAAGTTGACCACAAATAATTTACTAACTATAGCAGAGCAGAGAAGGTGCAGCCCTCGCTCTGCCGCACAGCAGATTTTGTACGTTGGACGGTGGTCGAAGAAGAAGAAGAAGAACTAGTTAATCTCTTCATGGCTGTTTATTCACTTCACAGTTATTGGTACAGAATTGCATTGTTTTAGTTAAAGTTGTAGGTGTGTATATTTGGCGAGTGGCTAGAGCCGACTGGCGGGCGGTAGCAGTGTACTGGAAAATGTAAAATCAGCACACGCAGCGATGCACGGTGCTTGGCCCGTTCACTAACCCTGGGCGGGTTGGTATAGTAGCAAGGAGGCCATCAATTTAACAACTTAAGGGACCGTGCGAGTGGACGCAGCGCGTCGGCGACCCTGCCTCTGTGACAGCGCGACTGACCGTGCAGGACGGTAGGGGTCAGAAAGGCTATTTGGACGGTAAGTCGAACACAATCTACGAATCAAGTCGAATACGAAATCTATTGGGAGATCAACCAATTTATCAATCCTACCAACCTAGCAACGTGCCAATCAACGTATGTAAGTTAACCTGCGTTCGTGGTCGCGCGGCTGACCGCACAGATCAGTAGGAGAGAGAGAGACAGAGAGGCTTTTAGGCCGGTAAGGCGACCACAAACAATCTACGAATCCAACCTACCAAAGTAGCAACAAGCCAATCATAGATTGAACTTAAGTAAGCTACCGTTCGAGCAAGCGCGACATGTCAGTGACGCTCCGTCCGTGGCCGCGCGACTGGTAAGACCTCAGGTTAATGAATACAATGGATGAAGTTTAAATTAGCAAGAACCTACGAGTCCAATGTGGTCCTACTCCCGCTCACGAGTCTTCGTTATGAGAAAAAGGGAGAAAGTTATGTTGTCATTATGCCAATTTCCAGCTAGTTACATTATAACCCTACCTGTCAAATTACTTTTTTTTATTAATCTGTAATCTCAATACTGTCTCAGGGCTGTGCCGAGGGCACATACAAATTTAATCGATATCGATAGGAATGTCGGAGGAAAGAAAAAAAAACTATTACACTCTTATATAATTTTAGGTAGTATTTTTACGGTATACCAAGAAACAAATTTGAAGCAGGCATTTCAAATTACATTATTTCAAATTAAATTATTTCAAAGAACCACTCAACCCGGGCCTGCTTCGGAGCGTCGGTGAGGTTGTGCGGCACACAGCGTGAAACTATCCTCCTCACGCGAAGATTCACGTATAGAATCTCGTGAAGGCTTCCCGATGCAATCTGCAGTATGTGCTGAATCTCCTGATGCGTAACTCGCTTGTTGTCTTGCACTACAGTTTTCACTGCTAGTACTTTTTCTTCCGTAACAGCCGTCAAAGGGCGACCACTTCTTTCTTCATCCCCCAAAGTTAGTCGACCTCGCTTGAATTCGTTATAACAACGATAGACGGTTGCCTTGGAAGAGCCTTTATCCATGAATGCCGTTTGAATTCTATCGTACGATTCGTCCGGTTTCAGGCAACACTTGAAATCGTAAAAAATCATAGCGCGAAAATGTTCCCGGCGCAGATCCATTTTTCAGTGGGACACGATAATTTAAGTTAGCTCGCAAAAAATGTGTAGGGAAATTTTGAAATTGGATCATACCTATTTTTACTTATAAATAATCATATTTTCAAAATAGATTATTACTGGCCAGTGTCTCATAGATAAAACCTCTTTTCGCAATACTTTCTGAGTGGCCTGGTAAGTATGTAAGTTACCCCGCGTGCGTGCGTGCAACTGACCGCACAGGACAGTAGGGGTCAGGGAGGCTATTTGAACGGTAGCTCGACCACAAACTACAAATCAAACAATCTATTATTCTTACCAACCCAGCATGCCTTTGTACATGTATTGTCTTATGTACATATCCTGTATTGTGTTTTGGTGTGCAATAAAGTATAATAAGTAGCAACAATCCAATCAACTTACGTCTAAATTACCTTACGTCCGTGGTCGAGCGACTGACCCCACAGGACAATGGGGGGCAGAGGGCCTATCTGGTCGGTAAGTTGACCATATCAGCGACCAACCGAATAATCAACCTTAACCAATTCGCGACTTTATATAGGTAAACAGTTATATCCTGTGCATACTCTGGTTGAGACCCTATAATTTTTTATTAATATTCTTTGCAGACCAAGAAATCTACTCCAACGTGCCAGTGACAGTCGCCTCGGATACCTACGAGAACCGGCTCCCGGACATCCGACACCACAACTCGATACCTCCGCATCGGCACATGGTATCACCCGCAGAAGAGCCTATCATGCCCGTGATGCACCCTCCCTACATGATACCGACGACAAACGTGATGCCGCCAAATGTGATGTACCAAGTACCGGTGAACTACCACCCTGAAGTGCCCGTCACCCTTCCGCAATGCAACCCTGTGCCAATGGTGACGTCCTACAGGCCAGTGCCGTATTACTACCCAGTACAGTCTCCCTACATGATGCCTACCCCAGTCTACGCTCCCATAAGGCAAGCGGCCACAGTACCAGTAAACGGGGCATATCCTTACCCACAGTTCCGCTACCCTACGGTTCCTACTGGACAACTAATAGAGCTCGAATCCCCGTCGGTGTATGAGAACGGAAAATACGACAGGCATGCAGATGACAGAGGTCATAGGAAAAGTAGAGCGCACGTGGAGAGCTCTAGAAGGAATAGCACGTCGAAGTCGGGCTTCAGTGACGTTTCACTGCCGAGCCTACCCCGCTCCGACACGCAACCTGCTCTCAGCAAGGCGCGCGAAGACGGTATGGGCACGTATGAAAGCTGGGACTATGTCTTTAGGAACCTATCGAGTAAGGATCAGCCTCGGGATCAAGTCGACGGTCGAAGTCGCTACTCGCCGTCACTAGACCGGGACTCGAGGACCCTCGACCGGCTAGACCGAGAAGAAAGGCGGGCGAAGTACCAACCTACAACGCTGGACCTAGAAGACGGGCTGCAAGCTTTAAATCTTGACAGGTCTTACGACGAAGACTTGTACAGAACGGCGAAAGTTAACGAGAATCTAATGAGGTTAAAACAAGAGCAAGAGCTCAAACGGGCCAAGCAACTGGCTAGGAGACAGTCCTCAGAAGATCGGAAGAAAAAACATTTGGAGCCCGTGGGCAATCCGGGTTCCGACGGTTTGTTACCAACGAAAGTGGCGCCAGACAAGGTCCGGCTCATAAGCAAGAAGGACGTCAAAGAACGCAAGGAGATTATAAAGCAGCAGAACGGCACTGGCTCGAGCGCCGACCTGAAAAAGTTAAAGAAACCTCTGAAGATAGGCTCAACCGAGTCAGATAAATGTATCAGAGGGAAATCTATAGAAAATGGGGTGCACAATTCCAAAAGCGCAGCCGGGCCTTCCCAAAGCCACCACAGTAACAATTATGATCTGAAGACGCATTTAGTCGTCACATTAGACGAGACGGATTCGCGTAAATCGCCTGTCCGGAATAACCATCACAACGGGGACTCTGAATCGCACGGCGGCTCCAACCGACGCAATGCTTCACCGGAGGTCGTAAACGACGGTGACAGCGTTGAGAAATGGGAGTGTGGAACTTGCACCTACTTGAATAAGACATCTATGATAGCGTGTGAAATGTGTGGCAAGTCTAAAAAGGGCCCCCAGATTCAGCCCTTGACCTCGGGAGGCAGGGAGTGTCCTACTTGTACCCTAGTCAATAAACGAGATGCGAAAATATGCGACGCATGTGGGACTAGCTTGGACCACTGCCCCACTTATATTTGAGAAGAAATACATATTTAAATAGAGGGTAAAGTCACGGCACGTGGGAGCGTTTGCTTCTGAAAATTGATCTGTATTGAAGTTGATTTAGTGTCGGCTTTCATTTGATTATGTGCACAAGTTATGTTTGTAATGTGATTTAGTTTACTACATAAAGGGGAGTTCGATACTGTATTTTTTTCGGATTAACTTAGGTAACAGCATTTGTACTTTGTCATTTATTTTTTAGTTGTATTTTGGAGAATCTATGAGGGTGAACGAGGCTCTAAATCTAACATAAAATAATTGAAACTACTTCATGAACCTTTCTTTACCTACTATGAAAATTTATCCAATCGTTAACATAATGTCTTGCCTAATTTTGTTGGGAAATTAACTTATTCTATCCGCAGTTCTTCGTATTCAGATTTAATAAAAGTATTCAGGTTTAATAAAGGGTAAGATTCGTAATCCATAAGTCATTAATTTGGCCTCTATTCCATGTTATTCACTTGTTATCTATTGCTTTATAAACACAGGGTACAATGTTCTTGATTGGTGATCTTATACACATCACAGTTAATAGTAAAACAAGTTTATTTATCTATAGGGTCGTTTCACAACTTCTTACGCGTACAGCTTCTAGTGTAAAGAATGTATTTACTGACACAAATAAATTAACACTAGATTTTCCGTCGTGAAATACTAATACTTATTGTGTGTGATCGCAAAATTCCTATTTTAGAATTAACATGAATGTAGAAATATATTTATCTCGATCTTTTGTTAATGTAGTCTTTGTGAAACTAGATCGTATTATATAGACGACATGAAAACGTGAGTGTCTCATAATTACTATATAAAAAATAAATTTATATAATTGTTTCAAAGTGAATAAATAACAGATCGTGTTCGTTTGTTCGCCTTTTTAAATGCTTTAATGATAGTTGAAACTTAGGTGATGCTTGTCAGGTGTTTCGTTAATAATAAAGTAAATTATTGATCTGTGTATATATATGTTAGTATTTGTATAAAGTAGGAACTAAATATTTTTTATTTTTGCTGCTCAGAAACTACATAATTTTATGAAAAACAAGAAATACCTACTAAATTATTACAATATGAGTATTTGTAGGATATAATTTGGTTGAATGTTTTTGTTGAATTAAGGCAATGAAATATTTACAAGTTTGATTAAAAACTGAAATAAATTATTATTACAATAATATAGCGAATACCTAGTATTGTGGCTTGGACATTCACATTATACATTATGTAAACATGCACAGTGTAATAAATTAACAAAATAGTCATAGTGTAGACGAATTAAAGCACTGAGGACGTGTATTTTTCTATAAAAAAAAACATCAAATAATGTAGAACTGACATACAAAGAAAATATACCTATCAAAGTTGTGCTTCGTATGCCCTTGGTTAACCGTACGCCATTTGAAACAACGTTCATTAGGCGTTGCGACATTCTCTAATGGAGGTTTAATAAAAAAGTAACACTACTATGCCGTTAACGGGATATTGTATGTACTAAATTGACGAAATAAATATTGTTTTATGAAACATCTTTTGTTGTCTTTATTTGTTTTATTTGTCTTAACATTGTATAGGTACCTAAGAGAATCATTAATTACGTTGTACTCTACTCAGTTGCGTTACGGCATTATACTCTATGGTTACGGCCCAATTTTCAACAATGTGTAGGTTGATGGTGTCTGCGGCAGATGTTATTTTAGAATGTTTATTTTGGAAATATCCATCAGCATGCAGGCTTATTTCTAAAATGCACAAGTCCTGTAACACCCCAATTAGAGTTGGGATTTGACACCAACTTTTATTCTATCGGCTTCATTTATAAAAACACAATTCCTCTAAGGCACTTTATTTAATCTGTGGTTACGATTTTTTTATGTAAAGTCTCCACCAAACTATTTTAATCGGCGTTTTAAGGAGTCGTGTTTTTTTATAAATAAGACCGTATGTGTCTTATTTTAGGTTTATATTTTTCGAAATATCATAAGCCCTATATTTTTTAAATTTTCAAGCCAATGCCAATGTCGCAGCCCTCAGTAAATCATTGTCCTACATTGAAGAATATCCATTGAATTGAAGGGTACACAGTTGGACAGAACACATGGTGGCATTATCTATCAAAGCAGAACAACTTAAAATATTCAGATTATATATATTTTAAATGGAAAATAAAAAATAACAGTTCGTAGTCGAACAAACGTTGTCAGTAACAAATTCTAACCGACATATTTCAGGTATTGCGCGTTTTAGATATAACCCAGTATGGGTAGTTCGATGGCTCGAGAACACGCGTTTTGTGGCGCTAAAATGTCAGAATTTGACAATTAATGTATTGAAGAGTCGCGACTTTTGACTTATCGTGATTTATCGTGCTACCTATGTTGTATTGTAATGTTGAACATCACCGTATAATATCAAAGTAATGTACTTTAGGGATTTTTTTCTATCTACGGATACAGATATAGATACTTATAGAGTATTTTTTATAATTTCATTGCCCCAAAGGCAAAGGCATTGCTTCTATAAGTACAATAATAAGTCTTATGTTTTGTTACAGTTAACTGATTATTTCTTCATCTACTGTCTGCCAACTTTTCTAACACGACTTCTTCTAATGCTGTTCTCTGACGGGAAACTGTAGTACGGATAGTACGCGCCAATCTTCCGGTTGAAAACCAAATATGGCGGCGGATTATTGTAGCTTTTGTACCCCGACCAGGATCTCCTACTAATGTTCCTCTTCGCTTTACTCTTGGAGGTCTTTGCCAGGGGTTTCACTTGTAAATCAGTCTCTTTGTGCGTCACATTCTTTGTGGATGTAGGAGACCGTAGAGGGATGACGCTGAGATCGGTCTTTGGGACCTGACGGCTTTCTGATGAGATAATGACAACTGTTGTTAAAATGATCTGAAACATAAAATAATTGCACAATGTTATAGGCGCCTGTAGAAACTCACAAATGTACGTATACGAACTAATGTACGTATACGTATACGAACAGTAGCTACTTATTATTTATAAAAAAACGATTCCCTAAAAAAATCCTGAATTGCAGTTATGGGTCTTCATGAGGTTCAACAGAGCCACCAAGGAAAAAAAAACACATCTTCAAACATAATATACTTATTTGTAAAATAATTATTGTGTTAATTCAAAACAGCATCAGATCGTTTACATCATACGTTTACATATTAGGGGTTAAAGTATGAAATTGCCGTTTTATTGCAATAGGTTCTTTGAATTGACATAGAATCTTCATGGTTTCAGGTTTTCGAATGAAACTCTTTTCAAATGGTTTCTATGATGTTCTTTTTTTAAAAAATGTAAAACATTTGAATATCGACTTTCAATTGTTTTTGTTATTCAATTTAGACAAGAAAGATGGATACTGCGAAAATTCGAATGATTATGAGGTACCCATTTTTCGTATTTTTTTATTTTATTGATTTGACGCAAGTGAGTCAATATTGTGCGTAAGGTAACGTTAAACCATGCCGCTAATTCCTGGGTAGTTTGACTAGGGTCGGCGTCCACTATCTCTCTTAATTCATCGTTATTCACCTGTGTGGGCGGTCTTCCTCGTGGCTCGTTCTTTAAGTCGAAATTTCCATCACGAAAGCGTTTAAACCAAAATCGCACGGTGCGTTCATTAGTAGACCCCTCTCCAAACGCAGCATTGATATTGCGGGCTGTTTCTGCCGCGTTAGTTCCGCGTCGGAACTCGTATTCAAAAATCACTCGATTTTCGCAGTATCCATCTTTCTTGTCTTAATTAAATAACAAAAACAATTGAAAGTCGATATTCAAATGTTTCACATTTTTTAAAAAAAGAACATCATAGAAACCATTTGAAAAAAGTTTCATTCGAAAACCTCAAACCATGAAGATTCTATGTCAATTCAAAGAACCTATTGCAATAAAACGGCAATTTCATACTTTAACCCCTAATAATAATAATGTATTGGTAAAAAAATATTGCGATCATTGCTACGACGAACCCGGTTCACGGGTTCAGTGACTCGGTGTGTCTCATTCATGCACGAACTATATTCAGATCGAGTATGCTAAACAACAAAAAAAAATATCCTGATACCAGCTCTCCTAACTGGCCTAGTGATAGTTAGTAGGTTCGTTATAAAAAGTAGTTTCAAAACGAGTTGAAATTGCTCAACCACTAGGCAGGTAGTAGGCCCATAATTTCGAACTGGATGTTTGTATAGTCCGCACAGATCTTTTTGGCGGTAACGTGAACATAGTCACAGATCGTTTGCACATCGCTTCCTGTCTTTACAGTGTATGTGTGAGTAATTGGCTACTTTAGTAATTGACTAATAGTACTTTACTACGCATCACACTACGCCAATAACTCACACATCACTGTAAAGACATTAAGCGATGTGCAAACGATCTGTGACTATGTTCACGTTACCGCCAAAAAGATTTGTGCGGACTATACCTATATATGCATTCTACGAATAAAAAAATACTTTCGTCTAGCAGCCCCTAGGTGAAATAGGTTTGCATTAATTGGGTAAAGAGGTAAGTACCTATGGATCAGTTTCAGCTAATTGAACGTTAATAGTGGTGGGAACGCCTTACCTATTTATCACGAAACTACAAACTCGAAATTACCATGGATTACTTACTAAATATAGTCGTCGACTTACCGGTAAAAGTAGAAGTTGCATGTTGGAATGATATGAAACTAAGTATTAATTTATACTAACAATTTTTAGAACAAAAGATGTATGACTCAGGTTCGACGCAGTAACCATGAACTAGTGAAAGCTCCCTGAACTTGGCCATCGCCTTTATAGTTACTGACCGATATTCTACATGGCCTAGTTTTACGGAACAGTCAAACCTGTAGAGACTTCAGAAGTTGTACAATCTTTTGGCAACTTCTCGTTCAAGCAAGTCAATAAACTGCTCGGGAACGACTCGACTCTACCGCTTTTTCTGTGAGGGAATGTGGACAGAAATGTTTAACACTGCAGCGAGAATTTGTCTAATGGGAATGCTCTCCTTACGATGTTTTTATGTAGGTGAGTCAATTATATTTCCGGAATACCTAGTAGACGCGACCGTACAGCCGACAGCACATCCTCATCATCATCACTCTAACCAGTTACGTAAGTCACCCTTAAGACTTTGCAACAGAAATGTAAAGGTTGACCTGCCGACGCCTGTACAATCGCCGCCTAGAACTGTAAAACTTCAAGCGCGAGTTTTAACAGCAATAAGTAATGAGTATTCTTATTAGTTTGCTTAAAGTGGAACTGGGCTGGCCATGTCTGCCGTATGAGCTCAGATAGGTGGGCCAAAATTGCGACCCACTGTGTTCCGTAAAATGGACTCCGACGTCGCGGCAGACCAAGGCGAAGATGGCGGGACGAACTAAGTGCATTCTTGCCGGGATGGTACGAGCTGGCTGCGGACAGGGAGAGAGGGAAAGCAGGAGGGGAGGCATTTGCCCAGCAGTGGAAAAGAGGCCAAGTAAAAAAAAAACGATGTACAATGCGTAATCGAGTTTTCCTACTTTAATTTAATTTGTGTGCTAATCGACTGCAATGTATATCGGATTGTCATAGTAAACTATGATTATTGTAGTTCTATGACACAGGGACACGATCCTGAAAAACTTATTTTGCTTCATCAACATTCATTAGTCGCTACTTCGGGTACTTTAAGGCGGCCTCTCAAGGAGCAATTCCCATACAAACGTAGTTTGGTTTTAATAAATCCAGAATCCCATAGAATCTATTTGTTCTAATCCCACACGAACAGTGTACAAATATCCATAAACCTTTGCATACGTGCACAATCATTGACGTTAAGAGCGTGTCTGCGACTAAAATATAAAGGTTGATACGCTGTCGACCAAACCAAGATTTGGGAAGGGTTCTTGATACCTTCATTCAATCAATCAACAGCCTTTATTCGTCCACTGCTGGTCCATGCTGGACGTTGGCACCAAGTCACGCCACCTCTTTCTGATCTGATATTTCTGTTTCTTAATACGAGTACCTTATGATGTTTAATTGCCTAATTTTAGTTTTGTTCCAGCGTTTAATAGAAGGAAGGTGAATAATCCAATTACCGATTGAATACCAAGCAGCTTCAGATGTACAGTCAACTGGACGTCAACCTTCATATTTGAGTTGCCAAGTCACCCGTAACGTAACTACGTAGAGTGCACCCGTGTAATGGTCAATGTGTCGACTGTACTACGTATTAAGCATGCACTTATGTAACAAGGTGATCCTTATATGGCAGTCAGTAGAAAACTAATTTTATGCGTGGCTAATCCCGAGCCACTAGGATGCGCAAAGGCCGTGAATAATTTAAAACTGCAGTAGTTTTGAATAAATTATTAACGTGCTCTTTTCTGTCTGCATCATTGCTTAAATTGCGTATAGTGATTATTGCTTAAACAGCTAGGCCTAATTAATAATTAGCTGTCGGTAGCGTAGGTATAATGGCCGACGGATAACTTAAACAAAAATCCGCGCAGTGGTTATGAGCACAGGTTATGAGTTTGTGGTGGACACGTAATAGCAAAAATGTTATCACGTCTGATTACCATGCCGAGGCTGTGGTAGCATAGTAGCTGTGGTAGCGTAGTGGGTAGAACATTGGACCCAGGTTCGATTCCCAGTGCGGGCATGTACTTATGACTGTTTTGTAAGCTATGTGCATTTGTGAAGTTATAGTAGCAATATCATTCGCTAACTGTGAAGGAAAACATCGTGAGGAAACCTGAGTGTCTAAGCTATTCACATACCTCAGCGCTTCAATCCGCGGTGGGCACGCGTGGTGATTAAGCCCAACTCTCTCCCTGAGAGAAGGCCTGTGCCCTACAGTGGGACGTATATAGGCTGTTTATGTATGTACCATGCCGGAGGTCGTAGGTTCGATTCTCACTCGGGGCCGCCGTACACTTGTACAAAGGACCTCAGTCTGTGCGTATTTCCATGTTTGTGATGTCCTTGCTTGGTTACCATAGCACAGGGTATCCTAGTTTGGGACCAGGACAAGTGATTGTGCTGTGTGGAAGGTATTATTATTATTTCTTAATTTAATAAAACTAAACTCCGAAGAATTCTAAGAATCCTAAGTCAAAGTAATTTGTTCAAGTTATTTGTCCTGCATTATACACTACCTACAATTACATAACAACAAAGACGGTCTCTGGCTAGGCAAACCACCGGTTACAGAACCGAAATTTCAGTAAGTAAATTGCTGTGAGTCGCGCGACTTAACGCTAGTTTCTGAATTGAGAATCATCATCAACCCATTATGTCCCCACCGAGGGGCACGGGTCTCTTCCCTGAGGTGACGAAGGTATAGGCCATACTCCACCACGGGGGCCAAGTCCGGATTGGTGAATTGAGAATGCCACTAAGAAACTATAAATTAATTATCTTGTTACATTTTATTGCACAAAATACAAAATTTAGCACTTAAAAAACATGATTGTAGCACGGGCGGACTAGACTATGCTACTATATAGCTACTAGCTTAGACTATGAGCAAGGGCAGACTTATTTCCAGTCTAGTTTTATTTTTCAAAAGAACGATACTTTCTAACCGGCATTAAACCACCTGATCACCATGTATCACGTTTATGCTAAGCTCTTGGGCTAGCTAGACAGAGGGTTTTCCCATGAACTAAACCTAACCTATTGGTGTAATTTAATCGATTCTTAATTGAAATTTTTGTCCAGGAATCCAATTCGCCTAATTTAAATAGTTACTAGCTTCAAAGCCTACTCTATCAGACTAGACACATTCGTAGTTTACGGAACTGAACGTCGTCTGCTGAACCGGACACATTTTTAGACCAGGGCTTCCCAAACTGCGTCGCGACGACCTGGGGCGGGCGTGGCGGTATTATCCCAGTAGGGGCACTGCGAAGCTATCCACACAGATTAAATTTTAATTTTAATTTTTAGATTTCGTTATTTATAAGTTTACAAATAGTACACGCTTGATACAATGAACAAGTCCGCAGTAGTAGGTTAGACATAGAACATTTTTACCAGGCTTTTTACCTATAAAAAACATAATACTTACTTAAAAGTTAGGGCTATTTAGAAACTAAGGTTTTTATGAGACTAAGAATTAATAACAAGTATATGTATGTGCTTCTTGTTGGAGGTACATTTTGTCATTTAATCCACACAGATTGACAGCTGTTGCAGATTGCAGTGCAAAGAACAAGTATAAAGAGAAAGAGATGAAAGTGGCAATTTCCATACTTGAGCCCCGTTTTGAGAAGCTATGTGCAGAAAAGTAAGCTCATCTAAGCTTTTTTTATATGTTTTGGGACCAGGAAAAGTGTTTCTGTTGTGTGAAAGTTATTATTACTATTATTATTATTATTATTATTCCTATGATACAATCGTTTGGCGTTTCCGTGTGGCGCCAGATTAAGAATAGCGTCACTCCATTTCCTTCCGTGGATGTCGTAGAAGGCGACTACGGAAATCCATTACCAGCAGACGGGCAGCAGCGTCTTCCTGAGATTCCAACTGCATACTGCGATCGCCAACCCGCCTGCCAAGCGTGGCGATTATGGCAAAACCCCTCATGGTTATGAAAACCATGAAGGAGGCCTATGTCCTGCAGTGGGCGTCAAATGGCTGATGATGATGATGATACAATAAAACGGGCACCTCTTTGTCTTTGAATGTTGAAAATTCATTGAAAAATTGCTCTACTAGATTTAGGGCAAGAGGTATTCTGTCAAACAATGCTAAAATTAAAAGTATCTTGAAAAGGAAATAGTTACTATATCTATCTATCTATACTAATAATAAATCTGTAAGGGTCGGTCATGGAGTAAGTTAGTTTGTTTTCAGAGATATTGTGTTTATAGGCTCAATATATGATACTGAAACTAATTTCACGATTTTTAGAATTTTTTTCTGTATGTGTGTATGTATGTATGTTCCTCCATAACTCTTAAACCAATTATCCGAATTTGATGAAATTTGGTATAAAAACATATAGACATCTGGGACACAGGATAGGCTATTTAAATTCTAGCTCCAGTTATGATAAGACGTGGCCCCCATACAAATGCTTCGTAAAAATCGAAATGTACGCGAACGGAGTCGCGGGCACAGCTAGTACAAAATAATAATAATTTCCACATAACACAATCACTTGTTCTGGTCCCAAACTAGGTAACCTTGTGCTATGGTAACCAGGCAAGGACATCACAAACATGGAAATACACTCAGACTGGGGCCATTTGTACAAATTTAGGGTGGCCCATTGTGGGAATCGAATGCACGACCTCCGGCATGGAAATCAGACGTGATAGTGCTAGACCAGCGAAGCAATCAACATGGCTCTACAAAATTAACAAGTTAAGAAAAAATACGAGATACCTAGAAAATTGTATACAGAGTTCGCAGAATTGTTGACATAAGTTACCTAAAGTCCTACGTACTTGAGAATGTATTAAGAACTAGCTGTGCCCGCGACTCCGTTCGCGTACATTTCGATTTTTACGAAGCAGCATTTGTATGGGGGCCACGTCTTATCATAACTGGAGCTAGAATTTAAATAGCCTATCCTGTGTCCCAGATGTCTATATGTTTTTATACCAAATTTCATCAAATTCGGATAATTGGTTTAAGAGTTATGGAGGAACATACATACATACACACATACAGAAAAAAATTCTAAAAATCGTGAAATTAGTTTCAGTATCATATATTGAGCCTATAAACACAATATCTCTGAAAACAAACTAACTTACTCCATGACCGACCCTTACAGATTTATTATTAGTATAGATAGAAGATAACCTACTTGAGGTAGTTAAGAAACAGGTCTTTAGAAGTAGGTACTGTAACAGGAACCTAGCTACCTCATTACAATATACTTAATTAAGTCGTGTATTGCAACTGGCTCTATTTAGTAACCAACCTTTACCATTGATATAAAACGACCTTCACCTCCAAATTTGGTGCAGTTTATAATATTTGTTGTCAAAGAAGGTCATCAAAATGAAGCTTAATATCGTCATCCTTTCGGTAAGACAATGTAGATGTATCTATTTGGAAATTTTGGGGCGTATTGCTAAATTTTCGGATAACAGTATATATGATTATTCCATAATGCCCTCGCAAACATAATGAAAAGTAGCACGAAGCGAAACCTACACAAATTTTGGGTCTTTACCCCACTATCTCACTCCTTCTCCGTCTCTTTTGTTCTCTACCTAATTCACCCGCTTCCAGGTAGCCTGCTTCTTCTGCCTGGTCCCGTCAGCGTACGGGAGCCTCCTGGTCACCAAAGCCATAGCGGCGGCGGGGGTTGCGAAAGGGGCCGCGCTCCTAGGGGCCGGAGCCCTAGCTGCCAAGGGCGCCGCCGTCGCGGTCGCCAAAGGGGCCGTTGCAAAGCTCGCAGAGAAGGGTGCTGCCGTGCTTGCAGCCAAACATGCTGCCTTGAAATCCGTTGGAGCAGCAGTATTGGGCGCGAAGGCGTTGGCCATCAAAGCAGCTGCGGCTAAGTGGGCGGCGCTGCTGTCGGCGAAGGGGGCGTTGAGCGCGAGCGTAGAGGTGGGTGACAAGCTGACGAAGCCGACTATTGTCCGATATGTGCCTTATATGAGTTAATTTTGTAATATACCCGGCAGACAGATATGGCTTTTAAAAAGGTGTTAATAAAGAGAGATGGCATGGTAGGGACTGCCTGTGGAAACTATCTTAGCAACAGTTAGGTATAACCATCTAGTTTTCTTAGGCGCACGAGGCGTGTTACTTCCAATCTAGGCATGCTATATAATTTAACATATGGCTAGCCTGACTCAAGCAAAAATCCGAGAACAAACCGAACCACTTACTTAGCTCCAAGGAGTAACGCTAGCGCCACCGAGGAAAAAAAAAACAAATCTTTTTTTACAGATCGAATTTCCAAAATGTGTCTGCACAATCTCTCAATCATGTCAAGCGATATTTAGGACCCATGGCCATGAAACTAAGGCAAAAAACCTAGGACTAGATAGCATAAACGCCATAAACGGCCGTTTATGACATACTCGTAGCTAAATGCTATCGAGTCCCAGGTTCTTTCTCCTTTTTTATGGTCAACATTTCAAATTTCGTCACCACCCATTGCCTACCTATACGGGCGTTTTTGGCTGATGAGGCCCCATCAGTCGAATACACCCAGCTCCACTTCAACCTCGAAAATACCTAAATGATAAAAAAATAATAACACCTTTTCCTTTTTCCCAGAAGCCGGTCAAAATCGACGTCCGTCGCGTGCCTTACTACTCGTTCCGTCGTCGTCCGTTCGTCGCCGAGGTCCCTCTCGCGTTCCCGACGATCCTTGCCGACAGGGTGTCAGCTCTAGTCAGCACTTCTACCACTTCGCTGGCCAAGAAAGCCAGCGCTGCGAGCACCTTGCTAGCCGCGTTGAGCGGCGCTAGTGCTTATAAGACTCCATTGGTGTTAGAGCAATTTGAGTAAGTATGCTTATATTATTCGGATGGCTGCCGGTCTAAATCAGCTCAGAATCATCCAAGGAACAACTTTGCCAAGCGACTTTAATCACATAAAGCAGGGTTCCCATTCAAAGAGGTGCCACCAAACATACTTACATACTTACATAAACTCACGCCTGTATCCCAGAGGGGTAGGCAAAGACAAGGGACTGCTACTTGCCACGTTCCTGACAGATCACTTTCGTTTCCTCAACATTAGAAGAAAAAGAAGAAGAAGAAAGACATTTATTATACCAACAAGAGATACATCACAGAAACAAAATAAGCACATAAGTACATTAATTAAGTACCTAGTCGTTGCATGCACGCAAACCAGTTTCGGGTACTTTTTATCTTGCCCTTTGCTAATACATACAATTTGGTCAAAGTATGTCCGCCTGGGTCGTCCCTAACCGGCCCTTCCACCCACACCCACTCGATATATTGCCACCAGTGATACTTAAAAACATAGATGCTGACTAGCGCTAAAAATGACCCCACGTTCAATTGTGGGATGGCCCGCCATCCCACGACGGGTGTTGTCAATTGTGTTACCAATAAGAGCAAGTGCAGTATTACCCGGTATTAAAATATCTATGCATCTGCCACCGTCAGACCGGCATCTTGCCAGGTACGTAGATATTTCGACAGGTAATGAAGTCATTGGTTTGACGTTTTTAATAACTTCCACACAATACGATCGATCACAATACTAAAACCAATAAAACCAATCATCAGTTACGCTGTCATTTACTATCGCCCAATCAACGTTCAGGTCAGGCATGGCGCACATAATGGACCAACCACAGAGTGATTTACTCTGCAGCACATCTTGCGCTCATTTAATTGGTAAAGGGTAATCGAGAGGATCGTTTTTGAGTGTGAATTTTGTAGAGAGAAATACTTGTACCTATGGTTTTTTTATTCGTAGGGTGCCACTAATTCCCGGACTACTGAACGATTTTGCATATTTTTGCGTTTTTGCATGATATCCTTGCCTGATTACCAAGGCAAAGGCCATCCTAGTTTCGGACTAGGACAAGTTTTTTACTACTTCGTACTTTCGAGGACGTGGGTTGGAATCATACAAATGGGCTAGGTCTGGGTGTTTCTCCATGTTTGTGACGTCCTTGCCTGGTTACCGTAGCACAGGGCGTTCTAGTTTCTAGTTCTAGATCAGCACAAGTGATTGTGTTGTGTGGAAGCTATTATTATTATTGTTCTTCGACAATCACTCACTATCTTCAACCCTGTTTCAATCACCCAATCTGTCAACCCACCCACACCCAAGTATTGCCAATAAAATACAGGGTGTTACAAAATCCCCATATACATCCGACAATAAAGGGTTCTAGTCAATACGCATAGCTTTCAATTTTAGGAAAATTGCGATATGGCAAAAAAAAATCAGCTGTTCCCTACATTTTAATGACGCAGGTAGGAACAGGAAATAATTGGATATTTTTTTGCTATTTGGGAGTTTTCCCCAAAGTAAAAGTTGTTCATGTTGACGAGTAAAACCCCCCACTTTGGAATGTATATAAGGGTTTGGTAACACTCTAATACAATCTAGTTCTTCTGCCGCCGGTACAGTTCAATAAGAGGTTACTAACATCCTTCTGGTCAAGAATTATAATTATAAGTACTTACTAGCTGATTCGACAAACGTCGTTTTACTATATTAATTAGCCGACGACCTACCAAATATACCCAAAAATTTTTATAAAAATCGGTGAAGCCGTTTCGGAGGACTTCGATAACAAACACTGTGACACGAGATTTTTATATATATTAGATAACACGCCCATACTACCTGTGCACCTCGCTTGAAGAGACTCTTCACCACGCCGCGCTCGCCACGGTCTTCGCATTAGCTCCTATATTACGCGCACGAAATCCTGAGCGATTCCAATCGTCTCTCTGGCAAATTCCATATACTAAGTGCTGTCGCAAACGTCAGGATTCGGACAGGATTTGGTGCGCGTAATTAGGTCACCGTATAGTTAGCACTTTATTTGCCGATACGACTCGGCAACGTAGGTGCTAATCATACAGAGAAAATAAATCAAATTATAAAGTCTCGTATCATACATCATCATCATCAGCCATTCGACGCCCACTGCAGGACACAGGCCTCCCTCATGGCTTTCTAACCATGAAGGGTTTTGCCATAATCGCCACGCTTGGCAGGCGGGTCGGCGATCGCAGTATGCGGTTGGAATCTCAGGAAACATCCACGGAAGCAAATGGACTGACGCTATTCTTAATCCGGCGCCACACGGAATCGTATCATACGAGACTTAATAATTTGGTTTAATTATTTTGCGCCCTGTACAAGAGCGCCGATGATACGTCATTGAGCCAGATGCACATGTATTGTGACGGTGTCATAATTATGTAAATAAAGTCGTAAATAAACTTAATAGTAGGCAGTTAGCTGTAATTATTAACAGTCTCCACTTTTTGCTGTGGGAGCATGTAGAATGATGAAACAATGAATTACAATAGATTTTCAATATATTTTCCTGTTCAATCTATGCTACGACGCAGGACAATCGATTTTAAAAAAAAATATATTTTCTTTCAGAGTGGTAGAAGAGCCTACCTTTTTCTCCGTGCCTGTAGTGGAGAAAGATTGCTGAAGAAACTTCGCAACAACGACGAAATTCCGAAATGTAGAGTCCAGACTTTATTTATTGTTACATTCGTAACTATCACATTAAATCTCTACAAACACATGTCGAGTTATTTGTTTTCACGAAAACAGAGCGATGACGAATTTGACAAGATAAGATTTCAAATTTAATTAGGCTCTTTAGGACAAGACTTCTGTCAAACAAAAACAAAAAAAAAAACAAAAAAACAAAATGTTTAATGAGCTGAACAAAAAGTAACAACATAAAGTAGGTAACTCTGAGCCCCAAACTAAATTAAATTGTATCTTGGGGCACAGTGGTCCATTCAGGGTGAACTTAAATATATCACAACATAGTGTTTGTACAGTAATAAAATAAATTTTAAACATGCATACAGCAAACTATAATATGGCTCAAGTATTTTATTTCAAATAATAAAATAAACCTACATGCAATATTATTAAAATATTATTATAGATATTATATTGATACAATAGTTTGTACGAGTTTAATATAATAAAATAAAATAGACTATTACATAAACATAAGTATAAGCCTGCTGGAATTAATATGACATACATAAAACTACATAAATATACTGTGATAGATGTATCGTAATAAGTAAACCAAACATCTTTTCCAATTCCAACTTTGGTAATTTATTCACAATGTAGGGTAGGTTGCTAAAAGTGTGGGTTTAGTAACCAACGAGTAGGCAAACTCGTAGCCAGAGAAGCGTGAGACTCGATTGCACGGTATGGAAGTGCTATGAGAGATCTCAGTAAATTGGTTACCAGTGAAAGAAGAAAGATTACCATAGACCTATGCAGTGAGAGAGTCGGCTACAACCATATACCAAAAAACAAAAAATAAAAAAAATATGTGTCCTGCTATTTGACTATTTTAAATAAGTTTTCGGTTTGGTTGTAGTCGAGTTGTAACAGAAAGTTTTGAAGCATTCGGATACACGCAAATCTATTTAAGTGACATATGTTTAATTCCTTGTGGACCTTATTGTATATATAAGGCCCACAAAATTTTATAAATCTTTGGGCAAAACCAGTTCGAACGATTGGAGTGTTAAATATTTTGTGCTTAAGGCGCTTTTTAAATGTTAGAGAAGATACAGTGAAAGATTTTCGATGTTGATTTAAGACGATTGATTTAATATAAGATTGGCGCACTGAAATTATTTGGGACTCAGAATGGACTTTATTAGTAGGGTATCTTCGAGGTTTATTGAGCATAGTTTTAAGAACATATCTCTGGGCTCGCTCTAAGTGTATGAGGTGAGTTTTAGAGGCACCCCCCCACGCCCTAATGCAATAGGTTAAAATTGAGTGCGAAAGAGCAAAGTATATTGTTTTCAAGGTTTTGAGGTCAGCAATGTGTCTGAGTGTCTTGAATATGTTGTCAGTTCTACGGACTCGCTTGACTGTTAGGTTAATATGATTTGTCCAAGACAAGTACTTATCCAAAATAACTCCCAGGTATCTTATTTGGGACACTCTCTCAAGTAGCTCACAACTGCATGCGGCATGGCTAAACTTACATGAATGAATTTTTAGTTTAATATCTTCGCTAGAAGGCTGCGTTGAACTATTAATACTAAATGTAATATACTTTGACTTAGTAATATTGAGAGTGAGTAGGTTCGAGTCAAGCCAGTCATTGATGGTAGATAACCCGATGTTAGCAACGATTTCGACCTCTTTCCACGTTTTGTGATGAAATATCACAGCTGTATCATCTGCGAAACGATGGTGAAATTACTGGCTTATCCCCGCAAAACGTAGGTAGCTACGCACCAATTGACATTATCTTTCCTGTAGAACAAGCGGGCTAAGGTGAGAGGATGGTATAGATTCTGGGTAAATTTTGTTCTTCTTAAAGTGCCTCTCCATCAGTGGAGATTGGCAGTCAGCTCTTTACAACGCTCTATGTTCGCGCACAGAGTGCAAATGTTATTATTATTGTAGGTAGATCACAAAATGATGGCCACCAAATCCTGTTGGACAGCTTCGCGACAGCTGGAAGGAAACTGTGGAGGAGGCCAAGACACACAACGGGTTATAGCGCCACCGGATGTACGAACTAAAGAATCGAATCGGATGTCGGAATCCAGGATACAGGCGTGAGCTTATGTGTGTATGTAGGTACGTACTTCAATTCCTCTGGAAATCAGATTTTACTGAGATGCTGGGAATGGTGTAGCAATTTGCTCCTAACTTACTGTCAAATTCCATTTTAAATTAGTTGAAAAAACCTATAGCAATTTTAAAATAGGTTTTTAAAATTATCCTCAGCACGAGTTAGTGCAACAAAAAGAATCATCATCACCATCATCATCATCATCAGCCACTCGACGCCCACTGCAGGACACAGGCCTCCTTTGTGATTTTCATAACAATGAGGGGTTTTGCCATAATCGCCACAAAAAGAATACATCCATACTAATTTCCAAACGCCAGGGGCCGTTTTCATAAAACTACAATGCGTAGTAAAGTTAATTATGACAATTTGATGTATTCCTACTTGTTAATCGGTGGTAGCCTAGTGGGTAGAACATTGGACTCGGAAGCGAGAGGCCCAGGTTCGATTCTCAGCGCGGGCATGTACCTATGACTTTGTTTTTTTTATAAGTTTTGCACATTTGTAAAGTTATAGCAGCAATACCACTCGCTAACCATGAAGGAAACCTGAGTGTCTGAGCTGTTCACACACCTTAGCGCTTGAAATCGCCAATCCGCGGTAGGCACGCTTGGTGATTAAGCCCATACTCTCTCTCTGAGAGAAGGCCTGTGCACTACAGTGGGACGAATATAGGCTGCTTATGATGATTCAGTGGGTTGATCGACTTTGCAATGTACATCGAATTGTCATAGTTAGTTAGCCCGCGGGATTTGGTGTGCGTAATGTAGGAGCAGATTGCTACGCCTTTCCTAGCATCTCAGTAAAATCTGGTTTTCTAAGGAATTGAAGTACAAACATACATAAACTCACGCCTGTGGTCCGGAGGGGTATGCAGATACCCAGGTGCCACTTGCCACTTGCCACGATCCTGAATTCTTGACTAATAATGTTTATTAAAGTCTCATAAACTACTGAAAATAATATAGTTACTTAAGTACGTACCTTCTACGACTTGATAAAACCAAATGGTAAAGCAATCGGCCTCCACGATGCAGGTATAACCTAGTGTGTAGACCACAGTAAATTGCATTCGTACTAAACTTTGCCAAAAAACGGTAACATAATCATAATAATACCTTTTGCATGTATACTCCGTGTAACGTGTTAAGATAATGCTGTGTTTTTGTGGTTAAAATAAATATTAGGGGTTAAAGTATGAAATTGCCGTTTTATTGCAATAGGTTCTTTGAATTGACATAGAATCTTCATGGTTTGAGGTTTTCGAATGAAACTTTTTTCAAATGGTTTCTATGGTGTTCTTTTTTTAAAAAATGTGAAACATTTGAATATCGACTTTCATTGTTTTTGTTATTCAATTTAGACAAGAAAGATGGATACTGCGAAAATTCGAGTGAAAACACGCAATGTTCAATGAATCGAATTAATTTACCTGTCAAGTTTTACACCAAACTAGTTCACTATTCGGGATCGAGCTGTTCAGGATTCAAGACCAGTCTTTCTGGAAATTGGGCTGGGCCTGGACAGAACGGTGCATACTAATCTAATAAAAAGCAACAGGGTGTGAAATCTACATCCATATTCAATAATTAATACTAGTCAATCAGCGCTCAAGATTTCTGCAATCAGCAGTACTCAAGATCATCCTTAAACAGTTATCCCGAAACTCCTACGGAAAGTAGAGAAATAGTTCTGTAGCTCATTAAATTCAAAGTCAAAATTTTTAGTGTTCCGTACCTAAAGGGTAAGGGACGCACTGACTAAGACTCCTCTGTCCGTCCGTCCGTCTGTCTGTCTGTCATCAGGCTGTATCTCATGAACCGTGATAGTTAGTCAGTTGAAATTTTCACAGATGATGTATTTTTGTTGCCGCTTTAACAACAAATACTAAAAACAGAATAAAATAAATATTTAAGGGGGGCTCGCATACAACAAACGTGATTTTTTTGCTGTTTTTTGCTCGGTATTAACAACGGCAACAGGTAGACGTTTGAAATATTAAAATGATAATGGTACAGAACCCTACGTGCTCGAGTCTTACTCGCGCTTGGCCGGTTTTTTATTCAGTGTAAAACAAAATGTTTACTTAATGAACGTCAAAGCTGTTAGTTGCACAATTACCCCTGAACTGCCCTCGCGGAATGGAATGGCCCATACTAAGTTGGACACAGATCTGCGTCGCGGCAGACGAGTGGTTAATAGATTATGCGGAGAAGAAGCTAACAAAGCCACTCCACATTTATTCTCTTCAAAACAGTTTTACTTAGTTTAGTTTTCAACTTAAACGTACACTACCCTAGATACAATCGTCCGCGTTAACATTATTTAAATACCAGACAACTTTGTCTTCCTAATCCTTAATGTCATAATAGGCTTCTTTGCACAAAGTATGCTTAACATATTGTTTAAACCGTGTCCGTGGTAACTCTTATATATCTCGAGGAATTTTATTGTAGAACCGTACCTATACAGTGCCCCATAAAGGATGTATTATTGGGCTCTTCGCAAATATCCCATGATATTAGGAAATATCCACTTTATCTAAAGATCCTACGAAAATAATTACGATTTTTATTCAATATTATTATTGGGCACATACAGTAAACAGCACATCCTTTACATGCGTGCACTCTACTCAGTTACGTTACGGGCGACTTTGCAACAAAGATGTAAAATTTGACCTGCTGTCGACTGTACTATACCATTACAGTAGGTTTCTGAGCCTAGAGCTGTAAATGTTTCTCATTCAGCGTGTTTCAGCGGATTCAGGGTTCTGGTTTGAAACAAATTCCCGAGTAAATATGCAAATTGCGAAGTAAAGACGTTTCTACTAATGTGGATACGGGGCCATCTACTGCAATAGATTTGTGATGCGTAATGTACAAACACGATTGGACTTTTTAGTGCAATCGTATTCGAATCGGCCGGCAACAGCGGTTAGCATTGTTAATTTAATGCAAATAATTTTAGGGGCAGCGTATAAAAGTGCAGTCAATTCTGTGGATGGTATTATTGCAATAAGCGGCGTGTCGGCGGATTGTGGCAACATTCGTTAATTTATTAATTGCACACTTTACCATGGCTCGACTTACGGTAAGGGCTGGGGCACCATGAGTTTTTGGAGATGAAGGGATAATGTGTAAATTGCTATGTAAATTGTATACTTAAGAACAGAAATTAACTTTTCAGATTCACTTCGTCGTCGCATTGGCGATCGCCGTATTTGGAGGAGTAGGTAAGTCAATGTGATAATTTCACGCCCTCAAAGTATCAATAAAATAAACGTAATAAAAACAATACATAGTGAGAATTTCTATTTGCGTAGACCGTAACGAGAGGGTTCTCCTGCAACTGGTGTACAATGGCTTAGACTTGAGATCAAAAAAGCAATGAGGCCGCCAATTAATCAAGCCCAACCTTTGACCTATCGTTTGTTGTCGATGCCATTAACTCTTCAATAAACTCTCCCCGTTAGGTGCCAAGACCATTGCTGCAAAACCCGTAGCGGACTCTAAAGGCGAGCAGTCCGGCCTCCTTGGACCAGTGATCGTCGACGGCCACGGCCTCGGCGGAAGCGGCGTAGGCCTCGTCGGCAACGGCATCGGCCTCGTCGGAAACGGCATCGGCTACGGTCCCGGCGTGGGTAGCGGTGTCGCCCTCAACAACGCCGCCGCGGTTGGAGCGGCCCAGCTGAGTGCCATTCAGAATGCGCAAGCCGTTCGGGCTGCCGAGATCGCCAATGCCGCCGCCGCTGGCATCCAGGGAGCGCGTGTGACAGAAGCCGCCGCCCGCGCTGGCCAAGTCAACGCTATCAGAAACGCCGAGGCGCTTGACGCAGCACGCATTGCCAACATCCACCGCGCACAAGCCGCGGCCATCGAGAGCGCCCGCGCCAACGAAGCGGCTAGACGCGCTGCAGCCGGCAGCGCTCTGGAGGTCGCCAGGGCGGTCGAGAACGAGCGCGTGGCCAATGCAGCTCGAGTACAAGCCATCGAAATCGCCAACGTGCGCGCCGTGGAAGCCGCGAGGATCGCGCAGGCCGCGCGCGCGCAAGCCGCAGCCGTCGCATCCTCAGCTCTCCAGGCTCAGGCTGTGGCCGATGCTGTGGCGAGGAACGCCCAAGAAGGAGCTCTGCTCCTTGGCGGTGGTAGACTAGGCTTGGGTCTCGGCGGCGGCGTGGTCGTTGAGAAGGTCGGCCTCGCTGAAGGGCTGGTCGGCGGCTACGGCTATGGCGTCAACCAAGGCTACGGTTACGGTGCCGGCTTCGGCTACGGTTACGGTGCCGGCTTCGGCTACGGCAAGGGCCACTAAATAGGAACATACTCACTAAGAACGAACCATCGAACCACTCTTTACCTCTACGCGAGCGTCTTAGATCACATTGTCTGGTCGTGTAAATAGTCATCTTGTCAAAATTGTCAAGGTTTTTTCTTGTGTCTTTATAACAATAAAGCAGTGTAAAAATAATGGGTGTTTTGTTCGTCTTTAGTGCCGCTATTTATATGGGCGTTATGTTATAATTTAAGCATAAAATTTAAGTAATGAAAAACAATTATAGGCGGCACCACACCGTTCTTTAATCTTTGAATAGACATTTTGATATGTAGACGTTAACAGTAAAAAGACAAGCAAAAGAGTAAAAACTATATCCCGACTATGGAAAAAAGTTATTTTTCCAAGATTGATGTTTAGAACGCCTAATAGTATCTACATATTCACAAACATTGAAATATAGTAAAATTGTTGTGAAGTCGCTTGGAATATTATAATATGTACTTTAATTCTGTTAATGAATCTTAAATTTGACATTTGGCGCGTGGCGGGCACGAACTCTCTCTCTGAGATATGGTCTGTGCCCTACAGTGGGGCACGCATAAGCTACTCATGTTATGTTATGTAAAGTTGTATGAACAAAACCGCAAAACGTGGTTAAATTATCGATACTAAAGAGACGTTTAAGGTTTACGTTATTGTGTATATTACACGCTGTATACAGATCATAAATCGAGATGAGAGCTTTATGTGTGCTAGCTTCTAAGGTCGGGCGTTTGTCTTAGTGGAAATACATCATACTTAGTGGAAATACACAAGCTCGACCTAGCGTGGCGACCACAGTAAACTAGCTGTTGTATGTAACCATTTTTAGGGTTCCTAGCGTGACCTAGCGTGGCGACCACAGTAAACAATCTGCTGTATGTAACCATTCAACTTTTCTGTCCGACCGTCCGTCCGTCCGTCCATCCATCCATCCATCCGTCAGTCTGTCTGTCAAGACCCTTTATCTTGGTAATGCGTGGAGTTATCGAGTTGAAATGAAAACCATATACTTAAATCAACAGTTTCTTAAAGCTGTGAAAAAATTAAACTTCTAAGTTAACGTAAAAAAAAATATACGGCCGTTTATGCAGCAAAAAACGATATTATGACACTCAAAGGAATCAACATTTATAGGGTACTTTCCGTTGGCCTAGAACTATGAAATTTGACAAGTAATGTAGTCTTACACTACAAGTACAGACAAAAATATGAAAACTATACATTTGTAAAATTATTTTAAATCATAAAAAAATTGTCTTCGTAGTTCTGGAAAAACTCGGAAAAAAATGCGAGACTCAGATCCTGAACTATTTAGAATATGTAAGTACCTATAAAGTACGGAATACTCCGTGGGCGAGTCCGACTCGAACTTGTCCGGTTTTTTATTAATAAAGAACTTTTTTCTTTTTTAATCTTCTCTTCTTCTTTTTCTTTTTCTCTTATAGTTATTTTATTAGGCACATTAATGGGTCCATATGGTTCATTAGTGCCACCAATAGAAAAAAATAATATCTTTTTTTACTGATATTTTTTTGCAAAAAGTGTAAGATCAATCTCTGATATTTTAAAGACTAACGAACAACACCCTAGGATCATGGACTTGGGACCATATAGCATTTATACTCAAAAAGGCCGTTTTTGGCGTTTATTCCATCTAGTCCTAGATTTTTTGCTTTAGGTTTTCGGTCTTGGGTCTTTAAAATCACCTATTAGCATGATTGAGAGATTGATCTAACACTTTTTGCAGAAACGATCTGTAAAAGAAGATATGTTTTTTTTCATTGATGGCTTGTATTGGCGAGCTCTCCCAGGTGATTGACCGTACGAGTATCCTGATGTAAACTCCCCGTAGATTTTTGCTTCACGGTGGAAAACTCTCCAATTTTAACTTAGCAATCAATCGGCGATTATGTTTTTTACCTTCTACCAACAGCAAGGTAGCTTCCTCGGAAAAAGAACTGGAATAGACTTGACGGTTTCTCAGCCGTTTTCGGTGGTACCGTGCTGAATTCAAGGCAACCTTCGGAATTACCATATACCATATTTTCGCCAGTGACACATTATGCATGTTTCAATACAGTCTCTCTTCGAACGCGTGGGTGACAACGTGACAACATAACACATAGGCACTTAGTTAACATGGCAAGAAAGGTAAGTAAAGAAATAGTTATTTGTTATGCAAGGCTGCAAAGTTAATTTTTGGCGCGAGTACCTTGTATTGAAACCTGAGCAAGCGAAGGATTCTAGGATTGAGCCACGAGCGAAGCGAGTGGTTCAAATATAGAATCCTGAGCGTAGCGAGGGTTTCAAAGGTACGAGACGCTAAATAACTTTGCTGCCGAGCGCAACACACAACTTTTCACCTCACTAAAGCGAGGAAAATGTTAGGTGCAAGAAAAACAGTTTTAATAAATATTAAATTACTGTTAATTTATATCTTCGTCGCTGCTAGCTTCGCTCATATTTTATGATTTCTTTCGATTTTATCAAAAAACAAACCAAAATCATGGAAGTAAAGTGAATTCAATAAAGAGAAGAAAATTTTAAAGTTTTTTTTTTAAATCAAATTTTCTTGCCGGCCAGTGCGATTCTTTAAATGAAGCTGGCGCATGACATGAAATAAGTATTTGCATTTCAATCATCAATGGACTGGCTGCAGAGAATATAAACTATTACGAAACCAATGAGGTTCTATATATATGTAAATTATTGTACGAAACCTTTATTGAATAAAAATATTCGAATTTTAAAAACACTTTCCACGCTAGCGGATAAAGTGCGATTTTCCACGCAGATTTCGAATGATAAACAGAGCTTTTACGAGCTAGTGAGGTGAAAACGGTTTTTATTTATAAGATAGAACCTAATCCAATCCGTCAGCTCATATTCGTCCACTATTGCACATAGACATGCCCAAACGCAGGTCCCTTCTTTCTGACCTCAATCGTCCTCATCCAGCCGGTACCCTTCCAGTAATCAGATACCGTAACCAGGTCGTCAGATCTGGTGAGGGGGCCTTCCCACGCTGCATCGTCCGGTCCGCGGTGGCCAGGTCAGAACTTTTTCGCCCCAACGGCCATCAATTCTCCGAGCTATGTGCCCCGCCCACCGCCACCTCCACTGAGCAATTATTCGAGCTATATCAGTAAATTGGGTTCTTCTGCGGATCTCTCATTCCTGATTCGATCATGCAGTGAAACTCCTAACATAGCTCTCTCCATTGCTCGTTGGGCGACCTTGAGCCTTCTTATGAGGCCCATAGTCAGCGACCAGGTCATCACTTCACATCCATAAGTCATCACTGGCAACACACATTGGCTATAGATAGAATATTCTTTACACACCTTTGTCTTGAGACACAGTATTTTGGACGCGAAAATGTGTCTTAGTTTCCCGAACCCTACCCATCCGAGTGGAATTCGACGAGTGACCTCTTTCTCGAAGTTTGACTTACCTAACTGGACTGTTTGTCCCAGGTATGCATATTGGCCGACAACTCCGAGGTCAGAGCCGCCAACGTGGATAGGAGTGGGTGCTAAATGGCGGTTCGACGTTCGTGGTCAATCAGCCCATATTCGTCCACTGTTGCACATAGGCATGCCCCAAGGCACGCCCCTTCTTTCTGTCCTCAATCATCCTCATTACTAGCTAGGAGGCGTCTTCGCTGCTTTGGCAGTGCGTGGTCTTTTTACTACATCAGTTACAGATTCTTCGGCTGATAATACCCGCCTGCTGCCACTTCTGCTTGCGAATCTTCTAACCACCTGGTATCGAAATAAATACATAAAATTGAATCGATCCAGGCATTCGGCATACATGTCTAGTCAAACGAAAATTTTATGTATATTTTGTACAACATTTTAACTAAATTTATTTAAGTTAAGAACGTGTCGTATTAGATAGGCGACATCAAGGAGGTACAGACAGCAGGTATTTTACATTATTGTAACTTAAAGTAACTTATTTGAGTGCACTTTCACATACACGTTGCTGTCGATTGTATCGAGTTGTACCTAATGAAGTACTTGCTTTTTTCAGGTCGGCTTATTCATGGTTGCTATTGCTATCATAACGCTAAGTGGTAAGTTTCCTTTTGTTATTTTAGTCGATTTCACGTCACAGATTTTAGTACACCTACTCACATAGGTAAGTATTAATTGCATCAGAAAAAGATATAACGCAGACCTACTTATTCAGAATAGTATCTACAACTGAAATTACGAACCCAAGACAAAAAGGAACGGCTAATGTAAGAACTCTACATAAACAGGCTTTTTCGTAGAGTTTCCCTTGCATCTACATAATGAGATGATTAATCAGCGTCCAGTGGCATCTTCACTCACACTAGACGAGGGAAGGGACCACTCCGACGCTGCAGTGCCTGGGACATTGTTTTTAGATGGGGTAGGCCTGCCCAGCACCTATACCATCCTGACAGCTTAGTCGGCCTAGCCCACAGGAAAGACAAGTCTATACGTGCGGAGCCAGGCAAGCCGCGGGTTTCCTCACGATGTTTTCCAGTTAGCGTGTGGTATTGCTACTACAAATTCACAGATGGACGCAACTTTGAAAATAAACAAAGTCATAGGTACACGCCCGCACTGGGAATCGAACCTGGGTCTCTCGCTTCCGAGTCCATTATTCTACCCACTGGGCTACCATAGTTTCCTTAACCTTTTTGGAATTTTTCATCGTTCTGCCCCGAGTTGAGCAGTTGTCTCTTACCTCGGTTTCTCGTACGTACCAACAATCTGTTTTGATCTACTGCAAAATAAAAGAACGTAGTGTACCAGAAACTGGAGGTAAATTAGGCGTCAAATAAGTTAGCGGAAGTCCATTATTTTGTAATATTTTCTTACTATAGTCGCTCGGTTTTTATCACTCCGACTGGTAACACAAGTGATAAGCCCCGCCCGCCATCTCACAATTGAACCTGGGGTCATTTTTTGCGCTAGTTAGGTATACATGTATGTTTTTAACTATCACTGGTTTACAGCTTTTAGTTGGCCAAAGTACATAAAAAGAAGCTGATGTTCACAGTCGATTGGCAGATTGTGTGTGTATAAGACACCGGGGGGGTGATTAAGCCTAAATAAATAACCTGAAATAACCCCACATAAATAACGCAACAGTGAAATCTCTTCTTAAATATGGAATATTTCAGGTCCTCCAGAAGTAGAAGGATGCGGACGGATGCTGAAACTTATCCACGAGGTCCTCCACGCTGTTTTCGAAGCCAAAGAAGCTAACAAGGATATTGGTGGTGCGTTGATTAGATTGGATTTGATTAATACTCTTTATTGCACACCATACATTATAAAGATACACGAAAAACCTTAATAGGTATATAGGTAGGTATAGGTTAGTATTGTTGCAGTACATATACCCACTTCAGGCAAATGCCAACTCTACTGTTTGTGTTTTGGGTAAGTACAATAACTTTCATTGTATGAGTATTTTAGCAAATTATATATTTTGTAATGTCACAGCTTACTTTTTTAAAATTCGCAATGAACTACCTATAATATGAAAGTCGCAGCATCCTGTACTACGTATTTAAAACCACAGAACAGACTTTGTTATGCGTTTAAAACGTACGGTTTTAACCCTCAGTTTCTCGTACACTAGCACGCTGTTAATCTACTGTTAACAGCTGTCAATTGACCAAAGTGCATACAAAAAAAAACCACTGACAGCTGTTAACAGTAGATTAACAGCTTGTTTGCACTACTTTGTGAACACAGAATTGTGAAGGTTTGGATGTTTGTTACTCAATCCCCCAATAATACCTGAACGGATTTAGAAGAAGAAGAAGGAGCAAGACATTTATTATACCAATAAGACACATCACAGAAACAAAATAAACAGATAGGTACATCCATTTACATGAAACTTGGCGTATTTTACCTGTATTTAGACCTGAATTGAGACATAGCCTTGATATCCCGGTAATGCGTTCCCTTGGGATAATATTTATTTTAAGTTTACAATAGATGGCGTTGTGTGTGAATCGTATAAACGGATTCTGTGACGGTACGAAGTTCGCCCGGACAGCCATTCAAAATAAGCCAGTCATTTGCAGAGAAATTTTCCGATACCTCCAAGATCGTTGAAGACAAGGAATAAAAAATAAAAACCGACTTCAAAACACTACAGCACTTAAAACACAGAAATAATTTGAACGAATATGATCTTTAAATTCGATGTAGGTATTGTAAAAATATGTTTTGTAGTCCGTGCCCAAAATGTATGTGCTGGTCATATAACTTGGCAAAAAACCTAACTTAACCCAACAAACCACCCTGGAAAACTGCTGAACCCCCGTCCCCAGCACGCTGGCAGCATTGCCACGCTGAACCGCCAAAGAAATCCTTTGCCAAAGAAATGCACCAGAGCGGCAGTCAAGCCCGCGGTCCCTCACTCGGCGCCCCAGCTCGCCAACAAAAATCTTGGCCTTTGCCCCCAGTAAAAAATATACTTCCTCTAATAGAACCTCATCCTCCTTCCTTTTTTTAAATCGGTTAAAACGTCAAAAGTTTTTTTTTTAAATTGAAACTGTCGGTATTTATTTATGACATTCAAAGTCTCTTAAGACCAACAGAAAATCAGACTGTATTTTTTATATACCTACGATTAGCTTATGAGTTTCAAAAAGTAGGTATTCTTTAACGAAAAGAGTAAAAAAAGTTGTTCTAAATATGAATTTTATTCTTTTGAGATTCACAACGCAGGTAGGTTCCTCTGCCTGATACCATACCCAGATATAAACCTTAATCTAATATACTCGTAATAATCTTGTGTCACAGAGTCTGTTCCTCCGAAACGGCTTCACCGATATTTATGAATTTTTTTGTGTATATTTAATAGGTCGTAGGCTAATAAGTATGTCAAAACAACGTTTGCCGAATCAGCTAGTGAAATAATATAATTTGCGATTTTGCGAGGTTTATTTTGTGTAATTTTAAACCGTTTCAGCGGTACCTAAATTATAGTGTAAATTGAGAGTGAAAACACTACATTCAGTAATTAATAATAATAATAACTTTTACACAACACAATCACTTGACCTGGTCCCACACTAGGATACCCTGTGCTATGGTAAACAGCCAAGGACGTCACAAACACGAAAATACACCCAGACTGAGGCAATTCGTACAAGTGTACCGCGGCCCCCAGGGGGAATCGAACCCACGACCTATGTTTTGGTAGTTAAGCGCCTTAACGGCTAGACTAACGAGGCAGACAACAGCAAGAATATAGAGAACAACATTGTTTTACAAGTTAATTTTACGAAAAACTTAAACTTCAAAAATTTAAAAGAAGGTACCTTACCTTCTTTTAAAACACTCCTCAGATGAAGTTTTAATATAATCTCTGGTAAAGTATGTCTTTCCCTTAACCATAGACTATTAAACTGACTCTGAGGAGCGTTTTAAGGTATATATAAATAAGACTGAAATTCTTTTTCGTTTACACTTTTGGCTGACATCAATTTTTGCACTGAATGCCTCAGATACCCGTATATAGGTTTCCTCACGATGTTTTCCTTCCGCAAGCAAGACGAAAACAAGTGTTTTCTTCAGTTGCCAAAAAAAGTATCAAAACATCTACGCGATTTACAAAAATAGGTGCGTTGAAAAATGCGCCCATGCCAGGCTAATGAAGTTTCATAATATCAGTGGGATTTATGGGTGTGAGAGTAGGGGTAGATGCTACGTTGTACTAAAGTTCTTCGCTCTACCAGCGGTTTTCGACAGCGGGAATCAGCAGCCAGCCATTCAGCAGCCCAGCCTGCCCCCCAACCGCGTGTTCTACCCGGCACAACGCTACCAGTACCAGCCGTACGGCTTGCAGGGCTATCGGAGGGCTGGCTTTACTAATAACTTAAAAGGGACAGGTAAAGTTATAGTATTAACTAGCTATGCCTGCGACTTCGTCCGCGTTGGACTAGAATATGAAGTGCCCTTACCACCTTTTCGCGATTGCATCACCACGCTTGCCCATCGGATTGTTTCAAGCGCAGAGGTATGTGAACATCTCAGATACTCGGGTTTCATCACGAGGTTTTCCTTCACAGTTGTGAGTGGTATTGCTACACGGCACAAAATATCTGTACCTACCAGCCGTACCGATTGCAGGTCTATCGGAGGTCTGGCTTTACTTGTAGTGGTAGATAGATAGAGAACACTTTATCTTCTATCTATACTAATAATAAATCTGTAAGGGTCGGTCATGGAGTAAGTTAGTTTGTTTTCAGAGATATTGTGTTTATAGGCTCAATATATGATACTGAAACTAATTTCACGATTTTTAGAATTTTTTTCTGTATGTGTGTATGTATGTATGTTCCTCCATAACTCTTAAACCAATTATCCGAATTTGATGAAATTTGGTATAAAAACATATAGACATCTGGGACACAGGATAGGCTATTTAAATTCTAGCTCCAGTTATGATAAGACGTGGCCCCCATACAAATGCTGCTTCGTAAAAATCGAAATGTACGCGAACGGAGTCGCGGGCACAGCTAGTTGTACATAAAATGGAAATCACACAGTTATTTCTTAACCTAAGAGTACAGATGACGGCCTTATCACTAAAAGTGATCTCTTCCACGCAACCTTTGGATGGACTGGACTAATATATAGGAGAAGGAATAAGGAATATTTCTTTTAGTAATAAGGCCGCCAATTGTACTGTACTAAATTATTGTTAAATTCTCATATGTAATTCCTGGTGTACATACAATAAAGAATATTCTATCTATCTATCTATCTATCTAAGGAAGAAGATGTACAAACATCATCATCATCATCATCATGCACTCAGCCTCGTAGTTTGTCGTAGCTAGTTTGCGTGTGTGCTCAGCGGGTCCCATCGCGACGTTTTCCTTAACCGTTAGTGAGTGGTAATGCTACTAAGTCGTTGGTATATGCTGGGATTCGAACCCACGACCTCTCAAATGTAAAGCCAGTTCTGCCGTTCACTGTTCTCCACAATACACTAGTAAGGGATGGTAAGGGTCAGTCAACAGTAGCTAAAACTTGACATTTTCGTTGCAACTTCGCCCATAACGTAACTGAGTAAAGTGCACGCATGTGAAGGTTGATGTGATCCCGACTGTACTCGACCTGTTTGTCTAGCTACGTTCCTTACCTTAATGCTTATCGGTTTATATTATTTCAGGTGCTGCTATGGAACCAAGAAGATATAAATAAAGAAGTTGGTTTTAAATAAGTAATTAATTATTTAACTATTAGCCAATAAATTAATCGAATTTCGCAAGAAAAGTAATTATTTACCTACTTGTATTTTGTATTACCTCTACTGTATTTTTAGGTTCCGTACACGAAGAGTAGTAAATATTAATGAATATACCTACAACTGTCTGTCTGAACAATAACAAACTTTTATCTTGATCGCTTGAACTCGTTGTTTTCAATCTTGTATTCTCATACTGGTGCTTTTCTTGGCAATTCGTATTCGCGTGTTTACTGACGATTTATTGATATATTGCAGTTCTTACAAAATCAGTAGATTCGATAGAAAATAATATTTGTCAAAAACGAATAGCTAAATAAGTCGCTAGCCTAAAAGAAGAACATAAATCGTATATTTTACAATGAGTTTTCGTTTGACAATGCACAATGACAGGAGTAACAGTAAATTTTTGACAAAAGCGTATTTTTTAGTTTCAATTTTACGAAATAAATAACTTTGTATAAAATAAACAATTGTATTATTATTTATCATTCTGAAACCAAGTGCGTGTCGGACTACGCGCATTACAGGCTGCGGACAGATAAACAGACATACGGACAGACGGATTTGGCGAACCTCTTTGGCAAGGGTGTTGACTACGGAGCCCTAAAAAGGGAGTTTGTCAAAATATCTCACCATGTACCTAAGCTTGAAATATGTCTCTATTTGAAACTGGATGACCCCGTGACTTTCGTATCACCTACTTTCCATCTTTTTTTATCTTCTTTCTATCTCTCTATCTATCTCTATTTTTTTTTGTTGCCACCAGTAAAATTTTCCCTGGACTTAAAAATTAAAAAAGAATTGCCAGAGTGAGACAACGAACAGCCATTCATTTATATACTCGTATAACGTCGCCCTAATTCTAATAGGTAGTATCTCAATTTTGACGACTTTTGAGGAGGCTAAAATTACGGTTTTTTTCTTACAAGTTGTTAGAAAACACTAAAAGGTAAGTTCTGAACATGATATTAAAAATTAAATAGATTTCATAATTTGTTAAGCAAAAAACATTAATTCTTACAGATAGTGTAATATATGAGATGAGCTTTATTAGCATAGCTATTTCACTGAGTTACTATTAATTCGCACTGAAAATTAAACACATGTTATCACCAAAATCTTTATTAAATTTAAAAAAACAGCACTACACATTTAAGTTTTAAAGTATTCTCTTCTTAATAATTCATCATCATCATTCAGGCACAAGAAGTCCACTGCTGGACAATATATGCCTCCTCTATGGATTTCCAAAAAGACCGGTTAGAAGCGGCTTGCATCCAGCGTCTTCCTGCCACTTGGATGAGGTTATCTGTCCATCTTGTAGCTGGTCGTCCTACGCTGCGCTTGCCGATATGTGGTCTCCATTCGAGAACTTTCCGGTCCCATCGGCCATCAGTTCAGCGTGCTATGTGCCCCGCCCACTGCCACTTCAACTTACTAATCCGCTGGGCTATGTCGACGACTTACGTACGTCTACGGATCTCATCATTTGTGATTCGATCTCGTAGAGAAATTCCGAGCATAGTCCTTTCGTTGCGTGACCTTGAGCTTTCTTATGAGACCCATGGTGAGAGATCAGTGCCATAAGTCATCACTGGTAACACACACTGGTTGTATAGATTTGTCTTGAGCGATTAAGGTATATTGGACGAAAAGACTTTTCTAAGTTTCCCGAATATTGCCCAGCCGAGTTGGATTCGACGATTGACCTCTTTCACGAAGTTGGACCGGCCTTGTTGGACTTTGTCCTAAGTAGATGTATTCGTCTGCAACTTCGAGAGTTGAGTTCCCCAATGTTATTGGGGTGGGTACAACACGGGCGTTCGTTTTGTCCACGTTCATTTTAAGGCCCACACGTTGGGAAACTCGACTGAGGTCTTCGAGCATTGTGCCGGGATCTTCCATCGTTTCTGCCATGACTACTATATCGTCGGCAAATCGAAGGTGCGTGATGTACTCGCCATTGATATTAATGCCGCGTCTCTGCCATTCCAGAAGCTTGAAGGCATCTTCCAGTGCGTTCGTGAACAGTTTCGGAGAGATAACGTCTTCCTGTCTCACGCCTCTTCTCAATGGAATTGCCACCGAATTCTGCTCCTGTACTCGGACCGACATGGTGGTGCTGTTGTACAAGCACTTCAGCACCTCGATATACCGATAGTCAATACGGCAACGCTGGAGAGACTCGAGCACTGCCCATGTCTCGATCAAATCGAAGGCTTTCTCATAGTCCACAAACGCTAAGCAGAATGGCAAATTATACTCCTCAGTCTTCTGTATAATTTGCCTCAGCGTGTGGATGTGGTCTATGGTACTAAAGCCCTTTCGGAAACCGGCTTGTTCGGGAGGCTGGAAGTCATCAAACCTGCGTTCGAGAACAGCTTATAAACATGGCTCAGAAGCGAGATGGGTCGGTACTACCGACTCGGTAGTTCTTCAATAGAGAGTTATCCCCTTTCTTGAAGAACAGCGTCACCACGCTTCTGTTCCATGCTTCTGGCGTTTTTCCTTCGAGCACGATGGAATTGAAGAGCTTCTGAAAGACTTTAAGTACTGGTGTTCCACCAGCTTTCAGGAGCTCTGATGTGATTCCGTCCTCTCCTGGTGCCTTGTTATTCTTGAGCTGTTTCAGGGCCATCCTAATCTCATACAGGCTGATGTCCGGGATGTCTTCCGTATAGATTACATTTTCTAAAATTTGTATACTGGATTTTTTCTTTATGATAAGTTTCTTCTTAGTGTCAGTCACTGTTACGCCACTCTCTCAATGCTTTTAAAATTTCCTGATCATCTTCGGAATCCGATTGAAAAATGTCCATTTTGATGACAATTAGATCTGCACATAGATATCTGAAGATTAAAAAGCAAAAAAAAAGTAAAATTATACAAAGTTTAATATGAAAAAAATAATATTAAAAATATAATGTTTAATTAAGACAAAATTTCGCGAAACTGAAAAAAACTATAAACAAAATTTGTTCTTAAATTAGTGTCAATAAGAATTAACTCAATACTAAGTCTCAAAAAATTTATTCGAAAAAGTAGTATCTCAACAGTAATTTTAAAACACATTTTTTTACTCCATAAAGACAATGTTGTGCCTAAATAATTTTAGAAAACATAGCTCAGAATATAAATTACAAATTACTATCGTAATAAGTAACAGACTTACCTTAAATGCTAATGAATCTAAATATAAAACACTTTTATGACGAAGGGATCTGCAAAACATCAATTAAGTATGGCGAATGATGAGTTACTGCATATTCGCACTAATAATTCCGTGATTCGAGATGCGACGTATTACGTCAAGTCTTTTATCTCTCTTTTTTTCATACAAAGCTAAAATAGTAACGAAAGAGAACGATGTAGTTTTGTCAACTCTATCCAAAACACCCAAAAAGTCAGTTTCGTCCAAAAATGAGATACTACCTATTAGAATTAGGGCGACGATAAGTACCTATATCTAAGTTTATGAAAAACTAGAGGTCTATTTATTTAATGATATACTTATATTGCACGATATACACACATCAGCTTAAAGCTATTTATGCATAAATAAATAATAAGAATAAAATTAAATGTATGTAGGTACTTTAAAAAAATCATATAAAGTTGTTAGTGATCTTATAAATAACAATGATCTTAATAATAAATAAATAATTAAATGGAGCAAAGAGCGAGGAGAAATACCTAGAAATCCTTTATAGGTTCAGGTGAACTTATAAAGGTACCCGACAACGCTCTTAGGACAACATATCAATACTACAGACCCACGTCCATATCAATCGAGCGGTGTTTGTCATTTTGGTCAACCTGTTGGTCTAGGACAGGTTTCAGAGGTGGCTGAACCCAAGCGCAGGTGTGATTCCCGGCAAATAATTGGAACGAAAATCCGCGCAGTCGGCAGGAGATTGCGATGGACACGTAAAAGTATTTATTTTTTATTATTTCTTAAGGCTCTTCTTACATGGAACATAGGTACTATCTCGCTCGCACAATTTAGTAAATTTAGTGATTGTGATAAAATTAGTATACTCGTACTTTTGATAAATGTGGTCGGAGGTTTTGAGGGATAATAAAATTGCGAACATTCTAGGCATATGTATGTTTCTTAAATTTAAAATTTTTTTATATTGTAATAGTATGAGTAAACCTTTGCTGAATGTGGTCTAAGGGTTTGATGCATAATTAAATTACGGACATTTTGAATATATTTTTGTTTTCCTATGCGTAGTTTTTAATAAAGACAAGTTGGTACGAAAATTTTTAGTTTTGAAATCAAATTTTCTCAATAAAACTTTCTCAATCAAAAACAGAGTACAAGATAAATTTGATTTCAAAATTAATAATTTTGGAAACAACTTTTCTTTATTAAAAACTACGCATAGGAAAACAAAAATATATTCAAAATATCCGTATTTTAATTATGCATTCATCAAAAGTTTACTCATATTATTACAATAATAAAAAAAATGTTAAATTGTGCGAGCGGGACAGCATGCTCCACGTAAGAAACTAAAGTGCGAAGAATTCTAAGTCACATCCCGCTTCCACCACCAGCGAGACCAGAAATATGAACATGCGAAGTCACAGTGATTTGCTCAAGTTATTAGTCGGGCATTATAGCTTACTATCACAGACAAAGGTGAGGCTATATTTATCCAAGCGCAGGTAAGCTTGTGACCACAGGCAAAGAAAAAAAAACTCGCTCGGTATTATTACGAGCTGTAACAGAGCGGACGGAGCTCACATAAAAAATGGACAGATACCTAGTGTAGGTACTCGTAAAAATGAGATAAAAATAAGTTTTCGCATATGGTAACTATGGTATCTCTATAAATATATTTTTTAAATAAAATGTCTCAAAAATACAATTAACCTTCTTTCTTTCTTCTTCTTTCTTTCCTTTTATTAACTTGAGAGCATTAACGGGAGTCCGACTCACGTCCAACTTGGTCAGTTTTAGGGTTCCGTAGCAAACAAGGAACCCTTATGGGTTCGCCATGTCTGTCCGTCTGTCTTTTCTCAACTCTCAAGACCTTGGTGCATTGAGTTTTTCGTTAAATGAAATCGTTTGAGAGAGCGGATTTTCAGAAACTTTATTGTAGGATCTCAGTCGATGACGTATGTACTTCCGTTGCAGCGACGTGTTTCCGGTTTCGTTCGTTCAGATTCTTCTACCTCGCTTTAAAAAAATTGTAAAATCAGCCCAAGTCAAAATATTTGGCCCACGCTCTTGAAATTCCATATTTTGTCGCAAAATTAAGTAAAGTAAAGATTTATTCATTTAGGTACCAAAATAAGGTTACAATTGAAATATATTATTATTATTTATACTTTACGGTAAACTTTACTTTGGCAATGCGGCGGACTTAATGCTATAAGCATTTTGTACCAGTCAACCGCAGGACGTAAAATAAATATTTTTTATCATGGTGTAATTTCATAATTTAACATAAAAAAGTTCTGTCTGGTGGGACAAACGTAGTCACAAAGGGGTACAATGTTGAATTTGAATTATATATAATATATATTGTCCCGCCTGCTTAGCAGTAAATGCTCATCGGGTTTTAGCAATTTTTTATTTCAGATAATAATAATAATAAAAACTTCCACACAATACAATCACTTGGCCTGGTTCCAAACGTGACCTGTGCTATGGTAACCAGGCAAGGACGTCACAAACATGAAAATACACCCAGACTGAGGCCATTTGTACAAATGTAGTTTTTTGATAATTGTTTTGTTATTTGTTGGGCAATCCACAATGATCAACACAATTTTGTAAACACTTTAATTAGCTACCTATTACCGTCCAAGAGATAAGGCCCTTTAAAGGTCAGATAGATAGAGAGACAGACGTTGTAGTCTTAGCAATATGGTTCCGTTGGCACCCTTCGGGCACGGGAACGTAAAATGGGATCTAATCTGGTTAGCAAAGCTCAGATTTGGCCCAATTACACTTAAATTTACAGCTTTTATTAGGGTTCCGTACCCAAAGGGTACGTAATCCGTAATCCGACTGTCTGTCTGACTGTCTCACCAGGCTGTAACTCATGAACCGTGATAGCTAAACAGTTGAAATCTTTACAGACGATGTATTTCTGTTGCTGCTATGATAACAAATACTAAAAACAGAAAAAAATAAATATTTAGGGGGGGGGGGGCTCCCATACAACAAACGTTGTCTAAAGACAACGCTTGCCATTTAGCGGCCATCTATGTTGCCTTCACAGCGCCGATGTCATGTCGTTAAATGTCAATGTTAAACGCTTCTTGTTGGTTTCTATAGATGGCGCTGTTCTCAGTGTACCTAATCTATCTTATCTCGATCTTTATTTAATGTTGGTACGGAACCCTTCGTGCGCGAGTCTGACTGGCACTTGGCCGGTTTTTTATTAACAATTTATAAAACTTTTTTTATGAGACTATGCCCATCGGGTGTGAAAGTTTTCCTATTCGACAGATTTACAACGAGTGATGTGAACCGATTACAATTTTTAACATCGGTAGGTATTTTCAAATTACTTTTACAAAAAAACTGGTTTTTTTAGGTAAATTTTCGTTTCTTTGAAATTTTATTTTAAGAAATTTCTGATTTGTGAAAAGTAATGAAAATGCAATGTTAAACAAATTTTTATTATGTCTTGTATGTAATTAAATCATAAAATCATCATTATGGCGCAGAAAAAGGTCAATGATATCATCTAACAGCATGCTCAACCTGAAAATACAGATTATTTAGCGCCCAAAATATAAACTGGATTGAATTATTTATCTTTAAAAAGAATAGCAAATGTAAATCGGCGTCTTTTTTTAGCACTCTTTTATTTAGCATGCTTAAAAATCAATGCTTAAATAGCACGGAAATTTAGCAAATGTAAACCAGCCTTAACGCTCGTCTTACTTTGAAAGTAAGGCATTTGTCGCGAAAATCAACGTGAATTTTCTCTTCGCTACCGGTCGCACTATAGAAATTACACTACAAAAATTAATCAATTCGTTTTTAAAATAACTGGTACTTAATTATCCGTTTTACAAAAAAACTATTTTTTAACGGTTTTCTTAGAACCGGTTCACATCACTAGTTTACAATCTTTGTGAATAGGTTGGTCCCGCCTGCTTAGTAGTAAATGCTCAGCAGTCGGATTTTTTGTATAGATCTCATCAATACTAATCTAATAAGTACAAACTTGAACGCTCTGCTGTTATCCGTTCAGGAGATCCCACACGCACCTTTCAGCTGTCCAACGCCATCATCAGACCATCATCACGGACCGTCCGACCTTTAAAGGGCTCTATCTTTGAAACCGTAATAGGTAGCCAGTTGAAATTTTCACAGAATGTGTGTTAATATGGCGGATTACCTAAAAAATTATAAAATATAAATAAAATAAATGGAGACCCCTCCATACAAAAAACGTGTTTTTTTGCCATTTTGGGTTCTGTAACTCAAAAGAAAAAAACGGAACCTTTATAGTCCGTCCGTGCATCCATCCGTCTTTCTGCCTGTCTGTCTGTCAAAACCCTTTATCTCGGGAATGCGTGGATATAGTCCCTTGAAGCTGTGAAAAATTAAACTTAAAATTTAACATAAAAAAAGATACGGCCGTTTATGCCGTATCATTTTTTTTTAAAACGTTTAATACATTTGGCATGAAACTTCGCATGATTGTGGAACTTATTATATTATTATATTCTAACGACAAATAATAATAAATGGCCAAGCAGGAGTATGGAACCCTCGGTGCGCGAGTCCGACTCGCACTTGGCCGGTTTATTTTTTTGTTTATGCTCTATCGTAAAACTTGTGATTTTGGAACTTATTATATTATATTCTAATGACAAATAATAAAAAACGGCCAAGCGCGATTACGGGACCCTCGGTGCGCAAGTCTGACTTGCACTTTGCCGGTTTTTATCATGTTAAGGGGCTATCTGGAGCTAACTACTAACTAACCCACCAAAAAATCATATTATTGTATATATCTATCTATACATATAACAAATCTATAAATTTTGTCTCTGTCTGTCTCTGTATCTTTGTGCGCGCATCATGCAAAAACCACTGAAAGGAATTGAATAAAACAATATGACTTTAGCTTATATTCTCGTGTAACATTTAGGCTACATAAACTTAAGTCCATGGGGGGTAAGAAAATCACTATGAGCCGTGAAGTCATTGTGCGTCTGGTCTATCTGGTGGTCTTATCTTACCACAATGACGGATATGTTGTGCAATTAACCAGGTTATGAAAAATCAGCCAGTGTACGCACTACCCATTGGAAATCTCTCTAATTCGATATATCTGTTCATTAATCGGTAAATGCATTGTTTGTAGCCAGAGCGTTTGAAATCACTGTGTGTACCTAATTTATCTGACAGTAAAAAAAAAAAAAAATTAAAACCTAAAAAAATTAAAACAATAAAAAATTAATAAATAGAAAACATTGAATCATCTTTTACACCAAAATAAGCTATGAATGAGTGTTCGTGCTGGAACAGTATGTAGAGATAGTGCGTATAAATTACTTAATTTTTTGATAGAGTAAGTACGTAAGTATTGTATCATTCCAATCTAATATATAGAAAGAAAGAAAGACATTTATTATACCAACAAGACAAATCACAGAAACAAAATAAACAGAAAGAAAACTGAATACGCAACAGACAAAGCAAATAAATAAAACAGGACCATAGATGTAGCTGTGGTGTGTCTAAGTTGCCACAAAATGCAGCTGACTCAGCGTTGTGCTGAGGAAGTGATATATATCTCAGCGCTGATTTTCCGTCAGTGCCTACGGTGACTCATAAATTGTACCACGGAGTGCATTTAAAAACATAAAGATAGAGATAATAATCAGTCCAGGGGCCTAATTGTTCGAAATCTTGACGTTTACGATACTAATTAGTTTGGAATTTAAGAGTTACACGATTAGAATCGCAATGTATTTGGCGTGCGTAATATAGGAGCAGTACAAATATTCACGTCGGCCACAGAACGTGGTTGGGGAGGCTCCCCAAGGCTCGCCACATATTTTTGCTCCCGGCCATTTTCATCCAGCCGCCATAGATCGTATGTCCGGTGAACTGGTGGACGTGCTATGTTGCTTTTTGGCAATGTCAGCGACGCTTTAGTACTTAAATACATACCTATTAATAGTGATTAAGCTCTATTGTACTCATAACAACTTAAAAGTAAGAAATTTGCCATCTAGATAAACATAGAAAAAGAAAGGTAGGCGCCCCATCTTGGCATATCGTTTTTTGGCGGGAAGGACTTAGTAGTAATTTTGTAAAGAAAATTACTCGAGTAATAATTTTGTCATCTTCTGCGGATTTTTCACTGTAATAATGCTAGCTAATTGACAATGTGACAAATATAAATATAAATGTGAGTATGTCTTTAAGTATTTTATTTCAAATAGGGACCCCTGCCACTATTTCCACAGTCAACAGTGTGTGTCCCTAACATTAATATTCAACTAACAGATCTGAATAAGAAATCACTGTATTATATTGAGCATTCTATTCTACCTGAAACCAAATTGAGCAGACGAGAGACGACCTGGTGATGTAAAATAATACTGAATTAAATATAACCGCGCGTTCAAGGGATGGTCTCATGATGGATAGAATCTAGAACGGAAATAGACCATGACCTGGGTACACTCTACCCCAACCCAATGCCAACGAAGTCGCAGGTACAGCTAGTACCTACTCAATATGTTTTTGCCATTGCCATATATTTTATGGTTCAATATCTGTTACCATTGTATAAGTTTGCAAATTTTTGTATTTTTTGCAAAAAACGTCTATTTGTATGTATTTTCTATTGATAGTCTTAGTTTAATCCTTACTAATATTATGAACGTGTTTGTATGTATGGATGGATGTTTGTTACTCTTTCACGTAAAAACGGCTCAACGGATCCGGATGAAAATTTGTACAGAGATAGATTATAAGAATAAGATAAGATAAGAATATTCTTTATTGTACCAGGAATATTATAGTCTGTATTAGCACATATAGAAATAAAAATATAAAAATACACATCAAAATTACTACGCGAACGAAGTCACGGGCAAAAGCTAGTAAAAAATAAAAATAAGTCGGATTTGTTCATCATTCAAGTTAAAATACAGAATTTTTTTAAGTACTTATTTATTCATCGCGATTATTAGTTTTTTGCGAGACAAACTTGATATTGGTGAAACAATTCCTTCTATAATCTGTAAACATTATTTTGGACCAAAACAAAAGAAAATATATATGTGATATCCGTGCGTTCGGGGAATGGAAAGAACCAATGATCTTAAACGTAAATATTTACTTCATTCGGTCTAAATAGTTTATAAGATCTTCGTAGAATGCCTAATGTTTCCTTAAGTACATATTTTCCTATCGTCTATGACGCCATAATATAAATTTGTCGATTTGACCTCAGTATGTGTTTCCAACCGATCACAAACTTATCAACTGATAAATTTAATATGATATAATTAATGCAAGAGGGAAAGTTTGTATTATGATAATAACTTCCACACAACATAATCACTATTTTTGCACTCTACTCAGTTAAGTAATTGGTGCTAAGCAACCTTGCTTGGTTAGCAACAAACATGTAAAGGTTCTTGAACGGTCTTTATTGACTCCCCTTTTTACGTTTGAATTATTAAAAGTACGCCATATTCTTAGTACAGTCAACATCACATCAACCCTTACAGACTTACACTCCAATCAGTTACTTTAAAGTAACTAGGACAACAAAAAGACAACATAGTAGGTAGTACCTATTATTAATCCTCAGTTTATTGATGTCCTTGTCTGGTTACCATAGCATACAGAATCCTAGTTTGGTACCACAACAAGTGATTGTGTTATATCACTTGTTCTGGTAGCAAACGAAGAGATAGAAGTTATTATTAATATTTATTATGTATGCTATTCCCCACACAAAAATTTCCACATTTACAGGTAAGTAATAAGCACTGAAATAGTTCCCCTGCTATTAAAAATTATTATAAAAACAATTAAGTAATTAGGTATCTGATGTAAAGCAAATTGATGCAGTCGTTTGTTAAACGAGCAATTACATTCGGTAGAGTCAAAACTGACATTGTTCAAACCTTTAACAATATCAATCAGCATCAAAATGTTTTGATTCAAAGTCCATTTCAAAATCTAGGTCGTTATGTGGAAAAAATTAAAAGAAAAATTTTTTAACATCACACATTAAACTGACTTTAATTCCAGACATCTTTGTCATCTAAATTCAATCATCTTTAACATTTTAGTAGCCCTTTTTACACAAAGTCCGCTTTACACATGTTCATTTACACATCTGAATCTTAAAACACCAGGTGTTATGCAAAAAAGTGTTCTCTATCTATCTATCTAAACACCAACTGAGAAGACATCTTAGAACACAAATAGACACAGTGCAGTGAAACACAAATATAACCTTATTTCGATCAGTACTCAAGGTAAAAATTCTGTCAAATCTATAAAAACACAAAAAAACGATATCGGCTTATTGTGGACATGAATAGTTCCCAGTTCCCCAAACTAGAATAGTCTGTATTGGGTAAGCACACTTCCGCTTAAAATGTCCTAATCTATGTATTCTTATCAGATTCTAAAGGTCTTATTTATATAAAACATGATTTCTGAAAAAGGTCAATTAAAATAGTCTGTGGTGGAGATTTTATAAGGAAAAGTCGTAACCACACATTAAATAAACTGCCTCTTGGGAGTGCTTTAGAGCAGTGTTTTTCAATCTTTTTGAAGACGCGACCCCCTTTACAAGTAAAAAATTCTAGCGACCCTCCAGACATATATTATAGTTCCTTGAAAATTCAGCGAGTTCGAAAATAAAAGATCTGTCTTGTAGATGCGCGTGAGCGTGACCAAAAATGTTGTACAGTGGCCTTTTCATTTAGTGCCATAAAAACTGTGACCTCAAAAAAAAAAGATCTTTCTTGTAAGCTAGCCAGAGAATTTTTATGGTGGCTCGTTCTCCCTCGAGGGAGGCATTTACAGAAAAACTCAACGAACGCCCTCGATTATAAAAGATTTGACTTAAAGGCGAGCCCGAAAATTAATTAAATGGTGCCAATTTAATTTAGTTCTGTAGAAAACTCAGCGCCTTTAAAAACAAAAGATCTGTCTTGTAAGCTAGCCATAAATTACACAGTGGTATTTTCATAAAAACTCAGCGCTTTCTATTATAAAAGACTAGCTGTTGCCCGCGACTTCGTTCGCGTGGTAATCAATGTGCTAATCCAGACTATAATCTATCTCTGTACAAAATTTCATCCTGATCCGTTCAGACGTTTTTGCGTGAAAGAGTAACAAACATCCATCCATACGTACAAACTTTCACGTTTATAATATTAGTAAAGATTTGTCATATAGGTGTCCGTTAGCGCGCCCGAAAATTTACGTTGATGCTGTTGAAGTTCATACTGCCAATTTAATTAAGTTGACAAAATTGACGGTGGAATTTTCGTAACAATTTACACTCCCAAAAATAAAAGATTTGTTTATTTTATTTATTTGTATTTGAGACAGTTTACTTTTCAGACAGTCACAGTTTTGAGAATAGGTACAATGGGAATATACTTAATGAAAAGACTTAGAGTGCCACGAATAAAATTTTACGCTTAGCCGTTAATGATAGGTTTTAAACAATAGGGATGTGGACGCCTGTTACAAATTAATGTAAAGTTATGTTTTACACATTAAAGACAGTCTTTAAAAACCTAAATTAACGTTGTAGTAACTTAATTATTGCTCTTAATTGCTTTATTTTTTACCCCTTATCACGTGAGTGCGAACACCAATCAGAGAGCGATGACGTCACTGACCGATAAACAAACTGACTTATCTGTCATAACCTTAACAAATTTGTTGTGTATGTTACAAAAACAATATTTTTACGATTCCCATCACATCACAATGGAGACTGGATACAAAAAAGGAAGCAGTAGTTGTTGCCGACCGACCAACCAACCTTTTTTATGTTTTTACTTCTTTTATACTTTTTCTATATTATTATGTCTAATATTTTAAAAATTGAAAAAGAACTATGTCAAGGAGAAAGACAAATAAAACAGATTCCTAAAAGTTACTCTCGCGTTTTCTTAAATATTTACGTGCATGCGTTTCAGTAGTAACCTACCAAAATTTACTCATTGATGGTAGCAAGTTTCTTTGGTACCTAGCAACAAGGATTTTTGTCCTGCGGAGTTTAGAAACACGAAAATGACTTTGTAAGTAGGTACCTATTATTGTAGACAATTTTACAGTGATACTTACAGAAATACATAACATAACACATGAAAGAAACACCTTACTCATTTACTATACAATTTTATCATATTTAGAACTACATAATATCATCTGTAGTAACGAAATAAGAAGTTAGGTTATGTACAAAGTTTATTAGTTTTTTACGTTCTTATTTTGTCTATTCCAGATCTTCAAGAGAATCTTATGGCGATGATGCCATAGGTTACGTACAGTTAAAAAGAGAGTCGTATATTTGTACGGTGAAGTGCCGCGTGTGCCCTGAACACAAAGTTCGTGTTAAGCCATATACAGTCACTATCATTGTGGATGAAAAAAACAGTGTTATTATTAGTTCACAATGCCACGATTGTGCTGCGTCTGCAGGTGGGTGCAAACATGCAGTGGCCTTTTTGATGTGGCTACATAGAAGAAGTGAAGAGCCTTCTTGTACACAGGTAGAATGCTATTGGAAAAAGTCTAATCTATCCAAGGTGGGGACAACATTGAAATTCATAACAACTACAGAATTAGCCAAAGTACATCCTTCAACTTCTTCAGACACCAGTGTTTTTGACAAATTTCTGGTACAGGCTGCAGCAAAAGGTATCAGAAACTGTGAATTATTACGGTATGTGCAAAACAGCACCAATGAGCTAGAAATGCTCTCTATGTACCATTTAGTGCGGAACTATAGAGAACAATGTAGTGAAGAGTGCATCAAGCATATAAGTTGGTTAGTTACTACTGAGTTGTTAAAAAAAGTTGAAGAAAACACAAGAGACCAGACTGGCAGTAACTTATGGCATGAGTTAAGGTTTGGTAGAATAACGGCTTCCAAAGCTTATGAAGTAAAAAAATGTAAGACAAATGATGGTGCCTTGGTAACCTTGATTATGGGTGGCAAAACTCCAGAAACTCCAGCAGTAAAACGGGGCAAGGTTCTGGAATGCAAAGTACTACAAACAGTACAAATCATGCTACGAAAACACATAGCAAAATGTGGTCTTTTTATTAGTAAAGACTATCCTATGATTGTTGGCTCTCCAGATGGCATAGGGAAGCAGTTTCTCATAGAAATAAAATGCCCCTTTAATGAGAACACTGTAAAAAATTACATACAGAATGGGAAACCCTCAAACAAGTGCTATGACCAGATGCAAATACAAATGTATGTTTGTGGATATAAAAAGTGCTATTTTTGTGTTGCAGATTTGACTTTGAAAGTAATGATAAAGTTAATATTATTTTAGTGGCTTTTGATGAAGAATATGTAAATTCTTTATTGCAATCTTTGTTATTATTCTGGAGAAAGAATATCTACCCATTATTGTATAAAGCAACAGAAGTGTAGTGAATAAAATGTAGTAAATAAAAATACAGATTATTTGTATTTTAGTCTTATATTTCCAGTTGACATACATCACTAATTCTCCCTCCATAACCCTGTGAAATATAATTGAACAGCCCGTTCGGTGTACTAGAAATAAAGTATTTTATGGTGTTTGCCTTCTATTCTGACCAAGTTAGAGATTGATTTAAGGCTTTACCAGGTTTTTGTATTTCAATTTCCAGACAATCTATTAGGCAGGTTACATCATAATATTTTTTTCTAAACGCTATGGGTAAACATCTTATGATTGAAGACTTTTCTAAATTTACAATAAAAGGCCTCATGACTTCAGCAATTTTAGGTACATTCTCTGTTAATATCTTACATGCATGTGATGTACTTATTTCAAACTCGTCAGAAAGTTCAGAAAACTTGCTGTCCAAACGAATTTTCTTCAAACACAACAATATTTGACATTTTGGAATACCAGTATGCTCATGCATAATTTGAATTAAATCATAACAATTTTTTGGCACACCAATATAAAATTGTGGTCTTTTCTTTATTTTATCTACAGTATGTTCTGCCATACATTTCAAATTACTTACTTTTCTCAACTCTGGTTCATTAAAACTACTTGTGCCAGAAGAAGATTTTGACAAGAGTGCTACAGATGGAGTGTATAATGATAAATCACTGTCAGATTTATCATTATTATTTAAGTTGCATGTTTCTCTAGGAAGAAATGGTTGTGGTTTTATAAATGGCTTCAATTCCGAAATTTTGAATGGAGAAGTAGATACAGATACGCATGAAAACTTTAGTGTAGAGGTTTACCTGGTACTTGATTTGGTTTCAGTCTGAGTAGTTTTACTTCGATGTTTGGCTGTAATGTGTATCTGGGCGGCTTTATCAATTTTTGTTACTTTTTGTTGTACATGGAGTGGATCTGAAAAAAAGGTTATTAATTAAAAGCTTGAAATTGCCAATCCACAGTGGGCATGCATGGTGATTAATTCCGTACTCCCTCTGGGAGAAGGCCTGTGCCCTTCAGTGGTATGTATATAGATTAAAAAAAAAATTAAAAGCTCTTAAGTTTACATATAATTTAGTTCTGGTACCTATACATAACTGAAGCCAGTTTGACACAGAAAGATTTCCTACAATAGACATAGTATATCAAAGAATAAGCAGGGCCGTGTTTCATAAAACTACAATTCATAGTTTATTATGACAATCGGAGTACATTGCATAGCTGAGTCTTCTTATTTAATCTGTTGGTTAACCTAAAAACTGCCCTTACTAATGGGATGTATAGGTGGTCTATACAAACTAGGACACAGATCTGTGACATCACAGATAAGCGGTTAAGCGACTTTGCAATGTACATTGATTTGTCACAGTAAACCATTAATTTTAGTTTAATGAAATAGGTCCCTAGTTTGGCTTACAAGAGCAGGCATGGTATGTTATAAAAGAGTGATATCATCGATCTGTAGGTTTTAAACTACATAAATATAGTTAAGTAGGTACCAAAAATTATGAAAATTGGTTCGTGAAAGGGGTTAACAAGGTTGGTGGCTAAAATTGGAGGCGACAGACAGGTAGTGATAGTGATTTTTTATTGATATCAATGATTTACTTTATCTTGACTTGGAACTTCAATATTTAAATTTTCACTTTGTTGTAATGCAGCTGATTTTATCTCATCTTCACACTCCTTTATTAATGCGAGTCTTTGCCTTTTTGCAGCAAGTGGTCGACAAACTTCAGCAGAAGTACTGGCTCTTGTTGGTTGGCAAGCAAACTTTGTAGGTAAACAACCAGGTCTCATCCTTATTCCAGATACCACACCCATTGTAGTATATTTTACATAATTTTCCATGTCGCTTTGAAGCTGAAATAGATTTATACTTAGATGCAGCCCAGTTAACAAACAACAAATAAATCTTTGACACTATTTTTACCATAACCAAAAATAAAACTATATATAAGTATATAATAAAGGTAAGATACTAAAACGATTTTATAATAGTAGGTAGTATAAAAGAACTTACATCAAAGTGATCTTCACAAAAATGACTAGTACTTGTTGGTGTCAATGATTTTGGATCTCGTCTAGCAAGTGTTAACCACTGTCTAATGTATTGTGATTTTTTTGGAACGTTTATGAAAAGTTTTTGTGGTGTATTGATTGTCGTACTTTTGCACATCGGCACTGCACAGCATTTGTAAAACGACGTATTCATTTTTACGGCTTATACGCGACAACTCTATCAAAATCAAAAACTTTTACTTAGAACACAACGCACAAGCAAGATTTGTTTATCGGTCTGTGAAGTCATCATAGTCGAGTGACAGTTTGGAGCGTTTTGGCGGGAATTTTTGAAAACTATTTTTATTTGGCTATTTTTTAATAAAATTTGTAATATTTTAAAAAACGAAATTTTAAATCGTGTTTATATAAGGTTTATCTATAAAATAAAAGCAATTCGAAAAAATAGGCAACATCCGTAATCAACTCATTTTTATGATTAATAAATTAAGTAAAATTTTAAGCAAACATTTTTTAAGAATACATCTTTAAGAAACTATAACAAAAACATGTTTGAGTATTTCATCCAGATAGCAAAAAGAAAATAAAATAATAATAAATAAAGAGAACGCAGGTAAAGGAAAGTAAAGTATAAATAATTGTCTTGAAAATTTTATAAATTGACAGTGGAAAATTGATTACCTAGTTCTATAAAAAACGATAAATGTTCATGATGGTGTCGAAAATTTCATAGACTGACATTTTGGCATTTGATATTGGATTACCATTTTCACTTCGATATCTTAAAACTCAGCGCACTCGGAAATAAAAAAATAAAAGATCAATTTTAAAGTCCCTCGAATCCCGACTGTTTCTGACCGTTTGTTTTATTCTACCACCGCTCGCCAATTTTGCCACTTGCAACACGAACTACAAACCACTACAAACCTTGCATTTTAATTTTACCTGGCTGGCGACCCGCGACTCTCCGAGCGAGACATTGCGACCCCCAGGGGTCATAGACCCATAGTTTAAAAAACACTGCTTTAGAGGAATCGTTTTTTTATCGATAAGGCTGTAAGTCTTATTTAATAGAAACAAGATTCCTTAAAATACTCTTCAGATGCAGTTTAAGTAGTCTGTTTCTCCCTTCACGTTTTTCCCTTTACCACAGACTACTACCTCTGAGGAGTGTTATAAGGTATTGTGTTTTTAATAACATGAAAATAATATTTGTCAACAAGGTAAAAGCGTTGCTTGGGAAGCAACTACTTTAAACAAGTCTGCGTGGGGTTGTCAACCGGCTCTGTCCATCCGATAACGATTCTATATAAAAGACATCTCGCTTGGTGAAGTCACAAATTCGAATCATCTAGTCAGTGCTCCGGACATTATTAGTTTTCGAAGAAATATCCAAATCAATATGGCTTTTAAAGTAAGTTTTTTTTAGGTTTTTTATTTATTGCTCAATAGGCCAATAAATTTATGTTCTGTGAAAATTTCCGCTCTTTATCTATTAGGTTAGGTTAGGCTAGGTTGGTACAAGATATAACGGCCTCTATAGGCTAGACATATAGAATTAGGCGTAGGGCACATAGAACGGACGTGGGACGTGGACGGTGATAAGACGCGACTTGTATAGAGTTCGCGTGCTTGCCCCGCCTTATTAGTATGAATTCAACGGTATGGGCTATGTCCTATAGCTAGCCTCAGTACATTTAGTATGAAAGTGAATTGAAAGGACGTCCCACTTAGGGTAACGTAGCCAGCTACCGGATACCGAACCCTAAGATACAACACTACATCGTAAAGGCTGATCAACGTTTTTTTGCAAAGTCGCTCATAACTTCAAGTAGAGTAGGTACAATCGATAGCACATGAATATAGAAATTTTGTTGCAAAGTCGCCCGTAATGTAACAAAATAGAGTGCATGGATGTAAAAAGTGGTGTTCTGTTGACTGCATCTTTTGTCTTTGTTCAGCCAAATTGTACTGTTTGTACAGTACGATTTGGCTTCGCCGATGACGTTTTATTTCACGTTTAAAATATCTGTGGATGTGCGACATCCATGGATACATCCATGGCGACATCAGCGCATCAATGTTTTTAAGATCACAATGAGTACGTCGACAGCAGGTCAACCTTTACATTTTTGTTGCCAAGTCATCTGTAACTGATTAGAGTGCACGTATGTAAAGGTTTATGTGCTGTTGACTGTACCACCGCTAATTTTAATATTAGGGGTTAAAGTATGAAATTGCCGTTTTATTGCAATAGGTTCTTTGAAGTGACATATAATCTTCATGGTTTGAAGTTTTCGAATGAAACTTTTTTCAAATGGTTTCTATGATGTTCTTTTTTTAAAAAATGTGAAACATTTGAATATCGACTTTCAATTGTTTTTGTTATTCAATTTAGACAAGAAAGATGGATACTGCGAAAATTCGAGTGATTATGAGGCACCCATTTTTCGTATTTTTTTATTTTATTGATTTGACGCAAGTGAGTCAATATTGTGGGTAAGGTAACGTTAAACCATGCCGCTAATTCCTGGGTAGTTTGACTAGGGTCGGCTTCCACTATCTCTCTTAATTCATCGTTATTCACCTGTGTGGGCGGTCTTCCTCGTGGCTCGTTCTTTAAGTCGAAATTACCATCACGAAAGCGTTTAAACCAAAATCGCACGGTGCGTTCATTAGTAGACCCCTCTCCAAACGCAGCATTGATATTGCGGGCTGTTTCTGCCGCGTTAGTTCCGCGTCGGAACTCGTATTCAAAAATCACTCGAATTTTCGCAGTATCCATCTTTCTTGTCTAAATTGAATAACAAAAACAATTGAAAGTCGATATTCAAATGTTTCACATTTTTTAAAAAAAGAACATCATAAAACCATTTGAAAAAAGTTTCATTCGAAAACCTCAAACCATGAAGATTCTATGTCAAGTCAAAGAACCTATTGCAATAAAACGGCAATTTCATACTTTAACCCCTATTATTATCTTTTCAGTGCAGTATTAAAATTTATAGAAATAATATTTCTTACAATATTAGGAAGCTCTGTGTGCAATCTCTTAACTTTCACAAGAAAATTATAATATCATGAAGTGTACGTATCGCGTCGTTCGTATCAGCTCTAGAATAAATAATCTGTACCCCATCGCCATTTTTTATAAAAAAAAGTCCGTAGAACGTAACTTTTTGAATTAAAATTGCGAAACCCTCTCAATGAAGACTGCCTTGTTGGTCTAGCGATATCAGGTCTGACTATTTACCATCCCGGAGGTCGTGGGTTCAATTCCCCATGAGGCCGCCGAACATTTATACCAATTATCTTAATCTGGGTGTACTTCCAAGTTTGGCTGGTTACCATAGCACAGACTATCACAGTTTGGTAATGTCAACGGCATTTTCTAGTTGATGTACAATACGTACATAGAATCTTTCTTAACCTATGTTCAGACGACAGTCTTTTCACTTAAAGTGGTCTCTTCCAGACAACCTTCATAGTACTTACTTAACATTTTTTTTACAGATTGCTTGTCTCGTCCTTGCTGTGGTCGTAGTCGGATGCCTTGGTAAGTAACAAATTCTGCTAATACTACACTGTAGTGGAAGTAGGGCGATGTAGAACAACAAAATAAATTAGATATAACAGTTTTGAGTCGCGGATTTTAAAACAGAGAACCAACCCGCAGAACTGATGGCCGATGGGGCCGAAAAGTTCTTGAATGGAGACCACATATCGGCAAGCGCAGCGTAGGACGACCAGCCACAAGATGGACAGATGACCTCATCCAAGTGGCAAGAAGACGGTGGATGAAAGCCGCTTCCCACCGGTCTCTTTGTAAATTCATGCAGGAGGCCTATGTCCAGCAGTGGACTTCTTGTGGCTGAATGATGATGATGATGAGAACCAACTCCCTAAAATAGGACAAGGTCTTTTTACCACCATTATAGAGGTAAAAACATACCATATCTGGTGTGAAATAAAGCGTTAGGTATAATCTAATTAACTGCCAACAGCGCATCCCGGTTACGGCACCAGCGGCGGAAGCGGCCACGGAGGACATGGTGGCGGTGGATACGATGAAGGCTTCAATGGCGGCCAGGGCGGATTCGGCCAGGGCGGATTCGGCCAGGGCGGACAAGGACAGGGCGGTCACGGACAAGGCGGTCACGGTCAGGGTCTTTTGGGCCAGGATGGTCACGGACAACAAGGATTTGGCCAAGGCGGTCACGGTCAGGGTGGATTCGGCCAGGGCGGTCACGGACAGCAAGGATTCGGCCAGGGTGGACACGGCCAACAGGGTGGATTCGGACAGGGTGGATTTGGTGGTCACGGAAACCACGAGGGAGGCTATAAGACCCACGGCTATTAGTAACTGACTTTAGTGATTGTCAATAAATTTAAGTACCAATTACCTGTCAGTTGTTTTATTTTATTTCAAAAGACCTACAAAGTACTTTCTAGGATTCCTTATAAATCGCAGTACCTATTTACCGATTGAAAAGCTTCAAAGCGAAATGTTTTCTTGAATTTTGGCCCATACTCTTTCTATCGGAGAAGGTTGGTGGATAGTAAGGCAGCATTATAATTTTTCTTGGCAGTATTCAAAATTTAGGTTTCGCGAAAAAAGAACCAAAATATAAATTACCCCGCATTCTTCCACTTCTGGACATAGGGCCCCTCCAAAGCAAGTACTTCTCTCCATCCTCGGTCAAACTCATCCAGCCGTTGCCAGCACTCTGCCTCAGATCGTTCAGCAAGCTGGTGGGCATCCTAGCCGCGTTTGCCAGTTCGTGGTCTCCAGTTAAGAACCTTTGCACCCCAAAGACCATCGATTCTTGGGCATATTATGTGACTATCCGACTCATCAAAATCTATCGACGCGTATAACGCTTTTTATACAGAATTTAATATCACGGATCGCGAATACCTAAATAAATGTAAATACTGTACGATGGACCAAAACCGAAAAAATCGAATAATCTGATTTGCCACATCTATCTATGGTACGCCTGAAATAAATAATATTGAATTAAATTGAAAACCGGTTTTAAGAAATAGCGTCAAAACCGGGCAAACCGGTTTTGTGGCCCCTAAGGGCGCTTATACACCGGCGGCACGTGTGCCAACGGCAGCCGTTGACACTCTTCGACGGCAGGCGTCGACATGTCAGCGTCGAATATTCGCGTCAGCGCGTCGACGGCACCGTCGACGCGTCAACGTCTGCCATCGACAAGTGTCGACGGCTGCAGTTGGCTGGCACACGTGCCGCCCGTATATAAGCGCCTTAACTGGAAGTGACGCACTCTCCCACTATAGATGCTGTGCATCGTCACAAGCGGAATAACAAGCTGTCAGTTTTCCTAAAAAATAAAATATAGTAAATAACATAAATAGTCCTAGGGCGTTGATCATAGGTACTGGTATTTTTTATTAAGTTCTTATTTATTTCATGGACGCCCTACTCTGACAAAAAATTGTGCTTTATAGCTGAATATTTCGCAAACGGAACCTTACAGGGGGGAGGTCCCCTACAGCTAAAATGGGGTTGCATTTTTTTTCTCAGCTACACCATAGTGTGGGATATCGTTGGATTGGTTATTTAAAAATATTGTGGGTGTATGAAGACCAGTTTTTGATTTAGGGTTCCGTTTGCAAAATATTAGGCTTTTAAAGAGCAAATTTTTGTCAGAGTATGCCCCCCCCTCACCCGACTAAACAGTTGATTTTAAAAACGTGAAAACATTCAGGGCAGTAGCATATACAATGAATTTAAAAGAAATCTATCACGGCTAAGCAGGCTTTTCACGTTAACGAGTAATAGGCGACCTACTTATAAATGGAAAATTTCATACAAAATCCATTGAAAAAGACTTTGATAAAGTTCTTAGTTCTGTAAAGCAGATAAAAAAACCCCTCTTTCTACGAAACCCTACTCTGCGCGTGGCCCGACACGCACTATGCTACTTTTTTATGGTACCTCGAGCTAAATAGCGCCACCAATGAAAAAAAAAATCCTATTTTGCAATACGTTTTAGCAAAAAATGTTATATTTTAGATCAATAAATAATAGGGATAGCTATTTTTAAAACGATTTTAATTGACTATCCGCCAAAAACGGTCCCAGGCTATTTCTAGGCTCTACAAGTACCTGTCTATATTAGGTCCTAAAAATAGCTATGATCTATTGATATATTTTTGATGTATTTTTTTTGTAAAATTCAACTTAGTAAGAAAAATATGTTTTTTTCCATCGGTGGTTTTGGGTACCTACTTACTCTGCGGCGCAATTATTAGCTTTTTGTGAGACTCGTTATTTTTGGGATACATTTCCTTCTGTAAACATTATTTTGTACCAAAACAAAAGAAAAAAAAAACAAAATATATATGTCATATCCAAGCATATTGTCGTATCGTTGAATAAAAAGAACCGATGGTCTTAATAAGAAAATATTTACATAATTCGGTCTAAATGGATTAGAAGAATATTGAATATATAATATCGAATTCTGCGAAATATGTAGGTTACTTAGATAAATATTTTCCTATCGTCATAGGGCCATCATGTAAATTTGTCGATTTGTTCGTAGTGGGTGTTTCCAACCGATCACAAACTTAGTTACTGATATATTCAATATAGGACAGATGATAGCTCATCAACCTTTTCACGTTTGCGCTCTACTCAGTTACGTTACGGGCGACTTTGCAACAAAAATGTAAAGGTGCTGGTGTTATTTATAAAAACGCCAATCCTCCAAAACACTCCTCAGAGGCTGTTTAAATAATCTGTGGTTACCCTCTACCACAGACTATTTAAACTGACTGGAGTTGCAAGTGATGTAAATTGCTTCGGCCAGATGTCTCCGCCTGTACGTAATACAGAGAAGTTTGTAAAAAGGCTCGAAAGTTTGCTAATGCCTCCACTTGCCCATTAGCTCAGTTGGGGGAGCGCTGGCACGGTTTGTCAGAGGTCGCGGGTTCAAGTCCCGTCATGGGTGGAATTTTTAGCCTCTAAATAGGTTTTTTTTTACTGGAGTTATTTAAGCATAAATAGTGCCTGTTCCCCAGACAAGAATACTCAAGACTCTATAATTAGGTGCCAGACTTCCGCTCACAATGACGTAATCCATAAATCTACCAGGTATTTTGATCAGAATTGGACCGTGTAATATAAAACGTCTGAACCAAAACGTGGAACAAAACAAGGTTTACATAAAAAGCTTTTAATCGAAAGTTATTTATTGTGCCCAATGTAAGTGTATAACATTTAAAAAAAAAACAATATTTATCAATAAGGTATTCGTAGAAGCGTTGCTTGGGAAGCGACTCCTATAAACGAGTCCAGGTTGCGTGCGGTCGTTCACTCGCTCTGACCATCTTATCAGATGTTTCTATATAAAGGACATATCGCTAGTTTGGCGAAGTCACAAATTCAAATCTTCTCAGTGCTTCGGACATTATTAGCTTACAAAGGAATATCCGAAACAATATGGCTTTCAAAGTAAGTTTGCTTTTCATTTAAAGACTGACACTATTATAGCAAACTGTAACGTTTCGTCGAGAGTGAAACATTCAAGAAAATCATAAATTGGAATTCATGATACAAAAAAATACAGTTTACTTACGAGTTCATTGTTTTTCTTTCATATTTTATATTACTCAATAAAATAATATTCTTGGCTATCAAATTATTTTTAACTATTAGGTTTTATTTCCAACCATCAATTGAAGTAAATAATATCAAAAAGTCCGTGTGGCACGACAAAGTTAAAGATAAATAATTAAATATCGTAACATTGTCTATAGATTAGGAATAAAAAAATAAATCATAACAATTACTTAAAATTCCCAAATCATAATCCATCCAATTACATAATGTTAAAGTACGTGAATTATACAGCACCACTTGGCCATATGTGTCTGTGTCACAGTAGCCCAAAAAGGCAGTATCAGCATTACAAATACCCGCTTTCACGAAGAAAATATTTTGCTTATTTTCAGCTACGGCCGCGGTATGTGAGAACGGAATAATTGACTGTTATCATTATAGGTATATAACTCTGTACATAAAATAAATATTATAAATTTTGTATAATAAATACATGGGGCACACTAAAAGTTTTGCACTTCTAGCTAATCGGAACTATTTGAATTTCGAATGTTATATTTTTTGAAACGACTTACAACCTTCTTAGTATTAAAAAAAAAAATTGACGGGAAATCATTTGTCAATTGTTTTTTTTTACACATCAAAGTTTTACGTACCTACGCACTGAAAATGGAATTAAGTCGGAAAGATTTTAGAGCGATGATTTTTTATGATTTTAAAAGTATTCTCTCTCCGCAAGACTGTGCCGCTCGTCTTCAAAATGCTTTTGGGAGAGAAGCACCTTGTTTGAGCACCCTGAGGCGATGGTTTGCTGAATTTGAAAGACGTCGGGTTTCTTTATATGACGAATTTTGTGAAGGGCGGCCGTCAACTACCGTCAACGTTGGTAATGCCGAGTGGTATTCTACCATTTGTTTACCCAGTTGCCCAGGGTGTTAGAAAGCGTTCTCCTACGTCATGACAACGCTTCTTCACACACGGCCAACAAAACAAAGTCATTTTTAGCTTCCGAAAAAGTACAATTCGTCACCCATCCTGCACATAGCCCCGACCTAGCACCCTGTGAGATTTGATGAGAGGTTTCACACATTTCACTTCAGGCAGTGAAAGCGTTCCATCAGCACGTAGAAAACATGCCTTCATATCTGTGGTCTTCCTGTTTTAAAAAATGGTTCGATAGCATGAAAAAATGTTTAAAATGTAAAGGAGAGTATTTTGAAAAGCAATAAACATAATATTTTGGTTATAACATGTAGTAGTGGGACCTACCTACGTATAGCTGCAGTTTCACTGTTATGAGACTGCTCAAGCCAAACAAGTACAATTTAATTTGTTTTTAGGGTTCCGTACCCGAAGGGTGCCAAACGGGACCCTATCACTAAGACTTCACTGTCCGTCTGTCTGTCTATCCGTCTGTCTGTCTGTCTCTCTGTCTGTCTGTCCCCAGGCTGTAATCTCATGAACCGTGATAGCCAGGCAGTTGTAATTTTTACAGATGATGTATTTCTGTTGCCGCTATAACAAAAAATAATAAAAACAGAATAAAATAAATATTTAAGGGGGTTCTCATACAACAAACGTAATTTTTTGCCGTTTTTTGCTCGATATGAATAACGGCAACAGGTAGGCGCTTGAAATATTCACTGAATATTTTGTTTTATATTCGCTTAACAATAAATAATTAACTTAAAGTAAAATAAATATTTAAGAAGGGCTCCCATACAAAAAAGCATGATTTTTTGCCGTTTTTTCGATCTTTGTTGTATTGATAAAGGTATGGAACCTTATAAATACGACTCGTACTTGGCCGGTTTTCTCACAACTGAATTTTGATGGTTTGACGAACTAGTGATGGGGCTGTGGTACATAGGTGTGCGATGTCAGCTCCACCTAGCGCCCATTCTAAGACCAGGCAGAGGCTTTTGTATTAAAATTTAGAACCATAACCTATAAATGAAGAAGCATTGCGTACAATCTTTTATCACCTACAAAAAAAAAATAGGGCGTCCAGTGCATTTGTGGTATCGTCCGTATCAGCTCTAAAATAAATATACCTACATCAAACAAGAAATATGTTATTAGTATCGGTGTACCGTAATAATAGATTATGCATTAAGGGGATAAAGCAGTGTATTACGTCTCGGGCGATATTTTGAACCCCAAGGACGAGGGATCCTAGGGTTAACTCCCGAGCGAAGCGAGGGAGTTAAAGCTAGAATCCCGAGGCCGAGGGGTTCAAAAACGTCCGAGACAAATACACTGCTTTATCCCCAAAATGCATACTCTACTTTATATAAACACTGCGAGGCAATAAAACATAATACAATTAAAAAGAAAGTACTTACTTTATTAATTTTACAATAATGAAAGAAGACAAATACAAAATAACACAAAGATTTGCAGTTTAGCGCCTTTTCGTTCTATTTGTTTTTTTTTGTAGTGGCAAATTCTTCTTCATGCAGGTTTCTATGAAAAGTTTCATTCTAATTTTGAATACATTCTCCTTGATTTAGGGCTCTATGAAAAGTTTTCATTCTAATTTTGAATAAATTCTTCTTGGTGTAGGGCTCTATGAAAAGTTTATATTCTAATTTTGACGTTTGGTCACGGATTGCAAGGAGCTCGTATATTCAATGTTGATTGCATTCCAAATTCAAATGTCATAATTCCCTAGGGGATTATGAAATTCAGTACATTTATAATGACCCGGCTAGACCATAGGACACAAATGACTTGCTTTAAGTTGAGTTTGCATGACACATAATATGCCATTGACGAGCAGGTGTTATATAAAGATAATAATCGTTTATTGGGACAGGTTTTTAGGTAGGTACCGAATTAAAAATGTGAAATAATTTAAAAGGTTACGTTCCACGGAATGTCATCGGCATTTTTTCGGTGATTCTAGTGGAGAGACATAGTTAACACAAAAGATGAAGATTACACATTACCTATATATGCCTGTCTTATCACATTAAGTGGTCTCTTCCACACAACCTCCATAGTACTACTTAACATTTTCTTTTGCAGATTGCTTGTCTCTTCCTTGCTGTGGTCGTAGTCGGGTGCCTTGGTACGTAACACATTCTGCTAATACTACACTATAGTAGATGAAGGGTGGTAATAAGTAAATAAAATAGAGATTTTAGTTTTGGGTCGTGAATTTTAAAATAAGGGCGAGAAAACTCAGAGCGTCCTGTTCAAAAAAAAAATCAATCCACAGACGATATAGGGAATCAATCGCCAAATTTATATTTTTAATCTGTGGTCACAAAAAAAACATAGCAGCCGCCCTTTTATTGTTTACCTTGAAGGAGTTAATACCTACCTACAAAAAGAGCTTTTATATTCTTCGCAATGACCGTTGTCTTATAAAATTAAAAGTTGTGTTTCTTCTACTGTTAAATTCCTTTTTTATTTTTAAACTGTTTGGACTGTTAAATCTTGTCCTCCGATCAATCATACAAACATAAAGATCAATTTTTCGTTAGCTTTATGACAGTTTTTTCCCAATTTTTTTTTAAACAAAATTATGCCTTTTTGTCTTTGAATGTAATCTAATTTACTGCCAACAGCTTATCCCGGATATGGTAGCGGAGGCGGCCACGGAAGCTACGGTGGCGGTGGATACGATGAGGGCTATAATAGCGGCCATTCACAGGGTGGATTCGGTCAGGGCGGACATGGACAAGGTGGTCACGGCCAAGGCGGTCACGGTCCAGGTGGATTCGGCGAGGGCGGATTCGGCCAGGGTGGACATGGACACGGTGGTCACGGCCAAGGCGGTCACGGTCCAGGTGGATTCGGCGAGGGCGGATTCGGCCAGGGCGAATTCGGCCAGGGTGGACATGGACACGGTGGTCATGGCCAAGGCGGTCACGGTCATGGTGGATTCGGCGATGGTGGATTCGGCCAGGGCGGACATGGCCAGGGTGGTTACGGCCAAGGCGGTCACAGTCAGGGTCTTTTGGGCCAGAACGGTCACGGACAGCAAGGATTTGGCCAGGGCGGACAAGGCCAACAGGGTGGATTCGGACAGAGTGGACATGGCCAACAGGGTGGATACGGACAGGGCGGATATGGCCAGCAAGGTGGATTCGAACAGGGTGGATTTGGCCAGGGTGGTTACGGCCAAGGCGGCCACGGTCACGCAAACCACGAGGGAGGCTACAAAACCCACGGCTATTAGTAACTGATTTCAGTGATTGTCAATAAATTTAAGTATTAATTACCTTCATTATAATTATAAATTAAACGGTCTAATCACTATTATTTATTAGATAAACTTAGTTTCCGACGTTTCTAGTCGACTTTCTATTTTATTAGTAGTTTGAAGTTTTTATTGTGTCTACTGGAGAACTTGGTATAAAAAATGTTTTAATAGAAAGAGAGGACATGTTAAAAGATAAATAAACGTGGTTTTTTTTTTTCTTTGCAACTAATACTTTTTGTAATATAACCAGTCGAAAAGTCAATACAGTCACGTGGTACTAAAACGCGTCATACAAATCGACCTTAGACTTTGACGTCACTCCCTAACGTAACGCATTATATTTTGTATGAAGCGTTTATCAATATTTGAGTTATCACGTGAAATTATGTTTTTATGCATGTACTATAAGAAAACGTTCATAATTCGACGACGAAACGAAATCTAATAAGTAATCTAATAAGTTTTATAATAAATCTAATAAGTTTTATATTGTTAGAGTAACTTTATTTTTCGCATATTTTGTGACCCCGAAAACCGGGAAAAAAATGTTTTTTTTTGTTTTATTTTCAAATTTTCTGAGGTTTCTATATGAGTTCTATGGTATACAAGCAATGTCACTCCAATCTAAGTTAGACGCAAGTTCCACATTACAAATATTTGATGGTATGAGACTCTGTATTAGATTCGCGGGTCATTAAAAAATTATGTCACTTATTTGTCAGTCGTTTTCTTTCAGTTTAAAAATACTGCAAAGTGAGTTAGTATGATTAATTGTAAAACACATTTGCCATTTTAGAAACTTGTTCTCAGCGAACACTTGTCTTGACTTAGAAGTTTTCTATCTAACGGGGCGCCCAGAGTTAGCACCATGGGAGAGTCGTACTATAAATAGGTTTTTAAAAGTTTTAGTATAGTTACGTTCAGCTGAAAGAAGAGGTATAGTTATGTTTAGTTGCCTCCATGTTCCTAATTTTCATGTTAAGGTTGTTTTTAAAAAGTGAATGCCTTGTCAATATCTTGGCGGTTTTCACTCAAAAATAATAAAATTTCATTTCCCAGTTTCTCGTATACTAACACGCTGTTAATCTACTGTTAACAGCTGTCAATTGACCAAAGTGCATACACTAAAAACCACTGACAGCAGTTAACAGTAGATTAACAGCTTGTTAGTGTACGAGAAACCGGGGGTTAGTCACACACTTATTCACAAAAATACAAGAAATCAGTAAATAAACCTAAACTAAAGTAAGCCTTTGTTACTATTGTCAATATTTAGAACAATGCCCATTACGTAAGTAGGTACCACTATCTTTTTCAGCTAGCTCAGTTTAAGGGGCAACTCAGAGCTAACTAGCGCCACCAATTGAAAAAAGTAGTATCTTCGTTTAAAATATGGTTTTGCAAAAAGTTGACGTCATAAATCTCAATAGTGGTGATAGCAATTTTTCGAACAGAGGTACAGCCTTTAACCTAGGGCCGAGAACCTAGGACTTCAAAGTATTTTTGCCAAAAACGGCAATAGATTCAAGACTGTCTGTCCTGTCTTTTGTCTCGTCCTTTTTATGTGCTTTGCCAAACTGAGCGTCGCATTAGCGACACAGATTCAACAGAAAAATTAAGGCTGCGTTCTCTGAGCGCACCGATTTGTATGGAACTTATTGCGCTGCGCGAGCGAAAAGTTGAGGCCAGGTAGGAATTTTTGAAATTACAGAAATACCAATCCCATTAATAGAATTTCGACGATCCATGTCACTAACACATTCAGTGATAGTCATTTTATTTTATTTTAGTTTCTAGGAAGACTAACAGCTATTACAAGGTTATATAATACATAGAAAAATTAGGACACACTAAGCCAATTAGAAGTCTTCACAATTAAAAGTAAATTAGATAAAGCGCAAACAGTTCACAGGTGATAACCACCATTTAGATACAAATATAATTACATGAAGAAAGGGAAACAAGAAAGCAGCATTTGATCAAATGAAATTGATTCAGTCAACGCTCCGCCCAGTTCAACAAGCTGTGTCAAAAAACAAGCACGCGCCTCGCCTCAGCCTGTTTAGTGTTAAACAAATCCAGGTCATAGTCATCTGACATTATATTGAAATTCCTACTTGCACGAACGAGATAGGTGTTCTTCCTATAATTAGTAGATGCGTACGGGATATTTAAAATTGTTTTCTGTCGCAAGTGTTTAGATGGTACACGAATACATAATTGGGCCAAGAGATCGGGACAATCGATGTCTCCATTAGCGATTTTCAATAAAAAGAGTATATCAGCGTTCTGCCGACGTACTTCCAAGGGGAGAAGGTGATGTTTTTTACACATATCTAGGTATTTAGAAGCTGAGTAATGTTCCCTACGTCTATATAGGAAAGAAATTTAATGATTTTTTTCTGTATGTTTTCGATGCGTGAAATATATACATTATAGACGGGATTCCAAATTTGCAACGCGTACTCTAAGTTACTGCGTACATATGTGCATATGTTTTAATTTTTTTTTAAGTCTTTTGAGTTCCTCATAAGAAATCCTAACGCTCGAGACGCTTTACTGATAATTTTTGGTATATTTCTTTTTATCCAAAACTCAGTACAGCTCAAATATAACCATATCTAGTGGTAATTTAGACTCATGATCGCGTTTTTTTTGATGCTGTTAAGTTAAAAAAATCATGAAAAATAATGACCGACGGCCCTAGATTGTAAATACTGACCTAGCCTTAATAAGTCTTAGGAACATCGAAAGCCGAAAGCGGGTTTACATTTTTCGTTGCAAATTCGGCCTTAACGTAACTGATTATTGTGTACGTATGTAGAGGTCGATGTGCTGTCGACTGTACATTGTACACTCGACTCGACTGGCTGTGATGTGAATTAAAGTACTTTTGTCAGTGATTGTTAAAAGCATTGAAGTCTAACAAGCGCTAAAAAATAACCTCACGTTCAATTGTGGGAAGGCGGGCGGGGCTCCAATCGGAGCGAGTTCAGTAAAATATATATGCACCTACCACCGTCAGTCCCCATCTTACGAGGTACCTAGATATTTCGACGGGATATTCATCATGAAGTCAATGGTTTGACGTTTTTGTATAAAACCAATCATAAGTTACGCTGTCATTTACTATCGCGCAATCAACGTTCCGTCGTAACGCATGGCACACAGAATGAACCAATCACAGAGTGACTTACTCTACAGAACATCTTGCGCTCATTTTATTGGTACAGACTAATCGAGAGGACCGTTTTTGAGAGTGAATTTTGTGGGAAGAAATACTTCTATGGTTTTTTTTATTCCTGAACTATTGTAACATACCCTAAATTGAATACAAAACTTTGATCTTATTTTTATTCTTAAGCAAGTTAAACTTTTTTGGGAACTCTAAAAAGACAGAGTATACTTCAGACTCAGTCTTACATACTCTTTGACTCAGTCTTGTAAATAACTCCTTGAATTTTAACAATAAGAAGGTCGATGGTTGTCAGGGCGAGCCACGTCCAACCTCTTTTCTATGTATGAAGCTGATCCCCCTGAGTGATCCCCCCGCCTACGTCATCACCTCCAGCCAAAGATTAAAAAGAAAAAAAAGACTAAGCCTCCGGGTGAGCTTCTGCTGAAAATTATTGAAATCAAAAAAATCTCTTCTTCGCTTTTACTTAACATCAGTGACTTCGAAAGTCCATCTTATTTTATTTTCTTTGTTGCCACCCTACATCCACTACAAAATTCTCAATTCAGGAATCGGGCGGTAAGACTCTCGTAAGACTTTACTTCCGTGTCGTTACCGTTGCCTTGACATTTCACACTTTATCAAATCGTTATCGAAGTCCCTATTAGGTAGTACTTAAAGTTATCTTGAAGCGGACTGCTGGTTTTACGTACGCCATATTGATATTATGATAACCTCTACATGCGTGTTCTCTAATATAATAAGTTTCGTTCCGGCCGGCGGCCCCTACTAGTACAAAAGTGCTGAATAGCAGCAGATATCCTGTTCACAGTGGAATCTTTAGCGTATTAACTATCTAAGTGCCTAGCAGGATTAATTAAAGAAAGGGACTGTATGACTATTTGCCTCTCGTCCCTTTATTTCATTGACAGGGTTAAAATACTTATTTGATTGCGCATTTTCAACTTCTTTAGGAACAAATTTGACTGCAGTCAGTTGGAACCACTCCAAGAGTTTGACTGATTATAATTAATCTTGCTTGGGATTATAACACAAACTTTTTCCGCACAGTGTTAAATGTGACAGGTTCTCCATCAAAATTCTCCATTGATTAATTCTTTTTTTTTTGAATTCGAGAATTTTGATGGAGAATTTGACACAATTTAACACAGCGCGGAAAAAATTACGTGATATTTGCTGAGACCCCCTCTCTCCCCACGACGTGAGATTGGGTGAGATTCGGATCGACCCCCGCCCCAAACGCTTCACGTAATGAATGTACGCCCCAAAAGAAGAATATCAGACCCAGTTTAACGCTGTGTTCTGTTCAATGTAAAAAACAAAGTAGCATACTCGTAGTAGCCCCTTGATTGCTTAGCCGCCACCGGCTAGCCTGCCAAATTACACTATACTCCGTTCCACGAATCGAACTCCTAGGGAACAAAATACTCGCATCTCATTGGTCAATGTGCGCGGCTAGAGGCAAGCGAAAGAATAAGCGAAGACGATCTGCTTCATAGGGTAGGTTAGATAAGATAAGATAAGAATATTCTTAATTGTACACTGGAAAAAACAACAAACACAAAATATTTATAATGGTACATAGTACAATTGGCTACTTCTTGCTAAAAGGAATTTCTTCCAGGCAACCTCACGATGGAAAATTGCTGAAGGAAATTAGAAAGACGGGTAGCCAGAGCACATTTAAATATTGATACATACTTATAAGATAAGAAGATAAGAATATTCTTTATTGCACACAAGAAGCGAGACATAAAATATGAAAGTTACAATGAAAAAGTACAATGGGCGGCCTTATACTTACTAACAACACTCACAAACCTTTACTTATATATACTTTTTATTATAAACATACATATATATCTTGTAATTAAATTCTACATAAGAAATAAGGAAAGTAATAACACCTTACAGAAGAAGCTAGTTAAATATATATTTCAATGATTGCCGTGATAAATATAGATCACGTAGCCTGCTTTTAATGACAGCTGGGGAAGGAGAGTGCCTTATTCAAACCGGCAGATCATTCCACAGGCCGGCGGCCCTTACCGCAAATGAGTTGTCCTAGAATCTCGTCGAGGAAAGTGGTGTTTTCAGCATGAGAGTAAGGTCAGACCGCAGTGCCCGGCTATGGGACTCGCTGAGGTAAATAAAGTGCTCTTTGAGATAAGGAGGAGTGACTGGATTGAACAGTACTGAGTAAAGAAGAGAGAGGATATGAGCATTCTACGAGAACGAACGGAGAGCCACTTGAACTTAGTACCGTATTCGGAGACGTGGTCATATTTGCATAAGCCAAATATGAACCCTATAGCGAAGTTTTGTAGGCGCTCAAGTTCATCATCATCATCATCAGCCTATGCTTGTCCACTGCTGGACATAGGCCTCTCCTATAGCACGCCACTGAGCACGGTTCTCGGCTACTCTCATCTAGCTCTTGCCAGCCGCCCTGCGAAGATCATCGCTCCACCGAGTCTGAGGACGTCCCACACTACGTTTACCGATCCGCGGTCTCCACTCGAGAACTCGTCTACCCCATCGGTTATCAGTTCTTCGGATAATATGGCCGGCCCACTGCCACTTCAGCATGCTAATTCGGTGGGCTTTGGTTCTCTGTGTGACTTTGGTTCTCTGTCGGATCACCTCGTTTCGAATTCGATCTTTCAGAGAAACCCCGAGCATAGCCCTTTCCATAGCACGCTGAACGACTTTAAATTTGTGAACCAGCCCCACCGTGAGTGTCCACGTTTCGGCACCATATGTCATGACGGGTAGGACGCACTGATTGAAGACTTTCGTCTTGAGACTCTGTGGGATTGGCGATGTGAAGACTCGACGTAGTTTCCCATACGCTGCCCAGCCCAGATGGATTCTTCTATTGGCCTCTTTCTCGAAGTTGTTTTTACCTAACTGCATGGTTTGCCCGAGGTAAACATACTCCTTAACGACTTCGAGAATACTGCCTTGAACTGCAATTGGCTCCGGACTTACGTGCTCATTGAACATAACCTTGGTTTTATCCACGTTCATCCGGAGACCAATGCGTTGGGAAAAATCAGCTAGGCCACTCAGCATATGTTGCAGATCTTGCAGCGTTTCCGCCATGATGACGATGTCGTCTGCAAATCGCAAGTGTGAAAGGTACTCACCGTTTATGTTAATGCCGTACCCCTTCCAGTCCAGTGTCTTGAACATATCCAATGCTCCAATTTGAGAACAATTTCGGGGAAATAACATCCCCTTGTCTCACACCACGATGTATGGGGATAGGCTCAAACTGCCGGTTCTGGATTTGGACGGCCACAGTAGCGGCGTCGTACATAACAGACCAGTCAACATTTGGATGTATCGCCAGTCGACTTGGCATCGCTGCAAAGATTCCAGAACAGACCAGGTCTCAACCGAGTCAAAGGCCTTTTCATAGTCCACAAACGCTAAGCAGAGGGGCCGATTATACTCTTCGGTCTTCTGTATAATCTGCCGCACTGTGTGAATGTGGTCTATGGTGCCGTAACCCGATCGAAAACCGGCCTGCTCAGGTGGCTGAAACTCAGCAAGTCTTCTCGCAAGACGGTTCGCGATCATTCTTGAAAACAGCTTGTAGACGTGGCTTAAGAGTGAAATGGGTCGGTAGTTCTTCAGGAGGGTTTTATCACCGTTTTTGAAGAACAACACGACAACACTCTTACTCCACGCCTCCGGAGTTCTGGAGCTCCTTCATTACAGGTTTACCGCCAGACTTCAGGAGCTCAGTTGTAATAGCGTCCTCTCCAGGTGCTTTTCCATTTTTAAGCTGTCTAAGAGCCATCGCGATTTCATCCAGGCTGACTTCTGGCAAGTCTTCAGTGTAGTGGCGTGTTAATGTAGCTCTGGAATCCTCATTTTCGGGATCAGGCCGAGATGCGTGCGCAGCGTATAACTGGCCGTAGAAGTTTTCAACTTCCAAAAGAACCTCTGGTATGGAGGTTCCTCCACCTCCACCTGAAACCTCCGCTCAAGTTCAATTTCAGTAAAGTCAAGATAGCTGGTATCAGCGTAGTCGAGGATAGGGAGCAACACAGATTGCGCAAGTTTTGGTCGCAGTGGTGTTAGTGGCTATTGAAGGTCACGCGCATTAATCAATCGGCGCACATGGACGATGTTCTTTGAAAGCTTGTTTCGTGGAATGGAGTTTAAAAATACGCACTTTAAAAATTCTCACATTAGATCAGGGGAGGGTGGAATGGGTCAACATTATTATTCTTTGTATGGGTTATTAATAATGTTATAACCCATAACAATAATAATATCTTTTTATTATTATATGGATCTGTTTGCGGAATCTTGCCAAACGCAGCGTAGACGCCCATCGGCTGACGGGACGGACTTATATACTCATAACTCATAACTTTTTATTGGCATACGTATTTTGTACAAGCTGTTAAATAACAATCGAGTGTGTCGGCAGTTTGGTAAATTAAACAATTTTTAGTAACAGCAGAAATATGGCTTCGACTACCCTCCGCGCTAGTTAGAACTGTGTTGCGGCAGAGTAGCATTCGCCGTCCCCTACGTGACAGGTATGTATACAAGTATCGATCTTCACTACATGCAAACGAATATACACGGGCAGCACCTGTGCCAACTGCCGCCGTCGACACTCGTCGACGGCAGACATTGACGTGTGCCTACGTCAGCCGTCGTTGTGTAGTGGGTGGAGAGGTAATAGGGAATGACCCGTCCACCAACCAGTGGTAAAGGCCAGTGGGTGGAGGGGTCGGGATTCGACGCGCCGACGACGGCAGCCTTCGACGCGCTGACGCGGATATTCGACGCTAGCACATCGGCGAATTCGGCGAGTGCTGTCGGCGCATCGACTGCAGTTTGCACATGTGCTGCCCGTTAACCGCCCTAACGCAGATTGCTGGTAGGAGCTGGATGAAGACAGCCGAGAACAGAAACATGTGGCGTGCGGCGTGCCTTTGGGAGGTTTATGGGTTTATTAGTGTAAGTAGTACTTAGGTACTCATGCATTTTTTTGGGACGAGAAGTTGTCCAGTTTTTCCACATTTATGTTATGGTGGGATAAGTTTATTTGAAATTCTAATCATGATTAAAACCTAGTTTTGTATTCGCTATACATTCATTGCAATCCGGCAGATGGTTTGTAAATAAAAACCAAACTAAGTTTGTTTGGAATTCCCTCTTTTCACGCTCGGACAGAGTGGTTTACCTTAAGCCCGGTTTTCACGATCTCATTAAACTCGGACCGAGTGACCTATTTTAGGTACTAGGATAAATAAAATAAATAAATAACTTCTACGCAACACATTCAATTGTCCTGGTCCCAACGTATTAAGATCGGAACAACGCGGCTTATTAAAGCCTGTTTTCCACGATCTTGGTTTACTCGAAGTGAGTGATCAATTTTACCTACTTAGATCCTACTTGTAGCGTGTACACCAGCCATTTTAGTACAAAAAAAAATGGCAGTTTTCATCACAGTATACTAAGATTGCCGATGTACACGCTTAATACGAGTAGGTAAAATAAGTCACTCGGTCCGAGTGAACTAAGATCATGAAGACGCGGTTTTATTAGTAGTTAAAAAGCCGGGTCGGCCGCATTCGGTCCGAGCGCAGTGACCGTCGTCGTCGTCGTCGTCATAATTAACTAAAGCTGTACGCACACTGTCCGAGCCTACTAAGACCGTCAAAATCCGGCTTTAAAAGCGTCGAATGTATAGCGCACTTAGGCAAAATCGTTGCTTGCAAAGCAGCATCTCAAAACAAGTCTTAGGTTCCGAGGGGTCATTCAGTCTATCCGATAACGTTAGTATATAAAAAGACATCTCGCTAGATTGGCGAAGTCACTAATTCGAATCTTAGTGCCCCGGACATTAGAATTTCAATATGGCATTCAAAGTAAGTACTTTTTTATTATGTGGTTATGATTACGACACAACCTAAAACTTCATACGCGTGTACTCTACTTGACTTTGCAACAAAAGTTCGATCGGCCGTCGACAGGTGATTTCGTATTTCTTCGCTTTGCCTTTGCGCGGCTGGATTTAAAAGCATATTTCTGCAGTCCCATCTTATTTATAAAAGCACGATTATAACACTCCATAGACGCCCTATAAAATAGTATGCGATTTAGGTAGACTTTACAAGCGAAAGGCTTTACCATAGACAGACTGCATTTATAGAGTGTTTTAAGAGAATCGTGTTTTTATATGTTAGATTTCCGCAGTACCTATATTGATTCAGCTAAAGCCCCCAATTCACTGGCTCCTATTTTAACTATTTCTATATGACTACCTAGGTGGGTTAAAGACATTCTTAAGTAATATTTTACGTTAAGGGCGGCGAAAATGCCCAAAATCGTTCGTAGTTCGGCAGTTCTAAGACTAGGCGAAAATAAAAATAGTTTAGTAATTCAGTTAACGTACATCTATCATGGGACGAGGGAGGCCTATGTCCTGCAGTGGGCGTCAAATGGCTGATGATGATCTATCATGTAGAATCTCTATGCATTTTATTATTGCATTTTAAGCTAAGTAGGGAATTCTCCCGTAAGTACTTTTTTCCGGTATACAATAAAGAATATTCTTATCTTATCTTATCTTACTACTCGTATTATTTTACAGTAACATTTTTATTTTTCAGATCGCTTGCCTCATTCTTGGTGTGGCAGTAGCCGGGTGCATTGGTAAGTAGTACTTTGACGTCGACTTTACCCGTTGGAAATACATATCTAGGCACCTCGAATGCACGTCCCTCGTTGCATCTCATACCTGTTCGCTACTACGCCTATAGCATAAGCAGCCTATATACGGCCCACTGTAGGGCACAGGCCTTCTCTCAGGGAGAGAGTATGGGCTTAATCACCACGCGTGCCCACCGCGGATTGGCGATTTCAAGCGCTGAGGTATATGAATAGCTCAGACACTCAGGTTTCCTCACGATGTTTTCCTTCACCGTTAGCGAATGGTATTGCTACTATAACTTCACAAATGTGCATAACTTAGAGAACAAAGTCATAGGTACATGCCCGCACTGGGAATCGAACCTGGGTCTCCCGCTTCAGAATCCAATGTTCTACCCACTAGGCTACCACCGCCTATAATACATTCTAATCTATGCTACTACATAAGTTCTCAACTGTATAGAGTTGTCCGATTTAACCTACTCCGAACTGTCAAATGCATACATAACATTTTGACACTTTGGAATCGTCGAAATGGTTAGCCCCACAGAACAAAATCTGTGGTTAGCCCAATAGAGTAGACAGTTACGCAATCAGAAATCAGAAATCAATAATTTATTTCAACGTAAAGAATTTACATTCTGTTTGCTGAATGTCAATGTACTATGTTACTATGTTAGCCGCTGCCTTCGGGTCGTATAGGAGGGCTGGACGTTCCTTCGTGGCAAGGAGCCGATTTATTTAAGACGGATTGTAATTGTGGCCAATTGGGGTATATTTAAATGGAGGTTTCCAGTTATAACTTGTGATCCTTACAATAAATAGCTTGCTCTATAATTTTATGGATAGAATTACTTTAAAATGACATCTTTGAAATTGATACTTTTACATTGAAACATTCTTGTATTGGGGGTTAAAGTATGAAATTGCCGTTTTATTGCAATAGGTTATTATTGCAATAGGTTAGTAGACCCCTCTCCAAACGCAGCATTGATATTGCGGGCTGTTTCTGCCGCGTTAGTTCCGCGTCGGAACTCGTATTCAAAAATCACTCGAATTTTCGCAGTATCCATCTTTCTTGTCTAAATTGAATAACAAAAACAATTGAAAGTCGATATTCAAATGTTTCACATTTTTTAAAAAAAGAACATCATAGAAACCATTTGAAAAAAATTTCATTCGAAAACCTCAAACCATGAAGATTCTATGTCAATTCAAAGAACCTATTGCAATAAAACGGCAATTTCATACTTTAACCCCTATTATTAACTTTGAATAAGGACCCACTAGAGCCCACTGCACTAAGTCTTCACTTCTAATGTAATTTAAATTTCATGTTAGTCCCGACATTTAATTTTTAATTTCGCTCTTGGTTTGTACAGAATTTTTAAATTTCATAATTTAATAGAAGCTAATTTTATTATTATTATGTTGTATTGGACTTGCTCTGGAAATAAATAATTTATTTATTATTATTGGCCATCATCATCATTATCATCAACCCATTATGTCCCCACCGAGGGGCACGGGTCTCTTCCCTGAGGAAGGTATGGCCTATACTCCACCACGGGGGCCAAGTCCGGATTAGTGGAGGCTTGTAGACTAGTAGCTCGTCTACTGTCAGAAGTTGTCAAGCCGCCCTAAGGCCTCTGACTTGGCTTAACGACTGCCATCTATCGACGGCAGCCGGCTCCAACAGCTTAACGTGCCTTGCGAAGCACGGAACCGCTCGGAAAAATGCCACTAGCGTTAGGCATAGACGCACGAACAATCCATCCATGCACTGAACGCGCCCTGTGTTGCTTAACCTCACGAAGGTTAAGCAACACTGGATCGTTTAAGATCACTCAGGCAGCCGGGGCTACGAGCAATTATTGGCCGTACTTTTTTAATTTAGTTTTTCACTGATTCATAGCTTCATATTACCACAAATATAAGGAAGAAATGGTGTCAAAGGACCAGATGTAAATCCTCTTTACATTTTAGAGTTCCATACCCGAAGGGAACCAAACGGGACCCAATATGTTTATGACGTCTGCCTCTCTGTCCGTCTGAACCGTCCATCTATCTCATTTATCTGTCCGGGCTTTATGTTTTGAACCGTTAGATAGCTAGGTGAATTTTTGACAGAGTAAAGTATGCGTTATTTATGGCGGATTGCAGAAAAGCAGTAAAAAAAATATCTGTTCTCTTAGCAAATAACTTTCAATTTAAATTTATTAAGTAAATTAAGTTAATCACACAGAAAATCAGAAACAGTGCACTCTTTTCTGATTTTCTGTGATGGTTAGATAGTAAACTTAATTTCCGGAAAGGAAAACGAAAAAAGATGGATGAAATAAAGTTGTATCTCCTTTTTTACAGATCGTTTTCGCAAAAAGTGTCCGATCAATCTCTCAATCATGTTAATAGTGATTTTTAGGCCCCAGAGAACCCAAGAAAAAAATCCTGGGACTATATAGGGTTTATGCTAAAAACGGCCGTTTTTGGCGTTAACGCTATCTAGTCTAGGGTCTACGACAAAATGGGACTAATACTTAAAATAGGACTACGACAAGATCTTTTTGTAGCATAAACCACTTGACAATACTAAAAGGAAAAAATTCAACAGCCCGCCCCGGATACGGCGGCGGCGGCGGTGGCGGCCAAGCAGGCTTCGGTTTCGGCGGTGGCGTTGGCGTCGCCGGTGGACACGATGAGGGCTTTGGCGCCGACGGTAGCGGCCGTGCTGGCTTCGGTGCCGGCGGTGGCGTTGTCGGTGGACTTAAGGAGCGTTCTGGCGCCGAGGGTAGTGGCCACGCAGGCTTCGGCGTCGGCGGTGGCGTCGCCGGTGGTCACGATCATGGCTTTGGCGCCGGTGGTAGTGGTCGCGCAGGTTTCGGCGTCGGCGGTGGCGTTGCCGGTGGTCACGATCATGGCTTTGGCGCCGGTGGTAGTGGTCGCGCAGGTTTCGGCGTCGGCGGTGGCGTCGCCGGTGGTCACGATCATGGCTTTGGCACCGGTGGTAGTGGTCGCGCAGGTTTCGGCGTCGGCGGTGGCGTCGCCGGTGGTCACGATGAGGGCTTTGGCGCCGGCGGTAGTGGCCGTGCTGGCTTCGGCGTCGGCGGTGGCGTCGCCGGTGGTCACGATGAGGGCTTTGGCGCCGGTGGTAGTGGTCGCGCAGGTTTCGGCGTCGGCGGTGGCGTCGCCGGTGGTCACGATGAGGGCTTTGGCGCCGGCGGTAGTGGCCGTGCTGGCTTCGGCGTCGGCGGTGGCGTCACCGGTGGTCACGATGAGGGCTTTGGCGCCGGGGGTAGCGGCCGAGCAGGCTTCGGCGTTGGTGGTGGCGTCGCCGGTGGACACGATGGGGGCTTTGGCGGCGGTGGTAGAGGCCGTGCAGGCTTCGGAGGCGCCGGTGGATTCGAAAACAGCGGATTCGCTGATAGTGCTTTTGGCTTAGCTGGAAAAGCAGCGGCCGTTCACCAACATGCTCACGAAGAGGCCGCGAATGAATTCGGACGTGCTTTCGGAGAGTTAGGGGCTGGGTTCGGCTTTGGCGGCCACCATGAGGGAGGCTACATGGCCCACAATAACTTTTAGTGATTAGTAAATATTATTAATAAATTTAAGAACCAGTTACTTATTCGTCGTTTTTATTTAAGTACCTACTAATTACCTACTAGTAGCATTTAATTTAATATTTTTTTATCTAATACATAAAAGGCAAAGTCCTGCCTGACTGACTCATCAACGCCCAACCCAAACCGTTAAGACTCAGAAAACTGAAATTTTGCACAGTACCCATGTATGACGCAGATTAGAAATAAGTCCGGGTTTTACAAAATTACCCTTAAAGGGGGTGTCAAAGTTTGTATGGCAAGTAAAATATTTATGGTCAGATTTATATGAAACTCGTTTCAAACGATATCTACCCCTAAGAGGGCAATAAAAGTGCCAAGGTTTTTAGGGGGAGTAAAATATTTGTGGTTAGATTTTCTTGAGAGATGGTACAAATGTACTTCAATACAATTGATTAAATACGTATTTCATGGGTTTTCAAAATACGTCTCTCGCTTCCGAGTCCTATAAATAATTCAAACTATCCACTAGGCTACCACCGCCCGATATGTACAATTATTAAGAATTTAAGATCAATCAGGAATGGTAAAAGTCAAACGTTAATTTAAACTTTTATAAAACGACTTCGATCAGTACAGAAACAAAAATTCATAGTAATCCATTTGGGATAAAGGTGAAGTTTTAACGAATATGTTCGGGAGGTTCATTCGAATCTGATTTAACAGTCTAGCATGCCACATATTTTTGTTCTTGGCCATTCTCATTCATATATATATATAACTTCACCTTTATCCCAAATGGGGTGGTCAGAGATACCCCAAATATAAGCGTTTCGATGATCCAAACATTATAAAAAACTTTCAATGCTCTGAAAAACATCCACAAAGATATATACAAAATAGAAAGAAAGAAGACATTTATTTCAATTATCAAAGAAACACGAAGGTACACAAACAAAATACACGAACGTCCAAAAAACTAAAATAAAAACAAAACAATCGTGAGGAGAACATATGAGGCATATAGAGTCGAAGGCAGCCGGGTACCATACAGTAATGTATGGAACCCTGCTGCCTCGCAGTCCAAACGCCTCAGGTGCTTCCGTGACAACAAAAAAGGGTATCCGACTCAGCATACTTTACTGGTGTGCATAAAAAGCATTTCTATAAGTATCACTAAGATATAGTATATTACATATATCTACTCTCAATATATATTTATTAGTTTTTTGTTTTTATGCCCGCCAGTGAATTTGATTAAAAATAGCTTCGAAACAAATTAAACCGACCGGGGGCCTCGACCACGGGTGCGTCGACCACTGGAGGCCTGAGCCACGGACCCCATGTCACTCCATCAGTCCAATGTTTTTTTTATTTTGTCCTTCTAAATGTGCGACCGTGTCGCAGATTCTAAACTATTCGTCCAAACAACGGTGCGTAAAGGGCAATTTTTATCTCTTTTTTCTTTTTTTAAATTTTTAAATAAATAAAAGTAGTTATTTACTTCTGTTCATAAGAAATCTGGTAAAAAATTTTAATTATCCAAATCACAGTCAGTGTCCATCAATGTGTTAATAACAAAATTCACTAAAGTTCTATGTAATGTAAACTAATAAATTAAAGAGAAACGTTTAGATTTTTTGTATGTTTGTACATAATAATTATGTTTGTTTTCAGGTAAACATAATTTTATTTACAGAAAGCCATTTGCAAATAACTGAATAATAACTTTCTAACAGGACGTACACTCATTCTAGTTTGTAATAACTACGTCAGACATGCATTATTCATATGATTGTAATTTGGTTAAGAAACACTTTTGTGGTTTATTGTACTAAGTGCTAAAGCACTAAAAAAAATATATTAAATTTATTACAATCGGGGGCGTCCACCACAGGTGCGTCGACCACTGGGGGCCTAAGCCATGGACCCGACAATGGAGAGGTTAAATGTAGAAAAACTTACGAAACATATACTATTATTATTAAAATTCTTTATTTCACTAAACACATGTTTAGTACAAAGGCGTACTTAATGCATAATAGCATTTTCTACCAGTCGACCTTTGGTCAGCATACTCGTACATAAAGCGAATGTGAATCAAAGAGCCGGTAAAGTACTACTAGCCGCTGGCTACACAGAAGGGACGTGGGTCGTTAATCCAATTTACTTTCATACAAAATGCACCGAACGAAGGTACGGGACGAAATTTTCTATGCAACGCATCCTACTCACGTTCTATCAAAAAGCTACATACCTTCTTGCTATACTTATTTCGTGAAGTTATCAGCATCTTATATTGACATTTGACATTTTATCAACCTATTATCAGAACCGGAGCTTGTTATTAGGTAGGTAGGTACTTATCTCGGAACGGATTTTATTGCAAACTACGAATAAATATCCCTAGAAGTATCACTTCCTACAAATGTACGCCTGCCGATTATTTTTTTATATTCTTTTTGTTGCACTAATCCGTGCTGAGGACAACTTTAAAAACCTACTTAGAGGCTAAAAATTCCATCCATGCCGGGATTTGAACCAGCGACCTCTGGCTAACCATGCCAGCGTTCTCCCAACCGAGCTGGCACGGTTAGCCAGAGGTCGCGGGTTCAAGTTCCGACATGGGTGGAATTCATAGCCTCTAAATAGGTTTTTAAGATTATGTTTTTACCAATGATGAGCGCAAGGTGGGGAGGCCCCCCACCAGATGGTCTGACGACTTGGTTACGGTGGCGGGGAGTCACTGGACTGCTGGCTGAACCATGAGGGAGGCCTATGTCCTGCAGTGGGCGTCAAATGGCTGATGATGATGACCGCAAGGTGTTGGTACGGCGGCAGGATAATCTGTGATTGGACTATTCTGTGCGTTACCTGGGGCTAAGTATACGAGTTATACAGTGACAGCGTGAGGTCTGCGTTGAGGTGGTGGATGGTGTATTTACTGAACTCGCTAAAATTTACGTACTTTAGGTTTACAATAACTTACACAGTGACTTATGATTTCTGAAATATTTCCCTACTGTTGATCAGAAAGGCTAATTAGAATTATCTAAGAAGCAAATAGCCTTAATGTCATGTCTATAGAGGCAAAGTAGGTACCTAAGATAAAGAAAAACACTAAAAAGTTAAATGTATGAAATAGATAATACCTTAAATTGATAATACTTATCTGCAACCGTCAATGTTTAAAATACAGTACTGAGGACAATTTTAAAAACCTACAGTAGGTACTCCTCCTCCATAACAGAAAAAATCTGGTTGTAAAGTTTTGCACGTGTACCATTGTTTGTTTGTAATTGTTTGCTGTGTGTGTGATCGATAAAAAACAATAATAAAACAAATATAAAAATCCTTCTATAATTTCTTATATTATTACAAAACTAGTTTAATAAAGGAAATATACGATAACCCAATATATAAAAATCTGGTGTTACAGTGTTTGCTATTGAACTCCTCCGAAACGGCTTCACCGGTTTTGTTTTAATATTTAGTAGGTCTAAGAATAGGTCGTACGCTCATTAATAAATAAGCCAAAACAACGTTTGCCGAGTTAGCTAGTCTAATATATAAAAATCTCGTGTCACAGTGCCGCCGTGCCGTTTCGGAGGAGTTCGATAACAAACTTATCGGCTTCACCGATTTTTATGAATTATTTTGTGTAGATCAGAGAATAGGTCGTAGGCTAATTAATATGGCAAAACAAAGTTTGCCGAATCAGCTAGTATACATTAATAAGCCCTCCTGTCTGGGCTGCCATCTGCACGATAGACCTAGTAATCCTAATTAATTAGTAATGCAATAAATGCTTAGATATTTGGCAGTTTAAATTTTTTTATGTAGCTTAATTGCTAGGGGGGTTCTATAAGTAGTGAGAAGGAATAAGATACAATTAAGTTTTATCAAATCTTATTTTAATTTTCAACATAGTCACCTTTTAGTTGTATACACTTAGCATATCTTTTTTCTACATTACTGTATGGTACCCGGGTGCCTTTGACTCTATAGGTATGCCTATATGGTCTCTTCACGATTGTTTTGTTTTATTTCTGTTTTGTTGACGTTCGTATCTTTGGTTTGTGTACCTTTATGTTTACTTAGTGTTTCTGTGACAATTTAAATAAATATCCTCTATCTTTCTTTCTTTCTAAACCAAAAAAATCTTCATCTTCATTCTCTAAAAAAACTTGTACGCGGCGGTCACTGCGTCGTCATCGTCGAATAGATAGATATATTAGATATTCTTTCAATCTCGGAAATAGATAAAAGTCACAAGGAGCAAGGTCTGGATAATATGGTGAATGTTCCATCAATTCGAAGCCAGCATTATTGATGGCAGCCATCGCAACTTTGGCCTTGTGTGCAGGGGGGCGTTATCTTGATGAAACAAAACAACTTTAGCGAGTTTGCCATTTTTCGCGTATTTCGTCACGCAACTTTTTGATTTCTTCTGCATACATATTTCCCGTAATAGTGGCTCCATGACTGAGGTATTCAATCATTACCATCCCTTGGCTGTCCCAAAAAAGAGAACCTATGTATGATCTTGCCGGCGGATGGAACGGCGTTGAATTTCTTAGGGGTCGATGATGATGGTCGCATCCAAGACATGGATTGTTTTTTTTGTTTCCGGTCATAATGGTGAAGCTATGTTTCATCCATAGTTAGAAATCGAGCCAAAAACCGGTCTGGATCTTGTTGTAACAGTTCCAAACAGCTTTGTGAAATTCTCAGACGGTTCGTTTTTGTTCGGCCGTTAGCATTATAGGCACCCAACGTGGTGAGACTTTTTTCATTCTAAAGTGGTCATGTATTTTATGAACACGCCCTAATGAAATCTTTAGTTCTTCATCTATAAAATGAACGGTACGACGATCCGCAAAAACATTTTTTTCAACATTTTACATCATTTCTTCATTTACCGTAGAATAAGGAGGAGCAAGAACCCCTAATGTATCCTGCAAGTCTTTATTACTAATTCCGTACTAAAATATTTAAAACATAGATATTTGAATATCGCGCGAACTTAAAATTTCTATTACTCGTTACGACAGAACACAAGTATTGTTAAAACAAAAGAGCATGATTTTTTTTTATTTTATTAAGCCCACTAAAAAGTGGGCTATGCCTGCCAGTATTTTATTTTTTTCTATTAGATCCAAGAAGTTTATACATTCTCACTACTTATTGAAAACTCCACACACGTCTCACTGCTGCAGGGCACAGGCCTTCTCTCAGAGATACGGCATGGGCCCAAATACCACGCGTGCCCACCGCGGATTGGCAATTTTAAGCGATGAGATATGTGAACACCTCAGACACTCCGATTTCCTCACGATGTTTTCCTTCGCAGTTAGCAAGCGGTATTTGCTACTACAACTTTACATATGTACGTAACTTAAAAAACAAAGTCATTCGTTTATGCCGGGATTCGAACCCACGACCTCCCGAATGTGAGGCCGGCGTTCTACCGCTGCGCTGCCATGGCACTAAATAAGTTATAAAGAATAAAATGCCTTTTATTTTTTGTGCCCTTCATAGGGGAACTCATGTTCAGTATTAACAAATATATTGGTCACCTTACCGAAGCAGAAGCAGCCGTATGTGAAATAAATTAGCTGCGGCGTCAACGCCGTCTTGAAATAGGTATGTAAATTCAAACTGGTGGCGGCTCTTCATTCAGATTTTTTTTTGTTAAAAGGAGGTCATATTATTTCAAACTTACTGATATTTTTCATAGTTTTGTCGTATTGATATATTCTCATATAATGATCATGAGCGAAACACTATGAATATTTCAACTCTTTGGTAAATTGCTCGCAGGAGTAACCTCATTTATTTCACAGAAGACTGACTTAATTGACCAGTTAGATAGACAATGTTTCTAGAAACTAAACAAATACACAATAAATCTATCCGTCACTCGTTCCTAGCAGAATTAAACAGTGATTACTGGAGGTCTTTTGTTGTGAACTCAACTCTGCATTCGTTTGAGTGAGCTATGAGTTGTAGATAAGTAGCGTAGTTACAAAGTTGCTCGTAACGTAACTAAGCAGAAAGTATGCGTGTAAGCCACCTCTACGTACTATTGACAGTAAGTGACTAAAATGGCTCAATATCACGTCAGTTAGTCGCGAGGTAGGGAAGAGCTTAAAAAAAAATCACAGATTTCGTGCCTCACGCGACTATCGAGCACATTGGAAATGAATCGAGTTATAAATGTCATGTGGAAATGTCGTTCTGACTTGTTGACTTTTTTCAAAAGGGTTAGGCTACAGGGCAAACCCTTAATTCAATTCAATTCAAATATTCAATTCAAATATTTTTATTCATTGTAAAAACAGAATGTTTACTTAATGAACGTCAAAGTTGTTAGTTTCACAATTAATGGATTATGTGGAGAAGAAGCTAACAAAGAAACTCCACATTTATTCTTTTCAAAACACGTTTTAACTTAATTAACAGAGTTTTCAACTTAAAATATTAGTCATGAATGTGTTGAACACTAGTCACAATCGTCCTTTAAATAATATTAATATACTGTATAATGCCAAACATCTTTGTCTTCTAAATAATCCTTGATGTTATAGTAAGCCTTTTTGCACAGAATGTGCTTAACACATTTTTTTAAATCGCGTTGAAGGTAACTCTAATATATCTTGAGGAATTTTGTTGTAGAACCTTATACAGTGCCCCATAAAGGATGTGTTAACTTTTGCAAGTCTAAATAGTGGAAATGACAATTTATGTTTATTTCTAGTATCAACATTATGGTGGCCACCAACATTTTCGAAGTCTTTGATATTTTTTCTAACGTACATAATATTTTCATAAATGTATTGACATGCAACTGTTAAGATGTTGGTTTCTTTGAAGAAATCTCTTAGCGAATCCCGATCGTCTTTGTTTTAGGCTCAAATTGTAGCTTTGTTTTAGTCTCAAATTACCCAGAGGATTTTTTCTCAAATTTTTGATATCATTCTTCGTTTCAAAAATGAAAAATTCGACAAAATCGAGCGCCAAAATAAAAAATTCGGAAAAAAAATAATTTTTTGTACACTATTTCGGCCATAACTTTTTTCGTTTTTACCTTCTTTTATTATTATTATTTTTGCACCTTACAGCTCTCGTGAATACGCATCTTTTGAGCATTCTTTAAATATCATATCTTTACAACACTCCGAGATATAAGGGGATCGCACTTTTTCGCAAAATCAGAGCCTATTGGAGAGAACGAAAAGACATTACCAATGTCAAAATACTCTCCCTTTTTCCTTGATCTTTCTTAAAAAAAGTCTAGATTTCCTTTCTGTTTAAGTCTGTCAAAAGCGATGTCCGTATTTTGAAAGTGAAGGGACTCCATGGTTTTTACCTTGTATTGGTTTTGGTATACTACAAATCTTCTACAATCGAAATCTGATTACTAACTACACAGGAGCAATGCTAACATCTTGAAAAAAGAGCACAATGTTGATTATTGTCTTAAAGAATGCGAGATGACATGTATTATTGTCCTGATAATGATTTTCCTGTCGATCTCAGTGATTATCTAATTTTCAGCACGCATTTCAATATAATTTTCTCATTATGAGATCTTGGCTTAGTCTCGGTCGTATAAAAGATCATACAAAGGTGAATGAGGCATAAGTTGAATTAAGACACCGGTTTCCTGCACGAGGATTGCACTAAGTAGGACTGTGAACTATTTTCATTTTTAAAATGGCCAAAATTACGGTAAGTTTTTCGAAGTTTCGAGCTCCTCCTCACCGTTTTCCTGAGATTCCAAATGCATACTGCGATCGCCAACCCGCCTGCCAAGCGTGGCGATTGTAGCAAAACTCCTCATGGTTAGGAAAACCATGAGGGAGGACGTCAAGTGGCTAATGATGAACTCCTCTTACTGTACTCTACTTCTCCACTAAACTATTTGGTGCTGTAAATCCTCTTAATTCTTATTATCCAGCGTAGTCTTCGATAAGGTGACAGAAATAGCGCCGACCAGCCATGCAGTGTATAGGTACTAAAAAAAAACCGGACATGTGCGAGTCGGACTCGCCCACCCATGGTTCCGCACAAATTTGTAGGTACTTACCTATTTAGTTCCGGAATCGAGTCTCGCAGTTTTTTCCGAGCTTTTCCCACACTTCAAAGACAATTTTTTCTATTATTTAATTACAAATGTATAGTTATACATTTAATAAAATAAAATGTGGTATTATTTGGATAGGAAAGACAAGATATGGCGGTTATCCAGTGTCAAAATTTTTGTTTTGTTTGGTTAAGATATCGAGTCTAGAAAAAATATCAGAAATATAAAAAATAAAATCTTTTTGTTACTTTAAAACAAAGTAAAATTTTTGAAAATCTCTATTTGATCTCACAGATTAAGTGAGATGCCTTTGGATGAACACAGAAAACAATAATAATAAATCCAGGATACGTTGCCTTATGTTATATAAGAAACAAAGATAGATAGAAAGATATATTTATTTGACGACACAATACTCAAAAACATAAAATCACAAAACAAAATACAACAGTCACCAGAAAACACAATATCAGCCGAAATGTGGGTAACGGCAAAAAAAAAGTTTATCAACTGTACAAGCATAACTGGATCAAAATTTAATTTAATTAAGATCGAAGTGATCTGTTACATTATCACGTTATCTTGTGTGCATGTTACGAGTATCACAGTTTGTGTTTAATTCATTATGGGACCCATTGCAAAGCCATTATAACGTGGTATTCTTTAAAATTTTGCAACAAAAGATAAAAAAGAATGCAATAAGACTGTACCAAAGTATCAACTTTTTGCCGCGAGGGTGAGAAACTAGCAAACATGTTTTTAACCAAAGAAATAAACTTAGATTAGATAACTAAATCTGATGAATCTGGACAGGAAAAAAAGAATAATAGGCAGATAATTTAATTATATTTGCATTCCTTTAATTTTTAACCGACTTCAAAAAAGGAGAAGGTTCTCAATTCGACGCGTATACCTATATATTTTTTATTTTCTTTTTATTTTTACTATGTTCAGCTTTAAACGATTCTTTTTTTGTTCGAATAGATAATAGAGACGTACCATTTTAATTTGGTGAAGATCTGATGAAGGCTTTCAGTGATGGAAAATGGAACTCTTCAACGGAGAGCAGTAAATAAGGCCTAATGGGGCCCATCCTTTAGTAATATGCATAACGTGTCATAATATAGCGTAAAAGTAGTCCCAGGGTAATTTGGTGACGTTCTGGTGAAGACTTTCGGAGATAGAAATTGAGACCTGAAAATTTTAAAGCAAAAAATTAAGTAGGGTAAATTGTGGTTATAAGGGACTTGATTTTTTTACCCGCAACCCCCACTAAAAATTGAAAAATAAATTGTCTTAAATAAAAACCAACTTCAAAACACTACAGCACTAAAAAGTTAGAAATAATTTAAAAGAATCCTTTAAATTAGAAGCACGTATACGTGTGGGTATTGTAGAAGTATAATTTGTAGTCGCTGCCCAGTTTAATGACCAGCACATATATTTTGAGCACCGACTCCAAATTGTACTTCTAATTACATGTATTGGTATTTCTAGTGCTGTAGTGTTTTGAAGTCGGTTTTTATTTTTTATTTAATATTTCATCTTATCAGACACGAACACGAGTCTTCTGCGGTCCAAGACCGTGCTGTGTGATTGTGTGACCGTCAAACTTTTCGATAATAAGTTTTGAAACAACCAAAGGTCAGTAGGTGCAAGTTGTTAAAGGGATCCAGTGGGCTAACTAGCGCTACCAATAAAAAAAAATCATATCTTCTTTTACAGATCGTATTTGCAAAAAGCGTTTGTACAATCTCTCAATTACGTTAACGGCGATTTTTAGGTTCACGGTCATGGGTCCTAAAATCACTATTAGCATGATTGAGAGATTGTACAGACACTTTTTCGGGTCGCCCAACGAGAAATGGAGAGAGCTATGAATCTCCTAACTCACTGCGTGATCGAATCAGGAATGAGAAGATCCGCAGAAGAACCCGAGTTACTGATATAGCTCGAAGAATTGCTCAGTTGAACTGGCAGTGGGCGGGGAACATAGCTCGAAGAACTGATGGCCGGTGGGGCGAAAAAGTTCTGACCTGGCGACCGCGGACCGGACGACGCAGTGTGGGAAGGCCCCCCAGCAGATGTTCTGACGACCTGGTTACGGTGGGGGGGAGTCGCTGGATGCGGGCGGCACAAGACCGGGAAGCTTGAAACCCCATGAGGGAGGCCTATGTCCTGCAGTGGGCGTCAAATGGCTGATATGTTTTTTCCTTGGTGGCGCTTCTTCCTCTGTGGTGGCGCTAGTGTTACTCCCTGGAGCCCCTTAATAAAATAGCAGGAGCAAGACGTTAGTTAGTAATCAAGATTTTTTTGCGTGTTATTGCCAATCAGGGCCCTATTTCACAGAAAGGCAAATCATAGTATACTATGACAATTCAATGTAGGTATAATGCAAAGTCGATTAACCCGCAGGATAACATGTAAAAAGACTCGGCGACGCAGTATACATCCAATTGTCCAACTATGTACTGTTTTATGAAACGCGGCCTGACGTATGAAAAATCGATCTAAAAAGTTAAGCAAGTAAATAAATTTGAGAATTCGTAGTAGAAATACCACTAGCTATTGTGAGAAAAACCTTAGTAACTGAGGTTTTCAAAAACTCGGCGCTTGAAATCATCAATCCGCGGTATGCGTTCAAATTGCGTCACAATTAAATATTAGTGCCTAGAGCTTTGCTCGGTATTTTTTTTTGTTAATCGGGTTTTTTGTAAATTATATTTAGATGCGACGAAAAAAAAGGGGAAAAAAGGAAAAAAAATATCGGAATGGAGACAGGCTCGAACCGGTGTCTTCTGGTTTCGGAACCACCCAATCTTGTAGATGATGACGAAATTTACCGTTATATTCTAATGATATTTTAGCAGTTTTTTATTGCCTAAAAACACGGATAAAACGACGTTTTCTAAAAATGAAATCTAGCTAGATCGATGCTGAGGACAATTTTCACAATTCATCCTTGCCGGGACTTGAACCCGCGACCTCTGGCTAACCGTGCCAGCGCTCTCCCAACTGAGCTAATCGGCAAGCATCGGCGAAATGTCGAGCCTCTTTACAAAGTTCTCTGTATTACGTATTAGCTCAGTTGGAAGAGCGCTGGCATGGTTAGCCAGAGGTCGCGGGTTCAAGTCCTGGCATGGGTGAATTTTTAGCTTCTAAGTAGGTTTTTAAAATAATATAGATAAGTCATAAAAACACACTTAGTAAAAGTTTTAGTTGTAAGAAATAGAAACTTATCGGAATTCTGAGCGCAACGGACACTGAAAACATATTTTGGCTCAAGTGTAAAGCAAGTTGGCTAAATTAGCGTCGAGATTAGAGGAGCTGTAGTTGAACGTCAAAATATACGACTTAGCGGGAGAATCTATTTTAAAGTGTTTTTTCTAACAATTTGATTAATTGTTTGTTTTGTATAGGTACCTGTTGTTATGGATTGTCAATAAACAAGGTTGGTGTATGCCCGGGGTTCGAACCCATGATCTACCGACCTGAGGTAAAAACGGCCTTTATAACAGTAGGTAATAAATTTTTCTCCCTCAACAGTTTCTATTCGCCCTACTCCTGCTGGCTACATTCGCGGCGGCTGGCGACGACGTCACAACTACCACCGCCACCGACGGCGCGACCACCACCGCAGCGCCCGGCAACGGCACCACCGATGCGCCGGACACCGCCGACGCCGACAACGACGCCGGCAAACTGGCCGATCGGTAGACATAGTAAGAGAGGAGACCTCCATTTTTTTCAATAAACTATTTGTTAAAAGCTGGTATTTTGTTTGAATTTTGACCAATGAGCTCCATATTATGATGTACTATCTCTATTAGACAGTTTATTGGCCGCTATCTGACGGTAATAAAAATTACCCTTTGCTTTTATGACTAAAGTACTGTGTCCTAGTTGTTCGACTGGACTGAATGTATTTTCGCCACTGAAAACCAATGTTACGTACAGTCTGTGCAAGCCATTTTATTCCCCGGTATCTCACGGGGGATCCAAAGTAACGCTTACATTTTTTCTACTAGGATATAAAATGTCCCCTATAACTCCTTTCCTAGTAAGAGTTACCTAAATCTAATAATTCTTCTGTAAATGGCAGCGGGCATTTGCGGCTTGCCAAGGCCTATTTAAGCTGCATTCAGTTCTAACGACAAACTTTAGATGTAGATTATCAGCGCAGAAAGAACAATACAATGTGTGCAATTAAAGTTAACAAATCAGCTGCAGCTAAAATTTATTATGCTCACGAATCTCTGTGTAGCCGTTGAGTCGCTAGGCCTGTAGGGCTTTGGCCACATCCCCGACTTTGTCCTTGGGCTGGTCGACAGGTCGGGCTTGCCCAGCCCAGTCAAAATTTGAATGTAGGTAACCAGAGCGGAAGGACAACACAAAAAATAATAATAAAAAAAAAATTATATATAAAAAAAAAAAAAAATCAGCTGCAGCAAAAAATTATTATGCTCACTTAATATACTGAATCTCTGTATCTCCGATTTTGTCCTGGTTCGGGCTGGTTGTGCAGGTCAGTCTTGCCCAGCCCAGATAAGTTGCATTCAGTTTTAACGATAAAAATTTAATACAGGTAACGAGAAGGCAAATATTCGACGTTGTTTCTGTGATCAATGCAGTTAAAACAGGCAGCATTCACCGTATGGTATGAGGCAAGTTGAATAACAACCTCAAACTCGAGCGTGCAAAACTGATGAAGTCTACCCTTCGACTAGTGCCGTCCCAAATCCAAAACCCTGAGAGCTTTCAAATTGAGCTTCAAAAGTGCTTCGATGGCCTGGACGTAGGGAAAAACGTAGACGATATTAATAACAGGTTCGTAGAAATACCAGCGGGTCCAGCTTTTATAAAACCCACCGTACTAATAGAACCAAAGTTCTCAGATCACACCCTCAAACTCATGGAAGAGTGGCGACAACTGAGGCTACAATCTTCGCGTAACGCATCAGAATATCGGCGGCAGATCTATGGATCGTTGAAGAGAGACTTGTGCCGCTTCAATACGGACCGGATTGAAGAGGCTATTAAAAATAACAAGGGCTCTGAAGTCTTTCCAGAGATCTGTCTATTGGCCAGAGCCGACTCTCGAAGTTGGAGACCGAAGATGGTAGCATCGTCTCGTCAGGTCCAGAAATTTTGAAGGAGGTTGAAAGATTCTGTGGGCAGTTATATACGTCCTCACGAAAACCTGATATAGGTCTAGCCCAAGACGAGATTAGAATGGCTCTCAAACAGCTTAAGAACAACAAGGCACCGGGTGATGACGGAATTACAGCTGAGCTATTGAAAACTGAAGGAAAGCCGGTTCTTACGGTTCTTCTATAGCTGTTTAATTCCATCTTTCTCGGAAGCACAACGCCAGAGGCATGGAACAGAAGTGTAGTAATAATTTTCTTTAAGAAAGTTGATAAAACCCTATTAAACAATTATAGACCCATCTCACTTCTGAGCCATGTCTATAATCTGTTCTCAAGAGTCGAGCTCGACAACTTCCAGCCCCCCGAACAAGCTGGTTTCCGAAAAGGCTTTAGTACGTTGGACCACATACATACGCTGCGGTAGATTACACAGAAGACAAAGGAGTATAATCTACCACAATGCTTAGCGTTTGTGGACTATGAAAAAGCCTTCAATTCGATTGAGATATGGGCGGTGCGTGATCGAATCAGGAATGAGGAGATCCGCAGAAGAACCCGAGTTACTGATATAGCTTAAAGAATTGCTCAGTTGAATTGGCAGCGGGCGGGGCACATAGCTCGGAGAACTGATGGCCGTTGGGGCGAAAATGTTCTCACCTGGTGATCGCAGACCGGACGACGCAGTGTGGGAAGGGCCCCCACCAGGTCGGACGACCTGGTTACGGTGGCGGGGAGTCACTGGATGCGGGCGGCACAAGACCGGGAAACTTGGAAAACCATGAAGGAGGCCTATGTCTGATGATGATGATGATAATAGGTAACGAGCGCGGAAAGAACAACACAAATCAGCTGCAGCTAAAATTTATTATGCTTTCTTAGTCTACGGAATCTCTGTGTAGCCGTTCAGTCCCTAATGGTAGTCGATGGGTCAGTGGAAGCCGAGCAGTCCGCCGGGCAGGCCCTTGGCCGCGTCCCCGACTTTGTCCGTGGGCAGCTTGTCCGTGGGCAGCTTGGATAGGTCGGGCTTGCTCAGCCCGCCGGGCAGGTCCGCCGTCACCATCGTCACGGCGGCCACCAGCACCAGGAGAGCGACAAAGATCTGAAGTGTTTAACATGTTTATTTATTTTTGTAACCACATCAAAGTTAATGTAATACGTTAGTAGGAATAAGTAGGAAAAATGTAGTAGGTTTTTACGATTGTGCTGGTATTTTTAATGACTCGCTTTAACTGTTTAATATTCAACTCATACATAGTTATATATTAAATGGGGTAATAAAAGGTAATTAAATTTTACCTAATAAAGAATTACGATTAGACTCGTTTAATATATTTCATATACTTCTAACTACGATCTTCGTGGTTGTGTGTGAGGTAATACAGATTCCACCAAAACATAAATGTCAAAAAACTGGCCAACTTCTCGCTACAAAAAAATACTTGATATGTAAGAACTTGCTAAGTTCCTTGTCTTCGCGAAACTAGCAATGTTGGAAATAAATATGTAACTTTTAAATTTACAGCCCAAACTTGGCAAGTGTGAGGGGGAGTCAAAAAGAGCTCGAATGGGTTCATGTAAATAATATATGTACGGTATGGGCCGGCCGAGAACATGGCCTGGCGCACTCTGTGCGCCTTGATAATTAGGTGTAAGTCGGTATTTCAGGTGACAGTGTTCGACCGTGAAGCTATTATACATTTATACCAACATATGGGTTGCGATAAATTTGTAAGGAGGTAGTGTGTGATTTTGTGAGTGTGTATGCGAGTGTGTGTGGGAGTGTGTGTAGGTATTTAAATGTTTAAGCACTAAACTTAGTGGAATCTGGGTTTCCCTGTATATTAATCATGTGGTGAGAACACAGCGAAGAGTAGTGCCAGCAGTTCGATGATCGAAGGTAAGATAAAAATATGGTAGTATCTTTACAGGGTGTCATGTGTCTTAAAAACCACATTTACCAATTCATCATCATCATCATCATGCAGGACATAGGCCATGAGGGGTTTTGCCATAATCGCCACGCTTGGCAGGCGGGTTGGCGATCGCAGGATGCGGTTGGAATCTCAGGAAGACGCTGCTGCCCGTCTCCTGGTAATTGATTTCCTTAGTCGCCTTCTACGACATCCACGGAAGGAAATGGAGTGATGCTATTCTTAATCCGGCGCCACACGGAATTTACCATTTACCAATTCCCTTCAGCGATTGTAGCCTAGTGGGAAGAACATTGCACTCGGGCAGCAATGGTACCCTAGTGGGTAAAACTTTAGGCTTGGAAGCGAGAGACCCAGGTTCGATTCCCAGTGCGGACATGTACCTATGACTTTGTTTTCTAAGTTTTATACATTAGTGAAGTTATAGTAGCAATACCTTTTCGCTAACGGTGAAGGAAAACATCGTGACATCGTGTCGTATTTAAGCGAGCCGAGCCACGCCAGGTTTCGTAGTTGGTAGTCAAAATATATGAACCTAGAAGGGATTTTTGATTCAGAATAGGATTTTTTTTATATGAACTACCTGCTTTATTAACATAAACCTCAAAATTTCCACGCGAACGAAGTCACGGGCAAGAGCTAGTTTTAGATAAAGCGTGATGTTGAAATGAGCTTAGCCGAGTTTTAAAACTCGGTCATCTTAACATCCATGGCATAATTTCATTCACACTGATGAAAATTCTAGGTTTTTTACGTACCCGCTCCTAAAAATGCTAACCATGTCCCGAAAGGGAATAAATAAAAAGAAGTACCAGGGTACAAGAGGAAAAGTATGATAGACAGAGAACATTTTATTAAGTGATAATTACTTACCAATGTTCGAGACATGGTCGTCGACGGTATCCGGAGAATCTCAAGATGGAAGGTTCTGAGTTTCACGCAGTCTTTTTATATCGATCTTCTGCGATACACGCGATAATGGACCCGTGATTGGAACAATTTAATTGTCTTAGTGGGAAAAGTTGAACAATGACATAGGTTGGATCCACGTGAGGCTGTTTTTTAGTACAATGGGTCTAAGGTAAAGAGAAAAGTTATCGTACGGATATCTTTAGTTCGGCTGGGGATAAACTTAGTATTTACAGCGATTCAAATTTTTATTACTATCCAACGGTATTGGATAATTCGATAGCAATTTTATAAAAATGTATTTCGGCACTTAGCCTCATATTTGGGCCGTTGTTAAAATTTCCGACCGTTATAATTCCGTTGCAAAGTTGCCCGTAACATAGCCGAGTAGAGTGCACGCTTGTAAAGGTGGGTGTGCTGACGACTGTCGTGCGGAAAATTGGGTTTATCCGAGAGACACCTATACGTAACGCGATCCAAAAGACTTCGAGCATAACCCATTCTGTAGCACGCTGATCGACTTTGAATCGGTGGACTAGGCCTGCCGTCAGTGTCCACTTCTGGACTCCATAGGGCATAACAGGCATTACATACTGGCCGAAGACTATTTATTGTCTGTAGGCTCTAAGGCGTAGTCGAGGAGAAGACCTAGCGCAGTTTTTCGAAAGCAGCCCAACCCAGTCGGATCCTTGTCGCGGCCTCTTTCTCGAAGTTGCCCCTGCCTAGTTGGATAGTTTGCTCTAAGTAGATCCTCCTGGATAGCGAGGGCTGCTTCACAGACGAATACCGTTTCTGGCACGATTCTATTTTTGAACATAATATGCTTAGTTTTGTCCAGGTTCATGCCGAGGCCCACACATCAGGAGACACTGTTAAGATTTTGACATAATTATATTAGAGCGTTAGGTGCGAGATGTATTCGTCGTTAACATGAATGCCTCGATCAGTCAGTACACTGTTATGAAGACAACCTTCAATGCATTGGTGAACAGTTTCGGAGATATAACATCAACCTGTCTCACACCTCGTTGCAGGTGGATAGGTTTCATTTGCTGGTCCTGGACTTCAGACGATCTAGACTGAATTCTGAAGACGTTCAGAAATGAGATACTTTGCCAAAGAACTAGTGACTGACATAGTCTATAAGATTAGCAAGTTGAAGTGGCAGTGAGCTGGTCACATCTGCAGAAGAACTGATAGTTGATGTGGTACAAAGGTCTCCGAGTGGAGGCCACGAGCTGGCAAACGCAGCGTAGGACGCCCACCAGCTCGCTGGACCGCCACGATCTGAGTCAGATTACTGGTATTGGCTGGATGAGGACGGTCGAGGACAGAAATAACTGGTGTACGCCTTAGGCGAAGCCCATGTCCAGCAGTGGACGTGTACGGGCTGGTTGATTGATTTAGTTTTATTAAAACAACTGGTCAGGTGCGTGTCGGACTTACGCACCAAGGGTTCTAAATTTCGTGTACTAGGTAATATTAGTTGTAATTTATAATTACTTTGCCATATTAATTAGCCTACGACCAATTGTCAGACCTACCATAAAAATCGGTGAAGCCGTTTCGAAGGAGTTCGATAGCAAACACTGTGACACGATATTTTTATATCTTACTATTATATTATTAATTTTAATAGGTATTATAAATGCGAATGTTTGGATGTTTGTTACTCAATCACGCAATAACGGCTGAACAGATTTACATGAAAGTTGGCGTACAGATAGACAAAGACCCGGATTGAGACATAACTTAATTGATATCCCAGTAATGCGTTCCCGTTTATTTTAAGTTTAAAATAGATGACGTTGTGCGAGCGAACTTTGTGTTTTAAAAATAGATGGCTTTGTGCAAGAATCGTATAAACAGATTCTGTGGCGGTACGAAGTTCTCCAGGACAGCTAGTATTAGACAATATTAATACTAATTAGTGTACAAAAATATGTTTTTGTCGTTTGACCACAATAATACCAATTTGCCACTTTTATGTAAGAAGTAGAAGTAAAAACGGCAGAGCAAAAATAAAAAAAAATACAAAAACATGTTTTTTTTTGTACGGGGATCACCCTTATGTTTCTACTTTGTGTATTTTTTATCCTTCGTTGGATAATAATTCGTCATAAGAATGTACATTTTATGACAATTTCAACTCGCTACTCATCATGGTGCACGAGAAAAGGTCAGACGGATAGACAGACCTTCTAGGCATTTTAAAGGTCCCGCTGGCAATCTTCGGGTACGGAACGCCATTGAATAATTCAACGGGAACGTTAAAAACACCCCTGTGTCGTAGGTATTGAGTCAGAATCGACCTTATAGAAAAACGGGATATTGTTCTTTCTTACCCACTCTAACAGGGTTACCTACATAGTAAGAAGTTTGGAATAATACCATTTACGTAATTGGTTCAACTTTATTGTGAGTTATGCACTAAGGAAAATATTTGATCCCTCAAATACTTTCATAGAGCTCGACTTTAGCTGAAATCTGCTCATTTGCCGCTGCGCTCCCAAGGATGGTTCACTGAAAATAAATAAAAACTTATTTAAATTTATAACACAACTTTAGAATAACTAATTAAATTAACCGTATAAGGACTATTTTGACAGTGGTATCAATGATACGTCCTAGTCATGACACAAACGTGCGATAATGAACAACACTAAGCCAGTCAAATAATGGCAATTTTTTGTCAGGTTCATTTTAACTTTTTGTCAAGCTAAGCTACTATTTAGATATTTACAATAAGTTGTATAATAAACAATCTAGACCGCTGTAGTTGGAGACAGTTTCCAAGATGCTGGCAGCATTTCCTCTCTGAATGGCCAGGCTGATGCGCTGGCCGAGGTAGCTACCAGCTCTTGGGTAGCCTGACGAGTAGATGAGGCGCATTGATATTTATTTGTGAAGTTGACGCGCCTAGGGCCCCCATGGACCCATCGACTCGATCCCAAACGATGAGGCTCCATGAGATTCATTACGGTCGCGGTGGTAGCGGAGCGGTGGAACGCCGGCATCTCATTCGGGAGGTCGTGGGTTCAAATCTGGGCATATACCAGTGACTTTGTTTTGTAAGTTATGTGCATTTGTTAAGTTACAGTAGCAATACCACTCGCTAACTGCGATGAAAAACATCGTGAGGAAACCTGACTGTCTGAGGTGTTCACATACCTCAGCGTTTGAAATTTCCAATCCACGGTGGGCAAGCGTGGCAATTAAGCCCATGCTCTCTTTGCGAGAAGGCCTGTGCCCTACAGTGGGACGTAAGCTGCATCATTATCGCTTTTTACTTAAAGTTATTTTATCAAGAGTGTGTATTCTGCTTCATCATAATGTAATATATTAACAGACGTAGGTATGCGTTGCGAAAGCGCCAATGTGTAATCATCAATAATATTATTTGTAGACCAAATCACGTTCTGAAAACTTTTCGCGGTTTAAGTTGATAAATTCACAGACAGATTCTTTTATATTTGTTTGAATTCACAAACGATTCTACAGTGCTCGCAGAATGCGAATCACACCAGAGGCCAGTTTCGTAGAACTACAACTTTGGTTTACTACGACCACTCGTTGTACATTGCCAAGTCGATTAACCCACAGATTAGCAAGTAAGAAGACTGCTATACAATGTGCATCAAATAGTAATAATAAACAATGAATTGTAGTCTTATGAAACGCGGCCCTGTACACGAACATTACATTGTGGATAGTTTTTATTTTTATTTTTCGTAGCCACATAATTTTGCTTTCTTATGAACTGCCAGTATCGATAAGGCGCTCCCCATCTACTGATATTTAATGATTAAACCAAGGATTAAACGAACTTACCCGTAAGTGAAGTTCTATCATAATTATACGAGCTTTATCCGAATATATTAGCCTCCTAACCACCCTCAAAAGTGTGTACTTTAGAATTACCTTTAAATTTTAAAATTCCATTATACCCAATGTCATTAACAAAATGTCAACACTGACAAAAGTTCTGAACTAAATGATGGTCGCTCGAGTGACAGGTCGCTGGGTAGTTCGGTGTTTTTTGTTTTTTTATATCTACCTCGCAAATACAATGCGTTATGGCGACACCGTGTGTGTTACTACTGTGTCAACAAAACATCTATTCCAGGCTAATATTAAAGGATAAAGCGAGTATAATTCAATAAAAAGTAATAGAACTCTCTAAATAAGTTATTTTTTGCTGTGGGTATTTTTATTACTCTAAATGTAGGTATACCATATTTATACTTTCCTACCATGCTTGTAATGGACTAATGTTTTATTTATAAAAATTTGATTCTGCTAAAACACTCCTAAGACGGAGTTAAAGCTAGTTTATAGCTTTAGTGGAATGTACTACTATAAATAAGACCATTAATGTTTATTTTTGTTACACTTTAAACATAATGCAAAAAAAACTGGCCAACTTCTCGTCTATTTTCCGATGACCCGGAGCTAACCAGCGCCACCAATAGAATAAGTCATAACTTCTTTTATAATGCGTCATAGCTATTTTTGAGCTTACAGCGTAGAACATATAACGCCTAGGACCTAGGACTCATAAGTATTTTCACAAAAACGACCATTTTTAGCGGATATTGATTCAGCTGCAGAATCTAAAAACAGGTCTAAAAATTATTGACGATACTTTTTTGAAAGAAGTAGTTGTAAAAGAAGATATGTATGCCATCAAAACATAACTTCTAAAAAAAACAAGTCTACCGCAAAAAGTACCTAGTTAGATTCATGTAATGTCAAGTCGGTTAATTTATTCTGTCTCTACTTAAGGGTCCTTCTGTCTTAAGTTACACGTAATTAGCTAATCGAACAACATCTTATAGTGAACATATTATAAATATTATAAATCTTTTATGTTTTAAATTAATAGATTGACTTGGCCATCGCATGAAAACACAATGTATCTCACAAGTAATACATATTATAATATTTTTTTTATGTGATTTCCAAGTAAATCTATTTATTTAAAACATGATTGATGATCGGTCAGTCAGACAGGGAGTGAGAGACAACTCTGACTGGTTGTTGAAATTTTAAATATACCGTGTTTATACAATGCCTTCTATTACTTTGCCTGGTTACTGAAAATTAAGGCTTCTAGTTTTATCCACAACGAAGTTGTAGGGGGGTCGAAAATGGCCTGAACTCCTTCGAGAAAAGGATGGTACGGCCGTGCCACTTTTTTGCTCGACTTGGCGATGACTTTATCCATTGGTGGCGCTACTTAGGTAGCTCCAAGTAGTACCTTAAGAATAAATCTTGGAAATAATTTCTGAAAGGAATGAAGTTTTTTCTACCGGTCTTTCTGTCGTTAATGCTCGCGTCCACTAGGCTTGCCGAGCCGAATCGAATCGATTTGCCAATTTCTTCGCCGATGCAATTCGATTCGACACGGAGAAGAGGCTGCGCGCCAACTTATTTTTGTATCGTTTTAAAAGTCGTTGTTTAAATAAAAAGCACGCACGCTAGTAATAAATGCGACTCGCTTCGATTCCACGCGTTTCTGCTGTATTCGACGCCAGGCTTAATTAAGAATTAGAGGCAGCATATTACTTACGGGGCCTGTAAGGGTAGGGGCGATCGACGTGGGGCAGGTTGGTACCATCGTAGCCTGAAACAAACAATATTATTTTTGTATTTTTGCTGTATTTTTGCTGAAAGAGTATTTTTGCTCTTCGATATCTGAGTGCAAAAGCCGTTCTTATCCGCTAGAGAATAAAGTAAATTGAATTTAGAACATCGAGTGCACTAAATTTGTAAATTCAAAACATCATTAAACCTATTTACTTCTACCTCCATGGTGCCGAATTTATTATACTACTTTTTTTATTTGTTATAAACTCAACACTCGGAACCTCCTTTGTGTTTTTTTTGCATTTAGTCATTTCCTCGCTGAAGTCGGATGAAAAGTTACGTGTTGCACTCGAGTGCAAAGATTTTTCACCTCGTGCTCTTTTGATTCCCTCACTAACGCTCAGGATTCTTCAAGATTTTAGAATCCTTCGCTTGCTCTGTCATCAAAATTGAGCACGCGGTTAAAAAGCAATTTTGCACTCTTGTACAACAAATAACTATTAATTTCCACAGTAGGTACACAATCGGTTGTCCTGGTTCTAATTAAGATGCAATGAAATACTCTCATACTCAAGTTCGGCGGCTTCCAGCAGAAACCGAACCCACGGCTTATTTTTTGGCAGTAAATCGTGATGCTGCGAAATCAACAGGGCAGCTCAAAATTCAGGAGCTCAAAGGGGTTTGAACCATAGACACACCATGCAAAGACAGAGTGTGTCGAACAAAATCGAGGCGAAACGTACACATTAATGTAACATTTTTTTTATTGACCTAAGCGGATTGTAGCAAGTGACGTTCGCAGACCGCAAATATTAGCATTAGTAACCGGCTACGCTAAGCCTGCCAATTTAGCTACCAATTGTTTGCCTCACTTTGGGAGCTCGGACTGCAGTTCCACCTTGAAATAGATACATCCTTGATATATACAGGATCCATTGTGCGCCGCCACTTGGAAAAAAATCCGCAAAACTACGGTCACCACTATGCCAAAAGGTTCGAACCATAGAATTATTATAAAGTAGAATCGTAATCCAAGCTAAAGCCAGGCAACAAACCGTTAGGCGGGGAGCCCACTGATCTGGCATGGCACGGACCTGGCGCGGGCATGGCACGGGCAGTGTAACTTTAAGTTGAAAACTCTGTTAATTAAGCAAACCTGTTTTGAAAAGAATAAATGTTGAGTTTCTTTGTTAGCTTCTTCTCCGCATAATCTATCAATTGTGAAACTAACACCTTTGACGTTCATTAGGTAAACATTTTTTTTTTATAGTGAATTAAAAGGCGTGGAGCGACTGCAAGCGGGCGCGAGCGCCGAAATAGCGTGCTATAGCACGTCCGACGAAAGGCCGCTGAGTGTGTTCAAATAATGACCTTATGACCGTGTGTTTGGTACGGTATTTGAATGAAACAGAATGATGTCCGTACCATGCCTGAGCCAGACGGCAGACCAGTGGGCTCCGCGCCTTAGCCAAAGTAGTCGGTTGTCAGTGTTGCACTTTTGCGAATGTGTGCGTGTCTGTGAACGTCAGACAATCCGCATAATTATGGTTATCACTATGCCAGCCCCTCATACGAAGAGGCTCTAACCGACATTCAAATTATTTATTTGCCACTAAGTGCATGTACAAAAGTTCTTCATTATAAATAGAGTACTTGGAAACTTAGTACCTTTTACAGGTATTACAACATAGTAACTTATATGCTTATACCGTTACTAAAAAAATAAACAATTGAATGTACTTACCGTTACCGGTTCCTATGGTTGGGCGATAGAAACCAGAGTCAGGGTTGACTGTAAACAAAATTATATGCTTAAATCATAACTTATTATGTAAAATAAATTCACATACAGTTATTAACTTCTCTCAAACATAACTTAAGTAATTACTAACCGTATACTGATCTAGAGGTACAATAAATATAGTAAGTAACATGTTAAGCAGAACCATTATCTACTGGGCCGAGTTTCATAAAACTACAATCCGTAGTTTATTATGACAATTCAAGGTACAGCAGACTCTGCTTATTAATCTATAGGTTAATCGACTTTGCAATGTACGTCGAATTGTCGTAGTATGGTAATGAATTGTAGTTCCATGAAACAGGCCCCTGGTAACCCCCAGATACAGGTAACAAGAAATTCGCTTTGAAGAAATTCGTGTGGCGTAAAGGTGTACCTACAGCCTGGAACATTTTCTTCAGTATCGAGAAATTAATTAAACAACTCCCAAAAAGTAAAAGTCTTCAATTATCAATATCATTTCTGTTTCTCCCGTGTTGCATAGAAAAAATACTTGCGCGGTGTTACAATTTTTTAAATAATGGCGGCTATTTAGCCTTTTAGTACTCCTTTGTCTGAATGCTTGAAACTTTCAGGTTCTGCATCTGCACCCAATGGCATTCAGAAGTCAAAACCGTCATAAATATTTTGACTTAAGCGGTGTGTTTGCTAAGCGACGATATTAACTTTTTATTCTTCATACTATCTTGAAACTTGACGCGGTCATTTATTGTAGTAAATTTATGAAATCAATAGAAAATGTTGACTTCCAAAAGTGATAAAATTATTCATAGGTACTGAGGAAATGCTTTTCAAGCTATCCGTATTTAGACTACAACCTCCATGTGTATCGATCCGTTCGTACGGTCGACAGCAGATTAACCCTTATATTCACAGAACATTTTAAAATGGTGTTATTAATTGGAATTTGAATGAGAAGCTGGAATACTGATGACCAAAATTTTTCACAATTTTTTCGAAAAGGCGGCGTACGCGTACGTTGAAACCTCTGTGTATAAATAGAGGATCCATAGATGAAAAAAACAATGTTAAAAGACTTTAACCCCGAGTTTCTCGTACACTAACAAGCTGTTAAACTACTGTTAACAGCTGTTAAATGATCAAAGTGCATACAAAAAAACCACTGACAGCAGCTGTTAACAGTAGATTAACCGCTTGTTAGTGTACGAGAAACCGGGGGTTAAAGTCCTAAAACGCAAAGTTCTTGCGCCTTATAACATATACAACATTTTTTGTGCATGCATCCTATATCGATATGGAGAAGTTTAATTATTGTGCGCTTTTTTGAAATATTCCAGCAAAATTATGGTCACTACCAGGTACTTATATCAAAAGGTTCGAAACTCTTTAATAAAGTTGGTACTTTTATTAAGGGGCTCCAGGGAGTAACACTAGCGCCACCGAGGAATAAAATCATGTCTCTTTTATTTTACAGATCGATTTGCAAAATGTCTCTGTACAATCTCTTAATAATGCTTATAGTGATTTTTAGGACCCATTGCCGCCAACCAAAGGCAAAAAACCTAGGATTAACGCCAAAAACGCTTTCGGCATAAATGCTATCTAGTTCCAGGTGCGTGATCCTAGGTTCTATGTCGTAGGTCCTAGAGAAGCCGTTTTCGGCATAAATGCTATCTAGTTCAAGGTGCGTGATCCTAGGTTCTATGTCGTAGGTCCTAGAAAAGCCGTTTTCGGCATAAATGCTATCTAGTTCCAGGTGCGTGATCCTAGGTTCTATGTCGTAGTTCCTAGAGAGGCCTTTTTTGGCATAAATGCTATCTAGTTCCAGGTGCGTGATCCTAGGTTCTATGTCGTAGGTCCTAGAGAGGCCGTTTTTGGCATAAATGCTATCTAGTTCCAGGTTCGCTCGTTCTACGTCATAGCGCCTCAGGAGATTGTACAGACACTTTTTGCAAAACGATCTGTAAAAGAAGATAATTATTGTTTTTCCATTGGTGGCGCTAGTTAGCCCACTGATCCCCTTAACCTCCTCAGTCCTGGCCTTGAAAATAACAATTGAAAACCATTGTTATTTTCAAGGTCAGGACTGAGGAGGTTAAGTGCTTACATTTTTAAAGACCTACCTTCTGACAGCGATACCTCGATTTGGATCAAATAACTTACACCAGTGACATGTATACAACAAACATAAGCGAAGACACTACAGACAGGTAAAGTAACATACGACAGACTGCCAAGTGAAGCTAATAAAAAATAAAAACTGGCCAAGTGCGAGTCTGACTCGCGCACCGTATTGCCAATAAATGTGTTATATTTTACTCTGTTGATCTCTTGGCCTGTCGGACGCCCGACTGACACTTGGCCGGTTTTTATTGATTGTTGTCATAGCATTAAGACTGCACTACAGGGTGATTTTGAAATCGTTCGCAATATTTTGAGGGAATGTTATTTTCAGTGTAGAAAACAGTATTATGTATTTGGCACCAAACTGGGAATCCAAATTCGAAGTAGTAGGAAGTACCATAACGTTGAAAAATGTTTTCTTATATGTTAAATGCTTAAGAGTCTTTGGCCCGATATGGGTAAACAATAAAAAAAAAATCAATGTGTTAGCCGGCGCCGACCATAAGACGCTCGATAAAATTTTTTTTCGATTTTTATTACTTTTTGTCCTAATATTGTTTGTTAAGCATAAAAAGTGAAATAATTTTGGGTAAGAAAGAAAAAAATATTGACGTTATCGAAAACAATATCATACGTTTCTAAATCATTGTTAGAATAGCCCCTTAACAACGGTTAACCAATTTAAAGTCACCCTGTATAGTCACATCAACTTGACATTCGTATATATTGCGGTTTTTACGGTAGTGCCAAAAAAAAAAACGTTAAAAATAACACATTTATCGGTTTTTTTTTCTTTAGTTTTGGTAAGAAACGAGACAAATTAAGAATGTATCATAAAAACATTGTAACGCAAGTATCTAACTTGATTGTCGTGCAGTCTCTGTAAGATACGAACAAAAAATCAAAATAAAAGAAAATACCTTTTTAATAAATAAAGCAGCAAATAAAAGTAAAGCAGCTTTCGACAGCTACACCTTGACATGCACCAAAAAACTTATCTATGGATACCTATATACGCAAATCAGTTATATTAAATGTCATGGACGAAAAACTATACGAACACATGGCAGACAGTACAAACAGGTACCAACAATCATACTGTCACAAACGGTGAACTTACGCGCCCAGATTTTCCAGATCCAAGCCCAGAAGCCTGAAATTCCGGGTTGAAAAGTTTCTTTACATGTCTGACAGATATAATACATTGTAATGTGTAGTACGTTATTGCAATGAATGAATTAATTAGTTATTTGTATACATTATGTAGGCTGTGAAACTCCTAACTTTGAAATATTATAAAAAAAAAATAAAATAAAAGGGAATTAGTGGTATTGTACTTTTTGGTCTTGTAATTATAGAGGGCCATACATACGCAGCCTATATACGTACCACTGTAGGGCACAGGGCTTCTATCAGGGAGAGAGTATGGGCTTAATCATCACGCGTGCCCACCACGAATTGACTATTTCAAGCGCTGAATAGCTCAGGTACTCAGGCTTCCTCAAGATGTTTTCCTTTACCGTTAGCAAGTGCTATTGCTACTATTACTTCACAAATGTACATAACTTAGAAAACCAAGTCATAGGTACACGCTCACACTGGGAATCGAACTTGGGTCTCTCGCTTCCGCGTCCAATGTTCTACCCACTAGGCTACCACCGCTAGAGGGCCATATTAAAGGGCAATTTTCCAGGGTAACCTGGCTATGAAAAGCGATGGCCTGTCACACAAAATCCTGATGGCTTGCCATACAAAATCACGATGGCGCGTCACAAAACATACGGTGGCCTGCCACACCAAAATACCAAAGGCCTGCCACGCAAAATCCCGATGGCCTGCCACAGAAAATACCGATGCATGCACGCAGTAACCCAAGATCTTGCAGAGGTAGCATGACGGCGCTATTCCTGCCAGGATTGACAATAGGTACTGGAACGTAGCAACTTTTGATACTTTGGCGGCACAAAATGCGCGAATCGCACCATCATGCTACCTAAACTGACGTGGAACCACCCGGCTCCCCCTTCCTAGCTACGCCAATGGTCGTATTTGTTAACTTACTGTTAGGATTTGATGGTTGATAGAATCCTGGGTCGGGGTTGACAATAACTGAAAAGTTATTATTATTGTTAATAATAATGAAATAGGTACCCGTATGCATTAATTTGTTCTTTGTGTGGCAACCAAGCTAGCGTGACTTAACTTACAGTTAGGATTTGATGGTTGATAGAATCCTGGGTCTGGGTTGGGTATGACTGAAAAGTAAGTAATGATTATTGTATGTATTTATGTATACTATCTACTAGTATAACGCGTGCGGACAACCTGTAAGTACTTGGGTAACTTATAGTTAGGAATTGATGAATGATACAATTCTGGATTTGGGTTATGACTGAAATGCTAATGAAATGACTAGTTATTAATAATTTACAAATTATTTTTATACTCAAAGTAGCGTATTGTGGAAACCAAGCAAGCATGCCTAATTTGCTTATTAATATGTTTTGTGTATGGAAACAAAGCAAGACTGACTTAACTTACTGTTAGGATTTGATGGCCGATAGAATCCTTGGTCTGGGTTGGGGATGACTGAAAAGTAATGATTGTTTTTTATATACTCTACTAGTGTTGCGCGTTGCGGCAAAAGAAGCCACCCTGTACGTACTTGGGTAACTTATAGTTAGGATTTGATGACTGATAGAATTATGGGTTATGACTGAAAAGCTAAAAGACTAGCCTACTCAAATCACTCTACTCAAAGTGGTGCTTTGTGGGAACCAACATGACTAAATTTACAGTTAGGATTTGATGATTGATTATTATTATTAATTCTGGGTCTATATTATGACTGAAAATTGAGAAGTCTACTCAAGCTAGATTCTGTCATTACTTAGGTAGGTACAGCATAATTTATAGTAAGGATTTGATGGCTGATAGAATGCTAGGTCTGGACTCAGGGCTGAAAAGTAGTCAATGAATGCCATATTTATATGTGTAGGGTTAGTTGGGTTCACAATACCTATGTAGAACACAGGATGGTTTTTGAGTGGCAATAAAACATTGCTAAACTTTAAATGGGCACCTTTTTAGCATAACTTTAGTAACTAGCGCTCACGCGCTGCCAAATAAAAAACTATGTTTACAGGAATTAATGATGGACGGGTGAGAATATTCTAGAGAACTGAAAATAAAAAAAATGTGTCTATTATTTATAATTATTTGAATAATTTACAGTAAACTCAGTATATTTGTGGATTATAGTCTATAAGTGAAACGAAGACGTTATTTTCCAATTGGTAACGTCATGCGAGAAGATTCTCCTCGGTTGATTAATCAAAATCCTTTTATAGAATTGCTTTATGGCGCGAGGTATACTGATTGGCTATCTTATTTCTTGATTTTAGTTTGACCATCACTTAAAGACCACCTTGTATTAATGCAGAGATTATTAACTTAATTTTGGGGTTAATCTTTCGAATTTTTGTCGGAAGAGTCCGGCCAGGTTTCCCTGGTATGAAAACCTGATCGGACTTTTCCAACAATAATTCAAGTAAGTAATTCCGGGATACGTTAATAACGTGTGCATGCTTATGAAGGAGTTAATTCGAAAAAAGTAGAGATTGGTTAGAACTACAAGTTATAAAATCGTAGTTTTAGAAGAAGGCTGTAAGCTGCGACTTACAGTTGGGGTTTGAGGGTTGGCTGAAGCCAGGGTCGATGGGGTTGACCCAAGGGTTGACCAGGTTTGGTACATCCTGTCCTGGGTTCACGAATACAGGGTCGACTGAGGAAAATAATGGTGTCTCATGAATCAGTTTTAGATTTTACAGCATTCCGATACCTCTAATAAAGACCACTAGAGAGTCTTAATCCTACTAAATGCAGAGTAATCCAACAGAGTGAAAATAGCACTGTAATTGCCGTTTTTACACAAATTCGATAGCAAATACTGTACTATCTAATATATCTGGTTTCTGTTTGGCTTATCTATCGAATTACAGCAGTCAAAGAATAAATCGATAGTCTCTTACATACATAACCGTTTTTACGTAATACATTGATAAAACATTTAACTGCGGATGAGAAATGCGTACCCTAAACTACAGGGTAAGCAGTCTTTCAACTCGTATTTTTCTAGTAATGGTGGTGATAGACATGAGCATTTACCTGTAACACAACATCAAGTAATCGCCGTTTCTAAATTTATCGACAGAACAACGTACAGAGTTAAGCATAGAGCCATTCATCGCTACGAACATTTTAACGATAATTATAGCTATTCTAGTGAATCCTCGTTTTATTTTTAGTGCAATAAGGAAAGAACTAATGAAGAAAAAGTGAACGTTTTTGCCGTGCACCTGCACAAAGTCTTCACTACAAATGGAATTGCTGATGAAAACGAGGAAACTAGAAACCAGATAAATTTAGTTATTAACTAAGACTATCAACATGACATTCCTCCCAAGCCAGTAACACCAAATGAAGTTGGAAGAATAATCAGATATCTGGAAAACGAAAAGGTCCCCGGATTTGATCGGATCACTAAAGAAATACTAAAACAACTCCCGAAAAAAGCTATAATTTTCCTAACCTATATACATAGCGGCACCTTAAGAACACAGTATTTCCCGCAACTGTGGAGAGTAGGTATCACAAATCTTAATGGTACACAAATTAGATAAACCTCAGACAGAGGTTACGTCATACAGACTAATAAGCCCACTACCTCTGTCGTCAAAATTTCTCGAAAAGATTATTCTCCACCGTATCGCACGCGATTTTGTCGCGCCTGGTCGATGCGTCGGGTGACGCGAGGGCTGGTGCCTATTTCAGGCAGCGGCTGAGTCTCGGTATTCAGCCGAGTTGGGCTCAACAGCTGCCTATTGCTCGCTAGGCCTTTTCACTCAAATGCCAACGGTCCCCTGCCATCCGCATCCACGGACCATCCGACCCAACGATATCTGACCGTCGGGCTGCTTGTCTGTCCACTGACCGTTATCTTGCAGGTTTGCGTAATTGCAACCCTGCTAAAAGTTACAGATGTGCGTAGAACTTACTGTTGGGTTTTTGGGAGTCCAAGTCTGTAAAAAACAAAAGAAAAGTTTTCAGAAGACTTACTCGTACGTATTTGGATCGTGTTATAGGATGTCTGGGATAGCATATTTCAAAAGCACCCCTCAGACGAATTACGTAAAGGTCGTGCTGTCTCCCTCAGTATACTTTTGGTAAATGTGGTCTGAAGGTCTTATATCGATAATAAAATTGCGAACATTCAAGGGATACGTTACTTATCCTGTAGTAAGTTTTTTATTGAATAAATTTCATTCCAAAATTAACAATTTTGGAATCAACTTTTCCTTAATAAAAACTAGATACTTATAGGAAAACAAAATATATTTGAAATATCCGTAATTTAATTAGGCATCAAACCCTCAGACCACATTTATCAAAACTTTACTTATATTATTACAATATAAAAAAAAATGTTAAATTGTGCGAGCGAGACAGCATGCTCCATGTAAGAGCAGCCTTGAATACCTTCAAGGTTAGATACTACAGTACTAGCGCAAAAAAAAAAACGAGCGAGGAGCGGCCGAGCCCACACTAGAACGGGCCTTTTATTGTAGTATCTAATTTCATAAGTATTTAAGGATTACTTTAGATTGAAATCGTGCCACACTTTCGCCAGTCTATTGTAACGTGGAGCTCAAAGAGGTCCGAGACCAATAAGGAAGGATAATAATTGAGTACTCACTTTGTCCGGCGTACTCCACAACACGAACTGAAATAAGATAAAAGATGACTCTAGGTGGTGACTCTATGCAGATTGGCAAAGATTTACATGGACATTTTTAACAAACCTCTTAACCAAACTAAGGTAAGATTTATTGTAAGGTTTGTTGTAAGTTGTATTTATAAATCTATTTATCCTATTTTTAACCCGTTTACTTGTATTTATCTTCGGATATTTACCTACTTTATGTGTCTAGTTGCCTGATACAAATGATGTATTATTATTATTGTAGACAAACGGAATTCTTAACACGATTGGTATTTATTTCAGTTCAAGTTCATTTATTTTTTCAAGTTATATGTCCCACAAATAATTCCAGAAGTCACAATTTTTTTCCGACTCTACATATTATTATGTTCTCGGTCAGTCGGGGTCCCAAAAACCACAAGTTACATGATTGAGAGTAAGACCCTTTTTGGTAAAACGATCTGTAAAAAAATTTATGAATCCTCTTTCAGTGGAGGTACTAGTGGACCTCGTTCAGCTCCTTAGACAAAAAAGTCTTCTCACTCTGAGATAGAGACAAGATAGAGAAGGCCTTTGCCTTGATCAATGTGTCGTTCATACTGAAATTGTTTTTGGCTTTTGCCTTACCTTTGTCTTGGGCGGAAGCCATGGCTACGACGCACAGGACTAAGGCCTGAAACACCAGAACGGTTATTGAACACTTAAGTAGGTACTTACAGTTCAGTCACTTTAAGAATACTGATAACGTGTCAGTTCAATTACAAAATTCCAGTAAAACTTGCGGGTTAAATGCAAAATATAACTAGAAATGTGTTACACAGAAATATACATGAAAAATGTGATCAAAAGTTTTACAAAATTACGTTCTTTGTATTTTAATTAGTGTAATCAATAATGTATTTCATCATAAAGAATTTACATTTTGTTTGTTGGAGGTACATTGGTAGCCGCTGCCTTCGGTCGAGTTGAATAGAGAGAAAGGCAGTGAATAAAAAACTCCACAGACCATCTTAAGTATAATAATTACATTAGATTAGAACACTTTATTGTATACACCAGAAAACAAAATACATTACAGCTTACACGTCTAACCCCCAGTTTCTCGTACACTAACACGCTGTTAATCTAATAAGTGTTAACAGCTGTAAATTTACAAAAGTGCATACAAAAAAAACACTGACAGCGGTTAACAGCAGATTAACAGCTTGTTAGTGTACAAGAAACCGGAGGTAAGTCTATTACTAGCATGACTACGTTCGCGTGGTTAACGGATATGCTTACCTTAAAAATACATAACTAAATAATGGTGAAAGAATTTCTAAAATCGGATTAGTAAGTACTTTTGGAGATTACCCCCTACTGACAAACTTACAAATATATAAACTTACAAACCTTTCCTCTCTATAAAATTAGTATAGATTAGTAACAAGATCCCATGAGTGCATATTATTCTAGACTCTATCCAGTGATAACCAGATACACACACTTAAAGATGACACTTTTTGTGATACCAATGGAACAAAATGATAGATGTACTTGTCGTCAGACGATTACAGTGCAAAAATACAGGGTCACTCACCTACAAAATGCGTAATTCATGAAACATGTCAGTTACGAGTTTGTCATTCACAACAAATTTTGTGCCATTAGTTTGAATTTGTTTTGTTGAACTGGGACGTTGCCTATGCACACAGTAACAGTATGCAACCAAACATTATTTGTTCTACCAGTGCTTTTAAACGTATGCTGTATTGTATAGTGATTTGATTTGGCTCATATCAAACGAACGCTCTTTAGGGATCCGAATTCAACAATCAACCCTTATAGTTTTGCCATGTCCGTCTGTCTGTCTGTCTGTATATATGTCCGTCTGTCTGTCCCTCTGTCTGTCCGCGGCTTAGCAAAGAGATGACAAGTACTAGAAAGTTGAAATTTGGCATAGATATACATATTAACCACACCGACAAAACGGTAGGATAAAATCATAAAAAAATTTTTTTTGCGTATCTCCCCTAGGTACACCTAAACTAGTAATGCAATTTTTTTTCATCTATACCATACATAGGTAGGTATAAACTAAACCTTCGCCGTATCGTTGGATTGGTCGTTTTAAAATATTGTGAGAGTAGGAAAGCTACTTTTCGCGAAATATTAAGACTTAAAGCGCAATTTTTTGTTAGGGTAGGGCGGGCTTTTGGAAATTAGTGGTTATTTGATTAAATACCTCTTATTTTAGGTGATTTAAGATAACTATTTATGGTAGTCCGACTCGCACTTGGCCGCTTTCGTATGAAAATATTTTTGTCATTTCTTTCAACATTTTCCCAAATGTTTTTTTTTGTGAAGGAAATATCGTGCAGTATCCTGTGTCTTGAGATGTTACTTACCTCAGTGCTTAACATTGCTGATCTGCATTGGGTACGCGTGGTAATTAAGCCCATAGTTACTTATGTACCTCAGTGCTTAAAATTGCTGATCTGCATTGGGTATGCGTGGTAATTAAGCCCATAGTTACTCTCTCCCTGAGAGAAGGCCTGTGCCCTGCAGTGGGCTGCATATAATGTTGTGTTCTACACACAAAATTATACTAGGTACAGGTATAACAATGTAACGTTTAGGCACTAAGTAATTTGTGACGCCTTCCATAGAATTTGAAAAACGAGTGAGTCAACTTCCGGTACCATTTTGTCTCGTGAATCTCCCAAGGTCTTTTCGGAATTTGCTGGTGCTCAACAATTTTATAGTGTTTGAACAAAGTCTTACGAAGGTAGGCAAATATAACTCGTAAACAATGGAATAGCTGTGTTTGTTTGAGTACAACGTAAAGCAGGTAGGCATAAGAGAAATAAGGAATAAGTATTGGGGATTTTTATTTTAAAATGTTATTATAATGTTATTATTCACACACACACACACACACACACACACACATACACGCGCGCACACACACACACACACACTTACGTACACATGCTTTTAGAATCCGTTCTAAAAACATGTGTAAGTGCGTAATATTAATATATAATATAATGTAACCTAGTAACTAAGAACCAATATTTTCGATATGTCCAACTTGCTCTTTTTATAATATAAAAGTAGAAATCTAAAATTAGCCTTGTATCTGATTATATTTTTAAAAACTTATTAAATGTATCGCCGTTGATTTCTCAAAATAAACAGAACTAAAAAAATAAAACAAAAATTCCGATTTGTTACTCTTTACATCATATGTATGATAAAAAAGAATTATATGAAGGATGGATGAATGTGAGTACACCTGTTAAGGGAAGATTTGATGATTCTATTTTAAATAGCAACTGTTTCCGCTAAATGTGTAAACCATGTCTAAGCTCACAATAAATATTCTTAATTCTTTATTCAAACTGCAGAACTTTTGTATAACCTGGATAGAACAAGAAAAGTTTTACAGAAAACTGAAAGAAGCCCATTATTTATGCTAGAAACCCCCTCTATTTTCGACGCTAATTCAGGACACTTGCGTTATAATTGTGTAATTTGATCAAAATATGCCCACAATTTCCGATACGTTCTAAAGTTTCACATGAATATCATAATAAGATACATTTATCTATCTATGATACTATTAAGCGAAATCTTAATGTTTTTCCAGTCGACGTACAAAAACAGAAACCAGATCGTAAGATTGATTTCAATAAGTTTAATACTATATTATAAGTATATAATATTATGTACCTATTATTATCTTGGTATTCCATTTAATTTTGGCACTGAAACGTATTATGATAATTATTAGCTCACCTCAACGTTTATAAATCCCTTGAGACTGTGCCACAGTACTTATAAACAAATGAATGTGGCCGATTAAATTGCTTAAGTGCTACAACATTCCCAAAATTAAACCGTATGTCAAATCACACATATCTTTTCCTATCTTTACAAATCGTAGTCCGTTATCGAATGAATATTGATAAAAACTTAGCTCGGCTGATAATTATTATCTATAGAAATAGAAGCTTAGGGGCAGAATGGCAGGAAGACAATTAGCACTAAGATAATTTGTTTTATATGTGTCATCTCACAGAATATCATTGTATCATACCTTTTGGGACAGCAATGGCTCCTGAGACACAGGTCCCCGCCTAGTTCAGGACTCATTTATTATGTTACATTTATTACCGATTTTATTATGTTGTACTGTTTTAATGTGATTTTTATATTGTGTATTATAGTAACGTTAAGACTATTACTAACACAAAATTTTCACATTAATTTGAAATGTAACTATGGACCAATTTGTTTGCATTAATTGAATTGAATTGAATACTCTATACAGTATTATCCGGTTCAAATGCTGTTAGGATACGAACTTTTGGAGTTGCGTTACGCGACAGTGATGACTTGTAGGGTCAGAAAAAACAGTGAGATGAATAATATTAATGAATGTTTCCGAATGATCGAGTACGTACTCGTAATAATGGAACCTCTATTTGACCAGTCTAGAAACATAGTACCTAGAAAGACGTCGAAACGGGAAGTACCTAGAATGACGTCGAAGGTACTAGAAAACTCTTTGAAGTTCCAGAATGAATAGGTTTTTGAAATTGTCCTCAGCACGGGTTAGTGCAACAAAAAGAATATTCAAAAATGTCTTTTTATCTCTTCTAACAGATAGCTCTGTCTCTTTCTAGCACATAAATTATTCTGGAATGTTCTCTTGTCTCTACATACATAAGTACTTATCACGTAATCTATCTGCACCTAGAATCTAGGTTATTCTACACAGTTCGACTACACACTCGCCGTCCGTAACAAATATAATTTAAAACGAAATACTTCCGATGAAGTTGTATTCGTCACTCACGTGTCACGCGCTTTCCCGACAGCGTTGCTAACGGTACTGACAGGCGTCCGTTTTTTTTTATTTAGTTTCATACAGGCACAAGGGAAACTAAAATATCTTATTCAACCAGCGGACGAAAACCACAAAAGGTTTATCCGCCGCTGTTATCGCTCAGTTAGGTAACATACATTTTTATTCCTGAAAACATATCTTTCTAGATTTTAGTATCTTATTACATTGCTGAGGGTTCCTCTGTATGATTTCTAGGGTTTCTGATGATAAATCAGTTGACGTCATGCCGCTCCATTCCAAAAGGTCGTATCCTAACAGCATTTGAACCGTATAATAGGCATTCTTATACGTGTAATTTCAGACTTTTCACACAAAATGAGCGCGCCAAGTTTCCACCTACTATGAAAAATTATAATTTTAAAATTTTGCTTATGTAAGTGGTTTCGCCAAAACCGAAGAAAGACGGTATTTATGTTTTCAGTTATTTCAATAAAGTGTTGCACTTGTGCCGAAGAAAATTGGAGTCTAAAAAGGATATTCTCTACGTGTGAAGTTTGTAAACGACAATTTTTATGGTTAGTAAAATGTGACTACAATTCGTAGGAGTTTATTATGACAATTCGATGTACACTACGCAGCCTCTTCCTATTTATAACATCATAGTAAACCATGATATGTAGTTCTATGAAAAAGGGCCGTGGTGTCCAAAGCACAATCGACGGCACGTCAACGTTCACATCCGTGTAATCTACTCAGTTACATTACCGGTGAATATGCGAGCAAAAATACGGTGGTAGCCTAGTGGGTAGAACATTGGACTCGGAGGCGGGAGACCCAGGTTCGATTCCCAGTGCGGGCATGTACCTATGACTTCGTTTTCTAAGTTATGTACATTTGTGAAGTTATAGTAGCAATACCACTCGCTAACGGTGAAGGAAAACATCGTGAGGAAGCCTGAGTGTCTGAGCTATGCATATATCTCAGCGCTTGAAATCGCCAATCCGCGGTGGGCACGCGTAGTGATTAAGCCCATACTCTCTTCCTGAGAGAAGGCCTGTGCCCTACAGTGGGACGTATATAGGCTGCTTATGCATATATTATGCGAGCAAAATATGTAGTTTAATGTGCCGTTGACTGTAAAATTACCAAACAAACTTTTGAAATAACTTAACCTCCTCAATCCTGACCTTGAAAATAACAATTGAAAACCATTGTTATTTTCAAGGTCAGGACTGAAGAGGTTAAATACAACACAATCACTTGTCCTGGTCCCAAACCAGCATACCCTGTGCTATGGTAACCAGGCAAGGACTTCACAAACATGGAAATACACCTAGACTGAGGCCATGTGTACAAATGTAGGGCGGCCCCCTGTGGGATTGAACCCACGACCTCCGGCATGGTAATCAGGCGTGATACCGCTACACCAATTTGGCAGTCAAAATGTATAGTTTAAGGTAACGTTGGCTGTAAAATCAACAGATAAATGTACATTTTTGTCGCGTCCGATACGTAACTGGGTAGTTCACTCATGTCAAGGGTTACGCTATCAACTCTAACCCCCGATTTATCGAACTCTAACAGTCTGTTATAATCTACTCTTAACAGCTATCGGTTATTTGTTTGTGTGCAATTTAGCCAACTGCCAGTCGTTGATAAAAACCTAGATTAATGGATTGTTACGGTGTAATGTATTATAAAAACACGATTCCCTTAAAAAAATAGTCTGGGTTAAAGTCTTTCCTTTGCAAAGTCTCTACTACAGACTATTAATACGGCACTCATGGAGCGTTATAAGGAATCGTGTTAGACTATTTGTGTACGTGAAACTAGGGATACGAGTATATTTTGTCTGGGTGTAGACAATTTTTTTATTAACTTCTAAGTTAATAAAAAAATATATCTAAAAAATAGGGGTGGATTTGTCTTGAATTAATGAGGTGAATGTATAGATTACTTTTTACATCTAAGTGTACTTAAATAGAGTTAATGATGTTATAGTTCAATGTTAATATCTCAAGCATAAACAAACAATATCAGTTCGTTAGTGAACTTCTCAAATAAAAAACCGGCGAATTTACTTTCAATACGAACAGGGACACTTACCATTACAGTCTTCATATCGTCAAAGGTAAAATTATTCACTGACGAAACGGAACTGTTTTTCACCAAATTTCGGTAGTCTATGATCTTGCGCAGACGCGACGATCTTTTATATCTAGCCAGCTGGCTGTGCGCAGATAACCCTCTCGGCCTGTCACAAATATTTGCTCACCAATTTAAACATTTTCCCTCCGGCGAATTATTTTTTATCGTTTTCCGTGTAGCCAGTGTACAGGTGACCGCACGTCAACCTTTAGACGTTTACACTCTACTCAGTTACGTTTCGGGTGACTTAGCAACAGAAACGTAAAGGTTGACGTGTAGTCAACTGCACCTACCTCAACTACCTAGGAAATGGCAGGGAACCGTCTTGCCTAGGTACAGTCGACAGCTGGTCAAACTTTACATTTTCTTTGTAAAATTGTCCGTGACGATTAGTAGAATAGAGTACCAAATGAAGCATTTGCCAATATTTGAATGTCTCGTAAAATACCTAATGAATTTTATTACGTGTTTACATCATTATTAGAGAACTTTTGGAATTCAATGGAAAAATCTATTACGAATTTGTGAAGTTGTAGTACTCGTAGCAATACCACTCTCTAACAGAGATAGAAAACATCGTGAGGAAATCTGATTTCAATGATGAGGTGTTTATATACCTTTGCGCTTAAAATTACCAATCCGCGTTGGGTTTTTTCCTAAAAATAAAAACTCATCTTAGTAGAGTCCCCTAATTCCAAAACATACATACTAGATATCTAGATTGTTTGTTAATGAACCGTTTCAGCAAGGCAGGTACGGGTGTAAAAGTTAAGCCTTGATCCCTGGGGGGTTATTCTTGTAACAGTGTAACCTTTTTACTCCATTCCTTTTTACTTCGTTGTTTATTAGGTTTTTTTTTTTCATTCTGTTATTATATACTGCAATAATTTTGAACCAAGAAAAGCCTAGAATGTTGGAAAATAAACAAATTAATCTTCATGAATGTGCCAAACCTCAAACCCAAGGTTATCAACATCCAAGTGTTGCCAGTACGTAAAAAACTAATGATCCCAATTTACTTCCAAATAAATTGTGTGAGCTACGTTAGTGTTTTTTTAAATACTTTTCTTTTATGAGTAACTAAATATAAACTTTGATGCAATAAGGTTTTTCGTCACACGAGGCTGCTTTTTTACAGTAAAATAAAAAACTACCGAGCATAACGATATATTTTACAATGGCAACACTGCCTCTTTTTTCCATTGAATTAAAAAAAACAGACTTTAGGTAATAGGCCTAATAGATTTAAGTGGTCACCCAGTGCTAACTAGCGCAACGAAAAAAATATATTTTATATTTAAATACAAAAACTGATCATGATGAATGTCATTAATGGTGATAGCAATTTTTTAAATCTATAGCGTAGCACTTACCGTCATTAAGGCCGGGTTCTCCGAGCGCAGATTTGTATGGGACTTATTGTGCTGCGCGAGCGAATAGTTGGGGAAAAGTAGGCATTTTGGAAATTACAGCAATACAAATCCTATTAATAGAATATTGACGACCGCGTTTTATTATCCAAAACTCATTACAGGTCAAGTAAAACCATAGGATCTAGTGATAATTTAGGCTCAGGTTCGCGATTTTTTTATGCAGTTTCAAAAATCATAAAAATAATGACCGACAGTCCATTAATGTCCATCAAATAATGTACCATTGAAAAGTAATAAATATTTTTACTAACCATTAGAGAGTAAAATGTACCTACCTTCCTGATTTAGGGGTATTGTTGGAGAACCCAGCCTTAATGTAGCGGTGTTATTTATAAAAACATGATTCCCTTGTAACATTCCATAAACGCAATATAAATAGTCTGTGGTGAAGATTTCCCTTGTAAAATCTCTACCAAAGACTATTTTATGGTGTTTATGGGGTGTTTGGAGGAATCGTGTTTTTATAAATTAACTAGGTAGCTGATTCGGTGAACGTTGTTGTGCCATATTAATTAGCGTACGACCTATTCTCAGACCTACCAAACATACACAACAAATTTCATAAGAATCGGTGAAGCCGTTTCGGAGGAGTTCTCTAGCAAACACTGTGACACGAGATTTTTATATATTAGATAACCTTTTTGCTGAGAGCGAAAATCGTTTTTAAAGTCCTACGGTCTTAAAAACCTACTATAGTAGACGAAATTTTTAAGACTTATGTATATGACCATAGGACTTTAAACGGGCTTTGTGATTTGCGTAACCCTGCAACGTCAGGCCGGCGAGAGGGCGCGGAAAAGACGCGACGCGTCCCGCTCTTCTGTGTGGGCTTCCTCCCGTCCCTTCAGTACATTTGGTAGGAAACTGAATGAGGATCATTCAGACGCCCAAATATTGGAGTTCTAAGCACTAAGGCGGTTGAAGTACAAAATTTAAAGCATATCAATTTTTGAATTACTCAAATCCATCAAAAAAATGACAAGGAGAAGTTTAAAATTTGTCTGTTTTAAAACGCGCCCGGCGAGGTTTGTACTTGTGACGTCACAGGATCCGACCGGCCAGCCAGTTGACCGGCGCCAGTGTGTTTTGATACCTACTCGATTTTTAGAAGTGCCCATATTTACCATATTTTATGTACTAAATAAAGATTATTCTATTCTATTCTATTGCATAAACTGAAAAACTTTATCATTTCAAATATTAGAGACAGCCGAGTGCCAAATAGGTTTAGTTAAGAACATATGAATACATAAAAATCGGACTTTTTTCGTCCCGTAAAATAGAAAAAATATTCCCTGTTCAAAATTTGGCACGTTAGTTGGCATAGCACAGCACAGCACAGAGCAGCGCAGCGCCCGCAGCGCACAGCAAGCACAGCACAGTACAGTACAGTACAATTATAATAATATTGTAAATGTCAAAGTCTGAGAAGATGTTTTGTTACTCAATCACGCAATAACGGCTAAACGGATTTAGATGAAATTTGGTTTGGAGATACCTAGTTTGAGTCCCGAGGAAGGACATAGGATACTTTTCATCCCGAAAATTACTCATTCCATGCGGAGGAAGTCGCGGGCAAAAGCTGGTATACTTATAATAACTTAGCTCCTAAATGACTTAAGGAGATAATTGAACTCGTCAATACAAACTATGAATTCCGTAAATTCTGACACACTTTCCTGTGAGACCCTGCATGTAGGTACAAAAATTGTGCTTTCTGTCATTCATTTCTAAATCTTTATCGCAAGTTTTACCATTAGTTTGTTGTTATATTTCAGTTTTGAAATTACTCTTTTTAGGGTGATCGGTGATTTTAATTTACTAACACTTCACGAACTTGCCCTTTAAATAGTAAGTTTCTCCAGGGGTAAGCTCTATCCAGTGAATAAGTCCAACAACAACTTGCACCATGACATTTTCAGAGCTATCCATAGATAAATTGTATGCCTGACAACCCTGTGAATCAGCTATAAATTTATTCGTTTATCCCATGCATGGAAGTAGTATGTACTACGTACGTTACATACTACTTCCATGATTCCACGATTTATCTATTTACTTACTTATCCAGTGACTTGGCGTGGACTTGGCGTAAGTCGCCCTGAGTAAGACAGACGGAGGGTCAGTCTCGGCGTACCTAATAGAGTCACGTTCGCGTACATTCGCGTACATGTACATTCAAAGTCCACAGATGGACAAGTAGGAAGACGGTAGGTATATCGAATTATCATAATAAGCTATGAATTGTAATTTTATGAAAGGCGGCCCAGGTCGGTGCCTCGTGGAAGGGATATGAAGGGTAGCCCAGAATGCTGGCAACGTTCCCCCTTTTCGTGGCCCTTATTCTCTGGACGAGGTACATACATAACATACAGTCATAATTTACGTCCCGCTATAGGGCACAGGCCTTCTCTCAGGGAGAGAGTATGGGCTTAGTCACCACGCGTGCTCACCGCGGATTGGCGATTTCAAGTGCTGAGGTATGTGAATAGCTCAGACACTCAGATTTTCTCACGATGTTTTGCTTCACCGTTAGCGAGTGGTATGGCTACTATAACTTCACAAATGTACATAACTTAGAAAACAAAGTCATGCCCGCACTGGGAGTCGAATCTGGGTCTCTCGTCCAATGTTCTACCCACTAGTCTACCACAGCTGTACGAGATACGCGCCAACCCTATGTCTGCCGTGGAGTCGATGCTTGGACAGCTTAATTTGCTTAATTACCTACCTACCTACTTTGTTTTGTTCTATTTACTTCTTGTGTAAGTGGTTTTCAATGAATTTGTATTGGGGATTCCCGAAGTCCCTGAGTATATTTATGTCACATCACCTGTTTAGTGACATAAGCAACTAGATTTCAATCTCACATGTGCTGCAGTAAGGTGCAAATTGGACAGACTGCTAGACTCAAGCTAGACGATTTTAGGAGAACTCTGCAAAAAGTCTGTTTTTGTAGCTCGATATAATGTGCAATTTTGAGGCTCATCTACATTGTGCTCGTCATTTTCTGAGTTCATCGCTTAATCGTTGAAGTGTACGTCGGGCTGTTTCTTTATCATAATCATAGAGTTCGATGTTCGATACTACCGCACGCTGTTTTTGATAAATAACAGGTGTGAGAAGTTTTGAAAAACTTGAAGTAAGTACTTCTCTAGGTCAAAGTACAGTCGACAGCGGGAAAACCTTTTGGTTGCAAAGTCGCCCGTAACGTAACTGAGTAGAGCGCATGCGGTTGATCTGCAATAGAGCAACTACCGATATTTTACAATACTTTTGAATGAATGACAATTAAATTCAAATATTTCTATTCATTATAAAAACAGAATGTTTTCTTAATGAACGTCAAAGTTGTTAGTTTCTATAGAGAAGAAGCTAACAAAGAAACTCCACATTTATTCTTTTCAAAACACGTTTTAACTCCATTAACAGAGTTTTCAACTTAAAATATTTGTCATATTATATTAGTCATGCATGAATGTGTTGAACACTAGTCACAATTGTCCTGTAATTAATATTAATCTACTGTTTAATGCCAAACATCTTTGTCTTCTAAATAATCCTTGATGTTATAGTAAACTCTTTTGCACAGAGTGTGCCTAACACATTTTTTTAAACGCGTTGGAGGTAACTCTAATAATATTAGAGTTCCTGAGGAATCTTGTTGTAGAACCTTATTCAGTGCCCCATAAAGGATGTATTAACTTTTGCAAGTCTAAATCGTGGAAATGACAATTTGTGTTTATTTCTAGTACTAGCATTATGATGGCCACCAACCTTTTTGAGGTCCTTGATATTTTTCCTAACGTACATAATATTTTCATAAATAATAACAATAACTTCCACACAATACAATCACTTGATCCGGTCCCAAACTAGGATACCCTGTGCTATGGTAACCAGGCAAGGACGTCACAAACATGAAAATACACACAGACTGAGACCATTTGTACAAATGTACGACGGCCCCCAGTGGGAATCGAACCCACGACCTCCGTTTTGGTAGCTAAGCACCTTAACGGCTAGACCAACGAGGCAGTCGTTTGTCAAATGTATTGACATGCAACTGTTAAGATGTTGGAACATTGAAGAACATTGTTTTGATGTTTTTTATTCAGACGTTTTATATTTATAGGTAATCACTATGACTTTAAACACATCTAAACACATAAAACCGAGGATGTTTTCTTGCATAAAACTCATAAAAAACGTTTTTCTCGGAAGTTAATATTGTGGATTCGAATGTTTCTGCGACACGGTCCAACTGAAAATGTGGGAGCGCGACGGATTCTAGACATAACAACAGCCTTCCAAAACATAAGTTTTGCCTCATTTTCTATAACACTGAAAACGTTTCTAATTAAATTAGTAAAATTTTCATTGCGTGACGGACACTAATCTTGTTCAGACATAGCTGACAACAAACTAATCCTCGGATACCCATGAGACGCGTGGAAAAACCTTCTAGAGCAAATGTGTTTTGTCTTAGATTAGTAGGTATCTAGCATAATAATTAGCCTGAAACCACGGCTGATTAACTGAAATGTAACAAAAGATATACCAAAACATGTATGCCAAGTTTAGTAAGAAATATTAAAATTGGTGTAGTGAAGGTGTGTAAGAGAATGCATGCTGAAGTTATAATATTGTAACCCTTTGGTTTAATTCTATTAATATGTTGCAATATTTATTTAAGTAAATACAATAAATATAAAATACAAAAAAAAATCAGTAAAATGGGCAAAAACGCCATTTACAATATTTAGGTAAAATGCAGATATAAATAAGGGTATTCGGAAGTCAGTGACCCAGGTTCGATTCCCAATGCGGGCATGTACCTATGACTTTGTTTTCTAAGTTATGTACCTAAGTACATTTGTGAAGATAATATAGTAGCAATACCACTCGCTAACTGTAAAGGAAAACATCGTGAGAAAACCTTTGTGTCTGAGCTACTCACATACCTTAGCGCTCGAATTCACCAATCCGCGGTGGGCACGCGTGGTGATTAAGCCCATACTATCTGCCTGAGAGAAGGTCTGTGCCCTACAGTGGGACGTATCATCATCGTCAGCCATTTGACGTCCACTGCAGGACATAGGCCTCCTTCGTGGTTTTCATAACCATGAGGGGTTTTGCCATAATCGCCACGCTTGGCAGGCGGGTTGGCGATCGCAGTATGCGGTCGGAATCTCAGGAAGACGCTGCTGCCCGTCTCCTGGTAATTGATTTCCATTGGGACGTATATGCTTATTGGTCCATTCTGACGCTCACCAATTAAGTGTACAGCCGACAGCACATTAATCTTTACACCCGTGAGCTCTACTCGGGTGATTTTGCAATGAAAATGTAAAGGTGACAGCTGATAGCTGTTAAGGGTGTTCTTACTCGTAGCATGCTGTCTCGCTCGTACAATTTTACATTTTTAATTATTGTAAAAAAAACGAGTAAACTTTTGATAAATGTGGACTGAGGGTTTGAATTAAATTACGGATATTTTAAGTTTATTTTTGTTTTCTTATACATAGTTTTTAACAAAGAAAAGTTGTTTCCGAAATGAAAAATTTTGGAATTGAATATTCTCAATCCAGAACTTAGTAGAGGATGTGGCGAGCACATGTCAACTCTGCGCGCGCACTATAAACTCCAACATTCCTGCATCGCGCAAGCAAAAATGTTTCACATGACATACCATAAATATAACGTCCGACGAACAGCAGTTGGACCGGCCGTCCCCAGGCATACGATCTGCCTGGCGGGAAATTTCCCTTTATAGAGGAAGAGCACGATCACCCGCTCTTCCCTATAAGGATAAGAAAATTATGCCTTGAATATCCGCAATTAATTATCCATCAAACCCTCAGATCACTTTCATCGATGTTATGACAATCACTAAAAATGTTAAATTGTGCGAGCGAGGCAGCAAGCTCCACGTAAGAGCAGCCTTAAGCTGTACCTACCACATCCCATCAGCATCAGCACCAGCTGGGCAAAAATTTTTTGTCTTTTACACGTAGGTACGTGTTATTGTTCCCGTGCAAAGGTTCTCGAGTAGAGGCCACGAACTGGCAAGCGCAGCGTGAGACGCCCACCAGCTCGCTGGACCGACATCTGAGGCAGGCTGCTGCCAGCGGCTGGATGAAGATGGTGACAGAAGGAAGTGGCGTGCCTTGTCGAGGCACATGTCCAGCAGTGGACGAGTATACTGGCTGATTGATTGACGTGTGTTGTTTATAAAAACACGATATCTTAAAATACTATAATGTATTATACGATGTCCTCGACCTAAGCATTTAGGCTGTTCTTACGTGGAGCGTGATGTCTTACTCGCAAAATTCAAAATTTTTAGTAAGTAACTGTAACAAAATTAACCTGATGGATTATGACCTTGAAAAGAACAATTAAAAATCATTGTTATGGTGGCCCGATCGGGTCCTTTAGAAGTCTTAGATTAGTACTTACCTATACTTTTGATGAATAGCTAACCTAACATCTTATAGTGACCATATCAATATTAAAAACCTTTTATGTTTTAAATAAATAGATTGACTTGGCAATCGCACTAAACAATCTAATTTAATATAATTGTATTAGGTACTTGTGAGATACATTGTGTTTTCATGCGATGGCCAAGTCAATCTACCTATTTATTTAAAACATAAAAGATTTTTAATATTGATATGGTCACTATAAGATGTTAGGTTAGCTATTCATTAAAATACTCTAAGACTTCCTAAAAAAAGACTTGTCAATCTTAGTCGAAAATTTCTTGTTGGAAAGTGGCGAGAGCACAGAAGAAAACAACGAGAAAAACAGGTTTTTTGTTAGAAAGGTAAGTGAAAAGTGTATTTACGTGTTACTTTATGCATTTATTTCAATCATTACACATAGTTTTACCTAAAGAATGCTATAAATACTTTAAATTTGGCCCAAGAAAATGTTCGATATAGCAACTTTGAAAAAAGTTGTACTTTCTTTCGAAATTTTTGATCATTGTTTGTGTATTTTGGATAAAACCCACTATATTTGGCCAGTAAGACTATCGTACTTTGTTATTTTATTAATTTTTATGTATAATTACTAAGTAATAGTGAAAAATATTACAAAAACAAAACATTTGCCGTTGTTTTCCGATAAGTTCGTACCTATACCGGAAATCGACCACTAGGGTCACGACCTCCGGCCTTCTCATCCGGTTCTATACTGATGGGCTTAGTGATTAGTTCAATTGATTATCGATATTAAATTTTTATCAACTTCAATACACCGTTACTATAAGTTTCTAGTGAGAATATGCAAATTTTCAATTAGATTCTAATATATCTCGTAGTTTATAGGAAAATTATTATTTATTTATTTTACAGATGTGGAGACCCGGGCACCCCAAGAGTTTCTTGAATTACTGCAAGACAGGAAGAGGATGAGAGCGAGGGGGAGTTGGAGGTCGGGCTGGAGGAGGAGGAGGAGGAGAAGACTGGGGTGGGAAACCTGATGGTATGTTATAATAATTATATAAATATTACATAACATACATAAGCGGCCTATATGCGTCCCACTGAAGGGCACAGGCCTTCTATCAGGGAGAGAGCATGGGCTTAATCACCACGCGTGCCCACCGGGGATTGGGTATTTCAAGCGCGTGTACGTGAATAGCTCAGACACTCAGGTTTCCTCACGATGTTTTCCTTCGTTAACGAGTGGTATTGCTACTACTATACAAATGTACATAACTTAGAAAACCAAGTCATAGCTACATGCCCGCACCGGGGATCGAACCTGGGTCTCCCGCTTCCTAGTCCGAGGTTCTTCCCACTAGGCTACCACTGCTGTATAAATATAAATATTAATTTTGTATTATTTCTTGTTCGTTCCGTTATTTTAGGTTTATATTTCTTCCAGGCAATGGACATCATGGTGGAGGAGGAGAACTGGGAGCTAGTGCCACTGGAGGCACTAAGCATCCCGCTTTCTCCCTCTAGGTACAATACTTAATAATTTTTTCCATCTAGATTATGCGGAAGTAAGACTTTTTTAACTGTTTATTTTTTCCAGCAGGCTCTCCAGTAGCAGCAGCGAGGATGACGAAGTGCGCAGGGAAATTTTGCGCAATATCAGCCCGCAGTAAGTTGAATCAATACTTATCCCATGCCATGTTTTTGTGTATCTATGGAACAGATTTCAGGTTAATTTTATTTTGCAGGTCTGTTCACGACGACGAGCTGCTGCGCTTTCGGGTGGAGCAGCTGCCGGACGCGCCGGGACCCGCGGCTGCTGCTGCTCGAGGATGCGGCGCCACTCAGATTTCCCTTGCCTTTGTTTGGTTACGGTTTTCGGCTGTCGTCTATTCATCTATTATGTTGTATATTTGAGAGAGGATGACGCATGACTGATGGGTATCGGTAATTTATATGTAAGATTTGTGCATGTAGATAATAAAAGTAGACATACTTCGTCCGCTCCTTCACATTCTGTTTTCTTGTTTGTTTGACCAATCTAAATTTGTTTTCTAGATTGGTGAAAATCTTATTTGCCTATCGAACTAATGGAACACGTGGAGTTTAACATTTTTCATTTATTCGATGGGTAGGTAAGATCACACGACACACCATTTTGTAAGTAACCTAATAATGTACTCTTGCAGTTCTTGTCTTTTGTCTTTCTATGTCATGTTTTGCTTTTTGTGTACTAATAGCGAGACCATTTCGACGTGAATTCCATAAAAGTATTGTTAAAATATTTAATTTTCAAAGCTCCATACTCCTAAAATGTAAAAGTTATAAAAATTATAATCAGTATAACTCGCGATAGCATTAATAATAATAGAATATTGTTGGGATATTTCCATACACGATAACTAAGCAAAGCTTGTGCTATGGGTACTATCCACCTGATAGACAAACTTCGAAAACCAATAAATAGGCTCGTCACACAATTGTTGGTCCCGGGTAGGGATTGAACCGATGACCTATTGCGCAATAAACTATATTTGACATATTCTTTGACATGTTTGATCTTTATTTTAACACAAAAAATAGAGTCATAAGTAGTATTTCTACGACCGAAAGAAAACATTGAATTCACGAAAAATAAAATTAACGGTAACAAAAATCTTTCGCCGCTCTACGTTTGTTTTAACCTTTTTCCTTACTGTGTTAGGTTAGTTGTAGATGTTGGCACGTAGAAAGAGCTGTGAGCGCCATACATTTACAGGGCACGCGCAGCTCTTCTTACGTGCCGGCATCTATACAGGGTGTTAACAATGTGGTGTTGGATTATTGTATTTTTTGTTTGCATGATGTTTTGCTATCTGTGAAACTGGTTTTGTTTTGTACTGTTTTCTTGATTTCGTGTTCTTTTGCATTGTAGTTCTAAGTTGCAATAAACATACCAAGTGCATTCTAAACCTACAAATAAATTTATTAGGACATAATTCAGCTCATTCCAAATTACGAATGTTTTCAACTCAACTCTTTTAAAATGTTTGTATATTTTATTACTAGATACTTATATATGACAAAATGACAAGTTTACAACTTTGCAATATTTTAGACATGAAGGAAAACATCGTGAGAAAATTCGCTGTTGGTGTAGTAAAAGTTAACACCAGAAGCAATAAGATTGATCAACAACTAATTTTATTTGTAATAAAATATGACATAGGTAATTGTTAAGTCAATCACCACTAGAGATGGGTAATGACCCAGGTTATAAACCACTGGTGAGTTATAATCCAGTTTTGACCCAGTTATGCACCCGTTATAACCCATTATGGCGGTTCATAATGATTTTCACCACTAACAACGTATAATAAGGCTATTACAAACAATGTTATGGTTAGATACTTACTGGCGGTTAGTATAAACAAACTACTTGACGCCGAACTTGATACCTACTCAATGCGCGGCACACGCCGCCACTTGAGCTCCGACGCTTTATGGACTTGTTTTTTGCTGCCGGGTGACGCATTAGGCTACCTTTTTATTTCACTAATAGCAAGTTGGTAATAAAATATTCTGCATGCGTTTTATCGCAAATTGTTTTCCCCGCATTTTATCGATTCTTGCCCAATGAAAACTCTTCCTTACCCCATCCCTCCTAAACAAGACAAAACAACTAAAATACTATTTTATTGTTTTATTCTTTATTTTTGTCTGAATATTGGCAGGCCAAGAAGACGTTGGCGAGACGACCTCGACCGACACACCGACCGAGTGGCCTGAGGTGGCACAAGACAGAAACATCTGGTCTGAGTTGGGGGAGGCCTTTGCCCAGCAGTGGGACACAAACGAGGCTACGTAAAAAAAAAAAAAAAATTATTGTAAATAGTGTAAAAAAGGAAAATAAATATTTCATTATGAGTCTACTGTTTTATTTCTCCATTTTCCCTTTTATTTGTGACCTTGGTACAAAATATAATGCAGTCGATATTTTTCATTTTTACTAGATTTTGTTGAATACTTCTATAAAAAAGCATAGATTCCAATAAGATTAGAGTAGGTATTTTCATTTAATAAAAGTGGTTTTCACTTCGTAAAGACCCACGATTACAGTACATTTTCAAATTCAAAATCCCCCTTACACTGTTCAATAGGAACCGTTAGCATTCTCGCAAAATGTTTGATAATGTTTTGGTAATAAATCTTATATGGGAAGAAAAAACAAGCTTGATAGAATGAATAGGTGTATATTCAGCACCTTGTTACTTTTTTTTTTTTTTTAGTTCGTCCCGCAAGGAACCGGCTAAGGTCTTAGACCATGCTGCCACGTCTTTGGTTTTTGTTCTTCATTAAGTTTTTGGGAGGTTAGTCTTCAGTATAATATATTTTTCATGCTGCCATGTCTGGTTTCTGTTCTTCATTATGAATTTTTGGGAGGTTAAAGTCTTCAGTAATATATTTTTCATGCTGCCACGTCTTTGGTTTCTGTTCTTCGTTATGAATTTTTGGGAGGTTAAAGTCTTCAGTACCTAATATATTTTCGTCTTCAGTTTTAATTATATAAAATGTCCAATCCAATTTTAGTAAAATCCGTGTAATTTTACGTCGTGTCCGTCGAATTAGTCAATCCGAAGCACCTTGTTACATAAATTATCTTTTCCTAAAGTTACGTAATAGTTCGCACACACACAAAAATTTGGGACTCTAGGCCCTTATTTGTAGTAATTGCATTTTCGTACTCTGAATTTAAAAAAATGTGTCTGAATTTTGATAAAGTTGTTATTGTTTAGTAATGTAATTATTCTAGAGTATAATTCTTTTTATTTCAAACAAATCCGTACATTGGTCAGATAATAATTTGATATTTAGGCAACCTGGTCATTTTTTTTTGCGCCGCCATGACACCCCTTTCAATTAATGTTAGTGGTGATGAATTGGGGGTGCGATCGAAGAGGTTAACTTTACAACTGTTACAAAAACAGAAGTATTAGTGTACAGTCGATCACAACAAGCTTTCATTTTAGTCGTAAAGTCGTCGCGCCGCCGTAATGTAACTGGTTAGGTAGTGCAGTTGTGCTTCCGATTGCACTGAAAGAAAGGTAATATATTATCATCTGCTAAATTATAGCAATTAATTAATATACCTCGTAACTATCACTTTGTTTGTTTGTACATCTCCTTCCCTCTCCAATGTATTAGTCCAGTCCATCCAAAGGTTGTTTGGATGAGATCACTTTTAGTGATAAGGCTGTACTCTTAGTTTAAGAAATATCTGTGTAATTTCCATTTTTATGTACAATAAAGTGTCCTCTATCTATCTATCTAAAAGTTAGGTTTCACTTAATAAAAAACATTTCAAACTGGTTCATTGATTTCACCAAAGCAATAGGTAGGTTGGTTTGAGATGGTATTAAAGCCGATTTGCCTACACCGCTAATAAAATTCGTTCATTATGAGTTTTAAATAAAATAAGAATAGAATAAAAAAACAGGTTATTAGAGGTACGTATGTGGTACGTCGCTCAATTACTTAATTTTGCGCGGGAATTTCCTCGCGGCCTGCTTGCTAGTTTCCTAGTCTCCAGTACCCACGTGGAGGGGGGTAGCGAACTCGTGGTATGACTCTAAGCAGGTTAGTTCGAGGACATAGAGTATAGGGGAGGCGGGGCACAATGATACAAGGGGCACGTTGATGCACCAAGGGTATAGCATAATAGACTAAATGTATCCGAGTGGCCCTATCATGTTCGAGGGCTTGTCGTATGTGGTACGTAGCTTCAGTGTTAAAATGTGACTTTTTTGTAGATATTTATTTACGTTTGTCCATGTCCACAGACAAAATTAATTGTAAGCGGTCTAATTCTTCTTCTAGGCCATCGTCACCTAGAAACGTAGGTACAATGAGTTCAGAACCGTGCTAATAGTGAAGAAATGATCGAATCTTGACTTTGCGAATCTAAAGAAACATCGGCGGTTGAAATTATCATTGTTGTTGAAATTAAATTATGTGGTCAGTCGAAGACGAATATCATGATGGTGAAGAGACTCCTACCCGTGGTTCGGATCCTTACCTGAAGATGACATTCCATTGTCACATATTTCCAGCCGACTGGTATCCTACTAATATTATAAATGTGACAGTTTGTGAAGATGTTTGGATGTTTATTACTTAATCATACAATAACGGCTGAACGGATTGGCGTTCAGATAAACAAAGACCTGAATTCGGTATTTGACACGATCAACAATAAATTACTTCATATACTCGATTAAAACAAAAATTACAAAATATCTCGGAAAATGTATCTCTTTTAGTCAATTACTAGGTATTACCATTTTTAAATAGATTACCTTAACATAAAAAGAGTGCTCTGAAATGTGACGTCATTTAAGCCAGTATTTTCATACAAAATTCCGTTTTAAAAGTAACTCATTTGATATTTTGTCAAATACCCAATTGAGACATAGCATACCTACTTGATATCCCGGTAATGCGTTCCGGCGGGGTGCCGTGGAAAAATATTAATTTTAAGTTCAAAATAGATGGCGTTGTGCGAGCGAAGGTTGTGTTTTAAAAATAGATGGCGTTGCGCAAGAATCTTATAAACGGATTCTGTGGCGGTACGAAGTTCGCCGGGACAGGTACTGTACAATAAACAACTTCCACACAACACAATCACTTGACCTGGTCCCAAACTAGGATGCCCTGTGCTATGGTAACCAGGCAAGGACATCACAAACATGGAAATACACCTAGAGGCCATGTATGGCTGTCAAGTTTGCCACATACAGGTCTGCTTGCAATGCCTAAGCCACCCTGCAACAACAGTTGTTAAAAAGTGGCCTAATTTTTTTCTAATTAGAACCGTTTTTAATAAATTAATATGACCAAAAAAGGAACTTCATATTGTCAGACAATATTTTTATATTGGTTTAAAAAAAACTATTTATTTTATTTTAAGTTTATTTAGGAAATCAACATATGTAACTTTCATTCCCTCTAAGGATGATGTAATGTTTGTTTTTTACTATCCCTATTTAATTTGAATATATTTAAATGCCCTCTGTATCTGGGTAAAATGCACTAAACATAGTTTTCTGTTGATGCATCAGGAGGATTTCAAAGTTACGTACGTGGTACGTGGTACGTACTGTCAGAGGTGGTGTAATGAAATGAAAGGTCAGTGGTTAAGGGTTAAATGGAATAACACAAAAGGATATTGTTGAACATAACTTTATTTAAAAACTCTTCCCATCTTACGACTTAGGTATAACCCACAGTCTATAATTAATACAATTTTAAAAACACTAAAATAGTTTGGTAACATTTACTTAATAAATGACACATAAAATACCTACAGGTAAGATCATACTAAGATCATACTAACTTATCGTTTGTCATGATACCCATATAAAATACGTGATTAACCTGTGCAATCTGAAACAAACCGCTAAGCATCGTGTCCGCTCGCTCTGATCATGTTGCGACGAGCAAGACGACGAGTGGTATAGCGGTTTGTTTTAAATAGTTCACTTAACGGCACAGGTTATACAACAACACTTAAATGCGTAAATAGTATGTCAGCCGTCCTTATATAGAGCCAGGTTGCGTAGAGCAGAACCGATACAGAGGATGACTAAACTTTTCAATTTAATTCAATGGTACCTACCAATGACCGTCTAATTAAATACGTATTAGAAGGTAATTGAATGGTACAGTAAAACACGGAGTAAGAATTCCGGTACAGAAATAGGCAAAGTAAATTCGAGTCTGCATTTGAAATTTATTAATTAAGGGGATCCAGTGGGCTACCTAGCGGCACCAATGAAAAATCGGCCAAGTGCGAGTCGGACTCGCGCACGAAGGGTTCCGTACCATTATTTATACAACATTAGACGCAAAGATAAAAAACAGCAAAAAAATCACGGTTGTTGTATCTGAGCCCCCCTTAAATAATTATTTTATTTAGTTTTTAGTATTTGTTGTTATAGCGGCAATAGAAATACATAATCTGTGAAAATTTCAACTCTCTAGCTATCACGGTTCTTGAGATACAGCCTGGTGACAGTCAGACGGACAGACGGACGGACGGACAGACATACAGCGAAGTCTTAGTAATAGAGTCCCGTTTTTACCCTTTGGGTACGGAACCCTAAAAACAATCTTCTTTTACTGATCGTATTTGCAAAAAGTGTGTACAATCTCTCAATCATGTTAACATTGATTTTTAGCATAATTCAATGTTTTAAGGACCCACGATAAAGAACCTAGGACCACCAACCTGGGACTAGGTAGCATTTATGTTTTTGGGTCCTATAATCGCTATTAATATGATTGAGAGATTGTACAGACCCTTTTTGCTGTAAAAAAGATATGACTATCGTTGGTGGCGCTAGTTAGCCCACTGGATCCTCTTAAGTGGCAAACACTGGTCTCTGTCTACCTCTCCGGGATACAGGCGTTAGTTAATGTAAGGTAATAAAAAAATTATTTAACGTGCTATCTTTATAGTAAGTAAGAATCCAAGAAAATGTATAATGTGATTTACAAATAAATTTTGCGGATCGCATTGCTAACGTATTTTATTGCACAGAAAAAGTTTACGAAGTGAATTTGTAAATATAACAAGAACTCTCTCTAAATACGATGAAAATTTTGGTGTGCCAATAGTTATATTCTCTGTCCTCTATTTTATGTAAGGCACTACTGTGTTTTGTCAAAGAATGTATGTATTTGACAGCCGGAGTGGTAAATTGATGTTACCCAACCGTATGAATAAGTTTAGTTCTGATTATCAGTGAAAACCTTTTATTGGCTTTGACTTTAATCGTCTCAATTTTGTAAATATGCCTCTCGTATAAGCTATTAGTTTTCCAATAAATAATGAAACAACCCAAAACCTACAAAACAGATAGACTCTGGGCTACCTTTTTGTAATGATCTACCCAGAGCTTACGCAGGTCCATGTTTAATTTTCAACTGTTACAACGATTATAATTTACAAGAATTAGCTAATGCAGTTTATAGTATACTGTTGGTATAAGAATGAAACTGAATAACTATTTAGTAATACACGCGATTATTTATAAGTAAACTATTCATATTTGCACCGAATGCCCGTCTCATTTTTCCTACAGCAACTTTCCGTCACAGGGTTGTCTGGAAGAAATTGCTTTTAGCAATAAGGCCGCCAATTGTACTGTATTTTTTAAATTTTTATGTCATGTGCTCTAGTGTACAATAAAGAATATTCTTATCTTATCTCACTTTTGTTATTATTGAACAACTATTTGTCTCTCTCTCACACAATATATATTACGTATATATTTATTGGGCCTAATCACCACACGTAATCTCACACAATATGACGGCTTTATTGTAAAAGCGAGAAACAAATTATTGTCCAGCATCTTTCTTTAATTGAAAGCGTTATACCCAGGTATCGATTCCGACCACATTAAACCTCATGTACCATACACTTGACCATCACAATATTATTTTCATAGGTACGAAAGCGTATCACATATTTCCTGTTATTTGTGTTTTGCAGCGAGCGTGTTTTCCGTCAAGCTGTGTTTACATTTGGTCCGAATTCGCCTGAAAGACAAAACAAACAAAATAAATATAAGGAAAATATTAATCGTAATTGCAATGCGAGATCTGAGAGCGAGACAGTTATCCACTGCGTCATAATAAGGTGTGCAGGAGACATGGTAATTATTGTTTAATGTAGCCTATACAGGGCGTCCCAAAGTTATGGGACATGAAGGGAAAGTACCTTAAATATCGTAGATAGGGTACTTTGCTGAAAGAATACTTTATGTTATTTTTAAAAGTTAGTAATTCTGCATTCAAAGATTTTCTAAAAGTTACTTGCCTCGTCTGGGAATCGAACCGACTTAAATGTAAAAAAAACACCCCTATTTTTATGATGCCAATCGAAAGAATGGCCAAAAACTAATCAACTCTTCTTAAGATTTTCTAAATGAATGTTTTCCTACTTGGATTGGTACGAATGGACCGATTCGATGGCCGGCCAGATCCTCGGACCTTATACCATTAGATTTCTTCTTTTAGAGATATGTGAAAGATATGCTAAAAAAAAAGCGATACGAGAACCTGGGCGACTTACAAACAGAATTGTGCCATATCATATCGAGTATTCACCATAAAAAGATAAGAAAATGAACTGGCAGCGGACTCATTAAAATATTGGCGATTTGCGTAAGACAAGAGGGATCACATTTTGAGCATTTAATTAAATAATTTACAAAATAATACCTACGGCAGTTTCCTGTATGTTTTTAATTTGATTAAAATTATTAATTTCACGCTGTTCCTTTCTTTTAAAATACTATGTTACTTAAGAAGAGTTATTAGTTTGTGGCCATTCTTTCGATTGGCATCATAAAAGTAGGGGTTTTTTTTTTAAATTTAAGTCGGTTCGATTCCCAGACGAAGCAAGTATTTTTTAGAAAATCTTTGAATGCAGAATTACTAACTTTTAAAAATAACGTAAAGTCTTCTTTCAGCAAAATACCCTATCTACGATATTTAAGGTACTTTCCCTTCATGTCCCATAACTTTGGGACGCCCTGTATACGTCCCACTGCAGGGCACAGGCCTTCTTTCAGAGAGAGAGATAGTATGGGCTTAATCACCACGCGCGCCCTGGCGACAGTCGGATTGACAATTTCAAGCGCTGAGGTATGTTAACACATCAGACACTCAGGTTTCACCACGATGTTTTCCTTTAGATTTAGCGAGGGGTATATTGCTACTAAAACTTCACAAATATACGTAACTTAGAAAATTAAGTCATTAGTACCTACATATACAATGGTAAGGGCAGGTCAAAATATTTTATAATAAATACTTACTAAACTACCTAACCTAACTACCTAAATACACAAGTTATTATTTACAATATGGCTAGCGCAGAACCATTGCGAATTTAGATTCGCTAAATAGCAATGAAACTTCCCGACGAAGCCCAAAAGTAAGGTAACGTGTTTCGCTCGTATGTACCTATGTACGAGTGTGTAAGTATGTTCGACAATATGCTTTCTCATAAATCCTTAACCAATGGTCAGATTTTGAATATTAACTAATATTTGAAGCGATTCGTCGTATTTGCGCGAGTGTCATAGACTGTATAAAATCAGCATAAAAAAATTGAAATAAAGAATAACCAGCAACCCGACCAGCTGAGGATTAACTAGTAAGCAGCCGGGAGTCAAATTCATAATTGTGAAGTACCTAGGTTGGTTCCGCCTGCTTAGTAGTTAAAAAAAAGCATTATAATGCTTTTTTTTATTTTTCTTGTACACATAAAAAAAGTTCTTATACGTATCTTACATTAACTAGATTGGCTAAATGAGTCCTGAACACAGTATTCAAGACTCTTTCAGCCAACATTTACCTACTTTCCTTTAATTTATCTTTTAAAGTGCTTATTTTTTCTTTATTCTGCAGTCGGGTTGTTTAATTTTTTATTTCAGTTTTTTTTTACCTGTTGAGTGGGCTATACTTAGATGTCTTTAATAAGTTGTGTTTTTTGCATGCTAGACACTAATAAGCGCCCCCGAATTTACACTGCGGTAATTACTATAGGGCCGCGTTTTCACGATCTTAGTAGGCTCGGACAGATTGACCCATGAGTGAGCTACTCGGAAGCTACTCGTATCATATACACCGGCGATTTTACTACAAAAATTGGCTGTTTTCATCAGAGTACCTACTAAGATAACCGGTGGACACGATACGAGTAGCATTGGAGTAGCCATATTAGCTCACACGGTCCGGGTGCAGTCTCGGACAGAGTCTATGCCCAATATTGTAAAACATAAAATGTTTACTGTCTGTGCCTCCAAAGTTCTAGGTTAGAACTGAGATTTCTTCACTTAGCCCCATGTTGGGCCATTGTACGTAGCCAGCGCTGAGGTATGTTAACACCTTACGATGTTTTCCTTCACGCTTAGCGAGTAGTATTGTTACTACTACTTCGCAAGTGTATGTAACTTAGAAAACGAAGTCATTGGTCCATGTCGAGATTCGAACCCACGACCTCCCGAATGTGAGGCGTTCTACTGCTGCGCTACCTCCACTTCAGCCCTTCAAATAAATAAATTGAATTAAAATCCGGTCTTATTGCTGGCATAAAACTCGAGTCGGTAGGTAGAGGTAGTTTCGTGATTGCGTCACGTACGATTATCAGAGTGCAGGTGATAAAAATTGACCTCTTAGGTAATCTTTCACACGTATTTAGCTCGCGCTATAAACGAGTGCTGTTGGGTACTGTTGACATCAGCTCGACCTCTACATTTTGGGTACAATAAAAAATAAAAAGACAAAATACAATAAAAAGAGGCATAATAGTGTAGAGTCGGCTCAAATCTAACATTGGTAAAAATAAAATTTTTGTGCTGGAACTATAGGTTAAAAAAATTACCTGGCGTTAAATGGCTAGAATTGTTAATAAAATATCTAAATGTGTGAAGTCTTTAACAATGTCGCCCGTAAGAAGTCTAACTCCCTGTTTCTCGAACACTAATAATCTGTTACTCTACTGTTGTTCTAGCTGTCAGTAGGCCAAAATAAATAAACAACAAAAAAATAAAAATTGCAATAGGGTCAAGAAACTGATAACAGGCGTTGATATTCCTAAATAATGATCTGGGACGAGGAATCCTTTGTATTTTAAGAAAGTAAGGCACACAAGACATTGTCTACATAATTTCTTGTGATTTTTCAACTATTAACGGTTTGTTTACATAAGCAGCCTATATACGTCCCACCCACTGTAGGGCACAGGCCTTCTCTCAGGGAGAAAGTATGGGCTTAATCACCACGCGTGCCCACCGCGGACTGGCGATTTCAAGTGCTGAGGTATGGGAATAGCTCAGACACTCATGTTTCCTCACGATGTTTTCCTGCACCGTTAGCGAGTGGTATTGCTATTACAACTTCACAAATGTACGTAACTTAGAAAACAAAGTCATAGGTACATGCCCGCACTGGGAATCGAACCTTGGTCTCTCGCTCCCAAGTCCAATGTTCTACCCACTAGGCTACCACGGTTTGTTTACATGTAGACAAAAGGCGAAGGAAATTTAATATAACTCTTGACTGCACGTGACTTGTTGCTATCAGAGTTATTCCAGGTGTTTTGGTTTCGATTTAGTGTTGTTAACCTTCAGTAGATAAAACGTTTCGTTTATTTGTTTATTAACACTTGTATTACACCGACACTACTAGCAAAATACGACAGACTTAATGCCACGAGCATTTCCTACCAGACTACTAGCAAATGAATTACAATGATTAAAATTTATTGTTAGATTTACTTGACGTTAGTGTCACAAAGCCTGACTTTTTGGTCATTAACATTCTTTTAAAGGCTTTGTCTTAATCATAATAATATGATTAATACAAACCCTATATCACATGAGAATATTCTCCTTTTCATCCGAAAACAGGGCGTTCACCTTCTTTTCATTGTGTCGCTGGGTGACAAAACCAATTACAGATTATTTAGCCCTGGTAAGGGCCGATAGTGAAAGGATTAGCCGGGGTCCTACTTGTCGAACACGTTTTACTTTTCAATTAAATTAAAATATGTTGGTTCATTCATTATAAAAACAAACGGTCTTATTTATAAAAACTCGACTCGATAAGGCAATAAATGTTTGCTCAATGAACGTCGAAGTTAATAGTTTCACAATTAATAGATTACCTATGTGGAGAAGAAGCCAAGAAAGAAATTCCACATATTCTTCTCCAACAAGTTTTAACCTAATAACAGATTGTTCAATTTAAACCTTACCTTACCAGACCTTAGGCACAGTGGTCTTCGAAATACTCATTAACATTAATCTACTGTTTAATACCAGACATTTTTGTCTTCTAAATAATCCTTGATGTTATAGCAGGCTTTATTGCGCCTAGGGGGCATAACCACATTTTAAAGAGCGTCGGATGTCGTAAAATGTCAAATGTACTTATCTATGGGGAGAACTTCGAAATCGCACAAAGATATCATCTGTTTCACAAAGATCTCATCTGCGGCATTAAACTGCATGGAACAGCTGTTTTTTGTCGTGATTTCCAAGTTTCCTCCAAAGGAATAGTTGTTCATATTGACAAGTAGATTTTTTTCAGGAATTTTGTTACACTTTTGTTTTTAAATTTTGAGGGTGAACAAATATTCAGGCTTTATTTGGTAGGTATGGTACAATCGACAGATGATCAACCTTCACCTTTTAGTTAGTAAGCCCCGGTTTCTCGTACTTTACTGTTAACTGTCAGTTTGCCACAACGCACAAAAAAAAGATTGACTGCTATTAACAGTATATTTTCATCATCATCATCAGCCATTTGACGCCCACTGCAGGACATAGGCCTCCTTCGTGGTTTTCATAACCATGAGGGGTTCTGCCATAATCGCCACGCTTGGCAGGCGGGTTGGCGATCGCAGTATGCGGTTGGAATCTCAGGAAGACGCTGCTGCCCGCCTCCTGGGAATTGATTTCTTTAGTCGCCGTCTACAACATCCACGGAAGGAAATGAAGTGACGCTATTCTTGATCCGGCGCCACACGGAACGTGTATTACTGTAGGAACAGTATATTAGTGTAGGAGAAAGAGAAAGGATGGTAGAAGTCTAAAACGTAGCTGAATAGAGTTCACGCATGTAAAGGTCGATCTGGTGTCGAATGTACCAATTATGAGCAAATGAAACAAGTCGCTAATTAGTAAAGTTTAATTAAAATTTCATCGCGCAAGTTTACATGGCCGTCTTACCTACTTACTTAAAATACAATAAACATTGCTTTATGCATCGCTTATTAGACACTAGCGAATTAAACGATGTCAGTGTTAGGCATTTCCGATTTTTCAGGTGAAGTTATACAGTATGGTTCAGAAAGTTCCTTTACGCTCGCACAATTTCATAATTTTGGTGATCGTAATAAAATGAATAGGTACTTTTGATAAATGTGGTCTGAGGGTTTGATAGCAATAAAATGGCGAACATTCAATGGCGAACAAAACCACGTATAGGAATACAAAAAGATGTTTAAAATTTCACATTTATCAAAAGTATACTCATATTATTACAATATTAAAACATGTTAAATTGTGCGATCCAAACAGCATGCTCTACGTAAGAACTGCATTAAGGGGGATTCCGATCGCAAAGAAATACTTAACTTCTCTTATCTGGTATTTTTTTCGTGATTAGAGCTGGTCCTTTAATAGAAGTTAAAGCTGATCTTTTAATAGAACTATTGATGATTCACATCAGAACTATGGGTTAGTTCTGCAGAACCGTCCTGAACCAAGGTGTATTTGACGTTAACTTTTTATAACAAACCGAGCATTGAAACTAGCAATCTGCTTGGAAAGTGCCACCTGCTTCTGGATTTGGACAGTTGAAAATAACATAAATATTTTATCGATTGTGAGTATGTTTCTTTAAGAGTAAACATATAAAGTTCATTAAAATGTATAGACAATTATGTGAATATTTTCCTTTCGCTGAATCTTGTTGGCGTGTTTGAAGTTTATAGCTTGCTTTTTGGCTGAAAAATAATGTTTACATAGCTAAACATGGCGTTTATCCAACGTTCATAGTTACGACACGTCACCCCTCACATAATCATTGTTTTTATGATAATAAAAGATAAAGCAAACATTTCACTATTTGACATTATTGTTAAGCGACTTTTTCATGTAGCGGTATTTCGTCCGAGGTGCGATAAGTTTTGAACCGAAGCGAACAATAGAGGCAAATATATCAATTAATGAATCAAAATATACAGCGAGAAGTTACTAAATAATACGTAGTAGAACTTAAGGGATGATTTTACTCATCAACGTAAACAAATCATATTACGAGATCGACTCCAAAATCGCGGAAAAACATGCTCCATTCGATGCTAACATCGGATTCTTAGAGAAAGTACTTATGAAAAGTTAGCGTACAGTCAGCAGTAAAGAGCGTCACTTCTGTACCTTGTTCCAGGCGAAGATCCCGTAGGAGAGGCCTGCGCCGAGTGCGAAGGCCAGCAGGTGAGGCAGGAACCGCAGCGAGGGTCCGTGCCGTTTGCGCATTAGCATGGAGATCATTGACAGGTTGCCGTCCGTGTAAGGCGGATAGCGGCCGCTGCAGGCAAGAAATGAAATGAATGAGAATAAAGGTCATGGCACATTATACCGGCGCAGCTACGACACCGCTGCAGCACAGCTCCGCCTCGATTTTAGGCGACCGCCAACCACGCGTCCGCTATGTGTAAGCTCGCTGTACGCGCGCCGGCTGCAGGGTGCGTGCTTGCTGTCACTAGCTGGCGGCTCGCAGTCGGTAGCGGCAGGCGCGCTGACTGCCCGCCGCACAGTGGTTCCATATTAAAAATCGGTGGACATAGGACCGAAAGTTAAGGTAGCGATCTGGTTTTTTTTTCTAAGCCAGCTAACATTAATGCAAACATCTTTTACTCTTTTGTATTTTTCCTTAAAACGCATTGCTTTCGAGAAAAAAAATACTCTATCTTTTTTGTATGGAGAAAATTACATTTTTTTTTTCTCGCAATGTTTTAAATTGGTCAAGTTTTAGCTTAGATTATCTTACACTCTAAGCTAATGTGAACATATAAAAAAATAAGTCATACGCAGCCGCTTGCAGCTTTGCAAGATAAGGATGTGACACGAAACCTAAAATTGTTTCCTATATTTCGCCAACATTGATTGAAAATCTGATGGGGTTTTTTTGCTGGGGGTATAAAAACATGAGCTTAGAAGCTTCTGATATAATATAATAATTCCATAAAGTTAATATTTTTAGCGCAACGCACTTTTTGGTGGTTTTTTGCAATCTACCTATATAAAATACCACGTGAGAAATAAAATGACTCATCTGCATTCCTCTGTTTTACTGTCATTAGTACTCGCGAGCTTCTTACCTAATTGCGCTCCTTGGATTGTATATAAATATGGGGTGATTAGTGATTTGGCTTCATTCTGCTCTTATCGCTTGACTGAGGACTAAAAATATTTTAAACCAATAATGGCTGGATTGGGCACTTACCTCGATTTGTTTTTGAAACTCAAAAATGTTGGTGATTTAAAGGACTACAAGTATCTGTGTGAAGTGATAGTGTCAGAAATAAGGGGTGAGATATCTCATGAAGATCATGTTAAAATTCGAGAATTGTGTCGCAATTTCACGACTAATCTTACGAAGAAATGGGCAGCGGCAAGTCGATCGCTGAAAACATTTTTAAACCGAATTGGCACGTGGTTAGAAAACGATATTAACTGGCCCTCTTGCGATACAGTTGATTTAAATGCTGTAATGGGGCAAACGGAAGAGCGCAATTAGGTGAGAAGCTCGCGAGCACTAATGAAAGTAAAAATGAGGAATGCAGATGATTCATTTTATTTCTCGTGGTATTTTATGTAGATTGCAAAAAAACACCAAAAAGTGCGTTACACTAAAAATATTCACTTTATGGAATTATTATATTATATCAGAAGCTTCTAAGCTCATGTTTTTATACCCCCACCAAAAAAACCCCATCAATGTTGGCGAAATATAGGAAACAATTTTAGGTTTCGTGTCACATCCTTAACTTGCAAAGCTGCAAGCGGCTGCGTATGACTTATTTTTTTATATGTTCACATTAGCTTAGAGTGTAAGATAATCTAAGCTAAAACTTGACCAATTTAAAACATTGCGAGAAAAAAAATAAAATGTAATTTTCTCCATACAAAAAAGATAGAGTATTTTTTTTTCTCGAAAGCAATGCGTTTTAAGGAAAAATACAAAAGAGTAAAAGATGTTAGTATTAATGTTAGCTGGCTTAGAAAAAAAAACCAGATCGCTACCTTAACTTTCGGTCCTATGTCCACCGATTTTTAATATGGAACCACTGTGCGCCGTTGGCTTTTTTGCAGTGGCATTATGAAACATACTATATATATTGTTTGGCCGACTTGGACCACTTTTTAAAATGTGGCTTAAACAACATTTAACTCAACGAAAATTATTCATACAAAAGTCGATTTGTTACTGAGCCAGCGGAGTAACATAAATTACCGGCGGGACGACCTCACGACCTCTCTACTGGGTTGAGAGAAGGTGGCAACGAACAGGGAGGAGTGAAGAGCTAAAGGGGACGCCTCTGCCAGCAGTGGGACACAATAGAGGTTACATGAAAAAAAAACCGGACAAGTGCGAGTCGGACTCGCCCACCGAGGGTTGCGTACAAATTTGTACGTACTTAAATATTATAAATAGTTCAGAAATCGAGTCTCGCAGTTTTTCCGAGGATTTCCCGAACCTCAGACATTTTTTTTATGATTTAATTTAAATGTGTAGTTTTCAGATTTATCCCTGTACTTGTAGCATACGATAACATAACTTGATTAGGTAAACGGAAAGTACCCTATAAATTTAAATTCCCTTGAGAATGTCGAAATATAGGTTTTTGCAGCATAAACGGCCGTAACTTTTTTTGACGTTAACTTACAAGTTTGGTTTTTTCAACGCTTCAAGGGACTGTGGACCTGTGTATTATGGTTTTAATTTCAACACGATACCTCCACGCGTTCCCGAGATCCCGCACGCGTCCCCGTCCGTATGTCATGACAGACAGACGGACGGACAACAAAGTTATCCTGGGTTCCGTTTTTCTTTTTGAAGAACGGAACCCTAAAAATACATACATACTATGTATGTAAACTTTGCATGTACTCGTATTTTACTGTCAGTAAAAGAAAGGGGCCGGACAATTTTTTTTGAAAAAAGCCATGCAGCTATCGAACCCTGGATCTTTCGAATATGAGGCAAGCGTATTTACTAATGGAATAAGTCTGTACACAGTTAATAACTGTGTTATACAAAAATAATAACTAACGCAAGCCGTTTTAAAATTAATTACGCACAAGAAAACGTCTGATAAACAAAATTGTAAAGAGAAAAGGTTGCGTGGATGCCTGCCTCTAAAAAGATGCTGCGCAAAAACTAATTAATTCTCTTTACAATTTATCAGGCGTTTTTCTCGAAAACATTTTACTAAAGTCTAATGTCTTCACACAATTAAGGCACGAACCTAAAATTGGCCAATAAATAAGCCATCCAGCCATCCCACGCAGCATTTCACAAAATTACAAATTTATTATAAGAATTCGATGTACATCGCGTAGCCTTGTTAAATTCTTATGGTTTAATCGAATTTGCAATGTATATAGAATTGTCTTTAGTAAACAATGAATTTTATTTGTATGAAATACGGCCCTGATGATGTGACAAGAAAAACGCCTGATAGTTTCTGCGCGGCATCGTTTCAGAGACTCCAATTCACACTTATTTCCCACTTTACATCCAGCTCGCACGGTTCTCTGCGTTGAATTTAAGAGTTTGTAACAAACTACGAAAATATTTTCGTTCTTGGACATCCCGAGAGAAAAAATATGAGATATAATCAAAGACACACTTTGCGCAAGTCTAGTGTTCAATTGCATGTGTTTCAGGTTCTACGCGTTAGGGGTTAGTATGGCGTGTCACTCACGAGGCCAGCTTCTCCCCGATGGCGGCGAAGTCCTTAACCAGGCAGCTCTTCTTGTGCACAAAGGTGTCGAAGGACGCCTTGCCGTGGTAGGCGCCGACGCCGCTGTTCCCGACGCCGCCGAACGGTAGCGTGTCCACTGCGGGGTTGGAAGGGAGCTAAAGGCTGCTTTTGAATCTGGTATACATGTCGCTTGCAGATTCTAACATTTTAAATTGTTGTAAAAATTTTCAACGTTTTTCGAAACTTCGTAAAATTTTTTCGTAAGCACTTATTAACTTATTTCCGGAATTACTCAATTTAAATCTTGTCGGAAGAGTCTAACCAAACGCCCAGACGGGCAGCACATTGAATGTACTGAAACTCTATATATAAAGATCTATTTTATTTACCCATGTACCTACATGAATAAACGATACTTTACTTTTCTTTACCAAAATTCAAGTAAGTAGTTACGGAATTAAGTTCACAAAATGTAGACCACTTAATTGACAAAATTATCCTCACTTTTGCTAATTTAAAATGTTAGAATGTGCAAACGAGAGGGACGCCAGAAGTAAAAGGAGCCTTAAATAAAGTTTAACGTAAAACGTGAATGCTTAAAACCTTGGTAAGTACTTATTAGTGAACCTACTGTTTAATTTTCATTCAAATTACCTGTGACGATAGAACAAGAGCGTATGTTTTGTCATGTGTTAATTGAGATTATGTGACAACATTATACGGTACCCTGCTGGAGATAAGATACCGAGTACCGACAGATATGAAGCGAGTGAAAATAACATATATTTCGGAGCCCCGGTTCCACGATATCTAGTTAAGACCAACTTTACATTACTGCAGCGCCAGCAAGAGGCGTTGATGGTCGAACGTGTAAATCTGGGCCGAGGCGAAGCCGAGGCACACATACGTAAGTTCATCAATGCCTAGTTGTAGCCAAGGCTTGTATAGTACTTTTCTCACATAATGCGCGCACAAATTAAAACTAAGTAGTACCTAAGCAGAACTTTTTATTTGAAAATACAATTACTTTTCAAAATCAATGAGGAACAACGCACAATATTTTTTTCCGCATTAAAGTGTTCATTTGTTTTTTTTCAATAAACAGCTTTCTATTCGAATAAAACCCTTGATAAGTTAACTCCTTGGTTGCTATGTTTCGGAGTGAAAGATCGATGAGTTTACTATGTAATTTATTTGGCCGCTAAAACACAACAGATATGGATTCGTATACAACTTTTGCCGGCCGCTGCTCAACAGCAATTACGATTTATTTCGAAGAAAATTGTCAAAATAATGCTCAAATTTCCAAACGTGTTTGAGAAAAGAGTATTTGCCATCAAGTTTCATGCAAGGTCTAAACTATTTTAAAATGTTATCTTTTCAATGTCGTTTATTCGGACATTGTGGAGCAGGGCTTACAGTACCTACCAAAACTATAAAGAAATAAAAAAAAACCGGGGCGAAGCAGGATTCGAACCCGCACCTCTAGCACACCTCGCTTCGAATCCTGAAATTTATATATTTTATGCTTATTTCTTGCTCTTTCGTTCTGATGTCCTTATATATAGGATAACTAGCTTATGGATGCTTTAGGGCAGTATTTGTTCTACCAAACTATACGCAGTTTGAAATTTGTTCAGTCCTCTGTTCCAGAATTCTAGGCATTAGGCTCGCCTATGTGCAAAACTGTGTGTTTAAATGCAACAAAGAATTTTAATAATAATAGTAATCTTCAGCCAGCGAGGTCCTTTTTATTAATTACAGGGTTTAGATACAAAACTGGCATGCTAGATGTTAGGTCTATGCTGGTCCTACAGAATTAATAATTTACTTTCGAATCCCGCTTCATTACTCTAATACCAGGAGAACGAAACCTATAGGTACTCAGCGAAATCCCCAAAAAATAAGGTCTATTTTGATGATCCAGGTCTTGGATGTTTACATGTTTGTGATGTCGTTGTTTCTGGTTCCCACGACACAGGGTATCCTAGTGTGGGGCCAGAAGCAATGTATGTGCCTGTATGTAAATGTTTATGTTTTTTTTATGTTTATTGATTGCGTTTAGAGTCTGTTTTCTACATGCTCGATTGCTCAGGGCCGGTTTCTGAATTGAGAATTTCACTAAGTAAATACTTAAGTAACGTTCCGTCCCGCTCTTTTCCGAGAAATTCTAAGAGACAGCAATGATTGCACCACAGTTAACTATTTACTTAGCGAAATTCTCAATTCAGAAACTGACCTGTACCTATCATCGTGCATTATCACTAAGGTCTAAAGATGACCATTTATTTCTAGGTTTCATTAAAGATAAGCCAACTACAGTAGACATTAAGTACATTAGCTAAATACATTAGCCAAGTATCGTATAAAAATAACGCCTATTATACTACACGAGAGGATGACCTGTTGTCGTGAACCATCAGAGATGTGATGTAGGACTTAAGCAGAAAAGTGGAAAATTTGAAAAATCTTTGGACCTCAGTGATACTGATAATGCACGAAATCAATAGTAGACCATGTAGAAAACAGACTCTAAACGCAATCAACCATCAAAACAGACCTTAATTTATGGGGATGTCGCTGAGTGTAGGTTTCGTTTTCATGGCATATTTGAGCAATTAAGCGGGATTTTTCGAAAGTAAATTATGAAAAAATTCCGTACAACTAGCATAGATCGAAAACCTAACATGCCGGTTTTGTATTCAAACCTTGTATTAAAAAAAAAAACCTCGCTGGCTGAAGGTTACTTCAGAAGAGGCTGAACAAATTTCAAACTGTGTACTCGTATACTTTGGTAGAACAAATACAGCCCTGAAGCCTCCGTAAGCTAGTTAGCCTACGGGACATGGTCAATCGCTAGGTATAGGGACATTTTGTTCTGTTGTGACGTGAAAATTCAATTAAAAACTATTACTAGTACCTAAGTAGCGGAATAATACCAAATGACATATATATTATATTTCTATTTACAATGCGGTTTTTATTCATGCAGCATAAGATAAAGTCATAGCATACTAAGCGCCACTTGCACCATCCCACAAACCCCCGGGTTAACCCGGTTATAACGGTTTAACGGGTTAACCCAGTGCGACATTGTACTGGTAACCATGGTAACTCCAGGTTTAACCGGTTGGCCCCGGGTTAGTGGGATGGTGCAAGTGGCACTCAGTGTTGTTTTCATGCTTCTGATAATACATATAATAGAGTGTAACAAAAGTAGGCAACGTCATTTTCGGGGCCAAACAAAGGATCTCATTTATAAAATATCACGGAAAATATCGTTACCTTTTTTGGACCACATATCTATCGGAAAAACCTCGATAGACCTGTAACACGCTTAGTATGAACTGGATACGCAAGTTACAATGGTTAGATACAGTGCTTTTAACTACATACGGTAAGTAGGTATATTATCTGCTGATGGAACCTACGCGTATCGAGCTCATGCCAATCATGCAAGTGTCCGTTCAATCTTTCGAATCTAAAAGCATAAAATAGAGTTCCCCTTACCACAAGAGTTTAAAGGGAGATAAAAAAACCCGCCACTTTTTTTAAGAGTAAGGTTCGGATCAAGTGTAAACTTCACTTCGTTAAATTGACAATTTTTCACACGTTTGTACAACTACAATGACATTACTGTACAAGAAACAGGATTCTTACCACGATTACTAGGTAATTCATTTGAGTTCCCGATATTTCCCTACCTTTTTCTACGCTGCAAACTCGACCCAAACGTAGCTGCTAACATTTTACATTCGACTGAATGTAAATTCTTTACGTTGAAATAAATTTATTATTTCGTGAGTGCAGGCGCTAAATGCCCTGTTAATGTCGATTTCAGTAAATAACATTATTTCGCGATATTGGGGCCATCCACTGCAGAGCAAAGGCCTTCCCTCAGAGATAAATACAGTATGTGCTTAATCTGCTCATTTTTTTTTATGTAGCCTATATTCGTCCCAATGCAGGGCACAGGCCTTCTCTCAGAGAGAGAGTATGGGATTAATTACCACGCGTGCCCACCGCGGATTGAAGCGCTGAGGTATGTGAATAGCTTAGACACTCAGGTTTCCTTCACCGTTAGCGATTGGTATTGCTACTATAACTTCACAAATGTGCGGAACTTAGAAAACAAAGTCATTGGTACATGCCGGGATTCGAACCCACGACCTCCCGAATGTGAAGCCGGCGTTCTACGGCTCCGCTACCACCGCTACTACCGCCACGCGCGACTACAATCTCCTCAGATATATTTTCAATATTAATTCACATCTTTTTCCTAGTTTGCAATGATGTACTCATGACAATCATATTAACAGGATATTTCTATAGAACAAAACATACTATGACTAAGAAGGAAGGTCGGATATTTATAGCTCCTTATAATCAGTGCAGTATGTAACATAGTCACTACACCTACGAAAATTCAGCCAGCTAAGTCGCCAGCTATTTAAACGTGCAGTTTTTTAGTATTTAATTGCAGTTACCTTAGGCGACGAAAATAAACAAAGTCATAGGTACATGCCCGCGCTGGGAATCGAACCTGGGTGTCCCGCTTCTGAGTCTATTGTTCTACCCACTGGGCTACCACCGCTTTTATTCTGCGCATTTGTAGTAGCAATAGCACACGCTAACTGTGAAGGAAAACTTGGTGAGGAAACCCGCGGATTGGATGGCTCCGCACGTATTTACTTGTCTTTCCTGTGGTCTAGGCTGACTAAGCTGTCAGGATGGTATAGGTCCTGGGCAAGCCTGCTCCATCTAAAAAACAATGTGCCAGGCATTGCAGCGTCCGAGTGGTCCCTTCAACCATCTAGTGTGAGTGATGGTGCCACTTGACGCTGTATAAATCTTCTCATTACGTAGATGCAAAGGCCAAAGTTTTTTTATGCGTTGTTCTATTTAGACCATATACCACACCAACTAGTATGGGGTAAGTAAACCGCAAGTTATTAAAAACAATAATTATGAATCTCAAACGAAAATACTGAATCGTAAACGTAAAAAAAACCGGCCAAGTGCGAGTCGGGCCACGCGCAAATGTAGCCTTAGAAAGAGGGTTTTTTTATTTGCTTTATAGAACTAACACTTCATCGAAGACATTATCAATGGATTTTGTACGAAATTTAACTTTTATAAGTTGGTTGCCTATTACTCGTTAACTAGTAAAAGCTACTTAGCCGTGATACTTTTCCTTTTCGTGATACTTTGAATTTTTTTACGTTCTTCAAAAAATGGTCTTCCTACATCCACAATATTTTTCACGACCGATAAAACCATGCCCCACACGATGGGGTAGACGAGAAAAAAAAAATCATCTCCACTTTTCATGTTAGGTACAGTAAAAAATGTTTTTTTTTCAACATTTTATTTTTTAACTTTGTTGGCGTGATAAATATGTATACATACCAAATTACAGCTTTCTAGTACCACCGGTCTATGCGCTAGGCCGCGGACGGATGGACAGACAGACAGACGGACGGACATGGCGTTGTAAGGGTTCCTTGTCAGGATAGATAATGATAATGATGATGATACTCATTATGATGATGATTATCATTAGTTTTAGCAATATTTTTCAGTCTTTATGAAAACTGCTAGTGTTTTAATAAATACGAAATAATATACCTATTATTAAAATACTGCTGCTTGTCCTGTGTTGCTAGGAACTGGGCAGTGTCCCTACATTTCATACCCTTTTTTTTGAGACGAGACTTTGGCCTGTTTTTTTACCTTTGATGGGATGCGTGGGTTGGAAAACTCGAAAGCATTTTCACTTAGTCAACATTCCCTCCATGAAGTTTTTTTTTGGCAGAGGGCTTTGTCTTAGGCCCCTTGCTAATACCGGGAACTCGAAGCGGGTCTTACTTCGAATATAATTTATAATCGTGATACGAATTCTGTTTTTACGCGACAGCAAAAATAAATAATGTCTCCAGGGTTAATATATGTGTGTCTGCTTGCTTAACCATTACTTTATCCCACCATAACTTCTAAACTCTTGAGCCAATTTAGAAGTGTGAGGTGTTGTTAGAATCCTTATGACATCCTAGGGGCGAGTCTTCAAAAGACATAGTTGTTCAATAGAATCATACTAGTACGGCAATGGTTGATTTATTGACACTTTTGGTAGTCTGGTAACCAATCGCATTCCAATAGTATATCCCGTGCAACTTAACTCGGCGCCTCGCGCGATTCCATTTTTTTCGCGAAAACTGTTTGTTTAAATCGCGCGGGTTATACCATTGGAATGACATTGTACTGTTATTACTTTGTAGACTACCGAATAGAGGCAAATAACATCTAGTGTCGTGCTTATATAATTCCAATGAAAAGCTATGTGTGTATTAGACTATGTTCCGAGCTTGAAGATAACAATTGTTTTCGATTGTTATTATCAAGGTCAGGAGTCCTTAGGAGGGGCCCGATTAACATAGGATACCTAAAGTGGTAGTAGTTTTTTTTTGTTTTAGAAACAATCAGTGTTCTACATTGACATCTAGTTCCCTTTGTATCTTTTGTGTTAAGGGGGAGCTCGTCCAAACCTCCCATCTGCATCATGGTGTCGTTAAAGCACATGCCTCCGCTGGCAGTGTTAGTGACGAAGTTGTCACGCGTCGCCGCGTCGCGTGTGAACACGTACATCGTTAGGGGCTTCTCTCTGTACCGCGCCACAAGAGGGAGTGATATTAGAGACCATTCGTAAATTACTTCAACGATTTTTGGAGTTCTCCTAACCCGACTTCTTAGACTTCCTCAGCCCTGCGCGCACTGCAGGACATAGGCCTCCCTCGTGGTTTTCATAACCATGAGGGGCTTTGCCATAATCGCCACGCTTGGCAGGCGGGTTGGCGATCGCAGTATCCGGTTGGAATCTCAGGAAGACGCTGCTGCCCGTCTCCTGGTAATTGATTTCCTTAGTCGTCTTCTACGACATCCACGGAAGGAAATGGAGTGACGCTATTCTTAATCCGGCGCCACACGGAACTCGATATCATTTTGTTGAACTATGACGTGTGATGCAATTTATGGATGGCCCCAGTGAGGTCAGTGACACGACAGCCTGCACCTTAACGTGGTGTTCATTATTTACTTCTGCGATTTTTCTACAATTGTACTTTTAACACCGCTATGAAAATAAAAGCGAACTTAGAGCGCGTTGAAGAAGTCTTAAATCGTATGCAAACGTAGGAGTCTGCCTTTAATTCCCAAAAGGGCCGTATTCGACTGAATCTTTGTAAATAACGTCAATAACGTCAATCGCGGTTGGTAAATCTCGCTCTCAGTGCTTTTTCATTTTTATAGTTCGTTCGTTTGTTGACATTAATATTAGAATGAGCGAACTGTATTTTTTACTTCAGAACATTTTAAACAGCTGATTAACACTTACGGTCTTATTTATAAAAAACACCATTTCTTAAATTAACGGTATATTAGTCTGTGGTAAAGAGGAAAACGAAACCACAGATTATTTCAACTGCCTCTGAAGAGGTATTTTGGAGAAATCGTGTTTTTATAAATAGGGTTTTCCGCCTATGGTCAAGGGTACGATTCGACAAAATACTCTGTTGGTCCAAGGTGCCTTTGGTCAAATTACGTATGTCGAAAGTGCGATTCGTCAACACACCCTTTTTGTCAAAGGTGCCTTTGGTCAAATTACGTTTGTTAAAAGTGCGATTCGTCTACACACCCTTTTTGTCAAAGGTGCCTTTGGTCAAATTACGTTTGTTAAAAGTGCGATTCGTCTACACACCCTTTTTGTCAAAGGTGCCTTTGGTCAAATTACGTTTGTTAAAAGTGGGATTCGTCTACACACCCTTTTTGTCAAAGGTGCCTTTGGTCAAATTACGTTTGTTAAAAGCGCGATTCGTCTACACACCCTTTTTGTCAAAGGTGCCTTTGCACGGCGATTCCACCAATGGCCAAAATTTTAACAACTAAGATAAGATAAGAATATTCTTTATTGTATACCGGAATTTTTTTTACAGAAATAGCAATGACAAAAGAAAAAGAAGTATTCGGGGATAGGAGCCCTGACATTATTTAGTTTTTCTTATTTATAATAGCATAATTATTTTCTTAATATTGTCATATCTATACTGATATTCGGACAACGAAAACGAATCGATTGATGTAATAATCATCACAATCAGTCTAAGTACCAGTTTGGCGTTTAGAATGCCACAAAGGAACAACATACATACATACATACATACATAGATAGACTGTTAATAAAAACATACTCCTCGCTCGCGCCTTTGGCAATGCTCACCTTTGCCCAAAAGCACCTTTGACGGCAACGTTTTCACGAATCGCGAATTTGGCAAACCACGTGTTGGCCCAAACGAGCCTATGACAAAAAACGTACTTTGACGAATCGCACCCTTGACCATAGGCGGAAAACCCTATAAATAAAACCGTCAATGTTACAATTTGGACCATATTTTAAAGTTATATCAAGCAAATAAACGTGGCTTAAAGATACAATATCGAGCTCAAAGGTATATGCACGTTACAACGGGCCGGGGACGTGTAAGCGCAACGAAAATATACCGGATTGATCCGTAAAATCGTAGCTGCAGGTACTCTTTAAGAAATATTTTTAAATCCGAAGGTTATTAAGCTGCTGTTACGTATGGCATTCGAGACGGAATGCTATACGTAACAGCAGCTCGCCCATTGTAACATATTTAAGATTTCACTAATTTTATTATCTATCAAAGCTTATCCACAACTTATCAAAAGTGTACTTATGTTATACAACCATTCAAAATGTTTGAACGGGCGAGCGGGACGGTTGCCAGACGTAACAGCTGCCTTAAGACTAGATATGTACAGGAAATTAATACACATTTAATAAATAAGAGATCATAATTACCACAGGTACCTTACTTCTAACGCTGACCACTTAAAACGAGGAGACAGACAATCATTCATCATGCAATTTACACAACTACGCAATTATGTCACCACCACCGTTACTTTAGTACACTAACTAGGCATTACCATTCGCACCTTAACCACCTATCACCGTTGACAATGACTTGATACTATGATAGTAAATGGAATAACTATACTTTTCAATTCCAAAACAGTTAGACCGTCACCGAATTTTGGATCCTAAACGCCTTCTTTGATTGAAACAAATGACTGCTATCGATTTGACTCGACACTTTTTACTGTATTGTTTATTTTTTATCTTTACTGGCCAGTGTTACTGTCAAAGAAGGCGCGATTTCTTTTCAGCCAAGGATCTTACCGCCATAGAACATGACCGTGTCGTTATAGCAGATACTGCCGGATCGGGTCTGTTCGTTAAACAAACTTTGCATGTTCTTTTGTCGGCTGAAGACGTATAGAACTAATGGATGCTCCCTGAAAATGTTCCCAATAATGGTTTTACCTGCGTCGGATATGTTTTTCGAACGCACCGAGCGAGTTCCAATTTCAAATATACTTTGTTTTAATATGGAATGAGCAAATGTTTCTCGTCATTTTGTGCCGGTATTATTTGGTATGTATGAATTTGATATTTTCATTGATGGAATCGTTTTTTTTCAATGATTGAAGTCTTAACACCAAGGTTACCAAACAAAGTAACAATAATCAAAGTGATTTGCAAACAGGAAAACAACGTTGGCGTGATTAGGTGCAATCATGTATTCAAATGAGTTTCTCGCGTAATTATTTATGCAGTTAAGTTTGGATTGTCTGTTAGAGTATAATTCTTTTCAATCAACTTTAGTTAATTTGGTGCTAGACTTGAATATCCACGTTGGAATGGTTGAGGTTGGCAGCTCACCAAATGTAGTAAAATATGGTTTTCCATGAGACCTTCTATGGTTCCCAAATCAGTAATAATGAAAAACGTAAGATCACACACGCACACAAACACGCTTGTAGAGATTTTTTTAAGGGCTTGTACCAATTCGGCAATCCCTCTCGCACGCACATTTTATCATTATTAATGATAATAAAAGTTACTTTTGAGAAATGCAGTGAATAATAATTTAGCTGTAGGAAATAAAATTAGGCACTTTTTGCACATACTTAAAGTTTTACATACCTTAGTTTTTGATAAAGAAAAATGTCTTTAATAGTTCTGAAATTTATAAGCCATTCTTCTATAACAAAAACTAAATATATGAAAATTAAAGTATGCCTGAAATGTCCGCGATTTGATTTTCTAGTGCCTATATTTACTATTACTACAATTTTCCAACGTATACTCATTCTTTTAAAATCATAAAAAATTTAGCATGTGCGAGCGAACGGCAGTGCCACAAATGGCAATGTTTGTACACGCTCTTAAGACTACATTTTGACACTTCACAATGAAGAATATTTCAAACCATATAAAGCACATTGTGACAAAAAACCAGCGGAAACACAAACATGGCTTTTTCTACTCTCACCTTCTTGTATTCAATTAAAAGTAAACTTCTATTAACTTCCTAACCGCCGGTTTCTGAATTGATAACCGCCGGTTTCTGAATTGAGAATTGCACTAAGTAAACACTTAAGTATCGTTCTTTTTTGATGAATCTAACAATAATAATAATTTACACCCAACACAATCGCTTGCCCAGGTCCCAAAATAGGATAATCTGTGCCATGATAAGCAGGCAAGGACATCACAAACAGGGAAATACACCCGGACTGAGGCCATTTGTACAAATGTACGGCGGCCCGCAGAGGTTTTTTTCTAAAAAATACACATCAGTCTTTACTTAGGTAAATTCTTAATTCTGCTACTATATTACGCGCACCATGTCCTGAACGATTCCAATCATCTAACTGTTAAATTCCATACTAATCTTGTCGACAACCCAAACGTCAGGTTGTCGACAGGATTTGGCGCGTATAATTAGGCTCAGAATAAACGGCGAGCCGAGTAAATTTTCTTTTATTTGAGCCGTCAAGAAAACCTACTCGTGTTTCACCTTCGATCGATATGGTGATAAAACTGAATACGAAAACACTTACGTTTATACGGAAATGCTGAAACTTCAAAAGTGAGTAAGCTAGACAGCTTTGAATTCAATTAATTTTCAACTCTTAACAGTATGAATGAGTTCCACAATAACATACCTTTCGTTGATGAATTTGATCGCCTCGTACGCGTTTTCGATGGGTACAATCGGAAGAATGGGCCCGAAGATCTCATCCTCCATAACCTTGTCGGTGGGCTTTACGTTGGCCATGATTGTGGGCTCTATGAACTTATCTTTAGGGTCATATTTGCCACCGATGACTATCTTGTCCTTGTCAGCGTCGACAATAGCCTGGAGGCGGCTGGAAAAGAAACGAAATTATATGAAGAATACCAATATAATAATAAGTCCATTGGACGTAGCCTAACAACGCGCGACTTCATTGATCGCGCGTTTTAACGTGACATAGTCGCTAAAAAAAAGTGGCACGACGCTCATTTTGACAGATGCGCGCGATAAAGCACGTAATATAACATTACGCACTTACTCACCAAAAATGTGTTTTCTATCATTCGGTTCTCCTGAACTTAAAAGTAGGAAACGCATTTTTGGTTTCTTAGCGGAAGTCCGGCTCACGCTTAGCCGGTTTTAACTATTTGTTGCTATACGGTAGACGGCGGAGATGGCGGGGCGGGAAACTCTCAACCTTTTTGCTCAGATGGGAGACAACTGCTCAAGGCAGGGAGGAGTGCGAGATCATGGGTGAGGCCTGAATAGCAGTAATAACGCGCCGACGCCTAAGGCACTTGTTCTTCTCAACGGTTTTTTTACAGAGGTCCAACCTATCGACATTTTTGTTGACTCTATTAACAAAATAGCGTGTGAACGAAGATTACACTTATGTAAGTAACTAATAAGGTTTATTATGTACGAAGTCATAGCAATGGGGGCGCTTTGGGAAACTGTAAGCTCCTATTGCGATATTAAATAAATAAAGAAATAGGACACAAACACGGCCAACTAAAAAAATTATAATAATACGGCGGACTCTTCTATAAATCACACCAACTTTGACACTTGTATAATTTTCACTCATTGGGAAATCTTGGTGATCCTGAAGAATCTAATAATATTTATTCTGTAAAAAAATAAACTAGCTACCTAATAATTTCAAGAGATAGAGCCGTTACTATTTAACTTGTCCACTGTACAGAATATTCCGATTTAACCTACACCGAACTGTCAACACATTTTAACACTTTTTGACAGTTATGTAATATAAGAGCAGGTCGGACAGACAGAGTAGTTAGGTACCTAGTTAGACCTGAGATTTCCGCACATAGCCTCATAGTTGGGCCATTGTATGTAGCAAGCTCAGATATGTGAACGCCTCAGACACTACGGGTCTTCCTCACGATGTTTTCTTTCACCGTTAGCGAGTGGTATTGCTATTATAACTTCACAAATGCACGTAACTTACAAAACAGCAAAAAGTTACGTACAATTCGTGGAATTAGAACCCTCGACCTCCCGAATGTGAGGCTGGCGTTCTATCACCGCTCGAGACAGACATCTTAGACATAGTCATAGCCCGTTTGCATTCACGGAACCGCGAAAACACCAAGCCCTCACCTGAAATGCCTGCTGTTGATGATGCGGCAGAGGTCGGGCGACTTCTGAGCGTCATCCCCGTACCACTCGGTGAGAATCTTCTTGGCCTCGGTCACGAATCGATCCTGCACCTCCACGGTACAGAGGATGTAGTCGGGCGCGATGCAGGTCTGGCCGGCGTTGATGAATTTGCCCCACAGGATGCGTTTTGCTGCCACGTGAATATCGACCGTGTTGTCGATGTACAATGGGCTGGTGAGTGAACGTTATTTTATTTTTCAACTGAGGTTCTTTGAGTATAACAGGTGAGAATCGTGAAAAGAACACGGTTGTGAGCTTGACTGCCCTCAAAAAAATGAGCACGTTAGTTTAGGCATAAAAACGAAACTTAAAACACTGCTAAATACTTATATTTAAAATTAATTCTTAAACGAAATTTAAAACAAAAACCATTTTATATTAATTTTCAGCAAGGGACCGTGAGAGATGGTATTTGGGGAAAGAGGCCTATACCCAGCAGTGGGCTGATGATGATGATGATGATTAATTGACAGGAGTTAGTTGGTGACTATAGTTGTCATACAGAAAGAGTTTTTGTTTGATGGGGAACTTGAGTGATATACCATGACAAAATCCCCATATACCTAAATCCGCAAATGGGGATAGACCCGTCCATAGGAACGAATTTTCTTCTTCTTTCAATGCCTCACGACAACTCTGCATATAGGTTTTGACAACCGCTCCGGGGCACATCTGATGCAGAGGACCTCCCTTGCTGTGCAGCGCGGGAACGCCGCCAGCATTACGGGTACCTTTGGGTCGGATGTGGCTCGGGATGGTTTATTTAATGGACAGTTAGTTAAGTTTTGGAATTTATTAATTTTGTTATATCTTTCTTTTTTTGTGACGAAACTACTGTGGCTTCTAATTTAATTATGTATTCGCATGTGACTTTTTTTCATAATAAAATTAAATTATTTCTCTGCATATTCCTTTGTTGATCTTCGACGCTGGCAACTGTAGTCCATTCTTTGATGGACCCGTACCATGATTTTCTTTTTCTGAAGACGCGCCCTCCTCGCCTCAATTTGAACAACGGTTACTATGGGGAAAAATTTAAACCATGAACAAAATATCAGCTGTGCCAAACATTTGAATGCCGCGATTGGTTACTTTAGTATGAAACGTGTGATATTTTTTTCGTGCTTTCGAAGTTTCCCCAAAGTAAAAGTATGGACAAGCAGAGCTCCCCACTTTCGGAAGATTTTGGATGATATTGGGATTGTGTAACTACAATTACTAACTACCTACTGGTTATGCTTACTGTGGGTGTCGCTGTATTTTACTGAGTACATACATAAACTCACGCAGACAGAGACCACGGTGTGCGACTTGCCACGATTCTGACAAACCCTTTACTTTCTTGAATAAACAGTTTCAATTTTAAGTTCACCTTTTCCCGCCAAGTTCGAGCGTGACGGGTGTCAGATAATTCGTGGCTGCCCGGTAGACGATCTTGCCGACGTTGGTGCCTCCGGTATAGAATATGTAGTCGAACTTCTGCTTCAGAAGCTCCGTGGTCTCCTCTGGGCCGCCCTCGACTACCATCACGGCGTCCTGGGGAAGAAATCTGGAGTGAATATGGTGCTCGCCAGGTTGGGTCGAAAGCCAGGGGCCTACTCCATAGAACTAAAATTCATGGTTTACTGTGACAATTCGACGTACATAGCAATTTTTATTAACTCACTGATTGAAAAAACGACTCTGCCCCGCAACGTACATTGAATTGTTATAATAAACTACGAATTGTAGTTTTATGAAACTGCGCTGGTGGGAGTCGCGCTAATGAGTTTTGTAAGTCTTTAGAAGTACGAGTAAAGGCAGATTACAATACAGTGAAAGCGTGATTGGTAGTTGTAATCCAATGCAAATTGTGCCAGAGGCAATTGTGCTAGCTAATTGAAATTAATAATTTCAATTAGCTAGCACAATTGCCTCTGGCACAATTTGCATGGGTATAGCTTTTGACGCTACGCTTAGACATGTATAGTTTGTTTTTATCCTATTTCTTACCATCAAAGTTGTTACTATCGTTATTAGTTATGCTACGTTAATTTGTTGGCAAACGATTGCCTTGTTGATTTAGCTGTTAAGGGGCTCCATAGAGTAACACTAGCGCAATCAAGGGAAGAAAATAATATATTTTTTTACAGATCGTACTTGCAAAAAGTACGAACCCAGAACCGAGAACCTAGGATCACGGAGCTGGCACTAGATAGCATTTATGCCCAAAACGGCCGTTTTTGGCGTTAATGCTATCTAGTCCTAGGTTTTTTGCCTTCGATTCACGGCCATGGGTCCTAAAAGTCACTATCAACATCATTCAGAGATTGTACTGACACTTTTAGCAAACGATCAACGATCTGTAAAAAAAGATATGATTTTATCCCTTGATTGCGCTAGTGTTACTCTATGGAGCCCCTTAACACGCTTGACTACTAAAACAAACGGGTTCGATTCCCACTGAAGGTCGCCCTACTTGATTTGCAAATGGCCTCAGTTTGCCACTGTTTACCACATCACAGAACATCCTAGTTTGGGACCAGGATAAGTTATTGTGTTATTGATCATCATAGGCCTTTGCGTCCCCGGACAATTTAAGCAGTGCCTAAAAGCTACACTTTTTCGAGCGACTTAAAATTCTTGCTGTGGACGGAGACGCCTGACCCGCGTTTCATAAAGTTCTTGCTAAGGACGAAGATGACTGGCCCGCGTTTCATAAAATTCTATGCATAAATCGTAGTTAATTATGACAATTTGATGCACATGGCGGAGCCGAGTGTTGCTACTTGTTAATCTGTGGATTCGTCCACTTTGCAGATCGAATTTTCATAGTAATTCATGAATTGTAGTTCTATGAAACAGGAGAGAAGAAGGGCCGCAAGATCTGCGATGAAGCTATAATAATAATAATAATAATAATAATAATGATAATAACTTTATTGATAGTTAACAGGGTTGATGTACATTCACTTAACCGTTTAAATATAAATAGAAAAACGTGAACGAAACTGGTTGGTATCTGCTGCTATAGCTAGGTTACAAAGTAGCCTGTATTAATAGCAGCAGGCCCGTGCCTCTTACGACAAATTCTAGTCAGTAATTAAACAACTTGTCCTCGTGTCAAGTTAGGATACCCTGTGCTATTGTAACCAGGCAAGGACATTACAAACATGAAAATACACCCACACTGAGGCCACTTATACAAATTTACGGCAGCCCCCAGTGGGAATCAAACCCATGATCTCCGGCATGGCAATTAGATGTGATACCACTATACTAACGAGACAGTCTTATTAGTGTAGTAGCCAATGGCCATCCGAAGAAGATAAATTAAAAGAAAAAAAAAAAACACTCACATTGTCCAAGTACTTGGGCAGCATCTCGGAAACGAACTGCGCACAGGCGACGGACAGCTCGCTGGGCTTGACGACGACGGTGTTGCCGGCGGCGATGGCGCCGGCCATCGGTAGTAAGAGAAGCTGCAGCGGGTAGTTCCACGCGCCGATGACCAGCACGACGCCGTACGGGTCGTTGTAGATGACCACGTCGTCTAGGATGTTCACTAGGCCCTTTGGTGGCTGTGGTGTGAGAAGGTAAGATAAGATAAGATAAGTAAAAAGCTCTCTAAAACGCTGAGAGTGTGGCAAACGAAAGCGTGGCGTGGAATTTTCTTAAAATTCTTACATGGCACCACTAAACGACTGTCAGTGTAATCGTACAACTGTTACCATTTATAATTTTTAAAACTTTATAATTTTGATACTTGCTGGCAGAAAATTCATATTTATTGTGTAGATGTTAAAGAATGTAATAAACTATATAATGAGATATTTTTGTATTAAATTGTATGTGCATAGAATTTTAGTTGATTTCAGAATTGTGCACAAACGAACTTAATAACTTATAATATCGTTAATTTATTAATATGCTACTTTTTATGTTCTTAGATAACAATCGAAACATTAGATTTTCATTCACAGAAGTTAAGTATCTCAACATACAAAAGAGAACGAAGGGGCTGAAAAAAAGGGCTAGGAGCAGTAGTGTAGGGGACAAACCGCTTTTACCGATGCCATTAAAAATAAGATAAGATAAGACTGGTTGCCGATAAATGGTTTGAATGTAAATAGAGGGTCATGTTATACATTATTGATAAATACGATGAGTCTTTTACTTGTACCTAGCACAAATCTGTTTCCCGGAGAGTATAAAGGCTTAAATATGCCTAAGCACTAACAAATATGACGACCTTATACTATGGAACCTTGTTTTTTATAGCTCTGATGATACCAAGAATATTTTTTTATTATAATTTCTTAGGTTACGCTTTCGTTTGAAAGACTCAATTTTATTCACTGAAAACAGTGAATAAAAAGCACTTTTTGTCACTATTTTGGTGTTCGATTTTAGAACACACCAACATATTAACTAGAATCTATGTGAAATTATTCACTGAAAACAGTGAATAAAAAGCACTTTTAGTCACTATTTTGGTGTTTGATTTTAGAACACACCAACATATTAACTAGAATCTATGTGAAATTATTCACTGAAAACAGTGAATAAAAAGCACTTTTAGTCACTATTTTGGTGTTCGATTTTAGAACACACCAACATATTAACTAGAATCTATGTGAAATTATTCACTGAAAACAGTGAATAAAAAGCACTTTTAGTCACTATTTTGGTGTTTGAATTTAGAACACACCAACATAATTAACTAGAAACTATGTGAAATTCTTTCACCTGGTTGTGCAATAAAGTGTTCTCTATCTATCTATCTATCTATATTCGACCTCTATCTCAATGCTATACAACCTCCTTACGCAAAAAATACTAGAAACAACCTCCTTGCGCAAAAAATACTAGATACAATCCTTGTGCGAAGAATATTTAGATTTCATTCCAAGCTTTAAGAAAGCCTGTAGCTGAAGAAATATTGAAAATAATAATAATAATCATAACACCAAAATAATCCAACGATTTGACAAATGTAATTCGTAAGGGTTTAGTTCTACAAGCCGACCACCAGCGCTACTCCGAACGGGTCAGTAATCACACTTTTTTTCAACGTAAAGACATGTTTCATTCTGATTCTTAAAATAAACAGATTGTAAATTCTTTCGGTTGAAATTAATTTCTGTTTCAATATCCAGTGAAAAAAACTCCACTCTGGTCATATATTCACTAATAATATTAAACATTATACATCAGTTAGTACCTACATATTAAGATTCCTTGAGTGCCATTAATGCTGCGGCCAGACACACGAACAGCACCCGTTCACGAGCATAACGCAGAGGTATCGAAATTATGATCACCAATAATGATCACTCTCAATACATCACAACCAGGTCCTCACTATACAGATTACCGTCTAGTGTGGGGTCCATCAACCATTTCCTATTCTAATACCTAAGTTAATCCTACTTTTATGTAATTATAAAATGTTTATTTAATTAGTAAGTGGTTTTAACTATTTTTTTTATTTTTATCTATCTTTATTATTTCCAAATTTAATTGTCAGCGTAAACTCACCCTAGTAGGCTTGCACCACTCGTCCAAATGGTGCAGAGTGTTGTTGAGATCGTTGACCAAGTAGTCAACCTCTAACAGAACCGCCTCCATCTTGCTCCTGCGCAGGTCCTTGTGCAGCGCGTCGATCATCGCGTTGCGGTTTTCCTCGTACATGCGCAGGAGATTCTTGAGCTGCTGCCGGCGCCATTCGACTGGTCTGGTTACGCCGCGGTTGAACGTGTCGCGGGCTTTCTGCACCGCCTGTGGATTTGTAACGGTTCGTTTGTTGACATGTTTCATAGAGGGTCATCTAAAAATGCCTGAAACGTGTCGGTTAGAGTTTGTCATTCGCAATGACTCACGCCTGTATCCCGGAGGGGTAGGCAGAGACCAGGGTCTGCAACTTGCCACGATCCTGACAGATCTCTTTCGCTTCATCAACATTAATGAGTCGTTGCATGGACGGACGATGTGTATGTTACAAAGTTTTAATCGTGAGAATATTTCTGAAAACGTCTTGCCTTCAAAAGATAATAAAAATCCCTCAAAAATTACAAAGTTCCCTTTTGCCTTAAGGTCCCACTTGGCATGCATCGGGAACCCTAAATAGTGAATCTATAAGACTATTGACATAACTTTTGAAGTGAAAAGCTAGTTTGCCTTCGCATAATAATATATTACTAATTCAATTTATCTAGTCGCTACCAACGATCTGCCTCAGATCGTCGATCCAGCGAGCTGGTGGACGTCCAACGCTCTATAAAAGTAATTTAAATACTATTCCTTAGAATGAACCTATTCAGTACCCAAATAGGTTGTTGTCGACACATTGTTAATTCATGTAATTTATTCAATCAATAACAACAACAACATAGGGTTTTAGTATCTACGTCGGTGACTAACACCATCTCCCACGTCGATGTTTACCATAAACATCATCTTTACAACGTATGATACAAATATAGAATGTAAACAAGTTAAAATGTTTACCTCAAGTCCACCATCCAAGATTAAGCGTTACGAATCATCGTTTCTATTTTTGGTATCAAACACGATTAAGCAAACCTTAATTATAATAAAGAGAAGCATGTTTGCGTTTTATAATATAGTACGAATCTGCAAATTCGAGATAGTCTATAGTTTCCGGAATAATCTGCATAATTTAATGTATGACGTATTCACCACCACACTTCGGTGGCAAGTTGGCGACTGCTTATGTCATACCGGCGCTTCATTTGGATTTCTATTCGCGTATTTGCCGACGATTTCAGGTTTTACGTGAATTTTACAAAATCAGTGTTAAAGATTCGTCAGGCCCTGGCCACACAGAAGGGACGTGGGGCGAGGGCGCTGAAAAGACGCGTCGCGTTGTATAGAGTTCGGGTCCGCGCCTCGTCTCTTCTGTATCGGCTTCGTCCCGTCCCTTCAGTACATTTTTATAAAATTGAATTGGATCGTAGCAAGTGGCAGTCCCTGGTCTCTGCCTACCCCTCTGGGATACAGGCGTGAGTTTATGTTATGTTATGAATTGGAATGACGACGCTTTTTTCCGCGCCCTTGCCCTAGGCCAGGGCCTTAGAAAACCCGGCAGTGGACGGTTAATATATTATGCCAAATACGAATGGCCGGTGTATGGAGCTATGATTTTTTTGTCTCTAATAATTAGGTAACGACTCCGTAGATGGCGTCATTGCCGTGCCGGTAACACGTTTGACTACCTTGCCAGAGATCGTGTGCTCGATTACAGCTGGGAGCCGAATGATCTCTGTCCGTGTTTTTCCGCTTTTCAGATATCCTCGTCTGGACATCACAAAGTTTGGGGGGCGGACAAGTGATTTTAAAGATTGGACGTTAAGTTGTGTTGGAAGTTCATATAGATATTTAATAATAATAATAACTTGTACACAACACAATCACTTGCCCCGATCCCAAACTAGGATAGTACTGTGCATTGGTAACCAGACAAGGAAATCACAAACATGGAAACCTCCACACTGGGGTCAGAAGAAGAGGCAGTCTTCACATTTACGAACGTGTGCGTATGTTTTGGGAGGCAGTCAAGCTCTGAACCAAAAACTTGTAATTTTATATTTTCTCTTGTTTGTCACCTGTTGTACTCACTTAATAAATAAAATAAAAATAAAATTTCCTGTGAAACTCCCGGGACAGTGAGAAAATGCAATAAAAAGATAGTAGGATCAAAACTTTCGTAAGCATTTCAAATTATAAAATTTGTTGAAGTGCGTGGCATCGAGTGTGTTAAGACTGACGGAGAGCGGTTGCAAGTGATTAGTCACTGGCAAAGTCCAAAGTTAATCATCGACTTTCGATACTTGGATACAGATAAGGAAATTCGTATTTAATATCGTAGTTACCGAGCAAGTTATTTGAGATATTTAGAATATATCCAAGGGCCATATCTATATAACTAGATTGGATTATATGTAACGTATCTGACGCTGGTTTAAAAAGACGACTAAAAAGATGCAGCGACTAATGATGTTGACGGAGCGAATGATAGTCACCACCGTGGCAAGTGGCAAACCCTGGTCTTTACCCCACCGGGAAAAACTATACAAATACAAATACAAATAAACTTTATTTCTCCATCCACAAATAAGGTACAAAAGAGGTGGTACAATATGGCACAATCTGAAGCAATTTGTGGAAAGACTGGGTCCTAAACTAGATCAGAGATCTGTATCTTAGGATGCCAGGCCTCCCAAAAATTAGGACAGCAAAGTATGAAACATACTGTAGACACTAAGTCAGTCCAAGTCAAAAATCGACGGAGAAATCAAATTAGAGAAAATATACAAACAAGAGAAAAATATACAAACAAAAGAAAATATACAAACACACAAAGTGTGTGTGTGTGTGTGTGTGTGTGTGTGTGTGTGTGTGTGTGTGTGTGTGTGTGTGTGTGTGTGTGTGTGTGTGTGTGTGTGTGTGTGTGTGTGTGTGTGTGTGTGTGTGTGTGTGTGTGTGTGTGTGTGTGTGTGTGTGTGTGTGTGTGTGTGTGTGTGTATGTGTGCATGAACGTACAACCCGCAATTGATACCACATACTTTCCTATATCTAGGCGTAAAGCAGGTACGTATACAAAATACTTATTAAGGCATTACCAAGTCTAAAATCATAAAATAAATAAATAAACTGTTTATTTCAAAAATAAAATAAATTTTATGCATTATTAATCTAGCACAGCCCCTATATTACGCTCACCAAATCCTGAGCGATTCCAATCGCCTTACTGTCAAATTAGTATGGAATTTGAGAGTAGACGATTGGAATCGCTCAGAATTTTTTGATTAGGCTACTGGCAGTTGAATCTTAAATATGAGATTATAGTGCTTCCAGAGGTTGCTCTATTTTAAAGATGAATGATATAAATAAACTACATACTCGTACACATACATACTTATAAGTAAAAGTACAGGCACCCTATTCCTACCCATATTAAGTGTTTTGGCTGCCTCGTTGGACTAGCCGTTAAGGCGCTTACTACCAAGATAGAGGTCGTGCGTTCGATTCCCAATGGGGGCCGCAGTACATTTGTGCAAATGGCCTCAGTCTGGGTGTATTTTCATGTTTGTGATGTCCTGGCCCGGTTACCATAGCAAAGGGTATGCTAGTTTGGGACCAGGTCAAGTGATTGTGTTGTGTGACAGTTATTGTTATTATTTTATCTCACTAGTACGTTACCCGTCGTTCGGTGGGTAGGCCTCCTACCCGATGGGTTGATGACATTAAGAAGGCTGCAGGAGAGCATTGGACAAGATTAAGACTATGCCCAACAGTGGGCGTCTTTCAGGGGCTGTATAGATAGAGAGTCGTCGAGCTTTTTTTGTAAATAAATGATTTGAATTTGAACTGGCTGGGCAAAGGTTAATTTTGGAGGCCGATTAATTAACATCTAGTCTGCGCACTTTAGGTAATAAAATGATTATTTTTGATTAATTTCGTTGATTTCGTTTGGAGTTATAATACGCGACAAATGAATCGTGTGATTTTAAAACGACACATGTCCTTTCATTACAACTTTGCAGGAAATAGAAAAAACTGTTTTATTCAAATACTAATATCTACAACAGCAATATTTTAGCATATTATATTGATTTCTATATGAATAAACTACAATTTTTTTTCTAATGTAAATCAATAGGTAGGTGTAAATAATTTAATAAAAAAAAATGGACAAGTGTTATTTTAAAAACACATGTGACTTGTGTTGTTTTAAAATCACACGATTCAAATAACTTTTACTTGGAATTGACGTACCTATTTCGTGTTTTACAGGCGGGGGGCCCGGGGAGTGACTTAAAATTCTTCGGACATGTGAAAGTTTGTGAAGATGTTTGGATGTTTGTTACTCAATCACGCAATAACGGCTGAACGGATTTACATGAAACTTGGCGTACAGATAAGACCTGCATTGAGACATAGCATACTTGAAATCCCGGTAATGCGTTCCCCTGGGATAATATTTATTTTAAGTTAAAATTACATGGCGTTGTGCGAGCGAATGTTGTGTTTTAAAAATAGATGGCGTTGTGCAAGAATTGTATAAACGGATTCTGTGGCGGTATGAAGTTGGGACAGCTATTAAGAAATAATTTAAAAAAAATGCTCCGTTGCAAATTTTTGTTAGCATTTTTGTTCAAGTTATCCTTCGGGCTTATACAACGGATAAGGATAAGGTATAACTCATCAGTCAGGCACTATACAACAGAAACGATAAGGTATTTCTTTTTTATACACGTCCCACTGCAGGGCACAGGCGTGCCCACCGCATATTGGCAATTGCAAGCGCTGAGGTATGTGAACTCCTCAGACACTCAAGTTTGATCACAATGTTTTCCTTCACAGTAAGATGAGGTATAGCTTAGATAATTTTATACTTTCAGGCCAACTTGCACCACTTCTTAGACGGCACATCAGTGGCCATTTAAATTGTGTTTTGTGTAAAGAATTTTAGTCAATTGCAACTGCGACCTTAGAGTTTTACAGTCTTATTTATAAAAAGCCGAAGTCTGGTTTATAAGGGGAATTCTCTCATAAGCTGGCTTGAACACCATCGTAAGTGTTTAAGTGCGATCAACTTTGTTATACGTAAGACTGTTAGTTTGAAACTTTGCAAGTTGCAGATGACAAAATAACTGATCCCTGGACTGCACAGAAACTAACAAAGAACATGGCTGCAGCAGTGAAATGGGTTGTGAATGTGGCCCCATAAGGTTCACAAGCGCCAAATATAACGAAAAAGCGTATCTTTTAGCACTAGAGAATCTCACGTTACAACGAGCCGGCGATGTGCGTGCGTTTTTTAATCTAAAAGAATCCTTAAATACTTAAAAAGTTAGAGACTATAATACAAGTGCAAAGAAAGACCGTTCCCGTGACGTGCCCGTCGGCCGCACCTGGCCCTGAAAGGCCTTGCATATTTTAGATTTAAGGGGTTCCAGTGGACTAACAAGCGCCACCAATGAAAAAAGAAATCATATCTTCTTTTACAGATCGTAGGATTTGCAAAAAGCGTCTGTACAATCTTTCAATCATGTTAACAGTGATTTTTAGGATCCACGACAAAGAATCTATGATCACGAACCCGGGACTAGATAGCATTTATGCCAATAACGTTTTTAGGTCCACTATTAACATGATTGAAAGATTGTACAGGCACTTTCTGCAAATTCGATCTGTAAAAATAGTACATTACTTCAGAGGGAAGAAAGTGACAGTTCCATACCGAGATTATGGCATTTGCGCCACGAGCTTGCGAGGGGCGCAAACCATTTGAGGTATGGAACTGTACTTTATCCTGAGGTATGTATAGTGCTTTTTATTACACCTACGAGGAAAATTATAGACATAAATGCATAGAAATATTTACAAAAAACACAAAGATAAATGCTAAATCAATCGAAGTTTTTGCGAAAATGCGCGGGCTTTTCCTTTTTTTATTCGCCCGTTTCTGGAGTAGGCTAAGATCATAAGGTCATGCAGCCACTTCTTCCGTGATTCCGCGCGTTTTATATACAAAAATAATTTCGTTTTTAATTTTCTGTATGCACCAAGGAGGTTGGTAACTGGTAAAAAAAAAACTGTATGTGGCCAGTAACAATTTACTTGAAATTTAATTAGTAGACAGTTAAAGTCTCTTTGAAGTATGACTGCTGACAAATTAAAAAAAAAAAACCGGGTATGTAATGGAATTTCATACATACTTCCCACCCTTGGGTCGGAAGGATTTTCATACAAACTTCCATACCTTGGGATGAAAGGATTTGAAGGGCGGGATAAAGGCGTTTCTTCCCTCTAATTGGTATAATTAGTATGTATTTTCAGAGCAGGTGTGATAAAAAGATGTTTTTTTTTCTAGGTGGCGCTAGTGTTACTCCATGGAGCCCCGTAAGGCTGGGTTCTCCGAGCGCACGGATTTGTATGGGACTTATTGCGCTGCGGGAGCGAAAATATAAATAGAATTTCGTCGACCGACGTCACTAACACATTTAGTGATAGTCATTTTGGCATATTTTATATTATGCAAAACTCAGTACAGCTCAAATAAAACCATATCTAGGGTTTATTTAGACTCATCTAAATTATTATATCTAAATATATATATATATATATATATATATTCCCTCTCTTTCCTTTTCCTTGCGTTTCATTCCCACATATATATTTTTTTCCGATTTTAAATACAAACCATTAGAGAGTAAAATGTATTTTAAAACATCTGATTTAAGGGTAATGTCAGAGGACTCGGCCTTAATGTTTATTTTAGTTTGTATTGTTGTGCCCGCAAGGAGGCGGACGCGGTTCATTGTAATGTGAATTGGATACAAAGTCCTTAACAACGCAGGTAAGTACATGAAATATCTCTGTACGATAACAAAAGCCATTTGAAACATTTATGCTATTGTTAGCACTTAATCAACAAGCTGCCAGCTAAATGCCTACAGCTTTGCAATATCTTAATCTTCAGATGATATTGAAGCAACAGATAAAGAGAAAAAAATAATAGTCGAACTCACCTCCACAACGCTCAACTGATTTGGTTTCCCATTTGATATTGTTCCTGCAAACAAAGTGAAGTTTATTGGTTAAAGAATTGAGAAAGTTATGTTGCGTTGGTTTGGTTACACATGGAGAGGATAAAGGAAGAAAGATTGGCGATAAATATACAAGGTGTTGATTTGTAAAGCAACGCCCGACTCACGTGTTCGACTGTGTTCGAGTGAGACTCACTCCCGGTTTCTCGTACACTACCAAGCTGTTAATCTACTGTTAACAGCTGTCAGTGTTTTTTTTTTTGTATGCACTTTGGTCAATTGACAGCGTGTTAGTGTACGAGAAACTGGGGGTTAGGGTACATTCTACTCATCAATACAAACAACTTTCACTATAGAACCATCTCTACCAACTCAACCAAAAAAAAAAAAAACAGAGTTAAATTAACAAACTGTAATAAAAAAAAAACAAATCATCCTCCCGACTGAGCGGATTTCTAATCAAGTTATCTGCTGGACATTACACAGACTTTGCTTCGCGAAGGGATACTGGCCATGGTCAGTTATAGGGATCCGTAGTAAACGAGGAGCCCTTGTAGTTTCGCCGTATGTCCTTCCGTCTATATATATGTATGTCTGTGTGTCGTGGCTTAGCTCAAAGACGCTTAGTACCAGCGCATTAATCTAGGCGATAAAGTTAAATTGAAAAAAAAAAAAATTGGGCAAAAATTAAATAAATTCTAATTTAAGTAAGTATACTTACTTAAATTAGAGTTTATTTAATTTTTTCCGGTATACAATAAAGAATATTCTTATCTTATCTTATCTTACACCCATAGTATGGGGTATCGTTGAATTAGTAGTTTAAAAATATTGTGATTGTAGGAAAACCATTTTAAGATTCAGGGATCGGTTTGCTTAATATTTCAAGATTTATGCGGATTTTTTTGTTACAGTGGACCGACCCCACACTCTCCTGGCGTGAAAAAAAAAACAGGACAATAGCACATATAACACAGCTAAGTAGGCTTTACAAGTTAATCTAATAGTCGACAAACTTACAAAAGGAAGACTTCGTACAAATTCCCTTGAAAATTAGTTTGATAGCATCACGTTATTAGCTTCATCCGTGAACTCAATATGTTAAACAAACTCTCTGAGAGATGGCCTGTACCCTACAGTGGGACGTATAGTGCATTATTATTAATATTATGAAAGAAAAAACCTCTCATTCTAAGTCCGCAGATTTTGACGGCCAACAACGGAACCATAAAGTTCGTGTAGTATGCATTTTGACGGCCAACTACGGAACCTCCACTGAGCGTGGCCCGACGTGCACTTAGCCGGTTTTTGTATTACTGCGCTTCTGTTGAGTATCGATAGATGAAAGGCGCAACGTGTGCTCGGACCAATAGCTGTAATGCAAGTAGGTCACGCCAGTGTTGCATCAATGACTGCCATAACACCAAGTTACGTGCATTTGCGATTTTGTATAGTAGCAATACCACTCGCCAATCGCGAACGAAGTAGCATAGTGAGGCGTGGGGCACATAGAGAGGACGTGGGACAAGAGCGCGGTAAAGACGCGGCGTCCTTTCAATTCACTTTCACACAAAATGTACTGAAGCGCTGGGCATAGCCCACATAGATAAGACGGAGCGAGGACGCGAACTCTATGCAACGCGTCGCGTCTTTTCCGCGCCCTCGTCACACGTCCTTCCTATGCGCCCCAGGCCTGTGGAATAACACAATGTTATGTGAAAAGTTCAACTAGCTACCCACTGCAGTTGGAGAGATAACCTTTATGGGACAGACAGACAAAGAGAAAGAGGGTCGTAGATATATTAGTAGGTTGCCGATTGCCGTAGGCTTCAACTCTAAAATACGTCCAAGCAAACGATTAACGGTCTCAGTTATAAAAAACCGGCCAAGTGCGAGTCGGACTCGCGCACGAAGGATTCCGTACCATTATCTATACAACATTTTATTTTATTTTATTTTGTTTATTGACAAAACCCACAACACAAGTTAATTACTTACATATAAACATAGTAAAAAATAAATTTATCATAGGCCAATTAAGGGCTTACTTTATCCTAACTTAACTAAGAAACAGGCATTTTCATTTTAAGTCTTAAAAAAAAAAACAAACAAACATTAGACAAAGATCTAATTTGAGAACCAACAAGAAGCTTTTATAACATTGACATTTCACGACACGACATCGGCACTGTGAAGGTTAGAAGGCTAGGCCGCTAGATGGAGCGCTGTCTGTAGACAACGTTTATTGTATGGGAGCCCCCCTTAAATATTTACTTTATTCTGTTTTTAGTATTTGTTGTCATAGCGGCAACAGAAATACATCATCTGTGAAAATTTCAACTGCCTAGATATCACGGTTCATGAGATATAGCCTGGTGACAGACAGACAGACAGACGGTCAGTGAAGTCTTAGTAACACATCACTGACCAAAAGAAAAAAATAACGAAGTGAAACTGGATGCGGGCAATTATCAGTTGTTCCAACTGCCTGCCCGTCTACAAATAATAATAATAATAATAATAGGGTCCTGTTTGGCACCCTTCGGGTACGGAACCCTAAAAACACGATTCTTTAAGACGCCGATTGAAATAGTACCTATGTGGTGGAGATTTAATGAGGGAAAAGTCGTAACCACAGATTAAATAAACTGCCTCTTAGTAGGAGTGCTTGAAGTGAATAAAAACCTACTGTATTGTCAAACCAGTTTACTGTTTGTACTTTGACCTGAATAAATTATCATAATCATGTGTCAACTAGGTACTTATAAAACATAAATAACTCACGCGATACATTTATGATACAGCTCATTCCTACAGAAGCATGACAATGGAAGTTCAGTAAGTAACTCTATTTATTAAATTGCAACGTTTCCACCATTTCCATGAGTTGCAAACGTTAATACATCCTTTGTGAGGCATTGTATAATATTATGGTTCTACAATAAAATTCCTCAAGATAAATTAGAGCTACCACTGAGGCGGTTTAAAAAATGTGTTAAGCATACTCTGTGCAAAAAAAGCCTATTATAACATTCCGGATTATTTGGAAGACAAAGATGTCCTGTCTTTAAATAATGTTAATGGGGAGGATTGTATCTAGTGTACTAGTGTAGTGTAACTTTAAGTTGAAAACTCTGTTAATTAAGCAAACCTGCTAAGAAAAGAATAAATGTCGAGTTTCTTTATTAATTTATTAATCTATCTATTAATCGTGTTAGTTTCAACAATGAGGATCTTATGTGCCTACAGTTAGTTCAAAGTTAAACAAAAACATTTTTTAGACATGACTAAATATAGGTATATTGGTCGTATCACAACTTTTAATTAAAAAAGAGCAATAATTAGGGTCCAAGCTTGTGTATTTAGTTATTAGTGAAAATTCAAATTAATAATATTTGTAGGTAAGTACCTACTTATCTTCATTAAAATCTTAGAAGTGGTACCTAACCTACATACGTCAATAGCCTTATAAACAGAGAGGCATTGTTTAAATACCTATTAATCATATGAATTCTTCAAAATAATCTTACAAAATGTTCGAACAATTGTGTATTGTTTTTGATGTCAGGATTTCACAAATGTTTACATACCCGCAGTCATTGTGAAAGTCGGAGAACTTCTTGTGGCACCAAATGGAATGTTAAGAAGTTTACATATAGCGTAGTAAAACTTTTATTCAATTTCTTGTAGGTACCTACTTGCAAATGTGTAGACTATTTAAAAAAAAGTAAACGCATTACACGGCGCCACACCTGACTGACAGCGATTTGGAAAATGAATGTCGGAAAATGAATGAATTCAACGAATGATTGTTGTCAAACTTCAAAATTGACCGAATGATTTTAAATTTCAGTTTTATACACATGGTCAATATTTTAACCTTAGAGGATTTTGACATACACCGCCATCTACTGTTCAATAGCAGTATTTTTATAATGAGTTTTATCAAGCTCGCAATTCTCGACGGAATAGTTCTACTGTTTTCTGATAGATGCCACTACTTTGCAATAATATAGGCGTCTCTCCTGCTAAAAAACATTACACAAACCATTTCGTTTTCTTTGCGCAAAACAGTTTCTTTGCTAGGGGAAGCAAAATAAAAAGTTAATTTGGAAAATTGAAAACCGATTGTTTTGTATAATGTTTCATGATAAATACGAGCAGGAGACCCGGCCTTTGGTTAATAGAATAATTTTTTGACTGGCAGTTACCACCCTGTAGTTTGTCCTTCTTTTCTAAATAAATTTCATGGAAGCATAGAAATGTAAAAATCTGTAGGTACCTACTGGAGACTTACATCCCCAATTTCAACCCCTTCAGTTTTTAATCGACTTCAAAAAAGGAGGAGGTTTACCGGGATACTTTTTTTATATAATTTATATAATTTTTTTTTAATAAAAGTTTATGAACTAAAATATTTTCTATCGGTTTTGCAGGTCCCAAAAATGCGAAAAAGTAAGTCTAATAATAAAAAGAATTAATTAAATTAACTCCGTGTGGCGCCGGATTAAGAATTGCGTCACTCCATTTCCTCCCATGGATGTCTTAGAAGGCGACTAAGGAAATAAATTACCAGGAGACGGGCACCAGCGTCTTCCTGAGATTCCAACCGCATACTGCGATCGCCAACCCGCCTGCCAAGCGTGGCGATTATGGCAAAATCCCTCATGGTTATGAAAACCATGAGGGAGGCTTAGCTGTGTCCTGGAGTGGGCGTCAAAGGGCTGATGATGATGAATTAAATTAATCCTATTCACTCGTGTTAGTTGCGGCCTTTCTTCTTATGACGGCAGAGATTCTGGCAAGCTAAAGTCTGTTATTTAATTCGATGCAAAAAAAATACTGACATGTGTGACCTGTGAATGTGACGGGGTCGTTAACCATCACAACCCATTACATTTGTTGACGTACTCTATGTGGACAATATCAACACAAGTAAATTTTTTAATGTCGTGACAGACGACGGCTATAAATATATTAATATATTGCGCGATGTCTTGTTCTACTTATACTAAATCCGACCGTAGTCGTGTGTGGACGCGGGTCGCATGTAGGAAAAAATATCGCATACCTATATTATAATGCCGTCGTCTAGGACGGCCATAAATCTAAGGTTCCAATGAAATGTATGCCAATAAAAAACTCTGTTATCAAAACAAAAGTAAACACAACTTTTATTTTCTATACTACTAATAATAAATCTGTAAGGGTCGGTCATGGAGTAAGTTAGTTTGTTTTCAGAGATATTGTGTTTATAGGCTCAATATATGATACTGAAACAAATTTCACGATTTTTAGAATTTTTTTCTGTATGTGTGTATGTATGTATGTATGTTCCTCCATAACTCTTAAACCAATTATCCGAATTTGATGAAATTTGGTATAAAAACATATAGACATCTGGGACACAGGATAGGCTATTTAAATTCTAGCTCCAGTTATGATAAGACGTGGCCCCCATACAAATGCTGCTTCGTAAAAATCGAAATGTACGCGAACGGAGTCGCGGGCACAGCTAGTACAACATAAATCTCTTTCTCATGTTGCATTACCTACTCATGTGGACTCGAAAAACAAGCCAAAATTGATGAAATCACAAGAAAACGCGGGATACAACATTCGCTTAGCTAAACCAAGATAAAAACGAAATGTTTAAAAATAAATTAAGTCTTAATGAATGTGTCAAACCTCACACCAAATGTTATCTACATCCAACCACCGCTGTAGTCGTGTAGTGGTAGCCTGGTGGACAGCGGTGGTGGCCTAGTGGGTAGAACATTGGACTGACATGTAGGTATGTGCTGGTTTTTAATTTGGCACCGGCTCCAAAATGTATTTCTACAATACCTACCTACATCGAATTTCAATAGTTTTTTTGTCCTTTACGAGTACCTATGTTATAAATACATTGTCACTCCAATCTAATGGTGAGGCATGTTCCCCGTTAATAAAATATCCTTGTAGGTCGACAGAACAGTCGACAGAGAATTGACCTTTATTGGTTTTTGTGATAAGTCCACAATATCTTTATCCGTCAACCGTACAATTTCTGCGGTGTGTGCCGTGGCATCCTAATGTCCTGTTTGACTCCTAAGCAAGGTGAATAGGTTGAATAGCTTGTAGAGTAATAAAAAAGGTTGGCTCGGCACTCAGGTATTGAGTGATTGACACTTCACAACCTCGTTAGTATGGCCATGTATGGCGGATTGTCCAACAAATGAATTTGTTTCAGGAAATTCGCAAACAAATCATCTTCATCATTCAGCCGCAAGAAATCCACTGCTGAACATAGGTCCCTCCATGGATTTCCAAAAAGACCGGTTGGAAGCGGCTTGTATCCAGCGTCTTCCTGCCACTTGGATGAGGTCATCTGTCCATCTTGTGGCTGGTCGTCCTACGCTGCGCTTGCCGATATGTGGTCTCCATTCGAGATCAAAAACAAATAGGTACGTTTCAGGAATTGCGCATTTTAGAAAAAACCTTGTATATATACCCTCGGTCTGCTGGTCTGATTCGCACTTGGCCGTTTTTAAGGCGGTAACTGTGTTTTGATTAGTATTAAAGCAAATGTAGAACTTCAATAGATACTGTTATTTCAATGATGCAGAGAAAACTACGATAAAATACAGAATAAAAACAGGAACATAGATAATTTATAAGTAATCTTGCAAAAGTGGTGTTTCGTCAAAAAGACAAGAAGTAATTCGGCGTCGGCCAACTTAAATGTTCTTTTATTTGTGTACCAATATACGAGAACAGACTCTTATACATTTAACATATTACAAAACATTTTTCAACATCATGGTACTTTTTACCACTTTGAATTTGGATTCACAGTTTAGAGCAAAAGGTCGGAAATCCTACTAATATTATAAATGTGAAAGTTTCTGAAGATTTTACAACATGGCGTTGCGTTATGCGAGCAAACGCTGTGTTTTAAAAATAGATGGCGTTGTGCAAGAATCGTATAAACGGATTCTGTGGCGGTACGAAATTCGCCGGGGGAGCTAGCCACGTTATACAAATATGTGGTACCATTACCCATAATTTTTTTTTAATTTGATTTGATTAATTTGATTAATATTACTATTTTCACAATGAAAAGAACATTCTCTAAAAGGTCTCTCTATAGCTAACGATTTCAAAATCACCGTGTAGTAGAATAGAATATTTTATCTCAGGAGTGAAAAATATTTGCTTAGTACCTATAAGCGTAAGTTGGAAGAAAACACGATTTTATGGAACATAGCGACGCAAATAACACAATGGCTGGTACAAGTCGTACCTACATATTAAATATTATGGTTTGTTCCACTGATGTCTTCTAAGTAGGCGAATTGTTTACTGGGTGTTAAGAACTGACGCCCGACACCAAAACTAATTTAACTATAAAGTTTCGATGAGAAATAAAGATTAATGGCCTTATTTACAAAAACACGATTCCTCTAAAGCACTTCTCAGAGGCAGTTTATTTAATCTCTGGATTCGTCCTTTCCCTGTAAAGTCTCCACCACAGACTGTTTGAATCGGCGTTTATCGAGTATAGTAAGGAATCGGGTTTTTAGGGTTCCGTAGTCGACAAGGAACCCTTATAGTTTCGCCATGTCCGTTCCTGTCTGTGAGCGGCCTAGCTCAGAGACGATTACTACGAGAGAACTGAAATTTGGCATAGACATTCAAATTAATAACGCGGACAAAACGGTAGGTAAAATAAAATCTTAAAACAATTTTTTTAGGGTACACGGTACCTACACCTAGATTAGGGATGCATTTTTTCTCGCCAACCCCACAGGATACTGGGATATCGTTGGATTGGTCGTTTAAATATTGTAGGGGTAGAAATATATTTTTTTTACTTAGCTGAGAAAATATTAAGGCTGCAAGCGCAAATTTTGTCTCCTGGCTGAACGGTTGATTGTAGAAGAGTGAACATTTTAAGGGTTGTAGCACATATAATGAAATTAAAATCTTAAATAAAAAATAAAAACCGACTTCGAAACACTACAGCACTAAAAGGTTAGAAATAATTTAAATAATTAGAAGTATGTATACATGTAGGTATTTTAAGAGTATAATTTGTAGTCGGTGCCCAGTTCCATGACCAGCACATATATTTTGGGCACCGACTCCAAATTATACTTTTACAATACCTACATGTATACATACTTCTAATTATTTAAATTATTTCTAACCTTTTAGTGCTGTAGTGTTTCGAAGTCGGTTTTTATTTTTTATTTAAAATTTTTTACTTTTCAGTTTTTACTGGGGGAGCGGGAGAAAAATACACGAGTCCCTGTATATTTTATAATTTACCCATAATTTACCCTACTTAATTCGTTGCTTTAAAATTTGACGTTCTCAATTTCCATCTCCAAAAGTCTTCACCATAACATCACCAAATTATCTTGGGACTATTTTTACGGTATTTTATGAAACATACGGATATAACTAAAGGATGGGCCCCATTATGCCTTATTAGCCATCTCTGAAAGTCTTCATCAGATCTTCACCAAATTAAAATGGAACCAATGAGACGTCATATCGAATTCATTCAGTCATTCGAACAAAAAAAGAATTGTTGAAATCGGTTAAGATTTGACGGAGTTATGGAGGAACATAGCAAGAAAAAAATATACGCGTCGAATTGATAACCTCCTCCTTTTTTGAAGTCGGTTAAAAAGGAAAACCATCACGGCTAGTAGGCTTTACAAGTTAATGAGTAATAGGCGAGCAATGGTTAGATATTGACCCTATTGGTTGTAGGTCCTAAAAATAGCTATCACAGTTATTGAGATTTCTTGTGTTCACTTTTTGAAACAAAGTAGGTATTGTAAATGACGATAGTTTAAAATATAGATAGTTTTATAAAAACATGTCTTATAAAATGAAAATGCATTTATTTTCTTAATGACTCTTGATGCTCATACATAGTTTTATAAGCGATCCGATGCTACTCCTAAGATAAGATAAGAATATTCTTTATTGTATACCGGAAAAAAATGTTACAGAAACAGCAATGACAAAAGAAAAGATACAATTGGCGGCCTTATTGCTAATAGCAATTTCTTCCAGGCAACCTCATATTGGAGATTTGCCGAAGGAGATATAGACACGGGTAGTCGGTGCAAAGACGAATATTAATACACATACATATACGTAATAATAATAATAAACTTACATATATCATACTTGAATACTATACATAACTACACGTACTTACATAAATAATGGCTTATAACAAGTGTGTGATCTGGACAACAAAAAGGTGATATACCTACAGATATATGAAGAGAAGTGAATAGACACTTACAGCAAAACTACTTAATTAGACAGAAAGAATTCTTTCACTCTGGCTTTAAATATGGCGGGAGATGGTGAGCGCCTTATCGAAACCGGAAGATCATTCCACAGCCGGGCGGCCTTTACAGTAAATGAGCTACTAAAGAACCTTGTCGTATGACTTGGTGTCGGACCGTAGCAGTGCCCGGCTGTGGGAGTCACTGAGGAAACTGAAGCGCTCTTTGAGATAAAGGGGAGTGGATGGATTGAACAGCACTGAGTACAGCGGCGAAAGGATGTGGGCATTCCTGCGGAGGCGGATGGGGAGCCACTTGAGCTTAGCGCGGTATTCGGAAATGTGGTCATATTTTCGTAAGCCAAATATAAACCTAATAGCAAAGTTTTGAAGGCGCTCAAGTTTACTAAGTTGCTCTTCAGTCAAGTCGAGATAGCTGGCATCAGCATAGTCGAGGATAGGTAGTAACAGAGATTGCGCAAGCGCAATCTTGGTCACAGTTGGTAGGAAATTCCGTAACCTTCTCAGAGAAGCCGCCGAAGCGAATATTTTCCGGCTCACTTCCGCTAGCTGCGGTGCCCAGGACATGTACCTGTCCATGATAATCCCCAAGTTTTTCACCCTCTCACTGTATGGTATTAGTACACAATCAAATTCAATTTGAGGTAGCTGCTCCCAATCGACTATAGACAACATTCTTGGGCTGCCAATCGCAATAACCTGTGTCTTCGTAGGATTAACTTTTACCTTACCTTAGGATTACCTCCTAACTGCCAATAAAAAATACATCTTTTTAATGAGATAAGTGTATTTATAGTTATATATATTAAACGGGTCTCATCGCTATTATTCATTAGGTGAAATGACATTGCTTACCTTAATTACCTTTATAATCGCGATTAGACCCATTAAATATTAATCATTAAAAAGACGTATTTTTTTATTGGCGTAGCATCGGGTCGCTCTTAGAACCTAAGACGAAAATCAGCCAAGTGCGTGTCGAGCTACGCGCAGTGTAGGGTTCCGTAGAAAGAGGGGTTTTATCTGCTTTACAGAACTACCAACTTCATCAAAGTAATTTTCAATGGATTTTGTACGAAGTTTTCCTTTATAAGTTACTCTATTACTATTTACTCGTTAACTTGTAAAGCACTGATAGGTTTCCTATTAACTTCATTATACCTATGTGCGACAGCTCTGAATTTTTTCACGTTTCTGCACTCCACCGTTTAGCGGCAAAAATCTGCGCTTTAAACAGCTTTAAACTCTAAATCGAAAAATGGTATTCCTATCCTCACAATATTTTTAAACGACCGTAATCTATACTATGCCGTTTTTGATATAATAGGTGCTATTTATTCCCCCGTGATGCTAGGTTCTCTGTCGTGGGTCCTAAAATCACTGTTGCTCTGACACTGTTTGCAAAAACGACCTGTAAAAAACATAATATCGCACCTTCGGTAGTACAAGGGCACAACTTACAAAAAATGGTAAAATGAGTTAAGTACGCAGAAATCCGGACTTGGCCCCCGTGGTGGAGTATGGCCTATACCTTCCTCAGGGAAGAGACCCGTGCCCCTCGGTGGGGACATAATGAGTTGATGATGATGATGATGCAGAAATGCCTTAAAACACTCCTCTATCTGGTGGGATAGACTCCCATCAGATTCAGTTAAAAAGTCGCTTTTTAAATGAATTTAATGGGAGTCTGTATCCCACCAGATAGAGAAGTGTTTTCAAGGCATTTCTGCATAATTAACTCATTTTACCATTTTTTGTAAGTTGTGCCCCTGTACTACCGAAGGTGCGATGTGATTGTTAGGGTTCCGTACTCAAAGGGTATGGGACCCTATTACTAAGACTCCTCTGTCCGTCTGTCTGTCTGTCACCAGGCTGTATCTTATGAACCGTGATAGCTAGACTATTGAAATGATCACAGATGATGTTTTTCAGTTGTCGCTATAACAACAAATGCTAAAAACCGACTAAAATAAATATTAAACGGGGGCTCCCATACAACAAACGTGATTTTTTGCCGGTTTTTGCTCGATATTAATAAGGGCAACAGGTAGACGCTTGAAATATTCAAATATTGTATTGATAATGGTATGAAACCCTTCGTGCGCGAGTCCTACACGCACTTGGCCGGTTTCTTTCCATTGGTGACGCTAGCGTTACTGCGTGGAACCCTGTAGCCTAATCAGACAGCTGTAGATCGAGCCAAGTACATGTTGTACTGTGGCACAGCCAACAGCACATCAACTTTTACACCCGTGCACTTTAGTACCACATGTGAGTATCACAGATGTGGTACTCAGCTTCTTCCACAGAACATCATACGAAACAAGGTCTCAGAAGCCTTGGATAGGTGTAGGAAGCACGCCAGAACAGGCGTCTGTCTCCTAGTATAGTCCTGAACGGTACTCTTTAAACAATATACGAGTATTGCAGTATCGGTAGAGAGATGAGCGGAAACCGAACTGACCAGAGTGAAGAGGTATTTCCCTAAAATACCTTCGCTAAGATAATCGCGAGTGAAATGGGGTGATAGTTGTTTTTGTCGGCTGTGTGGCCAGTCTTACACTTTACAATCGGCCCAACCACCGTCTGCACGAGGTCTTGTGTGCCAGGAATTTAACTTTAGTCCGGTACTGTGTGTTTGTATGACGTGTTGGCGCATGTTATTGAATGTCGGACGTTATGCGATACGGCTCGGGAGGACGTCTACGTGTTTGCGTTGCGTATTTATAACATCCCGTCAAGTTGAATGCCAACAATGCAGCCGGTTTGCCTGTGCCATAAAATTGATTGCGTGCAATTTCCTCACGTCTTATTTTAGTTAACACCTACCTGCGTCGACAAGGTGAGTGAAGATGCAACATTGTGAACGAACGTTGTCGGTAACTTTTTTGTTCGGGAAATTACAGACTAACAGCCTTAAATTCCACTAGAGCACTCTTGAGACGAAGTTTAAACCGTTTTAACATAATAGGATTTGACATAAATGCTATCAAGTCCCAGGCCCTTGAAATCACTATTTTGTGTACCTACTATTAAGAAGTAGATATTAAGTACATTATCACTGTAAATAACTGGTGCGCAATACGGTAGTAAGTACGTGAATAAAAACTTTTGCTGTTGAATCTCATGGATGGAGGAAGATTTAAAAAAACCGGCCACGACCGAGGACCTGGGACTAGATAGGATTTATGCCAAAAACAGCCTTTTTGGCGTTAATGGCGTTAATCCTAGGTCTTTTGTCTTAGGATCTCAGCCGTGGGTCCTAAAAATCAATAACAACGCGATTGAGAGATTGTACAGACACTTTTTGCAAAAACGATCCTCAAATAAGATAAGATAATTTCCGTAAGTCGCGATGGCGCGGCGTGGAGCTACTATTATTCAATGGAGCCTCTTAATCCGGTACATAGGTACTTTGTGTTTGTTATGACCAGTTAGACGCATGTTATTGAATGTCGGACGTCTACGTCCTTGCGCTGCGTATTAATTACTGGCTGACCCGGTACACTTTGTTTTGCCATATTAATTAGAATACGACCTATTCTCAGACTTACCAAATGCACACAAAAAAATTCATACAATTCGGTGTCGCCGTTTTGGAGGAGATCGAGAACATACACTGTGACACGAGATTTTTATATTCTTTTTAGATAACATCCCGTCAAGTTGAATGCCAATAATGAAGCCGGTTTGCCATTACATTGATTGCATGAAATTTCTTTGACTGCCTCTTTGGTCTAACTTGATTAGCAAAGCAGAGGTCGTGAGTTCGAGCGCAGCTTACATTTGTTGTACCTACATTGCTAGTATGGAAAGGTCTTTCGTATCGGAATATAAATAATTTTTCGTGCTTATGTTCAAGTTCAAACTAGGATTCTAATAGATACAAAATATTATTTAATTAAATTTGATAGTAGCCTGCCTCGATGGTCTAGCGGTTAACACGCTGACTACGAAAACAGAGGTCGTGGGTCAAGAACGTTTTGGCTAAAACATGCTTGTCGTGGGTTCGACCCTTTTTCCCACTGGAGGCAGCGGTACTTGAGTTGTACATTAGTCGCAGTCTAGATGTATTTCCATGTTTGTGACGCCCGTGCCTGGTTGGTATAGCAAAGGATATCCCAGTTTGGGACCAAGATAAGTGATTGTGTTGAGTGGAAGTTTTTATTCTCAGTTCTTATTTTATCCAGCTCCTGAGTGTACATTGTGATTGCAGATGCAACATTAACGTTAACCCTAGACACCTAACCTTCTCACATACCCCATAGAACCTAACCATTCGTCAATCTGACGACCATTTTTTGAAGCTTAAGTTTTAAATAAAACTTTATTGTTATTATTATTATAAAATAATTTGTTGTTATTTATTACATACACTTATTTATTTTTCTTTCTGTTTAAAATGATATTCTTATGAAAAATTTAATTAAAACAGTAATTGTAATTTTTTTTTATTTATTTTAAGGGCAAACATAAACTGTAGACATTAGAAAATAAAATTTTTCTTTTTTGCGCTCATTCAGCACAAAAATTCGTTGCCTCTTGCCAAGCCATGACGAACACCGAGTTGACAAGACACACCATGGTTATCCGCACACGCACCAAAAAGATACAACAATTTTTCTGTCGCGCATTCTTCGAAACGACGAAGGTCTAGGGTTAACGAACATTGTTAAACTTTTACGTTTGGAAAAAAAGCCTCGAAATATTTAAAATGTACCTCGAAAAAACATAGACTTTTTTTAATACCTTTGCAACCGAAAAATAATAAAACTTGTTAAACCATTTCGTATTTTTTTAGGCAACAAATTTATTCAAAAAGCACAGATGAGGAGCAAAAGTTGTACTAACTCAGCGTTTTGACTAAATTACTAACACAGCGAAATCTTTTACAGCTTTGCAGAATTTTTAGTGTTAGCGGCTTTTTCATATTTTTACAAATAAACGAAGTTGTCCTAGTTTAAGGCTGAAAGCTAGGGAAATTTTGTCGTTTAAATCTTTTTTAATATATTTGGATCGTCGCAACTGGCATGCCCTGGTCTCTGCGTACGGGAAACAGGCGTGAGTTTATGTAGTTTTAGAGTAAGTATTTGAATCGTTTAATTTTCACCATTCATATTTTTGTTAGATACGAAGTCTGCCGTAACATAAAGGTTGTTGCCGTAAAGGTTGATATCCTGTATGATATCGATTGAGGATTTTACTCAATCAGGATCAAGATATCTATTGTAAAACCCGGAATGGATATCACAAAGCATCATATAATAATCTAGTCTAATGTAATATGGGTCTGAGAAATGGGTCGACAGCACATTAACCTTAACATGCGTGCACTTTATTCAGTTAACTTACGGGTGACTTTGCAACAAAGATGTAAACGTTGACCTGCTGTCGACCGTACTAACATCTTGACGGTTTCATGGCATGCCAGATTATTAAACTTAGATTACACAAGTGTCATCAAGTGAAATAGAAGTTTTTTTGCCATCGTCGGTGCTACTTGTAAGTTTGTGGCCATCCCAAAATAGAATTGAAATAAAGTATTGTTACGAATGTTCTTGTGAAGTTGCCAACATACATTTTATCCAATACAATAGGTATAGACGTTATAAAATATCAATATTTCATGAACCCATTGATATTCTGGAACGCAACCTTATTGGCTATTGAATGCTAATTTTTAAGGTATTTCGTTTGAGGGCCAGAAATCTTCTTTTTAGTGTTTTATACCTATCAGATACTTTTTACCATGTTTTATGAATATAAGAACATTCATTCTGCAAGGCAAAATCCAGGGACGATGAAGACCTGGCCGCAGAAAAACATCGTGGCTCCAAAATCTTGCAGAGTGGTATAACACGACAAAGATAGAACTCTTCCGAGCCGCAACATCACGGGCCAAAATAGCCACAATGATAACCGACCTCCGATAGGAGATGGCACCAAAAGAAGAAGAAGAAGATGAATGTAAGAAGCAGCATAATTTGCTCAATAAACTATTTTCAATGTAATGAAATACGTTGGTAAGTGATTTGTCAATAAATCTAGAATAAAAAGTTATGAAAACACTTCGGTCGGAAATTCATTAATTAGATTTATCTGACTCATTACCTATGTAGATTAAACTATAATAATCCGATAAAACGATAAAATTCAGTAGCCAAACAAATTACGTTACCATTTCCCTCTTTTCCATTCATTTCCGTTTCCTGCTTGCTTATTTCCAAAATGGCGGGCGAATCCTGCGCACTCAAATTTAAAAACGTGGACTTAACTGTACTTTTCGAAATATCTTTTGGTTCGATGTCGATTACCGCGTCACTTGGCTTGTTTTTTGTGTCGCAACTGTTTTGGTTCGCGTCGTGTAGCGCCGGCGGACTCATATTAACTGATACGATGATCTTGATGATCGATCGACCGTCGAACGATGTAACGACTTATGTATTAGGTTATGCATTAGGTTCGAGAATTCAATGCCTTTTTTGTTATTTTTAAATGCGTAAACAACTTAGGCTGCTTGTTTATTTCCAGCTTTGTACCGTGACATCTGAAATACACATTTGGTTGGACATTCGTCTTTATACCGCGCATGGTACCTAAGGTCTAGGCTTTTAGAGTTATTGATGGCGATCATGGAATCTTATCATACAGGCTTGTCTTGGGTTTTAGAGTTATTGTTGGCGATCATGGAATCTTATCATACAGGCTCTGATGTATTAAGTTTAAGATGATTTGAGAAAGGATGGTCAGAGTGGAGTTTTTTTTTCGCTACCTTTTTCTCCACTACATAAGGCCCGAAGGCAGTGGCTAACATAGTACGTTGACATTCAACAAACAGAATGTAAATTCTTTACGTTGAAATAAATTATTGATTTTTGATTTCGTGAAATCGGAGCCTACACTGAAGCGAACGAAAAGACGTTTCTAATGTCATAACATGTTATCATAAGGTTATAAAGGGCGAACTTCAGTATGGATTTACAGATTATCACACTTATATCCCGTTGATCAGTTTCTGCTCCTGTTTTTTCTGTTGTTTTGCTACTTCTGAATTTTCTAGTCCTCCTATAACATTTAGTTCCATAGATAATTAATCTTTATCAGTGTAACTACGTGAAACAATTTTAACCACTTTCTAACGGAATGAGTGGGTGAAGACTTGTTCTAGCTACAAATATGTCTGCCAGTTATGTCGTAGCAAAGTCGCCTCAAGTTTCAATTTTTGTCTATTACTCTCGGTCTGTCATCGACGTCAACGCTCGCTTTTGTAACGAACTGTTTTCCATTTAATATAATTGAAAACCAAGTCTCAAGCTCAGCTATCTCTTCATATTAAATAAATATCTCTAAGAATTCACTAAGCATCTTTTTCAAATTGTCAAATGTTTGTCGAACAGTTTGGGCAATGGCACATAAACCTTCCATAATATTGGGAGCTTTTCGGCAGTGCCAATATTCCCAGGCGTGCGTCACTGGTCGGTATGACGTGCGGGCACTTTACATAACAAGCTCAAGCTTAACCAGCCACTGTACCAACCTGTTTCAGATATTTGGGACTGGTAACGCATTGGGTGTAGACAGGGTCAGGTAAAACTTTTTTGTTTCTGTAGTCAGGTACTCATTTCGGTTAAACGCTTTGAGTACATACTATGTTACTTTCATACTAAATTATTTCCGTTAATCTATTGATTCACACCTATCTTGCTACTACATTCTTCTTACAATCCGCTCTATCCAAACGTTCTCTGGAAGAGACCACTCTAGTTGATAAGACCGCCTATTATGTACCAATAATCACTTAGATCTAAGATTAAACGATTGGTGTGCAATAAATTGTTCTCTATATATTAACTGTACCTATTTCAAATTGCGCAGTGAAATTATGGCTAAAAATGGACATATTGCGTGACCTCTTTTATGGTTCCGTATTTTTGTTATTCTATACATATAGTTAGTTTTTAGGGTTTCGTAGTCAACAAGGAACCCTTGTGTTCCGTGTGGCGCCGGATTAAGAATAGCGTCACTCCATATGTCGTGTATGTCGTAGTAGGCGACTAAGGAAATGAACCAGGAGACAGGCAGCAGCGTCGGTGGCATACTGCGATCGCCAACCCGCCTGCCAAGCGTGGCGATTATGGCAAAACCCCTTATGGTTATGAAAACCACGAAGGAGGCTTTTGTCCTGCAGTGGGCGTCAAATGGCTGATGATGATGAAGGAACCCTTGTTATTTCGCCATGTCCGTCCGTCCGTTTTTCTGTCTGTCTGTATCTCAGTCTGTCTGTCCGCAGCCTAGTTCAGAAACGATTAGTACGAGAAAGCTGAAATTTGGTATAGATTTACATATTATTCACGCTGACATGACGGTAGAATAAAATCTTAAAAAAATATTTGGGCACATCCCCTTATACTAGGGATGTTTTATTTCCCACTGTATAAGGTATAGTTGCATTGTTTCTGTAAAATATTATAGGTGTAGTAAATTTTTCGATTCAGAGATATGTTTGCGGAATATTAAGGTTCGAAGCACAACAGTTTATTGGAGTAGAGTGTTCCCGGCCCTTCTCTCATATAAACAGCTGTTTGTAAAAACCGGCCAAGTGCAAATCGGACTCGCGCACCGAAGGTTCATCACGCTTGGCCGTTTTTTTTATTATTTGTCGTTAGAATATGTAATAAGTCCCACAATCACTTCAAGTGTGATGTCTTTATGTACAGTTTTTGCGATAGAGCATCAAGAAAAATACGATGAAAAAACACATTTGTTGTATGGAGATCCCCTTTATTTTAAAATTTTATTATTTGTTAAGTAATTCGTGATAATAACACATATTCCGTGAAATTCTCAACTGGATACCTAATACGTTACCAAAGATAGAGCCCTTCAATGGTCAGCCGGACGGACGGACAGACGACGGACGGCAGATTAAAAGAGTACCTTTGGCACTCTTCAGGTACGGAACCCTAAAATGTGGCAAAATCAGGGGTGTAGCATATATAATGAAGTTAAAAGGAAAACTATCACGGCTAAGTTGGCTTTACAAGTTACCGAGTAATAGTTGACCAACTTATGGAAGGAAAATTTTGTACAAATTCCATTGAAAGAAAGAAAGACATATTATTTACATTGCCACAAAAGAGCACACATAAAAATAACATAATTTATATACCTAATTACACCAAGAATAAGAGAGGACATTGTGCTTCGGTGGCAATAAAAAAAGGCCACTAACTCAGCACGCATTGCTGGTGTGTGCTGTGAACAACACACCACCAGCAAAACTGAGTTTAAATTTTTGTTCTTTGGCACCCGGAAAAATACGTAATAATTACAATGTCATAAATATTACGATAAACTGAAATAAACTGAAATATTACTTTGATGAAGTTGTTAGTTGTGTAGGTAAATCAATAAAAAAACCCCTTGTTTTGCGAAACCCTACACTGCCCGTGGCATGACACTCACTTGGCCGGTTTTCTTAGAGATGTTTTTACACAAATATCGGCTAGACCATCGATGTTGTATATGAACCGGTTCCATAAATGTATGGTAGCGGTTTTAACTTACTGTTTATTTTTAGCCGTGATAGGTATCTGGGAGTAGATACTTGAGTAAGCGATCCCAAATTCTAGTAACGCACACACGATATTATCCCTCTGTACATAGGTACTTAGATTACTCTGGAAATTACTTGAAATAATATAATATGTTCCCCACAGGACAGGCTCGGCCTAGTGTGGGGACCACTGCTTACTCTTAGATCTTTAAAATGAATAATGATAATAGAATTTAATTGAATTGTATGTTCTATATTTTAAAGATAGCTGTAACATATTTTTTGGAGACAAATAAATAAATTTCAAATAAATTTCATTTCTTAGCGCGTCGATGGATCGGTGTTTTTAAATATATTTTACTCTATACATATACATATATTACTTTTCGTTCGTCGTCGGTCAATAAATTTTATGATTTTTTTAACTTTATAGGATCAAAAAAAATCGCGAACAAGAGTCTAAATATATGGTTTTATTTGAGCTGTACCTACTGAGTTTTGGATAATAAAAAATAAAATGATTTTATTTTTTATTATAAATTTATTAGTGACGGCGGTCGTAAACATTCTATTAACAGGACTTGTATGTATTTCTGTCATTTAAAAAATGCCTATTTTCCCCCCAACTCTTCGCTCGCGCAGCGCAATAAGTCCTATACAAATCTGTGCACTCGGAGCCTTACTGTATACATAGCAACTGTATAATAAAGACTCAGCCTTAGAGTCTTTATTATACAGTTGCGGCCCAGAATATAAGCATAATGTTGGTAAGCGTAAAAATATTGTTGTTAACAATTATTAATCCACATGCATGCAACATAATTGTTTCGGTGAAGAATAATTTTTACTTTACTTTACTTTAGTGTTCGTAAAAAAAATATCTTATCATAAGGAAACCTGAGTGTCTGAAGTGTTCACATACCTCAGCGCGTGAAATTGCCAATCCGCGATGGGCACTCGTGGTAATACCCATACTCACTCTGATAGAAGGACTGTGCCCTGCAGTGGGACATAATATATAGACTACTTAACTAAAAACTCCGAAATTCCACTAACACATATAAACCCTTGATTAGATATTTCGGTACATAAGTACTTAGATTATTTTGGAAATTACTTAAAATTAATGTCGGTAACAATATTAGAATATATGACATTTATATTTTTTATATTTGAATTTATAACATTTATATTTTTTATATTAGAATTTATAACATTTATATTTTTTATATTAGAATTTATAACATTTATATTTTTTATATTAGAATTTATAACATTTATTAGTTAAGTCCAGGTTTTTTATTTCAATTTATTTTCTTTTGTTGTATTATTCTCAATTATGATTGTAAACAGTGAACAGACAGTGTTCACTGTTTTACTACTGAAAAAACAATGTTGTTGTCGGTGGAAATTTTGAAATATCTAGTGTGTTTATTATTATCAAATCAAGTAAGAAATAACTCAATAATTTTGCGGAACCTGTTTGATGTTTGCAATTGACGTAACGATTTGGCCGCCAGGGCTTTACTTGAGGCCTAGATAGAGTTCAAGGCGAACTGCCAACAGGTTCAAACGTCTAATTATAGATCTGTGATGAACAGAACGTCCTTATACAGTGAATGATATACGCTGTAAAAACCTCTCCTACAATCTCTACCCCATATTATATGCTGGCTATTCTTATCTTGGGCGGTCAGTCGTTAGAGCGCTTGCCTCACATTCAGGAGGTCGTAGGTTTGGACCCCGGCGTATCCGCACGTTTGTGAATTTGTAGTAGCAATACCACTTACCAACTGTGAAGGAAAACATCGTGAGGAAACCTGCTGAGTGCTTGAGATGTTCATATACCTCAGCGCTTGAAATCGCCAATCTGCGGTGGGCACGCGTGGTGATTAATCGCATATTGGCGATTTCAGTCTCTCTCTGAGAGAAGGCCCGTACTCTACAGTGGGACAGCTGCATTATATAGGTACTTAACTATAATGCCACACGATCTCAAACAATGATCTGCGTTGCATCCTGATTTGACCTCTACTTCACTCATTGAATTCAATGTCGACTCATTGTTGACTCGTCTTTCAAATTTTGTCCGTCCCAAACATAAACACAGTAAGAGACATTTTTTTTTCAAAACCGAGATATTATTGGTTACTGGAACCAACTAGTAACGAATAGAGGAAATATCTCGGTTTTAAAACACAATGTCACTTACTGTGTCATTATGTAAGTGGTCCTAGGATAAGTACCTACATTTAAATATCCTCACATAATTTGGCGTAATCACCAGGGCGGGTCCCGTTTCATAAAACTACAATTGATAGTTTTTTGCGACAATTCGATATGCGTTGCGTATGGCCAGTTTCTGAATTGAGATTTTCCCTAAGTAAATAGTTAACTATAGTGCTGTCTCTTCGATTTTTTCAGAAAAGAGCGTGGCAGAACGTTACTTAAGTATTTGGTTAGTGAAATTCTCAATTCCGAAACCGGCCGTCGCATTATCACTGTAAATCATGAATTGTAGTTCTATGATCCCACCTAAACATAAATGGAAGTAACTTTTAACTCTACAGATCATATTGGTAAGTTTTCATTGTAAAACTATTCAACACCGTCTAAAAACATCTTCTAAAAAATGTTTGGTCTGTAGATTTAAAAGTTACAATTTTCCTTATTTATTACAACACTGATAATTCTGCGAAGACAAGGAACTTGGCAAGTTCTTATGTATCAAGTGTTTTTTGGCCAGTTTATTTTATATTTATGTTTTGGGGGGTTTTCATGACTTTTTGTTAAGAATGTTAGTTTGGTGAAGTGCACAAAAGCTTAGAAACGAGGAATACGGGTAAGAATGGCCATTTTGGTAAGAAAATTGTTTAATTTTATTTTCTGTTCATCACACGTCCTAACAAAGCTTTTTCTACCTACAACGGATTAAAGGGTAGCTCTCAATACACCTACAACGAATTAAATGGTAGTCTCAACTTACGACCCTCTAGAAAACATTCACTCTGTAGAAATTAGAATTTTTCCAGTCTTCGGGCCACTTGCAGATCTTTCTAAACGGAGTTTAACTTGATTTAAGTCGAGGTTTCGACTGATAATCTATAGACGATCTGTCAAAATTTCCACTTAATTTAACTAAACTCCGTTTTGAAAAGTTCTGCAATCGGCCCTTCATTTTGCTTATTCCTAAATGTTTGTTGCTGAATGTAAGTCGTTTGCCACGAAATTTCAATTAAATTTTTAGGGTTCCGTACCCGAAAAGGAAAAACGGAATCCTTACCTATAGGATCACTTTGTAGTCCGTCTGTCCGTCCGTCCGTCCGTCCGTTCGTCCGTCCGTCCGTTCATTCGTCCGTCCGTCCATCCGTCCATCCGTCCGTCTGCCTATCAAGGTCCTATATCTTGGGAACGCGTGGAGGTATCGAGTTGGAATTGAAACTATGTACTCAAGTCTACAATCCTTTAAAGCTGCGAAAAAATCAAACTTCTAAGTTAACGTAAAAAAAGTTACGGCCGTTTATGCCGCAGAAAAACGTATATTTCGACACTCAAGGGAATCAAAATTTATAAGGTACTTTCCGTTGACTTAGAACTATGAAATTTGGCAAGTAATATCGCCTTATACCTATTACAAATATAGGAAAAATCTGAAAACTACATTTGTAATTAAATCATTAAAAAATTGTCTTTGAAGTTCGGGAAAAGCTCAGAAATAACTGAGAGACTCGATTCCAAACTCAAATTCGAACTATATATAGTTAGACATATTGCACGGAAACCTCGGTGCGCGAGTCCGACTCGCACTTGGACATTTTTTTATTTAGTTTGTTTTGCTGCTGACAGTACATGTTTTATTTATGGATGCAGAAATGCCTTACTTTAATTAAAAGGGGTTTCCTTACAAAGTTTTTTCTTTAATCATTACGGATTAGGCACTTAAAACACCGTCTCAAGTTAAGACTGTATAACCTTGTCACCCTGTATATGGTAAACTATTTTCGTTATATTTTTATCGGTCTTCACATGTCTAATGAATTGTTAATAATTTTTTTTATGATTTTAAATTTTTTACCGTTACTTACTCAGTAAACACTGTTTAAACTCCAAATTAAAAATCTCTACTTTAATTAGATGCACCCTAGACTTTTGATGACGAGTGAGTGACTCACACAAAGTCAGTGAGTGCCAAAAATTGGAATGTTTGGACCCCCACATCTTCTTAAGTACAGTAGCTGGAAGCAAAAAAAAATTAGAAAAATTAGAATAATCTTTCAATTTAGTAACATTAACCCCAAAGCAATTTCTTTGTCATGTTCAGTTCAGTTCAGTTCAGTTCAGTTCAACTTGTGATATAACTGGCTTCAAAGATAGAGGGGGGTCGAAAAGTCCTCGAATCGCTTCGCTTTGTGCACAGCGCGGTTGAAATAGGCCCAGTTAGGCCTACTCAAGCCTAGTATAATAAAAACTACTTAAATCAACTGTTTGTAAATAAAGTGTGAATAATATCCTATACTTTTAAAAAGTCACTATAAGTGTAAGTCACTATAACTCCTCGCAACGATCTGTTCATCTACTCTTAACAGCTATCAGTTGTCAAAATACTATAGAAAAAAAACGAACAACTGACAGATGTTAAAAGTAAATTAACGGCTTAGTTATTGTACGAGAAACCGGGAGTTAATGTGACTTTTCGCAAGCATGGGTGTCACTTAACACAACATAGCATAGCAAAGCTTTATACCATAACATAAGCAGACTATGTACGTCCCGTTGCAGGGCACAGGCTTTCTTTTAGAGAGAGAGTATGGGCTTAATCACCAGGCATGACCGCCGCGGATTGCAGTTATGGCTGAACGACTTTTGTTTACATTTATGAAATTATATTAGCGAATGTAAAAGCCCATTTACGCCAGGGCAACACTCTGCGGCATTGCGGCATGCCACAAGGCCGCATGCTACACTTTGTGGCAAGGATCGTGCGGCATTCAGTGGCAGACTGTCGCAGCTTGTATCTGTTGCCTCGGCGTAAAATAGACTGCCGCATGATACATTGGCCGCATGATGTTGGCGATTGTACCATGCAACAAAAAGCCGGAAGCCGGAGTAGCATGCCGCACTGTAGCACTATGTTGCTCTGGTGTAAAAGAGCCTTTAGAGCGCTCTGACGCACGGCTCTTGCCATTACTAAGTAGAAGTAAGTAGTATTTGGCTTAATTTTGGAAATACGCGCAGTATAATTATGTTGTACAATGGTATAGGTATGGGCTTCGCCTAAGTAAGAAAAAAAACTGTTACTTTATTAAGTTGGGCCCTGGTCGGAGCTTGCAGAGCAAGTTTATTAGCTGCCCCTTCTCAAATAAATCCTGGCTACGCCCCTGTTTAAATCAGTATTAACTTAAAAAGAATGGCAAATTTTGCCGCTTACTAGACAATGCTAAAATGTTATTTATTTGTTTGGAGACAAATAAACAGCTCGTCAATATTCGTGATGAGCGACATAATGCACATTGGCAAGCTAAAAAGGAGACAAATATACAAATGAGTAACATTGTTTTGTCTTGAGTCATAATTTTCCTCAAACACATCACTGACTTGCTTATGCTAATTGCTTAGATAAATAAAATCTCGGTTGTAACCTTCAATTTGAGAGACCTTCTATTGTAATGACCATATAACAGCTAGAGCTTATTCCAATCTATTGTTAGCAGCCTGTAAGCAAACCACGGTCAGTGTGATCTTCACGTCTTGCTATTTCTGTTTATTTTCCATATCTAACTACCGAATTGGAACCGACAATTCGTAGAGCTTAGTTGTGCTGAATATTGCTGACATAACTACACAATACATGGCGGTCACTTCCTTGAGTCAAACTTGTTTGAGGCAAGGTAACATTATTGTTCAGCTTGTTCAAAGTTATGCTGCTTGGAAACTATGCATATTAATCACATACATTTGCAACCATGGGTCGGTGATGGAGGTCAGTGATATCAAAATACATTTTAAAGTAAGATGCGCAATGGGTGGTTTTGAAACTAATGATAAATGTAAATGGAGCGTTTTTAGGGTTCCGTACCCGTAGGGTGCCAAACGGGATCCTACTACTAAGACTTTACTGTTCGTTTGTCTGTCTGTCTGTCACCAGGCTGTATCTCATGAAACGTGATAGCTAGGCAATTGAAATTTTTACAGATGATGTATTTATGTTGCCGCTATAACAACAAATACTAAAAACGGAATAAAATAAATATTAGGGGTTAAAGTATGAAATTGCCGTTTTATTGCAATAGGTTCTTTGAATTGACATAGAATCTTCATGGTTTGAGGTTTTCGAATGAAACTTTTTTCAAATGGTTTCTATGATGTTCTTTTTTTAAAAAATGTGAAACATTTGAATATCGACTTTCAATTGTTTTTGTTATTCAATTTAGACAAGAAAGATGGATATGTACTGCGAAAATTCTAGTGATTATGAGGCACCCATTTTTCGTATTTTTTTATTTTATTGATTTGACGCAGTGAGTCAATATTGTGGGTAAGGTAACGTTAAACCATGCTGCTAATTCCTGGGTAGTTTGACTAGGGTCGGCTTCCAGTATCTCTCTTAATTCATCGTTATTCACCTGTGTGGGCGGTCTTCCTCGTGGCTCGTTCTTTAAGTCGAAATTTCCATCACGAAAGCGTTTAAACCAAAATCGCACGGTGCGTTCATTAGTAGACCCCTCTCCAAACGCAGCATTGATATTGCGGGCTGTTTCTGCCGCGTTAGTTCCGCGTCGGAACTCGTATTCAAAAATCACTCGAATTTTCGCAGTATCCATCTTTCTTGTCTAAATTGAATAACAAAAACAATTGAAGGTCGATATTCAAATGTTTCACATTTTTTAAAAAAAGAACATCATAGAAACCATTTGAAAAAAGTTTCATTCGAAAACCTCAAACCATGAAGATTCTATGTCAATTCAAAGAACCTATTGCAATAAAACGGCAATTTCATACTTTAACCCCTATTATTTAAGAGGGGCGCCCATACAACAAACGTAATTTTTTGCCGTTTTTTGCTCGATATTAAATAACGGCAACAGGTAGACGCTTGAAATATTCACAAAATATTTAGTTTTATATTCGCTTCAAAAATATATTTTCTGTGTGTTTTTAATTGTGCGTGTTTTTTTTTGTGTAAAGTGTTCGCTATTTGTCTACAATTTTATTCACTGAGTAATAAATATTACAATTGTAATTTCAAGCTTGATGAAATAAGCCAATTCTCGAAGAGTCTGCTTTAATCCTTAGAGGAGTTCCAGTAACTACTGACTTTATAGTTCATTTGTCAGGTCCTCGATATCATTTCACCTAATACATTATCAGGACTGATCAAATAAGCTCAAAATCGAAGGGTCTCCTCCTGTCCGTTACCCCGTATCTTACGTTCAGTCTCATCATCATACCCTGGTCTGAAAATTTTACAAAAGCTTATCTGTTTCGTTGGTCTAGTAGCGTGTTAACGGCGCTTGACTACCAAAACTGAGGTCCTGAGTTCGATTCCCAGTGGAAGCCGCCGTACTAGATTGGTCCAAATGGCCGAAGTCAGTGTGTATTTCCATGTTGCCCTTGTGTGGTTACCATAGTTCGGGACCTATGTGTTAATGATAAGTAAAATATTTTTAAAAAATCCTCCCGTAGCGCGTATTTTATAATGTCTTCTAAAAAACACAATCGTAAAATCTTAATGTTCCAAATAATATGAAAAAAATATTTATTATTACATATAAATCCATAAAAGTATTACAATAATTATTACGTAAAAACTAATCTTTATACTAATTTTATATGTATAATTTCTAATTATGTATTTACATAGAATTAATACATAGAATTATTTTATACATTTGTTTTTATATAATTTTGATAAATATGCAAAAAGTATTTCGACTACATAAAATTTTCTTGACGACGTCATTATTAGTCCTAATAGACCGTTATTATTAACATTATTTACCAGGAACCGAATGGTTGGATTGAAAGCCGCATTCCAAGAAGATCTTTTGAAATCGGCTTGTAGTTTCGGAGATTACCTGCTAAATCCAAACTTAAAAACATTACCTCTTTGTAATATTAAGAGCAGATGTAGAAAAAGGAGGTGTATACATAAAAAGGAGTTCTAAGAAAGAGGGGTTAAAGTATGAAATTGCCGTTTTATTGCAATAGGTTCTTTGAATTGACATAGAACCTTCATGGTTTGAGGTTTTCGAATGAAACTTTTTTCAGATGGTTTCTATGATGTTCTTTTTTTAAAAAATGTGAAACATTTGAATATCGACCTTCAATTGTTTTTGTTATTCAATTTAGACAAGAAAGATGGATACTGTGAAAATTCGAGTGATTTTCACTCGAATTTTCGCAGTATCCATCTCGTATTCAAAAATATACGAGTTCCGACGCGGAACTAACGCGGCAGAAACAGCCCGCAATATCAATGCTGCGTTTGGAGAGGGGTCTACTAATGAACGCACCGTGCGATTTTGGTTTAAACGCTTTCGTGATGGAAATTTCGACTTAAAGAACGAGCCACGAAGAAGACCGCCCACACAGGTGAATAACGATGAATTAAGAGAGATAGTGGAAGCCGACCCTAGTCAAACTACCCAGGAATTAGCGGCATGGTTTAACGTTACCTTAACCACAATATTGACTCACTTGCGTCAAATCAATAAAATAAAAAAATACGAAAAATGGGTGCCTCATGATTTGACTGATCTGCAGAAAGAAACGCGTGTTGAAACTTGTGTTGCCTTGTTGATATTCAATATTCGATATTCAAATGTTTCACATTTTTTAAAAAAAGAACATCATAGAAACCATTTGAAAAAAGTTTCATTCGAAAACCTCAAACCATGAAGATTCTATGTCAATTCAAAGAACCTATTGCAATAAAACGGCAATTTCATACTTTAACCCCTAATATTTAGGTCGTTAACCTCCTTATACTGTTTATAAATAATATTCTATGTACCTATTTATCCTTACTACTTGTAGTTTCGGAGATATCCCGCTAAGTCCAAACTTAGAAAACATGACCTCTTTGCAATATCAGTGTAAATGGAGACTGAAGAAGTAAAACTAAAAAGGAGTAATAATCCTGAATCTATATTTCACTAACTTAGACGTACTATGGAATTATGTAGTTCTCTATGGCCATCTCCTGATCTATATTTGAAAAGCTCATTAACGCCGTCTACATATTTCATGAGTTTCAAACGACCCACTTTAATCAAGTAAAACTTTCCACGTGATTTTTTCTAGTTATAAGCAAGTAATATTGTTTAATTTTAATTCAAGAAATATTGTTTTCTTGTTAACACCATAATTGTGCTGTTGTTGTTGTTTTGTGTGTGTTCTGCCTTTGGAATAAACATTTTCTATTCTATTCTAAAATATTTGTACCTACTACTTTAATATTCGTATTAAATTAGCACCTACCACCCGTTTCTATTTCTCAATTTTTGGCAAACTCTTCAATTTAGAGCCATTGCCCACGACAAATTTTATACGCGATTGTGAATCGCGTTTTGTGCTATTTTGAGAAGCGATGCAAACGCGCTGAAGCATTTGCTTCCGTAAATATTAAAGAATTGCATTTAAAACGCGTTGGAAAGACGCTGTGGGCGATGGCTCTTAAGGATGCCAGGAAGAAATTGCTATTAGCGATAAGGCCACCAAATGTACCTCTTCTTTTGTGACTGCTGACTGCTGTCTCTGTAATTGTTTTCTGTTGTATAGGTATATTAAAGAATAATCTTATATTATCTTACAGAGACTGTATCGTAATCGTGTTTGGACGAAAAAAAAATTCTAGTGAAATAGCCACACTTCTGAATGTCTGGACCGAAATTTTGGATTAGTCACAGTGCAAGTGGAGTCTATTTAAAAGGATTTATGGAGATAGGTTGACTAAGGTTTACTTACCGTTTCCGTTCATATCGATGACTTCCTGCAAACACAACTTTCGGTCCAACGCCTCCTCTACTTTATCTCCGTCCTCATCCACTGTCATATCTGATTCAAAGTCAATGTCTACAACGTGCAGCTCGCGGCTTCTCTCCTGATATCCGTGTTCCTCAGGCGCGATACTCATCACCGCTAAATAAAAGTGTACTGACGAGAATTAAGAAACTTGTTTTGGCATTATGCGAGTGGGTTTGGTTAATTGTTTGGGCGGGTACCACGTTTTTGGCTAAAATGCCTGTTTTTTTACAGCCGAAGTGTAGGTAATTTATCTTCACTATCACGTACACATGTTGTCATTAATTTCGCGTTTAAGGGGACATCCAGTGCATGCCACTAGACGTAAAGTAAGCTGAATTGTTTGAAACAGCCTGTGACACGACCGTAACAGCGGGCTGGTAGTACAAACTGCTGAATATGCTTCAGTTATAAAAAAGTAATCACTTATATCTAGGGCGACTATTATTACCTACGAAGTTCATATAATTTTCGCCCGTCTAGCCGCATTAGAACTTTCTAATAATTATACGCACGTAAGTTTGAATTGTTTCACCGGTATAAATTTAAAGTGTCTCAGTGCCTTTGCCTGTCGCTTTGACTACATCTACTTATCGAGTCAGTGACAAGACAGATTTTATTGGTCCAGAACTCGGCTCGCGCACTCCAGCAAGTGCTGAGCCAGCTGCCTTTTCCAGCAACAGGGACACACCGCAACTTACGTTAATATAAAGTGTTTTATTGTTTTCTTTCTTTTTTACCTTTTGTATTGTAATTTAATATTTTATGTTGTAACTTGTTAATGTATGTGTGTGTTTCTGTTGTTGAAATAAATGTTCCTCTTCTTCTTCTTCTGCTGTCCGTCTCCTGGTAATTAATTTCCTTAGTTCGTCTTCTACGACATCCACGGAAGAAATGGAGTGACGCTATTCTTAATCAGGCGCCACACGGAACGTATTTGTGTTTGTATTTGTATTTATTATTTGTTTATCTTTTTATTTTGTTTTTTGTTTTTTTCTATGTATCCGTGCAAAGAGACTACTACGTGCTACTACTACTATGTATTTTGCCTAATGAAAAGACAACAATACAATCTGTTGCCGGAAAAATACCTTTGTTGCATGTCGGCTATTACACGAACCAATCATTCTTAATTGGTCGTCAGGGAGTAAAATGGTGCGTGACGATTATGTAGTTCTACTGGGTATCCATATAACTACAGTGGTAGCTAAGTGAAACAGAACAGAAAACAGCGCCTTTATTACGCGAATCAAATCCTGAACGACTCTAATCAACTGTCAAATTCCATAGGAATGGAGAACTTGCACTAAAAAATGTTTTAAAGGTCTAGGAGAGGACACGCTAAAAGATATATAAACAGTCAAAAGGTCAATATAGTCACGTGGTACTATAATGCGCCATAAAAATCGAGACTAAGACGTCACTCCCTAACGTAACGCCTACAATGTATGAAGCGTTTATCAATATTTGAGTTATCTCGTAAAATTATATTTTTATGCATGAATTCAATGACAAAATGAAATCTAATAGGTTTTATGTTGTTTTTTATTCTAATAAGTTTTATGTTACTTTATTTTTCGCATATTTTGTGACCCCGAAAACACAAAAAAAAAATTTATTGATTTATTTTTAAACCTTTCAAATTTTAGAAATAAACCAATAATTTTTTTTATATGATTTCTATGGTATAAAAGCAATGTCACTCAAATCTAAGTTTGACGCAAGTTCCCCATTGCTGTCGCAATCGACAGCATTTAGTGTGAATTATTCGGCCTCAGTTGTCAGTTTCAGCACAACTTTGGCTTAGAAATTGCCTATAGTGCTAAAATACCCATCGTAATAAGGACACTAAATTGTCGTCAACATCATCACCCCATCGATGCCCACTGCTGGGTGAGCAATTTCCCTCATCATCAACCCATTATGTCCCCACCGAGGGGCACGGGTCTCTTCCCTGAGAACGGTATAGGCCATACTCCACCACGGGGGCCAAGTCCGGATTGGTCCGAATTTCCCTCATCATCAACCCATTATGTCCCCACCGAGGGGCACGGGTCTCTTCGCTGAGGAAGGTATAGGCCATACTCCACCACGGGGGCCAAGTCCGGATTGGTGGAGGCTTGTAGACTAGTGGTTCGTCTACTGTCAGAAGTTGTCAAGCCGCCCTAAGGCCTCTGACTTGGCTTAACGGTGCAGCCGGCACCAATAGCTTAAAGTGCCTTGCGAAGCACGGAACCGCTCGGAAAAATGCCACTAGCGTTAGGCATAGACGGCGACCCATCCATGCACTGAACGCGCCCTGTGTTGCTTAACCTTCGTGATCGTTTAAGATCACTCAGGCAGCCGGGGCTACGAGCGATTCCGAATTTCCCTAATAAGGCATAATTCGCGGTAGCGTCCCTCCTCGCCATCTTATCGAACGAGGTTGACGCCACGACATAGTCATTGTTAGATAGGCCTTTCCCTCTTATGCACTGTTTCTGCCCACCGCCGTTGATACATTTTTTTATTCATTTGCCGCTTCAAGTTTCATAGACATTGACTGAGGGTGAAGCAGTTCAGTGTGGTGGACTGTAGATTTGAAAAACGCAGCACTAGGAAGCGGATATTTTATTTATAACACAACACACGGCATGGCTAATGGGTCACAGAGAGAGAAAGAGAGGGAGGGACAACAAATCAGGGCCTCGATTCTGTTAGTGCATTGTAGTATAATGACAGGTACACTGTCGGGTCACGTGACGTGTTTTTTCGTACCATTGACGCCTAGAAGGTTTGATGGGTGTGCCCGCGTAGACTTAAAGCAGCCATGAAATGAAAACCGCCATGTTCATGCAGTTGTCATGTTATTACAATGCATTAACAGAATCTAGGCCCTGTTTAGCCAACATAGAACACTAAAAAGAAAACAATCTGACAATATACTTGTGTTGCCATAAACAAAAGTTCACTCTAATAACTTCTTCCATTCAATGTGTTAGAAACATTCGTCATTTGGTTTTTCATTGGTTTTGGATACTTATCACAACAGACTAGGTAAGGGCAGATATCTGAATGGAGAATTTCACTAAGTAAATACTTAAATAACGTTCTCTCACGCTCTTCTCTGAGAGATTCGAAGAAAACTGGCCCTAAGACTCCTGATCTCGGTCACCACTCTAGTATTGACCAAGGCCGGGATTCTTAACAAGTCTCACTTATGTAATACAGTGTTTACAAATTAAAGGTTTTAGTATGAAACCTTAATTATATTGCCTAGAATTAGACAAAAACGAAAACGCTACGAGTACCTACTACTTTTCGATAGATCGTAGTATGGTTTTTTATTTCAATCCATCATGCCCCCTCTATGTCACTTTAAAACACAAGCTTTAGAATATTTCTCTGAATAAGCAATTCACATTTAAAAGACATGACAAGTTTGTATTTTTCGTTTCAGGTGACACCTTTTTTATTTAATCAATTTAATCAAAACCATCAAATGACGCTTAAACAAACCAATCTATTAAGAAACCTACTTACTAACTTACTCCGCTGGCTCAGCGACTCGAAGTGGGTCTTGTTCACACAAGAAGTCGCCACTTATCTTGTAAATGTAAGTAAATTATTTATTTTCAAAAGAGATAATATAAAAAGATAATAATACAAATTAAGGTCGCTTATAAATAGACATTGGAGGGTATTGTCTCTGTCCTGCGCGGTCTAAGAGGCAGGCGATTGGCAAGAGACCGCGCAGGACAGAGCCCACGGAGATTCTTTGCCACTTCATCCTTCCAGCGATATCTGGGGCGGCCAACCGGTCTTTGGCCGCTTAAGAAATCAAGAAATCTAGGAAATACGTAAGAGCTTAGATGATATGCCGACACAAGAAGTCGCCACTTATCTTGTAAATGTAAGTAAATTATTTATTTTCAAAAGAGGTAATATAAAAAGATAATACAAATTAAGGTCGCTTGTAAATAGACATTGGAGGGTATTGTCTCTGTCCGACAGAGCCCACGGAGATTCTTTGCCACTTCATCCTTCCAGCGATATTTGGGGCGGCCAACCGGTCTTTGGCCGCTTAAGAAATCAAGAAATCTAAGAAATACGTAAGAGCTTAGATGATATGCCGATACAATTTATTTTCAAAAGAGGTAATATAAAAAGATAATACAAATTAAGGTCGCTTGTAAATAGACATTGGAGGGTATTGTCTCTGTCCGACAGAGCCCACGGAGATTCTTTGCCACTTCATCCTTCCAGCGATATCTGGGGCGGCCAACCGGTCTTTGGCCGCTTAAGAAATCAAGAAATCTAGGAAATACGTAAGAGCTTAGATGATATGCCGACACAAGAAGTCGCCACTTATCTTGTAAATGTAAGTAAATTATTTATTTTCAAAAGAGGTAATATAAAAAGATAATACAAATTAAGGTCGCTTGTAAATAGACATTGGAGGGTATTGTCTCTGTCCGACAGAGCCCACGGAGATTCTTTGCCACTTCATCCTTCCAGCGATATCTGGGGCAGCCAACCGGTCTTTGGCCGCTTAAGAAATCTAGGAAATACGTAACAGCTTAGATGATATGCCGACGACCAATCAGAACAAAGCAATTAATCGACGATCGACAATCGACAATCAGCAATCAAGATTTCGAATATTTGAACTGAAAATTGACGGACTGTGGGGGGAATGACAGACAGAGAAATAGAGTCTATACGTTTGTCTGTCAACATCCGTGTCCTGAACCCTAATATTTATAATGATTTTTTACCGAGAACTGATGGGAAGTTCTCGAGAAAATTCTTCAAGCGAGAAATTAAATGTTAAAAAAAAGAAAAAAACAGAAGAACTCGTATAAAATGTAATGTTATAGGCCAAGAAAGCGGTCTGCCAGTGTTAACAATGTTTCTCGTACAATTAAAGTAAACGTATTGCAACTCCGTAGGCTATGGTCTTTATTATCACTATACGACTCCACAAAATTGTGTTTTTTTAAAGCAAATGTACGAGTCACTATAAAAAAATCCAAACCGTTTCAAATGTGTCTTCAAATTTGAAGAGTTTCCTCCACTTCTCCAGGATCCCATCATCAGATCCTGACTTGATGACTATGGGACCACCTGAAAAGTCTACCCTTTCAAACAAAAAACAAATTCTAAATAGGTCCGCGTCTTCGAGTAAAAATTAAAAATAACGATTTCAACGACTTAAGAAACTCCTCCTTTTTTTAAGTCAGTGAAAAGTTTTTCAAGCAGTTCGTTCTATTCTAGTATAATATGGGCCTAACTTTGTTCTCTTTTATGTAATACTGAGTTTTCACTCTAGGCTGCTATTAGTGTAGTATTTATTCATAAGCTTAGTACTGACTTTACCGTAGTAGCCTATGATTTCTAAGTAATGTATTCTGATGTAAGTAAATTAATTGGAAACCATAATACAATGTAACGGCTCCCATGATACTGTGTTTGTATTCTAACTGAGGAAGAAATCCTACCTCGGTATACGTAACCCTACTTAGGTACAACTAGTGATAGTTAAAAATAGACAACCCGTAATGCGACCGTATAGAAGGCGTGTATGTTAAGGTGGATGTGGTGTCGACTGTACGTTTACTTAAATTTTAAAATGTTGTTTTATGCCCGGTTCCGAATATTTATATATAAAATATTAATATTTAACGAATTGTTACCGGTAATCGGTAACTTATCCTTAACAAGCGTCCCGTAACTTGAACAGCTAGTTGATATTTAAAAAAATGTTAGGAACTTTACAAATTGTTATCTCCATACATTTATCGTACGGTACGTTATTACAAACTGTTTTTAAGAGGTATACTTGGAATACTTGAGTAGTCATTTTAACTATCCGTAAGCAAAACGAGTCGCATAGGAACCGAGCATTACCAGTCTAACGATTTTAAGTCGCTCAGCCTGCTATGAAACGGGCTATGCTCGGAGTCACTTAGATGGATCACATCAGAAATGAGACAACTCGCCAATCAGCGGCTGGGTGAGGTTGGCCGAGGACGGGGAGGTCTGTCCACCAATGCTAGGACATGTACGAACTGATTGATTGATAGTTTAAATATTTCTTAATGGATTAAATACTTTTTGATGAAGAAAATATAATGTTACTTAAACTAATATTATTATTATATTACATTGGACTCGGAAGCGAAAGACCCAGATTTGATTCCCAGTGCGGGCACGTACTCGTACCTATGACTTTGTTTTCTAAGTTATGTACATTTGTGAAGTTATAGTAGCAATACGAGTACCACTCGGTAGCGGTGAAGGAAAAAAATCGTGAGGAAAGCTGAGTGCCTGAGCTATTCACATACCTCAGCGCTTGAAATCGCCAATCCGCGGTGGGCACGCGCGGTGATTAAGAAGGCTTGTGCCCTACAGTGGGATGTATTCAGGATGCTTATGATACTTATATTAATAACAAATATTCTTAATAAAAGAATACGTAATAATAAAAATAAAGCTATCTAAAATGTTTGCAATAGCAAGTCCTCAGACAACATTTATAAAAATGTTAGAAATGTCAGGCGTAAGAGCAGATTTTAGTAGTAAAAACAACTTAAACGGCGCGATATTTTTAAATACCAAGTTTCAATAATATTTTTTGAAATTTGTTTTTTTTTTTAGTTTATTTAGGAAATCAACAGCTGCATTTTAACTTATAGTAGTTTTAGAAAGTAACAAAATTTTAAAGCCAATAACAGATTTCCATTGAAACAATTTCAAATTTGTTGCAAAAATAGGTAGTTCTTAGTTACAATTTGTTCCAGATTTGTCAAAAAAAAAAAAAATAGTAAGTCAAATTTTGTACTATAGGTACTCTTGCAAAAACTCTTGCAAATACCACATCATTGGCTAAATTCTGGACCCACCCACTCGACCCTCCGTTAGAAGAATTAGAACGAAACCAGATCGGAGTCCCCTGACGACAAAATCGAGCAAGCGAGTCCGGAATTAAGCCAATAAATAATAATTTGTTATACAGTAACTTTGAATAAGAATACATGACGTATACCTAAATATAGTTGTTTATGTGTGTGAGGTGAATGCTGGACTACCACAGACCACTGTTCTGTGTGGACTACTCTACTGAGTGTTGCAGCAACACTCAACACAACATCCACCCTATTACATGTTACTTTATAATTTGGAAGAGAATGTCTAATGTTGTAAGGAGAAAATTTCGAATTTCAATTATCCAAGTACCAACTGAGTCTCGTAAGTACCTAACTAAATAACTAAGGACTAGATAACTGCCCGTGGTCTTGAGATCTTGACCTACCAGTCATTTCATTGGTGTACTGTGCACCACAAATAGCAATCTGTGCCATTACATAACCTGTTCCAAGCCTAGCGCTGCTATTAACTACCTATAGGTGTTATAGGTTTATTTATTTATGTACTATATTGATACTTGCTGACCTAGCAAACGTTGTTTTGCCATATCAATTAGCCTGCGATCTATTCTCAGACCTACCAAATATACCCACGCAAAAAAAAATCTTAAAAATCGGTGAAGCCGTTTATTCGCAGGAGTTCGATAACAAACACTGTGACACGAGATTTTTATGTATTGGATATTACTGATAAATTAGCAAGTAATTTAACTTAAAACAAAACTTGACTGTCACTATCTCTTCCTTCCTTCAGATCAGCCATGGGTAGCTGGCAGTAAATACTTTTCAATATTAAACACGCCTTTGTGTACGTAGTTTGTTTTCTTAAGCAATAAAGAATGATCAAATCAAATCAAATGCCTACCAAAGAAGGACTGCTCTGGTGAAATACGAATAAATAACTATGGCCTAATAGATCATTAGCAAGATTTTATGACGTAGTAGATCATTAGAAAGGATGCAGGCTCGAACGACCTCAAGCGGATAATGGCTTGTTGTGGATGGCCTAAAAGACAAAATACTTTAATTCGTAAGCAACCTATAAGGTAAATTGTACGGGCCTAATCACCATGCATTCCTACAGCGAATTGGCGATTTCAAGACACTCAGATTTTCTGAAATGTTTTTTCCTCACAGTTCTGAAATGGTCATACCTAACTTAAAATAAAAACAGGTCAAGAGTTCCTTGCCATCATCATAATATGTCATCAACCTAATTCCAGAATCACTTGCTTGACTAAGTTCAAGTATGTGATTCCGGAATTAAGTTACTGATGTGTAGTGCTTACGAAAGTTTTACAGTGTTATTTATAAAGAGTTGATCCCACTAAAACACTCTTAAGATTAAGTTAAAGACGGTTTATAAGTGGAGTTCCTGTTACAAGCCGGCACTAACTGTACATACAATAAAGAATATTCTATCTATCTATCTATCTATCTAACTCCGTCTTAAGAGAGTTTTAGTGGAATCGACTATTTATAAATGAGACTGATTAGATGTTTGTTTCGGGAGAACGTGTTTTCCTTCACTCAGTTCGGGACCCTTAGCGCGAGCCTGCCTCATACTTGGCCGGCTTTTATTTACGGTTAATGGGTCTTATATTATGAAAAAAACAGTAGGAACTGCACTATAATCACATCAGTGTGACATTGAAAAAACGATGATACATAAATTATAGTATCGTTTTTTCCATTCGTTTCTCCTTAAGGGGCTTCATGAGGTTCATTAGGTCGACAAAAGAAAACATATTATTTTACTGGTAATTTTGGCAAAAAGAGTTTTTCTATCTGGAATCTGAGGCCAAAAATCAAGTCCCACTCTTGATCCTGGTTTCTGAGATCAAGCACAGAGTACGCCAGTACAAGTTCACGGCCGGCCCGTACTGTGCTTAGATATATTTACACGAACCCATTCAAGCACCTTTCAAGTCTATCTTTGAAGCCAGGTTATGACTGAAAATTTGCAGAGCGATCGAAAAGAAGCATTGTTTAAGTTCATGCATCCAGCAAGTATAGGATGTGGGTTCAAAAATTTTTTCGGCACTCATCAAAACTCTAGTCTACTTCGCAATTTCAATGCTCTAGTTCCATGCGAAGTTCGCATAGAGCGTTGAAATTTTGTATATTATTATAGATAGTGTTGAGAATGAGTAACGAATGGGAAAATTGAAAATAATTAAAATATACATAGTGACTGTCTTACACATGGGGCCTGTGTCATAGAACTACATTTCATCGTTTGCTATGACAATTTGTTGCACATTGCAAAGTCGATTAACCCACAGATTAACAAGAACGGAGACTCGGCTACGCAATGGACATCGAATTGTCATAATGAACTATAATTTTTCTATGACGGCCGGTGGGGTAAGGTAGCCACTGAGTGGTAGCCAATAACGGGTTGACGGTCGGTGGGCACTGGGCAGACCACCAGCCCGGTGGGCCGACGACATTGTGAAAGCGGCTGGGAAACATTGGACGCGACTAGCAAAGGACAGGATGGGCTTGCGTGAAGGAGAAGAGGCCTATGCCCAACAGTCGGCTCCGTTTATGGGCTGATTAGGGTCAGATAGACTATGAATAGTACGTTTATGAAACGCGGCCATGATCGTCACTTGAGATGGAGTGTTAAATGCAACTACAATCATTTATAAATAGTGAAAACTTTAAAGTTACGCATATCTGCATTTAAGTAAATAAAAACTATTTTCACACTAGTGACAATAATTCTAGCATTCTTAACAAGAAGTCATTCTACCAAAACATTCAACTGACAATAAATTATTTTCTTTAACATCAATGAATTTGCACACAGAATCAAAGGAAGCAAAACTTTATAATCTTAAATGAAAATTGTATTTCTCTAAATAAATCGTGCCTTAGGGGAGGCCTGTGTCCAGAGTAGACGAATACGGACTGACTGTTTGAATTCACATATCTGTTGGATTTAACAACTTTATCTGCTTCAACTGTGGGTATTTCTACCCAGCCTATTCCAAGTACTGTTCTAGCTATGTAGTTAAATGCAGCCGCTACGGGAATCAAACACCTGCTGCACAGGAATCAGACACCTGTCAAGTGTATAATTCCCGTAGCATTTTAGAGTTCCGCATCCAAAGGTAATAATAATGACTGATAAAATAACTATAACAAATGAATTTGATGTTGCTTGGAAGTACTTCGAGTCTCTATGGTGGCGGGGGCGTGACTTCGCGTGACTTAGAATTCTAAGGACTTTAACAAATAATTTCGGTTCTACAGAGAATACCCAAGGGTTTGGAGCTATTAAAGACCGAGAAGAAATTTAGTAATAAAAAAATACGATCTCCTCCAATTATTGATCCTTCAGGGAAAAATACAAGGCTGCAAAAGACCTGGCCGCAGAAGAACTCGCTGGCTACAAAACTTGGCTGAATGGTTTCAGAAATACCATCGATTCATTCCGAGCCGCCACATCACGGGTCACAGTGGCCAAAATGATAGCCGACATAGGAGATGCCACAACAAGAAGAACAAATAATAAAAAAAATAATATGCAAGTGTCCATCGCTGACTCATCCCGACTGCGCGGATTTTGTGTTCAAGTTATCTATCGGGCATTATAATAACGCAAGTAACGACAAAAATATAAGAAACGTGTCTTATTGATATTTTTTTTACCATTATCGTAAAACGGTAATCAAATTAGCACCGTATAGATAGATAGATCGATAGAGAACACTTTATTGGACAAGCAGGATAAAGAATTACGAACGCTTCGTATATTCGTTCAGTGAACATATTATGTTTCCTTTTATGCTCCGTGTAAAACATAGCAACCAATAAAAAAATCCTAGGATCTGTAAACAATGTATATTTATGTAAGATGTTTGGAGGTTTGGATGTTAGTTACTCAACCACGCGATAACGCCTAAACGGATTTACATGAAACTCGGCGTACAGATAGACAAAGACCTGAATTGAGACATAGCATACTTGGTATCCTGGTAATGCGTTCCCATAGGATAATATTTATTTTTAATTTAAAATAGATGGCGTTGTGCGAACGAACGTCGTGTTTTTAAAATATACGGCGTTGTGCTAGAATCATATAAACGGATTCTGTGGCGGTACGAGGTTTTCCGGGACAGCTAGTCTTTAAACCGCACAAGTCACTGGCGACAGGAGAAACCACTTTTTTACTGACATAATTTTATATGACACGAATTTCCCTACAATTCCTCTCGCTTTTCAACCTCTCTCACCACACCATCAATGGCTTTCTCAGCATACTTGGCCAGGAACTGGTCCCAGAATTTCTCGCGTTCCCCCAGCGGATTGTCTTTCATCTGAATCTTCTTGCTGATGTGCAAGTACTGTTTGTCTTCACTAGCTTTGTCCACTGGCTTCCAGATGATGCCTTTTAGGACGCTGTCGCCTTCTGGTGTGGGGTTTCTGAAATTTAAAAGAGAAGGTAACGATCATTCACTGAATGTAAAAACCGGTGAACTTCGTACCACCACAGAATCCGTTTATACGATTCTTGCACAACGCCATCTATTTTTAAAACACAATATTCGCTCGTACAACGCCATCTATTTTAAATTTAAAATAAATATTATCCCGCGAGAACGTGTTACCGGGATATCAAATATGCTTTGTCTCAATTCAGGTCTTTGTTTATCTCTACGCCAAGTTTCATGTCAATCCGTTCATCCGTTATTGCGTGATTGAGTAACAAACATCCAAACCTCCAAACATCCAAACATCTTCACAAACTTTCACATTTATAATATTAGTAGGATTAACAATATTTACTACTATTACAAATGCAAAGTTTTGTTACTCAATCACGCCAAAACGGCTGAAAGGATATTGCAGAGAGACAGATTGTACATTATATTATTAGTCTGGAATAGCCCAAAGGCTATAAACTTTTTATCCTGGATCAATGGACATCACAGTTTCCACGCGAACGAAGTCGCTGGCAAAAGCTAGTCTAAAATATACTCTTTATCTTAGTGGTAAGGGCAATTTTATTAATACCAATGTTAAGTTTGAAAAGGAAATTTTGATAAGCACAATATATCGTCGAATGAATGTAGAAAATGTCAAATTTCACATCATCATCATCATCAGCCATTTGACTCTCACTGCAGGATATAGACCTCCCTCGTGGTTTTCCAAGCTTCCCGGTTTTGTGCCGCCCGCATCCACATAAGAGTATCCACATATTAAAAATGGGAAATTTCCCATAGAAACGTAGGTAATTTGTTTGGTTTTAAAACCAAACAACATCATTGTCATCATCAACCCACCTCTGTTCAGTGCTGGGCCTTTTTCCCATCGCGTAATCTTTCGCAGTCTCTCGCCATTTCGCATCCACGGCATCGACATTGTTCGCAATGAAATTTTGCTTATTTATGTTCAGATGAGCCAAATTGAAGTTTGACTGAGCTTAGAATTACGAGTATATGGTACAAAAAATTAATTTTAGTCTTGTGAAACGGTTCTAATTTTATTTAGGGTACCGTACAGAAATAAGAGGATCACTTTTTTGTCCTATTTGAAGCCATTTTAACAATGTTTTTTATGTGTGGTTTTGAATAGCGTATTGGTGAACGACCCTGTTGAGGTTCTCCTTTATGACAAACTACTTAACTCTAATTTATTTAAGCCTTCAATCACTCAATGTCTTCATTTGCTCTTATATATTTTGCCTGTACTAAGAATACAAGACAATTCTTACCTAGCTTTAGCAAAGTTGGCCCACATCCGCACCATCTTCTTCAGCAACTTCTGTTCCGTCTGCTCACTCGCCAGCTTGTATAACTCCTCATAGTTCTTCTGTATGCGATAACAAAGGTACAGGTAGCACAACTCATCTGTTATGGTTGCCCCCCAGTTTTTTAAACTCTTCAGGCTATTTCTCGCTAAATATATTGAGTTTTCATTTAGAGAACCTCTGAAGTCAAACATGTAGTAGAAAACTGGGGACTGTATTTCCTTGCTCAGTTTTTCTACGGAATAGTCTAAAGCATACATTTGTAACAAGTCTCCTACGTAGGAAGCGTATTCCATGAGGTTTCTCACATGCAAATATCCATCTTGAAGATAGAAGGTTCTTATTTCCTCAATGGCTTTCTCAAAGTCTGTGCTATTTATGTCGAATCTGAAGTTTGTTCTAATCGGGACATGAAATAGGAACTGTTGTATTTCGGCTATGAGCCTTGGCTCGAATAAAAAGTGATAGATTAAATCAAGGCCTTCTCTGGAATTTAAACCTATAAGAATTGGTACGTCGTTAACCACCTTTGCATCTTCAGGTTTTGCTGTCAGAACTGCATTTTCTCCTTTCGGTTCTATTGCAGGAGAAAACGGATAAATATCCATATGTTTATTAACAGCGAGATCTTTATCAAAAGCATGGTATTCGTTCACGAGTAAGTCAAAAGCTTCTTTCTTTTGTAACTCTTGAAGTAGTGCTTTACTATCATCTGTTTCTATGTTAAACGATTTACCAAGCATGAAAGCGCTTTTTCTCGGATTCTCAGGGAAGAATATAGCTTCAAAAGATGAACCACTTTGTAAAGCTACTGCATTGAAAAGCCCTCTAGCCTTCTCAGAATAGAGTAGCATGTCAATTAGCACCGCTCCTCCTCTGCTTCCAACTAAGGTCACTCTTTGAGGATCGCCACCAAATTTCTCAATGTTTGTTTGTACCCATTGTAAGCCTAAAATAAAGTCTTTAAGACCAGAATTGCTAGGGATCACTTCGTCTTCAGTTGTTAAGTAACCAAACAATCCTAGTCTATGATTGATTGTGACGACGATCACGTCTTCTTCCATGAAAAAGTCTGCGGAATATGTTTGAGAACCGTTGAAACCGGTTCTGAAGTTATCATTGTAGTCGAAGACTATGACTGCCAAAGAGCCATCGAATGATGGAGTGTGGACGTTTAGATAGAGGCAGTCTTCCGAGCCCGATACTCCATTCTTTTCGTTGTTTCTCATCCGGGCGTTGCCCTGCATGCAAGTGGGTTTGTTCGAATGTGCTTCGTACGTTCCATCCCAACGTTCCAAGGGCCTTGGTGCCTGAAAATGTAAAAAAACGTTCATTAGTTCAATTTAATAAAAAAATTAATAAAAACAAATTAAAGCTGAAATGAAAAATTGTTTAGAAACTAATACAACGTGTTATTAAAATAATGCAAAACCTGAAAACAACCTAGAAACATCGCGATTAATTTGTATAGAAAATTAAGTAATAATTTTAAACTTTTGCTAGAAATGGAAGGGAATGCAAGTGACAGTGTATGCAATATAGACACTGAAGTGATGGTTTTCGGTATTTCACAAATAAAATATTTTACAACCACAGCTTTTAAGTTCACTAATAAAAATAAATGCATTTATTTCATTTTGGCAAGAAATAAAAATAGATCACGTTTATTTGTCTTCAACATAACTAGTAAGGCACAATAATTAGTTATGCTATAAAACAATAAGGAATTTTTTGAGTAATTTATTTAACAGCATGTTAATTAGGTATGAAAACAAAAAGGTAGCCTCGGCTGGTAACTAATGAACACCAGTGTGCAATAAGTTGCCGATTTTCAGGTAAGGCCTTTCCTTAAACCAAGTTACAAGTACCTAGGTATAATTATAAGTACTACTGCTATTATGACGATGAAAGACTCATATTAACAATAAAAAAAAACAAAAATCAAAGACAACAGATACAGTAGAAAATTTAGTTCAGTCCCCCCCAAGAATGCCGACGACGTTTTATTTCGATTACAAAAATCTGATGAAAATGCGAATTAAATGCAAAAATAAGCCAGAAACTATGAAATCAAAAGTTTTGGAAAATGACTTGTGGCATATCATAATTATCAAAAAATGTCCACGTATGTGTCTGGCCACGCGCAATGTAGGGTTCCGTAGATGGAGGAGTATACGAGTATTACCTGGCTTACTAAGAGCCGATTCGACCAAACTATTTATACTTGGTATAAGTGGTAATCTTGGTATAAGTCGAGAAATACTCTGGAGTAAATCTGTATTACGTTCTACCAACTACTAATCCCGGGATAATTCGCAATGTAATCTGAGATTAAAATTGAGGGAGTAAATTTGTTATGAGATTAGTTACTCCTGGTATAGAGCTTAGTTGGTCGAATCGGCCCTAAAAGGAACTAATAACTTCATCAAATTGATTTTCAATAGAATTTGAAGATTAAAGATTATATTACTAATCTTTATTGCACACCATACATTATAAAAGTACATGAAACATCTTAAATACTTAACATACATAGTGTGCAACTGTCGGTCTTATCGCTAAAAGCGATCTCTTCCAGACAACGTTAGGATAGATAGGACTGAATGATGAAGAGAGAAGGTAGGTCTATATAAATTATCTAAGGATATAGGTATATAGACAAAATGACTTGCTTACTTTACTGAAACTACTTAAACTTACTATAAAATACATAATAAATTATAATAAATTTACATTCATACGAAGTTTTCCTTTTATTAGTTGGTCGCCTATTACTCGCTAACTTGTAAAGCCCACTTAGCCGTAAGTTCATTATAAATGCAGTAATATTTAAAAACATAAGATAAGATAAGATAAGAATATTCTTTATTGTACCAGGAAAAACACAGACATGAAATGTTTACAAAAATGCAGTACAATTGGCGGCCTTATTGCTTATAGCAATTTCTAACCATAGCAACATAGATGGCTAACTAGCGCTAAAAAATTACAGCACTTTCAACTGTGGGAAGGCGGGCGCGACTTGTCAATGGGGAACTTGCGTCTAACTTATTGGATTGATAAATGCTTCATACATGTAAGGCGTTACGTTAGGGAGTGACGTCACAGTCTAAGGTCAATTTGTATGGCGCTATTTAGTACCACGTGACTATATTGACTTTTCGACTGGTTATATTACGAAAAGTATTAGTCGCAGAGAAAAAAAAAATACCACGTTTATTTATCTTTTAACGTGTCCCCTCTAATAGAATACTATTAAAACATTTTTTAAGTGCAAGTTCTCCATTGTGCTACCAATCGGAGCGAGTTCAGTATTAGCCGGAAATATATCTTTTCACCTGCCACCGTCAGACCGCCATCTTGCGAGGTACCTAGATAGTTAGACTGTTTTGTATAAAACCAATCATAATGGCATGCGCATGAAACTTTGTATAGAGGCTGGTGGAGAGTACTATGAAAAGATTTATTAACAAAAATTACATAATATTTCTTTTTATTCGAAACCGTGTGGCGCCGGATTAAGAATAACGTCACTCCATTTCCTTCCGTGGATGTCGTAAAAGGCGATTAAGGAAATAAATTACCAGGAGACGGGCAGCAGCGTCTTCCTGAGATTCCAACCGCATACTGCGATCGCCAACCCGCCTGCCAAGCGTGGCGATAATGGCAAAACCCCTCATGGTTATGAAAACCACGAGGGAGGCCTGTGTCCTGCAGTGGGCGTCAAGGGGCTGATGATGATGATGATTTTTTTTATTTCTATTTTATTTGTTAAACAGAAATCCACAGCAATACAATTACAGTTAACAAAAGGTTCTTAATAATTTGTGCACGCAGCCAATAATGAATTTTACTGTGTAGGTTAGAAAACCATATTGTATTTTTAACCGACTTCAAAAAAGGGGGAGGTTATCAATTCGATTTGGCTATGTTCCTCCATAACTCCGTGAAATCTTAACCGATTTTGACAATTATTTTTTTGTACGAAAAACCGACTTATAGAACCGGTATTGTAGAATAGCTACACGGTTTTTATTTTTTTATTTAATTTTTTTTATAATTAATCCTAAAAATCTATTCTATGCTATTAAATCTAGGTACCTACATCAAGATTATTTTTGACCATGCAAGGAAAGAAAAAGTGACGTGCCCTGGGGGAGGCCCATGTCATTTAGGCATATCTAAATATAAGTGAAAAACACAACAATACAAAAGAAGGTTTTTTAAACTTTCATGTTCTTTAAGCTAGACATGTAATTTCAGTGTCTGTGTTGTTCATAAATGGTAGAGCTAAAATTATGAGCAACTCATACTTTTTTCTCTTAGCTGAAAACTGTATTTTATCGTGGAATCTAATTTAATACCTGTTTAACTAACCATCTATGTTTAGTTAAACATAAACTTACGACTCTTAGTTAGGACGCATTACTGTTAATAGAAATAATAGGGGTTTGCCGTTTTATTGCAATAGGTTCTTTGAATTGACATAGAATCTTCATGGTTTGAGGTTTTCGAATGAAACTTTTTTCAAATGGTTTCTATGATGTTCTTTTTTTAAAAAATGTGAAACATTTGAATATCGACTTTCAATTGTTTTTGTTATTCAATTTAGACAAGAAAGATGGATACTGCGAAAATTCGAGTGATTTTTTAATACGAGTTCCGACGCGAAACTAACGCGGCAGAAACAGCCCGCAATATCAATGCTACGTTTGGAGAGGGGTCTACTAATGAACGCACCGTGCGATTTTGGTTTAAACGCTTTCGTGATGGAAATTTCGACTTAAAGAACGAGCCACGAGGAAGACCGCCCACACAGGTGAATAACGATGAATTAAGAGAGATAGTGGAAGCCGACCCTAGTCAAACTACCCAGGAATTAGCGGCATGGTTTAACGTTACCTTACCCACAATATTGACTCACTTGCGTCAAATCAATAAAATAAAAAAATACGAAAAATGGGTGCCTCATAATCACTCGAATTTTCGCAGTATCCATCTTTCTTGTCTAAATTGAATAACAAAAACAATTGAAAGTTGATATTCAAATGTTTCACATTTTTTAAAAAAAGAACATCATAGAAACCATTTGAAAAAAGTTTCATTCGAAAACCTCAAACCATGAAGATTCTATGTCAATTCAAAGAACCTATTGCAATAAAACGGCAATTTCATACTTTAACCCCTAATATTTAATCTCCTGTTTAATTTATAGAATTGTTTCTATTATTTAACTAACTACATACCTATTTAGGTTATTACCTGTACCTAGGTACATTCTTAAGTTCTAAACAAGTTCTTTCAAATTTTGCCTATTATGTTTCATAAACATGCGCCAATCTTTATGTTAACATATACGAAGGTTTCCACAACACAGGCTAGACCTAGCGTGGCGACCACAGTAAACTGTTTGTGTATGTAACCATTTTTATTAATAAAGAACTTTTTACTTTTACTTTTTTAACAGGTGCTATCAGTTAAATATTTACTAATACGAATAATAAAACCAAGATTTTTATGCGCCTTATTGGCGAGTATTTCTATGTGGGTAGCAAATGTCAGTTTGCTGAGTCTTCCGAGCCTGAAATGAGTCAAGTACCACTCCCAAGTCCCTTACGAGGTCCGTCTTTTTTATTGCAGTGCCATTAAGTTCGTACCTGTATAGATTGTTAGAAAACAGATTACTTTTGTAGATGTATTTCGGAACATTGCAAGCAAACATTAAACAATAACACAGAATAATTTCGTTCGTTAGCTTTCGTTCATCCGTAACTCAGTTGTTCCAAAAATAAACACAGTAAGGGATTTTTTTTTCAAGACCGAGATATTTGCACTATTGGTTACTGGAACCAAATAGTAACCAATAGGGGTATTTCTCAGTTTTGAAAAAAAAATGTCCCTTACTGTGTTTATTTTTGGGACAGCCGAACTGTGTGAGTGTGTTATAAAGTTTAAGTAGGCCTGGATAATGTGAACTTAGCATTTCAATTTCCTACCTGAAATCTTAGCTGCCCAAGCGGTGGTACTGCATAAGGAATACCTTGAAAACTGTAGTAACTTTGCTTCTTATCAAAGGTTTGTTTCACCGTACCTGACACCACACCTTGTTTGATAGATAATTTCGGATTATTTTCACTCTCACTTGAATTTACTTTAACAACTAATATTAGGATTAGAGAGAGTACAGCGTAGTTTTGTCGAGCGTACATTTTCACTATAGTAACATCGAACCATCGAACTTTAAATTGAAAAATGAAGAATTAAGTAAGTGATGAAATGATTGGTTGATAGATAACAGACACATACGTGTACTTTTGTTATCTACAGTAACTTCGTAGGTATCAAATGGCGTGCAAGTATTGTAAATTAATGATATTAATTTGTGGATTTTTACCAGAGAGAGCGTTATTGAAACCTTAATTATCTACATGTTATCCCCGTAGGGATTACGATTACCTGCAGTGCGATATTTTAAGATATTTCTTATAGTTATTATATTTAGTTCCTACTAGTAGTATAAGACTAATAAAATACAAGACTAATAGAATAATAAAATTTATATTTACATATTTACAATAAATATTATCTATACCTATATACAAAAGATTGTATCTAGTCCGCTGCCGTTGGGGAGAGTTCCCAAGATACTGGCAGCATTACCCCTCTGGATGGCCAGGCTGATACGCTGACCGAGGTAGCTACCACGAGTATCACGTGACGAGTCGATGAGGCGCATAGATATTAGTTTGTAAAGATTACGCGCCTCAGGGCCCGACGGACCCATTCTTAATTCCTACTTAATAATCTTTAAATTTCCTTATAACGATTGCAAGTAGTTTCTGCATTTAGCCTCATGTTTCAGCCATTGTACGTTGCACATAGGGCTGTGAGATCACTCCAGCCAGACCATCTTTTTCCAGACAGCTAGCAGTGCTCCAGCTGATACTGCTGGCTTCCTGAAGTGGTCCATTTCGAATGTCTTCTATTATAGACTTCCTTAAAGTCGTTTCAGATAAATTTGAAAAAGAGTTTAGGTTAAGGAAATTACCTAGCAATGGCAATAAAGTAGGATTTAACGAATGGACCACTGCGGGCATCCGAAATAATAGGTATGCATTGTACGAGAAAAACATATATACATATGATAGAGTTTTATAGAGTACGTTATACTACATTAACTAAATTATTTAGAGCCGACTGCCAAGATTGAATGAGAAGATTGTGTTAGGTCAACTAATTACGCACTTTAATAATTATCAACTTCTACATAACTAGCATTTTGGCTTCACGCAGGGGCGGTCGACGATGGACGCTGGAGTTGTTAAACATATTTATAGTGCACGGGAGGATCATAGGGATGCTAAAAGTGTTTTTTATGAGCTGTGAAAGGCATTTGATTGCGTGGACCATGAGACACTTTTATTAAAACTAGAACAATATTTTCTTCATAACTTAGGTTAGCTGGTAGATAATGCTAAGTAGCATTAAGCTTGTCTATGTGCAAAACTGTTTGTTTAAATGCAATAAAGGATTTTAATAATAATAATAACATTGCGGAGCAAAGGGCTCATGAGATCATAATATTTAAAAGGAATCGTTCAAAAAGCAGATATTAATCGTATAAAATCCACAGGTTCACAAATAAAAATGGGAGTTCCACAAAATAAGTTTTGAGGCCGTTCCTTTTCCTTGTATATGTAAATGATTTGCCATTTAGGGTACAAATAAAACTTGTGTGACATAGTATTATTATTATTATTTATTTATTTGGTACACAAAACAGTTTACAGACAATACTACACAAGAAAAACCAAGAAACAATTTACCTCGATCTAATCCATAACCCTAAACTTATGCGCACAGCATGATTATAAGTAATGAAAAGGAAAATATTTAAAAATAGATCCAAATATTTGCAAATAATAATTATTTGCAGATATGAAACGTCACTAATTTTTCAGATTAAAAGACAAGAAAATGATCTTGACGATGCAAATAATGCTCTCTTGCGTGTATTAGATAGGTTCACGGCAAATATTCTGCTTCTAAATTCCAAAAAGACAAAATGACACAAAGTTTATACATTATTATAACATTAGTATTATACATCTAAGGATTATTTGGAAGACAAAGGTGGCTGGTATTTAAATAATGTTAACGGGGACGATTATATATAGTGCAACTTTATTATTATTATTATATACTTTATTGCACACAAGACTTAAGTTGAATACTCTGTTTTGTTTAACTAACCTGTTTTGAAAAGAATAAATGTGGTGTTTCTTTGTTAGCTTCTTCTCCGCATAATCTATTAATTGTGAAACTAACAGCTTTGACGTACATTAAGTCAACATTTTGTTTTTATGCTGAATAAAATTTTTGACTTTGACTTTGTCCGATAATTATTAAACAAATTTTCAGACAACCAGCAACGTAATATATCATTTCACAACTCATCATTCCATATAAAAAAGGTTTACACACCTTACATCTCACAAAGTAATTCTTTCTTATAATAACATTTTGCAACAGAACATTAGTAAAATTTTCTTGACATAAATGCATTAAATCAACAAAGTTCTAGAAATATGATTTCATTATATTCTTTTTGTTTCACTAATCTGGGCTAAGGACAATTAAAAAAAAAAAAAAAGTTTAGTTGGGAGAGCGCTGGCACAGTTACCCAGAGGTCGCGGGTTCAAGTGGAATTTTGTTGCAGGTTCATGGGTGGAATTTTGAGCCTCTAAATAGGTTTTTAAATATGATGTTATACAGTCCACGTAAGTCAGAAAACAGGGCACGGACCCACCACGCATTAAAAAAAATGCTCGCCCGGGAACAGTCGACTGGGTTGGGTTAGGCTGGCTTGTGATCTCGCTAAGCGGAGCGAGTGGAGCTCCCTATTTTTAATTAATAAGTGCTTCTGACAAAACACAATTAGTTTGTTATAGGTTACTTTAAAAAGCGAATGAAATTGGTATTGCAAAATGGATTATTTGTTATCTGTCAAATGTTGACAAGCAAGTTTGTCTTTTAAACATATAAAAAGTAAAAAATTGCTCCATATCAAATGAATCTTTGTATTTAGATGTCCTTGTTAAACAATAGTTTGGAAAATTAAACATTGATAATGTTGCTGGGGAAGCGATATTTGTAATGATTGCAAGCTTTTTAAAGATGGCTGTCCCTTGCTTCTCCACGCTCTCTCACAGTAAAAAGTCACGTCGGCGGGTGTTTTCTCTTCCTTGAGGCATCCCCGGCATAGCGGGCTGTCCTGTCGGTCAATTACGTGTTTTTATTACCTTTACTTATACATACGTAACTGACAAATGAAAACGAAACTACGGCCATATTTCATAAAGCAGTACCTAATACGCATAAAATTTTCAGTAATTTTTGGTAAACCTAGCCCAACCGTTGGTGTGTTGGGCGAAAATAACTGACATTATAAAACGGAACCTAGGGTAAAGTTTCATAAGAAAGAAAGAAAGAAAGAAAGAAAGAAAGAAAGAAAGAAAGAAAGAGATTTATTGGGACAAATTAACACATCACAAGAAAAAAAGGCATAACAAGTACAAAGGCAAAACAAGTCACATAAATACAACATAATACAAGGCAAAGTCAGAGCTACAAGTAGAAGAAGAAGACTACAAGTCATAGTTTATTATAAAGTGCAAAGCCGAATTAATCTTCTTACTTGTTATCCTGTGGGTTAAACCGCTCGGCTATGCAATTTACATCGAACTGTCATTATAAACTATGAAATGTAGTTCTACGAAATGCGACCCTCGTATACCTATACCAGCCTCAGCCATAGCTTAGACGGCTATGAAAAATACTATGTAAATACGTACTGTGCCTAGTAGGCCGTGGGTTTCCTCACGTTATTTTCCTTCACAGTTACCGAGTGGTCTTGTAACTGCAAATAAAAAATATACCTACATAATTAGAAAGTTATGTACTAGTTATTCGAACCCACGACCTTTCGCAGGTCAAGGGCTCGCCGGATTCTCTACCTCTGCAATCGCTTTTACTAAAAGCATATCGATTAAATAAATACTTTTCAGCAATTTAGATTTGTCTTGTGATAGTTATTATATAGAAAAATTTAATATTCGTTATTATATTTTTTCATTATATTTGTATTTTTATATCATGCTATTATGTTTTTACCAACCCATTCACATGCCATCTAAGCTTTTACTCAAATTGACGCAATTACATTAAATAAATTCAACCTTCAACTACGAGACACACAGAAAGAACATGGGACGGGGGCGCGGAAAAGACGCGTAGTTAATCCAATTCATTTTCATACAAAATGTGAGCCCACACAGAAGAGACGAGGCTAGGGCGCGATTTCTTTGCAACGCTTCGTGTCTTTTCCGCGCCCTCGCTCACGTCCCTTCTGTGTGGCCAGGGGCTAACAAAAGAACGTTGGCGACTATAAATTCAATTTAATGTTTTTTCCATATTATGTGGCTTATGTTCCGTGACGTAATCTTATAGGTACATCTAGGTACTGATTTTAGGGCGGCGAGTCTCTAATATGCAATTTTTCAATATGGTACCTACGTTAACGGTCGTTTGATTGTACCAGTGCAACTTAACTCGGCGCCTCGCACTATTGGATCTCCTTCTCGAGAGATCCATGGACATTGTACTTTTATTGCTTAGTAGACCTACCAAATAGGGGAGAGTAACAGCAATTATCGACTTATATAATTCTATTGAAAAACCGGCAAAGTGCGAGTTGTACTCGCGCACGAAGGGTTCCGTACAATTATCTATACAACATTACGGCAATAAATCATGTTTGCTGTATGTTTGCCCTTAAATATTTATTTTATTTTAATTTAATTATTTATTTTTGAAGCTTACATAGAACTAAATATTCTGTAAATATTTCAAGTGTCATCTGTTGCAGTTATTAATATCGAGCAAAAAATATCGTTTGTTGTAGGGGGGCTCTCCTTAATACTTATTTTATTCGGTTTTTAGTATTTTTTGTTATAGCGGCAACCGAAATACTTCATCTGTGAAAATTTCAACTGCCAAGCTATTACGGTTCATGAGATACAGCCTGGTGACAGACAGACAGACAGACTGACGGACAGATAAACAGACGGACAGTGAAGTCTTAGTAAGGTCCCGTTTGGGATCCTTCGGGTACAGAACCCTAAAAACTGTGTGTGTATTAGACTCTTAGGCCTGGTCAATAACGAAGAAACGTTGATTGTAATAAAGTAGTATAATATACTGAATGCTGGTCAACAACAAAAAAAGGCGGTTTTAAGAAATAGAAAATAAAATAGTATATTTAAAAAAACCGGACAAGTGCGAATCGGTCTTGCTCAAAGAGGGTTCCGTACAAATTTGTACATACGTACTATAAATTGTTTAGGAATCGAGTCTCTCGGTTTTTAGAGTTCCGTATCCAAAGGGTAAGGGACCCTATTACTAACCCCCAGTTTCTCGTACACTAACACGCTGTTATTCTACTGTTAACAGTTGTCAATTGACCAAATTGCATACAAAAAAACCACAGACAGCTGTGAACAGTAGATTAACAGCTTGTTAGTGTACGAGAAACCGGGATAAGACTCCGTTGTCCGTCCGTGTGTCCGTCCGTCTGTCATGAACTGTAATGTTAAGACAGATGAAATTTTCAAAGATAATGTATTTCTATTGCAGCGATAACAAAAAATACTAAATACTAAAAACAAAATAAAGCCTAATCAGACAGTACAGCTGTACAACAATTGAGCCAAGTAGGTACATGTTGTACTGTGGCACAGCCGACAGCACAACAACTTTTACACCCGTGCACTTTAATACTATATCAGAGTACCTACATCTGCAATTCTCAACTTCAAATTTTGTATAGATAATGGTACGGAACCCTTCGTGTGCGAGTCCGACTCGCACTTGCGAGCTTTTCCCGAACTTTAGACGATTTTTTTATGATTTAATTACAAATATATAGTTTTCAGATTTTTAACTGTACTTGTAGTATAAGACGACATTACTCGCCAAATTTTATAGTTCTAGGTCAACGGAAAGTACCCTATGAAGTTTGATTCCCTTGAGTGTCGAAATATACGATTTTGCGGCATAAACGGCCGTATCTTTTTTTGCGTTAATTTAGAAGTTTGGTTTTTTCACAGTTTCAAGGTTTCAAGGTCTCCAGACACCTTTTGTTTTAATCTCAACTCCATAACTCCACGCGTTCCCCAGATAAAGGGATCTTGACAGACAGACAGAAGGACGGACGGACAGACAACAAAGTGATCCTATAAGGGTTCCGTTTTTTTCTTTTTGAGTTATGGAACCCTAAAAAAATACTGTTACAAATTTTTTTTTACAATCAACGTTTCTTCATTGTTAATCCGTATTTAGTTCATAGGTACTAAATACGGATTAACAATGAAGAAACGTTGATGTGCTGTCAACTGTACATATAGATGTCGTACAGTTGACAGCACATCAACCTTTCGACACGTACACTCTACTCAGTGCCTAACGCTAGTGGCATTTTTCCGAGCGGTTCCGTGCTTCGCAAGGCACGTTAAGCTGTTGGTGCCGGCTGCCGTCGATGGATGGCAGTCGTTAAGCCAAGTCAGAGGCCTTAGGGCGGCTTGACAACTTCTGACAGTAGACGAGCCACTAGTCTACAAGCCTCCACCAATCCGGACTTGGCCCCCGTGGTGGAGTATGGCCTATACCTTCCTCAGGGAAGAGACCCGTGCCCCTCGGTGGGGACATAATGGGTTGATGATGATGACTCTACTCAGTTACGTTACAGGCGACTTTGCAACAAAAATGTAACGGTCGACCTGCTGTCGACTGTACCTACTGAATACTGATCAACTACAACAACGTGAAACGTCTATAAAAACGTTTTTTTTTTTAGCTCAAACTGTGCAATGTGTTACGCGGCACCAGCGCCATCTAGCGGCACGAGTTAAGAGGATCTGAGTAATGGCTATTTTGCTCTACTCAACGATATATAAATAAATTTCAAACCACACGTAATGACAGAGTTACAGCAATCGCCGAGGCGACATGTTATCGTTGCATGCGGTTTTAGCAAGTGACCCCGAACTGAAAGACGTTTGACATAAAAAAAATTGAATCTCGACCATAAACGTGGACTCAGACACAAAATCGATCCATTTAATTCACATTCTAAAGCTCATCCCTGATGTCTTTCACAACTCCATCGATAGCCTTTGCCCTATATTTCGCCAGGAAGTTGTCCCAGAACTGGATCTTGTCACCGTAGAGATCAGTCTTCATCTCCAACTCCTCGTTGATGAGGAGACAGGCCTTACTATCCTTGGTGGCTGGCGTCCAAGTGAACTCCTCACCTGGTGGGGTCGGGTTGCTGAAAAGAATAAAAATAGACATAAGGAATTAACAAAAACCCATAGTGTTTTACCCGACTGCGGCGAAGCCCATAAGTAGGGTAATGTGTTTGGCTCGTATGTATGTATGTAAGTATGTCCGATTCTATGGTCCCTCATAACGCCTTAACCAGTAAACAGATTTTGACAACTAATATCTCAATCGATTCATCGTGTTTGCGCGAGTGTCATAAGCTATATGAATTCAGTTGGCTTTAGGCAACAAAAACATAAAAAATCATTTAAAAAACGAAAATAAAACTGAAATAAAAAATAACCAACAACCCGACTGCTGAGCATTAAGTAATATGCAGGAGGGACTCAAATTAATGTAGTTAATGCTCAGCAGTCGGGTTGTTGGGGATTTTTTACTTCGGTTTTTAGGGTTCCGTACCCGAAGGGTGCCAAACGGGACCCTATTACTAAGACTTCACTATCCGTCTGTCTGTCTGTCTCTCTGTCTGTCTGTCCGTCCGTCTGTCTGTCTGTCTGTCTGTATATCTGTCTATCGGTCACCAGGCTGTATCTCATGAACCGTGACACCTAGGCACTTAAAATTTTCACAGATTATGTATTTCTGTTGCCGCTATAACAAAAAATACTAAAAAAACGTAAAATAAATATTTAAGGAGGGCTCCCATACAACAAACGTATTTTTTGCCGTTTTTTGCTCGATATTAATAACGGCAACAGATAGACGCTTGAAATATTCACAGAATATTTAGTTCTATATTTGCTTCAAAAATAAATAATGAAAGAGACGCATTTTATCTACTTTATCTTTATGAGTTTAAAAAGGATTATATTAGAATGAACTCGTAAATAATATAAAAATAATTAATACATCATTTCTTCAGCAGATGGTTATCCCTTCTACAGTTACAAATTCTCTATTAAATTATTAAATCTACCATTTGAAACTCAAAAATAGATAGGTACCATAACCCTACCATAATTACCATATAATTCATAGTTCATTCCATTCCATAACCAGATTTAATTTTAATCCACTAATTTGGGATTCATTACATTTTTCAAAACCGAACAACCTCTACTCTCCTCCTCGCTATTTAAAGCGGCCTTTACATTTAGCTAAATTCAGTTCACTAAATGAATTAGACTCTAAATTTCATGTAAAAAATGTATCCCTACCGAGCTAGGATTGAAGTGTTAGTCAGTCAAACATATTTTAGGTTTCTTAGATACATAACAAATAACCTTTAAGTTTTACCTTAAAGACATATCTGCTTAATACGTCTATAGGCACATTCGAGGCAACTTTAATTAATAGGATCTGTCGATAGCATTTTCTCTTAGGGGTGTCAAGAAAATACTAAAATATGATTGTATTAGATAACTGTCACAATATAGTCTATATGAAATGCTAAAAACACAAACTTATATTACTTAATTTCCCTCGGAAACTTCCTCACCCGGATTTAGCGAAGTTGGTCCACAGTTTAACCATGTTTCTTAAAACTCTCATCTCCTCAGAGTCGCTGTCTTGCAGTGCCTTGAGATACGCATCTTTAATCGGTCTACAGACGAAAAGATAGCACAGCTCATCCGCTAAACTTGCCCCCCAAGTCCCATCCAGACTTACGGCATGCTCTAGGATTTGATTCTTCCTCATATTGAATTCTCCACTATAATCAAAAGTGTAATAGTAAACGTCACTTCTAGATTCATTTGCGTATTTCCTTACTGTATAGTCTATGTGGTAAAATTGTAGTAAGTCGTTAATATAAGTTAAGTATTCGCCGAGTTTTCCAACTTTTATATAGCCTTCATCGAAGTAGTAGTCTTTTATTTCTTTTATGGCGTCGTAGTAGATTTTATCGTTCAGTTTGAAATGGTAGCCGCATCTCACAGGAAAGAGTAAGAGAAAATCTCGGTCGGCAAACGTCAAATATTGAGGCTTTTCTATGAACCTCTCGCAAAGTTCTAGAGATTCTCTAGAGTTATATCCGATCATGACTGGAATGTCAATGTCAAGATGCGATTCATCAGGTAGCTTACTTAATATGGCGTCAGGGTGGTCATGTTCTATTATAGGACCGAATGGTGTTATCCCCTTTTGGATTGCTCTTGCTTCATCAGCATGGACAGTTCTGATCTCAACTTCAGTCAGTAATGAAGGTTCAACATGTGCCAGATTTTTTATTAAAGAAGAGCTAGATGACGATGGCATCTCCACTTCTTGAGCTAGGTTTTGTGCTCTTAAGCGGCTTTCATCACTCAAATACACGGCGTTCCACGACGAACCACTTTGTAAGATAACTCTATGGAACAGTCCTTTGGCTTTTGGTGATAAAAGTAATATATCCGCTAAAACAGCGCCACCTTGGTTACCCATGAGGGTTATTCTATCAGGATCACCAGCAAAGTGATGTATGTTTTGTTTCAACCACTGCAGTCCTAAAATTACGTCTCTAAGGCCATTGTTGCCCGGCAACAGATCGTCCTCGAAAGAAAGGAAACCTATAGAGCCAAGTCGGTGCTTTATAGTTACTACTATGACATCTTCTTTTATAAAAAAGTCTGGGCCATAGTCTTTAGTGACGTTATATGAAATTCGAAATTGTTCATTCATCAAAAAAACTATAACGGGTAGCTTGGTGTCTCCGGAGGGTAAGTGAGGTGTGTGAATGCTTAGAGTCAGGCAGTCCTCGTCACCATAGTAACCGTAATCTTTAGTGATCAAGACGGGCAAGTAATACTGAGCACATTCCTTGCGTTCCTTCTTACAGTTCAAATCGTTTTGCCATCCTGGGTGAGGCTGTGGCGCCTGAAATTCGAAAAGGGAACATCTAAACAAATTGTAAAAAAATTCTAAGCGATTTAAATGGTCATCAAAGTGAAGCTGATAAAGGAATATGTCCTAGGTAAAAAAATGTTTGCACATAGACCAAAGCTGAGTGAAACGAAATATACAATTGAAGATATCAATAAATATGATAATAAACATAAAGTCACGAATTAAAATTAATTGCGTATTATTATAATGTTAACAGAAAAAACTATATCGGTAAAATAATACTCTATTGCTGGAAAACAAAACTTGTAAGTTATTTGCTTACTTACGTACTTACCATAAAGCGCAAGTCTCCAACAGGTGGTTTGGCATACGGAATGCCTAGAAAAGAGTAGTATTTCTCGTTTGGTAGTATTGAAGTCACTGTTTTGCCAATAATTCTACCAGAGCTTGTCGTAACGACAACATCTCGACCAGTGGTTAGGTCAGAGAAACACAAAAGTAAAGCTACAAACTTAAAATATCGCTCAACCCACTCCATGTCTGTTTACTAATTGATAATTTTACCTCCACATATTAAATTCACATTAGCACCATACGTGTCCATTTTATAATCGGTGTAATCTCTGTGTACTTAGCGTTATCTTTTAGGAATTACGAAGTGATATACCTAGTAGGAAGAAAATAACTACTGTCACTTATTTTATTGCCAGAGTAACCTGATTAAAGTACCTATCTAATTGATTTAAGGAGGCATAATCTTCGGGATACAGTATACTTAGGTAATACATCTCATATCCAGTCTTTGTACACCCTATATAGGCCTCTCTCTCTTCCTCTTTCAGAGAAATTTATATTAATTAGTGTAGGTAATCACGCTGTATTTTGTACACTTATCGCAAATAGATAAATTATGTAAAAAAAAGTTCGCCAAGCGATCCTACCGTGGGTTGACGATTTCAAGTCCAGAGGTATATAGAAGCCTCAGACACTCAGGTTTCCTCACGATGTCATCCTTCACAGTTAGCAGGTTGCTACAGTAAATTTGCAAATATACGTAACTTTAAATAAAATACGTATTTACGTGTCGCGATTCCACGACTTCTTGCATATGAGGCAAGCGTTCTACCAATGTCCTGCAACTGCTTCACTATACTGCACTTATATCAAGCATAATTGAAATAGTTGTTTTCAAATATGATATTTCTTCATTTATTAGATAAATAAATTATTAACATTTAGTGCAGTCTTTGATCATCACATATTCTAGATAAAGAAGAATATTGTCCTAATATTGTAGGTATTTATAGCTCATCAAGTGATCTCAATGTTCGTTTAGAGATAACACCGTTTTTCGCTTCTCTCTCCCATTTCTCCATAAACCGATTCCAGAAGTCAAATCGGTCTTGATTTAAATTTCGTCTCATCTTTATATATTTGCCAATATGAAGGTATTCTTTGGCGTCGACGTCGTAGGGTTTCCACGCTACGCCGTCTAAGACGCTATCGCCATCTGGTGTTGGGTTACTGCAACAAACAAATACATGACTATATTCTTTATAGACTTTTTGTGTTTAGTTTGAATCTTAGACGTCAAATTTGAACCACTTTTTAAGGTCTTAAAATTGTAACCCAAGGTTACAACCTGAAGACCTTAAAATTTTCAGGCTTATTCAGTTCTATTAGAATAGAAAATGTTTTATTCACAAATAAATTTAACACAGTACAAAGATACTTAAAGCTAAGATGGGAATCGAACCTGGGTCTCTCCCTTCGGAGTCCAATGTTTTACCCACTAGGCTACCACCGCTCTTTTATATTATTCTATTTAATAATCTAAAAATAATATTCTGTATTACTATAATCAAAACACTTCTTGCACTTACCCAAACTTGACAAAGTTTGCCCACATCCGTACCACTTTTTTCTGCATAGCAATGTCCGTTGATCTACTACGATTGCCTTTAACATATTCCGAAAGCAAATCTGGGCATTGGAATAGATAACACAGTTCATCTCCAGTTGCCGCACCTTTAAAGTCAGTTTTAATACTAGATAACTTCAACAGATTTCTCTTGTTCTCATTAAATTTACCGGAGTAATCGAAGTTGTAATAAAATACGTTTTTCGTTGAAATATTAGCATAAAAACTTGCAGTGTGATCTACAGCGTAAGCAGTCAATACATCTCCCAGGTAAGTGACAAACTCGTCGAGCCTTCTGATTTTGCCTTTTGAAAAGTAAAATGCTTTGATTTCTTCCACTGCTTCGTAAAACGCGCTGTTAAGTGGATTGAATCGAAACCTCACCCACCTTGGCAATTGAAAGGGGAAATCTTTTTCCACGAAACTGAGATATCGCGGTTCGATTAGGTATTGAAAAGCGGCTTCTAGGCCCTCCAGGGAGTTCAAGCCTATCATTACGGGCACATCTATTTTCTTCAAATCATCTTGGTATCCTGTTATGAGGCCTCCTTCTTTTTCCACAACAGGACCAAACGGTAGTAGTTGCTTTTGTTCTTCTTTGAAATAGTCTTTCGGTAATGCGTCAAATTGCCTCTTAAACAGGTTTTCAGGAGAAACTCTTTGTACTTCTTCAAGAAATTTTTGGCTGTTACTAAAAGGTATTTCCAACACTTCAGCAAGTTTTAAAGCTCTTTCTCCAGCATTCTCTTGTAGATACCTGGAAGTCCATGTTGTTCCACTTTGCAGGATTACGGAGTGAAATAGATGATTTGCCTTGGAATTGAGAAGAAGATCCACAGCTGCTGCGCCTCCTTGTGATCCTAATAATGTAACTTTTGAAGGATCTCCACCAAAATATTCAATATTGTCTTGTAACCACTCCAACCCTTTTACGATGTCTTTCAATCCTGCGTTGCTTGGCAACGTGTCATCTTCCAAAGTCAAGAAGCCAAATATAGATAACCTATGTGCTATAGTAACAACAACTAATTTCTCTTCGATGAAAAAGTCTGGACCGTAGTCTCTAGTCTTATTGTAGGAATTTATGAAGTGCTCATGGTGTAAGAATACTAGAACTGGGTACTTCTTTCCTTCAGTGTCTGGAGAATATACGTCAAGATAAAGGCAGTCTTCCCGACCGTATTGCCCGAATGGTTGGCCTTTCTTGATATTGTTATTGAACTGTATACAGGCCGGTTTTTCCAAGGTATTATCAAGGGTCTCATTCCATGGTTTCACTGGCTGAGGTGGCTGAAATATAAAGAACTGAAATATTAATTTTAGAATTAACAAATGATGATCTAAATTATTGATGAACCCGAAATGGGTTGTTAAAAAGCCCTTGTCCGTAATAATTGTTCATTTATGACTTTACATTAGTCTTAACTCATACGTAGCCTACAGCTCTATTTCTAGTTAAGGCTGTGTTTTGAGGGTTCGGTACCCAAAGGATAAGGGACCCTATTACTAAGACTCCGCTGTACGTCCGTTCGTCCGTCTGTCACCAGGCTGTATCTCATGAACCGTGATAATTAAACAGTAGAAATTTTCACAGATGATATATTTCTGCTGCCGCTGTTATTTACACTGTTTTGCCTATAACTTCATGAATTAGTTGTATATTTTCAAATTAATCTTAACTGAATGAATGCTCACTTATGATAAAAGTGCAGACGAGTAATTTTTTTTCAAGAGAAAGCCTGTTTCGGGTTCCGTTGTAAATAAGGGTGTTAGTTTAAGTGTAGTAATCTAATCAAATCTATGTTCTTCCGTCTGTCTGTACTATTTTTATACTTTATTGCACACGAAACATTTAACAAAACATTACATAAGAAATAACTTGTACAAAGGCAAGCTTATCTCTGTAAGACGTAAGATCATCTTATCTCGATAAGATAAGATGTACTTTAAAGCTGAAATAAAATCTATATTTTCAACGTACTCTATACCTAAATTATCCCCTCCCCCTCTTCTGGCTAAATGGCTGTTATGGTTGTTTGTACAAATGTGAAAAGCAGAGTAGTAATACATATAAAGCAGTTAAAAGGAAAGCTATCATATCATATCAAGTAGGCTTTACAAGTTAACGAATAATAATCGGCCAACTTATAAAAGGAAAACTCGGAAGAAATTCCATTCCATTCCAAGAAAATTTATGAAGTAAATGTTATTGTTATTAGTTAAACCGTAAACTCAATTAATGCGTTCGTAATGTCAATCCAAAACCCCCTCTTTTTAAACTCGCATATGTTGGCAGACAACTATGGAACCCTACGCTGCGCGTGGCCCGAGACGCACTTGACCTGCTTTTTAGTTTCGGGTTAACTATTTGTTGCGAAATCTTACTAATTGCTCTCGCAAACGTCATGATTCCGACAGGATTTGATGCTCATAATAAATAAGGCCTGTGAACGATGAAATTACCAGAAATCTAAATTTTTTAACAGGAGGAGCGGCGTACGGTATCCCCATAAAGCCATAATATTCCACTTTATGCGTACACGTTTTAAACAATTTTCCAGAAACTTTTCCACGATTCGTCGAAACTTCCACTCTATTTGCACTTGACACACTGTAAAATAACGATAAACAAAACAAATATTTACACTTCATTGAAAACATAGTGATTACTTAGATGGTTTTGAACGACTATCCTCAAACTCGATATTTGACTAAATATTTCGTGGTCGCCTAATCTTTCCTGATAAATCGCTTTACGACTGACTTAAAACGATTCACATGAGCCAGCAAAAGTATCGAGGTTTGCGTACTGAATTTCTAGGTCATTAAACAGCCAATGTTTAATTACCTTGGTAATAATGACACATCTTTTAACACATTAACGATTTGAAAGGTTTGCTCAGACGAGAACGCGACAATGGCTTCATATACTTTACTTCTCAATTGATCAACAAACAACAATCCTAGATTAGTAAAAAGACAGAAAGTGAGGGGAGATTTCAAATCGTTTTCAACACTAGGTACATCCTTGGGTGAACGAATAATGTTGCAAATTATCATGATTCATTCAGAAAAGTAATTTAATTTCAGATTTATGAATTTTCGCTTCCGTTGATTTTATTTGCGCAAATTACTTAAATAAATTAATTTTCTTGAATGAAATATCGAAAATTGTAAGAGCCACTTACGTGACTCATTGTTTTGTAAACATTTTTGCAAAGTAACTATTTAAGTTTAAAAAAATTGATAAATTGTCAAAACTTAGTACTTTTGTACGTCAAGTTACCTTTAGGTTATGCGTTTTTTCTAAGATAGGTCTCTCGATAATGAATTATATCTTGTTTTATAATTAAAATGTAAATTTAATTAAGATTAATTGGTCAAGCAAATCAATGTGAATTCGTTGTTTGAAGTTGCACGCATTTAGCTTTATACGGGGACTTAAGCGGACATTCTGAATTTCCCCACTGTGCGTCTCTCGTAGCACCTGTTAATTGTTATACTGCAAGGCACTTATTATTAGCAAAAACGTTCAAAGTCAGGCGAAGTATGTTTTCAGTAAATTTCCTCCGCTGAAGGTATTTTCAAAACACTAGCCTGGCTTCATCTGACGTGTCCTTTGATAATTTTACAATTTCTTCACTATTAAACTATTAGCATCAACATCAGTGAAGTTTAGCCTCTTAGGAAAATATATTTGGAAAATGTGTAACTGCAATGGTTCCCATAATTTTCTTTCTTAATATTGTAATCGAGGTGTTTGCTTTCGAAAGTGATACTATTGTGGAAGTTACAATCAATGGTTCGGTGATAGTGGGCCAGAAGTTATTTACTTTGCTCGAAAATAAACCTTACGTGGCTTTTTGGAAAGTCCCTTATGCTGAACCACCTGTAAGGGAATTAAGGTTTAAGGTAACTATAGATTTTATTAAGCTAATTGAACAGGAACTAATGACACTAAAGCGTTGCAGAGTCCCTCTCGATTCAGTATAAGGAATCTGTTTTTAATCTTATCTGCTAACATACATTTTCCGTTCATTACAAACTGGTACCTAGGTATATTATTGGAATTGAGAAAAAGCTACGTTTTATATTAATTTTGGTAAGAGAAGCTGTAGGAACCTGCAGGTATGTTTGGGAATGAAGATAAATGGAAGCCTAAAAAACAATAACGATGCGAAGGCATGATTTATAATATTTAGCGAATGAATGTATATGAGAGCATTATGGTGCCAGTCTGCTTGATTATTCTTATCGTAAAAAGTATCCGAAACCGGCGTGCGTGCATGCAACGACTAATGAATGTTGAGGAAGCGAAAGTGAACTATCATGATCGTGGCAAGTGGCAGTCCCTGGTCTCTGCCTACCCCTCTGGGACACAGGCGTGAGTTTCTGTATGTATGTGTGTATGCAATGAGATTAGAAACCTTACTTCTCTCCGGTGTACATAACTGTTTCAGTAGGGAATGCTCAGAGATCAGTAGATACATATAATGTACTGTAAACAGCAATTACATTAAAATAAATTATTATAATAAGTCAGATATTGCCGCTTCTTGGTGTTATTTCAAATAAATCATTCTAACCCCCGGTTTCTCGTACACTAACAAGCTGATAATCTACTGTTAACAGCTGTCAGTGGTTTTTTTTGTAAGCACTTTGGTCAATTGACAGCTGTTCACAGTAGATTAACAAGGTGTTAGTGTACGAGAAACTGGGGGTTAGAATAGGAAAGATAAACATAAAGTCACAACAAAGACTACGGTTGTAGAGTTGGGCTCCTAGATTAGTTTTTTAAACCATTTGAATAACTCAACCCAGGAGAGCCAGAGATATACTTGTTTACTGTCTTATAGTTCCGTGTGGCGCCGGATTAAGAATAGCGTCACTCCATTTCCTTCCGTGGATGTCGTAGAAGGCGACTAACGAAATTAATTACCAGGAGACGGGCAGCAGCGTCTTCCTGAGATTCCAAACGCATACTGCGATCGCCAACCCGCCTGCCAAGCGTGGCGATTATGGCAAAACCCCTCATGGTTATGAAAACCACGAAGGAGGCCTATGTCCTGCAGTGGGCGTCAAATTGCTGATGATGATGATGTCTTATAGTTAGTATTTAAAATCTAAAAAAGAATATATTACTTTCAATGTGGTATTGGCCGTCGTCGGTAATTATTTTTATATTTATTTAAAAAGTGCATCAAAAATGCCTAGGTACTATTCGCCCAGCTATACGGCCGCGCATCGCAATAAGTGAAATAGAAATCGTGCGCTCGGAGAACCCGACCTTTTCAATTTACTAGTTTTAATATTTTGTTCCTATCAGTGGAAGCCTGTTAATGACTTTCTGTTCTCATATTTTTAAATAGTATTAAGTTATATAATGTCAATGGCTTTCCTAAAACTAAATAAATAAACTGTTGTAGGAGCCCAATAACGGCGAGCTTCTTTTATAATCTGGATAGGTAGATATTTTGTAGATAAGATAGAAATAAATGTATTTTTTGGCATAAAACTTAGTGGTTACGTTTCCCTTTCAACTTTCAGCTGTTACTTAGTGTACCAAAGTTTCTCTTGCATTATGTTCTTTTTGTTGCACTAACCCGTGCTGAGGACCTATTTAGAGGCTAAAAATTCCACCCATGCCGGGACTTGAACCCGCGACCTCTGGCTAACCGTGCCAGCGCTTTCCCAACTGAGCTAATGGGCAAGTGCAGGCATCAGTGAAATTTCAAGCCTCTTTACATTTTAATTTTTTTTCACATTTTTTTTCTCTTGCATTTTCAGCCACCGAAAGGACGTCTAGACTTATTAGCTAACCTGAATGACTATAGAATGCCTTACAACGACTCCTGCTCATCTTATATTACCGAGGATTGCCTCTACATCTCCCTGTTCGTCCCATTAATCCAGAACGATACAATTTTCCCAGTCATGGTTTGGCTTCACGAGTATTCTAAAGATCACGGACCAGATTTCCTGATTGACGAAGATGTTATAGTGGTCATTGTGTCATACAGAGTCGGTATCTTTGGGTTTCTAAATACAAAAGACGCCTTTGCAGAAGGAAACATGGGGGCAAAGGATGTTGTGATGGCTCTGAAATGGATACGGCGTAACATTGGGTGTCTGAAAGGTGATCGAAATAAAGTGACGGTTTTCGGTTCAGGGTCAGCGGCTACTATAGTTGCATCGCTACTTGTGTCACCAGCTGCAGAGGATTGTTACGAAAGAGTCATAGTGCAAAGTGGATCTGCGCTGTCACCGGCTGATTACAGAGGTTATCACTTTGAAGCGGCCAACAAATTATACTGGAGACTCGGAGGTTCATTTGATAAGTTCGACAGGAAGCGGCTTTACAAAATGTTGTCTGCGGCAACAACTGATAAACTTGTAGCAGTTTCGCGTAATCTTTTTGATACCACTGAAATGAGAGACAGTCAACGAATTATCAATTCATTTACCACCTCTGTGGAAATTTCCAGTAAACATTCCTTTATGAACAAAAGCCCTGTAGAAGCGTATGATCGAAAGATCACGAATAACAATGTTGATGTTATGATGGGATATACATCTCTGGAATCTATTCAGAAGTTATGCGGATTAGCGAAAAATCGCAATCTTTTGCCATGTTTCAATTACAATTTCCAGTATTTGCTCCCGTTTGAAGGAAAGTCCGATGGTTACGGGACAAAAAGTTACAGAGAGATAAGGCGAAGAATAATGGATTTTTATTTCCTCAACGGAACAATTACGAAGAAGAGCTTCAGACGGTACGCGAAGTACGTGGCCGACCAGACGGTTTACCCGCTGCTTCGGCAGGCGAAGTTACACGCCGCAGTTTCGTGTAAGAAAGTGTACGTGTACCGACTGTCGTATAATAGTCCCCTGAATGTGGGATGGCGCGCCGCACTTCACAACTCGACGAGGATTCCGGGTGCGACATCCGGCGATGAGGTCTGCTACTTGTTCAGATGCAAATCCGTTAACGATTTCTACACTAGCGCGCAGGCAGCGCCTGAAAGAGACTTCATCAAGAAAATAACGCGCCTGTGGACGAATTTCGCCAAATTCGGGTGAGGTTAATGAAAATTACATTATACCAAGGAGTATTATTATACTTAGGTACTCGAAAGCCGTCGGCAATTAGGTGGTCTAATAAGGCACAATTGTCAGAAGCCGTATTGTAAGTCCTTCAAACCGATAAATGGGCGAGGGGAACTTCCATTTGCGTTAGTCGTTATATTTAAATCAAATTTCCGATTTCAGAAATCCGACGCCATTGTCATCGCTCCGGGGTAATATAGAATGGGAGGCACTGGGACGCGACGATTTTAACGTTTTGAACTTTGATACAGATCTGCAAATGATCAAAGCACCTGAAGAGAAGAGGTTCAAATTCTGGAATAAGCTGAGAGAAGAATATTATAATGAGAAGTTACACGACGAACTGTAAATGATTTGATAATTACACAATTTGAAAAAGATGACTGTTTCTCATCTTATTTTCAATATTGTTAATTGAAATAGATGTCCAAGGCCAGTGATCGGAATCTAAGCAGATTATGCGCGGTTATAAGGATATACGCAGTAATGAGGGAACACAGAATCGGACATACATACGAGCTAAACACATTACCCGCCTTTTGGGGTCCGCTGCAGTCGGTAATAAGTAGGACTTTTCGTGCAAACAAACAATTTCATTTCATTTCATCTCAATACGATCAGAATTAGGGTGATATTAACAGATCCGTGTCAGTCTTTTGGCCAACTGTTGCCTACACAAGATGTTTCAGGAAGCTTCGGTGAAACTTAATAGGGTTATTCTGCTCATAATTACAAACCACTTTTATCATGAGAGCTATTCGGTAATTAATACTTGCTGTTTCAAAAAGGTCCGATGAAATTTTAGTTATGAAACAACTTTTATTATAAGACCAACACAGTTGGATTTTTATATATTAGATTAACATAATGACTTCCAAGAGGCTCCCCTCTTTGGACAGCAGTGGGACACAAAAGAGGCTAAGTAAAAAAAGTAACTTCCACAAAACACGATCACTGGTCGTGGTACCAAACTAAGATACTCTGTAGTAACCAGGCAATGATAATTGAATCGTGTGATTTTAAAACAACACAAGTCACATGTGTATTTAAAATAACACTTGTCCATTTTTTTTATTAAATTATTTACACCTATCTATTGATTTACATTAGAAAAAAAAATTGTAGTTTATTCATACAGAAATCAATATAATATGCTAAAATATTGCTGTTGCAGATATTAGTATTTGAATAAAACAGTTTTTTCTATTTCCTGCAAAGTTGTAATGAAAGGACATGTGTCGTTTTAAAATCACACGATTCAATTATCATCAACATGGAAATAAACCTAGACATATGCACGGCGGTCCCCAGTAGGAATCGAATCAACGACCTCCGGCATGGTAATCGGACGTGATACTGTTAGAACAACGAGCCAGCCATTGGATAATTATTATAAACGTTGTTACAGTAACGAATTATTGCCGAAATCATGGCTATAAAAGCAATAGAATCTCTTCGAAAAAAGGCAATAATATGTTTGCCCAATTGCACATCTTACGGGAAATCACCTCTGTTAAATTCACCTTCGGATTTACGCATTTCTGATCTGATCTCTGAGTGATATACCCTACATAGCACTCAGACGGTACGAGAGCATTTATGTATTTCGGCTCCTATCCAAATCCTGAACAATTCCAATCGTCAAACTGTCGAATTTCATAATAATACTTATGGCGAGCGTCAGGATTCCGACAGGATTTGGTGTGCGTAATTAGGCCCTTGATCCGACCTTTACGTGAGATACCCAGCATAGCTCTCGGAAAGCAGGTACGAGAGCGATATAAATTGTATGTTTAGCCTGAAATCGGGTGCAATACGGGTCGGATCCTTTATTCAATTACACCCCTGGTAACTAATCCTACAAGTGTGCCGCCGCTGCCGACGCCACCAGACGTTTTGCATTTTCCTATTTTAACTCTAAGGATCTTCGTGCATTGCTTCGTCACCAGAAGGCTCTAGCTGAAACTTAGTGTTGTGGGTGCAAACCCTCAGCTAATACTGAGCATGAGGCCTTTTTTCCGCTGCATCGACATACAGAGTACATCCACTGTACCCTTAGCCTTTGTTTTTTCTCACTATTAGCTTCACATTTCTTCTGCTTTTGTCCTATATCTGCCTTATTTTCTGTATTTACTTTTCCTGCATAATTATGTGTGTCTATGTGGCGTTAAATAAATGTTTTTCTTCTTCTTCATTGTGGCCAGGTACGGGAACACTTCCCACTTGACCTAAATCACCTGAACATGTCGATAGATTTACGTTAACTTCTCATAAAGAAGCTAACAATTAATAAAATCTTTCAGTCTAGTATCTGGCGCGATTATCTTTTGTGAATAATTGAATTGAATTGTTACTGCTGCTAGTGTAAAGGTTAAATCTGATTATAGTACTAAAGAAAAAGGCATTTACTGTCTACCTATCGCATGAGTTTCAAAGGAATTAATATAAATACATGCATCTGTGAATTTAGCAAAATGGTAACTAAAAATAGCGTCAAAATACTTAGAAAATTACGCAGGTATAAAATTTAGAGTTGTAAATTATAACGTTCTTTAAGTCACAGAAATTGCGATTTGTCTCCATCTATCACAAAGGCATGAAGTCTGTGAACGCAAAGGTGAATTTTAAGATAGTATAATGAGATATCTAAGATTTATTAAAAGCTGTAAAAGAGAGGTAGCAGTTACAACAACAAAGGGAACAGGCAGCCTCGTTGCTATTTCTTCGGAGAAAGAGAAACGCATAACTGAGTGCAAGTATGAATACAGGTGCATGGTAAATAAATATGTAACACCTTTAGTTTATAAAAGTTTAAAATTGGATTATAAAGCAAGCACATGCAATAGACGAAGGGTATAAACCTGATACAAACAGAGGCGAACTGGCGCTTAGGCAACCAGCAATTTGCACCTTTACATGCATGCACTCTATTACATTACTTTACGGATGACTTTGTAATAAACATTTAAAAGGCTACCAGCCCCCATACTCTCGCTTGACACAAACTTCGCCAACATGCGTTACGTTGTTCATCATCATACTCTGCCCGTTGATATCCACTGTCAGACAAAGGGCCTATTCGCTTCGGCTGTGCGCTATACTCCTCGAGAACTTTATTGCTGCCTTGTCAATATTGTTACGCCACCTGAGCCTAAAGTCTCTTTTTTAATTCGATGCAAAAAAGAGACAGTGTTACCATTATAAAATATATCGTTATACTCGGTAGATTTTTGTTTTACTGTAAAAAAGTAAAGTTGTGTGACCTCGCCTTTGTACAAAATTGTTTATTTAGTGCAATAAAACATTTTTCAATCAATCAATCAGAAACCTTATTGCATCGAAGACATTAGAACAGTATTTCAAAAAACACTAACGTAGCTTCCACAATTTTTATTTGAAAGTAAAATAGGATTATTGGTTTTTTACGTATTGTCAACACTTGGCTGTTGATAACCTTGGGTTTGACGTTTGACACACTCATGAAGACTTAATTTATTTTCAAAAATAAGGTTTTAAGGATCTTGTGATTTTCGAGTTTTTCATGTGAAAAAATTCTATTGTATAAATAAAAGATCTTTTTACTTTTGTTTGATAACAGTCTTTTATTGGCATAGATTTCATTGGAACCTTAGAGTTAAAGCCTTCACAGACAGCGGCGTTAATATATGCGATATTTTTTCCACACAATATCTAACATGCAACCAGCGTCCCCACACGACTAAGGTCGGATTTAGTATAGAACAAGACACCACGCGATATATTGTTATTTATAGCCATCGTCTATCACGACCTTTAAAAAATAAATATGTGTATCCACATAGAGTACGTTATTTATTTTTAATAAAAAAGGGGGGCTCACATTTTTATTTAATTATTTATTTTTAAAGCGAATATAGAAATAAATATTCTGTGAATATTTCAAGCGTCTACCTGTTGCGCCTTCCGTTATCAATATTGAGGAAAACACGGCAAAAAATTACGTTTCTTGAAATTTTTACAATTTTTACTCCCCATAAGGGGAGAGGCCCCTTAAGTATTTAATTTATTCTGTTTTTAGTATTTATGGTTATAGCGGCAACAGAAATATATCATCTGTGAAAATTTTAACTGCCTAGCTAACAAGGTTCACAAGATACAGCCTGGTGACAGATAGACAGACAGACAGACGGACAGACAGACAGACCGACGGACAGTGAAGTATTAGTAATGGTCCCGTTTGGCACCCTTCGGGTACGGAACCGTAAAAAATATATTATGATTTTTCCCCTTCGTGGCGCTAGTGTTACTTTGGTGGTAGTTTTTCGTACGCTAACAGTCTGTCAATTACTACTTACAACTTCTGTTAAAAAACTTTGGCCTTTGCATCTACGCAATGATATAATTTATACAGCGTCCAGTGGCACCATCACTCACACTAGATGGGTGAAGGGACCACTCGGACGCTACAGTGCCTGCGACATTGTTTTCTAGATGGAGTAGGCTTGCCCAGCACCTATACTATCCTGACAGCTTAGTTGGCTTAGCCGACAGGGAAGACAAGTCAATACGTGCAGAGCCAACCAAACCGCGGGTTTCCTCACGACGTTTTCCTTCAGCTAGCGTGTGGTATTGCTACTACAAATTCGCAGATGAGCTTCTATTAACTAACAACCTATTAACAGTAGATTGACAGATTCTTAGTATACGGGAAACCGAGAGTAAAACGTTTACTAGGTCGTTATTTCTGAAATACTGCATTTGACTTTGACGCTATTATTGTTTCTGATGACTTTATTATAACGGAACATGATAACTTCGAGAATGAACTCCACTACGCCCACCGCCACGACCCGTCTGTAAAAAGCTTACAGCAAGTTAAATAGAAAACATGCTTTGTTTTTCTTGCTGTCGGGACGGTTTCAATTACGGACGCAATTTAATTCATTCCTAGGAAAACGAAGTAATGGAACTCTAGAGTACGCCACAGACTAAGTATTATTAATTTTACTTTTGCCTACGTCAACATAGAGTTAAGAACCTATCAAGTATTGGTTATAACGTGGTACCAAAATACTAAATTCAAACGAATTCTTTAGAGCCCTATCACATTAGCGATATGCGAGCGATTTAAAAGCGAAGCGATTGCGCAGCGAGCACGCTGCGACGACGCTGCGCATCACCGTCGACAGCCGTCCACGCCATTTTGTATAATCGAGTTCGACAGTCCGACCCGCCCCGCTTGGGTCATATCAAAGATACGCGTGTAAGCGGACGTAGCATCGTTTAGAGGTACAATCGTCGTTGTTACAATGGCTACAAAGTTATTTATGACTAAAATTAAAAATTTTCCTGCTACATGGGATACACAGTGAGAGGAGGCCTGTGCCCTACAGTGGGACGTATATAGGCTACTTATATATACAATACAATCAATCACGACAAAGAATCTAGGATCACGAACCCGGGACTAGATAGCATTTATGCAGGAAACGGCCGTTTCTGGCGTTAATGTCCAAAGTTTTTTGCCTTAGGCTCAGGGCCACGGGGCGTAACAATCACTATTAACATGATTGAGAGATTGTACTGACACTTTTTGCAAATTTTATCTGTAAAAAAAGATATGATTTTTTTTTCCTCGGTGGCGCTGGTGTTACTCCCTGGATCCCCTTAACATGATTGTGAGATTGTGCTGACACTTTTTGCAAAAACGATATGTGAAAAGATTCAATTTGTTTCCAGTGGTGGAGCTAGTCTTACTGCGCAGTCCCTCAAACTTAAAGGGTTCTATAAGGTTCTCTAGCACTACCAATGGCCAAAAAAATAGTACTTACATCTTTAATGAATCGAACATTCTGCTAAAATGGTTTTTGTAAAAAACATGGATATGAAAATTAAAAAGCTGAGCTATACCACAAAGCTGAGTCTGATAGGAAAACAAAATGAATATACACATACCTTTACTATGAAGGCTTCGAATAACCAATTAGTCGAGACAATGAAAGCTCAGGTTACGTGAATAATACGGGCGATCAGCACCGTTTCGATATTACAGAACACAATACACGGCCCTGGCTTCGATTACCTCATTAGCTTTAGTGTATAATTCATTTTCACGTTTTGATATTCAGTGGTGGATTTTGTAAGTGCGTTATTGTAACTTCTATTTCTTTGGCAAAGGTTCAAATGTAAATTTTAACTTCACTAAATGAAACGAAACTGAGGCAATAAATTTCAGTTTTTACGTTTAGTAATTTTTTTACATCGTAACCTACGGTGCTCAGACCTGGTCTTTGACCGAACATCAGAAGACCAGGCTCAAGGTTTACTAACGGGCAATGGAGCGTAGCATCCTGGGCGTAAAAAGGATTTACATACATACATACATACATACATAAACTCACGCCTGTATCCCAAAGGGCTAGGCAGAGACCAGGGACTGCGAAGAAGGATTGACAGAATCAGAAACACCACGCTCCGCTCCAGAACCAAAATCGTTGATGTTGGGGCTGTGACCGCAAAACTCAAGTTTGGGCAGGCCAAGCAGTCGTATAGATCCAGCCAGACAGGGCAAAAATTGCCACTGAATGGGATTCACGCGACGGATGTCGCAGACGTGGTCGGCCAAGGCGGAGATGGCGGGACGATCTCTCTCGACCTACTTGCCCAGATGGAAGATAACTGCTCAAGAAGGGGAGGAGTGAAAGATCATGGGGGAGGCCTTTGCCCAGCAGTAGGGCACAAACACGGCTAACTAAAAAATCATTTTTGAAAAATATTTTATTGTACCGTTCTGTCGGGGTAATTTGGCATAGACAGAATCCGTTTATAAGATTTTTGCACAACGTCATCTATTTTTAAAACACAACGTTCTCTAGCACAACGCCATCTATTTGAAACTTAAAATACATATTACCCCATGGGAACGCATTACCGGAATATCAAGTATGCTATATCTCAATTCAGGTCTTTGTCTATTGGTAAGCTAAGTTTTATGTAAATCCGTTAAGCCGTTATTGCGTGATTGAGTTACAAACATCCAAACTTCCAAAATATCTTCACAAACTTTCACATTTATAATATTAGTAGGATGCCAAATTTCACCTTTCTCATACTAATCGTCTCTGAGCTATAGACAGCGGATAGACAGATGGACAGACGGACGGACATAGCGAAACTATAAGGGTTCCTTGTCGACTACGGAACCCTAAAGAGGCTAACGTAAGCGCTAACTAAATAGGTACCCAACATCTCCGGGTAGAATGTTTGCCATCTTGGCTTTATGTCAGAGATGGAAGCCCCGAGCTATCAAAGTTTAAGGCCTGCAGCACACAGGAAGGACGTGGTGGATCGAGGGCGCGGATAAGACGGGGTGGCCTATCAATTCACTTTATACGAAACCTTTTTATAGATATTAGATGTACTGAAGCGATGGGATAAAGCCCACATAGATAAGACAGGGTGAGGACGTGGACTCTGTACTTTTACACATCCTTGTCCCACGTCCTTACTATGTTCCCACGCCTAAGACTCAAGAAGCTCCGGGTAATTCAAGGTATTAAAATGCAATAAATTATATATTTTTCTAATAAAACATAAACATTTACAGGCACATACATTGCTTCTGGCCCCACACTAGGATACCCTGTGCCGTGGGAACCAGAAACAACGACATCACAAACATGTAAACATCCAAGACCTGTGGTTTCTTTTTCTTCCCGGCCGGGATTCGAACCCGGGACCTCTCGCATGGTAGGCAGATGCGCTACCGCTGCGCCACAGAGGTCGTCAAAAGATGTCTTATTTACCATTTCGATTTTGTGACAAAGCTGACAGCAGATTTAGAGAAAAAGTAAGTGAAAGTAAGAAAAATATCGTCATGGTAAGATTATAACGTTATTTATTAATAAAAATGTTATGAAGAAACTATCTTTTATTATGTATTTTACTTCCTGCTCACTATCGTTGCAAGCCAGTCACAGTGACTGGCTTGTTGAGTACGTTAAAAATCATAGAATAGTTTGACGGAAATTAGTTTTGTTTCAATACCCGCCTATTGCCATTATGCGATCCTTTTCTTTAATACCCATTAAAGTGTACTCTGTTACAGAGTCTCTATTATATTGAGTCTATATTAGCTGCGATATAAACGCGTACCGTAAAGGGGTGAGTATTAAAAGAAGCCTGGCAAAGACATTAGACACGGGGACAATAAAACGAATAGCAGATAAACTTCAGGATAAGCACTTAGGCGAGCGACTTGTTTTGCATCAAACAAAGCTTCATAATCCCAAATGAGTTCGCCAAGTTATAATACCTACTCTGTCGAAAGAAATACGGTAAGTACAATCTCAAAATGTAAATCCCTCTCTCATTTTTATTTGCATGATGTGACAGCCATCGCCAGACTAAAGGTGTTTGTAAATAAAATATTGTTTGATTACTTTACAGGATGTAACAAAATCTACTTATTTTCCCGATAAGGGAAGCTTCGACGCAGCGACGAAACCGCGACGACGCTTCGCCGTCGCGGCGAGCTCGCGGCTTGCGGTCCGCCTTTTGGACACTGTAGCAAAATGGATTGATCAGACGAGGAAACACTAAGTACTTCTGGCTTGGTTACTTCGAAGACGCAGGAAACGAAAGCAGACACAAGTCAACGACGAATCTGGGTGAATTCATTATCAAGTAATTTTCTTGTGTGGCCCAACCTATGTATCTAAATAAATAAAATAAAGTAATCGACTTCGAGAGAGCGACTACTATGTATCCCGTGTAATGGGACGATTTTGAATTTTAGTTATAAATAACTTTGTATCCATTGTATTAACGACGATTGTACCTCTAAACGATACTACGTCCGCTTACGCACATATCTTTGATATGACTCAAGTGGGGCGGGGTGGACTGTCGAACGCGATTGTACAAAATGGTGTCGAGGGTGGTGATCGCGGCGACATCGCCGCGACGTCGGCACAACATCATCGCGGCCTGTCGTCGCGGCGTGCTCGCTGCGCAAGCGCTGCGCAATCGCATAGCTTTCAAGTTGCTCGCAAAACGCTAGTGTGATAGCGCTGTAATAATGCAGCCTTTATACATCCCACTGTAATAGGACACAGGCCTTCTCTCAGAGAGAGAGAGAGAGAGTATTAGATTAGAAAATTTAAAATACCTGTTAATGTTTTCGTCGTAACCTAGGTTAGGTGGTTGATAATGCTAAGTAGCATTAAGCTCGCTTTTGTGCAAAACTGTGTTTAAATGCAATAAAGGATTTTAATAGTAATAATAACATTCTTTATTGCAAATTAAGTATATTTGTACAAAGGCGAGCTTAATACTTTCCGGCTAACGTTGGCTAAATCCAGCAAACGTTGGCTTAATCACAGTATGGGCTTAATCACCACACGTGCCCACCCGGGATTGATGCTTTCAAGTGGAGAGGTATGTGAACACTACGTGCTCTCGGGTTTCTTGACGATGTTTTCCTTCACTGTTAGCGAGTGGCATAGCTACTACAAATTCACAAATGTACGTGCCTTAGAAAACAACACGACGGGGTTCGAACCTACGACCTCCTGAGTGTGAGGCAAGCGTTCTACCAACTGCACTACCACCACTCTCTTCACGAGAAACATAAATTTAAATACGTAATAATTTAGCGCTTAAAATTGCCAATCCGCGGTGGACACGCCTGGTAATTAAGCCCGTCTTCTCTCTGAGAGAAGGCGCGTGCCTTACAGTGGGACGTATATAGGCTGCATAAAAAAAAGAAAAAAGCCACACATCATAATCACTTGTCCTGGTCCCAAACTAACTTAAAATAACTTTGTAGTGATGGCAAAAAATCAGCTGTTCCAGTCATTGTGATATCGTGGGACTTAAGTATGAAACAGGTGACCTTTTTTTCGCAATTTTGAAGATATCTACAGAGAATATCGCATGTTTACAAACGTCATACCGACACGAACGTAAATATTATTTGCATTATTACGAAAGAACTCGAAAGAACCACGCATGCAAAATCAGCGGCTTAGATAATTATTGAGGTTCAAAGTAGCATGTTTCTAATCTATTCGTAACATTGTATACCAAAAGATGCGGTTCTTCTCAATCTAACTTTTCTTTTATAAATCGAATAAGGAATACCTACCTACAAATAATGTATTGCATGAATTATTACGCTCAGTGGCATAAGAACGCGTAACACTGACGCGTCCTGTGCGTTTTCATAGGCCTTGATTTCCCAGCAAAAAATCATTGATTTGTTTGTTTTGGTGCCCAGTGTATGTAGCTATCGGATCGAGTGTCAGTTTTTTAACACGCTGTATTTATTTACAAAGTTTCAGTCCGATGAACGTTTGTGTGAAATTTTACCGCTACGAGTGAGCTCTTAAGGAATTAAATTACAATGAAAATGTTAGCAACGAAACTCATTACAGCTGAAATGCTAGTGTCTTTTGCTGTCCGAGTCTGTGGCGGCGGCGAGGCATAGGAGGACAGTAGGATGACTTTGTACAATCGACATCTCGACCTTTACATGTCCGGTGGAAAGTCACCCGTAAAATAGAGTAGAGAGAGTAGAGTGCACGCACGTAAAGAAAATGGCGTGAATTTAGGGTCCGTTCATTGATTACATTAGAGGAGAGGTCTGTTAAATTCTCATCAAATCGCTCATCCGGAACAACAACGACGCAATTACACTTTTGCAAAAATGTGCTCACTATGGCCGGATACTCTTAAAATAAAGTACGCGGCGAAACAAGGACAAAAATAAATTTGTACTAATTTTAGACAGTTGTCGTATTTACTAGGACTTCGGAAAATTATTAAGCAACAATTGCAAGAATAAATTGAACTCTCCGGCGCCGACTCAAGGGATTATAATCGGACAACACTGCTAGTGGCAGTTTTTTTTATTTTGCCAACTGCAGTGAAGTTCACTTATTTACTTCAACTATCAACCACTTCATGAAATTATAATTACCTGAAAGCCCATTGAAAATGTATGAGTTGGTTGACGTACAGCCTGACTTGGCCACTCGCATTCGCGTATTGCTGGATTGTCTAACTAGCCTGATTTTGTAAAACCTGCACTGTATTGTATATCGTTGGCAAATAGCCACTTTGGTGGGTACAGACAAAACCTAACGAATCAGTGTGCCAATCGGGATTAGCCGACGGCCGTTCAGTGAAGCAACCAAGTGTTCAGTGTGCCAATCAGGGTTAATTGATGGCCGTTAAGTGTGTAGGTTCACTTTTTCAATGGCTCAACGGTTCAGTGAGTCAATACGGCACACACTGTACGACCAATCCTGATGAAGCAACCAAAGCGGTGGTAGCCTAGTGGGTAGAACATTGTACTCGGAAGCGGGAGACCCAGGTTCGATTCCCAGTGCGGGCATGTACCTATGACTTAGTTTTCTAAGTTATGTACAATTGTGAAGTTATAGTAGCAATACCACTCGCTAACGGTGAAGGAAAACATCGCGAGGAAACCTGAGTGTCTGAGCTATTCACATACCTCAGCGCTTGAAATCGCCAATCCGCGGTGGGCACGAGTAGTGATTAAGCCCATTCTCTCTCTCTGAGAGAAGGCCTGTGCCCTACAGTGGGACGTATATAGGCTGCTTAATGAAACCAACGGTTCAGTGTGCCAGTAGGGATTAGCCGATGGCCGTTCAGTGAAGCAACCAAGTGTGCCAATCAGGGTTAATTTATGGCCGTTAAGTGTGTATGTTCACTTTTTTAATGGCTCAACGGTTCAGTGAGTCAATACGGCACACACTGTATGACCAATCCTGATGAAGCAACCAACGGTTCAGTGTACCAATCAGGATTAGCCGATGGCCGCTCAGTGTGCCTTGATAGGCTCATTGGGTTAATGGCTCAACGGTTTAGTAAGTCAAATAAGGCATGTGCTATACAACCAAGCCGACCAATACTGATGGCACACTTGACTATTTTTTTAGTCCGTCTGTATAATGTTAGATAAATAACTTGACTTACCCCCAGTTTCTCGTAGACTAACACGCTGTTAATCTAATGTTAACCGAGAAACCGGGGAAGACTTTGATGTTGCATCGAAAAATGTCGCGTCTCATCGACTGGGGACGCGGGATGTCCCAAAGAATTCTTCGGGCTTTAATTTAGTGAAATTAACAAATAATTAAGTTTTGCTTGCAATGGACATGCCATTGCGGATTTTTGTTTTAAGTTATCTGCGGGGCTTTTTACCTACTCCCAGAAAAGGTAGGAAGATGCATGAAGGGGGGTGAAATAAGTAGTGGAAATTCATGTCTTCTTACTGCTATCTTCGTAACTCAGAACCGTCGGCGGCGGTGGCGGAGTGACGCCTGACAAGGGTTCCGGATAAAAAGGTTATAATATTTCACAGCGCCACCCTCGGGGTCACGTACCGCGGGATTACACAATTATAGCCCTGCAGGACGACGCACGAGCCGTATCGTGTCGGGGATTATGAGACACTAGCAATGTCCGCAGCTTTACTTACACTTAGGGCACGCACTGGCTTCAGTTTTTGCGTGGGGGAAAGTACCCGCCCGGGTCAATCAGTGAATCAGCCCCTACACCTCCACTGCTGGAGGTAGGTCTCCGCCAACTTACGCCACTTCTTTCTGTCCTCGGCCATCCTCATCCAGCCACAGCCAGTCGGTCCAGCGAGCCAGTGGGCGTCCTAAGCTGAGTTTGTCAGTTCGTGGTTTCCACTCGAGAACGATTGCATCCCGTTTGGTTCTTCGTCGTATTTGACCAGCCCACTGCAAACTCCGTGGATGTCGTAGAAGGCGACTAAGGAAATCAATTACCAGGTGACGGGCAGCAGCGTCTTCCTGAGATTCCAACCGCATACTGCGATCGCCAACCCGCCTGGCAAGCGTGGCGATTATGGCAAAACCCCTCATGGTTTTCATTAACCTTAGTTAATGAAGGCATTAGATGACTGCAAACTCAAGTACCAAATTTTAAAGGCTTTGTTAGTCACACTAATTCTTTGGCGAATTGTCTCATTTCTGACGTGATCCATCAAAGAGACTACAAACGGGCTATAGTCGGCCCGTTTTATAGCACGTTGAGCTACTTTGAATTGGTGGAGTAGTCCTACGGTCATCAGTGTCCAGCCCCCCGATGCACAATTCGAACCCTTTAGGGGGCGGAAATTAAAATTACTACACCTCTAGAGGCTGACTTTGAATTCGTTCACCATATTTTAAGGGGACATTCTAACCAAGATTTAAAAAAAGAGCGTCTTACGGTCGGCGCTGGCCAACTCATTTGTTTTTTTTTTTTGTTTACGCATATACACTTCCTGCCACCTCGAATTTGAACTCACAGTTTGGAGCCAAAGGTCGGAAATCACGAATATTTACAAATATTTACTTTATATTTACCATTACTGATAAATCATTAATGAAAAGAATATTCCCTCAAAGTACAGTGAACAAATTCAAAGTCACCCTATAGTTGCCTGTTTCTGAATTTATAATTTCACTAAGTAATTATTTAAGTATCGTCTGCCTCGTTCCGAGAAATGTGAAGAGCCGGCTGATACTGATATATTTACTTGTGAAATTCCCAGCTCAGTAATTTCTAGATCCACTGTTTCAGGATTTGCGTTGTCTGTTAGTTCTTTGAAGGGGTGGTGATTGAATTGATTGGAATCTTTTATCGTTCTTCCGTTACGCCTACTTTTATTGAGTTCTATTTAGTAAATTGAAACTGGATGTCTTACCGAATATTCGGCGCGCTAGAGGTCGTAATAATTGTCGAAAATAAAAAAATACAATGTAGTATGGTAGCATAAGTAAATGACTAGTTATAAACTTGTTCCAACATTAGCGCCTAACGCTGATTAAGCAACTAACCGAATTGTGTAAACACATAAATCTCTAATAAACGGCTCAGACTCTACGAGAGACTCTACTGGTACGACAATAGAGGCCTTTTGACTTTGCATCCCCTCTCCCTGCCCATGTATCACTTACGGGGTGTAAGTTATCAATACTTCAACAAAAATGATATCGTAGGTCTGAACACGATCTACAAGTTCGATACTAGACATTTTTCGATATCTTTCACGAGAAAAAGAACATAGCAAAAAACATGTCAAAAAGGAAGTTATGGTTCTTCAATAAATCGATCCATAACTCAATAACGATTTATTGGAGAGCGTAAAAAAGCAACAAATAAGTATTGTATCAACATTTTCTTATCTCAACGGAGAACACAAAGTTATTGTAAAAAAACTAAATTCAACCCTTTTTTCAAGATGGCGGAAAATGCACATAGGAAATCTTGGTCGACAATTTGAAGTTTAGCTTTTCTGGGCCCTACCCACGTACCTAATATCCAAACTTTAGCCTTCTCGATTCACATGCATTTCCAAATGTACATAATGACTGGACGCGGGAAGTGTCTAGTAGACTTTTTGATGTGTATGCCTATGTGCTATTCTAGTCTAAAACCTATCTCTGTACCAAACATCCAGATCCGTTCAGCCGTTTTGGCGTGATCGCGTAAGAAACATTCATCCATTTAAACTTCCCCATTTATAATAGTAGCCACATTAGTAAACCGTACCTAAAGTTTTTTTTTCACTAGAAATATTTAAGTGCAATCTAAAAAAAAAAGTTAACCTCTAGATAACAAGACACTGCAAAGTTTAAAGACAACAAACATTTTAAAACGCAGTGAGAATTAAATTATTTCAGACACAGCGAAGCCTGGCGCTAACTATGCACATAATATTATTACACTTGGATAAAGTTTCAGAAGATTAAAGTTAAGTCAAAGGGGACCTACTTCTTATCTAGGTCTAGAGTATGGACTTACAGGACGCACAGGGAATCCTTGTTTGGGACCAAGACAAGTGAATATGTAGTGTGGAAGTTATTTTAATTATAGTGGCAGTGGTTTATTTATATATACACTGTATACAGGGTAATCTGTAACACGCGCAATTCCTAAAAAAATACGGTAAGAGTTCGTTAGAATATGTTTTACTGAAGGACGTTGCTAGAGCGCACATAGCGCGAATTTAATAAAATGATAAACGTTGATATTTCAAAAAAATAATCCCCGGAAAAAACTCATAGAACAAAATTGGAATCAAGAGTTGCGAATTTAATGAAAAAACCTGTATACAAGTATAAGTTGGATAGGCACTCAGATAGACCTGAATTATATGATCACCCGACCCTCTCCATCTTTATTATCTAACGCCATTGATAACGGTGGTAAAGTATGATAAAGTAACCCACGGCTTAACTTTGTTTTAAAAATATAGCACTGTTTGTTTAAGAAAGGGACTGGGTAACTATTTAGTTATACATTTGACGGGTCTATTCGCCATTATTTATTAGGTAAACTATTATTAATAAATTAAACTGTTATACATTACTAGCTGACCTGCGTAACGTTGTTTTGCCATATTAATTAGCCTACGACCTATTCTCAGGCCTGTCAAATATACCTACACAAAAAAAACACAAAAATCGTTTCAGAGGAGTTCGATAACAAACACTGTGACACGAAATTTTTATATATAGACTAGCTGATCTGGCAAACGTTTTTTTGCCATATTCATTAGCCTACGACATATTCTCAGAACTACCACAAAAAATTTCATTAAACTCGGTGAAGCTGTTTCGGAGGAGTTCGATGACAAACACTGTGACACGAGATTTTCATACACCTATTAGATTATTATTATTCAATAACCAACTGACCCGGCCGGCATACGTTGTTTGGCCATATTAATTAGCATACGTTTTTACGTTTTGTGATTTTTTATGACAAAGAACGATGATTTGATAAAAATCTTTGTGATCGCTCGCCATCTTGCGAACGCAGTTTTATTTATTTATTAGTGTCAGAAATATAAAGATTACATAGCCAACATAACGATACTAAGGAAATGTAAACATCCGGTCACGATTTCAAGATTTCAAGGTCAAGATTTGACCCCCATTTGTCCGGTGCTAAAAAACCAAAATTAAAAACAATGTATTTTAACAAATAAAAAACTATAATGGAAACATTGAGGCCTATGTCCAGCAGTGGACTGATATCGGCTGATTATGATGATGATGATGAAACATTTTCGTATTTTATGCAAATCTATACTATCTGTGATTGTTTGTGGTGTTACAGTATTACTAAATCTAAAGATAATGATTTTTTGTCATCGAATCTTATTACGTTTCGGAACGCAACTAGGTACCAGGTTTTTTTTTCTTAGCGTTTTTATGTTGGTAGCATAGATTTTTTACTTGGATGGTTTTATTGTAAATAATTAATTTCATAGTTCATTCAGTTCTTTTACCCTATTAGATATATATTATACTAATTTTAAAAGTGGATCCAAATTTATTTGTATCGCATTTTATCATATTAACAGACATACTTAAAAGAAACAATATCGTCTCGCTCGCCAGTGAGAGGTTGCCATAGCAACCGACTAACACCTGCGTGGGGCATGTTTAATGAAACCATAGACCAAAAATGGGTCTATAATGAAACTTAAATTTATGTTTATTATGAAAATTTTATATACATTTCAAAGCCGATTGATACACAGATTAATAAAACAAACCTGCTACGCAGTGTTGGTGCTACCTACATTAATTGTCATAAAAAACTACAAATTGCAGTGTTATGAAATTCGGCCCTGAAAGCTCAGAAGTCATCAAGTATTGGTTTTTTTATCTTGTCAGATACAATTAACCAGTTTATGAAGATATTAGTAGTGTTTTTCTTGCCCCCTGTAGACTTATGCGTGATGTTATATAGCCTATTTGTTACACGGGGATCTGAGCTATAATCACAGTTTATAGTTTTAAAGTTTTATTAAATTCCCTTCAGTGGTTTTTGCGTGATGCGCACACAAAGAATTAGAGTGCGATAGACATTTATGTCAGACAGAGACAAAATTTACAGATTTATTATATGTATAGAATATACTATTTGGCTCTATCTCACACAATATGGACGGTTTTATTCTAAAAGCGAGAAGCAACTAATTGTCTAGTCCCTTTCTTTAATTGATAGGAATTCATATTCTAACCTCTTTCCTTAAAGTCGTCTGTGACCCCCGGTTTCTCGATCACTTCCAGACAACTTTAGGACGGATAGAGCTGAAAGATGATCTCTTAGGTAGGTAGGTGTAGGTACATGAAATATATTGGAAGAATATGTACATAAACTAACTGACTTACAACTAATATTTTCAAACATATTTAACAAAATACTTAAACTAACCATTATTATGTTTCGGAACGCAACGATCAGTATTTTTTTGTTAGCGTTGTTATGTTGGTTATATACAATATTTTCTTCTGATGCTTTTATTCTAAATAATAAATTTCATAATAATAATAAGTTCTTTTGTCTTATTAAATATGTTCTATGATCATTTTATAGCGGATACAAATGTATTTGTTTCGCATATTATCAAGGTAATTAAGAGACATACTTAAGAAGAAACTATATAGTCTCGCTCGCCAGTGAGAGGTTGCCATAGCAACCGACTGATTCGGCTACTACCCGGGGCCTGTTTCATGAAACTAAAAGTTATGTTTACTATGACAATTTGATGTACATTGCAAGGCCGACTGATACGCAGATTAATAAACGAATATGCTACGCAATATTCGAATTGACATAATAAACTACAAATTGCAGTGTTATGAAATTCGGCCCTGAAAGCTCAGAAGTCACCGGGTATTGGTTTTTCTATAGTGTCGGATACAATTAAGCAGTTTATGAATATATTATAGTAGTGATACTATAATATATTCATAAACTGCTGATTTTAGTGATTTTCTCACCCCCTGTAGACTTATGCGTGATGTTGGGAATATAGCCTATATGTTATACGGGAATCTGAGCTATAATTATGGTAAGTTTTATTCAATTCTCTTCCGTGGTTTTTGCGTGATGCGCGCACGAAGAATCAGAGTGAGACAGACATATATGTCAGACGGACACGAAAATTGACAGACTTACATATTATATGTATCGATATATTAAATGCTTAAGTCTGACATTCGATATGCGTAAAAGTACTAAAATAAAATAAAAAACAGCATAAACTCACGTCTGTATCCCGGAGGGGTAGACAGAGATCAGGGTCTGCCACTTGCCATGATCCTAAAAGATATCTTGATCTCGTAAGATATGTTAGTGTACGACAAACCGGATGTAAGCTAGAACAACAGACCACGTCCAAGAATTTAGTTGGGAACGGGCTGGGATGGAATGTCGGAGGTTGGACCTGGCATGTACCAATGACTTTGTTTTCTAACTTACGTGCATTTGTGAAGTTATAGTGGCAATACCACTCGCTAACGGCAAAGGAAAACATTATGAGGGAACCTGAATGTCTGAGGTGTTCACATGCCTCAGCACTCGAAATTGCCAATCCGCGGTGGGCACGCGTGGTAATTAAGCCCATATTCTCTCTGAGAGAAGGCCTGTGCCTGTGGGAGGTATAGGCTACATAAAAAATCTCATACTTCTAAAAGAAATTTGAGCTAAGTAAAGAGTAAATTCCTTCGGGTCTAAAAGTAAGAGAGTAGGGGCAAAAGCCATAGCCGGAGGGGCTCGAATCAAGGTTGTAGCCAGGCCCGGGCAGAGGAAAACAGCTGCAATGATAGAAAAACTCTTTTTTCTACTACAATACTATTCGAGGATTAATAGAGTAGAAAAGAGGTCCTTAAGAAGATTATGTGGCTGTTACTGTGAATGACAGGATACGCAATAGTTTGATCAGAGAACGTTGTGGACTAGACTAGAATTGAGAAAGGAATGTTACGTTGGTTTGGACGTATTATGGAGAGGATAAAGGAAGAAAGATTGACGAAATATATCGAACGAATGTGGGTGGCATCGGTAGTGCGGTAAATGACGTCCCAGTAGGCGGACATACTTCGCGTTCTTCCTGAGATTCCAACCGCATACTGCGATCGCCAACCCGTCTGCCAAGCGTGGCGATTATGGCAAAATCCGTTATGGTTATGAAAACCACGAAGGAGGCCTATGTCCTGCACTGGGCGTCAAATGGCTGATGATGAGGCGGACATACTTCGACCAAATAGGGGATGTATTAGAAAAGGGCAAGAAAACAAGTACCCGATCCCAGCATGCGTGCATGCAACGACTAATGAATGTTGATGAAGCAAAAGAGATCTGTCTGGATCGTGGCAAGTGGCAGACCCTGGTCTCTGCCTACCCCTCCGGGAAATAGGCGTGAGTTTATGTAATATAACGTATGTATGTCTTTAAATACACCATGATTTTAAGGTGGTTTGAAAAGCATAGCAAAATGAACGTTCCTTAATAATAAATAACTATGGAATACTCCAGGTTTTTTTTTGCAAAAGGGCATTTTCCAAATGTATCTCGACGTGAACTCGAATCTATTAGGACCACTCGTAGCCAGCCAGAGCAATGCTTGTTGCGGGAAATTGTTCTGATACGAATTATTCGGCAAACTACAGAAAACTGTAATTTAAAATACGTACATTTACGAGTAAAAGTACCCGACACTGTCAGGATCGTAGCAGGTTGCGAACCCGGGTCTCTGCCTATCCCTCCGGGATAAAGAAGTGAATGTAGTTATTTAAATATACCCCGAACAAAACCCTGGCTACGTGCTTGGTCGACCCAAGCGCGAAGGAGGAAACTTTGACGGCCCGCGTCGCTCGACGACGTGAAAAATGCTCGCCTGAGACCGTGTAGTTTATTTGTGGGCTACAAGTTTTCTTGATTACAAGTACAATTGCCTTTGATATGGCGCTTGAAGTGGAGCTGGGGCTTTTGCCAAGAAGGCAGGCTTGCGTTTGAGCGATGACGGTGGGTGGCGAACCGAAAAGTAGTGAAATTATTTAATTCAGCTTTTGTCTACACGTGAATGTTAAAATATTTATTTGCAATGAATGCTCAGTATTAGGCGTTGATTCTTCATTGGGTTCGTAAAGGAATTGATACCAAATAGCCAGTCAAATTGATAAAGCTCGCGATGAAAACCTTCCCCCGCTTCTAGATCGCTTCACTTTGGTAGCTCGTTCACTCGATTCGCTTCACTCTGATTCGTTTTGAAACACCGAAACCGTCGACTGGCGCTTTGTTTCTGGATCGCATTGATAAATCCAGGACTCATCACCTGTAATGATGTCATAAACACGCCGAGACGAGCCTGCCTCAAATTTATTTATCATATCACAGCACCATTCCACCCGGGCCTGCTTCTGAGCTTCGGTAAGGTTGTGCGGCACCCAGCGTGAAATTATATTCCTCAAGCGAAGATGCACGTGTAGAATCTCGCGAAGGCTTCCTGATCCATTAGGTAGTATGTGCTGAATCTTCTGATATGTAACTCACTGATTATTTTGCATTATTTTTTTCGCTGCTAGCATGTTTACTTCCGTAACAGTCGTCAAACGGCGAGCACTTCTTTTTTCTTGACCCACTTTCTTTTTTAAGACCTATAAGTCTTATTTATAAATTCATACTTTCAAAATAGATTATAACTGGCAAGTCATTCATACATAAAAACTTTTTTCCTAATACTTTCTGAGTGGCCTGGTACAACTGAGAACAGGAAGCATGCTTTGATTATGTCTATTTATGTGACTTGTTTTTCCTTTGTTACTTGATACGCCTTTTCTTTCTTTTGATGAGTCGATTTGTCCCAATAAATGTATTTTTTCTTCTTTCTTTCTTTATAACTCCAGAACTTAAAATGTATCGGGTACCTGATTAAACCAAGAAATCAAAAATATTATTGTAATCGCTGTGTTCTGTGATTGTTCTTTAAACAAACCGTTGATAGAACTTGTCTATCAATGTCATAAATTGAAGAAATATCAACCCCTACTATTAATCTCTTAACTACACATCGACCTCGATATATACAATACATACTTATTATAAACAGTTTATAATTAGAATGTGTTTATAAATATAATACTTACCCCCGGTTTCTTGTACGCTAACAGTCGGTTCATGTACTGTTAACTGCTGTCAGTTGGGCAAAGTGCCTACAATAAACATGCTGCATGCTGCCTCGCTTACACAATCTAACATTTTTTTCATGATTGTCACCATTTTTTATGATCGTAAAAAATTACTGATGTTTGGAGATTTTGATGTTTTAAGAAGAAGAAGAAGAAGAAGAAAGACATTTATTATACCAACAAGATACATCACAGAAACAAAACAAGCACACAAGCAACATAATATGCACAACAACACAAAGAAATGCATGTTTGTTACTCAATCACGCAATAACGGCTGATCGGATTTACATGAAACTTGGCATACAGATAGACAAAGACCTGAATTGAGACATACCATACTTGATATCCCGGTAATGCGTTCTCGTGGGATAATATTTATTTCAAGTTTAATATAGATGGCGTTTCCGCTTCCCGTGTGGCGCCGGATTAGTAATAGCGTCACTCCATTTCCTTCCGTGGATGTCGTAGAAGGCGACTAAGCAAACACATTAGCAGGAGACGGGCAACAGCGTTTTCCTGAGATTGCAACCGCATACTGCGATCGCCAACCCGCCTGCCAAGCGTGGCGATTATGGCAAAACCCGGTTATGAAAACCACGATGCTGATGATGATGATGATAGATGGCGTTGTGCGAGCGAACGTTGTGTTTTAATAATAGATGGCGTTGTACAAGAATCGTATAAATGGATTCTGTGGCGGTACAAAGTTCGCCGGGACAGCTAGTAGATATTGAAATTACGGACATTGTACTTCTAGGGGACCAAATACTCGCTTAGCATTGGTCAATGCACGCGGCTAGAGATAAGCGAAACAATAGGCGAAGACACTATTGAAGTGGCTATTAAAGGTCATGTGCATTAGCCAATGGGTGCACATGGACAATTTTCTTTGGGAGCTCGTTTCACGGAATGGATTATAGTCTTGTCAATTTGTATTTTCAGATATAGAGGATTTAACAAAATCCCTCACAAAATGCACCATGAATATTGGGTGGTTTGAGAGTCACTGGCCATCCCATACTCATTCGTTACGCGAGTACAGGATGTAGCGATTCTTTGTCTCTTTCTCGCACGCGGGATAGAAGCTTACGTTACGGCTGAATTTGGAAAAGAGACGTTCTTTTATTAGTATTTTAGTCTCCAAATTCTAGGACAGGCAAATTAACTTGCAAATCGACTAGGCGATGTTTACGAGTCTCCTCAGGTTATTTACGGCGGGAGTAGTTTCTCCAGAATCACTTGAGATTCGCTTTCATATTGTACGGAGAAGTTTCAAGGGTCCATTTTTAGGGTTCTATACCTCAAAAGGAGAAGCGGAACCCTTATAGGATCACTTCGTTGTCTCTCTGTCTGTCCGTCCGTCCGTCCGTCCGTACGTCTTTCTCTCTGTCAAGACCCTTTATCTCGGGAACCTTTAAGGTAAAACAGATATACCTTTCAAGCAGATATACCTTTAAGGTAAAACTTAGGGGTTATTTGTTATGTACCAAAAAACCTAAACCCCTCTTTTCTTTTTCCAGCAGTGGATGCAACTCCTTCTCTGTCTATCCTGCCCCTACACAACTGGAGATCGCTTTGCATAATGTTGTATATGTACTTTTTGTATTGCATTGTATTGTATTGTGTTGTGTTGTGTTGTGTTGTGTTGTGCTGTATTGCATTATTGTAGTGTATTTGTCTGTCTCGATAGTTGGTTCCGCGAGTCACTACACCAGGCCTTTGCAAAAAATCAGTGCTATGGGTAATAAACCTGCAGCAAATACTTAGCCTGAGGCCATTTTACCGCCGCATGGACATTTTTACCGCCGCATGGACATAGCCCCTTTATTGTAGTTTTTATTTTCTGTTTAGTGTTTGGCCTTGTCAATTTTTCCTTGTCTTCTATGTATTGTATAATTTCTGTGTGGCAATAAATAAGTGTTATTATTCTTCTTCTTCTTCTTATATGCCGCAAAAAATGTATATTTCGATACTCAAGGGAGTCAACATTTATAGGGTACTTTCCGTTGACCTACAACTACGAAATTCGGCAAGTAATATTGTCTTATAATACAAGTACAGGGTAATATCTGAAAACTATACATTTGTAATTAAATCATAAAAAAATGTCTGAGGTTCGGGAAAAATTCGGGACAAATTTATACGGAACACTCGGTGGGCGAGTCCGACTCGCACTTGGCCGGTTTTTTGCAAACGTGTATGCTTTACAGGACTGCGACATGCACATCGACTTTTAGGACGCTGTTCCTAAGCATAGTAAGTTACGATGCTATTCATAAAAACACTCCTCAAATACTTACAGTTTAAAATGGTCTTTCCATTTATTCAAGACTTTTTAAACTGCGTTTGAGGAGTCTTTTGAAGAGATCGAGTTGATTTGCCATGTGTTCGTTCAAACGACAAACTCCTGCCTTTCGTTTCATAAAGTAAAAAGTTTAAATACGTACGTATTTTGACACTCTGGAGTCGTCTAAATGCTTAACCCCGATAGAGTGCAAGTTTACGTGATACAAGGGCGTCCTGCCCTAGGAGATTAAAGATTTTTACAATGCTTTTCTTAGATCTCAATAATGTGGCTGACTGAATAGATTGCAGACGTGTGTATGTAGACGTGTGCGTGTACGTATAGGCATAATAAACTACACTTTGTCCAAAAAAGGTAGAAATTAAAGAGTAAAAGTAAGTTTTACTCAGACGTTTTGCCCTTGTATGTAAATTTCTTGAACGCATTATAAAAATAAATAAAAAACTTTAGCCGTTTCATAAAAAAAGAATATCTTATCTTATGTATTGTGCTTCAAAAATATAGTAAATGGTCCGAATTTTCGAAAACACAACAAGTAAACTTTTAATTCCGGTTTCTATACGTAGAAACGTATAAAAACCGGAATTGTAGTTTTATGAATCGCGTCCCAGCTACACTGGCAGTCTGTGAGTAGCCAATACGTGTACCAAGTGAACTTAGCCAACGCTAACTTTGTTTGTGCTCGCAAATAGAAACAAGTTTCAGTAGTGGCTTACAGCTCGATTTGCTGGACGCCCTCTGAATGCCAATTAGACATGTGCTAACTTTATTTATCGCTCTTCAAACTACTAACTTCTCGGAACAGTTCTCATAAATAGATTCAAAAACCGATACCGGATTATCTGTTTGAACCAGCACAGTGATTTCATGACTAGCAGTGCCACTACTACGTCCGCGTGGATTAGCTTATAGACTACGCCCACCACGAAGGTCCGTTCTAAATACTGGTGAAAAAATCTATGAAATACGGTATTTGACACGATCAAGAATAATTTATTTCATATGCTCGATTAAAACAAAAATTACAAAATATCTCGGAAAATGTATCTCTTTTAGTTAATTACTAGTTATTACAATTTTTAAATAGATTAAACATAAAAAGAGTGCTCTGAAATGTGATGTCATAAGCAAGTATGTTCATACAAAATTCCGTTTTAAAAGTAACTCATTTGATATTTTGTCAAATACCCAATTGGATAAGTACTTTCGGAGATTACTCCTACGTACAAACTTACAAACATAGAAACTTTCAAAATTTTCCTCCTTATCATATTAGTATAGAAAGATAGTGTAGTGCTACGGATGGTGTATTTTTAGGGTTCCGTACCCAAAGGGTGCCAAATGGGACCCTATTACTTCACTGTCCGTCTGCCTGTCTATCTGTCTGTGTGTCTGTCTGTCTGTGATTTTTTTGCCATTTTTTCTCGATCTTCGTGTCTAATGATGTAAAGGTAATGGTACGGAACTCTTCGTGCGCGAGACCGGTGCGAGTTTTTTTGCGAGAAAATTTTGCTGCTTAATCTGAAACAGCTGATATTTTTTTAATTTATTTTAGGCTTATCCCACACTAAAAGTTTGTTTCTTTCGATCAGTAAAATATGATAGTTATTTATTTTAATTTTTTTTTATATCTATATATAATGCATTTTTGCCGTGCTTAGCATATTTTTTTCCTAGATGAAAACAGCGTTTCTCACCTCCGATTTCTCGTACACTAACAAGCTGTTAATACTGTTAACAGCTGTCAGTATTTTTTTTTGTATGCACTTTGGTCAATCAATTGACAGCTGTTAACAGTAGATTACCAGCGTGTTAGTGTACGAAAAACTGAGGGTTAGTTTAAGAGAACGTACTAACATTTTGAATTGGGAAAAATAATCTCCCGAAATTATACGCGCTTTTCTGCAATAATTCTAAAATGCGCAATACAATAACTTTTGTACTACTTCTATGTATTAATTTATTCAGTGATCTATTGGAGGCTGTGACATTAAAGCACGTACAGCGTAAATTTAATAAAATTATGTACACCCAATATAAAAAAAAACATTTGAGTAAAAACTTTATTTATTGACTTTACTACCAGTCCACCGCAGGAGGTACAGGAAAAGGTTCGTAGGTGGTTTGTTGGTTGTTTTTACTCATAGAATCAAAGTTGTTGTTAAATAAAAACTCTAATTGGAGTGTTTCAAGAATTTCCCATTTTAGAAACAACCCTGTATAATTAAGACGTTTTGCCGTGGTTTCGTTTTGTCTTGGGCCTATCAATTAGTAATTTTAGCGGGAGTCGCTGAACTAGCGGAACAATGGGACTGTGAAGGGCAGGTGCCGCTCAAAGGAGGCTTTTGTTCTCTTTTCCTTGTATTTTAGCAGAGGGGCCTCCCGTTGGTAAACTATTCAAAGCTTAGCAAAGCAAGATCACTGATAAAATAATCTGCCAACAACCGTTTTGGTCGGCAGATAAGTTATTGAAATAATCTAATTTAAGCAAATTATATTTATAAATAATATACATAGGTAGATAATGTGTACATTTTATATGAACGCTAGCTGACTCGGTAAACGTTGTTTTGCCATATTAATTAGCATACGACCTATTAAACCTACCTCAGACCTACTAAATATTACGAACACAAAAAAATTCATAAAAATCGCTGAAGCCGTTTCGGAGGAGTTCGATAACAAACACTGTGACACGAGATTTTTATAAAAATCTAAATTCAGATTTTTTTTACTCAAAACTGCACCGAAACTATGACTTATTGAACTTTACAATACGTCATAGTTTCGGTGCAGTTTTGAGTAAAAAAAAAACTAGGTGTCCATTTCAAAATTTAGATCATTTTGGAGATAAAATGAACAAAAAAATCTCCAAGCAATATAGTGTATTATACTGGTAATAATGGTCGGATAACGAGTGTAACCCCACTCATACATTATCTGCTACAGAAACAAAAGTACACTCAGCGCTGGAGTGCCAGATACATTTCGGTAATCGTGACACGCTCCGGGTCGGCCGTAATAGGTCTCGGATAACTTGATCACGTGACTTGTCCCTATTTTCAGGAAATACGTTTAAGGGCGACTTTTCTTTTTGTGCTGCCGCTTAGGGAAACTGGGTTACTTACGTACTTATTTATTATTTGGTTTATGTGAATGCTAGCTGACCTCTACGCTTCGCTGAGTCTTCGTTAGCGTGGGATTCGGATTGAAGGTATGCTGAAGTTCAGGCCAGCGTCTCCCACCGGTTTCCGAATTGAGAATTTACAAAGGTTAATATTTTGTGAAAGTCTCGCCTGTCTCATTGGTCTAGCGAATAATAATAACTTCAACACAAAACGATCATTACCCTGGTCTCAAACTAGGATATCATGTGCTATGGTAACCAGGCTAGGACTTCACAAACATGGAACTAAACCCAGACTGAGGCCCTTTGTACAAATGTACGGCGGCCCCCAGTGGGAATCGAATACACGTACATACTTAAACTCACGTCTGTATCTCAGAGGGGTTGGCAGAGATCAGGGACTGCCACTTGCCACGATCCTGACAGATCCCTTTCGCTTCCTTAACATTCATTAGTCGTTGCATGCACGCACGCCGGTTTCGGGTAATTTTTATCTTAACCTTTGCTAATACATCTCCGATTTGGGAATCGAATAGCACTCTTAAATCAGTGATGTCCTTGTCTGGTTACCATAGCACAAACCTACACAAAATATAAACAATCACTCTGGTATAAATACAGATTATCCAAAAAAAAAGATTTTTTCTTGGAGTTCCTCTATGGAAAATTTACTATGGAGAAAACTAAGAAAAAAATATTACCTCTATCTATATTATAATTTAACTATATAACTATATTATAATTCACAGTAAGTAGGGAAACGCTGATATTCAGCTTTTAATATGGAACGGCTGATATTTTTACTATTATAATGTTAGAATAAAATACCATATAGATAGATCACGCGCTGGTTAATTTTTATCACAGTTCCGTGAAATAATTTACAAATATCATCATCATCATCAGCAGTTTAACGCCCACTGCAGGACATAGGCCTACATCATGGTTTTCTAACCATGAAGGGTTTTGCCATAATCGCCACGCTTGGCAGGCGGGTTGGCGATCGCAGTATGTGGTTGGAATCTTAGGAAGACGCTGCTGCCCGTCTCCTGGTAATTTATTTCCTTAGTCGCCTTTTACGACATCCACGGGAGGAGACAGAGTGACGCTATTCTTAATCCGGCGCCACACGGAAGGGATTTACAAATATACTATTCTTTAATTAAAGAACTTCAATTACGAATTAAGAACTTCAAGAACGAAGTCACGGGCACGATAAGCGATAAAAACACACGTCACAATGGAGGCCGTACCTATTCTGTTAAATCATGAAAATATTTATGGCCATCCTATAACTTCCTCCACACATACACGTATCACGTACGCAAGCAACAGGCATATAAAATATTTAGAGGTGCAATGAAATAGGGTATGGCCTCGGCAATGTTCGCTTTATACGGAAGATAATGGCTTATTTACGACATATTCGCGAAATTAATTCCGACCCCGCCATGCTGGAGACGAAAGGAGTGACGTCATTACGTCTGCTCTTCACTCGGTATAATCAGTGGTTAATAAGGCCGTGTTTCATGGTTTTCATAAGCATGAGCGGTTTTGCCGCTTATGGAGGGAGGCTTATGTCTTGCAGTGGGCGTCAAATGGCTGATGATGATGATGTAAAGGATGTGCTGTCAACTATACGAGCTAGGGAAAAGCCAAAAGTAAGAGCAGTCTTAACACTTTTGCAACTCCACTTAATTGAGCCTATTTTGGTTAAGGTTCCATCTAGGGAATGCGATCCTGGGATACCGAGATCCCGAAATACCGGAATCCCGCATACATTTTGCGGGATCTCGCTGGACTGGCAGGCTGACAAAGAAGCGTAGATGATACAATATGTTACTCTGAGCGCGGCGGGTGTGCTTTTCAATTTGATAATTCTGATATTTATGTGACTATAGCAATTTATGTTTCTGATGTTTACATTACGCGATTATGTCAAGTGTCAATTTATGTTCCTATGTTCCTGTTCTTTTAAGTTGTTATGTCGATTTATGTCCTAGTCTTTATGTCTGACAGTATTGATAGACCATTTCTATTGTAACAAAAAGCTTTTTAATTTTGGTTAAATTTTAAACCACGAAAACGAGGTCTATTAGTTCTTTATTACGATTGATTTCACAGGACTCAGTAGTAGCTGCTATTTTCCATTATTTCCGTGGGTACATGAAAGTACCCAGAGGCAACGAGTTATCTAGACAAGTTATCAAATTGCACTCATAAAATGTTAATAGAGTTCTCTGAGCGGTGGTAGCCGAGTGGGTAAGAACAGTAGACTCGGAACCGAGAGACCCAGGTTCGATTCCCAGTGCGGGCATGTACCTGTGACTTAGTTTATTTTCAAAGCTACGTACATCTGCCATATTGTAGTAGCAATACCACATGCTAACGGTGAAGGAAAACATCGTGAGGAATCCCGCGGATTGGTTGGCTCTGCACTTATTGACATGTCTTTCTTGTGGGCTAGGCAGACTAAGCTGTCAGATTGGTATAGGTGCTGGGCAAGCCCTTCATCTAAAAAACAATGTCCCAGGCGCTGCAGCGTCCGAGTGGTCTCTTCACCCATCTAGTATAAGTGAAGTTGGCACTGGATGCCGTATAAATCATCTCATTACGTAGATGCGAAGGCCAAAGCTTAGAGTTCTCTAGAACTGAAAATCACTCTACAAATAGGGCTTTTCCGATAGTTGTGTCCTAAGCTATGTGAAAACTTCACAAATGATGACTTATTTTACTTAAACCTCCGTATTTCCATACTTCAGCGCTTGAAATTGCCAATCCGTGGTGGGCACGAGTGGTAATTAAGCCCTTTCTCTCTCTGAAAGAAGGCGTGTGCCCTGCAGTGGGACATATATAGGTTACATAAGAAAAAAATCCTCAATCTGAGGAAAACTCCATGCCATTAAATATTTACCGTTGCCATCAACTTGTCATGTCTTGTCATTTATTGCAATTGGCAGCCCGACTTTCTCATAGGTCAAAGTGGCTTTATGGCATAAAGTAGGCCATGTGTTTTTAGGGTGAAGGAATTGCATCGTAAATTCAGCTGTCCAATACTGATTTCAGCCCTGCGTTTTATCACTTGTATTGTACGTAAATAAGTATACATTTAATATATCCTGAACATATTTTATGGGTTGATATCATAAGACTTTAAACGATTTTTTTGTTTATCACTTTTAATTATACTGTATTAATTCTGGGTGGTTTGAAAGGCATAGCAAAATGAACGTGCCTGACAATAGCTATCGAATACGCTAGTTTGGTTTTTAAAAAACGCACTTTTCAAAAAATTTCGACACAAACTTGAATCTATAAGAACCATTAGTAGCCATCCAGAGCGGTGCGTGCGTGCCGCGGGGCGCCGGTCATTGTTCTGACCACGTTCTGACGGAGAGGCGGTACTACTTGTTCGCGCATTTTTTAAAAAGGTTTCTCAACTATTTTCTTTTTCTTTTTATACTTAAAAGAAATATTCTAAAGAGATGCCATTTTTACTAATTATATGACAGCGGCTTTCAAACCAACTAGAAATGAGAGCGTGTAGAAGGAAAATAAAAATGAGTTGAGAAATCTTGTTTCGAAAAAATCGCAAAGATTTAGTACTAGGTACCTCTCTGTCTATCAGAACAATAACCCACGGACCCGTGGCGCGCACGCACTTCTCTGCCTGCGCGCCACGGGTCCGCCTAATGGTTTTCACAGATTCGATTTTGAGTCGAGATATTTTTGGGAAATGCAAAAAAGTGCCTCTTTTATAAAAACGAACTATCGTCTTCGATAGCTGCTGTTGAGGCATTTCATTTTGCTATGGTTCTTGAACCAACCAAAATTCATGGTGTATAAATGTATAATAAGAATCTTAGAAACGACTTCAACGATTTCAATGCAATGTGTTGTTAGGCATAATACAATTGCTACAATATCATTACAATAGAAAAGCAGTTTTACCACCAATTACGTTACTTTTTTTATCATTTGTTTAATTATTATTTTATACAGTTTTAAACACAAAAATTAAACAAATTGTATGCTTATACGCTACGACATTAATAATTTGAGAGCAAGAAGCACTTAGAAGTTCGTTCGTACGTTCGTGCATTCGTTCGTTTTTTCATTCATTCGTTTAATTGTTTGTTAATAATCTAAGCCAACTCTTAACTATCGGTGGTTTTTTCATTTTGTAATCTTGAATTAGTACTTTATTTCAACGTAAATAACCGTAAGTATATCAAACGAAGTAATTTATGAACTAATTAATATAAACTAATAATAATGAGTATAATTTATAATTAAACTAATGAGTATAATTTATAATTAACTGGCGCTGGTATTAGCGCCACTGATGAAAAAAATCAGGGATTAGTCGTAGGTTTTTTCCCTTACGTTTACAGCCATGGCTCCTAAAAATCACTATTACCATGATTGAGAGATCGTACAGAGAGTTGTTGCAAATTCGATCTGTAAAAAGAGATATGATTTTTTTATACTCATCAGTATTAATTTATAGTAATTAGTTCATAATCACTTCGTTTTATATACTTAGGTACTGTTATTTACGTAGAAATAAAGTATTCATTCAAAATTACAAAAAGATCTAGTCTCAGCTCCGTGGTCCTAGGTTCTTGGTCATGGGCCCTAAAAATCACTGTTAACATAATTGAGAGATTGTACAGACAGTTCTTGCAAATACGATCTGTAAAAGAAGATACGATTTTATTTTCATTGGTCGTGCCAATTTCTGGTTATGCTTCCTGAGATTTCAACAGCATACTGCGATCGCCAACCCGCCTGCCAAGCGTGGCGATTATGGCAAAACCCTTCATGGTTAGGAAAACCATGAAGGAGGCCTATGTCCTGCAGTGGGCGTCAAATGGCTGATGATGATGATGATGATGATGCTCCCTCATCTGAGCCTTGACAAGATCTTTCAAATATATCACTATAACCGTTGTGCAACTTTGGCAATTTTCAGAAGTAGCAATGGAGGAAGCGGACTATCTTGACTTTTTACACCATGGTCGCACTGTAGGTATCTTCAGTGAAGGTATACACCGAACCGAGCAATATGCGGTTAGTGGCGGCAGGGCAATGAACAAGGTCATAAATTGTGCGCAGCCGCCGCGGGCCCAACCACTTAGTCGCTCGACCGCCCGCCTCCGGTTCCAGTTACATTAAATTGAAGGAAAGAAGAGATTTTAATGGACCAATAGATTTATAGCCGAGGCGAGGTAGTGCGAAAGATTTTTCTTTTCAACGCCTGCATCTCTGCAAGTTATTGAGGGTAGGAGCGGCAACAGCGGAGCGGTATAGCGCCGTCTTCAAATTCGGGAGGTCGTTGATTCGTGGCACGTACCAATGACTGTTTTTAAGTTGCGTGCGTTTGTTAAGTTACAATACCACTCGGTAACTGTAAAGAAAAACATCGTGAGGAATTTGCCAATCCGCGGTGGGCGCGCGTGGTGATTGAATTGAACTGTAAAACTGAATTTGAACGGATATTTACTTTTTATGAGTCTCGATAGACCGAGACTACGGTACTTGCAAAAGTACCGAAACGTCGGAAAATTGTAAAATGAAAAGTAAACGAGATACGTTCAAATTATGTTTATTATGAACTGTATTTTTTTTTTATTGCACTAAAAAAGAACAATTTTGTACAAAGGCGAGCTTAATGCTAGGTAGTATTTTCTGCCAGCTTATTTTCTACCGTACGTTAATACAGCCTACATACGTCCCACTGTAGAGGGATACGTCGCTAACTGTGAAGGAAAACATGCATTGCGAGGAAACCTGAGTGTCAGAGGTGCTCACATACCTCAGCGCTTGAAATTGCCAATTTTCGATGGGCATGCGTGGTGATTAAGCCCATATTCTCTCTCTGACAGAAGGCATCTGGGGGCTTAATATTTTTTTTTGTGTATGGCAAACGGATTGTTGTGTATAATATATTTCTTAGGAGGCGAGCCTACAGTATGTTTTTTTGTAGTGTACTATCTGTTCCTGCTACTTGCGAGCCTGTTTTAAGCTTTATGTATTTTGTTTATGCCGTAGCGCCGGCGCTAATTTTAGTATGGAACGGGTGATATTTTTCTCCCGATTTTTAGTAATCCCCATAGAAAATTTGTTCTTAAACCACCGATTTTCTGATGTAGGATATGAAGATTTTGATACACCTTGTAAATATAATGTATATTTTGGTGGAACGACGCACAACTTTGCACACACAACTATCGCAGACAATGGAATTGATCTGCTAAATTAAAAATACAACTGTACTTGCAATACTTATTTTTATTTATTTATTTATTTATTTATTAGGCACACAAAACAGACATTAGCCAGCACATCATCAAGACAACATCAATTACTATGTAAAATCTAAACTAATATCCAAAACATGTGTACACAGCATGATCACAGTCTACGACATTAAACTTGAACTAGTCACTCAGCTAACACATTATTATGTGTTTTTTTATTCAATCAAGGCTCGATCAAGCTCAATCAAGCCAGAAACCAAACAAACAAAACAATCATTAAAAAGAAGATAAGAAGAAGGAGGCGGCTATTTTTTCGGGCTGGATAAACTTTTCCCAAATTCCGACTTTAACAATCCTATACACGGAATGCGAAGAAAAATAAATAAAAGTGTGTGGGTAAACTCGAAAGCAGTTCAGCCTTTACGTTTATGTTCCAAAGTCGCCCGTAACGTAACAGAGTACAGTGCAAGCATGCAATGTACTATGTAGGTTGTTTTTCTGTCGACTGTACGTGGGTACGTTTGCCTCAAGATCAACAATAATACAAAAGATATCTACGTAAGTGACTGTACCGCCATAATAAGATCAGAGTGGATGTCAGCGATAGGAGTGTCAGTGGTTAGACTGAAATCTAAACCAAGTGCAATTTTCGAGCGAATTTTAGTAGAAGGGTCGGTAAGGAACATCCCAGGCGGACATACTTTGACCAAATAGGGTATCTATTAGCAAAGGGCGAGATAAAAAGTACCATAAATGGACTAATTAATGTTATGAAGATAAATAGATCTGTCAGGATCATGGTGAGTGGCAGATTCTCGTCTTTGCCTACCCCGTCCAGGATACAGGCGTGACTTTACCGCGCCGAACGCTCTATTTAGTGTCGCAACAAAGGAAACGAGTAAATGGAAAAATCATTAATCAAGGACACTCGTAAAACCGATAAGATCGGACGCGGCTCGGGGCTAAGATCCATCGGGAAACCCTTTTAATACCCAAAGATTGATGACAAGCGGATGTACGAGACTTTCAGGCTTCCACCGAATCTCGGCCTTGCTAGCGTAGCTTCGTTTTCGCCTCCACTGAAAAGAACCACAAAACTTAGTTCGAATCTAAGCGATGATAAGTTGTTTTAATCGCTAGTGACCATAAAACTACAGCGTGTTTCTGGAATGTCCCGTTTACAAGGCAGTGGTATAATAGTTGCCACCTTAAATTGAACCTTATCACTTTCAAATAAAGTCCAAACCCAATGAATAATTCTTACTGGGTCTGCCCGGGGACCCAGTAAGAATTATTCATTGGGTTTGGGTTTGGTTTTGGATTCTTACTGGGTCTGCTCAGGGCATTGATCTATTTATGCACATTAATAATAACAACTTCCACAGAATACAATCACTTGACCCGGTACCAAACTAGGACATCCTGCGCTACGGCAACCAGGCGAGGACGTCACAAACACGAAAATACACCCAGACTGAGGTCATTTGTACAAATGTGCCGCGGCCCCTAGTGGGAATTGAACCCACGACCTCTGCTTTAGTAGCTAAGCGCCGTGATAATACAAGAGCTTACGCCTGTATCCCGGAGGGGTATCATTAATATTATTTTTATCGGGCATTTATCTATTGCTAGCTGACCTGGCACACGTTATTTTGCCATATTAATTAGCCTACAACCTATTCTCAGACCTACCAAGTATACACAAAAAAAATCATAAAAGTTGGTGAAGCCGACGATTTTTATACATTACATAAATTGTAAAATTGGATCTGATCTGAACATAAATTGTTCCTACTGAGGTATTATCAGATAATCTACGATTCCGAATTAAACATCAATAACTGAGGTTTTCTTATAGAATCACAAGCTCTTCAAAAATATCCTTAGTAATTAATTGATATTTTTATCATACATTTAGAGCAGACTAATCTCGCTGTAGTTATTACCATTATGATGTTGAACCAAATGTCCGATTTCCAATGTATCGACTTGAGTAATCCTCGATTCCTGTTAATAGCGTGAATAAACGGGCAGATGCGTTTTTGTTGGGCAGTCATGTGAATAATTACAGATCATAATGACAAAAAAAATCCTTCGTAACTCACCCACTCCTGAGGAAACGTTAAGACATTTTATGATTTAAGCTTTTTACATGTGCTATCTTTGTCATAAATGTTCGTTTAACATTAGAATAAAGCTTTTCTCATGAACTGTACATTGGTTTAATTAATTAAGAGTAGGCTAACGCGCTCGGGCCAAATGACCGCAGACTAAAAGTACCTCCTGAATTCAAATGTGATTTATTAAAATGTCCTTTACGGGTTAACAAAGATTTAGGAGTAAGAAATTACGAAAAATCGAAAAACCCGGTAAAGCCACTGACTGGACGGCTTCAAAATTTGCGGCCCTGAATATTTAACGAAGCTCTACCTTAATCTTAAATTAATGGATATCGAAGTACTTACAGCGGAATCATACGAGTATGTGGGCTTTTCCTTGAATTCATCAATAACAATGCAAGAGAGTTGTAGTCTATCATGATTACTCAGGCCATCCTACTAAGTTCATTAACAATCGATGAAATTTGGCACGCATAAACCATTTGCTGGAATCCTTAAAAGGGATACTTTTTGTCTGAGGGACACGGAATACTTTTTTTTCAAGTGGCTTACAACTTCGATACTGAAAAGTTGGAATGAAAATTCGTACTTTTGAGCGCCTCCCACTTGGTACACATACGTGATCATCTGATACCTAGTTTTCATGCAATTGTGAGTTTTCAGTTTGGCTTTCGAGACAGTATTTTTTTTCTTCTTAAATTGCATGTCCAGACACTTTGCCACTTTAAGTGTGCAAAAATATTGTATGACATTGCCCCTCAAATTAAAATAAAAGAACAAAAACTTGATAAGAACATTAATAGGAACTTGGCTTAAGACTACCAATGTTATATGCATCTTTGTAAATACGTATTTTATATTTGTATTTTTCTCTGCGTGTTGTCGATTGCTCATAAACATTTACATGCGCGCACTCAACTCAGAAGTATTCACTGGATAAGTAAGTCAACCTAACTGTACGCTATGTAAACTCTAATGTGTTTAGCCCTAACACAGATAAATTCTTAAGCAGAGAGGAGGTAGCGGCTGAACCAAAAGCAATTGTAATAATGAATCCCGATCGTCTCCGGTCTAACTTTTGTTCGGGAATATAAAAAGTTGAGTAAGAAAGAGCCTTAAGTTCTCTAACAGTCCAGAGGGAAATGGAAACTGAATTGAGCTTCGAATGGCAGTTTTAATTAAAATCAAAGTGTTGAGGAAATTTGAGATAAGTACAGAGGTTTCTTTTGGAGGCTTTCAGAGCTGGGGATTTATAATCGTCGTTTAAGTTAACATTTGATCTGCTAAAATTTCATTGGGCTTAGTTTTAGACAGGATGGGGATTGGTGTAATTTAGAATATTTTTGTAAGTATTGTTATAGTTTATTCTTGTCAAAAATTACATTTATCGTAGCAAGACAACAGATGCGTTTAGTTTTATTTTTCCTAAAATAGCTTAATTAAATATTATAAAATTCGTATGCATAAAGATTTGAGCCAAATAATAATGCCCCATCTATTATTATCCTTTTCTTGACAGTCAGCCTAAACTCAATTAATGTAGTTCATTTCCAATTACAACCACATCAAACTCATTTTTAATTAACTAAACGAGAATGTAATTTAACTTCAATCTACGTGTACAGTCGATGGAACGAACTGCATATCTTCCGTGCACAATTTTTTTTATTTATATATTATTAATGAAATTATGTATAAAGTAAAAAATCTCTTATTAACTCTTAGAAATGTGTATAAGAGTTACAAAATACTAAAACTTTAAATTAAAACTAAGAACTAGAGGGAACTAGTTATTTCGAAAGACATTAAAAAATCTACTTATTGACAAATGTTATTATAATATCGACGACTTTCTAAATGACACATTGTAACTTGTTTTGCCTTATTAACTTAATTATATTTGTATGCCTATGTACAGGTAGGACCATAGTGATCTCTAATTTAAGACTGAACACCAATTATGTAAAAAATAATTACCTATGATCCACAAATAAATGAATTATGAATTATGAATTATGACCTCTAGGTACTTCCCAAGCAAACTCCGTTTCATAGCTTGTTGACAGATCGGTAGCCTCTTTTTGTCCTCCTTTGTTAGAGCTCAAGTTTGACAGGCATACGTTAGCGATTGTAGAAAACTGCTATTAAACACTTACTTTTTCCGCGCTATTTAGGTTACTTTTCAATATTTTCTTCAGGTTCCAAAACATCTCAAAAACTAAAATAATTACTAACTCTTCGGAATAGCCAGTTGTAGTCAATGGAAAACCAGTTTGATTATGTTACAGAATATGTTTACCTGGGGGGTAGCCTAGTGGGTAGAACATTGGACTCGGGAGCGAGAGACCAGGTTTGATTCCCAGTGCGGGCATGTACCTATGACTTTGTTTTCTAAGTTATGTACATTTGTGAAGTTATAGTAGCAATACCACTCGCTAACGGTGAAGGAAAAACATCGTAAGAAAACCTGAGGGTCTGAGCTATTTACACACCTCAGCATTTGAAATCGCCAATCCGTGGTGGGTATGCGTGGTGATTAAGCCCATATTCTCTCTCTGAGAGAAGGCCCGTGCCCTACAGTGGGACGTATATAGGCTGCTTATGTAAGATGAAAAATACCCTAAACCGGCGTGCGTGCATGCAGCGACTAATAAGTTCTAAAATAATTGTAAAAGTAATCTCTGGTATTTGTAAAAAGATAAAACAAAATATATATTATTTTACGTGCGCTCACTCAGTTCTCACCAACTACCGTTGAAATCAGTGAATGTATTAATTTAACATATAATATTTATATAATCATCATCATCATCAGCCATTTGACGCCCACTGCAGGACACAGGCCTCCTTCGTAGTTTTCATAACCACGAGGGGTTTTGCCATAATGGCCACGCTTGGCAGGCGGGTTGGCGATCGCAGTATGCGGTTGGAATCTCAGGAAGACGCTGCTGCCCGTCTCCTGGTAATTAATTTCCTCAGTCGCCTTCTACGACATCCACGGAAGGAAATGGAGTGACGCTATTCTTAATCCGGCGACACACGGAACATTTAAAATAGTCTTTAGTAAAACCTATGCTTACTTACCTTTATAATTTATAAATCACTTAGTAACGTATTTAAGGTTTTACAAATTTCTTATGCTCACTCAATCCGCACACTTTCGAAAACCCGATTTCTGATGAAGAAAGTGAAATGAGAATTTCACTATGTAAATACTTAAGTAAAAGAAATTGGAAGAGACAGCACTACAGTTAACTATTTACTTAGCGAAATTCTCAATTCAGAAACTGGTGCTCAGCTGGTGGTCAGCTCTGGTGTAGACGAGATACCAACATCACTAATAAAAAAGTGCATAAATGAATTAACGCCAATAGTAACTTCTCTACTAAATAAATCATTCAATGAAAAAACTTTTCCAGATCGGCTAAAAATTGCTAAAATTAAACCAGTTCCTAAAAAAGGCGGCAAACCAGACGACCCTAGCCAATACAGACCTATCTCAGTTCTTCCGGCATTCTCAAAGATATTTGAAAAAGCTATGACCAACAGGATCTATAATTTCCTAGAAAAATTTAATATTCTTGATAAAAACCAATTTGGTTTTCGGAAAAAAACGTTCTACAACTTTGGCTTTATATAACTACGTACAAGAAATAATAAACTACATTAGGAATAAAAATTACGCTGTCGGACTTCTTCTTGACATGACCAAAGCCTATGATAAAGTGTCACACGAAGTCCTACTCAGTAAGCTTCATGGCGTAGGCATCAGAGGAAATGCACTAGAGTGGCTAAAATCTTACCTTTGTAATAGAAAACAGTACATAGAAATAGAATTCATAGATAAACAAACAAATGAAATAAAAAACGAAATTTCCCTCCTAGAAACAACAAATTGGTCGATACCCCAAGGTAGCGTAATTGGGTGTGTTCTTTTTATCATATACATCAACGACTTACCAGCTATATGTAACACGTATTCTATCTTATTCGCAGATGATGTCTCTTTGCTATTCAAATGCCCTAAAAGTAATGACCGGGAAAATGACTCAAATATAATAGAAACTTTTAACAAAATAAAACTTTGGCTCTCCCACCACAACCTCGAAATGAACAATAAAAAAACAAAAATAATACAGTTTAAACCCTACCAAAAACAAGAAATTTACTTAAAATCAATTACGAATTCCCTAAATATTGAAGAAGTAAATGAATTTACCCTGCTGGGAGTAACGCTAGATACGCATTTAAACTGGAAAAAACATATCGAGAAAACCAAATCAAAACTAGCCCAGTTTACATTCGCGCTTAGGGTATTAAAATGTAACACCAGAAAAGATTGCGCCTTATCTGCATATTACGCCTATGCATATGCTTGGCTGAGGTACGCAATAATTTTATGGGGCCACAGTACTGATGCTCAGGATTTGTTTATACTACAAAAGAAATGTCTACGCATTATTGTGAACATCGCACAACGACAGAGCTGTAAACCCTACTTTATACAAGAAAATATACTTACCTTACCGTCAATATATATTTTAGAAGCCGCTCTATTTGTACACAAAAATATGAATCTCTTCGAGCAAAATAAAAATTAACGTCGTAAAAACAAATTGGTCCTTCCCCCACCCAAATTAGAAATTTTCAAGAATAGCCCACAGTATAGATGCATACTCATTTACAATAAACTACCGGACAGTCTTAAAAATGAAAAAAAAATACACAAGATTTAACATTCAACTTAAAAATCTACTAATGAAAAAGTGCTATTACTCCATAGATGAATATATAGGTGATAAAGAATTATAACAACCTAGGTATAAAAAGAAAACTAGCTTAATATCTTAGCTGTAAATTTTGATTTATTTAAGTACATGCATGTTCTACAATTGTATACGCCACACATGTCAATCTGCTATACCCTTACAGGGTTCATGTTCAACTAGTTAAGTAACTTCTGTATCTTTTCGAGATTGTTCATGAAATGCATTGAATAAATGAAATGAAATGAAATGAAATAATAGTAATAAATGGATGAATCCAAAATCTTCTTTATTTCTTTTTCCTGTACCTTCTAAGCAATAACAGAAGAGAGCACTTCCTTTTATGATCCATGTCATGACCTAGTTTACAAAATACGGGAATGGAAGGAAGGAATGGTCACTCCAATTGTGGAAGGTAAGATAAGCCTTGGAAGATGCCTTGCCGCACGAAATCGCATCGCAGCAAAGCGTTTCGCATCGCGCCGATTCGCAGTTTTGTGAACGAATCCATGCATAGGACAGCTATAACTTTTTAATTCACGCCCAATGTACTTGAAGTAGGAAATTTGAAAAACCTACTTTTCAAGGTTCAATAATTTTTTCATACATTTTGTTTTTTAAATACCCACGTAATAGTTATAGTAGAATCGGAGTACCCATTTTTTGCTTCTAGGTGGTAAGAGGTTGACCCTTGGTTTGTCGTAACGATCTGTTAATTAGATTAGATTAGGTTAGAACACTTTATTGCACACACCAGAAAACAAAATGCACATCCAGAAAATAAAAGGCTTACTAAAAGTTTTGCCGTATACAATTGGCGGTCTTATCGCTAAAAGCGATCTCTTCGTTAATCGTCAATCTACTGTTAGCAGATTGACTATCTACTGACTGCCTCGTGGGTCTAGCCGTATCACGTCTGATTACCATGCCGAAGGTCCTGGGTTCGATTCCCACTGGAGCCCGCCGTACATTTGTACAAATGGCCTCAGTCAGGTTGTGGAAGTTATAAACTACCATGCCACAAATACTGTAGCCATGTTTAAACAGGTTTAACAGCCGTTAGTTGGCAGAAGACCATAAAAAAACTGAAATAAAAAAATAACCAACAACCCGACTGCTGAGCAGGCGGAACCAACCTACCTCTCAAATTAAATTTGGGAATCCCGCCTGCTTAGTAGTTAATGGTCAGCAGTCAGGTTGTTGGTTATTTTTTATTTCAGTTTTTTTATCTTTCTAGTCATTTTTTATATTTTTCTTCGACTTCATATAACCTATGAAACTTGCGCAAATACGACGAATTGATTGAGATATTACTTATCAAATTCTGACCATGGGTTAAGGAGTTAAGGGAGTACATAGAATCGGATATACTTACATATATACATACGAGCCAAAAACACATTACCCTCCTTTTGGGCTCTGCCGCAGCCGGGTATAAAACAACTGACGGCTGTTAACAGTAGATTAATAGACTGTTAGAGTACGAGAAATGGGGGGTAAGTATCGTCTGAAGAGATTTCATAAAAAAGAATGAAACAGAACGACATTTAAATATTATTTACTCAGCGTAGGTATTATCTTCTCAAGCTCAGATTCCTCTTCTTCTTCACATACACCAACTAAATACCACAACTACCTACATTAATTTATATTATCTTAACAGTCAATATCCATCCTTTAAACTCCTTATTTAACTTGTGTATTGTACTGTATTCAACTTACACATGTCTAAGTTACATACCTACTCTATTGAATGTAGAAGAGCACTGATGCCCGAGACACAAGTCTAGAACCTAGTTCAGGCGCAGAAGAGAATTGTTCATAATATGCAGCTTCGCCTTTTGCCTTCCTAAGCAATACATTCGAATAAATGTAACAAACCTGTCTGTAAATGCTAAAGAAAATCATCATCAACCCATTATGTCCCCACCGAGGGGCACGGGTCTCTTCCCTGAGGAAGGTATAGGCCATACTCCACCACGGGGGCCAAGTCCGGATTGGTGGAGAAATAAAGAAAATGAAGATTATTATTATTATTATTATGTGCCGTCTCCTATCGAAGATTGGCAACAAATACGGCTATCTTGCTTTTCGAGGTTGCCAATACAAACAAGGAACTGGTACTCTTTTGAAGCCATTGTCGTTAGTTGTGTAGCCATGATATCTTTGGTCTCCCAGGTCTCCTTCTTCCTGGAATCTTGCCTTGTACGATAAGTTGAAGGAGACCGTACATGGTACATACATATAAACTCACGCCTGTACCCCAGAGTAGTAGGCACAGACCAGGGACTGCCACTTGCCACGATCCTGACAGAGCACTTTCGCTTCCTCAACATTCATTAGTCTGGCAACTGGCCAGTTTCGGGTACTTTTTATCTTGCCCTTTGCTAATACATCACCTATTGGTCCGCCTGAGTCGTCCCTCACCGGCCCTTCCTATTTTGGATATGGCCATAATATAATGAATTGTGGTCACCCTAAATTATATATTTACATTAGAAAAGTTACAATTGAATATCTTTAAAAACAGAAAACGAATATAAAATATTAGATGGTGGATATGTAGTAAAATATTTTACTTAAAGTTAAACTAATTTATAGTTTCTGTGACAATTTTTTTAAGATATTAACATTTTTAACTTACTTATAATATGTGGACCGAGTGAGCACTCTTACTTACGTACTTTTTATCTTGCCCTTTGCTAATACGTCCCCTATTTGGTCGAAGTATGTCCGCCAGGGACGTCCCTTACTGGCCCTTTCATCCACATTTGCTCTTTATATTTGTACTTTACTTGGTGGTACGCATTATAGGTCCGAAATACTCTAGCTTCCGTTTCTGGTTGGTGCTAAGTACCTCCGTCTTCTTCTTCTTCATTCTATGCGGAACGTCAGAGGCTTAGATTAGACTTAATTAATTCTAAGTACCAAGCGTACGAATTAATTCTAAGTGCATTGCCAGGTCCGGTTTCGCATTCTAGGCTCCTACAAGATGCAACCTGAACTGCCAATGCAGAGGTCACTGACGTAATCCGAAGTTGCTAAACAGGTCAAATCACACAAATAAAAGAATACCAACGACGACGTCCTAATTCTGCACTAAAATCCCGATTAAAACGCCTCAGAGCCTCATAATCTGCGGTAATAGCCTTGAAATAACGTGAACTTTATGACTTGACGCCTAGAAACAGCCTGGCTACAGTGCAACGTATTACAGAAAGTCGGGACAGTCAAATATAACGTTATACTTGGGAATCATTGTCTTAAAATTTATTATTCAACAAAAAACCGACCAAGTGCGAGTCGGACTCGCACACGAAGAGTTCCGTACCATTATCTATACAATATTTGAATATTTCAAGTGTCTACCTGGTACTATCGAGCAAAAAATGGCAAAGAAATCACGTTTGTCGTATGGGAGCCCATCTGAACTATTTATTTTATTCTGTTTTTAGTATTGTTTGTTACAGCGGCAACCGAAATACATCATCTGTGAAATTTCAACTGTCCAACTAGGGATACCGCCGTTTAGCCAAAGTATTTTTCGCCAAATTTTACTTCCCAATAAACTTATGGCATCAGTTTCATTTCCCAAATGAAACTTTAGCAAGTTTTCATTTCGCATTTTATTCATTTGGTCAAATTATCATTTCGCATAATTTTACTGCGTCAAGTTTTATTAAGACAAACGTTTATTATGCTAACGTTTTATTTTGGCAAGTGTTATATAGCAAATAATTGTTTGATTAAATTTATATTTCGCATTTTGTTCATGTGGTTAAATACTATTAGGCATAAATACAAGTAATTTAAAAATTTAAGCTTAAGATACATTTATTTGTAGTATTATATTCTGATTTAAAAAAAACTTACGAAAGCAATTTGGTGTAAAAAGTGTGTTTAAAATTTGGTTGTTAGGTCAGTACACATAAGCAAAAATAGGTTCGAAGTTCGGGTGTTAGTTCTTTTTTTTTATATAAAAGCGAAAAAAAATATTTCACTAAAAAACTTAGTTTTGAGTCAAACAAAAAAATTTTTGTTCTAGTTTACATTTCGCATTTTATTCATTTGGTCAAATTATACTTTTGACTGAATAATGCTTGGTAAAATGAATTTTGACCAAGTATTTATTTGGTAAACAATAACTTGCCATAATAACTTTTGCTAACTGTTTATTTGCTTTAAGTTGTTTTGAGAAATGTTTTTTTGCCAAGTGATAATTTGCGGAAAATAGTTTGGGAAGTAATACTTTGGGAAACGATTTTTGGCAATACATTAGTAAACCGTCTAACTATCACGGCTCATGAGATACAACCTAGTGACAGACGAACGGACGGACGGAAAGCGGAGTATTAGTTATCTAATAGGGTCCCTTATCCTTTGGGTACGGAACCCTAAAAACCCAATTGTTCTAAAGTTTATTGAATTTAAAATCTCAGCAGCTAGGACCAAACTTACCTACAACAAATCAACAAGAGATTCCGCCAGCTGAAATTTAAATTTCAATGGATTTAATTTTCACATATTTATTTTTATTTAAAGCATTTTAGTGACTTTTTACTAACAATATGATCGCTTATTACGCCCGCCATTTGATTTTTTGTGATGTCATATAGTCTTTTTTTTTTTTTTGCAGACCGCCACCATTTATTACGTGGCGACCTTTGTTTCTTTAATAAAATAATAATAAAAGTTATACAGTAAAAAATTCTTATGTCTAGAATTTAAAAATTAAAACTATACAATAAAATGTCTTAAATTAAAATGTAAAATAAAAAAGTTCTAAGTCTAAAATTTAAAATTGTATAATAAAATGTCTTAGTGGTAAAATTGTAAAAATAAAATCCTAAAATTAGTCGCAAATAAAACAATATGAGTCAAAATATAAAAATAAAAAGGTAAAAATGAGAATATAATTCTCGATATACCCCGACGCCTTAACTCTGTCTGCTCCTAAGAGTAGTAACAAGCAAGGCACCAGGGTTAAGATTAAATGTTAAAAATATAAAAGGTAAAAAATGTCAGCAATTAATGTGATAAACTGTGAAACAGGACGTCATATAGTCAGTAATACTTGCGTCGTTAAATGTTTCATTTGACACCTCATTTTACAAAATACGCACACCAAATCCAGAACGATTCCAATCGCCTGACTGTCAAATTCAATACTTATTGCTCTCGTAAACGCCAGGATTTCGACAGGATTTGTTGCGCATAAATATCCCTCTGGCGTCGATCACCTCTAAAACGGCAGTTATCGGCAAAAACGCTTTAAAGCTTTTGCATAGATAACCATTCCTTTTGTCGCTGTCGTAGTCAGGTAAGAAAACACAAGATTAAGAAAAGTTTGACAAATGTCAGGACAAGAGGAGTTTGACAAAATGTTCACTGAAAGATTGTTTCCTTTTGCTTTGTTACTTTGCTTTGTGTTTAATTTAAGAAACTACTCTTCCCTACATACGGCGCATAATATAGAGAACCCGAGTTTCTTTAGTAATAAACACAGGGCTGGTAATAAAAGGCGGACGGCCGGCACCATATTGGACACCGCGTAGGCGGCTGTTTTGTACGAATGAGCAAATCTCTGTTTTCCACCAGTCTCTTCTGACCCTTCTTCTCGCTTTGTGACAAACATGGTTAAAGAAATAAATGAATGAATTCAAAAGCCCCGATCTTGACTCTTAAATTCGTCGAATTGCGATTTTTTTGTACAGTTCTTCCGAAATTCATGCATGCTATACACGAAAGATGTAATAATTATTTTGTGTAAATTTCTCTATTTAAACAAACTGATATAGCTCGAAGAATTCATTGCTCACTTGAAGTGGCAGTGGGCGGGGCGAAAAAGTTCTGACCTCGCGACCGCGGACCGGACGACGCAGCGTGGGCAGGCCCCCCACCAGATGGTCTGACGACCTGGGTACGGTGGCGGGGAGTCGCTGAATGCGGGCAGCACAAGACCGGGAAGCTTGGAAAATCATGAGGGAGGCCTATGTCCTGCAGTGGGCGTCAAATGACTGATGATGATGATGAAACAAACTGTTTCAGTTACATGGTTCCCCGACGCAAAAGGTCAACAGCAGTTTGGGACCATAAATTTTAACTCATTGAAGGTTAATGCTTCGCTGGGTTTTTACTTTGTCTTTACTTCTTGAACTTTCCTTAACATCAGGCTCTCAAATCTACAAACGCAAAAGTGACATTGAATCTGAATATTAGAATTAGAGTACTAGATTGTTGGTACAAATTTGCCGTACAAATATGCCCAGTTGAAACACAAAATATGTGTTTTTTATTATGATGTATGGTGGATTGACTGAAAAGTAATAAAAAATACAAAGGGCGTTGGTACTGAATCTTCGGAGCGGGGATCAGATTGACGCTTGACCTTTTTTACGTAAAGTTGCTTCTGTTCTCACTATAAGGAAAATAGAGCGTTTGAACACCTGAGTGATTCACAAACTTCATTAGTAAAAACGTTTCTTTTGATTCCACTACAGTGCCGGGAGAGAAAGAAGTATGTTAAGAGGTCTAGACAAGTTGGCCGGGGAATGAACCTCGTCTCGTATGCATTGCATATCTACTGGGCAGGTTTACATTTTTCAGTTTAGCAAAACAATAGTGTTGAAACAATAATGCGGGGAGCAGATTCTCTGTCAACGGGATTGTGAAATACGAGCGGAAATATTCAGTGGGATGGCGATACGTTCTGTACCTCTTTTGTGCTTTTGTATGTTCAGAGCATAATCTTTTCAAAACTTTTGTTTTTTTATTATTTTTTAAATTAAGGTAAGGTCACCAAATAAGGCCTACCTTAATTTTTTTATCACCTAACTAGCAGGTTTATAATGAAAATGCACTGGTAATTTGAAATACTTATATTTACTTATTAAACTTTGTAATAAATGAAACAAAATTGCTTTACAAACAAAAATCACACTTTTGTTAACACAAATAACTAAAATGTCACTTTGGCCTTATTGGGAACCCTGTGTCTTAATAAAGCCTTAATAAAAACAATTAAGCATTCAACTTCTTCATGAATACAAAACGTTGTCAATACTTATATTAAATCTAATGAGATTCTATTAATTACTTTTGGTCATTTTAGATCAGACTTAACGACTTAACTTGTAAAAGTACGATGAAGATGAAAAAGGCTGATTTTGTTACCTCTTGAACCCTGTAATTCAGAGACTTCTTGCGTGGAGCAGTCGCTTTAACGTTAAACTTAGGAGTTGGTAAAAATTCATGATTCTCACACGTGGTTGACTGATTGTCTATCTTATGTAGAGTTTCAGCATTCGGATTGTTTTTGAGAGCAAGGACAGTGGCAAATTCTCAGTATCGGTGCCTGAGCCATCTGAATCTTCCACATTTGCAGTTAAAATCTCTTGTTCCTCCGAATCATCAAATGAGTCAGCAATATTCTCACTGTTTGTAGGATTTGGAAGTTCTGACAACGCAGAGAGCGCAAACCCCTTTCTACCATTTTAATAGCGTTTTCCATGTGTTGCAAAGTTCATTGAGCCCTGTTTTTCCTTGTGGTAGAAGCTGGTGATCCGTTTTCCATAATATTACTGAAAACAAGGGTTTAGTATTTTATTGTAATACTTTTCTAACTGACATAAAACATTGTCCTAATACGGCCTGTACCTGTGCCGTTATAAGGCCTATACATTTTTTTTATAGGCTTTATTAGGGCATGGCGCATGGGTAAACAAAACAACAATTATACGGATTACACCGATATTACAGCTTTTTCACTTATATGAGGAGATGGCTAAACGTATCATTATCCTGTTGACAAAACATAGCACACCGTGTACGAATAAAAATAAAAATACTTACTGTTTACTAGGCCAGAATTTTATAAAAATAAGCGTGCGCTCCACGTCGTGGTTGTTTTTGACTGCAGGTTCCAAAACGTTCGCGGCACAGGCCGCTTGCTGTGCTTGTGTGCGTTAGTTAATGTACACGCACACTTCCACGAAAATTGGCGGTCATTTGAATTCGTGAAGCGGGAAATTTAAAAAATAGGCTTTATTAGGACATAGGCTTTATTTGGGTCACCCACCTTACATTATTCAATTCAATTCAAATCAATTCAAATATTTTTATTCATTGTAAAAACAGAATGTTTACTTAATGAACGTCAAAGTTGTTAGTTTCACAATTAATGGATTATGTGGAGAAGAAGCTAACAAAGAAACTCCACATTTATTCTTTTCAAAACACGTAATACGTAATAGTATTTGTTAGGTAATACGTCGTACACATATTCCGAGAAATTTTCAAGTGGCTGCCTATGGTTCTAATTACGGTTAATACCTATCTAGGACGGACAGACAGAAGGACAGCGGAGGCAGAGTGATAGGGTAGAGTAATTTGGCACCCTTCGAGTACGGAACCCTAAAAACTCCAGACCGATACTTAAAAAAAAATCTACTTATTTAACAGAGTTTTAAACTTCAAAATTATTGCATGAATGTGTTGAACACTAGACACAACCGATACTTTAAAAAAATCTACTTATTTAACAGAGTTTTAAACTTCAAAATTATTGCATGAATGTGTTGAACACTAGACACAATCATCCTCTAAATACCCATTTACATAAATCCACTGTTTAATACCGGACATTTTTGTCTTCTAAATAACCCTTAATGTTATGGTCGGCTTTTTTACAAAGTGTGCTTAAGGTAAGACGTCCTATTGCCGACGTAAAAAAAAAACTTTTTTTCACTTAGCGAGAGACAGAGAGAAGTATGCTGAGCTGACTGCCAACCTTCGCTAGTCGGAGAGGTACTTGAAGAAGAAAAAGAAGAAGACCGAGGAAAGTGGCAACATTTGAAAGTATGAATGAAAAATAAGCATTTCTGAGCATAAAGATAAGGGTACAAATTTTTTTTTCAGCAACCACAGGAGTTTAAATTTTGTGTTTCTTATGACACCTTGGACATTATTTTGGATTATAAGAAAAAACTAATTTAAGTGGTCAAGTCGATTTTCCCTATTGCCGAGGTATGATTGAGGTAGCAGCCAAGTTGTGGTAGTCACGGCCTAATACCGAGGACAAGCTAGTTAAATGTATTGTGGTTCCGTACAATTAAATTCCCAAGAAATGTTTATTTAATTTTTATCAATTTGTTTTGCCGAGTTTGATGTTACGACACTTTCTACTTTAATTATTTATTAAAGTAGAGAGGTCGATATAGATTTATAAAGATAAATGAATACTTAATTATTCATAAGCCCTTTATTATTTTGAAAACGATTGTATTAAAATTTCAAAACTAAAGAATTGAAATAAGCTGAGGAATCTAACGTATATATTTCTTTTAACGACACTTACAAAATACTTATAGAAATTTTATATTGTATATCAATGTTTTTTGTTTATTATAACAGTCGAATATGTCATAAATATAGTAATAACACAGGACCCAAAGGATGAATTTTGATATCCGTATGGTCTTATGATAAACTTATCAAACAAGTATTATATTTAATGTTATAAGCAAACGAATGCGACAAAGTATTTCTGCTTATACCGATGATACCACGGTATTTGGATGAATCTCTAAGAATCATGTCCTAATACCGCGGTAATTAGGTTTCCGGTGTAAAAATAGGTAATAATAAATAGGTAATTTTACAAATAGGTAAAACATGAATTTATCTTAAGATTAATGATAGACAAAATATAAAAATTACTCATGCACAAAATAAAACACTACGTTAAGGGGGTCCAGGGAGTAACAACAGTGATTTTTAGGATCCACGGCAAAGAACCTAGGATCACGAACCTGGGTATAGATAGCATTTATGCTTAAAACGGCCGTTTCTGGCGTTAATGCTATCTAGCCCTAGGTTTTTTGCCTTAAGTTCAGGGCCATAGGTTCTAAAAATCAGTATTAACATGTTTGACAGATTGTACTGACACTTTTTGGAAATTTTATCTGTAAAAAAGACATGTTTTTTTTTCTCGTTGGTGCTAGTGTTACTCCCTGGACACCCTTAATACAAAAACTTAGATTGAAATTACGAGTGCACTTACCTGAGACACTCCACGTATGTGTGAAACGTCCTCTCGCATCGCCTCCGTGGCACTGACAGACTTAATGATTTTTGTGACTTGCCTCTGTTTCATAACTACATGACTCCGGTATGAGCTAAAGTAAAAGACTATACTGAGAGATTACTGATTTAACGCGAAAGTAAAAATACCCCGGTAAAATCACGTCCGATTTTGACTACCGCAGGCGGCCCCTCAAGGAGCAGTTCCTCTCAACAACCGTAGTTTGGTTTTTATTTGCAAACGACATGCCGGATAACAATGAAACAATTTTTTGGTATAATCGTAGTTCTTATTGACGGCATTCATTTGGTTATCTGCCATGAGAAAAAACGGAAGCCAATCTCCTAACAAAATTACCAAAACCCTTTTACGCAGATTTCAGATTTCACTGGCTGCTCTAAAAATTGTCTACACCTGCGAAGACGGTCGTGGTAGGCAAAACCAGGTCGTAGAATAAATTGAACTATGTTTTTAATTATCTTGGATTATATTCCACAAATCAAGTGCGTAAATCAAATACTAGGAAAAATACAGATAGAATTAAGGGTCGTTATTTGTTTGACAATGTGTTTTTTTATTTTTATAATAACAATGCTAGTAACTTCCACACAACACAATCACGTGTCCTGGTCCCAAATTAGAATACCCTGTGCTATGGTAACCAGGCAAGGATATCACAAACATGGAAATACACCCAGACTGAGACCATCTGCACAAATGTACGACGGCTCCCAGTGGCAATCGAACCTACGACCACGGGCATGGTAATCAGACATGATACCGCTAGACCAAAGAGGCAGCCAAGACAAAGAGATGAGATAATTGGAAACACAAATTTTATTCCTTTTACGTTTTATTTAACCGGTGCAGTTGCTTAAGAACAGACAACATAGAGGATAGTCTTCAAGGACACACTTACGGTCTTATTTATAAAAAACGGCCAAGTGCGTGTAGGACTCGCGCACGAAGGGTTCCGTACCATTATCTATACAACATTTGAAAATTTCAAGCGTCTGCAAATGCCGTTATTAATATCGAGCAAATAATGGCAAAAAAATCACAAAAATCTGTTATAGCGGTAACAGAAATACACCAGCTGTGAAAAATTCAACTGTCTAACTATCACGGTTCATGATACAGCCTGGTGACAGACGGATGGACGGACAGACGCACAGCGGAGTCTTAGTAATAGGGTCAAAGTAATACGGAACCCTGAAAAGGTCTTATTTATAAACAAACACGATTCCTTAAAAAGCCGATTAAAATTGTATGTGGTGAGATTTTATGGGAAGAGTCGTAACCACAGATTATATAAACTGTCTCTCAGGAGTGCTTTAGAAGAATCGTGTTTTTAAAAATAAGGCCGTCAGTATTTTTGGCACTACAAAAAATTCGAAAGAATTTTCTCTAACGTATAGGATGATATCGGATATTGCAAGGATGTTTTCTTTTCTTCACTTGGACGTCTGCTCTGATTCAAATCTCGCAATCTGATCTGATTCAAATAGGTACCCAAGACGGCTCATCTTGATGATTTCTATCTATATGAAATTTCCTCTTTTTTAAGGTAAGTAATATTATCTTTTTTAAAGTGCCGACGGTTCACGGGACCCTATTGCCTTCAGCATGTGTCTGTATGTCTCTTGTTCACCGGATGATAACTGTAACGAGACGACTCCAGTTTCAAAAACTTAGAACGACCTTGGCCGTTGGACGAAAAAAATGTAAAACAAGTGAAAAACAGAAAAAAACTGCACCCACTCGCCTACTCGGAAAACTGAGCATGCAATCTAACCCTTCCCTTGTTATTCATCAAAACTCATGAGCGTTTGCTGCAACTTGCCGCCGAGCATCACATTATTAAGCTTTTAAAAGCCGCCAACTACATCACCGGATAACGTGCAGAAGGCAGACTGGGACCAATCACTTGCGACGATATTTATCTACGTAACATAAATTAGAAACCGTCATGGGGTGCATGACCACTATATCGAGAGCAACAACACGATAAACGTGGTTTGAGGCTTTGTTAGATATTAAAATTACGGAAATGTTAAATATAAACATATACATAATTATTATTTGCTTTCCTATATTTCGTTTTTGATAAATAAAAGTTGATTCAAAAATTATTTTATGTACCAAAAGTACCATATTTAGCAAATCAAAATGTATTATATGAAAATGTAATATAATAGGGGTTAAAGTATGAAATTGCCGTTTTATTGCAATAGGTTCTTTGAATTGACATATAATCTTCATGGTTTGAGGTTTTCGAATGAAACTTTTTTCAAATGGTTTCTATGATGTTCTTTTTTTAAAAAATGTGAAACATTTGAATATCGACTTTCAATTGTTTTTGTTATTCAATTTAGACAAGAAAGATGGATATTGCGAAAATTCGAGTGATTTTTGAATACTGTTGTGGCATTTGACCTGGGGTCAGCCATTGCATTTTTCTTTTCCGGTTATCATAAAGAATCCACTTTTCATCACATGTTACAATTCGATCCAATATTCCTTCATTCCTGTACCGGTTCAACAAGGCAACACAAGTTTCAACACGCGTTTCTTTCTGCAGATCAGTCAAATCATGAGGCACCCATTTTTCGTATTTTTTTATTTTATTGATTTGACGCAAGTGAGTCAATATTATGGGTAAGGTTGACTAGGGTCGGCTTCCACTATCTCTCTTAATTCATCGTTATTCACCTGTGTGGGCGGTCTTCCTCGTGGCTCGTTCTTTAAGTCGAAATTTCCATCACGAAAGCGTTTAAACCAAAATCGCACGGTGCGTTCATTAGTAGACCCCTCTCCAAACGCAGCATTGATATTGCGGGCTGTTTCTGCCGCGTTAGTTCCGCGTCGGAACTCGTATTCAAAAATCACTCGAATTTTCGCAGTATCCATCTTTCTTGTCTAAATTGAATAACAAAAACAATTTAAAGTCGATATTCAAATGTTTCATATTTTTTAAAAAAAGAACATCATAGAAACCATTTGAAAAAAGTTTCATTCGAAAACCTCAAACCATGAAGATTCTATGTCAATTCAAAGAACCTATTGCAATAAAACGGCAATTTCATACTTTAACCCCTAATATGAAATATGATATTATATCACAGTTCAGTGTATGACCTGCTAAGCTCGCTGTGTTATATGTGTAGGTTTTTCCGTCAATAGGTAAACGTCCACGCTCCAAGTAAACTCCAGCACTGGTAGTGTGAAACACTAGTCGTGCGTCTTAAATGTCAAAAGTCGGGTCTTTCCAGTCCCTCCATTGTTAAATTCTTACATTTTAACGACTCGAGCTATAATCGATTTTACCTTTCCGAACAAGCTATGGAAAGGGCTATGCTAGGAGTTCTCTAAGAGATTAAATCAGAAATGATGAGATCCGACACGAACGAAAGTCGTCGACATAGCCCAGCGGATTAGTAAGTTGAAGTGGCAGTGGGCGGGGCACAATACGCAGAATTGATGGCCGATGGGGCCGAAAAGTTCTCGAATGGAGACCACATATCGGCAAGCGCAGCGTAGGACGACCAGCCACAAGATGGACAGATAACCTCATCCAAGACGCTGGATGCAATCCGCTTCAAATCGGTCTTTTTGGAAATTCATGGAGGAGGCCTATGTCCAGCAGTGGACTTCTTGTGGCTGAATGGTGAACGCCTCGCGTAGTCACGCTACCTATGCAGGTAAGAGATAAGCAAATAATAATGTTATAGTACTAGACATTTATAGTGAAGCGGGCGTTCTGTTTTCGCCACTCAACGCTGGCACCGCACTCTGCTTGGCGAGCTAATGTTACCCGTCATCCAGCAGGACAAGTGCATTAGTTCGCAAAATATTATGCAAAGCTGCCTCTCTCTCGGGTCGCCTTGTTCATTATAGGAGGCTCTCGTTACACGCTGGCGAGGCTTTAAGCCTTCGTGGTGGCGGTCGAGGAATACGAACTTTAGGAAATTTCTTGAATAAGGACTGAGACGCACTAACGGTTGCTTAGTAAGCGGTATACACGCTGAAATCTGGGTTGTTTGAAAGCCGCGGTTATGTAATTATTAATTTAAAATGCCATCAATTCTTTTAAGTGTATACGTCAAATAAAAATCAGTTTAGAAATCTTGTCTCGAGGTGCGAACTCGTTTCGAAAAATTTGCTAACAATTAGTACCTAATACATTCTCTCCGTCTATCAGAACAATGGCCCTCGGACCCGCGGCGTGCACGCACCGCTCTGGCTGGCTACTAATGGTTCTGTCTTGTTGGTTTAATGAATGGCTTTCTTTCTTTCTTTCATAGATTCGAGTTCGTGTCGATAACTTGTTGGAAAGTACCTTTTAAAAAATATAATACACTGGCGTATTCGATAGCCTTTCGTTTTCGATTTCGAAAGACGTTCATTTTGTTATGACTCTAAAACCACTCAAAATTATTGGTGTATAATTAAAATCACATACCTACAACACTGCGGTTGACTTGCTCCGCATGGCAGCCGACCGGGCAGTACGGAAGCATACCGTAAGCACTAAGGTGTATGGTTTTGAGGTGAAACGCAGGTCAGAGCTCGATGCTAAGCGAAACGAGCTCAAAGCCCGACCACCAGCGGCTATTCACCATAACTATGTCGGAGGGGTGCTAGCGCGCAGCGAATGTGGTGGCGCATTCTCTGCCGAAATCGGCTATGTCAGTCACCTGAGAGCACATGAACGTCACTCTCGATAGTCAGTTCCCAGTCACTGTGGCCAAATATGCCCGGGATCGATCGATAAACTGTACCAGCTGGGTGATAGAACTTTGAAATGGAACAAAATTGAATTGTTTATTTATGTATTTTCTTAACATAAAATGGATATTTTTTATTAACGCCGGGCAAAGGAAAACAAATAGGATGAATCTCAGCTTGTACCTGCTCTCAGAGGTAGGTAGATAGATAGACAGAAACACTTTATTACACATAAAAATGTAAATTATACGTTGTATTAAATAAAATTTCTTTATCTTATCTTATATTTCTTGACCCAAGACAGATGGCGACCTTATCACCAATTCAGAGCATGTAGCTGCTGGTATACTGAACCATACTGAGTGACGCCCGTTTACTGCCTCGTTGGTCTAGTCGTTTAGGTTAGCTACCAAAACAGAGCTAGTGGGTTCGATTCCTACTGGGGGCCGCCGTACATTTGTACAAATGGCCTCAGTCTGGTGTATTTTCATGTTTCTAACGTCCTTGCCTGATTACCATAGCAGAGGGTATCCTAGTTTGGGACCAGGTCAAGTGATTGTATTGTGTGGAAGTTATTTTTGGTAACGTTGATTCCTCTGCAGTTTTTCAGACCTGTGGCATAACTGACTTCGAAGACAGAGGGGGGTTGAAAAGTGCTTGAATGCCTTAATTCGAATCCCATCGGAAGTCTCGGACACTGCTAGTTTATTGTTAGTACTAATGGCAGCTGCATCCGAGCCACTACTGCAACCTACACAGATGGTAAACATACATGATTTATCATGCAAAGTTTGTAATGGATCGCGCAACTAGAGTCAACTTCCGTGTTGTTCGGCTAAGTGCAGATTAGAGCAGCCGCGGCCCGAAGTATATTTTACTTGCACAACATAAATTGTAGTTTACATTAGCATTTTACAATGACTTAGTTTGATCTATTCAATCTCTGATAAACGTATAGTTGGAAAACTAATGGTATTTGCTTATATGGCAAATAATGTTTTCAAGTGTGAAGGTGATATAGAAAGAAGAGTAAAAGCAGAAAATTGTGTAAACGGTGCATTGCATCTCCTTTATGAGTGGCCAAAACATCTCTAAAAGAGCTAGATTGGCTATCCATAATGGAGTGCTGGTCCCAATACTTATGTATACTATGGGACTTGGGTATGGCAAAAGAAGCAAGAAAGTAGGATTAATGCAGTAGAAATGAGGTCCTTGAGAAGTATGTCTGGCGTTACTTTGAATGACAGGATACGCAATAGTGTGATTAGAGAACGTTGTGGACTGAAAGAGGATGTAGTGACAAGAATTGAGAAAGGAATGTTGCGTTGGTTTGGACACGTGGAGAGGATGAAGGAAGAAAGATTGACAAAACAAATATATCGAGCGAATGTGGATGGAAGGGCTGGTAAGGGACGACCCAGACGGACATACTTCGACCAAATAGGGGATGTATTAACAAAGGGCAAGATAAAAAGTACCCGAAACCGGCGTGCGTGCATGCAACGACTAATGAATGTTGAGGAAGCGAAAGTGATCTGTCAGGATCGTAGCATGTGGCAGTCCCTGGTCTCAGCCTACCTCTCTGGGTTACAGGCGTGAGTTTATGTTATATATGTTATGTTTAATGTTTTCTAACTTACGAACAAAAACTTCTATGTTTTTGATTGTAAAGTTGTCCCTCTCTTACAAGCGACTGAAACGGTATTTTTTCACACTGATCAGTTTTCTTCAATAACATACCCTTCTGGGATACATGCATGAGTTTATGTATTGTATGGAACTTTTGGTCGACAGTCTTAGTTAGTTCAGACTGTCCCTGACCCCAGAATTAGTTCCGAACTGTTGATTTTAGACAGTGGGGACTTTTCCTCGTAAGGCACTCACTAGAGGATCAGTGGGGATTCGGGAATAAAATTTCCCATTTCCACGCCGATGGGGATTTCAGTACGGAAAAGTGCAGTAACCCTCTGTTTATCTCAGGAATTGGGTTTATTAGGTTTAAATATTAGGTTTTTTTTTCCATGCGGTAGTAAGGTCAGAGTATTTAATAAAACGATGTAATTTTTATACAACAAATAAATATATTTTCCATTAAGTTCCATGTATAAATTTTAAAATTACTTTTCAAATAACATTTATGACAACAATATTTCAATAATTTACAATAATTCTGGAAGTTAAAAACTTTTAATCACAATTTTTCTATATATATGTAGTATTATAAATAACCTACATTTATATAATATTCTTCATTTATTATGTGTATATTTATAATTTGGTAAATTTTAATATAAGTAGTTCTATCATTATTAAATTTTAGCTATGTTTTCTTTTACTTAAAATGGTCGGTGCGGCGAGATCGTCTTAGGACGTAGGTTTAGGAGTCTAGCGTTTTAGCTGCAATCAGGTCGGTTCTGCGACTTGTAGCCACCGAAGCTTTAGAATATTAAGCAAAAAAATAAAGATATTTTAAACGCGGCGCAGTCTGTAGTCTGGTGCGGTGGTAGCCTAGTGGGTAGAACATTGGACTCGGATGCGGGAGACCCAGGTTCGATTCCCAGTGCGGGCATGTACCTATGACTTTGTTTTCTAAGTTATGTAAATTTGTGAAGTTATAGTAGCAATACCACTCGCTAACGGTGAAGGAAAACATCGTGAGGAAACCTGAGTGTCAGAGCTATTCATATAACTCAGCGCTTGAAATCGCCAATCCACGGTGGGCACGCGTGGTGATTAAGCCCATACTCTCTCCCTGAGAGAAGGCCTGTGCCCTACAGTGGTACGTATATAGGCTGCTTATGCAGTCTTCAAATAGTGCGATGTTTGGGATTACTGCTTCGTAATTTAATAGCATATAAATAAAAAGATAATTTAGTGACTAAAAACATTGACTTGGTTCCTTTTCGATAGGTAATAAGTGTACGGACAATTTATAATTAAAAAGTATACTTTCTTAAGTACGTTACTTATAATAATTAAATTGTATTTATATTTATTTCTAAAAAACACCGAACAATGGTCCACATGGAAATTTTTACTTACAATACGAACTAAGTATAATATGAATTCTCTAAAACTAGAAATACTTAAAAGAACTAAAAAGGGATTCACAATAAAACAAAAAAAAAATCATATATTTTAGTCAAAAAATAACAAAGATTGTCTTCCTACTGGAAAAAACTGTATAGTCAGCGTCGTTGTAGATATTGCCCAATGTAACGGTACCTAGCTCCTATAAAACGGGTGTTCATGGCTGTACCTATGGATTAGTGATTTTTTTATTTGTCACCTTAGAAGAGATTGCAAAACAAAGTCGGTGCCGGGTCAGGTTGCGTCTGAAGATATTCATAGTACTTTACCTACATAATTTTAGACATAAGTAGCTAAGTACTAATGTACTAGTGTAGTTGTGCGTTTTACAAATATAGGTAATGTTCTGGACATCAATGGATGATTTATTGAAAATTACATTGCGATGTCTCGGGTCTCAGTTTTTCAGAATTAGGTAAAACGAGTCAGTGAAGATTTTATAATTATCTAGAAAACATTTATTAGTACACAATAGAACAAAAAGCGAGAACGCCAGCGCTCTTAATTATCATAAATTATCTACTTCAAAGTAAACAATATTTTATATTGGCACACTGAGCTTGTCACAAGCTAATGTTTAGATAAAATTAATAATTATTTTTACACAACGTTAACTACGATTCATACACTTAATTTTTTTTTGTTACAGAATTGGCACTCATGAATTATTTGAAAAATATACTATATAGCTCACCAACACAACTAGTGAGACTGCTGCCCCTGTTCCCTTTCCACCTTTATCATGTCATCATCACCATCAGCCATTTGACGCCCACTGCAGGACATAGGCCTCCCATATAGTTTTCTAACCATGAAGGGTTTTGCCATAATCGCCACGCTTGACAGGCGGGTTGGCGATCGCAGTATGGAATGGTTGGAATCTCAGGAAGACGCTGCTGCCCGTTTCCTGGTAATTTATTTCCTTAGTCACCTTCTACGACATCCACAGAAAGAAATGGAGTATATAATGTACTATAACAATATGCAAAATAACGCAAGATGACAATATACAAACGATGTTTTATTCTATTAATTTTGAATATTTGGAATAAGCAAAGCTTGATCCTATTTTAAATATATAGAATGTAACAAAATCTCGATCAAAATCAAAAGTCGAGGTTCTGCTGGTCAATAGATATATGATTTTTTTACTGTGGATAAAACTTCGAAAACGTGAAAAAATTATCTGATGTATGGAACATTTTAATGCCGTAGATGGTAAATTTAGTATGGCACAACAAAAAAATAATTTTTGTATTTTTTCACGATTTCGAATTTTTCCCTATAGCAAAAGTTATTCCTATTGACGAATAGAACCCCCCATTTTGGAATGTATATCGGGATTTTGTTACACCATGTAGAATGAATGAAAGTAATTTTTTATAAGCGCGATCTAAAAACTTAATCGGATTATTACTATTTAATTTACCACAAAATAAACCATTACAGTCTTATTTATAAAAAGTCGATTCCACAAAACACTCTTAAATGGAGTTAAAGCCGGTTTTGGGCAAAATTTCCTCTTATATACCTTTTAGTGGAATCGATTTTATGTAAATAAGATTACAAAAGTTTGTTTTTGCAATCTAAACGTATAAGGATTCGTATTTTAACAAAATTTGACATACTAAAAATACCTACATCTGCATCTGATTACGTCGGTACTATTACTATTAAGTAATAATACCTTTACTTATTTACAAATACGAAATACAGGTATCTGAGCATATGTTTTAATTTGTTAAAATCAAAAATAGAATCAAATTTAGTTTTAAAGAGCGCGCGTCAGAGACTCTATCCTCTTATTGACTGCGAATTGACGCTTACCTAGTTGTACTGATCAGCTAATTTAGTAGATTTACTCGTTTCTACACACTTGGTATAATATGTATTTAGTTAACACAAAGAAGAGAAATATCATCTAAACCTACGTTTAAATGTATAAATTAATAATTCTTGAAATAATAATTCAACTAAAACATACAGGGTGGCACACAAGTTATGGTTTTGCTAACATTTTTCTAATTATTATAAAGATTCCTCACCTCATACGCACGAGGAGAAAACTAGACCCTTAAGATTTAAGTGGACGACGAGAGGTGGAATTACCAAATGATGATTCGATAAAAAAGGGCTGCTGGGTCTAAAAAGGTTTTTACCATGAAACATCATCATGAAAGTGTTTTACTTTTTTTTATTTTTTAATCGTCATATTTGGCAGAGAGGCGATTTTTGCCTGCTGGCACGCGTGCCCGATCTTAGATCACGATCTTAGTCGAGCGCTTTCAGCACGCATTGGCGACATAATAAGAAAAGGTAGACAAAGCAGTACAGGAAGACAAAGTGTAGAAAAAGATTTCATGCCCTCCTGTTGGATACCATCTGGAAACCCTAACCAGGGGCAACTTTGCCTTATGCCTTGAGATACGAGGATTAGTTTTTTCCACTGATATATGATTCTTCGAATAGCGGGGTGAATTACGCCTAGCGGGGTTGGGATTGATTAAATTAGGAATCTTGCGGATCTACCTACGCAAAATCAGGAAAACAGTTGAATTATTCTTGAGCTATTTAGGAAGGATCAATCGTCATATACCTATTTGGGCCACCCCATAAACTACCACTTGATTAAAGTCCGACAAATTACGATTAAATTGGAATAAAATGGCACGAACACTAAAAACATTGACACGACACTAACATCAAAATACGAAACAATAAAACCTACTTAGTTGATGGTTCGTATAAGTTACAGGTAGGTACACTAAGTTACAGTAAAGGAAATAATTTCTAATTTTTGTTATTCAAACAAAATCTTGCGAATAATTCTACCAAAACACTAACTCTATGGAATAATTCTGTTCTTATTGAAGATTTCCTATAAGGTTCCATTTTCAAAAGATATTTTATTGACAGCCGAAGAACACTCGACAGAGTTGATATAAAACGATGTTGAAATCTCAGTCATCCGAACGACGTCCATAAATAAGGTCCACGCTAAATGTCTATCTAAAGTTGACCCTGTGAGTACCGCGCGGGGCGGCCGGGGGCCAAGCCTCGCCCGAGATCAATCCTATCTAATAGATTTAGAATCTACGCTCAGCTCTACATACGTAGACGGTATTTAGGCACTGCCTAGCTACCTAGTGCTAGAATCGCCGCCCAAACGGCTCTCTAATGTACACTATAAAACTTTAATATAAGTTATCAATTTGGCAGTTACAGTAGGTAAACAGGCGTGACTAGTGTTTTAAAGTACATTTATATAAGAGCAAGATTTAATTTATTTTATTAGTAAGGATAGTTATCAATTTTTTATCAATACGTCGTCTAAAAGTTAGGAATCACCTAAGCTATAACTACATCGGATTCCGTTAAATTTGAATACACGAGCGTCTAGTTCATCGAACAGTACATGTATGTTGATGTTGCATCTCTTAAGTAGGTGGCAGCGCGTCGGCGGGAAGGCACGGCATGTGAGGGGGCTGCGGCGCGGGCAGGGCGCCGCTGTCCGCCATCAGAGCGGGAAGCAGCGGCTAGGGCGCCGCGGCTCGCTGGCGCCCCGGCGACTGCGCTTGGACCCCGGGCTGTCGGTTCGGCCGCCTTTGCTGGCCCCACCACTCAGTCGCGCCGGCTCTATCGGCTCCAGCTTGTGCATCGACGGGCGGCTCGACATGCGCGTCGTGTCGGAGCCAGGTGACGTCACCGCCCCAGCCTCGCCTTCACTATGTAAAGTCACTGCGTCATCTCCCTCTTCTAGATCGATACGGCCCAGTTTCAATGCTAAGGCATACTCCGTGCGTTCGATTACACTCGTCGGCTCCTCTTCCACTACTGTAGTGTCAGCGACAGTCGAGTCAGCCGCAGCTGAGTCAGCTCGGATTGAATCGCTCTGCACCGAGATAAACTTCTGCGTGTCGATCGAGGTCGGTGACAATTCTCTGACCCGACGTTCTGGTGTAGCGAAGACTGAGTCCGAAGCCCAGCTGCGGGAATCAGAGTTTTGTTGCAAGGTCTCATCGGTGCTTCGTTCTGAAGGGTGACGGCTAATACGCGGACTCTCGTCGTCTATCGCACGAAAGTCTAGAATACTCAGGTCGAAGTTTCCATCGCGCCGACGCTGGCTGCTGCGTCTGAACGACGGGCGGTTCGAGGAGAACGCCGCATCGTACAACTCACAGAGACTCGTCCGATCAGAATGAGGCTCCTCGTATAGAGTTAAATTCCGCGTTTCAGTAGCATCGGACGGAGTCTCATCGCGGCAGGACGGCACTTCACTATGCTCAGAGATATCAAAAGTGAAACGACCTTCAAACCGGTCGGGGCTAAGCAACGGCGCGGAACGAGAGAAGTCGTCATGCTCTTCTCCTTCCTCGTCATCGTATCCGTAAGGCTGAGAACGCTGGTGCTGCGAGTTGCGTAGGCCAGGAGAAGACTGCTCTTCGGAGTCAGTGGAGCGTTCGGATCGCGCGCGCAGCACGTGCCGCTGCAACAGCGCGGGCTGTGAGCCACACGGCGCGCGTCGACAGCACGCGCGTACGTCAGACCCACTACTACCCGTCGACTTCGAATGAGGTGCGCGTCTGCGCCTATCATCCCCTCTCCCATACAAGGACGTGAACTCCTCCGAGCAGAACTTCTCGAACAACTCCTGCGAGCTGAGCCTCGTGGACCCCGTCGCGTTGTAAAACTGTTCGGTCGGCGAGCGATCGTCGTTCCGTTCGTACAGTGCGCTAGAGCTCGCCCTTTTGGATTTGTCCAGTCCGAATTTGTATATCTTGGGCAGCCTCCTCTCAAATATGCCCTGTGATAGCGCGCGTGCCGGTGCCCTGATAGCAGGAGATCCGTCGCGGCGGTCGCTCAGGACTCTGTCAGAAGAGACGCCGCGTAAGTGCGGGCGCGGTGGCATGGTAGGGCGCGTGGGCTCCGCAGGGGGCGAGATGGCGAACTCCAGTTCGTCGATGTCATCGGGGGTTTCCGCCGAGGTACCGCGAGAGCGGTCGAGAGGGATGTGCTGGCACTCGCACTCGTGCTCGTACTCTTCCTCGTCGGTCACGTCGCCTTCGTCAAAGGACACCTGATGTGGGCCGTGTCCGAACACGCGGCGGCGTTCCTCGGCAGCGCCTTCGTCTTCTAGGCGGATGGAGCGGCGTAGGGGTGGCCGATCGCCGAAGCGAGGGCGCGGCGGGGCTTCTAAGGTCACAGTGTGAGGCAAGGGTGGACGAGCCGCTGGGACCAGTCTGTCTAGAGATAACCCTCGCCGTGGTTTCCGCCTTGCTCCTTGCGCGTCGGGCTTTCCCGGTACTGTTCCCTTCTTCCCTTGAGACGAAGGGCTTGTCTCCTCAGGCGTAGTTGGTAGCGCTGCCCCTCGTCCGAATTCGATGAACCAGAGCTCGTCCTTGAGTTCGCACTCTCACTTCTTTTTGTTCATGTCTTTATTTAAGTAATGCAACACGTAATGCAGCACGAGGTCGTAACAGTATTTGTATTCCGTCTGAAACAAAATTTGATAATGTCAAAAAATAATGTATTATTGGTGTCACACTACTTTGGCTTTTGCATCTACGTAATAAGGATGATTTATACAGTATCCAGTGGCACCTTCACACACACTAGATGCGTAAAGGGACCACTCGGACGCTGCAGTACCTGGGACACTGTTTTTAGATGGAGTAGACTTGGTGTCATATATGCGCACACAAACGTAAAGCTTAGCTCTCGGAAAAAAACGACATTAATACTTTTTCATTTCTTAGAATTATATTCTCATTTACAATGAATGGCTCGAATGACTTGGGGGCTCCAAAGATTTGCTTTCACAAAGAGACGATGTCTCACCATGTTCTCGACGAGCTGCGGGCGATGTCGCCGCACCGTCTTGACGGCTTGGAACACGTCCACCTCCTGGTGCTGTACCACCTGTTCGATGCACGCGTTCGCGGCGCAGTAAACGCCCGCTCGACTTCGGCCATCTCTGTGGAAGATATAGAACTGTAATAATAATCTAATTAAGACAGCGTAAATTAATAGCCAGCCTGATCCGTATAAAAACTGACTGCCGATAAATCCCGATTTACGTGCCTAATACAATTGGTATTCGGGATGAAATAAGGATTCTAACAAAAACTAAGTGGGTATAAAATCGGTAGATTTTCAATCTAATCTATACACTTCAAAATTGTTCAATTCAAGTGTTTAGAATTTCTAATGGAATAAAGAAATACAACCATAAAAACATTACTCTCTTTTTTGTTTGTGTACGACGGTCCATGATAAAAAGGCCTTTGATGTTCATATTCGATACCGAGTCTTTACCGCCATGATAAAGGTATCTTTGACTGTCGCTGATTAAATACGAAAAATCAATAACACTGAATCCCAAGTCCTGTAGAAAGCGAACAAGGACAAAAGCCGAGCCCTCCAGTAGCATAACTTGTATTAATAATAATAACTTCCATTTAAAATCATCACTGGTCTTGGTCCTAAGCTAGGATATTCTGTGTTATGGTATCAAACTAAGGCCACCAAAACTATGATAAACGACCTTACAAACTGAGCTAATTTGTACAAATAATTTGAAATTCAACTAACGACACGCAGAAAGTAGCTATTTTTTTAATAATAATAAATTCCACACTAAACAATCATCATCATCATCATTACCATCATCAGCCTATGCTTATCCACTGCTGGACATAGGCCTCTCCTTTTGCACGCCACTAAGCACTAAACAATCACTTGGTTTGTTTTTAAACAAAGATGCCTTGTGACATGCTAACCAGGCAATGACATCAAAAACATGGAAATACACTCAGACTGAGGATATTTAAACAAATTAAGTATGGTGGCCTCGAAAACCGAACCCACGACAATATTAAAAATCGGGATCACTCACGGCGATACGACGCAGACAGGCCCGTAGTCGGTGTCTCGCCGCCAACCCTCCACCATGTTCATGAGCTCGACCAGCGAGTTGGTAGACGTCGGCACCTTGTGGCCCATCGGCCAGCAAGTCAGCTGGAACAGTTGCACCGTCTTCGGCGGCGCCTTCACGCCGGCCATAAGCTCCGTCAGCGACACTATCTGGAGAGCAAGGGTGCGAAATATTCAAGTGTCAGGTGGTTTAATTAATAAAAGACGGGAAGCGATGTCGATGCTGCGGCATTTATTTTTCTTACGAACTACGATCCACCATGGAATAAAGATATCCCACAAAAGGTATGATGTCACGGCTCTGTTTATTTTCAGCTCGTATTTTGCCCCAACGATTTGATCAGCTGTATTTATAGCGGGATGTAGTGTTTAGTGTTTTTCTTAAGGCGTATTCAGGAGTTATTGTTATTATTAGCCGCCTGCGGCGGAGCCCAAAAAAAAGGGAAATGTGTTTAGCTCGTATGTATGTATGTAGGTATGTATGTATGTATGTAAGTATGCCCCATTCTGTGTTCCCTCATAACTCCTTAACCAAAGATCACATTTTGACAATCGATTCAATCAATCGAAGGTCTCAATCGATTCGTCATTCCCGCGCAAGTGCAGGTAGGCTACATACATAGGCTATATTACATTAGCATTAATGAAACATAAAATTAATAAAAAAACAAAAATCGCTATTAAGTAACGTTACAGTACAACCATGAGTCACTAGATGGTGCTGTTATATTTAATTTATTATACTCGGATCTTAACTTTATTCAACTACGCCAATCATGTGTAATGTATGTAAAACATCGGTACGCGGGTGCCATAAGCTATAAATAAGTCAGCATTAAGAAATCACCAAAAAGACAAAAAAAAACTGAAACAATAAATAACCAACAGCCCGACTGCTGAGCATTAACTACCTACTAGGCAGACGAAACCAAATTCAGCAATGTAACTCCTTATGTTGATTCCGCCTGCTTAGTGGTTAATGCTCAGCAGTCGTTTGGTGGTTATTTTTTATTTCAGATTTTTTTGTCTTTTGTTTTTTTTATTTATTGATACTTTTATTGCACTTAAATCGTACAATGCGGCGGACTTAATGCCATAAGCATTTTCTACCAGTCAACCGCAGGAGGTAAGGGAAAGAGTTGGTAGGTGTGCAAAAAAAAAAGGACAAGTTAATATAAGTTTAAAAATATACTTTTATAAAATGTAATTAAATAAACTTACACATTAATATAGACTTACATATACCGATTTTATATTAAAGTACAATAAGCCTATACACCACTAAAAAATGCATATTATATCTACACACTATAATGGGTCAGGGGAATACATATAATTTACCATACATACAATAAAAAAAAAAGATTAATAGTAGAGGACATACAACTGAAAGATCCTTATCATGAAGAGGGGCTAAGGGAGATTGGTCTGCATCTTTTAAGGATCGCTTCCAAAGAAAGAATTGAAAGAATGAATTTTTCATTTTTGTTATTTTTGAAAGACGAATAAAATCTAAAAATCAACAAAATCGTTTGATTCTACTTGCAGAATAGCTGTACAATAAACACCGCTTCTTTTCTCAATCATATTTCGATAGACAAATACTCGTACTTCCACTTCGGGATCCTTCCACTCTAAAACCAGTTTGTTAATAAATTAAGCTGTATGCTGCTAAGGTTGTATGCGGTGAAACCAGTCACTGTAATAAAAAATCCCTAGAAGTATTTGCTGCCAATAATTTACGCTCAAAACGGGACCTATCTGTTCACAGACCTATAGTTAGATTAGTCTTTATCAAGGCAGAATAGATCACTCTGTGATTGGTTCTGTGCATAACCGAGGTGACGTGACGTTAACGTTATTATTGCAGTGACAGTTTAAGTCTGAATGTACTCGATTGGATTAGTTGGCACAGTTGGCAAGTCCCGCCCCTCCGGCACAATTTGAATGGGGTCAATGTTCGGCACTTGTTAGACCTCTACAGTTTTTTTATTATTACTGGTAGAATCAAACTTACCTTCTTGTTGATTCTAAATATCCAAGTCTTGATGTTCGTGTAATGATTATGCGATACATGGTCTATGGTGAACACTGGACCGTACTTCTTCGAATGCCGACCCTCCGGCCAGAATGGTGGGTAATGTTGCTACAAAAGAAAATATTACTTGAGCGGAGATACCAAATGTAGAACGGACGACCTAATCTGTTAATTGCCATATAACTACTGCAAAGTGACTAAGGGTGGGGGACTCCATTGTTAAACAAGGTGTAAACTATTACCAAAGTAAACGGCCGCGTGGTTAGTCAGTCACACAGGCAACATAAAAGGCTATTTAGTATCCTGAGGCTTAGAACTTACCGAATTTTTGGGCGGAACACATAAAACTACTACCGCGGCGCACTCGTAATCGTAAACAAGCGACCAAAACTCTCCTTGCGTCTTGATTAACGGCCATTCTGTTACAATGTACTCCCTCGGCTTCGTGTATCCCTGGAATAGTCGTTGAAACAAGTAAGTACAATTGCGTCTAGAGTTCCAGAAGTAAATCAGATGATTGTATTTATTACATACGTCAACGAACACAGCATTGATGTAGTCCGTAAAGCTGTTCCCTTGAAATGAAGTCAGATATGGACGAAAGTTATCGGCTGAAACAAACCAAAATCATGATCGCACACATTTTTTAATCGGTTTTTTCACGTTTCCTATTATAAAACAGTTTTCAGTTTTCTATGCGCGAAACATTTTGTTTGGTAGGGAAAGCAATATAAAAGTAACGTTATGTGCTTTCAAAATGCATTGTTTTGTGATTACTCTTTATGAAAAATAGAAGCTGGAGACTCGCTTTATATTGACACAAATAAAAACGTGACTCAAATTACTACTCGGATGCGACTCGTGTCGTGTTCACTCGGATGAAACATCCAATCTAAGTGTATTCGGCCTGTGTTCTACTCATCAGAGCTGACTCGGATCTACTAATTTAGCAAAAACAAAATAGATGTGTTGTAAGAAAAAAATCAAGAAGTAGTGAAATTTTATGAAGCATAAAGCTGGATTATACAATTGTCATTTCCATAGCCAAAGTTTTCTTTCTCTTTTATTTCTTTTCTCTATAGTTTAACGGCAAGCATATTGGACAGAGCTTCTATGTTGCACGAACAGCGCCACCATTTTTAACAAAACGCTTTTGTTTTAACAAAACGCTTTTGTTTTAACAAAACGCCAAAACGACTACAGTTTTAGCTACTAGGATGAAGCAATCGATCCGAGCGTATTAAGATCGTTTAAACGCGGCCTTAGCCGTTGCTGAGTTTACGCAAAACTTACGCGGCACAACTAAAACGTCTCGATTCTTCTCCCTGTTGTCACCCCGGTGCCCACCAGCACAGTCCCCGATGGTAAACCTTGGTGTTTGCTTGCAGATCTGCTGGTACTCCCGTTGGTACTCGTTGAGCTTCGAGACTGGGTCCCTTTGGGACTTCTGCTTCAACGTCTGGGATAACCCGGACACGGGAAACCACGATACGCCGCAGACCACATGCTCTTCTAACGTGTCGTAGATGAATTTGTATTGTTCCTAGAAGCCATAAGGTTCATTAGTAACTAACTAATAATTAATTAACGAATGCTATGTAGGGCTAACATCTAGTCTTAAATTGTTTTCTAAGTTACGTACATTTATTTGTACGTAGTAGCAATATCACTGACTAATTGTGAAGGAAAACATCGTGAGAAAACCACATTAACTATTCAAGTACATCAGCGCTTCAAATAAATCTTTCAATAATCCGCTGTGGGCGTGAGTTGTTTTTATTTTACGCCCTTACTGTATCTCTTAGAGAATGCCCTGCAGTGGGACATAGGATTTCAGAAAGACTTAGAAACACGATTTAGAAAGTTTTGGTGAAACATAAGAAGTTTATTCTACTCATCAATCCAACTTTTATTATGATAGCAACTCAAAAATAAAAAAAATATGAGTTGATTCACACATTAGCTTTAAAAATATCAAAACATAGCTGATATATTTTTCGTTATATCAGCGATCATTTAGATCTCATAATAATACAGCGATAAGCTCGCCTTTGTACATGTAATTTCTTATGTAATGTCCTGTTAAATTTCTTGTGTGCAATAAAGTATAATAATAATAACAGCTTTTCGTATTTATGAGTAGAATAACAATTAGCTGTTTACAGTATACAAGCAAAAACATGACTCCTACCTCGTTTTCTATAAGGCCTTTTCGTGATTGTCTTAGTTTTTTAAGAAATCCGAACACATCAAAGCAGTCTTCTTCCTCAGCTAGCTCAAGGTTTGCATCTATTGCTAGATACACGCCAGATCTTCCACCACCATCACTGTAGAAGATTAAATAAGATTCTTAACTCAGAATAGCAGAACATTAGAAAAGCCTTTATAAAGGAGTTAGGGCGTCGCTTGACGATTCGTGGCATGGACCACCGCTCTGGGGCATACTAAGACTTGATGCAGCGTATCTCCCTCGCTATACACTGGGGTACCTATTGCTGCCGGCATTATGGGAACCTTTAGCTCGATTGTGTCTCGGGGCGTTTGCTGTACAGTTAATTCTTATTCATATATATACACAATTTACAGTAAAAAACACATCCATAAACGTTTCGTCCAAAATAATACAAAAAAATGTCAAAAAAATGTCCAGAAAAGAAATAAAAAATGTATACTATACATACAATAGACGAAACGTTTATGGATGTATTTTTACTGTACATTGTATAACCAACAGAAGAATAGAACAGAAAATATCTCTACCAACTAAACTAACTTGAGATGTTCAAGCACCCAGTGACTTTTTGCTCAGATTAAGTTTTTCCCTTAACTTTGTCTAACATAAAGTTGGCACAGTAACTTCAGCCAGTGCTTAGTTGTTCGTGGCTCTTGTACCTACCTATAACAACAGGATATAGCGCTTCAAAGATCGCCGACAAAACAAGGCTTTGTAGAAACAAGTGTCATGACAACTTTCGTTAGGTCAAGTAAGATCGTGCTTGAGTAAAAAAATGTAAGAAGTGTGTTAGTTTGTAAAATATAAAAGAAGAAGAAGAAAAATAGTACATTGTATACCGAGGGGAGAAAACCGGCTATTTCTGTTTGAGAGTATGTATAGGCCTGACGCGCAGCGGAGGGCTTATAGAAAACTCGAGAACAGAAATAGAACTTTCTCCCGAGTGATACATAGTGCTTTATACTACACCTACGGCAATTAGGCAAAACTCCTCATGGTTATGAAAACCACGAAAGGGGCCTATTACCTGCAGTGGGAGTCAAAAGGCTGATGATGATGATGACTACACCTACGAGGAAAATAAAACTATTTAGGATAATTAAAAGCATACTGTTCAATTATCCAATTTGCCGAGCTTGTTTTTTTTTTGTAGTGCAGAAAAAGGTTGCCAGCCTCGTTTTATTGAAAATAGAAAAATAAAAGAACGCTAGCAGGGCAGGAATGAATTTTCATACATCATTCCTGTCCTGCTACGTAGGGCAGGAATGAAATTCCATATAACTTTTCCCACCGCACATTTATACGGGAGAAATGACGAACTTTGTAACCCGTTTATGAACGATTAATGAGACACTTTCTGAGTCGGTGTGGTATAATCATTTATTTAATACCCCAAAGACCTACATAGGTATAACAAGTGATTAGAAACAAACACAACAATTCAACGCGAGAAATAATCTCAAAACAATCAGGGACCCAGGGTATGTCTATGCAGCGGGAAAATAGCCACGAGCTCAGTATACGCTGAGGCTTGGTAACTCACGGAGTTTCAACCCAAACAGAAAAAAAGTGATAATAAAATATATTAACATAACAAATGAAAAATACATACATATATTACACTAAATGTAATACACTGCATACATTTTAATACATAGTAGATAGAAAATTATACTGAAAGCCCTAATTTGCGAAGTAAGTGTAAAACAAAAGGAGATTTCATTTAGGGTGCTAAGCACTTGCCACGCATTTTCTACGTCTTGTACAGCTCGCAGATAAAAGTGTTGTTCCAGTTTTTTGAGAACGGTACCTCACTTACGCATGTCCAATTAGTTGTGGAAATGTCCAGTTATGGAAACGAAATAAATATAAAAAATACAATATCAGAAGCTTAGGTCGTGGCGGTTGCCGTGACAACTTACTGGTGAAGCACAATTATGCGGCTAGCGGTGTAGTTTATGTTTATGTCGAGCCGTTCGACAGCCACCGACCGCTACCACACGAAACTAACGTTTGCCATTGCGTGTACGAAACGAAACTAATATCGGTTTTCCAAGTGAAAATGTTGATTGCCATAATAACTTACTTACAATGCACCACCAGCCACCGGCGGGGTTGATGGCGAGCTGGCTGTAAACTGTTATATCCGTAAACTGTTAGATGTGACTTAGAAAAAATAGCCGACCACCGTCCGTACCCGCAGGGGACTCTATCGCTTGGACGTGGATGTAATATCGGTTGTCATGACAACTTGTCTGATTTATTTACTTGCAATGCACCACCATGGGGCCAGCGGCGGGGTTGGTCGCGAGCCGGCTGCCGACCACCGCCCTCACCCGCCGCCGGAACTCCAGAAGAGCGTTGCTGAAGGGACACGTGTGTGAGTGCCATTGCGTGTAGTGGAACTGTAGGATAAAGCGCTCTTCCACCACCACCTGGCAAGGGAAAGGAGAATCTATTACGAAGGAAAGTATAGGTTGGTTCGGCTTGACAACAGACCAACGCAAATTAAAAGGTAGATAGTAGAGTAGAACCAAGAAACCCAAATGAATACAAAACTAATTGCAGAAAATTCATGTGAAATGCAAAACTACTTGTTATTTTTTTGGAAAAATAATTTTAGGTTTTAGAGAAATTCTGCAATAGTACATTATGATACAAGTGTGGTATGTTGGTCATTACACTCGAGTCGGTTTTTAAGCCTGAGCCGAAGGCGAAGGCTTAATGGAGACGAGAAGTGTAATGACCAATGCTCACGTGTTTCATACGACGTTTTTCAACACACTTGCGAGGAAAAGTAAATAAAAAAACAACACTAACGAAATGCAATACTGTGAATAAACTTAACAAACAGAAACCCATTTAAAAGATGGCGTATTTTTCGTGCGTGATTCGTGTTATGTATGGCGGTAAAATTCAAAACAGTATTCTTGTGCGCGCGCATCCATCAAAGATGGCTGCAATGCATGGCCATCTAGACATAATGAGGTTGCTAACCTATTCATAAATTTTATGTTAATTATTAGGTTTACATTAATTATTGTAGTGTTTGCTTAAAAATGCTAAAACAAGCAGTTTCATGAAATTCTTTAATTATTTATCACATTTTGAATTTAATTTTATATTTACGCAAATAACTACTTAGCTGTTTTCGAAACATTAATACTTCTTGCTAATATTTAAAAAGATATGTAATGAAAAGGCACTAGTGCGATAATGTAATGTAAAAGGCACGGCATGGGTAATATTCTGCATTATCAGTGTAAATACGCTGTAATAAGACCTACTTTACGAGCAGGTGTGTTGAAAAATTAATTAAAAGCTTCCAAGCTTCCAGGTATCCTAACTAGCGAGACTGTTTCCGATATTAGATCAAATAGTGTCTTTAGGTTTTAGGTGCTGTTTAAAAACAAATCCTTTGCATCATCTACGTTGAGAGATATATTCAATACGGAGAAAGTAATAAACTTACGTCCTTTTCTTTCTTATAGAGGCGAAAGGTGCGTATGTGAAAGTTTGCCAGCTCCTCCTCAGACACGATGCCCACACTGATGTCTCCGTACGTCTCGTCTTTTTCTTTGTTTGGTGGCCAGTACTGGACACACATTACCTGAATAAAAAATAAAAATAAACGTGCAACACTTCTATACATTTTTAGGGTTCCATAGTCAATAAGGAACCCTTAAGAGTTTCGCCGTTTTCGTCCGTCTGTCCGGGTGTCTACACGATAAGTACTGAGAGCTGAGGTATAAATATACGTACTTATTACGCCAATAAAATTTAATTAACAGTACAATAAAATTTCAAAAAAAAATTATTATGATTTTTTTTTCTCGCCTACACCATAGTGTGGGGTATCGTTAGATCGGTCGTTTATAAATTTGTGGGTGTAGGAAGACCATTTTTGGATTGAGGGTTTCGTTTGCGAAATATTAAGTTTTAAAGCGCAATTTTTGTCTGAGTAGGGCGTCCCCTCTCCCGGCTAAACGGTTGATTGTAGAAACGTGAAAAATTTCAGGCAGTATCACATACGATGAACATAAAAAGAAAAATATCACGGCTCAGTAGGCTTTATAACTTTATAAGTAAGTTATACAAAATCCATTGAAATTTACTTTGAAGTTGGTAGTTCTGTAGAGCAGATAAAACCTCCTCTTTCTACGGATCCCTACACTGCGCGTGGCTCAACAGACACTCGATTTTTTTACGTATATTATTAGAATTACTGGATTTTTGGTGACATTTTAAAAAGTTCAAGATTAATCTACCAATTTAACCGTGCGTGACCAGTGAGCCATTTCTCTTCTGTGTCAAAGTCTGAGTGATATCAGAAAAAACATGCATGTAAACCATCTTTAGCGGCTTCTGTGGTAAAAAGTAGTGCTATATTAGTGCAACTTTATATTTCTTAATTGCGTAGCAATTTTATATCTAAATACATGGGAAAAACGAGGTTTGCTAAAAATAAAACCTAGCTAGATCTATTGCCCGTCCCCAATGTATCGTCCTCGAAACCCGCTATATATTTAATTTCATCGAAATTGTTGCGGTCGTTTTCGAGATGTCCTCCGACCAATCAATTGGCCCATCCCAAAATCACTGGCTGGTGTGTAGCACAGAGATACACTCTCAAAAGTTATACGAACAAAGGAGTAGAAAATAAGGCCGAAATATTTGACAAGACCTTTTTGTGGTTTAGGCTGATTTCACCTTTGTATGTCAACAAAACAACCACGCATCGTTTATTTTGTATCCAACGTGGTCATTTCCTCGGTAACATTAGATTTTCTTTCTAGTCACGGTTTTGCAGGTGCCGTGTTAAAACTGTGCACAGCTAGGGATGATCTCCAAACTTGGTACTAACGATAGTTGAGGAGAATTATTCGCTATTTCTGTAAGAGAAAGTTTCCTCATTAGGGCATTACTTTACTTCCATCCCAATTAGCCCGAATCGCCCTAGGCACACGTGAGTTTGCAACAATAATTTAATTTCTCCAGCCGGGAATCTGAAATGTATACAATTCTCGCATATTCATAAATGGCATTTGCATAAATTTTACTCGTGGTAATCTAATGGCGCGATGATTGGTTGTAACGGCTTATTGAATTTGTAAATTGGCCGCATTTAGGTGGGAAGAAAATGTATGAAAATTGTTCATCGTATTATGCAAAGGGGTTCTCTTCTGTTACGTGGCGCTGCTACCGATTACTGAATTGTAAATTTTACTTCTTCAACGTGTTATGGAAATAAGGCAAAGCATTTCATTACTTTAAATTTAAAATGCTCAATGTTATGTTGTTATTTCTAAAATGCTCATTTTCCGAAACAAAATTAGTTTGATTTTAGAACTTTTGTTCTGTGATTCTTCTTAGATTTTGTTTACCAAATACCAGGTCTTTTGACATTGGAAATGTATTTTCGTTCGCTCCAGTGTAGGATCCGATTTCAAAAGTGCGATCTCCTTATGTCTCGGAGAGTTGTGAAGATATGATATTCAGAACAAGCTCAAAATGCGTTACAAGAGCTGTATGGTACAAAAAGAATTATTCGAGAAAATCACAAGCGAATGGCCCAAATATGGCCCAAATAGTGAAAAAAATATTTTTTTTCGAATTTTTGGTTTTGACGCTCGATATTTTGGAAACGAAGAATGATATAAAAAATTCGAGAAAAATTCCTCTGGAGAATTTTATTGCGGTAGCTACAATTTGAGCCTAAAACAAAGACGATCGGGTTAAGGGTTTGCTCTGTAGCCTAACCTTTTTTAAAAAAGTCAAAACGTCTGAAAGACATTTTTCGCATGACATTTATGACTTGATTCATTTCCGATGTGCTCGATAGAGGCACGAAATCTGTTATTTTTTTATTAAGCCTATACACGTCCCACTGCAGGGTATGGGCTTGATCATCACGCATGCCCACTACGGATGGGTAATTTCAAGTGAGGAGGTATGTGAACACGTCAGGCATTATTTTGTTTTATGCTCTGCGAAACCCGTTCGGACTCTTCTGATAAAAATTCAAGTAAATAAATCCGTAATGAATTTAATAATGTTCAGTACTCATGAAATTTTCAGAACGAATCGTCATAGTAAACCATGAATAGAAGTTTTATAAAATGGGGCCCAGAAGCGCAGATTACTCAAGACGTTAACTGTATATCGCAGCAAATCAACCTTCACACGCGTGCAAACTTTACGGGTGAATTTGCAACTAAAATGTAATGTTTGATCTGCTGTCGACTGTGCCTTACTGGAAGATGGCGGTAAAGATCTATCCAAATAGGTATTGTCCTTAATATTGGCAATAGTAATAAGTTCAAGAGTTCTTGCATCGAGTCATCGTATCAGTAAAAACTGACAGCTTGTAATACCTCAGTGATGACGTACTTCCGCGCGTGTCGTACTTCCGTTTTCGTAGGATCTGGTTCTATTTTCCCGTTTTAAAAATTTATTAAGGCAGCTTAAATCGAAATATTCAGCCCAGGCTCTCAAAATTACCAATTTTGTCAAAAAATATTAAAAAACAGAACTAATTTATTTTAGGACAATGCCCATTACACCGGCGATATTAATATCAATCTTAAATAATCCTTTTATAATTAAAAAAGAGACTACTATGCAGGCAAACCTTAAAATTACAAAAATGAACTGTAATGACACTTGACCATGCAATAAATAAATGAATATGAAGATAAATATGAACCCAGATAATCCTCCTCAGTCCTGACCTTGAAAATAACAAGGTAAAATACTGTATAACTTTTGTTCTAGGAGTTTTTTTTTCAGCTTTGTTTTTCTCAGAACCCAATTTTATTAAATTCTCGCTTTACGCGCTCTACCAACCGCCAGTAGATCATCGTTCTACGTAGAAGAATATCCAATATTTAATTAATATTTATTAAGCATATATTATGAGTTACAATGTTTCTTTTTAATAAAAAAATATGTACGGTAAAAAAAACCAAAATTAATCTAAAAGTGTTCAAGATCATTTAACAAATGTTCTTAATGTCTAACTCTAATTTGGCCGACAATCCGCTAAAGAACTAAGGTGACCAAATAGCCTGTAAGATTAGCAATCTGAAGTGGCAGTGTGCTGGTCACATATCCTCTTAAGTCCTGACCTTGAAAATAACAATGGTTTTCTATTGTTGTTTTCAAGGTCAGGACTTAGGAGGTTAAGCCGAAGAACCGATGGTCGATGGGGTGCAAAGGTTCCCGAGTGGAGACCACGAGCTGGCATGCGCAGCGTGGGACGCCCACCAGCTCGCTGGACCGAGGCAGATCGCTGACAGTGGCTGGACGAGGATGGCTGAGGATAGAGGGAAGTGGCGTGCCTTGGGGAGGCCTATTTCCAGCAGTGGACGAACACGGGCTGATGGATTGATTGATTGAAAGTAAATTATTTCCAAAAAGATAATCCAAATTAAGTTTGTTTATAAATAGACATTGGAGGGTATTGTAAAAAAAAATGTTTTGCATTTACCGCCAGTTCCCAAACTAGGCTAGCCCTGTATCTTGAAGACTTTAATAGTGTGCACGGTTTCTGTTTTATTTAGGCATTGACAAATTCTTAAACGCCACCGTCTATTTAGAATATGTCACCGTGCGTTTGTATATTGTATATAAAATCTATGCATCTATATCTATCGATATGTTTCAGGATTGCCTCGTTGGTCTAGCCGTTAAGTTTAGTTACCAAAACAGAGGTCTTGGGTTCGATTCCTACTGCGGACCGCCGTACATCTGTACAAATGGCCTTAGTCTGGGTGTATTTTCATGTTTGTGATAGCAAAGGGTATCCTAGTTTGGGACCGGGTCAAGTGATTGTGTTGTGTGGAAGTTATTATTATTATAGGAATTGGCCATTTTTGAGGTAGAGACTACAATATAAAAGGAAATTAAAGCCCCTGCCGTCCCGGCCGATATGCTGGGCATTGTCACCGGGTAGTCTCTAACCTTATTGATAAACGTATCACGTATTCTTTTTTTTTTACTTATCGTCTTCCTCGTGTTCCTTTACGTTTACTTCTATAGATGTCATCGGTAGGTTCACAAGCCAGGGGCACTTTCTTTCATTTCATTTTCCCACTTACATTCAGTATAGTATTTCTTTCAACAATCTCTCATTTTTCCGCCTCTCAGCCTGATCAGGGCAGTTGCGATACCATGATTTTGTAGATGGTAAAATGTCATTGATAATCAATGTACAGTATCGAGATGGTCGCTAATCCGTATTTCAACATATGATATGACGCCATTGGGCTAACAAAGAGCCATGCATTTCTAGTGTTCATTGCTCAGTGGCAGGAAATTTCGAAACTATTCAAAAATGAACCGTATTTTTCGCTAGACTCGAGTGAATTGTCGGGCTCAAGCGCGACGTTGACGACCTTCTTGAACATATCGCTGCTTCATAATAAGGACCCTGGAAAGTCATGGCTTGATTGTCGTCGTCCAGGATTGAGAAGTACACATGTTTTTTAACCGCCTTCAAAGTATATTTTTATGTACGTTCAGCGATAAATTCTTTACCACATCATCATCATCATCAGCCATTTGACGCCCACTGCAGGACATAGGCCTCCTTCGTGGTTTTGATAACCATGAAGGGTTTTGCCATAATCGCCACGCTTGGCAGGCGGGTTGGCGATCGCAGTATGCGGTTGGAATCTCAAGAAGACGCTGCTGCCCGTCTCCTGGTGATAATGTATTTCCTTAGTCGCCTTCTACGACATCCACGGAAGGAGATGGAGTGACGCTATTCTTAATCCGGCACCACACGGAGTTCTTTACCACGTTTTCCGATTACAATATTTTAAGTATCTCAAGACAAGTCTCATATAAATTTGGTCAAGATCTGTTGTAAGGTCCATTTCAGCTATCAAGGACCTGCGTACCTTCAATTCAGGGTAAGTTACCTTGATAAAGTCGAAGGTCTTGGTGAGCATGACGATGGCGGCGGCCCGCTCCTGCCAGATCATCCGCCAGAAGTCCACCACGGTGTCTTCGGTCGGTCCTTGTGTCACGATGTAGGCGTTCGGCTTTAATATACTCTGGACAACAGAAACCATTATTAGGGTGGCTGCTAAATTAAAGCTTACTAGCCCTTGCTTAAAAAATCATACCTTGGAACTGAAAGTTTTCTAAGCACTACACATTATTAATTTAATTCCAAATCACTTTAGAGCTAAGCCTACTCGGACTCATCCGGCAAGAATCAAGTAAGTAATTTCGGAAATAACTGATTATATCATATTTTCTTTTAAAGATCGTTTTTGCTAAAAATGGCTAACATTGTGATTTTTACAACCCACGACCGAGAACCTCAGGCCAAAAACCTAAGATTAGACAGCATTTTTGCTAAAAAAGACCGTATTTAGGAATCCTTGTATCAGTGGCAGCCAGCACTGGCTTGGTATTGGTCTTGTATAAACAGTTTTTTTATACTAAGCCAGCGCTGGCTGCCGATGATACAACTGACAGCGCTAGCGAAAATAGAGCGCCCGTCTATTTTTCAAGCCAGTGACCTCCGCCCGCTAACCCCTCAACCCTGGCGCCAGCCGTGTGCTTTTGTTTTTGTTTAGAATTTCTGCGACAAGATGCAGGCTGACTAACTTCATCTAAATAACACGAGCCAAGCCAGCGGTGGCTTATCTGTAGAACTGGCGCCAGCGCAGTGGCAGGTCTTTGAATCTATATTCTCGGGCGTGGGTCTTAAAGCCACGGTCTACATGATTGAAACATATGTACGCTATTATTTCAAGAAACGTTAAGTGCTAGAGGACAATAACCAAATTATTATAAAAATTGACATATACGGATAGTCATTAGCTGATCGACCTAACCTCGTACGAGTACATAAGCAGCCTAAAATATGTGGTACTCTAAGGCACTCTAAATTTACAGTCAGCAGCAGTCAACTACTCTTTAAAGTATTTGCATTTAAAAAAGGGAAATTTGTAAAGTTTTGAAGCGTTTTGAATAAGATCTTTACAGGTTAAGTTTAGTCGATGTGTTCAGAAATTTAGAAAGGAATCCTTAACTATGTATGCGTTACTTGTAATCATCGCATTGTAATTCTTTAAAATTGGACCAATTGACTAAAATCAGATATTCCACGTCATACGTGCCTATGACACAAAGTAGTTTGATATTTGGCTTATTGTTTAAGCTCGCTATATATTAAATGTGTGTAAATAACTGTGCTTAGACCACGGACCACGGCGCAGACTAATTTATAGGCTGCTAAAGTGCCACGTTATAAGCCATTTTTCTGTTTAGCAATTAAAGCGGATACAAATTATCAACACTGGTTCAAATTTATTGCAAAAGTTGAGATGCTATGATGCATATGAAGCTATCTGGTTATTAAATTAAATATTATTATCAAACAGAATATTATGAATCAATAAAAATACCAAGCGGGTAAGGCAGGAGCTCATTTTAATAAAAGTACAACTTACTTATCTTAATAAATAGAACTGAGGACCTTTCAAAAAAAAATAATAAATATATTAATGTAGCCTATGTACGACCCACTGCGGGGCACAGGCCTTCACTCAGGAAGACTATGGGCACCGCGCATTGCCAATTGCAAGGACTGAGGTGTGTGAGCAGCTCAAACACTCAGGTTTCCTCAGGAGGTTTTCCTTCACAAGCATTTTTTTCCTTTACTGTTGGCGAGCGGTATATCTACTATCAATTCACAAATTTGCGTAACTTGTAATGTACGAAAACCAAGACATTGGTGAACACAAATCGAGTTACAATCTATCCATATATCACTCTTGACAGTGCCATTCCATACATTATATGGAGCTCGCAGTTGGCTGCCGCACGTCATAAATCATCGTAACAAGATGAGATCAATTTAAGTTCTCTCCTTATAACATTATAACGTGGATGCGACGTGCGAGCGACATGGTACGACATCAATCTAAAATAATCCTCAAGAAAGCGCGTCACCAAGCAAAAAGCGGTGGTAGCCTAAAAAGCGGTGGTGCCTAGTGGGTAGAACATTGGACTCGGAAGCGGGAGACCCAGGTTCGATTCCCAGTGCGGGCATGTACCTATGACTTTTCTTTCTAAGTTATGTACATTTGTGAAGTCATAGTAGCAATACCACTCGCTAATTGTGAAGGAAAACATCGTGAGGAAACCTGGGTGTCTGAGCTATTCACATACCTCAGCGCTTGAAATCGCCAATCCGCGGTGGGCACGCGTGGTGATTAAGCCCCATACTCTCTCTGTGAGAGAAGGCCTGTGCCCTACAGTGGGACGTATATAGGCTGCTTATGCTAAGCAACACTTTACCAATATTTTAAGTGGACACAAATTGGGGAAAGAAAACAAAGCCTTGGCATATAAACTTTTTCGCGGCTCAAACTTTTTGATTAGTTTATATGCAATTCTAAGCACGATAAAACCGAGGTTGGTGTCCTTTAAGCATAGCGTCTTCCTGAGATTCCAACCCGCCTGCCAAGCGTGGCGATTATGGCGAAAACCCCTCAAGCATATTGGTAAAATCTCATTACAATCCAGCAATCTCATTTATACGAGATATATTTGCATGGGAACTGCCGCTTAAGGCACCTACTTAAACGTATAATGTTATAAAGGGTTGTGTATGTTTAAAAGTTGTGCCTGTAGGGTTACAGAGCTGCTATAAAACAGAGGGTTATGAAAGACGGAGACTTAGCTTTTGTCTACGGTTAGTCTGAATTACAATCTCATTCTGGCAGGAACTTCAGCTGTACCATCTCTTTTTGAAATAGAAAAAATTTTGACATTTCTCTGTATCTATGACTGCCGTTGGCCAAAAATTTGGAGCATTTTGTATGGTCACCAAAACAGTTAACCAAATGGGTCCAAATCTGATTCAGTATGCCATATGGAAAAACTTTTTTTTCGCCCTTTACCCCGGAGTAATTTGATGGTTCTATAAGGACACTATTAATGCGCCTACAACATCTTTCTTACCTATGAAGGTATTTTTCCCTAAAACCTTAAAAGTTTGAAAATTTCAACTAGCAACAGTTGAAATTTTCGAAGTAAAACTTTCATAACAACCCTATCACACTAGCGACTTGCGAGCGATTTTAAATCGATGCGATTGCGCAGCGCGCTCGCCGCGACGACGCTGCGCCATTGGGGCGATATCGCCTCGAGTGTCACCGTCGACGCCATTTCGTACAATCGCATACCACTTGAGTCATATCAAAGATACGTGTGTAAGCGGACGTACCATTGTTTAGAGGTACAATCGTCGTGGATATAAAGTTATTTATAACTAAAATTCAAAATCATCCCGTTACATGAGATACATAGCAGTCGCTCTCTCCCAGTCGATTACTTGATAATGAATCCTCCCAGATTCGTCGTTGACTTGTATCTGCTTTTGTTTTCTGCGTCTTCGAAGTAACAAAGCCAGCAGTAGTGTTTAGTAGTCAGATCAATCAATTTTGCTACGGAGCGTCCAAAACGCGGCGATCGGCAATCGCTACGCAATCGCTGCGAGCTCGCTGCGCAATCGCATCCCTTTCATATCGCTCGTAAATTGCTAGTGTGCTAGGGTTGTAAGTACTACACATTATTAACTTAAACAAAGTCGAACAGAAGCCTGATTATGCGCACCAAATCCTGTCGGAATTCTGACGTTTGCGATTACAATCAGCATGGAATTTGACAGATAGACGATTGGAATCATTCAGGATATGGTGCGCGTAGCAAATCCTGGTCGGACTCTTTCGACAAAACCTGAGTAAGAAATTCTAGAATTAAGTTAATAATGTGTGGTGCTCATGAAAATTTCAGCTTAAAACTCTGAATTACCTAATACAATAAGTAATTCAGAGTATTGTATGGAATCAGGCGATACTTTGCGGAAATCCATAAAAGCATTAAAATGTGAAAATTACTTTGCTAAATTCCGCCAAAATTCCACAAGCACCATGCGGTTAGCTGTTAATGCACCCCCCTCCCTCCCACTTTTTCAAGCAGAAGCAAGACACAAACATACCACCACTGACACCAACTCTTGTGCAAAAAAATGCGTTGCGACGCGTTTCGCCTCTAACACGAGGCATCCTCAGGCTCCGGTGATCGACTGACAAGTGACCGTCACCCCAACAGCACTCCAAATATATATTTCTTTAAAGCTCGTGTTTATTTAAAATCTTTCTATGTTTCAGTACATTAGGTAAAGTGCAATAAAAGTATTAAATAATAATAATAACAGTGATATAATCGAAGTCGATGTTTACTTTTTTTATTAAATTTACCGAGAGTCTTGGACAATAATTAATGTCAATCATATGAAATATTTTCCAAGTGAGGCTAATTTTCTCTCCGGTTTTTCGATTTAGCCACGCAATTTTATTTTCGTCATGCCATTATGGACCATGACAATGAAGACCGAAGGAAAATTACCCTTTTATCGGGGATATCATTACGCGGCCCGCGACCAGAGTTTTACATGATGCGAAATTTGAATGGAGATAAAATTGGCATTACTGCAAGAAAACGCAGGTTTACATTTCCAAAATAGCTAACCCCCTGTTTCTCGTACATCAACAATCTGTTCTTATCTATTGTTATGCTATCAGGAGGCCAAAGTACTCGTACATACAAAAAAGACAAATGTTAATAGATAATGGAAAGTTTCAGATTATTTACCTTTTTATATGGCCTCCCTAATAAGATTTTTTTTTTGTTTTAAAGTTTTCCATTGTTAGTTTACGTGAAACCAGAGAGAGGTTTGCATAGTTTATCAACCAATTTCATTAATTTCAAGTCAGGTGTATTTTATTTAGGAGTTATGTTGAGAATTGAAGACTTATGACGAACATGTTACACGAGCAGTATTATTGTTGTGTCAAATTTATGTACGATTTTTTCCGTAAGCTTATATTAGTATAGTTTCGAAAAGTCGCCGTCTCTAAATTCCCCAAATAACCTTTTACGATCGTACCCTAATCCATTATTTGCGGGTCACACTTATTGACTTTACAATTTACGTAAGGGCTCTTAGAAATTGACTGTTACAAGAGCCCTTCGCCTCACTTTTATTTTGAAACCATTATGGAAAACCATGTACTAGAGGAATTTAAGATAAGAATATTCTTTGTTGTACACTAGAACACATGACATAAAAATTTGAAAAATACACAGTACAATTGGCGACCTTATTGCTAAAAGGGATTTCCTTAAATTTAATTGAAGCTAAAACAGTTTGTCTGGATCATGGTACATGGCAAACCGTGGTCTCTGCCTAGCCCTCCGGAATTGAAGCGTGAGCTTATGTAATGAGATATGTTTATTTTATTTTTTTATTTTATATAACCTATATAAGTCCCACTAAAGGGCACAGGCCTTCTCTCAAAGAGACATCATCATCATTAGCCATTTGACGTCCACTGCAGTACATACATAGGCCTCCCAAATGGTTTTCCTAGCCATGAAGGGTTTTGCCATAATCGCCACACTTGGCAGGCGGGTTGGCGATCGCAGTATGCAGTTGGAATCAGAGGAAGAATCTCAGGAAGACGCTGCTGCCCATCTCCTGCTAATTTATTTCCTTAGTCGCCTTCTACGACATCCACGGAAGTATGTACGCAAGACCGTATGGGCTTAATTACCGTGCGTGCCCCCCCGCGGATTAGCAATTTTAAGCGCTGAGGTATTTGAAACCTCAAAAAGTCTCGTTTCCTCACTAAATTCCTCATTATATTGTTTTCTGGTGTGTACGATAAATAGTATTCTTATCTTAACTTCTTACCCTATAAAATGGAATGTAAGGATAGATAGATAAACACATTTATTTGCATCTACGCATACACACTGGTATAGAACATAATATAAAGAATAGCACAAGTAACACAAACCGAAATTTGCAGCAAGTAAGCACAGAAAAGGAGTGATGGAAATAAGCACAAGCAAATCAACAGACACACAAGAGAAAAGTCTGCGGGTGTGGCCAACGCAATGGGGCTCTGACTCAGCATGTGCTGGAGTGGTCTGTGCAGCACTCGGAAAAACGAATAAATTGACACTAATTGGGTATTTCAAAGTCAAAATGAGCATAAATTGATTTATGCCACACCTGGCCCAAAAGCTGGTTTTTCCGCACGCTACGCGTACGGGAAACCCCGCTTTGGAGCCAAGTGACGACATGGAATTGTGTACACAACACGGACTGTAAAATAGAAAGCCCTCTTCCGCATATTTATTATAAAGCTTCTGCGATATCGGCCTTTCTTTATTTTACGGCCCTAGTTATGTAATGTACTATTTTAATTGCATTATACGTACATTATATCATCTTATATTAAGTAAATACATAGATAGGCTTGTAATCGAATAGATTTTATTGTAATTATAATAATTTAAATTGTAGCATATTATTTGGCACAATAGGGACAGCTAGAAACCCACGTACGCTTAGTATAATAGCATGATTGCGGTACACAGGCCTTCTCTCGCTTTTGTTATTTACCGACCAATACCAAACTTGATATTTAGTAATCCAATCGGCTATTGCAAAGTAAGCGCTCTCTTGTCGGCTCTCTTCCCTTATTCAAAGTTCTAAGTTACTGTAGGGTACTGTTTTTCACTCTCACGTAACGCTGTCTCTTTCTTATTGTCTTGGAAGAAACAGTAAAGCTGATCGATGACTGTAAAATGATAGAAGATACCACTGAAGACGTACACTAATAAAAAATGCCGTGTATACAATTATCTCATCTAGTTTAAAACTATAGGTATGTAGGGTTCTTGTTGTAAAATGATAAATAATACTCGTATATACACTTCCCAATGCTGTGTTTTATTTCACTGTAGGTAATAGAAACAAAATGGATTTATAGAGGTAATTTAGTAACTAACGACGACAGTACTTATTTGTTTAAAGGGTACAGTAGTAATGCATCAACATAAACAAAAATCTAGGAAAGAGTGACGCAGTTTGAAATTTTGAATTTAAAAATGATACAGAACAGAACAAAAAAAAAGTTACGAAAGACGAAGTAAAAAGGAATGGTGTGAAAAAGATAACATCGTTACAGGTATAATTTTATGGGTCAAATTATTTAAAATTATTTAACAACTACAAGGACTCGATTATTTTAGTGCATTACAGAACAATTCACGGTCGGGTCACGTGACATATTTCTTTTTTCCGCTGAAGAATAAAAAAGGTTTGATACCAGAGCACTTAAAGCGGCAATGAAGTAAATTAAATCTACTCGTTCAAGTAATTGCCATTGTACAAGACTAGAACTCTAAATGCGTTCAGTTATCACATCGCCAAAGTTGCGTTAAGTTTGTTAGGCTTTCAGTTATCGAGGCCCTCTGAATCACACCAAAGTTGTTGCCATTTATTTATCGCAAGGGCCATAAGGAACGTGCCTTGACTCCAAGGGCAGGCCGTCTTGCCCTCTGACTCTCTTACTACATGCAGTAAAATGTTACGCCCCCATAAAGGCAAACCTTTTTTCTTTCCTCGCCGGGAAATCAGTGTTGTGTGACTAGCGCGGTGTTGGTGTTAAATGGTTAGTACAAAAGAACAGGCTTCTAACCGAAATTTGCCGGGAAGACATTAAATAGTTCTAGTACATAGTTTTAAGACTTTCGTAGTTTTAACTACATAGACGTTAAAATGGAAGGAAACGAGATCCTTACCATCATTTCCAAGTTTTAGAGGTAATTTTAAAAAATTGTGGTACTATGGATTGGTGGCGAAAGATGACGTTTTGGGGAAAAAGCTACGAATAAAACACTAAAATTAGTCTTTACAAAGAAAATGAGCGCAAGATGTGCTGCAAAGGTAAATCACACTGTGATTGGTTCATTCTGTACGCCATGCATGACGTGAACGTTTATTGGGCGATAGTAATTGACAGCGTAACTAATGGTTAGTTTTATACAAAAACGTCAAACCAATGACTTCATTGATGTATAACCCGTCGAAATATCTAGATACCTCTCAATGTAGTGGTCTGATGGTGGCAGGTGCATAGATATTTTGCCGGGTAATACTGATCTCGCTCCGATTGGTAACACAATTGACAAGCTCCGCCCGCCATCGCACAATTGAACGTGGGGTCATTTTTAGCGCTAGTTAGACATCTTATGTTTTTAATTATCATTGGGTAAAGGCCTGTACCCAGCAGTGGGCAGAGGTGGGCTGACGGTGATGAATATGAGTATTGATTTTTGACTACGGAGTAAGCTGACTATGTTTGCCTCCTCATAAGTAATTTATACAATTGTCATTACATCTACAAAGACCAAACTAGCAAGCTGGAATCAAATTATACGCACTTGATTCTACAAAGTGAAGCGAAAGTGATCTGTCAGATCGTGGCAAGTAGCAGTCCCTGATTTCTGCCTACCCCTCTGGGGTACAAGCGTGAGTTGATGTATGTATATGTGTGATGTATGTATACTACCTCATGAGATAATGAGATGAGATGAAGGAGAAATAATTTAAAGTTCTGTAGAGGCACAAATGAAATGGTTGCGTAAAAGGTGAAAAGTCTGTATTAGAATATTACACGGATAAACTGGGTTTACACAGGAGGTTACACTCATATAGAATTTAGAATTAAAACAACTACACTCCTAGAGATTTGACTTATCCCTGAGGGGTTCGGGGGACGACTGGCTGGACACAGTCGTCCGTGCTTAGTCGTTGCGCTATGTTACTTTCTTGCTAAAATGTTGACTCAGCATTCTGAATCCCTACTACATTATGTATGATTCTACACTTCACATCTATTCATAAGATTAATAAACTTTAAGTTATGCCGGGATTCAAAGAATAATGTGTTGTGGTGGATATTATGACGTTGCAATTCTCGTTCGAAAGGCCAAAGACATAGAGTCGCCCTGGATCTAGCACGATGAATACGCTAACTTTAAAATGACGTCGCAATACATTTCATGGAATGCCATTGTTAACGTAAGAGGATCATAATTTTTAATCAAATTGAACTCTATAACTTTTTTTATATTTTGTGTTTGTTTTTTTTTCCGGTGTACAATAAAAATATTCTTCTCTTCTTATCATATCTTTTTTACATAAACCGAAAATCGGCTTTGACTATGTTAAGTCGTTTTATTGGTAAAACTACTGTAAAATAGAGTCACCATGGTTCGAAATTAAAGGAACCATCTTGACGGTCCATTTTCATTTGTTTTTGCTAGTGTTTTAGACGAGGCGTGGAAACTGATTATTATAATAACACTAGCTGACTCGGCAAACGTTGTTTTGCCGTATTAATTAGCCTACAATCTATTCTCGAACCTACCAAATATACACAAAAAAATTCATAAAAATAGGTGAAGCCATTTCGGAGGAGTTCGATACCGAACATTATACCGAACACTATTTATATATTAGAAAATATACCGCATGCTTTAGAAAAGTGCAGTAAAATTTAAGGGCGTAATTCAACTCGTCAATTATACCAACCACTTATGTTATGAGACCTATATTAAAATCTTGAAAAAATATCAGCTTTAAGAATGCTCTGTGAAAAAGCTAGCTACAAAAATTATGGAACAGCTGATACTTTTTGGTGATTTCAGAGTTATTCCCACAATAGAAGTTGTTTGTAGTCGTAAGAAAGTTTACGAAAGTTGTTTTAGCCTGCGTTTTTCTGTTGAAGTATTTGTCATGTGGCCTAAAAAGGGTGGGTGTTTCAAATTCCTTGTTTATGGCTCGCGAAAGTTATTACGCATGGGTAGAGGAGAAAATGGGATATTTGGCACTATTGTGTTTTTTCATGCTACGTAAACAAAATAATAGTTAGGTAAGGTAGATACTCACATCTATATAGGAAGCATTTATGTAGTCGGAGTCTGGTTCCCGGTCTATTCCGTTTAGCACCACTCGGTTGTAGTCATCTGTAATAAAAAAAGTAGTTAAATACCCACAAAAATATTTCTTAAATGATTTCTAAAGCTACGAGACGATACCAAACGTGTAGGCTAAACTTCTGAACCAAAACTTTTGAGTGCTACACACTCTTATAGTGTCGTAGCGCTACGCGAACCCTGGACTGTCGTAGCGTTTCTACGCGCAGCAAGCTTACATAGCAGACTACGAAAAATGCATAGGGAGAGATAATCCGTTTGTCGAAACTTGAGCATTTGACTGATATGAGAGGAGTCACGGCGTGTTCAATTCTCCAAGCTCAATTCTCGACAAAAGAATTTTCAGATGTTCAGATGAATGTAAAACTAGGCACAACTTACAAGGAATGACTTTTTGGTTCTGGTTTTTGTGCGCGTTGGACTTTTTTGTCGCGTGCCGACAATTATGCGTATCCACTTTTACGGCTGTCTGCAAAATAAAACGAAACATACTGACCTTTTGTGTAAACATTTTTACCCGCGAAAATCTGGAATACTTTGCTGGTTATAAAAACAAAGAGAATGCCTCCATGTGAACTAATGCGAGAACTGGGCCGTGTTCGCGACGCGTTGCATATTTTAGTATTTGTAAGCCGACAGATAACATTTTTGAGTGCGGGGTCATGTTTTATTTATGAACGCGTTTGGATTGAAGCTGCATATTTCCAGTTCCGAGCTGTGAAACTCAAGCGTGGATATGCGGCTGCGAAATCGTTATTTTTGCGCGCTGGCTCTTGGACTAATATTTGGCTAATAAACGTTGTTTACCTATTTTATTTGAGATGTTGTTAAGGTCACATATTTTGATAATTAAAGTATTACCGCTATCGGTAATTATATCGCTAACGGTGAAGGAAAACACCGTGAGGAAACCTGGGTGTCTGAGCTATTCACATACCTCAGCGCTTGAAATCGCCAATCCGCGGTGGGCACGCGTGGTGATTAAGCCCATACTCTCTCTCTGAGAAAAGGCCTGTGCCCTACTGTGGGACTTATATAGGTTGCTTATAAAAGTATTACTAAAATAATTATTTTCCCAGAAGAGTCATTTGGGAGGGATTAAAGGAACGACAGATTAAACGTGAAGGTATGCATATGGCATGAATACTCATACCTACATTATTAAAGGCATGTTTCAAAATAGTTACTCCACTTTAATGTTAACAAAGGTAACTGACCTAAACTTACATAATACTTAGTTCACAAAGGGAGCAAGATTCTAAGTTGTACCTCATAACTTCGAGAAGGTTGCTTACCGAATACATCTCGTTGAGTAGTTAGCGGTAATCTCTCCGGTAAACCAAGTTAAAAAAGGACCAAAAATCTTGGATTGACTAGGCAATGCACCATTTATCTTCCACTATTATGACTGAATCGCTCGTAGCCCCGGCTGCCTGAGTGATCTTAAACGATCACGAAGGTTAAGCAACACAGGGCGCGTTCAGTGCATGGATGGGTCGCCATCTATGCCTAACGCTAGTGGCATTTTTCCGAGCGGTTCCGTGCTTCGCAAGGCACGTTAAGCTGTTGGTGCCGGCTGCCGTCGATAGATGGCAGTCGTTAAGCCAAGTCAGAGGCCTTAGGGCGGCTTGACAACTTCTGACAGTAGACGAGCCACTAGTCTACAAGCCTCCACCAATCCGGACTTGGCCCCCGTGGTGGAGTATGGCCTATACCTTCCTCAGGGAAGAGACCCGTGCCCCTCGGTGGGGACATAATGGGTTGATGATGATGATTATGACTAGAGTTTTGAAATATCCATAACCTATTAGTCCTTTGTTTCCTAAGTTACGTAAATTTGTGAACTTTTGGTACCAATATCACTCGCTAACGAAAAAAAATACATCGTAAGGAAACCCGAGTGTCTGAGGTATATACATACCGTAGTGCCTGAAATAGCCAATCCGAGGTGGGCATGCGTGGTAAGTAAGCCTCTCTCTCTCTCTCTCTCTCTCTCTCTCTCTCTCTCTCTGAGAGATAGCTTGTACTCTGCAACCCACCAAAATAAACTCTTACGGCCTCAACACGACTCTTCTAACACCAATCTATGACTCTGTATATTTAATTTGTGGCTTCATCTTTTCCTTGTAAAATCTCCACCACAGACTATTTTAATCGGCGTTTTTTGAAGTTTTTGAGTTTTTATAAATAAGATGTTTTCGCTTATACTTAGTCAATAGTTTAGTCAAGGGAACCAATCATCGACTAATCTTTCATCCTGTCACCCTAACTTATTAAATACCTATCTTCGTGGCTTTTACCCGATTGTGACGGAGCCCAAAAGGGGGGTAATGTGTTTAAATCGTATTTAAAAGTACGTATGTACGTGCGCTTTCATATTCTAGCTCCGCTTCTGCGGTCTGTGTGAGGTAGTTTCTCCCACTTGCTTAGGGTTTTACGTTTAACAGTATGGTTTTGTTTTCAGTTTTTTTTTAATGCATGTTTAACCATATCTGTACCAGGTGGAATTTGTCGCATCATATCCCTTTCGCCAATCGTCCATCTGACACAATGCGCACAATGCCGTGACCGCGTGGATTTATCACCGAGGGATTATTGGCAATTAAACAAAGCCTATTTGGCCGATACTAATCGTTTATTAGTATTTCTCTATTATAACAAGTCTATTTGGTCGGTAATGATATTTTATTAGTGAGCCTTTATCATAATTAGAAGCTTAAAATTAAGAAGAGAAAATTATAAATAATTAAGAGAGTTTAGCCGACCCGAACCGGCCCAGTCCGACCAGTACGCGAAACCGGCGTTCGTGCATGCAACGACTAATGAATGTTGAGGAAGCAAAAGTGATCAGTCAGGATCGTCGCAAGTGGCAGTCCCTGGTCTCTGCCTACCCCTCTGGGATACAGGCGTGAGTTTATGTTTATGACCGATCGTGGGACATTTAACTGTAAATCAAAAAAGTTACGTAGATACATCTATTGGCTTCCATCATTACATCATGTGGCGTCATATAACTGCAGCATCATTTATATGACTAAGCAACAAGTGAACTTGTTATCTACAAACGATATTTGACAACCGGCCGATATTTATTATCACAGTTCACATAAAAATGGCTCTACGTATAAAATTGCAGGAATACATAGCAGGTTGCATATAATTATTAAAAAAAATGCTTGGTATACAACTGAAGCCGGGTTTTGACGGTCTTAGTACGCTCGGACAGTGTGCGTACAGTTTTTGTTGATTATGACGACGGTCAGTGCGCTCGGACCAAGCTCGGACCGAATGCGAATGGTCCGAGCGTCCTAAGACCGTCAAAACCCGACTCAAATATTAAAAACACTAGTAACATATCAAATTAACTTATCATTGCATAAAAACAAGACACCAAAAGATGATGCATAGAGCATAAATTTTATTTACTGAAGTATTTTTGTCTGTTGAGCTAATTTAATGAATGAGATGGCATCATTGATTACCGCTTGGTACTGAAGGCGTGTTTATTGTGTTATGTGTTCGTCTCAGTAAAATATCTATAATTTCGTCTACAATTCACACGATTTTTTCTACAATCGTGTCTCTACTAGATTAAGAACTCTCTTCAAGAACATTTATTCATTTAAATCTGTCCAAGCCATTTTTCCATTTCGCGGAATTGCGAAATGGAAAAATGAGTTGGACAGCTCAGTGGAGTAACCACAAGCTTTCTCGTAGACCTTTTAGAACTGATTTCCAGTATGCCCGATTTCCCGCCTGAGCAATTACAACCTTGTAGATGGTGGCGAAATTTACATTTGTATTCTAATGACATTTTAGCAGTTTTTCATTGCCTAAAAACAAGGATAAAACGACGTTTTTTAAAAATGAAACCTAGCAATTTGTCGTCCCCGAAACCCTCTGTATACTAAATTTCATGAAAATCGTCGGAGCCGTTTTCGAGATTCAGATTATATATATAGTAAAAGAATTGCTCATTTAAAGGTATTAGATTAGATAGAACCCCAAAAAAAAGGGATTTTTATGTGTGTCTTGATTCATTAATTCAATGAATATAATGGTTTTTTATTAGTTGATGTATATTAACAAGAAATATTAACTTAAAGACCTTAACAAATAATTGTGTTTTTTAGACTATTATTATCATCCGATGATTAGATACTTATATGTTGTCGAAACTATGATCGCCCTTATTAAGTCAGTTAAGCTCTGGTAAACGCAATACAATGGCCGTTCCGTCCGCCGGGTGGCCACGTCCGCCGGAGTTTGCCGGGCGCCAACTAAATTAACTTCTATAATATTGTACCGCTGGCTCTGTGACACGTTTAAATGCCTTTAGGGAGACTTTATGTACTTGAATGCAATAAAAAACTAAAGTAACACTAAATATTAATTCCTGCAATGTAAATACGCAGTGCAATGCTATCAATCAGAACTAGTTAGTCTTTATTGATGAACTGTGGTGTGGTTGTGGTAATGATTCTTATAACATTTCTAATTACTTTTGCACTTATAATTTTAATTTGTTAATTATGCTATTTGAATAAAGAAGCTAAATTATTATTATTATTATTAAAGCAATAACAGTTTTCTTCGAAAACTAGTTCCAATAACTCTTCTCAAAAGTTCACATGGAAACAATTTCTCGCGACCAATGTTAATAGATAGGGATAGTAGACTCGATCCGGTTTCCAACCAAGTAGGTATTTTAGGGGATCAATAGACTTGAATAGAATAGCTATTTAGCTGCAGCATACTCTAAATTGTACGATCACACTTCTCAATCACTTACTCGCTGTGAACGATGCACATTTATAAACAGTGTGTTACAGTTTAATAGTGGGGTCTGATCAAACGAACCACAGCGACGTTTGGCTACAAACGACGGCAACAAAAATTACGCAGTTTTTAACAACATTATTTTACAAAAAACGTCAATCGCTTGAAGCCACCGAATCTGTCTCGTGCGAATGAAATTACTCGAACGTTTTCAATATTATTCGACAACATTTTTGGCGCTACTAAACAGGCCCTAAGTAGAGCCGATGCTCTATGGGGTGCAAAGGTGTTTCAGTGAAGATCACAAACTGGCAAAGGCAGCGTAGGACGCCCACGAGCTCGCTGGACCAACGATTCTGGGGCAGATTGCTGGCATCGTCTGGATGAGGATGACCGAGTACAGAAAGAAGTGGTGTGCCTTCGGGGAGGCCTGTCCAGCAGTAGACCAGTACGGGTTGATTGATTGATTAAAAGAGACCCATAGGTCTTCCCTTCCTCACCTGGAACTCAAGTTTATACAGAACAGGAAACTTCCGCCGCTGCTCACACAGCTTCGGGAAGCTCTTCAGCTCCACAGGTCTGTCCGGTATCGTCTCCGATATCGAGCCGTCCTCGTCGGCTGCAACAAACGATTAATAAGCACAATTGTAAAGGCGATAAGCCGTTATTTAGCTTGTTACTTGAATTGATGAAGATGGATGGTGGAAGTGAATATTGATGGCAATGTTTCTATTTTTTTAATTGGTTAAGAAGTCATTGGAACAAAACACGTATTTAAAGTCAAATAACAGCCAAGAATGTATGTTATTAGTGATTTTCGGCAAACTGAAAGTGAATTCAATGGGGTTGCACAGTGCGTTTATTGACACAGTTAGGATGTGGAAGGTTATTAACTTGGATGGTAGAACGGGAAATTGACAAGTAATAATAGGGGTTAAAGTATGAAATTGCCGTTTTATTGCAATAGGTTCTTTGAATTGACATAGAATCTTCATGGTTTGAGTTTTTCGAATGAAACTTTTTTCAAATGGTTTCTATGATGTTCTTTTTTTAAAAAATGTGAAACATTTGAATATCGACTTTCAATTGTTTTTTTTATTCAATTTAGACAAGAAAGATGGATACTGCGAAAATTCGAGTGATTTTTGAATACTGTTGTGGCATTTGACCTGGGGTCAGCCATTGCATTTTTCTTTTCCGGTTGTCATAAAGAATCCACTTTTCATCACATGTTACAATTCGATCCTTCATTTCTGTACCGGTTCAACAAGGCAACACAAGTTTCAACACGCGTTTCTTTCTGCAGATCAGTCAAATCATGAGGCACCCATTTTTCGTATTTTTTATTTTATTGATTTGACGCAAGTGAGTCAATATTGTGGGTAAGGTAACGTTAAACCATGCCCCTAATTCCTGGGTAGTTTGACTAGGGTCGGCTTCCACTATCTCTCTTAATTCATCGTTATTCACCTGTGTGGGCGGTCTGCCTCGTGGCTCGTTCTTTAAGTCGAAATTTCCATCACGAAAGCGTTTAAACCAAAATCGCACGGTGCCTTCATTAGTAGACCCCTCTCCAAACGCAGCATTGATATTGCGGGCTGTTTCTGCCGCGTTAGTTCCGCGTCGGAACTCGTATTAAAAAATCACTCGAATTTTCGCAGTATCGATCTTTCTTGTCTAAATTGAATAACAAAAACAATTGAAAGTCGATATTTAAATGTTTCACATTTTTTAAAAAAAGAACATCATAAAAACCATTTGAAAAAAGTTTCATTCGAAAACCTCAAACCATAAAGATTATATGTCAATTCAAAGTACCTATTGCAATAAAACGGCAATTTCATACTTTAACTCCTAATATTAATGTTAGAGTGTCATAGTGAGTGACAGTCGGATCGATCATGTGAATTAGCTGTAAATGAAAAATTTCAATCCAGGATTTTATTTCATTTAAATATTCAATATTTTTTTAAACATATGCAATGTTTAAAAAAATATTTTAGTCGAATTTTGTTTCACCTTCCCTTTTTGTTTTATTTTATTTCTCTTCGCCTCTTACATTTGTATAGTTGTGGAGTATATTGACATTTGGATCATAAAAATAATGGGAAACTTGCGTCAAACTTAAGCCAATAAGCGCTTAAAGGACACCATTTGGCCGCTAAGATTATGACGTCTAGGGCGATTAGCGGACACCGTATGTCCGTAAGCAAAGTAGTTTAATTGGTTTCACTGTTCCGATTTGAGCTAACTAAAAAATTACTACATCACTGTTATATTTCACATCCAGAACTGTATTGATGCGCTTTTTTGATGACATTGTCAAATTGGAACGCGTCACGAGGAATTACAACATAATGTCCGCCCGCCCGCAGGGCCGCTTGCCGTTTTTAGTTATCGCAAAGTATTTTGATGTCTTTTGAATAGTAATAAGGGGATTCAATTAGTTCAATTAGTGAAATGATACTCCTCAGTGTTTGTGAAGTGTAAGTGTAGGGAAATCGCGGTTAGACCCGTTTAATATATTACTATGAACTTTCAATGTCTTATTTTTAGGGTAACATAGGCGTATCAAATGTTATCTAGTTTACAACGGTATATAATTTATGCTACGATTGATAATTTTTTGCTGCGTAATTACGGTTTTCCTTCGAGTGGGTCCGAAGAAATACTTTCCCGATTTCTGTTGAGCGCTGGAGCTCTTAGGCGCGTTCTTTGCGCTATGGTTCGTTGTACGGGTTAAATTGGATGGACATTGCTTTTAAGCCATAGAAGACACAGAAAAAGTCAGAAAAAATTAATAAACTAAACCAGAAAAATATTTTTTCGGCGTTAATTGGGTTACCAAAATATCCAAAAAATCAAGTTTCTTTAATAATAATAAACTTATTAAATTTAGTTTTTTCATTCAATTCTAAACGTTTTTAATCAGAGTGTAGGTGCATGAAAACGTTATTTTACGAGATAACTCAAAAATTGATAAACGCTACATATGTTCTCAGACGTTACGTGCAAGGTATGACGTCATAGTTTGAGCCCGTTTTGTATGAAGCGTGTTTGTAGCACGAGACGTTTACGTCACTCTTATGTCTTGTGTAAATATTTCTTTCTTTATGTATAACACAACCGAGTTATCATGGCTTATAAACTAAGCTTTACTTTTTCTTTCTTAGTGTTATACAGAACCAAAGCTCCCATTCCAGCAAAACGCTTACACTCTCGAGGAAATCGGCGAACAATGGCTTTCTTACAAGACTTATGAATTACGTTGACCCCAAGCCAAGGGTCCCTGAACACCATTAATGTTGGAGGAGCAGTCTAAAATGACCCTTCGGATAATAAACGAAAAGACTAGTTAGGGGTTTATGAAGGAAAATAACGACAACAATGCTTTTATTGTTGGTTTGCAGTCCCAGGTTCTCGATTGAATGCTTTGGCTTCGTAATGTCAGTATGGCGGGTTGCTTTGTTGCTTGAAAGGCCATGATTATTATGTCATTACCGATCTCAAATGATAGCTTGGAATCTGGTTACGACTAATGGTAAAATTTTTTTCGTTATAAAAACCTATTTAGAGGCTAAAAATGCCACCCATGCCGGGACTTGAACCCGCGACCTCTGGCTCACCGTGCCAGCGCTCTCCAAACTGAGCTAATGGGCAAGTGAGCATCGATGAAATTTCGAGCCTCTTTACAAACTTCTCTGTATTACGTTTTTTAGCCTCTAAATAGGTTTTTAAAATTGTCCTCAGCACGGGTTAGTGCAACAGAAAGAATATAATTTTTTCGTTGTTTAATCAGAGTTAATAATTTTTGCCTTGTCTAATCGCAGTTTTGAAACTATGATTTTGGACATTTGGATTCTAATTTGTTCAGAAAAATATCACAATGATTTTTCGTCAAAAGCAGTAATATGATTAGACGATTTGAAGCAACCAGTCCATTGAGCGGTGTTTCATTACCTAAAGCGGCTTTAAATTAAATTTTGTGCAACTGAGTCCAAACATAAAGCAAATACCTACTACATTGTTTCATAACATGAATTAACCCTAGAGGTTAAGTTATCGTTGAGCTGAAAAAAATTTACAAACGGTTAATAAAAAATAACTTTGTTTATAAATGGAATACCCGGCATTTACGTATTATGTTTTATAGTACATATGGTGCTACATTACCGCACTAGTGCGATAATGAGCACTTTACGTGCCTATGTCGAAACTTCAAAGGGCCATATGTACTATAAAACGTTGTGCGATACACGTGCGAATAGGTAATTCGTAACTCGTGTCGATATAAAACACTCCCTTCGGTCGTGTTTTAATTTATCGCCACTCGTTGCGAATTTCCTACTTTTCGCACTAGTAGATATCGTAATGTACTATTATTGCACACGAAACATATAACAGGACATTCATCATCATCATCATCAGCCATTTGGCGCCCACTGCAGGACATATGCCTCCTTCGTGGTTTTCATAACCACGAGGCGTTTTGCCATGATCGCCAAGCTTGGCTGGCGGGTTGGCGATCGCAGTAAGCAGTTGTAATCTCAGGAAGATGCTGCTGCCCATCTCCTGGTAATTGATTTCCTTAGTTGCCTTCTACGACATCCACGACAGGACATTACATAAGAAATAACAAGTACCTACAAAAGCGAGCTTATAAGAGAAACGGTCTGTAAGACATAGAGAATGTATGAAATGTACTGAAGGTGACCTAAATCCGCACGAAGTTGTGAGTGCGCTCGGTGCCCGGTTTCTCGTTCACTAACAATCTGTTAATCCACTCTTAACGGCAATCAGTTGTTCTTTTTGCATGCAATTTGACCAAATGTACGATAAATCGGGGGATCATAACGAAAGGTAATAAAAACCACAAAACTTATTATTATCTTACCTTACTAAGGTAACTCTGGATCAATGCTACATGTTTTGCTGTTTTTTCTTAGATTTCCTGTTTCCCCATGTTACATCATTTTGCGTGGTAAGTCGGTAGAAATTTGATTTCTTCAAAGTTTCTCGAAGACTCTGCGTTTTTAGAAATGTAATCCCAGGAAGAAATATCAAGCTTTATTAAAAAAAAAAAAAACAAATCAGGGCAAAGACTTTTTTACAAGTTACAAAAGCGAGTTTTACACAATTAAATAAGAGAGCAAAATTACGCAAGAAAAAACTTGAAGAGAAGTTTATAGGTTTTCTTAAACGCAGTATTTATGAGGCATCTTCTTCGAAGTTTGTAAACGCTTTGAATGTTCACGTTTTAGCCTCCGTCCGTATATTAATATTTTGTTTGTGAGAGAGCCAAAGGTTGTGGTTGAGGTTATGTCAGCATAATTTACCGGAAAACTTACTTTGAGTCATTTACGCGAACTTCAGACTTAAAGGAGTCTTCAACAGGTTTCCTTTTTTTTATCAAAGAGAAACTGTGAAATGAAGCACTGTATTTTAAAGCTCTCGTACCTCTGAGAATGCTTTTGAATGCGCAGCCCATTTCAAAATGCAACGGTGTAATTTAGTCCACATTACAACAGGCTGGCGATATGCAGTTGTAAGTATACAAACTAAAACAACCCATAAATACTTTTAAGAACGATCTTTTTAGGGTTCTGTAAACGAAGGGTGCTAAACTAAATAGGCTCCGTCTGATAGCTAGGCAGTTGAAATTTTTACAAATGATGCATTTCTATTGGCGCTATACCTAACACAAAATACTAAAAACAGAATAAAATAAATATTTAAGATCCCACACGACAAAGTTAACTTTTTGCCGTTTTATGCTCGATATTAATAATGGCAATAGGTAGACGCTTGAAATATTCACAGAATATTTAATTCTATATTCGCTTCAAAAATAAATAATAAAATTATAATAAAATAAATATTTTTGGGGGGCTCCCATACAAGAAACGTGATTTTTTGCCGCCGATTTTCTCGATCTTTGTGTGTAATATTGTATAGGTAATGGTACGGAACCCTTTCTGCCCGAATCCAACTTGCACTTGGCCGGTTTTTTTTTCCCTCTAACTGCATAAGTATTCAAGGATCATTTTAAATTGAAATCGTGCCGTGCCGTCCGCGCGTTGCAGTCCCGTATAACGTGGAAAGTCCTTTATTATTTTTCAATTCTAACGATATCTTTGTGCGTACGGCAGGCGGCGGGTTAAATTACTGTTAGTGAGAATTTCAGAGAACCAAAGTCACCGATATGCTCAATGAGCACGTAAATCCGGAGCCAATTGCGGTTCAAGGCAGTATTCTCGAATTTGTTAAAGTTTACCTCGGGCAAACCATGCAGTTAGTTAAAAATAGAAACGAGAAGGAGTCAATAGAAGAATACAGCTGGGCGGGCAGCGTATGGGAAACTACGTCGAGTCTTCACATTGCCAATCCCACAGAGTCTAAAGACAAAAGTTTTCAATCAGTGAGTCCTACCCGTCATGACATATGGTGCCAAAACGTGGACATTCACGGTGGGGCTGGTCCACAAATTTAAAGTCGCTCAGCGTGCTATGGAAAGGGCTATGCTCGGGGTTTCTCTGAAAGATGGAATTTGAAACGGGGTGATCCGACAGAGAACCAAGGTCACCGACATAACCCGCCGAATTAGAATGCTGAAGTGGCATTGGGCCGGCCATATCATCCGAAGAACTGGTAACCGATGGGGTAGACGAGTTCTTGAGTGGAGACCGCGGATCGGTAAACGTAGTGTAGGACGTCCTCAGACTCAGTGGAGCGATGATCTTCGCAGGGCGGCTGACAAGAGCTGGATGAGAGTATCCGAGGAACGTGCTCAGTGGCGTGCTATAGGAGAGGCCTATGTCCAGCAGTGGACAAGCGTAGTCCAATGATGATGATGATAGTGAGAATTTGACACTTCTTTTTATGAGCCGACGTTTACTTAGCATGCTGTTAGCAAATTCTGCGCTTAGCCCTATAAGGGGTCATCCATAAAGTACGTCACACTAACTTCGTGATTTTTGACCCCTCCCCCGTCCTTGTCACAATTGGTCACATTAGTGAGACCCCCCCCACCCTTCCTTAAGATTTTTCCCTGTGCCGATGACCTTGAGCGTTTGACACAGGTGTGCAGCACTTCAACATTTCACCGCTAGATGACACGACTGAATTAATTCCTAGTAGTAATCTCCATAGAAAGACGCGCGCGCGGCCGCACACACACAGTCTCATTCCCTTCGCGTAAGCACACGCCGCCAAACGCACACATATATAGCCGAATTTCGAACGCGTCGAGCGAGCCGAGCGGTTTCTACTTTTCTAGCCGGCTCGCCAGCCCGCCCGCGTACGCGTAGATTGAATAGACTTCAATCTAATGCTTTCTTGTATAGCATGCGCCATTACAAACAAAAAAGATAAAGGTAGGTACATCTCTTCAAAACTTATCTATGCTTTGTAGAAAGAATAGCTTTCAAACAAAAATCACATGTTTAGTACGTATTTGTTTACCTACCTACTTACGAAATAGTACATGTTTTTTCACAACAGGTTTTTATGTCAAAAAGTGAAAAAAAATCATCTTATCTTTTTTCAATAAAGTGAATTTGACTTTGATTTCACATGGATGTATTTCGGGACTCAGTGGCAAAATTGGAACGTAGGAAGCGACTTCCCCATATGAAATAAAAAATATATTTCAAATGCCAATTCCATGGAAAGTAGAAATTACGACCATTTTAATTGTTATCCGGATTTTACGTCGTTAGGGTTGTCACGCTCTCAGATAGTAATTTATAATCCGGATCTGATTTGATTTTGAAAAAAATATGTAAATACCTGGTGCCATTATTATTGATATATTAATTAAAATACTAACATGATATACATCGCATATAACAACTTTATGTACACGGTGTGACGTGAAGAATGTATATACCTACATAAAGTTGATCAGCGAAAAACAGCTAGATAAAATTGTTGTCCCATTTTGATGTTACTAACTTGAAATTTTCTATACGATTAGTTTTTTTGCTAAAACTGACGGAGAAAATCGAAAACTTGGAGAAGCTTCTTTTTTTTTCAACGGCTTGGGATAATGGTAACACTTAGGGGTGGTATTTTAAAACAACATAAACTCGTTGCATAAACCCTAGATGGGACGGTGACGTCAACAAATTTTTATGGCAAATTTAATAGTGCCGATTGAAAAGTAAACTTGCTTAAATTTTCAACCAACACCTAATGCAGGTTTTGCCACCGGGCCCCGCTGGTCTAGCGGCTGGACTAATATTGTATCAACTTTATAGTCACACAGCATTTGAATGCTAAAATAACTAGACGTGCGAAAATTCTTGAATTTTTGGTTGTTCTAATTTCGGTCTTATCAGGTGCTAAAAGATTTTCAAGTTCCACATATGGTATAAACTTGGAATTTTCCATCCTTACAGGGTGATCCCTCAATCCGATAAGAAAAATCTGACTTGGAAAATCCGCTCTTTACAGCTTTTTTGTCAAAGCCTGAGAAAACGGTAACATGACGGGGTAGTCTTGTCGAACAAATGTTGAATAAGACCTTGGGTTGGATGACAACGTTAACTTACTTTTTACAAAATGGCGTAAGTCGAATTTCAAGCTGGCTCCTAAAAATTTAAAAATTCTGATTTTTATCTCTGGCTCCGTTTTTGTATGAAAATTAGTATTGGAGGTTTTTGTGGTTACTGATGACTACTCTGCGCCATGTTTATAAGCTGTTTTCGAGGGTCCTCACGAATCGTCTTGAACGTAGGTTTGATGACTTCCAGCCTCCCGAACAAGCCGGTTTCCGAAAGGGCTTTAGTACCATAGACCACATCCACACGTTGCGGCAAATTATACAGAAGACTGAGGAGTATAATTTGCCATTATGCTTTGCGTTTGTGGACTATGAGAAAGCCTTCGATTCGATCGAGTTATGGACAGTGCTCAAGTCTCTCCAGCGTTGCCGTATTGACTATCGGTATATCGAGGTGCTGGCTGAAATGCTTGTACAACAGTCCACTATGACCACAGAACCACTATGTCGGTCCGAGTACAGGAACAGAGTTCGGAGGCAATTCCATTGAAAAAGGGCGTAAGACAGGGAGACGTTATCTCTCCAAAAATGTTCACAAACGGACTGGAAGATACCTTCAAGCTTCTGGAATGTCAGGGACGCGGCATCAATATCAATGGCGAGTACATCACTCACCTTCGATTTGCCGACGATATAGTAGTCATGGCAGAAACGATGGAAGACCTCGGCATAATGCTCGAAGACCTCAGTCGAGTTTCCCAACGGGTGGGCCTTGAAATGAACATGGACAAAACAAAGGTCACATCGAATACTCGTTTCGTCCCCACCCCAATAACATTGGGGAACTCGACTCTCGAAGTTGTAGACGAATACGTCTACTCAGGACAAACAGTCCAACTAGGCCCGTCCAACTTTGTGAAAGAGGTCAATCGTCGAATCCAACTCGGCTGGGCAGCATTCGGGAAACTTAGAAAAGTCCTTTCGTCTAATATACCTCAATCGCTCAAGACAAAATTATACAACCAGTGATGACTTATGGCACTGAAACGTGGTCTCTCACTATGGGCCTCATAAGAAAGCTCAAGGTCACGCAACTAGCTATGGAAAGGCCTATGCTTTCTCTACGATATCGAATCAGAAATGATGAGATTCGTAGATGAACGAAAGTCGTCTACATGGCCGAAAAGTTCTCGAATGAAGACCACATATCGGCAAGCGCAGCGTAGGACGACCAGCCGACAGATGACCTCATCCAAGTGCCAGGAAGACGCTGGATGAAATCCGCTTCCAACCGGTCTTTTTGGAAATGCATGGAGGAGGCCTATATCCAGCAGTGGACTTCTTGTGTTTCCATGACTCAAGAGGTTTATTTACAAAAGCTGTTGAAAATCTTTAAATATAGTGTAAAAATACAGAGGATTGTAAATATTTTAAAAGAGTGGTAATTTTGATAAATTTGAAGCTTGGATTAAGATTTTGGCTCAAAATCTTTGAATTTAAATCATCGACTTTACGCAATTTTTTATTTTATTTTACACTACGCGCATTCACTGAAGCGGTTTTAAAAGGGTGAATATGTGTCATCGCTTCCGTGCCTGTGTGGCCACATAGTCCATTAAGCGAATCTGACAGGAGTATTTTTTTTCTATGGTATAACACAAACAAAATAATAAAAATTTTAAGAACAAAAGCAAAATAATTTATTTTTTACAGAAGAAAAAAAAACATTTCAAAATGGATATTGACCAAAGAAATAAAACAAAAATTATGAAAATGGATAAAGACTTCGTTGCTAAGGATGTTGGCAAAAGAGCTACAAATGGATTTGATTGCTTATTTGGCCTGCATCCTTGTTTCAGCACAATAATTATTAATAAACAGTGCCGCCTCGTCTTAACTTATATTGGTATATTATAACAGATTAATCTGTTCATAATCGTATTAATAGTGTAATTCATACCATTTCTATTATTTCATTCCAATAGCACAGAAAACATACAGCATTTAAGAGATTTTTGTCATTAAAGCTGATAGTTAAAAACTATCCATACCATAGTACAGGGAATTCTAGTTTGATTGCGTTGTGTGGACGTTATTATTATTATTATTATTATTTTGGAACTCCCCACCGACGAATATTTTCAAGATACATTAAACTATTCATTGTGACACTTAAATAAAAATATGTAATATCGGTAAACCAGGAACGCAGATTTTTATTTAATCTATTGTGTGATACAGTACTTCTATTTCTATTTGGTTACTTTTTGTTACACTTTTCCTTTTTGTTAAGGTTTCAGTTGTTTTTTTTTTGTTACGTGTACAAAAAACCTAACTACTTTCTTTTGTTGTCATTATGATTACGGAACCCAAAAAATATTATGAGCGTTAAATTATATATTTAAATTACGTTGTACCTAAAATGAGCATCGAATAAATCATGAATAAAAAAACCCGGATTTTGTGACAACCCTAGCAAAAACAATTGAATAGGATCAACATACATGTCATGGAAGTGTGATTTATATTACATGTAGGGAAGGTAAAGAGCATAATTATTGCAGTGTAGATAACTTATCCCAATACGGCGGAATTTCGAGAAAATAAAAAAACTAAAAACAAGTACAAATGTATATAAATTATAATTGCTTTAAAATTTTTAGCATTACGCCATTGATTCTTCTAACAATACTTCCGCATGTACAATAAAATGCGTGATAAAAATATACAGCGTTTTATTTTATTTAAAACAGAAAAACATGTCAGGCAGATAGAAAAAAAATTTACAGACGAAATCTACACAGATTCGTTTATGAATCAAGTATTATTCGTAACGCCAATCGAAGTTATTATTTACCAACACATTATTTACCGCCTATGTACCCTACAATCTAACGAGGAGGCGAAGTGCGAGCGCGAGGACTGAAACAAAACTCCATCAAACTAAAATTAACCTTAAATGCTAGGTATTAGAGACTACAATACTCGAGCAGAAAGTCTGGCCGCGTGCGGCCGACCTAATCGCGACAATAAATGGATTATAATACATAGGTAGGTAGTTAGGTTTCATTTTTAGTGAACCTCGCTTTTACCGTGATTTAGGCACAAATAATAGAACGATGTTTCGCTTAGATTCATAATGTTACAATAGCTCGGATGGGAAGAGGCGTCCCTTGAGCGACAGAGAGCTTTTGGTTCGAATAATGATTATAATAAATGATCGGTTTCCTTTTTACTTTTCTTCTTTTTATTTTCTTTTTTAATTATTTACTTAAATAAAAAAATACAGGAAATGGGAATTTACATTTTATGTTTTTCTAACGATTGAAGCTCGATCACTACTACAAAAATCAGTCCCCGTGCGTCGGTCTTGCAAAAACTCGAAAATGTCTCCACCGATTGGAAATAGGTATATAATATTTTTTGTTTTGTTCGGACATGGGACGTGGGGCGAGGGCGCGGAAAAGACCCATCCCTTCAGGATCCTGTTTCATAGAACTACAATTCATTGTGACTATGACCGAAAGCCGATTAACCCACAGATAAACAAATAGACTCTGCTGCGCAGTGTACCTCGAATTGTCATAATAAACTACGAAATTATAGTTTTATGAAACTTGACCCAGTACATTTTGTACGAAAGTGAATTGGAAAGATGCGGCGTCTTTTTCGGTCCCTCACCCCACGTCCTTGGCCTACAATCGGTAATTTTGTATGAGAATTGCTACTTTGAATTAATTTCACTATATGGCGCTCGAGGTGAACTTTGGAAGGTTGATTTATGATTGATGAATCGCTTATGAAAAGTTACAATCAAATCAATGGTGATGCGAAGAGCGCCTGGTCACAGACAACATGCAACGAGTAGCTGGGCTTTTCCTCGTAAGGCGTAATGTCATAAATTGATGAAAACGTTTTTTCTGAATGAGTAACTATTGTTCCTGTTAGTTTTAAACATCAACATACAATATTTTGATATTGCCCGTAAGACTGTATAAGCTTAAACGTAATCCACTGCGCATTTAAAATGGCACATAAATTCTTAGGTTTGTTTTAAGCATTCTTACGGAATATATTTACTCATAGAAGGCGTAAGGTTATGACAGTTGTCATACATGCCATAGGGAATCGAGGAGTTAAATTATATCATATATTAATTTCAAAGGTCTGTAATGTTCCTAGAGGATGTCACAAGCGATTCAAAAGCGTCTTCCAGCCAGTTCCAGCACACTGTAGCCCCTTAATGTGTCGTCACCTATTTTGCAATTTTACATTCAGAAATTAATAAATTAAACAGCAGTGCCAATATACAAACATTAAAAAAAAATAACAAAACAATACATTACTAGTAATTAATTATATTTTTGGAATGTGACGTCACGAAACTTAGAGGAGCCCTCCCACCCCTTGTCACACAACGTCACACTTTGTCGACCCCCTGCCCGCCCCTTAACGTGTGACGTACTTTATGGATGGTCCCTAACGGGCATAGCTAGTATAATTTTTTCATTGGTTTTGGACTTTATTTCAAAGTAATAGGGTTCAATTTAACGTGGCAACTATTATGCCACTGCCTGGTAAAGGGATATACTATCCGACGTGAAATTCGTATTCAAAACCATAGGTCAAACAGTTATTATTAAAAAAAAAATAAGTCAAAGTCAAAAAATTTTTATTCAAAGTAACACAGAAACTGTGACTTATTGAACGTTACAAGAAAAACTAGGTGTCCGTTTCAAAATCTAGATCATTAGGAGAAAAAACGGACAAAAAAACTCCAAACTTAGTCTTTTCAAACATATTCCTTAATTAACAGAGTTTAAATATCATATCTTCTAAAAAGCTAGTACTAGGATGCATTGAACTGGCTTTAATTCCACACATCTTTGTCATCTAAATAATCCTTAATGCTATAATAGCCCTTTTGGCATAAAGTGCGCTTTACACATTTTTTGAACCGCACTTCAGGCAAGTTTATTATATCTTCAGGGATCTTATTGTAAAAACGTATACAATGCCCCATAAAGGATGTATTAACCTTTGCCAGCCTAAATCTTGGGAAAGAAAGTTTTTGTTTACTTCTAGTATTTACATCGTGTTGGCTACCTACGGTTTTAAAATTACTTATATTTTTCCTGACGTTATTGTTAGTTAGGTAGCTGTTCGAAACAAAACAGCAACTTGTCAGAGCACTCAAGAGCAATCTCAGAGGTAGTAGCATTTTATTAATCTGGCTCTAACTCCCGGTTTCTCGTACACTAACAAGCTGTTAATCTACTGTTAACAACTGTCAGTGGTTTTTTTTGTATGCAGTTTGGTCAATCGACAGCTGTTAACAGTAGATTAACAGCGTGTTAGTGTACGAGAAACTGGGGGTAAGTATGTGAAACCAAATTTTCTAGCTTTTTAATTTTACAAGCAGCCAAACATATCCTAGTCGCTCTACGGTTATTTAGTGATCCATTATTAGCTATCAATGGGCCTTAAAAGTTAAGTAACACCACCTAAATAATACCATTTGAAACAACCAGCCGCTGTCAATTTACGCCGACGTATAAGCACAGCAACCTATATACATCCCACAGTAGGGCACAGGCCTTCTCTCAGGGAGAGCATAATCTCTCAGTGGACGAGTACGGACCGATTTGATTGATTGATTTGACCTTTCTTAGGTGAAGGTTTATAATTTTGTAGAATACTTAAAGCAGATTAAATGATAGAAGATCTATAGTAGTCTCATAAAAGTTGTATAGGTTGTATTCGCCGGGCTGTTCTGTCGGCCGGTCTATTGGCACTTTGCCCGGTCAGTAGAACAATCATTTGGCGAGGCGTTCGCAAATAAAAGATAAAAGATGTAATGGAGCGGCGGCTGCTCTATTGCAATTCTGCATACGTCGGCGTATGGTACCCTAGTGGGTAGAACATTGGACTCGGAAGCGGGAGACCCAGGTTCGATTCCCAGTGCGGGCATGTACCTCTGACTTGTTATGTACATTTGTGAAGTTATTATAGTAGCAATACCACTCGCTAATGGTGAAGGAAAACATCGTGAGGAAACCTGAGTGTCTGAGCTATTCATATACCTCAGCTCTTGAAATCGCCAATCTGCGGTGGGCACGCGTGGTGATTAAGCCCATACTCTCTCCCTGAGAGAAGGCCTGTGCCCTACAGTTGGACGTATATAGGCTGCTTATTTATATCATAATAATAATCTATTGAATCAATAGATGATTTGTCCAAAGTGTAGTTTAGTAGTCATACTTATCTAAATATTTCATGAAATTCATATTACAAAACATATCTGGATCGACGGGTAACCATTTCGCTAGCCATTTTATATATTTTTTTAAATAATACTGTCCAAGTGTTCCAAAAAAGTCACAAGCAAGTGTATCCGATATAACATTCATAATGTTTTAGAATTGTTGCAGATTAAAACTTGCACTGCACTTCATGACATGTTAAGTTCTGTGGATCGGAGCGATATCTGGTGACCCTTTATATCAGGGTGTAGCAAAATCCGGATACGCATTCGGAAATGGGGAAAAAACTCCGAAAACTTTACTGGCCCATACAAACAACTTTGGACATGGGGAAAATCGTAAAAAAATAGAATTTCTTGCATACTAGAGTTCCCATCTCTGGCATTAAAATGTTATGGTACAGCAGATATTTTTTTCGTAAATTCCAAGTTCTTTCCGTAGTACAAGTCGATGTTTTTGGGATTTTGTTACACCCTGTGTATTTTGTCACTCTGTTTAAAGTGCTCATTTCTCTTCCGGCCAAGCCAAACATTTTAATATGCTCCTTATAAGAAGAGACATCAGAAACAGTGAAATCTTAATCTACTCGATACAAGCATCTTGCACATCTTGCAGGCGGCATGTGGTAGCGACATGAAGAGTAATGGCTATTTAGGCTTCGCTAGACACTAGCCAAGAAGTATGGATTGCTATGAATCTCTTAGTTATCACTGTTAGTTTAAGAAAGGGACTGAAAATCTATTTGCCTCTCGCTTCCACAACATAGACGGCAATACATAAATAGAGAAAGCTAGATAGAGAACACTTTATGCACACAAAAACAGAAATCACACAGATATTTCTAAATTTAAGAGTACAATATTGCATGAGCGAGAACAAATAGGTGTCCAGTTCTAGTCCTTTTCTTCAATTAACAATGCTATGCTATGAAATTCATTACAAGTCATATGAGATTGCTAAAACAGTATCATTTGTAGAAATATCAGGGTTTAATTAAGTTTGCGCTTTGCGCGCTTTACCAAGGTTGCAACCTCCTATCCTACATGGTAGTCTGTCCATTTATCTAATGTATATAGCAAATATGAAGTTAAATATTATTTGTCAAAAAGAGTTAGCAAACTTTTATACTCAGGCAGCAACTTTGCTGTGGAGTTGTCCTTTTCATTGCTTATCTATTTTAAGTAGACCTTCGTACGTTTGCAATAACTTTTGCATTTTTACAATAAGTATTTGAGTGATCAGTAAATTTCAAAGCAAAACAGAAACTGTTTGCCGATATGGCCTCAGTATGGATGTATTTTCATGTTATTGTGAGGTCATTGCCTGGTTACCATAGCACAGGGTATCCTAGTTTGGGACGAGGGCGAGTGATTGTATTGTGTGGAAGTTATTATTATTATATGCAATAAAGATAATTATAGTTATGAAATTTTCTCAATGCTACTACTTGCATTAAGAAAGTAAGTTTTGTAAAACAGCTGAGAAGGCCTTAAAAACCAGAGGTACCTCTGCACTACCATAATACTGCAATTTTATTGCAATTAATTAGAGCGAAGAGCCAGGCGAACGCTGAAGTGTCCGCCTCACAACACCACTACACTTGTGATACTAATTAGCACAACACTTCTGCAGTCGAGCGATAAGATGTGGTTAATAGGACACGGCTCAGTTCAACAGCAATGCTTTTATAGATTTTGAAGCGGTCGTTTTGCCTTTTCGAACTTACCTATGGGGCAGATTGGCAGTAAAGTACATAATTTACCTACCGTGATTTAGGTAACGCTGCTGCTAAAAGGCGTACGACTGATCGTGATAAGAATATTCTTTTTATCACACCTGCTCTGAAAATACATACTAATTATACCAATTAGAGGGAAGAAACGCCTTTATCCCGCCCTTCAAATCCTTTCATCCCAAGGTATGGAAGTTTGTATGAAAATCCTTCCGACCCAAGGGTGGGAAGTATGTATGAAATTCCATTACATACCCGGTTTTTTTTTTTTTTTTTTTTTAATTTGTCAGCAGTCATACTGCAAAGAGACTTTAACTGTCTACTAATTAAATTTCAAGTAAATTGTTACTGGCCACATACAGTTTTTTTTTACCAGTTACCAACCTCCTTGGTGCATACAGAAAATTAAAAACGAAATTATTTTTGTATATAAAACGCGCGGAATCACGGAAGAAGTGGCTGCATGACCTTATGATCTTAGCCTACTCCAGAAACGGGCGAATAAAAAAAGGAAAAGCCCGCGCATTTTCGCAAAAACTTCGATTGATTTAGCATTTATCTTTCTGTTTTTTGTAAACATTTCTATGCATTTATGTCTATAATTTTCCTCGTAGGTGTAATAAAAAGCACTATACATACCTCAGGATAAAGTACAGTTCCATACCTCAAATGGTTTGCGCCCCTCGCAAGCTCGTGGCGCAAATGACATAATCTCGGTATGGAACTGTCACTTTCTTCCCTCTGAAGTAATGTACTATTTTATCACACCTGCTCTGAAAATACATACTAATTATACCAATTAGAGGGAAGAAACGCCTTTATCCCGCCCTTCAAATCCTTTCATCCCAAGGTATGGAAGTTTGTATGAAAATCCTTCCGACCCAAGGGTGGGAAGTATGTATGAAATTCCATTACATACCCGGTTTTTTTTTTAATTTGTCAGCAGTCATACTGCAAGGAGACTTTAACTGTCTACTAATTAAATTTCAAGTAAATTGTTACTGGCCACATACAGTTTTTTTTTTTACCAGTTACCAACTTCCTTGGTGCATACAGAAAATTAAAAACGAAATTATTTTTGTATATAAAACGCGCGGAATCACGGAAAAAGTGGCTGCATGACCTTATGATCTTAGCCTACTCCAGAAACGGGCGAATAAAAAAAGGAAAAGCCCGCGCATTTTCGCAAAAACTTCGATTGATTTAGCATTTATCTTTGTGATAATTTTCCTCGTAGGTGTAATAAAAAGCACTATACATACCTCAGGATAAAGTACAGGTCCATACCTCAAATGGTTTGCGCCCCTCGCAAGCTCGTGGCGCAAATGCCATAATCTCGGTATGGAACTGTCACTTTCCTCCCTCTGAAGTAATGTACTATTATTGTACACCAGCGCACGTGACATAAAATTTGTACAGATAGAGCGTACAATTGTTATTGCCTTATTGTTAATTACAATTTCTTCTAGTCCTTGCCTGGTTACCATAGCACAGGGTATTCTAGTTTGGGACCAGGTCACGTGATTGTATTGTGTGGAAGCCATTATTATTATTATTTACTATTCTGATTCTGATTGCAAAAAAAGAGAGACAGGTAGTCTGAACCATAGATTACAACATACTATTTTGTGCAAGTTTTAACCCATCGAGATTTTCAGCCCGTAAATATTAAGTTTACATATTATATTTACACAACGTTAAACGATATCTACGAAAACAACGCGAGTAGCAAGTATATTGCAAAAAATAATGGCTGTAGCCACAGTTCACGTCACGAGCCAATAGACATGCTTCGTTGCACGTAGTGTATGGCAGGAGTAATGGAACAAAGGGTCAGATTTATTGATAGAACCGTGTTTATTTGGACAGATGACTAGTTTGAAAAACGTTATTGGGGTATTACGTACAATAGCCGGCAAGGGACGACCCAGGCGGACATACTTCGACCAAGTAGGGAATGTATTAGCAAAGCGCAAGATAAAAAGTACCCGAAACCGACGTGCGTGCACGCAACGACTAATGAATGTTGAGGAAGCGAAAGTGATCTATCAGGAGCATGGCAAGTGGCAGTCCCTGGACTCTGCCTACCCCTCTGGGATACAGGCGTGAATTTATGTATGTATGTGTGTGTACAATATAATACCGCTGAATTGAAACTTGAAATTAATACATACTACAAATACACCTCTTGATAATCAGTAAGAATTAAATTTCCCGGTGAAAATTCGTAATCTCAAAGAACATTAAAAAATAGGTTGCACACTAAAATTTCCATCATACTTGATAAAAGAAATAATCTAAAAATCAAATCCCTGCAAGCGGAGCTCGAGGGGCGAAGCCTTCCGCCATAAAATAAAAAATCTCTCCAGAACCTGTAGTTATGTTATGTAAGGTTGCTTGTGACCTCAGACACACCATATTAATAACTTTTATAAACCAAATTCATTAGCTGTATTTGTCATATTACTTTGAGGATTTAATTCAGCGGCCCATAATCTACAGTTCCTTAATTTTTTGAGAGAAACTTACTATTGTCGAATAAAGTGAAATCATCATCATCGGCCATTTAACGCCCACTGCAGGACATAGGCCTCCTTCGTGGTTTTCATAACCATGAGGGGTTTTGCCATAATCGCCACGCTTAGCAGGCGGGTTGGCGATCGCAGTATGCGGTGGGAATTTCAGGAAGACGCTGCTGCCCGTCTCCTGGTAATTTATTTCCTTAGTCACCTTCTACGACATCCGCGGAAGGAGATGGAAAGGAAAGTGACGCTATTTTTAATCCCGTGCCATACGGATAAAGTGAAATATGAACCTATTTTTCGTTCATAATAAAAAATAGTACACTCTACTCTATCATTGTGTCTGTCTGTCTATCACTATAGACGTATTTATCTAGTAAATAATTCTATACCTAAAATAAGGAATAGAATTGAATCAAGTAACAAATCAAAAATAATTCTTCCTAAAATATACATCATGACAAATACGTAGGTAACATCGAATCGTAACAAGCCCATCGTAGCAAAGTTGCATATTTCAATGTCAAAACCAGTTCACGTTAACAATTTCATAGGTTGAAAATGGAATTTCCCTCATGCGGAGACTTGCACGCCATAGCCTGGAAACCTATCTAACGTTGTCAAACACGCGACCGCAAATAACGTGAGTTCTGAAGCTGATATTCCAGTCTGTGTCAATGTGGAAGGGACGCGGCGGAGCAGAGTAGATGCATAGACTCGTGAGATGGCACAACATGACAGCCTCTTACCTCCAATAAATAACGACAGAAGGTACACAATAATACCTTTACACTAATCATGTCATTACAAAACAGAAAAGGTTTACGTTGAAAATTACAGTTTTCTCACACTTCGTAATAGTGACACGGAAAGTGAGTCTAGGTTTGAAAGTAGCCTAAGGTTAATTACCTGATTTAATTTTGTTTTATTTGAAGTGCAACCATCATCATCATCATCATTCAGCCACAAGAAGTTCACTGCTGGACATAGGCCTCATCCATGGATTTCCAAAAAGACCGGTTGGAAGCGGTCTGCATCCAGTGCCTTCCTGCCACTTGGATGAGGTCATCTGTCCATCTTGTGGCTGGTCGTCCTACGCTGCGCTTGCTGATATGTGGTCTCCATTCGAGAACTTTTCGTCCCCATCGGCCATCAGTTGTGCGTGCTTTGTGCCCCGCCCACTGCCACTTCAACTTACTAATCTGCTGGGCTATATCGACGACTTTCGTTCGTCTACGGATGTCATCATTTCTGATTCGATCTCGTAGAGAAATTCCGAGCATAGCCCTTTCCATAGCTCGTTGCGTGACCTTGAGCCTTCTTATGAGGCCCATAGTGAGATACCAGGTTTCAGTGCCATAAGTCATCACTGGTAACACACACTGATGGTATAATTTTGTCTTGAGCGATTGTGGTATATTAGACGAAAATACTTTTCTAAGTTTCCCGAATGCTGCCCAGCCGAGTTGTATTCGACGATTGACCTCTTTCACGTTGTAGACGTATGTAGACAGTTGTAGACGTATTCGTCTACAACTTCGAGAGTTGAGTTCCCCAATGTTATTGGGGTGGGCACAACACGGACGTTCGACATGAACTTCGTTTTGTCCATGTTCATTTTAAGGCTCACACGTTAGGAAACTCGACTGAGGTCTTCGAGCATTATGCCGAGGTCTTCCATCGTTTCGTTGAAGTGCAATACATGTTTCTATTCATCATCATCAGCCCACTGCAAGACGTAGGCCTCCTTCGTGGTTTTCATAAACATGAGGGGTTTTGCCATAATCCGCACGCTAATTTTTATTCAATTTAATTTAAATAACTGTGAGAGTCCTGTCCACTAAATTGAATTCGTTGCGAAACACTCATATTTTTGTTAAAACTTACAATATTGAGTAAAAAGAATCAATTTGAATGGTGTCGTCTTTTAGAGATTAATCAAGGACACCTTCGCATGACTACTACCTTACATTGCTAATGGAAAAGTAGAATAATACATATCATCTTGTTGCGATCTGTTTTCCGCAGTTTTTTCCGAGCTTTTGCCGATCTTCAAAGACTAATAATTTTTCGATTTAATCACAAATGTATAGTTATCCAATTTTTCCCTGTACTTGTAATTCTGAAATAAATATATTAATAATAATAAGAAGCGGTCCATCTCTTACTTTTATTCGCTACTCGTATTAAGTTGGAGCGCAGTGGGACCTAGGCATTAACATGACGTTGCGAGAGGAAATGGTTTATCCACTATGACATGGAACAGAAAACGGTGGGCTGATACGCAGCAGGTAATCTAATCTCGTAGATGGATGGATCATCTGTATACGTAACTGGTGTGTCACGATTGATTGATTGACAGCGCAACAGAATATCCTTTTATCGATCTGAATGAATTTCACCAGAGTGTAGAGAAGGTGCTACACATTTCGTCAATACACAATACATCCATCAAGCTGTCTGCGAAACTATCAATAAATTCCGACGTCAAGTTGATATGCACGAGCGAGCCAGTGCGAACTGCTCTGAACCAAATAAAGTTACAACTAAGTGATGAAATTGCAAGTTTGTAGCCGTAGGGTACCAAGTTTGACGGGGGATATTGGCTGCCTGCCAAACAACAAACAGCTAACGTCTCCAATGACAAGGAGCTAGGAGCTAAACTAAGTTCAACTAGACTGACAACGTCAACAGGTCTTAAAACTAGATTGTTCTCGTTCTGTAACGGTGCACAATTTGTAGGACACCTCCCGGCACTTTAGGTCTTATTACCGGAATGTCCAATCGGTTCCTTAAGTTTATTTCCCTGAACGTCCACTTCTTTGATAGTCCATTTCCCTGTGAGTCCATTATCCTAAGGGTCCACTTCCCTGAACATCCATTTAATAATTTGAACTTTTTTATGAACCTCCTGTCTGGGTTTGATAGGAAAAACGTGATGCGGCTGCAGAGTTATATTATTGAGGAAATCCGTTATTTGGTATCTGCCTACCCCTCTGGAATATACACACATCAAAAAAAGTTTGTGATCAATAGCATAAGCTCCTATAATTCTTTAAATTTAACTTTATCAAGAAAAAATCTATGTTGTATGCTTTCTTTAAATAGGAATACCCTGTTTGAAATTAAAATATAAAACTATTTTTTATTATTTATTTAAAAAAAATTGAGCCATTAATCATAATGTAATTGTGATAGAAATTTCATAGAAAGAAAAATACTGTTTAATTAAAGTTAAACAACAATTTATTATTAAAAGGTTAAATTCAATATAAAATAACTCCTCCCCTGGCTCGAACACATGCGGAGATCCTCCTGGGCATGCTGAGGATCAAGTTATCCAGCATTTCCTAGGGTAACCTATCCCATTCTTCAATAGCGGCTTCCCTGAGCTCTGGAACTGTCTGGGGACGTGGCTCACGGTTCCATACAGCTCGTTTAAGAGCATCCCACGCGTGCTCTATTAGGTTTAAGTCGGGCGAGCCGGCAGGCCAGTCTAAACGTGTGATATCGTATTCTTGAAGAGCAGCATTGACTCGTTGAGCTCGATGTGCGGGCGCATTATCATCGACCAGTACAAATTGGTGCCCATGGTTTACTCGGAATGGTCTGACGATATCATCAATAACAACTGCTTTGTACATGTCTGGTGTCATGTAGCCCCGATACGGGATCAAAGGCGTTCTAGCTCCAATCATAATGCCACCCCAAAAGGACACCGATTTTCCGCCTTGCTGAACTGTTCCAGTGGCAGTTCTTTGTCTTTCACGGTCGCCTGGTCTTCTCCAGACACGGACACGTCGGTTATCTGGATGAGTGCTGATTCGGGATTCGTCAACGAAGAGACAGTTTTGCCAAATGTTTTCTTCCTCATCTTCTTCATTTTGCCGAAGTCTAGCCCACTGCAATCTTCGTTGTTGACGTTGCCGGGAATTGAGCGGAGCTCGCCAAGACCTCCGTGCTCGTAATCCAGCGTGGTGCAAGCAATTGCGAACGGTCTGCGTGCTAACTTCAATCCCAGAGGCGGCCCTGACTTCTGCTTTTATTTTAGTGGCGTTGATTGTTGGATCACGGGCTGCCAGCAATCTAATATAGCGCTTTTGGGCAGCTGTAAAAACAGTTGGGCGACCGCTGCGGGGTCGGCCAGCTAAATTCATCATTCCGTGGTACCTCTGCAACGTAGCCACGACACAGGATTGGGATATAGCAAGTCTGCGTGCTAGTACTCTCGTTGTGTATCCTTCTTCCCTCAAAGTTACTATTCTTGCTCGTACAACCTCTGATAATCCTCTTGGCATTTTTTCAATCACAACTTTCCGCAAAAAATATCTTGAATCGGTTATAATTGACTAAATCAGATTTCTGAATGAGCGTAAGCTAGGACTGAAAGCCTTTTAATATGAAAAAACAACTGAACGGTGTCATTGTTTTGTGTTCTAATTCTTTATTTTTAAATAAAGAATCTAAAAAGAAGAAAAAATTATAATATAATCTACAATAACAAAAAGGATTTCAGTTTTTCAAAGTGATCGCAAACTTTTTTTGATGTGTGTAGTTATGAGTTATGTGACGTTGTTTTTTATATCTATTTGGAAAGGGGCTATACTAAACTGCAGCTTAAAGGAGTGCCACTAATTTTAAGTAGAACATATTCTTTTATAAAAGAAAGCTTCGGTACGTGGAGATATTTTTATTTACTAGGGGGGTTCGATAAGTAGTAGAAAGAATAACATGAAATTAACTTTTATCAACTTTATTTTATTTTTTAACAGTCACATTTTAGATGTGTAAACTTGGCATATCTTTTTTTTAACCCTGAAATTCCTTTCTTAAAAAAATCTTCATCTTCATTCTGAAACCTTGTACTGCGGCGATCACTGCGACATCATCGTTAAATTTCTGGCCTCCCAGATATTCTTTCAATCTCGGAAATAGATAAAAGTCACTAGGAGCAAGGTCTGGAGAATGTGGAGGATGTTCCACCAATTCGAAGCCAGCGTCATTGATGGCCGCCATCGCAACTTTGGACTTGTGCACTGCGCTGAGGCGTTATCTAACAAAACAGCTTTTATTATAATAAAAGCCTCATTACATAGGAGGTTTAAATCAAATAATTATTATTATTTTAAAATCCTTCACTTGCGAGTGATTCATTACCCTCTATATAAATCTGTTTTTCACCTCACTAGCTCGTAAAAGCTCTGTTTATCATTCGAAATCTGCGTGGAAAATCGCACTTTATCCGCTAGCGTGGAAAGTGTTTTTAAAATTCGAGTATTTTTATTCAATAAAGGTTTCGTACAATAAATTACATATATATAGAACCTCATTGGTTTCGTAATAGTTTATATTCTCTGCAGCCAGTTCATTGATGATTGAAATGCAAATACTTATTTCATGTCATGCGCCAGCCTCATTTAAAGAATCGCACTGACCGGCAAGAAAATTTTATTTAAAAAAAAAACTTTAAAATTTTCTTTTCTTTATTGAATTCACTTTACTTCCATTATTTTTGTTTGTTTTTTGATAAAATCGAAAGAAATCATAAAATATGAGCGGTAATTTAATATTTATTAAAACTGTTTTTCTTGCACCTAACATTTTCCTCGCTTTAGTGAGGTGAAAAGTTGTGTGTTGCGCTCGGCAGCAAAGTTATTTAGCGTCTCGTACCTTTGAAACCCTCGCTACGCTCAGGATTCTATATTTGAACCACTCGCTTCGCTCGTGGCTCAATCCTAGAATCCTTCGCTTGCTCAGGTTTCAATACAAGGTACTCGCGCCAAAAATTAACTTTGCAGCCTTGCATAACAAATAACTATTATTCAAGAGTTGCATTCTATACTTTATACCATGACTACAGCAAAAGAAAGCTTAAAGAGCAAATTAACATTTAACGAAGAAGGAAAGTTTTAAAATGCACATTAAATTGGAACAATTACTAAAATTGAGAGTAACTTTCATATTATTATTATTAGAATGGTCAACTTGTTTACTTTGTTTGCTTCGGCCAGATGTCGCTGCCTGTACGTAATTAGCTCAGTTGGGAGAGCACTGGTACGGTTAGCCAAAGGTCGCTGGTTCAAGTCCCGGCATGGGTGGAATTGTTAGTTTCTAAATAGGTTTTTAAACGGGTCAGTGCAACAAAAAGAATAATATAATTGTTTACCTACTAATGACAGATAATAACACCTTTTTTCATCCCCCATCTCGGAAAGAGTATTTTTGCTCTTCGATATCTGAGTGCAAAAGCTGTTTTTATCCGCTAGAGGATAAAGTAAATTGAATTTAGAACATCAAGTGCACAAAGTTTGTAAATTCAAAACATCATTAAACCTATTTGTTTCTACATCCACCATGGAGGCCGAATTTATTATACTACTTTTTTTAATTTGTTATAAACTCAGACTCGGAATCTCCTTTGTGTTTTTTTGTATTTAGTCATTTCTTCGCTGAGGTGGGATGAAAAGTTGCGTGTTGCATTCGAGTGTAAAGATTTTTCACCTCGTGCTCTTCTGATTCCCTCGCTAACGCTCAGGATTCTAATTTTTTAATCCTTTGCTTGCTCTGTCATCAAAATTGAGCACACGGTTAAAAAGCAACTTTGCACTCTTGTATAACAAATAACTATTGATCTAATTCTAAACTCCTTATCGAAAATTTTGACCAATCAAATCTCAAGGAGTTATTTGCACAAAGAGTTTGTATCGAGTATTTTTTGCGCAAGGATGTTGCATTGAAATGGAGGTCGAATATATTGGTGTTTTCTAAATTCAAACACCAATATAGTGATTAAAAGTGCTTTTTATTCACTGTTTTCAGTGAATAAAATAAGCTTTTTAGAGGGGGAATGGTATAGAGAATTTTTTTATTCCACTTTGAAACCTTATTCCCCTAATTGTTTTGAGCAGTATTTGTAAAAAATTAGGTACTAAATAATATGCTGTTACATAGGATATTTTAATATTTTGCTTTGCTCTGCTATGATGATCTGATACTAGCTCAGAATCGCAGCTGTCAAGTTTTGTATCAATATAACTGAGCCAAGGATATTAGTCAGATCAATTCTTCTGAATTCTCGACTCGATATAAGTCTATTTCTGAATGCCATCGCTTCGAACGCCATCGCATTGCATTGTTTGAGGAAAATTGTCCCATCTATCCAAGACAAACTTATTGTGGTAACCTGGTTTCTAAGTCGGTACATTGCAGATTGCTGTATGCAGTAATTTTGTGAATGCGAAACGATATTGATAGTATTTGAAACTTGGGATGTTGCATCGAGGATTTGGGCGTCTGTTCGTCTCTTAATTTTTTTCTTATACTGCAAAGTGTCGAAAAAAGCCATTACTAATCAGATACTAATAAATGTTAAGAAACAAAATCCGTTTTCTAAGTAGAATTAATGTAAAACAGAACTAAATTGCTTTTCATGGTCGATAAAGTTCTCGAAACATTGGCCTTTCATAATGTAATTGGGTCGGAATAAATTTATTTGCCGTGTTTTCGTTTATTTCCCTGTGGAACAGAAATTGGAAACAAACTAAATCAATTAATAAAATAGGAAGGTAAGATTTAATAAAGTACCCAAGAAGTGCAACGATTACATGAACAAATATTATATTTCACTACCAATTTGACTTTTAACCATATATATACCCAGGTAAAAAAGTGCACTTGCAGTTATTTTTTTATATTCATTTAAACATAACATAATAAAGGTGAAAACTATCCATACACGGTTTCTTTGAATACTGATTTACATACATTTCAGTAAAATTATATACTTACTCGTACTATAGTTAATTTGTCAACGATTGAACTCGTATCCTGCCAGTAGTCGATAACAGATCGGTCACGTCCGGTAAACAAGGCCTCATACGTGTGAAAATACATGGGACCAAGACTTAGGCAAGCGTAAATAATCGAGCAAAATATTTCACAGCTACCGGCTTGGAGCAAGAAGGCGTGGAAGTGTTTGTGTTCGTTTATGGGAAGCGAAAGACAACTGAAGTGTAAAAATAAAACAAGGAAATCTGCTTTGAGTTAGGAACATCAGGAAAACATCCAATTTTGTCCTTACACAAAAAGACCGTAGTTCTATATATGCTATATACGGTGTGCGTGCATGACTAATTAATGTTGACGAAGCAAATGATTGTCAGGATCGTGGCAAGAGGCAAATGGTCACAGGCTATCCGGGATACAGGCGTTCCTTTATGTAATGTACTAAACATTCCTATACTATTTTCTCTAAGATTTTGTCCTGTGAGTCCATTTAATCATTTAACTGCGCTGCTCTGAAAGTTGGAGACTGGAAATATTAAGAACATTATTTTTAAAAAAATATTAAGAACATTTAGAACATTTTATTTCGAGTAAATTATGAATTGAACTTATAAAGATTACTTTAATAATGGCTGTAATTTCTTAATTTAAAAAAACATGTTTTATTTTTACCCTATAAGTTTATAAAACTAAGTATTTTATAAACTAATAATATAAACTAATACTAATAAATATAATTTCTAATTAAGTGACTATATATATTTACAGGTAAAAATCTTGCCCCAGGTCGGTGTCACGCGGCAGGGAGCCCAGAATGCTGGCAAAATTCCCCCTTTGGATGGCCAGACTTATTCTCTGGCCGAGGTATGCACCAGCCGGTCTCCCGTGGCGTCGATGAGGCGCGTCGACAGCTTTTTAAAGAACGAACGCGCCTCTGGGCCCCACGGTCCCATTGTCTCGACCCCAAACCGAGCCATACGCCCTTCGATTCTGAGAAACATGGGAAGACGTTGAGTCCCATACTAGCGGCCTCCCATGTTCCATGGTATTGACGTCATTCCGTTGGGCCTCTTTCCATCATCGGAAAAGATATTGGGGACAGTCGAATATAGAAGAGGAAAAGTTATTGATGTTAATCATGGAATCTTTTTCATGTAGGTGGCAACGTATAGGTGTATTTGAGGAAAATTAATATTGTCAGAGTGGAGATTATTTTCGCTGCCTTTTTCTAAATAGACCCGAAAACAGCGGCTAATGTTGTTCATTGACATTCAACAAACAGAACGTAAATTCTTTACGTCGAAATAATTTTTTGATTTCACAACAACATTATAAAAACGTCATGGAAGAATACACATAAGAAAAGAGAGGCAGAGGAAGGCTGAGAAGAAGCAATTCTGATCAAACTAAAGATCTTAAAGATAAGTTGGGTGTCCTGACGGAACTAGGCTGTTACCGAAGTAATGATATAGAGAATGCTTCACCGATAACAACTGCTGACCTGAGTGCAACCTTCAAATTCGTTGATGATGATGATGAGATAGCATTAATTCTCTTGAGGTCATCTCTAAAACTCACTCCTGTATCCTGGAGGGCTATTGCCAGCATTGGCACGTGCCACGATCCTGACACACCGATTTCGCTTCATGAACATTGACCAGCCTTCTTAAATTCCTGTAGTGTGGTATTTGTACAATACAACACTATTGGAATTTAAGAAAATACAAAATCTTTTTTATTTAGCTCCTGTTTTGATTATGAGCAAACATTTTTTACTTAACTAAATATTTAAAATAAAATTTCGCTACAGTCATGTTCTGATTGGTCGGTGGTGGTGATATGGTAGGTGGTAGCCTAGTGGGTAGAACTTTGGACTCGGAACGAGAGACCCAGGTTCGATTCCCAATGCGGGCATGTACCTATGACTTTGTTTTCTAAGTTATGGACATTTTGAAGTTATAGCTATACCACTCGCTAACGGCGAAAGAAAACATCGTGAGGAAACCGAGTGTCTGAGCAATTACTATAGCTGAGCTATACCTCAGTGCTTGAAATCGCCAATCCACGGTGGGCACGCTTGGTGACTAAGCCCATGCTCTCTCCCTGAGAAAAGGTCTGTGCCCTACAGTCGGACGTGTATAGGCTGCTTATGTATGTTCTGATTTCGAACATAATTATTCAAAACAATCATCAAACGGTTCTTAAACAAAATGGGAACTCAGCATCTCAAAATATTCTTGTAATAAGTAAATAAGTATCAAGTATCAAACTTCAGTACAGTCTCAATACTTAAATTGTTTATGACATAATTCAGGGAAGTTGTAAAGATAATTTAAGCGCTTTGTTCTGGAAGATAGGCTTTAGAACGATTGAGATTTGAATTAAGGAACCATAAATAATTTTGTCCGAGTAGGGCGTCTCCCCCCCTCTCCTGGTTAAACGGTTGATTGTAGAATCGTGAAAAAATTCAGGGTAGTAGCACATATAATGAACTTAAAAGAAAAACTATTACGGCTAAGTAGGCTTAAGTAGTTAACGAGGAATAGGCAACCAACTTATAAAAAAAAATTCGTAAAATATCCATTGAATACTACTTCGATGAAGTTGTTAGTTCCGTAAAGCATGTAAAAAAAACCCTCGTTCTACGGAACCTTACATTACGCTTGGCCTGACACGTACTTGGCCGGTTTTTGTTTAGTAACTAAGTAAAAATATACTTTATTGCACACATAAAACAAATAAATAAAACACAACAACTACAGAAAAATTCAAAAGTGTACATGGCGAACTTAGTTCAGCAGAAATCTCTTCCAGCCAACCCTTGATATGGTGATACAAACATTATAAATAAGGGGGGAAAGGGTACAAGAATTAAACAATAAATTAAATAATTATTAAATAATTGTACAATATAATTCTGTACCCGTCACCAGCTTTGATCACTGTCAACACGTCATAACCAGGTCCTCACTATACAAATTACCGACTAGTGTGGGGTCCAACGGTAAACTCTTGATTGTCAACCAAATATCAACCATTTTCTATTCTAATACCTAAACTTTTATGTATTATATTGTTTTTGTCGCACTAATCCGTGCTGAGGACAATTTTAAAAACCTATTTAGAGGCTTAACATTCCACCCATGCCGGGACTTGAACCCGCGACCTTCAAGTCCCGAACTCATTTCGAACCTCTTTACAAACTTGTCTGTATTGCCGATGCCTGCACTTGCCCATTAGCTCAGTTGGGAGAGCTCTGGCACGGTTAGCCAGAGATCACGGGTTCAAGACCCGGCATGGGTGGAATTTTTAGCCTCTAAATAGGTTTTTAATACTTTTTGGTTTGGAAAAATTTATATTTTATTAGCAAGTGGTTTAAAAAAATAAGAATCATTTATCTATATTTGAGTTATCAATCGTAAAAAAAATGTGTTTATATTCTATTTCATTCAGCTTATATCTACATGTAAAGAGAAACCTTTGACAGGTTCCGCTAAGACAAGATAAGAAATGATATCTATAAAGTTGTTAGCCTATCCTAGGTAATTCATTAATCTCATTAAATCATGATTTATATTCCCTGTCAATAATTTATTGGCACTATTAGTATTAACGTCCTCAGTCCTGACCTTGAAAATAACAATTGAAAACCATTGTTACTTTCAAGGTCAGGACTGAGGAGGTTAAAGAAACATTTACACCCAGACAAAGGCTGCTTGAGATGAAACAGGCATGTTTGTATAAGTATACGCCGTTTACAATTCGATGAAAAAACTAATCTTATAAGTTTTGTATTATTGGAGAAACCTGGTATATCGCGTTTTTTAAAACCTGTAAGATTCCGAATCAATATTTTAATCAGAAATCAGAAATGGCTATATTTTAAATTTTTTCTTAAGTTTTTTTATTCCCATATGGTATTGTACTATCATTGTACGTTATGAACTATTTTGTGTGTGTTTGGTTTTCCGGTGTACAACAAAGAATATTCTTATCTTATCCTATAAATACTATGTCACTATAATCCAATTTTAAAGCATGTTTCCCATTTACAACTTTAGAGTACTTTTGTTCGTTACTTCTACTTGGCTCCTGTGTCTTTACCCAATCCCATTTTATCAATATGTCCCATAAGATTGATTCGAAGTACTTCGACATAGAATTTCGGTGTGAGCTTCATTAGTTCCTTTTGGTGGATTTTTGAGGGAGGTATTTTTTTAATTTGTTTACTTTCTGTTTTATGTAAGTCTTTATGTATGTTGTCCTTTTCGACAATGGTTTATGCGAATGATCTGATTTGGTGATATCTTTTTCTTATTATTAAATATTTTTTAATCACTAAGACAACAAAGTAATATATGTTTGACGTTAATTAAGATTGATGAAGTGATATCTGAAACTTACCTTGATACATTACATTAATAACTTACATTGCTATATTTTATTCAGTCGTATATTTTTTGCAGTAATTATTTGAGCTATCTGAAAAGCTTTCATAAAAGCTTTGTTTAGAAAAACGATCGTTGATTCGTCAAACGGATTCCAATTTTAAATATCCATTGACCAATCATCGGTCGAGTACACTCGTCGTCACAGAGTTGACATAACTCATATCCGCAAGGGGTCTTTATACTGCCCTACTAACAAGCTTTAGTTTTATTCACGATCTAAATTTCTACGAAGCTGTTAACAGTTTTTCTACTTAAGTGCTTGCCCGGGCGAACACGGGAAATTCTCACTCTTCTTTGAATCATTAACATTCTGCTTGTCATTCCGAAATAAACATTGGCCCATTAGGCCTTGAATGACGTGGCAAGTTCACTCGAGCAAACATCATTAAGTGAACTACTTATTCTAGACACTTTTCTAAAACATCTCTACTACTTTTGTTGTTAATCACGTGTATCCTAATCCAGCAGTGAAATTAGTTTTTCGTATTGAATTTTTCCACCGCCAAATAATATATTATTATTTTGACGAAGCCGTCTATTTTTTCTTAAATTATACAAGCATCTATCGTTAAGAATGTTAGAATGCTAAGCAGCTATGCTATAAGCCAGCTCAATTAATGTAATTCGGCATCCGAAAGCATTAAACCAAAAGAAAAAGACGTCTTCCTAAATATTTTTATTACTTTAATCCATGGTATGGTATCGATTGTTTCTTGAAACTCGAAATAAGGGCCCTGGCCTTATTATGAAGCAGAGATATGTTCGGAAGGGTCGTCAATGTCGCTCTGGAGCCCGACAATTCAACCGAATCTAGCGATAAATACGGTTCTTTTTTTTAATACTTTCGAAATTTCCTGCCACTGAGTAATGAACGCTAGAAATGCATGGCTCTTTGTTAGCCCAATGAGATAAGGATAAGCGACCATCTCAGTACTTCCGATACTGTCGCATTTTTCATAATAAAGGCCCTGTGACATTTATTAAGTTGGTCGGTTAGACCTAACATTTTCGCACCTAGCCTAATGGTTTGGCCTTTGTACCTACAAATACTGTTGGAGTAGTCTCTCCAGCCAGTCAGCTTTCTTGCCGTTTTTTCTCGACCTTTGTGTCTAGTTTTCTTTCTGTTGTTGTGCATATTATGTTGCTTGTGTGCTTGTTTTGTTTCTGTGATGTATCTTGTTGGTATAATAAATGTCTTTCTTCTTCTTCTTCTTCTAATGTTATATAGATAAGTACGGAACCCTTCGTGCGCAAGTCCGACTCGCACTTGGCCGGTTTTTATTCTTTACTTTCTTTGTTACTTAATGGTCTATATTGGCGGTGGAAAATATATGCTAAATTAAAAGCTGTATTCTGCGAAACGCGCGTTGCCTTCGTTCTTAACCTCTCTAAGCACTTAATTACATTCTACTTACGGCCGAGTTACTAGGTACCTACCGGCATTATCATAATCTTTTCGTCTGAGCCAAAAATTGTACCAGTGAGCCGTAGCAAACGCTTTCTCAGCAATATTTATAGCATTGTTAAAGGGAACGTGCCAAAAAACGAAGCTCTCAACAATCTGGGGCTCAATGACTCGAAACAATGTGCCCCGCCAAGCGTCGATGTTCAATTTTTATCTTCTTAATGCAGAAATACATTTTTTTTTATTCGAGCACGATTTACCTGCCTAGCCTACGTAATTTTGAACTAAAATCAGCTAATAAATATGCACGCACTAGTACGTACACTTCCTTGCCTTACTTATCGGTCGGCGCATAAGGGGTCCTGGGTATAGCCATCGTTCTGAGGCATGCCTGGTGCAGAGAATTTCCCTGGCACTGAACATGACGCTAAAAGCATTTTCTGGTGCAGACGCTGCTAGCGTTTGGGGCGGTATTTTTTTGGATAATATTGAATTTTTTTAGTTTTATGTTTTGTTTTGTAACTTTTTGTGTATGTTGGGCCCTTTTTAGGGTTCCGTAGTCGACAAGGAACCCTTATAGTTTCGCCATATCCGTCCGTTTGTCTGTCCGTCTGTCTATCCGCGGCCTAGCTCAGAGACAATTAGTACGAGAAACCTAAAATTTGGCATAGACATACATATTAATCACGACGACATAACGCATCTTTTCAATATAAACTTAGAAATCGCGAAAAATAATTTTGGAGGTGTTAATTCAAAAAGATTACTTTTAGTATGTTTTATTGGGGTTGTTGAAATATTTTGAAATAGCAGTAAATCAATTTATATGAATTCTTATTTTTTATTATTTATATTGTATATATTATATAGCGTTTTTATTTTATTTAGTGGTATTTAGCGGTTTTCCAATGTGGAATCTGGCAACACATTTTCGAAAGAGAAATCCCCCTTCCGTTCCGGAATTTTATAATATTCTATGCTTACTCTATTAAAACATATACATTCTAAAAACTGCTTGGCCTTAATTAGTAAGTAAAGTTGTTCTTCGTGAAAGTGCAATGCAAGCGCCGTGTCGAGAATAAAACACCGCTGAGGTTTCAAACGGCGCCACGACTATAAACTTCTGGAGTGCCGCCACTAAAACGGCTTTGTTAGGTTCATAGGAAGGTTTTAATGCTGCTTAACGCTACCTACCTTCTTTTGTGTTTTCCTTTGGACTGAACTCAATTACTAAAAAGAAAGATAGATAGATAGATAGATAGATAAATGATTTATTTGCACTTGCACATGTAGGTACATACAGACTAGCTTATTTTTTTTAAATTCTGTATAAGATTCCTTCTGTACGAGAAGAAGTCTTAGATCTCGTTTTTTTTTTATTAATTTAATAAGGAATGTGCATGGCCATACAATGGGCATTATCCTAAAAAAGTTAAGTTCTGTTTTTTTTTTGAGAAAGTATTTAATTTTGAGAGCTTGGTCTGAATATTTCGATTTGGGCATACTTTTATTAATTTTCAAAGCGAAAAAAACGAACCAGAGTCACGAAACTGGAAGTACGTCATCCACGGAAGTACGTCATCAACTGAGATCCTACGAGCTGGCAGTTTCTAGTGATACCATGACTCGATACAAGAAATTTTTATATAAACAAAATTAAAAAGACTCGTAATCTGTGCAAACGTAAAAGAGGTCAGCATAATCAGCCTATATACGTCCCACTGTAGGGCAAAAGCCTTCTCTCAGAAAAAAACAATTTTTAAACGATATATTGATTTTTTTTACGGAATACCGAGATGTCCACATCTTGTCGGTTTTTATATACCTAAATATATTAAACCTTCTTTAATTCACGTGTGAAACGAAGGTCGAATTAGTCACACACTTATTCGCAAAAATACAAGAAATCAGTGAATATTATTAATTTATAACTGTATCATTACATTTACTGACCTTATACCTTTATGCTCATTGTTCCATACTGAACTTTTCTTATCATTATTTGCAACATTATAATTTATGGGATATCTGATATTTTATCCGATATTTCGAAGTTTTTTCATAGTAAAATTTGTTAGTATTGACCAGTAGAACCCCTTCCCCCACTAATTTACACACACAATTATTCACAAAAACACAATAAATCAGTGAATAATATTATTAATTCCCATTGTTCCATACTGAAGTTATCTTATCATTATTTGCAGCACTATAGTTTATGGAATAGCTGATATTTTTTCCGCGATTTCGAAGTTTTTCCATAGTAAAATTTGTTGATATTCACCAGTACAATATCAACAAATTTTACTCGTCGCCCCTAATTTTTGGATGGTATGGAGACTTTGTTACACATTGAACGTATATGTCAAAGCCTTATGTAAAAACACTACACTGTGTAAAAATATCTTAAGCCTACGATTTTGATTTGTTTGTTTACAATGAAGTCGCGTAAAAACTGTCCGTCAATTCACCTACAAACGAAGGCAACGCATGTAAGCATTAGTTTAATCTAAATCCAAACGTAAGCGCTGGCAATTTCTAAACACATAATAAATTCAACTGCACAAAACCATAGCTTCACTTACTCTCCGGCTTAAACGTCACTCGGTCTGAAATAACAAATTGTCCCATTAATCTTATACTTGAAAAGCATTTAGGTCCAGTTAAAGGCACTTTGGGCTTAACGTTATACTAAGTGTTAGGTATTTAGGCGTAACAACTAAGTCTATGGACTATATAAATGATTTCGTAAACCATTTGACCTCTCTTTAGATTTTTGATTATCCAACTTACAACAGGCCATACATTATTTCGCTCTACATAATCGCTATAAAAATAAGTGTATAAAAGGCGGTTCTACTGTAAGTAGTTTCACAGTCGCCATTTCACCAAGCTGTCAAAGATGTGATGTAACGTAGCGTATTACCATGTAGCGTGGCATATTAAGCAGACCATGTACAGTAATGTATCCACGTTTGCAAACCAACAGCGCTCCCAGGGGATCCGTCCCAGACTACTCTGTAGGATTACAGCATAAACCTGGCTTTATGTAGTAGAGAGCCGCTAGGGTAGCGGTCACGTAAGCTCATGTAATTTGACCCATATTATTTGTCACATTAGTGACAGGTTGGTGAAACATCTTCTCAAACTTACTCTATTGATAGCTAATGTTCTACAGCAATTTAAATAGAAAATATAGCGATGTGCCTGTAAAAGTTGTTTTGTTTCTTAGCATTTGAAATGGTTTTTAAACCTGCCAACTTACTCTGTTGATTTACGATGTTTAGAGGCACGTAGAGGCAGTAGTTGCATAGTATAAAAACTGTTTTGTAACCTGCTACAAACAACTCTCTTTACTTACCTTTTGTTGATGAAGGCACCAGGGCAGGTACATGGAAAAAAGAGAAACACCAATAATTATTAAGAATAAAATATAAACATTTACGGAATACTGGGCAAGCTGATCAGACTCATACGACAAAAGCATCCAGAGCATTCGTGTTTAAAACAACCAGCTAAGTACAACACGAATTCACGCGGGCGCCGTACCACATACAATATAATAACACGAAATTAGGAAAACTCTAAACTCGAAAGTGATAAGCATAAGTGATTATTGTGCCTTACTATGTTGAAGATAAATAAGCATTTTCTATTTGTATTTCAAAATTTCGTTGAGTTCGGGACCCTTGCGCGAGTCCGGATCAGAATCAGCAGGTTTCCATTATTATTTGTTACATTACAATAAATTAAATTGCAATATACCAAGCCCACCGTTATATTGAGTCTTTAGAACATCGCGACTGGAAATACTTCCATTAGCTTAGAGTCCTTGAAAGTCAACTCTTATTTATTCTTTCACGCAGGCTCTGTCGCGACGGTTCGGCGCCCCCCACCCCACTATATCCTGTTTGTTTGTCTATGGCCCAGGTCACGGGAGAAGTTCCTTTAACTTAAAGCTCAGGCAGTTTCCGCCCATGCGATCTTGCAAACGGACGGAATCCCCGGGGTTGCGCTGCAGGGTAGCACTGTAGATCGAAGCTTTGCCAATGCCAACAGCAGATGTCATACGTTACCTTCTTGATGTAGGTAACTGTTATTTTTCTGTTATGCCACCGGAAAGCGTAGTTTGTAAGTTGCTGTAGGGTACACAAAAATTCATGTCACTTACAAAGTAAGCTTTCTGGTGGCATTACATTAAGTATAGCTCTTGTAACCTTTTTTTATAATAATAACTTCCACACAATACAATCACTTGACCTGGCCCCAGATTAGAATACCCTGTGCTATGGTAACCAGGCAAGGACATCACAAACATGAAAATACACCCAGACTGAGGCCATTTGTACAAATGTACGGCGGCCCCCAGTGGAAATCGGACCCACGACCTCTGTTTTGGTAGCTAAGCGCCTTGACAGCTAGACTAACGAGGCAATTCAAACGAGTTTGTACTTGTTTTTGCCGGCGAGCATGCATGCAGCGAGTAATGAATGTTGATGATGCGGGAAAGGTTTTTCAGGGATTGTGGCAAGTGGAAAAACCTCGTCTCTGCCTACGAGATTCTGGCGTGAGTTTATTTATATATACCTACGGTTTTCATTAAAACAACTTCACTGATCTCTACAAAAAATCACAGATTTCGTGCCTCACGAGCACATCGGAAATAAATCGAGTCATTAATGTCATGATGTGAAAAAAGTCGTCCTGACATTTTGGCAAACCTTAACCCGATCGTCTTTGTTTTAGGCTCAAATTGTAGCTGACTATATTATTCAGAGGACTTTTTCTCAATTTTTTGATATCATTGATCGAGCGTCAAAATAAAAAAATCGGTGTAATTTGAATTTTATTTCCCTATTTCGGCCATGATTTTTTTGTTTTTGATTTTCTCGAATAATTCTTTTTGCCCCTTATACGCGTCTTTTGAGCTGTTTTTGAATATCATATCTTCACAACTCTCCGAGATATAAGGGGATCGCATTTTTTCGCGAAATCGGAGCCTACACTGGAGCGAACGAAGACATTTCCAATGTCAAAACTACATGCAGAGGTCTGTATACAACACCATCGTGATCATATTTAAGAGTTAGATTCTTGTCGATGCAGCATCAATAACATAGTTTCCATCTAGAAAATTTCGTAATTCGTTTCATCATACATCACAGCGTCTGATCTTATGATTGGTATTCTGTTTTTATGTGACTTTTCGGGGTAATCGACACAGTTCAAGGATCCTATTAAAACTTAAGGGTCGACAGACCATTGGAGTTTTAAAAAACTTGCTTAAAACCAAAAGTCGAAAAGATTTTACTTTAAAAGTCGCATTGTAAAATGCGAATACCTTAAAATAAGATATGTATGAAATCCTACCGCAAACGCTTTTTCTTTGGGACCTGGCACAAAGGCGTCTGGTGGCCAAACAAGCTGTTTGTATGTAAATTGTGACTTCCGTAATTTATAAGTTTCGCCAAGAAAGTTACAGAAGTTTAAATTAAACCTACTTGCGGCGTGGGCTTCCTTGCTTTGAACTGGTTTATGTTCAAAGTATTATTGGAATTTCGCATAACCTGAAAACACTTTCAGTATCGATAAATTAAACAGCTGCCAATAGCCGAAGTTTAAATTTCTTGACTTTTTAATTTTTCATGTCATCTTTAGACTTCACACAGCGGGTACATAATCAGTAATAAAAAAATGGCATCTATTTAGACTTTTACTTTTAAGTATAGACGTAAATTAAAAATAGGCTAGTTGAGAAATCTTGATTAGAGTTAAGAAATCTCGTTTAAAAAAAATGCGCGTACAATTATAACCGCCTCTCCGTCTAACAGAACAATGACCTGCGGACCCGCGGCACGCACGCACCGCTCTACTAATGGTTCTAATAGATTCTAGTTTGTGTCGAGATATTTTTGAAAAGTTCGTATTTTTTTATTCGATAGCTATTGTCAGGCTCGTTAATTTTGCTATGTCTTTCAAACCACCCAAAATTAATGCAGTATAAAAAAATTAAATTAAAACATTGAAAACTGAAGTGGTTTAATTTTATCGATGTTGAAGAAATAAAAGAACCCGTCACCGGCGTGCACGCATCGCAAAAACTAATGAATGTAAGTTGATGAAGCGAAAGAGGCTTACCCCTACGAGATACAGGCACATAAGTCAGAAATTATTTTTCTAAAATCTAGTATAATATATTACAAATAATAAAAATAATAAATCTAATATAATCTAATAATAATAAAGTCTCGAATCACACAGTGTTTGTTATCGAACTCCTCCAAAACGGCTTCACCGATTTTTTTTTTTTGTGTATATTTGGAAGATCTTAGATTAGATCGTAGGGTAATGAATATGGCAGAACAATGTTTGACAGGTGAGCTAGTATAATAATGTAGCCTATATACGTCCCACTGTAGGGCACAGGCCTTCTCTCAGAAAGAGAGATAGTATGGACTTAATCAATTCATTTATTTATCACTAGCTGTGCCCGCGACTCCGTTCGCGTACATTTCGATTTTTACGAAGCATTTGTATGGGGGCCACGTCTTATCATAACTGGAGCTAGAATTTAAATAGCCTATCCTGTGTCCCAGATGTCTATATGTTTTTATACCAAATTTCATCAAATTCGGATAATTGGTTTAAGAGTTATGGAGGAACATACATACATACATACACACATACAGAAAAAAAATCTAAAAATCGTGAAATTAGTTTCAGTATAATATATTGAGCCTATAAACACAATATCTCTGAAAACAAACTAACTTACTCCATGACCGACCCTTACAGATTTATTATTAGTATAGATTATTGAAATATTTTGCATGCATGAATGACGCCCAGTTGCGTTTGAAACGCGCGGATCGTGCGTGGGCCAACGATAATCGGTTCAACTACCAGTCTCCGGAGACCCCTCACCTCCCCAGAGGCGCTAATGAATAATTGGGCCAGGGAGGCATTTGGTACAGATTCCAGGGCTCTCATTAAAATTGACTGGAACGCACGCATGCGCTGTGTAGCCACCGCCCATCGCGTAGCAACAGGTTGCTCGCTACGAAAAAAACTTCAGAATAGAGTTCTTACGTTGCGTGCTTTATGTCTTTACCGTAGCAAACAAAAGCATTTATGGTTCGTAATGTAGTGGTAACATAATTTATTATGTCCAATAATATATCATTGGGAGTTCCTATCGTTGTTAGGTTCGAAGGTCATCAAGTTCATGTTTTCGAACTAAAACTTTCGTAAACACTACATATTATTAGCTTAATTCCGGAATTAACTCTTCCGACTAAAAAGTAAGTTAGTGAATCCGGAGTGAAGTTAATAAAGTTCATTATATTCTTTTTGTTGCACTAACCCGTGCTGAGGACATTTTTAAAAAGCTAAAAATTCCACCCATGCCGGGACTTGAACCCGCGACCTCTGGCTAACCGTGCCAGCGCGCTCTCCCAACTGAGCTAATGGGCAAGTGCAGGCATCAGTGAAATTTCGTGCCTCGTTAGCCGGGTTGAGCCAGATAGGTTTAGCCAGATAGGTTTTTAATAAAGTTCATGTTTGAATATCCTTTGATCGTTTTACCCGACAACGGTATAGCTAAAGTATGTATGTATTTAAGGATGTTCTACTATAGTGTTTTAACTTCTCATTCGATTTTGATGAATGAGGTATTAATCGATTTGTTATTATGTTCCGGCTGACATAAGTTATTTTACTTTAATTCAGCGTTTATGAAATTATATATTTTAAACTTTTGCTTGTAGGCATCTTTTTCAAAATCTTTTTTAGCCTAGAAAAATAAACGATAAAGAAACTTTTTACCGCTTTGCATAAACGTTACCCATAAACTCCTTACTCTAGTCACAAGTCCCGAGACAAATTACAAAGCTATTTGTTCTCGTAATGAAAGCATTTGTAGCGTCTCTTTAAAACAAATAGAAATTTAAAACCACTAAGTTCAGCGTACATTTGACAGCTAAGCGTCTAAACGAACTTTCGTTGCAAACTTTCCCGCAAATTGAATAATTGAGGCGGAGACGTATTATAATACGAAAGCGATATAACAAAATACGTTAATATACGGTCCACGTTATAATATATAGTGAGAGCATTCATAGCGTCTCTACAAAACCGATAGAAATTTAAAACCACAAAGTTCAAAACATACTCGACAGGAAATTGATAAACATACATAGATAAATTTCTTTCTTTACACTTGCACACACACTGGTAAATGTTCAAAAATAAAACAGAATGAGCATAATTGACCTTTATATTTTTATTGCAATCTTTCCTGCAAATTGAATATAGTGAAGACAGGATAGAAATTGTACCTTCACAATATAATAAATAACACGTTGCAGTGTTTGCATAATAATATTAATAAAGGCCTTATATGTCTTTGTTATTTTATTACAAATATACTTTTTATTTCTCCAGTACATAATGCACTTAAAAATTAGTGACACTCTTAAAAATTACTAAGTTCCATTACGTAGTAGGAGACAGGAGTCCACAATAAGTTTACCCCGTGCTATGGATCTCCTGGCTTCCACTTCTCTTTGCAGTTTGCATAATAATAATAAATGGCTTTTATGTCTTTGTTTTACCTATATACAGTGCCTACCTGCCCATCACCTATACTATTCTCTTAGATTTGTTGGTGTTATCCACAGCAAATACAGTGTCGATATGTGCAGACACAACCTATTTTTCACCTCTTTTAGTCTACCTCTTTTAAAGTGAAAAGTTCTATAGTTTTCCTGATGTTCTAATAGGAGCAACCCGTAGCAACGGAGTTAATTAAATACGCCTCTTCGCGAACTGGTCTTCTAATTAAGCATCTCCCTGACTGAATACCTCTACAAAATGAGGCAAGGGAGGACTTTCATTCTGCATCGTAATAATACCCCTGTCATAAAGTTATCTCAATGCGGCTGGCAGGATCTTTCTTTCTGTTTTGTACTTTATTTAGTACCACAATGCACGAGACCGCCTCTAACTCTGCGGTTCTTTAGGAAAAAAGATGCCTGTTTACGAGTTTTACAAGTTTGATCCTAATTACCTGGACTCTTTTATTGTAATTTATGCTTAAGTACCTACATAAAATTAACGTAGGAACCTAGTAGTTTATGGAGTAAAATCGGAAAAGTTTAGCAATCACTTTTTGCTGACTATGAAATTTAATAATTATTTGTGACCCCTATGAAGGTCCTTAATGTAGGCAAGCTACACCACATTTCGTATCATCATCATCATCATCAGCCATTTGACGCCCACTGCAGGACATAGGGCTCCTTCGTGGTTTTCATAACCATGTGGGGTTTTGCCATAATCGCCACGCTTAGCAGGCGGGTTGGCGATCGCAGTATGCGGTGGGAATCTCAGGAAGACGCTGCTGCCCGTCTCCTGGTAATTTATTTCCTTAGTCGCCTTCTACGATCGCACTTGGCCGGTTTTTTTTAATATGTATCCATAAATACGTATAGCTAAGAATGTTTAAAGAAATATTTCGCGAGAAGACAAGCAAGAGGCAGAGTCGAAATTGGGCGTAAACAAACAAACAAATATAAAAGAATCTGTTAAAGAAGACGTCGCCTCTCAGGCACAGTCGGAGTCGCAGCACCCGGGAAATTACGTGAAACAAAAGAAGCTTATTTTGTTTTCATCTTTTTGTTCAATGTTCCTTCTCTTTGAAAAGATTGAACAAGACAGTATCTAGAGTCAGTACATAAAAATATAACGATTGGGTCCGTACTCTACGTACATGCACAGCACAATACTCATTACTAGTAGCTATTGGGCTAAGCGATATCCGTCAAGTAAACAAAATTGTCTTCATAGCTAAGCATTCCTATCGACTTCATGGTCCTAACTCTGGGGGCCCCGCTTGATTCATATTCATCACATAGGAACTCGTAGTGCAGTCGACAGCACACCGACCTTTGCGTCCATGCATTCTACTCAGTTACGTTACGGGCGACTTTGCAACTAAACTGGGTAAATGAGGTGTCGACTGGTACCACCACACAATATACAACGTGTTCTTAAAATCACGCACAACCTCTAAGCTTTCTTCATCATCGACAAATCAAACCCAGTAGGGGTTTATCCATACAGCAAAATTTAAAAAAACTTTTGCTTAAAGCAGATACAAGTCAACAACGAATCTGAGATGATTAAATATCAAGTAGTCTACTGGGAGAGAGCAACTACTATGTATTCCATGTAACGGGACGATTTTAAAATTTAGTTATAAATAGATTTGTATCCAATGTATTAACGACGATTGTACCTACCTCTAAGAGATGCTACGTCCGCTTACACACGTGTCTTTAATTGATCAAGTGGGGCGGGTCGGACTGTCGAACGCCATTGAACATAACGCCGGCTCCCGAGAATTAAAAAACCGCTTTAATGATACTACTCCTTTTGGGTCCTAGGTAGGAACTTGGGAGTTAGCTTAAATGATAGCTAATTTTTTGTGCTATCTCTATACTTAGTTGAAATTTTAAAAGATTACACTGATCTTGAGATAATTAGGAAATAAAACATTAGACTAAATTTTACAGTAACATATGCTGCTAACACGCAATTAGCATTTTTTTCTGGTTTAAACTTCATTCATAAAAATATTGTAATATAGTCCTGTCATGATATTCTACGACTTTTCTTGTGTTTACTTAAAAAGTTAGAAAAAAATATTATTTTATTCAACGATTTTTTTTGGATCTAACAATATAGCATAACATTGCCACAGCAAAATATTTTTGTTAATTACGCATAATAATCTACTATTATCTTAATATTCAAGTAAATAGTACCTACCGCGTCTATGACAAACGCACTAGGTATATCATTTTATTCTCGTTCAAAATTTGCTGAGCGTACTGAACAACGAAGGATGTAGCGGTCGTTTTCTGCCGTGTTTACATAACATAAGCAGCCTATATACATCCCACTGTAGGGCACAGGCCTTCTCTCAGGGAGAGAGTATGGGCTTAATCACCACGCGTGCCCACCGCGGATTGGCGATTTCAAGCACTGAGGTATTGGAATAGCTCAGACACTCAGGTTTCCTCACGATGTTTTCCTTCACCTTCAGATATCATATAAGATATGATATTTTATAATTGTCTTTTTCTGATTGTGCAATAAAGTGTTCTTTATCTATTTACAATTTCCCACGTCATAAACTAGTTTTCTCGACACTGCTCTTATGCAAACAATAGAATCGCGTTATAACAGAGGCTTTGTTGAGAAATTGTCGAGGCAAGTCGGGGAGGAGTAGGGAAACCCATTGTACAAGCGTGCTACTTTGCTTAAACTCAAACGTACTGAGGCGCTTGGTTAAGTGAACATTTCCGGGTGATGTAAATAATAATTATTACGATGTTAGGGCTGAAATGCACTGGCAGTTACTTAGCTTGCTGTCAAATGCATTTATGTAATATTAGTTGACACGGCAAACGTTGTTTTGTCATTTTAAGCAGCCTACGAGCTATTCTCAGACCTACCAAATATAATAAATATCCGTGTCAGCGACGCTTTAGGACTTAAATACCTACCTGTTAATAGTGGAATTTTTTTGTAATCATAACAACTTAAGAGTATTTAATTTGACTAATTTACTAGTACGGAAATTTGCTTGGCCATCTAGATAAACATGAAGGTATGAAACCTTCATGTGATGACGTCACTGAAAAAAAAGAAAGGGAGGCGCCACCTTGGCTTATCGTTTTTTGGCGGGAAGGACGTATAGTTGTAATTTATTTTGTGAAGAAAATTACTCGAGTACCTAATAATCTTGTTATCTTATGCGGATTATTCACTGTAATAATGCTAACTAATTGACGATGTGACAAGTATAAATATAAATGTGAGTATGTCTTTAAGTATTTTATTTCAAATAGGGACCTCCGCCACTATTTCCATACTCAAACATAGGAAAATACGGGTGTGTCCCTTTACATTCGTTTCGAAGGAGTTCGATAACAATCACTGTGACATGAGATTTTTATATATTAGATATGAAAATGTACTGAAGCTCGCGCTCTTGCGGGGTATAACACTGCCAATGGGCACTGGCCTAAAAAAAAAATAGGTAATTTTGAGAGCCTGGGCTGAGTATTTCGATTTGGGCTACCTTAATTAATTTTTAAAGCAAAAAAATTAACCAGAGTCTAAGCAACCGGAAGTAAGTCATGTACAGAAGTAGGTACGTCATCAACTGAAATCCTACGAACTGTCAGTTTCTAGTGATACCACGACTCGATACAAGAACTCTTTACATATACAAGACTAATACAAATTACAAAAAAATAAAAACCGACTTCAAAACACTACGGTACTAAAAATTTAGAAATAATTTATAAGGATACCATTAAATTAGAAGTAAGTAGTAATTTGGAGTCGGTGCACAAAATATATGTGCTGGTGATGAAACTGGGTACCGACTACAAATTATACTTCTATAATACCTACATGTATACGTACTTCTACTTCGTACAGGCCTCCCTCATGGTTTCCAAGCTTCCCGTGGGAGATGATGATGGTTGCGGTGGCGGGAAGTCGCTGCATGTGGGAGGCACAAGACCGGGAAACTTGGAAATTTAAACTTTAATGAGTTATAATTTAAAACTCCGTATCGTATTCAACGCAGGTCCCGCGAGCCCTTTCCCACCAAAGGAAGTGGTTGCTCGGAATTTTTATTACAACTGCACTTAACATAATTGAACTGAGTTAGGCTTACAATGAAGAATAAGTAGGTGAAATGCAACAAAGGTAAAATGCAACAAAGGTAACAAAATTCGATATTTTGTACAAACATAATTTATAATTACCAGCGCTGAGGGCTTACACCCTAAGCACAATGCTGAGTCAGATGCCCTTTGTGGCAACTTTGACACACCACAGGATGCAGTCTGACGCTCTGACTGCCTTGTCGTATCTTGTATTTATGTGACTTCTTATGCTTTTCTTTCTTGTGATGTGTTAATTTGTCCCAATAAATGACTTTCTTTCTTTTTTTCAATTGTCAACGTAACAGTGTCCAATTTGACTAATTTAATAGTACACTCAAATTTACTTGGCCATCAAGATTAAACACGAAGGTATGAAACCTTAATGTGATGACGTCATAATGAAAAAGAAAGGGAGGTGCCATCTTGGCATGTCGTTTGTTAGTGGGAAGTGCGTGGTTGTAATTGTGTAAGTAAGAACTTCAGTACCATGTGTGAATTATTCACTGTGTAAGTACTGACAAGTGACAAGTTTGAATGTAAAATGTGAGTACTTAAGTATGTCATTAAGAAATTTATTTCAAATAGAGACTCTATTATTTCCAAATATTTCCATGGTCAAACATAGGAAAACACGGCTATAGATAGATAGATAGAAAAACTTTATTCCACAACCAGGTAAAAGAATTACAAATAGTAATACTTTAGCTGTACTACACATACTATGTATTTACCTTAAGACTAACCGGCGTAAAAGACACACACATAGCAGCATTCACTTTTTGAGGCAAAGCCGTATAAAAGCAATTCGATATCTACAGGAAACCGCAATTTCGCAGCCTTTGAAAGCAATAATTAATTACGGATGCGCTGCCGCAATTCCTTCCGACTTTTGATAAGACAAACAACACCTATGCTAATAACGGGCCGCGGAGGGGACTTGGGGTCTCTTGACGAGTGCATTTAGGTACATTGAGGGTCTTTGAGGGTTTAATTAGACGCTCTTGTGGTGGGGTTAGCGGTTGCCTCTGACGATCTTAGCGTAGGATTGCGGTGTTGTTTCGTAACTATTAGGCCATTCGGTCTTGTATCATGTAATTACGGTTAGACATTATCATTGGATGCTTTCCAAACTTTATTTGACGGCTTTTCTTTTACGATAATGACGCTAACTCCGTGAGTTTACCAAAAGCTCACTAATGTGAATGTTAGATTATTATTACTTCGGATAAAAATAAGGCAACAGTGTCTTAACATTTATTGCTAGAACATTATGACCGTGTTTACGTCTGGCGTCTCTTTTGTTTGCACATTGTAACATTTTTAAAGGTAGATAGATAGGTGTGTTATTGATTTTTGGTGTCGTTCGCAAAAACTAGAAAAAACTTTCCCTTTGCATCTACGTAATGAGAAGAAGTGGCGCCGGATTAAGAATAGCGTCACTCCATTTCCTTCCGTGGATGTCGTGGAAGGCGACTAAGAAAAGAAAATACATTACCAGGAGACGGGCAGCAGTGTTTTCCTGAGATTCTGAGAGTGTTTTCATACTGCGATCGCCAACCCGCCTGCCAAGCGTGGCGATTATGGCAAAACCCCTCATTGTTATGAAAACCATGAGGGAGGCCTATGTCCTGCAGTGGGCGTGAAATGGCTGATGATGAATGAGAAGATTTATATAGCGTCCATAGTCACCATTACTCACACTAGATGGGAGATAAAAAAATAAAAATATAAAAAGCGGGGGTGGCCCAGTGGGTAGAACAATGGACTCGCAAGCGGGAGACCCAGGTTCGATTCCCAGTGCGGACATGTACCTATCTATGACTTTGTTTAATTAACAAAAGTATGTCCAAACAGTCCGTAATTATATTTTGTAGTCCCCAGGCATTCGTCTAAATTTTTCACTTTAACAATAATTAAAAAAATACAATTTGCGAACGGGAAGGATCCCAGACGAACATAGGTCATAGCTAAAACATACTATTAATAACGGAAAACGACATATTCAAATCTTTAAACCATTAAGAGACTCTCTCAGGGGATTAGTATACTCATCGATACAAAGTAATTATTACTCTGACTCCGAAATTTCGAAAAATATTTGTTGTTCCACAATAAAATAAGTTTCACCGGACCTTTCTGAACATAACATAACATAAACTCACGCCTGTATCCCAGAGGGGTAGGCAGAGACCAGGGTCTGCCACTTGCTACGATCCTGACAGATCACTTTCGCTTCCTCAACATTCATTAGTCGTTGCATGCACGCACACCTTTCTGAAACACCCTGCATAACTGTGATATCGAATCTCGTACTTGAATTTAGACTAGTCATTTCGGCGTAGCTCTAGCATGAACGAACTATTAATTCCGCTTGTAATAATATGAAGCGCGAATATGAAAACGACGCGCCTAGCCGCGAGCGTACTGAATATTCTACAGTCTACTCAACAACGCAAGTTTGCCAGAATACCTGTACCACTGAAATTGGATTCAGAAGTGTAGGTACAGCGTACAGATCAAACCTCTATCTGTCCTACTTCCATTGCTCAGTTCCATAAGTATGAAGTTTGACCGTGCTGTGTAAGGACCAAAAATTACATTGATCTGTGAAACAAAATCCACTGTGAAACGAAAAAGAAAACAGGTATTCCAATATTTCTAAGCTAGGAGGCCTGGAAACCTAAAATGCAGATCACCGATATACCTAGTTTGCGTTCCAGTCTTCTCATAAATGTATGCCCGACCGTTTGTCTATACCAGATTTGTATATTGCGAAATAAAAAATATTTACATTTCAATCTATGATACAGGTAAAGGCTGAGGCAATCGTGTTAAATACATCAGGAGCATGATGTGTTGAACACGAATAGCTCGCACCAAATCCTGAACGATTTCCATCGTCAAATTCCGTACTAATCATCATCATCATCATCATCATTCAGCCACAAGAAGTCCACTGCTGAACATAGGCCTCCTCCATGTATTCCCAAAAAGACCGGTAAGAAGCGGCTAGCATCCAGCATCTTCCTGCCACCTGGGTGAGGTCATCTGTCCATCTTGTGGCTGGTCCTCTTACGCTGCGCTTGCCGATATGTGGTCTCCATTCGAGAACTTTTCGGCCCCATCGGATATCATTTCTGCGTGCTATGTGCCCCGCCCACTGCCACTTCAACTTACTAATCCGCTGGGCTATGTCGACGACTTTCGTTCGTCTACGGATCTCATCATTTCTGTTTCGATCTCGTAGAGATCCGTACTAATGGCTATCGCCAACGTCATTATTCCGACAGGATTTTGTTGCGCATAATTAGGCTTCTGATGGCACTCAGGACACCACGCATAGTGGTCCTTCTAGTGAAGTATTGTTTTGTGGCTTTACAACGAGTTAATAAGTAATGTTATTACCCATCTCTCCGCAACGAGGGTTTTCAGCCTACGAAACGGCCGACTTTCATATAGGTTTGTACTTAGCGAAAAAATTCAGCGCTACTTCATTGAAGTGTTAACGATTTTGGATACCAAATCTTGCCAACTCAGCGATGGTGAAGAAATTAAAACGAAATTTTCGTACTATAGCTTTCTTTAGTGCCTCGTTGGTCTAGCGGTCGACATGCTTGACTACCAAAACAACCAGATTGTGGGTTCGATTCGTACTGGAGGCCTCTATACTTCATCATCATCATCAGCCATTTGACGCCCCCTGCAGGACATAGGCCTCTCTCATGGTTTTTCTAACCATTAGGGGTTTTGCCATAATCGCCACGTTTGGCAGACAGGTGGGCGATCGCAGTATGCCGTTGGAACCTCAGAAAGACGCTGCTGCCCGTTTCCTGGTAATGTATTTCCTTAGTCGCCTTCTACGACATCCACGGAAGGAAATAGAGGCTGGGTGTATTTCCATGTTTGTGATGTCCTGGTCTGTTTATCATAGCACAGGGTATCCTAGCACAGGGTATCCTGGCACAGGGTATCCTAGCACAGGGTATCCTAGTTTGGGATCAGGACAAGTGGAAGTTATTTATTAGTAACCCTATACATTATAATGGATACAAGAGTATCGTTGCAAACACACTTGTGTGCAAATAGCCCACGAAATACAAGTAGGTATCTACCGAGTGATTGTGAATTCATTTCACATTTTTGAAGGGGGCATTCTAATTATGATTTAGAAACATAATGGCTGTATTTAATAAATAAATATATTTTTTTGATATTGAATATTTGCAAACATGTTATACCATTCATTAATGATAAATAATTTAAACTGTTTATCGTACCGAAAAAATACTCCTTCAAAATATTGCTAACGATTTCCACATAATGCCCTGTAAATAGTCCATATACGGGGTAACAAAATTCCCATGTCTTTGGCTCATTAATACGAACAACCTTATCTATGAGGACAACTTTAAAATATCAAATCAGCTGTCCTATACTGAAGTTATCACGTCTATGGAAAATGTATGGAACCGCTAAAAATTTTGTTACTATTTCAAAGTTGTCCCCATTAAAAGTTGTTTGTATTGACGGGGTGAATTTCCTATTTTCGAACTGATATGGAGCACTTGTTACATCGTACTTGTTACTTGTTACATGTTACATCAAAATAAATGTTGTTTTGTTATACACCATGAATTTTGGGTGGTTCCAAAGCCATAGTAAATTGAACGTGCCTAAACAATAGCTATCGAACACGCTTTTTTTTTCAAAGAAGGCACTTTCCAAAAATAGCTTGACACAAACTCGAAACTGTGAGAACCATTAGTAGACAGCTAGAGCGATGCTTTCTCAACTAGAAACAAAATTTTTCAACTCTTTTTTTTAATTTCACGTCTATACCCAAAAGTAATAGCTATGCGTAAAAGTCATCTATTTATCATAGCATTAATTTTTTATTACTAATTACATAACCGCAGCTTTCAAACCAACCGGATTTCACCGTGTAGAGGGACCTCTTGTGGGCTTATCTCGTTCACGCCTACATCTTCAGTTTTTCGTCTTTTACTACACAACGAAAAGTAGGTCGGCATCCTCCTATATGAAGCACGAAGTGTGAACAAGGTGAAGCAAAAAGCACAAAAAAAGTCTGCAGGAAAGTCGCGAATTATTTGACCAATAAGGAAACGATCCCGGGTTTTTTTATTGCGCAAGTTTCAATGTGAGTGGCACTTTTTCCGTTGCATTATTATTTTTCTCCTTTACTTTCTGAGTTTCACGACCACATTGGCAATTTAGACGAATTGGCTACGCAAAGGTAATTGTCACAAACTAAATGAACTGATGAAAGCGTGCCAAGCTAATAGACGATTTTACATACATAATAAAATAATAATAATAACTTCCACACAAAACGATAACTTGCTCGGGTCCCAATCTAGGATAACCAGGCAAGGACATTACAAACATGGAAACACACCCAGACTGGGTCCGTTTGTACAAGCGGGACCTCCAGTGGGAATCGAACCCACGACCTGTGTTTGGTAGTCAAGAGTGTTAACCGCTAGACAATCGAGGAGGTCAGACATAGGACGATAACCGTAACTGCGCGACATCGTTCGACTAGTACTGAATTAATTATAATCACTTTTTAACAAAAAAAAAAACTGACTTCACGATAGCGTTTTATCGTTCTAAAAACAGGAGTTCGATTATTTTCCCGTAGATTTCATCATCATGTATATGTTGAAATCAACCACCTCGAAGGTACTTGGTACTTGCTTGATACTGTAGTTGACCGGTTGTATGCAGGGAGTTTCAAATAACTTCCACGACAGGTTATTTTTAATATTTTTACCGAACGTTTAACAGTTACAGAAATTGTAAATTATATTCTTTTGGTTGCACTAGCCGGTGCTGAGGACAATTTTTTTTAGAAATTGTAAAACCAAGAGCATCTGCCAACAAACTGTTATGCAGTTCGGCAGAAATACCACTCATGTATCTGAACAAAAATCCTCGATCCATCAATCAATTTTAGGGTTCCCTGCCCGAAGGGTGCAAACGGGGCCCTACCAATATGCCTATAACGCCTGTCTGTCTGTAAAGCCGGCGCCTGCCTTGGTTAGTCGTATTTGCGTATTTAACAAATATTATAATAACCATCCATTAATATTGGTTTTCTGATTGTAGCACTGATGTTTAAAGTTGCGAATACGAATAGCCAAGTGAAGCGCGAGCACAAGCGCATAAATACATAGCATTATACTTATGCTGACAAGGGACCCTTGGGGCGCTAGTCCGGCACAATCGGCCAGTCTTTTTGTGTGCACTTTGGCCATAGTATTTTTATTTTTTTAGTGCCGGGAATTAAGGTGTTTAAATTTTACCTGATAAATAATCGCGTAAATAATTCGAACCGTTTTATATAATATAACCATGTTCTTTGGCCAATCGACAAAGCTATCAGCCAATTAACAGATTGTTAAAACTAAAACTATTACGTTTGCATCTACGTAATGAGATCATTAGCGTCCAGTGGCACCTTCACTCACACTAGATGGGTGAAAACTCGGACGCTGCAGTGCCTGGGACATAAACAATGTCCCAGGCGCAACAGATTGTCAACGTATGGGAAAGTAGGGGTAAATCTTGGCCTAAATCCGAGATCTGTTCATAAGCTGAATAGATTGTTTTTCTCTTCAATTCTCATCAGTTTTTAAAGGCGGTTTCAATTCAGCAAGCAAGCAAACAAACAAAAGAAAAAAGAAATAAATATCAAGAAAATTCAAGTACAAAAAATATCAAATTTATTTACAATAAACGTCTTTCTTTCTTTCAAACTGTCAGTAAAAAGGCTCTTCATAAAATGTCTTCAGCCGTGCGGTTAGGAACGAGGCGGCAGCCTGGTAGGGCCTGTCTATAGTGGCATTGCACGTCGGGATTTTTCACATTATCAGCCCATTCGTAAAAAGAAACCCAACCCAGTCTTTTACCTTAACTTTGAATAAAACATTTTTTAATTTGAATTGAATTGTTTGAAGCTCTTCCGCAACTACAAAAGCGCTCAGAGAGCGCCTTATGGAGCCCTGGAGGGTAACCAACTCTACGGCTGTTTCAGCGGTTATTCGGGTAGATGCGAAAAATGTTTTTCTTACAAATTAAAATTGTTACAAATCAGAAAGAACATTTTTATCACAGCACAACACAGGCCTGGTCCCAAAGTAAAATTCTCTGTAATATGGTAATATGGACGAGAAAAAGACACCACAAGTACGGAAAAACACTTCATTTGTACAAATAGTACAGTTGGCCACACGTGTGTGTATGTGTGTGTGAGTGGAGTGCACAAATTTAAAGGTTACCGTGCTGTCGATGCTTCCTAGATTATGCTCCTACAACCGTGTCAACAACAACAACTACCTTCCTGCTCTCGCATATCTTCAAAAAATAGATCTGAGTTCACTGATTTCATATTTTTTTCGTTAGTTCCAGAACATAAATTTAAACGTTCCAGAGTCTGTTACTCAGTGCAAAACAATAGTTTCGTTAAATAAAAAACTTCAACGTTCCATATTATAAGCTAGTAAAAAGATTTACCGATTACTTTGTGGTTATTGAATTGGTCTAAGCATCGAGACACGTAATTTTCTTATAGAAATAAGAAATTTGATGTAGATAAGCTATATTTTTCTCGTATATTCTCATAATACGAACTCGTGGAAAATCATTACCTCTGTTTACAGTTATGACACGTATTTACTGAATTCCTTCGCTACAAATAGAAAACCGGGATTTTACGAGTACAGTTGCAATATTATAACATTTTCGAAGCGGTAATTCTTTTTTTGACGAGCGTTCATTTACATAGTATTATTACACTGGTGTCCTACTTACCGAAACGAACATTGCGATAATGTTTTCCAAATAACCCATACCGTAATAAATGACAATTATACTATAATTTCGCCATTTGGATAACACAATCGTTACCCTGAGAAATTGTATGGATAAAGGGCTGCTGTTACGTCGAGCGTACTGTCTCGCTTGTACAATTTAACATTTTTATTATTGTAATAAAATGAGTTTACTTTTGAAAAATGTGGTGTGATTGTTTGACACAATGAAATTACGTAATTCGTATTTCAAATATACGTATATTTGAAATATATTACTGTTTTCCTATACGTTGTTTTTAATAAAGAAAAGTTGTTTCCAAAATTAGCTATTGGAATCAAATTTTCTCAATCAAAAATTTCATGAATGTCCGCAATTTCTTTTATCTATCAAACCCTCAGACCACATTTATTACCTTACGGTAATACAATGAGTATATTTTTTAGGTAGCCAGTTCTTTCGCCGTTTCTAGGGTTCCGTTACTCAAAAGGAAAAACTGAACCCATATAGGACCACTTTGTTGTCCGTCCGTCTGTCCGTCCGTTTGTACGTCTATCAAGACACTTTATCTCGGGGACCGGTGGAAGTATGGAGTTGAAATTAAAACCATGTACTCAGGTCTACAGTCCCTTGAAGCTGTGAAAAAATCGCGCAATGTTTTTTTCTTTATGCTCTGTCGTAAAAACGGTAATACACATAGGCATCAAACTTGGCGTGGTTGTGGGACTTATTATGTATTCTAACGACAAATAATAAAAAACGGCCAAGCAAGAGCACGAAACCTTCGGTGCGCGAGTCGGACTCGCACTTGGCCGGTTTTTAAAGCTCATTTTGTACGTGTCTTGCTCAGAAAGCTGACTCCATATTCAGGGCAAAGATGATTGATTGAAAGGTGTTACGTTCTACTTTGGGGCTTGGTGGTTTGATAAAGGGTAAATTTTAACCGTTTACCACAAAAATCTAAAGGTACACCTGTGTACGCTTCTCTAAAATATTATTCTAAGTCCCGTTAACTTATTTTGCTGCAATTAAACTACTCGGTCAACAAAATATGTTACACCAAACAAATTCAAAATTATCACCAAGATATAACACTTTTTTATTCTACTGCGCAGCAAATATTTGCTATTACAGTAATTATATTATTCTTTCACAAAAAATACTGATCGAGCACCAAATATTCCTAATCGGTACATAAACTATCTAATATGAATCCTAGTACCGGACCCCCATTTAAAACGGGTTTGTACAACTTTTATGTTACTCAAATAATTATCATTGAAGAACAAATAATGCATTATTTTACTGAAAATGTTTTTGGCGCGCTTGCGACGCGCGTGTGGTTCGTTGCGATATGAGATATTGCAGCAACTAGAGTAGCAAGACGTTAGAGACGTTGTTTACTATTATCCTGTAAGCGTTGAAGAAGTTGTGATTTCTTGTTTTAAATGAGTGATGTTTTGTTTGCATGGATGCCGATCACGATCACGAGAGTAATAGTAGTCAAAGAAAGTATGGTATTTGTCTAGAGACAAAAGAAGAAATAAATAAGTTATTCTCATTGCATTTAAAACCGAACGCTATATTGCACTAAGTCAGATACCAGGTATCACAGTTCCTAAAATAAAGCAACTGAAGAACTACTTGTCCGATCGCCAGTTTACGGGGCCTCCCGTTATTAGTCTAGGGGAGCTTGAGAAATGGCTAATTGATCATTCTGCGATACGTGAAGATGAGAATGAACCGTATTTGATCTTCTACTACGTATAAAAGTGTGACGGAGACTGGGGTGACAGGCGAAAAAAGACGCCCGGAAAATTGTAAAATGGGAAAGTAAACGAGTAAATATACGTTAAAATTCATCGAGTTTTATTATGTCTAGTGCTCATGTTAACCTCAGAAAATACTATTCAAAGATTAATTCTGACTAGACTAAATGATTTCATTAAATGATTCAGATTTTTCCCTGTACTTGTATTATACGAAGAAATCAAATGCCAAATTTCATAGTTCTAGGTCAACGGAAAGTACCCCATGAATTTTGATTTACTTGAGAGTGTCGAAATATACGTTTTTTACGGCATAAACGGCCATAACTTTTTTACGTTACTTTTTCTTACAGCTTCACCTCGACGCGTTCCCGAGATAAAGAGTCTTGACAGATAGACGGACGGATGGACGGACAATAAAGTGATCCTATAAGGGTTCTGTTTTTCCTTTTCAGGTGCGGAACCCTAAAAATACTATTGTTTTATTTTTATTTTATCAATTCAAGACTTTCCCGACACACAAGTAGACGTTGTAGACATAGCAATAGGGTCGTCATATTTGTACCCCTCGAGTCCACAGTGGGACGGTTGTGGGACGTATATACCTAGGCTATACAAAAAAGTAAAATCATAAAATTTTATAGTAAGCCTCGTACAGACCTATCATCGGAGCATCGGTGAAAGCACTCACTCCTGTAGCTTAAATTAATATTGCCGGTTAAAAAAACAGGGTCGGAGGCGATGCGATATTACGTACTTACTATATACTAGAGGAGATATTACTTACAACTTATTTTTGATCCAAGATTTTGGAGAATTTGCCAACCGCATCGTATTTTAATGTTATTCCAAAAAAGTTTTCACACTATTACATAATACTGGATGGCGTTTTCTTTTTTATTATTTTTAATACTAAACTCAAACCATATACAGCCACGACAAGCACGGGTGTTGACTAGCCCTACCAATGGAAAACAAATCTTCTTTTTCTAATTCGTTCTAATTCCATCGAATTATAGTTACTGACACTTATGATGTGCAAAATGATAGATTTTTTTTTCCATTGAGGCGCTATCAGGTCCGCTAACATAGTCTTTACCGGGCGAGTACCGGGTCACCCCTCCAAGTCAGGAATTTCTAGCATAAGCAGGCTTTAACTCAGACCGTAAATTACTTGCAACCAATAGGCTGCAAATTTTGCACCAGACAACTTCAAATCATAATATCAAATCTCTTCATTACACTCATGTGGTACATAGGTGGTAAACTTGCTTTGGATGTCTTCTCCGCTAGGTATCTCATAGATCGGACAGACCATTTTTCACCTCAAAAGCGTCAAGAAAAGCGAATACGCCTGATACGCTATCGCAAAACGTCATGTCAGGGCTTCGAGTCTTGGAGGGACATTACGTGCGGAGGAGTTCGCGGCTATAAAAAGTCTTTGTGATGCCAACGATAAGAAAAAGAACATGGCTTTATGTGCTTTATCTGACGGGTGGGTGGATATTGAACGCCGCACACTACGGTAAAGAGAAAGCTTTTACAGCGTCTGATGTTTTTGGCGTTTTTTATGTTGTTGAAGTGTTTATTTTTTTAATTTTTATTCTGTTTTTTTCAGAATTTTGGTCACGGGGTGACGATGAAATTGTGTCTTATTTTGATAATTATATGACATACCGAAAATTAATTTAACTTTAAATTACATTAGACCTTAACTAGAAGACTAAGTGCTGCTTCTTATTTTGTCGGAGACAAAACCTATTAGCTTAAAAAAAATAACACTCCTTATTTCACTAAGTCAGACAGGCTTAGCCAATATTACCTCTTTGAACAATACAATACACCTCTTTGCATTAGACCGCATTTTTGAGTGATTAGAGTATAGCAGTTAATTCATTTGGGGTGAAATGATTACAATAATTACGAGCCAGCTACAGCGCCACAAACAACGTGACATAACATAAAAAACTTTGGCCTTTGCATCTACGCAATGAGATGATTTATACAGCGTCTAGTGGCACCTTCACTCACACTAGATGGATGAAGGGACCACTCGGACGCTGCAGTGCCTGGGACGTTGTTTTTTTATATGGAATAGGCTTGCCCATTGTTATGTCATGACCTAACGTGAGCAGCCAAGTATCAGGTTAGTTTCTCAATACAAATTTTGTCCTACGAGTTTCTGCAAAATAAGGAATTACATTACTGTACATAATTCGCGCTTATAGAACCAAAGACCCAATGTCACAGTATTCAGTAAATCATTGCCACATAATCAATAACCAAACAAAGATTTGCTGTAATACAAGAGTTTTCGCTAGATGGCGCCTTTTTGCAATGAATAATAATAAATATTTTTTATTCCTGGCGACAGGATCCAATACTAAGTTAATAATGTGTAGTGCTTACGAAAGTTTTAGTTCGAAAACGTGCAATATTTTTAAATTAATTAAACGTTGGCTAGTCAACCAACAAACGATTTAATTTTCAACAATTAATTGAATTATAGATTCTATCGTTTGTTCAATGGAGAACTTGCACTAAAAATGTTTTAATATAATCGGAGAGACCACGTTAAAATGTAAATAAGCGTGTTTTTTTTTCTTTACCACGAATAGTTTTTATAGTATAGCCTGTCAAAAAGTCAACATAGTGACGCGGTACAGAAACGCGCCATACAAATCGGGCCCAAACTATGACGTCACAACTTGCACGTAGCGCCTTATAATGTATGAAGCGTTTACCAATATTTGAGTTATCTCGTAAAATAATGTTTTTATGCATGTACACCGATTCGGTTTCACATCAAAGAACACGTTCAGAATTAAATGAAAAAAAAAATTTTTTTACTGTTTTTGTTATTAGGGTAACGTTATTCTTCGCATTTTTTGTGACCCCGAAAACCATAAAAAAATATTTTTATTGTTTTATTTTTCTTATGTTTTTGTATGATTTCTTTAGTACAAAAGCAATGTCACTCCAATCTTAGTTATACGCAAGTTCCCCATTCACAGAATTGGTTCTAAAACAAATAAAGCAACAACGCTTTTAGCATAACTATTAAATATGAATTCAGTAAAGAACTCAAAATACTTATTTTACATATAGAGAATAAGATAAGATAAAATAAGTTATGATATAATAAGATAAGATAAGGTATTTGTTTATTTTCTATCCATAAAATACGTTCGCATATAAAAAACCACATGCAATAAATTATACACAGCAAGAGGATGTACTATTTGTGGAAAGACAGGAGCCTAAACTAGATCAAAAGATCTGTATCTGTTTTCCAGGCTTCCCGAACTACAAAAGATTTGAATAATATTCGACGCGTCACCAGCACAGGGTATTATCATCATCATCATCATCATTCGGCTACAAGAAGTCCACTGCTGGACATAGGCCTCCTTCATGGATTTCCAAAAAGACCGGTTGGGAGCGGCTTGCATCCAGCGTCTTTCTGCCACTTGGATGAGGTCATCTGTCAATCTTGTGGCAGGGTATTATATGTTACGTATAAAAAAAATAGAGATGTTACTAAAAACAAATATATAAGAAAGTAAAATGTATGTGTGTATGTATGTATGTATGCGCATCTCTGCTCAGCTCTACGACCGGAGTTTTGGGTTCGGGTTTCAGCCACTTTGAATAAAAATTGCAATAAAATTGTGTAATATGTTCCTGAAATGGTTTGACTGAAATGACATGGGGACCCAACGGGGGGAAGACTGCACGGGGGTGTGGGGGGTGAACGGATAGAGGGACGCTCTCTTTCACTTAGGCTTTGGCGGGAATCGGGGGTCCGGCCGGCATTAGGATTAGGGTGAGTTAATCAAAGGATTCGAATCTAGATAAGTCTAATATAGCACAAAGTGAACAAAGGTATTCTACAGTGTGACGATAATGTGGCTACAGCAGCAAATATTGTGTACTTCAGCTGTGAAAGTGGTATAGCTTGAGAAATGTTTTGGTGAGATGGCTTGGGCTTTTGGCTTTTCTTTTCCTAATCTTGGGCAAATCAGGGCTGAAGCAAGGCAGATCTATGGTGAGATCCATACTAGTGGATTCGATCTGAAACGTCGATTTGGTTAAGGTGAATCATACTCAGGTCTCAGTTGTAAATGTAGTAAAGACTGACTTGCATCTTGGAACGTTGCTTTAGTCTACAGAACTTAACTTCTGAGTATGATTTTCCTACATTCTTGTGTTTGCTTTTGTTCTTGACAAATAAACTTGCTTGCACCAATTCCCAAACATTTACTCAAATTTGTTAAAATGGGTTCTATATCCGACCGAACGGTGAGTTTCTTTGCCAAGTTCTTTTCTCACTACGGGTCAGGTCTTGAACATGGCACGTACGCCGGTTAGGTGGATGGTGTTTGGCGTGGTAGAAAACTAGCAAACACACAGTTTCTCAGAAGTAAATTTCACTTGCAAGTAGTTGGAAATCATTTACGTAATACAGTAACTTGTTAGATAAAGTCTAAAACAACCAATTCAAATAAACAAACGAGAATTTGGTTCTGTAAACCAATAATCAGGCACAGAGCCTAACTAAAATTGTGACTGTAAAATCTACATCCAATACTAAGCACAAAAATAAACATAACCCATATTTGTCGCTCCGAGGCTAAACGAAATATCTACCTAAACTAAACTAAGCTTAAAGTTTACTATTACTCCTCAACTATGTTAAGCTGTGTTCACTAAGTTTGTAAATCTCAAATATAAATCTCGATGAATAGATTATTTTTTAATTCATTATTTTTGTTTAATGGCTTTTGACATCCTCTGCCCCCTGAAAAGTTCTTTCACAACAAAAGGTCCTTCTTGCTAAGCTAGACGATCACATTTTAGCCAAAGATTTAAATTTTCTGTGAAGTTAGGTACTCATAAATTGCTCTTTTACATAGTATACATTTAACTTACACAGAGCTAAAATAGTAGGTAGGAAGCTTAGGTACTCATTCATTACTTAGTAAATCTCCTATGAATGAACCCTATCGACATTCAACGGAGGCAAAGATGGAGGGCTCCAGGGGAAGTATTTCAACTTCGGGAACGTTGATTAATGGCAGAAGTAAGTATGAAGGGGATTACTTAGGTTTGATCAGTGCAAGTAAATATTCGTTAGATTGGGTGTTACATCGTGTCAAAGAGAACATTTACACATAGAGATATACCTATACAAAGACACATGCAAACGCCAACAATGGCTAGACAACGTGTTGAATTCCCTTTGTCCTCTCAGGCAATTTAGCCGTTTGAACAGTCTGGGTGTTGTATCGACAATACATTTCTTAATACCGTAACATGTTTGCTTCTATTGACATTTGTTAATTTGACATTTGTTACCTTGCTATTACCATGTTAACCTGGCTTAGAGGTATGACCAACCGCTACCTACTTTTTGGCAGTTCACTGATAGATATTTTATGGTATACAAGCGTTTTGTTTCAGTTTAACGAGTAAATTGGGAAGAGACAAACCTGCTTTAGATTAAAGGTTCAATACGGATGAGCATGGAGGGATTTTTTTCTAACTATCCCAAATGTTTCTTTTTCGTGGAATACGTAAAATAACAATACTCTGGCTGCGATATGAGTGAGCTGCGGGCTCGCCGCGACCGCGGTTGTGTGTGGCAAGCTTAAAAGCCACGTATCCCAGACATCGAACCCGAAGATATCGCAATATTCAGATGCAGATTCTTGTCGGTTTATTCAACTTTACATTGCAACGTTCTCCTCCTGCAACAGATTTGAAATCGTTACCAACATTTTGAAGGAATGTTCTTTTCATTATCATTAACAATTATATTATTGTTTTAACAGTGATCGTATCACTGTTAAATCATCCTAATATTGTGTACACATTATATTATACTAAATTAATGCTTATTGTGCTTAAGTAAATGTAAAAAAGTTGGGTAACATTTTTTCTTAAACATAACATACACGTAACATAAACTCACACCTGTATCCTGAAGAGGTAGGCAGAGATCTATTTCGCTTTCACAAGCGGCCCAGGGCTGCGTTTCATAAAACCACCATTCATAGTTTATTATTTCAACTCGGTGTCAATTGCGTAAGATAAGATAAGAAGATAGGAAAATTCTTTATAGCACTCCAGATAACATAAGATAAAAAATTGCAATGATAGGTATACAGTACAACTGGCGGCCTTATTGCTAAAAGCAAATGTATAATATTATGGGCAGTTATGCATAATTTTCGGTATTGTGATTCCGACTCTAGCAAAATAACAATGTAATTTTCTAACCTGTTGAGTGGCCATACCTAGTTCTCTTTAATAAGTTGTTATTTTTTGCGTGTTAAACAATAGTAAGCGCCTCCCGCTTTTACACTACCTATCTGCTTTAACTATAAGTGAGAAATGTTCCATAGGGCAGATAAGTCCATACCTAATGTTGTAAAATATAAAATATTTATTACCTGTGCGTGTATCTTCTCCAATTAAATACATTAAATTAAATTGTTTAATAGGAGGGTTAATCGATTAATCGATTGTATATCGAAGTGTCACAGTAAACCATAAATTGTAGTTTTATAAAATAGAGTCCTGGTTGTGTAACGAACAGTTCAGCATTAGAAACGGCGGCTGCAGCGTGATGGGCAGAATGTAAACGTGAACATAGCCGGTGCTTGAATTAATGGACGCCTATGCCTGCGCGCGACATGCGCCTGCCGGATTTACATAAGCACTTGGTATTTCTACCAACTACCCTAACGCTAATGTTTGCAAGAAGTTGCCAGAGGTGTCCTTCGATACTGAACGCAACCGATACTAAAACTTTACGCTAAGGGAATTTACGCTTGGCAAGACGTGCTGCTCTAAAGCTCTTAGCACTAGACAAAGAGTAAAGTTTCTCAGAAGTAGTCCATTTAACGGAAATGATTTCTAGGGGTAGTCATGGGTTGTTAGCTGTCCGTTTTTTAAATTCCTGGTAGATAATTATAACAGGAATCTGCGTAGTTGGAATGAGTTTGCAATGGGATTTTTTTTTCAATTATGTGATAGTTTTTTGTGAACTTAAGTAGAAGAATTCTAAGTCACATCCCCCGCCAATGAGACCCAAAATACGTCCTTGCGAAGTGAAAGTTATTTTTTACGTTATTTGTCGGGCATTATACTATTAGATATCTGTCACTGTTTGCAAAAACGAATTAAAAGATTATGATAAGATTTATGTTTTCTTTTGTTGGACTAGTTATTCCCTAGTTGGTTTTTTTAAGAAGGAACGATTCTCAGTGTTAGACTGTAGACAAAGAGAGATCTCAATATTGATCGAATGACTTTAACGAGATCTAGAAGCAATCACTCTTGTCCGGAGCAATCTCAGTTTTATTTAACTTGAAAGGAGACTTCAGCGGAAAGTTCCCTTCTCCCCTTAATTCAACATCGATGCGTTATCCTCGGGAACGGTTCAGCACGACGCGAAGTCTAATAAATGACCGCCATTTGTAACGTGGGAAAATTCTTTTATAGGAATCTGTGCACAATGTACCCTGCAGCAGCTTAACTCCACAGTGAGTGCTAAGGGCTCTCGAAATAGGTAGAAGGTTAAAATTTTCACGAATAAAAAAAAAACAATAAGAAGGTTTCCCATACATTAAGGTTTTTTTCTGCTCTGTCGTAATACCTCTAATACATAAAGTGAAAGTGCTCAACTTAGAGTGATGTTAGTGCATTCCCGTGCGCGAGTTATACTCGCACTTGGCCGTTTTTAGGGTTCCGTAGGCGTCAAGGAACCCTTATAGTTCCCCAATGTCCTTGTGTCTGTCTGTCCATCTGTCTGTCCGCGGCCTAGCTCAGAGACGATTATTACGAGGAAGCTGAAATTTGGGAGACATATTATGTATTAATCACGCCGACAAAAAGGTAGAATAAAATCTTAAAAAACTGTTCTGACAAGCACTTGGCCGGTGTTTTTTTTTCCATACAAACTTCTACGCAACCGTGGCTCCTCAACACGCTCCAGTATGCGTTTTTTTTTTTATACAGACTTTGGTACAGTCTACAGCACCCTTTACACGCGTGCACTCTACTCAGTTACATTACAGTTGACTTTGCAATAAAAATGTAAAGGTTGATTTGCTGTTGACCGTACTTACCTACCACAACCATCAAGGCGCTCCATTGTGCGATGCAGAGTGTTTTCCGCCTATAGGACTATCAACATTATTTATTTATTTATTTATTTATTAGTAAACCAACAGACACGATAAAACATAAAAAAATACATAATAAAGGTTAAATATAAGGCCCAATTATAGGTTAACAGTAAAAGACTTTATAAAATCTGACACGCAAAAAGAATGAAAGAATGAAAAAAAGATAGCATACATATAGGTGATCAAGCTTTTATCCCTTTGTAGACGTGACGCCTAAAAGATTCCTTACTTAAATAAAATAAATCAATATCATCAAAGAACTTATTGTAAGTGCTCATGATTCGTTGAATTACGCTATTTTGCCCATAATTGCTGCGGCTGAATGGAACTTGAAAAAGTAACTTTATTCTGGTTGACGCTCTTGGGACCCTGAATGATAACAACGATAGTAACCTAGGGCAATCAATCAGTCCATTTACTAGTCCGTAAAGAAACATAACATCTGTGATTGTACGTCTGTTACTCAGAGAAACCATGCCAAACCGTTCAATGGTACTGTCATAATTGTTATCGACAACTCTTTGGCGATAGTTTAAATGGCGTGAGAATTTTTTTTTTTTCATTACAGGGTACCGGCGATGTCCGGGCGCAACTATACCTACAAACTAAAATGAACCTTAAATACTTTTGAGATACAATACTTACTAGTAGAATACTAGCGTTAAAAAGGTTCGAACACGTGCAGCCGACGGACACGACACAGGAACCGGATTTTTCTTGCAATTTTATCGTAGTGTCTAACTTCAAGATTTATTTTAGATTTTTTATTTATTTTATTTTAGAATTATTTTAGATTGAAATCGTGGGCCCCGCACGTTACCCGTTGTAACAAGGACGTTTACGTGTACGATCCGTAATGGTAGTCAACATTCTTCTAGTGCATATTAGGTTGATCCTGTGGCTCGCTCACTATTGATTGTCTCTGGGTGACTGTCGGTTACGGATGACACGCGATATCTAGAACGAACGGAAATCGATTTCATGTTTTCACACTTGCCGCTTGGTGACGTTCCATTACACGAAATAAGAACATGAATCTTTCCACGCGTGCACGCTACTCTGTTACGTACGTACGTTATTATTATTATTATACTTTATTGCACACAAGACTTTTAACAGGATATTACATAAGAAATTACATGTACAAAGGCGAGCTTATCTCTGTAAGAGATTTCTTCCAGCAAACCTTCGGGTATAGGAGAAGCAGTAGAAAAACGGGTCTATATATGTGCACAAAATAAACTACAAAAAGCCTAAATAACACAAAGTAAAAAGGAAAACAAAAACTACATAAACTAGATAACAGAATAAAAATACATACCTACTTAGATATACATAAATAATATATATTATATATATATATATATATAGCTCAGTTATTACAGGGATAGATAATGCTCTTTCAACCGCTTCTTGAAGGTACCAATAGTGGGACTGGCGCATATGTTCTGTGGCAGTGCGTTCCACAGCCTAACCGACTGGACCGTGAAGGAGTCACCGTAAGCTCCAGTATTGTGAGCAGGAATTTTAAGAAGATGGGAGTTAAGTGATCTTTTTGATCTTTCTCCGGAGAACAGGTATTGAAACCTTTCTCTCAGGTATGCGGGAGATGCGGGATGATTAAGAATTTTGTACAATAGTGATAGTATATGTGCATTCCGGCGAAGACGAATTGGGAGCCATTTTAACTCTTGTCGGAAACGAGACACATGATCAAATTTGCGTAATCCTATGAAGCGGATACCCAAATTTTGTAGACGTTCGAGTTTGTCTAGCAGCTCCTCATTGGCGTCCAAGTAGCAAACATCCGCATAGTCAAGAATGGGAAGAAGAAGTGACTGTACAAGAGTAACTTTAGTTTTAATTGGGAGAAAGCTTTGGAGACGTACGTTACGGTCGATGCAACAAAAATGTTAAGGTTGATTTACTGTTGACCGGATTAAGCTCTGACTGTAATTCCCGGAAAATAACTTGACTAAATGCTATGACTGCGCGTACGGTCTCATTGGCGTTGACATTTGACATTGACATTCAACAAACATTATGTAATTTTTTTAAGTTGAAATAAATTTATGATTTGTCCCTACAAATCGCGGAATGAGAGCATTTCGGACTCAACTTAACAATGAAAAAAAGTGCCCATGTGTCGATCGCCAACCCATCCCGGGGCTACGAGGACTTTTTATCAATTTAATGCCTTTGCATTATACTTGAAACGAAGCGTTACCTATACGAAGCGTAGCTGGTTGTTGACATCCGGACGGGACAGACCAGTTTCTACAAAGAAAACTTATGAGGTTCATGTCGATGCACTAACTGTCTGTAGGTACCTAGTTCAGTTCAGAAATAAACTGTTTAAAAAATGTGAGTGAAATGAGTGAAAACAAATCGTAATTTCTGTTCCAAATTTTCGCCCACAATGAGAGTTATTTATAAATCTGGCTCACACACTTGTTTACGTCATTATACTCTTGACCTAGCCGTGGCCAATACCCCGTCACAAAAAGTAACATTATGTCAGAAGGATCAACGTTTGTGTTATTTTCATAGAATTTTAATACTTTATTCATTTATTTGCTTCTTACTAAGTAAGTTACAGAGTGAGCCTAAAAATAACAGGTGATTGTAAGGATGTTCTTAGATTTAAAAAAAAAATTATTAGTGGCCTACTGAGTTCAACCCGTAACGTGCGTTCGGCAAGAATTGTTTTATGGGAACTGCTTATATTAGTGTGTGCGTGAATATAGTTTTTACATTAGATTATAGATATAATTGCAAAAGAAACAGGATTCTTGCTACGATTATGTCTTGTTCAATGTTTCGTGTGCAATAATAGTACATTATGATACAAGTGTGCTAAGTTGGTCTTTACCCACGAGGCATTATTGTAAGCGCGAGCCGTAGCGCATCGGCGAGCGCGGTAAGGAAGCTGAGTGTGTATGATTAATGCACACGAGTTTTTTACATACGACGTTTTTTAACACAATTGCAAGGAAAAAATAAACTTGTATTGTTAGTAAATTGAAGTAGTCATTTTTGATAGCAATTAACCACACAGCAGCAACTTTACCAAATATTTACGGAAAATGGCGCGTAAGGGTTGTTTTTTCGCGCGCCGTACTTTCGATGCGCGCGCAGGTTCAATAAAGAAAGGCACAGAAAAACCCAGCTGTTCAGTCGGAGCAGTAGCAATATAAAAAATAAAATAAACTATAAATTATTTTTTCTAAATACGGTAGTTAAGTTAATTTGTGATTATAAATACACAATTTGATGTAATGAAATGTTTATTTGTAACCCTAAAATAATTTAATATTCGTAAAAATTGTATTCAATGTTCTTAGACATAAACTTTTGCTGCAATTAAAAAAAAATTTTATGTTACTACACTTGTACGATAATGTTTTTACAGCACAATTATGGTAATATGCTGTAACTCAGACTAAAAACGGTCAATTTACCAGCAACTGTGTTGAAAAGTATATTATTATTATGAAGTTAGTTAGACCTGTGAATTCTACTTCGGCTACGTCAATAGTCAAATATCGAGTACCTATTTGAGAATTTTTTAAGTTACGAAGTAGTATGTTACTTATCTGCTTATTTTGTTTCTGTGAGCTTCGCCAACAGTGGACCGTTTCGCTGCTGCGCTAACACTTAGAAAACAAAGTTATTGAGTAAGAAAACACACTTTTGCCTCTCATAAAGCGCCATGGTTCAAAACTGTCTGGACAACACATAACATAACATAAACTCACTCCTGTATCCCAGAGGAGTAGACAGAATGAAAAAAGTGGATTTTTAGCTTATACTTATTGCAAGTAGTTTAATTGTCAATACTGAGGAAACGGTATAGAAGTTTGGCGTTATTCAGTAACAGACAATTTACTAACGAAGTAGAAGATATACTATTAATTTAATTCTGGAAATACTTGATTTTTTTGTCGAAAGTGATTCCAGGTGATTCGCAGAGCTCATGGTAAAAAACGACGGAGTGCGCGTCGTCGGTTGCTCGTCTCTGAGTAAGTAATTCTGGAATTGAGTTAATAATATGTAGTGTTTACGGTTGTTTGAGTCAGAATAAATTAGAATAAAAGAAACCGGTCTCTAACAATAATAAACAAGGCCATTAAACTATTTTTACATATATTAGTCGCAGTGTGTCTCTGTTGCTGCAAAACGCAACTGGATTAGCTTTTACAGATGGTTTTAGCCCACAGCGCTGATTTTCACACAGTGCCCGTTCGTTCTTTGAGGAACGTAGAGCGCGGTACAGCATTTCAAAATTAAGCTACACCTATGCGCCAACCTTAGCTGGTAGTCTATGATGGCGTGGTTGAATACTCGCGCACATTGAATCGTAACTATGACGACGAACTATTTGTATGAACTAATTTTCATGCCAATCATTCGTCGTCATAGTTACGATTTTCTTGATCAATATCAAGAAAAACATTCACCTACATAACAAACTTTATGTAAATAAAATAAACCACAAGAGACAAATACAGTGTTTGAGTGGCGATAAACCCCGCCGCGACCATTTTTGTTTTATGCCCCCTTGTAGGAACAAAACATCACAAGAGTATAACAAGGAAATAACATTTTCATGACGAGTGAAGTGGTACCCTATAACAATAACGGTATGGGCCTTTCGGCGCGGCATCTCGAATAGAAACGACTGGTAAATTATACGACATTCTTGGGCCGAATGAGATCATTGCATAACATAATACATAAGCTGCTTATATAGGTCTCACTCTAAAGCGTGTAAGAACATCCCCATATACTTCCGAAATACGGGGTTTTAATCGAAAATATGAATAACTTTTACTATGAGGAAAACTGCCGTTTCATACATGTGAAGATTATTAATGCCGTAGGTTTTCCTGATACGAAAAGTTGTTATTGACGAGTAAAACCTCCCATTTTCGATTTTTTATGGGGGTTTTATTACACCCTATTGTATATACATTACTTATATATCCACTGAAGGGCGCAGGCCTCAGAGAATGAGTATGTGCGTGCCCACAGCAGATTTTTCATTTCAAGCGCTGAGGTATATGAAAACCTGAAACGCTCCGGTTTTCTCACGATGTTTTTCTTCATAGTTTAATAAATAAATATACGAAATATAATAGGGGTTAAAGTATGAAATTGCCGTTTTATTGCAATAGGTTCTTTGATTTGACATAGAATCTTCATGGTTTGAGGTTTTCGAATGAAACTTTTTTCGAATGGTTTCTATGATGTTCTTTTTTTTAAAAATGTGAAACATTTGAATATCGACTTTCAATTGTTTTTGTTATTCAATTTAGACAAGAAAGATGGATACTGCGAAAATTCGAGTAATTATGAGGCACCCATTTTTTCGTATTTTTTTATTTTATTGATTTGACGCAGTGAGTCAATATTGTGGGTAAGGTAACGTTAAACCATGCCGCTAATTCCTGGGTAGTTTGACTAGGGTCGGCTTCCACTATCTCTCTTAATTCATCGTTATTCACCTGTGTGGGCGGTCTTCCTCGTGGCTCGTTCTTTAAGTCGAAATTTCCATCACGAAAGCGTTTAAACCAAAATCGCACAGTGCGTTCATTAGTAGACCCCTCTCCAAATGCAGCATTGGTATTGCGGGCTGTTTCTGCCGCGTTAGTTCCGCGTCGGAACTCGTATTCAAAAATCACTAGAATTTTCGCAGTATCCATCTTTCTTGTCTAAATTGAATAACAAAAACAATTGAAAGTCGATATTCAAATGTTTCACATTTTTTAAAAAAAGAACATCTTAGAAACCATTTGAAAAAAGTTTTATTCGAAAACCTCAAACCATGAAGATTCTATGTCAATTCAAAGAAACTATTGTAATAAAACGGCAATTTCATACTTTAACCCCTATTACTACTAAAATCACCATTGTTAGCGAATTGACTTTTAAAAGCAAATGATCTTTAAGAGAATAGTTTATTTATATTAGTCAATTAAATTATAATTTATTTCTATGCCAAATTAAAATATAATAGTACCTAGTTTGAATTAAGGAAATTGATTACTAGTTGATTTTTACATTTCTGATTAAGTACAGTATTTATTTGAGATCTGTTTTGATTTGTGTGGTTAAATGATTCGACCATTGGAGCCATTTTGTTGGAACCAATTGAGTAGTGGTGGCGCAGACCGGTTGGTTGGATGAACCGATCGGGTATTACGAATTGGGACTCCGAGTGAGGAGGTTGTGTCAGAGTTGTAAAAGATAAAGAAAATAAGAGTTTTTTCATTACTCATACTCTGAAAGGGGGTCATTGTTCATCCAGGCACCGTGCTGAAAGTGGTACATGCCTGCTCTAAAGCAGAAAAGTATTAAAAAAAAAAATTTAAGACACAGATAAAACCACCAAACACGCAAATTCAAAATGGCCGTCTTTCGCGGTCGCGCGCCATCTTGCGAATTGTGATGTACGGCTAGCACAAGTTGGCGCGCGAGCTAGACCATCCGTCTGTTTCGGCGTGATTTCCTTAAGTTTTATATTTTAAACTTGTTTTTATCTTTTAGTGATTAACATTAATAATTAATTTATATTATTTAATTTTTTTAAATACTAATTAAATAATTTTGATTTTAACTGGCTTGTGTTTACTTTCCTCGTATTCGTAATGAAAAGTAGAGTGTTTTACTCGGGTGATAGCACCCATTTCTGCCTCGAACTATTGGCGCTCTCACTTCGTTCGAGCGCCAAAACATCTCGTCAAGAATGGGTGCCTTTCAGCCCTCGGTTAACAATCTACTATTTCAAACCTAGTGGTTTTTATTACCATGCAAAGACACCTTTGACAAAAGGGATGTTTTGACGAATCGCACTGTTGACAAACGTAATTTAACCAAAGGCACCTTTGACAAAAAGGATATTTTGATGGATCGAACTTTTGACAAACGTAATTTGATAAAAGGCACCTTTCACAAAAAGGATATTTCGACGAATCGCACTTTTGACAAACGTAATTTGAGCAAAGGCAACTTTGGCCAACAGGGTATTATGACGAATCGCACCCTTGACCAAAGGCGGAAAACCCCACCCGTTAGGAGGAATTGGTTCTTTCGCTCTTTTCGTTATTTAACAACTTTCTTTTAGCCAGTATCACCCGTTTGTGGATTTTAACTGACTAATCCAACATCCATTTACATTGCAAAGTTGATTAATTCCTTTTCAGTCGTTCTTCAGTTATTGTTGTAGCTGATACTCTACTTAACCCAAAGCACCTTTGAACGTAAACTAATTTTATTGGGAACATACTGTAACACCGTGAATTGATCATTCAGGCTAAAAGACATCCATAGCTATTAGTGGATTATGGAAATTGAGCGAGATGTTCATATTATTAATCCTACTGAATCAAAAGAGACTCCTAAATCATAAGAAAATTGGAAGGTGAACTGTGTCATAGAAAGCTTTATTTATTGTGACAGGTATAGTCGTATTTGTTACGTTTAGTCGACGCTAAGCCCTCACCCTCATTGGATTGAAAAAAGACGTTTCTGATTTACGATATCCACCACGTGCCATTAACCAAACATAATCTGAGCGATGGATTTTTACGTCGTAAATTATCGCGCGCGATTTATTGGCTTCTGTCAATTAGTTTAGACGAAAATGTATTAAAGTTTTGACACTTGGGCGTTTTTCAAAGACAATGCTAAGTTTGTGACGTCACAGGGCATAATTATATCGGATTAGAAAACACTTCTCTTACAAACCTAAATAAAGAGAGGTTTTATTTTACCAGGGGACTAACTGAAAATAAGGTTATACAAATCCAAGCTTTGACATCAGCGGCGCAGATACGTCATACGATAGATTTTATTCAATATGCCCTCTTGTACTTATTAGTGGACCTAATTACAGATCTACATGATATGTATATACCTACTTACAGATTTACATGATAAGTATAGGAGGACAAAAAAAGGAACAAATGAAATTTCACTAAAAATAGACTTCAGCCATGGACATGTCAAAGTGGTGGCGGTAGTACCCACTTTGTATTAAGTAAATTTGTGCTTGACAGTAAACTACACAACTATATAAATTCACAGTACAGTAAAGTTGACAATAAATAAACTGATTAATTAACGTCTACATAATAATGCGAAAGAGTATGTCAGGATCGTGGCATGTGGAAAACCCTGGCCTCGGTCTACCCCTCCGGCATGCCAGTTTGAGTATGTGTGTCTGTTTGTGTGTGTGTGTGTGTGTGTGTGTGTGTGTGTGTGTGTGTGTATGTGGGAGTATATAATAATGAGTCTTGTTTCAGTGACGTAGTCAAAGTGTTATTATCGGAAGAGATTCCTCAATCTCTATGAAGTTGGTGGACTTTCATCTTGTAAAAAAAATGAAAGCAATTCCTCCGGGGATGCTGAGGGCACGTCGTGCCGCAGTAGCATTCTCAAAGGCTATGAAATTATTAACCGGTTTCCGTGTTGAGAATTTTACTAAGATCAATCTTGTAAAAAATCTCAAAAAGGAACAAAAAAAACAGATACTTGAGAAATTATTTTGCGAAATTCTCCATTTGGCATCCGGCGTTCTGTAATGAAATGATTTACTAACTTGTATTTGGGACTAACAAATGCTATATCATCATCATCAGCCCACCTCTGCTCACTGCTGGTTATAACCCTTTTCCCCATCACGCCATCCTTCGCGGTATCTTGCCATTTGCATCCACTGACCACAAATGCTATATATAATGCTAAATTCTATATATTAGTAACAAAACAAAAGCTATATAATACAATAATATAAGTAGCGCCAACAGTAAAAACGGCATCTTTTATTTCATAACCCCTTTTCATTGTTCTCAATTGTACAATTTTCTTATCTTACCCATGACCGCAAAACTAAGGCAAAAAACCCAGGACTAGATAGTATTTTGAGCTGTAAATTATATTATATACACCCTCCAATAGTGGGTTTTTTATAGTATAAGCAGCCTACAAATGTGTCTCTATAGGCCTTCTCTCAGAGAGAGAGTACGTTTATTTGATGAATAATAGAAAACTTCGATTAAAAACAGAATAAAATATAATTTCACAAGTAAAATAATCAATTTGATGTAGATACTGTCAACATTAGGGTTTCGTCAAAAGGTGAATAATGAATATCCAAAAGAAATCTAGAGTGGATGACGTAATTTTACATTTGATTTAAAAATTATGGACAGAATGAAATAAATATAAAAAAGGTGTAAAGAGGTTTATACCGTTACAACATTGACGCCTTTGGCATAAATGATTCCTAGTCCCAGGTCCTTAAATCACGATTGAAAGATTGGTCTAACACGTTTTTCAAAAGCGATCTATAGGACAGCATTTCCGATAAAACGGCTGGTTTTAGCAATAATCATACCTCATCCTAAGTTCTTGAAATAGCTATTTAAAATAACAAATCAAATCAAATTTTTTATTCAAAGTAGCACAGAAACTGCGACTTAATTAATAAACGTTACAAGTTAAACTACGTGTCCATTTCAAAATCGAGATAATTTTGGAAAAAAATGGACAAAAAAACTCCAAAATTTACAGAATTTATAAATATTCTAAAACCTGAAACTCATGCATTGAACTGGCTTTAATTCCAGACATTATTGTCATTTAAATAATCTTTAATGTTATAGTAGCTTTTTGGGCACAAATAGCGCTTTACACATTTTTTGAACCGCGTTTCTGGCAAGCTTATTATATCCTCAAGATCCTCCATGAAGGATGTATTAACCTTTGCCAGCCTAAATTTTGGGAACGAAAGTTTATGTCTATTTATAGTATTTATATTGCCTGCATAAGCAAGAACAAGGTATACGTTGGTATACCTTATGTAAATTCAGAGGAAATTCAAAGTAAAGTGGCAATAACGAGATTGCATCCTAGACGCGTAAACAAACAACCGCCCTCATAACCCACATACATTCAATCGTAAGGGGTTATCCGGGACTTACTGGCGCCTATCTTTATATATCTGATCAGCCCACTGTTGGATAGGCCTCGTCTCTTTCACGCCAACCCATCCGGTCCCTTGTAAGCTCGCCACCAATAGTTTCCTTAGTTCCCGGTAGCCCCTTAAGGATTCAACTCATGGGACTGGAAACTCGGAATTGCTAAACTATAATAATACAAACAGTTAGATAACAGTAGGAGCAATTTAGTGCACCACAATGCTAGGTGCAAGGCTTTCACACTTTACACCTTCAGATATGGTTCCTGCCTAAGCCACTTATTTCTGAAAATGTGCATGTCGCCGCTAACTAATAAAATCAGCCGTCGAATTAACTGTCTAGGACGTTCATTAGGAGGCGGCAATTAAAGGGCTGAAGGTCATTCATGTGATTGAACAAAATATTTATTAAAATAACCTGAAATAACCTTAACCTAACATAACCTTCAGCCAAAGCTGAAGGTGGCTAGCCAAGTAGTCAGTACTAGACGGCGCGTCTGCTTTGGTAGGGTGACCAAGATAAATTACACACCATTTCAGTTTATCCGTACTCGGCAACTGCAACGTTGACCGTAATTTACTTTTTGAACCTATCAGTAACAAAATCATGAGTTTGCCAATCTCGTTTTTAAGGCATTTAAACCTATTGACCATTCGAAAGTATGCAGGAAGAAAAATCGTCGAATTTACATTTAAAAGCAATTTTCGCGTCTTAATGCGTTTCGTTTCTGCACATTGTAATATTTTTCTATGTTTTTTATCTATCAAAATGGCTTTTTAACAACTATTTTGTCCCTTATCAGTTCAGTTTCAACCAAACATCACAATCACACTACCGAAGTAGACGTAGGTGAAGTAAATCAGCTGTTGCGTTGACGCCATCTTCAATTTCCTAAATAGACTCAAAATGGCGGCTCTTCATTCTGCCTTTTAATAAAAAGGCTAGTTTACGGTCAGCGAAGTAGTCAAACGTTTTAGACAAGGCTGTATTATAACTAAAAGGCTAGCTGTGTCATTGAATGCAACCGCCTATTAAACCTCCTAGGCGTTGAATTGGCCGGCTGATTTAGTGAGTAAGCGGCGACATGCATACCATTCTTGAAAAACCGGCCATGTGCGAGTCGGACTCGCACACGAAGGGTTCCGTACCATTATCTATTCAACATTTGAATATTTTAGAATCAAACAAACTTACCTGTGATGTTTGATGTCTAATTATGCGAGTATCTCGACCGAAGATGATTACGTTTACATGCAGCAGTACACGAGATGCTGCTGTCCTTATCACACTTGTAAAGCCTCCTATTAAAAGAAAGATGATGAAAATCCGCTGACTCACTCACTCTCACGCACCTCTTCCCAATTGGTTCCCGGCGCGCGTGTCATTATTTTTAGAGTTTTTGGAGGTAAAAAAGGTTTTTTTTTTTTTTTTTTTTTTTTGGGTTTAATTTGGGCCGGGCGGGAGGTAATCATCTTCGGTCGAGATACTCGCATAATTAGACATCAAACATCACAGGTAAGTTTGTTTGATTCTAAATTATACTTCGTATCTCTCCCGAAGATGATTACGTTTACATGCAGATGTTTAGAGTTATTTATTGAGAAAAAATAAAAACCCCTTACACATTATCTAAAATATTTCAAGAGAATGTGTAGAAAATAAAATTATGATAAAGTAAGTACAATTATTATTATAATTTGTAATAAAATTACTACATCAGGTTATTCTTCCGAAAATAACATTGTCGAAATCATTATTATTTATTTTTATTATATTGATTTCCTTATTATAATGAAGTGTCATTTCAACCCGCGGCTTTACGAACCACTTCCGCACTGCCTTCTGCCTTGTGTGCAGCGGTTGTGGGTGCGTAGCGTGTGCTGTGGCTACTAACACGATCTATATCAATGCAACTATCATGAAGAATCACCCAAAGACGAGTTTGTAAATAGATCTACTTTTTTGTGGTTATTTGTAAATAATAAAAAAAAAATTCTCTTCGTTGTTACGAAGAGGTCTATATTTTTCAAAATAAGGTTTTATTGCATATGCAGGGTATATGCTAGGGTTTTCTTGAATAAATGGTAATCTGACTACTTGTTGGCAAGAGCCAGATTTCTTAATCTTTTAAATAATTAATTTTAATTTAATTATTTTATTTAATTAAATCATCGACTTTTATTGTTATACAATTTCCATCATACTTTTTTTTTTTTTTTTTTTTACTTTTATTAGACATACAGTATGCATTCTTTGTGCGGATGCAATTGCTAACAGGCTTATGCTTTATAAACATGTAAAGAAGTCATACGATATGGATAAACGTTTGACACATAATAATAGCACAGTATTTGGACACCATGATTCATTACATTTACGTCTAGGGGGGTTAATCCGATACATTCTTTTGAAGAATTTAGTGGTACAATCATCTAACGTAGTTTTAGTAGCTAAAACCAGGGATAAGGTAGATTTACTAGTATTTTGGCTACTATAACCTGCCTTTTTAATTAACTTGTCAATTAGAAAGCTAATTATAATTACTGTAAAAACATGTTTTGACAATATTGCCACCAGGATTTTTGTGATGAATATTTTTAAAGAAGTTTGTGGAACACCACATCTCAAGAGCGACTGCCACCAGGGTAAGGTCTGCGTGTAAAAGATGGGCATCCCTGAAAACGATTTCACGAGAAATATGAAGCTTGCGCCATAGTGGGTATCATGGTCGTGTGGCACAACCAAGATACCCACTGCCTTATCATATAAAATCTGTTGAAGTACCTTTGATATAAAATAAAACGAAGGAAATGCATAAAATCTGAGGTTTCCCAGTTAAATGTGAACGCATCTATTACTTCAGACTGAAGACATGAAGCGTATCTCTCTCATTAAAAATTTTGCACACTAGCAAATAAGTCCAAATCTGGGATACCAAACGTATTGTATTAGTAATATCTGCAAAAGCATATGTCGCTAATTCCTGCTCTGCCTCAATATTCTTTTGCCGAGATTCCCGCAAGTATTGCGGGACTGCAGATTTATCTGCAATAACGTTATCTGACGACTTAATGCACGATACAAATATATAAATATTGCGTATCTCACACCCAACCAAACTGCACACTACCCATCCTACGAGTATCTATAGGGGCAATGGCGGTGTTACTATCGATTCTCAAGAATATGTCGCGGTCGTTGAGGTAGTTAGACAACATTTTATAAAAATAAAATGCTCCTCTTAATTGTAATGCATGGATAATTCAAAATTATTCCAATGACCACTCGCAGTACGGCCATTGTACTCGAAGCGGAATATATTTTTAAGCAGTAGTTATCATTCCGAAGGGCACGAAAAGAAGAATCAATTTGATTTTTATTCCATAAAAGAACTTATTTGAGATAACTACATGAAATAATTTGTTTTTTATAACGATTTGTATAGTTTAGGGCCAAGAACTTTTCTCTTTCGAAGAGTTTGGTATATAACCACCAATACCTAACAGCTGGGCATGTCGATATTAATATACCTATATCATTATATTCTGCAAAATTATCGTATTGTACATTTATTTACGTTTATAAATTTATCGACTTTTTCATTTATTAAAGCAATAAATGCTTCATTTGATTTGTATCAAAAATAAAGTCCAGGCCAATAAAGACATAAAGCCAATAAAACCAACTTGCTTATGTTATTTGTATTAAGTTGACTGTTTTCAATGTTAATAAACAATCCGAATTCGGTAAGTAATTGTTCTCTTGAACATCAGACATTCATTATAGGATGTACCTATACAAACGAGATCGTCTATATAGACAACTGAAAGGTGACCGGATAAACAAAAATCCTGCAAGACCAGTATTAACAACTTTGTAAAAAGTTACGGTGCCGCGCTCAAGCCAAATGGGAGAACTGTACAAATAACTAATTACTATTAATATTAGACCAAACATTGAATTTAATTGAAACTGTATCGTTTTTCTATAGTTTTCGTCGACATTTATAAAAAAAATATGCATATTTTACATCCAGTGTCGCCATAAAGTAATAAAAAACTAATAATTTCAGAGCTATCCGATAATTTTCAGTTTTAAAATGATCAACTTCAGTTGTACCTACTTATCTTCTTCAAGGTTCAAAATAAAACGATTCTACCATTTGACTTGGGCACTGTAAATACCAATAGGAGAAATGAACTGTCTTTTACATCGAGTACACGGTAGGTACTGTACAACCGTTTTGTAACCACTCAATAACTTCGATGTCTGATTGTGAGTAGTGCCTATTTGTAGGCAAACAAATCTGAGTGGGAACGTCTTAAATGGTACTATATATATACCCGTTCACCGATGATAGAATATCTGGGTGATTCGTTATTTTACACCATTCATTATACGAACCGGAGTAATATTGAAGGCTGTCTGCAGTCGGTATATCTACCTGAGATCGAGTTCGGTGTTGACGCTGTGCATTGATGAATTGGCGCTCGCCCCGCTGCGTATTGCCGACGACGCCGGTCCCGCGGTGGCAGACGGCACGGTTCGGGAGGTTACCTCGTGCGCGGCTTGGCCACAGTATATGGGCGGCGGATGCACGCGGCGCCCCCATCGCGTTTAAAGTTCTACGAGGATTAGCAGGCTAAATGATCGATGGTTTTTTAGTCTATGGCTATATATAAGTATGGCTATATGAACCGTAACTCAGATACCGATTTCGTAATCGCTATGGATGATTTGAGATGTTCTGAGAGCTCAGATCCAAACAGAAATTCATCAGGTTGTTTGTCTTTGATAGTTTCTTCATCTCCTTGATCAGTGTGTTGGTAATAGCAGAGGTATGTCTTTGATAGTTTCTTCATGTCCTTGATCAGTGTGTTGGTAATAGCATATCGCCTGGATTGGCTTTATCATTAATGTAAATAAATCACAGAGTAGCTATGCTGCTTAGGTCGCTTAGCAGTTTTAAGAGGTCTTCAGTTCTTGCGTCAGTTTATGACAAGACGACGTTAAGGGCGGCCACTAGGGCGGACAGACAGCTTGAAATTAGATTTTGTTCCCTTTAACTGAACGTATATTTTTTGGTATTAATCTCCAAGACAAAGCCCATGATAATCTCTGTTGGAGCTGCATTGATCTCTAGGTTTAGTTTTAGCGCCTTCGTACTACTGCAATTTTTTGGCTCCAGATATATGCTTTCACCAAATCCAAATTGCTTTTTTTTTTTTTTTGGAATGGCCATTTTTAAGAATATGGTTCCATCTAGGGACTATATCTTTATGTAGATTCTTGCCCACCACATTATGAAAAGATGGGTCATTTTCTGAAATGATCAGAATGCCTTGTCTAATGTAGCAGGGTCGACCGAGGTTATATTTATATTTATCATATGTTCATTTCTACCGTTTCATTAGGTATTACATCTTATCTTACATTATTCTGTAGCACTCTGTGTGTAATTATTATTTTTTTTTTTTTTTCAACAGACCATATAGTACTGTTATTTGGTACTTGCCAAGTTTTGGTACATGCTGGAAGTGTTTGATTCATAAAAAAGCAGCTGCTCGACGCGATATACGCGGAGAGTGTTGTTAATTTCATCACGATATACGTGGAAATAAGTGGCTGTCCATATAGGACGCAGTAAGTACAGTCTACACAACACGATTAACGTGGGTAGGTACTGATAAATATTGAACCATAAGGATGAAATTACGTAATCGTCTCATCCAAATTTCTTATCAGTGAAAGTTGCACGTGCGTGTCCGGCGCCAGTGAGTCTAGACATTGAGGCGGCACATAGGGTAGGTGTAGGGCATTAGCAGCGCCTGCGCTGCGTGCGGTTCGCCGCTGCATACACCAAGTATCTACGCATACTTACATTCGAAATAGGTACCTAGAGAAAAACAGTTTGATGACTGACCTGGTATTCCTTCCTCAGTGGAAATAGGTTCCAAATTTTATGATAAATCCTTCTCCTTGTTGTCCGGGCTCGAAGATGAGGATGATTCCTTAAACATTCTTTCAAATTTGCGCTCAAGTTTTTAAATTATCCTTGTCGGAGCGTTTCCTTTCTCCCATATTGGCACTATGCAAAGAACGATTTTTACTTGTATATGTGAAAAAGCGTGTGACTCGGACAACACAAAAACGTGTAATGACACGCGCGCCGGGAACCAATTGGGAAGAGGTGCGTGAGAGTGAGTGAGTCAGCGGATTTTCATCATCTTTCTTTTAATAGGAGGCTTTAAAAGTGTGATAAGGACAGCAGCATCTCGTGTACTGCTGCATGTAAACGTAATCATCTTCGGGAGAGATACGAAGTATAATTCAAGCGTCTACCTGTTGCCGTTATTAATATCCAGCAAAAAACGGCAAAAAATCACTTTTGTTGAATTTTTTGTTATAGCGGCAACAGAAATACATCATCTGTGAAACGATATTTGTATTTAGTTTGCTAGATAAGACTGTCTTTCTAGTTTCGGGGATAAATAAAACAGTTATTTTTATGAATTATCTTATGCATGGTTTTCACCCAACTCCAAAAGGTCAAAGAGATTGCTGATTGTTGTTCATTAATTACATATGTTTGATTGTTTTAAGTTAAATTACAACCAAGGACAAATTTAATGTCAAATATTGAAATGTAACGTGATTATTACAGTAATGACGTAAAACTGTCATAGTGAATTTATCAATGAAATGCATTGTGTTTTAACCGGCTTCAAAAAAGGAAGAGGTTATGAATTTGACGCGTGTATTTTTTTATTATTTTTTTGGCTATGTTCTCGCATAACTCCGTCAAATCTTAACCGATTTCCACAATTCTTTTTTTATTCGAATAGATATAACATCCCATTGGTTTTTTATTTCCCATTTTAATTTAGTGAAGATCTGATGAAGACATTCAGAGATGGAGAACGGAACTATTCAATGGACAGCAGTAAATAAGGCCTAGTAATATCCGTATGTTTTAATAAAATAGCGTAAAAATAGTCCCAATGTAATTTGGTGATGTTCTAGTGATGACTTTCGGAGATGGATATTGAAAACTTCAAATTCTAAAGCAACGAATTAAGTAGGTTAATTTATGGTTATAAGGGACTTATCTTTCTCCCGCTCCCCCACTAAAATTGAAACATAAAAAAAATTAACAAAAAAAACTACTTCAAACCACTACAGCACTAAAAAGTTACAAATAATTTAAAATAATACCTTTCATTTCTTGTCATCATAACAAATTAGAGACTTTGTCGTGTTTATACTGTTATTGCTGATCTTATTACTCCAATACCATTAAGCGATCATCCTTAACTATTAGGTACTCACCAAAAGATATGAGGCCACTGTTGAGCATGCTGAGCTTAATCGTGTTGGGAATGGAGACCAAACTGGTGGTCCCCGAAGACCTCATCTCCTTCTTCTTTGGCTTCTTTTCCAGGTCGTATCTGGTGCTAGACCTGGAGCGATGCTTTCGCTGACTGGTCGCCACGGAGGTCCCACGTTGGCCCGTTCGTGAAGACATTTTCCTCTTTATTATACACACAGTATTTTTACTCTAGTATTTCATCATATTTTTTTGCTGCACCAATTTTTTTTTCTCCGTTGGACCGATAGTTAAAAACACTGTCTAGTTTAACCGCCGCTGCAATTGTTTTATTAGTATTTTAAAGACTATCTAGCTAATGTTTTGAGCGCGATAATGTTTCGTGATGCCGGTGTATTTCATACGCATGAACGTAGTAAGCCCATGTTTATAAGTAACCAGCTAAAACACAAATTAAATTGCACTACACTTCACATAATATCGTAAACATGTAACTATTACGATTTGGGCTCGTGGGAGCGGCTATCATAATTTGTGAAACATTATTGTATGTATTTTAGATTCCGGTAGTTGTGTTAATTCAGCACCTGAAACAAGGCAAACAAACAAAATGTTCATTGTGAGCAAACATTGCACGTGCGGAGAGGCACACTAATTTATATTTTCGCTGGCGAGAATTGCATTTCATTTTGTACCTTTTTAAACGCGGGTTCATGACATGCCTATATTTTGAGACTAAACTCTATTGATCTATTCGATCAGCCGTATCAAGATAGTTTAATTCGGACACTTTACAAGTCGGTAAATACCTAAACGTATACCTGTTTATATGCTATTCCTTTTCTTTCTTGTGATGTATCTATTAATTTGTAGGTAATAATAAGTGTCTTCCTTTCTTTAACAGGTTTACAGTCCAGTGCCCCCTATGTGGTATCAGTATCACGGTGGAGTTTTATGGTACGTCCGTGCTCCCACTCTTGGGTCACGCCACCCATTTGAATTTTAAACAACAATTCTAGCATGGGACTCCTGACTATGAATTTGTAATTTATTAGACTTATAAATAAGGTAAGTAATAACCACGGGGAAAAAACAAGCCGAATTACTTTGTTTTTCTTCTTGTTACGAGTGTTTGTTCGAAGCAAATACATAAGCAATATATACGTCCCACTGCTGGGCACAGGCCTTCTCTCAGGGAGAGAGTATGGGCTTAATCGTGGACTGGCGATTTCAAGTGAATGTGAGTAGCTCAGGCACTCAGGTTTCCTCACGATGTTTTCCTTCACAGTTAGAGAGTGGTACTGCTACTATAACTTCACAAATGTACATAAGTTAGAAAACAAAGTCATAGGTACATGCACGCACTGGGAATCGAACCTGGGTCTCTCGCTTCTGAGTCCAAAGTTCTACCCACTAAGCTACCACCGCTGAAAGATAGAAGAAGACTTTGCCGAATAATAGTTATTTAAGATACACGTGCGGAAAGCAAGGTTTTATACGAATAAATTTTCATTGGCACGCATTCGGATAAAAAACTTTTACGCTCAAGTATCTTACAACATTTTTCAATGCATTTTGCGAGGAAATACAACAAAGTAATTTTATTTCACCAAAGCCTATTTGCAACAAAATGGCGTGCTTTCTTTGCAGAGCGCGCGTTCCATACAGTTTTTTTTTCTTGAGGCAAAGGTATACATACAGCCAATAATGTGAAAAATATTTTTGTTTGCGGAAACAAAACACGTATTTTTAAATGAGTTAATCAAGAATCTTATGTGTTATGCATACTTATAAATAATTTTTTTTTGGACAGCAAAAACTCCTTGCATCTTTGTAATTTTTTAAATTCTATGACTTGCACCATGCACCACAGAGTCAAAAACTTAGAAAAATTAGTACTTTATTTCACGCGTGAAATGTAGGATTTCAGTACTGTTTTATTTCACGCGTGAAATAAAGAGTCGGTTTCCGCATAATTTTGTTACACAAAAAAGAAAACTTTACGAGCAACTGGATTGAAAAATAATTTATTTCTATGGATTATTTTATTTGCTCCTCCCTCATGGTTTTCCAAGCTTCCCAGTCTTGTGCCGCCCGCATCCAGCGACTCCCCACCCCGGTCCAGTCAGACCATTTGGTGGGGGTAAGTAAACTGTGAAATCTTCGAAATTTCCGGAGTCTTTATATATAAAACCTCCTCGCAAAGGCGAATCATCCTCCAGCTCTGATAAATCACTATCTTCGAGAATTATTCGCATAATGCTTTCTTATAAAAGTGCCATTGGTATCACGAAAAAATATAAGATGCATAATGATTTATCTTTTTACTACAAAAGGCAAAAATAAACAATTGAATTAAAAATTAATATTTCAGTACAATATTCTTTAACATTAATAGTCCGTTAACCTTATTGGATTCACGCAAATTGTTACTCACAAGTCCGTGACCCCTATGTGGTGGCAAGTGAAAAACTGCAAATATTTCGGGAATAATTATATAACTTCTGGGCACGCGTGGTAATTAAGTCCATACCCTCTATCTGAGAGAAGGCCTGTGCCCTGCTCCACTGCAGGGGGTATATAGGCTACATAAAAAAGGTGACTTGATGATTGTTTCAAAAAACCTTTGCTATCCAAAATTACGATTTAACCTTCAACCAAATAAACCAACTGAATTCCGTTCGTTTTTTGAGTGCCAAAACGGCAAAACAACTCTTGAGTTTATTAGTTAGTTGGACACTACCGCTTAAGTTAATTGCATTCCAACCTTTTGCGGGATCAAAGAGAGCCTAAAATAACACAAGCATTATTAGGAAAGTTTTCGTGTAAATTCTGCCCAATTAGGCTATGTATCCATCGACCAGAGCGGGGAGAAGCGGAGAGTTGTTTTAACCAACCAAAATACCCATTATGATCTCCCAAGTAACTAAGCACACAATTTTGGACGTGTACACGTGTACAGACGCGTCCAGGACGGGTTGCGCTGACAACGATTTAAAAAAAATGTATTAGATGCATATCACCAAAGGTTAGCTGGAAGAAAATACTTATTCGTATTAAGCTCATCATCATCAGCCCCCCGACGCCCACTGCAGGACACAGGCCTCCCTCGGCTTTTACAACCATGAGGGGTTTTGCCATAATATATTAAGCTCGCCTATGTGCAAATGTTTTTTATTGTGCAATAAAGGATTTTCAACAATATCGGTAGCATCGTTGATGCGGCTGGATGAGGATGGCCGAGGACAGAAGGAAGTGGCGTGCCTTGGGGGAGGCCTATGTCCAGCCGTGGACAAGTACGGGCTGATTGATCGATAGTATAGATTGATAGACAAGCAATCGACGACGTGAGCTCCGTCTGTGCTCGCCATGATTAAGCTTTTCGAATAATAGTGAAACCTGGTGATGAGTGACAAAAGTTCTAGTTAGTGATTCCGGGATTAATGAGTAGTGGTTACGAAATAGACAGTCAGTCAAATCATCATCATCATCATCATTCAGCCACAAGAAGTCCACTGCTGGACATAGGCCTCCTCCATGGATTTCCAAAAAGACCGGTTGGAAGCGGCTTGCATCCAGCGTCTTCCTGCCACTTGGATGAGGTCATCTGTCCATCTTGTGGCTGGTCGTCCTACGCTGCGCTTGCCGATATTGTGGTCTCCATTCGAGAACTTTTCGGCCCCATCGGCCATCAGTTCTGCGTGCTATGTGCTCAGCCCACTGCCACTTCAACTTATTAATCCGCTGGGTTATGTCGGCGACTTTCGTTCGTCTACGCATCCCATCATTTCTGATTCGATCTCGTAGAGAAAGTCAAATATTAAATAGTTAAGGCTAATATTTTGCACTTCAATGCTTGCACTTCCTTCGTCAGTCATATATTAAAAAGATATAAAAAGGCTATTAAATACTTCAATGCTATAAAAAAAAAATTATTACCATAGCAAAATTTTTACATGAGCGGTACACAGCGGGCCCCGCACTAGCTAAAACCTGTATCGCGGACGCCCAAAACAGATTTTTCAAAGAGTGGGTTATACGAGCAAATATTTCGAAATTTAAAGACAAACATGCAATTGTCGTTATGAGAAACAGAATTAAAACTTATTTTAAAAACAGGAACAGGAATATACATAACAATATGTGTAAAATGTATAAATGTATACCTAAGATATATTATAAAATTATTAAACTAAAAATATAGGTTAATATAACTTATCTCGATATAGAATGTATATTATATTGTATTAATGTAAGTTATTATTGTGATTGGAGTGACATGTGAGCGTTGTGGTAAGTATAGATTTTAATAGTAAGTTACGTTCATCGTGTTAATTTGAGAATAGCCTCAGTTTCACAATAGTCTAGGCTTAAAAGCCACTTATTAACTTTAATTTTTGCTTTGCGAATTGAGTCGTGTTTTATATCGCAGCGTTGGAGACATTTGTAATTATATAATTATAGTGGCTGTAATTTCAAGGGTTCTCTTGAATCATCGGTACAAGGGCGCAATGTTTTGCCATTATCTTCAATAACATCTTGTCTCGGTTTACACGATATGCTTGCCAAGAAGTATAAGGGCAATGTCATTCGACCACCTAATGTCATTGTCCTTGGCTTACGGCTATATGCTTATAGTGACGGTAAAGTATTTCACGCATAATACGCTTGCATCTTGATATAATTTACTTTGTTATGACGGGGTTTTGGTATTTTAACGCACAAAAATATGTGAACTCTAGGTTCTTTCCTAGGGAACTAAAAAACCGGCCAAGTGCGAGTGGGACTCGCAGAAAATTATTTTTTAAGGTTAACACGAGCACTAGATATAATAAAAATTTAATTTGCACGGGTATTTACTCGTTTATTCTTCGTTTATTCGTTTAACGTTGAGGAAGCGAAAGTGATCTGTCAGGATCGTAGCAAGTGGCAGTCCCTGGTCTCTGCCTACCCCTCTGGGATACAGGCGTGAGTTTATGTTATGTTATGTTATGTTCTTTCCATTTGCAATTTTCTGACGTTTCAGTACTTTTGCAAGTCCCGAATTGTTCTTCTTTGTTTTCTGATTCCGCAATAAAGTGTTCCCTATCTCTATCTAACTATTTAAATAGGCTGGTACTCATATTGGTACAGCAATAGCAGTCTTATTGACACTACCTATTTGCTGTCTCAACCAATCGCATTCACTAACCCGTGCAACTTAAAACTCGCACCTCGATGTGATGTCTTTCGCGCGATGTGCCGATTTAATTCGCAAAGACTATACATTGGAATGACATTGCAGTGCAATCGTTTAGTAGACTAAAACATTTGTGTTGTAATTTCGTAGCGTCAAAAAAGCAGTTTTTTCCGAGCCATTCTTACCTAAAAGCAGCAGATATGATTTTTTTTCCATTGATGGAGCTAGTTAACTCCGGGTTGCTCCTTAAACTTTTAAAGATATTGTGTTGCAAGTCGATGTTAGTAGATTTCAGAGCCAGATTTGTCAGCAAAAAGGTAGAGAGCATATTGTGCTCAGCTGTGCACTCGGCGGTCACTATATTTATAGAGCCGGTCTCAGCGACGTCCGTGCCAGCGCTAAAATGCTGCCCACTAATTAATTTATCAAGCATTTACATGCGAGAGAAACAATTAATATTTTATATATGCAGTTGAAAACACTATTTGCACTATTATAATGCTGTATTGACAATGCGAGTGTCTATATCACGTTACGAAAAAACAAAACGGCGATCATCTGCTATCATTATATCAGTGACCACTCGATGAATTTCTTGAACAAAGTATTGGTTGCGCCTGCAGAGATTAAAAATTCAATGGATTCCTTTAGGAGTTAAGTAAGTTTAGGAGTTAATTAAGTTTTCTGTGGTTTCTGTTCTGTAACTCTGGTTGCGTCGCATCATTTCACGCTCTCACAGCTTGTACAGAGCTCACTCAATACATCGATGTTTCTGCCAAAACGAAAGCACGAAAATTTTTGTTCGATTTATTTATTTTATTTTATTTTACTCGATCCGCAGCAAATCTAAGTAATAACTTTTTCATTTCAAAACTAATACGTATATAAAAATCTCGTTTGTTAGCGCACTCCGCCGAAACGGCTACACCGATTTTAATGAATGTTTTTTGTATATATATTTGATAGGTCTGAGAATAGGTCGTAGGTTAATTAATATGGAGAAGAAGAAGAAAGACATTTATTATACCAACAAGATACATCACAGAAACAAAATAAGCACATAAGTAACATAATATGCACAACAACAGAAAGAAAACTAAATACACAAGAGACAAAACGAATAAATAAAACAGGACCATAGATGTAGCCTGTGGCGTATCTAAGTTGCCACAAAAGGCAGCTGACTCAGCGTTGTGCTGAGGAAGTGATCCCTCAGCGCTGAACAACGTTTGCCCGGTCCGCTTGTAGGTTTATATAAATCATAAATAAAAATCGGTGCAGCTAACAATAAAACAGTCAACTTTAATTATTCCTTAGCCCTAAATAGAATGTTGCCGGTATTTAACACTATGTGGAAAATAGTGAAACTAAAAACAATCCCGTTATTGTTACACTAATGATAGGCACTTACGCTACCATAAACTATACTGTCAGCGACGCTTTAGGACTTAAATACCTACCTGTTAATAGTGGAACTTTATTGTATTCATAACTACTTAAGAGTATTTAATTTGACTAATTTACTAGTACGGAAATTTGCTTGGCCATCTAGATAAACATGAAGGTATGAAACCTTCATGTGATGACGTCACTGAAAAAAAGAAAGGGAGGCGCCACCTTGGCTTATCGTTTTTGGCGGAAAGGACGTAGTTGTAATTTTGTAAAGAAAATTACTCGAGTACCTAATAATCTGGTTATCTTCTGCGGATTATTCACTGTAATAATGCTAACTAATTGACGATGTGACAAGTATAAATATAAATGTGAGTATGTCTTTAAATATTTTATTTCAAATAGGGACTTCCGCCACTATTTCCGTACTCAAACATAGGAAAATACGGGTGTGTCCCTTTACAATACATAGTATGCTAACTTAGAAATGACGGATTTGTTTCACTTCAAATCCAAGTACTGAAATATGGATGTGTAAAATCGGTTTAGGTTATCTAAAGGCAATAAAATTCTATGATAACATTTCAATCCCAAGTCTGTGCAGTTCATTTAGCCTAACAATTTGGAATCCAGTTCGTTTTACGTCCATTTACATTTGAGGGTAATAAATAACAAAAGAAATTCAGTGTTTTCAACAAAAATATGTTCGACGGAAAAATATTTGTAACCCGGAAAGAAAGACGCTCTCCACGGCGAATTCTTGAATAACTAAACTCCGATTTTTCCTCCGGCCTTTATTAGTTGAGAGGGATTTGAAGTAGTTCTGTTTTATTGGGTATGTTATTTATGGCTTGAGTCAATGGTCATAAATAAGCTCTGGCTAGTCGTAAATAAATGAATTTTTGCAGCTATTTGTATGTATTAATTTTCTAATTGTAATTACTGTTAGAAAATTAGTAGAAAATAAGTAATGAGATGATTTATGCAGCGTCCAGTGGCACCTTCACTCACACTTGATGGGTGAAGGGACCACTCTGACGCTGCAGTGCCTGGGACATTGTTTTTTTTAGATGGAATAGTTTTGCCCAGCACCTATACCATCCTGACAGCTTCGTCGGCCTAGCCCACAGGAATGACAAGTCAATATGTGCGGAGCCAACCAAGCCGCGGGTTTCCTCACCAAGTCTTCCTTCACAGTTAGCGTGCGGTATAGCTACAATTATAAATCCGTAATGTTTAAAACCGATATATTTATTAAAATGTTCAATTTAAGCGGTTATAATAAACAGTTTGCGTCATAATTAAGATTCAGACTAATTTAAAATGGAAAATTCCGGCTCTCTTTTAGAGCAACGAATCCCACAGTTTAAAGTGGGTCAATATGACAAACAGTTCTATTTTAGTGAAATCGTTGACGTAAATAAAATATACCCGTCTTTATCGTAACTGAAGCATTTTAATTAAATTCACGAATAGAACGTAACATATTACATAGTGTATTTAATTAAATTTGTTAAATATTCATAAGAATTTACTTTTTACATACATGCAGGGTAATTCATGTGCGTTATTTATCAATATCTGTATGTATGTGAGTGAGCGTATGTGCCTGTGAGTATAAATGACGGTACGTGTGTGAGCGTGTGTGCGTGTTTGTTATGACATAATCCTCCGCGAGTCACCGAAGGCCCACGCTGAAAATCAGTGCTGTGGGTGCAAACCCTCAGCTAATAGTGAGCACAAGGCCTTATTCCGCTGCATTGACATACAGTATGTACCTACTGTCATCATCATCATTATCATCACCCATTTGACGCCCACTGCAAGACATAGGCCTCCCTCATGGTTTCCCAAGCTTCCCGGTCTATGCACCTATTGTACCTTTACTCTTTCTCTTTCTTACTTGTGGTTTCACTTTTTCTCTGCTTTTGTTTTGTAACTTTTTTAATTTTAGGGTACATCCTATTTCTGTATTACTGCGTATGTCTTTGTGGCGTTAAATAAATGTTTTTTTTTTCTTTCTTCATATTTTTTGTGCTTCTGCGTGAACCAAAAAATACTATAAAAAAAGAAAACATGTCTGCTCAAAAGCCTTAAGCAATGCACAGACGAATTTTGTTATTGAATTTCCAACCTCATCAGGTGGGATCGTGATTCGTGACCGTGAATCGTGATTGTCCTTTCTCCACAATGCGAATCTGACCAGCGCCATTTTCTTTGAAGGATCTTCTTTCTGATTGGCACTCGGTCAATCAGTTTCCATAGCCTTGCAATGGAAATATTTTATCCCCAGTATGCACCGGAAACATTTGTTCACGAACACTTATCTATACCTATCTGTACCTAGTCAACTAGTGAGCCACATTTCGCATCCACACAGTAATATTGAAAGCATTAAAGACTAACTAAACTGACCACGTTCAGTTCATCGTCTTTCTATTTATCGGTTTTTCTACATCATCAGCCTTATTTAATTCCAACAGAACATCCTTAATTAAATAGTTACGAACTGTAGCAGTAGCAGGAAGTTGAAGAAATCTACGATTATTGCATGTACTTTTTTGTATTAGGCACCTAAAATATTCACAATCCGCGTGTATCATCACCCACGGGAAATCTCTATGACGCATTAAAATTGCCCGAATTGTCGGCGTAAACTTGTTTATGAATGAATGACACACTTAGATAAATAAACTCACGCTTGGCAAACTCGTAGTAGTAAGAGCCTAGGGCAGTAAGAGTATAGTAAGAGACTAGGGATTGATGGATGTTTAAACTCCAAACACTTAGCATTATATCTACTTGGCATTTTCTCAAAGGATGATAAAAAGTCTTGCAATCACATTTGACAAATCGTTAGTGGAATGTGAATTTAGTGACATTTCACATACTCTGCAGCTACATAAATTATGAACTTAGTGACATTTCTCATACTTTGCAGCTACATAAATCATGAACTTCTTAAGTCATGTTTCTCGGTATAAAAATATGTAACATGTGCTTATTTTTTATTTCAATAGTACGATTCTTATTTTCAATAATTGAACGAGACGGATTCCAGACGTAACAGTAGCCTTAATCCCTCTGCAAATTCAATCCCCTATCACATAACTGGTTTCGAAGAATAAGGGGGTCGAAAAGGGCTAAAAGAGCTTGGATATTGTAAATATATAAACGGTGTGGGCCTGCCGAAAACGTGGCCTGGCGCACTCTGCGCGCTTAAATTTATGAGTCAACTAAATGGCCACGTGAACTTCGTATCACCTACGTCAACCTTTTTTTTTTCTTCTCAACATTTAAACCTTCCCTGGACTTCTACAAATATATGAAAACAAAAATTAGCCAAATCGGCCCAGCCGTTCTCGAGTTTTAGCGAGACTAACGAACAGCAATTCATTTTTACATATAAGATAATTAACATTAATTATATCCCCATCAATATCCGTTTAGGTTAACATGCATTCTTTTCATTATACGTATGTATTACTTGGTTCCAAGCATCTGAATACGCAATCCATATCTCTATAAATACCCACGGGAAGGAAGTCTCTATGACGCACTAAAACCGCTCCAAATTGTCTGCGTGCCACAAACTTGTTCATCAATGAATGGAGCTGCGAAACACTGAGTACAAAAATATATTGAGTACCTAAGTATATTGAGCCAAATAATTAAACTATGGAATATTTTTACTCTACCCTACTTTGCCACTTAATTTGGAACATAAATTATCTTGTCCTCGCCTAAACTAATTTTTGGTAGCTTAATGATAGTTACAGACAAGGAGGAAACAAAATTTATTTTTTTTTTCAAAACTGCGACCAGTGCCACGTTATTCGCGACTACGTGTATCATATGGAGTCAAGATTTACAGATCATGGAAAAAAGGCATTTTTATGTACCTATAAATTTCAATAGAATTCGATGGAAGTTTAAGAATCGGACTCGCGCACGAAGTCTAATACCTACAACATTAGACAAAGATCGAATTTGAGAACAGCGCCATCTATAGAAACAGATGGGTACATAGATGGCCGCTAGATGGCGAGCGCTGTCTTTAGACATCATTTGTTGTATGGGAGCTTCCCTTAAATATTTATTTTATTCTGATTTTAGTTTTTGTTGTTATAGCGGCAACAGAAATACATCAGCTGTGAAAATTTCAACTGCCTAGCTACGAGTATCACGGTTCATGATGACAGACATACAGACAGACAGATGGATTGACAGACTGACGGACAGTGAAGTCTTAGTAATAGGGTCCCGTTTGCCATCCTTCGGGTACGGAACTTTTACGGTTCCGTAGTTTTCTTCGTACCATATTGCTGAATTCTCAGTTGATTCCTAAGGAATTCTTTTAAAAACTCAAAACGTAGGTAGTAAAATTCTCTTCACGATAGTAGTAGGTATCTTTCAGTCTTGCGACTGGCGCTAGCCTTTTTATGTATCGTAATACTCGCAGGAAGGCCAGCGCCAGTCGCAAGACTGAAAGAAAAAGAAAATTTTTCTTCACTATGTTAAATAAACGTACATCTATTGAATAGAACCTCTTTAGGTACAAGCCGGCTTTATTCTAGAACCGGGCTATCATTCCACCGTGAACTTAAGCTTTTAAGCTCTTGCAATGTTATGGTTCAACCGTTCTGGTAAATACGACATCATGATGTCACAAAACTTGACCAAATTACTTTGCCTGCGCATCGACATATTTAGAAAGAATTAGTAGATTATGTACTAAGGGAATAAAACCATGTATTATGTCATGGGCGGCATATTGAACCCTGAGCGGAGCGAAGGACTCCGAGTTAACTCGCGAGCGCAGCGAGGGAGTTAAATTTTAACTCCTGAGCGAAGCGAGGGAGTTATGTAGAGTCCTGAGTGAAGCGAGGGGTTCATACCGCCCGAGACTAAGACATGTTTTATTCCAGAGGTGAATACTCTACTTTTCACACCATCTGGGAGACAATAAAAAGACAGGGCTGCATAAGTTGAAAATATGTATTAAAACCTGAAATTAAATATAAAGTCCACACTCTTTTACGGCTTAGCAACTTAAATTGAATATAACTTTTAAATTCGTATTTGCAATTCGCGCCTTTTTTTCTTTTTTTTGTTGGTGTTTCGCGCGGTCACAGGACACAGTATTTCAGAAAAAAAAAGAAAAAAAAGAGGTGAGTTTCGAACAACAATTCGAATTTCGAATTGCAATGCGGGGCTTCTCCATAGTTTTCATGCGAATTTTGACATTCTAAATTCAAATCACTTTATTCCCTAGGGAAATTCTTCATTATTATTGCCCTCGAGAGACAAGGCCATGCTTTACGATGATATTTGACGGTACGTAATAAGGCATTGTCGAGCAGGAGGTGTGAAATAGTACATTACTTCAAAGGGAAGAAAGTGACAGTTCCATACCGAGATTATGGCATTTATTCGCCCGTTTCTGTAGTAGGCTAAGATCACAAGGTCATGCAGCCACTTCTTCCGCGATTCCGCGCGTTTTATATACAAAAATAATTTCGTTTTTAATTTTCTGTATGCACCAAGGAGGTTGGTAACTGGTAAAAAAAAAAGGGCGGGATAAAGGCGTTTCTTCCCTCTAATTGGTATAATTAGTATGTATTTTCAGAGCAGGTGTGATAAAAAGAAAATATATATCGGGTCTCACTAGCGGCGGACGCGGGATGCCACTTGGAATTTTTCGGACTCTCATCAAATTAACAAATAATTTGTAAAAGATACACTTACGTACATAAGCAGCCTATATACGTCCCACTGTAGGGCACAGTCTTTCTCTCAGGAAGAGAATATGGGCTTAATCACCACGCGTACCCACCGCGGATTGGCGATTTCAAGCGCTGATGTATGTAAATAGCTCAGGCACTCAGGTTTCGTCATGAAGTTTTTCTTCACAATTAGCGAGTGGTAGTGCTACTATAACTTCACAAATGCACTCACGTGTTCATCGCAAATTCTGCGCGGATTTTTGGTCAAGATATCTACTTTAGTTGCTTATAATGTAATAACAAACATCTGACAGAAAACTTCCGTCCTTCCTCTTACACGTCATAATACCGCGGTGAATACATGAGTAGGACAAAAACAATTTTGTTTTTCTCCCGAAAATAGTTCAGTGATTCCAAACATTTTGTGTTGTTCCTATGTGTTCAGTCTGGTTTCCATAGAGTATAATTATACTATACTTTTTGATCACTGATCATTTAATCATTGATTTGCCCTAAAGAAAGTCCACAAAACACAATTACTTTTCTTATGCCTAGATTACGAGTGCTTAGTGACTTTGTACTATTTCTTGACATGAAATGAAACGTATTTCAGTGCGGTTGTAGGGGGTCACTAATTCTAAAACCGCATATGACGAAGACATGTCGCGTCGGCGAAGGCTGTAACTCTGCAACTACGTATCATGTGCAATTGGTTATATATAGTTGAGTATAGCCAAGTAGCCATTACCCAAATCTTTTTGAAACTTGCCACTAGATGGCGCCAGTGCCGCGTAGCACATTGCGCAGTTTGAGTTAAAAAATTACGCTTACATAAAGACGTTTTTCGTTAAACCAACGGCCGTGTACGACAACCTGTTCTCATTAAACCCGCCACACCCCCACCCATTTTCTTAACTTAACCAGTAGTAGGTCTGTATGTTCTTGGACTTGAACTGTGAGAACTTTGCAAGAAGTTGCCGATCTTCACGATTCTGTAAAAGTCTATTGGGTACTTCACGTCGAACTGGAATTCTGAAATTTACCGAGAATTAGGTGTCACCGCACAAGGGAAGAAAACATCAGATAGTCATTAATTTGTTTTTTAACTCGTAAACGGCCGGCCAATGCATTGAAACTAGATGTGGTGGTACTCGTCCAATGCAAAACCGTCCAAAATTAATATCGTTGTGAATGCAAACGCGTTTTGTACAGATCTTTTTTTCCGCCATGTTTTTATTTTGTAGAGCGAGTACAAAATATAAACATGGCTCGTGGGCGTTAGGTACCGTGGAACTTCTGATAAATGAATCAGGCGAGGAAATTTGATTATCCTGAACACCTGGGCACGGGCGGATCCCTGCGAGATAAGACGTCATTCAGCTTGAGCCACGAAAACAGTAGGCAAGTATACATATCTCACGCTACTTACCGCTGGTTTCCCGTACGCTAATAGTCCTTGAATCAACGGTGAACAGCTGTCTGTTTTTCTTGTATGCACTTTAACCAATTGACAGCTGTTAACAGTCATCATCATCAGCCGTTTGACGCCCACTGCAGGACAATAGGCCTCCCTCATGGTTTTCCAAGCTTCCCGATGTCGTGCCGCCCGCATCCAGCAACTCCCCGCTACCGCAACCATCTGGAGACCATTACGTTACCCCCGTAACGTATATTAATAATAGATTTATTTATGTATGAAATATGTATGTTTATTATTATTATGTATACGTATGTACATTAATATTCGATCAGCATCTATTACCCGTCTCAATTTCTCCTTCGGCAATATAGGGTTGCCTGGAACAAATTGCTATAAGCAATAGGGCCGCCAATTGTACCTCTTCTTTTGTCACTACTGTTTCTGTAATTGTTTTCTGGTGTGTACAATAAAGAATATTCTTATATTATCTAATCTCAAGAGTTTAGTTCGTATATTTTTAGGGTTCCGTACCTCAAAAGCAAAAAACCCCTTCGGGTTGGGAAGTGTCTTTAAAGACTTTTCAGCTCAAACAAAAGGAAATCATAATGTTACAGGGCAATAACATTCTTAGGTAGGTCACAATACAATGAAAACCCCAATCCAACATTGTAACGCGGACCTGACGCAGCTGGCCTGAACTGACCATTTTATTGCCCGGGACATTTACGGATATTATTTTATGACTGGAACATGTCCCCGGAACTTTTGCGCTTACAACCGACGTCCGACCCGCCATAACGGCACTTGTTTTTAAAAGTACCCTCAGATCTTCACTTGTTATTTCTAGTTTAAACCGCTCTTGGAGCAAGACGGTCCTGTTATTTACTTAAAGAAAATCGTTAATAGTAGGCACGGATAGACCAAGGAAAGAGATCTCTTTTAAATGTAAGACAGCTTGCCTTTTTCTTTTAGTTTCTGATGTTATCAAAGTCTTCAGTATAGTATTTGTAGCTTGGATCGTATTACGGAAGTTCCAGCCTAGTACAGTTGCATAAGTACCTACTTGCGCAGTTACAGGTTCCATTCGGAATAAACATAAGCGTCCATAGATCCGCATTGGAAAGCTTTATGTTTTGGCAGTAGGACCACTGTGTCGTTTGTTTTTTCACTTGTTTATCCAAATCGAAGGACTTTTAAAGATTTAACATAATAGTAAATATTTGTCAACGCTACGGTACTTTCCGCTACTTTGTTTTTGGATTCACCGTCTCGAACCAAACGACGGATATCACGAAAATAAAATATTAAATTTCTGTTTGTCTTAATGAACATTGCCAACAATTTCATAATCACGCTTAAAATGAGATACCTTAATGTTACGTTACGGCTATCTTCCAGTATAAAACCGTCCAATATTATTGGGATTTTTATAGAGAGCGGACGAGTGACTTTAGACGTAATATTAGACAATAAAGTGTTCTCTATCTTGACTTCTAATGCAAAAGGTCACTGATGTAGGCCCCGATGCATGCAATTCGTACGATTCGGATCAGTAGACGCACATTGTGTGGATTCCTATACAAAAAATCCTAAAATCCATTTGACCCGATCTGTTCGAAGCTTGCGATGCAAGTCTAGATGATAAAACCTCGCTTTAACTTGAGAAAGATAGCAGTATAAATTGTTACCAAATAGACCTAAACGTAAATAAATTAACCAATACAGAGCTATCTGATGGGATAGGTAACGTTAAGAAAACTATACACGGCTGCCGTGCAAGCCATCCTTATTCTGTATAAATAAAACATTAAGATTTTTAATACATTACAGGTTTTACAAATTCAGCGCTAAAGATTCGTCAGAAAAACCGGCAATGGATTTATATTTGAAAAATACGCAAATATGAGTGGCTAAGTGAGGTGCTGGCGTAGAAGGTTTTATTTTTGTTTTGGCGTCGGGTCGTGAGGTTTATTTGATCGACGTCACAGTCCGCATTTTTTGTGGTCTTTGAATCTTCCTTTTTTATATCATTTCCGTTGAAATCGCTAAGAGATGCTTTCCGTATCCTCGTAAAAGCCAGTTCCGGTACCTTAACTTGGCGAAGTTGGCAAATAAAACTAATATTTCAGAGAGTGGAACTTGCACTTTATCTCGCGCAACCACACGCTATGTGAATTATACGGATCTTAGTATAAAGAAAAACTCCCCACCCTTCTCCAGTTGGGGCAATCCTACTAATCCTACTAATATTATAAATGTGAAAGTTTGTGAAGATGTTTGGATGTTTGGATATTTGGATGTTTGTGACTCAATCAAATAGGTATGACAAGTAAGATTGGAGTGAAATAACTGCCACATTTCCCTCAGCCGAAACAATTTCGACGAATTTAAATGTGAAATTAATTCGAAAGCAACTCTGAAGACTTCGAAATACGTCCAATATTTTCGCAAGCCTCGGCCTCCGAATTAAGTCCAAACAAAGGCGTGGGAGTCTCAGCAATTTAGTGATTAGGCGCCGGAAAGGAATTTAAGTTACCCGAGGAAATTGGAGTAACAGGACGAATAATTAGAAGGTGGCTAGAGGATGCTAGAGGGGATCGAGCCACGAGAAATCGCGATTCACGATAGCAGGAGCGGAAACACTGCAAATACTTAAGGCGGTCCCTCAAGGAGCAATTCCCATACAAACGTAGTTTGGTTTCTATTTACAAACCACATGCCAGATCTCAATGCAACTTTATCAATACGTTTAGAGGACACAAAGGTTTGATTGTCCTTAGAACTGCAAATAAACTTATCAAAAAGAAAATATAGCCTTGTTAATAGTTTCTATGAAAATCTTCGAAAGTCGTCGACATAGCCCAGCAGATTAGTAAGTTGAAGTGGCAATGGGCGGGGCACAAAGCACGCAAAACTGATGGCCGATGGGGGCTGAAAAGTTCTCGAATGGAGACCACATATCGGCAAGCGCAGCGTAGGACGACCAGCCACAAGATGGACAGATGACCTCATCCAAGTGGCAGGAAGACGCTGGATGCAAGCCGCTTCCAACCGGTCTTTTTGGAAATCCATGGAGGAGGCCTATGTCCAGCAGTGAACTTCTTGTGGCTGAATGATGATGATGATGATGATGAAAATTCTTGTGAGGCTATAGTTTTTTTTTAGGGTTCCATACCCGAAGGGCGCCAAACGGATATTATTTGAGACATGTCAGGTTCATGGCAAGGGACCCACCTTGGTCACTGCCTACTCCTTCGAGATACAGGCGTGAATTTATGTTATGCTTTATTGTGTCCATCGCAGACTCATCTCGACTGCGCTTTTATTCAAGTCATCTGACGGGCATTATACCTATGACCATTTTCATGCACGAGTTCTAGGTCTTAGAATAATTATGTAAACTCTGTTAATTAAGGACTTTGAAAAGACGGCCTTATTTATAAAAACACGATTCCTTTCAAACCAATCTAAAACCCTGTATATTTAATATGTAGCTACATCTTTTCCTTGTAAATCTCCACCACAGACTATTTTAAGTGGCGTTTTTATAAAATAAATTTGCAGTTTCTTTATCCATTTTTTCTCCAAAATAACCTAGATTTTTAAATGAACAACAAATTTAACTTCTAACGTTCATTAAGTCGCAGTTTCTGTGCTATTTGACATAAAAAATTTTTGAATTTTTTTAATCGAAATTTAATTTAATTTCACATCCTCCGTCCGCTGCTCGGCGAGTAACATAACTAAGCGTCTCAGAACCTCCAAACGCAATTTAACACCAAATCCCAGAGTTTCACTTGGCCCTCTAATAAATTCTTTCAAATTCTCGTCGGGGTCGAATGGACCGTCGCAGAACCCTAATTTAAATGTTGAAATTGACTTCCTTCTATCTAAAAGCGGACCTTCGATTAAAGGTTATACCAACTGCATAATGAGAAAGATCTACTGAGACGTATTTATATTAGGAAATATTCTCGTGTACACGAGGCGAAGGAAATATGGATACCATAAAAGGGTAACTTGATTAAAATGAAATGAGGAGATAATGAGACAATATTATACAGGGTTATTTTTAAAGGGTTCAATTCCTGAAATGCTTTAATGAGAGTTTGTAATACCTAACAACTTTTGTTCTCGTTGTGCTAGAACAAAAGCGGTGGTAGCGGAGCGGTAGAACACCGGCTTCTCATTCGGGAGCCCGTGGGTTCGAATCTCGGCATGTAACAATGACTTTGTTTTGTAAGTTACGTACATTTGTAAAATTGTAGTAGCAATACCACGGTTTGCGGTGGGCACGCGTGGTAATTAAGCCCATACTCTCTCTCTTTGAGAGAAGGCTTGTGTCCTGCAGTCACACTGCTATATAGGCTACATAAAAAAACTTTTTTTTTAAGTATATTTCACTCAAAGCTAATTTTGAGGCAAGTTCCCCAATGACCATGATATTAAAATTACCTTTAAATGTACTTTAAATTCCAAGAATAAACCCCCGCTAAAACTCTTGCTTGTTTTGCTAACACACAACTGTAACTGATATGCGCCCAGCAAAAGAGGCATTGATGGACGAACGTATAAATGTGGGCCGAGACGAAGCCGAGGCACACATAGGTAAGTCTATCGATGTCTAGCTCTGGCCAAGGTTTGCATAGTAGTTTTCTCAAATAATGCGCGGAAATTAAAACTAAGTAGTACCTAGGCAAAACTTTTTACTTTTCAAAATCAATGAGATCGAGTGCACTAAGTTTGTAAATTCAAAACATCATTAAACCTATTTACTTCTACCTCCATGGTGCCGAATTTATTATACTACTTTTTTTAATTTGTTATAAACTCAGACTCGGAACCTCCTTTGTGTTTTTTTGCATTTAGTCATATGAGGTGAGATAAAAAGTTACGTGTTGCACTCGAGTGCAAAGATTTTTCACCTCGTGCTGTTTTGATTCCCTCGCTAACGCTCAGGATTCTAATTTTAGACTCCTTGGCTTGCTCTGTCATCAAAATTGAGCACGCGGTAAAAAAGCAACTTTGCACTCTTGTGTAACAAATAACTATTTCATCCCCCCATCTCGGAAAGATTATTTTGCTCTTCGATATCTGAGTGCAAAGGCCGTTTTTATCCGCTAGAGGATAAAGTAAATTGAATTTAGAACATCGTGTGCTCTAAATTTGTGAATTACTGAAACATTTACATACGGGCACATAGGTACATTGCTTCTGGCCCCACACTAGGATACCCTGTGTCGTGGGAACCAGAAACAACGACATCACAAACTTGTAAACACCCAAGACCTGGGGTTTTTTTTCGCTGCGCTCGTGATTCAATTTTAAAATACTTTGCTTGCTCGGGGAGCACGCGGTTTAAAAGTAACTTTGCAGTCTTTTATAACAAATAACTATTCCCGCGTTAAAGAGTTTATTTGTTTTTTTCAATTTGCTTTCTATTTGCAAGTCAGTTCGAAATTTAAATAAAACCTTTAATAATTTAATTCTTTTTGTTGCACTAACCCGTGCTGAGGATAATTTTAAAAACCTATTTAGAGGCTAAAAATTCCACCCATGCCGGGACTTGAACCCGCGACCTTTGGATGACCGTGCCAGCGCTCTCCCAACTGAGCTAATGGGCAAGTCCAAGCATCGGCGAAATTTCGAGCCTCTTTACAAACTTCTCTGTATTACGTACATCTGACCGAAGCAATTTACATTACTTGCAGCCCCGAGTAACCCATTTTGCAGTTAGGTTTTAACATTGGAATGATATCGCTGTACCTACGTAATTATATTCTTTTTGTTGCACTAACTCGTGCTGAGTACAATTTTAAATACCTATTTAGAGACCGTGCCAGCGCTCTTTCAAATGAGCTAATGGGCAAGTGCAAGCAACGGCGAAATTTCGAGCCTCTTTAAAAACTTCTCTGTATTACGTACTGACCGAAGCAATTTACATCACTTGCAGCCCCGAGTAACCCACTTTGCAGTTAGGTTTTTAACATTGGAATGATAAAAAGAATATAATCATGTAGGTACAGCGATATCAGTAGGTTTGCCAAAAAACTAGTTAATACTTTTAATGTAAAATATGAAATCCTGACACTTTATCTATAATTTTAATGATCATGCTATGTAAACTGCTTTTGGGTTGCGACCTAGTTCAAGACTGATTGTATTTTTTTAAATGCCTGGTTGTAATTTTACCTTTAAATAAATAAATATTTAAATCTTTTCCGTAACTGAAGCTCGAATAAGCTAAGATCTGAATTTCCATTAATGCCGGGCGCTGACACTGGCGAAAGTTCTTTGAACAGAAATTAGCTTTTTACTCGTGCAGTAAACAGTCCTGCGAAGCCTCATTTTCACATCCTTTTATCAAAGAAGTTCCAAATTTCCTTAATTCACTTACAAAAACAAATTTAGGTGGCTCACACCTTTATGCAATAGAGGTAGGTAGAAAACAAGGTTTACAACTTGTTACGAACGTGACAAATCTCCTTATTAAGACGTTGCATGCACTTTCGCAGAGTGCGACGAAATTAGGCAATTCGCACTATATTTTGTTCATTGTTCCTTGACCATCCTAATATCTAATCATACCCTTCCATAGATTATAAAACTGTGTTGTGCATGCTTATTAGTGGTGACTATCCAAGCTGCACCGGAATCTAATCCTGTAATCTGTAATATTGTCTGGGTAAGCCGTTGGTGTGCCGTTTCCAACTGATTAAAAATTAAATTAAAGCATATTGAACAGTGAAAAAATACAATAAGCAAGCTAGATAAAGAAGAAACGTAAAACAAATGAAAATGTTCAGCAAAAGCAAGCGGCTTAAGACGAATGAGTTAGAAGTAAATAGGGAGTAATATAGCAGTAATATGATCAAATTGATCAATCACATGGTGTGTAGGGTGTAGGTATAGATCGTGTATAGAGAAGTGAACTTTAATGCTTTGTAGGACATCAGAAGACGTGAAACGAGAGAAGGCACAGTCTACTATATAAATGTTTCAAATAAAAATGTCGAAGAGAGCCAGTGACTCTCACACACTCGTAATTATCAAATCTCCGGAACGCGCAGGATAAAAATCTGTACAAGATAACGACCATATTCCATAGACGACCTAGAGACATCTTAACCTAAACGCGTCTTAACCCCGTCAGTAACACGTTCACAACTTCTTAAATCCAGCCGCGCGTTCCATTATTTAGATTACTGAACGCGTATTTCAGTTTTTATTGAGGCTTCAAAACACAACTCTTTGGCTGAGACTAAGCCCTTTCCTACCGCTGTTCATGTCGACCCTATACATATATACAGCTTGAAGGTCTAATTCCCCGCAAAATAGTTATAATTCAATAAAACTGACGTGTGGCCTAGATGGAGGCCGAGCGGTAATTCGGACCAACGCCCCGGGGAGGCCCACAAATGGCTCGGATAACGCCACGCCAGTCCCACTTTCGAGAGGTCATTGGTTCGAGTCCCGGCATGTACCAGTAACTTTGTTTTCTTAGTTACTTCACAAATGTAAGTAACATTTGTGAAGTAACGCGAAACATCGTTAGGCAACCTGAGTATCTAAGGTGTTCAAATAATATCTCAGCGCTTGAAATCACCAATCCGCGGTGGGCATGCGTGGTAATTGAGCCCATAGTCTCTCTCTCTCTCTCTCTCTCTCTCTGAGAGAAAGCCCTGCAGTGGAGCGTATTTTAGGCGAAATAAAAAGGTACTTCTAGTTGCTAAGGGAAACTATTTTTTAAAGAAGCTATTTTTTTGGCAACGGGAATCAGGCTCATACTATGGCGCCTCACCGTGCTCGTAAATAATGTATGAAGCGTTTATCAATATTTGGGTTATCTCCTATAATAATATTGTTATTCTATGCGTGTTTTACACCCAAGATTTAGATTTTAGCAAAATGTGATAAGTTTTTTTTTTGTTATTATTATTCTTCTTTTGGTACCATCTCCTATCGGAGGTCGGCTATCATTGTCACTATTTTGTCCCGTAATGTCGCGGCTCGGATGATTTCTATATTTGTCGTGTTAAACCACTCTGCAAGATTTTGAAGCCACGATGTTTTTCTGCGGCCAGGTCTCCTTCGTCCCTGGATTTTGCCTTGTAGTATGAGTTGTAGCAGATTGTACTTGTGACTGCGCATGATATGACCAAAGTATTGTAGTTTTCTCCGTTTTATGGTCTTTAAGAACTCAATTTTTTTGTTTGTTCTTTGCAAAACCGTGTCGTTAGTTACTCTATCTGTCCATGAAATTTTCAGCATTCTCCTATATACCCACATTTCGGACGCTCCTAACCGTTTACTTGGAGTCTAGGTTAGGTACAGGCTTCTACTCCATATAGAGGGACTACGAATAATAATTTATTGTTTCAACACACTTGCTGATAAAATGGCTCTAATTTCGCCGCAATTAGGCACATAATGACACGTGTAATCAAACTGTGACTTTTTCATTGCTATTATTCACAAGTGAGTTATAGGGTTTCTTTTATTTTATTGGTTGAGTTGCTTTGTTTTTAAAAAAGTTTCGATACATAAAACTTCGTGTTCTAGTACAAATAAATTAATTTACCTATTGCTTGCTCATTTCATGCACCTTCGTATTTAAATAGATAAATTAAACTTGTACGTTTTTAATCAATAAAACTTTTACTCAAATATAACTTTTGTTTTCTTTGTAATAAAGAAAACTTTGAATTCCCCATTTTATACGTGGCTAAAACGCTATCCACGAAAAGCCAAAAAAAAAGAAACCTCATTCCTTTAGTCTATGGCCGATCGCCATTGTTAGATGCGCGCGCATAGGAAAACTGATTAATTTTTCCCGCCATTTCGAAAAACTTTCACAACTCGTTTTCACTGCTGAAATTATAGTTAACATTACACATACATACATACATAAACTCACGCCTGTATCCCAGAGGGGTAGGCAGAGACTAGGGACTGCCACTTGCTACGATCCTGACAGATCACTTTCGCTTCCTCAACATTCATTACACACTAAATAACATAATGTACTATTATTATTACAGCAACTTAATTTTTTACATTTTTGTTTACACGTAAAAAAATATTCTTGTCTATGGTATAAAAACATGATCACTCCACATTATAAGCTTAATTCTGGATTCACTTGTTTTTTTATCTACACTCATATCATAATCTTCAAATTAAGAATTCAAAGGTAAACACATATTGACAGGCTTTAAACAATACATAACTTTAAAGAAAATTAAAAAAAAAAGTGTAATATAAAGTTACATTAAAGATCAGATTTTTCACTTTATGTTACAGTTATTTTTTTTAAAGTGTTGCTGTGATCACGGAACAAAACTTAAGCTTTTTTTTTTTAATGTCAAAAGTTGACTCTATAAAAAACCTAATTTCATTTTCGTGGTACCAAAATTGCAACTAAAAATACCTAAAATTGCGCGCGCAAAACTGAGTGCAGACGATTGAATGTCAAGATACTTTTGTCGAAATTGCGCCATTTTGTTTCAAAAATTTCATTTATTGGATTAAAAATGTCTGTTGAAGATTATGATATGAGTGTAGATAAAGTAGTGTATGAGACTGCACATAACTTGGTATTAAAACACTCGCCAATGCTATTAAAAAACTCGCCCAGGCTCGTTTCTTAAAATCTCGCTCGTGTTTTAATAACCCTCATTATGTGACAGTCACATAAATTACTATTATGTATATTGTTTACGGAAGTTTTACTTCGAAAATTATCACTGCAATCTAAGTTTGTTGCGTATTCACCATTATAAGTAAGAGAGCCCCAGTAAACAAACGGAACCCGGAACATAATTTATTTACCTCCAGAAAAGTGTCAACACTGAAGCTATTTGTAAGTTCCCTAATGAACAAAAGCCGTGAACTGAATAGCGAATGATTGCTTTCAGCGGAACTTTAGCAGGGTTAGTGCATTTCGTTATCGGCCGGCAAATTTATGCTGCGAGCTCGTTCCAATCCGATTTAACTACATTACCAAAAACTTTATCGTAAAGTTCGCACATGAAAGTTTAAAAATGTTCGTCTGCATTAAGGTTTAATCCGAATATTAATTATCAAACGCTTGCGCACGAAAATTTTGTTTAGAATACAAGGCGTAATTTCGTAATTACAGCCCACGTTAAAATTTAAAAATATTGTTAGTGAGCACTAGCTTTTCAGAATCATGGTAAGATTGAATTAAAACTTCCTACAAATACAGCATTGCGATTGAATAAGAAATAGTAGCATACAATACATAAACTCACGCTTGTATCCCAGAGGAGTAGGCGGAGACCAGGGACTGCCACTTGCCACGATCCTGACAGATCACTTTAATTTCCTCAACATTCATTAGTCGTTGCATGCACGCACGCCGGTTTCGGGTACTTTTTATATTGCCCTTTGCTAATACATCCCCTGTTTCATCAATGTCCGCCTGGGTCGTCCCTTACCGGCCTTTCCACACATACCTCGATATATTTGTTAGCATATGGTAGTATAGTATAGCACATATTGGGGATATAACCCGATATCAAAGACCATAGGCGTATTGCGAGTCTAAACAGGTATCTAAGTGAGACGTTGGCTTATTTCTCATCGACTTTGTGTGAATTTGAATAAATAACAGTACTTTTCATGTGCCAATTTATGTCATTTAATCTTTTTTTTGGCATGTTTCACCAACTCTACTAAATTAAGGCCGACTTGCAGCACTTTTTTCAATGTGGCATAAACAGCATTAAACTAAAATTCTTCACGCAAAAGTCGATTTAAAGGGCGACTTAAGTGATATTTAAGTGGTGCAAGACGGCCTAAGTACTTCAATCTTCATAATTTCGACCAATATTGCTAAATTTTACACGTTAATTTAGGTACTCCTATGGATCATGTCCATTTCCCTCATTATGTATAAAATTATAACAGAATACAGTCACTACTCCGTCCCTAGTTACCTACATACAAGTAAAAACAAAAAAAACAAAGCGCGGTAATGTTCATGTTTGTGACGTCCTCGCCTGGTTACCATAGCACAGGGTATCCTAGTTTGGGACCAAGTCAAGCTCAAGTGATTGTGGAAGTTATTATTATTATTATTAATAGAATCCACGACCCCCTCTGATCTTGTCTTGGTAATTAATTACCGCCAGATCGACGAGACAGTCAGAAGTGGTATTTACCTTGTTCCAATTAAGATTTTACCTCAAAAACGCGCTGCTAAGCGCCACGGTGTGCACTCAGCCAATCAGCTAATGGCTTCTATTTTATAAAAGATAAAAGCCATTGCAGGCCCTGACCCATCTCCCATTGAGGTCGATATCAATCTGTTTGTTTTAACGCTCACATTTCACTCGGCACTTTATTTCACCATTCTAGGCGTGGAATCCACGCCAAGAAAAGGCAAGTAGATAAAATACTCTGAAAAAGCAATTTAAGCAATCGGGTTTTTTTGTTTTATAAGAAGTTTTATTTTGTGGCTTTTAATAATAGAACGACAGCTGACGACTCAAATTTCTGTTTTCTCGTGTCGTCATATAGCCAGTAACACTTGCGTTGAAAATACCTTTCACTGGGCGCCTCATCTGTCTAAATCAGTCCAGCCGTTAGGCCTCTGACTGGTCATGAAGAAAAATTATATATACATAGTATTAAATTAAATCCGGATTATATTTTTGTAATTTCCATGTGAACAAAAATACATACAGTACATATATAGATAGTACATATATAGATGCGTATATAGATACGCACAAAACAATAACTCTTCTTAGCTTTCATAGCCGGCTAAGAATGTATTCTTTGTGTTTGCTTGTAGTTTAGAAACTATTCTTTTGTTCTCAGTAGCACAATTGCATAGTAACAGATCACTCACATTTTCAATCTATTTGTGGCCATTTGACGTCTATAAAATGTTTGCAATGTGCAAGTGATACTCATTTTGCGATTGGATCTTGACACGTCTGGAGCTAGATTTGATTGTGACTCTACATTCTTAAAACTAAGGTTGGGTTGTCATTTTGACTGCTTTTTAGGCACTAAACATTGGAAAATCTTAATATTCCAAAGGAATGGAATGGACAAATTAGTGAGTACTTATATTATTTAATGTAAGCGATATGCGAGTATGCGATATGAGTTATATGAGCGGTGGCAGCCTAGTGAGTAAAACATTGGACTCGGAAGCGAGAGACCCAGGTTCGATTCTAGTGCGGGCATGTACCTATGACTTTGTGTTCTAAGTTATGTACATTTGTGAAGCGGTACTGGCAATACCACTCGCTAACGGTGAAAGAAAACAACTTGACGAAACCTGAGTGTCTGAGCTATTTACATACCTCAACGCTTGAAATCGCCAATCCGCGGTGGGCAAGCGTGGTGATTAAGCCCATGCTCTCTACCTGAAAGAAGGCTTGTGCCCTACAGTGGTACGCATTTTGATATGCGAGTCCGTAATGTTCTAATAAATCGAAATTATCACAGTCATTTCTCAGTCGAATCCAACATTGACTCGTTTTCCAGCAAAACATTCAAGACATTTTCGATTATACCGAGTCGACTAGTACTAATCTAATTACTAATTATTAGCACAGGAATTATGGACTTAAGTATCTACAAATAAGAGTCAATTTGCTCGAACGATTCAGTAACAACGGCTAAACCCACTCATAGACAATAAAATTAAAAATCCTAAAGAAAAGTTAAGAATCATGGAATCGTGAATGGTTGGCTAAACAAAAAAGGGAGGTCGTCAATTCAATCAGTATTTTATTTAATTCAGATTATTGGTAATAGGTATCTCATAATCGATTGATTCTCTTGTTTAGATTTTTGCTCTAAATACTTTTTCTTTTACAATACAATACAATACAATGTCTTTGTCACCCTTACATTTTTTTAGTTTCAATATTACCTATACAAACACCTACCTTGTTAAAGAATAAGAACAATTTGAATTGTAAATTATCTTTAAATTGCTTCCTTAAAAGCTACAATGCCCAGCAGATAGCTTGGACAAAAATTCGCGCTAACTACGTCAATGTGAAGTCAAAGTCATTTGGTCAAGTTCAGCATATCAATCTTACATTTACATTGTTTTGCAAAGTCGCCCGTAATGTGACAGAGCAGATTGCATGCGTGGAAAGGTTGATGTGCTCTCGACTTTAGGAATGAAACGAGCCGAAAGGGAAAATTATTTATTTATTTTGTGGTCACCAACGAGGTGTACAACTATACATTAACACATCATTGCGTAAAACTAAATGCTACCTTGTTTATAGGTGTCCAAAGGATGTGAAAATTACAATGAAAGACACAAAAAAAAATTGTTTGCCTGACACCACAAAATAACTTAACCCTTAAACGGCCATATCTAGTATAAATTTTTCATTGGTTTTGGACTTTATCTCTAGGAGGTAAGGTTCAATTTAAAGTGGGAACTGTTATCCCTATGGTCGAATAAGGGTTAAATAACAGCAGTTAATTTATGGGAATTAGGTGCAGTTATGGAACCGCAGTTAATTCCCGTTGATATATCTAGCTTATTTTTTTTTATTGTTTCAGTGTAGTATTCACAACATTCGCCGTGACCACAGTATTCTTTGGCTTCAGAATGGTTTGGGATGTAATAAACATGTTAACTGCGGCGTAATTTCACTAAGATATAATGTAAGGTTTTTAAAGTATTTTTTTCTCTGATGTGTACAATAATGAGTTGTAATCTAATATAATCTAATTTATCCGAACAACCCAGAGAACTTTCAAGTATATTCCTTCATGGTTAATATCCATGTGGGATTAAAACAAACCTCAAACACTACTTAAGTATAATCAAACACTACTTAAGCACATTAGTGAGACATACCCCGAGCAATGACCTCGATATTGAGCGTGAGCGCAGGGCGTGGTATGTCGGTCCGATGTAACATGGTCGCCCGCAGGTTCGCTAGGTGTTCAAAAGAAGTAAAGTTGACCCTTAGAGCGTTCTACCAGATATTTTACACCTGTGGTCTGTGGTTGAACTGAACGCAGAGGGCCTACAGTGCCCGGCGCGTGCAATATTATAATAATGCGCTCAGGATGCTGTTGGGGTTGCCTCGCTGGTGTAGTGTATCAACAATGTTCGCTGAGGCGCACGTGGATGATTTTTATGCAATTATCCGTAAGCGTACCGCCTCGCTCATGCGCAGAAGCAGGTCCAGCGACAACATCATCCTGAGAACCATATCTGAAAATTTTGATAGCCTAATTCTGCAGCACGGAATGGGAAAATTAATTATTTCTCATCCAGTGCGGTACAAAATTTGTTTTTCTTTTTTTTTATTGTTAGTTTTTAAGATTAGTCTATATTTGGCCCATTGTCTGTCTTTCTGTCTGTCTGTCCATCCGTCCGTCCGTCCGTCCGTCCGTCCGTCCGTCCGCCGAGCGCGCCCGGGGCGAGCGTTTCTTAATTTACCTAAAATAGAGTCCCCCCCCAATGACACCCGCATTTCGTCCGTGCGCAGTCAAATCATTTGATCAAGTTATTTGCCTGGCATTATACTTAGTCACTTGGTTGAGGAAACTTTGAAATTAACGAACTCCTTTCAGAGAGCTCGATCGATACACCGATAAGAGTAGAGCAATCTAGCGTCCCTGTAAATATATAGCGCAATCTACTTCTATGGAGAGATCGCTTTTAGCGATAACACCGCCGACTATGTACGGCAAAACTTAGATATGTAAGACTTTTAATGTATTCTTTTTTTGGTATGTATAAACATAACATAAAGAGTTCTCATCTCCCTCGACTAAGCAATGCACAGCGCTGTATCAAGCTAAGTTCACTCGTAGAATTCGATCTTTGAAAGAAGCATCACATTAGATGCACAATATGTACATTAGGGGTCTCGATGACATTGCTCAAGTCACTGGAAGGTAATGGATGCGATACGATTGGCAGGGGACTGAGGGGGCTAGCGTGCAGAACCAGGCAATGCCCAGCAATGGCTCTATTTATAGGCTGGATATATACAGCGTGATTTCGAAATCGATGCCAATATTTCGAGGGAATGTACTATTCATAGTGAAAAACAGTATTATTAGTTATTAAGCAATGTAATGCCAAAGTATAATTCTCGACATTCCGCATAAGAACAGTTCACAAACCCTACACCTCATGAAGTAATTCTTTCTTATAATGTCATTTGGCAACAAATCATTAGTAAACTTTTCGTAACATAAATGCATTAAATCGACTAAGTTCTACTAATATGATTTGATTTAACATAATGCAGTTCACGCAAGTCAGCAAATAGGGCACGGGGATATGCAGAAAGCAAGTGGACTGTAAACTTGTAAATGGGTCAAGTACACACATCAAAAAAAGTTTGCGATCACTTTGAAAAACTGAAATCTTTTTTGTTACTGTAGATTATAGGTATTATGATTTTTTCTTCTTTTTAGATTCTTTATTTAAAAATAAAGAATTAGAACACAAAACAATGACACCGTTCAGTTGTTTTTTCATATTAAAAGGCTTTCAGTCCTAGCTTACGCTCATTCAGGAATCTGATTTAGTCAATTATAACCGATTCAAGATATTTTTTGCGGAAAGTTGTGATTGAAAAAATGCCAAGAGGATTATCAGAGGTTTTACGAGCAAGAATAGTAACTTTAGAATACACCACGAGAGTACTAGCACGCAGACTTGCTATATCCCAATCCTGTGTCGTGGCTACGTTGCAGAGGTACCACGGAATGGGGAATTTAGCTGACCGACCCCGCAGCAGTCGCCCAACTGTTTTGACAGCTGCCCAAAAGCGCTATATTAGATTGCTGGCAGCCCATGATCCAACAATCAACGCCACTAAAATAAAAGCAGAAGTCAGGGCCGCCTCTGGGCTTGAAGTTAGCACGCAGACCGTTCGCAATTGCTTGCACCACGCTGGATTACGAGCACGGAGGTCTTGGCGAGCTCCGCTCAATTCCCGGCAACGTCAACAACGAAGATTGCAGTGGGCTAGACTTCGGCAAAATGAAGAAGGTGAGGAAGAAAACATTTGGCAAAACTGTCTCTTCGTTGACGAATCCCGAATCAGCACTCATCCAGATAACCAACGTGTCCGTGTCTGGAGAAGACCAGGCGACCGTGAAAGACAAAGAACTGCCACTGGAACAGTTCAGCAAGGCGGAAAATCGGTGTTCTTTTGGGGTGGCATTATGATTGGAGCTATAACGCCTTTGATCCCGTATCGGGGCTACATGACAGCAGACATGTACAAAGCAGTTGTTATTGATGATATCGTCAGACCATTCCGAGTAAACCATGGGCACCAATTTGTACTGGTCGATGATAATGCGCCCGCACATCGAGCTCAACGAGTCAATGCTGCTCTTCAAGAATACGATATCACACGTTTAGACTGGCCTGCCGGCTCGCCCGACTTAAACCCAATAGAGCACGCGTGGGATGCTCTTAAACGAGCTGTATGGAACCGTGAGCCACGTCCCCAGACAGTTCCAGAGCTCAGGGAAGCCGCTATTGAAGAATGGGATAGGTTACCCCAGGAAATGCTGGATAACTTGATCCCCAGCATGCCCAGGAGGATCTCCGCATGTGTTGGAGTCAGGGGAGGAGTTATTTTATATTGAATTTAACCTTTTAATAATAAATTGTTGTTTAAGTTTAATTAAACCGTATTTTTCTTTCTATGAAATTTCTATCACAATTACATTATGATTAATGGCTCAATTTTTTTTAAATAAATAATAAAAAATAGTTTTATATTTTAATTTCAAACAGGGTATTCCTATTTAAAGAAAGCATACAACATAGATTTTTTCTTGATAAAGTTAAATTTAAAGAATTATAGGAGCTTATGATATTGATCACAAACTTTTTTTGATGTGTGTATTCGAAATTCAAATGTAGACCACATATCAGCAAGTGCAGCGTAGGACGACCAGCCACAAGATGGACAGATGACCTCATCCAAGTGGCAGGAAGACGCTGGATGAAAGCCGCTTCCAACCGGTCTTTTTGGAAATCCATTGAGGTGGCCTATGTCCAGCAGTGGACTTCTTGTGGCTAAATGATGATGATGGTGATGATATTCAAAATTTAAAAGAATTCAAAAATATGTGTATCGACACGTTGGATAGGTCGATGCCGCGGCGCTCCACCGACCCGCTTAAGCATAGCATAACGGCCTTTAAACGTCCTACTGTAAGGCACAGGCCTTCTCTCAGGGAGAAAGAATGGGCTTAATCACCACGCGTGCCCACCGCGGATGGCGATTCCAAGCGCTGTGCTATATGAATAGCTTCGACACTCAGGTTTCCTCACGATGTTTTCCTTCACCGTTAGCGAGTGGTATTGCTACTATAACTTCACAAATGTACATAACTTGGAAAACAAAGTCATAGGTACATGCCCGCACTGGGAATCGAACCTGGGTCTCCCGCTGCCGAGTCCAATGTTCTACCCACTAGGCTACCACCGCTTGCTTGCGAGTAATACGGCCGGTTGGCCTGCGGGGCGCGGGGCTCTGCTCAGTGACGAAGGGCTCCAAGAAATAAATTTTAGGTTAAACACCGTAGGCCCAAAACCAGCACCATATGTTTCTAAATCATGGTTAGAATGTCCCCTTAAACAACGATACGAACAACTTTTACAAAGGACTAGCGCCCGCGACTACGTTCACGTGTCCCTAGGTCCCCACGGTCATAGCCTACGAAGGTCCCTTCTAAATATTGGTGAAAGAATTTTTGAATTCGGAAATTTCGGAGACCCACATACAAACTTACAAATATATAAAGTTTTCCTTTTTATAATATGATTATAGTATATTATAAATAAAAATAAAAATTCAGGGATCATATATCAGCTAATATTTTCCTTGCTATTTTCAAGTTGTCTCTGTAGTTAAAGTTGTCCGAAACCGGTGCGCGTGCATGCACCGACTAAGGAATGTTGAGGAAGCGAAAGTGATCTGTCAGGATCGTAGCAAGTGGCAGACCCTGGTATCTGCCTACTCCTTTGGGATATAGGCGTGAGTTTATGTATGTATGCTAAAGTTGTCCGTATAGACTTGCAGAACCTACCTTTTTAGATAAAAATGGAGATTTTCTTCCACTCTCTAAGGTCACCAGCGTGAGACAGATTGGCATGTATATTTATTTTCATGCTAGAGATGCTTCAGTGCCATACATTGATGTATATTTGATGTGTGTGTTTTAGCAATTTTCGTCCTTTACAGCGGTCCTTGTTTTATAATTGTTTGAGGGTCAATTTAGGGTGTTTATAGTGATAGCTAAGCCAGACTTGTTTTTTTAGGATAGTGTACTCTATTTTAAAATGTACAGTTGTTTGTATAGCTGATAACTCCGGCACATGCCACAATAGCCCTTTCATAATATACATCGCGACGCAAATTCTATTCTAGGCAAAATTTTGGTTGCTTTTGTAACACTAGCCCCGGTTTTTTGTACACTACTAATCTGTTGGATGTATTAGCAAAGGGCAAGATAAAATGTGCCCGAAATCGGCGTGAGTACATGCAACGACTAATGAAGAAGAAGAAGAAGAAATACATTTATTATACCAACAATATACATCACAGAAACGAAATAAGCACATAAGTAACATAATATGCACAACAACAGAAAGAAAACTAAATACACAAGAGACAAAACTAATATATAAAACAGGACCATAGATGTAGCCTGTGGTGTATCTACGTTGCCACAAAAGGCAGCTGACTCAGCGTTGTGCTGAGGAAGTGATCCCTCAGCGCTGATTTTCAGTCAGTGCCTACGGTAACCCATAATTGTACTACGGAGTGCGTGCCGTAGTGCAGTTAAAGAATTAAGTCAAATTCAATTGTATGTATGTTATACAATAAAGTAAAAAAATAAATAAAATATCGTCATAAAATACTTACATATATTATTAGTTTAAATTAATATGTGTGAAATATAGAGGAACACCATAATAAATTAAATTTAATAAGTAAATATAAGTGAAGGAGAAGAGAGAATATAATGAATGTTAAGGAAGCAAAAGTGATCTGACAGGATCATAGCAAGTGGCAGTCCCTGGTATCTGCCTACCCTTGTGGGACACAGGCGTGAGTTTATGTATGAATGTACTAATCTGTTCCCTGTTAACTGTGTGATTTAGCTTTGTGTTGTTTTGATTGTATGCACTTACAGTTGTTAAAGCGATCCAGTGGGCTAACTAGCGCCACCAACATAAACAAAATCATATCTTCCTTTACAGATCGTATTTGCAAAAAGTGTCTGTACAATATCTCAAGCGTGTTAATAGTGATTTTTAGGACCCACGACAAAGAACCTAGGATCACGAACCTGGGACAGCAGTTATGCCAAAAACGGCGTTAATGCTGTCTACAGGGTCACTTTGAATTCGTTCACCGTATTTTAAGGGGATATTCTAACCATAATTTAAAGACATGGACATGGACATGGACATTTTTTATGAAAAAAAAGCCTTAAAAAAAATATTTTTACCCAAAATTACTTCACTTAAAACAGTATCAGGACGAAAAGTAATAAAATTAAAAAAAAATATGTTTGGAGCGTCTTATGGTCGACGCCGGCCTACTTAATTGTTTACGCATATAAACAACGTCAGACTCTTAAGCATTTAACCTATTAGAAAACATTTTTAACTTCACGTTACTCCCTACCACTTCGAATTTGGATTCACAGTTTGAAGACAAAGCTCAGAAATCACGAATATTTACAAATAATAATAACTTCCACACAATACAATCACAATACCGTGTGGCGCCGGGTTAAGAATAGTGTCACTCCATTTCCTTCCGTGGATGTCGTAGAAGGCGACTAAGGAAATCAATTACCAGGAGACGGGCAGCAGCGTCTTTCTGAGATTCCAACCGCATACTGCGATCGCCAACCCGCCTGCCAAGCGTGGCGATTATGGCAAAACCCCTCATGGTTAGGAAAACGAATGATGATGATTTAGTTCATAATACTAAATAGATAAAATATTTTTTATTGATCACCAGGACCCTGGTATAAAAAGATACATACAGTAAACACTTAATTATCTTGAAGTAGAATCTTGTTTAGATCGTGTTTGATCTTCATTACATATTACTTTTGTGTTGAACACCAAACACAATAATTCATTTAATAGGTACTCATCAGTATTATTGTACTGGCTAATACAATAATCCAAAGTAAACATAAAGAGCTTTTACTTCTGATATCTCTTTGAAGATTTATGGCCCTCTGTTTTCCTTTATTTCGCTACGAAAATTAACAAATTAAAACAAGCTTTGTTACCTACAAACAAAATGAAGGGATTAGATTAATTACAGATTATTTTATGTTTGTATTTTTTCTGGTGTACAGTAAAGAATATTCTTATCTTAAATACCGATCAGCTTCTACTGGAGTGGTCTGTGGTGGCTCAGAGCTGGAGTGGAATGGGCTTTGCCCAACGCAGTAGGACAACTCCCTGACGTCCCTGATATGTTGAGCTATGGTAACCAGACAAGGATATCATTTTCAATCATAAAAATGCATGCCCTTTATGTTTATTTCCTAATTAAAAAAGGCTTACTATTATTGCAATAAAAAACTTATATGTACGTAAATTCTACACGATTTTTAGATACGATGAATGAGAAACTGAATGCTGTAGCACAGAATATTCGTCTAGTTCAGCAGCAGTCTCTCACTAATAAAATTGTTAAAACGTACAAAAAAATACAAGCTAGTTGAGGCCTGCTTACATGTAAACCTTTTTCAAGAATAAAGATTTACATGACATAGAGCCTGAGTTCACTTATAAAAACCCAAGTACGGCTTCCAGAGACTATCGAACCCACTACCCAATTTTTTGCTAGACCAACGAGCCAAATAAGATAGAAATGGACAATGGAACTGTTCAAGTATACCCCTACAAGAAAATTGCCGCCGAGAAACGCTGGTGCTGTTAGCGCTCGAGCGTTTTCCGGGAATTGGAGCAAATGGATGCCAAAATGTCTCTTGCTCGGTGACATAAGGCGTTTTGTAGAGCATTTACTCTACCTCAAAAAAAGAACTTAAGTTTAATGATAAGGATATTTTTTTAGCTCTCGGGTATTGTTTGCAATAAGGGACTATTGAGATGTAGTACTTAATAGCACAAACACAGCTATTCATATCATCATCAACCCATTATGTCCCCACCGAGGGGCACGGGTCTCTTCCCTAAGGAAGGTACAGGCCATACTCCACCACGGGGGCCAAGTCCGGATTGGTGGAGGCTTGTAGACTAGTGGCTCGTCTACTGTCAGAAGTTGTCAAGCCGCCCTAAGGCCTCTGACTTGGCTTAACGACTGCCATCTATCGACGGCAGCCGGCACCAACAGCTTAACGTGCCTTGCGAAGCACGGAACCGCTCGGAAAAATGCCACTAGCGTTAGGCATAGACGGCGACCCATCCATGCACTGAACGCGCCCTGTGTTGCTTAACCTTCGTGATCGTTTTTAAGATCACTCAGGCAGCCGGGGCTACGAGCTGTTCATATGCTTATCATTAAAAATAAACTTTCCCGCAGAAAATTCGTAATCGTAAAGAAAACCGTGTTACTACACGGTAGTAATTGTTTAACTTAATTTTTATTGCTTTTCTATTTTGGAAGGTCTTCATCAAATTATCATCAAATCAGCCTGAACCCATCTTAATGACGTCAAATAAAACATAATTTAATATAGTATTGCTTCAATTAGGAGCGATTTGCTGCTGTCCATTGAAGAGATCTCTTCTTCAGATATTCATCAGACCTTACATATACCCTTTTACACAAAAATACACCGTCTGAATCGGTTATGATCTGCGGAAGTTTTGAACGTCAAATTGACAACCTTTTCTTTTAAAGCCACTTAAAATGTAGGTTAAAATAGTAGACATACCATCATCTCTGGTTGAATGGTACTGATGTACTTGTACTGACCCGAGGTCGTCAATATCCCTAAAAATAAAATTTTACATCCCTAATTGCATGAACGCGTCGATTTCATTTCAAAACCACTTCAAGTCTACGCGCGCACATTTATCAAACTTTCCAGGCATTAATGGAACGAAAAATCATGTCACATGACACGACCGGCAATTTTTCATTGTACAAAGCACTAAAAAAATACCCTTAGGCCACGTGGTCCGACCGGCTTGTTCGATCGGTCGGACGATCAATAGACGGTTGCACATTGGAGTACACATTTTCAATATTTTTTATATGGTTTTACACATTTTAGTGGTGATGTTAGGAACAAAATATTAAACACCACATACTTTTTAAATAGAAAGAAAGAAAACAAAAACACCTATTATACCAACAAGACACATCACAGAAACAAACTAAACAGATAATATGCACAACGACAGAAACAAAACTTACACAAGAGACAAAACAAATAAATAAAACAAGACTATATATGTAGCCTGTGGTGTGTCTAAGTTGCCACAAAAGGCAGCTGACTCAGCGTTGTGCTGAGGGAGTGATTCGTCAGCGCTGAATACATAGAGCGCGAATAGACATTCATACATAGAGCGCGAATTTAACAATATTATTGATCTATTTTGTAAAATTTAAATTATGTTTACCCTATTATTTGGAAAAATATACGTATAGCTCTGAAAGAAAAATAATGAAACAAAAGTTATCAAAACAAAAGCTCAAATTAGGGTTATTCATGAATTACTAATTTTAGTCCTCAGTAAACTACGAACAAACGTCATTCTAGTAAACTAGAATAACGTTCATTGAGTTGTTCCATCCTTCATCAATCAATCGGCCACTCGTCCACTGCTGGACATAGGCTTCCCCCAAGGCACGTCACTTTCTTCTGTGCTCGGCCATCATCATCCAGCAACTGCGAGTAATCTGCCCAAAATCTTTCAGCAATCAGCGTTCTGGCCTATTTTGAATAAATAACATTTTTATTTTTGATAAAGGAAACGCTTTATAGCTGTTCTTTCTAACTACCTGTCGCGGAAGTAGGTTAGAGCAATAACGTTCTGTGCGGCGTTGCGTCATGTACACAACCTTTATGGTACACGTACACGTTGTAATTGGTACCTTACGGCGTTTCACATAAGATCTATTATATAACAAAGCAGTGGTACGTAAGGGTGTTGTCACGTGATAAGTGGAAGCTTATGACGTAATAAGATCGTAATAATGCTGGAGTATACTATTATGAGCCTTCTGACGCCGAGTTTGTAGGATGGGTCGAGAAGCGACGGAGAGTGATTTTATCGGCTAAAAATGTTTTAATTTCATGTAACTAAGATTTTCTTTGATGTTGGCTTTCCTTTAAGAGAGATGTTTGATTTGAAAATTGGTAGCCAGACAAAAGTTGCTTTTCGGTTTTTTTTACATAAAAATGCTATCATCAACGAAACTTCTTTGTGCTTTTAGTGAACTTTTATCTACTAACGCATTATGCTACCTGAATGTATTATCCATTTAAATTGGCTTAGCTTCCTGAGTCACGAGACACAACGTGATTTGTTTTATACTTTACAATAAGTAACTAAATTCCCGTATACATTCAAAAATAAGGGGTTCCACTCATTAACCTCTTCAGTCCTGACCTTGAAAACCATCATTATTATTAACCATTTTTATTTTCCAGGTCAGGACTGAGGAGGTTAGTGTGAACCACTTTTACTATGTAAGACGATTTAAGGGGGAGAAGGGTCAACCATGTCTTATTTTATCTTACAACAGGGTGGGACGGAGTTTTGACATTTCTAAAGTAAGCTCACAGAAATGCGCATAGTTAAAATTATGCTTTGAAAAAGCGCGGCCAACCGCGAGTATGTATAGATAATGGTACGGAAGCCATTCGTGCGCGTCGTGCGCGCATGGCGTTTTCTTTTCCTTTAGATTCTCAAAAATAATAAATTAATAATAGATTAATAAATTAAACAGGGGGAGGGGGTCGGCCTACTTTTATTTTTTCTTATATAAAGGTAAAGGGGTCAAAACGGTCGAACGTCTCATCAACAGCTGAGCATTCTTTTATGATAACGTACCTACACCTGCCGACTATATTCTTCTTGCAATCCGCTCCATTGGACCGCCGATGTACCGAGAGATATCAAAAACCACTTGCAATTCTATTTAAATTTCTTTCAATGAAATTTTCTTACTTTCAATTCTAATTAAATTTCAAAAATTCTATGTAAAATAAATTGTTGTCTATTATTTCTTTGAGATACAAATTAGGTCAATATTATATGTACGATTGTCACTCAAGCAAGTTGATTGGGCTAGGTAACCTCTGTCACTGAGAACCGAAAACGCCTGGCCCTAACTTGGCCTCTATTAAAATTACCTTTAGGAGCGAGTTTGGGCGTACTTAATAGAAAACATTAATTGCAATGGGTATACACGGTGGTCGCGCATTGGTAGAATGCTTGCCTTTGATCCGAGAGATCCTGGGTTCGATTCTGGCGTGTATTAGTAGTAACTTTGTTTTCTATGTTACACACAAAGAAAAAAGTCATTTGTGAATGGTTGCAGCAATACTACTCGTACTGTGAACAGATATCTTGAGGTAACTTGAGTATTTGACTAGTAAACATACCTCAGCTCTTAAGCCCAAGCTCTCTGTCTCTTTAAATGATGCTTTGCTTAAGGCTCGCGCGGTACACGAGTGATTATGCTATACGACATACACAAAATATATGGCATAAAGGATTAACTCGGCTGAATCATGAATTATAATTTTCTTTTCAACACAGTTGCTCGTAAATTGACTCTGATTACACCGTTTTCAGTTTCATAATTTAGCTTATTAATGGTAAGTAATATGCAATAAAATGGTGGACTTGTGCTGTAAAAACATTACCATACAAGTGCTGTAATATAAACTTTTTTCTAAATTTCAGCAGAAGTGTATGTTATTGTATAAGAATTAAATTATTTTAGGGTTAAGATGACAAATAAACATTTCATTTCATCAAATTCTATATTTGTAAACACAAATTAATTTAACTATCGTATTTAGAAATATTAATTTATAGTTTATCTTATTTTGTGCCTTTATTGAACCTGCGCGCGCTACGAAAGTGCGGCGCGTGAAAAAAAAAACTTACTGACCACGCACCATTTTCCGTAAATATTTGGTAAAGTTGCTGCTCTTTGATTAATTGCTATCAAAAATGTCTACTTCATGTTACTAACAATACAACTTCGTTTTTCTTCGCAATTGTAGTGACAAACGTCGTATGCAACTGGTGTGCATACAGTTTACAGTTTTTGTTAAAACCAACTAGGTATGTAAGAATTTTGGTAGTAGTTTTTGTAAACGGAGGAAGTAGGCGCTGTCTGCTGTAATACAGGTGATGAACCTAGCACAGCAGCGGATGCTAAATAACTTAAATGATAAACCAAACATGTAATTTGTCACCACCTAGTTTTAGTCTAGTATAAGACTTTTATGTCACAAATAAATTACTTACTTACTATTGATCATTACACACTCAGCTCCCTTACCGTGCTCGCCAACGGCTCGCGCTTACAATAATGTCTCGTGTGTAATGACCAACTTAGCACACTTGTACCATAATGTACTATTATATGAAACATCACAGGTCACAGTGGCCACAGTTACAGCTGATTTCCGACAGGACTCCTTGCTCTTCGCACCACATGAAGAAGAAAATATACATAAGCAGCCCATATACGTCACATTGTAGGGCACAGGCGTGCCCACCGCGGATTGGCAATTTCAAGCGCTGAGGTATGAGAATAGCTCAGACACTCAAGTTTCCTCACGATGTTTTCCTTCACGGTTAGCGAGTGGTATTGCTACTATAACTTTACAAATGTACATAACTTAGAAATCAAAGTCAAAGGTACATGCCCGCACTGGGAATCGAACCTGGTTCTCTCGCTTCCGGGTCCAATGTTCTACCCACTAGGCAACAAAATCATGCTATATTTTGGTAGGTTGGATTCTTGTAATACTCTATCTACTACGTGTTATAAATATGTAAAGGGTTATTTCCAAAATGTGCTTTCCCTGAATTATATCGGCTAGTGTTTGTCATTAATAACAAGATTTGATCTTCTTCCATTTAAAAATATAATATATTTACGTATTTGCTGCTTTGGAATGCCGCTGATTTATAGAGGATGTTTAATAGCATAATACGTGTTAAATAGAATGCATATACTTCTATATAGGACGAACAAAGCGCTGAAAGCGCGAATTCAATGAATTTATATAAATCCTGATATACCTGAAAAATAAAAAAATAATAAAATCCTGCTAGTCTAGAACAAAAGATGATGCCAAGCACAAACTCAAATAGGGGTGTACCAAGAATGGCGTGTTTCAGACATAACCGTGTTTATTCTACTTACCTACTCTATACTTACTACGTTCAAAATGAATGACTCTATTATATGTTAATAAAAATGTTTTTGCTCTCATAAAAACGTCAACCTATCGCAGTCAAGGCCGCGTATTACGCTCAGTAGGAAATTCTCTCTGCTATTTAATATTTGCGATTATCGTCGAGCTCGTCCAACCGGCAAACGTGTGAGGGTGAGTTGGCGATATTGTGATGTGGCTATATTTCCAAGCGGATATACGGTAAGGCTGGCGTGGGTTAACGCTATCTGACTGCACTATCTCTATGTTTATCCGTGTTTTAACACTATCTAATGGATAAGTTCAAACGTCTTGCACCATGATAATTTGGAAAGCTATCCATAGATAAATGCATAGATGCCCTGTCAATCAGCCATTTATTCCTTTATCCCTGGATAGGTGATCACCTATTTACTTACTTATCTAGTAACATGACGCAAGTCGCCCTAAGTGTAGGTTTTCAAGTAAATTTGATGATTTATAACAATACGACTCGCTACTTGTGAAGAAAAACATCATGAGAAAATCCACGGGTTACGTGGCTCCTCGAGAATTATTTTCTTCCTTCCTGTGGATAAAGCCAACTAAGCCGAGAATATAGTACAGTTGCTGGGCAAGCCTGCTCCATCTAAAAATATGTCCTAGGCACTACAGCATCCGAACGGTCTCTTCGCCTATCTACTAGGAGGTAGGCATAGCCACTAGAAGCATTAAACATAGAAAAACGACTACAGTTAGATCGATAGATAGGAAACACTTTATTGTACATAGAAAAGGAATTTACACAGACAAGGTTAGGTTAGGGAATTGGTCTAGCATATAAAATAAACCAATGCATCAGATTCGCTTTCGGAAAGGTTTTAACGATTTAGGAATAGCAAAATCGGTAAATACAAAATAGGATCTGGCGAGCTCTGTCAAAGCCTTCCTGGAACTTCCTCCAACGTCCGACTTCAATATAAAGAGAAAATAACCCCTGAGGAATAAACTGGTTTGTATAAGGCCCCAGCAACATGATGTGAGCAAAAATAATATCAACAGAAATGCAAAAAGTTATAGCAATTATTATTATTAGTTACTGTATTGTCTGTTTTATAATTTGTATGCTCCTTGTTGGTCAAATAAATGATTTAATAATAACTACCTTGGCACCTCTAAATTCTATCCCACTAATATTATGAATGTGAAAGTTTGTGAAGATGTTTGGATATTTGCTAATCAATCACGCAATAGCGGCTGAACATATTTAAATGAAACTTTGCGTACAGAAGACTAAGACCTGAATTAAGACATGCGTTAATAAGAAAATGAGGGATAATATTTATTTTATGTTTAAAATAGATCGCGTTTTGCGAGCGAAGGTTGTGTTTTAAAAATAGATGGCGTTGTGCAAGAACGGATTCTGTGGCGGTACGAAGTTCGCCGGGACGGCTAGTCTGACAATAATTACTTTCGGCATTGAATTTGCATGGTTTATACATCATAGGATTCAATATGCATGGTATAGCTTTCCGAATTTTAATTTACCTTAACTTCCGAGCTGTGTCTAACCCTTGTTGTAGGCAATATACGATAGCTCGAATTACGAGCGGCATAAACACGTCAGAAAATAATCTTGTCGTATTTTTAATGACTCGCGAAGTTCATACTCATACATGTAATGGGACAATTTTCAATTGTTTTTAACCGCGGACGAAGTGACTGTTGTATGTCTGCCCGCTGCGAAAAATACAAGTGACTTGAGGGCAGGGCCGAGTTTTATACATTGTTCATTGCGTAGCAGAATATTCCTACTTGTTAATGTGTGGGTTTATTGACTGTACAATGTACATCGAATTGTCATAGTAAACCATGATTAGAAGTTCTATGAAATAGGCCCCAGACCACTACAATAATTGACTGTACTCGCCGCTTCAGTCTACCCGTAATCACGGCAATTGAAACGTTGTTAAACGTCGGAAATCAATTTAATTAAATTTACCTTATAAACAATAGCGATTAGACCCGTTAAATTTATAACTAAGGCCGGCCAAGTGCAACTTGGTCTCGCAAGAGTTCCGTACCATTATCTATACAACGTATACAACATTTGAATAACTCAAGCATCTACCTGTTACCGTTATTAATATCGAGCAAAAAACGTTAAAAAAAATCACGTTTGTTGTGTGGGAGTCCCACTTAAATATTAATTTTATTCTGTTTTTATTATTGAAAATTTCAACTGTCTAGCTACGAGTATCACGGTTCATGAGATACAGCCTGGTGACAGACAGGCACACAATGGAGCCTTAGTAACAGGTTCCCTTACCCTTTGGGTACGGAACCCTAAAAATGATATCTTTAGATAGTGACTTGTCAGTGTTTACTTTCTGTTATAAAATTTCGGTGCCACATGATGTGGGTGTCGGATAAGTACAATTGTGTTGGATTTATAGGTCGCTTAGGTACATTTTAAACCGCCCGCGAAAGCCTTTGTGGCTTACAAACGCTCTTTGTCTTCCCGAATAAAAATGTCCGTCGTTTTTGTGTTTGCTCCTTTTACACTTATTGTTCTTTACTTTAAGATGCTGTTGAATATTTCATGGTACTCTTGCGCCCTTTGAGGTAAGACTTTGAATAAAAATTGAGTGTTCATGGCACAATTATCAAGAAGCTCGCATTTTATTTGAGGTGGAGAAAAAACTCTTGCTGGCAGATTTCAGAAACGATAGCGTGGCAAGCTGTCTACATTACATTAATAACCTTAACTTAACTATATTAATTTAGTTAAACAATTTTTACAGAAAAAAATCGAAATAACTTAAAAAGTCATTTTGGATAACCTACCTTACCCAAACGGAATTAAGATTGCTTCTCCAATAGCATCGAAAAGAAACCGAAAAACTTCGACTGAGTGCCGTAATTTAATTAAGTCACAATTTAATTTTTACTGATGCTTCAACAAACACTCAAGATTCCGCCTTTTATCGCGTCCCGAAAACGAGGGCCTTCAAGTCAACGCCATAAAGGCCACAATTTTCCATGAGATCGGCGCCGCTCTCGCGTGGAACATGCACAGCATTTCGCCGAAATCGAGTTACAAACCCGATAGCGCGGCCCGCGGCGACATTGGTGTAACGTCAAAGGGGCAAGTCACACCGAGTGACAGGAAAGCAAACGAAAAGCGGTGTAGCAATACAAGGCTTGAACGCTGGCCTCACAATCGGGAGTCCGAAATCCGAAGTCCGAATCCCGGCATTTACCAATAACTTTGTTTTCTAAGTTACGACATTAGTGGATCATCATCAACCCACAGCAGCAGTCCACTGCAGGACATGGGTATCTCCCTGTATGGGTGGTTTTGCCGTAATCTCCTCACTTGGCAGGCGGATTGGAGATCGCACTGTTTGGTGGTCTGGTATCACAGGTCAATGCTGCTGCCAGTTCCCTAGTTTCCGTGTTTTAGTCGCCTCTTACGACACCCACGGGAAGTAATGGGGTGGCTCATTCTAGGCCAGAGCCACACGGCGCATTAGTGAATATGTAATAGCCATACTGAGAAATAACTGTAAGGGAAAACCTCACGAGGAAACACAGTGTCTGAGGTGTTCACATACCTCAAGGCTTCCTGCGTTCAATGAAGTACTCAACTACGAAGCTCAGTGCGGAATCTTCAGGTCTAACTAATTAACGGTAGTGCTCAGTGTGTTGAGTGCTTTATTAGGTGTTGGTCTGTCTTCTATCGATCTATCTAATCAGCCCACAAAAGACGCCCTGTTGGGCAAAGGCCAGTCCAATTTTAAAGTTTTATCGGTATGTTATTAGTTTAGTAGTGAGGGGCTCATTTCAGCCAAGAAGAAATGTATACGAGTATAGAGAGGTGTTACAGAGATGCTTTGTAAAAAAAAATATAAGCAAAAGGTAAAGTTACAACAAGGCTCAGACTTATCTCATTTGATTTCTTCGAGATCAGTTCATTGCTGATGTTAAACAGACTAATCAACTCTTTGTTAAGAAATTGTTAACAGTCTGGTTTCATATTTCTTTATCTATGTAATTTTGTATTGTACGATCATTGCTGGCATCAATAAACGATTATCTTATCTTATCTAAAATTGAGATTAGTTAGAGATTAAATAACTTTATCTGGAAAAGTATAAGATTTCAACCAAGTGTTTGCGAATTTCATTGTCATATTTAAAATAAATTAAATATGTTCACACATATTACAACAAATATACATATATAATAAAATAACAACTTCCACACAACACAATAACTTATCCTGGTCCCAAACTAGGTTACCATGCTAGGACATCCCAAGCGCTATTGTACACAAAAAAGTACTTTGTTGTACACAAAATATAATAACAATCTCTAATAAAGACTTGACAATCATTGGTATAATACCTCCTCGACTAAAATGGATTTCACTTAACTCCATCCGCGAGCAACGACGAAAAACTCAAACTTTTTAATATTTGGCACTCAATTTCCATGGAATGCGGCTTGAGATTAAGTCTGAACTTTGCACATTAAAATAATGGTGACAATCTGAAGTCGATAAAATTAAGGCTACCAGCTATCTTCGAAAACAGAATTTTAACATTTCGACCCATTCTGCTATCTGTCGCTTATTAAACGAAATAAACATAAAATAAAACAACACCCTATGCACCATAAATTTTGGGTGGTTTGTAAGATGTAGCAAAATGGGTTTGATAGCACGATGCCCACTATCGTACTTTGTTACTTTTATATCATTTCAATTCAATCGGTAGCACAATGACAACCTTTGTAAATCTTCATACATTAGATCGCACCATGCCCACTTTAATAATTATAAAAAGTTTTCGTTTTTTGTTCTTGACTGTACAAATCGGTGGCAATCCACGCATTTAAAGTATTGCACACTATAAAAGTGAGTATCGTGCGACAAAACAAATCTTTTATACCAATAGGCTTTGTGCGATCTCACTCACTTATGAAGATTGTATTATGTAGTTGGCATTATGCTACTGATTGCATTAAAAATAATAAAAGTGACAATGTGCTATAGTGGGCATCGTGCTATCAAACCGCAAAATGAACGTGCCTGACCATAGCTATCGAAAAAAATACTTTGTCTTTTTAAAAAACGCACTTTAAAAATATCTTAACACAAACTCGAATCTATTAGAAGTAGACATCCAGAGCAGTGTGTGTCATTGTTCTGTTAGACAGAGAGGCGGTACTAATTGTGTGCGTGTTTTTTTTAAACAATGTTTCTTGAACTCGAAACAAGATTTGTCAATTTTTTTTTTCACTTATTTCTATACCGTAAAGTAATAGTTTAAATAGATGCCTTTTTTAATTACTAATTACATAGCCACGGCTTTCAAATCACCTGGTTTTGCTTTTTTCTCCTAATGAGCCAGTATAACGCATTAGGAGAAAAAATCAAAACCAGAAAGCCCAGTTTCTTAAATAACCTCCTCAGGCCTGACCTTGAAAATAACAATTGGAAACCATTGTTATTTTCAAGGTCAGGACTGAAAAGTTTAATTAAACTTATTTCTATAAGCAAAAGCGGAAAAGCCTATTTTTTTATTTGTGAAAAAAAAACTAAAATTAAATAATATAATACCCATCTGAAGAACAAAAAAAATCTGTTCTGTCTGTCACATAACTCCTCCTAAACAGCTGGACAATACGAGACTCTTCAAATTTAAGCTTCTTTCTTCAATATTGATGAGGACTTTGGTGAAACTTGGTGACCAAGGCCTGGCGATCAATCTAAAAGGTAGATAGTCGAACTTCCCAATAGATAAAAGCACTCCCGTTTCGGTTATTTGGTCGAAGCTTGATGAGTATTTTGTTGAAAATCGGTGTCCAAGATCTGGTAATGGGATTGCAAGTTGGATAGGGGATCAACGGTTACTTACTTAATACAAACATTTAAAAGATTTGATTTATAATTAATCGTTTATTTTTATTAGAATAGTTTAGGAGAGTATTAAAATCTATCAAATGTAGGTGCTTATATAAAACATCTATTATATAAAAGTAAGTCGGGTTAGTTACACCATTTATAACTAATAAAATATGGGAAACACGTACGTAAAAAAAGTATAATTATGAAAATTAATTTTCACATTTCCTTTTTTGACGATATCTCGAGAACGGAAAATCATCTAGCGTAATATAAAAAAGAAAACAAAGGTCACTGTATGTCACTGTTTTTACAATTGGCAGCTGACTGAGCATTATTATCTGTTTCAAACCTTCCAAGAAGAAGTATAAAAGATTAGTATAGAACAGCTCGGACAGTCAGGTTTCCTCATGAGGTTTTCCTTCACGTCAGCGCTTAAAATTTCCAATCCGCAATGGGCACTCTTGGTAATTAAGCAGGCCTGTGCCCTGCAGAGGGACGTATTTAAGCTACATAAAAAAATAGAACTGCTTATATTTTTTACGCATGATTAAACTTTTTTGTAACACCCCGTACAAGAACAAAGATCCTAAGAGTATGTAACAAGATTATTCGCACGTCCATCAACTGTCAGTGACCGCCGCAGAATTCCGAGAGGGTAGCGCCCTAATCACGGTCTGTGGGGGCTTCTAATGCGACCACCCTGAGCCAATGACCTGGAAAATGACAAGGGTACACTTACCCCCGGTGTCTCGTACTCTAACAATCTGTTAATGTATGGCAACAGCTGTCAGTGGTTTTTCTTTGGTTGTCTGTACTTTGGCCGAGTACTACTTTGATTATATTCTTTTTGTTGCACTAACCCGTGCTAAGGACAATTTTAAAAACCTACTTAGAGGCTAAAAATTCCCCCCATGCCGGGACTTGAACGCGCGACCTCTGGCTAACCGTGCCAGCGCTCTCCCAACTGAGCTAATGGGCAAGTGCAGGCATCAGTGAAATTTCGAGCCTCTTTACAAACTTCTCTGTATTACGTACAGGCAGCGACATCTGGCCGAGGTAATTTACATCACTGGCAGCCCCGAGTAACCCACTTTACAGTTACGTTTTTTTACGACTTAGTACTTTTAGTACTACTTTGTCTACTTTGGCCGTTAAGAGTTGATTAAAATATTGTTAGTGTATGAGAAACAAGTGGTTACTGTAGCTACGTAGCCTTGAATGTATCACTGATACAAAACCTTAGTATAATAGATTTGCGAGAGCTGGCGCGTAAATTGTATTACTAACCCCCTCGCGCACGTAAACGTTGTCCACGCCCAAAAGAGAGGTCTAGCTCTAGTTCAACTGGAGATTTCCGCACTTAGCCTCATAGCTGGACCATTGTAGGTAGCAAGTGCTGTGGCGTGTAAATAATTCAGACACTAGGGCTTCCTCATGATTTTTTCCTTCACTGTTAGCGAGTGGTATTGATATTATAACATAGAAAACAAAGTTATTGGTACGTCCACGCCCAAAAGAGAGGTCTAGCTCTAGTTCAACTGGAGATTTCCGCACTTAGCCTCATAGCTGGACCATTGTAGGTAGCAAGTGCTGTGGCGTGTAAATAATTCAGACACTAGGGCTTCCTCATGATTTTTTCCTTCACTGTTAGCGAGTGGTATTGATATTATAACATAGAAAACAAAGTTATTGGTACATGCCGGAATTCGAACCCACGACCTCCCAAATGGGAAGCCGGCGTTCTACCACTCCATTACCACCGCGTGTTTAAGAGAGAGATAAAAATAGATTTTACTTTCGAGTTAAATTTTACGGTATTAGATCACATGATACACAGTATACTATAACAGTAAAATCGGGTTTTTTGATCGCTGTCTTTGATTTTTTTCAAAAATATTTGTTTTTCAGCACCTTTTGTTGGCTCTGATCCACAAAAGACCATTGCGACACCCCAATAACGGATATACATAAGTAACTTTCCACCCCGGGTGAGCAGCTAAAACTTACTTCTATTGGAAAAAAAATGGAGCTCGTCCCACCCAAACCTCCCGACCCTCCCGACATAGACCCATTCTATTCGCCCCGCACTTCACCAATTCCCACCCGATGGGCTCTACGTCAGATTGCGCCTCACGAAAGCGCCCAGCAGTGGCCGATCCTATTATTATTACCAAAGCAATGCCAGTCAAGCTTCCGCGTGCTGAAACGTACTCCGCCTCAGCGAGAGCTAAATACACAATAAAAGATAAAGGGCCATTTGTTGTACACGTTTCGCACTCTGAAGAAGACAAAAAAGCTGGAGCAACCCTCCACCACGTTAAATTCGGCTTATTTCTCCTTAAAAAAAATGTACCCAACATCTTGCCCGATGGCATTAAACGTCTTGGACGCGATAAAGTGTCCGTCACATTCAAGTCGCCAGAAGATGCAAATGCATTTCTGGTGAACCCAATATTGACAGCAAATAAGTTTGAGGCATCTTTTCCCCAGTACAACGTAACCCGCATGGGCTTGGTTCGTGGAGTGCCTGCGGATTGGTCTGACGAGGAGGTGGTGTCTTACGTCGGGCTGCCGTCTGGCTGCGGTAAAATCCTTAAAGTTCGTAGAATAAACCGTAAATTCTTAGACGTGGATGATAAACCCGAATGGCGACCGAGTCAGACTGTAGTCTTGACGTTCGACGGCCAAACTCTACCTAAACACGTGTACTGCTGCTACTCTGCTCTTGAGGTCGTTCTCTACCTCTATCCTACAATCCAGTGCTATAATTGTTGCCGGTTCGGACACACCCGGAACAACTGCCGATCCAAGCCGAAATGCTACAAGTGTGGCCACGACCACTGTGGCGATGGATGCGACCTCGACGTGGGTGACGCAGTATGCGTCAACTGCGGTGGTGACCACAAGGCTACCAGTAAAGACTGTCCTGAATACTCTAGGCAAAGGGCAATAAAGTTTCTAATAGCTGAACAATCTATATCGTTTATAGAGGCAGACAAAATTATACCCGCGGTATCCAGGGCTTACGCCAATGCGGTCAAAAACCAATCGCCCCTCACACTCTCCCAACCCCGGCTATACCAGCAATCGCAAAAATCTCAACTAGCAAAATACATGGACCTAACCCCTAAGTCACACAGAAAGACCGTCTCCTTAAAACCAAGGCCCCGTTCCCCACTTTCACCAGGGTACGACGTATACGCCCACCAATCCTTGACCCGGGATTATTCCTACTCACCCTCTCAAAATGGTTGTGCTCTGAGTAAGGACAACAGAAGCCCCGAACCAACTGGTACTAAAGAAGATCCAATAGAACAACTCATCTCCCTCCTCTGCACTCTGATCTCATCTAAATCGTTACCGGACCACGTTGCCCATAAACTCGACTCCGTTTTGTTCACGCTCCATAATGGCGCCCGCGCTTACCCTCCTGCAATGGAACGTAAGGAGCATCAATAATAAAAAACATGATCTCATAAGCCTACTAAATGAACATAGGCCAGCTATATGCTGCCTCAGTGAAACTTGGCTTAGGCCAAGCTATAACTTTAATACTCCAAATTATAATTGCGTAACGTGACGATAGGCCTAACAGCTATGGAGGCTGCGCCATTTTAATTAATAGAAATATTCCGTTCATCCCCATCCCTCTTCCCTCTATAGACAGAGACAATGTAAATCTAGTTGCTATCAAGGCCCTCGACGTAACATTCATTTCCATTTACATTACAAACCCCAATGCTTCACTAGTTCTCCCACTGAAATCTATATTTAGCCAATTGCAAGGCCCGTACATCATCATGGGCGACTTTAATGGACACCACTACCGCTGGGGCTCGGAACACTGCGATGCGTATGGAGAAGAGCTGATCGACATGTTCGATGACCTGGATCTATGCGTACTCAACAGCGGCTGTCCCACCCGCAGAGGCAATGTTGGTGAAAGGAAAAGCTGCGTGGACCTAACTGTCTGCTCATTGGATTTAGCATCTCGCTGCAAAAAATGTCCAAGCCATTACTTAAATACCGCCTTAACAAGATTGATTGGGAAACCTACTCTGACCAAATGTCACTTGAAGTAAGGAAACTACCAGCGGTAGAGCAAAACGACCTTGTTTCCTGCTATGAGTCTTTTACGGAAGCTATTAATAATGCTGCTGAAAAAGCCTTCCCAGTTAAAAAACCCGGCCGCGGCAAGGTCCCCTCGCCCCCGTGGTGGGACGATGAGTGTACTCAAATAGTAAGAGAACGCAAGGAAGCTGAGCAAAGATGCAACTGCACTGCACTGCACTGTAAACAACTTGGTAGAATACCGTAGAGTCCTTGCCAAATCCAGGCGGGCTCTGCGTAAGAAGAAAAGAGCTAGCTGGCTCTCATTCTGTACCTCTTTATCTCCTTCCACACCCCCTTCGTTAGTATGGAAGCAGATTAATAGATTCAGAAATAGTAGCCCCCCCCCCCCCCTACGTTCCAAATGTGGATGAACTCCCAATCCCGGACTTGCCGCCGGTCAGCTGCCCGGATAAATTTGACGAGCCCTTCTCCATGGAAGAGCTAAAAACTGTTGTGGACTCTGTAAAGGATACTACGCCGGGTGAAGATGGGATTCCTTATTCGTTCCTTGCAAAATCGGGCAACACTATCTTGGATTACTTGCTAGGCCTTGCCAATTCCTGCTTCCTAAACGGCTTTGTCCCAGAACCATGGAAAAAACAACTGATCATGCCTATTCTAAAACCAGGGAAAAGTCCTGACGACCCTTCTGGTTTCCGCCCCATTGCCTTGTCATCTGCACTTGTGAAAGTACTAGAACATCTTTTAAAAAACAGGCTCGACTGGATAGTAGAAAGCAGAGACATCTTACCCAAGACCCAATTTGGATTCCGAAAAGGCCTTGGCACGATGGACAGTGCCTCGGCATTAGTCACTGATATTAGAATGTCACTAAGTAAAAACGAGTCGACGGTAGCAGTTTTCTTAGATATTTCATTGGCGTACGATATCGTCGTACTATCAATACTTAGGGAAAATTTGCTCTCCCTGAAGATCCCTGCAAGGATGGTCCGTTGCATATGTCTGCTGCTTATGTCACGATCTGTTGCACTTCGAGTACCTGATTTTGAAACTAATACTAGAATCCTGTGGAAAGGCCTCCCCCAAGTTCCGTTCTAAGCCCTATTCTGTTCAACATTTACACCAGCGATATCAACACGAGCCTTAATTACAACTGCCAGATTCTTCAATATGCTGATGATGTAGCTCTCTATGTTTCGGATAGTCTCATAGACAAGGCTGCAAGGTCTTTGAATCTATCACTAAACTCGCTTGGCCACTGGCTCAGTGAGCATGGATTTTCCCTTTCACCGCAAAAAAGTTCCCTCATGATATTTACCCGAAAACGCTCGATACCTGAAATTGCCATCAAAATTGACAACATACGAATTCCCTAGCAAACCAAAGTTAAATTTCTAGGCATTTACTTAGATCCAAAACTTTCCGGGGTCCATCACATCGAGCACCTGGTTAAAAGGTGCGAACGAGTATACTCCATCCTCAGAGTCCTTGCTGGAGTCTGGTGGGGAGCACACCCATTCTGTCTCAAGCTGGTTTATAATGCCTTGATCCGTAGCATTATGGACTATGGGTGCTTCGTCTTGGAGCCCATCAACAAGACTGCAATGGTAAAATTGGACCGTATACAATTTAAATGTCTTCGTCTAGTCCTGGGCTGCATGCGTTCTACCCCGACGAATGCGCTGCAAGTGGAAGCTGGTGATCCGCCTCTTCACCTGCGCAGGCAGTACCTTGCTGACCGCTTTGTCGTTAAAGTTTGCGCCCGCACGTCACACATATTATCGCAAAAACTCCAAGACTTAGACAGGATTGTGCGAATTGGCGCCTACTGGAGACACAAAGATATCCCTGTAATCCTCAAAAGCTACAGACAGACCAAGCAACTTCACTACCCTTTGGCAACATCCAATAAAATTCCGCTCTATGATCACAGTTTCGACGTTCTACTTTTTAAGCCCAACACAGTCACCGATATCGGTATCTCTAAGGACAGCCCCGGGGCTAATAGAACCTTTAACGCCATCGTACAAGAACGCTGGAGAGGGTTCCAAAAGTTCTTCACTGATGCTTCGAAAATGTTGCAGTCCTCTCCAACGGGTGTAGCAGTCTATTTAGAAAATAGCAACGTCGTAATGAAATTTAAGTGCCCTCCTGAGTCGTCCGTTTTTACAGGTAAATGTATTGCCATCCTTGAGGCCTGCCTATTCATAGAATCACACAACATCGAGAGAGCGGTCATTTTTACAGACGCACTAAGCTGTCTTCAGGCTCTGGACCAGAACCAACTTAAAAGCAAACTGAGTAGCCCGATTATTCTGGATATTAAAAAAGCCCTTTATAACTGTGCCAAGAAAAAACTAGAAGTATATCTGGTCTGGATACCAGGCCACTCTGGGATAGTGGGTAATGAGAACGCTGACTTAATAGCAAAGCATGCTTGTGAACATGAAGCAGACCAAAGGCACTACACACACCAACCGTACGACTTGCTAGCTTTATCCAAAACACATCTGTCCGGATCCTGGCAGCGCCTGTGGCAGGAGAGCAGCCTCGTGAAGGCGTCTCGTTTTTTTGCCGTCCAGCCAAATATCAGGCCCAAACCATGGTTTTACCACTACAAAAAAGTCGGGAAGAGAGTTGTTTCAGTTATTTGCCGTATAAGAATCGGGCACTGCTGTACCCCCGTATTTCTCAATAAGATAAGAGTCCGGGACAGCCCTGTGTGCGATTGTGGTCTGGAGGAAGGTGACCTGGATCACATATTTTTTGCCTGCCCCAACAATAACCGCTCCATAAACCTGTACAGCCTTCTCCCCCAAATTGATATTCCTCTACCGATAAATTTTATATCCCTATTAACTTATATGATATCCTGTAAAGATCTCTTCATACTGCTTATTAAATTTATTAGTGAAAATGAAATTAAAATTTAACCAAAAAGCTGCTCTCCCTACACCTATTGGTATTTTTAGTATTTATTTATTTCAGAGCCTACAAAAGGTAAGTAATTTATTGGAAATAAGTTTTGATTTTTTTTTTTTTAAACGTTTATTGGCTGTTGGATACAGAGTCCTTAAGCCTAGCTTAATTAGGTATTATTACTAAGGATGGTTTACAATTTTCCTATTGAATTACATATAAATTTGTATATATAATTAAAATAATTAGGATTACATAAAATACTTTCCAAGTTTTTAGGCACTTCATTTTCACAAACACTTGCTAGTTCAGATACTAAAACTAAACGTTCAAGGTTGAATTTTTGACATTTCATTACGATATGTTCAAGGTCAGCGACCTCACTGGTACAAAAATCACATTTGTTGTTTGTTCTAATCTTCAATCTTGCTAAGTGAGCCGGGGTTCTGCAGTGACCAAATCTCAAACGGTTGATGGTAGTAATATAGTTCCTGTTATTAGCTTGCTCATGCTTATTATACCAAGGTCTTGGCGGCGGGATGATCTGTATTTTAGTATACCATTTCCCTTTCTCCAGACTTATAATCTTCCAGTATTCGTGCCATAACTCTTTTACATTTTCATTTAGCTTATGGTAGTAATCGGTGAAAGGGACGCTAACTAATGAAGAGTGGTCCTCATCAAAGTCACCTCGAGCAGCTCTGTCTACTATTTCATTGCCAGTGATACCACTATGAGACGGTACCCATTTAAATATGACGCATTTGCCTCTGTGTTTTAACATTTCTATCATCCTTAAAATATCTAAAATTATGTAATTTACATTATATCTAAAATTACTGTTTTGTTGAGATAGTAAAAGTAGGGCACTTCTACTGTCAGAAACAATCAAAAATTTTTAACTATTTACATTATTTACATGTTTAAGTGCACAATATATAGCATAACATTCTGCTGTGAATACACTACAGTGAGGGTCTAATTTAAAACATTTCGTATGTTTTTCTTGGGAATCATAAAAGGCTGAAGTTACTAGATCTGAACTCTTTGACCCATCAGTGTACAACTTATAAACACTACCTTGATCATTTAAGTATTGTAAAAATTCACATTGGTTGTTAACTCTTTTTAAGTCAACCTTAACAGTATCATTGACCAGGCTTTTATAATCAATATATGACATTGGTAAGTTGGAACTATATACATTTTTACACAACTTTTTGACACTCAAAGTAACCTTTAACAATTGTGGAACTTGGTCCATAACCATTTCTTGGACATTTATATTAGGTTCATTCAATATAAATTCAGCTAAATCACTAGAAGGTAAAATTCTTTTTAAAACAAACTTATTATCAGTAGCCAATAATTTAAGGCAGAATTTCTGAGCGATTTGAAGTCTCCTAAATTTCAAAGGCATAATGCATGCTTCAGATTCCATAGCATTGATAGGAGTTGAGCACATAGCTCCAGTAATTATTCTCAAAGCTTTGTTTTGTATTAAGTCAAGCTTTCTTAAGTGAGTAATATTTGCATTCATATAGGCTAAACAACTATAGTCAAAGTGGCTTCTGACAATGCTTTTGTATAACATGGATAGTATTTTAGGGTCAGAACCCCAGTGTACACCAGCAAGGCTTCGTAGAATATTTAAACCTTTGCATGCATTCTTTACAATGTAATTAATATGAGTTTCAAAACTAAGTTTACAATCTAAATATACACCAAGAAATTTCTTTTCTTTTACCCAAGACAATGTATTATTATTGTATAATACAGAAGGAACATCTTTCATATCTAAATTTTTTTTTGTAAATATCATAGCTTTACTTTTATTGACATTAATATCTAGGTTTAAACTATTGTAAAACCTATGGACCTGAGATAGTCCATCATTTAAATTATTTACAGCAATATTCAAATCTTTATTTACACTATATACAACTATATCATCTGCAAATAACAGAAATTTTACAGAAGCATTATTTACAAAAGAATTTATTTGTGAAGTATATAGGCTGTAAAGCAAAGGAGATATTATAGATCCTTGCATGGTGCCTTTATAAACATGTTGTGGTCCATGCAAAATATTATTGAATTTGACATACATTGTTCTGTCATATAAAAAGTTAAAAATCCATTTGCAGACTTTGCCGGGCACACCAACATCTCTGAGGATCTGTACGAGTATAGTTGGATTAACATTATCGAATGCACCACTTACATCAAGAAAAGCACAAGCTGTATACGAGTGACTGTGAAAAGAATTCTTAATGTCAGCAATAAGAGAAGTGAAGTTCTCTGAAGCACTTTTACCTCTACGGAAACCAAACTGTTGATCAGGTAAAATTTTATTTCTTTCACTATAGCATTCTAGTCTCAACTTAAGCATGCATTCAAATAATTTACCTACACAAGATGACAGAGATATTGGTCTGTAAGAGTTACAATCATTTTCAGGTTTTTCAGGTTTTAAAATTGGTATAACACATTGTGTTTTCCAGGTTTCTGGAATGAGATCCTGACTCCATAACAAATTATAAATATTTAAAAGCATGTTTTGAGCTTTAGGATGAAGATTACTTATTAATTTATAGGGTATGTCATCAAGACCTGGACTAGTATCTTTTCTAGACTTTAAAGCTACATTCAATTCAGAAAGTGTAAATGGTTCAGAGAGAAAGCTACTTTCAATATTACCAATTGTATCAAAGATGTTTTTTAACCTTGTTGTGTCTATCTCTTTTTCAGGTGGGGAAGGTGGAGCATATTTATTCAAAAAGGAAGGAATCCATTCATCATTTTTGGATGATTTACTACAGGTAACTCTTTTGAATTTGCGTATATAATTCCAAATTATGCTAACTGGTGTATATCTATTAAATGACTCAGATAATTTTCTCCATCCATCCTTCTTTTTTTCAGACAATATTCTCTTTTTAATTGCATCAATTTTTTTATATTGTATGAAATTATCAATTGTGGGATGAAGTCGGTAGTGATGTAATGATTCTTTACTATTTTTAACTGCAGCAGTACAGTCACTATCCCACCAAGGAACCGGTTTCCTTAATTTAGTAGGATTTATCCTACCTTTAAATTTGGGGATGCATTCATTCCTAATGCTATCTAATTTGTTACAAAAATGATTGTACATAACAAGTGGATCATGAGAATCTAAAATAATATTATCAAATTTTGTTTCACTTTCAGATAAATATTTGGACCAGTCGGCTCTACCATAAATGAAACGATCAGATGGAGAGGCTACCTCAAATTTTTCAACAGAAGTTTGAATATTAATTATAGTTGGAAAGTGATAACTGCCCATGGGATCGTCATACACCCTCCAGTCACATAAAGGAGCCACATTAGGACTAACACATGATATGTCAATAGCTGATGGATTATGATGAATAGTACCAACTGTAGTTGGAGAGCCTGTGTTTAATATGCAAAGATCACACTCATCTAGTAAGTTGAAAATGTCATTACCTCGAGAATTACTGGAGACACAACCAAAAGCAATATGATGTGCATTCAAGTCACCTGAAAGCATAATTGGTTTAGGCAAACTATCGAGTATTTGCTTTAATCTCCTACACTTGAAACGCCCACCTCTTGGAGGACTATAGGCACATACAAGAGACAAATTACCAGTTCTAGTTTTTAAAGTAATAGCAGCTGTTTGTAAAAAATCATAGTAAGGAGTATTAATTTTGGTATATTTAAATGAGTTTTTTATCAAAATCGCTACACCTCCATAGCCATTAGGTCCATTTTGTAAAATTGCATGGTAACCAGGTATATAAAAATTACTTGTCTGTTTTAACCAAGTTTCATTTAATAAGCAAATATCTATGTCATTTTCTGATAGAAAATTTATAAGCAATGGCTTCTTGTTATTAACACTCTGTATGTTAAATTGAGCTATGGTAAGAAAAGATTTATTATTCGGGATATTCTGAATTGAATGTGAACTATTATCCATAATTAAATTAAGTTCTTTAGGAATACATCTTTTATTCTACCCATGGTAATGGAGTCATTTGAGTTAGCCAAGGAAACCAAAGATTTAACAATTGCATTTAAAATTATTTCATTAGAAGCAATTGATTCGATATCGAATTTTTTGCTAATAACATCAACATTCTCAACATCAGGGGTGCTTACATTTTCTTTGGGAGTAATTTTTGGTGTCATGTTTTTTGTTTTTAAAGGTGGAAAATCCACCTTACTTACCACAGAGGCAAATGACCGATTTTGATTCAATATTTTGCTGCGTTTCTCTTCAATTTTTTGTTTTTTTATCGGGCAATCTCTGGATATGGCAAGGTGATCTTTGCCACAGTTAATGCATGTAATTTGGTCCGTCAAACATTCTTTGTATAAGTGCTGACCAGCACAAGATGAGCACATCTGTTCACTTCTGCAGAATTTTGCGCTGTGGTTGAACTTAAAGCACCTGTAGCATTGCACAAGTGGTGGCACATATGTGAAGACTGGATACCTGAAAAGCTTCAGGTACACATATTGGGGAAGCGTCGTGGTCGAAAAGGTGATTGTCACTGTGGTCATTGGCTGAAGCTTTTTCTCAGCATCTCTTTTCATGAAGCGTTTCACCGATATTATTTCTGCATCGCATGAAAGGCTCTTGTAGATATCCTCATTAGAAATGTCTACTGGTACATGTTTGATTATTCCCACTCTCTCCACTAAGTGGGCAGGGATGAAGGCACGGAGCTTGTGATAATTCAGAAATTTTTCCTGTTTTAAAAATCCATTAGCTGCTGCAGCTTTGGTAAATGATACTCCAATTTTATACGCATTGATCCTGATGACTCCTGTAATACCCTTTACATTGTCCATGAACAATTGCGTCAGTTTAAGAGGGTTTCTGTTCCCTAACTTGTCTCGATCTTTGGACTCAACATAGACTGTGTAGTCGCTGGAGTTATTTTCAAGGAATAACCTTGTGTAATTCGTCTTGAAGTACATGTTGTACATACCATCCTTTGATGGTACGGTTTCCTGGAAACGCCGCTTACGCTCGGGGGGATCCTCCTCCCCGTCACTTTGGACCCCCATCCTTTCTTAACCAGTTGTTGAGTATTTCTTCTCGAAATGAGCAAATAAATGCCAAATAACTTAAATTTTATTGGAAAGAAAATTTAAATCGACCGCTCAAATTGACTTCCCGCCAAAAAGTCCAAAAAATAAGTTTTGATTCGTTCGGCCACAGAATAATATGTGGCTAAACGCATGTCATGTCAAAGCGTGAAACTGGCAGAAATAGTCGCCATCGGCTGATTGCCATTACACAAAATTGAATTGAACAGTAAAATCGGCACAGTAGCCATGCTTCAGGGCAACTAAGTTTTTTCCTCTCACCGAGCCTCTGTAACTTTATGCTTCAATTGCGGACTAATTTTCCATTAAAAATAAAGGCAGGCGGTCCCATATTCGAGATAAGCCTGTAAAAGGCAAAATGAACATCGGTCGCAAAAAGTGTGTAAAGTGCTCGGAAAATACTAATCGGGATAATTAGCTAATCTAATCTTTAGTCGCTACGCTACGCGGGTCGGGAAAATGTAGGTTACATACTAGATAGTGACAGAAAACCCGTTTTGAAATAACGTAGAACGAAAGAGGTTTTTTTAATCTGTTTTATTATTAGGGATTTTTTAATACTATTTATGACGGTGACAATCCCGATGTTTCTTATACGAGACAATCTACTTATTCTAGGTATTCAATTAGATAAAAGTGTACAGGAATCTAGCTGGGCCCGAAGCTGGTGACTTTTTGACTGTAAATTGGTTGTAAATCGAATCAACTGTATTGGTTGACTGGTACGAAATGCTTATGGCATTAAGTCCAGCGCATCGTAAGATACATATAATAGTAGTTTATGTGACTATCACATAATGAGGGTTATTAAAACACGAGCGAGATTTTAAAAAACGAGCCTTGGCGAGTTTTTAATAGCATTCGCGAGTGTTTTAATACCAAGTTGTGCAGTCTCATACACTACTTTATCTACACTCATGTCTTAAGCTTCAAAGTAAGGAATCAAAGGAAAACACGTTTGACAAGCTTTGTACTATACATAAATCCACGGTTATTTTTGAAACAAAATGGCGCAATTTCGACAAAAGTATCTTGACATTCAATCGTCTGCACTCAGTTTTGCGCGCGCAATTTTAGGTATTTTTACTTGCAGTTTTGGTACCTACCACGAAAATGAAATTAGGTTTTTTATAGAGTCAACTTTTGACATTAAAAAAAAAACTTAAGTTTTGTTCCATGATCACAGCAACACTTTAAAAAAAATAACTGTAACATAAAGTGAAAAATCTGACCTTAAATGTAACTTTATATTACACTTTTTTTTTATTTTCTTTAAAGTTATGTATTGCTTAAAGCCAGTCAATATGTGTTTACTTTGAATTCTTAATTTGAAGATTATGATATGAGTGTAGATAAAATATTTTTATATAAGTCTAATAAAAGTCTCAACTACAGAGATCTGTGGAACTACGGGAAGAGTGGGCTAAATAGCGCTACCAATGAAAAAAAAAACATATCATATATACATATATGTTTTTTTTTGTATGTTTTATCTTCTTTTACAGATCGTATTTGCAAAAAGTTTCTGTACAATCTCTTAATCATGTTTATAGTGATTTTATCTATTTTAAGCTATCTTTCAGAGTTGATCCCATAATAAATATTATATGTATCGATCAGCAGAAAAACCCCCTCTTAGGTTATACGGTACCTTTCAGAAACACTTTCAGTTTAGTTTGAGATTTCTCAACAAATATCTAAAATGATAAGACAAAACAATTAACAGCTCTGATAATTTAATTTTAGTAACTAGGAAATCCTGGGCTATGGTAACCAGGCAAGCACATCAGAAACGTAAAAAAACACCCATACTCAATCCTTTGTTCAAATCAAATCTTCCAATGTAAATCGAATTGTTTTACCTGTTCACCGCTATACCAAGGAGGCTAGAAAATAGGTCGTCGACTACAAACGATGCTTCTGTTTACCGTTATTCTGTAAACTGTGTATTTGCCTTCCTCGAAATTAGCCCGTCTGATTATTTAAATGGTTGTTTTATCCAAGAACTTGGAATTTTTATGCTAGCTTCTCTCTCAAATGTTTAGTTTAACGCCATTTTAATTAATTAAAGGAAAACATAGTGTGGAAGCCTGGGGTTTTTCCGTCGCGCCGCCATGCGTCACACGCCGTTCTGGAATGTTCCACGCTAGTAATTAAGCTCATTATCTCTCTTTTTAACTTAATACCCTCTAGATAGCATAGACGAAGATAGCAGATATGCCATAAGTAGTAGCAGTTGTCTTATTTTTTGAGAAAGGAATGTTGCATTGGTTTGGATATGTGGAGAGCATGAAGGAAGAAAGATTGACGAAACAAATATATCGAGCGAATGTGGGTGGAAGGGCTGGTAAGGGACATCCCAGGCAGACAATACCAAATAGGGGATGTAGTAGCAAAGGCCAAGATAAAAGTACCCGAAATCGGCGTGCGTGCATGCAACGACTAATGAATGTTGAGGAAGCGAAAGCGATATGTCAGGATCGTGGCAAGTGGCAGTCCCTGGTCTCTGCCTACCCCTCTGGGATACAGGCGTGAGTTTATTATTATTTATTCTTTATTGCACAAAGACCGTGTACAAAAGATGGACTTAATGCTAATGGCATTTTCTACCAGTCAACCAGTTTATGTATGTAGGTGTAGACCCATTAAAGATTATTACGATGGCAAAGATATCTGGAATTAAAGCCAGTTTAATGCATGAGTTCTAGGTTTTAGAATAATATATAAACTCTGTTAAGTTAAATACTTAAGTATCACAAGACTCTGAAAATACTAAGTTTGGAGGTTTTTTGACCATTTTTTCTCCAAAATAATCTAGATTTTGTAAAAAACGTCTAGTTTAACTTTTAAAATACATTAAGTTACAGTTTCAGTGTTATTTTCAATAAAATACTTGATTTTATTTGATTATGTCTATACAGGGTGTAATAAAACCTATACAAAAATGGAAACAGCTATACCCATCAAACAAAAATAACTTTTACTATGAGGAAACTTCGAATTCACGAAAGAGTTCTCAGCTATTTCATACATTTTAAAGCTGGATGTTAATACCATTTTAATGGTAATCATTATAGAGGAACTGAGAGTTTATTGCTATTTTTAAGTTCTTACCACTTTAAAAATTGTGTGTAACCCCCTGAGAGCTGTTTACTACTTCAAAATTGTCACCATAGTAAAAAATATTTTTAATCACCCTCCCCTCCTTTTCAAAATAAATGTGAGAATTCTGTAACTTTCTATATAAACTAGTGCCCCATAAAAATGCCCACAAAATACACAACACTTTATGTAGGTTGAAGCTTTTCGTTATTATCCGGAGGGTCGAATTAAAGCGCAGCTTTTTGCTCCGCTGTCAATTTCACAGCATCGCAGCTCGACGTGAAGCGAAATTCAACACCAAAAAACTTTACAAAAGCATTTTATGTGCACAGTGAAGCGTTGACAGAATAGACATACCTACTGACAAACAATGTGCATACTTATTTTCTACCTATATATTATAATGTTGAATTTCGAATTCAAACCCGGTTCGAATCCCGGCGTATAACAATGTCCTATTCAATGTTTCGTGTGCAAAATTCTACAAAATTCACGTGATTTGTAACTTTGTAGTAGCAACATCACTCGCTAATTGTGAAGAAAAACATCGTGAAGAAACCCTAGTGTCTGACAGTCTCAGTATGTATTACTTACAATGGCCGAACTGCAAGGCTACGGCCGGTTTCCGAGTTGAGAGTTTCACTAAGCAAATACTTAAGTAACGTTCTGTCACGCTCTTTTCTGAGAAATTCAAAGAGACAGCACTACAGTTAACCATTTGCTTAGCGAAACTCTCAATTCAGAAACTGGCCATAAGTGCGGAAATCTCCGGTCAAACTAACTAACTACCTGTAGTATCAAAACTATTACACAAAATTCTTAAGTCTGCCTCGCTTTTGATATAGAGGGATAGATAGATAAAGGACACTTTATTTGCGCATCAACAGTATTTTAACAGAACATTAAACGATCAGAGTTCAATTCCGTCTCTCACGCATAGTGAGTAATCTTGTTGACTGCCTCTTTGGTCTAGCAGTATCACTTCTGATTACCATTCCGAAGGTCCTGGGTTCGATTCCCACTGAGGGCCGCCTTACATTTGTACAAATGACCGGTGTATACATATGTTTGTGATGTCCTTGCTTAGTTACCACAGCACAGGGTATCCTAGTTTGGGACCAGGACAAGTGATCGTGTTGTGTGGAAGTTATTATTATTTTAATGTAAAATATTGCAATCTTTAAAATCTTGACGCTTAATCATATTGGTCGCATCTAACTTAATGTATTATGGAGAGATGGGCATTTATTTTCTACGTTGTTAGTTAACAATTGGGTAATTTTGTTAGTGCTGCTCCTTAGTACTACTTTATACTTTACTGCATATATAAAAAAGTGGTGACAAATAAGTAACACGATGTTGCCCTTTTTAAAATTATGCTAATTTCTCAGTTTATTTATCAACGAATATTTTTAAAACTGCATACATAGACATGTTATATTAATGCCTTTCTCTTTATTTATTGATAATATCACGACTTGAATTCATATACAACAATTTGTGATTCACCGACCAGCCACAAGATGGACAGATGACCTCATCCAAGTGGCAGGAAGGCCCTGGATGCAGGCCGCTTCCAACCGGTCTTTTTGGAAACCCATGGAGGAGGCCTATGTCCAGCAGCGGACTTCTTGTGGCTGAATGATGATGATGATGAATTTGTGATTTATCACAATTATCACAAAAATACAAGCGCTGGTCGGAAGAGTAAAAGAAAGAAAAACATATTTCTTTGTTATGTCTAGTAAAGATCTCGACCTGTAAAGATGAAGACCTCTAGGTGATTTACAAGTTAAACTTTGTTCCTGTACCTAGCTAACTTTGTCAACCTTAACGGGTTGCTAAAATACACATCAAAATACGTGTGTTGTCTACAATCGCAAGAACTTCAGCTACAATATTCTTTTCCATTCTATTATCAAGGTACTCGTACCAACAGCTGTAGTGGAATGTAAACTTCCAACGAATTGCTCGAGCTGGTCTGCGTCGTTAAGTGGCAAGGCATCGGGACGTTTATGTCTGTGCAAATATACCATTACAGTCTATCTGAGGCACTCAGTCCTCGAGAGCGCGGGCAGTGGATGTTCACTACAGAAAGTTTACATCCATTGCCCCCAGTGTGATACTTCCAGTGTAATACTGCCGGTGCTGTGAGACACAGCCCCTTCCAGTGCGACCGCCATCGACTACAGCTTACGTCGTATCACATCTTTTATCATAGTGACCTAAGATAACTTATAGCAACACGTTGCGAATGGTGCTTTGATAAAGTCTAGTAACAATAAAAAAATAGGTTTGTCAGTATCGTAGTAAGTGGCAATCCGTAGTCTCTGAGTTCATGTATGTAATAACTTGATGACGAACACAGATGAAACAGTCATAGTTATAATAGTAGATAGCCTAATTCGGAAGCGGTCTACGGTCTACTACGCAGCGTGCTACGGCGTAGGCGTGCTACGAACTTTAGAAGGTGAGTAACTATAACTATAACTCGGGTTCTTAATATTTTTTACTTGTTATTATAATTTTAGATTAGTGAAGGAATATTTATGGCACACCAAATATTACAAAATTACTATGGTATTAATCAAGTAATATTTAAATATGCTACGTTTAACTTCAAATTTTCTTCTGGTAACTTTAAAAAAAATATTTGGCTGGGCAAAAAATTTGATTTCGCTGAAATTAGGCAATAAATTCTAAGGCCACCTTCCTTTGTTTATATACGTGAAGTGAGTTTAGACTTTAAACCTTTTTTTATAGCGAAACCATTATACTGTTATGTACGTAGGTATATAAACTGATATTAATATTTTTTTTGTTTTCCTATAGCGACGGAAATTATTTTTTGGTTGGACATTAATTTCTGTTGTTTTTTAAGGGTGCCATTTCTATATCAGCTACGAGTATTTAAAATTTTGGCAGTTTTATTGGTTGTAGGCATTTGGACCTATTTATTTTTGTGATTAGGTCAAATTTAACGTTTTAGGCGCGGAGCCCAGTGATCTGGGGTCTGGCTCATGCATGGCACGGACATCATTCTGTTTCATTCAAATACGGTACCAGACACACGGTCACAAGGTCATTATTTGAACACACTCAACGGCCTTTCGTCGGACGTGCTATAGGACGCCATTTCGGCGCCGCGCTCCTTGCCTTCCTTCGCTCCATGCCTTTTAACAGGTCCTTACCATGCCATGAGCTAAGCGCCTTAGACTATTTATTTACACTAACATTTTATAACAGAATGTTTTTTTTAAATCCAATTATGAATTCCGCAGTAACGTACATAAATGCTTAGAACTTAGTTAAACTTCTTCTACTATTTCGTGGCGAGAGTGCCGTTTTTGACCTACTTCTCTTGGTACAGAGATGTCCTCTAAATCAAAATGCTATGTTAAAAGCTAGCCACAGAACTGTTGCACTTTATTCATTTAAAAATTAGCGTAGTTAGCAGTCAAAATATAAAGACTTGGGAGAGGTTGTTTTTATTAATATTCTGATCATATTAATTGAATTCAATCCATGTAACTTAAGCGTTAACTTCCCAGGTGGACAGATTTTGTTCAAATAGGGGATGTATTAGCAAAGGGTAAGATGAAAAGTACCCGAAGCCGGCGTGCGTGAATGCAAAGACTACTGAATGAATCGAAAGAGGTCTGTCAGGATCATGGCAAGTGGCAGACTCTGATCTCTGCCTACCCCTCTGGGATACAGGCGTTGCTTTATGTTATGATATGACATTAACTTCAAGTAATAATTTCTACCAAGTTTTCCTTTTATATGTTGGCTATTCCTCGTTTATTTATAAAGTCAACTTCGCTATGCTCTTTCTACTTTTAACTTCGTTATATATGCCACTGCCCTGATGTTTTTTTGCTATTCTATGAACCACCATTAAGCCGGAAGAGAAAAGAGGACGCTCCACTCTAATTTGCGCTTTAAAGCTTTATTAAATATTTCTGAAAACTGATCCCTGAAACGAAAAATTTATTTCGCACACCCACAATATGTTTAACACTTAACTATAGTATCTCATCTTAATACTTATTGGAATTGCTGTTTGTACTATAAGATGCAAGATCAAAAGTACCCGAAAATGGCGTGCTTGCATGCAATGTCGATGAAGCAATGGAAGTTTGTCAGGATTGTGGCAGGGGGCAAACCCTGGCCTCTGCTTACCTGGTGTGAGATTCACCACTGTTTTACAAGCCATTGGGAGACTAACGACTTCAAAATCATTGTGTTGACACAAAGGCTGGCCTAATTGCCCAATCGGTGCTTCCATATGAGAGGCTCCGAGCGAATTAAGCCCCGCGCCCAGTGGGTCTGGTTTCGACCCGACTAAAAGGTACACTCGGCTACATTGTATACAGACTACTGCATTGAATATTGTAGACTGTCTCCGATTTCCACTGGAGGCCGCTGTACTCGATTTGCATTAATGGGCTCAGTCTGGGTGCATCTCCACGTTTGTGGTATTGTTGCCTGGTTACCACAGAGTATCCTAGCTTGGAACCGGGACGAGTGATTGTGTTGTGTGGAAGTTATTTATAGATATTATTTGTATTGTAAATACGAATTGTAAATAAAAACCGGCCAAGGGCGAGTCGGACTTGCGCACGAATGGTTCCGTACCATTATCTATACAACATTTGAATATTTGAAGCGTCTAAAACGGCAAAAAAAATCACGTTTGTTGTCTGTTTTTAGTATTTGTTGTTATAGCGGCAACAGAAATACATCATCTGTGAAAATTTCAACTGTCTAACTGTCACGGTTCATGAGATACAGCCTGCTCACAGACACACGGACAGACGGACGGACAGCGGAGTCTTAGTAATAGGATCCCTTACCCTTTGGGTACGGAACCCTAAGAGAAGATTATTAATTGAAGAAGATTATTTTCACTGGTTTTGACTGCCACGTCGGTCTGGCGGTATCACGTCTGATTACCATGCCGGAGGTCGTGGGTTCGATTCCCACTGGGGGCCGCCGTACAATTTTGTACAAATGGCTTCAGGAGACCTATTTTTGAATCACTCCTATGAAATTGTATCGTCGAATGCGACTTAAGTCACACTCGTCTTCTAAGTCGTATGATGTCGTTTTTCCGTATTTTTGAATCGTTCGCCTGAAGTGTTGCCAGTACAATTTGAAGTATTGTATTTTATCCATTCCACGCAGAAATTAAAAAACCGGAAACTACCGTAACAGAAACGGAACGTAAAACACTTTGTTTTATTGGCTGTTTAAATAAAAAATCTTTGTCTTTTGTTACAAACAAAACACTACATACTGTCAGTTTGGTTTGTGTTTGTTCTAAAAATGTTGAAACAAAAAATTAATTCCGCACAAAAACACAAACTGCTGGATTTGCTTTGACTCTTTTTGATTGTTGAGACTCAGAATGACAAATAGTACCAACACACATTGATCGTTTTTTGACAATTAATCTACCGATCGCCATGCGAGACGAGTGGTAAGGACCATTCGTTGCAGTCGAGTGATTCAAAAATACGGAATTTCAGATGTCGAACGAAAATCAGTAGAAATCGAGCGCTCGACGCGATACGAGTGATTCAAAAATAGAGCTCCAGGCATGGTGTATTTTCATGTTTGTGACGTCCTTGTCTGGTTACCATAGCACAGGGTATCCTAGTTTGGACCAGGTCTAGTGATTGTACTTATTGTATAGAAATTATTATTATTAAAAAAATAGGATCACCGCGAATTCGCTACACAATTCCACGACCAATCAGCGTATCGTTTTTATTTTGCACAAAAATGCAAAAATCAGTTAATAAACCTAACCTAAGGTAAACGTTTGTAACTATTGTCAATATTTAGGATACTACTGTACTGTACTATCATCATCAACCCAGTATGTCCCCACCAAGGGGCACGGGTCTCTTCCCTGAGGAAGGTATAGGCCATACTCCACCACGGGGGCCAATTCCGGATTGGTGGAGGCTTGTAGACTAGTGGCTCGTCTACTGTCAGAAGTTGTCAAGCCGCCCTAAGGCCTCCGGCACCAACAGCTTAACGTGCCTTGCGAAGGACGGAACCGCTCGGAAAAATACCACTAGCGTTAGGCATAGACGGCGACCCATCCATGCACTGAACGCGCCCTGTGTTGCTTAACCTTCGTGATCGTTTAAGATCACTCAGGCAGCCGGGGCTACGAGCGATTATTGTACTGTACTGTACTATATTATTGTTAAATTCTCATATGTAATTCCTGGTGTACATACAATAAAGAATATTCTATCTATCTACTATCTTTTTCAGCTGGCACAGTTTAAGGAGTCACTCACAGCTAACTAGCGCCACCAATTGAAAAAAGTAGTATTACTTCTATACCATGTTTTTGCAAAAAGTTATCATCATAAATCCCAATAGGTAAATGGTGATAACAATTTTCAGAACAGAGGTACAGCCTTTAACGTAGGGCCAAAAACCTAGGACTTCAAAGTATTTTTGCTAAAACCGGTTATAGATTCAAGACTGCCTTTGTTTTGTCTAGTCCTTTTTTATGTGCTTTACAAAACTGAGTGTCACATTAGCGAAACAGATTTAACAGCAAAATTAAGGCTGGGTTCTCCGAGCGTACGAATTTGTATGGAACTTATTGCGCTTTGCGAGCGAAAATTTGGGAGACATGTAGGCATTTTTGAAATTACCAGAATACAAATCCTTTTAATAGAATTTCGACGACCGACATCACTAACACATTCAGTGATAGTCATGTTGGTATGTTTTAAAATGTGTCATTTAGGAATTCATTAAATCACGTGTTTTGAAACACATTTTACTCTCTTATGGTAAGAATTAAATTTTTCAATGTCCTATCTAGGGCCGCCGGTCATTATTTTCGTGATTGTTTAAAATGTAATGCATAAAAAAATCGCAATTGGGAGACCAGAGGGCTGGCACGTACCTCGGCCAGAGGATAAGCCTGGCCATCCAAAGAGGTAACGTCGCCAGCGTCCTGGTCTCATTACCGCGGGACAGTGACCTGGGGCAGGTGTTTTATTTGTAAATATAGAATTTATGTTATTTGTATATTTTTATTGTATTTATGTTATTTGTATATTTTTATTGTATTTATGTTATTTGTATATTTTTGATGATGATGAAACATTATTCGTTCTAAACACAATTCCAGCAAATGTTTTAGTTAGACAAAGCACATTTATAAAGGGGCTTTAACTTACCGAAGTAACATAGAGCGAGGGCTGTATAAAAACGTGTTATATCAATTACTTAGCATGCGCTCAAATGACCGCATTTATAAGAATAAGAGTGTATAACAAAATACCTGCTGAATTTCTAAAATTAAGATGGTCGATGTTCAAGAGAGAAATGTACAGTTGGCTGTGCCAAAAGTGCTATTATTCTATAAATGAATTTATGACAGATAATGTTAAGTAAAGTGACTTTTTTTTTGACATTCCAGCTATTTTTAATTATTATTTTTTTTTTTTAAACGATTTTACTTAATTTTATTAATTCAATGCAACTGACATTTCAATTACTGTATTTGACTTGGACATTGTATTATATTAACATTGTAGATTTGGCACCTGACAGTAGATTGGATATTTGTAATTCATTAATTTCATTATGGTATTTTTGACATTTCAATTACATAAATAAACTACAATTAAATATTTGCATGTTAGAACATATTTTATCTAACAGAATGTGAGCTCATATATAATATCATGCCATTCTAATGTACCACGTTCTAAGCAAATAAAATTATATTATTTTTATTTTATTTTTTATTTTATAGAAAGTATGAAAATGTACTGAAGCTCACGTACTTGCGGTATGATTTTTTCATTTCATTCGCTCGCACGCGGTTGCGGTTAAGTGCTCGCCAGTGTGTCCATTCTCTAAAAGTGAGCCAGGCGACCGTGAATATAGGTATTGGTCTATTATTGTGACCGACCCACCAATCAGTATAGACATTTTATGAAAGAGCGAGCTTTCAGGGTCCATGATTCTCATGGCCAGTTTCTGAATTGAGAATTTTGCTAGATAAATGGTTAACTGTAGTGTTTTCTCTTCGAATTTCTCAGAAAAGAGCGTGACAGAACGTTACTTAAGTATTTGCTTAGTGAAACTCTCAATTCAGAAACCGAAGATTACATTTCCCTATCATATCTGTTAAAAATGTTTACTATAGGGAATAGTAAGAATCTGTAAAATATTATCTTCTGACTGTTTCTAAGGTCATAATTCCTACCAAACCCAAATGGTGTTATCTGACGCTGACACCAACGCTCGTATATTTTAGAGCTGACATCACGGCAAAATGACTTGTCTACCTTCCATGATGAAACTTCCCACAATACAGCGATTCAATTCCAGATTCAATTGAGAATTGAGTGCTGAAACTCGACGGTCGGCGCTACTAGAATAGGTTGTTGAAGCTCCGAGATCGAATACACTTTTATTAAACATCAGAACTTGACCATTTCCTCGTCTATTACAATTGAAAGTTAACATCGCTAGGTGAAATAATACTGTGGTGAAGGTCCTCTGTGTGAAGGCTTCGTTTTGTCCAAACAGTTTTACAATTTTGCTATTCAACAATAATAAATGCTTAATTTTTTTACTTGATTCGGTCGGTCTATCTAGATAATTCCTATGGGTGTGTTCATATATTTAATTACTTATAATATTAAAACTCCGAATTTCTCATAAAAATTTACTTCGTAAATAACAATAATTGTCATACCTACAATTCTTCAATTATGGCGAATCAGTATTAACTGATTATCTTAAAAGACACTATTTCTTTTATACATCTATAATAGTATAAAAAAAATAGATTTCTTGCTTAACTTCTTGACTTCCACTCTGTGCTGCTGATACCCAAAACCAATTTGCAAAACCAATAAAAAGCTTTCTGTCGATATTGGTTTATGAAAAAGTCACAGATTTATCAAATCCAGCTCGGATTATCGGGCTTTGCGGACGGTTTAATATATTATACTATGCTGAATATGAAACGTTTGGCACATCGATATTGATCTTATTCTTTCGAGGGTTTCGTATCTCAAACTCAGTTTGCCCTTTTTCAGAAATCAATAATATATATTTTAACGCAAAGAATTTACATTCTATTTGCTGAACGTCAATGTACTATGTTACCATGTTAGCCGCTGCCTTCGGCCCGTATTTGTAGTGGAGAAAAAGGCAGCGGGAAAAAAACATTACTTTCGTTACTTTGTTGTCCGTCTGTCCGTTTGTCAAGACCCTTTTGTAAATAGATTAATTAAGTTGAAATAAATATTAAGGCCAAAAACTCAAACAAAGCATATCTGCTAAAAATTGCTTTTTTGGCATATTATTACGGCATCTAGTCCCAAGTCCTTGATCCTAGGATCTCAGTCGTAAATCGTGATTTTTACTATTTAAATAATTGTCAGAATTGAAAGAATTTGTGTGCAAAAACAATCTGTAAAAGAAGATGATTATTTTCATTGGTTTTGACTGCCACGTTAGTCTAGCGTTATCACGTCTGATTACCATGCCGGAGGTCGTGGGTTCGATTCCCACTGGGGGCCGCCGTACAATTGTAGACATGGCCTCTGTCTGGGTGTATTTCTATGTTTGTGATGTTATGGTCTGGTTACCATAGCACAGGGTTTCTAGTTTTTGACCAGGACAGGTGATCGTGTTGTATGGAAATTGCTATTATCAATAATAATTTAACCTTCAAAGGTGTTAGTGAACCTCATGAAGCCCAGGACAAGTGATTTTGTTGGGTGGAAATTATTTCTTTATTTCAGTTGCAAATTCGCCCGTAATACAAGTGAGTAGAGTTTACGGGTGTTAAGGTAAATGTACCGTCAACTGTACAATTAAAGCAGTAATTGTGTGCAACACGAGCGTGTGCATTTCTTTTAATGGAAGCGCCGAGGTTTTGCCGCACTTTGCATTTTATTCTTATTCCAATAAGAGCCGGCGCTGTTATGTAAATTGGCTCTTTGCTATTCTCTTTAGTGCAGTTTTGCATGAGAATGTTTTTGGACACACAAATACGCCGCGGAGAGAGACTGAAAAATATTATAATGACATCTTCTCTTAATGAACTTTCATATAGTAGAAATATCATTATAGTGGATTTAGTTGCAAGAATTTCAGAGTAAAACATACTATTATAAGTACCTGGGTTATGAACGCAGACGACAGCGTTCAAAAAATCGTAGAACGTAACTTTCCAGAATTTTTAATCTACAAACAACATTGCTTATTTAATTTACAAACAACACATTTCTAGTTTTACTTTTGCATTTTTATTGTTCTCAGAAACCACAGCGTTCCCTTAGAGTCCCTGAACTGTAGGTACTTGAATTGAGCAAGGTCAGTTGGAAATCGAAGCTTGAGCCGGACATTCTGATCACCATCTAATTGTTTGAGAGCCAATAGTATCACTCAAAGAACGATTTAAAACAATAGGGGGGAGTGTTTATATGTTTGTAAATAAACCTAATATGATTATTATAAAACAGATTTAAATGACGACTCAATGACTGACCTACTGCAGCGGAGTACACACGATTCAGCGTCACCCACCCGAGCGTGACAGATCAGTTTTCGGGAAACGGAAAATTGTATGTGGCTTTTCATAAAAAAAATCTAGAATAAATAATCATCAAGTAGGTATGTTTACCAAGTCAAATGTGCAGACAAACGGGTGAGGCGCGAACGCAGACCCGCGTAGCAGGCGGCGTTGTGACCCCAAACGTAGTTTTTTTAGACTACTTTACAGCTATAAATCTCAGTACACGGAGGGATAATAAAACCGAAAACCAGACAAGTATGAGTCGGACTCGCCCATCGAGAGTTCCGTACAAATCTGTAGGTACTTAAATATTAGGGGTTAAAGTATGAAATTGCCGTTTTATTGCAATAGGTTCTTTGAATTGACATAGAATCTTCATGGTTTGAGGTTTTCGAATGAAACTTTTTTCAAAAGGTTTCTATGATGTTCTTTTTTTAAAAAATGTGAAACATTTGAATATCGACTTTCAATTGTTTTTGTTATTCAATTTAGACAAGAAAGATGGATACTGCGAAAATTCGAGTGATTATGAGGCACCCATTTTTCGTATTTTTTTATTTTATTGATTTGACGCAAGTGAGTCAATATTGTGGTTAAGGTAACGTTAAACCATGCCGCTAATTCCTGGGTAGTGTAACGGCTGAAATGGTCAACCCTTTCACCCTTACAGTTTTCAGCAACCTATTTCTAAAAATCGATACGAGTATCGCCCTCTATTGTGATCTTAAAGAAGTTTTCTACTATAGGAAGGGATAGAGGTAAGGATGCTCCACCCATTGGGGGGGAACACAAACTTCTGCAGGTATAGAATAATGTATCTTAAAGTTACATTGATACGCTCGAAAATCGTTTAAGTCATGCCAACCGTGTAACTCTTACACACACATTTACAAGCAAGATTCGTCGAAATCATAACTGTCGGCCGAAACTAAACAGTATAATGGCATTTTGCTGTGGCAAAAGTATTTTATTTTCTAGAGCAACTTCGACCTTATTCATATAATAATAGGGCGTGATTAAGAAAGCTAAAGTTAACATTTACATGTGGCCTCTGATACATCATTCGGACTTTGTTCTAAGAAATAAATGAGAACAGAGGGTCTCTGTATGAATTTAAAGTAAATATTGTATGAATGTTTATTAAATTTAATTATTTGTCGGCTAGGGACAAAAGGGTTAGAATTACGCCGCCTTACGGGGACTTCACTTTCAAGAAATCATGGGTTTGTCCTCATCTATCCCTCAGGTTTGGAACTCGTCTTTGTATGGGAAAAATGCATTTATTGGGTAATTCCGAGAATGACGATTGTCATAATGTATTTCATAGTTAGTATAAAAGTTTAGCCTAGACAGAACAACAAACATTTTTGCAAACAAACCCGTAAGATTTTCGAATGAAACGATATGTAATGATGCCATCATATTTTTCCAATGCATGGAGTTATATTTTCAGTCACGAATCTACAATATTCTAGAATTTCCATTCTTTGCCATACAATCCTTAGATGCAGTGGGTCCGACGGGGAATACACCGCGTAAGGTAAACAATATTCTCTAATCTAAACTAGCTTCGAAGTGTTCGACGAAATTTTGTACGGGTTCAGATTTCAAGTATGTGGGACCAAGATTTCGGGCAAGTCATAAAATGGATGATGAATGGTTTTGTGGGAGGAGTCGAGGATTGAACCGAGGAGAGCTGGTAAATCAGGAAGAAATCATCGGGAGTCAAGTCGGAGCCGTCGAAGAGAGTGGTAGTTCTACCGGAACTTACAAACGCGCGTGCAATCCTCTCCAGTCTAGCATCTAGACTTACCGCGTTACAAGTGTTTTATTAGGACAAGTCCTAAGTGAAGACTTCGTGAGTGTAATAATAAGCTAGCCAGCAGAGAACTCGCAAAGCAGAGAAAGAGTGCGTCGCGTCGGACCGTTTTCCGCGAAACAAAAGATTTTCCATCGAGGGGCGAATTTCCTTAACCGAACAAACTATTTTTCTAATTTCCGCGACGCGAGTGATATTTAATTTTTATCTATGTATCCTATGTATTTTGTTATACATGTGTATATAATCCTTCAGTCTTACTTTCATTCTTCCAGTTCTATTTTTAGATTCCACATTAACTAGCGAGAGCAGAAGGCGCGGTGCTTCCCACATGGGTTCTGCGTTTAGTCTTTGATCTTAGCTAGGAACTAGGATTCATCGGCAGAAACAGAACGGAACGCACATTGTCTACGGAAGGAGGTTTTACTAACATAATGTCATCGGAATGGAGCTGCGGTTTTGGAGAAATGGCGGAGTTAATCTTCTATATTTACTACAACAAGCGGAGCTGCATCATTATGGATTACCTACTGATCTACATCACCACAAGGATTCTTACATCATCATGGATACTACAGGTTACATCGGGAACGTTCTATCCGTTCTATCTTCACTTTAGCTAGGGTTGATTCGGAATTGAGTAATTATGTGGCTGTACGTCGTGTGTGTTCTAGTAGAGTTTTTAGTATCTCCACGGGTGTACAACTCGAGGTACATTTGTGAAGATGATGTGACGAAGGTTATCGCGGATGTACGACTCGGCTGGATGGACGAAGTGGTCCTCTACGGCTAGCCGGAATCCCTGTCTTAAATGACGTGTGTAGGAAGGGAGCCTGTTCCATAGTCCGGAGGTCAATGGGTAATACATTTGCGAAAACTGTAGCACATTTTGTTTTTGTTCTTTAGAACCACGACAGAAGTACATGAATGAATGCTGTATTCAGTGAATGTTGGGCGTTAAGTGAAGGTTTGAATGTGATAGGGTGATACGTTGTGTCCCGATGGATTCTGAAGGAGCGAGTTTCTTGTGGAAGCTCGTGGGGGTGGGTGTAGGTTGGAAGGGAGCCCATCGTCATCACGCTAGGGAAACAAAAGTTCTTCTAGATTTCCTCCTGGAAGTCTAGAACCCCTCCCAATTCCATTTATTTACAGGAAGGAGATCTGCTGACTACGAACTACATAAGTTGTCCTTTTCATTCCTATATTTTGATAATGACATATTATTTGTACTTTGTATTTTATCATATTATGTATTATTTTACTGTACGTGTTATTATTTTTGTGATGTTCTATTCGCGAGTGAAACTGATTAGGCGCGTGTGTCAAAAGTCTTCCTAGAGAAGCATCGTGTAATGCATCGACATGCATAGTTGTAGTGTACAGAAGGATTGCAGTGCTCACTCTCTCACTAGTCGCGGACATTGAGGCTAATCGAGTCTCGATGCTTGACTTCTTGGGCGTTTAGGATTACTGACCGAAGCTAAGTTGCATGTTTTCTTTATTTAAACTGATTATGTGTACGGTTAATTTAATCGCGGATTATTATTTACCTTCTTTATCGTTGTTAAATTTTGCGTCTTTATCATTTCTCAACACAACGTATTGGTCTTTATTACTTAACTAGACGATCACGACTATTTTCCTTGGCCAATTAATTTTCAGAAAATTTATAACCCTTCAGGTTATTTTTATATGTTTATATATTTTATTTGCGTGGGGTGGTGGCGTCTCGCATTTAATTTATTTGAGGGACCCCCCCACCTCTTTACAGTAGTTTGACTAGGGTCGGCTTCCACTATATCTCTTAATTTATCGTTATTCACCTGTGTGGGCGGTCTTCCTCGTGGCTCGTTCTTTAAGTCGAAATTTCCATCACGAAAGCGTTTAAACCAAAATCGCACGGTGCGTTCATTAGTAGACCGCTCTCCAAACGCAGCATTGATATTGCGGGCTGTTTCTGCCGCGTTAGTTCCGCGTCGGAACTCGTATTCAAAAATCACTCGAATTTTCGCAGTATCCATCTTTCTTGTCTAAATTGAATAACAAAAACAATTGAAAGTCGATATTCAAAGTTTCACATTTTTTAAAAAAAGAACATCATAGAAACCATTTTAAAAAAGTTTCATTCGAAAACCTCAAAACCATGAAGATTCTATGTCAATTCAAAGAACCTATTGCAATAAAACGGTAATTTGATACTTTAACCCCTATTATTATAAATCAGGAATCGTGTCTCTTAGTCTTTTCCGAGCTTTTCCCGAACTTCATATAGTTTTCTGATTTTTCCCTGTATTTGTAGTATAATTTGTAGTACAATATTACTTGCCAAATTTCATAATTCTTGGTCAACGGAAAGTACTCTATAAATTTTGATTCCCTAGAGAGACTCGAAATATACGGTTTTTGCGGCATTAACGGCCGTAACTTTTTTTACGTAAGCTTAGAAGATTGATTTTTTTCACAGGTTCAAGGGCCTGTAGTAAGTATAATTATGGTTTTAATTTGAACTCGATACCTTTACGCGCTCTTGAGATAAAAGGTCTTGACAGACAGATGGAAGGATGGACGGATGGACGGACAAGAATGTAAGTAAGTAAGTAATTTATTTATTTGTGACTTAAAAGACTTATACTAGAATAAAACTAGGTGGTGACATGACATGTTTTGGTTTATAATTAAGATCATTTAGCATCCGCTGCTGTACTAGGTTCATTACCTGTATTAAAGCACACAGCGCTTACTTCGTCCGTTTACAAATACTACTACCAAAATTGTAACTTAGTTGATTTTAACAAAATTCGTAAATTAGGAAAAAAAGTGTTTAGTGTTCATTGTCGCAATGTGTGAATAAATGAGTGTGAGTGTGTGTGCATGAGTGTGTGTAAGTGTATAAGATCATCAAAGAGAGGGTGAGTACCGCAGCAAAATAAATACTTAAGTATATATTTATGAAAAATAGTGAAATATGTTAATAAGGTGAAATATGTGAATTAGGTGATATTAAGATGAAATTATTACTTACAAATCTCTAGGAATTGTTCAGTTTCATAGTAAGAAAGTGATTGGAGCCACATTGAAACATTTGGTTTACACATTACTTTGGTTAATCTAAAAATGTTGCAGGATTTCTTTATTTTATTATAAATAAATGGGCCTAGAAAGAGGAAAACCTTTTGGATATAGGAGGTTTTATGCTTTATGAGCCGGGTACATGGGGGCAGAGGAAACTCTACACTTTTCAAGTATAGAAGAATCGAAAGGTAAATTTGGATGTTGGTTTTGGTTTTAAACAATGGTGAGAATGAAGAGTTGACAAACTGACAGTACCTCACAAAATTCATAGAGAGCCTTAGAAGGGAAGTGGAAAGATTTGAAAGTACACACTTTAAAAACTGCTCTTTGTGTAACCTCAAGTTGTCAGAGAGGGAGCATGTATGGGCTCTGAGGTTTTGAATAATTGTATTGGTACCTTGAAGGGAAAAAGTTATATATTTTGTTTTAACAGCATTTAGCTTAAGCACATTGTCCTTTAGCCACTTGCATACTTGGTTGAATCCACGTTGACCATGTTCGAAGGTATTTTTCCATATTTTAGCTGTAAGTGGTCTTATAGGTAAAGGTCTTTTTTTCTTCTTGAGGTGCGGAACCCCAAAAAACTGTAATAAATAATATTTAAATTTTCATGGTGAAAGAAAATTCAGAGTGACCTACTTTGGTCGTTTCAAATAAAACCTATTGTCTAAGTCAAGTAAACATATCTGCTCCTACATTGTATACATGTTTGTATACATTGTATACATTTTTATTGTAGAAGCATAGTCATCATTCAGTTAGACTCGACCAAAACCAACAACTCATACTAATTTATTTTATAGGGATTGGGAAGTTGGAGCCGCGATAAACTTTTTTCATCGACCTGCAATCATTAATACTTAAACGATGATATACAGTACCTAGATGGAGCAATTATTCCGCGCTGTATGGTCGTAAATTAAGATACAGGACCGAGTTACAGACTTTTATTACACACAACACAACCCTGGGAGGCTTTTTAGGTAGATACTACTGGTGCCAACCTACATACATGATTGAGGCTGCTGTTACGTTGGGCATCCATGTCGCTCGCACATTCTAATATTATTAATTATTGTAAAAAATAGTGCGGCTAAAATAAAATAACATAAAAATGGTCTGCGGCTTTTCTACGTAATAAAATTACAGAGGTTTGAAATACATTTTTCTTTAGTTTATGACACGGAAAAGTGGTTTAAAAAATTACTAATTTTAGAACCTAATTTTCTCAATCAAAAACTAATTATGAGATAACAAAAGTAAATTCTTGAATGTCCGTAATTTTATTACGTAGCAAAGCCTCAGACCACATTATCAAATGTATGTCTTTTACATAATAATAAATAAATTAAAATGTTTAAAAGAGACGGATGCTGGACATAACAGCAGCCAAGGGTCTTAGGTTCGTTCGTATTAATAAAGCGCTCTATACCTCTAAGATAGCTCTTGGGAAGGCGCTTTAAACAAAATAGTAACTTGCTGACACTCGTGAGCGATCTCAAAGGTAAAAGAGTCCCTTAGTCTTAACATAAATCATTTGTGGTAGGGCGAATAATTCGAAACTCAAGCATTTTAGAATTAATTCAAACAACAATTCCTACCTCGTTGATTGGTCGAGAGCGTATTTTCTTGACGTATATCAGCTTGGCAGAAAAATATCCTATGCCAAATAGAGACACCCATCCCAAACTTTTAAAAATAAATTGGTAATTAAAACACCGCGGAAATAAACAAATAACCGCGGAACCGAGTATTTCGCCTCAAGAAACATCAAACGTCAAAAGATAACGAGCCTTCTAACTCTTTCCGCCTCACGCTTCCACGTGCGACGACAAGCAATAAATCCTCATGTTCTCCATGCTCGTGTAACTCGTCTGAAGGAACTCAGGAAAGTCGGCGGCACGCGCGACCTTCGGGCTTAGCCTCCGCTGCCCGAGCATGTACTTGAAAAAATACTCGTGACTTATTGAATGGGTAACTTGCTTCAACATTGTACTCGTATTTAGACCATAGAGGACATAGACCAACTCAGACTGGCCGAGCAGGTATTATGTAAAAACCGACTCGTAACTTATTAAACCGTGAACTTGCCTCAGAATTAGATTGGAGGGACATTGCATTTATACCATAGATGACATAGAAAACTCAGACTAAATTGAGAAAATAATAACTTTTTTAGGGCTCAAATGGTCCTAAGAAATGCTAAAAATCAAGTGAAGTTAATAGTGAAAAACTTATACGATTTCGATTTTCCATTGAATTCTAAACGTTTTATAATAAAGATGTAGACACATAAAAACATTATTTTATGAAATGATGTAACTCAACAAAATATTGATAAGTGTTTCAAACATTATAAGGCGTTAGGAGAACAATATGACGTCACGGTTTACACTTGATTTATATGGCGCTTATTTGTACCACGTGACTAGAATGACTTCTCATCAAGTTATTTCATGAAAAATCTCGAGATTACCGAGTATCAAATATGAAGCGGTGGTAACCTAGTGGGGTAGAACATTGGACACGGAAGCGGGAGACCCAGGTTCGATTCCCAGTGCGGGCATGTACCTAAGACTTTGTTTTCTAAGTTATGTACATTTCAGAAGTTATAGTAGCAATACCACTCGCTAACGGTGAAGGAAAACATCGTGAGGAAACCTGAGTGTCTGAGCTATTCATATACCTCAGCGCTTGAAATCGCCATCCGCGGTAGGCACGCGTGGTGATTAAGCCCATACTCTCTCCCTGAGAGAAGGCCTGTGCCTTACAGTGGGACGTTTAAAAGCCGTTATGCTATGCTTAAGCGGGTCGGTGGAGCGCCGCGACATCTACCTATCCAACGTGTCGATACACATATTTTCGAATTATTTTAAATTCCGAATATCATCACCATCTCTCCCTGAGAGAAGGCCTGTGCCCTACAGTGGGACGTACGTATATAGGCTGCTTATGCAAATATTATCTCAGAACCAAGGATGTTTGAGCTGAAACGTTCTTACTCAGAACACACTGTGAAAAATCAACAGTCATGACCACGATCATTGGACGACTCGGATCCTAAATAATTACTATGATTAAAAATTTATAATCGAGACACAACCCAATACATGTTGCTTTTAATGTTTCGCCAACCGCCAAAGTCAATCAAAGTAAAAGTATAACACCTGATAACCTTTCTAATTTGGACTTCGGACCATTTCAACATACACGTCGTAAGATTAGATAAGATAAGAATATTCTTTATTGTACCAGGAAAAACACAAACATGAAATATTTACAAAAATGCAGTACAATTGGCGGCCTTATTGCTTATAGCAATTTCTTCCAGGCAACCGACGATGCAGAGTTGCCGAAGGAAAAGTGAGACGGGTAGTAGGTGCAAATATGAAGATTCATTTACATACCTATGTATTATATTCATATTATGCAGATATGTTGTTATGTGCAGTCAATTTGAATAAAATTACAGTATTAAAAAATGTTTTCTCCTTCATTTGGTTATTAGAGCGTACCACTCATATTTTTACATAAATACACAAGCCTGTGTCCCGTAGGGGTAGGCAGAGATCACGGTTCGCCTTTCATCAACTTTATCAACATTCATAGTCAAGCAGTGTCGTTTTATCTGACTGCGTCTTTGGTCTAGCGGCTTACGCGCCTGGATGCCAAAACAGAGGTCGCGTGGGTTAAATTCCTATCGGAGGCCGCCGAAATTTATTTGTACAAAAGTCCTCGGTCTGGGTGTGTTTCCATGTTTTTTATTTCCTTTCCTGGTTACCATAGAACAGGTTGTCCTAGTTTGGGACCAGAACCAATGACTGTGTTGTGTGTAAATTATTATTATCTTGCCCTTCGCGATTAAAACATTTGCAAACATTATTTCTTCCTTAATTACTTCTTCCATATTTACGAGTATCCTGTGAGTGATATATTCATATTTACTGCCATTGCAGAAAGTTTTATTCCTTTCCATGACTGCACCGAGCAATTAGCGGAACTGTGAGACGAAGTACCAAGTAAGCTTTGTCTTTTTACAGCGTAAATAAATCACAGGGAGCACGTAATAAAACGAGAACACGGGAAAAACAATCCCAACTATGTGAAGGAGCCGCGTAGGAGTGGTAATTTAGGGTGTAAAGAGAGGCTTAATTCACTTCGGCTCGTGACGCCAGGCTGATGTCTTATTTTTCATAGGATTGTCTCAGTTGTCTTGACTGTCTTATATGTCGTAGCATGCGGTCAAATGTGCGCATTTATACTGAGCGTTCACGGAGCATTTATACAGTTTGACTCATATTAGACAACAGACTTTACATTTAACATAATAGAAAATATTTTTCAACGTTACGGTACTTCCTATCAATCTAAATTTGAATTCACAGCTTCGAATCAAAGGTAGGTAATCACGAATACAAAATTAAATATATCATAGATGTTTGCAAAAACTCTGTAACTTCCTCGTTAGTTCTAACTTATTATTTTTCTGTCATGCGGCTCTTGTTTCTTTTTCTTGTAAAAATATTAGCGTAAGCAACACGTTTTATTATTAAAACCATTATTAACATAACATCATTAATAATACTGTTTCTTTTTTATAATAAAAACAATACGCGCATCGCGCGCTTGCTGTACGATTTTTCATTTCATGCACCCGCACGAGTGGGTCGTACGGGAAAGTGCCTGTAAGTTCCAGGTCCCCGATTCTGTTAGTGCATTGTAGTATAATGACAGGTACACTTTCGGGTCACGTGACGTGTTTTTTCGTACCATTGACGCCTAGAAGGTTTGATAGGTGTGCCCGCGGAGACTTAAAGCAGCCATGAAACGAAATCGCCATGTTCATGCAGTTGTCATGTTACTACAATGCATTAAGAGAATCTAGGCCCAGATCCTTAGATAGCCTAGTAGCTGACGTCCCTACTTTGCTGCTCTGGAAAAGTTGTTGAAGAAGCTCCATTACGTATTCCATCTGAACACCTTGAAGAATAACGCAATTTATTTATGCAAAATACATTAGTTAATTGGTAAATTATCTCACGCTTGCATCCCGGAGGAGTAGGCAGAGACCAAAGTTTGCCACTTACACCGATGCTGACAAACCTCTTTCGCTTCACGAACATTAAAACGTGCATTATTCATAAAATAACTTTGCCAAATGTCTAACCATTAAAATGTACTCTGCGATCCGTCTAATATATAAAAATCTCGTGTCGTGTCTGTTATCAAACTCCTCCGACACGGCTTCACCGACTTTTATGATTTTTTTTATGTACATTTGGTAGGTCTGAGAATAGGCCTTAGGCTAAATAATATAGCAAAACAATGTTTGCCAGATCAGCTCGTCATCGTATAAAAATCTCCCAGAACAATTGAGTAATAAGAAGGACTTAAAGATGGTCAAACGGTTTGTAAACCCAGCTTATGCTTTGAACTTAGAAATTATGTTGGTTGCGTATTATGTAAGTGCTTGTATATAAAGAATTGTTACCAAGAGCTATATAAGTAGTTTGGCAAATTTATACTGGTCCCCTCGCTAACGGTGAAGGAAATACAGGAAGTGAGGAAACCTGAGTGTTTGAGGTGTTCACATATGTCAGCGCTTGAAATTTCCAATCCGCGGTGGGCACGCGTGGTATTTAAGCCCATACTCTCTCTCTCTCTCTGTCTAAGAGACTTCATGTGCCCTGCAGTGGCACGTGTACACTATATAGGCTATATAAAAAAAACTACTCAAAGGTGTGAAAAGGTACCAAAACGGTAACACGTCTTCGAAAAATCCACGCAAGAGAGAAGTAATTTTATTTCGTTTGCAAGCCTTTGCTCGCTCTCGTTTGTGAAGTTGAAGCTCGACAGCTATGGGCAGTTAGCAACTATCTCGGCAGTAGCAAGTTAACATCTATGCTATCCAACGTAGCTTGGTCCCTACGCACAGAAACCGATTCATACAGTCGACGCCAGTAGCAAGCAAATTCTTGGACAGGTTAATTAACACAAATGCACGGCTCAGGAGGTGGAGTCCGTCTATCCAGGGATAGATGGAAAGATATTTGTCACTTAAACTTCCCATGACTTTGTCCACAATTCCCAGATTGTTGTTAAAGAATACTTTTCAAACTCAAAAAAATTAATGCGAAACAGGCATTTATTTTATTCTTTTTTTTTTGTGATACAAATAATAAATTTTACTTTTATTCGCATTGGTACAATAACTATCTATTCGCGTTTTGGTAAAAATTATTGCGCCAGTCAAGGTTATAAGGAAAATAATTATTTTTGCCTTCATTTATTTTAGTACGTAAGACAATATGGGTTTGGAGAGGCAGTCCAAACAAATCTTTCTATTCCATATAATATGTGGTGGAACTGAAGCAATTTTGTCTTATTTTATTCCACCATCTAATCCCTCCGTATTAGTAAGTAATATAAAATTGGCTCACGTAATAAATGACTCGTCCCTAGGGGATTTAGAACAAGGCAATCTGTCAAACGATGCTAAAAGACTGGCTTCAAATAAGTAATCATTATTTCCTACAGGGACTTGTTAGACAACTTCGTTCGAAACCGGATTTCGTTTCGTGATTTCCATCTCCCTAACGATAAACGAAGCTAAGACGGAAAGGACGCGAAAACGCCATCAAAGCGGCAACTGCGCACCAAATTCAAACGCGCTACAAAGATCCCTCAAACATTTGGCAAGCACGGACTAATTGGAGGCGGCATTACTAAGTAAGTAACAAAGTCTGCGCCGATGTCCCTTGGAGAGACCTTTATTACGCGCACTAAATCCAGAACGATTCCTATCGTCTAACTGTCAAATTCCATACTAATGGGGGTGGCAACTTTCAAAAAATTCGATTTCAAGGATGCCTCGTTTTCTTGATTATGGTCTCCCTCGTTATGGGAAAAGAACAGTTTGTAATACGCCCCAGAGATATGTGTACTGTCTTTTTTCAAAACAATCAGTGCCTACGCATTTACTGCTCAGTTTGCAATAGAAAAACTGTGGCTCCTAAACCATTAGGAGGAAGTAAATCGATTATCAAGAAGTTTATAGGTTATGATTCTAGTAAACAAATACCAAAAAAATATTTCTATGAAGAAGAAGAAGAAGAAGGCCCTTCCACCCAAATTCGCTCGATATATTTATTTCGTCAATCTTTCTTCCTTCATCCTCTCTACATGTCCAAACCAACGCAGCATTCCTTTCTCAATTGTAGTCACTACATCCGCTTTCAGTCCAAAACGTTCTCTAATCAAACTATTGCGTATCCTATCATTCAAAGTAACACCAGACATACTTCTCAGGGACCTCATTTCTACTGCATTAATCCTACTTTCTTGCATCTTTTGACATACCTAAGTCTCGCTACCATACATAAGTGTTGGGACCAGCACTCCATTATGGATAGCCAATTTAGCTCTTTTGGAGACGTTTTGGCCACTCACAAAGGAGTGCAAGGCACCGTTTACACAATTTGCCGCTTTTGCTAGTTTGATATGTAATTTTTTTTATGTCGCTTGAAATATCTTGTTATTTTACAGGGAGAGCCTGGTCCCGCAAAAACGATGGCTTGTATGTGTGCATTCTGCGCTGGACACTAGACCATTCTAGGGTGAGCGGGCAAACGGGATCGTATTAATACGCCTACAAGGTCTGTCTCTGTATTGTCTGACCGTTAAAGGGCTTGATCTCATGAACCGTAGTATCTAGTAGAATTCTTAACAAAATAAGTTTAGATCCGCGTTAACAAAAAAATTAAGACGGATTCTCTAACACAAATCGTGTATTTAATGTAATTTTTTTGTCTCTTAAAACGGTGATACCTACTAATGCAACAGAATAAACTGTCGCATATGTCCGTAAAATATGAGAACGAAATAATCAAAGCCGACCGAGCGTGAGCTAAATATCTTGAAGTGAATGGAAGAAAACACATTTTTTGTCAGTAAGATAAACGTTGTATTATGTGTAACATGAGGCTTATTCGCAATTGCCCGGTTTTCGTTGTTATTTTCTTGAGATGATACAAGACATTACATTATCCACGTACTTGCTCATAGCGTACTTTTTTTGGTTCCTTTATTTTGTTGTAGTTAGTCAGGGACCAAATGCTTATACATAAACTCATGCCTGTATCCCAGAGGGTTAGGCAGAGACCAGGGTCTGCCACTTGCCACGATCCTGACACATCACTTTCGCTTCCTCAACATTCATTTATCATTGCATGCACCGCACGTCCGTTTCGAGTACTTTTTATCTTGCCGTTTGTTAATATATCTCCCATTTGGTCGAAGTAATGTAGCCTTATTGTTCCGAAAACTAATCTCGAATAATGCTGTGAAGTAAATATCTGGAAACCTCGCGTAAAGCCTCGGGGATTGTGAACTCGAATTCTGACTGAAGTGACAGAAACATTAGTTTCTGCGAAGGACCACAGCCGGACTACGGTAAAGGTTCTACTCAATCTGTGCATATAAATATCTAAGAAAGAAATACTTACACAGGAAAAAAAGTGCAGTGAGACAAGTTCTAGATTTCCAGAAACACTGTTTTTATATGTGCCTCCTTATTACCATTTAGGTGAGTATACTATTTTTATCACACTCTTTTTATGCACGCCTATCCCAATTTTTGCCTCTTGGTGCCTCCTGCGGGTTGAGTGGCAGAAAATGCCATTAGTACTAAGTCCACCTTTTGTGCACTTTCTTTTATGCAATAAAGACTTAATAATAATAATAATAATAATAATAAACACGTTACTTTGTCCTCGAAACCAGTCGGACGTGAGCGATGAAGCAAGTAATTTATAAAGTTCAGATTATAATGATCGGCTTAGGTACTCGTACACAAAAATTCAGACAAAGTCAGTACTGCGAAAATCTATGAAGACTAAACTTTATAAGCATTTGCGTTTACTTTATGGTAATATCACCAGTATTAGCTATGTTTGTGTTTTGTATTTGTGTATAGGTAGGTCTTCGCGACTAGAATTCCATCGAGTTGACATTTAGATTACTTCTATATTTCGTGGCAGCCTTATTGATTGCGGAACAGGTGAGTGATTACAACAAAAAAAAGATTTCGTATAACGCAGACTGATCAAACGTAGGTACCCAAACGTGTTCTTCTATCAAGTTTATATTGTGTTTTACCCTGCAGCGAGACGCTGCAGCTCTGCATGCATTACACACGAGAAGATTATCTCATACCAGGATTATCTAAACCACTATGTGCCCTGTGTATTGTTATAGTTGTAGTGCAGGGCTGATCGCTCACAACGCTTTTTGATCCTAAATCGTACCTGAGTTCACACATAGATTAACATAGTCATGCCTGAGTCCGAAATCCTGCCTTTGTGCTATAAAGAATTAAATAGCAATAATTAAATTAACTTTGAAACAAAAGAAAAAAGTGGCAAAAGTCTCCTCTAGAGCGTTTTGAAATCGTCACCAATATTTAAATACATAATTATTTGTGTTTCTAAACCATAGTTAGAATATCCCCTTAAAATGTTGCTAACGACTTTGATGTCACCCTGTACACTCATAAATACCTACTTTGTGTACAGGGTGTTGCAGAAAGTTTCGGTAAAACTTAAGGGGTTATCACACTCATCAACACAAATAATTTTTATCATGGGAAATGTTGGAAAACTATAATTTTGATATTTGCTGTAGCAAATATATATTTTTTTGACATTTAGAAACTTCGTTTCACAAAAAAATAATTTGGTCGTATTTTTCAGTGGAATCACCCGCTTAAGTTTTAAGTAATTACGGATAAACAGCTAAAAGCCCTTACCAAATTGCTTCTGAGAAAAGTTGGGAACCGAAACCAAAATCGACGTGCATGCCTAATGAATGTTAGTCCGCTGCGTGAGTGCATGCAATAACTAATTAATGTTGGTCTGCTGCGTGAGTGCATGCAGCAACTAATTAATGTTGGTCAGCTGCGTGAGTGCACGCAACAACTAATTAATGTTGGTCTGCTGCGTGAGTGCATGCAGCAACTAATTTATGTTGGTCAGCTGCGTGAGTGCATGCAGCAACTAATTAATGTTGGTCTGCTGCGTGAGTGCATGCAGCAACTAATTAATGATGGTCAGCTGCGTGAGTGCACGCAACAACTAATTAATGTTGGTCTGCTGCGTGAGTGCATTCAGCAACTAATTAATGTTGGTCTGCTGCGTGAGTGCATGCAGCAACTAATTAATGATGGTCAGCTGCGTGAGTGCACGCAACAACTAATTAATGTTGGTCTGCTGCGTGAGTGCATGCAGCAACTAATTAATGATGGTCAGCTGCGTGAGTGCACGCAACAACTAATTAATGTTGGTCTGCTGCGTGAGTGCATTCAGCAACTAATTAATGTTGGTCTGCTGCGTGAGTGCATGCAGCAACTAATTAATGATGGTCAGCTGCGTGAGTGCACGCAACAACTAATTAATGTTGGTCTGCTGCGTGAGTGCATTCAGCAACTAATTAATGTTGGTCTGCTGCGTGAGTGCATTCAGCAACTAATTAATGTTGGTCTGCTGCGTGAGTGCATGCAGCGACTAATTAATGTTGGTCTGCTGCATGAGTGCATGCAGCGACTAATTAATGTTGGTCTGCTCCATGAGTGCATTCAACAACTATTCAATGTTGGTCTGCTGCGTGGATGCATGCAGCAACTAATGAATGTCGGCCTGCTGCGTGCGTGCATGATGCGACTAATGAGTGTTAGCGTGCTGCATGCCTGTATGCAGCGACTATTTAGTATTGGCGTGTTGTAAGCGTGTACAAAGCAACTAATGAATCGCCAACATTAATTAGTCGCTTGTTGTTGCATGTCGCTACGGCTAACGAATGTTGATGAAGCGAAAGAGGTTTATCACGATCAATGCAAGTGGCAAACCCTGGTCTCTGTCGGGATACATACGTGAGTGTATGTAAATTGAAATGTTATGCATAATTTAAGGCAAAATCGCCATTATGTAGCAAAATGCAAAATCCTCGGCGTCCGTTCATTTACGTATAAAGTAAGTTGTAAACAATGTAGGAGCGGAGCAGGGGGAAATCTCGACTGAAACCGGCTGTCCATTGTGATGCCTTTTTTAAAGTCAAATGCGACGTGTGACGGGACTTCGGGTATAAATTATCCATGGAAATTCTCTCGACGACAGACTTAATTTGCTAGACGCTAAATGAGCAGAATAGACGCTACCGAAGGTATAGCATGACAATGTTAGACGGATCCTTAACTTTCAATGGATTTATATTGTTCGAAAATCTTTTATTTTTCTACCAAAAGAATTATTACTTTTTTATAGTGATAACTGTTATTCTAGCGGATATTGTATTTAAAAACGATTGTCGCTTTTTTATCATATCATCGAACTATAGGCTTCTGTTCATGTTTGCATATTGGATGTTGTGTAAATGCACTCCGACCTTCAAGTTCATATTAATATACCATGTAATTTAATTTCAGCAATCGATTTCCAATTATAATATTGCGGGTACCTGTTGTAATTTATTGAAGCGATATTCTCTGATAATATTCACTCTTTATGTCAGCATTGTCACGCACCGGCAAACTTATTCTTATTCTTCTTCTTCTTAAAACGAATTGGTATATTAGCCCTTCAATTACTTGACATATCAATATAACATACATATCACATGGGTGCGCGGGTAGGGTATAGTGTAGTAGCGTAATTAATTTCCCCGATCTTCTGTGCTTAGATGAGTTTGGCTATTCTATTTGCGCAGTCATTAATTAACACGAGTCAAATTTCAGTGGCGTAGAGAAATGCTCCTTAAAGCGCTTATAATTGAGCCTTAATTGAATATTTTTAGCAAAATCTGGTAATTCTGGTCTGAGTTGGGACTACGGCAAGTGATTGTTGTGTGGAAGTTATTATCATTATTATTATTAGTGTTGACGTTATCCGGGGTGATATCGTAAGAAAAGTGGTTTGTATTGATGATTACGATCGCCCTCTTAAGTTTTACCGGACCTTTCTGGAACACGCTGCAAATCATGCTTACGTTGCATATCTGAATATTTCGGCGCATATTTCCGTCGGATATCGTTTCTGACGTAAACTTTCCAACTTTATAACTTTCTTAGTAAAGTAAATGCAGCTAACATCTCTAGCGGTGGAAGGGAAGCGCGGTCGGCAGAATGCTTGCCTCACATTCAGTAGGTTGAGTTTTTCGTAGTCATGGGACTTTGTTTTCTAAGTTACGTACATTTGTGAATTTTTAGTAGAACCACTCGCTAACGTGAAGGAAAACATCGTGAGGGAACATTAGTGTCTGTGTTCATATACCGCAGTGCTAGAAATCGCCAATTCGGGTTGGGCACGCGTGATGATTAAGCCCACACTCTTTCTCTCCGAGAGAAGGTCTGTGTACACCGTATGTACAGCGGGGCATATATAGGCTGCATTAGAAGGCTTAGGCATCAACTCACTACCTCAGTCCTGACCTTGAAAATAACAATAGATTCCATTGTAATTGTATAGATTTCTATTGTATTTGTAATCTTTAGGTTTACGTTTGCGTAACAGTTTACCTTCTGTTGTTCTAGTCTCTGAACAGCGCGGGCTCAGCAGTCAGCCCATAACAGATTGGGGATTACCTACGTGAGCCGGTTCGGCAGCGCCACTTCTAAATTTAACGCCAATCGTCGAACATTCGATTACGCAGGTGAAAGTGACTTTAAAATGCCAGATAAGTATTGATGAAAATCCCTATCTTTTGGTTATCCCAATAACAAGTACGTAAATTTAGATTTTATTTTTTATTTTATTTTATTTTTAGACGTAAGGAATTTTGTTTGTTTGATTGAAGTGTCGTCCATTAATTACGTGAGGCTCGAAAGAAGGGGTTCAGAAAAAATCACGAAATATCACTATGTAGTGAGATATCACGTGTATTTTTTTTCTTTGAACGCGATTACTAAACCGAAAAGCGGTCTGTGAACTTGACTCGCCTTTGTTAGACAATGACTTCACCCTGGAATTTCTTAAGTTATTTTTTTATGAAAAAAAATGTGGGGGAGGAATAGCCTAAAACCTCGGAAATTTGGATAAAAAGTAATTTGTTCATCTAGCGGGACTACATTATACTATATAATATAAATACAAGCATACATAGATTATAAAATTGAAGAATTTTGCGTGTGCCTCGAAAAATGTAGATTTAAATATAGAATCTAATGTTATCTACAATGATTTAAGGGATTGCGTTATTTCAATAACACGTTGCAACCAGAGTGTAACGAAATAGTATAATTTAAAACTATGTAACGAAATACCCGATGTAAAACAATAAACATCCAAAAATCGGGGGTTCTTCTCGTTAACATTTACAATGGGGAAAACTTTAAAATCACGGAAAATATACCATACATTTTAATGCCTCAGGTGGTAACTTTAGCAGCTGATTTTATTTCCGCGGTTCGAAAATTTTCTCGAGTTTTTCAACGACGAGCCTCACATTTTCGAATGTACACAGGGTTTTACACCCTTGTTACACCCTTTATGATTGCGTAATAGAGAATCAAGTGGCTTATAAGGTTATGTACCTGTACCAGGGTTTTCATGAGCGCGCGTTGCACAATAAGCTTTTAAAACAACTCAAGCACTCACGTTTTATGCCACAGTTAAATCAAAGGCATAAAAAGTCAGAAAAAACAGATGGAGTAAAATATACTGTGTTATTATCTTCACTGTGATGACCAACTACGTGGAACAGCTCTTTTGACAAAATGTACACTATTCTTATTTGTCGGGTCCCCTTCGAGTGTCCCAAATTTTTAGACAAGTCACCCCTGCGTGAGTTAAACGCGCATGAAAAAAAATCATGCTCGCCCGGGAACACCCCCCCCCCCCTCCACCCCTCTCCTGGCAAAACGGTTGATTGCAGAAACATGAAAAAAAAATTGAGAGCAGTAGCGCATATAATGAACTTAAACTATCACGGCTAAGTAGGCTTTACAAGTTAACGAGTAACAGGCCCTTCCTCAGGGAAGAGACCCGTGCCCCTTGGTGGGGAAATAATGGGTTGATGATGAGTAACAGGCGACCAACTTATAAAAGGAAAAAAACTTCGTACAAAATCCATTCAACCCATTAACTCAATAATCTTATGAAGTTGTTAGTTCAGTAAAGCAGATAAAAATCGCTCTTCCTACGGATTTCTTCACTGCGCGTGGCCCGACACGCACTTAGCCTTTTTTTTTTATATTTTTTCTTGTCTTACCAGACAGGGGTCGAGATTAGTGGCATAACACCTCACGTCATTTATTTTACCGCATCTTATCACAGGAGCGCCGCACAGGAGACCCATTTTAACCGACTTCAAAAAAAGGATTAGGCTCTCAACTTGTCCATATATTTTTTTTACGCGTGGTCAGCGGTAATTCTATCCCACGTTGCCCGATATCTTTAATTATTTATAAAAATGTGGAAAACGTGCGGTCCTAAATAAATTAAGTCAAGATCTGTGGAGGGCCTGTCTAGCTGTTACCATGGCACAGGGTATCCTAGTTTTAGACCAGGTAAAAAACCGGCTAAGTACGTGTCGAGCCACGTGCAATGTAAGGTTTCGTAGAAGGAGGGGTTATTTACCTACTTTACAGAACCAACAACTTAGTCAAAGTAATTTTCAATGGAATTTATACGAAGATTTATTTTTATAAGTTGGTCGCCTATTAATCGCTAAATTGTAAAGCCGTGATAGTTTTCCTTTTAAATTCATTATATGTGCTACTGCCCATGCTACTGAGGTGGGGGGACTATACTCTGCGCTTTAAAGCTTCATATTGCTAAAATAAGCTAAGCTAAAGCTAAATCGAAAAATGGTTTGCTTGTTTAAAAATATTTTTAGTGTATAACAATATTTTTAAACAACCAATCCAAATATACTCCACACTATGATAAGCGAGAAAAAAAGTTGCATCCCTAATTTGGGTGTACCCCTAAAGGTACCCCCAAAGGTTTTTTTTTAAGATTTTGTCCTTCTTATTTGACGGCGTGATTAATATGTATATCTATGCCCAATTCCAGCTTTCTAGTACTTGTCGTATATGTTATAAGCCGCGGCCAGACAGACAAACAGACAGACGAACTGACATGGCGAAACTATAACGGTTCCTTGTTGACTACGGAACGCTAAAAGTGTGTAAATTCTTTCTCCTTTTGATAGGTGTCTTTTGTTTTTTTTTTTTAATGTATGTATTGTAAATTAATTAAATTAAATCCTTACTTTAAGTATTTTGCTACGCCTATATTGGTAAAATTACACGTGCAATATCTAATTATAATATCTATGAATACTGTAATTTATGGCAATAAATGAAATGAAAAATGTGTTGTGGATTAATTGTTAATATTCAAATTATTCACTTAAGGCAACGATTATATTAAAGGAGGAATGATTTCATTTATTATTTTGGGATTAGGTGTCTTTTGTTTTTTTTTTTTTTTATGTATGTATTGTAAATTAATTAAATTAAATCCTTACTTTAAGTATTTTGCTACGCCTATATTGGTAAAATTACACGTGCAATATCTAATTATAATATCTATGAATACTGTAATTTATGGCAATAAATGAAATGAAAAATGTGTTGTGGATTAATTGTTAATATTCAAATTATTCACTTAAGGCAACGATTATATTAAAGGAGGAATGATTTCGTAAACACCTACTCAAATGAATGGTACCTCGAACAAATTTTCCAAAATTAATAAATCAACCGAAAAGGCTTAGCTGGGCGTTGCACTTAATAAAGTATGCATAAAGCATAATCCTAGGATTTACGTAATATAGATACTTTAGAGGGTTCGTTATATTTCTCTATACTCCTTTCAGAACTTTTATTTCTCTCCTTTCTTCCATAATCTTAAAAGTAAAAACTTTAATCCCTCAAATTACTTAAAAATTATATCAACAATAAAAGTAGGTTTTTGCTGCGAAAGGAACAATTTTCGGGATTTTTCTGTACATACCGACATATGACAGTAATTGAAAATCACCAAAATTATGTATGTATTTATTTAATAAGACTTGCATTGTTGAATACGAGACACGCATTTATTTTTTTATTAAAATCTACAAAATACTTATGTCCGCCATATTAAGTTGAATAACCAATCACAGCGAATGACGTCACTTTTAAGAACACGCGCGTAGTAAATAAAATTTGTCAACATGCCTATTTGATAGTTTGAAAAATGTGGCATCTGGCAACACTCTGGTAACTTAAATGTACGGTACACTCGTACATTACACTACGAGTTGGGCTCGCAGCGTGCCTACCTTACCTTAGGAACGGAAGTGGCGCGCCGGCCGCCCGCGGCAATCTCCGGTCGCAGGGCCAACTTCCGGTGCCACCAAGCTATCAGGAAACGATTTACATACTGGTGCAGATAAAACAGAAACGTTTCTGTGCTAGTTTAGGACCGCGACACGTGAATGTGGTGTGTGGAAGGTATTTGTAATTATTATAATTATCTAATTGTCTCGAGTAAATATGTAACAATCTAATATTTAAACATAACATAAACTCACGCCTGAATCCCGGAGAGGTAGGCAGAGACCAGGGTCTGCCACTTGCCACGATCCTGACAGATCTCTTTCGCTTCATCAACATTCATTTGTCGTTGCATGGACGCACGCCGGTTTCAGGTACTATTTATGTTACCCTTCTCTAATAAATGTATTTGGTCAAAATTTAATTACGAGTTAGGGTTGTAGGATCGATCCCACTAAAGGCCGCCTTACTTGATTAGTTGCATACACGCACGCCGGTTTCGGGTACTTTTTATATTCCCCTTTGCTAGTAGGTACATCCCCTATTTGGTCGAAGTATGTTCGCCTGGGACGTCCCTTACTAGGCCTTCCACACATTAGCTCGATATTGAATTGACCTCGTTGGTCTAGCGTTATCACGTCTAATTACCATGCTGGAGGTCGTGGATTCGATTCCCACTGGGGGCTGCCGTACATACAAACAAATTTTACAAACAAATGACCTCAATCTGGGTGTATTTTCGTGTTTGTGATGTCTTTGCCTGGTTACCATAGCACGGGGTATCCTAGTTTGGGAGCAGGACAAGTGATTGTGTTGTTGGATGGATGGAAGTTATTATAATCTATGAACCATCTATCCATTTTGCTATCGCTTAATATATCTCATGACCTTTAAGAAAGAAAGAGAGACATTTATTGGGACAAATTACATTTACATAATTGCTCATTATTATTTTATTTTTATAACTCGCGGCTTCGTGTACGCGAAGTTCAGTGTAGTTACATGTTATTCCCGCACACACTCTAGTTGTATATTCTCTAGTCCTAGCCTGGTTACCATAGCACAGGGTATCCTAGTCTGGGACCAGGACAAGTCATTCTGCTGTGTGGAAGTTATTATTATATATTTCTTTCGTCAATGTAATTTTATTTTACTTGTTTTTCATGGTCCACATGAGTTTCCGGGAGCTATTGGCTCGTCATAGGATTACCACGTTCCATTTCCACTACCTGTTCTCAACATGCCTCGGTAGCACAATAACTTAGATGCCTTCTTGCAGGTCATATCCTTCACGGTCCAAGCTTTACAACCACACATTGCAATTAATCAGATAGAGCATTGAAGCATTTTCATTCAGGGCTGTGTTGAGGTCTCGGTCACACAATACCTTCTTCCTTTTGTAGAAGGAAATTGAATTCAATCGCCTTGTATCGAAACCATATTAAATTTTGGAAAAGTTCATCGAACACCCCGCTTTCTGAGTGCACCCGTAAACACTATCAACTAGGTATCTTCTGCAAATATTTTAGATGTAGAGCCTACGAGAGCAGTATGGTCGATGTATCCCATTTATAATTGCATGTTTTTCTACGTCCCCAACTCTTTGTTTTATACCGCTTCGGAGATAACCGCTTCCAAACTTGAGTGTGGCGCCGGATTAAGAATAGCGTCACTCCATTTCCTTCCGTGGATGTCGTAGAAGGCGACTAAGAAAATCCATTACCAGGAGACGGGCAGCAACGTCCTCCTGAGATTCCAACCGCATACTGCGATCGCCAACCCACCTGCCAAGCGTGGCGATTATGGCAAAACCCCTTGTGGTTATGAAAACTGTCCTATATCCTGCAGTGGGCGTCAAATGGCTGATGATGATGATAAAACTTGAGTCAAATACAATCGGGGAGACGATGCACCCTTGCCTAGAGATTCCGTATTATACCCAAGTCCCTGAAATCAATTCCAACTTCTTGGAGATGACATATCATTATCTTCCGTTTGCTATTGTCGAAGATATTTTCATAATCTGAGCTGAATGATGGGTTTTCACTATATCCTTCTGCATTTCTCAGCCATATTATTCAGCGCAAAAAGGCCTTTATAGTTGCTAGCCCCAACCAGAAACCAAACTAGCTATCAGAAATCTACTCATCACAAGAGTTGACTGTAGTATACGGTGCACTTAGGGTGCACTAAGCCGCACTAAGTGCAGAGGTGCAAGCCGCACAAGATGCTAAGCCGTTGAATTTTTGAGGTGAGTAGGGGTAATTGACAAAGGTTGATTTCATCTAGTCCTCAGGTAAGAACCCAGTGTTGTAAATAGAATTGAAACTGTTTGTTAAAACATCCAAGAATCTCTACCTGGATTAGGTCAGGTCCTTCAGATCTCTCGATTTGTGCAGCAACTGACGAAGGTCAAATCTCAAAACCCGAAATACACATTGTTGTTTGTTGTGATATATGGGTCAATGTAAAAACTGCATTATGGTCGTGAACGGGTGCTTTTCGTGTGTCGCAGCATGTGTGTTTTCCTACTTTTGAAAGAAAATTAACTAATGTTTTGGTATTTAAAGTTATTGATGGCAAGGCAGCAACTGATAAATTAGATTTAAGATGATTTGAGAAAAGATGGACAGGGTGGAGTTTTTTTTTTTTCGCTGCCTTTGTACATAGTGACATTTAGAAAACGGAATGTAAATTCTTCACATTGAAATAAATTTTATTTCTGAACTAAAATTAAGTAGATTCAATTTGCAAATGAAAACTAACCGGTGACTTATTTCCAAGCAACCGGACGGTGCAGCGGCTTTCTGGCTTTTTCCAATTTCCTGCCATGAAACGTAACCCATTTCAGGCGAGCAGACATTTTGATTAATTTGCTTTTGTTGTAGAAAAAGGTAAACTAGTAGGTAATTTCGACAGTTTCCACGACCACTACACATTGATTAAAACTCTACATTGTCTCATCTGATAGCTACGATCCTGACAAAACTTTGTAGCTTCATCAATATTCAATACGCTACATGCACTCACCTTGCTTTGCTTACACATCCTCTATTTAGTATGTCCGCCGGGACGTCCATTGCCGGCCCTTCCACCCACATTCGCTCGGTATATCATACAAGTGGCCAACCCTGGTTTATGTCTACCACAAGCGTATGTTATCTGAAAGTTCGGAATTTTTGCAAGCCCCGTTGTCACTGGTTCATTTCAAAATACTTTTGCCAATATTTAATTAATCAGCTATAAAAATAAACCACAGTCATTATTTAACAAAGCACTATTTGAAAGCGAAGGTTGTCTGGAAGAGATCACTTTTAGTGATAAGGCCGTCGTCTTTTCATTTAGGTTAAGAAATATCTGTGTGATTTCCTTTTTTTGTTCTCTATCTATCTATTTCAAAGTTCATCCGCAAAATATCCATCTGATTTCTTTCCAGCGCAATCTGGCTCATAAGAAAACATTTTTAACACGACATTCAACTATACAGCTGGCATCTAAAATTAGACTATATTAACCAAGCAGAACATCGTTTCGTAATTATTTTATGTACGCGGATGTTTTGGTTCATCCGCTAGACAGAAACAGTCCTAGCTAAATCTATTTGCTGACACTGACATATTATGTCAATCGTGAAACAGCCGCTTCAAGGCACAGTTCAAGGTTTCCAGTATTAAAATAATGCCAGCATTTTATATAACAACTAGCTGACTCGGCAACCGTTGTTTTGCCATATGAAATTAGCTTACGACCTATTCTCAGACCTACCAAATATACACAAAAAATAATAATAAAAATCGGTGAAGGTGAAGGATAACAAACACTGTGACAGGAGATTTTTATATATTAGGTTTAAAAGTGTAAAAAATGTCTCGTAACCTCTGGAGGATTTCTTAAAAAGAGTAATTTTTAGATATTTATTGGTAACATCAAATGTCAAGTATTTTAGGTAATTATAGATTATATATATTTGATGTATTTATTGATGTATGATGGATAAATTATGATTGATGATAGATGTAAGCTCTTTGACATAGTAATTTTCTTTTTTGGACACAAATAAAAAAGATTGAATTATTAATTACTTAAGATAAGTTAAGAATACATTTGGGGGGTCCTGGGTTTGAATCCCGGCATGTAGCAATGACTTCGTTATCTCAGTTACAGTTGTGAAGTAGTAGTAATAACATCACTCGCTAACTGTGAAGGAAAACATCGCGAGGAAAAATAACTATCTGAAGTTGTCACATAATAACATAATATCTCAGCCCTTGAATTGCCAATCTGCGCGTGGAAATTAAGTCCTCTCTCTTAGTGTTTTGTTCGAATTTTTTTTCAATGTGGTTAATCCGTTCTCTTCCATTTTTGAATGTATGTTTTTAGTAAGATTGTGTTTCTCTCTCTGATGGAAGTCTTGTGCCTTGCAGTGGAACTTATAGAGGCTACAGAAAAAAGAGGGTGGAAGGGCCGGTAAGGAATGTCACAGGCGGACATACTTCGACCGAATAAGGCATGTATTAGCAAAGGGCAAGATAAAATGTACCCGAAACCGGCGTGCGTTCATGCAACAACTAATGAATGTTGAGGAAGCGAAAGTGAGGCTCGTGGCAAGTGGCAGTCCCTGGTCTCTGCCTACCCCTCTGGGATACAGGCGTGAGTTTATGTATGTATGTAAAAGAAAAGAATACTGACTTGTTAACTTGCGTAGGCAAGTAGTAACGGTTTCAACAAATGTTTTTTCGATATCGTAACCCGTAAAGCCGTCTGGAAATCAAACCACAAAATCGATCAACCGTTTAGGAGATGTGCAGTGACATACGTACGTACAGAAGAATTATACCTACAGGATTATTTCTCAAATGCAGAATTCCCTAAACATGTCGGAATTCGTTCCTATTTTGATAAAGTGTTAGGTCATAGAGAAGTGAGGTCTTAGGTTGCTTCGGGGTATCAATGTTGGATTGGACTCTTGCGATCGGTACTTTAGCCTCTACATTCTCCATTTGGACTGATTGGAATCAACTATCTGTAAAATAATGCTGATTCTTTAATATTAATACCTTCATAAAGCTAGTAAAGTTATACAATTGTAAGTTATCGCTACTATATCCTTCTAATATATTGAGGTTAGCGATTCGCTAAAAGTTTTTTTTAATCATGTCCACGGCGGATCTTGAGGATTCATCTTCAAAATACATGGTTGTTACGTACTATAACTGTTTGCTAATTAAGCAATCGCATCCTGTAATCGTTAATGTACCTAATCCGCAATAAACGAACAATTTCATAAATTGCAATGCAAATGTTCAGTCGACACCAAAGTAGTGTCAAATAAAAGTCAACAATATCATTAAATAATATCATTAAATTTCAGTGTACTATGTTTTGGATCATCACCAGCGTCTCGTGAACTTAAACATTTTCCCGTTGCGGTGAACCGTACTTACTCTGCAACAACTCTGCGGGGACGCTTTTGGCTGCCAGTGACTCTTGATAAGGATAGAGGACAAGGGTTCCCTTCCCTGATAACGATATTGAACATCTCGAGGGTTGCCGCGATAAAGTAAGGTACATATAAAATCCTTTGCTGGCGTCGAATCCCTATTGAGGCCTTTTTGGTCCCATGGAATCATGAAACCCCCTTCAACTTAATGTAAATTAATTAAATGAACTTACTTTCCGAAGTAATCAAGCTGTCAACATTTTAATGTATACCAGTCTTTACTAGCTCCATCTGACAGATTACCACAAATCGTCTAAAGCAATTTTTCAATGATAAATTGAAGACAAAAAATCCTTTAACACCACGACCGGCACAATTTACGTTTTTAGATCTTCTTCTTTCATGTCGAAAGCGGCGACTTCTCCTCAGGCTACGTTTTTACGTAAACACGAATAAATAATAGAGTATTTTGGAACAGTCCTGATGTCATGAATCAATCTTTCTGTTAAGAAAGAGGCACCTACGTTTTGCGTTTCAATGGGATTCGTTTACATTATAAACTGAGAAGTATCAAACATAGTTTTTCGTATTATTTTGCTAAATCTCAGTTAAATATTTGTCTATAAGGAACACAGAGAGAATGGCTCTGTGTCTCCGTGATACCAAAAGTGGGTTGGGGAATGAGAATTCAATGATTTGTCTTATTATTTACGCGCCAGTCGCAAAACTAAAAGAAATTATATTTTTACTAAGAATAAAGTAATATATAAGAAAACGTAAATCTATCTAACAGGACCTCTGAGCGCTTTGGCTAAAGTGAAAAATATTCCTATACGAACGAACAGATCAGCCCATATATTAAGCTCACCAAATCATAAACGATTCCAATCGTCTAACTGTCAAATTAGTATTGAAAGTGACAGTTAGACGATTGGAATTGCTCAGAGCTTGGTGAGCATATTACCTATAAGAGCTGATTCTAAAATAAATCTTATGACCCCAGACAAAATTCCATACTTTTAACTTAATTACAACTTCTTTAATGGTGTCAAACGTACGTAGAATTTCACGCATTTCTATGAGCAGACTTATGGAATCCGGTACGTAATATAATTGTACACAGCAGCTGGCATTCATTTTTCAGACTGTGTGTCAAAGAAAAGCTAGTTGCTACTCAAACCATACTTTTTTGGCTCACGTTCGGAACAATAAAGGCGTTTAGACAAGATACTATAGTGAGTTTGACATTCCTGCGCCATGAACATGCGAATGCCAATTTACAAAATACTAGGTAGGTACTATCGAGGAACCAGACGTCAGTTAGTTCCGATTTCATTTTGCTAGGTTTCCTACTTGAAACAAGTTTGATATATAGACATGTTGGGGACAGTCTGTTGAGCGGTTGCCCCACCAATCAAGTGGGAATAAGACCCCCTATTTGACTGACAGATTTTTAGTGTACGAGAAACTGGGGGAAAGTGTAATTAGTATTATATTATTCTAGGGGTTCTTTTTCGTGAGACGAGCTGTCTCACCTGATGGTAAGTGAAGACGAAGCCCAAGATGTTACTTGCTTGACTCTTAGGTGTGGTATCACAAGACGTCAAACAAACCCGGTCGCAATAGTTTCGAAGTGAAGTTTGTTTGCAGCTCGTTCAGAAACTCTTCACGCCTCTTCTCGAAAATCTAAGAGATTTGTGACTAAATGGTACGAGCCTGGATAATTATCACACGGGACGCGCTTGCACGTAAACTAATATAGTATTGTGTTGGAACCTTGACATCATTCAGCGAACGCTTGTTTTCGTACTCGGCCAGAATATTAATCTTCAGGCAGGGCGGGCCCTTCGGGACCACTCGCAGATGGACCGCTCTACATTCTTCAAACGCTATTTTTAATAAACAACGACCTTTAATAACGTCTCTAGACGTCTTCGCGACACGAGCTGTTAGTCTGTCATTACTCTCGCTGAGACGATGATGATGCCCCAAGGTTGGGTGTTTCTAGATTTCACATAGAATGTGCGCGTGAAATTGTCGGGTAATCTCTAGTGGTACTTACGGGGCTGAGGGCGGAGAAGTGGAAGAGTCACACGCACTGCACTATTCACTATCAGTAGGTCACTGGTCGGAGGCGGTATATTTAGCGCGGCGGTAGCAGGCGGCAGCGCGGGCCGAGGCGGGCGGCGGAGCACTGCCGGGCCCCGCGTCTCGCCGGCGCCGGCCGCCCGCCCCGCCCCGCCCGCCCTCGCTCGGCGCGAGGCAAATCCACTTCTGTATTTATGAAATGCAATGTCTGTTCACCTGTCATACTAAAACTTTGATGGGTAGTTTCTAAACTCGTAAAAATATGGATGGCGTTGTAAGGGTCTTTGAAGTACAGATTCATGAAATGAAAGTATAGTACGGTTAATTAAAGAAACTATTACAACTATTTGCTAGGACAACTATTTGCCTCTCAATTCTTACAAAATTGTCGTCTATATTGTGTGAGCGAGAGGTAAATAGTTTCTCAATCCCTTTCTTTAATTGGCAATGTTATACTTACTTCCGTAGTACTATTACAAAAGAGGTTGATGACCATATGAACTCCTTTTTAGTTATGTAACCTAACCTCCTCAGTACTATAAGATTTATGAACTTAAGATTAAGGACCTTTTTTCTTAGAACTCCATTTTAGTAATCTAACCTAACCTCTTTAGCTAAAAACACATTGTAAATAACTGTAAATAATAACATTTATTAGCATTAATTAAGTATAATTGAGCGTGTAGTACAATACCATCCGTACCAAACTACCATCTAGGGTTAATGAAGCATAAGTTTTGTGTGAATGTGGAGTAGAGGAGCACAATAAGGGAAAATATTAAATAAAAATTCTGGAAAAAAATGGCACGGGCCCCGCGTCTGTGAAAAGATGATGTATTATGTAAAAAAAAAAAACCTCCTTAGCTCTAAAGAGGTCTGTGAACCTTAACTCTTTTTTAGTAATCTAACCTAACCTCTATAGTATCAGTACTAATGAAGGTTACGCCGTGAGGCTGAGTTTTAATCAGAAGGCTGTTTATAAATGTAGGTTCGTAATCTGTACGCATAATTAAAGGTCTACAAGCTCTACTTTCTGTCTTTGTACTGATATTAGTCTGCCCCCGTACTTAACTCTCGACAAATAATAGAGTAATTTTTTTTTGCGACTAACTTTTGAATACATGACCTGCCAAACAGTGATTCTAGTCACTTGGTGCAAAAAAGCGCCACACAAATCGGGCTCACGTTACAAAGTGCTCGTAACATATTATATGAATGAATACATGAAGAGTTCATCAATATTTGACTTGAAATTATATTTCTACCCTTATTAGAAAGCGTTTTATAATGAGAATAACTCGATTTTTAGCGTTTTTTGAGACTTAAAGTTTTTTTATGGTTTATTTTTTCTGAGCTTTTCTGTCTCCTGTGGTATAAAAACATCGTCACTCCAGTCTAAATTTGGGGCAAGTACTCCATTAAAGGAAATGTATAATCTCCTATAGTCGAGTCACGCCTTCGAGGATGTTCTACTCAAAAAGCGTGTGAGTGAAACGGCGGGGAAAACCTAGTCGCACAAATAAAACTCATCCTAATGGATGATCAGTCGGCGATGGAAATCACATTGAAATTTCCACACTTTTACGACTCGAGTGTTAATGACTCAAGTCACTTTTAGGGCGAAATTTCACCGTTTTTACGTAACGTCAGCCACAGGTACCAAATTTGAGATCTAATAATGTACAGCCTGGAAGGTATACAGTAGTTTGCGCAGTCGATAGAGTTGCGGTTCTTAAAAGATTACTTTACCTTACTTAAATGTTACGTTATTAGGGTAAACTTATTCTTACGAACAAACAATTAAACATAAGGAGTAACAGTAACACAAGGTAACAAGAAAGTTCAAGTATTTTAGGTAATATTATCGGGTCGGTCGTGAGGAAACCTGAGTCCTAGAGGAGTTCTTATACCTCAGCGCTTGTAATCGTCAATCCACGGTGGGCACGCGCGGTGTTTAAGCTCATACATTTTTGTATACTGCATTATTAGATAAGACAACAGATAAGGATTAGAGGTGAAAGGGTGAAACAAGTGAAAGAATTTGTCTATTTGGGGAGCCTCTTTACGAGGGATGGAAAGTGTGAAGGTGATATAGAAAGAAGAGTAAAAGCGGATAATTGTGTAAACGATGCATGGCACTCCTTAGTGAGTGGCCAAAAGAGCTAGATTGGCTATCCATAATGGAGTGCTGGTCCCAACACTTACGTATGGTAGTGAGACTTGGGTGGGTATGGCAAAAGAAGTGAGGTCCTTGAGAAATATGTCTGGTGTTACTTTGAGTGATAGGATACGCAACAGTTTGATTAGAGAACTTTTCGCACTGAAAGAGGATGTAGTGACTAGAATTGAGAAAGGAATGTTGCGTTGGTTTGGACATGTGGATAGGATGAAGGAAGAAAGATTGACGAAACAAATATATCGAGCGAAGGTGGGTGGAAGGGCGGTCAAGGGACGTCCCACGAATACAACGATTACAACGATTTTCATGCAATTTTGTATGCAGAGGGTTTCGGGAGTAATAAATCGATCTAGCTAGGTTTAATTTTTAGAAAATGTCGTTTTATCCGTGTTTTTAGGCAATGAAAAACTGCTAAAGTATCATGGGCTAAACTGCTAAAGTATCATTAGCATACGAACGTGGGCAAGCTGGCGGTCCCGAAACCAGAAGGCGCCGGTTCGAACCTGTCTCCAGTCCGTTTACTTTTTCCCTTTTATCCCCCTTTTTTCATCGTATCTAAATATAATTTCCAAAAAACAAGATTAACGAAAAAAATACCGAGCAAAGCTCGGTCATCCAGGTACTTAGAATTAATGCCCAGAAAATTGAGAAATTTGGTGGAAACCGAGGTGTTTTCTGTGTGATTTCACAGGACTGCACAATGTCTTTGAAGACAGTTTGTTAACAATATTATCTTCTCTATACTCTTCAATGATTCGTTCTGAGAATTGGTCTGATGTTTTTCTATTGGGTATCGTAATCATATTTCCTCGCAGGTAATTTAATTACTTCCTTATTAACTATTAAGCGGTGCTAGAGTATCGGTAGGCCCCTTTTGTCACATGCGAGGCTTTTAAGGGAAGCCTGATTGGAAAAGTTACTTGGAACATTGTAAAATTTGGGAATCCATCTTGTAATTTCGTTGATAAATAATAATAACAACTTCCACACAACACAATCACTTGAACTGGCCCCAAACTTGGTTGCCCTGTGTTTATAGTAAAGAGGACACAATAAAAATGAAAATACACCCAGACTGACTTGCAGCCATGTGTACTAATCAAGTACGGCGGCCTTCAATCGATCCTACGACCTTAATTAATAATTAAATTTTGACCAAATACGTGTATTAGAGAAAGGGCATGATAAATAGTACCTTAAACCGGCGTGCGTGCGTGCAACGACTAATGCATATTGATGAAGCCTAAAGGGTTCCGTGTGGCGCCGGATTAAGAATAGCATCACTCCGTTTCCTTCCGTGGATGTCGTAGAAGGCGACTAAGGAAACCAATTACCAGGAGACGGGCAGCAGCGTCTTCCTGAGAATTCAACCGCATACTGCGATCGCCAACCCGCCTGCCAAGCGTGGCGATTATGGCAAAACCCTTCATGGTTATGAAAACCACGAAGGAGGCCTATGTCCTGCAGTGGCGTCAAATGGCTGATGATGAAAGGTTTGCCCTGATCATGGCAAGTGACATACCCTGATTTCTGGTTACCCCGTTCGGGATACAGGCGTTTATATAATGTAATATATTAATTTAATGTAGTTCGTCAAGAATAATTATATTCTTTATAATTATTAATTTATTATAATTCTGACATTTTATTTTTATTGTCATTTTGAATATAAATTATTGTAAATAACTAAGAACGCATCCATTTTATTATGCAAGAATATTAATTGATCAATTGTATTACTAAATTTTATTTTATTTATTGCACACCAAACAGTAGATCATGAAGGATGATTAAACACATACATTGAAAAGGCCAATACTATTATTAATTGTAAAGTTATAGTAGCAATACCACTCGCTAACGGTGAAGGAAAACATCGTGAGGAACCTGAGTGTCCGAGCTATTCATATACCTCAGCGCTGGAAATCGCCAATCTGCGGTGGCCCGCGTGGTGATGAAGCCCATACTCTCTCTCTGAGAGAAGGCCTGTGCTCACAGTGGGACGTATATAGGCTGCTAATGATTATGAATGTAAAGCAGGAGAGAAGGATATGGAAAACAGGCTTTGCCCTAGCAGTGGGACATACTAGTTCACTAGCTTGGATTCGAAATATTTTGCCAGAAGATTTTTAATCAATAACGATACTTCAATCGAAATATCTCAATAGCAAAAATGTTCAGGTGCACCCGGTGGTTACCGCTCTTGTAAGAAATTATTTATAATTTCTTATTTCGTATCCCGTTTGTGAAAAGTTATTATGCAGATTATGTTTCGAACACATTTCTATTTCGCTTATTAAATGTTTATAATAATTTCAACAATTTACACATTGTTTCCACACCTTCTTGACATTTTAAAACGAAATTAAGAGGCTGTAGAACAAATGACAAGTTAAGACGTCATTAAGTACATGTTTGTCTTCTTAATCTTTGATTACATGTTAATTTTATGTTCATGCAGGTAATTTGCTGAAGATTTCTAAACTATTTATTCATATATAAACGTCACTGGCTTACGTTTATCAAAATAGTGTTCCTAAAAAAATTACACTCAACTCTATAATACCAAAAAGTTTCTTCAAAATGACATAAAGTGCGCTGACAATATTACTTACTGCCGAATAGCCCACAGATTAAAAAGACAAAGACGAGCTAAATAATTGCTTTTATCTAATGGATGATAGTAATATACAATCAGAAGATATCTCTCAATTGGCAATATAATTGCTGAAACGGCGTCCGTATACATTCCGCACAGCGAATGCAAAGATCAGTTCTTGGTAAAAGACATTTAAGTAGGTACTACTTGGAATGAAACCGAAAAATTGGCTGATTTATTACTCACACTTTTCTTCTTTATTTCCATATCTGCTTTTTCCTTTAACGGTCTCATTTTTCTAGCTGTATGACGGAGTTTTATCAACACAGATGTAGTGCCTTTGATTTCCACAAAGTAAGCTACAGACTTAACTCTGTATGCATGTAAGATAAGATAAGAAAATTAAGGTAAGATGAGAATAAGAATATTCTGTATTGTACACCGAAAAAAACAAACATAAAACATTTTTGTTTGCCTGCTTACCGTATCGCAGTACCCTAGTTTGGGACCAGGACAAGTGACTGGGTTGTGTGGAAGTTATTATTATTATTATTACAAAGGTTCATAGTACAATTGGCAGCCCTATGCAGTTATGTAAGTTATAGACAGTAATTTATTGATTAGGTATAGACAGGTAGCGCAGCGGTAACGCCGGCCGCCCAGTCGGGAGCTCGTGGGTTCGATATAACTTTGTTTTTTAAGAAATCATTATAAGGAAACCGGAGTGTCTAAGGTGTATGAGCGGCCTGCACGCGTGGTGATTAAGCCCATACTCTGTTTCTCTCTCCCTGTGCCCTATATTGGCACGTATAAAGGCTGCATTACTAATAGACATTACCGTGTATATATATGAAGCTCAGCTGTTGGCAAAGGAACTATAGCCATAGCCACGTAGCTGCAATCACAGGGCCACGCCGGGCGCTTTGATCCCCTCACGCCTCGTTAGCCCCAGCGATTGGGGTTTCATAATCACACTGGAATTGGGCTCGGTTTGAGCATCCTCATAAATATTGGCATGATGGATGCGACGACCGAGGTGTTTGGTTAGCGACATAATACGTCATTGGAAATTGAACGTCACAAATGAGTTTAGAAAAGCAATCCGAAGTTGAAACTGTAGACCGGCTGTCAAGAATCCCACTAAGTTGTCGATACTGTTTTTATTATTATTAGATAGATTGTATCGAACATAGAAGATACTTACAACAAAAAAACCGGACAAGTGCAAGTCGGGCCATGCGCAATGTAGGGTTCCGTAAAAGGAGGGGTTTTTACCAGCTTTACAGAACTAACAACTTCATCAACGTAACTTTTAATGGAGTTTGTGCGAAGTTTCCCTTTTATAATTTGGTCGCCTATTACATGTAAAGCCTATTTAGCTGTTATAGTTTTTCTTTTGAGTTCATTATATGTGATGCTGTCCGGATATTTTTCACGTTTCTACAATTAACCGTTTAGCCGGGAGAGGAGAGACGCCCTACTCTAATAAAAATTTGCCTTTTAATGCTTAATATTTCGCAAACGGATCCCTAAGTCGAGAAATTGTTTTCTTACGCGAACAATATTTCTAAACGACCACTCCTACGATACCCCACACTATAGTGTCAGCGAGAAAAACAATTGCATCCCTAATTTAGGTGTAGGCGAGGTACCTACTAAAACATTTTTTTTAAGATTTTATTCTATCGTTATGTTAGCGTGATTAATATGTATGTCTGTGCCAAATTTCAGCTTTCTAGTACTAATGGTCTCGAACCTAGGCCGCGGACAGCAACCAGACGGACGGATATGGCGAAACTATAAAGGTTCCGTGTCAACTACGGAACCCTAAGAAGTAAGATGGCGTTTATATATTTATTCTTGTATTTTATTGGTTGCAATCATGCCATCTTGTCTGGTAGTACACAACGGATAACATTGTTCAAATTCAAATTCCTTACGTTGAAATATTTTTTTATTTCTCATGTACCTGACTCCAAGTTAACGATTGTTTGTCCATTTAAAAATAACTTACTAAAATTATTAATAACTTTATCAAAAGCTAGCTTTGTGTGTTTAAATTAATACCCTGCTTGGTTGTTTGTTGTCATTGTCTCTGAGCCTATAACTAAGCCGATTTGGATAAAATATGGCACACAGATAAAGTACGCCAAGAATTAAAATACAGTATACTTTTTAACTGAAACCCACGCGAAGTCACCAGTGTTGATAAAAATACAAGAAAATGTATGTAATCTCCTCTTATTCAATTAAGTCATGGCAGTACCTTTGCAGACTTCAACAAGGTCGCAGGAAATACAGAGAACGGCATCAATTTGATATTGCACAGCAAAAGTTTGTTAATCCGGTACAAAAGTTCGCCTACGAAATGCCGATAAAAAGTGAAAAACGTATTTGTAAGCCGCTTTTCCTAGCGGCTGCTCTGTCCCCTATGTGCAAAGTTCACATGTCAACAGTGGATCTTTTTCTCTATTTGTGGGGTACGGATTGATAGCATATTGATTTAGCGATTTTTGCGTCCCCGTGTGAACCTTGGCTGCAAAAAGAGTTTACGTTTTAAACCAATACGAAGTCATTTTGGTTTCGTTTGCCCTGTAAATTTTAATACCCGGTCTTGGCGGACGGAGGAGTTGGAGTTAACGGACGAACGGACGGACGGACAAAAAATTGATCCTATAAGAGTTCCGGTTTTTCCTTTTGAGGTACGGAACCCTAAAAATGGTTAAAAGCGTTAGGATTATCTCCGCCGAAAAAAAAAGTTTTATTCAAATGTAAAAACGTAAAGATTTCAAAAGTGGTAAAACAAAAGTTAATAAATAACAAACTGTAACCGAAATGTTTCAGGAATTGCGAGCCCATTAGTGGTACGGAACCGTCGATGTGGAGTGTGACTCTCTCTTGGTCATGTTTTTCTAAGTTGTATTTAGATGTTGTAACAAGAACATTGCGGTAAGAACAAGAGCGGTAGAACGCCGGCTTCTCACTCGGGAGATCGTGGGTTCGAATCCCGGCATGTACCAATGACTTTGTACTCTAAGTTAAGTACATTTGTGAAGTTATAGTAGCAAAACCACTCGCTAACCATGAAGGAAAACATTGTGGGGAACCCTAGTGCCTGAGATGAAATACCTCAGCACTTGCTACTTACAATATCGACTATGAGGCTACCTCTGGTTTCTAGAACACTAACAATCGGTTGATCTACTGTTAACAGCTGTCAGTTGTCAAAACTATATACAAAAAAAACAACTGACATTTGTTAACAGTGGATTAACTGACTGTTAGCGTTCAAGCAACCGGAGCTAAGTGCGAAAATCTCCAGTCAAACTAGAACGAGAACATTGTATGTAGGTAGACGCATTTCAATAACACTTATAGGTCTAGGCGCGCCTGTAACCTAGAAACCTCAATATCTTTTTGATCATACCCTTGTAGGTCAAGCGGGGAGGCATGTATTTATGTTAAGCATAGTTTTATTGCCAAGACGTGAACTTCACATCTAAATTGGAACGTAGAGAAACGCCAGCGGTTGGGCTGTCAGAGTACCCATTATTGTGATATTAGTTAGGCTCGGCATCCATTTAGGGTCCATGGCCACCGATTCGGAGCCAGCTCGTCGATAAAAGACCTATAAAGTCAATAAAGATCGTCGAGATAACTGCTGTTAGGACCGGAGAAATGGGACGCATTAGAATTAATTCTTTTCTAGAAAATTATTAGAGCGTACGTTACTCGACTTATTCACAGGTAAGTATTTGCTCTTGGGGTAGAATGAGGATGGACAAGATAATAATTTATACAACGTCTGGAGACCATTATTTACTTTCGTCCTTATACCCTGAGCGCCTGGTACATTTAGAATGTGAGATGAATATTACAGAAAACTACCAATAGCAACACCACTCGCTAACTGTAAAGGAAAACATCGTGAGGAAACCTCGTAGCTCAGGAAACCCGCGATTTTTTTTGGTCTAGTTGGTCGCAAAGTTGCTCTGGTTGGTTTTTCTTTACACAAATGTAATAATGTATGGGCGGCTATATAAAAAAGTTTTTTTTTACAAAGAATTAGGTAGTTTCCTTAAATCTGGGTAGTCTCAAATTAAGACCCTGTTAAGTTACACTATGTAACTTAACAGGGTCTTAATTTGAGACTACCCAGATTTACAGATACATGTAGGTACACTATTAAGTCCCAATTTTACCACGATTTTCCTTCTTGAGATGTTGGCATTTAAATCCCAACAGCCTTAGGTACTTCGAGGGAGTTAAATCATTTAACTCTGATACTCGGCTTACGTGCCCACCGCGGATTGGCAATCTCAAGCGTTGAGGTATGCAGACACTCAGGTTTCCACGCGATGTTTTCCTTCACGGTTAGCGAGTGGTATTGCTACTATAACTTCACACATGTACGTAATTTAGAAAACAAAGTCATTGGTACATGCCGGGATTCGAACCCACGGCCTCCCGAATGAGAAGCCGGCGCTCTACAACTCCTCTACCACCGCTTATTAGAATAATTATTTTTATTTATTTAGTATCGCAATAGGAGCTTACAGTTTCTCCATAGTTTTCGTTCCTAAAGTGTTGATAGAGTCAACGCCTCTGGACAGTTTCTTGTTTTTCCTAAAAGGGCGGTTGTTGAATCTACTTTCATACTTTGTAAGTTTTTTTTTTTATTTAAGTTCAGGTTCACTTTACCGCCGTATTTTTTGGTTTTATCCTCCACGTGACCGACTTTACCTGGTGTGGGAGTCAGCTTATAAGTAAAAATATAAATACTCTTTATCTTTATCTTAACTTTATCTGTGGGCCGACGTAAGGACTATATTCGGTGAGAGTTCTAGATTAACACCAGTATTTCAAGACGTTCTTGAAAAGCTACTCGACTCAACACTCAACGGAGGTGGAGTCGAGGAGATAGTCAAGCCACTTCCTTAAGATAGTATTATCAGGCAGTATTTCGAGTGTACTCAAGTGTGTACAACCAGTATAGTCTGTGCTGTAGCTCGAGTAAGAATTTGTCTTTTTATGTTGGCAATAGCGATGTGTCCGATGATTTTGAAACGGACCCATTTAAAGGTTGTACGTCCCCTCAGCACTCTGTTTGCGTCTCTATCTCTTTTTGCGTCTCAACCGTTCATCTTTGGAACTCCCTCCCTGATAATATCCGTAAAGAAAGAAAGAAAGAAAGAACGAAAAAGAAAGAAAGAAAGAAAGAACGAAAAAGAAAGAAAGAAAGAAAGAACGAAAAAGAAAGAAAGAAACCACCATCTATTCATGTCACTAGGACTTAAGCTTTTTTGTAAATAAATGATTTGATTTGATTTATTTACATTGCCACACACACACTCATAAAAAATTACATAATCTATACGCCTAATTACAACAAGAATAAAAAATAATAATGTAACGAAAAAAAAACAGGACATTGTGCCTCCATGGCAACAAAAAAGGGCCACCAACTCAGCATGCATTGCTGGCGTGTGCTATGAACAATACATCACCAGCAATACTGATTTTCTCGTGGAACCATATGAATATTTATTCTTTGGCACCCGGAACAATACATAATAATTACTGTACAATACATATTACGATGTGTGTTGAGAAGTCTGTACGATGCCGCTATTATGGCCGTCCAAATCCAGAACCGGCAGTCTGAGCCTATCCCCATACATCGTGGTGTGAGACAAGGGGATGTTATTTCCCCGAAATTGTTCTCAAATGCATTGGAGGATATGTTCAAGACGCTAGACTGGAAGGGGTACGGCATTAACATAAACGGTGAGTACCTTTCACACTTGCGATTTGCAGACGACATCGTCATCATGGCGGAAACGCTGCAAGATCTGCAACATATGCTGAGTGGCCTAGCTGATTCTTCCCAACGCATTGGTCTCCGGATGAACTTGGATAAAACCAAGGTTATGTTCAATGAACACGTAAGTCCGGAGCCAATTGCAGTTCAAGGCAGTATTCTCGAAGTTGTTAAGGAGTATGTTTACCTCGGGCAAACCATGCAGTTAGGTAAAAACAACTTCGAGAAAGAGGCCAATAGAACAATACAGCTGGGCTGGGCAGCGTATGGGAAACTACGTCGAGTCTTCACATCGCCAATCCCACAGAGTCTCAAGACAAAAGTCTTCAACCAGTGCGTCCTACCCGTTATGACATATGGTGCCGAAACGTGGACACTCACGGTGGGGCCGGTCCACAAATGTCGCTCAGCGTGCTATGGAAAGGGCTATGCTCGGGGTTTCTCTGAAAGATCGAATTCGAAACGAGGTGATCCGACAGAGAACCAAAGTCACCGACATAGCCCACCGAATTAGCATGCGGCAGTGGGCCGGCCATATTATCCGAAGAACTGATAACCGATGGGGTAGACGAGTTATCGAGTGGAGACCGCGGATCGGTAAACGTAGTGTGGGACGTCCTCAGACTCGGTGGAGCGATGATCTTCGCAGGGCGGCTTGCAAGAGCTGGATGAGAGTAGCCGAGGACCGTGCTCAGTAGCGTGGTATAGGAGAGGCCTATGTCCAGTAGTGGACAAGCATAGGCTGATGATGATGACATATTACGAACAATACAATAATAATTACAGATTATAAATCTGTAAATAAATAAATGTATAAGTAAAGCCCCCTCTCGGATTTCTTTCAAAGCCCTTGTCCGGGAACACTTCCTCGAGAAGTGTTACTCCAACCTCCTTAGCCCCTCCTCATGATAAAGGTCTTTCAGTTGTATGTCCTCTACTATTAATCATATTTATTTTGAATGTATGGTAAATTATATGTATTCCCTTAGCCTCTCACAGTGTGTAGATATAATATGTATTTTATAGTGTTTTTTAGGCTTATTGTATTTTAATTTATATTGTATTATATGTATAAGTCTATATTAATGTGTAAGTTAATTTAATGAAACCTTATAAAAGTATGATTTTAAATTTATTTTCATTTTTTTCTTACACGCCAACGAGCTCTATCCTTTACCTCCTACGGTTGACTGGTAGAAAATGCTTATGACATTAAGGTCACCGCATTGTAAGATTTATTATGTAAGTGCAATAATAGCATCAATAAATAAATAATTAAAATTATAATGTAATACATCCGCACAATCTCCATCACTTTAACACCCGTATTCCAAGACGTTCTTGAAAAGCTACTCGACTCAATACTCAGTGGAGGTGGAGTCGAGGAGATAGTCGAGGCATTTCCTTTAGGTAATATTATCAGTCAGTATTTCGAGTTCAGTCGAGTGAGTGCAACCATCGAACTCTGTGGTGTAACTCGAGTGAGAATTTGGTTTTTTATAGGTATCTATTGCTGGCTTACAAGACTTAAAAAGTTCTATGATATGAGACCTTACGTGATTACGTCACGCCTCAATTTTCCAGCTAGACGAACAAAAACGGGTGTCGTTAGCACACTTCCTACCCTTAGAAAAAAAGTGGGCCCTACTTTCTTGCAAGATAACTATGGTTCAGTGACCCTAAGAATACCGATGACGTATACCTATATAGACCTTACGTGATTACGTCACGCCTCAATTTGCCAGCTAGACGAACAAAAACGGGTGTCGTTAGCACAATTCCTACCCTTACAGAAAAAGTGGGCCCTACTTTCTTGCAAGATAACTACGGTTCAGTCACCCTGAGAATACTGATGACGTTTCTTTATAATTACAAAAATTCAACAACACTCGCTCAACTAAAAAAATTACTCTAGATATGTTTTATGCTATGATTTTTTTAAAGTTGTCATCGGCAATATTTTAGTTACCCAGGTATGAGGGAGAATTTTCTTTAGGGAAATGATACGCGACATTTGGCGCGTTGCTACTTTTGGATAAATTTTAAATAGTTTTTGTTATCAATAAAAATGCGCTATCTATTGGATATCGTAAAAATCTATTCAATCAATTTACCCCTAAGTAGGTAGGTACTTTTAGTAGATGGAGAGACAAGAGAGGAATAAAAATATTCACCTTGAAAAATTCACGTATGTATTATGTATTTGGTACTGCCACGATCCTGACCTGACAAACCTCTTCAATAAAATTTTCTCAACCCACGGCTGATGAATGACAGTAAAATTGGACGCAGTATGAGTAAAAGTATAAATTCTATTGGTATTCCACCAAATATTACATCGACAATCTCGATACATTTCACTAGCTTTATTCCCTAACCGGGTTAGGTTTCATGCTAAATTATTGTCACTTTCCTTTTTCTACCTTACGTACGGTACTCTGGTGATAGACTGACTAGAGCTACTTTAGTGACACTCTTACATACCAACCATTTAGTAGTGATGAAGCTTCGAACAGTCACCTGTCTCAGACATCACGAGTAGCCCCCCAATCACATTACACCCCCAACGACATTAGTTCTATTTGGGGATGAGCACGTATTTGCAAATTGTTGACGGTGTACTCAAATTCATAAAGCTCATGGTTTCTTCTCGTTACCAGAGAGAGTTTAAAATGTTTGTCACTTAGATTAACGACTCAAAGATTGACGGTCTTAGTTATTTATAAAAATTCCTTAAAACACTTCAAAAACGAAATTAAAATAGTCTGTGGTGGAAATGTCACGAGGAAAAGATGTAGCCACAGATTAAACAAACAGTTTTTTAAATTGGTTTTAGAGGAAACTAGAGGAATCGTGTTGTTCTAAATAACATAACATAACATAAACTCACGCCTGTATCCCAGAGGGGTAGGCAGAGACCTTGTTCTAAATAAGACCGTGAATGTTGCAAACAATATTCAATACATATTATAATTAATACTTGATATACATTCAGATTCCTTAAGTAGTCTTCAGGCTACTGAAATGAAAACAGAAAACGTTCTCTAACCAAACTATTGCGTATCCTGTCATTCAAAGTCATACCAGACATACTTCTCAAGGACCTCTTTTCTACTGCATTAATCCTACTTTCTTGCTTCTTTTGCCATACCCAAGCCTCGCTACCATACATAAGTGTTCTAATCATAAGTGCTCTATTCCTTATCTTGCAGTCATTTCATAATCTTTTTCGAACATCATTACTTTCGTCTTACTCACATTAATGTTCATTCTTTTCCTTATAAAGGCCTCATGCATTACTGTTACTTGTGTCTACAGGTCACATAAAATATTTCTAACATAGTCGTATAGGTAAGTATTTTAACTTATTCAAAAGAACCTAGGTTATCGTCAGCTTAGAGTCAAACATGAGCATCGAGCCGACCGTACCAAACCAGTGCAACCCTCAAACCGGGTATGCATTCACATGTTACTCAATAAAAATCCTATACGTATACTTTTATAAGTTACGATATTATATACTTTATTACACATCATCATCATCATCAGCCATTTGACGCCCACTGCAGGATACAGGCCTCCTTCGTAGTTTTCATAACCATGAGGGGCTTTGCCATAATCGCCACGCTTGGCAGGCAAGTTGGCGATCGCAGTATGCGGTTGGTATCTCAGGCAGACGCTGCTGCCCGTCTCCTGGTAATTGATTTCCTTAGTCGCCTTCTACGACATCCACGGAAGGAAATGGAGTGACGCTATTCTTAATCCGGCGCCACACGGAACACTTTATTGCACAGTTACAAATAATTATTTTATTTCGTATTACCCTTCCGTCTCCCTTGGGTACAGACATAATAAGAGCGGCGGAGTCTCTCCAAACCTGAGCGCACTCAGATCCGGAGCCCTTTTGTGTTTACCACACCACTTATCACCTTATACTTTATGGGATTTTTGGTACTTGCCTTGTATGGCTAAATTGTATGTTCTTATTTTTACTGAAGGAGGGCAATGTATGTATGTTCGATTCTAGAGGTATGTTCCTTCCGTCATATTTTAATCAATGATCAGATTTTAACAACTAAGATCTCAATAATCTGTGATAAAGTCTTTCCCTTGTAAAGTCTCCACCATAGACTATTTGACTATTTGTGGTAGACGATCTACCACAGACTATTTATCGTGTTTTAGGGTTCTGTACCTCAAAAGGAAAAACGGAACCCTTATAGGGTCACTTTGTTGTCCGTTTGTCATCCATCCGTCCGTCTGTCTGTCAAGACTCTTTATCTCGAGAACGCGTGGAGGTATCAAGTTTTAATTAAAACCAACTACTTAAGTCTATAGTCCCTTGAAGCTGTGAAAAAATCTAACTTCTAAATTAACGTAAAAAAAAGATACGGCCGATTATTCCGCAAAAAAACGTATATTTCGAAACTCAAGGGAATCAAAATTTATAAGGTAGTTTCCGTTGACTTAGGACTATGAAATTTAGCAAGTAATATGGTCTTATACTACAAATACAGGAAAAATCTGAAAACTATACATTTATAATTAAATCACAAAAAAATTGTCTTTGAATTGGGAAAAACTCGGAAAAAACTACGAGACTCGATTCCCGAACTATTTATGATATGTAAGTACCTACCTACAAATGTTTACGGAACCCTTGGTACGCGACGCTGACTCGCACTTGGCCGGTTTTTTTTTATAAGTAAAACCGTGAGTGTTCATACAAAGAAGAGCTAAAGGTAAGGAGAGTGAACATCTCACCAACTTTACCGAGTTGGTTCGTAATGCCGACGATTATTGCCGACATTATGTATTCCAGGGAGGTCTAGCACAATTATGTGTCTAATGAAACATTTAAATGCAAAAGGCCAGTCCGAAGCAACTTCGCCTGTGTGTGCGGGAATGCCAACTCTCTCTCTATATGCAAATTAATTAAGGATTACGTAGTTACCACCCAGAACCTCCTGACCGCCGCTACAATACTTTCAGCTGTCCTCGTTTTGACGTTGACCCCATCACTACAGATATTGAATTACGAAAAAGTCGCAGTAACAAACCTGTACGTAGGTCAACCTTTACATTTTTGTTGCAAAATGTAAATTGCAAAGCGTAACCGAGTAGAATGCATGCGTGTAAAGATTGTTATGCTATCGACTGTACAAGAAATAATCAATACAAGATATACAAAAATTGGCGGTTAAAATTATATCATAGGTACTAGTTGGCCTAACAGACATTCAATAAATTTAGTTTCTGATTGTGTAGGGAAACGCGCAGTGTAGGGTTTCGTAGAAGGAGGGGTTTTTTATCTGGTTTACGGAGCTATTATCGCCTATTACTCGTTAACTTGTAAAGCCTACTTAATTGTGAGTTTTTAGGATTCCGTAGTCGAAAAGCAACCCTTCTAGTTTCGCCATGTCCGTCCGTCTGTCTGCCTGTCCGTCTGTCCGTCTGTCTGTCCACGGCCTAGCTTAGAGACGATTACTACGAAAAAGCTGAAATTTTAATCACGCCGACAAAACGGTGGAATAGAATCTTAAGAAACATTGATTTTGGTGTACTCCCCCTCCTCCGTACTTCTGTGTGGCTGAGACCTAAATTTCCTTGTTCACTAAGGAACCTTGAAAATCATTTTCAATCAAGCTTAGTTCGAGATGAAAAAGGCTATGCCCACACCAGGATGGAATACGAAACTTAACACTTATGATTTTGTTATTCAAAATTATATATCCTTATGATTTTATCCTCAGGAAATTTATGTGTGTATAAAACTGGATAGGTATTTAGATAGAATAATTAACATTTTCAGAATTAAAAAAATAGACCTAATTACTTAAATACAACTGAACAAAAAGCTGTGATATCCTATCAAAACATGAATGTGAAGAGGTAATAATCCTGCATTGTCTTTGTAACATACTTTGGAGTTTGGGCCCTTTTTCACATATTTATCCTTTAATATCCAAAGCATGGCTAATTTAGTTTCTTTGGGCCAAAACACATTGAGCGAATGTTACACAGCGTAAACACATTTTAATGTAGTGCATTGTGTACGCGTAAAGCGTCGTAAAATAAATCGCGCAATGTACGCTCAAGAAACGCCTGTAAGCTTATCAACTTTTATTCAACTGCACAATTTGCATACGCCAACCTTTAGGCGTTGTGTTCATCCCTTTACGCTACTCATATTCAACTCGGCATTAGTAGAAACGAACGACCACACTCCTCTTCCGATGATTTCATAGTTCAATTTCCTAAAGAGCTTCAGAGAACTAAGGTTATACTCTACAATGTAACAGAAAACATCCTTTCCTTTACTCAGTTGATCATTTGAGACGTATTTTATGAGGAACTCTGCCAAGCCTTTCTTTCTATGCTTTTCTTCTACGTAGAGATGTGTAAGAAAGCCGACCTCGTTTATCACCACCCAGGCTAGTAAGCTGTGGTCTTCGGACGAGAATAGCCCATAGGAGCGGTGGTTCCTGATGATGACTTCAAATAACCTTGGGGAGGCTTCGTAGCGGTGGGGCCAGACGTTGTCAATCTGATTAATGTTCTCCAATTTCAGCTCATCCACGTATGTGTTGTCTGGGTACCTGGAAGTGACAAGAACTTAATCACACAAGTTTGCCAAAGGCCATTCGAGTAAAGGTCCATCTTATTGTAATATAATAACTTCTACACAGCACAATCACTTGTCCTGGTCCTAAACTAGGACACCCAGTGCTAAGGCAACCAGGCAAGGACATCCCAAACGAAGAAATACACCCAGACTGAGGCCATTTGTACAAATGTACGGCGGCCACCAGTGGGAATCTAACCCACGACCCCCGGCATGGCGGTAATCAGCTAGCTAGACCAACGAGGCAGTCAATATGGTTGAATTGGGTTGATTTTAGTTGCGTTACGCTCGGGTGATGTTTATGTGTCTGGCCGCAGAATTAATGTTTTCTGGCGTCTGTAAGAACAGTAACTAATGTTTTAGCATTTAAAGTTCTTGATGGCACTCATGGAATCTTATTAAGTAGGTACCAGCTGATGCGTTATGTTTAGTAACATTTGAGAAAAGATGGTCAGAGCGGAGTTTTTTCTCTGCTTTTTCTCCTTTACAAACTTAATCCGAAGGCAGTTTACATTGTACCTATATAAAATAGACTTTCAACGAAACGAATGTAAATTCCTGACGTTGAAATATATTTCTGATCCCGAATTTCTAAGTATTTACTGTGTCAAAAGTCCTCAGCATAACCTGTGGAGGACCTTAAAAATAAGAATAATTGTAATTTTCAAGGGCAGGACTGAGGAGGTGAGGTATATAGAGGTGAGCGTCTAGGCTCGGTTAATTTTCGAACTGGTTTCACCCGGAGTACGTTTGAAACTATTCATTTCGGTTTCACGGGCTTTAACCAGTCAAAATAGAGACGTTAACTGGTGTGAACCGAGTACACGATTGAGATCGGTCAATGACGGCCTCTACTCTTGACGTTCCTGTGTTCCAATTCATGCCATCATCATCTGCATCAGCCATTTGACGCCCACTAAAGGATATAGGCCTCCTTCATGGTTTTCCAAGCTTCCTGGTCCTGTGCCACTTGCATCTAGCAACCCAGACCATCTGGTGCGGGGGGCCTTTCCATGCTGCGTCGTCCGGTCCGCAGTCGCCAGGTCTGAGCTTTTTCGCCCCAACAGCCATCAGTTCTCCGAGCTATGTGCCCCGCCCACTGCCACTTCAATTGAGCAATTCTTCTAGCTGTATCAGTAACTCGGTTCTTCTGCGGACCTCCTCATTCCTGCTTCGATCATGCAGTGACAGTATCATGCCATAATTTGTACTTAATAATATGTGATTTCAGAAATAACTACTTAGTAAATATTTTAGTCATAAGAAAAAGCATAATACTTATTAAAACTTTAGAGTGCATGGGATACTGGAGGCATGTTTTGGCTAAATTATTAAAGCCGGGTTCTCCAAGCTTGGGGAAAAGTAGGTATTTTTATATAGCGAATAGTTGGAGGAAAAGTAAGTATTTTTGAAATCACAGAAATTGCACACGTAATTAATAAAATTTTGACGACCGATGTCACTAACACATGCAATAATATCATTTTAGCAATTTTTTATTATCCAAAACTCAGTATAGCTCAAATAGAACCCTAAGTGTTTAGTTATAATTTAGACTCATGTGATGATTATTGTATTTTTTCAAATTTTAAATACTATCCATTAGAGAGTAAAATGTTTTTCAAAACACCAGTTTTAGGGGTACGATCGGAGAACCCAACCTTAAATAAACGCACTCAATTGTTACGCAAATCACTAAATTAGCACCGAGAGTACGGGGGATTTAATAGCATAATTATGTAGTTGTAGTCAAGGTATTATGTTCGAATGGTACCTATCATATTTTATTTGTGTCATGCACTGTTTGCAATGTTTAGCTAGCATTGTACGTGGTAGATAATAAGATAGCACCACATTAAATAAATATAAGTTTTACTGAGTCAGTACATCAAATATGTAACTACAATATATTCCATGCCAGATACGTTTTCTCTGGATTTAAACATATTGAGAATTGGTCAATATTTTGACAGAAACGCGATTCAGAAAATGTGTAAAATACACGTTGTGCCAAAAGGGCTACTATAACATTAAAGATTATTTAGATGGCAATGATATCAGGGTCCTTATTATGAAAAATGCGACATTATCTGAAGTAGCGAGATGGTCGCTTGTCAGTATTAAATATAAAACTATCCAAAAAAAGAACCGTATTTGTCGCTAGATTCGAGTGAATTCGCTTGTCAGTGTATTAGATATAAAACTATTTAAAAAAAGAAGAAGAAGATTCTAGTGATTTCGCTTATCAGTGTATTAAATATGAAACTATTCAAAAAAAGAGCCGCATCTGTCGCTAGATTCGAATGAATTGTCGGGCTCAAGCGCGAAGTTGACGACCCTTCCGAACATATCGCTGCTTCATAATAAGGGCCCTGGAATTAAAGTCAGTTCAATGCATGAGTTCTAGGTTTTAAAATAGTTATGTAAACTCTGTTAATATAGGACGTTGAAAAGACTAAGTTTGGAGATTTTTGGTCCATTTTTTCTCCAAAATGATCTAGATTTTGAAATGGACACCCAGTTTAACTTTTAACGTTCATTAAGTCGCAGTTTCTGTGCTGCTTTGAATAAAACTCTTTTGGATTTATAATTTTCTTTCTTTTTGTTTTGTTTTTGAGGAAATGTTTATTTATTAGCAAGTGGTTTAAATAAATTTTTTATCTTTATCTTTTATTTATTGGGCAATTCGCCATTATAACGCGTATTATGCCACTGATTCTTATGTTAGAAAGATATATAGACAGAATATTCTTTATTGTATGTACACCGGGAATTACATATGAGAATTAAACAATAATGTAGTACAGTACAATTGGCGGCCTTATTACTAAAAGTAATTTCTTCCAGACAAACATTGTCGGAAAAAAATTGAGAAGCTAAAGCTGACCTTATCCCGAGGTTAACACGAGCACTAGACATAATAAAACTGAATTTTAACGGATATTTACTGTCTACAAGTGTGGTAGTCCACCGAGTCCACGGCACTTGCAAAAGTACCGAAACGTCGGAAAATTGTAAAATAGAAAAGCAAGCGAGTAAATATCCGTTAAAATTCAGTTTTATTAATCTTATCTCCTCAATTTCCACCTTAACTCATACTTACGTGACATTTTCAAACGGCTTCGTATTCTTGTCCAAGAAATGCTTTATCGTAGCAGCTTGGTGAATCATGCGTAGACCGATTCTGGAGGAAAGATTCCTTAAGATGGTGATGACATCGGAATCTGCGTACGGTATACAGATTATTGCGTCCTCCCAGTTGATGCGTTTGCTAGTCGCCACAGCCTCTTCTATCTTGGAGTTATCTTTGCTGTTCGTCAGTAATATCACTTCTTTGAATGAACCCTGGAAATGATGAAGCCGGTAAATGTGGCATAAGACAACTGACGGTCCTATTTATTAAAAGTTGATTCCACTAAACCACTCTTAAGACGGAGTTAAAGCCGGCTTATGGGAGGAGTTCCTGTTATAACTCCGTGTTTTAGTGGAATCTATTTTTTATAATTAATACCGTAAAGCTTTTTTTATTAGTTTTTTTTTTTCTTTTTGTCTAACGGCGAAATCAGACGGTTTACTCGTGTGAAAAGGTACACATTTATATATATTTTTAACAGTGGACTTCACAAAAATCATACGGCCTGCATAGTAGAACTTTTTTCAGCTTGTCTTAGAGCTTTAATTAGCTTGCTAATTTCTTAACTCTAGTATTAAAAAAAAGTATAATCCCAGAACAAAGCAGAATGAAATAAGATATATTTAATCTAATACAAAATTTACCTTATCACAAAAAGCCACAACTCCATTTTTAATATCACCAAACGGACAAAAAACTCTGAAAAAGAACTTCTCTGCCATATCCGGATGTTCAATGAAGGTTAGTAGTACGTAGTACCCGGTGACTCCATGGGGCCACCAGCCTTCGAAACTGGCCATGACCTGGGCCCAGCTCTCGCGAGGCAATTCTACTAATGAGTCGGACCTAAAAATATGATAATTAAACCAGTTATGATAGAGACAATCTAAATTATATTTGAGTAGATTACCAGTGAAGGAGGCTGAGACTACACTAGTAAACGACGTGATCTGCGATACCTGCGCAAACTATTAAAACTACAGCATGGTTTTGAAATCGTTAGCAATATTTTGACATAATTTTTGAACGCGCCATTTTTTTTTCATGTTTCGAAATCATGGTTAGAATGCCCCCTTAAAAAACGTCGAACGACTGAAGTCGCCTCGTAGTAATCCTTCAGACACTCACGGGCTACACAGTTCGCCAAACACATGTAATCACCTAGTTAGTTATACCTGACATTTTACATTGAGCATAGCAAGCGAATACCCTCAGACACTAAAGTTTCCTCATAATGTTTTCCTTCACAGTTACCGAGTAGTATTGCTTCTACATATTCACAAATGTACCTAACTTTGAGAACTAAGTGGTACATGCCGGGATTCAAACCCACAGCCTTTCGATCGTGAGACCGGTAGAACGCTGGCCTCACAGTCTACAGCTTTTACCGCCCTTCAAATTACGTAATCTTATATTATATAAATTATTCATGGTCAATCATGGTTTTCCTCATTGGAAAACCATGAGGGAGGCCTATGTCCTGCATTGGGCGTACGGCTGATGATATATATATATATAAACTAGCTGACTCGGCAAACGTTGTTTTGCCATATTGATTCATCATCAACCCATTATGTCCCCACCGAGGGGCACGGGTCTTTTCCCTGAGGAAGGTATAGGCCATACTCCACCACGGGGGCCAAGTCCGGATTGGTGGAGGCTTGTAGACTAGTGGCTCGCCTACTGTCAGAAGTTGTCAAGCCGCCCTAAGGCCTCTGACTTGGCTTAACGACTGCCATCTATCGACGGCAGCCGGCACCAACAGCTTAACGTGCCTTGCGAAGCACGGAACCGCTCGGAAAAATGCCACTAGCGTTAGGCATAGATGGCGACCCATCCATGCACTGAACGCGCCCTGTGTTGCTTAACCTTCGTGATCGTTTAAGATCACTGAGGCAGCCGGGGCTACGAGCCATATTGATTAGCCTACGACCTATTCTCAGCCCTACCAACAATACACAAAAATTTCGTAAAAATCGGTGAAGCCGTTCCGAAGGAGTTTGATGTCAAACACTGTGACCCGAGATTTTTATAGATATATTAGATGAATTGCTGTTCTTTAGTCTCGCTACAGCTCGAGAACGGCTGGGCCGATTTGGCTACTTTCTTGTTTTTTTGTATTTGTGGAAGTCGAGGTAAGGTTTAAACAGTAAGAACGAAAAAAAAATAATGTGATACGAAGTTCCCGGGGTCATCTAGTCAGTTATAAATTACAGTGTAACGTTACCAAAATCTCATTTCGCTTTTTCTGTAGCATCGTAAATCACTGCCAAGTGTAGCCTCAGTCTAGAGTTCAAGTATTTTTGGTGATTGTACAGCTAGCAAAGAAGTTTAATGAAGCTGGCCATGCATGGCCATGAGATGCATCATGAATATTTAGCTGTATTTTAATTCGACGTACGCGGCGTTATATTCTCAAAACCTGCCAAGTGCGAGTTGAACTCGCGTAGAGAGGGTTCCGTACAATGCCAAAGTCAAATGTTTTTATTCAAGTCGAGAGTTAACTACTTCTAGCGCTATCTAGTGGTGTTTTAGTGAGCTATTTTCTGTGAGTGTACGTATTATATGGAGTTTACTATTTATTTATTTTATCTTAATAGATCCTCATAAAGAGCCCTTTTACACAGCATAAGCATAATCGGCCTATGCGTCCCACTGTAGGGCACAGGCCTTCTCTCAAGGAGAGAGTATGGGCTTAATCACTGTTATGAAGGGGATAACCAGGAACACGAAATGAACACGACGGCAATCTAATCGGAACTAGTTTATTGATAACTGTGGGTAGCTATGCATGGCACGATATGTATAGCTACCTACATACATTACATCCTCCCGCAGTAATCCAAAATAACTATAAAAATACCATACGACTAATTCAAAATACAATTCAATAGGTACGTACTCCTACTTTACGAAATAAACGGGCATTTCCTAATTACATTCTTACTCTAATGTTACGTACTTAATTATACATTATAAGGACACATACTCCTGGAAACACAATAATTTAGATACATGTGATATTAATCAATTTCGAACCCGTAACGTCGCGGTGGACGACGAGTACGCTTTGGCCTGCTGTCGGAGACAACAGACGGCGGTGGCGGAGGAGCGGGCGAAGAAGGCGCGGGCGAAGAGGGAGCGGGAGCAGCCGACGTAGGCACGGCTGACATAGCTGACGCCGTTTCCGTACACCCTAAAGGTGCTGTTTCTGCCCGTGCTAACGCAGTATGTGCTAACGCAATATCTTCCAAACACGTAATGGTGGAATTTTTTTACTGCGAAAATGATAGCGAGGCCCTCCCGACAAATTTGCGCGTAATTTCTCTCGGCTGGAGTGAGAGCGCGTGACGCGTGCAGCACGGGGCGCTCTTCGCCGCCCGGCGCGCGCTGCACCAGCGCCGCGCCCACTCCGTACGGCGACGCGTCGCAATACATACGTAACTCCTGCTCCGAGTTATAATGCGCTAAGACAGGCCTCTTTAGTAATAAGTCTTTTACCGCTTTAAATGCACTGTCGCATTCTGCTGACCAATTGTACTCTTGGCCCTTTTTTAGCATGTTATGTAACGGGTGTAACACTGTGCTTAGATTGGGTAGAAATTTGGCATAGTAATTTATTAGCCCTAAAAAAGCTCGCAGCCGCGGTACGTCCGTAGGTATTGACGCATTCACAATATCATCTACTTTATCAGCCTCCGTATGCAAACCGGTCGCGTCGATGACGTAGCCTAGATATGATACCGAACGCTGGAATAATTTACATTTCTCGGGCGCTACTTTGAGGCCCGACTCTGCTAAAATTTTAAATACCATAAACAACCTATTATAGTGATCGTTTACATTGCGCCTGGTAACCAATATGTCGTCTAGATAGACGGAAACATAGCGCATTCTTAGTAAGTTTTCTAAGACTCGCTGAAACTTACTTACGACGCACTTAACGCCAAAGGGTAGCCTGTTGTAACAGAAATTACCGCGGTGTGTAACGATGACGCACAGCAGTCTCGACTCGGGCGATAAGAACAACTGCTGGTAACTGGTAAGCCCTGCATAAATCTATTTTACTGCAAAAGGGAACCTTGCAATGTAGCGAATATGTCCTCTATGCGAGGGACTGGATACTTGTCGTCTTCTAGAACGGGGTTTAGCGTAATTTTGAAATCACCACAAAGCCTTATATCGCCCGACCGCTTAATCAGTGGTACTACTGGGGTACCCCACTCACTCGTTTCGACAGGCGATATAATACCTTCTGCTACCATACGCTCCAGTTCCGCGTCAATTTTGTCCTTCAAGGCATAGGGGACCGGCCGTGGTCTACAATGTATCGGTCGAGCCGAGGGCTTTATGTTTAGTTTTATAATTCCCCGGTTAAACTTACCGATTCCTGGCGTTAAAACCGCCGGAAAAGCACTTTTCAGCTCACTGAGTACTTCTGCCGGGCGCGGGCTGCCGCCGCCCGCGCAGCCGCCGCCGCCGCTGGACGCGCCGCCGTCCGCGCGCGCCGCCGCCACCGATAATACCTCCCGTGTGCATTCAATACCAAGCGCCGTCATCCACCGCCTACCTAGTATAGCTGGACCATGGATGTAATATGAGCTGGACTATTATTTTGATTGACAATAATGAGGTCTAGGTTTTGAACCTTTTTTGAATTAAACTCCACGGTACATTGAATCGTGCCGAGCGGCAGTGCAGCACGCCTTGGCCATTATACATTCCTAATTTTGTATTTGTCGGTACAATTTTTACACACGAAATTTTTTTTATACAGTTTGTACGGTATAACGCTTACTCCGGCTCCGCTGTCCAATTGCATCAGAATCTCGACACCATTTACGTTGACGCGGCGGCTCCAGGGACGATCGACCGTAGTGTCGTCCTCGATTACGTAAACCGGTACATCATCGAATTCACTCTCGGCATCACTTTGATCACCTTCGCTGCCCTGCACCACGTTCACATTCCGACGTCGCAGTCGCTGCTGGCACACCTTCGCTATGTGCCCCTTCTTGCCACACACGTAGCACTCCGAGTTGGCAAAACTGCACTTGCCCGGCTGATGGGTGCGCGCGCACCTCGGACAAGCTTGAGCAGCGGGCGGCGACCGGCGCCGGTCGCGGGCCCGCGCGCCGCGCCCCCCGCGCGACGCTGACGCAGCCCCGCCGCGCACCGCGTGCACGGCCTCCTGGAGCCCTGAGCCGCTGGCGCGCGAGTCCCGATCTGCAGCCTCCAGTGACAGCGCCAGCTCTGTCGCTCGAGCAAATGTTAGTCTCTCTTCTACTAGCAGGCGAAACCTTATGGCCTCGCTGCGCAGCCCGTAGACGAGTTGATCACGCAGGTTCTCCTCTAAATATGTAGCACTGCTGAAGTTGCACGGTTTAGCGAGCTGCCGAAGCCTCGCTATGTACTCACTCAGCGATTGACCTGCCTCCTGCTTGCACGCGCGGAAACAAATGCGCTCAGCTATTTCAGACCTCTTTGGTGACAGATGACTTCAGACTTTCGACACAATTTCACTGAACGTAACACTCTCCGGCCGTTCCGGGTAGCACAAGTCGATTATCAAGTCAAGCACTTCGGATCCGACCACTGCGAGTAGGTACTTGTTGCGCAGTTCTGGTTTCACGTCATTAATGTCCAACCAGGCGGACAACTGACTTATGTACGTGTTCCATTTGCCAGTCTTAGGGTCGAACTCCTTGAAATTTGATATTTGAGTCGCCATCCTCGGTGCCAGATGTTATGAAGGGGATAACCAGGAACACGAAATGAACACGACGGCAATCTAATCGGAACTGGTTTATTGATAACTGTGGGTAGCTATGCATGGCACGATATGTATAGCTACCCACATACATTACAATCACCGCGCGTGCCCACCGCGGATTGGCGATTTCAAGCGCTGAGGTATGTGAATAGCTCAGACACTCAGGTTTCCTCACGATGTTTTCCTTTACCGTTAGCGTGTGGTATTGCTACTATAACTTCAAAATGTGCATAACTTAGAAAACCAAGTCATAGGTACATGCCCGCACTTGGGATCGAAGCTGGGTCTCTCGCTTCCGAGTCCGAGGTTCTACCCACTAAGCTTAATACCAACGCTCTAAATATGAATAGAGCGTTGGTAGCCTAATACTGTCTGTGTCATATATCGCATATATTATAGTCGATATATGACACAGTAAGGTTTGCAAAACTTTTTTTTATTTCCTAATTTATATTTATTTAAAAAAAAAATATTTACATTGCACAAGATAAAAAGTATCCGAAACCGGCGGCGTGCGTGCATGCAACAATTAATGAATGTTGAGGAAGCGAAAGTGATCTGTCCGGATCGTGGCAAGTGGCAGTCCCTAGTCTCTGCCTGCCCCGCTGGGATACAGACGTGAGTTTATGTATGTACGTATGTGTACTTTGCACATCTGTGTTTGGGTCATTGGATAACACCATCCTACCAAATTTCACCTGATTTGGTCCTGTAGATTCGGAGCAAATTGGCTGTGATAGACGAACGGACAGACAGACGCCCGAGTGATCCTATAAGGATTCCGTTTTTTTACGGTGTTCGGAACCCTAATACGACAATAAGTTTCTAATGTGTACCTAAGTTCGCCTATCACCACTTAGACAATAACAGTTAAGGAATTATATCAAAATCATTCTTTAATGTATGTACACTTCCCACGGAGAGAAACAACTGAGAGTTATTTCGCAAACTAAACTAAACTCGGTTTATCTCAAAGCTGCCTAGTTATGTGGACTGTGGAGAAGCGCAGCCGCAGCGCGATCCAAAGCAAAGCTGAGCGCCGATATTGAGCAATACTTCGGTGTCTTAATTAATTAAAAAAGAAACTTAAATTAGCTTACTCACCTATTTGTATCATCCATATCTAAAGGTATACGTAACGCTCTTTCTGTGGTATTTAATAACTCTCAACAACCCAATACTCCGCGCCCACACACTGTTCCCGTTCGCTGTTCCACGCACGCGGGTCGCGGTCTGATAACCAGTGTTGCCAGATGCTGGCGTCGCCAAAAAATCGCCCACGTTTTTGTAGCCCAAATCGCCTGAATTTTTAGCGTTGTAGCCGGAACTCGCCTTAATAAAATGTTTTTTCACCTTACTAGCTCGTAAAAGCTCTGTTTATCATTCGAAATCTGCGTGGAAAATCGCACTTTATCCGCTAGCGTGGAAAGTGTTTTTAAAATTCGAATATTTTTATTCAATAAAGGTTTCGTACAATAAATTACATATATATAGAACCTCATTGGTTTCGTAATAGTTTATATTCTCTGCAGCCAGTCCATTGATGATTGAAATGCAAATACTTATTTCATGTCATGCGCCAGCCTCATTTAAAGAATCGCACTAGCCGGCAAGAAAATTTGATTTAAAAAAAAACTTTAAAATTTTCTTTAACTTTCAATATTACCAATTGTAGTAATTTTACTTTTAATTTTTGAAATAAATAAACAGTAATTTAATATTTATTAAAACTGTTTTTCTTGCACCTAACATTTTCCTCGCTTTAGTGAGGTGAAAAGTTGTGTGTTGCGCTCGGCAGCAAAGTTATTTAGCGTCTCGTACCTTTGAAACCCTCGCTACGCTCAGGATTCTATATTTGAAGATCCTAGAAACCTTCGCTTGCTCAGGTTTCAATACAAGGTACTCGCGCCAAAAATTAACTTTGCAGCCTTGCATAACAAATAACTATTAATTGTGGCGCTTGTAGTTTTGTGCTCATCTGTTTTCTAAAATTCTCTCAATTACTCTTAAAAATGTGAGTAATAACTTTTTAAAGTATAATTACAGGTCCATACACATACATACGTAAACTCACGCCTGTATCCCAGAGGGGTAGGCAGAGACCAAGGACTGCCACTGCCACGATCCTGAAGGATCACTTTCGCTTCCTCAACATTCATTAGTCGTTACATGCACGCACGCCGGTTTCGGGTACATTTTATCTAGCCCTTTGCTAATACATCTCCTATTTGGTCCAAGTACGTCAGCCTGGGACGTCCCTTACCGGCCCTTCCACTCACATTCGCTCGATATATTTGTTTCGTTAATCTTTCTTTCTTCATCCTCTCCACTTGTCCAAACCAACGCAACATTCATTTCTCAAATCTACTCACTACATCCTCTTTCACTACATCCTCTTTCACTCCACAACGTTCTCTAATCAAACTATTGCGTATCCTGTCATTCAAAGTAACACCAGACATACTTCTCAACGACCTCATCCAGGTCTTCATTACAGGTCCAGCTCTGCTTTTAATATTCACTCAACCCTTACAACGCCACGGCAAATAAAAAAAAACGCAAAAAATCCATAGGCAAAACACAATTACGCAAAAAATACATATAGTTCTGATTTCCCAAGTACTCCAAAAAACCGAAAAAAAATTGAGGCCCAATTGTCGCCTGGTCACCGATTGCAATTTTTGGTCGCCAATTCACCTTCCAAGACAGCCCAAATAGCGATAAATCGCCTCATCTGGCAACACTGCTGATAACTATCCAGTATACGCCATATAAAATGGTATCCACACCCAAATTACCTAGTGTTGCCAGGGCCGCGTTTCCTAAAACTACAATTCATAGTTTATTATGACAATACGATGTACATTACGTAGCCGAATCTTCCAACTTGTTAATCCGTAGGTTGATCGACTCTGCAGTAAACCTCTAATTGTCACAGTAAGCCATGAATTGTAGTTCTATGAAGTAGGGCCTTATCTCCAGCGCGCGCGAAGAGATGAACAAATGAATATCGTATATCTTACCGCTCGCACGTGCGCGTATAATAGATCTTACGGTGTAATAGTACATTGTTCACCGAGAGGAGAAAGTGACCGATTACCGTCGACGGTGTCGTTTGAATCGCAGTTTCTCTCGAGTGATACATAGTGCTTTATACTACACCTGCTTGATAGTTTTATTTTACTTTCTACGAAAACTGAATCCTCAAACAACACACAAATTGGAAATGGCGCCAATTGCGTCTGCAATTTTCACATGTTCTTTTTTCAAATTGTTTATCCTGCCGCCGCAGGGTCGCACTGCCAGCCCGACACCATCCAACACACAGCTAGTGGCCAGTGTCATTTTGCGAACTTGGAGATAAAAACTGACTGTAAAAACTCTTTGGCTTTTGATATTTAGGTTACCGGCGCATAGTCTTACCCAAAATTAAAAAAGAAAAACCACGTAAGAAATGGATTTTCATACACTTTTCTCTCCCGCTCAGATGCGTTTTCTCCCCGCATATTTGTTCGATATGCAATGACGTACTTTCTACCGTAAATTTGATAAAGTATCAAGGTACTTTCCAAGCAGGTGTAGTATAAAGGTATATTTTTAACCGACTTCAAAAATAAGGAGGTTATCAATTCAACGCGTGTATATATAAATAGCATAGTTAGTTAGCATATACATAGTTGAATTGATAACCTCCTTCTTTTTGTAGTCGGTTAAAAATATACCTATATATATGTTAACTATATATATGTTTTTTGCTATGTTCTCGTATAACTCCGTCAAATCTTAACCGATTTCGACAATTCTTTTTTTGTTCGAATAGATATAACGTCCCATTGGTCCCATTTTAATTTTGTGAAGATCTGATGAAGACTTTCAGAGATGGAGAACGGAAGTCTTCAATGGACAGCAGTAAATAAGGCCTAATGGGGCCCATCCTTTGGTAATATCTGTATGTTTCATAAAATAGCGTAAAAGTAGTCCCAAGGTAATTTGGTGATGTTCTGGTGAAGACTTCCGGAGATGGAAATTGAGAACTTCAAATTTTAAAGCAACGAATTAAGTAGCGTAAATTATGGTTATAAGGGGCTTGTATATTTTTCTACCGCTCCCCCACTAAAAATTTAAAAATAAAAAAATAATAAATTTAAAACTAAATTTTAACCGCTGTTTACTCGTTTACTTTTCCATTTTACAATTTTCCGACGTTTCGGTACTTTTGCAAGTGCCGTGGTCTCGGTAGACTGAGGTGAGAGGCGCCTTTTTGAAAGCATTAACTGTTAGTTTACTACTCTCGGCAAAAATTATTAAGTTTCGTTCCAAAAATATTTTGGCAAATTTCTAATATTTCTAATATTTTCTAATATTTTTGGGTTTATATAAAAATATTATAGTGTCAATTTCAATTAAAAAATTTGCCAAAATATTTTTGGAACGTAACTTAATAATTTTTGCCGAGGGTAGTAAAGTAACAGATAATGCTTTCAAAAAGACGCCTGTCACGATGTTGATATACTACTGCCGAAATCAATTTGGTCACAATAGGTTACATACATTGAAACAGTAATAGTACATTACTTCAGAGGGAAGAAAGTGACAGTTCCATACCGAGATTATGGCATTTGCGCCACGAGCTTGCGAGGGGCGCAAACCATTTGAGGTATGGAACTGTACTTTATCCTGAGGTATGTATAGTGCTTTTTATTACACCTACGAGAAAAATTATAGACATAAATGCATAGAAATGTTTACAAAAAACACAAAGATAAATGCTAAATCAATCGAAGTTTTTGCGAAAATGCGCGGGCTTTTCCTTTTTTTATTCGCCCGTTTCTGGAGTAGGCTAAGATCATAAGGTCATGCAGCCACTTCTTCCGTGATTCCGCGCGTTTTATATACAAAAATAATTTCGTTTTTAATTTTCTGTATGCACCAAGGAGGTTGGTAACTGGTAAAAAAAAAACTGTATGTGGCCAGTAACAATTTACTTGAAATTTAATTAGTAGACAGTTAAAGTCTCTTTGCAGTATGACTGCTGACAAATTAAAAAAAAAAAAAACCGGGTATGTAATGGAATTTCATACATACTTCCCACCCCTTGGGTCGGAAGGATTTTCATACAAACTTCCATACCTTGGGATGAAAGGATTTGAAGGGCGGGATAAAGGCGTTTCTTCCCTCTAATTGGTATAATTAGTATGTATTTTCAGAGCAGGTGTGATAAAAAAATTATTGAAACAGAAAACACGGCTTGCCTTTCAGCACTCAAAAAAACTCTATACCTACACGACCAAACCTCATTGCTCCGTTTTATCTATCTAGTCTGTGCTCCGTTGCTTGTTTAGTAGAGAAAAAGGAAAAAAATCTTTGTTCTGTTCTGTAATTGAAAATTGAAATACGAGTTTGTGAAACTTTTTTATTTATTATTTTATCTATAACTAGTAATTTCTTCCAGGAACTTTTACGCTATTTTGTTATAGTTTCGTTAGCTGTATATGCCGTATTAATTTGAGGCTCTAATTCAGCGTCCCTCTATTCTATAGCCCCTCCATAAATCTTATTCTAATATACAGGGCGTCCCAAAGTTATGGGCCATGAAGGGAAAGTACCTTAAATATCGTAGATAGGGTATTTTGCTGAAAGAAGACTTTATGTTATTTTTAAAAGTTAGTAATTCTGCATTCAAAGATTTTCTAAAAATTACTTGCCTTGTCTGGGAATCGAACCGACTTAAATGTAAAAAAAACACCCCTAATTTTATGATGCCAATCGAAAGAATGATGATGATGATGATGATTTCCTCTTATCCCTTATCAGGGACATAGGGCTCGTAGAAGGGATCTCCATTTCTCGCGGTCTGGTGCGGCAACTTCTAACTCGTTCCAATTGAGTCCCGTTGAAGCAGCCTCTTTCTCAACGGAACGCCTCCAGGTAGTACGTGGGCGGCCCGGCCGTCTCTTGCCAGAAGTTTGCCACGTTAGACTCTGTTTGGCCAGCTGGCCGAAAGAATGTCGAAAGAATGGCCAAAAAATAATAACTCTTCTTCTTAAATAACATAGTATTTTAAAAGAAAGGAACAGCGTGAAATTAATCATTTTCATCAAATTAAAAAACTCTTGTCTTACGCAAATCGCCAATCTTTTAATGAGTCCGCTGCCTGTTGATTTTCTTATCTTTTTATGGTGAATACTCGATATGATATGGCACAATCCTGTTTGTAACTCGCCCACGTTCTCATATCGCTTTTTGTATAGCATATCTTTCACGTATCCCCAAAAGAAGAAATCTAATGGTGTAAGGTCCGGGGATCTGGCCGGCCATCTAATCGGTCCATTCGTACCAATCCAAGTAGGAAAACATTCATTTAGAAAATCTGCTGCTCTCCGACTATTATGAGCCGGAGCTCCATCTTGTTGGAAAATTAAGTTTTCTTGCTCCGCAGCGGAAAGATTTCTTATCTCATCTCTTACAATTTGAAGTATTTCTAAATACTTTTCTGTGTTCAAGGTTCCATGGTAAAAATGGATTAAGAAAACCCGGTTTTTTAAAAGTCCGCACCAACAGTTGAATGAAAAACGCACTTGGTTATTCGTTTCAGTGATTCGTAGGGGATTTTCTTTAGACCAATTACGATTATTGTGGCGGTTATACAAACCGTTATTGTTAAAGTTAGATTCGTCTGTCCAAATAATATTATCCAAAAAATTTGGATTTTCGAGCAAGCGTGCCTGGATATCAAGACAGAAATTTTTTCTCCTTTCTGTATCGCCTGGAAGTAATTTTTGAACCAATCGTCCTTCAGTATAACTATTGAAACCGTGTTTTTTTAATACACGATGTATTTTACTTTTTGAAACTCCAATTTCATTTTCTCCTTCTCTCACCGATGTTTTCGGAAAAGCCGAAAAGTAAATTAAAATATCAAGTTCTTCGTCGTTGATCGTATGGTTTTCTTGCTGTGGTTCTCTTGAGCGTTTATCGAAACGTCCCAGAGTTTTCAAATTATTCACAAGCCTTTTCAAAACCTTACGAGATGGTGTTTGTCTGTCAGGATATTTTACGCTATACCAGCGCAAACTTCGAGAGATATCTTTATCGTTCAAAAAATATGCTTCCATTAGATCAAAACTTACTTGATATGCCATGTCGGTAATAAATTAACACAATAACACGTGTGTAAGTGAATTAAAACTAAACAGATAAATATCGGAAAAGCAAATTCTTGCACAGACTGTTCCATTTTCAAATTTAAGAACAACAAGCAAACAATTGCATAGACTGTTCCATTTTCAAATTTTAGAACAACATTTAAAAATTTGTCTTCTTTTTAAATATCTTAAAAAGCATGCATTCAAACAAACGCTCTCATAAATTGTTACATTTTCAAATTTGACAAGAACATTATTTTTGTTTTAAATTTGGCTTGTGTCTAGCTTACCAAGGACGTATTGAAATACTAAATTTTATCATTTTATCTACACTTCCACTTATAATAAGGAAAACTATGCTATAAAGTATTTTATGAAGTGGGTACTTATTTACGAATAATCAATGCTATCTATGGAATGATAATATCGCTACTTCTCAAACGTCGTCGTCGGCAATAAAAAACTTTCTTGAAATTTGACTCAAACATTTTACGTTGTTCCTTTCTTTTAAAATACTATGTTACTTAAGAAGAGTTATTAGTTTTTGGCCATTATTTCGATTGGCATCATAAAAGTAGGGGTGTTTTTTTTTTATTTAAGTCGGTTCGATTCCCAGACAAGGCAAGTATTTTTTAGAAAATCTTTGAATGCAGAATTACTAACTTTTAAAAATAACATAAAGTCTTCTTTCAGCAAAATACCCTATCTACGATATTTAAGGTACTTTCCCTTCATGGCCCATAACTTTGGGATGCCCTGTATAGCCCTAGCGATCGCCGTAATAACGATCTCCGTGAAAAATGCCTATTTAATTTGCAGGGGTTATACCATTGAAATGACCTGTGGAAACGACTTGCTATTGCTTTAGACTTTAGTAGACTATACAAAATAGTGTCAAATAACAGATATTGTCGTGCAAATATCACTTTATTGAACAGATCCTTTCGAGATCATCTTTCACTCGGTGGTGTTCCGTCAGGCATAAAACTTTGACATAACGCCCATCTTCCGAGTGAAGCCATGCCTCAAGTAAAGCTTGCTTTCTATCATTTAAGCTTTGTATGTTTAAGTGTGCTACTGTTATGCCTGGCTGTGAAGATTTTCTGTTTCCGTTTAGTTTATTTCTATTCTCGAAAAAAATCATCCCTCTTAGTTACGGTAATGGCGCCTGTAGAGCGTTTTATGGGTCTTGTGCTGAAATAATAAGGAATTGTACCTTTTCTGGGAATTTTGGAAGTCTTTTCTAGCAGTTTTTGTTGGTTTTTCAATTCCTGTTGGTGGAAATAAAAAGGTATGGTGCCGACCTTAAAAATGCCGCGCGTTTGTTGTTGGGTAATTTGGCTTCTTACTAGTTTTCCAAAATTTGTTATGAATTCTTCCTTATAATGCAGATAATCAATCTCTATATTTAATTTCTGAGCGAGATCCAATTCATTTTTCAATTCTACGAGGTGATTATCTTGGTATTTGTAAATAATTGACTTTAATTCTCTGTTTAATTTATTTGCATGCAAGAATTGGTTACGTTGGATTTCACAAAGAAATACGACATCATGAGTGTCACTTTTTTGCAAAACCTTTTCTACATCAATTTTAAAAGTCGTTGAGCTATCGTCAGGACCGACGATTAGGAGTATAATGTCATTTTCAGCGACCCGTGTGATCAATTCCTTAAAGTCATTAAGAATAATTGGATACAAAGCATGTGGTTTGATAAATGCAGACACTCTATGGGTATTGCTCCGGTAGTTATCTCTTAGACCCACGAGCTTTAGAGCAATTCCACGTGCACCTTGATCTCCTAGAATATGTATAATAGGCTTGTTTGACTTAGAGGTTGGCGAGTGCATGTTTTTTGGCTTCTCTATGAACGACTTAGATTTATTGATTGATGGAAGTAACGTTTCCATAATTTTATCCTTCTCGACTGCAACGATGCCCTGATCAGAACCGTACATTTTTCTGTGGTTTTAGGGCTGGTTTGTTTGAGACTAGCCTTTGGTGTAGACTCTGATTTCTCGAACACGATTATTTTCTTAGTCTTAGTCTGTGAGGAGCTAGAGTTCAGGGAGACTTGGAGTAGAAGTGGTGATACTTGAACTTAGTTTCAGTAGTATAGCAATTTTTTTGTTTAATTCTTGAACGTCTAATTTCAATCTAGTGTTTTCTTCATTCAGACTGACAATTTCTTCATGTGCGCTGTTTAAATCAATGTTCATGGCAGCAATTTGTTCTTATAAACTTTGTACAAGAGAATCGTTCATTTGTACTGCATTTGGAAGGCTTCTTGAAGTTGTATCTAAAAAACTTGAACTCTTATCCAAATCACAGGTAGAAAGATCTTCCATCGAAGTCATTCTCAGTAGAGGGCTCGGTTGGTCGAGGTTTGTTAAATTAGGTTTAGTGGTTTTTGGTGTTAGGCCGATGCTTGAAGATGCCTGTTCTATGTTACACGGCAAGTCCTTTCGTATATTCTTCTTCAAATTCTTTCCACGGCTTATGGTAATATTCGCACATGATTCACACTTCCATTGTTTTGTCGTTGGATACAATGCTGAATATTTGGCGGAAGCAATGTTTAAGCATTGATAGTGAAACTGTTTTTTGCATGCGACGCATTTAAGCAAATCACTGAGTGCTATTATTTTACGGCACTCTTGACAATGCATTTTCAGAGGCGATCAGTGGTAAAAATAAAACAAAAGGCAGGTGACAAATGTGGTGTCAATCAATCTCGAACCCGGTCTCGTAAAAACGCAGTTCTCTCAACTCGGCTTCTTAACCGACAAGCCAGTACGTCGAGTAGTTATAAGTGCGAAAATATTAAACAGTTCGCTTAATCCGAAAGTTTTAGCGATGATAAGCAAGTTCTCGGAGCGTAAGTTGGACTTTGCCCTTTCTTTGTCTCACTTTACGATAGCACACACACAACCGTTGTAACGGTTTACGTTCAACGTTTTATCTTTTATTGTAACAATTCGGTGCACTTTACAAGACATCAGTTAATAACTTTGATTCGTGACTAAACAAAGTTTGAAGTTTGAATAAGCACTTTTTAAACAGTTATTTAATTGTTTAGTATGGACAGAACGACAACGCGTCTTTCTTCAACTAGCGCTGCGCGCGGTCCCCCGATTACTAAAATTTCATTATAAAAAGAAGTCGATTTATTTCAAAATTGTTGTCAGTTATTGTTTCTCAGTATTGATCTTATTCCTCTTGGTTCTGAAGCAAGGACCAGTCGGGTTTCGGGTTTTTTTTTCATACTTTTTTTCGACTGCACTCTCTTACTACTACGTCTACGTTTTTGTCGTAGTAATGTCCTTATCACCTTTATTGTACTTTATTGCAAACAAGACTTTTAACAGGACATTACATAAGAAATAACATGTACAAAGGCGAGCTTATCTCTGTAAGGGACACCTTCTACGCCTTTGGCGTAAATAAGGCACTGTTTCTGGAGTTATTTTGCAATGCCTTGCGACAAAAGGGCACTTCACTTCGATTATAGTTTCATCACCCATCAAGCCATCAGGTGAAGCTGCCAGAAACGGGTGGGTGACCGAGATCCAGATTCCCGATTTTTTTACTTTTACTTGACTGAGAAAAGCCTCGTAATTTCTTATGGCAACTGATTCATTGACTTTTCGATTGTCCATGTGTGGTTGCTCGTGTTGAGAAATTTCGTGGGAACATAATGTTTTTGACCAGTACCTGTCTTGTACTACTTTTACTATGACACACGGCATGGAAGTCACTGGCTGTTAATCTAACTTTTCTGATAAGATGCCAATCCTTACACTGATCTTGTGCCTTTGTCTTTCTTTCAACATCTATCACTTTCGCTTCATTTAAATCTTTAAGAAGCAATTCCTCAAGCAACATTACTTCTCTGCTTTTGTTGCCAAAGGCATGGTCGTTTTCAATGGCATATGGGTTTGCAGGTTTGATGGTTTGTAGGTACGGCATATTGCTGCCATAGGTAGCAGCATACCCTGTAGCTAATTTTTGCACATATTCTTCATAATTGTTCATGATGTCGGCCTCTTTTATTGGGCTAAATAAAAGCCCTGATAATTTCCGCTTGCTTGGGAGATTGTGTGATGTCTTAGGAGAATCAAAGAATACCTTTCTGGGTTTTTTGAACTGCATAAGTTTCTCCGTGCACACTTGATACATAATAATGGTTTTATGTTGAGCCATGTCTTCTATGCCATGTAGCACTGTGAAGACATGCTTACAGTGTGCTTCTAGCCCACTTCCAGCTGCACATTCACAATGGGTCTCTTCAATCATGCCACTGTCAAACTCCACTTTCACTAAGACTACATAAAGAAGTTTTTTTCATTTGTGCCTTGCATTGCGCATGAAAGTAAGCAAAGTTTCCTTCGCGAACAATGCGAAGAGTGACTAAGCACCTGCTTTCATAGAGCAGTTTACCTCTAGGTGGAACTTGAAATCTGAAACAACGTACTGTATTGTAATATCTATCATTATCATAAAGAAAACTTATGTAGGTATTTAGACATCATTGCAACTTCTTACCTTTCTGCAAACTGTTGAATGTGGAGTTTAGACAGCAGTGGGAGATTGGTGCTTGCATTGACATCCCTGAACTTTTGTAAGGAGGGAAAATCGGGAATATCGTCTTCCAGTTCGTCTTCTAAGCCGACAATATTGTTTTTATCGTAGGACTCAAGTCTAAAAGAAAAAAAAAAGGTTTACAAAAAATAACACAGATAACCTCTAATTGAGAGCAATAGTTGTTTATCGACTTACCTCTCAATCAAAACTGCTTTTTTACCGCTCGTAGGAGCTTTCCTCTTCCGCAACTCATCCTTGAGCTTCAGCACACTCCACGTCGAATACATTATCGCTCATAAGACGTTAAGTAAAGAAACTCTTAAAAAACAACAAAATACCAATATGGCCGTTGTTTGTATCAAGCAGCTAGCGCCACCAAGCGGTTTTTCTCCCTATTGAAATTATCTCGTTTCGGTTGAACGGGTGCACGCACGACCTCTGCGCCGCACCGTCGCCGCCGATAGTTTTGACTACGCCGACCATACGCGCCGCGCAGTTTAATAGAGAAAAACCGGCCAAGTACGAATCGGACTCGCGCACTAATGGTTTCGTGCTATTATCATATACAACATTTGAATATTTCAAGCGTCTACCTGTTGCCGTTAATAGCATCGAACAAAAAACGGTAACAAAATCACTTTGTATGGGAGCCCCCTTAAATATTTATTTTATACTGTTTTTAGTATTTTTTGTTACAGCCGCAACAGAAATACATCATCGGTGAAAATTTTAACTGTCTAGCTATCACGGTTCATGAGATACAGCCTAGTGACAGACAGACAGATAGACAGACAGATGGACAGTGGAGTCTTAGTAATAGGGTCCCTTACCGTTTAGGTGTGGAACCCTAAAAAATATCAAATTTAACAAACTCAATAAATTATCGGCACTTATTAGGGTTCCCTGATACTATGCTTACTACGTCTGCCTGTCTAAATTATAAAGGGCTTTTTTCTTTTCAACCGTTTCGATTTATGCTTACAAATACGTTGTTGAATCGTAATAGATAGTTAGTTGAAGATTTTGCAGAATGTAATATGTTGTTACAGTGGATTGCCCAATAAATAATAAAACATACATGCAAGTAATAATCTGATTAGTTCACCAAAAATGTGTTTTCTTTCAATAATTTGAAAAATGTGTTTTCTGTCATTCAGTTGGTGGACGTCAGCGGTAGTCCAACTCACACTTAGTGAGTTGTTATTATTTGTGTTATGCTATAGGAACCTAAACCAGGTTTGACTCTACCGATTTTATAAATATATATTTTACATTACATAAACTCACGTCTATATCCCGGAGGGGTGGGCAGATAACAGGGTTTGTCCCTTGCCACTTGCACAAAGCGCGAATCCAAAACGCACTCAGGCGGCTTGTAAAATACTCTCTAAATCTCTAGAGCTACATGCCTTATACGGCGATTACGCCGCCTCGATCGACAATATTTTGCCCTCTGTCGCCACCGATGGGAATCGGCGGTAAGTCGTATCGGCGCACACGTCTAATTACTGAGAAACTTATCGGCTGCTGACTTATCACTTTCACTATTATAGTGCAGTCGTTTTATTCCACAGTCATGTGAGATCGGACTAACAATAGGTATATTTGAGTGTTCGCTCGCAAGATCTTTTATTCTTCAGTTCTTCTAAGCAAATCAGGCACGCTTAGAACCTTTTAAAGCATAAGAAGTGGTTTGAACTAACCCTTAGCAGTTATAGATAAATTTAAAACGCTCTCGGCCGTTGGAAAGCCCGTATTGAGAATTTGACAGAAAAGTTTTTTGCGTAATGTAAGTCACTTTTGTATTTGGTTTTAATCAACCTTTACCTATATTTTTAAAACTTTCGTATTTGTCCATAGATATAATTGTAAAAGAAACCCATTTCATTACTTAAAGTTTTGTTTTTCTTTTCTTTATTCTCCCTTCATTACTCTCCTGTGTTATATTATATGTTTAACACATCGTGTATTCTGCGAAAAATTTAATTTGCTAGTGACATTACTATCACAATAATTTCTCAAAACATACAGGCTGTCCCAAATATAAATAACTTCTACACAACACAACCACTTGCCTGGTCCCAAACTTGGGTACTCTGTCCACCCAGACTGTGGCGATTTTATACAAATCAAGTATGGTGACCTCCAGTGGGAATCCAACACAAGACTTCTGTTTTGGTTTGACTAACGCTATCCGCATGTTAACCGCTAGACCATCGAGGCAGTCAAAAAGTGCAACCAAGCGAAAGGCCAGACGTAGAGACCGTCCAGGCACAGTACAAATAAAGCTCTTTTTGTTTTTCAGATCTATCCAAATGACTATCAGCATAAATCCAACAAAAAAATAAAAAGTAAACTACACTAAAAAAACATTAAAAATTCAGAGCTTTCAAATAACAATGTTCCGCGATGTTTTGTATTTAACAGTTATACCGTTTTTTGTTACGGACTTGTTGATGTCTGATGTCACAAAGTTCGTAAAAATACGAAAAACGACGTAACTAGGAAAAAACTAAACTTATGGAAGGTCGAGCTAGCCTTTTATTTTTTTCCTTTACTACTTCCTTTTCTTATCAGAAATTATCTGCAATAGGTGCGATAATATATATTTTGGCATCAGCTGCAGAGCTGATTGGGGAATAAAAACAGGTCTATCTCAATTTTTTACATGATCGAACAATTCTCGAAAGTCACTAAGTTCGTAAAAAAAGAATAAACGGTATATCTCGTGAAGTACGAAAAATTGCGAAACATACATGGCGCTGAGTTAGTAGATAGCGAGGGGGGGGGGGTTCTGTACCCCTGGACTATCACGCGACAGTACTTTTTACTTTAGGAAAGCCTGTACAATCCATACAAAGGTTGCCTGGAAGAGATCACTTTCAGTCCGCCGTCTATACTCTTAGATCTCAAAAATCTGTGTAATTTCCTTGTAATTTCCAAGTGTTCTCTATTAATGTATCTACAGTGCAACAACGAGGCGCCACATTTACTCAAACCGATATGGAGATGGAACCTCTAATAGAACAAGAGCTAGTTGACTGGGAGAAACTCCAAAAAGCTTTCAAGCAAGACTGGCCAAGGGGATGCCCTGCCTACTATATTTTGGAAACGCAAAGGGAGTGGCTGAAACGAGGCTTGGACTATGGGTTCAAAGTGTTCTGCCCGTATGGCCAAGTCCGACATGGAATGGTCGCTCTGAACTATAAGGTAACATATTTTTATGCTTTTCCCAAGTTGACATCATCATCAGCCATTTGACGCCCACTGCTGGACATAGGCCTCCCTCACGGTTTTCCTAACCATTTAGGGTTTTGCCATAATCGCCACGCTTAGCAGGCAGGTTGGCGATCGCAGTATGCGGTCCAAAATCCAAAGTTGACAACTGAAATAAAATTACTTTCTTGTCAAGTCCGGGGTAGAGACTTTAAAAGGAAAAGACGTAACCACAGGTTATTTAAACTGCCACTGAGGAGTGTTTTAGAGGAATCGTGTTTTTTTTTTAAGTAAGACTGTTAGTATTTTAAATGTGCCATTTCTTACAGAAGGGTTACCACGAGTTGGTAATCCAGTGCCCGACCGATGACACAGATACATTGGAAGATGCCTTAACCAAGACGAAACTCATCGACTGGACTCACCCCATAATTATCCCGTTCGCCCAAGATCACATAATCGAGTGCGTACGGAGATTAGCGGACCGTGTTCACGTGAAGATTGATTATTTGTTGATGTCGCATAGCTATATCACGGACACAGTCTTGGCCATGAACAAAGATGGCAAGTTATTTGATGTGAGGTGAGTTTCTAGACACGCAATGAGTTAAGCCAAGTTCGAGACGCAAAGGCGACTCACTAGAAGAGTTGTAGTTAGACCAGTGATCGCAGCCTCATAGTTGTGCCATTGCACGTAGCAAGCGGTGAGGCATGTAAATACCTCGGACACTAGGGTTTCCTCATGATGTTTTCCTTTACAGTCAGCAAGTGTATGTTTACGGTCTATCTACGTTACAACGGGCCGGCGACATGCGGGCGGCTGATTCTAAAATAATCCTGTTAGAGACTATAATACAAGTGTAAAACGTGACCGGCCTTTTTTGCGCTGGTATCTACTGTGTAATTACTGTGAATCGTGTAATTTCGCCTTAACAAATAGCACTGTTTTTATTACAATGTTCTTTTCACAGGGAGCCGGGATATACATCACCTAAATATTCGAGTAACTCTTCATAGTATAACAAAAATAATAATTCAACACTTTTTATTTCCAGTTTACCCGACGACATAATTTTTGCTCCTCTAAAGCCAGAACACGTTGAAGTGGTCGATTCTAACTGGAACCATCGCTACAAAACCTCCCCTTGGTACTTTCAACAACTCATTAAGGCCGATTCGGGTTATGGACTCTTCAAGAAAGGTCTCCTCATAGCGTGGGTCTTCATCTATGAATATGGAAGCATTGGAAATTTGTACACTGTAGAGTCACAAAGACGAAAGGGTTACGCAGAGATATTAGTAAAAATATTGTGCAATAGACTTTTGAACGATGGAAAGGACGTGTTTGTCTATACCGTTAAGGGAAATCATAAGTCCCGTAAATTGTTTAGTAAAATTGGGTTCACAACTTATGATAAAATCGCTTGGTGCTATTTGAAACCTGAAGATAGACGTGACATAGTTGACACAGCCAATTAAACATGGTTTAATCGAAAAAGTTCTGTTTTGAAACAAGAAAAAGATCAACTGAGACTTTTTTACCCGACCGCGGCGAAATCCAAAAAGAGTGTAATGTGTTTGGCTCTCATGTATGTATGTAAGTATTGTAGATTCTATGTTCCCTCATAACTCCTAAACCAATGGGCAGTTTTGACAAATAAGATTTCGATCAATTCGTCTTGTTTGTGTGAGTGTCATAGGCTATCAGCATAAATCCGACAAATAATAAAAATAAAGTCACTAAAGAGACCAAAATAAAAATATGTAAGAAAAATACAACAACCGAATTACTGAGTATTAACTAGTAAGCAGGCGGGACCCAAATGCAACAATATAACTCATTACGAGGTATCTAGGTTGTCCCGCCCGGATTGTAGGAATTTTTTTTCGGTTTTTTTACTAGAATAGCTCGTAATCTGTGCAATGCAGTGCTCCCTGCACTTTCAACTGAGGAAACCTTTACCCTACCTATAAATTAATAACCTAAACGTGTACTGTATAAAAATGTAAATAGCGTGCAATATGATCAATTCCTGAAACTCGTCCTATATAAATACCATTTACAACTTATATTCTTCGCAAGACTTAATTTTTAACAGACTTCAAAAAAGGATGAGATTATCAATTTGACGTATATATTATACATATATAAACATATATAATTTTAATTTGGTGAAGATCTGATGAAGACTTTCAGATATGGAGAACGGAACCTTTTAGTAAATAAGGCCTAATGGGGCCCATCCTTTAGTAATATGCATATGTTTAATAAAATATAGCGTAAAATTACTGGGTAGTCCCAGGATAATTTGGTGATGTTCTGGTGAAGACTTTCGGAGATGGAAATTGAGAACTTCAAATTTTAAAGCAAAGGATTGAGTTAAGTTTTGATGCTATAAGCAGTTTGTAATTTCATTCAGTAAGTCATTCTCTGGTGTCGGGTGGACATTGCTGCATTCGTTTTGAAGATCATCACCTCGAACGTGAGTGGCTCACGCGCGCTTGCGGAAGCAGGACGTTCGTCTCGATACCGGTTCATTTTGTTTACGCGCGGCGCAGTTTATTCTCGTGTTTGATGATATTTGCGATGCTATTTATACCTACGGAGTATGGCTAGCGCGGATATGCAGTTGTCGGATACGGAACGAGATAGTGAAGTTAACAAATCTTTAGAAGCGGCGGAGACTAACATAAGGAATGCGAAAACATCGGAAGTTTGTACCATGGAGTTGAGTGAAGAGAATTATTCAAGAGAGGGTAGAAAAAGAGGTCGAACTGTTGATGAAGATGAGTTATGGAAAGAGGTTGGGAGAAAAGGAAAGATCTTAGCGCGAAGTACTGTAAACAATGGGATAGAAAGAATTCCAGAACATCAAATTGAAGTAAGTCTAACATCGAGAAAAGATAAGTTACCTAAACAGATTGGGCTCGCGCGAATTTTGAAGAACGAAAACATTATGGGTGTCACACAGATCAAATTTGTAAGCGATTACAAAGTGTTACTTAAGTTCCCTACGGAAGAAAGCGCAGAAAAATTAATGACATGCAGATATCTCATAGAAAAGGAGTATAAATGTCAAAAGACATTGGAGGTTGGGGTTTCCTACGGTATCATAAAAGACATAGATATGGACTTAAGTGAGGATGACATAAGCCAAGATTTAAGTAGCGATATACCCATTATAAGCGTGAAGCGCCTACAGAGGCGAAGATTTGACAGCAACGATTTTGAAGACTGCCCAAGTGTCAAACTATGCTTCAAAGGGCCAACCTTACCATCATACATATATACCTATGGCACTCGTATAAAAGTAGAACCCTACATTTTCCCGGTCACTCAGTGTTCGAACTGTTGGAGATTTGGACATAACCACCGAACATGCTCAAACAAAGTCACGTGCCCAAAATGTGGTAAATCCCATCCTAACTGTGAGAAGACTATATATAAGTGCGTTAACTGTGCTGGCCGGCATATGGCACTTGCAAAATCCTGTCCATGCTACCTGAAAGAAAGGAGAATTCGAGAATTAATGGCTCAACACAACTGCACGTACAAAAAAGCGCTAATATTCTACGAGTCTCCCCCTCCTACCCCAACAATCCCACAGACAAAGGAACAGAATAAAACTGTAATAGACGTCGAAGTGAAAGATATTTTTGATCAATCGGACAGCAGTGACTCTTTGCTTAGGGCAGGGACTTACGCATCAGCTGTACGTAATGAACTCTCATCAACTCCCAAGTCACTAATTCTAGCACCTAAAAAATCTGCTACTAAAAAGAAGTCGAATAAAGAGAGAAGCACACGCGTCGTCGAAGAAAGCTCATCCGACTGTGAGAAAGTAGAACAAACAAAAGAGAATAAAAACGAGGGTGGAACTAAGACCCATATGCAACGATTAATACTGAAACTGAAAGAAATTATATTTATGAAGAAAATTTCCTTTGAAGAAAAGCTGAAGTCTTGTGGAAAACTACTGTTTGACTGGATAGTTAGTCTAATTGCAGATTATATAGGAGAGTGCTCCTTCCTCAAAACTCTGTTCCAAAATGGATAGTACGCCTCAACCTATTAATCTGAATATAATACAATGGAACTGTCAAAGTATAAGACCCAAGTTAACAGAATTAGAACAATTAATGTCTCAAGAAAAGGTACATATTGCTATTTTAAGCGAGACTTGGCTTGAGCCAGGAAGTCCTCTAAGACTAAGCGGCTATACCATATTGCGCCAGGATCGAAATGACGGATATGGTGGAGTGGCTATCATTCTTCATGCATCCATACGGTTTCAAGTTCCTCAAGTCAATATACCTAATGCTGGCATTCAAGTTCTACATGTGAAAATTCTAAATTGTTCTAATATAGAAAACATTATCTCGGTATATTGTCCCTCATCCGTCCAAACTACTCTTAATGATTGGGATACCATATTTGACTTATGCCAGAATAAAGCCCTGATTGCTGGTGACTTTAATGGCCATCATTCAAATTGGTCATACAAGACTGATGCAAGAGGTAATCAGATATTTGATGCAAACTTAAACAAGAACTATGTTACCCTAAACAGTGGCACTCCCACCCGAATTAAGCTAGTCAATGGCAGACTTCAAAAAACATCGCCTGATATCACCTTCATTACAAACGATGTAGCATTAAATTTTCACTGGAAAGTAACCCACGAAAGTCTTGGAAGCGACCATTTAATAATTAAAGTGACCACATACTCCACCCCTTCGATAAGCTGCCCCAGGAAAAGGAACTTTAAAAAAGCAAACTGGAAGGAATATACAAATTATGTGGAGACCAACCTTTCTGATAAGGTAATACCCGATTCACCTCAAGAAGCCTACAATTTGTTAATTGAGACAGTGAACTCTGCTGCAGATTCTCATATCCCCTATGTGAAAGTTTGTCAGGATCCTATACGGCGGAAGAAGTTTACCCCTAAACCATACTGGAGCGTAGACGTGTCTCAGGTAGTTGCGGAACGAAGACTAGCTTTAGCCATATTCAGAAAGAACCCTACTCCACAAAATCTTATAGTATTACAAGATAAAGTTTCGAAAGCTCAGAGAATCATTCGACAGACCAAACGAAAAGCTTGGCGTGAATTCTGCAGCAACGTCGGCGAAGCAACTACAGCAAGTGAAATGTGGCGCAGTATGAGATGGTTGAAGGGATACCGTCAGCCAAGAATATACATTGATGAAGGTTCAGCTAAGAACCTTCTGTACAACTTGGCTCCCGATTTCGTTTCTCCTAGAGACCCTACATTCAGATCTGTAAATCAGAAGCTTAAGCAGGATATCTCTTTACATGAAATAGACCGCGCCATCAAAACCAAAGACACAGCCCCAGGTGATGATGATATTTCATTTTCTATGCTGAAGCATCTTCCTAAGATAGGTAAGCAATTTTTGGCTACAATCTATAATAAAATCCTGGCTGAGGGATGTGTGCCCTACCAGTGGAGACAAACAAAAATTGTCCCCATACCTAAGACTGGGTGTGAAAGACAATCTACTTCTTCCGTCAGACCCATAGCCTTGATGTCTTGTCCATGCAAAATCTTCCACAGTGTACTCAAGAATAGATTAGAGTGGTACCTAGAAAGCAATATGTTTTTTTCTGAAAACACTGTGGGCTTTAGGAAATCTCGTTCATGCCTTGATAGCTTGACTCAGCTGGTTTCACACATACAGTTAGGGTATGGGAACAATTTAATAACTTTGGGCTGTTTTGTAGATATAAGCAGTGCCTATAATAATGTAGATGTTACAGGTTTACTACACACGTTGGACTCTATTGGAGTGGGAGACATAATATGTAATTATCTTTGGCAATTTTTAAACTGCAGACAACTAAGTGTAAGACACACAGACGCCTTTACTTTAGTCAGAACTACGAGTCGCGGTCTAGCCCAAGGGGACCCTCTCTCTCCGCTATTATTCAACGTTGCAACAATGCACATTTGCCGAGACATAACTAATGTTTTTATATCTCAATATGCCGACGATTTTGTGTTATATGGCTCATATAAATCCATAAATGAAGGATGCGTAGACTTACAATCGGCATTAAATATGTTTTGTAAATTAGTTGAGGGCTTAGGCTTGGAAGTTTCTGAAAGTAAAACCAAAGTATGTTTGTTTAGAAGAGGGTATAACAGACATGATGTTAACATCTGCCTTAATGATACTCGTCTTGAACTAGTTGACTGTGTCAGATATTTGGGTATGTGGTTCGACAGGTCCTTGAAGTGGGGTAAACATATAAATGAGATAACAGAGAAAACGCTTAAATTTTTGAATGCTCTTAAGGTTTTGGCCGGCTCCAATTGGGGACTGCATCCTAAGCACATACGAAGACTTTATATTTCAGTCATTCGAAGCCGGTTAGACTATGGATGCTTCCACTATGACAGTAGTGTCAAAAGCCATCTTTACAAGATACAAAAAGTGCAAAACCAGGCCATGCGTGTCATTGGCGGCTTTATAAAAAGTACGCCGATACACGTGATGGAAAACGAATTATGTTTACACCCACTACATCTACGTAGGAGGTACCTTGGAGGTAAGTTCTGGGTGAGAAGCAGGTCTATGGAGCGCAATATTAACATAAAACTTCTGGATGAACTTTCAACTCAATGCACTACATTGGATTATTGGAGAGGCAAAAAGAAACCCCTACTAACAGAAATACACAACAAGTTTAAAACACTTAACGTTCATGTTTCAAAAAAATTAGAAATGTTTTCTTTGGACACGTGGGTACAAAATATAAACATAGAGAATACAGTGATTGAATTTGTAGAAGGAGTTAAGAAGTCGAAAAGAGATTTAGGCGCTAAATACTTAAAAGATAAGTGCTGCGAATTACTAAATTCTAAATATTGTAATTTTTATAAGATATACACTGACGGTTCGAAAGAAGGGAGTACTATAGGAGCGGCCATATTTGATCCACAGTCACAAACAAAAATTAAGTTTAAACTTGAGGCCGATGTTTCCATCATGTATGCAGAGTTATTTGCGTTGTCTGAGGCTCTCTCATATGTTACTACGGTTAACAGTGAAAGATTTGTATTACTTACGGACTCTAAAAGTGCACTTCAACATGTGGCTCGATGCACCTCGAGCTTTCGAGGAGTACCGATAGCCTACACTATCCTAATGTCCTTAAGACAGTTGGAGAAGGCAAATAAAAATGTAATTATGCAATGGATACCATCTCATGTGGGGCTGTGCGGTAACGATGAGGCCGATCGTTTAGCAAAAGAAGCTAGTTCAGACGGGATTTCTGAATGTGTGATGCCGTTTTATACAGATATCATACCCATGTTAAAAGAGAGCACATTCAATTGCTGGGTTGAATACCTAAAAGGTATTTCCTTACACAAAGGAATTTGGTATAACACCATACGATCCGAGCCATTTCGATATCCATGGTTTGAAAGTAGTCATTTAGATAGATGCTTACTAGTGATTGCATTTAGGGTTCGTTCCGGCCACATTCCGCTTAATAAATTTGCATATATGATGAAAAAAGTCACATCTCCTAATTGCTTAGAGTGCGGTGTTATTGAAGACGCATATCATATTCTAGTGGAATGTGGTCGAAACGAATCCGTAAGAAATACCATATTTAATAAAAATATGTTTAGTGCAATAGGAGGCTGCAATACAGTGTTGGCATCTCCTTGTTCCAAAGACGCTATAGCTTTGTATAAGTTAGTTAATTTCGGCATAAAGGCTAGAGGAGATATTTAGACTAGATTAGTTAATGTGATTATATAGGATAAGTTAGATTATACATTTACACTGTGTGTCATTTAGTATGTAGCATTACAGGACGACATGGTCGCTTCCTTTCTGTGTACCAAGTCCTTTAAATAAAGATAGAAAAAAAAAAAAAACCTCGAACGTCGTTCTTAAGAGGTTTTGAGCTTCCATTCTAGATAGAAATATTCATTCTTTAACTCAAATATTCAGTTTCATTGTTTTTTCTCTCGCGGGAGAGTGGGAGACCACTAAAAATTGAAAACTAAAATGCAATAAAAAACAAAAACCGACTTCAAAACACTACAGCACTAAAAAGGTAGAAGTAATTTGAAAGACTACCTTTCAATTCGAAGTATGTATAATGTAGGTAATGTCGAACTATAAAGTGTAATCGATGTCCAGTTTTATGAACAGCACATATATTTTGGGCACCGAGTCCGAATTATAATTCTACAATACCTACAACATACTTATAATTGAAAGATATTCTTTTAAATTATTTCTAAGTTTTTAGTGCTTTGAAGTCGGTTTAAATTTTTTATTACATTTTTTTTTACATATTATTTTTAACAATTTTAATGTGTTTTATGCTCTCTATTTTGTGTTAGTGGCGCTTGTCAGAAACTACATTACTATGTTACAAATTCTTCTGTGCAGCTAATGTTTTACCGCATAGTGCAAATTTTATAAAATATGAGCCGCGATATTTTCAAAACTTCAATTTTATATTATTTTTGTTGCACTAACCCGCGCTGAGGACAATTACGTAATACAGAGAAGTTTGTAAAGAGGTTCGAAATTTCGCTGATGCCTGCACTTGCCCATTAGCTCAGTTGGGAGAGCGCTGGCACGGTTAGCCATAGGTCGCGGGTTCAAGTCCCGGCATGGGTGGAATTTTTAGCCTCTAAATAGGTTTTTAAAGCGTTAATTTTACAATAAAAAAACTCATAGAATAAAAGGTGTTTGTAAAATACAAAGTCTTATTGACGTGTTTCATTTTAAACTAACCTTGTAGATTGGATTACATTTATTTATTTATAATTATAATTATAAAATTTAATGTCAAAATCTTAAATAATGCAAATATTTCTTACATATCTGAATGATTATATTCTTTTTGTTGCACTAATCCGAAGCAATTTACATTACTTGCAGATGTCACAGCCAGACGTCGCTGCCTGTTCGTAATACAAAGAAGTTTGTAAAGAGATTCAAAGTTTTGCCGATGCCTGCACTTGTCCAGTAGCTCAGTTGAGAGAGCGCTGGCACGGTTAGCCAGAGGTCACGGGTTCAAGTCCCGGCATGGGTAGAATTTTTAGCCTCTAAATAGGTTTTTAAATATTTGAATGATAAATGGATGAAAATAACCATTAAAATATTATCTCCAGTACGGACGAGTCATTAGTGTCAAATTGATACTTGTATCTTTAGACTCAGGTGACGACCAGAACACACACGTAACCAGACCTTTGACTTGACCCACATACTTAGGAATATCAAAAAGGAGAAAATATTAACATCTATAGATATACAAACCACCTGCCTTGTTAGTAGTTTTCCATCACATCACTGGGTATTGATGAAGATTTCAACCGCTTAGTTAGAAGGGAGAGCAAGATTCGGAACGAGGTCTGAAATCATACAAAACGGAAAACCCTCTCAGAAATCTGTCAAAGATAAACCAGCCTTCGTACCTACGTTTTATTTGTTATGCTATGTCCTGTTATATGTTTCATGTGCAGTAAAGTATAATAATAGGGGTTAAAGTATGAAATTGCCGTTTTATTGCAATAGGTTCTTTGAATTGATATAGAATCTTCATGGTTTGAGGTTTTCGAATGAAACTTTTTTCAAATGGTTTCTATGATGTTCTTTTTTTAAAAAATGTGAAACATTTGAATATCGACTTTCAATTGTTTTTGTTATTCAATTTAGACAAGAAAGATGGATACTGCGAAAATTCGAGTGATTTTTGAATACGAGTTCCGACGCGGAACTAACGCGGCAGAAACAGCCCGCAATATCAATGCTGCGTTTGGAGAGGGGTCTACTATTGAACGCACCGTGCGATTTTGGTTTAAACGCTTTCGTGATGGAAATTTCGACTTAAAGAACGAGCCACGAGGAAGACCGCCCAAACAGGTGAATAACGATGAATTAAGAGAGATAGTGGAAGCCGACCCTAGTCAAACTACCCAGGAATTAGCGGCATGGTTTAACGTTACCTTACCCACAATATTGACTCACTTGCGTCAAATCAATAAAATAAAAAAATACGAAAAATGGGTGCCTCATAATCACTCGAATTTTCGCAGTATCCATCTTTCTTGTCTAAATTGAATAACAAAAACAATTGAAAGTCGATATTCAAATATTTCACATTTTTTAAAAAAAGAACCATAGAAACCATTTGAAAAAAGTTTCATTCGAAAACCTCAAACCATGAAGATTCTATGTCAATTCAAAGAACCTATTGCAATAAAACGGCAATTTCATACTTTAACCCCTAATATTACAAAGCTGCTCTTAACAATTTATAAGGTTTGAGTAATCAGTGCAATAAGACTTAGAAAAGCGAGGCGTTTGTTTATACGTACCTAATAATGATATTTTACGGTCCTTTTTACAAAAACACGATTCCTTAAAACACTCCTCAGAAGCAGTTTAAATAGCCTGTGGTAAAGAGAAAGACGTATCCACAGATTATTTATTAAAACTGCCTCTTAGGAGTATTTTAGGGAATCGTGTTTTACAAATAACACCGTTCACATGTACTGTGGCTCTCCATCAGAACAACTATAAATTCACATGTCAGTTTTAGTTCGCTCTGTTGTACATTAGATAATTTATTATAATTATATTATAATTATGTGTATTTAAATAACGCCTTTTAATCGCCTTCACACCTTATAAATTGTTAAAACGTAAGCAGCATAAGCGGTGGTATAATAGCCTAGTGGGTAGAACATTGGACTCGGAAGCGGGAGACCCAGGTTCGATTCCCAGTGCGGACATGTACCTATGACTTTGTTTTTTAAGTTATGTACATTTGTGAAGTTATAGTAGCAATACCACTCGCTAACTGTGAAGGAAAACATCGTGAGGAAACCTGAGTGTATGAGTTATTTACATACCTCAGCGCTTAAAATCAAGTAAAGTGGACACGCGTGGTGATTAGGCCAATCTCTCTCTCTCTCTCTCTCTCTCTCTCTCTCTCTCTCTGAGAGAAGGCCTGTGCCCTACAGTGGGACGTATATAGGCTGCTTATGTGAAGCAGCATAATAAATTTACGTATTAATTGTGATAACATAATCCAAGATCTGTCAGGCTCGTGGCAAGTGGAAGGCCCTGGTCTCTGTCTACCCCTCTGAAACGCAGGCGTGAGTTTATGTTATGTTATATCTAATAGATTTATTTCGCACTTTAATTTTTCCGTGCTTTTGACCACAATTTTTTTACAGTCATAAAAAATGTTATAATGTACGAGCGAGGCGAAAAGCCCGACGTAACAGCAACTTGTTAACTAGCTCATTAACATTAAGTATCTACGCATCTACGCACCATATAACCTACATAATTACCCTCGTAATTATCTTAATGCCTATTTACTTCGATCATTGTTGAAGCGGGATAGATATTACTAATATATTATTAGGGGTTAAAGTATGAAATTGCCGTTTTATTGCAATAGGTTCTTTGAATTGACATAGAATCTTCATGGTTTGAGGTTTTCGAATGAAACTTTTTTCAAATGGTTTCTATGATGTTCTTTTTTTAAAAAATGTGAAACATTTGAATATCGACTTTCAATTGTTTTTGTTATTCAATTTAGACAAGAAAGATGGATACTGCGAAAATTCGAGTGATTATGAGGCACCCATTTTTCGTATTTTTTTATTTTATTGATTTGACGCAAGTGAGTCAATATTGTGGGTAAGGTAACGTTAAACCATGCCGCTAATTCCTGGGTAGTTTGACTAGGGTCGGCTTCCACTATCTCTCTTAATTCATCGTTATTCACCTGTGTGGGCGGTCTTCCTCGTGGCTCGTTCTTTAAGTCGAAATTTCCATCACGAAAGCGTTTAAACCAAAATCGCACGGTGCGTTCATTAGTAGACCCCTCTCCAAACGCAGCATTGATATTGCGGGCTGTTTCTGCCGCGTTAGTTCCGCGTCGGAACTCGTATTCAAAAATCACTCAAATTTTCGCAGTATCCATCTTTCTTGTCTAAATTGAATAACAAAAACAATTAAAAGTCGATATTCAAATGTTTCACATTTTTTAAAAAAAGAACATCATAGAAACCATTTGAAAAAAGTCCTCAAACCATGAAGATTCTATGTCAATTCAAAGAACCTATTGCAATAAAACGGCAATTTCATACTTTAACCCCTAATATTTACGGCGAGGGCGGTATATTGAATCCTGAGTGAAGCGAAAGATTCTACAATAGAATCCCGAGCGTAGGGAGGGATTCTAAAGTAGAATCTTGAGCGTAGCGAGGGATTCAAGTGTTTACGCCCAAGACGGAAATAATTTTGCTACCAAGAGACACATACTGCTTTTCACACCTGCTATAAGGAAAATTTAAATCAAACACAATTAAGATATCGAAAGAAGTTTATGATCGATTGCAACAAAATAAAAATCGAATTGGAATTACATTTTGTGAAAATCTGCACACGGATCATGCTGAGGGCAAAAAAAAAAACTAGAATATCAGGGAAGAAAAGTACAACTTTGATCCCTCATTTGAGGGATCAAGGGATCTTTTCTGAATAGCAGGTGTGAAAATAATACTTTTCAGCCTTAGGGAGAATCGTTTTCAACTGACAGCTGTCAAATTGTAAAAAAAAACTAATTGAAATAACATAAAGTTAAGTATTAATTAAAGAATATTTTTTTTTAAATAACTAATTGCAATTTACTTTCAACTATTTCTTTAAGATAACAATAACAATAACAATAGATATGGGGAAAATATTTAACATTTTTTCAATGTTGAAAATGAAAAATAAATAATAGCCGGCCACAGAAAAATATAGGCCGGAAAGCGGCAATCCGATCTTCAGAGGCACAGTGTTTACCTCGGGATGCCTCGGGTTAAAGACTTATTTTATTTAGTCCCTCGAACTATTGGCGGCCGAGTGTACCTAACGAGGAGCAAAACTCCGTCTCGGGACTAAATAAGTTACTTTCGCCCCTGAGGTAACAATATACTACTTGTTCTGAGAGTTTTATTTTCAAATTCAGATTTTATTAAATTCGCATTTTAATTTTAGCTCTGTATACTGTACATTCCGAATTCCCAATCAGCGTTCCTGATCGTACTCTCTGGAACATTTTCGGCTCGGGCAGAAGGTGAGAAGTTTGCTGTATCATCATAGTCCTATCTTTCGGCGCAACTACACCAATATTCCAACTTTGATAGAAAAACTTTCTCATAGCTAGAATTATGCGCGTATTCAGGACGGTACGGGACGATAAAGTTACTGGAAATTATGCATTAAACAATTAAACATTTAATGTATAATTTCATAAGCACTCCACATTTAGCTTCATTTCGGATTAAAATTTTTCTAATTCTTGGTCGGACTCTTCCAACAAAAATCAAATAAGTTAATCCTGAATTAAGCTAATAATTAAACACTTGTAAACAAATGGACCGTGTAATATGATGTTTGTTCGTGAGATCCGATAGGCACCATATTCGCGGACGTAATGGCCTCTCGTCGCTAGCGTGCGACGTGAAACCATTTTCAAACCCCCCTTGGGTTTCCGTTTCCTTTTACAACTACCCTTCAATATTTTTACTATTTAATGCTTGTCAACTTAATGTTCACATACCCCACAATCCACGATTCTTTAATAAAATGGTGACTGATGCGACTGTTATTATGATGGTACCTACTTTGAAGGGTAATAGACTATTACTTACGTATGAAGTTAAATATATTTCGCAAAATCATGACATTCGGCCATCCGACTTCGTGCAGCCTCCGGCGCACGAGCCCCTACACAACACGCCCAGAGATCTAGTTAGGATTTAATAGCTATAACAAAATACGGAATATCTTTCTTTGTTAATCGTTATGTCAAGACAATTGTTTCCTTTTTTATATTAAAATGTAAATAATTATTTAAAATTGACCAATAAATTTTGTTTTACAATATCATTATTGTCAAGACTGCAATCTTAAGCAAAACTTCTACGTATTCAGAAATAAACTTACGATATTATTTATAAAAAACAAGATTCCTCTAAAACCAATCCAAAACTCCGTTTATTCAATCTTTCCCTGTGAAATCTTCACCACAGACCATTTAAATCGGCGTTTTTGAAGTGTTTCAAAGAATTGAGTTTGTATAAATAAGTTACTTTGTTATTTTCTGCGTGCCTGTAGCCTATCACAATCATGACATTCGGTTACTTTGGTTCTGATTTAGTTGGCGTATAAAGGTGACGCAATTAAATAACTCAGTTTCATTACTTCATATCATAGGGAACGGGCCGTGTATTATTAAACTTAGTATCAAAGTTGGTTCGAATATTTTAATCAATATTTTGGTAACTACTTAGATAAATACTAAATCATTTTAAACTTGTGATTCAAGACCGTAAGAAGAAAGTTTAGACCACTAGCTATCGGCCGTTTTAGTTTTAATCACGGAATACTGCTGAATCGTGAGTAATTTGAGCAAATAATTAATTAACGTTACACAAATTTCTAACGGTCAAAAAGACAGAAATTGAAGGCAATATAAACAAACTCCAACCATCACCAGACGAAGGATTTGACAGGCGGTTAGCCAATCAATGATCAGAGTGACCTGTCAGTGGATCAAAGCGTTCCATTTCACGCAAGATTTTGTGCGGGCGTCTACTCAAGATCAGTGCACAAAAATACCAGTAAATTCATAATAGTACATCTCCCTTAGCACTTATCACTAAAATGGCGTTAGATTGTGATAAATGCTGCACAAAAATTCAGGACAACGAATATTTAGCCTGCATAGCTTGTAAAAAAAAACATCTGGACTAGCGAGAAGCTATTCAGAATAATGACAAAGGAGCGCAAAGCAAACTGGCAGTGCAGATTTTTCTTAACGAAGAAAGGCAAACTGACCAACAATGTCAATGAGAGGAAACGAAGACAAGCCGTGTCTCCATCTGAAACTCTCTTATGCGACACAATAGACACATCAGTTAACCAAACTCCAAATAGAAGTTGTCTAGAAAATTGCACATGGGATCAAGAAGATATAAAAGAGCTGAAAACAAAAATAGTACTCCTAGAAACAAAACTAGAAAGCGCAGACATGGAGATTGAGCGACTTTTAGCGGAAAACTACTCGTGGAACAAAATGATTGCCAAAAGGGACTCCAAAATTCACCAATTGGCCCCAATCTGTCGGTCAACACCTTTGCGTAATAATGACGTAGAAGTCACAAAAGAGTCGAACAACAAAACACCAGAAAGAGTCATTCAACTCTTTGCTTATCACCAATACTGGCAAAAAGTAACAAAAATACTATTATTGTTGGAATTACATGTGAAGTTAGCCACAAAATTAAAAATACAGCGACCATCCAACGCAAAGAAAAAGTTCATCACCAGCCTATACTAAAAACTCACCGACACCATAAACACTGTCTTTACAAGGAAAAAAAAAAAAGAAAAACATATTCCGAAGATCTGCCTCATAAGTACTACAGAGAACAAAACGTCAAAAATAGCTCGGAAAAAGTTTGACGAAAACTATCAATTGGGCCACTATCTACTACCCTAAGGAATTAGACAATTATTTCAGGGAAATGAGTCGAAGTTAAACTTCACAAAGAAGGACTACTGCATTGTGCTCATAGGCGAGGAGGACTTCAACGGCACAGAAAATTACCAAGAACTAGTTCTGTACGTTGGACAGAAACTACAAAACGTGACTCACACTACAGTGTTGATATGCTCACCAACATTAAAAAAAAGGCGAAACACCGACTTGTTCAATGCAAGGATCGAAACATTTAACTACCTACTGGATTTAGACGTCGTCACTTATGAGTACGCTTACCTCATAGATTCAAGCCTTCATATGACCTACGACTTTGCTATGTTCAATAGGAATAGTGGAGCCGTAAATAACAGAGGACTGAAGCAGATTTTGGAAGATGTAAAATTGAAAGTTGCTAGAATTAGCGGCTGGCTCTCGATTTCTGCTGGCAGCACAAATTCAAATTCACTATCACCAATGTACAGAAAATTAAGAAAGTTTTTCCGTGCCATATGAACAGAACCGCCCTGAAAATAATAAACAGATTTTTCGTTCCTAATTATATACTCTACCAGAATATAAGAAGTTTTAAAAACAAGCGTCATCTTATAGAAGTCGCGGCACTTGAAGATAATAACTCTATCCGAAACTTGGATAACGGTACCAAAGATAAAACTCTTGCAACTAGATAATTACCAATTAGCTTCCTGTTTTTGCCGAGCTTACAGAGAAGGCGGAGGAGTATGTATAATTCTAAAATACAATATCGATTTTAAAGAACGTAGAGACATATAACTTAAGTCCTTAGAATTTGTATTCGAAGTATGCGCAGTAGAAATTGAGAAATTAAACTTGTTAATAGTAACTTTGTACTGGCCAAATAAAAATAGGGAATCGGAACTTTTCTTCAGTTCTCTAACTAATCTCTTAGAATGCATCAGTAAAAAGGATAGCTCTAAAATGTAGTAATAAGAGGGGATTTTAACATAAATATTTTACAAGAAAGTTATCTGTCCTCAACGTTGCTAAATCTTATGAAGAGTTTTAATTTCGTTCAAAAAGTAACTAAGCCAACCAGAATCACACAAACTAGCTCGGGCTGCATAGATCTAATCTTCAGTAATATGCACAACTGCAAAGATAGCTTTAATACTGAAACAAGATAATATGGATTCTCAGATCACAAAGAAGTTTTAGTTAGTTTACCCGGAGATTTAATTGCTTGGTATACAGTTTAAGTTTTTTTTTTGGAAAAAAAAAAAATAAATAAATAAACTTAAAGTCGTTCAAAGCAGAATTACAAAAAACCGATTGGTCAAACAATTTTTAAAGATCCAGCACAAAATGTAAATAAAAACTATAATGCATTCCACGACATCTTAGAATACACCATCCGCAAGTCTAAAATTAAAATAAAAACTAAAAATAAAAACACGTGGTTGACAAAGGGATTAAGAATTTCATGTAAAAATAAATGCCTATTAAAATTTCTTGTTAATCAATCTAATAGCACCAACCTAATAAATTACTACAAAACATACGAAAAAAAACTTTGAAAAAAAAAATCATCAGCATTTCCAAAAAATATTACAATCTAGCAACGTTACTAAAACCATGTGGCAAATAATAAAGGAACGATCGAATAAAAATACACTTAAACCTAAAAGAACATACAATTAAATATAAATAAAAAAAATCACAGGTGTTCCCCTTGCTATCGCTAATCACTTTAATAACTTCTTTGGTACAGTTGGTACTCCAGAAAAAGATAAGCCTCAACCACTTGGACGACCAATAAATTGTTCAATGAAAAATTCCATCTTCATTCATCTCACCGATCCAATAGAGATCTTTAAAATAATAAACAAACTAAAACCAACATACAGCTTTGGGTTTGATGAAGTTCCGCCAATTCTTGTAAAAGAATGTGCCCCGGAATTTTGTTCACCTTTGTCATTTCTTATAAATCAGTCGTTTTCCGAGGGAATGTTCCCAGATTTGTTAAGTCGCGAGCAGTACGTAGATATAGAACAGCAAAATCCGGGTCGATTCCGCGTGCTGGGCTGTTTTCTGTTTCTAATTTACCTATATAAATGACTTGCCAGATGCAATTAATATCCCGAGCACACTTTTCGCTGATGAGATATCTTTAGTAATACAATGCCAGAACAATATAGAACTTGTACAATTACTAAAAACAAACTTAACTTTAATAACGGACTGGCTCAGTGATCATAATTTGGAAATAAATTTCAGCAAAACTAAATTCACGCAATTCAGACCGCATCAAAAACGTCCACTTAAAGTAAATTACGAATTTAGCAAACAGCCGATTGAAGTAGTTGATTCCTACTGCCTCCTGGAAATCGAAATAGACAGCAACATACACTAGAAACATCATGTAAAGAAAATTGCCTGTAAACTCTCTAGTTTTGTATATGCCTTGTCTGAATAGCAAGAACTACAACCACTAAAAGTGCCATATCTGCCTACTTTGCATAATATGCTCAGTCGTGGCTGACATATGGTGTCCTTCTTTGGAGTAAAAGCACAGATGTAAAGCAATTATTTATTTTACAAAAGAAATGTATCCGAATAATCGCTACGCTTGACGTAATGACGAGCTGTAGAACATACTTCAGTAAATTAAATATTCCTACACTAAGTTCACTATATATCTCTGAAGCTTGCATTTTTGTAAAAAAAATAACTCGAACCTCTTCCTTAAACATTCGCGACCCGAAAATTAAGGCCACGTAACAGATTAAAAACCTGCTCAGCGAAACTACACCTAGTCAACTCCGGTCCCCAATCTATGGCTGCCAAAATATTTAATTGCATTCCTGAGTCAATCCAAACAATAGAAAAACCAAATGTTTTTAAATATACCCTGAACAAATATTTAATTAAGAAGAGTTTCTATACAGTACAATAGTTTCTTGAAAACCATGCAAAATTTAAATAGCTTTCGCCTTCGTTTTCCTTTTCTTTTCTTTTATCTACTGTTCATTTTTGTTGTTAATAGATTTACAAAATATTTTAAGTTCTTGCTTTGTTTTATATACAGTTTGTAGTTTAATAATAAATAAGCATGTTGCCAAATATATAATATTTATGCTCACCTGTGTATAAATAATGTATAAATAATCGATAATAAGTTATTTTAAATTAGCAGCGCCCTAGCAGGGTTCTTGTTTGAAACTAAATATTTTAAGAGATCTCATGTACCTACACCAACCTCGACATAAAGCACATATCCGCATTTCAAACTCATGATTAAGTACTAGGTTTTAACATAGTGGGTAACATTTCTTTTTCACTTTTACCTTCAATCTCAAATCATCATTACTAACTTCTGTTAACACCTAGCACCAAAAGAACATACTAGATTCTACTGAGACTGGATTTGTCCTGATTCATACAATTCTCGTACCAAACCAAACAAAAGAAAAACACATTTCGATGAACATTCTAGTCTATAATAACACCGAATGAATAACAGATCTGGTACTCATACCAAAATTGCTTATTTCTCACAATACGTTACATAGTTATAATTATAGACCTGAGACTTCCGCACTTAGCCTCACAGTTGGGCCATTGTACTCAGCGAACACGGAGGTATGTAAATACCTCAGACACTAGGGTTTCCTCACGATATCCTCCCACACAGTCAGCGTGTGGTATTGCTACTACAATTCACAAATGTGCGTAAATTTAACAAAGTCATGGTACATGGCAGGATTCGAACCCCCGACCTCCCGAATGAGAAGCCGGCGTTCTACCGCTCCGCTACCATCGCTCCCACAATACTTTACATACAATCGACAGCACGTTGGCATTTACAAGCATGCATGTTAGGGGTATTTTTGCTTCAATGTAAAAATTAATTGGACGTAAATACTTTCTTTGAAGTACACAGACCGTACTCTTATCTTCATTATGCAAATTTCCTAGAACTTTCCAATAAGCCGAGTTCTGACAAAATAACAGACGCTCTCACACGTCGTATTGTGACGCTCTCTCACGTCAAATAAATTACAACGAGACGCCCGCTCACGTCAAATAAAACAGACGCTCTCTCACGTCACAAAAAAAAACAGACGCCCTCTCACGTCATATTAACCAAAATTTTGACACTCGCCAAAAAACAAAAACAGACGTCCTCTCACGTCGTATTTTGTGACGCTCTCTCACGTCAAATAAAATAAAACGAGACGCCCGCTCACGTCAAATAAAACAGACGCTCTCTCACGTCATAAAAAAAACAGACGCCCTCTCACGTCATAATAACCAAAATTTTGACACTCGCCAAAAACAAAAACAGACGCCCTCTCACGCCTTTTTTTGTGACGCTCTCTCACGTCAAATAAAATAAAACGAGACGCACGCTCACGTCAAATAAAAACAGACGCTCTCTCACGTCATAAAAAAAGCAGACGCACTCTCACGTCATATTAACCAAAATTTTGACACTCGCCAAAAAACAAAAACAGACGCCCTCTCACGCCTTTTTTTGTGACGCTCTCTCACGTCAAATAAAATAAAACGAGACGCACGCTCACGTCAAATAAAAACAGACGCTCTCTCACGTCATAAAAAAAACAGACGCACTCTCACGTCATATTAACCAAAATTTTGACACTCGCCAAAAAACAAAAACAGACGCCCTCTCACGTCGTATTTTGTGACGCTCTCTCACGTCAAATAAAATAAAACGAGACGCACGCTCACGTCAAATAAAACAGACGCTCTCTCACGTCATAAAAAAACAGACGCACTCTCACGTCATAACCAAAATTTTGACACTCGCCAAAAAACAAAAACAGACGCCCTCTCACGTCATAAAAAAACGGATGCCCTCTCACGTCAAATAAAATAAGAATCAGACGGCCCTCTCACGTAAAATAAAACAAACCACCACACGTTTGATCGAGCAAAATTATTTCACTATTTTAATTATTTCATTATTAACAGGACACTAAAAGAATGGAATCAAGTGCAGCAATTGCCGAAATGGAATAAAATTCTCAGGAAAAAGAAACAACTACGCATCTACGCCAAACAATTTTAAATTCAAATTTTAAAACCAACGGTTTTACTTAACGGGTTTTTTTTGTGCTACGTGATTATAAGTTTAAATTTAAATCATTATCAGCTTTTAAATGAACTTTACATTTATTGAGGAAAAAGAAAAAGTTTGGAATACGAATCGTAAAAAAAATTCTACTTCGGTAAATTATTGAAACAGTGAATAATTTAAAGTGCTTACTGGAATTTGCAGCACCTTGTGGGCGAGGACTTCTTCTTTTAACACTTCTGAATTAATATGATGTTTGTTCGTGAGATCCGATAGGCACCATATTCGCGGACGTAATGGCCTCTCGTCGCTAGCGTGCGACGTGAAACCATTTTCAAACCCCCCTTGGGTTTCCGTTTCCTTTTACAACTACCCTTCAATATTTTTACTATTTAATGCTTGTCAACTTAATGTTCACATACCCCACAATCCACGATTCTTTAATAAAATGGTGACTGATGCGACTGTTATTATGATGGTACCTACTTTGAAGGGTAATAGACTATTACTTACGTATGAAGTTAAATATATTTCGCAAAATCATGACACGTGTTACGCGGAAACATTCCAACCTAAAACTAGATATATTTCCGCTAAACGCGTCCTTATCAGGTCCTGGATTTTAGGTTCTAAATCGTGGGTTCTTAAAATCACTTACACAATTGAGAGATTTGTAAGATTAATGGATTGATTGACAATTTTTTATTGCACTTTATTGGCGAGCTTAATACTAATAACTATTTTCTTCCAGCTCACCTTTGGTGATGGGAGTAGTGGATGGGGTAGTGCCGGGAGATTTTATTGGGAAAATTATTAAGACTATATCGTAATTATATATACATAATACACCTATAATACACCTATACTTACTAAGTAAACAAATAATGGATCATCCTACTATTGTACTATTACTTAATAATCAATATATAGGGATAATAAATATAATAATATAATATAAACTTCTTACATAATAAAGTAAATTCATATTGGATTACTAAGTCCGAAGTAATGCACATGAATTCTACTCTTAAACACGTGGACTGACGTCGCCTGAAGTAGCGCATTCCACAAGCACACTGCTGTCACGGTGAAGGAATTAGAATAACTTGCCGTATCAGGCTGGGGATGTCTAGAAGAAGCTCTTTGCATGGGCGCTGAAGGTGACCATGCGCTTCACGAGGCGCGAAACGTTCTCGGAGATACTGGGGGAAGGAAGGGTCATGTAGGATGCCATACAGCAGCGTTACAATGTGAGCATTCCTGCGGAAGCGGATATTTAGCCAATTTATCTGAGTGCGAAATTGTGAAATGTGGTCATATTTACGGAGGCCGAAGATGTACCGAATGCAGACGTTGAGAAGACATTCTAATTTTTCTAGTAATTCCTCTGTGAGGTCGGGACAACACACATCCACACACATCTGCATAGTCAATAACTGGAAGAAGTAGAACGTTGACCAAAGTAATTTGGGCGGAGTACGGAGTAAGACAATTCTTGCAAAAACTATCCATGGAACGAGATATGTTTTTTTCTTTCATTGGTGCCGGTTACCATACATTACTGTGTGGTACCCGGCTGCTTTCGACTCTTTATGCCTCACATGTTCTCTTCACGATTGTTTTGTTTTTACTTTTGTTTTTTGACGTTCGTGTATTTTTTTTTTTTGTGTACCTTCGTGTTTACTTTGTGTTTCTGTGACCATTTAAAAAAATGTCTTCTTTCTTTCTTTCCTTTTTTCTTTCTGGTGACGCTAATAAACCTCATGAAGCCGCTTAAAAAGTTTCGGTCCTTTAAAACACTCCTCAGAGGCAGTTTAAATACTCTCAGGTTACGTTTTTCCATTATATTCAAAATGTCTCTGAGGATTGTTTTACGAAATCATGTTTTTATTAATAAGACCGTAAGTAATTTGGCCAATCTCGAACAAATAGTCCAGTAATTTCAGAGTGATCAGCCCGTTCATTCGGTTTCCGTTACACTATTAAAATAAACAAATGAAGTGCGTGTAAACCACCCGCTGCGCAATGATTGTTGCCTCCTTTTTTCGTATGTAAAGTAGACGCAGTCACTTGTACCCGTGTGAACTGAACAAATAAATAGGTACCCACTCAATCGTGTGAAGTTAGATAGCATACAAAAGTTAATCATAATGCTACTTTATAGATTTATTGAAATGTCCGAACAGTCAAGTTTGAACGTTTCCACCATAGAACTATTATAAGGTATAGAACAAGCAGACCACGCTTCCAAAGTGAGGCGACAAATCGGTAGCCAAATTGACATGTTTAGCGTAGCCGGTTGTCACTATTACTATTAATAGGGATTGTAGTAAGGTTTGATAGCACGATGCCCACTTTAATAAGTATATGCTATAATTAGCACTTTTTTACTTTTATTTCATTTCAATACAATTGGTAGCACAATGACAACTTTTGCATATCTTCATACATTAGATCGTACTTTAATAATTACACAAAGTTTTGGTTTTTTTTCTCGACTGTACAAATTGGTGGCAATCCACGTCTTTTAAAGTATTGTAGACTGTGAGAGTGAGAATCGTGCGACTAAAAAAGATCTTTTAGACCAATAGGCTTTGTGCTATTTTAGGCATACTGCGATCTCACTTACGAAGATTTGTGATAGTTGGCATCGTGCTATGAAACCTGTAGTAATTGGCGTCCGCAGACACGCACGTTCGCACTATTAATGCGCACATGTTACGATAACGTGACGCGTGTGTGTCGCCTCGCTTTTGAGTGCAATTTTGTTCGACACGCTCTGTCTTTGCGTGGTATGTCTATAGATTCCGCGGTGTGTGAATGCTGCAGGAATTCTTTTGAACGTAAAAGCGCAATGTAACGACACAGTGTACAGTAGCGAGGTTCACAAAAGAATCGTGAAGAATGGCTTAGGCACGAAGCGTTTTCAAATAAATTGTCATACAATAGGAATAAAGTGAGTAACTGAACATCTTCGCTAGCGTATAAATTCAACAAGCATCTAAGTATCAAAAGTGTCGTTAGTGATTGATGTACTTATAGGTTCTGATTAACAAAAAGTTATAGTATGATGTGAATATAACAACTACTATCAACTCGAAGTACCATTGGTCGATGATTGTATTCCCCAGCGTGACGATTAGGACGATCTATCTAAGTTTGACAATCTGTGCACTATAAGCAAAGATTCGCAACGCAATTCTCCATTGACGGCTAACATAAATGAAAAGCTGTGTTAAAAGTTCACCATAATAAATACAGTCGAAAGCAATTCAATCTTCTCATTTTATTGTAACTTAGTCGAATGCAAGCCGATAGTTTTAGGGTTCTGTACCCGTACGGTGCCAAGCGGGACCCGAATATTATACCAACGATGTATGTCTGTCTATTTGACCTATACGGGTTTTCTCTCTTGTACCTACCGAAGTGTGAACGTGTTATTTTGACTGATTGATCCAGAATTAATAAAGAATACAAAAATAAGGACCCCCTTATAAGAAAAGTGAACATTTACGTTTTAATGTCTTTACTTATTGCGAAAACAGCAATGCATAGATACAAATTACAACCTTGGTATGATTATAGTGCATTATCTACAGTACGACAACAAATTACAAAAATCGGCCAGGTGTAAGCCGGAGTCCCGAACCAAATGGGACCTCTCAGTGCGCCAGTCCGATTTGCAAAAGACCCTTGATGGGCTGCCAATTAAATTCTAGTCTAGAGTATTCATACACAGCCACAGAACGTGCGTTGTAAAAACAGCAATGCATAGATTCAAATTACAACCTTGGTATGATTATAGTGCATTATCTACAGTACGACAACAAATTACAAAAATCGGCCAGGTGTAAGCCGGAGTCCCGAACCAAATGGGACCGCTCAGTGCGCCAGTCCGATTTGCAAAAGACCCTTGATGGGCTGCCAATTAAATTCTAGTCTAGAGTATTCATACACAGCCACAGAACGTGCGTTGTAAAAACAGCAATGCATAGATTCAAATTACAACCTTGGTATGATTATAGTGCATTATCTACAGTACGACAACAAATTACAAAAATCGGCCAGGTGTAAGCCGGAGTCCCGAACCAAATGGGACCGCTCAGTGCGCCAGTCCGATTTGCAAAAGACCCTTGATGGGCTGCCAATTAAATTCTAGTCTAGAGTATTCATACACAGCCACAGAACGTGCGGCATGTACGGCATATACGTACAGTCCACAGCACATCATCTCTATTCCGATTCCTATCTTTGTATCTTTAATTAAATAACTTGATCATCTGTAGCAGGATTATTTCTCGATACTTCAACTCCCAACGATCACCTCTCCTATGTAGATCACATAGTTTAGTAGCTCCAAGAGAGCATGAGTCAGTGCCTGAGTTAGAATGAGAGAAAGGACGGGCTCGCAGGACCTTTCTTCTGTCGGTAAGTTTGTAAAAATACATTTGACATCACATCAATCATTACATATACGAGAACTCTACTCCATTGCATAACGGGAGATTTTGTCACAAAAAATGTAAATGTCCACCAGCTGCACGTAAATCATCCCGGCTCCCCTGTTCGCACATGATCACGCCCGCCCAACCCGCTGCACATTCACTGAGCCCGAGCTCTGCTAACTGAAGTTATTTCACACGGTGAAAAATACAAGGTAGAACAAAATTTCATTGAATTGAAAAGTTCTTTATTACACAACAAAAATATTTTTACAAAAGCGAGCTTAATACTAATGAGAATTTTCTCCCAGCTAGGTTAGCTGTGTATCGTAGAAGGCCAGTGTATCGTAGACGGAGTAGTACCAAAATCCTCATATATGTTTTGAGATGAAAAATGGGAAATTATCGTAAGGAAACCTGAGTGTCGCCTCAGACACTCAGGTTGAGGTGTTCACGTACGACAGAGCTTGAAATTGCCAATCCGCGGTGGGCACACGTAGTAATTAAGCCCATATTCTCTCTCTGAGAGAAAGCCTGTGCCCTGCAGTGGGACGTATATAGGCTAAATAAAAAAAAATGCCATACATTTCAATGCCGCAGGTAGTAGGTACCTTTAGTACAGAACAGCTGATATTTTTTTCGCGATTTCAAAGTTCCCCATAGTAAAAGTTGTTTGTATTCAGAATAGAACCCGCTATTTTCTGATATATATGGAGATTTTGTTACACCGTGTATAAAGGAAGCATAGTAATTGGGCCTTAGCATCCTAGAGTACGGTTGGATGTTAGAGTACGCATGGATATAGAAGGATTTTTGTTACCAGCAAAATGTAGTTTAAAAGTACTTACCACATTCAGTTGGAAATTGTAACAGAACTTTGTTTTTAAATTAATAGAAAAGTGAAAAAATACATTTGTCCCTTATAAATCACGGAACTATTCTGGTAATCATTTATATTCCTAAGTTAAGATCAGTTTTGTTTGATTGGTGAGTCTCTTAGTTCTATCATCCGTTTTAATTAAATTCACTGTACTTTTGGGGTTGTGAGTTATATAGTAGGGAGGAATATTTAGCCCAGACACAAACATGTCTATCAACCGACACAAATAGATGTAAATGTTGTTCTCTTATTCTAATTGCAGATATATGAGAAGAGCGGTTATTAATAACCTTATATTAGTAAATCTTTAGTTCGTCCAATTTATTGCAAATCCGTGTGGCGCCGGATTAAGAATAGCGTCACTCCATTTCCTGCCGTGGATGTCGTAAAAGGCGACTAAGGAAATCAATTACCAGGAGACGGGCAGCAGCGTCTTCCTGAGATTCCAACCGCATACTGCGATCGCCAACCCGCCTGCCAAGCGTGGCGATTATGGCGAGGCCTATGTCCTGCAGTGGGCGTCAAAGGGCTGATGATGATGATGATGATTGCAAAAATAACAGAAAAGCAACTAAAACTACTAAGAATATTCTTTCTTTTTTACTGACAATAATAAATAATTATAAATAATAGAAGGGAAGTCCTCTCCTACTTGCACACCACCTGGTAAAACATGTTAGATATAAAATAACATATTATTTGTATATAATGTATAAATAATACTCTTAACTCTATTCTACTATCCTTCTTCCTCTTCCTATGTATATATGTATGTATGTAAAATATTATAAATGTGAAAGTTTGTAAAGATGTTTGGATGTTTGTTACTCAATCATGCGATAACGGCTGAACGTCCCTTACATGAAACTTGGCGTACAGATAGTCAAGGACCTGAATTGAGAAATAGCACACTCGATATCCCGGTAATGCGTTCCTTTGGGATAATATTTATTTTAAAATAGTAGGCGTGCAAGAATCGTATAAACGGATCCTGTGGCGGTACTCTATAAATGCTTTTAAAAATAATACTTACTCTATAATAATATACTTGTATTAATAATACTCTACACATTTAGTAGTAAAGGCCGTTGTTGGATCGAAAATAACATATTACTTGTTTATGATACTCTAAGAATTTAATTATATAGACCATAGTAATATTGACAATGTATTATTTATAAAATCACGTCTTCCTCCTCAGATGCAGTTTATATAGCCTGTGGTTCACCACATTCACGTGGTGTTTTAAGAAATCATAATATTAGGGTTCCCTACCTCAAAAGGAAAAAACGGAACCCTTATAGGATCACTTTGTTGTCGGTCCGTCCGTCCGTCTGTCTGTCAAGACCCTTTATCTCGGGAACGCGTGGAGGTATCGAATTGAAATTGAAACCATATACTCGGGTCTACAGTCCCTTAAAGCTGTGAAAAATCAAACTTCTATGTTAACGTAAAAAAAAGATACGGCCGCTTATGCCGCTAAAACGTACTTGTATTTTGACACTCGAGGGAATCTTTATATGGTACTTTCCGTTGATATAGAACTATGAAATTTGGCAAGTAATATCGTATAATACTACAAGTACAAACTATACATTTGTAAACGTAGGGACAGGACAAGTATGTAAGTAGAAGTTATTATAACCTGACTGCGGCGGAGCCCAAAAGGAGGGTAATGTGTTTGGCTCATATGTATGTAAGTATGTCTGCATTAACTCGACTGCATTAAATTTAATGCATTAAATTAATGTTAATGCATTAAATAACCGTGGTTATTTGTTATATTACAGTTTTTTTTATTTATTTCATTCTTTAAATCAGATGTAGCCCAGTTTGCAGAATAGTCCTCCTCTCTCCTCGCAGCGTCGCGTTATTGATCAATTTGATTGAGATATCTGGGGCAGGAGATAATTAATACGCTATGTCAGTGTACACAACATTGTTTGCTTATGACGCCATATTGTTTTTGCATCCGCCCGTTATAACGTAACTTGAGCCATGGAGCTGCCACCTCGAATTAGAACTTTTGTGTGCACTACGCATCGTAATATATTTTACTGCCTCGTTGGTCTAGCGGTTCTAGTGATTCCCACTGAAGGCCGCCTGGGTGTATTTCCATTTTTGTGATGTCCTTGCCTGGTTATCATAGCACAGGGTATCCTAGTTTGGGACCAGGTCAAGCGATTGTGTTGTGTGGAAGTAATTATAATTATTATTGTAAAAGAAATGCACGAAAAAATTTTGATCTCATTGGGGAGGCCATATTTAAAGATATGGTGGATCAAGACTTAACAAGTAATACTTTTCACAAAATATTAACATATAAATACTTTTAATTACGTGATACAACTCTCTCCTTGAGAGAAGGCCTGTGCCCTACAGTGGGACGCATATAGACTGATTATGCTACGTGATACAAAAAAGTGCCATACGAGTGCAAATGGGCCGAAATGATGATACGTCGCGTCGTCATATGGTGCTCACATTGCTTCGGACTGCCTTAGAATCAATAAGAAAATCGTGAATTTTTTTCCTGTGTCTTATTAGAAAGAAGAAAGACATTTATTGTAACAAATTAGCTAATCACAAGATAAGAAAAAACATGCAGTAGTTACAAACAAGGAAGAAAAGCTCACAGAAATACACAGAGAACTGGACAAAGTCAGAACCTCCTGTGTGTCAGAGACAAAGGGCATCTGACTATGCTGATACTATGGTGATGATAGATTTTAGCCCTCAGTGTTGCAGTTCAGTCAGTAAAGTGGTGCGAAAATAGGAAAATATTTATATAAATACGATAATGATTTGTAGGAAAGTGGTTAAAGTATGATAAGAAGATAAATTTTCAAAGAAAGATATATCAAAATAAAATGTGATGATGACCGACTAGCATGTGTAGTAGCACGATGACGCGAGTCGCGCGTTTTAACGTCAAAAGTCGCGATTTTCCAGTACATTGATTGTCAAATTTTGACATTTTAGCGCCACAAAATGCGTGACTCGCGTCATCGTACTATCCAGGCAGGTCGTGCAGCTACGTATAGGTAGAGAAAAACAAGAGAGATAACCTCCCAAACAAGATACCTGCTAATATAATTTGATATAAACCTTATTGAAGCTCTACCGTACAAAAGCGATAACTAACACCACCACCTTCACAAGAAGTAATCTAAACCAGCGATTCCTAAAGTGGGTTCAGGGAAACCCAAAGTTTCCGTGGAAATGTCACTGGATTTCTGCGAATTGAATCGTTGTACTATTTTCACTGTCAAATAATACATACCTCAGCTACCAATATTATTCGGATTAATGTAATGGGGGCACTGGCGGTACAGTCCACAACACATCAACCTTTATACGTGTGCACTCTAGCCTCAAACCCGGTTACGTCACGGGCGACTTTGCAACTAAAATGTAAAGGGTGGCGCTGTCCACTGTACCTCTCGAAGCCTGAAACGTGAAGTGAAGTCAAATCTTCAATTTTATGTTTTCATATGGGGTTCCGTAAAATAAAAATGAGATTTGATGAGTGTGAAGTTAATCCTTTATGGGGTATTAGGTCCTACAATAAGATTCCTCAAGATGTGTTAGAGATGCCCCCGACTCGGTTTAAAAATGTGTCAAGGACTTTCTCTGAAAAAGCCTACTATAACGCAAAGGATTATTTGGAAGACAAATATATCTGATTTATAATAATCTTAACGGGGACGATTGTGTCTAGTGTTCAACACATTCATTAGTTTAATAACTGTTTACTTAAAAAACGTCAAAGCTGTTAGTTTCAGAATTAATAGATTATGTCGAGAAGAGTGACAAAGAAACTCAACCTTTATTCTTTTCAACACACGTGCCATTTAAGGTACGTATCTATGTAAGGTACATATCGAAAAAAATAAATTTGGAGTTTTTTGCCCCTCTTCTCAACATGATCTATTAATTCTGAAACTAACAGCTTTGACGTACATTAAGTATACAATTTGATTTTATAATAGATAAATAATTTTGAATTTGAATTTAACTTTCTTCTGCTACCTTAAAAGCTTGGGAACCGCTGATTTAAACAACATTATCAACGGAGCTACGCATTGCATGGTTAGGAAGGGAAGAGGTATACCCACTTGCACCTGACTCTATGCAAGCATTTGCGTGACAGTCTCTACGGGAGTCACCATGACGGACTTTGTAACAACAATGCCATAGTATATTTGAAATATTTTTTTTGTTTTTAAATGTATTGAAGAAAGAAGGATCTAGTTTAGTGCCATTTTGAAGTTGGGAAAATTGAGTAACGTTGCAGTTTGATTGTTTGTTTGGTGGTCTATGGACTGGTCGAAATGTGGAGCTTAGTTTTGATTGGTGAGTTAAAAGTTTGTTTGCACTCGTTTTGATTTAATCCGCCCATTTTTAGGATTGCAAGATGTTAAAACTTCTCGGAATTATTTACATTTCAAGTACCTACATATCTCGGTCCGGTGTGTGTACATCAAGATATCTTTGTTGGCATTTTTTTTAATAACTTTTCATGGTTTTATCCGTCGCCCATGGACTATTTCACGATTTAGAATTTTTCTGTAAAAGTTAGTCGTAGTGACGAGTTAACCCACAATTTTCGGGGCTAGATACCATGATTTTTTTACATCCTGTATAATCTGTATATAGACTTGCCAGTCCTCACCACATCAACCAAGTTAATGTGTATGTAAAAGTAAAGGTAGTCTGGAAGACATCGCTCTAGCGATAACACCGCCAATTGTATACCACTACTGAGGTATAAGAAACCATTTTGCAATTCTTTCTCCTGTACGATAAAGTGTTCTCTACCTATTAAATCTTGTTAGTTACATTGAAACGAAAACCTGGTTTTTGTCTTCGCACGACAATTTTTACAATAAGCACTCTAAAACAGTTAATTAAGAACAACACTGCATGGAAATATACAGGGTGTATCAAAATCCCCATATAAATTCAAAAACATGGGGTTCTGCTCGTCTATACGAACAACTTTTACTACGACTAAAACTATGAAATTGCAAAATATCAGCTGTTTCATACATTTCAATGGCGCAAATAGTAATTTTAATATGAAACACCTGTTAATTTTATCGCAATTTCAAACTTTTCTCCATAATAAAAGGTGTTCGTATTGACGAGTAGAACCCACATTTACGGATGTAAATAGAGATTTTGTTACACCTGTACCTATATAAAGGTCAATCGGCTGTCGATTGTATTAGCAAATAATGGTAATTTCCGTTGTAATTACTTAAATTATTTTCATAATAGTAGCAAACATGATGCCAACTATCTTGTTTGATGTGATGTTATTTTATTTGAGCCAAGCAAAATGCAACTTTACTGTGAAGTAAGTAACGTGCAAATTTGCGTACGTAACTCAAACTAGGGCAGGCGGGGCGCGAGCGTACATTGAGGGCGGGCAGAAAATATAAGCTGAGAAGCGAACACATATTTTAACTAAGGTAACAAGGAATAGCCATGTTTTTATCTCAAACGAGGTTTTATAAAAGTTTATTCACAACACCATAGCTTTAAGAACATAAAACTAATTTTAATAGATAACATAGAGATAGATAGAGAACTCTTTTTGTAATTAAAGTGAACAGAATACAGTAGAATATTCTCATTTTATTATACAGGGTTATTTCTTGATTTAAATCCTGAAACATGTCGGTTATAGTTTGTCGTTTACAACCACTTTTGTAATACAACTTTTTAATTTGTTTTTTTTTGTCGTAACTTTTTTTCAAAGATTGTTCGCAGTGTTTGATGTGGGTATTCTTCGATGTCGGAAAGTTGAGTTACTAAACGCTGCGATATTGCTTGAGCGCATAGAGCGCGAATTTATTAAATTTGTGTAAACCCTGATCTTTCCAAAAATTATAAGTATAACGAAGTCATTGGTACCGCAAAATATATAATAAAATCACAAAACACGGTACAGTCGACAGCAGATCAACCTTTACATTTATGTTGGAAAGTCGCCCGCAACGTAACTGAGTAGAGCCCACGCTTGTAAAGGTTGATGTGGTGTGGACTATTCATGCCGGGGCTTGAACCTCCGACCCCCTGAATGTGAGGCAAGTGATCGACCGACCGCGCTAACACCGCTTCAAAAAATACAAATCTAAAAAAACTCGTAGAACAAAAGTAGTTGTAAAACACAAACTATAATTCTGATGGTTCAGGAATAGCTTTAGAAGTAGCTCTGTATAATGTCTTTGTAAAAACCGGTCAAGTACGAGTCGGACTCGGGCCCGAAGGGTTCCGTACCATTATCTATACAACATTAGACACAAAGATCGTGAAAAAACGGCTAAAAATCACGTATGTTGTATGGGAGCCCCCCTTAAATATTTATTTTATTCTAATTATTTATTTTTGAAGCGAATATAGAACTAAATATTCTCTGAATATTACAATTGTCTACCTGTTGCCGTTATTAATATCGAGTAAAAAACAGCAAAAAAATTACGTTTGTTGTATGGGAGCCCCACTTAAATAATTTTTTTTTTCTGTTTTTAGTATTTATTGTTATAGCGGCAACAGAAATACATCATCTGAGAAATGTAGAAATTTCAGCTGTCTAGCTATCACGGTTCATGAGATACAGCCTGGTGACAGACAGACAGACAGACTGACCGACTGAAAGACCGACAGACCGACAGACCAACAGACCAACAGACCGACAGACCGACAGACCGACAGACCGACAGACCGTAAAAGGATCCTGTTTGGCACCCGTCGGGTACGGAACCCTAAAAAGTACAACAAAACAGTGCCAAATCAGTGACTTTAAATTTGATTCAGTTGAATAAAAATGAGGCGATAGAAATAAAATAAAATCACTTTTCGAGGCATTAATGTAAATTAATGTTAATGTAAAAATTGGCTCCTTTACTAAGATTTTCTCGCCTAATCAAAACTGAGTCTCAATAAGGTAATAAATAATCTGAGCAATAAAAGTAACCTCCTCAGAACGTCAAAGTGACCTGAATAGCAGGGCTAATAAAAACTTTTATTCGCGATTTCCCCGAGGACCAAATTAATAAACAACTCATCCCAATCACCGAAGAAGTAGCACAGAGGATCCGGAATATTGAGTTTCAAGTTTTTTGCGAAGCTTAATTAGCGCCAACTATGAAACATAATATTTTAAACTGTTTCATAATTCTACAGAGCGGTGGTAGCTTAGTGGGTAGAACATTGGACTCTGAAGCGGGAGACCCAGGTATTAATCGTCCCAGTGCGGGCATGTATCTATATGACTTTGTTTTCTAAGTTATGTACATTTGTGATGTTATAGTAGCAATACCACTTGCTAACATGAGGTAACCTGAGTGTCTGAGTTATTCAAATACCTCAGCGCTTGAAATCGCCAATCTGCGATGGGCACGCGTGGTGATTAAGCCCATACTCTCTCCTTGAGAGAAGGCCTGTGCCCTACAGTGAGACGTATATTGGCTGCTTATGTATAATTCTACATATTTTATAATGAGCATGTTAGTTTTAAATCACATTGCCGCGTCCGACAGGGTCCGTAATCGGTACTATACACAGTGTTATTTAAGACCTTGTTTACGTTATGGTTCAATAAATATTTTGATTTTGATATTGAAATGTTTTAGAAACTGTTTTTTGGCAAATGACCAAAAATCTTGGCCTAGAAGCCTTTGGCCTGCAGTGTGACGTCCAGGTTATGGAGAATACATTTTGCCAACAACGTCCCTCTTTGCCCCTCTATTACGCGTCGCGTACCAAATCCTGAGCGATTCCATACTAATTGCCATCGCAATCATCTGGATTCCGACCGGATTTGGTGCGCATTGGACAATAACGGTAACTGCACTGTATTTTTTCTGACTACGGCGCGGCGGCCAAGGCTGTAGCAAATGTACGAAAGTATATTATGTAGTTTCTTTACGGTAATCGTCCAATATCAAGCAGTCCTATTCGGGGCACATTAGCGTTGATACATTTTCAGTTATATCCTCCTCAGTCCTGACCTTGAAAATAACAATGGTCTTCAATTGTTATTTTCAAGTTCAGGACTGAGGAGGATATAGAGACTATTACATAAATAAGTATGGAGTAGGTATATCAAAAACTTATAAACATTTTTATGTAAAATGTTTAATCTTGTTACTTTTTGTATAACTTTAATGATAATAGTTATCATGCTGTGTAAACTGCGTTTGGGTTGCAGCCTAGTTCTCAAGACTGATTATATCTTTAAATACCTATGTGATTGTCACCTGGTCACCTGTAAGTTTACCTTGTAAATAAATAAGTAAGCAATGTTACCGGGCACTGTACATAAATAATCCCACCGGTAACATCCCTCCCGCCTGCTAAGATTAAAAATTTCACAATCATGTATAATTGCAGTCGGATTTTTTTTACCATTATCTTGGTATAATTTCATTAAAAAGCAGTTTTTCTGTACTGTTATATCGGATAGTCGAAACCTTATTTCCTAATAAGACGCGCGGGCGGCCCAGACATCAAAAGAATATCATTTGGAATGGAATGTTTGGGAATGAGTAATCGTTACGTAAATTATGTCAACCGAGCCAATAAGCGAGCTTCGAATACATTTCAATATAAATAAGCTTGTAGGTCGGATGGGCGAAAGTTTCAACCAAGGGCCAGATAGAATATAATGACACAGAGTGGTCGCTGCCTGTCGCTTGCGAACTAATGCTTACGTATGTAAGTAGGTATCTAGCAAGCTGCATTAAAAAGCTAGGTAGGTCTTATACCAGGCAGATAACTTGAACAAAGTCCGCGCAATCGGAATGAGTTTTCGATAAGAGAGCTCAGCTCCGTTCCACGAGTCGAAGTCCTAGAGCACAAAATACTCGCATGTCTTTGCTTAATGCGCGCGGCTAGAGATAAGCGAAACAATAAGCGAAGACGGTCCGCTTCATAGGTCTTGAAGGAAGCTATTGAAGGTCACGCGCATTAACCAATGGGCGCACACGGACGATTTTCTTTGGGAGCTCGTTTCTAGGAATGGAATACAGCAAACATTATTTTGTTTATTAACTTGTTTAAACTAAAATCCGAAGAATTCTAAGTCACATCCCGCGTCCCCCGCCAATGAGACCCGAAGTCGATGCAAAGTCAAAGTTATTTGCTTAAGTATTTGTCATATAATATACTACGTACAAAATCAAGAAAAACCAAAAGTTGGTCCCAGGCGGATATACTTCGATCAAATAGGGAATGTATTAGCAAAGGGCAAGATAAAAAGTACCCGAAACTGGCGTGCGTGCATGCAACGACTAATGAATGTTGAGGAAGCGAAAGTGATGTGTCAGGATCGTGGCGAGTGGCAGTCCCTGGTCTCTGCCAACCCCTTTAGGATACAGGCGTGAGTTTATGTATAAGCATTTGGTCCCTGACTAACTACAACAAAATAAAGGAACCAAAAAAAAGGGTACATACCATAGTACCGAAGTTTAAAACGCCGAATTTTACAAAACCTACGAATGGGATACCGAATTTTCAAATAACGAATGCTCATTTTAACGAATGTTCGTAATCCCCAAAGTACTATTTATCGTATGTTTGTAAGGCTGAACATCAAAATCCCAATGTTTCTTATACCTACGTTTGAAAGATAGAACGTTGAAACCCCGATGCGTATTTTACCTATGATTGAAATGCCGAAGATCAAAATCCCAGACATTATAGAACCTCTATCAATTCTTTTAATAAACTAATAGTGGCAACTTCATATTTTTTGTTACATTGGATAACTCAGCAATACCACACAAGAAATAATATTGACAAAGATTTCTTTACATTGGAACTTAAAGATCTATTTAAGAAGACAAAGATTCCTTTACATTGGAATTTAAACATCTGTTTAAAAAGACAAAGATTCCTTTACAGTGGAACTTAAACATCTGTTTAAGAATGCCATGGCGTCATAGAAAGCCGCAGAATCTTAGATAATAGGGCTGGACTAGTTAGTATGTCGTCAGAGGTCAAAAGGCCCTTCGGTCTCGATTAATGGCTCTGCCCTTCCGGTTTCCATCGAGTGGCGTCTTTTATGGCGCATTCTGGCTTTCTTATCTGGCTTTTATTTTACCCGCGTGTGATAGATGTTGACTCTTATTATGACTTATGTTCTGGTAGTGTTTTGATGTAACTTCATTTGTGCATCCAATTAAAAAAAAATCTTTATTGCACAAAAAGGTGTTTGTACAAAGGCGAGCTTAAAATGACCTAGTAAGGATTTTCTTCCAGCTAACCTTGGGTTATGTGGACAGATAATGTGGGTAGTGCCAAGAAAGATTTATTACAAAAAATTACATAAGTTAAAATAAATAAATAAAAATTACATTAGTTATTATAACAAGTTATATACCGAAGCCATAAGCATAAAATACACACTACGAGTATAATGAATACATAATGATGAGTCTTTGTATGCTAGAAGTGTGTTTCGAGTACTCTTTAACTTAACACCTGTCTCCTAAAACAAAAAGCTCAATTAGTCTATTTAGTTTACCCCTGGTTTCTCGTACACTAACAAGCTGTTAATCTACTGTTAACAGCTGTCAGTGGTGTTTTTTTGTATGCACATTGGTCAATTGACAGCTCTTAACAGTAGATTAACAGCGTGTTAGTGTACGAGAAACTGGGGGTTAGTCTAGTTTATAAGCAAATTAATTTTACCCTTTATCAATAGCATCACGCAACATGCAAACCATTAGTATCGACCGCCAAGAACATTTCATACAACCGTGGCTTTGGATTGGCAAGGATTTACAAATTCCTCGTAAATCCAAATCCCTTTTAAATTGCTAACCCTTTCAGGGAAAACTGTTTCCGAAATAACAGAAAATAATATTTTCGAGTTAACAGATGGGAAGCGGGTTTGGATAGAAATCAATGATGCAGGTTTATTTTGGGGCACAAGTGATTGGACCTAGTATAGGTTCAACCACAGGTATGTTCTGTGGGTTCAACCGTCGTTTTTTAAACTATCACTTTCATAAGTACTACATATTTTTAACAACAAATCTAACGAAAGAAAAGAACTCGATTGAAAGTTGTCGTTAAAGGTACTGTTATCTACGTCTGTAGTAAAATAAGTACACTTTTGATAAATGTGGTCTGAAGGTTTAATACATTTTTTTTACTCATATATGTTGTTTTTAATAAAGAAAAGTTTGTTTCAAATGTATTAATTTTGAAATAAAATTTTGCGATCGTAGTCTAGGTACAGGATAACAAAAATATGTCTTGAGTGTCGGTAATTTTAGTATCTATCAAACCCTCGGATCACATTTATCAAAAGTACAGTAATTTTATTACAATTACTAAAAGTGTTAGATTGTGCCAGCAAGACAGCATGCTAGACGTAGCAACAGCCTTAAGGCGTGGTTACGGAGTCCAATGTGCATTAAGTGCGTGCAATTCAGTTGATGTTTTGAATGAAAGAAAGTTTTGATATGAAACGCATTAGAGGTTCACTAGCCGCCTAGTCGCTGCCAGCAATCTGCATTGGGCGTGCTACGCTGAATTCGCCAGTTCATTCTCTCCACTCATCGGCAGATGCGACCAGCCAATTGTCGCTTTAACTAGCTAGTCTTATAGGCGTATGTAAACCATCTCACTTATTTTGTTAATTGTCTTATTTCTGAAGTGATTCGTCAAGGAGAAGCTGACCATAGCCCGTTCCATAGCACTTCTTTTACTCGGTGGACAAACTATACTCCGAACTCCATAAGAACTTTTAAAATTTTGTTAGAAAAGTGAAGAAAATGCTTAGCGTACGCGAAGCAGTAAAGGCGATACACAATGTCGGTCGGCAGTACCCTAGTATCCATCTATCACGTTTGTCAGCGCGCCAATAAAACTTTTCATCGTTCCTCGCGCGATGTTTTAGGGTTGTGCAATGGGAGGCGAAAATAAAAGGAATTTTCTATCGGATTTTTTAACGCTCGTCTATACCGTCCGGTATAGACGGGCGTCAAAAAATCCGACAGGTTCTTAAGACGATAAAAAAATAGAAAGAGCTCCCGAATTTTTTTTTAGTTATCGTTGTGGCACATCTTAAAATAGGTATTTTGAACATTACTATTAACGTGCATTAGTATAATTATGAAGAGGACTGGGAGACCGGGGCCCAAATCCTATTTCTGAGTTTTGAATTTTCTCTTAGGGCGCTAACACACACAAAACAAAGCATGCTCACCCAAAACCTATGAAGCTACGTTCGAAATGGGATACGGGCGGCACGTTGCGAACGACAGTGCCAACCGCAGCCGTCGACACTCGTTGATGGCAGCCGTCGACGCGTCGACAGCAGCCGGCGCCGCCAATATTCGACGCTGACATGTCGGCGATTGCCGTCGACGCTTGCAGTTGGCACCGACTTTCGCAACGTGCCGCCGTGTCCCATTTCGAACGTAGCTTCAAAGGTTTTGGGTGACCATGCTTTGTTTTGTGTGCGAGGACTTTGTCAAGTTTAAAGGAGAATTATTTTCTTTTCTCACTTTTTTGCTGAGCCGTGCATCGCCAATGGAGTATTTTAATCACGGCGTTAACAATAAACAATTCATTAAACGGGTAAAGAACTTTTAATAGCGTAAGCAGCGTATCTACGTCTCAATAAAAGACCCGTGACTTCTTTCCGTGAGAGGAGGAGAGAGAACTTTATCACCCCAAAAACCTCAAAACCCTAACTTCTGTCCTTATCTTCATGTTAACCGTTCACAGGTGATTGTGTAAACTTCCTGTTGACATTGATAGATGTGTAGTCTTCTATTCAGTGGCCAACTGAAACCACTAAAGCTTTCTTATTCAACTTAAACTCATGAGTTGCTCATGGGAATGTATGCCCTCATGCCGATGCTCGTATATGAGGCATCAATCATGCCCACGTTATTATAAATACTAACCTTGTACTTATTGAAACATTCTTGTGTAACGTAATTAAAAAAAAAACAATAACTGAGTAAGGGGGAAATATCGGGTGTATGTATCTATCTCCTATACCCGAAGGTTTGTTGGAAGAAATCTCTTACAGAGATAAGCTCGCCTTTGTACATGTAATTTCTAATGTAATGTCCTGTTAAATGTCTTGTGTGCAATAAAGTTTAATAATAATAATAGAAGATGCTTGATTTCTAAAATAACCAGCGATATCATACCTACTAGACTCGCTGACTTCAGCGATAACCTAAATTCCATGGACAATGAAGTGGAACTTTTATACCGATCTACTTTGTACAGTGCCAATACTGAGGGCGAATTCATTTGATTATTACCCCGATAAGTATTGCTTTAGCATGAATTTATTGCTGTTCCGATATTGACTGGAACTTTGATTGTAGTAACTTTGTTTATATATTGAGAATTATTAACCTCGCCGCAGTTACACTACGTCTCTACGTCTCTACCTCGCCCGTCTGGGAATAGGATACAAAACAACTCCAAGTTGTTCAATAAAGAGTTCAATACGAGGTCAATGCTTCACTATTATTTTGACGCCTGTATGTAAGAGTTAACAAGCGTCCAAAGTGGCAGAACTGTCGTAGTCGTGGGAGAGTCGGCTCCGCCCATTGATCGGCTTCTTACCAGTTGCTGTCATCGCGCAAAAACCAATGGGAACTGTCGCTCTGTATGGGTTGCAACATTGATATTGTACTGAGCTATGCACACCCAGCGACTTTGTATGGGAACTTCGGAGAATTATCCAATTTTATCGCCGTCGATGTGTTACGAAAAACTAACAATCATCCTAACGAAAGTCTCGCTTATAAGAAATGTTGTTTACGTATTGTTTCGGTCATTGTGTACTAACAGACTGTTCTGGGTATGAGTTCACTGAAACCTGAGATGATTTGGTTTAGCTTCCTCAGCATTCATTAGTCGTGGCATGCACGCGCGCCAGTTTCGGGTCCTTTTTAACAGACTTCAAAAAAGGAGGAGGTTACCAATTTTTCGCATAACTCCGTCAAATCTTCACCGATTTCGACAATTCTTTTTTTGTTCGAATAGATATAACGTCTCATTGGTCCCATTTTAATTTGATGAAAATCTGATGAAGATTTTCAGAGATGGAGAATGGAACTCTTCAATGGACAGCAGTAAACAAGGCCTATGTAAATATCCATATCTATCTATACTAATAATAAATCTGTAAGGGTCGGTCATGGAGTAAGTTAGTTTGTTTTCAGAGATATTGTGTTTATAGGCTCAATATATGATACTGAAACTAATTTCACGATTTTTAGAATTTTTTTCTGTATGTGTGTATGTATGTATGTTCCTCCATAACTCTTAAACCAATTATCCGAATTTGATGAAATATGGTATAAAAACATATAGACATCTGGGACACAGGATAGGCTATTTAAATTCTAGCTCCAGTTATGATAAGACGTGGCCCCCATACAAATGCTGCTTCGTAAAAATCGAAATGTACGCGAACGGAGTCGCGGGCACAGCTAGTGTTTCATAAAGTAGCGTAAAAGTAGCCCCAAGGTAACTTGGGGATGTTCTGGTGAAGACTTTCGGAGATGGAAATTGAGAACGTCTTTTATAGCTTTTATAGTATTGTAGAAGTATAATTTGTAGTTGGTACCCAGTTTCATGCCCAGCACATATATTTTGGGCACCGACTCCAAATTATAAGGGTCATTCTGTCTTAAGTTATTACGTAATTAGCTAACCTAACAACTACGTATAGTGACCATATCAATATTAGAAAATTTTTATGTTTTAAATAAGTAAATTGACTTGGCCATCGCATGAAAATACAATGTATCTCAAAAGTAATACATATTATATTAAATTAGATTGTTTAGTACGATTGCCAAGTCAATCTATTTGTTTAAAATATAAATTATTGTTAACATATGGTCGTTTGCTAAGTTAAGTACGCACATTTGTAAATTCTTAGTAGTAATAACCACTCGGTAACTGCGAAGGAAAACATCGTGTGGATACCTGAGGGGCTAAGGTGTTCACATAACTCAGAGCATGAAATTGCCAATCTACGGTGGGCACACGCGGTGATTAAGCCCATACTCTCTCTCTCTTTCTGATAGAAGGTCTGTGCCCTACAATGGGACGTACATAGACTGCAATATTATTTTATTGTTTATCAAAAATTTATAAAGACTTGTAGGCTCACTCAAGTTCAATTATCTCTTAAGTTAAGTTGTAGGGCAACCTTTTGCTAATTATTATTAATTTAAGTACAGCACCTATTGTTTTAGCGTCATCTTTGCAATGTTTATATTATATTCTCAGTGTGAAGGTCTAAGGATGCAGTACCTACTCTACGTTTTATTTGTATCTCTTTGTTTTCAAATGATTAATTGTACTTGTATCTGTTTCTTCGCCGTCTAATAAAATAAAATAAAATAAAATAAATCAAAGTGAAATATGATAATAGGTATCAGAGTTTAATGTTGCAACGTTTGACTGGGGTCTCTCGAGTTCTCGACCCTATTTTCAATTATGAAGGAGTTTAAGTACTCTCTACATCTCTTAGCTAATTACTAGAGGCGTGCCAAAGATATTGATCAAATGAGAGAAAATCACCAACCCGCATGATCTATCCCCCTAAGAAACTTTAAGATAAGATAAAGATAAAAAGATAACTTCAAAATTTTTCTGCAGAAATACCTACTGGAATGCCTAGAGACTACCAGTGAAACCAATATGCTTATTGCGCAAAGTAAATTGTCCAAGTTATCCCAATCGGCAAGCGCAGCGTAGGACGACCAGCCACAAGATGGACAGATGACCTCATCCAAGTGGCAGGAAGGCGCTGGATGCACGCCGCTTCCAACCGGTCTTTTTGGAAATCCATGGAGGATGCCTATGTCCAGCAGTGGACTTCTTGTGGCTGAATGATGATGATGATGATGATTAACATAATTGTCGATATATCTAGGGACATGGCTTTTAATGTGTTACATAATAAAATAATGCAGCCCACTTTATGTCCCACTGTAGAGCTGGGAGAAGGGCTGTACCGCACAGACCTTCTCTCAGAGAGACGCGTGCCCACCGCGGATTGGCGGTTTCACGCGCTGAGGTATGTTAACACCTCAGTCACTCAGGTTTCCTCACGATGTATTCCGATCTGTTTAGTATGTTGATTTTCCTAAATTGTTGTAAATTTTAGACGAGAATCTACTGTATAGTATCTCATACTTTAAGGCCGACTTGTACCACTTACCTACTTAAATGTGGCTTAAGTAGCATTTAAGTGAAATTCCACGAAATTGTATTTAAATGGTGACTTAAGGGGATCCAGTGGGCTAACTAACGCCACCAATGAAAAAAAAATCATATCATCTTTTACACATCGTATTTGAAAAACACACAGTGTAACAGTGATTTTTAGGACCCTTGACAAAGAACCTAGGATCACGAACCTGGGACTAATGGTATCTAGTCCTAGGTTTCTTTGCTAGGTTCACAGCCATGGGTTCTTACAATGACTATTATCATGATTGAGAGAGTATCTGTACACTTTTTGCGAATTCGATCTGTAAAAAGGATATGATTTTTTTCCCTTCGGCGGCGGTAGTGTTAATCCCTGGAGCCCCTTAAGCAACTTTTTCCGAGTGTTGCGTGTCGGTCTAAGGTATTAGTTTCTTCACTAGTCTTTCATTAGATGTTTTAGTGAGGAGCAGATAAAATGTACCCGAAACCAGCGTGCGTGCTTGCAACGACTAGTGAATGTTGATGAAGCGACAGAGGTGTTTCAGAGGCTTGCGTTCCATTTCATAAACTCACGCCTATATCCCGGAGGGGCAGGCAGAGACCAGAGCTTGCCACTTGCCACAATCTTGTCAAGCGTCTTTTGCTTCATCAACAACCATGAAACAATACTTTTAAATATATTTCTGAAATAGGTCATCGTATAGACGGTGAACCAAACTAATTATCTTGTATTTTGACTTAATTCCAGCGCTCCTAGCCAGCACAGCAGCGGGCCAACGTGCCAGCAGGCAGGGTCACGGCTCGGGTACCAGCTGGAACATCCACCTGGCTGTCCCAGGAGAGCCTGGCAGCGACTACCCCACCCTCGATAGCATACCGAAGACTTCGTTCTCTTGTGCTGGGAAAACACCAGGTGAGAAATAAGTTCTACAGTAGACAACGTACTTCGAAAAGATTCTCACCTCAGTACAAACAACTTTTATTATTAGACTGACTAAGAAACTGAGATCATAGAAGATCTATAGCCCAGTCGATGGCGATGAGTCGAGGCCAAGTCATCCATTACAGTCTCCCAGACCCCACAACCGAATACCACTGACTTTCGCCCTAAAAACCGTTTGAGTTTGCTATCGCAATCTAACAAATAGCAGTAACATTTGTGAAATTGCACTACCCGTCGAGGTTTGCAGACTGTCAGAACACTGGAGAATATAAAGTGTCGTTTAATTTTAATCTAGTTTGCAAGTAGATTACGAGACCAACTTTAAACTACCTACCACTAGTTATGAGCTGTTTAATACTAGTCGCTCGCTTTAAAACTCTTTCGTGATCTTGGCACTTTCTTTGCACTAGGTCTGTACTATAAGTAATCTATTAAGGGCGGCAATAATTTACTTAGAGCCTGGTACGTGATCTTTTGTGTTACTAACAATTTTAGTTATTAACTTAATTTCAGGAACTGCAATCGAAAATTTTAAAATTGCTTTAGAGGTTTTACAAAACTTCTGTCAAATTATATTAAAATTACCGACTTATTACTACGATAGACTTGACTAATTATTGCGATAGTATGAATATTGCCCATTACTTACTAAATAAAAGTTCTAACATTTAATAACTAATTATTCTGTGTTCGCTGTTCCTCAGGATACTATGCGGACTACGAAACCAACTGCCAAGTGTTCCGAGTCTGCACCTCCGGCTCTACTTACGGGTTCCAGTCATTCCTCTGTCCCAACGGGACCCTATTCAACCAGGCAGTCTTCGTCTGCGATTGGTGGATGCATGTCAACTGCGACAGCTCTCAGCAGCCCGTTCCGACAGCCATCCCACAGTTTGAGAATTTGAGGCTCGGCTCCCAGCTTATGAACGATGTTAAAAAGATGCTCACGCATCCAATGAGAAACCCCTACGACAAGGCAACAATGAAGAGCAATCTAATTGTAATGCAGGAATACAGGCCCCCCTCGGGACAGATGTTCGCTAACGCTTTCGGACCAAACAAACTGTCGAACGTGTATATTCCAGCCAAGCAATTACAGCAGCCTTATGAATATGATGGGAATAGTGTAAGTGACAGTTTCGTAGCTGGTTCAACCGCTAGTCCATTATACAGTACATCTGTGCTTGACAACGGTCTGAATTCGCAGAAAGATGCAGAAGTCTTTCAGAGGCAAAGGCAGCAGAATAATCAAGTTCAAAATGGACAGTATTTCCAAACAAATAAGTTTCAAAATGGCCAGCAACAAAAAATCCAACAGAATGAACAGTTCTTAAACGCATTGAGACACAACGGACAATATCTAAATGACAAACAAGCGTCAGGAAAACTCGTACAACAACACTCGGGCTATACCAACGAGCAGCAGCGACCGAACCATAATTACGACGACCAAGGCAATACACAATACAGTCAGCAAGTTAGCCAAGGAAACACACACAATCAAATGAATCACCAGCGGGGACTAATCAGATACAACACTCAATACAGCGACACACAATTGAACCCTGGGAAACAAGCAGAGCTCGGAATTTCATACACAAGGCAACTGTATAACTCAAATCAATTTAAGCAAACGGAACTGCCGCAGTTCTCTAACCAAGTGACAGGCTCCGTCGGCAATGAGGCGAAGCAAAACTTGGTGAGTAACACTTTACCCGCCAGCGTCGTAGCAAAAACACTAACATTTAACCGCATTGTGCATGAACCTAAACCCGGTGGACCGAAATCTCGTATTACATTTAAAACGTGGATTGTCAAACCTTCTAAAGCCGGTAAACTTATAGCCGAACCAACGCCCTACACTTACAACCAACCTACCACTCTTGCCCAAACAGCTAAGCTCATCGCTTCACCGACTCCTTACTACTATAGCCAGCCCACCACCACCCGAGCAGCAAAACTAGTCTCCAAGTCAGACTCATACTATTACAATCCACCGGCTAGTACGCAGGCTTCAAAACTCGTCTCAGATCCTGAATACTACTACAATACGCCAACTATCTCAGAGAAACAAGTAGAGGTTACCGGTTACAATTATAACAAACCGACAACACCTGAGAAACAAATCCTATCTACAGTACCAACGTTACTGGCTAGGCCATACCTCACCCCATCTTCTGCCCCCCCACCTACTGTGCCATCACGATTGTACCTAGCAGCTACAACCTTCAAACCTCTGGCACGACTCTACATTCCTGCTTCCTCAAAGCCTCCCGAGTTATCCAGACAGTATTTGAACCCCAGTGCCCAAAGTAACTACTACCAGCAAAATGCTAAATTACAAGCTCTTCCCACCACGCCAACAACAGTCGTAGCGCCAGCACCAGATGACCAATCAACCTATTCGGTCATCAAGCACTCACGCATTAATACAAACTATAAAAACCTAACTTTTACAGACATACTAACAAAAGAAAAACTCGATATTACTGTGAATGACATAGTTAAAGATACAAAAAATATATTAGGAACAGCGTCAACCCAGCACGTGCAAGAAGGCAACGAAGGAGATTATTCAGATGAGGAAAATTATGTAACATCTACTTCTTGTAAGCAGTGTACTGAAAGTGGTGAGAATCTAAGCCCAGCCACACCTACTGTACAATTTTCGAAAAGTTCTCGGTTGGTTGCAAAACCAGCTTTAAATTTAGAGCCCCCAGAAGAAAGCGTCAAGACTTCCAACCAGAATTCAAACCGTTTAGCTACTCTACCGTACTACAAAGAGCCATCTGGTCTTACCAACACTATTGAAAGAACAGTATCTTTGAAAATATCAATCCCTGAAAAAACAGCCGCGTATCTTTTCAATACAAGTAGCGATAGTCACCACGATAAACTTGAGATACTCAACACCGGCAGCAGTAACTACCTCGTACTAACAAATAAGCTACAAAACAGCGCCCCTAGTTTTATTCCCATTGGAAAGTTGGTGGTCGATAAAAACTCAAGCATTTCCAATTCACAGGCACTCGTATTTTCGTTCCTCGCCGACTCCATCAATCAAGTCAAAGATTACAAAAACCTAGCGCAGAAGAATCACTTGTCATCACAGTCACAATTCCAAACCATCAACAACGAAGATCTCGCGAGCATTACCGACAAAGTCGCACAACTCACCTCCGCACAATACACGGCGCAAAATAACAACCATCTGAATCAACCCCCATCAACCACTCAGCATACAAATACCGGTAATTTGGCGGGCACGTACACGAACAACTTCCGTCAAAATAAGGACCGGCATTCCGCGAGCTCACAGATAAACGTCGCGCCACAGCAAAACACGCAACCAGGACAGTACTATTCATCGCAATTCCAAGGCGGGGATAACGTGCTAAACGCTAATTTACACGTCAACAAAGAGCAGCAGCAGCTGTACAGCGGGCAGCTCTATCAGGTCCCCGTCCCAGAAGTCGCTCGCATTTACAATGGACAAAGTTCAGCCAAACTCATTAACAACAACAACATTCGACAACAAAACACCGAGGTCGACGATTTGCATCAGAACACTAACAATAACAACAATAACTTCCCGAGGCAATCTAGCGCTGAAGTGGAAGTCGTCCAATCTCACAGTACGCCTTACTCCGCGCCCGCCCCCGCGAAACTTCAGGCCCCTACGCGGCAGCTGGAGTCTTTTACCAGTCAAGAAGACACTCAATCCATCCTTGGAAACTTCGTAAACAGCGGTAATGGAATATCGGCACAGTTGCGCGACAAAATAGTCGGAACAATAACACATCCGTCGCAGGAAAACAAACTCGTCACCTACAAGAAGGATCAATCTTATTACGTGTTCACGAAGTTAGACGATATAGACGAGAGTCTCGTTCGGAATGTTGACTCTAGCAGGTATACTCAGAACAACGCACAAAACGCCAAATTGACACAAAGCAACAATGCTGACAATACAGTATCGTTTCAGTTTATACCCTCTGTTAGTTATCAGCTCGAGGACGAGAAAGAACAACAGAAGCTTCTTAATACGTTCAATATAGACGAGTTTGGCAGCCCAAAGGAAAGTACCAGTGATTATGGGAATGGAAATTCAGTTCTCACTAGTAACGTAGACTACACTGTACAGCACACGCCTTCAAGTGGGCAGTATAACAGAAGCCCCAATGCACTGTACGCTGGACCATCTTCGTATTCCGCTCCTCAGTCATCAGTAGGAAGATTAGAAGCTCAACAAAGACCATACCCGAACGATAACCCTACTGCGGCTAAAATTGAGCTAGAAGAAAGTAAAAATGGCTACCCTAATGATACACCAGCGCGTACCTTTACGTTTTAATTAACATAGGTATCTATTATATATCTAACTCAGTTAGTAAGTTGTAGAGCTTAAGTCAATAAGATTAAGTGAGTGTATGTAGTTAATACCTAACTTGTGTAATGTAATGAGTGTAAATAAATAATTTATACTATCTTTTTAGATCAATACGAATAATAAATCAGTGAAAAACAATGTTCGTTTTACTAATATCTTGGCCACATTAAGGAAACGCTTAATAGCCATAAACGCGTAAATTAGGGCCGAAAGTTGGCGCATCCAAAAACGCAATAATTATGTTGGCTACACCGGTATTCAATGTTCAATGGCAATAATTAAGGTGTTAAATTTTAAAAAACCCTAATCTGTGCCTTCTGTGAATTCAACATGGACGTCGTATGAAGGAATTTATTTGGATTGGAAAGCAAAGATGGACGTCGAAGCTGCTGCTTTGTTGTATTTTATGAGCTACGCCAATGTTGTATTACACAGATAAAAAACAAAATCAAATCAACTCTACACGTTCTCGAATGACAGATGACAAACCCCTGTGTAGCCACATCAACGCAGCAAGAAACATGATAATCCCTATGATGTGTCGAAAGAGACCGCCACCCTGGTTATCGCCAAACGTTTAACGTCATTGACAACGGCGTTTATAAAATTTCGGCGTTAATCCGGCCACACTAACGTTCAACGCCGAACTACGCGATAATTAATGCCATCTCCGTTAATGCAGCCAAGGCATAAAGGACTGATGATGGACGAAAAATATTGACAACTCCCAAAGTGCTTACTAAGACCGAAAACAAATCCCGCTCAAGATATACATAGACAGAAATAATTCTCTTAGATAGCCTTCTTTTAGAGAGAGAGAGTACGGGTGCCCACCACTACGGAGCTGTTACGGTCAAAGACAAGCAATCGCAAAAACCTACCCTACAATAATATGACATAATTCATATCCCATGTCAAATCATGTAAAGGCCTAAGTTTAGTTAGGTATTCCTGACGTCACGCCCCTCCTACCCTACCGCTTCTCCCGTCCTACCCCCAGACTCTCGACGTTAATTAGCAAAGTTGAATAAACAATTGAGTGCATTTATTTAATAATTTACCCATAAATTAATGTCGAAAATGCCTTTGAACATAATTTTTAAAAACGTTTACTAATAGTTGTTCGTATTGATAATATTTTAGATTGAACGTAGCTTTAAGGTTTTTCTAAATTAGCAATACTTTCTGTTTCCTGCTGTCAATTAGCACTTCCTTTTTAAAACCAACATAAAAGAAGTCACAATATTATTAACGAGATGTTCTATCATTCAAAACCTCTCCGAACCAGCCCCTATATTAAAAAACAGTTCTTTTCATATGGTCCTTCGAGCCGGATCTGAACCAGGGACCTATGGATTTTTCGTTAATAATATTGTGACTTCTTTTATTTTTGGATGACAGCAGGAAACAGAAAGTATTGCTAATTTAGAAAAACCTTAAAGCTACGTTCAATCTAAAATATTATTGTATTGAACAATAGTCCAGTCACAATAGATATTCAGTTTGCATTAATTTCCAACTAGCTGGCTTTTTGTATAGGTTAAATGCGGCATTACAAATGCTGTGTCAAAAGCCACCATCGATTCTGCTTATGCGTGGTTTTTTATCGTCAAAGGTCACAATTTGTTTTTTGCGTATACGTCTGAAACGGTGAGAGCTACCGGAAAAATGGGTATATGAAAGTTTGTAGATCATAAAACTCTCTATAAAAAAAGGTATCGACGAAAGGCACATCCACATATTTTCTGCACCACCTCTGGCTAGTACCTATTCTGCGCTTTTTATGGTTCCGTAGTCAACAAGGAACCCTCATAGTTTCGGTATCTCCGTCCGTTTGTCTGTCTGTTGGTCTGTCTGTCTGTCGGTCTGTCTTTCCGCGGCCTAGGTCAGAGACTATTTACTAGAAAGCTTAAATTTGGCAAAAATATAATTATTAATCACGTCGACAAATTGGTAAATTGAAATTAAAAATATATATATTGCGGTACCTCCCCTAAGCGTGTATTAGGAATGTTTTTTTTTCTCGTGTATCCCATAGAGTGGGATTAAAAATATTTTAGGTATAGGAACACCGTTTTGTGATTCAGGAATCTGTTTGCGAAATATTAAGCTTCAAAGCGCAAATTTTGGTTAGAGTAGAGACTCACGATAACTCGAGAACGGTGCTTCATAGGAAAAATGTATTGACACCTACCTTGTTTGTAGAAAACTTTACGATGTGCTACCAAGTTTGTACCTGGTTCATCTATTTTTCCAGTAGCTCTCACCGTTTCACAGACAGATATACCTACACACAAAACAAAAAGTTGTAACCTTTGATCTCGGATAAAAAAACCACGCACAAGCGGAATCGATGGGAACTTTTGACCATTGAATATGCTTTTGACATACCATTTGTAATGACGTATTTGAGACCTATAGCACTGAATTTAATTCAATGCCTAGACAACAATCCAGCTTCTTGGGAATAAATGTAAACTCACCCTTCCGTACCCGAAGGGTGCTAAACAGGAGCCTATTACTAAGACTTCACTGTTCGTCTGTCTGTCTGTCCGTCTGTCTGCGTCTATCTGTCTGTCTGCCACCAAGCTGTATCTCATGAACCGTGACAGCTAGGCAGTTGAAATTTTCGCAGATGATGTATTTCTATTTCCGCTATAGTAACAAGTACTAAAAACAGAATAAAATTAATATTTAAGGGGATAAAAGAAACGTAATTTTTGTTGTTTTTTGCTTGATATTAATAACGGCAACGGGTAGACGCTTGAAATATTCACAGAATGTTTAGTACTATATTTCCTTCAAAAATAAATAATTAAATTAAAATAAAATAAATATTTAACAGGGGCTGCCATACAACAAACTGATTTTTTGCCGTTTTTTCTCGATATTTGTATAGATAATTGTACGGAACCCTTCGTGCGCGAAGTTTTTGTCTATTTTTACTGGACTATAAGTCGTTATTTCTGATATCGGTTTTACTGGTGTCCAATTTTTAACACAATAACGTCCAGAGTAAAGGGGCTTTCCCACAGATGTCAAGCAGTAAATTCATGAAATAAAATTAAGAAGTACATTAATTTATTAGACTCTACCTATCATTCCTATTTGTGAAGATTTCTAATTAGCTTTTTTCTTTACTAAAGTTTATATTATGCTAAGTTTAGCTGTAAATTTTCCTGGGTTAAAAATAAATTAAAAAATAAAATTTAGTTCGTTGCTTACTCTATCAGTGAGTCTCTATTAAATATGTGCTCACTAGATGGCAGCACGAACGTTAGTCATACAGCGGCCTCTAGTGGCACAAAACTAAATTTTAAGTGTACACTAGGTGGCAGCACCAATCATATTTCTACAACGCTACCTAGTGACGACTAATAAAATACACTTTTCGTCAAAAGATGGGAGCACCAACATTAATGAAACTACGACCTCCAGTGACGAGTAATAAAATATACTTTTCCTCATAAGATGGCAGCACCAAATTAAAACGTAAACTAAATGTACTGTCGACAGCACGTTTACATCCGTGCCACAGACATGGATTCGTGCACTCTTACGGGTGACTTTGCAACTAAAATATATAATTCAAATATAAAGGTTATGTGCTGTCGACTGAACACTAAACGGCGGCAGCACAAGATTGTTTGTTATAGCGTGAACCGTGAAGAACAGCCAATAGGGATGTAAACGATTACAATTTGTAGCACCGGTATTTTTCCAAATACATAGATTTTGTATTAAAAAAGTAAGTAATAGCAGCGGCCACACAGAAGGAACGTGGGGCGAGAGCCCGGAAAGGACACGACGCGTTGCATAGAAATCGCTCCCTCGGCCTCGCCCCGTCTCTTCTGTGTGGGCTTCGTCCCATCCTTTCTGTACATTTTGTGGAAAGTGAATCGTACCAACGACGCGTCCATTCCGCGCCCTCGCTCCACTTCCCTTCTGTCGCGACGCGTCCATTGTATTAGTTATTAATAATGTAGGGATATTTAGAGGGTGAGAAACCATGGAGCATCGCGAATGGAGAAGTGAAAAGAAAAATTATATTATCATACCCAAGTGAAGTTAGCCTGACAGTTGACGGCTGCTTTGCTTCACATCACTGGTGGGCTGAAGAGCGGGGAACCCATCCACCTCCTGTGAAATAAAGGCAGATGACACCGACTGACTCGGTGCCATCTGCAGTGGCCACTCGGGAGGATATGCTTTGTCATCTCACGGCATATACTCCCAGCAGCATCTATGCTATACCTGTACTACACTCACATTGTCTTTCATAAATAGGCTCTTGAACTGCTGTTCTACCTAATCATTGGTGAGAACCAGCAGTGCTGTTCGTAACCCACTGACCCTTAGCCTACATCATCGGCTGGGTGGGCATCATTCATCACATCTCTCATACCAAGCTCTTGACCTGCTGATCTACCTCTCAATCATCGGCTAGATCCAGCAGGGCTGTTAGTGACCCCTTGACCCTTGCCTACATCATCGGCTGGGCAGAGCATCACTCGTATCGTCTCTCATAAGTCTCTTGACCTGCTGATCTCCCTCTCAATCATCGGCTAGATCCAGCAGGGCTGTTGGTGACCACTTAAACCCTGCCTACATCATCGGCTGGGCAGGGCATCACTCATATTGTCTCTCATAAGTCTCTTGACCTGCTGACCTCCCTCTCAATCATCGGCTAGATCCAGCAGGGCTGTTAGTGACCCCTTAACCTCTGCCTACATCATCGGCTGGGCAGGGCATCACTCGTCTTGTCTCTCATAAGTCTCTTGACCTGCTGATCTCCCTCTTAATCATCGGCTAGATCCAGCAGGGCTGTTAGTGACCCCTCATCCCCTGCCTACATCATCGGCTGGGCAGGGCATCACTCGTATTGTCTCTCATAAGTCTCTTGACCTGCTGATCTCCCTCTCAATCATCGGCTAGAACCAGCAGGGCTGTTAGTGACCCCTTGACCCTCTGCCTACATCATCGGCCGGGCATGGCATCACTTGTATCATCTCTCATACGTCTTTTGACATTCCTCATTCAAATACAAGCTCATTACTTATCAATCATCATACACGGAATAGTATAATGGAATACCGAGATCTCTCAGACTACTTAGCTTCATCTCTGGCGTCCACCTGACTCGAACTTCATCTTCCTTGGTATTTTACACACACAGCACATGTTCATGTTCAACACTTCCCGCGATACTCACCGATGCGGGCGGTCAGGCGGCGTCACGTGGAACCTCCCTTCATCGCATTTCCTTTTCCGGTGTTGCTATGTACATATTTACAGATTTCGCGACCCTTACGTCGCGACACCTTCTGTGTGGCACCTGGGTTATGATTTGTGAAAAATATTAAAAATGCATTGAAAAATGGATAGTTACCCAGATTGTCTGTTACGTAATTTTATCTTAAAATCAGTCTTACTTTGGAAATAACAGTTTTATCTCTAACGTCAATGTAACTTTTCTCTCACCTTACCACTATATCAGTCACTACCAGCCGCACCTTACAATTTATCATCATCATTATCATCATCAGCCACTTGACGCCCACTGCAAGGCACAGACCTCCCTCGTAGTTTTCATAATCATGAGGGGTTTTGCCATAATCGCCACGATTGTCAAGCGGGTTGGTGATCACAGTATGCAGTAGGAATCTCAGGAAGACGTTGCTGCCCGTCTCCTGGTAATTTATTGCCTTAGTCGCCTTCTACGACATCCACGGAAGAAAATGCAGTGACGCTATTCTCAATCCGGCGTCACATGGAATACCAACATTAACCTTGATGAACTTTACAAATGAAACTACAAAACGAAATCGATTATTTTTTTAAATACTTGATTTTGTATGGAATCAGGAGTTACTTTGCGGAAACCCATAATAGCATTAAAATGTGAAAATTACTTTGCTAAATTCCGCCTAAGTCCCACAAGCACCATGCGGTTAGTTAATGCACCGCCCTCCCTCCCACTTTTTCAAGCAGAAGCAAGACACAAACACACCACAAAAGTACGGTCATATACCGGTTTTCTTGGATTCGGTACACATCACTAGTGTGGTAGTACTTTTTAATTCAAACAAAAGATGGCGGTAAAATGGCTCCCTCTCACCGCGAGATTCGAACTGCTGTCACAAGCAAGCACAACCAAAACAAAAACTTCACTATGGCAACCGTGCCTTGGTTGCACGGCTATTGTTTTATATAATTTGGGACAAAAATATCTACCTATTTTGCTGTCCTAATTTATGATAAGTGAATACTTAATATTTGTGTAGTGTTATCTGTTGTGGACAAAATATGTTCTTATTTGTACGAGTGTGAAAAGGTGATCAGATTGGGTTTGGGATTTTACCCTATTTCGCTGTGTTTTAACACCAAAAATTAAATTGTAAATAATTTTAGCATGACCAATGACAACGCTCCCGCGGCGACGGCGGCCAGTCGCACACCAGCGCCTGCTGCTAGCGTTGAGGCGGCGCCCGCTGCCATTACAGTGGTAACAGCCGCTAGCAACACTGCAGCCCCTGCTGCCAGCGCGACCACAGCACTCCCAGTTGCCGGCGGCACCGTCCCACCTGTTGGCAGTACAACTATGCCCCCTGTAGCGAGTGTTACTACTAGCAGTGACATTAAGCTACCAATTGGTAGTGCCAGCGCTGTAGTTAGTGCTATCAGTGCGCTCCGCACAGGCAGCGCTGCCCGCAATAGCGCCACTGCAGCATCAGCTAGTGGCAACAGCACTAACAGGACCTGCTCTTTCGACGATATTGCCGGGGAAGAGGCAGAGATTGATATAAACTTTGAGACAGACCCCCGAGTGCAATGGATCAAGAACACAATCCTTAAGTTCATTGGTATGGATGATGAGGAACTATTCTACAATATGCTTGACATAGATGACACAAGGCGGAAGTTGGCGAATTTTATCTCAGCCACAGTGAAACCCACAGAACTCTGCTTGGATAAGAGAACTTTCTTTATTGCTAAGATTATTGTGGATAAACTTATACATGTTGATACGGAGTTCACGGAATGGAGTGAGTATTTTGATCTGTTATTTTATATCAGATTCCCATGCACAGAATTAATTCATAGTTTGTGTTCCAATACTGATAAATGTGTACTACAATAAATGTTGAAAGTGCCTTGGTGTACTAAATTTTATTATTATTATTTTATTAATACACTAGCAGCTTTGGTTTAATGAATGCATATCACTTTTTTGCTCTTGGAATGAATTACTAACTTTTTGAAGACTAAATTATTTATTTTACCTATTGCTCTAAAAATTCCAGGTTCATCCAGCATATTATTACCACATGAGCTTTAAGCCAAAACCCAGGTAAAGTAAGGCCATCGAAACCAGATAAAGAATGTAAAAAAACTTTCAGGGGTTCAAAACATTTGTATTATAACAAATTAATTGGGTACATTTTTTACTTCCTATCCTAACAGTCGCTATCTGCATTACATTAAGATGATTCTTCAGTAGAGTCAGTAAAATACTTCCGCTGTAAATAAAACAATAGTCGGTAGGTACATTTTTTCGAACATGCATTGAAAGTTATCGTTTAAAGAGACTTCTTTGAAAAAAAATTGGCATTTTTTACTATTTTCATAAATAAGTTTTTTAAATCATTTAGCTGTTTTGGTGAGTTTGCCCAAAAAGTAATGGAGTAGCCCAACGGGCAATACCATCACTTTTTGGACAAATGCATGAAACATGCTAAATTATAAATTAATAATTCTGATTAATTTGAAAAGAATCTCGAAGAGAATACTGTTTTATTGTCGCGGGTTGTTTGAAATTTGTTTTGGCAGCACATTTTAGTATGAGTTTATCTACAGTATTCATGTAAATAAAAAAAATATATAATCGACGACTATTGGGACTTCCCGCCTATGGCCTTAATTGTTTTGTTGTGTATAGCAGGACTATGATTTTATTAGGATTATGGGCCGCGGAAAAATGGGGCAGCCCAATGTTGATATCATCTGTACTGGCAGCGTTCCTGTACCAAGAATCAGGTGACCATAGCTGTCGTCGACCAACTGACAACATTATTGCGAACGAGAGATAAGGACAGATATAATAATAGCTGGCTATCGCAATGTAACTTAGTAACGGTCAGATTGTTTACATTCTTTATCTTGTTTCATTGGCTTTACTTTAGGATAAAAATATTTTTTCATTGTGAGACTTCAGTTTCTCGTACACTAACACGCTGTTAATCTACTGTTAACAGCTGTCAAATGACCAAAGTTCATACAAAAAAAATCACTGACAGCTGTTAACAGTAGATTAACAGCTTGTTAGTGTACGAGAAACCGGAGGTTAGGCTGGTGAGCCATCTCTTCCAAATGATATAAGTATCTACAGTAGCATAAAAAAGGGGTCAACCTTAGATTGAAAGATAGTAAGCGGAATTTTCGCATATAGCTTCATTTTGGCGCTTTAAAAGTTGTCTTAGAGTCTCATTAGAAAACCGAGATAATCGCAAAAAACTGTTCTTTTACATTTCACCTTGTGTAACTTACACGACATTTTATGAGACTGAACTTTTAGAACGCCAAAATGAAGGTATAATACGAAAATTCAGCTTATTTTCTGATCTCTCATTCTGAGGTTGATGGCTAATTTGACTGGACTATATACCAAAATATACCACTACTTAGATATAAGGAACTATTTGTAATTCTTTCTCCTGGTTGTGCAATAAAGTGTTCTCTATCTATACCAGATTCACCCAACACCAGATCACCAAGGAAACAACATGTAATGTCCACCAGGGCCGAGTTTCATAAAACTACAATAAATTCATAGTTTATTATGACAATTCCATGTAGGTACTCAGTGCAGTCTCCATGCGCAGCAGCAGTCTTCGACTTTTTAATTTGTGGGTTTATCGACTTTGCAATGTACATGGAATTACTATGTAGGTACTATACTTACTATGAAACCATAAATAGGCTATTTGACAGGTTTTTGAAAACCATCTCTTTGTTGGTGTCCATTGAGTGCTCAGAAAGTGGTTAAATTCTTTCGTGTATTTCTTCTGAAAAAAGCAAATAAGAATTCACTTTTAAAATAAGCCGCCAAAAACGTCGCACAGGAATCAGTGACGTCACTGGTCAGTCAAGACGCCAATGAACATATGAACGATTTATATACTTCGTATGGTTCATGGAACGACATGACTGACAGATGCTATATTTACTGACCTATGACGTCATTATAGATTCGGCCAATCCAGGATTTTCGATAAAATAGCTACAGATACTAAATTATCCTGGTTTTTTTGGATAAATGATCCAATTTTCTTTAGTTAAAATGCCTTAAATCGGTTTTAAAATTCATAATTTATACGGCTCTAATTAATACTAATTTTTTTTTCACACTGTCAAATAGCCTAAAGTAGTTCTATAAAACAGGCGCCAGGCGGTCTATTCAGCGAGCGACAGGTCCAGATTACGCCCATCGCAGTCATAGCAACCTCAGCATTGGGAGGCCGTATAATTGGTTTGCTACCTTTTTCCAGGAATCCTTCCGCCGCCGCCGCCGCCGCCCGCGCCGCCCAAGAAGAAAAAAGGCAAGGGCGCCAAGAGCTCGCCGAAGGGCGGTAAGACCACGCCCACCTCGCCAGGCGGCGGTAAGAAAGGCAAGGGCAAGAAGGGGAAGCTTACAGAGGAAGACCAGACTGCTGTAATGGGTAAGTAATCGACGCGGCTTATGTTATTTTCTTGTCTTGTCATAGCGTATGGTTGTTTTAGTGTGTTTTTGTTATTGCGTTTAAACTTTGTATATGTTTTACATACAGAACTATAAAATAAGACTCAGGAGGTTTTTGTCAAGATTTTGTGACACACTTGATTTTCATCATATTATTTACTTAAATTGTTATTGTTGAATTCAGACTCAGTTATTTTTTTGTTCGACAGAAGCAGAAGCTGAGGCAGAGAGACTGGCAGAGCAGAAGCAGAGAGAAGAGGAGGAGAAGCTGGCTAACCCCTTCTATTTCCCTCCACGTATGATCCAATTCAGCCTCCTCTTATAATTTACTCCAACTTTTGAGGTCACTCGCTAAGTTCAAAGATAATAACCAGCAATCAGAATAAAGAGGGGGTAGGTATTATTTTGACGCCAAATGCTAGGTTGTTATGGATATGCCCGCGCGAGCCAAGTAATTGAAACTAGGGAGGTTCACTGTACGCTATCGGGCTTAAGGTAACGCTATCTTAATCCTTCAGACTATTTACACTAGTTGCATAGCTACAGCTGATACGTGCGTGGTCTTCCTGAAATCATATAGAACATCACAGAAGTAAGAATTGTGTTCAATACGGATGTCTCCCGGCTGTTCGAAGTACCATTTTGCGCCCGTCGCCAAAGTGCTCATTCTCCCGCGTAACTTGTTCGGTACATATGTGTACCTACATCTCGACAGCAGCTAAGATGACTCCCTTATTCCCGTCACTTATGATGATAACACATAGTTCAATATTTCTAAAGAGAACGTGAACTCTTTATACAGGGTCATTTTGAAATCGTTAGCTATATTTTGAGAGAATGTTCATTGTGAAAAACGGTATTATTTGTGCATATTCATGATTACCGACCTTTCGATCGAAATTCAAAGTGGCAGAAAGTACCATGACGTTGAAAACTGTTTTCTAATATGTTAAATGTATATAAGAGTATGTCCTCCAATATGCGTAAACAATTAAAAGAACAATCAAATTGACCGGCGTCGACCATAAGACGCTCGACCCATAGTTTTTTTTTTCGATTTTTATAACTGTTCTTCCTAATATTGTTTGTCTATGCTTAAGTGAAATAATTTTGGCTCACTAAGAAAAATTTTTTAGCGGTTCCATTTTATTCAAAACTCATTCAAAACCCATATTATTCTAAATCAAGGTTAGAATGTACCCTTAAAATTTGTCAATCGAATTCGAAGTCACCCGAGCTCCCTCTCACTGAATCCACATTCAAAAGGGACCATAATAATAAATAATAATAGTAATATAATAATTTACCACTCTTGAACACTTACAGCTCCTGAAAACTTGGATCCGGCGGTCGATGGAACTTTGGAGTTCTATACTGTTATTGTAAGAACATCAATATGATTGATATTCAGACTACTCGGTAGTTAGGAGACTTTAGAACGATTCATTAAATTACTGAAATAATGCACATCGGTTTTTTAGGTTTTGCTTTATTTCAATAACATAATATTCTATCCAATGTTTGAATGTATTTATTACAATTAACTGCACTCATTTTCTATAAACAGTATGAAGAATTTCTCACACCCGCGTCTCAGGACAAAGGAGCATACATTTTATCATAATTTTACTTTTATAAAAGCAAAGGCCCAGATTAAAGTATTAAAGTAGAAACCGGCGTTCGTAAATGCAGTGACTAATGAATGTTGAGTAAGCGAAGGGGGTGTGTTAGGATTGTGGCAAGCGGTATACCCCGGTCTCCGCCTGCGGCTTCGGGATACAAAACTGGCCTTTGCATCTACGTAATGAGATTATTTATATCCGTGTGGCGCCGGATTAAGAATAGCGTCACTCCATTTCCTTCCGTGGATGTCGTAGAAGGCGACTAAGGAAATCAATTATCAGGAGACGGGCAGCAGCGTCTGCCTGAAATTCCAACCGCATACGGCGATCGGCAACCCGCCTGCCAAGCGTGGCGATTATAGCAAAACCCCTTATGGTTATGAAAACCATGAGGGAGGCATATGTCCTGCAGTGGGCGTCAAATGGCTGATGATGATGAATGAGATGATTTATGCAGCGTCTAGTGCCACCTTCACACACACTAGATGGGTGAAGGGACCACTCGGACGCTGCGGTGCCTGGGACATTGTTTTTAGATGGAGTAGGCTTGCCCAGCACCCATGCTGTCCTGACGTCCGGGATACAGGCGTGATTTTATATATATGAGCATTGAATTAAAAAAGTCAATTATTTAAGCTTCGTCGTTAAAAGTGGCACAGAACATAGAACTAAAATTCGTACTAAAATAATCAAAAATAGCACCCGGGCCACACACGACCCAAAAGATCCCATTACACTAGCAGCGTTCCCCCGCTGCGCCGCCAGGGAAATCCTTTGCATCAGGTATGCCCCGGAACGATGGTCATACCCACGACTCCTCAGACGCCGACCGATTCCCCTAATGAAAACTCTTCCCTCGTCATGTATGAATGTAAAAGCACTTTTCTTTCAATTTATCTCCACTGAGGCAAGTCTGGATAGCTAAAGAAAACTGTTGTAAATAAAATTTTGTTGCTTACTAGTCACCAATGCACTTGTTTGTGGTACTATTGTCGATTTCTCTATAATGTGATTATATGATAGTGGCAATTCACGTTCTATCCTACCCAACACTGGTAGTCAAGCGCTGGAGTGTAGGTACCACTCTCCAACTCATGATGAGTCAGAGCTCTTTTGCATTTGCCATACCCACAGTACTCACACTGGATAATGTATTGCTGTGTGTCAAAATTAATGTATAATAATTATGTTTCATGATTATATTGCTTAGTTGTGTTTAGTGTTGTTGCTTGCTTTCCTGATTATCCTAATGTAGAATCTGCTTAATATGTATATTTTAATATGTGTGCAAATATAAATAAAAATTCATTTATCGATGTATCTGTCAACAGAAATCGGTGCCAAAAATGATCCAATACCCGAAGCTGCTGCCAATGTTCGGCGCGCTGAGTCCTAAAAACGTCCAGCGCAATCGCCGCTTCCTGTACTTCATTCGACTGGGAAAGGACGAGGTTCCCCGCGAAGACTCTGACGCCGTGACCATCCTGTCCATGCCTGAGCATTTCCTGGTCGGCTCAATCACCGGCAAGATGCTTACTAGTCTTGGAATTCACCTGAAAGATGTATGTTCAAAGTGGTATTTAGTTTGATCTGTACCAAACAGTGGAGACTCTGTCCCAAAATCCAATACCGAATACAAAATAGAAAAATAACCTATTTAGAGGCTAAAAATTCCACCCATGCCGGGACTTGAACCCGCGACCTCTGGCTAACCGTGCCAGCGCTTTCCCAACTGATCTAATGGGCAATTGCAGGCATCGGCGAAATTTCAAACCTCTACAGACTTCTCTGTATTACGTACAATTTTTAGCCTCTAAATAGGTTTTTAAAATTGTCCTCAGCACGGGTTAGTGCAATATATATATTTATTTATTCATTCAGTACAGTAATGTGATGCAGAAACCCACCAAGTAAGTATAAGGAATACTCCATTCGAATTACGATGTGCAGCGCCATGGCGCGTGAAGAGAAAAGAGAAAAATCATATCTTTTGTTACAGATATAATTTTTTTTTCATTGGTGGGGCTAGTTAGTCTCATGGATCCCCTTAAAGTCAATATTAGAGGGAGGAAAGTTAAACATTTGTCGACCAACAACTTAGAACACGCTCTGTGGAGCGTTATGCTTAATGAATTAATTGAATCATCATCATCAACCCATTATGTCCCCACCGAGGGGCACGGGTCTTTTCCCTGAGGAAGGTATAGGCCATACTCCACCACGGGGGCCAAGTCCGGATTGGTGGAGGCTTGTAGACTAGTGGCTCGCCTACTGTCAGAAGTTGTCAAGCCGCCCTAAGGCCTCTGACTTGGCTTAACGACTGCCATCTATCGACGATCGAATTAATTGAATGCTTGTAATAAATTTTCAGTGGTTACTCTTTATAAAAATACTAGCTGCTCCGACAAACTTCGTATTGGCTCAAAATCAATAAAAAAAAATTCCGGGCGGAGATAAATCAAACAAACGAAATTTCATAAATATCGGTACACCCTTCCAGTTATAAATGGTGTAACTTAATCTACTTTATTTTATATAGATAAGTTCTTATCTTAGACCAGGCCCTAAAGTTTAATACACAGATCGTTTTTTAATAGAATGATGTAAGCATGACAATAGCTGTTTGCCTCTATTTGGTAGTCTACAAAGCAACACCAGTAGATTTTTTTTTTGTGTAGCCTATATCGTCGTTCATATTGCAAAAGGTCACATGTCAAAAAATTTTTTTTCATCTAAATAGTATGAAAATTTGTAAATTAGAAGAAAATTATGTCGTAATAGTATACACAGCTAATTAGAGCGAGGATTACGATGTTTTGCACGTGTGACAGAATCAATTTTTTATACAATTTCGATGAAAAAACTAAAATCGTATTTTTTTGACATGGGACATTTTGCAATATGAACGACGATATGTGGAATGCATATCGTCGTTCATATTGCAAAATGCAGGGCACAGGCCTTCTCTCAGTGAGGGAGTTTGGGTTTGATAACCACGCGTGCCCACCGCGGATTGGCAATTATAAGTGCTGAGGTATGTGAACACCTCAGCCACTCAGGTTTCCTCACGATGTTTTCCCTGACAGACAGCGAGTGGTATTGCTGCAATAACTTCACAAATTTACTGAACTTACAAAACAAAGTCATTGGTACATGCTGGGATACGAACCCACGACCTCCCGAATAAGAAGCCGGCGTTCCACCCCAAAGATACCACCGCTCTAAATGCGATTGGTGACTAGACTACAGAGGCGTAACTATAGGGTGGCAGGGCTGGCAAAATGCCACGGGCCCTCGACCTGAGGGGGCCCCCGAACTATATGGCCGCGAGCTCAGAAGTAACTTAACATTTTTATTTATATGTGTACTTCAAATCAATTAAAGTAGGGCCATATATACTAGAACTAAAGACCATATATGTACATATTTTTCTGGGAGAGCCCCATCCAATGAAGTTGCCACGGGCCTCAGATGGTATAGTTACGCTTTTAGCCGTAGCGTAATTAGGGTCAATAGAACAATCATTAACTTACTAATATGACTCTATTACACAACTATGCATTTAGAGACTGCCCCTCATTGTGGCGAGCACATGTCATATCTGCGCGCGCACTATAAACTCCAACATTCCTACATCGCGCAAGCAAAATGTTTCACATGACATACCATAAATATAACGTCCGACGAACATCAGTTGGACCGGCCGTCCCCAGGCATACGATCTGCCTGGCGGGAAATTTCCCTTTATAGTGGAAGAGCACGATCACCCGCTCTTCCCTATAGTGGTGACCCCCGACAGAACATTGTCAATCTTCCTTCGCTCTCGCAGCACCCCACATACAATCAGTCTCAAAGCAAGGCCAGCATCCTCTTCCCTCTCACCTCATCAGATCCACTACAGTCAACGCACCGACTACTGGTACTGATGGTGATCTCCCCCAACCCCTCGGCACGGCAGCCACACAGCAACAGCGCACGATGCCAGTGGTACAGCAGCCTTCACCGGTTCCTACCACATGCGCAGACCCCATGGTACTGTCGCCGGTGAAGTGACTGTTAGCCGCCGAACACCCTCAACCGCTAGTCGACTCACTGACTCAGCGCCTCCTGGCACTTGCAGGCTTTAGAGCACAGACTTCGATTCCTATCAGACCTAGCTATGCGTAGCTACGGTCTTGAAGGGGAGTGATGTGGCGAGCACATGTCAACTCTGCGCGCGCACTATAAACTCCAACATTCCTACATCGCGCAAGCAAAATGTTTCACATGACATACCATAAATATAACGTCCGACGAACATCAGTTGGACCGGCCGTCCCCAGGCATATGATCTGCCTGGCGGGAAATTTCCCTTTATAGAGGAAGAGCACGATCACCCGCTCTTCCCTATACTCATCATCAGCCATTTGACGCCCACTGCAGGACACAGACCTCCCTCATGGTTTTCGAACCATGAAGGGTTTTGCCACAATCGCCACGCTTGGCAGGCGGGTTGGCGATCGCAGTATGCGGTTGGAATCTCAGGCAGACGCTGCTGCCCGTCTCCTGGTAATTTATTTCCTTAGTCGCCTTCTACGACATCCAGAGAAGGAAATGGAGTGACGCTATTCTTAATCCGGAGCCACACGGAGACTGTCCCTAGGTATCATTTAATCGTAATGTTCGGTGCATTGTCGGCAGGCGTTCATCCCGCTGTTCTCGAAGCAGTTCCGTGACGCGGCACTGCCTGATGAGAGGGCGGAGAGTGATGCGTCGCTGACGTGCCACGGGTCGTACGCTGGCCTGCACCACCAAGCTGTCGAGGAACAGGCCTCGCAGGTCGTTGACTACTGGGGCCTGTTGCATAGAAGTAGAATTTATAGTTTACTATGACAATTCGATGTACATTGCTAAGTCGATTAACCCGCAGATTAACAAGTAGAATGTACCTATAATTTGTCATAATAAACTAAGATTTGTAGTTTAATAAAACTCGGCCCCGGTTCCCGCCAGTGACGCAGATCATCATAACATTCAATTTCAAACATTTTTATTCGTTATAAAAACATCAGTCTTATTTATAAAAACACGATTCCTTGTAAACACACCTCAAATGGAATTTTTAGGGTTCCGTACCCAAAGGGTAAGGGACTCTATTACAAAGACGCCGCTGTCCGTCCGTCTGTCACCAGGCTGTAACTCATTACTATCCTATTACTAAGACTCCGCTGCCCCTCCGTCCGTCCGTTCGTCTGTCACCAGGCTGTATCTCATAAACCGTGATAGTTAGATAGTTGACATTTTCATAGATTACGTATTTCTGTTGCCTATATAGCAACAAATACTAAAACAGCATAAAATAAATATTTATTATACACCAAACGTGATTTTTTTGCCGTTTTTGCTCGATATTAATAACGGCAACAGGTAGACGCTTCAAATATTCAAATGTTGTATAGATAATGGTACGGAACCCTTCGTGTGCGAGTTCGACTCGCACTTGGCCGGTTTTAATAATTCAAATTGTTTCTGAGAGGTGCTTATTCAAGGAATCGTGTTTTTGTCTATAAGACGGCAAATGTTTACTTAATGAACGCAAACTGTGTTAGTTTCAGTATTAATAGACTTTATGTACTTATTTAATTTGTGTGCCTACGAAAAACTTGCGGCTTATTTTGCAGGTGAACTATTTGCGGCCGTCTGACTACCGCCGCATGTCCAACATAGCGAGGGGAGAAAACGCTGAGAGAAGGTTAGTATTAGAAGACTGGATGACTCCGTGAATTTCGTGTAACATAACTGTTTTCGTTCTTACCATTTAAACTTTCCCTGAACTTCCACAAATATAAGAAAAAAAAATTGCCGAATCGGTCCAGCCGTTTTCGCCTTTTAGCGAGTCTCGCTATCGAACAGCAATTCATTCATTCTTATATATTTCTAGCTGGCATGGAGAACGTTGGTTTGACATATTAATTAGCCTACGGTCATTTCTTAGACCTACCAAAGAAATATACACAAAAAATATACAAAATAAAAAATATCATAAAAATAGGTGAAGCCCTTTCGGAGGAGTTCGATAACAAACACTGTGACACGAGATTTTTATATATTAGATAAGACATACAAGGAATGCGTAAAATTAGGGGGACGTTGTAAATTTTTTGAATAGAATGATATGCAGGACAGTGGCTGTTTTATAACACTTATTTTGTAGTCTACTAAACAATATTTGAATACAAATAGTATAACACGTGCGAATTGGAGATCGTGGAGATCACATCGCGGGAAATTCCTAGTTAAGCTGCACGGGTTATACAAATATAACAGCCTTTGCCGTGCTAGTATCACTCTACTTAATCAGTTGAAGAAGATAAAGTGTAAGAAAACTTTCGGAGCGACCGTAGTCTATCAACTTGTGCATTTTCGTTTAGAATCAAAAATATGCGCGCTGAATCGACCGCGTCGGTTCAACGAGGGCGCCTACCCAGCGTTGTGGATTCTGCGCAACTGGTAAGCATCTACTTATTATTGTTAAGGGTTGCTTGCACAGACATTTTATTTTGAGAAAAAGTTACTTTATTTATCTAGCTTCCAGTGGATTAGTTTGGACCAATATCTAAGGCGATTCTTTCGCTGTATTGCTTCGAGTGTTCTCTAACTATCTATATATTTAATTGACCCGTAGGTTCCATATCGCTCGCTACTGATGTGGCAGGTCGCTGGTATCGCTACCAGCGATATTATTCGCACGGCTACTGTATTTAGTGTAAATTTAGTTAAAAGTATGTTTTTTTGTTTCGTTAAAACTCGGGCGCACAGTATCTGGTTAGGTCCTAAGTACATCTGTATTGCAGTACTGAACTTTGTATGAAATTGTGAAAATACTAAGTTGACAGTACCTTCCAAGAACTGTGGAAAAAAATTGTACTAACTTTGCCCACATGTTGCGTGCTTCCTTTGTTTTTGGTCATATCTGTATTTCTTGCATATACTGCGACTTTTATACGGAGCGCCCAACTTGCTTGAACTCTGCTTTCCTTAGAACCAATGTACTGTACGGGTCAACAAAGTTAGTTGCGTTTGGCGATGACTCCTACTCTGCCGCAACACAGTTTTTAACTAGCGCGGAGGGTAGTTGTTGCTGTTAGACTGTTGCCGCTTATTGTTAGACTTTGCAAAATATGTACCTACTACCCTGGAATGAGTTATACTTTGCTAATTAAGTTTAAAAAGGTATCCTAGCGCATTAAGTCTATAGGGAAAAGCGGGTGATCGTGCTCTTCCACTATGAAGGGAAATTTCCCGCCAGGCAGATCGTATGCCTGGGGACGGCCGGTCCGACTGATGTTCGTCGGACGCTATAGTTATGGTATGTCATGTGAAACATTTTGCTTGCGCGATGCAGGAATGTTGGAGTTTATAGTGCGCGCGCAGAGTTGACATGTGACATCATGACCGTAGCTACGCATAGCTAGGTCTGATAGGAATCGAAGTCTGTGCTCTAAAGCCTGCATGTGCCAGGAGGCGCTGAGTCAGTGAGTCGACTAGCGGTTGAGGGTGTTCGGCGGCTAACAGTCACTTCACCGGCGACAGTACCATGGGGACCGCGCATGTGGTAGGAACCGGTGAAGGCTGCTGTACCACTAGCAACGTGCGCTGTTGCTGTGTGGCTGCCGTGCCGAGGGGTTGGGGGAGATCACCATCAGTACCAGTAGTCGGTGCGTTGACTGTAGTGGAACTGATGAGGTGAGAAGGAAGAGGATGCTGGCCTTGCTTTGAGACTGATTGTATGTGGGGTGCTGCGAGAGCGAAGGAAGGTTGACATTGTTCTGTCGAGGGTCACCACTATAGGGAAGAGCGGGTGATCGTGCTCTTCCACTATGAAGGGAAATTTCCCGCCAGGCAGATCGTATGCCTGGGGACGGCCGGTCCGACTGATGTTCGTCGAACGCTATATTTATGGTATGTCATGTGAAACATTTTGCTTGCGCGATGCAGGAATGTTGGAGTTTATAGTGCGCGCGCAGAGTTGACATGTGCTCGCCACAAGTCTTTATAAATGTGTAACGGTATGACATATATCTTATACCAAATAAACTATTTGTATTTGTATCGTATCGAAGTAAATTGCTTGATGGCGTGGCTAACTTACTAAAATTTATCAATAATAATATTAATTTTAAGAAATTGTTTATTTTGAAACCAAAAAGTACATGCAAAAATGACAACAATCGTTCGGTGCTAAATCTGTTGCACAATAATCTTGTCGTTACCTATTATTTTACATAAGCAGCCTATATACGTCCCACTGTAGGGCACAGGCCTTCTCTCAGGGAGTGAGTATGGGCTTAATCACCGTGCCCACCGCGGATTGGCGATTTCAAGCGCTGAGTAGGTATGTGAATAGCTCAGACACTCAGGTTTCCTCACGATGTTTTCCTTTACCGTTAGCGATTGGTATTGCTACTATAACTTCACAAATGTACATAACTTATCCCCGGTTTCTCGTACACTAACAAGCTGTTAATCTACTATTAACAGCTGTCAGTGGTTTTTTTTCGTATGCACTTTGGTGAATTGACAGCTGTTCACAGTAGATTAACAGCGTGTTAGTGTACGAGAAAGTGGGGGTTAGAAAACCAAGCCATAAATACATGCCCGCACTGGGGATCGAACCTGGGTCTCTCGCTTCCGAGTCCGATGTTCTACCCACTAAGCTACCACCGCTTTTTACCCATTATTTATTCATTTTAATTGCCCGTGAAAGCCCGTCTTTAAATATCTGTGCAGCGCTTTCTGTCTTGCATTACGCATATTTTCCCCGTATATACTCTTATTAGTCTTAGGCTGAGGACACATGGTGCTAATTAAAGTTAAACTTCAAGATGTCTGACAGTGGAAACTCCCCCACTTTGTCGGGTCCGAACCGGCAGGCATAGTTAAGAGAATTGACATATTAAATTCCTCTAACATGTCTTTACAAGTGCACGGAAGTGATATACACGCATCAGCTTAAAGCTGCTTGTCTATTAATGAATAATAATAGGAACAGATAACGGACATAGTTCCGTCCAAACAGGACTTCGTATTTCGAACATATATACTAATTCCCTACTAACAAACGTTGTAAACTGCAGCGAGCCATAATTGACTATGGTGATGGGGAGGAGGGGAAGCCCGCCGCAGCTGAAATCACAACCGATATCGAAGGGCTTGTGGGCACCGTCCAATGGTATGTACAACTTATACACATATACCTATATGAAATGCTATGGAAATAGGTTGAGGCAGTGACCTGTAGGTAAGGTACTAAATTTTTCTTAGCATTTTTTCAAATGCTCTAAAAGTCCAAGTAACTTGAAAGATCTAGTTAGGTACGGAGCAATTTTTCCAACATTGATAAAGGACTCAAAAAACCGGACAAGTGCAAGTCGGACTCGCCCACTGCGGGTTTCGTACAAATTTGTAGTCTCGCAGTTTTTCCGAGCTTTACCCGAACTTTAAAGACATTTTTTTATGATTTTTTTACAAATGTATACTTCCACATTTATTGTACTTGTAGTATACGACGATATTTTTTGCCAAATTTCATAGTTCTAGGTCAACGGAAAGTATCTTATTAATTTTGATTCCCTTGAGAATATTCCGGAAAAACTCGGAAAAACTGCGAGACTCGATTCCTGAACCATTTATAATATGTAAGTACCTACAAATTTATACGAAACTCTCGGTGGATGAGTCCGAATCGCACATGTCCGGTGTTTTTTAAAATTTCAGATGAATACCTATTAATAATAACCATTCTAACAATAAATTATTGATATTGTTTGCACCAGGACGATAGAGCACATCGAAGGCGAGATCCACCTGCCGATGCCGAGCTTACCGCAGCTGGCCCAAGAGGAAGTCGACGAGGAAACGCTCCGCGACCCCGAGTTCATCAAGCAGCTGGAGGAAGCCGTCGCCATGTGGTTGAACCATATTGACAACACCATCACCACGTGCCTCGGCAAGGTAAACACTTGTACCACGATTAAGGCTGCTCTTACGTGGAGCATGCTTTCTCGCTCGCGCCGCTTTATAATTTAAGTGATTGAATTAATCCGTATACTTTTTATAAATATGGTCTGAGGGTTTGATAGACAATAAAATTGCAAACATTCTGTACCATTTTTTTATTGAGAAACTTGGATTCTAACATACGTTATTTTGGAAAAAACTTTCTTTCGTATAGGAAAACAAAAATATAAATAAATGTCCGTAATTTAATTATGCACCGAACCCTCAGACCACATTTATCACAAGTATACTCATATTATTACAACATAAAAAATAATTTATTGGACTGGCACGGTAGAATGCTTGCCTCACGTTGAAGAGGTCCTGCGTTCAAATCTCGGCACGTACCGATGACTTAAATACGTAAATTTATAAGTATTGTATTTTTCTAAGTTAAGTAATTTGTTTGAATTTGTGTAAGCCTCGTGAGCAAACCCAAGTGTCTGAGGTGTTCGCATACCTCAGCTCTTGCTTCGTACAAAGCCACAACTATGAGGCTAAAGCTAAGTGAAATCTCAGGTACTAAGGGACTCAATAATTATTCGCGTCTCCATCAATCAGCCATAGGCCTCCGCCAAGGCACGCCACTTCTTTCTGTCCTCTGCAATACTCATCCAGCCGCGGCCGACAATCAGCAGTCCAGCGAGCTGGCGAGCGTTTGTCAATTCATTCAACATTCGCTTTCAATGGGAATGCCTAAGAAATGGATCTCGACACTGTCGACTTTTTTTTTCAGCAACTTCTAGCGAACGAGTAATGAAAGAAGTAACACCTATTCCGGTAAATAATTACTAGTATGCAATGAAATCTACAATATGTGACGGTCAGCTTTTTAGGCAGGATCTTAGACCCTGAGACAGAGGTCGAATGACTGAGTGAGTTAGAGACCTACGTACGGTCACGTACGGCGAAGAACTGATATTCGATGGGGTGCAAAGGTTCTCGAACGGAGACACGAACTGGCAAACGCAGCGTAGGACTCCCACCAGCTCGCTGGACCGACGATCTGAGGCAGATTGCTGCCAGTGGCTGGATGACGATGGCCGAAGACAGAAGGAAGTGGCGTGCCTTGGTGGCTGGACATCGAGAGAGAGAGAGAGAGAGAGAAACAATTTATTAAACGGCACAATACTCCAAACATAAGCAAAACGATAACAAAAAACATAAAAAAGACAAATTTAACAAAAACATAAAATAAAAATTGGATAGATTAGCACAAGAAAATTTTTAAATCATAATTCGAACATAATAGTAGTTTATGCAACTGTCATATAATGAAGGTTATTAAAACACGAGTGTGAGTTTATGAAACGAGCGCAGCGAGTTTCATAATAGTAACGAGTGTTTTAATACCCGTGTTATATGCAGTTGCATACACTACTTTATCTTCACTAATGCAATTAAAAATTAAATTCACGCGTACGTGTATAATCACAGTGATTTTGCCGCCATTAAAATTTAACCAATGAGAGCGCAGCTGCGCGCTTCAATAAAACGCGACCAACCTGATTGGCCCTGCAATCAAGTTGGTCGCGTTTTATTGATGTTATAATGAGATTTTACGATATCGATGTGAATATTATACCATCATGTGAAATTGCTTAAATTGAGTGTTTTGTTGTCTGCGCTATAACAGTAGTAATTATAAGTCAAGTATTGAAAACATAAGTAAAATGTTACAACATTAGTGTAGATAAATAATATTATTAGTTTAAAGTATTGAGCCCCTAAAATGGTTCCCGACTCAGCATATGTTGTAGCTGCCACCGAGGTATCTAACCACAACGCTGATATTCTGTTGAGACCATGTTGCGAGTTAGTCGCGTGTTTGTGAAAATAAAAAGACAAAAATTATTAAAAACAAAAGATAAAATGCATGCCTAACAGTTGGTATGTAAAGTGTAGAGCGATGTAGTGTAACAAAGTGTGTGCGAGTGTGCAAATAAATAAATAAACTGGGTGAAAATATGTGAAGCAAACAATATAAACATAGGTCCAGCAGTGGACGAGAGAACGGGCCGAGTGATTGATTCTTAACCAAAGAGTCTATTGAATTTCCAGATGCGGGAAGGCCTAGGGCCGGTCGCCGAGTACGACTACTGGCGCGAGAGAGACGCAGAGATCTCCCTGGTGGTCGAGCAGCTTAAGCAGCCTGCGGTCGTCAAGATCCTCGGCTGGCTGGAGAAGACCGATTCTACGTTTTTGGAGGTATGCGCGAAGAGAAACTGTCTAGAAACTCTGCTATAGTATTATCTACCTACTGTATTCTATTTATATTGGGATTGATAAATAATATGTCTATTTTTATTAATATTTCATTGTTTGCAGAGGTTCGAGTTTCACCGTGAAAGACTGCTTGACCATTACAATTTGGCAGGAGATAACCTCAAGTTTTTGTCGACGTTGCTTCGATTTTTCATGGTACAATTTGTAATTGTAACTACTAACTTTTCACTTTTAGATTAACGGTCACTTTGTCTCTTTCTCGGCCGTTCTAATACTTTGATCAGCCGCGTGGTATAGCGCGCACAGCATCCTTTTTATTCTCGCCGGCTACTTCTACTTATGCATAAAACAAGATCCGATAGAGGAGATACCGTGAGAATACTAGCAACAAACAAATGTGGCGTTCAAAGCGCTAGATAAAAAGTACCTAAAACCGGCGTACGTGCACGCAACCACTAATGAATGTTGATGAAGCGAAATACATCTGCTAGAATCGTGGTAAGCGGCAGAGTCTGATCTCTGCCTACCTCTAAGGATACAGGCGTGAGTTTATGTCTATATGTGGCATCAGTTCCTGATTTTTCATCCCCTTTACAGATAATCGAGGACAACTCTCCGGTGAAGCAAGTGGTGGAAGTCTTGCCCGAGATGGTAGAGAACATCTATATGATGTGGGTGCTCTCAAAAGGGTACCGCAGCGACGAGACCATGGTGCCACTACTGGCGCGAGTCTCTTGGGCGCTCTGCAACAAGTTGGAGCACGTTCTCGACTTGCACAAGCTATTCGAGTTAGTATAATGGCAGGTAGTTAAGTTACTATGCTAAGGGGTATGCTCGGAATTTCTCGAGATCGGATCAGAAATAATGAGATCCCTAGACGAACGGAAGTCGTCGACATAGCCCAGCGGATTAGTAAGTTGAAGTGGCAGTGGGCGGGGCACATAGCACGCAGAACTGATGGCCGATGGGGCCGAAAAGTTCTCGAATGGAGACCACATATCGACAAGCGCAGCGTAGGACGACCAGCCACAAGATGGACAGATGACCTCATCCAAGTAGCAGGAAGACGCTGGATGCAAGCCGCTTCCAACCGGTCTTTTTGGAAATCCATGGAGGAGGCCTATGTCCAGCAGTGGATTTCTTGAGGCTGAATGATGATGATGATGATGATGATGATGATGATGATGATGATGAAGTTACTATTCTATCTTCCTGACGGTGGTATCAAAGACCAACCGCAGCGAGGCCACTGGTAAGAATACCCTTTTAATTTACAATTACGTCTAAATCTATTCTGACCAGTGATCTGTAGAATTCTAAATGTCCCGATCGGGCCACCATGACAATGGTTTTCAATTGTTCTTTTCAAGATCATAATCTAACAGGTTTAGGATAACGGATACCTCGTTTTTAACCTCGTAAGGTCGCAGGTTTGCGATGATTCCGTATCTCAATACAAACTCTAGATTTCTTTCCGTCTCATCAACGTATTCTTCCGTTCACCGCAGTCTTCCCAACCCCGAGGTGCTAGCGCTATGCAAGAGCGGACAAGCCATTATGGAGACGTGGCACAACCTGTACAAGGAGACGCGCCGCAATATTGAGCTCAGTGGCAAGGGCGCGCGCTGGGAGTTCGACCAACCGCTGCTGTTCACAAGGACTGACTACATCGGCAGTGTGGCTAAGGATCTGGCTGATGTCACGCAGGTAGATTATCTAATGATGCTCTTTTGTCACGAATATATTTTAGATGATATAGATATCTCACTTGTCATCTCAATTATTTCGATAATTGTGGACTAGTCGACAGACATACTTCGACCAAATAGAGGATGTATTAACAAAGGGCAAGATAAAAAGTACCCGAAACCGGCGTGCGTGCATGCAACGACTAATGAATGTTGAGGAAGCGAAAATGATCTGTCAGGATCGTAGCAAGTGGCACTCCCTGGTCTCTGCCTACCCCTCTGGGATACAGGCGTGAGTTTATGTTATGTTATGTTATGTTAGTCGACAGAATAAGTATATAATTTTGCAATAAAGATTTAAATATTGCATAATATAGAAAGGCAAACGATACTGAAGATCCTTATTTGGCTCGAAACTCCAATATACTGTAGGTTTCCTGATGAATGTTTTCCTCAATCCTCTTCCCAGGTTCTGATAGACTTCGAGACGATCTTCGGCCTGGAGCTGAAGTCAATAATCAGCGACCCGTCCGCCATAGACGACGTGCGCAAGCGCGTGGCGTTCCTCATCTGGCCGATCCGTAATGTGGACTTCAGCGTGTACGTGTTCGATAATAAGGAGAACTGGGACGTCATCATGCACGACTTCTGGAGGGAAGTGCGGTATTTAGAGGAAGAAGCAAAGAACTATATCAATCAGAGTTTCGCTAACTTGAGGTGAGTTTGACTTTGTTGGCGGATGTGACTTTGTTAGGTTCTTCAAATTAATTCGCTGGGGCGAGTTTCATAAAACTACAATTCGTAGTTTATTATGACAATTAGAGGTACATTGCGCAGCAGAGTCCCTTTGTTAGTCTGTGGGTTAATCGACTTTGCTGTGTACATCGAATTGTTATAGTAAACCATGAATTGTAACTTTACGAAACAGGCTCCTGATCCCACTGGTTTACTCTACACAGGGTATCCTAGCGTGGGGACCAGAGTTACACCTACACACGTTACGGGTTAAACTCTGCAGGCCACTAATTTTAATATCTAAGAACATCCTTTTTGTATGTAATACCTATTATTTTTAGGCTTACTGTGTAATCTATTTAAATAGGAAGGAAATAAATGAATAAAGTATTATAAAAATATCTTGTACTGTTAAGAGAGACATTCTCGAACGTATTCTGAGCAAGATAGGTGATATAATAATTCCATGTTTGATCTTTTCTTGGCTTCAATTACATGTCGGCTTCAATATACTCGGTTCTGCGCCTGTTCAAGAGGACTTCGTACGAAAAGACGACATCTCTGCGCCAAGCTGAGACATAACGCTTGACACGTTAAGCCGCCAGATTTTGCTCTGTTCCGCAGAGCTTAATCATAGACAGTAGTGCCTCGAACGCTCGCCTCTGACAGCGTGCTAGGCTAGTAGTATACGTTTGAAGATCACACTACTCACCATCATCAGATCCTCGGAAGAAGCCCTGGACGTGCTGCTGAAGTTCATGGACATGCGCACTCGCGAGACCATCCACAGGCAGCTGGCCACCAAGTTCGATCTGGTCATGAGGCAGTTCATCAAGGAGATCACCGCCGTCGAAGACAAGTTCACGGTTCGTACAACATTCTGTTGTCTACTGGAGACTCAGACTCTGTTTCCTGTACACTAACAGTAATCTATTGTTAACAGCTGTGTGACAGTGAAGTGAAACAGTGAGTCATTATCGTAAGAGCTAGATATTTTAAGATACCTGCACTAGGAGCTGTACTAGAAGCTGAGCTTTTCAGACGTTTTTATATATAGTATTCTCAATTTGCCATTTTCGCCGATTTTGTGTGTACACGACGGTTTCAGTACCATCGAACCATTGAGTAGCCGGTTTGCCTACCGACCAGCTATGAATGAGATTGACAGGGATTGGCAGAAAATTTGTGGGAATTTTGAGATTACCAGGGATTGGATCAGCGCTGAGGGATCACTTCCTCAGCACAACGCTGAGTCAGCTGCCTTTTGTGGCAACGTAGATAGACCACAGGCTACATCTATGGTCCTGTTTTATTTATTCGTTTTGTCTCTTGTGTATTTAGTTTTCTTTCTGTTGTTGTGCATATTATGTTACTTATCTGCTTATTTTGTTTCTGTGACGTATCTTGTTGCTATAATAAATGTCTTTCTTCTTCTTCTTCTTCTTCTTCTTCATGGGAATTTTGTGCCTCGTCCCTAAAATAAAATATCCCGAAAATTTCCGGAACAGCATATCAGTAGTACCGACTCGTCCTTAATCCATCAGGGCAGTAAAAGCGGCACTACGTCCTGCCACGGCTTCCGAATGTTTTGTTAAAAAATCGATTACCTTTCTAGCTTGGAGGTATATGTATTGTTTTTAACGTGTTTATTTATCAGTTTGAGTTTTAGTTGAGCCCTGTGTCCACAGCGTTTCCGCAAGAATCCGCCACTGCTACGCAATCACCCGCCGGTAGCGGGGCAAATCTACTGGGCGCGGGGTCTCTTCAACCGGCTCAAAATACCCATACTGAAATTCAAGCAGGTTAGTACTCTAAAAACAAGGTGTTTACTGCGCAGTGTGTGAGTCAAGGCATGTATGAGTTTTAACTTTTTGTTTTTTCCTCTTGGCTAGCTAATAAACGCAGTTAGTTACTCAGATAGTAGTAATTACTTCGCATCTACAACACTGTGGCGCTTCCTCGTAGTGATCATCGCTATGAATTACATCAAAACCTTCTGAGTACTGTGTCGTGTGTCGATTGCAAACGCAATGCAAATGTCATGTTAACACCACAGACAATCAGGTTTCCTCACGATGTTTTCTTTCACGGTCAGTGAGTGGTACTGCTACCACAAATTCACAAATGTACGTATTGGTACAAGCCGGGATTCGAGCCAACGATGTCTGGAATGTGATGCCAGCGTTCTATCGTTGCGCTACCGCTTTTTGATTAGATTAAATTTATACTCTTTACTGCACACCAATAAAGTGAACTTGAGCGGTGGTAGCCTAGTGGGTAAAACATTGGACTCGGAAGCGAGAGATCCAGATTCGTATACCAGTGCGGGCATCTACCTATGACTTTTTATGTACATTTGTGAAGTTATAGTAGCAATATCACTCGCTAACGGTAGAGGAAAACATCGTGAGGAAACCTGAGTGCCTGAGCTATTCACATACCTCAGCGCTTGAAATCGCCAATCCGCGGTGGGCACGCGTGGTGATTAAGCCCATACTCTCTCCCTGAGAGAAGGCCTGTGCCCTACAGAAAGACGTACATAGGTTGCTTATGATATTGCACAATATACATTATAAAAGTACAAGAAAACAATAGGTGCCCGAGCTCAACGAGTGCGAACAGAAGAAGGAAGCGTTCCAGCTGTACAAGCGACTGTCGAAGGTCATCAGCGAATACTGCGACGGCAAGTTCGACGACTGGGTGCACTCGGCCTCCAAGGTCGTCGACAACATGATGAAGAAAAACATCCTGCATGTGGTCTTCAAGAAGGAGCCAGGTATAGATACTTTAAGTCGGTCTTCAAGAAGGAGCCAGGTATGGATACTTTAAGTCGGTCTTCAAGAAGGAGCCAGGTATGGATACTTTAAGTCGGTCTTCAAGAAGGAGCCAGGTATGGATACTTTAAGTCGGTCTTCAAGAAGGAGCCAGGTATAGATACTTTAAGTCGGTATACTTTAAGTCATCTTTCATGGTTTTATGCACAATTAAATTACGGATATTTTAAATATATTTTTGTTTTCCTATACGTCGAACGTCGTTTCCAAAATAACGTATGTTGGAATCGAATTTTCTCAATCAAAAACTAAGAAACATGTGTTTTGAAAGTTTGCAATTAATTTTATTGTCTATAAAACCCTCAGACCTAGTTTATAAAACATATTCACATGTTATTACAATCACTAAAATTATTAAATTGTGCGAGGGAGACAGCACAGTTCTCGTAAGAACAACCTTAAGGGGCTCCAGGGAGTAACACTAGCGGCCGCCGAGGAAAAAAAATCATATCTTTTTTTACAGATCGAATTTGCAAACAGTGTCTGTATAATCTCTCAATCATTTTAATAGTGATTTCTAGGACCCATGGCCGTGAACCTGAGGCAAAAAACTTAGGTCTAGATAGCATTAACGCCAAAAACGGCTGTTTATGGCATAAATGCTATCTAGTCCCAGGTTTGTGAACTGTTGTGGCTCCTAAAATTCACTGTCAACATGATTGAGAGATTGTACAGACACTTTTTGCAAATACGATCTGTGAATGAAGGTATGATTTTTTTTTTAATGGTGGTGCCAGTTAGCCCGCTGGAACCCCTTAACAGAGAGTGCCACATGCGCAGAGATAGTGACGCCGCGGCGTCCCGGCATGCAGCTGACGGCGGCGGGCCGCGAGCGCGCCAAGAAAAAGGTCTCCGTCACGTCCCTGAACCCCGTCGACATCGTCAACAAGGAGCTGGCCGACAAGCGCCGCCGGGACAAGGCTTGTGAGTCACTTTTTTCAGACTCGGTCTTTTTATCCTCCTCGTCCTATCCGGTCTTTACCTTGAAGATAGCAGTTAAAAACCGTTGTTATTTTCAAGGTTGGGACTGAGGAGGCTACAGGTGTCATGCAGGGGGTGTGACGAACACTGACCCGTTTTTCCAGTTGACCGTCAATCCAGCTGACTGACCAGTTTTTTTATTAACGTTCTGTTATAGACATTCGACGTCTTCAAAAAAAACTAAACTATTTAAGGACTGGAAAATTATGTATGTACTCGTATGTATTATTTAGAAAGTAAATATTGAAGAAAAATTGTCACATTGCCATTGTATTTTTCACTTAGGTATTAATAAATAAATAAATAAAAATGGACATATTGTATCGAAAAATAGGTGTTTCATTTGGTAACGCCGGAACTGGCTGACCAGTCAGTTATTACCTATTTTCTCGAAAAAAATATAAAAACTTTTTTTCAGGAAAACTGGTGTTTAATTTAGTAGAGCGGATGGATGCACGGGCTCTTGTAGTCCGCGCGGTGTTCTGATCTGTCCCGTGTTTTCATTTATCCGCAGTGATGATGATGCGCATCCCGGGTCTACACTACGAGAACGTGCGGTCGCCGAGTTCAGCCTCCATGTTGGCCAAAGAAGGCTTGGTAAAGTTAACTGGCAATCTTATAGAAAGAAAGAGGATATTTACTTAAGTTGTCACAGAAACACAAAGTAAACACAAAGGTACACAAACAAAAGACACGAACGTCAACAAAACAGAAATAAAAACAAAACAATCGTGATGAGAACATGTGAGGCATATGGAGTCAAAGGCAAAAGCCGGGTACCACACAGTAATTTGTGGGACCAAGCCACCTCGGACCCCATACGCCTCAGGTGCCTCCGTGACAACAAAAAAGAGGCTCCAACTCAGCATACTCCCTTGACACATGTGAGGCATATGGAGTCAAAGGCAAAAGCCGGGTACCACACAGTAATTTGTGGGACCAAGCCACCTCGGACCCCATACGCCTCAGGTGCCTCCGTGACAACAAAAAAGAGGCTCCAACTCAGCATACTCCCTTGACACATGTGAGGCATATGGAGTCAAAGGCAAAAGCCGGGTACCACACAGTAATTTGTGGGACCAAGCCACCTCGGACCCCATACGCCTCAGGTGCCTCCGTGACAGCAAAAAAGAGGCTCCAACTCAGCATACTCCCTTGACTGCCTCGCAACCGCTATAGTGGTTAACTACCACGATAGAGGTCGTATGTTCAATTCCCTCGATAGGCCGCCGTACATGATTTGTACAAAAATTTTTACAGAAACTCAATTTTTTTCATCATGTTCCAAAAATAGATGATTTCAATAATACGATACGCCAAGCCAACTGAGGAAACAAACATACTCTCGCAACTGAAGTAATTTAAGGTGTCGTTTCAGATAGCCAATCATAGCTGTGTATTTTAGTATAACCTTCGGATTAAGTAATATGCTGTCAATCTTGTTCCAGACCGACGTCACATGGAGGGACCTCACTGTGCACAAGCTAATGCAAGAATATGGTCTCGAGTTCAAATCCAACTTTGACAAAGAACTCTTCCTCATCACACACGAGGCTGAGCTTTTGGAGCAATTAGGTAACGTATTAATTTAGCTGCAAACATACAGGACACTCACTTGACTTAAGAAGGCATAAGTTAACCTCACTACTACCACGTTGTTATCTATAACTTTTGAATGGAACCAATATTAAAGTAAAAAAAAATGACAATACGGGTCTGGAGGCACTGTAGTGCCCCCGCCAAGATGAGCCAAGCAAGCACAAGGGCGCTATTCTTTTTCTCGAAGCGCTTCGTCGTTTTTTTGAACCGTCATAACTTGGGTTTGGATTATACCAGATGAACCAAAGTCTCGGGTTAAGATGTCAATAGTAGCCCCATGAAAGATATAAAGTTTCAATTGCATTTTATACATTTTATTGATATCAAATACCCCGATTTCGTCAGTGTCTCACTGATGATCATGAAAATAATTTGGGTACTTTCTAAAGTCCTAGTAAGCTGAAATTTGATATGTAAGCTAGTACTAGTACACAAACAACAAAGAAACGGCAAAGCCACTTATTTTGGCTAATAAGGCGTAGAGTTTGTGAAATTAGGGCATGTAGAGTTAGAAGCTTGAGATCCGATAACTTTTTGACAGTGCGAGGCATTTGGTCTCGTCTCATCAATCCCACCAAAAACATTTTACAAGCAAATGTTTTTGGTGGGATTGATATTTCCTAAATTAATAAGATAAAATGGATTATCTAGGACAAGCAAAGAACTTGATACACCTTATTGCTTTCCGTATTTCAAAGGTTTCTATCAACGATCTGTTGACATACAGACCAAAACTGAATGAAATGAAACATAAAGATTCATGTGCTCTCGACCGTAAAGTCGACAGCAGGTGAACATTTCCGTTTTTGATGCGCAGTCGTTCTTAACTTAACTGACTGCGGTGCACATACAAATACAAAATACAAAATCTTTATTTTCGTGAACTGCTTAATTTAACGGTACATAGTATCTGGAGCCACCTTTTAAGCATGTAGAATGCCTGTACTAGGTGACACCGCGCTTCCATAGCTTAAAAACTTAGTTTAATTTGATATTTTACTTATTTTAAAGATTACTGTTAGGACAAAATTATTAAAAAGATAAAAGTGTAAAGCTCAGCCAGGTGAGTGTTTTATGTGTTTAGGTAGAACATCGCATGTGTGTGTGTATGTGTGTAGTGTGTGTGTGTCTGTGTGTGTGCGTGTGTGTGTGTGTGTGTGTGTGTGTGTGTGTGTGTGTGTGTGTGTGTGTGTGTCTGCTCGATGAAACATTATTTTAATTGCTCTAATAATCTTTCAGTATCATCATAATTTAGACTATGCAACCATTGTACTATAGTTTTTCTACATTCGTAATAAGTATAATCATATATTTTAATCTTTTTATTTATTTTATTATATAAGAAAGACGATTGCGCGTTATACTTTGCATACGCGTGTAGGCAACGTCTAACGAATGTTGAAGCGAAAGAGGTTTATCAGGATTGTGGCAAGTGGCGAACTCTGGTTTGCCACTCTGCCTCCCCCTCCGGGATACAGGTGCAGGTTAATGTAATGCAATGTAGTGTACATAATGTAAAGGTCGATGTGCTGTCGACCGTAGTAGCCTTTTATCACTCAACTCGCCCACAGGTTTCGACCTCCCCGCCAACATCCGCAACGCCGCGATGCAGAAAGACCGGCTGTTCTACTCACTCGAGTCGCTCGACGAAGTGATCGGCAAGTACAGCGGCAGCGTGGCCTCGCTCAGCCGCGCCGAGACGCACCTCATGAAGAAGCATCTGCTGGACATGGAGCGGCATATCCTGCCCGGCCTCACGCGCATACCGTGGACCGCGCTCGGCATACATGACTACATCGTCGACATTACTAAGTGTAAGTTACATGCTCTTAGTGCAGTATAGGAAATGGTTGATATTAACAAACAAGACTGGTGTTTATCGTTGGAGCCCACACGGTAAACTCTTACTCTTCGGGTATAGTCACCATGCATCATGACTGCTGAGGTATGTAAACCTGACGCACTAGTTCCTTCGTTGTCTTCTCTCAGCGTCAAATATACGTATACAAATAAAGTAGTAGTTTATACTAAAACCGTACCGGGACCTCTAATAGTAGCTGGCCTACCCAATACCCTCGCTCAGCCGCGCCGAGACGCACCTCATGAAGAAGCATCTGCTGGACATGCAGCGGCATACCCTGCTCGGCCTTACGTGTATGCCCTGGACCGCGCTCGGCATACACGACTGTATCGTTGACATTACTACCTCCGTATAACACTGTCTTCGCTTAGTATTATATAGATAGAAAATGTTTGATATTATTACGTTCTAGGGGTGGTTTCGTGATTCATAAAAGCACTTTATGAACCGATGAATAAGAATTTGTTACGTTCTAGGGGTGGTTTCGTGATTGAAAAAGCACTATAAACCGTTGAATAAGAGTAGGATTTATTTCCGCACTATTTCTTAACTTCACTACACTTTTCTCTAAATTTACTCTTAAGAACACTGCACTAATCCGATAATTCTCGTATTACTCCTTCTTTCGCTTGTATATAGTTTCGCTTCCGCTTCCAAAATAAAACTGACTCGCGGCACGCGTCGTCCCCGCTTATATACCGTTTGAGATGTTCTCGAAAACTCCATCAAGTCGTGGAAGGTTCTGCCGTCAGGCTCGATCGTGAAGTCTCTGTTAGATCCTTCCGGAATGTTCGGACTATAGCTATCCCTCTCTAATATTGCTATCTCTTTCACTCCTATTGAAAATTTTGGCATATACTGAAATGTACTTCAAGGGCCCATAAGGGGTCCTGAAAATGCATAAAAACGGGTTTTCAGGTTATGGCGTCATCGGATAGAGGGTGGCCTGAAACGGACTGAAAACATGTTTCAGGCGCCTGAAAAACATGGTAACTTGGGTGAAATTTCGATAAACTAGTATGTGACAGAGCACCCTCTGAAGCGGTCCGAAACGGTATTTCAGCCTGCTGAGAACGCCTCTAAGGCACGGAAAAACTTGTTCAAAGTTTTACCTCCTATCCACCGATGTAACAATATTAACAATCAAGTGTTTATCCTTGGACTCCACATGGTAATTGTTACTCTTCGGATATACCATCCTGACTACTGAGGTATGTAAACCTCAGACACTCTACTTTCTCCACATTCGTTTCTCTCAGCGTCATATCTAAAGATCAAACAAAAGTTTACTTACTATCCAATTTATTTGTGTCGGCATTGGCAGGTCAGAACTCGCTACAAGCGGTGTACCAGCAGCTGAAAATGGTGGAAAAGGAGCTGGAGGTGATGATCGCGCAGCTGGAGCTGTTTGACATGTTCCCGCTCATCAGGCCCACAGATTACGTAGATCCTGACACCGGGGAGCCCGACGACACCTGGCTGTATCCTTGCAAGGTCTGACTACAATTCCAACTACTAGAGACAGGTTGACGATACTTCTCGCCAGTAGCTGAAATTCATCAACGCTTAGCTGATTATGCCGGCAGACTGTGTGGGTCCTGATAGCGAGAAGCCAGGCGTCACCAGGCTGTACCCTTGCAATGTCACTGCATCATCATCAGTAGTTTTTTTTTTGCTGTATCTTAAAAGTGTCAAACTTGCTGTGATTATAGTACCGTCCTTATAACAATATAATAGTTTATGCAACTGTCATATAATGAAGGGTATTAAAACACGAGTGTGAGTTTATGAAACGAGCGCAGCGAGTTTCATAATAGTAACGAGTGTTTTAATACCCGTGTTACATGCAGTTGCATACACTACTTTATCTTCACTAATGCAATTAAAAATTATATTCACGCGTACGTGTATAATCACAGTGATTTTGCCGCCATTAAAATTTAACCAATGAGAGCGCAGCTGCGCGCTTCAATAAAACGCGACCAACCTGATTGGCCCTGCAATCAAGTTGGTCGCGTTTTATTGATGTTATAATGAGATTTTACGATATCGATGTGAATATTATACCATCATGTGAAATTGCTTAAATTGAGTGTTTTGTTGTCTGCGCTATAACAGTAGTAATTATAAGTCAAGTATTGAAAACATAAGTAGAATGTTACAACATTAGTGTAGATAAAATACTTAAAAACCGGCAATACGGAAAAAGATTTGTCTGGATTGTGGTAAGTGGCAAACTCTAGTCTCTGCCTACCCCCCGGGGATACAAGCGTGAGTTTATCTTTGTACGTATAACCTGTGTCATTAAAAAAACGACGCGGCCGTAGAAATATCTGGTCCGACTTGAAGAAGGCCTTTGTCCAGCAGTGGGACACAGAAGAATCCACGTAAAAAGTATCAGTTTCCTCTCATTGGCTGGCATCTTGTTTGTTCACAATCCCCCTCGTCCCCAGACGTACTTCGTGGAGATGGCGAACGAGCGCGTGGAGCGCGCGGCGATGCTGTCCCGGCTGTATGAGCGCGTGGGGCCCACGCTCATGAAGCTGGAGTACCTCATCCTGGGCGCCAGCACCGGCGCCAACCAAGTCATGGCCACCTACTACTTGCACTGGGAGAAGAAGATATTCCGCTGCCTCATTGTGTAAGTTCGGCTAGCGATGGCTAGCTGGCTTTCTTCTCCCAGATTACAATATTCTCGTCTTAGAAACTGTTTCTTTTTCAATTTCAATACTCTCCCAGGCGGAAGTTTCTTTTTCGTCTTCTGTTTATTTTTGTGGTTCCTCTCTAGCGAAGGTTGGCACTCAACTCCGCACTCTCGCAAGGTGGAAGAGGTCGGCAGCGCTTGCGAGACGGAAATTTAATCAGATCCTCTATGGATTGACAATATTTTCAGTAAATCGCCGCGAGAAATAACGTTCGTATGGATCCGCCAGGGATAATTTTCTCGCCCATCTCAGGACATGCCCACGGATTACACCTACCCGGGAGGAAAATATATTCCGCTGTAGCACTGGGATGTCATTACCACTTATTACACCTGCTGGGGCAAAAATATACTCTGGTGGCCCAGTGTATAAGTTGATTATGGTGTCATCACCACCAACTACTACTGGAAGAAAAAGTTATTTTGTTATCTCACTGTGTAAGTTTGTTTCAGGAACATTTTCATTCATTGAATATGGGTTCTGGTCACCTTTTCCGGCTCCCCGGAATTGGCCATAATATCCCTTGTTGGGATGGGCGTTAGGTTTGATCGTTATTCGCGTCCAGGATGGCCCTGGAGAACCTGGAGCAGTTCCAGCAGATGCTGTCGGCGCGGCAGCGGCCGATGTTCCAGACGGACGCTGTACTAGTCCCGCCCGACATTGCAATGCGACCCACCCCGGCCGAGGTCTGCAACATCGTCGGATACGATATCAAGCACTTCTTGAATAGGTGAGTGTTGGCGCAGCAGCGAAACGGTCCACTGTTTGCACCCGTCTTCACCTCCCCCGAGAGTGGGGTTCACTTTCTTACTTGAAACATCAAGACAACACGCAATTTTGTCTTCCCTTTTATCACATTTTTGTTTATGAAAGTATAGAAGAATGATAGAAGGACGATCGTAGGCGATGCGAGAGAAACGTTTATCCGTAGTGTATCAGAAATGTAACGTTTGTAATGTATAGTACTTACGAACGCCCAGCGCGAGGCGATTCTAATACGAGCATAGTTTATTTGTCATGTATCCGGATTAAGGCACTGGACAACTATTTGCCTCAAGCTCATAAAAATATCCGTCTGTATTGTGTGAGCGAGAGGCGAATAGTTTCCCAGTCCCTTTCTTGAATTGAACGTGGTATAATCGTATAAAGATGACGTGCCCCGTCCAGACTGACGACGTTCCCGCGCTGGATGAGAGGGACGTGCGCGCCGTGTCCGCCGCAGCGCGTGGCCGACGCCACCGGCGACGAGTTCTACGTGTTCTCCTACTTCGAGGACGTGCTGCGAGTGATGTCCATCAATGACGTCACACTGCTAATTCAGGACACCGTGTACCGGCTCACGCAGGACTGCAACGCCTATATACAGAAGTGGGTGCTTCATTTGGTCGCTATTTAGTTTTAGCTGTGTTCTCCTACTTCGAGGACGTGCTGAATCATTTCCATCAATGACGTCACGCTGCTTATACGGGACATCGTCTCCGGCTCCGTTTTGAGCCTACTACAACGCCTATATAGACACGTAAAATAAAAAAAAACCGGCCAAGTGCGCTTTACAGAACTAACAACTTCATCGAAGTCATTTTCAATGTACGAAATTTTACTTTTATAAGTTGGTGGCCTATTACTAGTTAACTAGTAAAGCCTACTTAGCCGTAATACTTTTCTTTTCAAGTGCTACTACCCTGAATTTTTTCACGTTTCTACAATCAACCGTTTAGCCAGGAGAGGGGGGGGACACCCTACTCGGACAAAAATTTGCGCTTTAAAGATTAATATTTCGCAAACGGAACCCTAAATCGAAAAATTATCTTCCTACACCCACAATATTTTTCAACGACCAATCCAACGATACACCACATAATGGGGTAGACGAGAAAAAAATCATGCGCACTTTTCATTATAGGGGAAGTACAACAAACAAAAAAGTCCGACATTTTATTGTTTAACTTTGTCGGCGTGATAAATATGTATACACACACCAAATTACAGCTTTCTAGTACCACCAATCTTTGCGCTAGGCCGCGGACAGACAGCCAGACATGGCGAAACTATAAGGGTTCCTTGTCGGACTACGGAACCCTGGAAACAGAAGCCTTGGGGTGAATTTGTTGTCAGTACGTCTGTCAATATTATTTCTTATGATTACAAACTTTACTTTTCACTTCTCATGCTCGTAAAGTTCGACTTTAAGTCGTGCGTAGACGACATAAAATCGCTTTTTAAGTTCTAGTGCATAAAGTAAATGTTTCTTCTTAAACTAAGATAATGAGGCTTGACAGCCAAATAGAGTCAAAATATATTGCACAATTTAATTGAGCAGTAAAGAGCCACGAAGATTAGTGGCATAGTCTCAGTGGCGCCCTCTATATTTTTTTCAATATCGTGGAGCACGATGAAACCTAGCTAGATCGATAGAGGACAAAAAAGTAAACAAGAAATTATTAGAGTCACCATGTCCTAAAGTGGCACGTTTAGGAGTTATTGAGCTTTGAAGTTTGTATGGAATTTCCACTAACTGAGTTTCATCACTAAATTTGTCACTTGATATGAGTTTTCTCGGGGATTCAAACCTACTTTGATGTTTTTTAAAGTCTGGGTAGCTATGTCTAGTAGGTACCTACCTACTTATATACATATATACATGAAATTATAGTATTATTCATGCATCCAATTCGTTCAATTCGATTAAAATTCAAAACATGTCAATATAAAACCTACAGTTTAATTAATATAGATAGGTTTAGGTGGTGAATTTTCCTTTAAATACACAATTTTATTTATTTACCTGATAGGATTGATGAAAAGCAGATTTATAACTCTGGTAAAAGCTCCCGTAATACCCTCGCATTGTAAGCATCCTCGCTACGCTCGGGTGCCTTAATATACGGTATCTATAATAAACTGGGTGTTTTTTCTACGACTTATTTAGCAATTTAGTCAAGAATCGGCAACGAGTCACAGGTGCCAAGCATATAGTCCAGTATTTAGTGAAAAATTATTCACAAGTTAAGTTTTATAAAAATCTCATACAAACTTCAAAGCTCAATAACTCCTAAACGTGCCACTTTAGGACATGGTGACCTTAATAATTTCTTGTTTACTTTTTTGTCCTCTAGCGATCTCACTAGGTTTCATCATGCTCCACGATATTGAAAAAAATATAGAGGGCGCCACTATGAACTATGCCAGGCCCCATACAAAAATCTTCGTAGCTCTTTCGTAGAATGCTGATGCTTATTGTTTTATTTTATTCTTGCTATAATTATTTGAATTCCGTACGTTTTCTATAATTAAATTGATGAAATCAGATAAAGTAGGAGTTGTTTATTGTTTAAATGTTTTTGTGACTTGGCAGAAAACAAGTATATAAGTCTAAATTTCCATGGCTGAAATTAAAAAAAAAAACATTAAAAAATAAATTGGCGGGAATTGGTTATTTTTTATGTTCTTTCACTGTACGACGATTTTGTTGTCCGAAATTTTCCTCGCAATCGAAGTGAAAAGCAGAGTGTATAACTCAGGCCTAAATGTCCATTGTTATCCTCGACTATATTGGCCTCGGATAAAAATGGATCGCCCTTGTTGTACAATCTACTATTGCAGTTAGGCTGTATCGGAGAACATTCATCTCTACGGATTTTTTATTAACTAATACTGGGTCATCGCATCTGTATATCAGTCTGAACGTCTGGGTTGTACCTTGGGTCCGTATCTTGACCCCTACTCCGCTTGGGTCGGCTACCTAGGATACATTCCGATCTAATGTAGGGACATGTTTTTTTTTTTATTTTGGTAATCCGTGTTTAGTCCTTTCATGAAGTGCGATTTGCTCACTATGACAGGTGGCACAAGTACCAGCACCTGTGGGCGTTCGACAAGAACCTGTCGTGCGAGAAGTACGTAAATAAGTACGATCAGATCTACAAGTACGACGAGAAGTTCTTCTTCTTCGAAGACATCATTGCCGAGTTGGACCAGCACGTGAAATTTGTTGACATAGGTATGTAGGTCACCGCCGATTTTAAACCTTTTAGAAACATTAAATTTTTACTACTTAATTTGGAAATGTTACCCTTGATATTTAAAGGTTAACTTTTCCATATGACGTACAAAATCAAATCTGATAGGAAAATATTTAAAAATTAGTGTTTTCTGTGAGCGATGAATGCATATAAAAATGTTCTGGAGCCTACTGAACACATTGTTGTTGCAAGTCGGGCTTTATGTGAACGAAACGATAACAGACAGTCGGCCAATAATGCCGCTCGTGTTCGAGCTAATGATGCCCTCTGCTATAAGGTTTGTGTAAAATGTGTTGAATTAAGAAAACAATTTATTGGAACATACCTAGCTTTTAGTATACTGAATTGGCTTTCTATACTTTTAGTGTAGTAAATTGGACTCTAATTCTAGGCGCCATAAGGGTCAACCTCCGGGTCATCATCAAGCAGATCCAAGAGCATGCGCAAGAGTGGAAGCTCACTCTCGGCAATTGCATCTCCACTAAGACCAGGATGAATATGTATGATTTGAAGAATCAGATTGAGGTATATTTTTGTTAATTTCTCAATAATAAAAAGACATTGAGACACGCCAACTTCGCTCCGCTCTTTTACCACTAAAGAGACGTGGAATGGACTCGTAGAATATCATGCCGCGTGGCAAGCGGTGAATGAGCGCAGACTCTGGCTACGTTTGTGCAGATCTCCTAAAAGGAATGGTCATTTCTCCTGATTATCTCATTTAAGCTCAAATTATATTTTGGTGTCGTAACTGTGACCTTCATTGTGGAATAAACAGTTGATATTTTTTGCACGATTTTGTAGTGGTCACTCTATAAAATGTCGTTTGTATATATAGTTGTTGCTATGTAAAGAAGCGTAAAAATAACTTTTTTACCTCACTAGCTCGTAAAAGCTCTGTTTATCATTCGAAATCTGCGTGGAAAATCGCACTTTATCCGCTAGCGTGGAAAGTGTTTTTAAAATTCGAATATTTTTATTCAATAAAGGTTTCGTACAATAAATTACATATATATAGAACCTCATTGGTTTCGTAATAGTTTATATTCTCTGCAGCCAGTCCATTGATGATTGAAATGCAAATACTTATTTCATGTCATGCGCCAGCCTCATTTAAAGAATCGCACTGGCCGGCAAGAAAATTTGATTTAAAAAAAAAACTTACAAATTTTCTTCTCTTTATTGAATTCACTTTACTTCCATTATTTTGGTTTGTTTTTTGATAAAATCGAAAGAAATCATAAAATATGAGCGAAGCTAGCAGCGACGAAGATATAAATTAACAGTAATTTAATATTTGTTAAAACTGTTTTTCTTGCACCTAACATTTTCCTCGCTTTAGTGAGGTGAAAAGTTGTGTGTTGCGCTCGGCAGCAAAGTTATTTAGCGTCTCGTACCTTTGAAACCCTCGCTACGCTCAGGATTCTATATTTGAACCACTCGCTTCGCTCGTGGCTCAATCCTAGAATCCTTCGCTTGCTCAGGTTTCAATACAAGGTACTCGCGCCAAAAATTAACTTTGCAGCCTTGCATAACAAATAACTATTATTCCGGCAGTCTTTACGAACCACGGTGAACATGAACATCAAAGGGCTGGAGGACTTCAAGCTGGTGATGGCGACCATCACCCTGGTCCAGCAGATGACCATCACGGCCGAAGTCAAGTACAGGACCATGCAGGAGATCTTCCGCATGCTGCGCCAGCACGGCATCGAGGTAAGATAAGATAAAAATAAGATATAATCCTACTATCCTACTAATATTATAAATGTGAAAGTTTGTGAAGATGTTATGTTTGGAGGTTTGGATGTTTGTTATTCAATCACGCAATAACGTCTGAATGGATTTACATGAAACTTAGCGTACAGATAGACCTGAATTGAGACATAGCATACTTGATATCCCGTTAATGCGTTCCCGCGGATAATATTTATTTTAAGTTTAAAATAGATGGCGAATGTTGTGTTTTAATAATAGATAGCGTTGTGCAAGGATCGTATAAACGGATTCTGTGGCGGTACGAAGTTCGCCGGGACAGCTAGTAATATTATAAATGTGAAAGTTTGTGAAGATGTTTGATAGATAGATATATAAATGATTTATTTCTATAAGACACCCACACGTATACAAAACATCACACATATTAATTCACAAAGTAACAGCATAGAGTAAACATAGACAAAATATTTGGATGTTTGTTACTCAATGACGCAATAACGGCTGAACGGAATAACATGAAACTTGGCATACAGATAGACAAAGATCTAAATTGAGACATAGGATATTTGATATCCCGGTAATGCGTTCCCGTGGGATAATATTTTACTGTTACCGTAACCTTTTTTCAAGCCAAACTCTAAGATATTTCTCTATTGCGTTGCCCATGGTAACAAGACTCGTATAAACGGATTATTCATGAAATCATAGGTATATAACAATTAAATTTTTAACATCTAAGGTAAGTAAGTAAACTAGAAATAAACCTTTAAATAGAAATAAAATAAAAACCTTTAAATAAACCTCTAAATAGGTTTTTAAAATTGTCCTCAGCACGGGTTAGTGCCATTTTGTGAAGCTTTTTAAGCTACAAGCTACTTGAGCTTTACCTTCTAGTTGAGAGAGTATTTATTTACAGAGCACATTTTGTTGCTCGGACGTGGCCAGTGACATAGCATTGTCGCAGTTGGTTAAGAAGGCTGGGAGTGACTCCTTGTCACCATTATAAGCCTTCACGAATTTAGTAAGGACAGAGAGAGTAACCTTGTCAGACATCTCGCTAACGGGGGCTTTTTTAGTTTCAGAAGGAGCAGCTTCAGATTTAACTTTTGGCATTAATAGAGCTATGAGATATTAGACAAGTGTTAACAATTACAAATTCTATAAACCTTATACAAAAAGGTTGTAAATAGTAAATTTAGTAAAATAGCATATAAAATAGTAAAATATCGTTCAAAAATGGTAAAAACTTGTAAAAATACTTGCAAAATAAAAATCACTTGTAAAAACCTGAATTTTAACTCACAAGAACACGACGAAGATGTCCTTTGGTTTCATACTTGGAACTCGATGCTGGTAGGTACTCGGCGAACTCGGTGATGTCACGCGCAGGTGGAGTGCAGGCGGCGCAGTCAGGTAGGTAAACGCGGCACGACGAAAGCGAAGCGGTGTAGATAGAAGTGGTGCGCCGTAAGGGTATCCGATGACAGCACTTCTGATAATAACGCGACAGCGGCAGCGGTAGCGTGAGACTTTCTCACAATATGGTAACGTGTGAGACTGCTGGAGAGGTATGCTGCTGTAGATGGAGGTGAGTTAGATCTGTTGGTGCGGGCTCAGGCTGATGATGCTGAGGCGAACAGTCGACCAAGTTGGTGAAGTACTCGTAGTCCTGTAGTGCAGATCGCGGGCTCACGCTGTAGAGCGGAGATTGACCGTCGGATCACTCGGTGCTAGGTGTGGCTGATGCAGGCTCGACCTTGGGTCGAATCTTACTGTCGATCACTTGACGAAACGCGGCCTAGGATTCAGATGCCAGTGTCTAAAAACTTTCTGACATCCCACTACTTCCGACACCAGTTTGTTAGGACGCGGGCATTTGTCTTTTAAAAAAAAAAAACACAAAATAACTAACACTACTTTATTAGAGATTTACACTAAGGGCAGATTCGCGAATGCCAGATTCTAACTGAAAATGAAAGGATGAAAATGTGACATGCATGGGGAAATGCTGACGCTGCGCTTTACAACATGGAAATTTCAGTGTGTTGCTGTGCTAACTTAGCATTTAGTGCATAGTAATTAGGGTTATAACTGAACCCACGACCTCTATCTTGGTAGTAAGCGCCTTAACGGCTACTCCAACGAAGCAGTCGATTAATTTAGTATTTTAGTTTTATATTCTGTGTTTTGTTATGCCTCTTTTTATGACGTAGCTTTTTATAAAGCTCTTAACATTGTCTAGCAATTGTGCAATAGCATTGTTTACCTTTTTCAATTATTTTAATACTACGTAACACTCGTTTGTCGAACCCGTCAGGTGTCCGACGAAGACATCGAGTTCGCGAAGGGCCTGCAGGGCTCGTGGGGCGACCTGTACCAGACCTCACTATTCCGCGGCAACACTCTAGAGCAGACTAAGGAGAAGTTCTCCAAACTCAACGTCATCGAGATCGCTAACTTCCTGAAGGAACTGGACGACTTCGTGGAGAAGTTCGATACGGAGGGTCCCGCGACTGTCGGCGAAGATTTGGACCAGGGACTCTTGCTTATGGAGGTCAGTCTGCAAAACTTTTTATAGGCTTATATAATGCTGTAGAAATTGCTTTAAAGAGGTTTTTTTTCTGAGGCTTATAAAAGGTCCTTTTGAAACTGAGATTTTGAAACCAAGATTTTTCTATCGTATTTATGCTACAGAAAATTTTCTGTTTTATTGGACATCGCCAAAGATATTTACAAGTTACATAGGCCCGTTATCAGTGGAAGTGGGAGTGGGCGGGGCACATAGCTCGGAGAACTGATGGCCGTTGAGGCGAAAAAGTTCTGACCGCAGACCGGACGCCGCAGTTTGGGCAGGTCTCCCACCAGATGGTCTGACGACCTGGTTACGGTGGCGGGGAGTCGCTGGATGCGGGCGGCACAACACCGGGAAGCTTGGAAAACCATGAGGGAGGCCTATGTCCTGCAGTGGGTGGCAAATGGCTGATGATGATGATGCGCCCTTCATGTTAATATCTGTAGATATACGGCGGGAAGTTGTGGGTATTTTTATGTATTGCTGATTGCACCATTTGATACCCAAACATATAAAAATATTTTTCAAAAGCAAAAAGCTTCCCAGGGTGACCATTATGTCGTCAATCAATCGGGAAAGTTGTCCAATGTTACCGTTACACGTTTGGTTCGAAAATTATGTACGAAGCTTTGCACATTTCCAATCTATAGCTAAATGTTTCTACCCTGTATCTTCACATTGTCTATTTCGATTCTCTTCTCAGATTTCTAAAGCTACACTACTCGCGAAGTTGATGAATACTGAATTTGGCCATAAGCGTCATTCCAATTGTACTGCGATTTATTGAATTTCTGTTAATGTAATCTTTGTGTACAATAAAGAATATTCTATCTATCTATCCCATGTATACTTACATTTTCGGACGGTCAAAAACGGCAAGTTAGACGCTGTGCCCCGCCCAACTTCGATCAGCATCGCGAGTAGTGTAATGGTCGCTTCAACCGGCGTCCTATCGTTCTGCCAGGAGTTCGGCAAATACTTCGACGAGCTCGAGGCCCGCAAGCGAGTGCTGCAAGCGGCCGAGCAACTGTTCGACAACCCGCTCGCTGACTTCTCCAACTTCAACCGCGCCAAGACCGATTTCCTCAATATGGACCTTGTTTACAAGATCTACAAGGCGCAGAAGAACGCCAGAGAGCAGTGGGCCAAGACGCTTTGGGTCAACCTGAACCCGCAAGCGTTGGTTGACGGCATTGAGCAGTTCTTCAAGGAGTATCGGTAAGATACTATATAATAATAATAATCTCTAGGTGGGTCAGTGTCAGATCTCCAAAATTACAGAGAAGACAGTTTCAATTCGATTTTTTTAAACTTATTCTTGTTTACAGAGAGAGTTCTAATGTGTTTGTCAACTACCTGTCAGTTACCGTTCTGAAAGCTCGGGTCCTGTAGCTTTGACCATCATAGTTTAGTTTCCACTCGACCGCAGCGTTTGCTAGCTCTTGGTTGCCGAGCTTTTTAACCCATCGTATTATCAGTTGCAGTTGTTTTTCTAACGTAAAGAAAATGGTGGCCGCAGGAAGCTGCCGAAGGTGGTGCGGCTGACCGGCACGGGGCTGGCGCTGGAGCTGAAGATGAAGCAGTTCAAGAACGTGGTACCGCTCATGGTCTCGCTCAAGAACGAGGCCATGCGCGAGCGTCACTGGAAGAAGCTGCAGGCCAAGACCGGTGAACTATTTCTACCTTGTTTGTTTATTTGAAACTGGCTCCGGCTTCGTGCAAATTCAGTGATAATATAACGGCTGTGTTCATTGTCATTTTTTTTATGCAGCCTCTATAACATGGACGATCTAATGCAGGACAAAGGCCTCCCCCTTTTGACCAAGATTTTCGGTCATTTGCTACCTCTGACCATTAGGTGGCCGGCCATTCTAAATAATGTCGGAGGAATATTTTGAATAGGTTGTGTAGTTTCTAATATGTAACATTCAATCTTGCAAACTTACAGTTAGCTCTTTGTAATATTAATGGTCAGGTTGGCCAGCTCAAAACTTGGTTGAATAAACTAGTTAAACGTAATCAGTCTTGAACCTTCGTTGACTCGACCAAAAGGTACAGAAACCAATCTTATGGCTTAAACGGAAAGTGAGATACATCCGTCGTGCTTCGTATACATTTTGTTGTGAAACATCTTTCAGTTCGTGTATAATTCATTTATATATCGTTGAGTAGAGCAAAGTAGCCATTACTCAGATCCTCTTGACTCGTGCCGCTAGATGGCGCCAGTGCGACGTAACACATTGCGCAGTTTGAACTAAAAAATAACGCTTACTCATAGACGTTTCACGTTAAGCCAGCGGCCGTATAACGCGACACAGCCCCACCTTTTATTGTTCAAAAGAAGTTTGATGGTAAAGGTTGACTGGTTGTGCAGGCAAGGAGTTCGACATGTCCCCCGACCGCTTCACGCTGGACAACATGTTCGCCATGGAGCTGCACAAGTATCAGGACACTGCCGAGGAGATCGTCAATCACGCCATCAAGGTACGTCTATTATTGAGTTGAGAACCTAAGGAAAAACGCTGACATTGTTGCAGTCCTGCTTACGTGTTGGTTCTTTTTGTAGGTGGTCACCAAACTGTCTATAGTTCAGATACTTAAAATGCATAACTCAAATATGTGCCACCATACGACGAAGGTATTTTTTCTTTCGTGTGTTGTACCAGGTAAAGAGTCCGCCGCATTGCCGTTGCTTGTATTGGAGGGTATAATGGAATACATCGTGTTTTATAACCCCTCTCGAGTAGAATTCCCCCCTTTCAAGAAAATAAGGCGAGTTCACACACGCTAAATTATAAACAGATCCAACATACTATGACAAAAAACTTTTTGGACGAGCTTAACTTCGAAGCAATAAATCTTTCAGTCATCTGTCATCATAATACTCAGCTTATACTTAATTGTACACTAAGAACAAAACGTTTGCACAAAACATAAGGGAACATAAACAGCGAGTTTTTTTTTTACAATTTCCACGCAACACAATCACTTATCCTGGTCCCAAACTAGGATGCCCTGTGCAATGCTAAACAGTTAAGGACATCACAAACATGGAAATTCATCCAGACGGAGGTCCTACGTACAAATGTACGGCGGCCCCCAGTGGGAATCGAACCCACGACGTCCCGTATGGTAATCAAACGTGATAATGCTAGACCAACGAGCCAATCACTCAGTTTAACCACACTCTTTGTCCCTTAGGAGCTGGCCATAGAGCGAGGCGTGAAAGACGTGCAAGACTCGTGGGCAGCCATCGCGTTCACCGTGCAGCGACACTTCAGCCGCGGCGAGGACCGCGGCTACACGCTCAATCCGTGCGACGAGATCTCGGTCAAACTGGACGACGACGCCATGGCTCTACAGAGCATGGCCGCCTCGCAGTCAGTAACTAATTCTATTCAGTACAACCTACCTACCCAGGTTTCCGTCAGACTGCAGAGACACTCCAACCACGGCAAGAATCGTGTCGAGAAGCGGACTGAACACTTCACCGCGGAAGCGTTCAGCCCGTGCGAACACATCACGGTCAAACTGGATGGCGGTATTGTGATGGCTTTCCATAGTATCACTAAAGACAGTTCGTCTTCATTGAACATCTACAAGACGGCGATAGAGCTAAAACGTCAGTGGCTTTATTTCTCACTCACCTACGCTAGAATAAAGGTAAAGCACGTTCTTCCCTTCATTTTTCATGACATACAAAGCTAACGCAGAGTCGCCTATTTGAATCTTGTGACTTACGCAATCTAACTCTCTAAAATGGGTACACTACAACTTAGGGTTGCGCAGTTCTTCATTACATTTTCTCCTCCAAATTTCTCTTTTTCTCGATGGCCACGACTCTGCAGATCCTGGAATCCAACCTCTTTTATTAACAAAAACCGACTTCAAGTAAACACGCACTATAAAGAGAGTTCGAAGACATTCTCATGGATCTCATCAACAGATCCTGATCTTTATGTGGAACATCCCTGTAGTTTCCTCATAAATATAAAGATCTGTTTAAGTTTGTAACAAAAAAAAAACAATGAATGAAATCAGACATGTGGCAAGGAACTGTCGCTGAAAGTACAAAAAATTTAATTTACGGATGAACGGATGACTTTCTCCTTTTTTTGAAGTCGATTAAAAAGGTTTGTATTAAGACATATCTTCTTCTCCCAGGTTCATCGGCCCCTTCCTGACAGTGGTGCAGACGTGGGAGCGCCGCCTGTCTCTCATCTCGGAAGTGATCGAGGAGTGGCTGGCCACGCAGCGCAAGTGGCTCTACTTGGAGGGCATCTTCGTGGGCGGCGACATTCGGGTCCAGCTTCCCGACGAGGCTAAGAAGTTTGACGACATCGATAGGATGTTTAGAAAGGTGAGACAATATTTTCGTTGCTTGAAAATAAATGGTGAAGCGATTGATTGATTGGTTGGATTGACATTGAAAAACTTAAAGAAAAAATCATTAAAGGAGAATAAAATGCATAAAATGTTAAAATGTTTGATAAAACTACAGTTTGTGGTTTATTATGATATTATTATTCGACGTACATTGCGTAGCTGAGGTTTGCTACTTATTAATCTGTGGGTTAATCGACTTTGCAATGTACATAGAACTGTAATAGTAAACCATTAAATGTAGTTATATGAAACAGGCCCCAGGTGGTTGGAAATCCAAATCTCGTCCTAAATGTAATTTTATGGTTATTTGGGTTTATTTCCTAAAAGCAGAGTGGTCAACACCATTATCAACTCCGTTGATTGTCTACTTGATTGACTATAGGATGCTTGTCAAATAAAACAAACAATAAAAAGTATGCGGATTTCAGGGAGGCACACCTCTGAAGTTTTTGTCTTTGTTTGTGTGACTTCTATAATAATTGGCCAATATCTTTCAGATAATGTTGGACACGGCCAAACGTTTAAACGTCGTCGACTGTTGCACGATGCCTGGCAGGCTAGAGGAGTTCGTCAATTTGGGACTCGGTCTACAGAGGTAAGTAACCAAGAGCTCTCGGCTAGTTATACATTTAAAGGCTTATTAGAAACTATTGTAAAACACATATTATTATGTATTTTGGAAGAAGCCTGGCTACCCATAGCACAGGGAATCCTAGTTTGGGAGCCAGTAACCACTCTTTTAACCCTTCTTTAAATAAAGTTTTTTTATTTTCTTTTTCATTTCGTTAAAGGCTCTAATCGCGATTAGTTACCTTAATTCTCAACGTTTCGGTAATGGATTCGAACCCTGTAATAGAGAACTGTCAAGTTCTCTATTACAGGGTTGCCTGGAAGAGATGGTTATTAGTGATAAGACCGCCACTTTCACTCTGTATCTTTATAAGTTTCTTTTTCTGATTTCGTTCCGAGTCCATCGACGGCAACACCCCGACAAATACAATAAGTACAGACCCGAGAATGAGTTTACCTTTTCCGTCATACCGATGTTTGCAACCTTCCCACATATTATTGTTAGTAGTTATATGGATCGAGATGCATATATTCATACATAAACTCACGCCTGTATCTCAGAGGGGTAGGCAGAGACCAGGGACTGCCACTTGCCACGATCCTGACAGATCACTTTCGCTTCCTCAACATTCATTAGTCGTTGCATGCGCGCACGCCAGTGTCGGGTACTTTTTATCTTGCCCTTTGCTGATACATCCCCTATTCGGTCGAAGTATGTCCGCTCGGGACGTCCATTACCGGCCCCTCCACCCACATTTGCTCGATATAAATTTGTTTCAAAATAAATAAAATAAATTGTAAATCATCATCATCATCAACCCATTATGTCCCCACCGAGGGGCACGGGTCTCTTCCCTGAGGAAGGTATAGGCCATACTCCACCACGGGGGCCAAGTCCGGATTGGTGGAGGTTTGTAGATGTAGTGGCTCGTCTACTGTCAGAAGTTGTCAAGCCGCCCTAAGGCCTCTAAATCATTTATTTTTATAAACGGTCCTCAGCACAGGTTAGTGCAACAAAAATAATATATAATTATAAATTTTTTTCGTCAATCTTTCTTCCTTCATCCTCTCCACATGTCCAAACCAACGCAAAATTTCTTTCTCAATTGTAGTCACTACATCCGCTTTCAGTCCACAACGTTCTCTAATCAAACTATTGCGTATTCTGTCATTCAAAGTAACACCAGACATACTTCTCAGGGACCTCATTTCTACTGCAATAATCCTACTTTCTTGCTTCTTTTGCCATACCCAAATCTCGCGATGAGATCGAGATGCTTCAGAATATTTTAGCAATACTTTTACACTGCAGGCGAATGCTCCGACTTTGTTGACAGATGCCAGAAATCCCTTAACGACTACCTGGACTCCAAGCGGCGCATCTTCCCGCGCTTCTTCTTCATCTCCACGGACGAGCTGCTCTCCATCCTCGGCAGCAGCGACTGCAGTTGTGTGCAGGAGCATATGATCAAGGTCAACTACAGATTATTATTTTTCATTACCATCGTCCTTATTCAGGGTTACATCTAAAATAAGCAATGGGGAAATTGCGTCAAACTTAGATTGGAGTTACATTGTTTTTATGCCATAGAATACATAAAAACTTGGGAAAAATTACAAAATAAAACCATAAAAATATTTTTTGGGGGCTTTTGAGATCATAAACATAGCGAACAATAAAGTTTGTCTAATAATAAAAAACTTATTAGATTTTGTCTTTTCATTGAATTCTAAACGTTTTCTTGCAAGGGTGTAGATGGAAAAACAATATTTTACGAAATAACTCAAATGTCGATAAACGGTTCATACATTGCAAGCCGTGACTTCATAGTTTATTGTATGGCGCGTTTTTGTACCACGTGATTATACTGAGTTTTCGACAGTTTATATCATAAAAAGTATTAGTTTAATATATTTTAACTTTTTCGATGTACTCCGGTCACAAGCCAGTTCATTCACAGACTAGTACGTCGCGACGTCCACATTTCTTAATTTGGTCAAATTTGGCTTCGCGCGCCAAAAAAACAACTCAGTATTGACTTCAAACAAATGTGTGCAAAGGAGCCGTTTAAAAATGTCAGATGAATACAATAACATGAGATGAACAGATCGACTTTCGATGACGTTGTTTTGTCATTTCACTTATTTATTTCACCAACAGATGTTCGACAACATCAGATCGCTGGATCTGTACGTGGACCACTCCAACCGGCCGGTGGCTGCCAAAATGATATCAGCTGAAGGAGAGGTTGGTTCTCCTTTCTCTGTCTACTTAAATCGGACTAACATAATCTCTAATATTTAATCACATGCGAATATACAGTCTGTATACGAACGAATATTCATTCACATAGATCATGGAGTTCCGCTACGTGGTGTATACAGAAGGCAGAGTGGAGGACTGGATGAATCTAGTGCTGGGCGAAATGAGAAGGACCAACAAATTCATATCGAAAAAAGCAATTTTCTACTACGGTAGAAATTGGAAAGTTCCCAGGTAAAGCTACAACACTGCACGTAATACTAGTTTGCCTCACAATGGATGTGTGTATGTACAAAGTTTTTGAAACGATTAGCTTTACCCATTTTGTGTCCTTATCCCGTAATTGTCTATTGGGCTATCTATTCGTGAAGTGTCGCTTCGGCGAGGGCGGCAACTCTGTAGCGAGGTGTCGTGTGCAATTCATTTGTATGCTGCTGAGAAGATCAAAGTAGCCATTACTCAGAGCCTCTTGACTCGTGCCGCTGGATGGCGCCAGTACCGCTTGAGACATTGCTCATTTTGAGTTAAAAAATAACCTTTTCACCTCACTAGCTCGTAAAAGCTATGTTTATCATTCGAAATCTGCGTGGAAAATCGCACTTTATCCGCTACCGTGGAAAGTGTTTTTAAAATTCGAATATTTTTATTCAATAAAGGTTTCGTACAATAAATTACAATATATAGAACCTCATTGGTTTCGTAATAGTTTATATTCTCTGCAGCCAGTCCATTGATGATTGAAATGCAAATAATTATTTCATATCATGCGCCAGCCTCATTTAAAGAATCGGACTGGCCGGCAAGAAAATTTGATTTAAAAAAAAACTTTAAAATTTTCTTCTCTTTATTGAATTCACTTTACTTCCATTATTTTGGTTTATTTTTTGATAAAATCGAAAGAAATCATAAAATATGAGCGAAGCTAGCAGCGACGAAGATATAAATTAACAGTAATTTAATATTTATTACAACTGTTTTTCTTGCACCTAACATTTTCCTCGCTTTAGTGAGGTGAAAAGTTGTGTGTTGCGCTCGGCAGCAAAGTTATTTAGCGTCTCGTACCTTTGAAACCCTCGCTACGCTCAGGATTCTATATTTGAACCACTCGCTTCGCTCGTGGCTCAATCCTAGAATCCTTCGCTTGCTCAGGTTTCAATACAAGGTACTCGCGCCAAAAATTAACTTTGCAGCCTTGCATAACAAATAACTATACTTACAGTGTAACCCGACACAGACTCGCTTTTATTTCGTATTTTTGTTGTTTTTATGTTTTTTTTATGTGTATGCTTTTGTGGCAATCTAAATAAATGTGCTCTCTCTTTTTCTTCAAACCTGCGACTCTCTAGGACCGAGTGGATAATGGAGTACCAAGGCATGGTGTGCCTGGCCGCCAACGGCGTGTGGTGGACCGCGGAGACCGAGGAGACCTTCGGCCGCATTCGTAAAGGGAACAAGCGCGCCATGAAGGAGCATCTGCACCAGCAGAATGAGCAACTGGATGCGCTCGTCGTTAAAGTGAGGCAAGGTGAGCGCGGAAACTACCCTAAATGTAAAGGTGAGGCAAGGTGAGCGCGGAAACTACCCTAAATGTAAAGGTGAGGCAAGGTGAGCGCGAAAACTACCCTAAATGTAAAGGTGAGGCAAGGTGAGCGCGAAAACTACCCTAAATGTAAAGGTGAGGCAAGGTGAGCGCGGAAACTACCCTAAATGTAAAGGTGAGGCAAGGTGAGCGCGGAAACTACCCTAAATGTAAAGGTGAGGCAAGGTAAGCGCGGAAACTACCCTAAATGTAAAGGTGAGGCAAGGTGAGCGCGGAAACTACCCTAAATGTAAAGGTGAGGCAAGGTGAGCGCGGAAACTACCCTAAATGTAAAGGTGAGGCAAGGTGAGCGCGGAAACTACCCTAAATGTAAAGGTGAGGCAAGGTGAGCGCGGAAACTACCCTAAATGTAAAGGTGAGGCAAGGTGAGCGCGGAAACTACCCTAAATGTAAAGGTGAGGCAAGGTGAGCGCGGAAACTACCCTAAATGTAAAGGTGAGGCAAGGTGAGCGCGGAAACTACCCTAAATGTAAAAGTAAGAGAAGTTCTGCTTAAGACTTCTTACGTGGAGCATGCTTTCTCGCTCGCACAATTTAACATTTTTTATATTGCAATAAAATGAGTATACTTTTAATGAATGTTGTCTGAAGCTTCGATGGATATTTAAATTATGGACATTCAAGGCATATTTTTCTTATCCTGTACTAAGCTTTCGATTGAGAAAATTTTTCTTTATTGAAAACTACGTATAGGCAAACAAAAATATATTTAAAATGAACGTAATTTAAGTATACATCAAACCCTCAGACCACATTTTGTCAAAAGCTTACTCATATTATTACAATATTAAAAAATGTTAAATTGTGCGAGCATGCTCCACGGAATAGCAGCCTTAAACGCCGTGACACCAGTTCTTATACTACACAAGGCGACAGTCATTTCTTATTTAACACAATTAATACAAGAAAAATAAGAGTAGGCCGACCCCCCCACCTGTTTAATATCTATTACGTAATAATGTAAAAGAAAAAATTAACGCGGGTCCGTTGCCATGGGAATCGTTGCCCGCGCTTTTTCAAAGAATACATTTTGATGGTCAATCCCCGATCCCCTTAAATCGTCTTGCGTAATAAATGAATGGCCCCCAATGTAAAATGGAAACAATTTAACTTTAAATTAGATTTCTTCTTCTGTGTCTACAAACGTTAAAATTATAAAACACTCTTTTGTTGGTAATGCTCTAGAATGCATAGTTTCATGTTCATGCTACAAACCGTTGATGAGTGCCCAGGAAACAATCCTGATCATTGTGATAAAGATAACTGACTTGGTCGTGGGTTCGATTCCTACTGGAGGCCGCCGTACAATTGGGTATTTGACAAAATATCAAATGAGTTACATTTAAAACGGAATTTTGTATGAAAATACTTGCTTATGTCGTCACATTTCAGAGCACTCTTTTTATGTTTAATCTATTAAAAAATTGTAATAACTAGTAATTGACTAAAAGAAATACATTTTCCGAGATATTTTGTAATTCTTGTTTAAGCGAAATTTATTGTTTAATTTTATTTAATAATTTAATTTATTGTTGATCGTGTCAAATACCGTATTGTACTGTAATACGCAATTTTATTAATACGCAAATTAAGGGAAAATATTTTTTTTTATTACTCCTTTTTATCAATCGCCTAGCTGGGGATCGACTGACATCTCAAACAAAACGTAACGATTCCCTTCAAAATATTTAAAATAAGACTAGAAGGCTCTGCCAGCTAGCTTCTATAAAGAGGAATCGTTACAGTACAAATGGCCTAATTCCGGGCGTATTTCCATGTTTGCGCTGTCCTTGTCTGTTTACCATAGCACAGAGTATCCTAGTTTAGTACCAGGACAAGTGATCGTGTTGTGTGGCAGTTATTATGATTTGTAACTTTCAGACCTGTCCTCGAACGACCGCCTCAAGTTCCGCACTATAGCCACGATAGACGTGCACGCGCGTGACATCATCGAGAGCTTTGTGCGTGACAACGTCACGGAGGCGGCCGAGTTCGAGTGGGAGAGCCAGCTACGGTTCTACTGGCTCAAAAAGGACGACAACTTGTGGATACGCCAGTGCACCGGTGATAATCTGGCCTTTCTTTCAACTTTTCTACTAATCCTCTCCATACTGAGGTTGTCTGGAAAATAACGCTTTTAGCTGTAAGACCGCCAGTTGTGTTCTATTTAGGAAATTTTATTATTTATGGTGTGCAATGAAGAGTTCTAATCTAATCTGAGGGATGTGGCCTAGGTTTGGACATGGAGAGGATGAAGGAAGAAAGGTTGAAGAAAATAAAGAACGCCCAACTTGTTTTTGATTAGAAAATTATGGTAAAATCCACCTATATTGCTTTCGCGTCTTCGCAGACGATTGTCTTTTTTTTACAAAGCGTGGTATGATAGCACATGTTTTCTGCAGTACTTAATACCAACTTAAATCAATCCCGCATTGAAAAATAGCGCCTCATTGGAAGCTAATATTTGTTCATAATTTTCTGAGATACTAAAAGAATGCCACCTTTTGAAACATTCGTAAAACTCAACTTTTTAAAACTTTAAATCACATTGTTTATCTAAATAGTACATTCTTTTGCTCTGTATCATTTACCTATTCAATGTTGTTTTCGTGTGTGAATGTAATTTGTGGACAGAAAATAAACAAACAAATAAAATAAACAAATTTTACATTTATTTTTTCACTGACACAAACAACACATTTGTAGTTGAAGAAATATTGTGAATTAAATGCAATATATTTTTGTCGTTGAAATCAAAAGTCATCATTGACGGAACTGCACGTAACCGTGAATGAATTTCAGGCTTATTCGAGTACGGCTACGAGTACATGGGCCTGAACGGGCGGCTCGTCATCACGCCGCTCACCGACCGCATCTACCTCACCATCACCCAGGCGCTCACCATGCAACTCGGTGGAGCTCCGGCAGGTCGGCTTCTATATTACGCGCACCAAAGCCTGAGCGATACCAATCGTCTAACTGACTTTGGACAAAATTCTTACTTCATTAGAGCTATACGGTCTTTCAACGATCTTTGCATCGAAAACGAACACATGGATCGGTTCACCGATTGCATTTCCGTCATTCGCAAAGTAATGATTTCTAAGTTTGGTCACTCTGTATAGGCTTTATTACCGACAAAACCTATTTACCAGTGTGTTATTCTCCTTCTTTAATTTTGTGTCGTTGTGGTTACTGACTCAGGTGTTTTGTGTGTTATCTCTCTTTGTGCTAATCCCCAAAATATGGCTATCAGTGAAAACTATTTGTTGGCTCTCTGTATCTATGTGTGTAAATTTAATGTGTTAGTGATAAGCTGGTAGTTTTCTGTCAAATTCCCGTCCAATTGTTATCGCAATCGTCAGGATTCCGACAGGATTTCGTGCGCATTATTAGGCCTCTGATTTTAGCTGTACTATACCAAAGAAGTGAGACAGTTTACCAAAGAACTAAAGTGACTGACGTAGCCTATAAGTTTAGCAACTGCCACTGAAGTGGCAGTGGACTGGTCACACAGGTCAAAGAACCGATGGTCGATGGGGTGCAAAGGTTATCGGGTGGATACCACGAACTGGCATACGTAGCGTAGGAGGCCCACCAGCTCGCTGGACAGACGATGTGCGGCAGATTGCTGTCAGTGGCTGGATGAGGATGGCCGAGGACAGAAAGAAGTGGGGGCCTTGGGGGAGGTCTATGTCCAGCATTGGATCAAGGAAAAGGCGCTATCGCTACTGACATTGGTGGAATATCCCCAAATTTCTCTTGTCTTCCCGAAAAAGCGAGAAAGCGGGGGTTTGTTCGTCAATGCGAACTACTTTCTCACCATGCCGTAGAACCTCATCAAGTGGCACCATATCATAGTATTTGGCGATATGTTCTAATGACAGCAACCATAAGTTGTCTTAGGAAAACTAAATGAATGGAAGCTAAGCATCTAATCTTTCTAGCTTGGAATATTATAGAGGGGTGGTTTTCGTTATCGAATAATATTACAAGGCTAACGTTTGTATGGATAAGCCTTGAAAGTGTTAATAATTTCTATCTGTCCAGCCCTTCTCAGCCTTTTTCCCCTGTCAATCTTAAGATATGGAAGGACTTGTGGTCAGGCGGCGAGACGGATGGTGAATAAGGCGACCAGCGATCCACGTCGACAGCGTTGGGTCGATGACATCACTCGGTCGAGTCCACCCCCCGCAGGCCCAGCCGGCACCGGCAAAACCGAGACCACCAAAGACCTGGCGAAAGCCCTCGGCCTGCTCTGCGTGGTGACCAACTGCGGCGAGGGGATGGACTTCCGCGCGGTGGGGCAGATCCTGGCGGGGCTGTGCCAGTGCGGCGCCTGGGGGTGCTTCGACGAGTTCAACCGCATCGACATATCGGTGCTGTCCGTCATTTCATCGCAGTTGCAGTGTATTAGGAGCGCCCTGCTGATGAAGCTCAAGCGATTCACTGTAAGTGTCTTACCCAACCATATACGCGTCGCCATTTTGTTAAGTCGCCATTTTCTACGACAGGCTTCTATGATCTTTTCCTTCCCGCTTTTGCCATAGGTAGGTTTACGTGGGTATCTGTCGTTTAGATGCATAGTAATGGCTAATTTTCTAGCTCCTTTCCTTCTAACACAATCTAAAGATTGTTTTGATTGATTGAAAATATTTTATCCTTTAATATTTTATTTTGTCTATGGCCTTCCTCGTGTTACTTATTGTATAGATAAAAAACATTTGCATCTTTTAACTTACTTAACGTAGCTGTTCTGTTTCTGTGTCTCGTCGTAATTCACTAGTTCACTTGTTAATTTTTTCTCAGTTTGAAGGGCAGGAGATCGCGATGGACAGTAAAGTGGGCATATTCATCACGATGAACCCCGGCTACGCGGGCCGCACGGAGTTACCGGAGTCCGTCAAGGCGTTATTCAGGCCTGTGGTCTGCATTCTGCCCGACTTGGAGATGATTTGCATGATCTCCTTGTTCTCTGATGGATTCCTTACTGCCAAGGTTAATACTTATATCATAGTAATAAAGTGTCAAGCCTCACATAAACTCTACCAGTGATACTTATAAAGACACGACTCATTAAAACACTCTTCAAATGCAGTTGAAGTTGGTCTTTCCCTTTGTGACGGACTATTTAAACTGTATTAGAAAGCTATTTTACAGGAATCGTATTTTTACAAATAACGCCGTACGAAGCCGTACAAATAAACGTAGCATAAAGTTTTATCGAGTTCTGAAGTAAGAATTCCATATCCATACAAAAACCTGTGCCAAGTTTACTTGTAAAATGAAATGCGAAGATCAAATATGAACACAATATGATAAAATGAACTCAAATATTGATACACGCTTCATACATTATAAGACGTTACGTACAGGTTGTGACGTCATAGTAGGTGCCCGATCTGTGTGGCGCGTTTTTATACCACGTAACGTAGTGACTTTTCGACAGGTTATATCATGAAAATGGGGAAAAAAATATTAACACGTTTGTTTGTCTTTTATCGTGGCCTCAATATAGAATTTTCGGCAGGTTATATTTTGAAATGAAATTAAAATTTATTTCCACAAAAAAAATACGTGTAATGGTGTTATAAATTAAGGAACTCTTTTTCCCAAAAAAAAATATTGTCATTAGTTGCCTACGCTAGGGCGTGAAATTATATAATGTATTAGTCCCACTGAAAAAAAATTACCACGTTTATTTATCTTGTAATCTGTAGAATTCTAAATGACCCGATCGGACCACTACAATAATAATTTTTATATAACACCTGCTCGTCAACTTAAAGCAAGTCATTTGTGTCCTATGGTCTAGCCGGGTCATTATAAATGTACTGAATTTCATAATCCTCTAGGGAATTATGACATTTGAATTTGGAATGCAATCAACATTGAATATACGAGCTCCTTGCAATCCATGACCAAACGTCAAAATTAGAATATAAACTTTTCATAGAGCCCTACACCAAGAAGAATTTATTCAAAATTAGAATGAAAACTTTTCTTTTTAAATGTATTATGTTTTATTGCCTCGCAGTGTTTATATAAAGTAGAGTATGCATTTTGGGGATAAAGCAGTGTATTTGTCTCGGGCGTTTTTGAACCCCTCGGCCTCGGGATTCAGGCTTTAACTCCCTCGCTTCGCTTGGGAGGTAACTCTGTAACTCCCTCGCTTCCCTTGTGAGTTAACCCTAGGATCCCTCGTCCTTGGGGTTCAAAATATCGCCCGAGACATAATACACTGCTTTATCCCCTTAATGCATAATCTACTATTAATTGTTCTTTTCAAGGTCATAATAGAAACATTTTAGTGCAAGTTTTCCATTATCTAAAACAGAGCAATATCAACGCCAATATATCACACTATTGAACTGCGAGTCTTCATGCAAAAGCAATAGACATGAACGAGCCAATTGTTGGGAATTTAAAATTATTTATTTTAATTATGGTTATTGTAGGTAAAGGTAATTTAGTTTACTATAAATCAATGAATTTTATTTAAATGAATTTTAATACATGAATTAAAATTTTATTTAATTATCTAGAATGTAAATAAAATAATTTAGACAAATTTAATTTTTGTAATGTTATTTTTTGTATCTCTTTTAGTCAATAATTTTCTGATAAAACTTATTAGAGTTACAGTATACAAGATGTCAAATGTCAAATTTCATAATGTCAATTAATTATAACTTAAACACTCTACAACAATAAAAACCAAAGGAAAAATAAATATTATCAAAACAAATGTTATTTTATGTAATTTTTGTGTAATATTATTATGTATTCGTATGCACTGCTGTGCATGCCTAGAAGTGGCGAATCCTGGCTGCACCGTAATCTAATATTGTATTCTATAATAATATTATCTAGGATAGCCGTTGTTGTGCCGTTTCAAAACTATTAAAAACAATTGTTTCGCAGGTGTTAGCCAAGAAGATGACTGTCCTGTACAAAGTAGCGCGTGAGCAGCTGTCGAAGCAGTCGCACTACGACTGGGGCCTGCGCGCGCTCACCGCCGTGCTGCGTATGGCGGGCAAGCTGCGCCGGGACTCGCCCGGCCTCAGCGAGATTGTGGTCATGATGAGGGCGCTCAGGTAACGAAATGTTGGCGCAGAACATAACTGTGCTAAGCAGAGTGCGAGTGAGAAGCTGTCGAAACAGTTCCACTACGACTTGGTCTCACGCGCGGTCACCGCAGTGCTGGATATGGCAGGCCAACTGATTATGGTCATGATGAGAGCGCTCAGGTAAGTACAGGCTCACCTACTTCGCTAGCCCGATATAAGTGTCAGGCGGGATCCTGCCTTTTCGCAGAAAATTGTGACGCTGATTATCACTTGCCAACCAACATTTCACCTATTTTTCACTTTGACAACAAACGATTTACAAATTTTTGTATGGCAACGTTTCATTTGGTAGGATTGTTTTTAAGCTGATTATTATAATGAAACAAAACGTTTTGGGTATTTATTATTTTTCAAATCTTTTACTAGGCCAAACAACTATTAGATGAATAACGTTTCGTCTGTGAAACAGTTCCCTTTTCGTAAATAGATATAATATATAAAAAAAAAACTTGAATACGGTTTTTTTTTTTTTTGCAAACCTATAGGTTAGGTTAGGTTAGAACTGTGACCAACACACGCACGAGCCGAGCGAGCAAAGCGAGCGTGCCGCGGCAGCGGCCGGCGAGTGCTAGGAAAATTCTATCCATTTTACTAGGTTTTCCTAACCTTTAGGTTAATCTATAGGTTTGCTTAACGAAACTTAATGCAACATTTGGTATACAATAAACAACTGAATGAATATTACGCTAAGTAAAACATACGCTACTTAAAAGTTGGCATTTTGAAAAAATGTCATTATAAAAAGCAAACCAAACAAACAGTTGGCAACTGCGAGGTTGGGAAATAAAAAAAAATAATAAGAAAAGTAGGCAAATGATTATTCCGCAAAATAATATTCTTCGAAACGTTAGTTGCCAAATGAAAATCGGCCAAAAATGTTTCTGCAAAAAGGCAGAGAACCGTGTCAGGCACCTCTGCCGCCTTAGTGGTGTTCATTGAAGGAAACCTACTACGAACTCTCACCACGGTCACTTGGTCTGTTCTCAGAAATTTACTCCCTCATTCTCTTTCCTTGTATTCTATTATTCTTTAGTCCTTCTTCTCCTTCTATTCTTTAGTCTCTTTCTCTCTTTCCGATGTTGTTAGCCCCTAATCAGCGGTCTCCTTATTCCTTTGTCGTCTTGTTTGATGCTCATCTCATTCACCTAATCTAAAGTACAATCTTGCAGGGACATGAACCACCCCAAGTTTGTGTTTGAGGACGTACCTCTCTTCCTGGGACAAATCAAGGATCTATTCCCGGGATTGGAGTGCCCTCGCGTCGGCTACCCGGACTTCAACGACGCCGTCACAGATGTGCTTGAGAAGGACAAATATATCGTGCTGGATCATCAGGTGAGAATGAGATACGCTGCTTGCGTAACTACATAAAAAATAGTAACGCAAGCAGCGTGCTGTTCAAGCACTGAATACGTCCGATGGTGCTTAACTTCGGTGATCCGACGAGAATCGGTCTTTTCAACATGGTATGAACGTCGGCGATAGCATGATCAAATGCTGTGTTCGATATTGTCCAAAAATCAACATACGGGCATTATTTTCTCTGTGATACGGGCCTTTTTTATAATAGGGTGTCTTTGTAACCAGATAGATAAAATAAAATATCTTGAATAGTAATAAATCTTCGGATTAATCGTATTTGAAGCAAAAAGCCAACGATACGTGCTGTTCCCAGGCGGTCACCCATCCAAGTACTGAACACGCCCGATGTTGCTTAACTTCGGTGATCGGACGAGAACCGGTGTATTCAACATGGTATGAACGTTGACGATAGCAAGATCAAATGCTGTGTTAATATCTTCCAACAATTAATTAAATACATAAAAGAACGCACTATAATTTCATAGTTATCGTATTTGAAGCAAAAAGTCAACGACACGTGCTGTTCCCAGGCGGTCACCCATCCAAGTACTGAACACGCCCGATGTTGCTTAACTTCGGTGATCGGACGAGAACCGGTGTATTCAACATGGTATGGACGTTGGCGGTCGTCGATTCTAATTTCACGTACTGCCTGTAACTTCTGAACTACTGAGCTTTGGTTTTTGTTCTTTCCGTCATAGGGTTGGCTGGAAGAAATTGCTTTTAGCAATAAGGCCGCCAATTGTACTGTGTATTTTTAAAATTTTTATGTCATGTGCTCTAGTGTACAATTAAGAATATTCTTATCTTATCTTCAAACTTGAACTTTCATCAACTCCGCAGCACCAAGTGTTGCCAGAAGTACTGATCAACCACAAAACTAACCTCAAGTGTTCTTTCGTCCCCTGTAGGTGGACAAAGTGGTGCAGCTATACGAGACGATGATGACGCGGCACTGCTCGATGCTGGTGGGCCCGACCGGCGGCGGCAAGTCCGTCATCCTCATGTGCCTGGTCAAGGCGCAGACCAACCTCGGGCTGCCGACTAAACTCACCGTCGTCAATCCTAAAGTAACTATGTCCGTAAACTTCTGAATAGGGACAACAATTATTTATTGTCGTGAAACGGCATTCAGTTCCGTAGTAGGGGGTTGCTAAAACCGCATGCAGCGAAAACATGTCGCCTCGGCGAGGGCGGGAACTCTGTAACTACGTGTCGTGTGCAATTAATTTGTATATTGAGTAGAGCAAAGTAGCCATTACTCAGATCCTCTTGACTCGTGCCGCTTAAGGGGCGAGCGCCGCGTACCACATTGCGCAGCTTAAGCTACAAATTAACGCTATAAGTAAACGTTTCAGATTTTTTATTTAATTTAAAAAGGCCATTAAATCTAATGCTTTTTACAGGCTTGCTCGGTGATAGAACTCTACGGTATTTTGGACCCCGTAACAAGAGACTGGACTGACGGTCTCTACTCCAAGATCTTCAGAGAGATGAACAGGTAAGTTTTATGACTATAGAACAGCCATAGTTTGACTGCCTGTGTTTTCTATATCTAATTATCAACACCCTGGGTTCGATTCCCGCTGGGCGTCGCCTACGTTTATTTACACCAATGACCTCAATCTAGGTGTTTTTCGATGCTGATGTCGTCCTTGCCTGGTTCACATAGCACTGGGTATACTAGTTTGGGACCGAGACAAGTGATTGTGTTGTATCGAATTTAATAGTACTCAAAGTGTGCTCAGTAGAGTCTTTGATCCTCGGCATTAAACAACTTCTTACCTCCTAATGAAACCATTTCGAACGTAATGGTTTCATTTGGATGTACAGAGGTACCATTACGAACGTAATGGTTTCATTTCATTGCGCATTTTCTATAGGCCAGCAGAGCCAAACGAACGTCGCTACTCCCTGTTCGACGGTGACGTGGACGCCTTGTGGATCGAGAACATGAACTCTGTGATGGACGACAATAAACTGCTCACGTTGGCCAACGGGGAGCGCATTCGACTGGCCCCGTACTGTTCGCTGCTTTTCGAAGTAAGTTATAAAGAGAAAATTGCTTTCCCTAAGAGATGAAGTTTATTCGTATGAAACAGTTGACAATGTACATAGTCCCCGTATAAAAGTTTTTGGAATAAATTAGTAAAACCAAAGAGTTTAATACTCCTTGGTAGAACCATTGAATTTAATTTTTTTTATCTTTAACTCAATGGTACCAACCTTTTTTCATCATCAATACATTTCCATTTCCTTCCGTGGATGTCGTAGAAGGCGACTAAGGAAATACATTATCACAAGAAAACGGGCAGCAGCGTCTTCCTGAGATTCCAACCGCATACTGCGATCCCCAACCCGCCTGCCGAGCGTGGCGATTATGGTAAAACCCCTCATGGTTATGAAAACCACGAAGGAGGCCTATGTCCTGCAGTGGGCGTCAAATGGCTGATGATGGATAAAGTTACAAGCTGAATCTTTCTTTTGTGTTACTTTGCGTCGTTTTCTTCATTTTCAAACAGTAGTTATGTCTTTAGATCAAGCGAAACGCGTATTTGATTCTGAACTGAAAAAAATATCAACATTTGAAACTATGTCTTTGTCAATAGGTTGGTGATCTGAACTATGCTTCGCCAGCCACGGTTTCACGCGCTGGCATGGTTTTCGTTGATCCTAAGAATTTGGGATACCAACCTTATTGGGACAGGTAAGTAGTGCCTGTTTCTAGTATCCACACCCAGGTATCCACCACCATAAATAAAACAATCAATAGCAAAAAGCCAACGATACGTGCTGTTCCCAGGCGGTCACCCATCCAAGTACTGAACACGCCCAATGTTGCTTAACTTCGGTGATCGGACGAGAACCGGTGTATTCAACATGGTATGAACGTTGGCGATCAAAGGCTCAAACTTCACCGCTACATACCTACTTGTCTCACAAATATTACTGAACACTTTCGATGGCCTTACTGCTTTCTTATGACTATTGTTTGCTTAAAATTCAATGCTTGGACTTAAACATACTATCCTTATGATTTCTGTACACATTTATGTTACATAATTATCCAGTTACTTCATGCAAGTTGAGTCCTTAGTCTACTCCCGTACTTTCTATGCTTATAGGAACAATCCTTTGATAGTTTTTCAGGGTTCCGTACCCGATGTGTGTCAAACGGGACCCTATTACCAAGACTTCACTGTCCGTCTGTCTGTCTGTCACCAGGCTGTATCTCATGAACCGTCGTAGCTAAGGCGGTTTAAATCTTCACAGGTGATGTATTTCTGTTGCCGCTATAGCAACAAATACTAAAAACAGAATAAAATAAATATTTTAGTGGGACTCCCATACAACAAACGTGATTTGTTTGCCGTTTTTTGAAAATGAAAATTTCTTTTGCCGTTAGAACAACATAATAAAAAGTGAATTTGCATGGATATCTAACGAGCAAATATCCGTGCAAATTAAGTTTTTATTACGTCTAGTGCTCGTGTCAAGCTAAGAAAATACTATGCTATAACAACAAATAGTTTACTACAGAATAAAAGAAATATTTAAGGGGGACTCCCACACAACAAACGTTGTCGAAAGACAGCGCTCACCATCTAGCGGCCATCTATGTAACCTTCACAGCTTCGATGTCATGTCATTAAATGTCAATGTTAAACGCTTCTTATCGGTTTCTATAGATGGCGCTGTTCTCAAATTCAAAATCTTTGTCTAATGCTGTATAGATAATACGGAACCCTTCGTGGGCTAGTCCGACTCGCAATTGGCCGGGTTTTTTTTTTGTTTATTTATTAGTTACGCAACTCACACGATTACGGACGTAGTTTTTCTCTGTCTCTCTCCCATCCCTCGTTCCTGTTGCGTAACTATCACGTGCCGACCCCGTCGGCGGGCGCAGGTGGGTGCAGTGCCGCGGCGACGCGGAGCAGCGCGAGCAGCTGTGCGCGCTGTTCGAGCACTACGTGCCGGGCGCGATCAACTACATCGTGTACGGCCTCTTTGGCCTGCAGCAGCAGACGCCGCTCCGGACTGTCGTGCCGCAGACGCCGCTCAACCTGGTGAATAGACCGACGGATCGCCATCGTTGCGACGCTCGGATCCCTTCGGGAGGCCAGCGGTGACGTTGGAACATTAGGCCGCTATGGCCTATACACGTCCCGCCTTAGGACACGGACCTTCTCTCGGGGAGAGAGTGTGGGCTCGAACACCACGCGTCCCCACCGCGGATTGGCGATTTCGAGCGCTGATGTATGTGAATAGCTAACACACTCAGGTTTCCTCACGTTGTTTTCCTTCGCCTTTATCGAGTGGTATTGCTACTGTAAACAAAGTCATAGGTACATGCCCGCACTGGGAGTCGAACCTGGGTCTCTCGCTTCCGAGTCCAACGTTCTACCCATCGTCGTTATCCAAAAAATAACGATTTACGAAGTGATTTCACCAACTCACTTAAAATTCAATGCACACACATCTGCATTGTATTAAGCGCGGACGGGCCGGAAAACTATAACGGTCTGACTGAATCCACACATTGTATATTGCAGCCAAACGCATGCGTTACTATCTTGATTTACTAACATTAATTAGATAGATAGATAAAAAAATTATTCACATTTGCACACACCCGTGTACAGGAACGACACAAAAAGTAAACACAATGTACATATAGCATGCAAAAAAACGAATACAGTAAAACAATGCGCAGAAAGAAAAAACAATATACACATGAGAAAAGTTGCGTATACAATAAAACAACAATTGTGGGTGCGGCAATGCAAAAAGGTTCTGACTCAGCATGTGCTGGAGTGGGCGACCACCTCAGCGCTGTTATTATGCCAGTACCCGATGGTAAGACAGTGGCGTGTAGGGCTCGGGGAAACGAAATAATACAAAATTTATAGTAATAAGTCAGAAGTCGAGCTAAAGAAGTAATGAACAAATAAATTATAAAATCTTGCATTAAAATAAACAATATACTAACCAATATTTGATTATACAATCATTATCATCATCATCATTCAGCCACAAGAAGTCCATTGCTGGACATAGGCCTCCTCCATGGATTTCCAAAAAGACCGGTTGGAAGCGGCTTGCATCCAGCGTCTTCTTGCAACTTGGATGAGGTCATCTGTCCATCTTGTGGCTGGTCATCCTACGCTGCGCTTGCCGATGTGTGGTCTCCATTCGAGAACTTTTCGGCCCCATCGGCCATGATTATAGAATAAAATAGATAAATTACATTAAAAGTAAAGGTAAGACAAATAATAATAATAATAATTAAATTTTTACTGGCCCTTATCAAACGTGCTCACGGGCCTTATAATGCGTACCAAATCCTGAGCGATTCCAATCGTCTAACTGTCCCATTCCATACTAATTTGACAGTTAGACGATTGCAATCCCTCAGGATTTGGTGCGGGTAATATAGGGGCTGATCTAAAAGGCCAACAGGCAACTATAGTAGATTACTTTCTTTTTGCAATTCAAGTGAATCGTTTCATTAACAATAAACATTAACATTTTAACATTAACATACAGGCACATACATTTTTTCTGGCCCCACACTAGGATACCCTGTGTCGTGGGGACCAGAAACAGCGACATCACAAACATGTAAACATCCAAGACCTGGGGTTTTTTTTTTTGTCCCCAGCCGGGATTCGAACCCGGGACCTCTCGCATGGTATGCAGATGCACTACCGCTGCGCCACGAGGTCGACAACTAAAACATAAAACATAATATTAGGGGTTAAAGTATGAAATTGCCGTTTTATTGCAATAGGTTCTTTGAATTGACATAGAATCTTCATGGTTTGAGGTTTTAGAATGAAACTTTTTTCAAATGGTTTCTATGATGTTCTTTTTTTAAAAAATGTGAAACATTTGAATATCGACTTTCAATTGTTTTTGTTATTCAATTTAGACAAGAAAGATGGATACTGCGAAAATTCGAGTGATTATGAGGCACCCATTTTTCGTATTTTTTTATTTTATTGATTTGACGCAAGTGAGTCAATATTGTGGGTAAGGTAACGTTAAACCATGCCGCTAATTCCTGGGTAGTTTGACTAGGGTCAGCTTCCACTATCTCTCTTAATTCATCGTTATTCACCTGTGTGGGCGGTATTCCTCGTGGCTCGTTCTTTAAGTCGAAATTTCCAACACGAAAGCGTTTAAACTAAAATCGAACGGTGCGTTAATTAGTAGACCCCTCTCCAAACGCAGCATTGATATTGCGGGCTGTTTCTGCCGCGTTAGTTCCGCGTAGGAACTCGTATTCAAAAATGTCTCGAATTTTCGCAGTATCCATCTTTCTTGTCTAAATTGAATAACAAAAACAATTGAAAGTCGATATTCAAATGTTTCACATTTTTTAAAAAAAGAACATCATAGAAACTATTTGAAAAAAGTTCCATTCGAAAACCTCAAACCATGAAGATTCTATGTCAATTCAAAGAACCTATTGCAATAAAACGGCAATTTCATACTTTAACCCCTATTATAAGCTAATTACGAGCCTAGTAGCTTTGTCACTTGCATGAACAAAATTAAATTTTTACCAGCAAGTGCCAAAATTCAATGGCGTTGCAATTACTTGCAGGTGGTGCAACTGTGCTACATGATTAGCGGTCTTATGCCCGACAGAGAAGACACAAACGAGGAAATAGACAAAACCGAAGTGGAGTGCGTCTTCATGGTGGTGAGTATCGATTTATTTGACAAATAAATCGGAACGACATATACCACACCACAAATAATACATTCCAAAAATGCAAGTACCTTTGAATTTAGCCCTAGCATCGTAGAATAAAATGTCAAGGAGACTGCCTCGTCGTTCTAGCGGTTAACACGCTTGGCTACAAAAACAGAGGTCATGGGTTCGATACCCACTGGAGGCCGCCGTACTCAATTTGTACTGAATTTGTACGATATTCAATTCAATTCAATTCAAATATTTTTATTCATTATAAAAACAGAATGTTTAATTAATAAACGTCAAAGTTGTTAGTTTCACAATTAATGGATTATGTGGAGAAGAAGCTAACAAAGAAACTCCACATTTATTCTTTTCAAAACACGTTTTAACTTAATCAACAGAGTTTTCAACTTAAAATATTAGTCATGAATGTGTTGAACACTAGTCACAATCGTCCTGTAATTAATCTTCTTACTTACTTAAACTGTTTAATGCCAAACATCTTTGTCTTCTAAATAATCCTTGATGTTATAGTAAGCCTTTTTGCACACAATGTGCTTAACACATTTTTTAAACCGCGTTGGAGATAACTAATATATCTTGAGGAATTTTGTTGTAGAACCTTATACAGTGCCCCATAAAGGATGTGTTAACTTTTGCAAGTCTAAATCGTGGAAATGACAATTTATGTTTATTTCTAGTATTAAAAATTATGGTGGCCACCAACATTTTCGAAGTCTTTGATATTTTTTCTAAATGGCGTCAGTCTGGGTGTATTTCTTTGTTTTTGATGCCCTTGCCTGATCAGCAAAGTGATTCTGTTGTGAGAAAATTAATTTACTATGAAGTTATGAGTTCTGAATACTCAGGTACTGTTTTTTTTTTCAGTCTATGTACAACAGTCTCGGTGCCTCAATAATCGACGATGGTCGCTTCGACTTCGATAACTACATAAAGAAAGCTTGTCCGATGATGCTCGTTGATGATTCTCTCGAGAAAAAAGCTACCACAAGTTAGTATCAAAACAAATAACACACAAAGCGATCTCGTTGTCAAGATCACGTTACCTCAATTTTACGGGTTTATTTTCGGGGCAAAAAGCCAACGATACGTGCTGTTCCCAGGCGGTCACCCATCCAAGTACTGAACACGCCCGATGTTGCTTAACTTCGGTGATCGGACGAGAACCGGTGTATTCAACATGGTATGAACGTTGGCGATAGCAAGATCAAATGCTGTGTTCAATATCGTCTAAAAGTTAGCCATATACATAAAACAAAGCTGTACTAGCTACATAGTAATCGTGTTTGAAGCAAAAAGCCAGCGATACGTGCTGTTCCCAGGCGGTCACCCATCGAAGTACTGAACACGCCCGATGTTGCTTTACTTCGGTGTTCGGACGAAAACCGGTGGTATGAACGTTGGCGATAGTATGATTAAAATCTGTGTTCGATCCAAATCCAAAAATTAACTAAATTGATAAAATAACGCACTACGATTTCATACTATTTGTACTACTCGTATTTGAAGCAAAAAGCCAACGACACGTGCTGTTCCCAGGCGGTCACCCATCCAAGTACTGAACACGCCCGATGTTGCTTTACTTCGGTGTTCGGACGAAAACCGGTGGTATGAACGTTGGCGATAGTATGATCAAAATCTGTGTTCGATCCAAATCAAAAAATTAACTAAATTGATAAAATAACGCACTACGATTTCATACTATTTGTACTACTCGTATTTGAAGCAAAAAGCCAACGACACGTGCTGTTCCCAGGCGGTCACCCATCCAAGTACTGAACACGCCCGATGTTGCTTAACTTCGGTGATCGGACGAGAACCGGTGTTTTCAACATGGTGTGGACGTTGGCGATAGCACAATCAAACTTTACCAGTGCCTCCTTTATGTTACAGAACACTTTCCAATGGGCTTCCCTACACTGTACGATTACTGTCTGGAACTCAGTACGAAGACATGGGAGGCATGGACCTGGCTTGTACCAGAGTATGTACATGATAGATCTGCGAAATTCCCATCGATCCTGGTGCCCACTGTGGATACTCTACGGCTGACTTGGCTTATCAAAATAATGGAGTCGGTATGTACTTTTAGAGCCTCAGTAACTTATTCTTATAGAATCTTATATATTTGTAGCGACCAAGAACGTATTTGATTGCCTCAAGGTATCACGCTTGCCTACCACAACAGTGGCTGTGGACTCGATTCCCACTGGGCTCCGTCGGACTTTGTACAAATGGCCCCAGTCTGGATGTTTTTCCATGAAGTCCATGTCTGTTTACAATATCACTGGATATCCTAGTTTGAGACCAGCACAAGTGATGGTTGTGTGGACGTTATTATTACCAGAGATGGTACGACAATTGACTTTTTGTAACAATAGAAAAAGCAAGGATGTCCCAGACAGACATACTTCGTCCAAATAATTCGTATAATAGGTTGGTTATTTTTGAGCTTAGACTTTCCTAAGCACTACACATTATTAATTTAATTCCGGAATCACTTAAGTACTTGAATTTTGAATCACTTCACTTTTAGTCGAAAGTTTTTTTAAATTCAAGTAATTGATTCTGGAATTAAGTTAATAAGGTTGGATATTCGATAATCTTTGCCTTTCAGTTACCATTCTATCTCAATCAGAGTTCACTGTATCTAAAAATACACTCTAAAAATGTTCTTATTATTGTAGGTTGAAAGGCCAGTCTTGCTGGTTGGTGATACAGGCACATCGAAAACTGCTATCATTACTAACTACTTGCGGGGTCTACCACCCGAGAAATATGTAAGTCGTAGTCAAGGTAATCTATTTTTAAACGGAGTGACGTCATCCGAGCTCTATTTGTACGCAAGTTATGTTCATGCTATCGCCAACGTTCATACCATGTTGAATACACCGGTTCTCGTCCGATCACCGAAGTTAAGCAACATCGGGCGTGTTCAGTACTTGGATGGGTGACCGCCTGGGAACAGCACGTATCGTTGGCTTTTTGCACTTTCAAAGACAAACAGCGGCGTTGAATGAAACTGCTTGCGTAACTTTTCCTTTTCTTGTTTTTAATATGATATTGGATTTTTTTCCGACACCTTTTTCTGGTCTCACAAAGTCTTAGCCAAATTCGGCATGTCCATCACCGGGGGCGTAGCTCAGATGGTAGAGCGCTCGCTTAGCATGTGAGAGGTACCGGGATCGATACCCGGCGCCTCCAATTACCTCTTTTTTTACGAACATATATTTTTTTACCCAACTTGCATTACTTCCAGTACCCACTTTTACCCAAAAAACCAATCAACAAAAGCTTTCACATAAACATTCGCCTGTCTCTTTAGCTGGTACAACAAATGAACTTCTCCTCCCGCACCTCGTCAATGGACGTCCAGAGGAACCTGGAATCGGTCGTAGAGAAACGCACCAAGGACGTATTCGGCCCCCCCGTCGGCAAAAGGATGCTTGTCTTCATCGACGATATGAACATGCCTATAGTTGACACTTACGGGACGCAGCAGCCTATAGCGCTGTTGAAGCTGCTGTTCGAAAGAAAAGGCTTCTACGATCGCGGCAAAGACTTGAATTGGAAGAATTTAAAGGATATTGGTTTCTTGGCGGCGATGGGTAAAGCTGGCGGTGGCAGAAATGACGTAAGTTTGAAGATTATTATCAAGTAATGCCCACCCACTTTATTCACGTGGTGCTGTTGACCTCTAAACAGAAATTTCATTTTTTTTGGACTTTGTTCAAGGTAGATTGAAATAAAGTCCATTGAGAAGCTGATGAAGTTCAATTTAAAGTGGGAATAAAGTGGTATTATGCCTACGCCTGATAAACTCTTTGAGCAATTATTATTTACTAAATCTGCGCCCATGGCGAGAGGCAAATAGTTGTTCAGTTACTTACTGCACTGAACAAAACAAAAAGAGAAGAGTTTGGCATTACAGTCATCATCATCATCAGCCATTTGACGCCCAAATGGTTTTCATAACCATGAAGGGTTTTGCCATAATCGCCAATCTCAGGAAGACGCTGCTGCCCGTCTCCTGGTCCTAGTATTTCCTTAGTCGCCTTCTACGACATCCACGGGAGGAAATGGAGTGACGCTATTCTTAATCCGACACCACACGGATTACAGTATTTAATGCAATTTTTATTATAAACTAGCAGTGCCCGCGACTACGTTCGCCTGGTAAACGGATTAGCCTTAGCCGATGTCCACCCTAAAGTTCCATTCTAAGTACTGGCGAAAGAATTTTAAATCGGCTCACTATCTACTTTTGGAGATTACATCCTACATACAAACTTTCCTTTTTGTAATATTCGTATAGATTACATAATAACCTATTGTTGTTAACATGTATTGGGAACGATTATTTTATGATAAGGAGAACCTAGCAGTGGCGATTTTTGTTCAAATAAACATAAACATGAGGGAGCCGATTTCCAGCGGGCTTCCCTTTTAGAAATCCGACTCTCACCAAATCCAAATTTGCTACATTCATAATATCAGGCACTCTTAGTTTTCCATACATTTTATCGAAACAATTCGGAATGCTATCTGCTTACCTCGGCCATAGTAGCCGCTTTGCACAATAATACTCTGTCTCGCTCGCAGTCCCACAAAAAATGCTCTGTCTCGCTCGCCCTCATTGCACCCGAAAGTGGCCAAGGTAGTCTGCGGAACCCGGCTTCTCTTCATCATAATTTTACCCTTCGCCACTGGAACCTATTATCACTGTTTACCGAGTGTAACCCACCGCTGATGTGCATGAACTAGCCCGAACTTATGTTGTTGTAAATCATATTCATAACATATTATTCTCAACGGGCACTAAAAATGATTTTATCTTATGATAAACAGAACCTAAATAACTGTTTGCCTAGTGTAACCCACCTCTGATGTGAATGAACTAGCTACAACTTCCCGTCTCCGCCCCAGGTGGACCCGCGCTTCATCTCCATGTTCTCGTGCTACAACCTGCAATTCCCGTCGGAGGCGACGCTCCTCCACATCTACTCCTCCATTCTGCAGGGACACTTCTCCATATTCCCCGAGGACGTGCAAAACAGCGTCGGGAAGATCGTCCAGATGACGCTGGACCTTTATCAGGTGAGTACTTATTGCGTATTATCTTCTGGCTGTTTTTGTATCACATTGGACATGAAAACAATCAATCAATTACGTAAGCAGCCTATATACGTCCCACTGTAGGGCACAGGCTTTCTCTCAGGGAGAGAGGCTTGGTCTATGGGCTTAATCATGACGCGGTTTCAACCGCTGAGCTATGGGAATAGCTCGGACACGCAGGTTTCCTCACGATGTTTTCCTTCACGGTTAGCGAGTGGTATTGCTACTATAACTTCATAAATGTACTTAGCTTAAGAAAACAAAGTCATAGCTACAGGCCCGCTCTGGGAATCGAACCTGGGTCTCTTCCTAGCCCAATGTAAGAATCACCCATATGTTATGTCAATTCATAAATCGCCTGAATACGTCCACTGCGGGGCACAGGCTTTCTCTCGTAGAGATTAGATTAGATTACATTAGATTAGAACACTTTATTGTACACACCAGGAGGCTTACCACAATCTCGAAGTTAGCAGGACAAAAGCAGGGCAGTTTATTTTCAATGTTCAAAATAAACTGCTGCTATAGTGTACCATGAGCCGAAGTAAGTAGACCTGCAATAAACCTGCTAAAAAAAAAAAGGTTGTCTCTGGCCTGTTTGCCTTAAATGTTGCGTGCGTTCGAAAACCAAATATGATAATTTGCCGGTAAATACCGTTTTTATTACGAAATAAAAATAAAACATTTTGATTGTGAAAAATGTAATAAGAAAACATTTGTAGCAGCACTGCTCACTGTGCGGATAAAAGTTGAAAACAAGTTATGGAAAAATAAAATAAACTGCTGCGGAATAAAAATTTTGTCTTAAGTTCTACATTACTTAAAAATTACGTTTTTTAACGTGTCTCGAAAGTTATTTTTGTTTACGTCAAAATATGTTTGAAGAAGTTTTTGAATTGATAAAAAAGGTTTTTGCTAAACTACGATTTGAAGGAAATGAAGTGGTGTCGCGGTGTGTCGGTTTAGACTACTTTCAGCAATCCTAAAGAGTTACCTACGAGGTTATAAATTACTAGGAAACGGGCAGCAGCGTCTTCCTGAGATTCCAACCACATACTGTGATCGCCAACCCGCCTGCTAAGCGTGGCGGTTATGGCAAAACCCCTCATGGGCGTCAAAAGGCTGATGATGATGATTATGATGAAAGAGTTTTAATACCTAAAACAAATATTTGAAATGCCACTAAAGTTCGAGCCAAAAATAAGTTTCTATGACTTGATATAGGATCATATACCCAGCAATGGGCAGAGTTGGACTGACTGAATTATGATGAAATATAACTTATTTTTTATTATAAATAAGATAAGATAACATTTGTTTATTTTCTGTCCACAAAATACATAGAGGAATAGAGCTCATCTTCGTCTCCACGGATAAATCTGTGGATTTCGTTGGCACCGGTAACAAAGCCCTAATGTCTACGTATAGATTTTCCACTAAAACCTTAGAAAGTCGATACCTCCGAACATAATACAATTCGTCGTAAACTTCGAATGGATTAAATCTGCAGTCGTATAATTTTACGCCACGCTTTTTCCTCCCTATTGCGAAAAACGTATCATCCTCCAAAACCATAAAATTTCTTCATCACTCATTTTAATACGTAAATTAAACAATAATTCGCTTAGCAGGGTTTTAAAAGCTGCTCAAGAGTAACAGTTGAGTAGCTAAGAATGACAGTTCAGCAGCGCTGCGAGCGCGCGAAACTGACCTTATAGTACGGTAGCAGCGTTGATTAGACGGTGAACGTCTTATAGTTAACAGCGCTGCGATTGTATGGCTCATGGTACCATTAAGCAGGGCAGTTTTTTATAAGGCTTAAAAATAACTTCTAATAGTGGTTGTGGTAAGCCTCCAGAAAACAAAATACAATAAAAGGCTGGAGAGTGTGTATGGGCTGAAACACCACGCGTGCTAACGCGGTTTGGCGAAAAGTTATATGAAAATCAATTTAATATTTTAGACCTCGTCTAACCAACTTAGCTAACCTCGTCTAACTTAGCGGTCCCCAACTCTGGTTTTCAGAAGCCCTCAACTTTAATCCATGGCTACCGATAATGCGCTTTAAATTGTCGCCGTCCGATGCTGGGCATAATTAGCCCCGCAGCTCATCTTTAAAAAAAATACAGGCTTGGGCGTCATACAGGGTGTCAGGATGTCACAGAAAGGTCCGTTAAGACGTAAGGTTATTCTACTCATCAATACAAATATATATATCTCGAGAGCTAATTATTAGAAAAATCCTATTATATAATACTAGAAATGTTAAAGTTTGTAAAGATGTTTGGAGGTGGGTGTTTGAATGTTTGTTACTCCACCACGTAATAACGGCTAAAAGGATTTAAATGAAACTTGGCCAGAATTGAGACATAGCATACTTGATATTTCAACCGCATACTGCGATCGCCAACCCGCCTGCCAAGCGTGGTGATTATGGCAAAACCCTTCATGTTTAGGGAGAACCATGAAGGAGGCCTATGTCCTGCAGCGGGCGTAAAATGGCTGATGATGATGATACTTGATATCCCGGTAATGCGTTCCCGTGGGAAATTTATTTTAAGTTTAAAATAGATGGCGTTGTACAAGCGAACGTTCGCAGTAATGTTTATGAACTTTACTGCGATCGCCAACCCGCCTGCCAAGCGTGGCGATTATGATAAAACCCTTCATGGTTTGTAAAACTATGAGGGAGGCCCATGTCCTGCAGTGGGCGTCAAATGGATGATGATGATGAAGCGAACGTTGTGTTTTGAAAATAGAAGGCGTTTTGCAAGAATCGTATAAACGGATCCTGTGGCGGTACGAAGTTCGCCGGGACAGCTAGTATAAATATTATAATTATTAAAATTCTTTATTACATTAAAACAAAGTTAAGGTCGCGTATGTGCAAACGCGACCTTAATGCCACTATAAAAGCTATTTCATGTGTGTGCTTAGAGCAAGTACTGAAATTTAGTATCAGCTGATGATGTTTTCGATATTCCGGAGTTTGTGTCATAATAAGAGTTTTAAAAACCTATTCAGAGGTTAAAAATTCCACCTATGCCGGGACTTGAACCCGCGACCTCTGGCTAACCGTGCCAGCGCTCTCCCAACTGAGCTAATGGGCAAGTGAATGCATCAGTGAAATCTCGAGCCTCTTTACAAACTTCTCTGTATTACGTACAGGCAGCGACATCTGGCTGAAGTAATTTATTTTAGGAATTTTCTGGCCGAAGCGATTTACATCACTTGCAGCCCCGAGTAACCCACTTTGCAGTTAGATTTTTTACGTCGGAATGATATCGCTGTACCTACATGATTATATTCTGGTTCAAGTCCAGGCATGGGTGGAATTTTTGACCTCTAAATAGGTTTTTAAAATTGTCCTCAGCACAGGTTAGTGCAACAAAAAGAATATAATAATAAGAGTTGTTTGTACCTATTGATGAGTAGAATAACCCACTTTAGTTTTACCGGACCTTTCTGAAACACCCACTTTACACACATACGTAAACTCACACCGGTATCTCGCAGCGCTAGGTCACTAGGGTTAGACACGTGCCACGATCCTGACAAAACGCTACGTCTATATTCAAGCGCGCTGCGTGCGACACCCGATATACATACACATAAACTCACGCCTGGATTCCAGAGTTGTAGGCAGAGACCAGGGACTACCACTTGCCACGATCCTGGCAGATCACTTTCGCTCCCTCAACATTCATTAGTCGTTGCATGCGCGCACGCCGGTTTCGGGTACTTTTTATCTTGCCCATTGCTAATTCCCCTCCCCTATTTGGTCGAAGCGTGTCCGCCTGGGTCGTCCCTTACCGGCCCTTCCACCCACATTCGCTCGATATATTTGATTCCTCAATCTTTCTTCCTTCATCCCAATATAATCTTCAAGTATCGCCTCCTTGACTGAAACGTTCCCCTGCCAGATAATAATGGTCCAGCTGCCGCCGACGCCCGCCAAGTTCCACTACATATTCAACCTGCGCGACCTGTCCCGCATCGCTAGCGGCCTGTGCCTCGCGCACCCCAACTACTTCGGCGAGCTCCGAGCCGTGGTGCGCTGCTGGAGGAACGAGCTCACCAGGGTCATCTGCGACAGGCTCATCGACGTCGCCGTACGTACATGTTATATGTTTATGTACGAATATATGTGTATGTTTTTTTCTTTTCTTGTGATGTGTTAATTTATTACAGTAAATTTTCTGTCTTTCTTTTTTTTTCTTTCTATATGTATTAGGCCACTCCATCAAAAAGTTGTCTAGAACAGACGAACGTTTAGAGATAAGGTTAAAGCCTATACTATTGGGTTAAGACGTATCTCTGTAGGTTTGTTTTTTATGTACAATAAAGTATTCGTTTTTTTATCTATATCGGAAAGGGGTGGGGTTCCGTGTTTTGACACCAATCAAGATCTAGCGTGGAGACCAATGTATAACTCTACTTTATTCTATCAGTGTAACCAATGAATTATGGTGCAATGACTACTTTTAACAATGTTATTTTCACATTTTTGTTTTCTCCATTCTCAAACATCTATCCTTCTTCTTTCATCTTGTATTTGAGAAACAAGTTCTCTTTAACCCCGGTTCTTCGGTCTGCATGCGGGTTCTGTAGTTTTCATTTTCTTCAACTTTATTACAACTTTTGCGGCACTAAAATTACTACCTCAGTTCAAACACTGTTTAACCGAAGCGCAGGTTTCCACGCTTCGAGAGGATCATCCAGATTACACCATTACAGATTCCGTGTTGTGGAATCGTTTATTCATTTTATACTTCAAATTACCTTTAAGGTTACGACTAAGCCTAAGTAAAGCTACGACTACTGTTCAACTGAAACGCAGGTTTCCACGCTTCAGTAGAATTAGTTTATAGCCAACCTTATGTCCGTTTTATATAATAATTACAATAAGTTGAACTATTTTACTGGTAATTGTAACGTGTAAGCACATCTAAGAGGCGCGGACCCCTCAGTCCCGTTTATTATTTCAAACTCGCGTTGTTTTTCTTAAATAGTTAGGTACCTAAGTAGAGAGGATGAGAATAGCCGAGGACCGCGCTCAGTGGCGTGCAATAGGAGAGGCCTATGTGCAGCAGTGGACAAACATAGGCTGATGATGATGAAGTAGAGAGGATAATTTTTGTTTTTATTTTGTCACTATTTAATTTTTTTATTACCTACCTTTAAATTTTATATTGCAATGGGTTTATATTCTAACCTCTACAACCACAATCACGACATCAAAAACAAAAAGCCGCGATTTGCAGCGTTTTGAATAACTATTTGCCTCTCGCTCACACAATATAGACGGCAATGTTGTATGAGCGTGTGGTAAATAGTTGTCCAGTCCCTTTATTGTTATCACGAATTAAGAAACAAAAAATCGCAGTACAAAATACAAAGGGCAAGCCACCACCAAGCCGGCAATGACAATAAAGAATAATTTTAAAAACCTATTTAGAGGCTAAAAATTCCACCCATGCTGCGACCTCTGGCTAACAGGTCGCGGGTTCAATTCCCGGCATGGGTGGAATTTTCAGCCTCTACATAGGTTTTTACAATTGTCCTCAGCACGGGTTAGTGTAACAAAAAGAATATAATAAAGAATAAAACAAAAATATATTTTTTTATACGAACATCTTACAGTGTGTGACCATTCTGACAAAATGTATGTTTGTTACTATAACTTTTCGAAAATTAAACTATGTCACCCTGTACTATGATTTTGGACAATGAAGCATCGTTGCAGGACATCGAGCTGATGCGCGAGCAAATGCACGAGCACGTGGTGAAGTACTTCCCGGAGGAAGAGCCCGTAGTCCTGCAGGAGGTCGTGGTGCCCGAGATCCTGGATGAGGAAGCCGAGGGTGACGACGGTGAGTGTTCACTACCAGAACACGGTAAGTAAATAAATTTCAACGCTATGGGACTTCCTACCACTTCGAATTTGGATTCACAGTTTGGAACCAAAAGTCGAAAATCACGAATGTTTACAGATAATGTTCTACCATTAGTGATAAATTATTAATGATACTTTTTTTTACAATAAAAAGAACGTTCCCTCATAATATTGCTAACGATTTCAAAATCACCCTGTAGAAGAACAGGTTGGTTAGCATTGATTCTGCCTACTGATTCGGCATACATAAGTTTCAAGCGCTTTCTTGGTATGAACACCGACATTGTACACTTGGTTATAAATAGATATTTATTGATTAAAAAAAAATCACCTCGCAGGTTTGGAGGCGCCGCCCCCGCCCCCGCCCCCGCTCCCCGCCGCGCGCGGAAGCGAGGAGCTGGGGATGGAGGAAGAGGAGGGGGAGGAGGAGGAGAAGGAACTTACGGTACGTTCTTCCGTGATATTTGCTCTAGCGAATGTACGAAACAACTGATTTTCTTTTATGATTCCGTGTTGCTCTTAGAATAAAAGTTGTTTGTATTGATAGAATATCCCCCTTAACTTTTAAATACATCTCCCTGAACTTTCTCTGTTCGGTCACCGAGTATGGATTATTTATCAGTGTGGTCTGTGGGATATGAAATAATAGGTTATTCCTTTGCCGCGTTGGCGTCATTCGGTTCACATATTCAATGCAGAAGCGGTATAAGAAAATGAGATCATGAAACACTGACGGGTTGAATTCGTGGTGTAAATTGAGATCGTTCTAAGTACCGTCTTGATTAGAAGGAATATTACTTCTGCCTCTGTAAATACCACGCAGTACAATTCTGCAAATATTAGTTAAGATTTTTCTTTGATCTGTAAATATTTAAATTTACTTTTTTAACTTTAATTTGGTTTATTTTTCTAGATGTTCGACCCGATAAAGCATCTAAAGGTTACGTGATAAAAATAGCATGGCTGACAGCCTTCGCAAAATGCATGGCTTTAATTAAGGCGCTTCATGTTTGATTTTTTTTCACAGCTTCAAGGGACTGTAGGCCTGAGTATCTGGTTTTAATTTCAACTGGATACCCCACGCATTCCCACGATAAAGGGTCTTAACAGACAGACGGATGGCCAACAAAGTGATCTTATAAGGGTTCCGTTTTTTTTCTTTTGAGGTATAGAACCCAGAATTTTAGTTTTTTTACAGATCATTTTGCAAAATGTGTCAGTATTATCTCTCAGTCGTGTTTGTGCGTAGACACAAACAATGATTTAACAGTGGACTGTATAACTTTTGATTGTAAGGGCTGGTGGGGGAGTCTCGTGGAGTAGAACACGCTGGCACAATAACGTGAAACAGGCAGCTTTATTTAGCTCACACAATAAGGACTAAAGAGTTAGAAAACACTGAAATTACTGTTTTTACAAATAAGATTCACGCAACGTGGCGCAGCAGAGGCGAGAGAGAGAGACTCAAACTACGAGCCTGCAGATCAAATCAAATATCAAATAATAAATTATATTAATGAAAAAAATAGTGATTAATAGTGATTTTTAGGACCCATGGCCGAGAACCTAGGATCACGGACCTGGGACTAGATAGCGTTTATGCAAAAAACGGCCGTTCTTAGCGTTAATGATATCTAGTCCTAATTTTTTTGCCTTGGTTCACGGCCATGGGTCCTAATAATTGAGAGGTTTTACTGACACGTTTTGCAAAAATGATCTGTAAGACAAGATAATTATGTTTTTTTTTCCATTGGTGCCGTTAGTGTCACTGGAGCATGGAACGCCTTAATTTTGCTTTTTTTAAATGAATGCTTGTACAAAGACGATCACGCTTTGCGTGCCTAAATCAATACTTTTTCAACGGCTTTTATGCATCAGCAGCGATAGTGCGATAAATATCACCTCCTTACATACTTGAATCATTAAAATTCTTATAAAATTAGGGCCATCCACACCGCGGTGCAAATATGCAGTTACTTTTTTCGAGTAATACTTTGCAACATCATGTTGCAAAAAGTTGCTGCACAAAAAGGTGCTCCAATGTGGATGCATCAATACCAACACGCCTAGGTAAAATACAAATTTACCTACCCTGTGCTTCACGCAACAGCGCTTTCAATTTATGTGATTGACCTGGAATAAATGTCTCACATTTTTCCACCAGCTGGAAGAATACGTGTTCAGAGACCCGCTACTGTTCGGGGACTACCGCAACGCGCTAGACGAAGACGAGATCAGATACTACGAAGATCTGCTCGATTACGAAGCGGTCTACTTCCTGTTCCAAGAAGTAGGTACCTACCGCGGACACAGCAAACACGTCTTACACTACAAATTCAACTTATAATCAACTACTTATTGCAAATATTTTAAATGTGTAAAGAAGTCACATACGCTTTATTTTATTTGCATCAAACCGATGCGCCGATGTGTTTTATTGTTACCTTAAATGTCCAAATTTGTCCTACTGTGCTTGTCTACTGCGTACTGTACGGCGCCTAACTTCTTTCATTTCCGTAGAGTGATTGCTATTTTGATTTCGAAGGCGTAAATCTGCCCACTTCACTTGTGTGTGACCTCTTGATTAAAAAGCCTAGCCTACTACGGGTGGCATATTTTGCATATACGGCATATACTAGCTTTGCTTTAATACCTATCCTGTTGGATTTCATTACTAGGATAAAAATAATTCCATTACACCTCAGAAGAGCTTGAGGACAACAAAAGTTTCTTCCATTCCTGGGCCAGGTCGCTATGCTAGCCCATGTTTGTCCTAGTCGCTGGAACTCCGTTTGTACATATGTCTTCCATATCTGCTACGGACGACCTAGTCATTTAGAGCCACTCAGATTTCGAACTAAGGGCAATCTTCCGTTTGTGATTGGCGTATCTAGAGCATGGATTATCTAGAGTTATTTTCCAGGACCGAACGAAAAAAGTGATGAACGTACTGAGGTAGGATTAGACAATTCAGCCCCCATCCACCAGCTTCACCAATGGCCTCCGTTCTCCTGAACGTTCGCCCGATCCGACGCATCGTCAAACATCATTGTAGTCAACATATCCATTACCACTTACCATTACCATTACTACAGATCTTGGACGAATTCAACGAGCGCATCGGCAAAATGTCCGTAGTCCTGTTCGAGGATTGCCTGGAGCACCTGACGCGAACGCACCGAGTCCTGCGCATGGACCGCGCCAACGCCATGATCATCGGCGTCGGCGGCTCCGGCAAGAAGTCCATTGTGAAGCTGGCCGCTTTCGCTGCTGGTACGATGGAATATAATAATAATATAATTTTTATTTCAGACTTTAACCTCCTCAGTCTTGATCTTGAAAATAGCAATTAAAAACCTTTGTTTATTTTCAAGATCAGGACTGAGGAGGTTCAAAATAAATCCATATACAAACAAAACAGACACAAAAATAGTCCAACAAGAACTTCAATACTGCCACAAATGTTTAACTAAAATATCTCGTAAGAGGCACGGGCCTGCTGCTATTAATATAGGCTACATGGTAGCCTAGCTACGGTACCAGACACCTAAAAATAAAGAGAAAAAGTTTGAATGTAAATTCAACCATGTTACAATCAATAAAGTATGTAAATTTGAAAGAAGTGATATGGAAGTTTCTGAGCAAAATTATTTGTAAATTACCAAGAAAATCCCTTTCTGAATCTTTACAAGGCTTTAGATTTTCAGAACTTGTGACAATGTAACCACCAGGATGTGAGCTGTTTGAGATCACGGTGACTCGCAACTACAACGAGAACACGTTCAAAGAGGACATGAAACGGATGTACAATCAGCTTGGCGTCGAATCCAAAAAGACCGTCTTCCTGTTTACTGCTGCTCAGGTAAGACTTGTGACTAGTTGGGTGTAGTGACCACTCTGGTGCTGTATGTAACGCCGGAATGTATTTGTTACTTGCTGACCCGACAGACGTTGTCCTGACCAAACAAAAAACTAATTATGCCACTTACATTTCAAATGATGGGTATTCGTTTGAATTGTGAGTGGACTTGAATTAATACAAAAACCCCGCTTCGGAAATTGGAACGACACCTCGACACCCGAAGACACCAAGACCCCGTGGTCTAGATCCAAAATGTAGACCTTTCTTGACATTTGTTTTGTTTCGTTAAGTTCATTTTAGACCTTCTTTGCTTCGTTAAAACTATTTCGCGTGCGCCACTTCACAAGCTTATTGCTCCGACAGTGTAATTTGGTGGTGTACAAATTTGAACTGTACCAATTCTCTGTTACGTAAGTAAGTAGACTTTATTTCACGAGCTTCTAATAACCTAGAACCTCTTTTGATATTTTCATGGTTGAATATATTGAGATAAAGGAGTATAGTATTTGGATTTCAAATGAGAGTGAGCGAATAGCGATACACAAGAGGCCGCTACCCTTCTGCAGTGTCATCCCTCGAACTCCCAGCTGGCGGGGTTACCATTCACAAATATTATACCTAAAAAACTGAAATAAAAATGACCAACAACCCGACCAAATTTCGGTCCCGCCTGCTTAGTGGTTAGTGCTCAGCAGCCGGGTTGTTGGTAATTTTTTTTTAGTGTTCATTTTATTTTATGCTTTGATTTATGCTGATTTCATATAGCCTATGAAGGCTATGCCACTCGGTCAAACACGAAGAATCGATTGAAGTATTATTTGTTAAAATCTGACCATTGGTTAAGGAGTTCTGCGGGAACATAGAATCGGACATGCTTACATGCATACGAACCAAACACATTACCCTCCTTTAAAAGCGAGTCCAATCTCTAGTCAAGTGCGCTCTCACCAGATCCTGGAGGAGGGCTTCCTGGAGCTCATAAACAACATCCTGATGATCGGCATGATCCCCGCGCTCTTCGGCGATGACGAGAAGGACGCCATCATCAACGCCGTGCGCAACGAGTGCAACGAGGCAGGCTTCGGCGTCGGCAAGTCAGTAATCATCATCATCATCATCAGCCCACGTCTGCTCAGTGCTAGATATAAACCTTCCTCTCTAAATGCCATCTCTCCCCCCTTTCTAAGGACACCTCCTTCCATCCAAACGGACGTCCTACGTTTCGGCACAGGCCTTCTTTCAGAGAGAGAGAGAGAGATAGTGTGGGCTTAATCACCACGCGTGCCCACCTCGGATTACCAATTTCAGGCTCTGATGTATATGCCCACATCAGTTACGCACATTTGTGAATTGGTAGTAGCAATTTCACTCGCTAACTGTGAAGGAAAACGTGGTCGATCGGGGACGATCATAAGTGGGCAATGAGCCTGTTAGCGAATGTCTGTCGATAATTTTGTTAATCTGTGGCGCAGACTAATGACAGCTATACCTACTCTGTGAAGTGTCAAGTCAGTAGTGAGTAGTAGTAGGACTGCGCCGGGCGTGCGCACAAAAACGATCTAAGATCATCATCATCATCAGCCATTTGACGTCCACTGCAGGACATAGGCCTCCCTCATGGTTTTCATAACCACGAGGGGTTTTGCCATAATCGCCACGCTTAGCGTGGATACTGCGCTCAAATTATACATAATAATCATACTTGGTCCTAAATATTTGGATATAAAGAAACATTTCTGTAGTATGATCAAAGCCAAAAAATAAAAAAATGTTTAACCACTAGAGGGGGATGTATAAGTCTTGAATCAGTGCGATAAGGGCGGCTTCGGCATCGGCAAGTCTGTCCCTATACAGCGTATTGCTGAAAGGCCTGGTGAAACTTAAGGGGATTCTACTTTTTAGCTTCTATGTTTGTGTCCCACTGCTGGGCAAAGGCCTCCCCCAATTCAGTCCAGAGTTTACGGTCCTGGGTCACCTCAGACCACTCCGGGATTATACTAATCAATTCAAACTTTTTTATGAGATCAACTCGGAAATGGCCTATATTAGACACGCTCTAGCCAATGCCAACTTTTATTCATCATTATCATCATCAGCCATTAGACGCCCACTGCAGGACATAGGCCTCCTTCCTGGTTTTCATAACCATGAGGGGTTCAACTTTTATTACGGGAACCTATTTAAAAACCCATTTAGAGGCTAAAAAGAGAGGAGGCGTCCTCAGCACGGGTTAGTGCAACAAAAATAATATAATTTTATTACGGGATCGACTCTAAAATCTTTACTAAAAAGATACTCTTCCTTATTGCAGAGATTCTGTTTGGCAATTCTTCTGCAACAAGTGCGCTGACAATCTCCACGTGGTGCTGTCGATGTCGCCCAGCGGAGATATCCTGAGAAATAGGTGCGTTGCATTTTAAACAAATTCTTGTTTCAAACGTTGTATGGACTAATGCATTGGCTCTCTGTTTGTTCAGATGCCGAAGCTTCCCCGGTCTAGTGAACAACACAACCATTGACTGGCAGTTCCCCTGGCCGAAACAAGCCTTGCTGGCAGTCGCTAATGTCTTTTTGGCTAACGTAAGCACTTGATTTGATTCATATGTTGTGAGCTCAAGCGAATACTGACCACAGCATTTGATTAAACTATCGCCAACGTCCATACCATGTTGAATACACCGGTTCTCGTCCGATCACCGAAGTTAAGCAACATCGGGCGTGTTCAGTACTTGGATGGGTGACCGCCTGGGAACAGCACGTGTCGTTGGCTTTTTGCTTCAAATACGATAACTATGAAATTATAGTGCGTTCTTTTGTGTATTTAATTAATTTTTGGAAGATATTAACACAGCATTTGATCTTGCTATCGCCAACTTTCATACCATGTTGAATACACCGGTTCTCGTCCGATCACCGAAGTTAAGCAACATCGGGCGTGTTCAGTACTTGGATGGGTGACCGCCTGGGAACAGCACGTGTCGTTGACTTTTTGCTTCAAAAACAACTATGGAATTATAGTGCGTTCTTTTATGTATTTAATTTATTTTTGGAAGATATTAACACAGCATTTGATCTTGCTATCGCCAACGTTCATACCATGTTGAATACACCGGTTCTCGTCCGATCACCGAAGTTAAGCAACGTCGGGCGTGTTCAGTACTTGGATGGGTGACCGCCTGGGAACAGCACGTATCGTTGGCTTTTTGCCCACTTACGTCGCGCTTTTCAGGTGACCGAACAAAACCTCACTTTTTAACATATTTTATGGACACACTTTGATCACTTCTGGCCCTTCAAGTATAGGTAAAAGTTATTCCTGACACATTAAAACAATTTTTCCTTAGGTGGAGAAAATCCCTGACGAATTTCGCTCCATAATCGTGGAGCATGTGGTCCACGTCCACATGTCTGTGGCGCGGTACTCGCTGGAGTTCCTGCAGCGGCTTCGGAGGAATAACTACGTCACACCAAAGCACTATATGGACTATCTGACGAACTACATTTCGCTGCTCAGTGAGAAGGATGCTTTTATTATCGCACAGGTTAGTGGTTTACTCGATAATGTTAGGTATAATGCCCTTCACATAACTTGAACGAAAATATTTTTGAAATAGAAAATTTTGTTAAAAAACAATTCAAAAGTTGTAAATGATCTCGGAGCACTGCCAATGGAAAAAAATCCTATAAAAGCTAACCTAGGACTTTGAGTTCCGGTCATTTGGTCATTTTTGCTTTGACGTCCTGGGTCCTAGGCCCTAGGTTCTAGGCTGTAGATTGTAAACATACTCGTAACTATCACAGTTAATGAGCTTAATGATGTGCACTTTTTGCAAGAAACAAAAGAAGATACCTTTGATGTCCATCGGTGGCGCTAGTTAGCACCGGTTAGCCACATAAGATGTTACCTTATATCGGCACCTCACTTGGTCACTCGTATTTGCGAATTTGGAAAATATTAACCGTCCACAGATGAGTTTTCTGACGAATCTTTTGCATTGATTTTGTAAATGTAAACGCTGCGATGATTTATAAATCGTCGGCAAATACGCGACTACCAATACTCAAGTGAAGCGCCAATATAATCTTGTTCAAGGGGATTTTTAAACGCTTTAACAATCAATCAGCCCGTATTCGTCCACTGCTGGGCCTCGATTCTGTTTGTAAAATATAGGACAATTACAGATACACGCGTGTTTTTTTATACCATTGGTGCTGAATGCAGCAGTAGCAATGTAAAATACAAAAATATTTATTCAGTCCAGATAAAAAGTACTAACCCGAAACCGGCGTGCGTGCATGCAAAGACTAATGAATGTTAAGTGGCAGTCCCTGGTCTCTGCCTACAGGCGTGAGTTTATGTATGTATGTACGTATGTTATTCAGTCCAGCGACGTTACCGCATGTGGTGCAGAAACCCAATGGAATAAAATCGCCAAGTTCACGCAGCCGTCATTGCAGTGCACGAACAGAATCTAGGCCCTGGACACAGGCCTCCCCCGAGGCGCCGCGAGGCGCGCAGTAAGCCTCGGCCTCATCCCGGCAGTGCGAGCGGCTGCAGGGCGGGCTGGGCAAGATCGCGGAGGCCAACGTGCAGCTGCAGCGGCTGAACGCGCAGCTGGCCGAGCAGCGCGTCGTCGTGGCCGACCAGACGCGGCAGTGCGACCTGCTGCTCGTCGAGATCACCTCCGGTTTCTTATAACGATAACTTCCACACGACACAATCACCTGACCTGCTCCCAAACTAGGATACCCTGGACTACGGTAACCGGGCGAGGACATCGCAGAGGCGAAAATACACCCAGACTGAGGCCATTTGTACAAATGCACGGCTGCCCCCGGTGGAAATCGAAGAAGCTAGGCGCCTTAATGGTTAGACCGACGAGGCGGTCTTTGGTGGCCCTCTTCGCACTGGCGCGCGCCCCGCTACCGCACATTGGTGCCTTTGGTTTGGGCGTCTCTGTCAAGGGATGCCTGGCAGGCCGGAAAAAAACGTTCAGAGAACTGATGGTTTTTTCACCAAATCCCAATCAGTGGCGCATACTTATAAGAAATATTGTTTACAATATGAAACACTAGTTAATAACTGCCAATAAACTGCCGCAGCACCTTTTGTATTTTTTTCTCTGGCAAAATACAAATACAGAAAAGTAACATAACAATAAAATAATCAAGACTGAGATGATTTTTTACTGAGTACCTACGAAAATTTATGTAATCTCTGTGTACAATAAAGAATACTCTATCTATCTATCTATACTCTTGTTCAGGTGAGCGCACCCGGCTCCCCCCTGTTAAAAGTATACTCATTATTTCACAATCAATAAAAATGCGAGAGAGACGCCGGAAGTAACATCAGCTTGAGGTTCACTTTTAGTTCATTTATGTGTTTCATTCTTTTACCTTAGTGCAGTACCGAGCCCTCGGGGAGAGACCTTAGAGGCCTTTTACTGTGTCTGTTGGCTTTGTTATTTTTATATCACTAATATTAGTCTTGAAACCTGAAATAAAAGCATTTCGTTTCAACACTTTGTTACTGCGTGCTTCGTACACATTTTAAAAATGCCCACACAAAGCAGATTCAATTTGAACAGTGTCCGTCACGTACTTTAATCAAATCTATCAGCCCGCACGCGTCCACTGCTGGGCATAGGCCTCCCCAAGGCACGCCACTTCTCTCTGTCTCATCCAGCTGCTGCCAGCAATCTGCCTCAGATCATCGGTCCCGCGACCTGGTGGGCGTCATACGCTGCTACGCCAAGTACATAGTGCCGGAATATCTTCCAAACCTGTCACCTTTCCACAGCAACTGAGAAAGCGGTGGGCAAGCAGACGATAGCCGCCGTGAAGCAAGCCGAGATCACGGAGCAGAGCGTAGTGATCCAGGCCGAGAAGGCCGACGCCGAAGAGGCTCTGCAGGAGGCCTTGCCGGCGCTGGAGGCCGCCCGGTTGGCCTTGGCCGACCTGGAGAAGAATGACATCACGGAGATTCGCTCCTTCGCCACTCCACCTGAGGCTGTGCAGGTATGAGACCGCCCGAAGCGCCATTGCATAACATAGTGTAAGTTTTAAGTAACTTCCATACAACACAATCGCCAATTCAATTCAATTCAATTCAAATATTTTTATTCATTGTAAAAACAGAATGTTTACTTAATGAACGTCAAAGTTGTTAGTTTCACAATTAAATGTGGTGAAGAAGCTAACAAAGAAACTCCACATTTATTCTTTTCAAAACACGTTTTAACTTAATTAACAGAGTTTTCAACTTAAAATATTAGTCATGAATGTGTTGAACACTAGTCACAATCGTCCTTTAAATAATATTAATCTACTGTTTAATGCCAAACATCTTTGTCCAAATAAGAACTGTACATGCATCACTGACCTCCACGATGGAGACCAGTGATATCCATACAATAAACGGTTATGTTAATACACTTTTGTAAAGTGGTTTACGTTTAAACCGGACAATTTTCCTATTTTTTTTTTTACTAAAATGATAAAAATAAAAAAACTAAAATGAATAATAACCAACAACCCAACTGCTGAGTATTAACTACCAAGGCGAGACCCGAGTTCAACATTGAGAGGTATCTAAGTTGGACCCGCGTCATCATCAGCCATTTGACGCCCACTGCAGGACATAGGTCTCCTTCGTAGTTTTCATAACCATGAGGGGTTTTGCCATAATCGCCACGCTTGGCAGGCGGGTTGGCGATCGCAGTATGCGGTTGAAATCTCAGGAAGGCGCTGCTGGTAATTGATTTCCTTAGCCGCCTTCTACGACGTGGAAATGCAGTGACGTTATTCTTAAACCGGCGCCACACGGACCCGCCTGCTTAGTAGTTAATCCTCAGTAGTCGGGTTGCTGTTTATTTTTTATTTCAGTTTTTTTTTTTTCAATCTTAAGTTGCTGCCATGCGTGAACTTATAGAGCAACGTACAAGCTCCTCCCGCACCGCCAGGTGGTGTGCGAGTGCGTGGTGATAATCCGCGGCATCAAGGACGTGAGCTGGAAGGGCGCCAAGGCCATGATGGCCGACCCGCGCTTCCTGCAGAACCTGCAGGAGATGAACTGCGACCTCATCACGCAGGCGCAGGTCAAGGCCGTCAAGGCTCACATGAAGAAGAGCAAGAAGCTCGACACTATGCAGCAGATCAGCAAAGCTGGGTGTGTGGTTCTGTCAACTATTAAGGTGTTATTGGTCCTTTTAGGTTTCCGTAACCAAAGGGTAAGGGACCCTGTTACTAAGACTCCGCTGTCTGTCCGTCCGTCCGTCTGTCACCAGGCCGTATCTCATGAACCGTGATAGTTGGACGGTTGAAATTTTCACAGATGATGTATTTCTGTTGCCGCTATAACAACAAATACTAAAAACGGAATAAAATAGGGACGTTATTTTTTGCCGTTTTTTGTTCGATATTAATAACGGCAACAGGTAGACGCTTGAAATATTCAAATCTTCGAACCCTTCGTGCGCGAATCCGACTTACACTTGGCCGGGTTTTTTTTCTCACAACAAGGGCACCTTCTTAAATCAAATGATGGTCTGTTGTATTTTGTATTGGGTTTTTTTTAGTATTATGTCGTCAAATAAATAACTTATTATTTTCTTTCTTTCTTTTTTTATAAAAAGTCGATTCCACTAAAACACTGTTTGACGCACTCTCAGCCGGAGAATAATCGGTTTATAATATTATATCTACCTAAGAGGAAGTTCTGCCATAAAACTTGGAATTAAAACGTTTTAGTGGAATCGACGTTTTATAACCTAGGACTGTTATTCTATATCAACGATTCCTAAAGTGGGTTCCGCGGAGCCCTAGAATTCACTTCCGTACAAAGTCACTGGCGTTTCGCATTTCGAGCTACAACCTACGCAACGCAGCTATGCACCGACTACGCACGCTACATACGTGACGGTATGTAAGATCTGGCGGTTTGAATTTGTATGCTTAGGGCCGGTTTCTGAATTAAGAAATATATTAAGTAAATACTTAAGTAACGTTCTGTCACGCACTTTTCTAAGAAATTCGAAGAGACAGCACTACAGTTGACTATTTACGTAGTGAAATTCTCAATACGGAAACTGGCCCTTAGAAACTCACTTACGGTGTTACGGCGCGGAGAGGTAACAGCTACATTTTTCCGCAGCTACGGCCTCCTGAAATTCGTAATCGCCGTGCTGGGCTACTGTGCCGTGTTCCGCGAAGTTAAACCGAAGAAGGAAAAGGTGGAGGCTCTCGAGAAAGAATACAGCGACGCCTGCAACTACTTGGACAGTTTGAACCGCGAGATCAACCGTCTGCAGAAGACCTTGGACGGCCTCAATGCGAGATACGAGACGGCCATGTTACGAAGACAGGAACTGCAAGAGGAAACCGATATAATGATGCGGCGTTTAGTCGCTGCGGACAAACTAATGTCCGGCTTGGCTAGCGAGCAGAAGCGCTGGACGGAAGACTTGGAAGGTACCCCTTTGATTTACACGGTGAACTGTAAAGCCAAGAGTTTTTTTCTTTTTTATATAGAGCCAAAAGACGCATAAATTTTTTTTTCGTATTCGCATGTAAAAAATCTGCCACGGCCTGTTCGCTTACTAGCCACGGCCTTCCCAAGCATGAGTTTTGGCCCAGTAACTAGGACTCGTATTAATCGTATCTTTAAAAAAAGTTAAACGCGTCTGCTAAAAGTCGTAAAACGAGGCCTAGATGTGTTTCTTCGCCAGGTTTGGCCTGGCGCTCCGCTCATTCCATTTCGTAATGACTTACGTTAGTTTCTTAGGTCCTGCCTGCTAAGTTTAAAACTTCAACAGACTCATCCAGGCCTTTTTAAAGATTTTATTGTAGTCGGTTTTTGGTTTTATTAATAAGTTCTTTCATTTGATACTTTCTACCAACAATGTGACAGCTGCCGTCCATCATGTTCTTTACATCACCGTCATCACCGTCACCAGCCAGTAACTAGGCGTGTCAATATCTTTCATTTTGCATATCATATGTTAATCTCATCGGTCAAGCCTTTTCGCCTCCTGATGGTCATAAAGAAACATCGATTTCGTTAGCACAATACATTTTGATATTACCCTTTGCCTTGGGTAAACAGATAATATCAAAATGTATTGTGCTAACGGTATAGACTGTCCATAGATAAAGCAAAACGTTACAGGCTTGTCGGGAAACGGTCATGAGTGAGCAATTTTTTGGGCCAGACCGAGTGCTAATCTGTGGCTCAGGCAGCTGCACCTATACTCTGTGAAGTGTCATGTCAGTAGTACGGTTTTCTGCCTCCTTGTGGGTAATACCTACCGTGCCGGGCGCACACTGACAATAAGAAAATACGATCAGAGACTGCTCGAACTAAATCCTCATGGATTCTGCCACAGGCTTATACGTGGAGCAGTCGAGGCTGATAGGCAACTGCTTGCTGGCTGCCTCGTTCCTGAGCTACGCGGGGCCCTTCTCCTTCTCCTTCCGGGAGACCATGATCTACGAGGACTGGTACGGTGACGTCATGGAGAAGGGCATTCCACTCACGCTGCCGTTTTCCATCGAGAGGAATCTGACCAACGAAGTGGAGATCAGCGGGTGAGTTTTGTAGCACGGTGAATTTAAGAAAGGGGCTGAATAAATATTCGCCTCTCGCTTACACAATATTGACGGCAGTATTGTATGAGCGAGAGGCAAATAATCGTCCAGTCCATTTCTTTAATTAACAGTGTCAAACTTGTCTTCTTTTTAGCAGTTATCTTCGGCCTTTCATAGGAAAATTTACATACGAAAGCATAGTGAACGTAGTTTGGTTTTTTAAATTTGAAACCGGTATGCCAAGTCGCAGTGAAACTTTGTTTGATTGCGACCCATATCGTACTTACTTACATTTGCGATCGAACTAATAAAAAATAAACTTCAGCCTTTTGAGGAGTTTCAATGAAAGGGTTTAAGAGGAACTCATTTGTTTTTTATTCATTTATTCTCAATTCTAAACACGATCAGACCTTGATAATATTTTTATGTTTTTTATGTTTATATTATTATGTTGGGGTGTTTCATGAATTGCGCATTTTACAAATACAAATACAAAATGTTTTTTTGAAAAATAAGAACATTACAAGCATGGTTTACGTCGGTAAATAACCCTGTATGTGTTTAAATTGCAGTTGGAACTCGGAAGGTCTGCCGCCCGACGAGCTCTCCGTGCAGAATGGTATTCTGACGACGCGGGCGTCGCGGTTCCCGCTGTGTATAGATCCGCAAACGCAGGCGCTCTCCTGGATCAAGAAAAAAGAAGCGAAGAACAATCTCAAAGTATGTGAGAAAAGATTTATTTCATACATACATAAACTCACGCCTGTATCCCAGAGGGGTAGGCAGAGACCATTGATTATTGTATTGGTTTTCGGCCCTTCACATCCTCCACTATGTATTTGCATCGGGAATTTTACCGGAAATAAATTTAAAATACATCCTGTATTTTTATGTTTTTACATCCTGGTAAATTCGATTTCCGACTCAGGCAAGATACTTTTAAAAAATCTTTAAATGCAGATGTGATCATACTAATAGTTTGGATGTTTGTTGCTGGATACTACAAAAACGACTGAAGAGATTTAGATGAAATTTGGCACACTGATAGATTAAAACCTTTATACTTAAAATGAATACACAGAATACTTTTTACTCGAGAGTTCGAGGGGGTAGTGCTTACGAAAATTTTAGTTCTAAAACTATACTTGAGCGCGCAAATAGGATTCCTATCTTCTATAAATATGTAAGTAGGTATGTCAGTTGTAAGAGGCACTTATGAAATTCCACAGGTACTGTCATTCAACGATCCCCAATTCCTGAGGCAGTTGGAAATGGCCATCAAGTACGGATATCCGGTACTGTTCCAAGACGTCAACGAGTACATCGATCCTGTGGTCGATAATATTTTGGAGAAAAATATCAAAGGTCAGAGTTACTCGTGCTGTGAATATAATCATAGACGGCTAATAATTTACTTCACGTTAGACAGCAGGGCCATTATTTCATAGCACCACAATTCGTATTTACACAGCCGAATAACCCACTGGTTAAGAGGTAGGAAGAGTCGGCTGCGCAATGTGCGTGGAATTGTCATAATAAACTGTTAATTGTAGTATTGTGAAACGCGGCCCTGGTCGACCTTTAGGTACATTTTTGTTGCAAAGTCGCCCGTAACGTAACGTACCCGAGTACGGGGCAAGCGTGTAAAGGTTGATGTGCAGTCGACTGTACTGGCCTGCGCACTTCCTGCTCTAGCAGAACCGATCCGTGATTGTGTGAAAGTTATTATTTATAAAAGATAAGAGATGTTAAAATTTTAGTCCAGAAGACATTCCAGTTGAAATGGGATTAATGAAATTAATTCTATTCCAGCATTAATACCCAACAAGCTGGTTTTTGTGTTGGTCTTAAATACATAATTACAAATGTTATGTCAAAAGTGCCCATTGACTCCGCTTGTGCGTTGTTTTTTATCCGGAAATCGGAAAAATGGATAAGAACAAGTTTGTTCCAAACATGGAAATACACCTAGACTGATGTCACTAGGTCTCCGGTGAGAATCGAGCTCTGTTTTGGCAGTGAAGCGTGTTAACAGTTACACCCACGAAGCAGTCTTAAAATCAGTACCTTAAGGCTGCTGTTACATCGAGCACGCTGTCTCGCTCGCATGATTTAAGTTGTTTTCAAAATTAATAATTTTGGAATCAAATTTCCTTAATCAAAATCTGGGTACAGGATAATAAACATTAAAGTCTTGAATGTCCGCAATTTTATTCTCTATCAAACCCTCAGGTTTGATAATCTTCAAACCCTCAGAGCAGTGTTTGATTCATCAAAAGTTTACTCATTTTATAACAATACAATCACTAAATAAATAAATAAAATAAATAAAATGATTATCTATCTATCTATCTATCTATCTAAAATTATTATATTGTGCGAGCGAGACGGACGTAACAAGAGCCTCACGAGCTCGTCATTGACAGTGGAGAGCGGGCGCACATTCGTGTTGCTGGGCAGCGCCGAGGTGGACTACGAGCCCAACTTCCGCATGTACCTGACGACCAAGCTCGCCAACCCGCAGTTCAACCCCGCCGCCTACGCCAAGGCCGTCGTCATCAACTATACCGTCACCGTCCAGGTCAGTTGCTACACCTTATACACCGCGAATTTTGGGTGGTTGGAGAGCCATAGCAATATCAACGTGCCTTAACAATAGCTATCGAATACGCTAATTTGTTTTTTCTTAATACATTTTCCGTCTATATCTAAAAGTAACAGTCTAATTAGATGGCATTTTTAATTGCTAATTACATAACCGTGGCTCTCAAACCACCCAGATTTCAGCGTGTACCTATATAAATAGCCTATAGACGTTCCACTGTAGGGCACGGGCCTTCTTTTAGAGAGAGAGTATGGGCTTAATTGTCACGTGTTTTTTCGGGGATGGGCACCATAGGCATGAATCTAGTTATACCACACAAGCGCACCTGTGCCCCAACATAAGTGCCAGGCACCTATGCGGCCACGACTTCCAGTCCGCGCTCGAATGTTATTGAAGTCTGATGTATTCAAACAGTATACCTCATAACGTAGTGATAAACTGTAAAAATACAACAAAGGTTTCATAGGAAAATGTACATAGTATCGAATAAGTTTGAATAGAACTCTTCATTGAAACTTGCAGCAAGTTAACAAGCTTGCTGCAAGATTCAATGAAGAGTTTGATTCAAACTTGTTGCAAGTTTCTAAGCTTGCTGCATGTTTGAATCAATCTTGTAATTCAAGCTTGCAGCAAGCTTGTAAACTAGCTCCAGCTTTTAATCAACAAGTGAAAACAGGCAATGTCATCAGTTTTTATTTGGCCCAACCCTATTTTTGGTCTATATTAACGACCTCTGTGATCTGGAAATTATAGTTTCTTATCCATATCCTATTCCTAGTTTTCTATATAGGTTTATTCCTAGTCTAAGCTACCTTTTTTGCTCTTACCTACGTTAAAAATTAAATTCACGTACACAAATTTTATGAATAAATGTTATCTCATCTTAATCAAACTTCCTAGTTTCCGCTCATGAAACTTCATGCTATTCCGGATATGATATTTCCGCAGGGTCTCGAAGACCAGCTGCTGAGCGTGGTGGTCCGAGCCGAGCGAGCCGACCTGGAGGAGCAGCGCGAGTTCCTCATCGCGGAGACCAGCTCCAACAAGAGCCTGCTCTCCGGGCTGGAAGACTCCCTGCTACGGGAACTGGCCACTTCCACCGGGAACATGCTGGATAACGTTGAGCTCGTCGACACGCTCGAGAACACCAAGTCTAAGGCGCACGAGGTGAGATCTGAGTTGGTGATGTGAACCGGTTCTAAAAAAAAGCGGTTATTTCAAAAACTAATCGAATACTTTTTGCAACGTAATTTGTTAAGTAACTGTAACTGGCCAAGAAAAAAATCGCATTGGTTTTTGAGATGAAACCCTTATTTTCTAAGTAAGACATGGTTAAAAGAAATTCATTGCATTGTCCATGCAATTTGATTCATATTTTGGAATCTGTACCGACGATATTATTCAGTATTTTTAATTGTTCGATTGTATTTGACCTGTTTTTGTTTCAAATATTATTTATATATTTTTTTTACACAGCAGACATAATCTACTTCCTTATTAATAAATTTTCAATACCTACATAAATATTGTAAGACTTTTTTGATAGATACAAAAAACCAAAAAATACCTGAAAAAAATTGTATTTTTGTAAAAGTAATTGAAAAATACCGGTGCGAAAAATTTTCACCGGTTCACATCACTGATCTGATTACGGCTAATGTGGAAGGCGTTTTGTCGTCTGCTTGTCCTAGAGATATCAATTCTTCGTCGGTCTCTTTTTGGCATTTCACTCCAGTACAGCGAGAGGCCAGTGAATATGCATAGAATTGCTGTACAATATTTTAGACAATAACATAACATATTAAGTAGCCTATATACGTCCCCGCCCCAGGGCACAGGCCTTCTCTCAGGGAGAGAGTATCGGCTTAATCAACGCGCGTGCCCACCGCGGATTGGCGATTTCAAGCGCTGAGGTATGTGAATAGCTCAGACACCCAGGTTTCCTTACGAGGTTTTCCTTTACAGTTAGCGAGTGGTATTGCTACTATAACTTCACAAATATACATAACTTAGAACACAAATTCATATCGAATCGAACCTGGGTCTCTTGCTTCCGAGTCCAATGTTCTACCTACAGGCTACCACAGCTGTTTCCCAGACAATAATGTTTATTAATATGTAGAAAAATCAACATAAGAGATATTGTTTACAGATTTGGCATTATAAAAATTTACCAATGGCCTTCACACTAGATTAATAACAATAATTCCAGTAAAGCAGCGATACACCTGCTTTCTTTCTTTCACCTTTCTCCGTCCCGCAGGTGATGGAGAAGCTAGAACTAGCCGAAGCTACGACGAAGGACATCGAGATCCTCCGCGACGGCTACCGGCCGGTGGCCAAGCGCGGCTCCATACTGTTCTTCGTACTGTCTGACATGGCCGGCGTCAACACCATGTATCAGTACTCGCTGTCTTCCTATCTTGACGTGAGTCGTCTCTAATACTTGATAAATAATCCATTGATCTCAGTCTCCAGTTTCTATATGACTGCGCCATAAGAGGGGTTATTTATCCAATGATCACCAATTAAAAAATAATATGTTACATATAAAATTAGATGGAATATCGTTAGTAGGATTGCTGGTCAACGGGCATCATGAATGTATAAACTGAACAGCGGATATCGTCTCTAGATAGGCGATATTGTAAAAGAATTGACTGTTTAATTGCCGGGAATATTAATTACCACCACCATCCCTAGATATTTACAGCGAATATTGAGAATATTCCTAAAATTCCCGGAGACTGATTCATATTTACCCTTATACCGCAAACGACAAGAGCTGAATAGTAAACTCCACAACAGCCAGACAATTGCTATTTTATTAGTCAGTTCACGGCTGGTGTGCAGTGTGCTGACTCGTTTATGTTGTAAATCAAACATATTTTGACCGTCAAAAATCATACACAGACAAAAGTTTTGAGAGTTGGTACATATTATAATATCTATTTCAAGGACAACTATTTACCTCTCGCTGAGTGTAGGGTAAGTTTAGATAATAATGTCACACTTTACAACTAGTCAAAAATCACAGCCAAATTAAATTTTATCAAATTAAAACTATAAATTGTACAAAAACAAAAATAAAATCAATTTCATAAATTTTAATTGTAACTATGTTCAATAAATAATAAACAAATAAAATTTCTGCAGGTGTTTTCGTTCGCGCTCCGCAAAGCGATGCCCAACGTGATTCTGATGCGGCGTCTGAAGAACATCATCGACATGCTTACCAAGAACGTCTACGACTACGGCTGCACAGGTAAAGCTCGAGAACGTTTGGCTAAACCACCGCTGGCAAGGCTAGAACCACGCAGCCGGCCCGGTTCCATTTGAGTTTGGCAATCTAAACTACTTTTATCATAAGCAGCCTATATACGTCCCACTGTAGGGCACAGGCCTTCTCTCAAGGAGAGGATGTGCTTAATCACCACGCGTGCCCACCGCGGATTGGCGATTTCAAGCGCTGAGGTATGTGGATAGCTCAGACACTCAGGTTTCCTCATGATGTTTTCCTTCACCGTTAGCGAATGATATTGCTACTATAACTTCACAAATGTACATAACTTTGAAAACAAAGTCAGCTACATGCCCGCACTGGGAATCGAACCTGTGTCTCTCGTTTCCGAGTCCAAAGTTCCACCCACTGGGCTACCAGCGCTTTTAAACAACTAAAAAAACTTTTATTTTATTTTGCCATATTCCATGGGAATATTGATCTGGACGCCGTAATACAGGCTTTATGCCTAGCTCGGCAACAGAGGCTAATATATTTAAGTCATTTCATATAACTATTCTTACTTGTATTTCATTGTAATCATCATCATCATCAGCCATTTGACGCCACTGCAGAACATAGGCCTCCTTCGTAGTTTTCATAACCATGAGGGGTTTTGCCATAATCGCCACGCTTGGCAGGCGGGTTGGCGATCGCAGCCTGCGGCCGGAATTCATTGTAATATCAATAAACTATTCCTACTAGTTACATATTATCAATTATGCGCATTTTGGAAGGATAGATGATATTTCCGATACAACAAGTTCTCCAAACTCTCTACGTACCATGTAGTAGAAAAAAGTCGGTCTTATTTATAAAAACACGATTCCTCTAAAAACTCCTCAGAGGCTGTTTAAATAAAATGTGGTTACGTCTTTCCCTTTAACATAGACTGTTTAAACTGACTCTGAGGATTGTTTCCAGCAATATTTTAAATAAGACCGGATGTCTAACAGGAGGTGTATTTTACCAACCCCAGGTATATTTGAGCGTCACAAGCTGCTGTTCTCGTTCCAAATGGACATAAAGCTAGAGCAGAGTGAGGGCAACGTGTCGCAAGGACAGTTGGACTTTTTCATCAAAGGGAACGTCTCGCTGGAGAAGGCTCAGCGCGCCCCGCCGGCTTCCTGGATACCGGCGCAGGTGAACCTGAACCATATCTTGTGCCTCCTATTATTGTGGTCCTAGTACCGGAATGTCCAGTCAGCTCGTTAGGTCTATTACCCTTCCGCTTCCCTAAACGTCTACTTCGCTGAGCGTCCACTTCCCTAAACGTCTACTTCCCTGAATTTTCTCGCCCTGAATATCCACTCCCCTGAACATCCACTTATGTGAACGTCCACTACCCTCAATTTTCACACCCTGAACGTCCACTCCCCTGAACATCCACTCCCCTGAACATCCACGTACCTGAATGTCCACTTCCCTAAACGTCCACTTCCATGAATTTTCACTTTCTAAACGTGTAGTTCCCTGAACATCCACGCACCTGAACGTCCACTTCCCTGAACATGTGCTTACCTGAACGTCCAATTCCTTAAAGTCAACTTCTCTAAACTTCCACTCGCGTTTCGCAATGTATGGAGGTGTCATATTTTATGTTGTTTATCGGAGAGGTGAGGTAAGAGATGGATCTATTTTCATAACTTTTGTAGATCAATTAAAAGTCGACTACATAATTCTTAGTGAACACTATCTCCGTTTTAATTTGTTTTATATGTGTGTGACAGGGCTGGCAAGATATAATGAAGTTAAGCATGGACTTCCCGGACACATTTGCTGCTCTGCCCGACCACATCAGCAGGAACCTTGACGGGTGGCAAGAGGTCAGTACTATAGAATAAGTGTCTCTAGCGCATGTCATAGACAGACTCCCCCTTTCGCTTTTTCATGGACCAACAAGGCAAATATGTTTTATACTATCATACTGCTTTGTCCTTGGTCTGCTGCATAGCCGACGGCCATGGTGACAAAACAGTTTTGTTGCCCGTGGGGCAATATTTATATTGAGGCGCAATGTAATTTAAATTATTTCAACATCAGATTACATCCAGCTCGTTGCCAGCTGCGTCCGAAGAGAGGTGATTTACGCAGTAGCTATGCTTATGGTTTCACTGAACAAGTACCATACCTTCTGGACTAACTGACAGCCCGCCTCGAAGAAAAAAAAGTAAACACCCGCCCACGTGACCATTCAGTGTGAGGGCGTGGAGAAGCCCCGGGACCGCCATCTTTGGGAAGCTGGGATCCTTTCAGGAGACCAGCAGGGTTTTTGTTATTCTTATTAGACCACTGTTGACAACGCCATAAGCTGGCTAGAGTAGCCGCACAGCTATGATATGCATAATGGTCCAACTATGAGGAAATCTGGGATTTAATATTGAATATGTATGTATGAAGCGAAAGAGTTTTGTCAGGTGGCAAATCCTGGTCTCCACCTACACCTCTGGGATACAGCCGTGCGTCAATAATAAATAATAATAATAATAATAAATTTATTTATTTCAAAGTTACACACTGGCATAATACAGTTACACTCAACTAAGATTACAAAATAACGAGTTGGCCTCCGTTGCCGAACTAGGTAAGAACCTGTATTTCAGCAAGCAGCGCCTTCCCCACAGAAGACAATTATAACACCAAAAATGCAGCAAATAAACAACTTTAAATTCCAGTTTAAGTTAAATAAAGTGTGAATGTTAGTGTGACCTCTCGGTGTGTGGAGCGTGTATGTGCATGTATGAGTGTGAAAGGGTGAGTGTGTTTGTGTGAGTATAAGAAAGACCTCATTCCAGAAAATAATTATAATTTTATAGTTGTATTTTTAAAACATCCTCAGTATCATCGTACGAGAGTTTAAGAAAATGACTGTAAATGACCTTTTTGCAGGCTTCTTTAGTTAGAGGATAGATATTTAATACCTTGTTTACCTTATTATAAATACGAGGACCTAAAGAACTAAAGAATCTTTGGGCGAACACAGTCTTCGTATGTTTAATTTCACAGACTGAAAAGTTTCTTCGTTTTCCTAATAAAGTTGGGTCGAAAGGCAAAAGTGAATGTTGTTTCAACAGAATGCAATGTTAATGTCAATGTTATGTCGCAAGTCATATTCCTTGTACAAACAGTAGGAACACACAGCTAATCCAGTTCGCTGACACTAATAAATAATAAGAATCCTCTTCACCTTACCGCTTTTTATCCACAGTGGTTTGACAGCGACACGCCGGAGTCCCTCCCTGTCCCGGACAACTACCGCGACAAGATGAACCCGTTCGAGATGCTGATGCTACTCCGCTGCTTCCGTGTGGACCGCATCTACCGCGCGCTCACTGACTACATCACTGCTACCATGGGCGAGGAGTATATCACGCCGCCGGTCATCAGGTAATATATCACGCAACCAGTCGTCAGGTAATAAGGCTTCCATCTCGACTCGACAGCCTCGCGGTGGAATCCATTCCCATCCCGGACTAAAGATGAACCCATTTGAGATGTTAATGATATTCACTGCCCATGTCACCGCCACCATAGCTGAGGATTAGATCACGTCGACGGTCATCAGCTAATTTGATTGATGGGAGCTTAATCAATAAGGCCGCCAATTGTACTGCATTTTTCTAAATGTTTCATGTTTCTCTTTTTCCTGGTACAATAAAGAATATTCTTATCTTACCCTTAATATGGCTTTTATCGAGTGTCTCGACATCCACCGGCCTGGACATGACATTCGAGCAGAGCACTCCGTTCACCGGTGATGTTCATCCTAGCGTCGGCTCAGATGGAACCGCATCTTTATGGTTCTAGAAAGGCGTTTGGTACAGAAACCGCAGCCGAGACTTCTATTCTCTGCTTTATTACCTTTCCTCAAAGGTAATGAAATAACCCGCTACGTGTTCCCGCAGCCTGGACATGATATTCGAGCAGAGCACGCCGTTCTCGCCGGTGGTGTTCATCCTGAGCCCCGGCTCGGACCCCACGGCCGACCTCATGAAGCTGGCCGACCGCTGCGGCTTCGGCGGCGGCAAGTTCAAGTACCTCTCGCTGGGGCAGGGTCAGGAGGGGGTCAGTATGATTGCCTTCAGACACACTTGACTAGGCAGGGGGAAAGCAGGCGGTTCACTTTTCGTTCAACTCTGTCTTTGCCGAATTAATTTATTACCCAGTGAAAACATCATTAATATTGCATCGGTTCGTTCAGCATCGTGAATGATTCCAGAAAGAAAGGAAAGTGAAACGTTTAAATACATAAATGAACGGTACATTGGATTAAGTCATTCCATGTCTGTTTCTAGCTCTTACGATTCGGACGTTATTTAGTGTGAGCAAGAGGCAAATATATCTCTTAAAAGTAATTTAGTTTCTCGTAACTTTATAAGTGTTAGACTTATTTTGTTCTTGGCAATAAATGGTCATTCATTCATTCACTTAGTTGTCGAAATGCTTTTTTTATCTGACCGTGTTATAATAACGAAATTGTTTTTGACTATGTCGTGTGATCTAGAAATAAAAATAAAATGACCGATCACCCGTGTGCCGGGCAGGCGGCGCTGGCGCTGCTGGAGGGCGCCATATCGCACGGGCAGTGGCTGATCCTGCAGAACTGCCACCTGCTGGTGTCGTTCCTGCGCCAGCTGGAGAAGCAGCTGGAGCTGATGGCCAAGCCGCACCCCGAGTACCGGCTCTGGCTCACCACCGACCCCACGCCCACCTTCCCCATCGGCATCCTGCAGCGCTCGCTCAAAGGTACCGGGGAGAACTCGCTGGATACTTTAGCTTTAGCTACGAGCGTAGCCGTGACCGGGATTTGGTCAGGGATCGGCAGGGGCAGAATTAAGAAAACTAATGGGTGCTTACTGCCTAAAAAATGAATGCTATGTGCGCTCGAGCGCTATCGAGCGATCCACTCACCAAAATATCGCCCATCCCCGACACTATTATCGTCATCGGCAGCCCACCGATCTTCACCGCCGGTAACAGGCCTTTTCCCCAAAATGCAATCGCTCACGGTCCCATGCCCGGCGATATGCTTAGCTTAAACTAACGCTATCTAACCATTTCACTGACCCAGTGGTGACGGAGCCCCCCAACGGGCTGAAGCTGAACCTGCGCAACACGTACTTCAAGCTGCGCCCGCGCAGCCTCCACGAGTGTCCGCACCCGGCGTTCAAGAAACTCGTCTACGTGCTGGCGTTCTTCCACGCTGTGGTGCAAGTAAGAGGAACTGTTTCATTTCATTCAGATACAATCTAGGTGAGGTGTTGATATTTCTTGAATTATTGAGTAAATGACTGGTCTCTTAGTGTCAGTGTTGGAAAATGTACCAACTGTTAATGGACAATAATCAAGTTTTTGAGGCGGACATACTTCGACCAAATGACAGCAAATGGCAAGATAAAAATTACCCGAAACCTAATGGTTGTTGATAAAGTGAAAGAGGTCTGACAGGATAGTGGCCTAGGCAAACCCTGGTGTCCGCCTACCCCTCCGGGATGATAAAGTTTTTACTTTTGCTTTACCTAAGACGTGTAAACAACTAGATGGACATTATTGCTTGCTAGATTTGAACTATTTTTATCAACAGTTCCCTTACATTTTGAATAAAGCTGAATGAAACGTAATACAGTGTTTAACGTTTTACTTCATTCATGAATAAAATGGTTCTTAGTTAGCATGAACACGCATTGAGAAAACATATTGGGATATCTACAGTCATCCTCAACAGCTGCTACCGGCAAAGCGCTTTTTAGGTTACGGATCCAGCATTGCCGTCTAATGACTGCAATCATCATATATCATCATTTATTGCAACCATAAGCTTAAACGTGTTGGTAGAATTATAAGTACCATTGTGTACCCTGGAACTACAAGGAAGAATATACTACAGTTACGATTAAACGGGCGTTTTAAGGCGTATTCGTCATGAATAACTATTTGCCTCTCGTTCACACAATATAGACGGAAATATTGTATGAGCGAGAGACAAATAGTTGTCCAGCCCCTATCTTTAATGAACAGTGTTATAAAACAATCGATGGAATGATAAGGATTCTTCTATCTGTTTCCAGGAAAGGCGCAAATACGATAAAATAGGCTGGAATATCGCCTACGACTTCAGTGAGTCCGACTTCACGGTGTGCATGCAGATCCTGCAGACTTACCTGGAGCGTTGCTTCGCCGTCAACGGCCCTATACCCTGGGCCACGCTCAAGTACCTGTTTGGAGAGGTACGAAACTGCAGCTCATTGAATGTATAGGGAAGAGCGGGTGATCGTGCTCTTCCACTATAAAGGGAAATTTCCCGCCAGGCAGATCGTATGCCTGGGGACGGCCGGTCCAACTGATGTTCGTCGGACGTTATATTTATGGTATGTCATGTGAAACATTTTTGCTTGCGCGATGTAGGAATGTTGGAGTTTATAGTGCGCGCGCAGAGTTGACATGTGCTCGCCACAAATGAAATGTTCCTTACATATAGCGTCAAAATGCTGTCCACTAGGATGGATGAACCTATTTATCCGTGAAGATTGATTTATGGAAGAACTTGGATGGAGTACCTAGAACCCTACATTACAGGTGCGAAGTCGATGCTAGAAAATAATGCAACACGATGCCGTTATATGAGGCCTGATTGCGCGCACCAAATCCTGTCGGAATCCTGACGTATGTGATAGTAATTAGTTTGGAATTTGACAGTTAGACGATTGAGTTCGTTCGGGATTTATAGCCTACGAGTAATATAGGCGCTGATCGGATCTTCGGAGTTAAAGCTTGCTCCTTGGCTTTCCTTCATATAATCCAATAGATTATGGGCCACCTGTTGGATTGTATGAAGGAATTTCAAGGATCGATAAGAAGCGCAAGGATTGTATTCTATTTTCAGAAGTTAATAACCAAGAGACCGACGGGAACAGATAGTTATAGGTTTCTGTTTACGAGTCCTTCTAAAAAACGGCCAAGTGCTTGTCAGGCCACGCGCCTACGCTGCCTACGCCCACAATATTTTTAAGCGACCACACTAATTATGGTGTAGGCGAGAAAAAAAAATGCATCCCTAATTTAGGGGAAGGGGAGGGGGTAGGTACTCTAAAAAATTTTTTTTTGAACATTTATTCTACCATTTTGTCGGCGTAATAGTGTATCTATGCCAAATTTCACCTCTCTGATACTTATCGTCTCTATGCTAAGCCAGACAGACAGACAGACCAACGGACAGGCACGGCGTAACTATAAAGGTTCCTTGTTGACTACGGTACCCTAAAAAGCCATAGTTGGCACACCCCAGGTGATGTACGGCGGGCGCGTGATCGACGACTTCGATCGGCGCGTGTGCCGCGTGTACATGGAGGAGTACCTCGGCGACTTCCTCTTCGACAAGTTCCAGCCGTTCCACTTCTACCGCGACCGCGCCTGCGACTACCTAGTGCCGCCGGACGGGGAACGCGACGAGTATATCGGTCCGTGCTATAGCGATACCGGCATAGGTAGCATGGTGGCGCGAGTCACGCGTTTTGTGGCGCTAGAACGTCATAATTTGACAATTTAATATGCCAGAAATTCGCGACTTTTACATTTAAACCGCGCGACTCGCGACGTCATGCTACCTAAGCGGAGGCCTGTTGCATAAATCTACAATTCGTAGTTTATTATGACAATTCGATGGACATTGCGTAGTCGAGTCGTTCTACCTGTTAATCTTTGGATTGATCGACTTTGCAATGTACAATTGCAATTGTCATACAAACCATGAATTGTAGTTCAGTTGCGGAAACAGGCCCCTGATCTTTGTACCATCGCACCCCCGTTAAAATCCTGTCACCACCTAGTCAAAAAGAGTATTCGAACGTTTTTTTTTTTTCAAATGAGCGGTCTGTAAACCAAAGTTACGGTTGTTGAGTTGTGACAGTGATTTAGCGGGAGTGCCATATGTACACATCAGTTGGCAATCTTCTGTCACGCCCCTAACTCAATCAAACACGATATTAGCAAACAACTATATGTGGCAGAATCCATGAAGGTCTAGTTCGAGCGTAATCTCCTTGATCATATTTTATTATTGTCAGTGCGCACATCGGCGCCAATCACTCACACAGCGACGGAAAACCGTACTACTGACATGACATACACAGAGTATAGGCACAGCTGTCTGAACCACAGAGTACATACATAAATAAACTCACGCCTGTATCTCAGAGGGGTAGGCAGAGACCAGGGACTGCCACGATCCTGACAGATTTCGCTTCCTCGACATTCATTCCACCGATTAGCACTTGTCAAGCTCGTTTACCCCGTATATCGTTCCCTGACCAATATTTTTAACATAATGCCTGGTTGTAGCTGGCCGGCGCAGCCGTCAAATTTGATTATGGAAGAAAGAGAAATCGTTACATGGTTTTGGGAGTCGGTCGGTATTTTGCTAAACAGATGAAACAAAAAGATAGTTGTCTGCTCATATCGTGTTTGATTCAGTTCGGTTCGTCAGAGTACCTTGGCTGCCTAGCATTGAACATAGCTGGGACTACCTCATCTCTTCTTTTTAAAGTGCCGTTGGTTGGCGGTCAGGTCTTTGCAAAGTTCTCTGTACAAGCACATTTTTATTAATCCTTTCGCGGCTTTAACACCGTTCCACATCCAGGTCCACGCCTACCTTATCAACACAAAATGTTTTTCACTAAAAACATTCAAACCTTTCTTACCCCCTTGCTCTTATTCTACTTCTATCCACCACGAGCACACCTTCGACTACCCCTAGTGCGGGAGGAGTAATAATGAAATATATATTATGTTCCAGAGTTCATAGACTGCCTGCCGCTTGTGAACACGCCGGAAGTGTTCGGGCTGCACCCGAACGCCGAGATCGGATACTTCAGCCAGGCCGCGCGCGAGATGTGGGGACACCTCATTGAGCTGCAGCCGCAGACCAGTGAGTCTGGACTTTGGTCCTGGCCACACAGAAGGGACGTGGGGCGAGAGCGCGGAAAGGACGCGACGCGTTGTACCTATAGAGTTCGCGCCCTCGCCCTGTCTCTTCTGTGAGGATTCCGTCTCTTCAGTACATTTTGTATAAAAGTGAATTGGAAAGTCGTAACGTCTTTTCCGCACCCTCGCCCTCCTTTCTGTGATTCTGAGGCCTTTGACTTGACGGCTTAAAATGTAAGGATAATAATTATAATACGTCCACATAGGTCCCACTGTAGGTCCCACTGTAGGTCGCAGGCTTTCGCTCGGAAAGAGAGTATGGGCTTCATCACGACGCGCTCAGGAGGACCTAATGATTGCAAGTGATAACACAGTCAGCGTCGCAATGTTCTAGGCCGCAACTGTTTAATAAAGACGTTAATCTGTAGAATTAAATAAATAATAGAATTCAACCACCATAACAATGGTTGTAACGTGGACACTCACGGTGGGGCTGGTCCACAAATTTAAAGTCGCTCAGCGTGCTAGGGAAAGGGCTATGCTCGGGGTTTCTCTGAAAGATCGAATTCGAAACGAGGTGATCCGACAGAGAACCAAAGTCACCGACATAGCCCACCGAATTAGCATGCTGAAGTGGCAGTGGGCCGGCCATATCATCCGAAGAACTGATAACCGATGGGGTAGACGAGTTCTTGAGTGGAGACCGCGGATCGGTAAACGTAGTGTAGGACGTCCTCAGACTCGGTGGAGCGATGATCTTCGCAGGGCGGCTGGATGAGAGTAGCCGAGGACCGTGCTCAGTGGCGTGCTATAGGAGAGGCCTATGTCCAGCAGTGGACAAGCATAGGTTGATGATGATGATGATGATGATGAACAATGGTTTTTAATTGTTCTTTTCAAGGTCATAATCTCACAGTTATTCCGTTTGTCACCGGATTAAGAATAGCGTCACTCCGTTTCCTTCCGTGGATGTCGTAGAAGGCGACTAAGGGAATCAATTACCAGGAGACGGGCAGCAGCGTCTTCCTGAGATTTCAACCGCACACTGCGATCGCCAACCCGCCTGCCAAGCGTGGCGATTATGACAAAACCCCTCATGGTTATGAAGACCACGAAGGAGGCCTATGTCCTGCAGTGGGCGTCAAATGGCTGATGATGAGTCTCACAGTTTAAATAAAAATTCTTTTGCTGACGAAACGTTAAGACTGTTCTTACGCATGCTGTCTCGCTCGCACAATTTAACATTTTTTATTCTTGTAATAAAGTGAGTAAACTTTTGGTAGATGTGGTCTGAGGGTTTGATGCATAATTAAATTATGGACATTTTAAATATATATTTGTTTTCCGATACGTAGTTTTTAATAGCCCAGTCTGAAGGTTTGTCAGAGAGCAATGGGGCGCAGTGTTTTGGGCGTCAGGAGAGTAGACCGTGTCCGAAATACCTACCACACTACGGAAAAAAAAACGCGAACCATCGACGTGGGTGTCCAGACAGCGAAGTTAAAGTGGAGCTGGCCGGTCATGTCACTCGAATGCACCCGGATAGGTGGGCGAGACTCGCCGCCGAGTGGGTGCCGTAAGACGGACATCGAAGTCGAGGCCGGCTCGGAAGATGGTAGAGAGACGATCTCGACCAACTTCTGCCGGAGTGGTCTGAGGTGACCCAGGACCGAAAACTCTGGTCTGAATTGCGGAAGGCCTTTGCCCAGCAGTGGGACACAAACATATAGAGGCTACGTAAAAAAAAGTTTTTAATAAAGAAAAGTTGTTTCTCAGTGAAAAACATAGTACAGGCGAAGAAAAATATGCCTTAAATATCCGCAATTTTAATTCATTAAACCCTCAGACCACATTTATCAAGAGATTACTCATATTATTACAATATTGAAAAATGTTAAATTGTGCGAGCGACACCGCATGCTCCACGTAACTGTAGCCTTCAGGAGAAGATCAGCACGCGTGTCCACCGCGGATTGGCGATTTCAAGCGCTGACGTATGTGACTAACTCGGGCACTCGGGTTTCCTCATGATGATTTCCTTCACGGTCAGCGAGTGGCGTCGCTACTTGAAATTCACAAATGTACTTAGAAAAGAAAGTCATTGGTACATGCGGATACACCGGGGTTCGAACCGACATTTAGAACCGCACTACCATCTCTTTAAAAAGATAAAAATAAAAAAATGTTAAATAAAGATCATAAAATGTAATTCTAACCATTCTTATTTCTGTGCTGCTAGTAAGCCTATTCGACTGTAAGTATTTTTACAGTGATTCTTTTATGTCATCCTCGTAAGTTATACCTTATAATGTCTAAAAGAGTTATATTTTTTCACGCTGCTAGTGAGCAAAAACGGTAAGCAGTTAGAGATAAATTACTTGGATCAATATGACCTAGATTTTAAATTAAGCATTCAGAAATACCATTTGGGCGCCCACACGAATGTGTTTGCTCGCCCCTGCAGCTAACTCGTCGCTGTAGGCTGCTGCGCCCCGGTCACACATCTACCTCTCCGATGAGATGACGGACACACATATTGTGCGCCATGTCTAAGGTCACTGTGTTTCAGAGGGACTGTCCTATCGTCACGCTCGCACATTGTAACATTTTTAATTATTGTAAATAGCATTCTGAGCGCGATTACATCACGTACCAAATTACTGCTAGACATTAAATACTAACAATGGGCTAAGTTCTTTATTTATTGCTACTAACAAAATTTGGATCATGTCGTCTGTCAATAAAAAGAAAGAAATAAATAAATTATAAGTTTTCTTAAATGTGGTCTAAGACTTTGCTAGATAATAAAATTATGGACATTAAAGTCATATTTTTTTTATTATCCTGCATAGTTTTTGATTGAGGAATTGATACTAAAATTAATAATTTTGGAAACAATTCTTCTTTGTCAAAAACTAAGTATAGGAAAACAAAGATGTATTTAAAGTTTCCGTAATTTTATTATCTAGCAAAGCCTCGTGCCACATTTATCAAAGGTGTAGGTAGGTACTCATTTTATTACAATGATTCGAAATTTTACACCGTGCGAGTGAGAAGGAACGCCGGACGTAACGGCAGCCTTAAACGAGTTTAGGGTAATAAATAGTACATTATGATACATGTGTGATAAGTTGGCCATTGCATTCGAGGTGGTGGCTTTATGGAACCGAGTGCTGCAATGGCCAAATCTCACGAGTATCATACGACCGTTTTTCAACACACTTGTGAATAAAAAAAGTGAGTGTTGTATCAAAACAATATTTTCACTTCTCATGCTCTAAAAGTTCGTCTTTATGTCGTGCGTAGGCGACATAAAGTCGCTTTTTATGCTCTAGAGCATAAAGTAAAATCTTCGTCGAAGACCAAGGCAATCGCTGCAACAGCCACACGAACATCTTTAACTTCATACAACAACCTCTTTATTTTATTTCGTTTCGTTCGTATTCTAAGACCAAGGCAAAGATACCAACAGCCAAAGTACACAATAAAACTTCATGAAATAAACTTATAATTTGTATTTCGTCTCATTTATTATTTTTTATATTTGTTTATTTTTCAATTTAGTAGATCAGTATAGTATTTAAGCCATAACAACAACTTATCATAGTTATAAAAAGAAAATGTTTTTATAACTGAGCAGTATGTAACGACCTTAAGTCAGGTGTCAGGTGCGACCCTACAGAAAAAAAAAAGAAAAAAAAGTTAATTGGCGGGAACCATAATTATTTTTTCATTGTAATATTTGTGTTACAACTTAAAATTGTTTTTTGATTAACGATAAATAATGTCGTCAATCGAAGTGAAAAGTAGAGTGTACAACTCGTCCATAAAACCCATTTTACACTCGACTTTATATCTATCCTCGCTCGCAAGCTCGCTCGGATGGATAAACGTCTCGAGTAAAATGGTGCGTTTTATGCACTTGTTGTACAATCTACTATTTTTCGTGCGTGATTCGTGTTATGTATGGCGGTAAAATTCAAAACAGTATTCTTGTGCGCGCGCATCCATCAAAGATGGCTGCAATGCATGGCCATCTAGATATAATGAGGTTGCTAACCTATTCATAAATTTTATGTTAATTATTAGGTTTACATTAATTATTGTAAAGTGTTTAAAAATGCTAAAAATCTAATTTTATTGTACGGAAATGCTTGAATTTATCAAGGTAGATACTGATTTGAAATGACCACTGAACGAAATAACTCTAAACATTTTTTTATACATCAAAATGATATCAAACCTTCTCCGAGGTTGAACAAAAAGGTTTTATAACATTATCGCACTTGGTTATAATGGTAATGCAAAACGCACGCTTTGATAATAAGCCACATTATGTGCCTTAATTCAGTGCAGTAAGAGTCATTTTATGAGCAAGTGTGTTGAAAAAAATATTACTTTAATGTCCATAATTTTATTATCTAGCAAAGCCCCAGACCACATTTAACAAAAGTTATAATTTAAGCAGGCCTTTAACGAGTATGGTATTTTCTAAGGTCAACACGAGCACGAGACATAATAAGAACTGAATTTGAACGGCTATTACCTACTCGTTTACTTTTCCATTTTACAATTTTCCGACGTTTAACGAGTAGGTAGTTCGAAGTTTAAGCCTTCCCCCCCCGCAGGCGAGGGCGGCGGCGCGACGTCCCGCGAGGACTTCATCGCGGGCACGGCCGCGGACGTGGCGGCCCAGCTGCCCGACCAGTACGAGGTGTGGCGCGTGCGCAAACAGTTCGAGATGAACATCACGCCCACCCTCGTCGTGCTCTTGCAGGAGTTGGAAAGGTACAAACACTGAGTAGGTAGGATAAAACCAAACAGTAGGGGATATATTAGCGATTTGCAAGAGGAGAAGTACCCGTAATCGTCTAATGAATGTTCATAGGGCAAAAGAGATAATGATGCGGCCGGACGAGGAGGGCCGAGGATTGGCAGCCTATATCCAGCAGTGGACGAGCACGGGTCGGTTGGTTGGAAGCGAGAGAGATTTGGCAGGATCGTGAAAAACTTTGGTCTCTGATCGCGGAGTCAGGCGTGAGTTTATGCAAGTACCTATATGTAGTTATGATAAGAATGCACTATCTATAGTGTACGTGTAGTGTACCTCCTTGTAAACGTCGCACTGGCCGAGCCGTAGCCGTCGGTATATTTGAATATAGGCGTATGTCTACATATTTGTTTTCGACATCAGTCAGATAGTTGATGAAAAAACTTAAAATAACGTAATTAAGTTTAATACATACATAAACTCACCTGTATCCCGGAGGGGCAGGCAGAGAGGCAGGGTCTGCCACTTGCAACGATCCTGACAGATCTCTTTTGCTTCATCAACATTCATTAGTCGTTGCATGCACGCAAGTCGGTTTCTGGTACTTTTGCTAATACATCCCCTATTTGGTCGAAGTATGTCCGCCTGGCGGATATTCCGTGTGGCGCCGGATATTCCGTGTGGCGTAGGATATTCCGTGTGGCGCTGGATTAAGAATAGCGTCACTCCATTTCCTTCCATGGATGTCGTAGAAGGCGACTAAGGAAATAAATTACCAGGAAACGGACAGCAGCGTCTTCCTGAGATTCCAACCGCATAGTGCAATCGCCAACCCGCCTGCCCTTCATGGTTAGAAAACTACGAGGGAGGCCTATGTCCTGCAGTGGGCGTCAAATGGCTGATGATGATGTTCGCCTAGGCTGTCCCTTCTCATTAAGTATAATCTCCTCTTTTATTCAGATAGGTTAATACAGTACATCACCAGATTACACCTCTCCTAACCGGAGGTAGGGCCTACCTTTCTTGACCCCGAACCGAAGGAAATAGTTATGGCATTAGTCACAAACATAATTTTACCTTTTTTTTTGTATTTATATATTTTTGAAAATGGTGATTTAAAATATTTTGTTTAAATGTTAACAATAATTTTGTCGCTTTTATGAATAAACTCCCGTTATTTTTTACGCTTATGGGAGATGATGGCCAGACAGAGAGGAGTGGAAGATCACGAGGGAGACCTTTGGTCCAGCAGAGGGACACAAATGGCCACTGCTGGACATAGGCCTCCTCCATGGATTTCCAAAAAGACCGGTTGGAAGCGGCTTGCATCCAGCGTCTTCCTGCCACTTGGATGAGGTCATATGTCCACCTTGTGGCTGGTCGTCTTACGCTGCGCTTGCCGATATGTGGTCTCCGTTCGAGAACTTTTCGGCCCCATCGGCCATCAGTTCTGCGTGCTATGTGCGAAAGAACGAACTAACACTAATTTCAAGATTTTCCCTAGATTCAACCGACTAATAAGCCGCATGCGAACTACGCTAACACTACTGCGTAAAGCCTTGGCCGGCGAGATCGGCATGGACGCCGTCCTGGACAACGTCTCCTACAGTCTGTTCAACGGACAGCTGCCGGCGGTGTGGCGAAGTCTCGCCCCTGCCACCTGCAAGGGTTTGGGTGGCTGGATGGACCACTTCATAGCAAGGACAAAGCAGTATACTGACTGGGTAAGTTTAAATAGGCATATCAAAATAGGTATCACAGTCACAGGTAATAGGGTCGCACAGTCTGTTCAACGGACAGCTGCAGATGTAGAAAGTCTTGTTTCTGTCACCTGCAATGGTTTGGGTGGCTGGACCACTTTATCGCAAGAACAAAACAGTATACTGCCTGGGTAAGTTGATACAGGTATACCTGCAAGTGTTTGGGTGGCTGGATGGACCACTTTATCGCTAGGACACAGCAGTTTGACGACCTCGTGGCGCAGCGGTAGTGCATCTGCATACCATGCGAGAGGTCCCGGGTTCGAATCCCTGGGCTGGGGACAAAAAAAACCCCGGTCTTGGATGTTTACATGTTTGTGATGTCGTTGTTTCTGGTTCCCACGACACAGGGTATCCTAGTGTGGGGCCAGAAGCAATGTATGTGCCTGTATGTAAATGTTATGTTAAATGTTATGTTAAATGTTATGTTATGTTGTATACTGACTGGGTAAGTTGACACAGGTATACCTGCAAGTGTTTGGGTGGCTGGATGGACCACTTTATCGAAAGGACTGGGTAAGTCGTTACGATAATGTCGCAGTCTGCTCAACGGACAGCTGCCTGTATTTAGGTGTTTCTGCCACCTGCAAGGGTCTAGGTGGCTGCATGGCGATGGCACTTTATTAGAAGGACCGAGCAGTCTTGGGCGATACTAAGCAGTGTTTCCCACAGGATACTCAACAGGTAACTTCTAGCAGGGTGGCGTGGAGAGTCTCCCGCCCACAAATTGTAGGGACGAGCTACTCCATTGCAACTAGTAACAGATTAGGTACGTAATAAAGCTAACGAAATGCGTGTAATCTAATGCTACAGGATCTGTCAAATACGTGTATTCGAGCTCAGTTATAATTGAAATAGCACCATGTTACAAAAATGTTTTAAACTAAGGTCCAATCTTGCGTATTCTCTGGCTTCTTTTACGCTTATTGATATTCTATATTTATGTAAACGAATAAAATAGAGGATAGCAAGACCCTAAAAATACTTTGAGAAAATCTTTATTTTTGAGAAGAATATGCGCCTATATCTATCATATAAAGATCATATTCGGAATCTTACTACTAGCTCACAGTTATACTATTGTATCTAATTTACTTTTTATTGTAAGCAGCAAATTTCCCTATAATATAATAAATAAATGCAAAAATAGATGTTTTAAAGTAAGTAGGCATTTATGCTCGACCCGGCGGCGGAGACAAAACCCATCCTGTCCGCCTCAATTCACGACACACAAAAGTGGCCGTCCCGACAGGTGACAATGGAGGAGCCGCTGGTGATCTGGCTGTCGGGGCTGCACGTGCCCGAGTCGTACCTGACGGCGCACGTGCAGGCGGCGTGCCGGCTGCGCGCGTGGCCGCTCGACCGCTGCACGCAGTTCACGCGCGTCACCGCCTGGCGCGCCGCCGACGAAATCGAGGAGCGCCCCGCCACGGTAAAGGCTCCGACCCAGCAATGGGCGTTGTCCTAAGATACCTACTAAAGTTCTGTTCTACATTTTTTTTTTTTTTTCGAAAAAGTAGGTATGTCTATTTGAGTGCCTGGGCTGAACATTTCTATTTGGAATGCTTTAATTATTTTTTATAGCGACAACAAAGAACCAGAGTGCGAAACCGGAAGTACGTCATGCACGGAAGTACGTCATCCACTGAGATCCTACGATCTGTCAGTTTCTAGTGATGCCGTGACTCGATACAAGAACTCGTTAAATCTAAAACATGTCGCCTCGGCGAGGGCTGTAATTACGTATCGCACGGAATTCATGTATACACATATCGTTGAGAAGAGCAAAGTAGCCATAATTCGGATCCTCTTAACTCGTGCAGCTAGATGGCGCCTGTACCGCGTAACACATTGCGCAATTTGAGCTAAAATTAAACCAAAGACCGTGTAACGGGACACAGCTCCACCCGCTTTTCAATTTCATATTCAGGGTCTAACGAAAACCCCATGTACATTATTAGAACTCATTACTCTACTCATTAATTACGAGCCTTTTACTACGGGGAAAACATCGAAATCGCGAAAAAAATACTGCCGTTCCATCATTTTATGCCTCAATTGGTAATTTAAAGCGAAGTTGAAGAATCCCCCTATTTTCGGATGTATATTATGGGAATTTGTTACACCCTGTATTTATGGCTTCTATATTTCTATGGTTGCTGCTTCAGACAAGGACATATTCTCGCCCACGTTTAAACGCGTACCTACTATCAGCGGAGAGCGTGTGCATGTGCAGCTCTTGCTCTATCTCACAGCAAATTTTTCATTTTCAAAGTGATAAGTTCGATAGATTTAACTATTCACGGCACTGACTTACGTGGTTATGTTAAGGTTGTAGTTTTTGTATACAGTGTGATGGATAATGCAATGTCAACACACGCAGCAAAGAACGGTACGTAGCTCGTACATAACAAGTCAATTCAACATAGAAAACCCCAGTGATCTTCACAGCGAGGGTGTGAAAAAGCAATAGACCGTCATTATAACCTTTTTCTATGACGTGTACGCGAACATGACTAACGGTATTGTTTTGTTTAATTTTTAAAATTAAGTGCCCCTAATGCTATAGGTTGTGCGGAAGCATTACACTCACAGCTCACATTCAGCTGTACGAATGAAACAATTACCTGCGCGTGCACATTGTCGCATCTACGTCTTTCCTCTCTGGACTTATAAAGAATTCCACCAAACCAATACCACCGACTTCAAAGACTGATTGTCTCTATTTCTTCTAAGGGTTGCTATGTCCGCGGTTTCTACCTGGAGGGCGCCCGTTGGGACATCGAGGAGGGCTGCCTGCGACGCTCGCATCCCAAAGTGCTGGTCACTGAGCTGCCCATTATGTACATCATACCCATCGAGTTTCACAAGCTGAAACTGCAGGTTGGTAACACGTAAAAAACCGCCTTCATAAGCTTCATAAGCAGCCTATATACGTCCCACTGTAGGGCACAGGCCTTCCCTCAGAGAGAGAGTATGGGCTTAATCACCCCGCGTGCCCACCGCGGATTGCCAAAGATTGGCATTTAAAAAACCGCCTAACTGGATTTAAATAAAGAGACTTCCGTGGTCTAGCATGGGTAGTACGACGCCAGTCACGCATTTTAAATGTCAACAAAAGTCGCGACTTTCCAGTAGGTACATTGATTGTTAAATTCTGCCATTTTAGCGCCACAATACATGGGAATCGTGCCATCGTACGTACTACCCATACTGAATACCCATCAAAAGAAACAACATAGCACGTCGTTAATACACGTAAATCTAAGAGCGCTTAAACACGGGCGGCACGTGTGCCAACTGCAGCCGTCGACGCGCCGACATGTCAGCGTCGTATATCCCATCGACTTGGACGTGTTGACGGCTGCAGTTGGCATTGGCACACGTCTCGCCCATGTATAAGCGCCCTAAAGTGAAGACGCAAAAAAGTTTAACTCTAGAGTTTAACTACAGTTTCAACTTCAGTTTGCGTGAGCCCTGCAAAATAAACAACCCATTTAGAGGAAAAGGATGAAAACTGTTTGGAAAGTTTGCGATGATGGCGCCCTCTTTTTTGCGTCTATACTAATACTAGTATTGGTGGTTAAGATTTAGTTTGCGATTTGGCGCTCTCTTGCCTCGTCACCTTAGGTTTCTTCAATATTTCGTATATTGATTTACCACGAATTTAAACGTATAGGATTACCCAACAACACCGTTTAATGACACGAATATTTGTCGCACAGAACACGCTCCGGACGCCGGTGTACACGACTTCGCAGCGCCGCAACGCGATGGGCGTGGGCTTAGTGTTTGAGTCTGACCTCTACACAGAAGAGCACTACAGCCACTGGGTGCTGCAGGGAGTCTGCCTCATCATGAACACTGACTGAATATACTACTAGAAGTCTTTTCACATTAGTTGACTGGGTAATGATAGATAAAGCATTAGCCAGTTGGTGACAACGCCATGCTGTTCACTTGCCTTAGAAAGGGCTGTTGTTATGAATTGAGTAGTGTTTAATCTAGTCTTGAATTGTTTAGTTTTGTCGTTACTATTGTGTTGTGTCCTTTTAATTTACTTTTTGTGGTACCTTTAAGAGGAATTTATTTAAAGACTGATTAGGTAATGTATTATAAACTTGTTGTATTAAAACAAATTGCTCTAAATTAATTGTATAGGTACATAAATGCGAATTTAATTGAATCCTTCCTTCACTCTCTAGTCTTAACATTTTATGTTTTTAAGACTCTATAAATAGAAATAGAAATAGAAATAGAAATAGAAAATGTTTATTTGTCTTCAATATAGTCTAAATAAACTTCACATAGAATGAAAAATTCAAGGCTGAAGCAGGATTCAAACCCATGACTTACTCAGTAAAGCTAAGCTGTGCACGGTATGTTAGAGCCTCTAACAAACCGTGTACAGCCTAGCTTTTGCCTAATCCTGCTTCAGTTGAGTTTGTTTGCATTTTATATTTTGACTTTACTTGAGGCAAGCATAAGTTATAGAAGGAGCTACTCAAAAAATCGCTAACCGGCTGCCACTTGACCCAGCCTTTTTTCTGCAGGAATTCTCTGGACTGCTCCTTCCCCACATAGTGAGGATCCTAAAATTAAGGTAATAAAATGTGATACATATAAAAATAAAAAAGGCTCTCCAGATTTAGGACCATGGGAGCTTTTGATAGATATCTGGGGGAGATTTGCCTCCATGCACCTCACTGATGTTAAGATTGTGCATTTTTAAATACATAATAAATGGTGTCTTAAGTCTGTGCCTCTGCTGGGCCCTTTTGATTCTTCCTAGTTACAAGCATAAATAGCACATTTAATTCAAGGATTCGGGATGTGCCTTCCAATTTACTTAAGAAATCTGATGACTGATGTTTGGAGAAATTTTACTTTAAATGACTTTATCTGTCCAGCCCTTACATGTAAATAGCACCGTAAATGTATTGTAATTAGTAAATGAAAATAACAAAGCACATATAAAAAGCACCTCATATTAAAGGATTTTGTATGTGCCTGTCAAATTATTAATTGAATCTAATGGTTTTTCTGGAGTTGACAAGAAAATCTGCTTAAAATTTTTGAATAGTATGGTAGGGTTTTCTTTCTACTAGTGATTATCTTAGTAAATTATGTACATAATAAATACAGTATTCCTCACCACAACAAGCAAATAGGCATCAGAAGCACTGACGTTTACTCCCATAATACCCTTTGAAGAGCAGTCCACATCACCACCCATCATAACAGGAGAGCCAAACTTATCAAAGTGGCATTTCAATGTGTCAGTGATACCAGTCAAATCTCTGCCGCTATTCACATGGAGCATCTTGCTTGGAACATCATATAAGTAGTCTATCACTAAACAGGCCTGGAAGTTATGAACAAGAGTAAGATATGAAACAGCTTTACAAGATAGATACCTACCCTGGAAACCTGTCCGGCTCATGGAGGCTTTATGTCGAAATACCTCATTTTCCTAATATCTAAAAGTCAAAATGACTGAGTACCCAAAATGCCTGAATTTCGATTTGTCCACATCCAATAATAACTGATTTACAAAATGCCATTGAGGTTTGGTACAGTTAAAGGAAAAACTTTTTAAACAATTAGTTGATTAAGTACCCAATCAAATTTCGGGTCAATTCTTTCCTAGGGCGTCCGGCTCATGGAGGCTTTATGTCGAAATACCTTTGTAGGTACTCGTACTTCTTGGTTGTGGTATGAAAATCACTGGCCACTTGAAATTCAATATTATGAAGTATACTTGACATTGACTAGATATGTCAGTCCTGAAATCATTAGGTAATGGCAATAGATATGTTTATTTAAAATATTAACGAATAATAATGGAAAGGGCAAAAGAAATTATTTTTATCAATAATCAAAAAGGAAAACCGTGTCTGCTATACGAGGGTCATAAATATAATTTTGGACACCGTAACAAAAGTGGCAGCTCGATGTGGAGATGCGTAAATCGTGGTCAATGCAACGCATCTTTGACTCTGAACTCTGAAAAAGACTTCATATTGCGACCAAGCAGCTTGCATGTGTGTAAAAAAAGCCAATCGCAAAATGAGAGAGATATTGTTATCGATGCTTGCAAAAAGGAGGTATGTACTAAAATGACTCCTGTCAAAAAGGTATTTGAAAAACATGTCTCTAACTTTTACGCCAGAAAAGAAACCAACCACGATGCCGCCACCGCCGCCACCAACGACTCGGACTCGGACGTCCAAATGCCATCGTATGAAGAAAAAAAAGAAAGCACTTTATAGAGCAAGACATCGATTTTTGGAACAAAACAATACCGGGTTTTCATATTTAAAGGACATAAAAGTTCCAAAAATGCTTGCAGAGAATTTCCTAGTTGCTGAAGAGGGAGAAGCAGATAAAATATTATGCTTTTCAACTAAGACGGCCCTTGGTGCTGCAAAATCTCGCCAATACAACGGCAGCAAGCAGTTTTCGGGGGATGGGACATTCAAAAGAGCCCCGAAACCCTTTTACCAAATCTATACTATACATTTAGATTTGAGTATGAACGCCGGAGACACAAATGTCGTTCCACTATTATACGCACTGCTCCCTGACAAGACTGAGAAAACTTACACGAGGCTTTTTACTATAATACGGGATCAACTCGGCATTAATATAAACCTCTTTAAATGCGACTTCGAAAAAGGACAGATGAACGCTGTAAAGAAATTTTTTCCTGAGGCTGTTGTATCTGGATGCTACTTTCATTTTAGCAAGGCGGTGTGGAAGAAGGCAAAAGAAATGAAGATATGCACAAATGAAAACAGACGACATATTGTCCGTTTATGTGCGAGTCTTCCTTTGCTTCCTGAACAGCATATTGATGCCTGTTGGTTGAAAATAAAATGCGGAATGAAGAAAGATCACGAAATGAAAGAATTTCAAGCATATTTTGAGAAGCAATGGTTAAGCCTGGGAGCTGATACTATCAGCTGCGGAAACCATGAGCACCGACGAAGCAATAATGCTTTAGAAGGATGGAATAGGCGGCTAAATGTAAGAATGCCCCATAAACCAACACTTATCCGGTTCATTTTTATTTTAAAAAAAGAAGCAAAGTTCCAGGACACCCGCATAAAAAATGCATTATTTTCAGGGGCGCGACAAAATCGGAACGAAAGAAGTTTTGACTTCGCATACAAAAAACAACTGCGGGAGCTGAGAGAGCAGAGTATTTCTCCATTTTCATTTTTGGAAAACGTCATTTTATTGAAACGACGTTACACGTAGGTAATTGATTAGTTAAGATGATGTAGGCGCTTATGAGTTATTTTAAGAAGCTACAAAAGTTAAGTTTTTAATTTCTAATAAATTTTGTTTGCAACTGTACATCGATTGTCATTTTCTTTTTATGGCGTAAGTTCATTATGGGATTTTGAATTTCAGGCATTTTGGGTACTCAGTCATTTTGACTTTTAGATATTAGGAAAATGAGGTATTTCGACATAAAGCCTCCATGAGCCGGACAGCTGGAAACTTGTGCCATCTATCCTAGGTTTGTTTCCCAGTAGATGCTGTGATGCTAATCATCTGACACACCTCAAAACTACCAATCCACTGTCTTGAGCTTATGAATGATTCTGGCTTGTCTTGCATTTGTACAAGTACTTCTTGTATTTCCTTGATAGTTGGAACATTTTTACTAGTAGAAGTGTTATGGTTCATCCAGGAGCAGATTGTCTGCAGTGTTCTATAGCCGCATCCCCAACCCTGAAATATAAGTAAAACATCTGCGTTAAAGGCAGCTCTGCTCCTTCACAGTGCAAATAAATTATCTAAATTTTATCACGCTATAATCTATGTCAGACTTCTCAGCAAGTTATGATTGCGAATGTTAGTATTAATAGACGTTAGGTAGACCAAAATTCCTTACCCTATCATCAAATCCATCGCAGACGTAGTGGTAATATTCGTAGGATCCACAAACCAAGTAGGAGTTTTTGGTTTTAAATCTCCTGTTGGGCGACTGCGTGTTCCATTCAATGGGGTTCACCGGCGCCAGCACAGTTTTTTTGTGCCCAACTCGTTGCACCGAGATCTGCTCTAGCTCCTCCATAAATTTTGGACCCGGTCTGCTCCACAGATACCCTACTAATAAGTTATCTGTGATTAAAAACACTAACTAAAGTCTGCTTCGTTCGCTTATCGACGCTGTCATAGTGCTGAGTTTAGTTTTTATTTTCATTCGTTTCGTTCATTTAACTCGGTCCGACAGCTGTTTATTTTCTCTTTGAAGTGATGTTTTGTCTTTTTAATCTGTGATTTGTATTTGCCCTAAACCAACGTTCTATTTTCTATTTCTTTCTAGCAACACCGAGTTATTAAAAAAAAAGGTGCTTGTGATGAGCAAAGAATATTGAATAGTGTCGATAGTCAAAAAATCATCAGAAATTAGCCAGAATCTTCAGGTATCTACAAAATATAATAAATAACCATCCTCGCATGTGAGGGTACTATGTGGTGGTGCTGTTCTTCTTCCGCTAGTTCAGGTGCTTATTCACATTTGAGGGCTTGTCTGACTACTCCCCTACCCAATAATCCTATACGGCGGCCATATTTATAAGTCATGAAAGGCGTTGACGCTCACCTGTAATGTAATAATTTGTGATACTTTTTACAGAACCGATGGCTGCGATACGCAAAAAGTTAGTGATCGTCGGTGACGGAGCTTGCGGGAAGACATGCCTCCTAATCGTGTTCAGTAAGGATCAGTTCCCGGAAGTGTACGTGCCGACAGTGTTCGAAAACTACGTCGCCGACATCGAAGTGGACGGTAAGCAGGTGGAGTTAGCGCTATGGGACACGGCCGGGCAGGAGGACTATGACCGCCTGCGCCCGCTGTCCTATCCGGACACGGACGTTATCCTCATGTGCTTCTCGGTGGACTCGCCGGATTCGCTCGAGAACATCCCGGAGAAGTGGACGCCCGAGGTGAAGCACTTCTGTCCCAGCGTCCCCATCATCCTGGTGGGCAACAAGAAGGACCTGCGCAACGACCCCGCCACCATCAACGAGCTGCGCAAGATGAAGCAGGAGCCTGTAAAGCCACAGGAAGGCCGTGCCATGGCCGAGAAGATCAACGCGTTCGCCTACCTCGAGTGCTCGGCCAAGAGCAAGGAGGGCGTGCGCGAGGTGTTCGAGACGGCGACCCGCGCCGCGTTACAGGTCAAGAAGAAGAAGAAGACTAGGTGTTTATTGCTGTAATTGTGCTGTTGTCGGGAGGACTCTGATTAATGAATCGTTCGCATACTGCCTGAACACTTACGTTTGAAACGACTCGGGCTCTGCATCAGTCGCGACGTCGGCCACACAGTGCTTCCTTCCGATACTGACAGCTGACGCGATGTCGCGGCCCGCGTTGCACGCACACCCACTCAGTATTTGTGTGGCTACACTTTCACAATTGGTACTTGTATATTTTATAGATTATCTATAAAGAGTAAGCGTAAATGCCTTAACAAAATGTAGTCGGGGGCGAGTGTGGACCTGCCACAGTGGGTCCACTGAGATTTTTCGTGCTATACTATCATGTTATATAATCAAGTAGCATTTCTTCAACATAGAATATTTTCTCGACCAGTGTTAGCGCACTGCGACTCGATTGTTTAGTTTGGTATTTTGTATTTTAATTTTTTCAATAAAATAGTGATGTATACTTGAGTAGGATGTTTATTTGACTGGAGCGGCCGTGCTCCCACTCTGACTCAGCTAAGTGCCTGTCAGCTCAGCTAGACACGTCTCTGAGACGTCCATGTGTAGGGCAGTTTTATTGTAATCTATTATTTGTGTGAAATTTTTAACTTCCATATGAATTACATTGCATGCTAATATAATTTATTAGTAATAAAACCCCATGTTTTAACAATTCTTTTCTAGACTCTTTTTGACTTTTATAAAAAAAATAATACCGCATTTATGATTCAAAGGTGTTTAGGATGGGAATATTTAAGTTAAAATCAACATCTATGTTATGTTTTATTAGTATTGTAAGTACAAAATTATCTTTCAAATATACATGAATTAACATAATTAGACCTTTTATAATTTAAGGATTTTGGATTTCTATTCCGATTACATTGTTGACATAAAGATAAAGATTTCAATTTAGGAGCTCCTTGACATTTTCAAGAACTGTATGGGATTGAATCTCCTCTTGGGCGTGAACATGAGTTGTTTTTGCTGGTGCAGTGTAGCGGTGCGGTAGGGGACGGGCGTGCCCCGCGGCAGGTGGCGCTCCGGGCCGCGCAGCTCAGGCATCCAGTCCGCATACAGAAGCGTATCCACGCGAGCTAGCACACCGGGAGACGCCGGCGTCAGGACGTATAGCAGATCGCGCCCGTAGTCTATCCCGCGGATAAGTCCTGCGACAAGACAGCAGTCTTTATCAATTTATAATCGTCACTTATTATGACTATAACATAGATAACAAAAATATTTACGATAATATTTAACAGTCTGTAACGAGCTTAGGAAAGTAAATTTAGTTTAGATGTATCTCTTATAAGCAAACGCAATGTATGCAAAACATTGCAAATTGTAAGCATAAAAAAATTTCTTATTTCGGAAAAGTACCTAGGTAACTTGGTTACCTACCATGTCCATGACAGAGCAGTGGTTTATCACGAAGTGTAAACATTTTCCCAATGTTATCTCGCGCGTTATGTTGACACAGAGCTATTACTTTGCCATTGATCACTTTGTGTATGGCTTCCCAATCCAACTTCACATTTGCGCATATATTTAGTGACTGCAGGGGCACCCTAGAATAAAAACAGTAATTTTAGCATTCCACAGTTCATTTTACCTTATATAGAGTAGTTCATTTTAACTTTGGTTTCGTCTAATTATAACGATGAGGTAACAAGTCATTCCCAAGTGACTGATGGACGCATTGTTCGCGGATGTTGTGGTGAATCACACCATACAATTAAATGAATAAGACTGATAATGTTTTAGTCATTACTATTTATCATCAGATGACCTTGAGTAGCATTTTTTTTTTTATTGAGGTCAATGCTTTTGTAATCCTGTTTTCTTCGGACCAGTAAATACTTACTCATATGGAGTGATTCCCAGAATGTCAGTGTCTCTGTTAACATCCAGCAGCTCTCCGAAGTACGCAAGCAGGTTCAGGAAGCGATCATCTCTGGGCGCCAGCGAGAAGTTACCCTTCCCTGACTCTGAATACTGATGAGAGACTACGAACGAGTAGTCAAAGTGGTCAGAGCAGGATACGTTTCGGAACAGTCTATGGTTGCAGAAGTCATTGGAATACAGATTCTTTATCGTGTTCGCGTTCAAGTAGCATTCGAATCGCTTTTTTGCGTTCTTGGAATCCATTTGCAGCAGGAATGTGGGCTGAATTTGCAGAGTAATAAACACGGCGAGCTTGAGGCCGACTGTGTTGCACAGGCCCATCGTGTTGACGATCCAAGGCATGTTTTGGAACCTCTCATCTTCACGACACTGGCTTACGAGCCGGCTCACCGCGTTCACATAACGTATCAAGTTGTCCATTACGTTGATCATGCCAATGTTGTACATCCTGGAACAATGGTAAGCGTTTATACACAAGCTATCGCAATGGGACTTGTATTCTGCAGCATATAAGTAAGTAGGTACCTAATAAAGATTTTTATTTTGAGGTACGAGGCCTCTACCTACAGCCTGTATGAAAAGTAGAAGCGACACCATGTACTGAAGGGAAAGAGAAAACCTATGTACGAAGACCGGATAAACTAACATTTTATATCATAATTTTTACTTCTGGACAGCGTCGAGCCAAAATTATTATTATGGCCGGAATCACATCACCAATTCGTTATGGCAAGCAAAAAATAACTTTATCGCAACATAACAAAGTTCAAGGTGACTTGTTTCACACCGAGCTATTCATGACATCATCAGTGAAATGGAAAATTTAATTTACTGCTTCTAACATGCTTTGTAGTAAAAGACTGGCTATATGGATGACGGCGGAGATAAAAAGTGAGTGGATTCCAAATCCAAACATGTTTTCAAGGGGCATATGGCTCAGAGATGGCCAAGCTTACGAAGCTTACTGCGATCAAATCAAGTCAATATTGTTTTTGCGTTCAGACACGCATCTTCTCTTCGACACGCTTCGCACCACCGCAAACGACTTGAGTCTACTGTTTCTGAACGCATATAATAAGCTCACTCAACCTTTACATTTTTGTTGGCAACAAGGTAGCCCGTAAAGCAACTCGTGCTAACATAAAAGTTCGCCGTGTATTTAAGTACCTAGTTAAAGAAAAGTAGTTAAATAAACTTCCATAGCTCGATCATCATCATCATCGTAAATAATTCCAAGTTTTTACACGATAGGTAAAATAGACTTCAGAGTTGATATAACTTTCAACAGTAGTCTTTAACTTGGTTTTAGAAGACGATTCGAAATAAACCTGAATGGCCTTATCGAGTTTAACACTTAACTGGTAGTATTACGAACCGAACTCGGGAGCTAACGGTGGACCAGTGTCAGTATTCAGACTCAAGCAGCGACGTATGCCTTGCTCATGGATCGAGCGCGCGACAGTCCAGAGCGATAGAAAAAAAGAAGTGTGGGTGAAAGGGTGTCGACACCTCCCACCTCCAAATCTGGATGTCGATATTGAAGAAATACCAAATAAAAAGTACCCGACACCGGCGCGCGTACATGCAACGCCTAACGAATGTTGATGAAGCGAAAGAGATCTGTCAGGATCGTGGCAAGTGGCAGACCGCGGTCTCTGCCTACCCCTCAGACATACAGCGTGAGTTTATGTTATGTTAAATACCCAATCAAAACTAAAATGAAGAAATAAACCCAAGTATCCGTGCAAATTCAGTTTTTACTATACCCAATCAAAGTTGCTTTCATATGAGAAACTATGTAAATGAGCTAAAAGGATGAAAAGAAAGTAGGTAGCACTTTTTGACACAAAGGTTTTACGTAAAATCTTAGCGCCAAAAAGGAAAAGTGAAGAAAGGTTCTGTTTTCGTATATAAATACATAATATCAGAGGAAAGCTTTTGACATAAAGTAGACTACACCAATACCTACTGTCAGTATCAGGTGGTATCAGCAACTGAAATGAGATGGACAGGAGAGACAACATAGAACGCAGACCGCATAATATAAAGGAGGGCTAAACATAAGCTACATGGGTTCCTTATCACATAATTTTATTGGCCGTGTTCTCGGCCGATAAAATTTGAATAGTTTGTCACCGACATGATAAGAAGAAGCACATCTAGCGTAGGCCGGACCCATAACTACATAAATAATGTTCTTGACCTACATAACTACTACGGCCCATAAAATATGTCACCCCAACCTCCCCGGTCTTCTGCCAATCTCGTACCCTCTTGCCGCCTTCTTAAGGAGGTTCCTCAAGCGGCAATTTCCATGCCTCAGTAGTTTAACTATCCACACTTAGTTTAGTCTTAATTTACAAACTTTTGCCGGAAAAGTGACATGCCAGATCGCGATGAAACTTTACCAATATGTGTAGAGGACAAAAATCGAGATTTGATCGTGATTTAACGAGTATTAGTACCTAATCTTGGCTTAGGACTTGACCGACTTGGTGACTTCGGTAGGCAGACCATCGACGCCGTCCCGATGCAATGTCTCGTCGATATTTGTTCATTGGAACAAGATGTCGAGTGTCTAAAATGCATAGTTATTCAATAGAGTCAAATTAGTATGGTAATGGTTGTTTCATTGATACTTTTGGATGGTTGTTTCATTTATACTTTTGGTACTCTAGTAACCAATCGCATTCCAATGGTATAACCCGTACAACTTAACTCGGCGCCTCACGCGATTCTATCTTCTTCGCGAGAGATGGCTATTTACTTTGCGCGAGTTATACCATTGGAATGATGTTATACCGCTAATTCTTTGTAGAAAATTTTTACGAAATGGAGGCAAATAACAAGATTGTCGTGCTTATATCATTCTATTAAAAAACGATAAGTGTATTAGATTCTAGGTCCTGGTTTTGGATTACATTGATACTGAGTTAACGATTTTCAGATTTCCAGTTGTTTTAACAACGGTAGCATGTTGCTCTTGCTAATCTCAGACTATTTTGCGTGATCTTTACAAAGCGGACATTTACGGAGGTGTGTGCGAGAGCGAGATGGCACGACTCTACATAGCTGTATTAGGTTCAACACAAAGTTGCAGCTTTGCCATTGGATAATTTAGGACTTCTAATTATTATTCCAAACTTTCTTCAGTTGCATAAAAAAACCAGGCAAGTGCGAAAGGACTCGCGCTCCAAGATTTCTGTACTATATAACATAATGCGTGATCGAACGATAAAACCAACCAAGTGCGAGTAGAACTCGCGCACGAAGGGTTCCGTACCTTTATCTATACAACCTTAGACACAAAGATCGAGAAACACGGCAAAAAATCACGTTTGTTGTATGGGAGCCCCCCTTATTCTATTCTGTTTTATTATTTGTATTTAGCGGCAACATAAATACATCATGTGTATGTGTACTGTCATGCCTGGTGACAGACAGACAGAGACAGGCAGACAGTCAGACTGACAGTGAATTCTTAGTAACGGGACCCCCGTTTGGCACCCTTCGGGTACGGAACCCTAAAAACATCCCTTCAAATAGCGCACAGTTTAATTGCGTAAAACGTTAAACGGTTAATGTTTGTTAACATCGGGAAATAAATCGGGATTAGATCCGTGGCGAGACTCCGCGAAAGATGGCGTAATTGGGAAAAGGATTATACCCAGCAGTGGGCAGAAGTGGGTTGATGAGATTCGTAAAATGTATAACTATTACTTTTTCTACTCGTTTGAAACACAGACCTTAGCAGAAAAACACGCACAGACGGACGGACAGTCAGCGTAAGCTTGGCACCCTTCACGTACGGACCTCTAAATACTAACCTGTCGGGTGTCCTCAGGTGCGTAAAGTTTGGTCCCAGCAGCGGATTCCTCACAACCATTGCCGAAACGCTCCCGGGCACTGTGAACTCGCACTGGCCCGGGTCCAGGTCCACCACCAGCACAGGTCCGCTGGCCAACAGCCGGTTCACGTAGTAACGCAGGAAGGTCGACTTTCCCGTGCCCTTGCCGCCAAATACAACACCTTTGCTGTACTTGCCTGAAATATGGAGTACATAATTTTCTTAAGTTTTATAAAAAATTCTGACGTATTTTAAGCCTCCTCCTTTTTTGAAGTCGGTAAAAAACACGATTCCTTCCTTGAAACACAGTTTCTCTAATGCAATTTGTCTGTGGTAAAGGGAAAGAGTCTTATTTATAAAGACGTGATTCGTTAAAACACTCCTCAAATGTAGTTTAAATAGTCTGTGGTAAAGGGAAAGCCTACTACAGACTATTAAAACAGCATTTGAGGAGTTTTCAGAGGAAACGGGATTTTTTAAATAACACAGTCAGCATAAATTGGTTCTGTTTGAATAGTTTTGTTTTTCTTTTTTAACATGCAGGCATAGCACAGCTGTGGAATTAAAACTTGTCAAATATTAATGGGATTATTAATTAATTTATGTAAGGCTCTTGAGGGGCAGGGTTGGTTAAAAAATTATCTACATGACCTTACCTGGGGATTAATGGTCGAAAATAGCAAAAATTGTCCTTACTAAATTAATAAATGGCCCCTGATCTTTTTAGGACTACCAACAAAATATCTAACTTACTTTGCCCATACTTCACAGCCTGCCCCCAGCTCGGGTTTTCCTCGAAGCACCTGTAAGGTCTCGTTAAATACAAAGAGCAGCCTAACAGCTCTGAGGCCTGCAGCAGACACCTGTCAATGTTCTTGCCTTTTTTTGTGAACAAGTCTGTTACACTGAAGTTACTCTCAATGAAATTCATCTTTCGACTTTTCAGTGGATCTAACTTCAATACAGCATCAAATTCACCAAGAGTGGTAACTATATCCTCTGTGTCCATAACAGAGAGACCAGTAGCTGTTAGTTTTCCAAACAACCCATAGTATGAAGTTTGGTTCTCGAGAGTTTGAATTAGTTGGGCAAAGTTACAGTTAGGAGCATAGGCTTCTTGAGGCTCACTCAAGATATGGCCATTAATTTGAACACTGCCACCCAGTGGCGTTATCTTCACTTTGCCATGGAAGTACAGTTCGGCCGGATGTTTCAGGACAATGATGCAACTGTTCTTACAGCAGAATACCTTGACTGGGTTAGTAAGACTGGTGTCAAGTGAATCTACTGATGGTGCTCTTTGTAAAATGTCTTCTGATTCTGTGCTGTCAATATTATTGTCCATATTGTAATCCATGCTTTGGGTGTCCACTTCTTGTAGGCTTGAATCTGCTGTATTTTCAGAGCTGTCTGATGTCTCAGTGTGATCACTGGCATCAGAATTGTCATTGACTTCTTCAGTCTCATGCTGATATGTATCACTTACTAACTCAGAACTAAATAACAAATCTGAAGCTTTCCCATGAATGATGGGAACTTCAATTGAGATGTTTTTTATGGTTGAGTATGTGTAGTCTTTAAGAATGTCTCTGAAACTGGGTGTAGAGGCATTGTCGTCCGCTTCAATTACCACAAAGGCAGGTGAATGCTGGTTGGCATCGGGCTGTGCCTCTGTGGAACTGCTATCAATTGATAGGCCGTCATATAAGTCAGCAGGGCTGCTACGCCCTGTGTTATCCTCTGAAATGTTTAGGCCCTTTATTTCCTCAATATCAGAAGAATGATCTCCAATAATTTCGGGATCAACCTTCCTTTTTTTGATTTGCTTTGGTTTTGATACACATTTTTCCTTTTTTCTTAGCTTTTTTAGTATTTTTGAAGCCAGTTCTCCATCTGCATCAAATGGCTCAGGTTCTGAATTAGAGTGAGGAGTTGACAGCTCATCTACAGAGTAACTGTCATTGTCACTTGAAACCTTTGATAGACTGCAATCCATACTTTGGGACATGCCTTCTGTATTACTATCATCATCATCATTTTTGGACTCAGCTGATGAAATAACAATATTATTATTACTGTTATTGTTGCCCTCATCACTATCTGTGGAGACATAATCGTCGCCCAAATCCTGGCTTGTGTTTGCATTTTCGCCATCTGATATGCTTATATCGTGAATGAGAGAATCAGTCTTTTCACGTGAAGATGAGGAATCTTTAGTGATGTTTATAGATTCAAACCCAGAGTAGCTGCTCACGGAATGCGCGTCATCGGAGTCAGGTTTTCGACTTGTTGAGCTTTTGATAGCCTCATTGTCATTGTTTTTGTAGCCGTACAGCATCTGCTTTAATTGTTTCTTGATGTTTTCTTCAGATTTCTTATCACTGGCCGTCGAACTCTTTTTCTTCTGTATAACGTGAGCTTTCTCAAATAACTCCATTCTGACTTGTGGTAAAAATTATTTAGTCGTTTGTTTTACAATAACACTAAAGGTTTTACTTAAAAACTACCGGATAATATGAAATTCATGTAGTTTATCAAAACCAAAATATCAAAACGAAAACAACACAACGTGCGTGATATCAGTGCTGGCTGCCTGCCAGACTGAGTTGCCAGAATAACCCACATTTTGCTCTAAAATTACCGTACAGTCGACAGCACGTAAAAATATGATTGCACTCTGCTCTCGACTGTGCAAGAAAGAAAACCACATTTTTTTCTTTTTATCAATGTTTCTCGTTCACATACTCAAATTAGGTATAGTCTACAATTTATTTTTATTTGTATATGCCTTTTTATGGCGAGGTTGGCGTGACGGTGAAGAGGCCTATGCCCAACAGTGGGGGTCTTTCATGGGCTGTATAGATAGATACCCTTGTACGAGTTGTACGGTTCTAAAAAAATTAAATTATTTGTATTTAACATGACCAATTTTTAATATAAACTCAAAATTTTTGGATAACTTAAATGCAAAAGTAACACACACACACACAAAACAAACACGCGCTAATAAAATAAGAATATAATGAAATAAATAATTAAGGGCCAGTTTTTCAATAGTCGGATTTAATAAGTCTTAGCTGGAGAGTAGATTGCATGCTGTCACTGTCTAAATCATACGACAAGACAGTGTCGTATGATTTAGACAGTTTTGTTCTCTGGTTGGGTTTTGTCTGAGTATTGAAAAATCCAGTCTAAAGTAAATAGGTAAAGTAATGTTAATTTAATAAATAAAGTAATGTTAATTAAAAACCTATTAACCCGTTCTCAGCACGGGTTAGTGCAACAAAAAGAATATATAATAATGTTAAGTAATTAACTTATTTTAATTATATTACTACCAAAGCCGCCAAAGACGGAAGCATGTACACTTAGCAATCGAACTCCAAGATCACCACGATACAGTGTGTGTATTAGGGTGGTCCTTATTCTTAAGGAAAATATTTTTTTTCTTTAATTTCGGGGGGCACCACGTAATTTGGTTATATACCTTAAGAAAATATTACAGTAATTTTTTTGAATTTTTTTAATAACATTTAGAGGTCGCTACCAAGGTTTAAATTTTAAATAAAAAGCCAAAATTTGTTTTTCTCAGAATCCTTTATTTTTTTTAACCAGGTCTTAAAAATATTACACAATTTTTGTTGATGCTATGAAATAAAATAATCTGAATGATTTACTTTTAAGATGCAAGGGTTGACTTGTTAGTATTGGGATACTTTTTTCTATACTCTTTTACCAACAAAAGCAAATATTGCTTTTGTTCTTCATTTGTGGTAATTAATTTATTGTATTCTTCCATTAAAGCAACACCACGCTCAGCTATATCATTCACTACACGCAATGAATGAACAATATTTTTGGCAGCTATATAATCAGGGTCTTCGTTCCAGGTTTCAACGTCTTTATAAAAAAAATCTGATGAGATACCTAGGACCTGGAAGAATTTTAAAGAATTACTGCTCACAAAGTTTTCTATATTTTTTTCGTGGATGGTCGCCATGTCAAGGTTTATTCGTTTTAAGCAATCATGTGTGCCTTCAATTTTGAGTGCTTCTACCATTTTTTTCTTCTCTTGGACTGAAAGTTCGTCATCGAAAAATGCAAGCGAAACCAGCTCTTCCGACAAATACCACAAGTGATTTAAAATCTTTTTCAGCGCAATAGTAGCTAGATTTTTGTTAACACTTTCAAAAGCTTTAAGGTCTTTTAATAATTGTAAGTCGTTTCTTGGTGCTGACTGACTGGTAGAGGCTTGAAACCAATATTTGATATAAATCATCACCGTGAAAATACATATTTCTCTCACAGCCTTTTCGTCCTTTTTCGTTAGCTTTAACTGATGCTTAAATAAATAAATTTTTAAACAGTACAAGGCTCTTGCCATCCATCTAGCTCGATGTAGACCAGCAGGTCTCCGAAATAAAACGCCTTTTTCAGGAACACCTCCTAAGAATATGATTGTAAGATTTAACATTTCTTTGTAGTCATCTCGAGGTTGATGTACTTGAAGTTGCTTTTTGGCAAAAGAAATCCTGTCTGCGGCCACTTCTGCAAGAATATTTGCCTCAGCGTCATCTGTTATTGTTTTGAAGTCGCTTTGGTCAATAGAGTCCCAACTGTTCTTAAATCTTTTGAATAATTGTATATCAGGACCACTAGATGGGGCAAGCGATTGATCCACTATACCTGACAACATAATTTCCATTATGTGGTGACGACAAGCAAACCAAAGCATATTTTTATCCATTTTGCGCTCCAAGAGAACGCATACTCCACTTCTTAAGCCGGTATTTACAGCAGTAGTGTCAAAACACAAACATTTTACTTTATCGCTCAAATTCCATGAATTTATAGCGTCGTAGACAGCCGACGCACAAGCTTCGCTTGTTCCACGTTCTAATTTTGGGACGGCGAGTAATTGATCGACTCCATGTCCTGATACCAAAATTGGCAGCCGATCTACAGTTTTGTGTCCAGTAATATCTTCTATAAGTTTACCGTCCCAATGAATTGTTAAAGACGAACTAGGTTTAAACTCGCTTTTGAGCGACTCTGCAACAGCTTTGCGATTTTTGACACGCTGCCGACGAATAGAAGATCTATTGACATTAAATTCTGATGGATCACAGCCTGCGCTTTTCAAAGTAGATGTCACGACCATAGTTGCTTTTCTGTCACTCAATTTAGAAACATCAAGACTGGAAGCTAATTGACTGTTAATAATATCTTTTCGAGCTCGTTTTTGAGGTGGTTGCATCTTCGTCAATTTTGATATAAATTCGGAGTCAGATGGAGTTTCTTCCCCACTTATTGTGGCAGACGATGACGAAATAAATGATAATGAAGACAATGAGCATTTTTCTGTTATAGACGAGATATCTTTGTTTTCACGCTCGCGCAATTTATCAAGCCGTTCTTTTCTCTCTTTTATTTTCTTACATTTGTTTAAACTTTTTCTGTCGACTGAACCAATCAAAAATTGGCGTCGATTTTGCCGCACTGCTAACAAAAACTGTTTATCTTCTTCTAAAGTCATAATATTTAAAGCATCACGATGAGCGATGTCAAATAAATCTTCTAACTTTTGTTGCCAGTTTTGTTCTTTTGTTTTCAATGCTTCTGAACGTTTTTTCTTGTTTTCTTTATTTTTTTTTAGATTCTGCCATTCTTTGAACAGCTTTTCAATTTTGCTGATGACATGTTTTTTTAATTGAATAGGTATGCCAGCTTTTTCCCACAAATTAATAACCCCACAAGCCGTCAAAGTCGCAGATTCACGAATACTTTTCTTTTCTTCATTTTTGTAGTAGAAAAAATATCGCAACACTTCGCCAATGGATGGTAAGGTTGATTGGCTTAATTCAGATAATAATTGACCGATAAGCCAAATCTCACTTTGATTTCTAGTAGTTATACTGAATCCGCTACTAGTAGACGCCATTGCAAATTGAAACACTTCACTGTAACTTTTACAAAAACAACACGTGCGCTCTTGTTGCTTAACAGAACTGAAGTGCGGGGCGATCGTAGTACAAATGAGGGGGTCGAGGAACGGAGAGGGGGGAGGGGGATTAGAAGGTATAGTCTATGCTAGTTTCACTCGCACGTAACATGTTATGTACCTAAATTTTAAATTAATGGAATCACCATTTAAGCTGTATTTGAACACTTTTTGTAAAAAATTGACAGCTGGTAGCGACCTCTAAATCTTAACAAAATCAAAAACAAAAAAACATTTATTTCGTATTTAGAGGTATATAATTAAATAAGAAAGTGCCCGGAGGATAATTCGAAAGTTGAAAAATAAGGACCACCCTAGTGTGTATAGTGTGGGATCGCAGAACAACTGGCGCAAAAAGAAAACGCACTCTATAGTATTAATATAGTCATCATCATCATCATCATCATCAGCCATTGACGTCCACTGCAGGACATAATAAGCTTAGTAGAGTATTAATAGTAACCTTTGGAAATTCTACATTCTAATGTTTTCTCTGTAATCTTTTGGTAAATAAATATTTTTCTATTTTGCATTTGTATTAATAAATTAATGCTATATCATTGAATTTAATTGCTGCAATTTGGGATTGTGCAAAAAAAAAGTTAAAATTAGGTATTGTAAATATGTTTAATTTAACTAGTTATTGTAAAATTTTGTTATAAATAATTACACAATAAAAAAAGAAAAATGTTATAAAAAAACTGGTTCGCCCAGGCTTTTTTATTGCTGAAAAGATATCGAATGACCTTTCACTTAATTCAATCAGGCAACAATGCAGGCTTCTAATAGTGTCAACAATAATACGGACAAAATAAGTTTAATACCATTTTTTATACCTAAAACGTCAAAAAGGGTTGAACAGAAAAACGTTCTTAATGCTATAAGTACTATTGCGGATTCTTGGGGAAATTTAATAAAAATCGGGACTTGATTACCGCATTCTTATCGTACGGAGCACGAAATTACCGTACATCTGGCAACTCTGAAATTTTCACCAGGCATGCCAGTGCCATGATTGCCATGTGACAACATTTATTGACGTTTTGTAACTTATGGCAGCGTTCAAGATAAAAAAGTTACTTTCTTTGAACATGATACCTACTCGATCTCAGATAAAATAATTCCCCTAATCTGAGTAGGTACTCGATAGTTACACAGTTTCGATTTTATATTGAGGCAGGCTCAAAGGGGTAAAGTAGGTCCTATTTTTCTCTGTGCCTAAAAGGTTGTCCATCAACCACATCACAAACAAACATTCTGAGGTGTCAAGGCACTATTATTCCAAAATATTTGTAGGAAATATTCAAAAACAATTCAATTTCAATACGTTATGCGACAAAATGAATAGACATCGATGTAAGAAATTGAATTAAATATTATGGTTTATCATAAAAGTAGTGTTTTATGTTGCGTGCATAGATTTTACTCCATTATTTTCACGTTATGATGGTGAGTAGAACAAACGAGCCAGTGTAATATTTTCATCATGTATATTTATAATTATTACAATACATACTATAACCAAACTCCAGCAGCATCTGAGAGATAAATACATTCCATGATTGCATGTTAACTCAATACATTACGAATGTTAACAGCTAGCTTACAAACTGCTGACTAAAGTCGTTCTCTAAAGAATTACTTTACTCAGTAGTTTTTTTATTTACTTGTACCAGTGGATGTTTCCATAGCGTTGCTCTATTTATAAGACGATTTCTAGGTAGCATAGAGCAATTCTATGTTAACTTCCCGAGCCAGTCGCAGCATTTACGCCTGGGTGAAGGTGGAAACAAACTCAGTGACAATCTTCTTGAGGGCAGCGTCAGAGGCCTCGTTGATCTGACCGTCCTTGGCAATGGTAGCCAGCAGGCCGGTGTGGGAGGTCTTGATGTGCTGGGTGAACTCCTTCTCGAAGGCGGTGATCTTGCTGGGGTCAAGCTTGTCCAAGTGGCCGCGGACACCGCAGTAGATGATGGCGACCTATCGTAAAAAAATTAGATGAATGGATACTGACTTATCTGTCTGCAATGCTATGCTTAGAGCCGATTTCTCGATCAACTGTATCGCAAAGCTTGGTTCTAATCTGTTTAATTGTAACCCTCTTTAAGAAGCATAAAACTCCATTCAGGAAAGGCGACATTGGGGTTAACACACTTCAAAATACTGTTTCATAAAAAACAGGATGTAAAAAAAATAATCAATAAACATCTCAATCTTGCTTGACACTTTCTGCGTTTGATTTTCAAAGCAGTATTATAGCAGAGGACAAGATGCAATTTATTTATTATTTATTTTATATATACAATAAGAACTTAGAGTTAAAACCAAAACCCTCTTAATGTTACTTAAATATTGAACAACAAAAATTAATTACATAAGTGTAATCTTAAATGTTTTGACAAGTTGACAATATTTTGACCAGAATCAACAAAAATATCGACAAGTTGGACCTCGCTTAAAAACTCATTGAGCAGGGCGAGGGCCCTAGCCGTGGGCGCGTTGTTGGCGCGGCGCGTGCGCCTAATTGATTGTCAAGGAAGCAAAGTGCCAAGTAGCGGCAAAGGAAGTAAGCAAACAACAAAAATGTAACAAAATGTTTTCCTGATTTTAAAATCCTGAAGAGCGGTGGTAGCCTAGTGAGCAGAACATTGGTCTCGGAAGCGAGAGACCCAGGTTCGATTCCCTATGCGGGCATGTACCTATGACTTTGTTTTCTAAGCTATGTACATTTGTGAAGTTATAGTAGCAATGCCACTCGCTAACGGTGAAGGAAAACATCGTGAGGAAACCTGAGTGTCTGAGCTATTCACATACCTCAGCGCTTGAAATCGCCAATCCGCGGTGGGCACGCGTGATGACTAAGCCTATACTCTCTCCCTGTGCCGTGTGCAGTGTGTTTGTGCAGTGGGACGTATATAGGCTGCTTATGGTATTATGCTAAAAACCTCATGTAAACATACCTGCTCCTCAATGGCCATGGGCACATACTGTCCCTGCTTGAGCAGCTCAGTGAGACGCATGCCTCGGTTTAGCAGCTGCTGTGTGGCAGCGTCCAAGTCAGAGCCGAACTGGGCAAAGGCGGCCACCTCACGGTATTGGGCCAACTCCAGCTTCATGGAACCGGCCACCTGGGGTACAACGGAACATGTTCTAGTTTATTTCTAGATTTTGGTAGGATTGGAACAATGAATAATCAACAACTTAATGTATTTGATAAAGTGAAAAAAGTTTGTCAAGATCATGGCACACTTCGTTTCTGCCTTCCCCTCTGGGATACATGAGTGACATTATTTATGGGACGAACAATGTTGGCCAAGGAACGCAAACCCAGGGCCACGTCCATTTATGGAGTTTTGAAACGAAAAATTCTCGAAATATTACCAGACTCAGAAGAAAACCTCACCTGCTTCATGGCCTTGGTCTGGGCAGCGGATCCAACACGGGACACAGAGAGACCGACGTTGATGGCGGGCCGGATACCCTTGTAGAATAGCTCGGTCTCCAAGAAGATCTGACCATCCGTGATGGAGATCACGTTGGTGGGGATGTAGGCGGACACGTCACCGGCCTGGGTCTCGATAACAGGTAGCGCAGTCAGGGAGCCACCGCCCATCTTGTCAGACCTATAGGGAAGTAAGTTAGAAATCTGTGTAAAATATTTTTGTTTCTTTTATGAACTGTTTATTACTAATGACATGGGGTCTAAGCAGAATCAGAAAACTCTGGGTTCTTAATTTTCGTAACTTTTTTGTTTCGCGACTATCTTAAATTCACAATGGAATCTCAGTTATGTTGTCTGTTGTAGACTTTCCAATCATACGAAAATATCTATAAAAATGTATACTGTAACTGTGTATGTGACTTACATTTTAGCCGCACGCTCGAGCAGACGGGAGTGGAGGTAGAACACATCACCAGGGTAGGCCTCACGACCCGGGGGACGACGCAGCAGCAGCGACATCTGACAAAAGTGATCGAATAGGCAATTAAAATTTTCATAAGTCCTAGCTTCCATAAAGAACAAAGCCGACTAAAGTTTTCAAAAGTACACAAAGCCAACAGCAGTAAGAACTGTTGCTGAAGGAAATCACAATAAACTTTGTATGGTACTCCTGGGCTCAAGGGCATTAAAGGACATCCCATGTTTACAAAGTTTCATGGAGCTGTTAAAAAATTTCGGATAGAACTTTGCACAGCAGAGCTGTAATGCTAAATAAACCTATGCCAAGTTAAATTCAACAGTATGTACAATTTTTGTCTGATTTACTTAGAAACAATATCTGAAGAGAGGATCTTGTGGCTTTTTTTAGTCTTCCCAAGAATGAGTTCAACCTTCAGGGGTCAAGTTGAACCATTTGTGCCACAATTTACCTGACGGTAGGCGACGGCCTGCTTGGATAAGTCGTCGTAGATGATGAGAGCGTGCTTGCCGTTGTCGCGGAAGAACTCGCCCATGGCGCAGCCCGAGTAGGGCGCCAGGTACTGCAGGGGCGCGGCGTCAGAGGCCGTGGCCGACACGATGATCGTGTAGTTGATGGCGCCTGCGGGACGCGGATTCGGTTACGTTACTTGTAGGAGGTTCCCGCGCAACCCTAAACTATAGACAATTCTTATGATTTTTCCACTCGAATCCTTCTACTTTCGCTTTACGATTGTCCAACATCCACGATACAACGTGCCGGCGACGTGCGGGCGCGGGCGCCTCAACATTGAATGCTTACGAAGTTGGAAACTACAATACAAAGTGATAGTCTCTAACCTCAAAAGTATTTAAGGTTTATTTTAGTTTGTATCATTAAGCTCGCACGTCGCCGAACCCTTGTAACGTGGTTAAACCTTTAGTTGGGCCGTCGTGAAGCGATAGTAGAAAGAATGGAGTGAAAATATCATACTAACGTTATTCTATAATTTTAGCAAATTCCGTTCGAACTAGTTTTAACAACTCGCAAGTATGAATGTAAATGCTTGTTTGTTGGGAAAAGTTCAACGAATTTCACTTAGTTGGCTGCGAGGCAATGAAAAATCCATATCTAAGATATAACCTTCTTATCTTATCTCACTGAAAATTATACATTAGAACATCAATTGTGAAGGTAGACTGCCGTAGAACATAAAATGTGGGTCCAGTAATCTTGACCATAACAACTCCAAGATAGTTATTAGAGAAAGGAGTGTGTGTGAACTTGTTTTAGGTATTTCGAACTATTGATACTACAATACCTACAACCGGTATCATCATCTTTTTAAAGACTCACCAGCATCAGTCAACCTCTTGAGGATCTGGGCCACGGTGGACCTCTTCTGTCCGATGGCGACGTAGATGCAGTACAGCTTCTTCTTCTCATCCTCGCCCTTGTTGAAGCGCTGCTGGTTGATGATGGTGTCGATGGCCAGAGCCGTCTTGCCGGTCTGACGGTCGCCGATGATCAGCTCTCGCTGACCACGGCCGATGGGCACCAGGGAGTCCACGGCCTTGATACCTGGAGTGGCATTGAAGGGTTTTGTTAGGTTAGGTTGGAGTATTAGCAACTAATAGAAAATGAACTCTCGGCATGGAGCATAGGTAGCATGACAGCGCGTTATGTGGCTCTAAAGTCAGAAATCAACAAATGATGAACTGGAATGTCGCGACTTGATATTTGAGCGCGCGACTCGCGTCGTCAAGCTATGTATGCAAGATTAATTATAATTAGATTGAGTCTTTGTTGAAAAGTAAACAGACAATCATCACATGACCTTGAAAATGACAAGCTTTCCAAAATTTTTTTAATCTCCCAATGAAGTAAGCTTTATAAACATAAGTCTGGCTTATTTTATTAATGGAGTAGATAATATATATAATATAAACCGCCTATATAAATCCCACTGTAGGGCACAGGCCTTCTCTCAGAGAGAGAAAAGCATGTGCTTAATCACCACGAGTACCCACAGCGATCGCGGTTGATTGGCGATTTCAAGCGCTGACGTATGTAGCTCGGACACTCAGGTTTCCTCACGATGTTTTCCTTCAGTTTAAGCGAGTGGTATTGCTACTATAAATACCCACTGGGCTACCGCCGCTCTGGAGTAGATGTGGCCTAGATATTACAGCTCAAGTACAAAGGATATTTTTTATATTCCATTCTGTATTTACAAAAAGGGAAATTGCAGAAATTTTAAATACGTAGGATAAGGGTAAAGGAGGATGCGCACATATCCGCACAAAACGAATCGAATTAATAAATTCCAAATTGGCCTGATGCGGCGCGGGATGACGACCGAGCTACACTATGTTTTCATACAAATAAGTCTAAAATACCACCACAAAACACTAGTTCGCTTAAAGAATAATCCAAAAGCCGGTGTAGAGTGCGTGAGCATTAACCTAAGCAATTTCTTCAGAAATGTGTTCAGGTTGCCCAGAGGGTAAACATAATAAAAATCCCCGCCTCTAGGGGGGGCGCCGGGGTGGGGGGAAGGGGTTAATGTTACCATTTTTGAGTTTTTTGCTAATATCTTTAAAATGGTGCGTCGTAGAGCAAAAGTGTTTTCTACGTAATGAAAGCTAATAAAATTTACTACAACTTTTGAATTATACACTTTTTTGAATTCTTAACTAATTTTGAAGTGCACGTTCTGGAAAAGTGTAATTTTGGTAAAAAACCGACATTACCTTTTGCTTGCTGCTTCAATCGTGTTATTTCGGTATGAAAAATAGCCAGCATGTTAATCCAGGACCTATTTTAGATACAGCTATCGAAGCATTTTTCCTTTTTTTATTTTATTTTATATCTTAATCCGTTTAGGTCGTGAAGGTCCTGACAAGATTCCTTTTCCAAAGCACCCTCATCTTCAGTGGATGGTTCTTGCTAGAGGAACTCTTCACCATCGTCTTCGTCGAGAGACAGGCCGTTGATACATTTCCCTTGGCAGTGGAGGCATACTGCAGAACATTTGAGCATTGCTTACCCAGTATCTCGTCTTGAGCGTACTGACAATCGATGCTACTTTCACTTTCACACTACTACTTTTGTAGTCAAAAATCTCTTGCATAGCCTCTGTGACATGGCTGTCTCTGGGGATTTCAGCTTTTGAACTTGGGAAATTGATAGACTTTACAAAGGTGTAGTAGCAGTCTTTGCGGTATACTGCTCCCTCAGCCACAAGATCGTTGATCGAGGACAAGCGACCAAGAACTGCGTCACCCCAGGAATCCTTCCTCATAGAACACACCTCCCTGATACGCTATTGAAGAGTAAGTCTTTCAACTTTATGTACTATTCTCCTTTTGCTATAAGGCGTTTTGGTTTTTTTCTTGTACATAATGCGCACACAAAAACAATTAGGTACTCTTGAAATCGAATTGGGGAGCTGAAGACCTAAGCTGAGATGGCCCTGCTTCTTCTTGAGGTGTGGATGCATTCCTTACATCCTTATAAATTGTTTTAGCTCGAGTGTAATTTTTACGACAATTCGTGTGAATTAAAAGGGATTTCAAACCACGAAAAACTTGGTGCTCTTCATCTTTCCGTTCTTGACTAGCTTTTATAAGGCCCAGTATTCCTTTTTCTTTCATCTCAGTGACGTCCTTACTCCCTTTAACGACTTCCTCGTCACACACAGGACACTTATTATTACTCATTGCGGATAAACCGATTCGTAACTAATAACGTTTATAGATCAAACAATCTTTTCGGCCTTGTGGCTGTTCCCCTGCGGTACCGGGTAGGCTACTTCAAAACAGGTCAAAATGAGATGAGAGACGATTAAAACATAAGCCCGAAGGCATGGATGATAATGAGAATGGAGTTGTAGCCAGCAAGATCGCGTTTTCTGTGAAAGTGGGCATCGGAGATATGGAAAGAAAAGTGGTGACCCACCTTCGCTCTATTACCCACTTTTGGTCGAAAACGCGATCTTAAACTGTTACCGCCTTCACCGCTTGGAGGTACTCCCAGCTTATGCTATCAATAAAATATCTAATTTATAGTTTTCAACATCAGGTAATGCCCGTCACGCTGAAAAACATTCATTTTCACTATTTCGAAGCGTGATACTCGAAAGCTTATTAGAATTTCGAAAAAATGTATAAGACAAAAGTTGCAGTTAATTTTATTAGCTTTCATTACGTAGAAGACACTTTTTCTCTACGACGCACCGTTTTAAAGATATTAACGAAAAATTCAAAAGTGGTAACCTTAACCCCCTCCCCCCACCCCGGCGCCCCCCCTAGAGGTGGGGATTTTTAGTATGTTTACCCTCTGGGCATCCTGAACAAACTCCTGTAGAAACTGCTTAGGTTCCAGCTCACGCACTCTACACCTGCTTTGTTCAGTGGACTACACCCGCACGATGGTCTGATGACATCCGGCGCCTAATTATGGGCACCAAATCCTGAGTAATTCCAATCGTCTAACTATCAAATTCCACACTAATTTGATAGTTAGACGATGGGAATCGCTCAGGATTTGGTGTGCGTAAAATAGCGGCAGGATAGGGTCGACCTCGACTATAATAGCCGCCGACCGCGATGTAGGACTTAGGAAGAGAAATACATCTAACAGTGGACAAACAAATGCTGGAGAAGTCGAAAAGACTCCGCCACTTTGGCCTACTTACCAGTCTGCATAGGCTCGCGCACAGAAACGCGGGGGATGATGCCGGGGGCCTTGATGCCGACACGCATGCGGCCCTTGGTGTTGATAGGTCCCTTGCCGTCGATGGCGTTTCCGAGGGCGTCCACTACGCGTCCCAACAGCTGTTCGCCGACGGGCACGTCCACAATGGCGCCGGTACGCTTCACGATGTCGCCTTCCTTGATCAGCTTGTCGTTACCGAACACGACAACACCCACATTGTCGGGCTCCAAGTTGAGGGCCATACCCTGTTGGCAATGTTTCGGGTTAGAGCTTTGTGCTAAACTTTCGCGCTCATATATTGCAAAAGCAGTGAAAGATAAATGTACTCACAAATGTACTGATTAACAATAATACAGTAACCATACTTCACAGCTCTTTATTGGTGCCATAAGTACCATTTGCTCTTGAGGAAGACTACCGATAGAAAGACAGAATGGTAATAAAAACCGGCCAAGTGCGAGTCGGACTCTCGGGAAAAAATCACGTTTGTTGTATGGGAGCCCCGTTAAATATTTATTTTGTTAATTTAATTTTGAAACGAATATAGAACTAAATATTCTGTGAATATGTCAAGCGTCTCAGGTTGTCGTTATTAATATCGAGCAAAAAACTTCAAAAAGAAATCACGTTTGTTGTTGTATGTAAATATTTATTTTATTCTGTTTTTTATGTTTTTTGTTTTCTTTCTTTCATTGTTATAGCAGCAACATAAATACATCTGTGAAAATTTCAACTGCCTACCTGTCACAGTTTATGAGATACAGCCTGGTGACAGACATATATACAGACAGACAGATGGACAGAGAGACAGACAGACAGACAGACAGATGGACAGAGAGACAGACAGACAGACAGACAGAGTGAAGTCTTAGTAATAGGGTCCCGTTTGGCACCCTTCAGGTACGGAACCCTAAATAATGGAGTCTGCAGTGAAGATGACCTTATGTAACTAAATGGTAGTGAACAGCAGATCCACCATTTTGGTTGCAAAGACCCGACAATTAAGTAGAGAGGATGTGTATAAGAATTTTGTGCTTTCGACTGTACCCATGGTATCACCATCTGACTAGACCTGCTTTACACTACTTTAACCTATCTCTATCAAATTCAGCAGTACTTGTAACTTCCAGCCTGAAAAAAAGTTTTCTATATAATTATGCATATTGAATGTAATGTAATTTCTACCCTTCCCCAGTGTGATAGGACATTCAAATTTTAATAGTCTCATAGTTTCTCCAATTTAAGCACTTGGCTAAGGCTCTGGGACATTATTTGATAAGCTGAAAGTCTGTCAAGACTATGGTAGTCTCAAGAAATACTAAAACTAGAGATAGGTAAGTACTCCTTTATTATTAAACCCAGAAAAGAGAAATTATTAGAAGTTACTGCCACTACCATAAGATGTTAATAAAATTACTGAATTTGCTGCAGTTAAATGCAGCAGACTTAACATGGGACTAATTAATAAAATTCTCCTGTGAAATTTATAATGTTAAAATAAGGGAATGAGTAACAAACCTTAAGGCCAGAGGAGAATTCCACCATCTCCTCGGCCTGGATGTTCTTGAGTCCATACACACGGGCAATACCGTCACCGATGCTCAGCACACGGCCAGTCTCTTCCAGGTCAGCCTGAAAAGAAAAAATATTATTTTATCAGCTGATCAATAATCTAAAATAACAAACTAGTGAAGTACCAGTTACTTTTCAAAGGTTTTTAGGTCTTATCTAATAACAACTAATAATATAACAAAATTCGAGTGACCTACCACTCCAATATTTCAAACTATTCCCTTCCATTTAAATCAGCTGTTCTGGGTACTTACTGAGTCAAATCTGTACAAAAATAGTTTATGTAACAGTGGGCATGTTTACCTTGGGTGCAGCACCGAGGATTCTCTCCTCCAGGATGGTGGAGATTTCGGCAGCCCGGTGTGTGCTCGAGGCGTGGAGCTTGCGGGCCGCAACCGACACGGCGGGCACCGCGACCTTCGACACCTGCCGTCATGCACATAACCAAGTTACAACACAGAAATCACTTATAAACCACTGCCGCACACGGACAATACGGCGGTTTCCCACTATTCTTCGCGTAGAGAAAACTCAACACTCCAATGTTCCCTTGGAAAACTGACATACTCAGTAGTCGCCCTCTATTACATAACCCGCATAGAAACTGAAATATTTCTTCAGGACTGCAGTGAAACTTAGATTTATAAATAAAATTAGTTCTATAAACGAGATTAGTTTGAGATTTCAATGAGGTTTAACTGGAGAATAACTGAAATAAAGACTGGAATGGTTATGTCAAAAATTATCAGATTCGACATGTCCACCGGCAGGAACACGATAAATTGTGGCGATCTAAATACACTTATATGGATTGGAATAAGCTCCATACCTGAGTCGCAGCATTAGGAATACGCCTGGCCACAGAAGAGGCCAAACGAGCGGAGATCAGCGACATTTTTCACGAATTTTATTTACTGCGGCAGACTGAAAGATCGTGTGGTTCTCCGCTCGTCTCGTTTCGGTAGAACCGGAAATGACATAACGATCGATTGTCGTCTATGGTAAGCTATGCCGGGTGGTACGTTCTAAAAGTATGTATGTAAGTGTGACTACCATCACCATACCATCACCATCATACCTACGGCGTAATATTTTTTTATCAACGTGGATACAGTCAATGGAAATAAAATAATATGAAAAGTATGGACAAGGTATGCCAAAGAATACTGGGCATTGAAGCAGTTATAAAGAATGGTTATAAAATCATACGCCACCTCAAACCATCAAATGGTTTTGAACGCTGCCTCTCAAAACCGGAACCTGTCATCAGACAAAAATCATTGGCTCCGGGCTCAGGCTCCGGGGTATTTATTGGACAGTGTCAAAATAACCAAGTGTCAAAACGTCAAGAAATGGCAAAATCCCTGTGCACCCTACAAGCACGGGGCAGTCCAAATAAAAAAAAAAAAAACGTCAAGGAAATAATATCAAAGTGGCAACATGTCTTAAGCTGCGTATCGACTTCGCGCGGCAAACCATCGGACATTGGCTCGGGCGGCAGCCGCCCACTATGGATACTGTGCCGCCGCGCGCAGCAACTCGAACATTGGCGCGCACGAACCAAAGAGTATGTAATACCAACATTACATTTCACATATAACCCGACTTAATTTTAAATCATGATATATCTACGTGATTCACTGAGGAGTTAATGCCTTTTATTTTAGCAGGATTATATTTTTTGTTTCATTGTTGGCACAAAGTATATACTAATATTTTTGTATGGAGTGACTTGGGAGTGACGAGGGCCTGGCACGAACGTGCCGCGCGACGAACCAGTTCATGTCGGTTTTTGACGGCGCGGCAAAGGAGTGTCAGTGCGTTTTGCGCGCGAAGTTCGGACGGATCTCTGTATTTTTAGTTGATGCGCGCGGCACAAAACATGGACAACAACAAGTGTTGTACTTACTTGAATTAATTACATTCTATTCATATATATTTTTCTCATCCATCAACGAACTTTTCGCTTCGGTCTCTTGAGAATAAGATGATAAGTATAACGATAAAAGCAGCAGCTGCACGTTACCGACATACAACGTCCATAGTTGCCGCGCACTAAACGAACACCCGGTTGATGGATCGACTGCCACGCGCGGCGACCTCGCTACCAGCGACTTGTGCGCTAAAATTGGCTCGCGAGCCAAAACATAGGTTTGCCGCGGTCGAACAATGTTCGCACGCCGGCCGCGCGAAGTCGATACGCAGCTTAAATTGTCGCCATAACATAAACCGGTCAAAATGGTCAGTTGCTAAGACCCAAATGCCAAAACGTCTAGTAGTAAAAATGTCATGTTGCTAATAATAAACCAATTGCCAAAACGTCCAGTTGTTAAAACGTCCAAATGCCGTTTAGAAAAGATCTGCTTCTAATATTCTAGGCTATATAATAACTAGCATTTTCACGCTTAAACAACTGCAGATTCCAACAAGTGACAACAATAAAGGTGACTACAGCGACGCCGCCACCGGCTCAGATAAGTTTGTCGCGCTTTACTTTCCGTGTATGCAAAGTGATTTTTAGGGTTCCGTACCCGAAGGGTGGCCGAACGGGATATTACGGAACGGGTAGGCTTACTAAAGCCTACGCCGGCTTCCTGTCTGCCTGTCCGTCCGACATATAAAGCGCTGTTTCTTTTAAACCGTAGTAGGTAGTAGTCTTTCTAGCATCTGGACAGTACCTATGGCCCGTGGGAATTTTGACACAAGCACTGACTGACTAGTGGTCTTTTTAGCGCTTCTTACCCATGGTCCACCTCCTGAGACCACCTGGGTGAACCTTTTTTTTTAAGAAGGGCTTTTTAGCATTTGGTCATTATGGCCCCTTGGACATTTTGACACTTGGTCCAATATACCCCAACACCAAATCATTTACGAGTTTCACTAATCCTATGATTTTGAGGATACTATTATTAAAGTATGTATTCGAAAATCGGACTTTTTTCTTCCCGTGAAACAGAAATAAAAATCCTTGGTAAAAATTTGGCATGTTAAGGTGATATTACACGGTTCAATATCGGTGCAATATTGCTTTCAATTTAATTGCTTCAGTTGCATTGAAACGTCTAAATACATTGCAATGCCATTGCACAATTTCATTGAAACCTCTCTATCTAAACATACCTATTAGGCACTCAGGTGTTCTTGTCTAATATTTGAAAAGATATTCTTGTTAAAGGAGTTTTGTATTCGAACTATTAACTTGTGCTGTGACCTATCTCATTGAAAAAGAATATTATGTCTGATAGGTATTATGTCATGTCATGTGTCTCTATATGAAAATAAAAGTGCTATTATAATAAAAAGAGTTATTATTATCGAATTATCATTCTCCTGTGTCCTAAGGCGGACACCATTGACGCTCTGCTTGGTTCAACAACATCAGGTTATCGGTCCCACCTACAAATGGAGAATATCGCAAAATTACAAATTGGGTTATTGGAAGGAAAACAAAATTGGGATACCTGGAAATATAAAGCCACCAGTCTGCTACGCACCGTCCCGCACGCGCTGGAAGTAGTGGAGGGCTCGTTCAAAAAACCCACAGAACCCGTTCTTCTAACAGATGCAGTTGCAGTGACCACGTACAAGACAGAACTAGACCGTTTTGTAAAAGCTGACGCAACTGCTCTACTTATCGTAACCACCAATATGAAAGAAGAGACACTTCGAAAGGTCATGAGATACACGAATGCAAGAGACGTATGGCTTGAGCTACATAGACTATTCGACGGCACGGACGAAGATAAGTCCTACAATCTATGTATGAGCTTCTTTGGCTTTAGAAAAAATCCAGGAGATGACATAGCAACAAACATGTCAAAATTGAAAAATATTTGGACGCAGCTTAATCAGGAGTTAAGTAAGGACAAAACCGGTGAGCTACCAGAACTGCTACTCCTTTGCAAGATTCTCGATACGCTCGACGAAACCTACTTTTCCTTCAGAAGCAGCTGGCTATTATTACCTAAATCTGAACGAACCATCGAAAGCCTTACAAGCCATTTATGTGCATTTGAACGAGCTCTGCAGAGTAATAACGTACTTCAACAGGAAGCTCTTGTTTCAAATTCCGGCACTACGTCTACTGTAGAAAAGAAGGATAGAAAGTTGAAATGCAACTACTGCCAAGCTATCGGCCATCGAGTGAGAAACTGTCAGAAGTGGATCAAAGACGGCAAGCCTCCAAAAAGCAGCAATCCGCGAGCAACACCTTCTACTTCTAAATCTGCAAACATGATCCTGTTGTCTATCGATAGCACAGAAGTATTTTCAATCGCTCCTGACATCGAAAACTGGTACGTGGATAACGGCGCCACGAGCCACGTGACAAACCGGGCTGATTTATTCCAAACCTTCAAATGCTTTGACACTATCCATACTGTAACAACGGCTGATGGCAAACCGATTCGCGCTAAAGGCAAAGGTTCAGTAATAGTCGAAGCAAATGTAAGAGGGAAGCTACAACGAGCAACCCTTCAAGGAGTTTGGTACGTGCCAGCCATTTCGAAGAATTTATTCTCAGTACTAGCACTCCACGACAGGATTCCGAACAGCAAATTCGTATCGACGACAAAAGAATGCAATGTCTATGTCAACGAAGAAGCGTGCTTAATAGGAAGACGTAAGAAAGAAGGTGGATTGTACAAATTGGACTTAAGAGTTGTACATCCTGAGAACCCCGCTGAAGTCTTTGCGACGTTCAATACTATGCAACTTTACCACGAGAGGTTAGCACACCAAAACAAGAGGCACGTAAAAGCTACAGTTAAACGCGAACTTGACTTAGATCTTCCTCTTGATAAGGAGCTGTGCAAAGGCTGCATATATGGAAAAGCTCATAGACTTAAATTCGGTACGATAACCCGAGCTACCGCGCCAGGAGAACTCGTGCACACCGACGTTTGTGGACCATTTCAACCAAGTTTTTCAAAATTCCAGTACTACGTGTTGTTCAAAGACGACTATACAGGCTATCGTATGGTATACTTCCTAAGATACAAGTCAGAGGTTAAGGATAAGCTTGCCTTAATGCTAGCTCAGACGAATAATGAAGGATATGCTGTAAAATGCCTGCTAAGCGACAACGGTGGAGAATTTGACAACAAGTCCATTAGAAATATACTTGACTCTCATGGAATTCGACAAAGACTGGTAATGCCTTACACACCAGAGCAGAATGGTGTAAGCGAACGTGAAAATCGCACCCTGGTTGAAACAGCGAGATCTATGATGTACGCGCACGAACCTATGCCACAAGAACTTTGGGCAGAATTGATAAATACTGCCGCGTACATTCTCAATAGAACAGGTCCGACAAACAACAAAGACAAGTCACCGTACGAACTTTGGACTGGAAAAAAACCAACAGTCAAACATCTGCGTATCATAGGATGCAATGCCTACGTCCACGTTCCAAAGCAGAAACGAAAAAAAATGAACAAAAAAGCCATAAAAGGACGACTTGTCGGTTACGATGAAGATGGCTACCGGGTATGGATTACTGACGGAAAAAGTAACAAGCTCGTCCGATCACGTGATGTCACTTTCGATGAAAGATCGCTTCCTAACAAAAATGTTCACGCAACTTGTGTTAACAACGACGCAAATACGAGGGAGTACATAATACAGCTGCCGATGGGTAACCCTAACAGCAACGAGGAACCGGCTCCACTTCCTGAAGTACATCAAGATCCATTACCAGATGTATCCGAGGGAGACTTCGAAGATGCTGAAGATAGCCTCTCCAGAGATCATGAACTTGACCTTGAGGGAGAAAATTTGGAACACGAACCAGTTCAAGAAGACCAAGTACATGAACCCGATCTGGTCCAAGAAGACCATGTATACGAACCCGAACTCGAACCACACCACGATGATCCTGAAGCAGTCCACTTTGACGCCGAACAGCCGCGTTACAATTTACGCAATCGCAACGAAATACGACGACCTGAAAGACTCAATGACTACGTATGTATTACAGAGACGTACCCGTCGAATTTCGCTGATGCAATGGGTCGTGACGACAGTGAGGAATGGCGTAAAGCGATGCACAGTGAAATGCAGTCACTGAAGGACCTCAACGTGTGGACAGCATGTGATCTACCGAAAGGGAGAAAAGCGCTTCCTTGCAAATGGGTCCTACGAACAAAAAGGAACCCAGACGGCTCAATTGACAAATACAAGGCACGACTCGTTGTGAAGGGATTCAGACAAAGAAAAGGAATCGATTACGATCAGACCTTAAGTCCTGTCACACGCCTAGCGACTGTCAGAGCATTGTTGAGTGTCAGTGCTCAAGAGAACATGCAGCTAGTGCAATTTGATGTTGCTACTGCGTTCCTCAACGGAAAGCTTGAAGAGGAAATATACATGCAACAACCCGAAGGCTTTAGCGACGGAACGCCTAAGGTCTGGAAACTTAACCGAAGCTTATACGGCTTAAAGCAAGCTCCAAGATGTTGGAACTCGTGTTTTGAGAGCATTTTACTTGATATGGGCTTCAAGCAATGCGAGGCTGACTGTTGTCTATACACTAAAGAAACAGATGGAAAGAAGCTATTGATCACGCTGTACGTAGATGACGGATTAGTAGCCGCAAGTGATGAAGACTTAGCACAATCGTTTCTTAATGATTTACGGAAACGTTTGAAGATAACGACAAAGCCCGCTTCATATTACCTAGGACTACAAATCGAAAGAGAGAAGGACGGCTCCGTCTTCATTAAGCAAGAAGCCTATGCAAAGAAAATATTGGAGCGTTTTGGAATGACAGATTGCAACCCTGTCACAACACCCATCGAGAAGGAAGCTACGACTATTCAATCAGGGAAAGTCGAATCCGAAACCGTGAAGTATCCATATAGAGAAGCCGTCGGCGCTTTAGCATATTTAATGGTCGGAACACGTCCTGACATTGCATTTGCAGTGGGTGTTGCCTCCCGAAAATTAGAATCCCCCTCCAAGGAAGACTGGCTTGGTGTAAAAAGGATTTTGCGTTACATCAAAGGAACATCTGCCTATGGAATTAGGTATGAACAGCATAAACCAGCAATACTCGAAGCATTCAGCGATGCTGACCATGGAGGTGATCGAGAGACCAGCCGATCTACCACAGGCGTAGCCTGTCGCTATGCAGGAGGTGTGATATCTTGGCTCAGTCAACGGCAAGCGTCCGTTGCTACCTCTACTACCGAAGCCGAGCTAGTAGCAGCCAGTGAAGCAGCTAGAGAGTTGGTTTGGCTAACCAGAGTAATGCAGGAGTTAACTGAACTCAAGCATATTCCTGCACTATATGTTGATAACGAAGCAGCAGTTCGCTTGGCGCATAACCCAGAATTTCACAAGCGAACAAAGCACATTCGAATTCGACATTTCTACGTACGAGAGCAAGTTGCTGAAGGAGCAATGGAAGTCAAGAGAATTGGCACTGCAGATCAGTTAGCTGATATCTTAACTAAAGGACTACCACGGCCAAGATTCTCATTCCTTTGCCATGCCCTTGGAATAGCATTGAATAAGGGAAAGTGTTAAAGGAGTTTTGTATTCGAACTATTAACTTGTGCTGTGACCTATCTCATTGAAAAAGAATATTATGTCTGATAGGTATTATGTCATGTCATGTGTCTCTATATGAAAATAAAAGTGCTATTATAATAAAAAGAGTTATTATTATCGAATTATCATTCTCCTGTGTCCTAAGGCGGACACCATTGACGCTCTGCTTGGTTCAACAACATCAATTCTTTCGGTTTCTGCAATATGGGCACGCCCGAAAATAGGGTCTACAAAAACGTCAAACCGACCTTTGCCTTCATGATGTATAACCCGTCGAAATACCTAGGTACCTCGCAAGATGGTGTAGTCTGACGGTGGCACTCCGGTGGCAGGTGCATAGATATTTTGCCGGGTGATACTGAACTTGCTCCGATTGGTAACAAAATTGACAAGCTCCGCCTAGTTAGACTCATACGGAGGATCCGGGTCCTTAATGACGTATTTATAGTTACTATCCGTAATATCATAAGTTATAGTTAGAAATCCCTATTTTAAAGTAAATTTACGTTAAAACAAAATTATTGGAGCGGATGCGTAATCATCTGGTCTGAACGTGCATTTTAAGAAAGGGAGAAAGGTTTGTTCTATAAATCTAGCCATCACACCACGTAAGTCACAGAACACATAATACTCTCCGTAATGTCAAAATTCAATTGGCTGTCAGCTGTCAGCCAGCTGTTATATATGTCAGATTACCTCTGTGTCAGATGATACATTTACTTTTTGTATAATTTGCAAAATTCGTGACAACAAATTAATTGTGCTTTCTGGCAAGTTTACACTAAAATAAATGTACTCCTACACAATTAGCCGGGATGGCTATCTTTGAACGGACGTCCCAAAACAAGACAGTCGTCGATGACACCGAGAAACTTATTTGCACCATCGAGAATGCACAAAACATTGATAAACACACCGTAAGTTGTCCTTTACTAAAGAAAATTTCATGGCCTAGCAGTCAAGTGGGACAGCGGGACTTGTTAAAGTAAACGGGATTGTGGAAAATAAGAATGTTGACTGTATTTTATCGATCAGTTTATTTTAGTAGTTTTTCAAGAAGTGACAGCTTATAAAAACAAAAAGGAAAAACTTTTCTGTCTGACATCATCAACAAAAAGGTTGTCCTAACATCCAACTCTGTTTGTGATGCCTGCCATCTTCTTGAGCATTTCCATTCTGGGCCCATAAAGTGGTTTGGTCAGCATGTCTGCAATCTGCCTACTTCCTGGGACATAGCAGATGTTAATGCTTCCATCTTGTATGCATTCTCTTACAAAAAATGCTCTGAGCCTGATGTGTTTGGTTCTCTGGTGGAACTCTGGTGGATTCTTTGCTAACTTAATTGCAGATTCATTATCCACACACAGGCACGCTGGACATTCTTCCCCTGTGATGTCTTTGATTATTCTTCTTATCCAAATAATCTCCCTAGCAGTCTCACTGGCAGCTACAATTTCGGCTTCCGTCGAAGATATGGCTACAGTGGACTGTCGCTTGCTCTGCCAAGCAATAGCTCCTCCAGCGTACATTATAATGGTACCCGTTGTTGATCTACCGGTGAATAAATCACCGCCATGATCTGCGTCACTGTAGCACTCTAAATTGCATTGACCAGGTCTGTAGGTGATCCCTTCATCCAATGTTCCTTTCAGGTATCTCATTATTCTCTTAACGCCAAGGATATTCTGTTTCGTTGGATTTTCTAAGTTGCGAGATGCAACACTGACTGCAAATGCTATGTCTGGCCTAGTGCCTGTCATCAAGTATGCTAATGCACCAACAGCTTGACGGTATGGGAGTGACGATGTAGGTTCTCCATCATCTACGACATCATTTGCGTTCAGAATTGGTGTATTTAATGTTGTGCATTTATCCATGCCGAACCTCTCCAATACACGAGCTGCATACGCTTTCTGATGTAGCAATATCGAGCCATCGGGGAACCTCTTTATCTCCATCCCGAGGAAATAAATTGCAGGTTTCACTGTAATCTTGAAACGTGCTCTCATTTCTTCCAAGAAATTTATTGCTTCTTTGTCACTTGTCGAAGCAATCAGACCATCGTCGACATATAACGCAAGAATAATCTTTTCTTTACCTCGCTTCCTCACAAATAGACAAGGATCAGATTTACTCTGTTTAAAACCGATGTACGCTATGTAGTCTGATATACATCTATTCCAACAAAGTGGTGCTTGTTTCAGCCCATATAGGCTCTTCTTCAATCTGAAGACAAGCTTTGGATCTGTGGTGTGACCATCAGGTGGCTTCATATATATTTCTTCATCTAATGTGCCATACAGGAATGCTGTGGAGACATCGAACTGTGTTAGCTTCAGCTTATCTTTGGCAGCAACGCTCAAGACTGCCTTTACAGTGCTGCTTCTAGCCACTGGACTAAATGTCTCATGAAAGTCTATATCCTTTTTCTGTGAATATCCTTTAATGACCAACCGAGCCTTGTACTTATCGATCGTACCATCTGGGTTTGTCTTTATCTTGAAAATCCACTTGCAGGGGATAGCTTTCCGGCCTTTGGGCAATTCGACTAACTCCCAAGTCTTATTATCTTTCAGTGAACTTATCTCGCTTTCAATAGCGTTCTGCCATTTTTCACTATCTTTACAAGACATAGCCTCTCTGAAAGTTTTTGGTTCGAACATGACATCAGTACCTTCTATCGCCATTATGTAGTCTTGAAATCTACTTGGAGCCTTGATGTTTGCTCTGTTTCTAAGAGTTCTTTCACCTTCCCTTTCTATGTCCTCTACAGATAAGGTAGGTGCATCAGATTCTTCTCTTTCGAGTTCCCAAGTCTCTTCTTCCGAATGGATTGACTCAAACATTGATTGGTCTGAGTTCATTGACTGTTCATCATTTGAACGATCATTATCTCCATAGGCCTCGTAATTTGCCGTCGATTGTGAAGGTTGTTCTCTGATCTCCTCAGGTTCATGTCGTTCTCTAACTACAAGACTTTCATCTTGTCTATGACTAGCTTCATTTTCATCATGCACATCAATGACTATCTCCTTCTCATCGTTCATATCGATGTATTTCTGGAGAGTCGGTATCTCGAAATGTAGCTCTTTCTTCATCATTGGTGTTGGCTTTTCTGGTTCGGTCTCATTCTCTTTAGGTTTCCCCAATAACGCGATTTCTTCAAACGTTACGTCTCTTGACCTTATGAGTTTAAGATTTTCTTTATTCCAGATTCTGTAGCCTTCGTCTCCATCATAACCAATCAGAATCCCTTTTTCAGCTTTCTTAGCAAGTTTTTTGCGATTCACTTTGGGGATGTGTGCATAGCATGTGCAGCCTAAGATCCGGAGATGTTTAATCGCTGGCTTCTTTCCATACCACAATTCATATGGTGATTTGCCTTGTATGCTAGACGGCCCAGTGCGATTTAACACGTAGACAGTCGCATTTACTATCTCTGCCCATAAATCATCCGGTATTTTTTCATGTGCGTGCATGACGGCGCGCGCTGCTTCAACTACCGTGCGATTTTCGCGCTCTACGCTTCCAGCTTGTTCTGGTGTGTGAGGCATCGTCAATCGTTGTGTTATGCCATGCTCTTGTAAGTTCTTCCGAAATTCATCGCTGACAAACTCACCCCCGTTGTCGCTTAGTACTTCTTTGACAACATGTCCCGCAACCTTAGCTTCAGCAAGGAAAATGTTTAGCTTCGAAGCTGCTTCAGACTTTTGACGTAGAAAGTAAACGTGTCGACAGCGTGTGTAATCGTCTTTAAAAAGGATGAAGTATCGAAGCTTTGAGATGGAATACGGAAACGGTCCGCAAATATCAGTATGGATTAGTTCTCCTGGTTGAGTTGCTCTAACCCTTGCACCGAATTTCTGCTTGTGAGCTTTCCCGTACACACAGCCTTCGCAAATATCTGATTGCGTATTCTCTACTTTTAATCCCAACTCTTGTTCAACTACTTGTTTGACATGTCTTTTATTTTGATGAACTAGCCTTTCATGGTAGACTTGTAGTGTATTAGTCAATAATTGATTGACTTCTAGATTTGTTGGCGCTACACCTTTAAGCTCCAGCTTGAAAAGTCCGCCTCTTATCTCTCTCGTCCCAACTATTTTGATCTGTCCATCTACTTTCAATACACATTTGGTAGGCTCTGACTCGAACGTGCTCTTAGATGAAATATCGTGCGCAGAGAGAACTGAGAATAAGTTTTTCTTAATGCTTGGAACGTACCAAACGTCTTTTAACTGTATGTGTTCAACTCGTCCGTTGATTTTGGCTTCAGCACGTATGTTGCCCATTCCAATGGCTTCGATGGTTTGACCATTCGCCGCAGTTACAGTATGTGAACCGTTAAAGTGCTTAAAGCTTTCAAAGATGTCGCCTCTGTTCGTCACGTGGCTTGTCGCACCGTTGTCAACATACCAGTTAACTTTGTCCATTGGCAATCCATCATCTATAACTAACACTGTAAGGTTCACATTTGTCTTCTGAACCTCAGCTCTCTGCTTTGGCGGGCGTCCATCGTTTATCCATTTTCGGCATTTGCGTACTCTGTGTCCAATTTCACCACAGTAGTTGCATTTAAAACCTTCTAGACTCGTTTTCTTTTTTGTTTTCACGACTAATACTTCACTATGTTCATCTTCAGTTTTGCTAGTTAAGGCTTTCTCATATCCGCTTAGTTGGGAGGTAAGATTCTCTATTGTCCTGTCCTTTTTCGTGATCAGGAGCCAACTTGACTTGAAAGCAAAATAATCTTGCGGTAGAGTGCCAAGTATCTTACAAATCAGCAGTATTTCGGGTAGATTTGTCTCGAGTTGGCCATTTAAGTCGTGCCAAATGTTCTTTAACGCAGATATATGCTTCCTCATGTCATGATCAGGGTCCTTTTTATACTTGAAGAATTCGAGACACAGGTCGTAACTTTTGTCTTCGTTACTTCCACTGTAGAGACGTTCTAGCTCATCCCAAACATCTTTAGCACTTTTGTAACGCATAACTTGGTCGAGTGTTTCATCCGTCATGTTCGTTGTCATCAATGTTAAGACAGCACTATCAATACTTTGGAAATCTCGTATTTCCTTATCATATTTTGCCTTGGTGGCAACATCAGCCGTTTCAGTTAGCTCAGCGGGCTTTAGCATCTTCCCTTCGATCATGTCTATCGCACCGGGAATAGCCCTACATACTGTTTCAATCCTGTACTTCCAGTGCTTATAGTTCATTCCATTTAAGTGCACTATTTGAACCTTGGATGCCTCGGTGATCGCCTTGTCCATGGTGATTACGCGTCCGTTCAAAATTTGCTCAAAACTTTTAGCTACTTCCCCTTTTTTACTTTTATTACTCTGCTACCATGTTAAAGTAAACGGGATTGTGGAAAATAAGAATGTTGACTGTATTTTATCGATCAGTTTATTTTAGTAGTTTTTCAAGAAGTGACAGCTTATAAAAACAAAAAGGAAAAACTTTTCTGTCTGACATCATCAACAAAAAGGTTGTCCTAACAGGACTTAGCTGTTATGTGTATGTGAGATTTATCTTCGTAACTAAACTGTTTACAGGAATACTCTTTGAGGGTGCAAAGAGGGCCGACAAAGGAGAACAAGTGGCATGTATCGCGTCGTTACCGAGACTTCGACGCCCTCCACGGCTGCCTGCTGCAGGCCAACATCGAGTTGCCTCTGCCGCCCAAGAAACTCATTGGAAATATGCACCCATCTTTTATTGCAGAACGACAGATTGCATTACAGGTACAATTTATGAAAAAAATAACCTACTTAGAATTGTAGTAGATTGTAGTTTAGGTTTTCATAGTTTACTCATATGACATTTGAATACCTATTTTCCGAGTACATAGAGAAGGCGCATATCAAGAACTGATCGATTGATCCTCCAAAGTTTTCTGAAAGAATATTTTTAAATGTAATCTCGCCTCTGTACTTGTGTTTCTTATGTAATGTCTTTTTATATGTCTTGAGTGTGAAAAAGTGTCTCCTATTGTAACTGACCTTTGCCTTGTTTCAGAAATACATAAGTGAGGTATTGAAGCATCAAATTTTGTCTCTGTCATCTCATGTCAGAAGTTTCCTTGACCCAAACAACTACCCAACAACTTTAGCTGGTAAACACACATATCATTATGACAGCATTATATCTGAGAATAGATCATATAATTCATTAATAATTATTTGACTTTCGAATTATAATAATTTATAACCAACTAAGAGTCAAGTAAGAAAAATAAAATCTTTTCACACCCTTAATAACAAATTTTGTTTATTTATTCTTCCTAATATGTTCGCCTAGTGAGTTTTCGCTAATCAAAACACCTGTTGATCATATGTGTAATTTTCAGAACAAGCTCTGCAAACAGTGTCAATAGCCCTGAGAGGTGATGGCAAGTATGACCTCAAAGGCCCTTTGGGAGACATTGGCTGGAGGATACGCAAACACTACTTTCAAGTAAGTTATTTATGTTTATTGTTGTTTGCAGGTTGTCTGTCTATCTTTTATTGTCATAACTTTGTTTCAATAAAGAGGCTCAACATTATTGTATAGCCCTTCAACAAGTATATCTAGTATGTATTTTTTCATTGATTTTAGACTTTATTTCAAGGAGAAAAGGTAATAAGGTAAGGTATTTTAAGGTGGCAACTATTTATGCCACAACACTAATTGAATTGGTAAAGGGGAGTTGCGAGTCATGTTGTTGCAGTATTCTTCATGTATAGTTGTACTTTTAGCAATATTACATTTACATTTGGATCTAATAGCAATTATCCATATTGATTCTTCAAGTACTCTGGTCACAGGCCAGTTCCTTCACAGCCTAGTAAAACCAAGCCAAAGAATTCACACTGCCAATTTACCAAATTAAAGAGAAGTGGATGTCATGACAAACAGACTCAAAAGCTAAAAATAAGAATGTTTTGTTAAGGTCAATTAATTGGACTTTTATTCAGTTGATTATGAGAACAAAGACATCACCTGTTACTGAGCTCTATATTTAAAAGAATCCATGTTCCCTGCTGATAAGAACACAGACTGATAAAATAAGCTGTTAATTTTATATGAGTCAACAGACCCATCACAATATATTATATTTCATTCTGTGTAGTTATCTTTAAATTAAAATATTTATCACAGGCTGAACATTTTTTTTAAGTATTATGAAATCAGCTTTTGGCTGCACCTTCGTACACATAGATGAACAATTTCTACATACAAAAATTTACCACCCCTTTGGGTGTGGAGTTTTTCTTAATCTCCTCAGTCCTGACCTTGAAAATAACAATGGATTTCGATTGTTATTTTCAAGGCCAGGACTGAGGAGGTTATTGCACCCGAGTGAATATTCCTAGGGTACTCAAGTAATATTCCCTCCAAAATTCAAAGCTCTAGGTCCATCGGCTTAGGCTACGCGTTGTCTGACAGTCAATCAGACGGTCATCGTCTTAATGACTTATTGTTTTTATAATTATAGTTTTCATTCTTTTGTGAGTATAGTCACTGTAGGCTTATAATAATAACCTTGTTTTCAGGTGAACGACACAGAAAGTAAGACAAACTGTCTGCTTTCCTGGCAGAGCTTTGGCCTTGACAGGCACTTATGTGATAAAGATCTTCAGTTGGCTTTTAAGAGTCTCCACAACTTATCTGTAAGTTTACCAATCATTAAACTTTACTGTTAATATCTTTTCCGCGGAGCCTGGGGATCTCATGCTAATATGTGTTTCATTTATTTTCAGCACCCTTTTATAGACCAAATTTTAGCAATTCACAATTTAGAAACAGGTGCCTATGTAGTTAGGAAGATACACACACAAGGGAGCCTGAAAGACATGATTTATGGAACTGATTATACTAAAAACCACCTAGCGAAGTATGGTAATCCTAAAATGAGGAAACCACTGACGACCGGCCAAATAGCGCATTACGGCATGCAGATACTACAAGCGTTACAGTTTCTACACGATAAGGGATTACCACATGGTACGTATTTGCTGCGAGTTTATATTTGTTTCCTGTACTTCATCATGTGACATTTTCAAATAAGCAATACACTAAAAAAAACCTCTAATATAATAAGTATAAATTATTGTTGTTTAAATGGTTCGATCCATTATCTCGCAATCACGCTTAAACGACTGAATGGGTGGATTTAATAGTTGGATGAAATTAGCCACGCAGATATATCATGTTAAGGACAGTAGGTAAAAAATAGGATACTTTACAGACACACGAATAATATTGCGGGCACAACTAGTACTAACATCATCACCATTCAGCCACAAGAAGTCCACTGCTGGACATAGGCCTCCTCCGTGGATTTCCAAAGAGACCGGTTGGAAGCGGCTTGCATCCAGCGTCTTCCTACCACTTGGATGAGGTCATCTGTCCATCTAAGTACTTACATACTTAGAAGTTTTTACATTAGAAATTGACGATACTTACTACTGGTATAATGAACAAGGCCTCCGATTTACTTGTAATTTCAGGGCACATTCAACCTGGCAACATTATGATAGAGAACCAAAAGGTTCTTCTGACGGACATCGAGAACTCCCTTATTGGCGTCTCGAGCGTTTACAGGCCTTGGCTCGTCGAGCACAAGAAGACGTGGACGGCGGAGGCTATCGACGTCCACTGCTTCGGCAGGACGCTCTACGAAATGGCCCTTGCCGAGCCCTTAAAAGAGCCTTACCGCGATTTCTATCCAGATGAAATCTCAGGGGATCTCGGTGAGTTAATGAATTGTGAAACTAGAACTATTCGAAACAATTCTGATGAGATTCTCACAGAATTTTCAACGCCCTATTTGGTGTGCTATTTGTTATTTGCGGGGCTGGAATTGGAAACGATTTTCAACCCAGCTCTAAAAGAATTGCTTCGCAAAAACTTCGCAGAAAGTTAAGGAAAATAAATTGGGCGCCGTTTTACTGTGAGCTCTGTTTACGAAGTGTAGTACACAAAGTTGCGTATCACAACACGGTGCGTAATTAAACAAATCTAAAACATTGCGAGAAAAGGAGGCGTATGAAAGCACTTACGACCTTCACAAACCTGACATTGGCAGAATCCTAGAGGTGCTATAGAAAAGATTTGAATTGAGGCGTTCACGTACCTCAGCGCTTCAAATCGCCGCACGTGCCCTGCTATTACATAATTTTCCAATGTATTGAAGTATCCTATATACGTCCCACTGTAGGACACAGGCCTTCTCTCAGGGACAGAGTACCTATGTATTAAATGATAACATTTCACTTTTCACTGTCAATATATGTATTTTACTATCTGTATGTGTTTGTCAGTAGGTTAAATCGGACGAGTCCGTACCCGAAGTTTAAGCGTTCACCCCAAACTCTTCCAGAGTCGGTCCTCCGGCTGTGTCTGTCTAGCACCTCTCTGAAGCACGGCATGCCGTCACTGCAGCATCTGCTGGCACACCCGCTATTCACGCAGAATCCGGTGCTCGGTAATGGGCTGGTGGGCGCACGGCCGTACCTCAAATTCCCCGCGCCCCTCAAGGAGGAGCTGAGAAAGGCGGTGGCGGTGGTGGAAGGGAGGCTGAAGCACGACCAGAAATTGGTAAGTGTTCCCAGTCGCCAACAACTCCACGGCCACGTTTATCTAGGGGCGGATTTTCCTTAAAGCCAACCTTAGCCCAGGCCTAGGGCGGCCCGATGTTAGGGACGCGCATTGTGGAAAAAGCACGCGAGGGATGATTCAAATTATATAAGAACGAAAAACAATAAGATGATCAGAGTAACGGGATAACATACAGAAAATTCATAGAATAAATTATTTCAGCCAGATGTCGCAGCCTGTACGTGATACAGAGAAGTTTGTTAAGAGGTGGTTCAAGTCCCGGCATGGGTGGAATTTTTAGCCTCTAAATAGTTTTTTTAAATTATCCTTACAAAGAATATAATCATGTTAGTACAGCGATATTATTCTGATGTAATACCTAACTGCAAAGTGGGTACTCGGGGCTGCAAGTGATGTAAATTACTCTACGTAATACAGAGAATTTTGTAAAGAGGTTCGAAATTTCGCCGATGCCTGCACTTGCCTATTAGCTCAGTTGGGAGAGCGCTAGCACGGTTAGCCAGAGCTCGCGGGTTCACGTCTCAGCATGGGTGGAATTTTTAGCCATTAAATAGGTTTTTTAAAATTGTCTGAAAAATAAAGAAAGAGGGCGGCTAGTACTACGTGGCCTAGGGCGGCATATACTGCTAGTCTGCCATTTAGTTCGTTTGGGCGATTAAATTGTGCTTTCAACTCTAGTGTCTAGGACCATTCTGAGAGTGTGTGTGTTTGATTTGCGGCTCTTGGTCTGTTGAACAAATAGATAGATAGATAGATAGAATATTCTTTATTGTACACAAAGATTACTACTGTTAAATTAAATACTGTTTAATGTCAAAGCTCCAACAGTTCTTCGTTAGACAATGCTACCCTCGCGCCTCTAAGAGAGGAGCTGAGGTAGGCGGCGGTCGAGGGGAAGCTGAAGAGCGGTCAGACCCCCTAACATGGCAGGCGTGGATTCTGCTTTTGCCCAAGAGAACTCCATAAGAAAAAAGTTATATACAAAACGTTTGTCAAAGCGCAGCTAAATTCTAGGCCGGCAAAGAGCAAATATCTGTCTCTGTATTGAGTCTTCTCGTACCAAAATGATACGGGCAATAATATAACGAGCAACGTACACGTTGTTGCGGTGGTAAATTATTTTAGTAATGATATAGGCCGATATTTGCTATGGTTTTCAATACGTTTCGAAAACTCTTCACCTATTTCAATGTTTCAGTTGCGTACTACAAGAAGAGAAGTAAGGATACAAGAGATATTAGGATCCGAAGAAGAGATACGGAAGCACAAACGTAGGGCGGTGAGTTCTGCTGAAATAAACCTATCATCCTTTTACTTTTTGACCCTTTTTTTAGGGTTCCGTATCGCCATGTCCGTCCGTCTGTCTGTCTGTCCGCGGCTTAGCTCAGAGACGATTAGTACGAGAAAGCTGAATTGCGGCATAGACATACATTAATCACGCCGACAAAAAGGTGGAATAAAATCTTAGATAAAAAAATTATGGCGGTACCCCCTCGGTCGTTTAAAAATATTGTGAGTGTAGGAAGATCATTTTTCCATGCAGGGTTCCGTGTGCGAAATAGTAAGCTTTAAATGCAAATTTTGTCCGTGTAGGGCGTCCCTCCCTCTCCCGGCTAAACGGCCGATTGTATAAACGTGAAATTAAATAAAAAATAAAAACTGACTTCGAAACACTACAGCACTAACATTAAAAAAAATATATATTTTTAATTTTTTTGTGGGGGAGCGGGAAAAATAAATAAGTCCCTTATAACCATAATTTACCCTACTTAATTCGTTGCTTTAAAATTTGGTGTTCTAAATTTCCATCTCCGAAAGTCATCATCATCGTCGAATTGATAACCTCCTTTTTTGAAGTCGGTTAAAAATTCAGGGTAGTAGCACATATCATGGACTTAAAAGCAAAACTATCACGGCTAAGTAGACTTCGCAAGGTAACGAGTAATAGGTGAAAAACCGCTCCTTCCACTAGGATCCCCTACTTATAAAAGGAAAATTCCAACAAAATCCATTGAATATAACGTTGATGAAGTTGTTAGTTCTGTAAAGCAGATAAAACTCGCTGTTTCTACGGAACCCTGCACTGCGCATGGCCCGACACGCACTTGGCCGGGTTTTTGCTAATGCTTTGCTAATTTGTCTTCGTAGAGTATAAGTAATTTAATTCTATATTTGCAGAAAAAGCGTGACAGCGTATGGAAATCGACGTCGTCGCTTGCGGAGACAGTTCGCTCACACAGTGCCAGCACCGCGTCTTCGCCTACACCACCAAACTTACGTAAGTCACTACACTTAACAAAAGAAACGGGATTCCTAGCACGATCGTGAATTTGAGATTCTCTTAACTCACCAATATGTGATTGCCTGGCAGTAATTGCTGTTAGCAATAAGGCTGCTAGTTGTACATCTTCTTTTGTAAAGGTGGTCTCTGCAATTGTTTTCTGGGCCAAGTTTCAAGAAAACTATAATTCGTACTTTATTATGACAATTCGAGGGACATTGCGTTGCACAGTCTACTTGTTAATCGACTTTGCGATGTACATCGAATTGTTATAGTAAACCATATTTTATGGAACAGGCCCTTGGTGTACAATGAACAATATTTGGTCGAAGTCTGGGACGTCCCTTACCGGCCCTTCCACCCACATTCGCTCTTTGTATTTGTTTCGTCAATCTCTCTTCCTTCATCGTCTCCACTAATAGGGGATGTATTAGCAAGGGCAAGATAAAAAGTACCCGAAATCGGCGTGCGTGCATGCAACGACTAATGAATGTTGATGTTGCGGAATAGATCTCTCAGGACCGTGGCAAGTGGCGGATCCTGGTCTCTGTTGCTCTATGTATGTCTCTCTGTCTATGTTACTGTAGTTGTAAACATCCTAGGAGATCGGAACAGCTACTTTTCTTTCTTCCTCGGACAGAGCAGGTACAGTCGACAGCACAATACCTTAACATCCATGCTTTCTGCTTAGATCCTATCCTATCTTATCATTTGCCTTACAGCGGCGGACCGTCACGTGAACTGCTCGTCGAACTCAGGGTCGACGCCGGCCTCGGTCCCGTCGCGCAGTCCGCCCGCCGCGGATGGCCGCTCGGCTTTACTGAGCGCCATTTGCGGCTTCGACAAGACTCGTCTTGCGCGGGTCAGCTCGCAGTGAATAGACGGGGATCTTTGAAACATTTGCCACTGAAGTGAAAGAGGAGATCTTGGACAACTTCCGCTCGCAGGTGGGAACTCGTAGTAACCTATTTATGGTTTTATAGCCTACACAGTAACCAAAGACATTGGGAGTGTAACACTTTCGCTGCTGAAATAGCCCGTACCGGGAAATTCTATAGCAGCTACGGGCAGATTTGCGATGTAGCACGATTAATGAAAGAATGTAACAGAAAGTTAGTTTAAATGCAATCAATGGGACGAAAGTTACTTAGTTACCCAATTCCTGACCACAGCAACTGCAACGTTGTCGAAACGTCGGAAATTATGTTCAAGGCACACTGACACACAGTCGAAGCGTTAAAAAATTTACATAGCACTTGGCGTATCTCCTCGTCGTAACGCAGATATTTCAAGATAAGATAAATATCAAGAGAAAAGGGCTCTTATTCCACTGCGCGCGAATTAGAACAGACATCTCTGATTGGTGTTCGCGTCGCCGCGTAATTTCAGTCAGGTTCTGTTGTGTTTTGTCAAGTGTCGAATAAGACACAAAAGTATTATTTCGTATCTGTATTGTGTTACCTTGGTGTTTTATCTCGCTATAAATAAGTGACGCGCAGGAATGCGCGCGAAGACGCGGATGCGCGCACATCCTAGAGAATTTGACGATTCGTTTTAACTCTGTGCCTTGACCCTTTAGGTTAACTTCACCTAATAAACAATCGCGATTAGTCCCGTTAAATGTACGAGTATCACTCGCTCACGCAATACTTTAGCCTTTGCATCTAGGTAATGAGATGATTTGTACAGGACAAGTCAATACGTGCGGAGCCAACCACGCCGCGGGTTTCCTCACGATGTTTTCGTTCACAGTTACCATGTGGTATTGCTACTACAAATTGGCAGATGTACGTAACTTTGAAAATAAACAAAGTCATAGGTACATGCCCGCACTGGCAATCAACCTGGGTCTCTCGCTGGGTTTCACACAATACAACCTACGTTGTGTTAGCGAGAACCAAATAGTTCAATTAATCGTGTTATACACACCTGGGTGCGAGTCTCTGAAATGCACAGTAGTTCAATAGAGTCATATTAGTACTGTAATACTTGTTTCATTGACACTGTTGGTAGTCTAGTAACCAATCGCATTCCAATGGTGTAATCCGTGCAACTAACTCTCGCGCGAATCGTTCTTCTTCACGAGAGATGCCTATTTATCTTGCGCGGGTTATGAAATGACATTGTACTGCTATTGCTTTGTAGACTACTAAATAGAGCCAAATAACAACTTTACATGACATATACGTCCCACTGTAGGGCGCAGCCCTTCTCTCAAGGAGGGAGTATGGGCTTAGCCACCACGCGTGCCCACCGCGGATTGGCGATTTCAAGCGCTGAGGTATTTTAATAGCTCAGACACTCAGGTTTTCTCAAGATGTTTTCCTTCACTTAGCGAGTGGTATTGCTACTATAACTTCACAAATGTACATAACTTAGAAAACAAAGTCATAGGTACATGCCCGCACTGGGAGTCGAACCTGGGTCTCTCGCTTCCGAGTCCAATGTTCTACCCAATACCGCTACCACCGCTCTTAGATAACAACTTATTTCTATTGAAAAACAATGTGTGTATTAGACTCTAGGGTCTGGTTTCGTGCTACGCCCCGGGGATGCCCACATTTTGTATAGCAGCGAAAGTCTTAATGTAAGAAAGTAGAATTTAGTGTCGACAAGAACAATCAAGATTCTGCTGCCACATTTCAATCAATGCTGTCTGTAAAAACTAAAAAAGTGGAACTGTTTTAGGTACCTATTTTAGTGTTTGAACGCAGTTTGAAAAGGGCATCTTCTTGATTAAATCTCGTTTCGTTGTGTCTCTGTACGTACCTACTTCAGTTTTTCTATAAGTAACACGTTTATTGAACAAAATATTATATTTTTCTCTCACGCTAAGTTAAAGGTCTTTTTGAAGGGGACATTGAGAATGAATTTAAATTAAGTGAGACGAACAGTCATTATTATGTTACGAAATTATTATTGTTAGTATGTAGGAGCTTTAATGTTTAGGTAAGTATGTATAAAATTATATCTAATATATTACTATTTCTAAGGATAGACCTTATGAAGTTATTCTCCTAATCATGTAATTTCTGAATATTTTTTTCTATCTACTTATTATGTGATAGCCGATGAAAAGTGAAACAAATAAATAAAATCTATTATTTAATAAAGAATTCAACTTATTTTCTACCACTATCAACTTACGAGAATAGTTTCAAATTAAAAATTCTAAACACTTCTTAATTTTTTATATATTGAAATGGCGTACATACTATAATTTTAAAGTCACCATTATAAAAAGAAAATCTTAAAAGCTATATAATCGAGAAGTAAACTTAAATCACATTTAAAAAGGACTGAATAGAGTGCAATGTTAATATACAAAGCACTAAATTGCTTTCAGATAAACTAAATTAAACATGGGAAACATTTTAATGAAACCGATGAATTTCACTTTTATTCTTGACTGTACCATTTTTGTCATAATACCTTGTAGTAAGCAATACACATTATTACTACTTATAATAACATATTTAGGGAGGTATTCTAATGTAGTAATCAACGAACACGCATAACATTTATCCATCACCAATCGAACAGAGATTATTATTACGGGCACGTAATGTACCAGCCAGTTGCCTACTCCAACTCGATTATATCTTCAATATCGTCAAGCGAAAAATCTTCGAGTCTCATTGGTTCTGGAAAAAAGAGAAACAACCATTGATTTCAAAGTATCATTAGCTAGGGTTTGAGTATGCCGAAAGCCTTGCTCCTGCTCGTTTTTTATCAAACAATGCGATAAATGAGTGCGTCATATTTGTATGAGTAGTATACAAATACACACGCTGGTTTGATTTTTTGTTGGGCGATGTCGTTTGACAGTTTGCATCATCATTGTAGGTAAATAGTGTGTCAACATGAGTCACGCGTTTTCTGGGGCTAAAATGTCAGAATTTGATAATAAATCTATTTATTGGAAAATCGTGAATTTTGACCAACGTTGGTCTCTATTACGAATTGCAACAGTCAGTAGAGATTAATAAAATAAATTTAAACTAAAAACAATAGTTTATCTGTGGGACATGTTGTGTCGGCCAGCATAGGCAATACGATGACATCAGGACTGAAAAATCCTGATGTCTCCCCCAGGGGGTTGACCAGCGGAGACACGGGTCTGAAGTCCTACTATCTACTATGGGTTCACCAGGCTAAATTAAAAAAATGTAAAGGCCTACGTTACTACGGCTGAACAACTTACTCTTAAGTTTCTTCGCTTCGGACGCGGGCGCGCTAGGGGCAGCTTTCCGCTTGGCCTCGGGCTGCGGTTTGGCCTTAGGCGTGGGTGGCGTCAGCGTCTTCATGTTGGTTATGTGCACCACGCGAGCGCCCGGCGATTGCCTGCGGAGGGAAACGGCTTGTGAGTCGGGACTTCGGGGAACTTGAGTGCAATTGGTTGGGATCGCCCCTTTGTTCTAGGGTAGATTTCTGATTAGAAAACTCATAATAGACCACCAATTGCACTCTGTATCTTACAATTTTTTATGTCATGTGCTCTGGTGAACAATAAAGCATACTCAATACTCAATACTTTATTGCAGCCATAAGTTCGGTAGGATCTTCTTATATTAATATTCTTGTCTTATCTTATCTAAAGGGTTTCTAGACCTTTCTTTTTAAGTTATCCGTATGTATTGTATCGGAGATTGCCAAGGACCGTAAAAGAAGTTTGTGAGAGCACAATAATAGGACAAAGTTTGTATTGACATCGTGCATCAGTTACAGAGATAGATAGATAGATAACACTTTATTGCACAACCAGAAGAAATAATTACAAATGATTTAATAGTGGTACACAATTTTTGGTCTTATCGCTTAGAGCGATCTCTTCCAGACAACCTTAATAGTTATATAGTCATGACTTGAAAATATACAAATTGAATAGCAGAAGTCATACACAATAATCATGCATTACATCATCATCATCATCAGCCATTTGACGCCCACTGCAGGACATAGGCCTCCCTCATGGTTTTCACAACCATGAGGGGTTTTGCCATAATCGCCACGCTTGGCAGGCGGGTTGGCGATCGCAGTATGCTGTTGGAATCTCAGGAAGACGCTGCAGCCAGTCTCCTGGTAATTGATTTCCTCAGTGGCCTTCTACGACATCCACGGAAGGAAATGGAGTGACGCTATTCTTAATCCGGCGTCACACGGAACAGCATGCATTACATATTTAATTAAATATAAAAAAATCAGGAAAGTCAGTATGTGGGTGGAGAATGCTTCATGAGACTAATGAAAACGGAAACACTTACGGACTAGCTGTTGCAGTTTCGTTGGTCTTCTTCACTGAGCCAACCTTTGAGAGAGATTTGTTAGCACCACCTATGATGATGTTCTTAGACGTGCCACTGACAGTGGATGGCTTATTCAGCGTCGCGTTTAGGTTCTTCGCCACTTTGTTAGACGCAGCCGACGCCGTCTTCCTGGTCTCCGTGGTCGGGGAATCGGTCAAGTCGAGAGAGGCCAAGAGGCGAAGAGGTTTGGAGCTATTTATATTCGGATTGCCTTTGCTCTTCGCTTGGTCTGGCTTGTTTGAGTGTTTGTCAGTCTTTGTGTTACTCTTAGGGTTGGTATTCGTCGCAGCTGAAGCCGGGGTGAGCGTCTTGGAGAGCGGGCCGGGACGCGTTTTGGACTCGGGCGGAGGAGCGGCGGTCTTCTTGGACGCGGGTCCGGCCCGGGCGGGTTTGCTAGCCTCACCGGCGGGCGCCTGAATGTGCACCACGTTTTTGAACAGCGACAGCGGATCGGGGCTGGGCGAGCGCGACCGCTCGCTCGAGCTACTGGAGCTGCTGCTATATACGACCTTCTTGTTCGCGTGGCTCCGTCTGGGCGGCGGCGACGGCTCCATCGGCGGAGTGACCATCTCCCCGCGGCGAGTGGCAGGCTTATCCCTACTCTTTGCGGTTTCCGCTGGCTTTGCCGCTGCAGGCTTGGCCGGGGGTGGCTGTGTTTCACTTGGTTTCGTTTTTGGTTCATTTTGTTGCGATTTTGGTGGTGGTGCCTTTGTCAACGTGTTTTCGGCGGTCGGAGGTTGCGCGCTTTGGCCGGGCATATCGAGATCAGACGTCACAACAGACACGCATGCACCCAGAGGGGGTACCGTGGCTGGCGGCATTTTCGCCCTGCGTCGTGGTCTCACACCGACAACGGGGTTAGCCACAGGCGCGGGCTGGGGCGCAGCCGCACTAATGTCGCCGCCTTGAAGTGCATCCTTGGCGGGCACCAGAATGAGGCCTTCATTTGTACTTTGTATGACGAATTTCTTACCCAGTTCGTTTACCACAACTTGTTGGCCTTGCAAGTTGAGTTGCATTAACTGCGGTTGTTCCCCCAATAGTCCCAACTGCAATGGCTGTTGCATCATTTGCTGTTGACCCATTTGCCGCTGGATAATTTGGTGCTGACCGATAGGCTGTTGAATAATTTGCATTTGCGGAGCCGGTCCAGACTGTACAGTCAGCGGATAAATTTCCCCAGTATATGATTGTGACAGGACTTGAGGGCCGAGGTTCGGGCCGGCTGCGTGGAGCGAAACGGGCGTCGGGTACGCGAGGGCCGCACGGGCCGGGATAGGCCCCGACACGATGGTGGGCGCGTCTTCATCGTCACTGTCTAAGCAAATGGTACTCGTCTGCTGCGGCGGCGGCGGCGCAGGCGGCGCGGCATTTAATTTCACATTTGTCGGCAGCCTGATGACCTTTGCGTTGGGCGGCAAGTTGTGAACCTGCTGCAGCGCGAACACTTTGCCGGAATCGAGGGTCAACATCGGCTGGGACGACGGTACGGGCGCGGCTACGGCCTGTTTTTCGGACGTCACCGCTTGCGCGTTGAACTTGGCGCCGCGCGCCGATAGCGTGCGCTTCCGAGCGAGGAGGTCCAGCACATTGGCGGGGATGATCGAAGGGGGCGGGGGCGGGGGCGCGGGCGCGGGAGGGGGGGCGGGGGTGGGCTCGAGGTTACTGACGAAGTGTACTTCGTCGTCATCCGGCAAGATACTCTCTTCGTCTTGCGCGAAGGCGTCCGTGTGAGGTTCTGCATTCACCCTCTTGATGCTGGAATAGATACTCAAGTTAAAATTACGTCCTAAAAAAGTGGGGAAAGTCAGAAGCAAACGGGCTTCTTTTCTTCCGAGATTGGTGCATGTCAATTATGAATCCTTGGTTAATTTTAATGATTTGTTTCTATTCTATAGTTATATGCTAATCGATGTGTGTGCGTGCGTGCGTGCATGCGCGTTTTATAACTGTGAATATTGAAGATGAACATAATAGGGGTTAAAGTATGAAATTGCCGTTTTATTGCAATAGGTTCTTTGAATTGACATAGAATCTTCATGGTTTCAGGTTTTCGAATGAAACTTTTTTCAAATGGTTTCTATGATGTTCTTTTTTTAAAAAATGTGAAACATTTGAATATCGACTTTCAATTGTTTTTGTTATTCAATTTAGACAAGAAAGATGGATACTGCGAAAATTCGAGTGATTTTTGAATACGAGTTCCGACGCGGAACTAACGCGGCAGAAACAGCCCGCAATATCAATGCTGCGTTTGGAGAGGGGTCTACTAATGAAGGCACCGTGCGATTTTGGTTTAAACGCTTTCGTGATGGAAATTTCGACTTAAAGAACGAGCCACGAGGAAGACCGCCCACACAGGTGAATAACGATGAATTAAGAGAGATAGTGGAAGCCGACCCTAGTCAAACTACCCAGGAATTAGCGGCATGGTTTAACGTTACCTTACCCACAATTTTGACTCACTGCGTCAAATCAATAAAATAAAAAAATACGAAAAATGGGTGCCTCATAATCACTCGAATTTTCGCAGTATCCATCTTTCTTGTCTAAATTTAATAACAAAAACAATTGAAAGTCGATATTCAAATGTTTCACATTTTTTTAAAAAAGAACATCATAGAAACCATTTGAAAAAAGTTTCATTCGAAAACCTCAAACCATGAAGATTCTATGTCAATTCAAAGAACCTATTGCAATAAAACGGCAATTTCATATTTTAAACCCTAATATTTTCTTAAATTTTTCATGGTTGTTTTCCACACCATACCACTGGACTGCAGCGTTGGTCTAGTGGTTTCACTACCAATACAGAGGCTGATTTTCGCTGAGGTCGCTGAACTTAAATTGAATAATAAATCGTTCAATCCGCCTTGTTCCAAAACCAACCTTAAACAGAACGCTACAATGTCTCGTCTCTTGAGACTGTATAATAAATTGTCAGCTTTCTGATAATGTTTACATATTTAAGGGAAAAAATCAAGCATATTTTTAAATCAGGAATACCTAAGTAATGTTTTCTTATTTTTTAACTTAGTTTTAATTTAGTTTATACCTTAATTGTAGATTTATAAAATTAGACATACATTTTAAGTTAACTAAATCACGAGCAAAGCTGACCGCAGCAAGTGGAGATCTTTAATAAAGGCCCTATGCGCTTGATGAGGGGCCTCACGATATAACCAATTTATTTACCACATCACAGGGTGTCCTATTTAGGACCAGGGGCGCTACTACGTAAGTTCTGCACTATGTGGAGTTACATACATATTTTGACACTTTGCAATCGTCAAATTGGTTAACCCAATAGAGTAGACAGTTACGGAATAGGAGGGCAGAACGAGTGTCATTATGTGTTTCGTACTGTAATACGAGTTTTAAATTCTCTTTTAATTTATTTTCTTACACAACACACATCTTGGAATGATTCGCGTATTTTAGACGATAAAAGTTTATTCAGCGTGGTAGTGACCCGTGATCTAAACTGAATACTCGCTCTGGAGCCTTCCGGGCGACCGTCGCGCCCCTATCGGCGACGTGGGACACTTTTTATTTTGGTGAAAATTCAATCGTATGAGGATTTGCGCTCATGTGTTTTTTCGTGGTTTATATTCAATCATAGTTAAGTTGAAGACGTTAAATGTGCTAGCGAGTTTCATTTCGCCCTATGGAAGTTGAAGTATAATTTGTGGTGCCTGGAAAATGCCTTAAATCAACTAATAAGGGCTGACGCAGAGCAGCGAATCCGAGCGCGCTAGAGTTAAGGTGCGGAGACCGGTGAGTTGCCAGGCCTATATAAATTCTCTTTAACATTATGGCTACTTACAGTCCTACCGGCACGACGCCCGCCATGTTGCGCGCAGTCTGCTGTCCCATGTAGTCCCGCGTGATGATCACCGGGTTCCCGCTGGCGCCCAGCGAAACGGACGGCCCAGGATGCGTCCTAGGCGGCAAGTTAGACATCCCCGGCTCCATATTCGCATCCACCTGTTCGTGTTTTAGCGCACCCACGACCTCGGATGGTTTGAGAATAGACGAATGTCTGATCGTTATTTTAGACACTTTTTTCGCAGGGCTACTTTCTTCCGTCTTAATCATTTGCGACAGAGGCTTGGGTGTCACTTTCGCCGTTTTCACTTCGGGCGCAGTCATCTTCGACAGCGGCTTTGGTCTTATTTTCGTAGGCCTTGCGGGCTCTTGTGGCGGAGTCGGCGCGGTCTTTTGCGGTGTACTCTCGGATGACTTGGACGTGGCCGCCTTCTTGGCGTCAGCGTAGTGCAGTTTTTTTAGCACGTCCATTCCTAATACCTTAAAGAGCATAATACACCATTAAATTCACAAATGACTAAAAACTAATGAGTGTTATTTCATTGACAGGAGCCACAACATAATATTCTGAGAGCCAAAATTTTATAGTAAAGACGCAAAAATACGAACAGGGCGATTTAAGAGAAGCAGGGTAGGAAAGTCATACGAGTATATGAGAAGTTATTTTTAGGGTACCGTACACGGTATAATTTTCCACCCGTATTCGTTCACCGCCGGACATACCTCAAGTGACACCACTTCTTTCTGTCCTCGGCCATCCTAATGTGCCTCAGATCATCGGTCCAGCGAGCTAGTGGGCGTCCTACGCTGCGTAAGGGTCCGTACACAAAACTGCGATGAGACGTTGCATCGCAAAAATCTGCGACTAAGCGCGAAGCATCGCAACAACTCGCGCATTGATTCGGATCGGCGTTCATGATAGCAATAAATGGATGAACCCAAAATCTTTTTTGTTTCTTTTCCCTTATCTTCTTAGCAATACCAGAAGTGAGCACTTCTTTTTACGATCCATGTCACGACCTAGTTTACAAAATAAGTTCAGTACGGTTGACGGTTGACGGTCGTCAAAGGAATGGTCAACCGAATCGTGGAAGGGAGATGCCCTGCCGCACGAAATCGCATCGCAGCAATTCGTGTCGCAGTTATCTGTGTTGCGAATTCGCATCGCGCCGATGTACGGAGCCAAACGCCACATAAACTATAAAATGTGTCAACTCACTTTTTTGGCGATGTCATAAATGGGTCCACTGTCGATGCTCCTCCCCGTGCTCTGCACCTCCTTGAGCGCTTTGCTGGTGCTGTACTCGGCCGCCAGCGTCGCCGCGTCCTCGTCCATCATTGGATTGCCTTTCAGGTAAGTGTGCGCCACTATCTTGACGAAGTTTTTGTTAGACAACAAAGACGTGTGAAGGGGTACAACCACATCGCTGGTGCTGTTCGAGGCCGTAGTTTGTGCCGGTGCCTCGTCATCGCTTAGCAATATGCTGGCGTCGTCGACCTTGGACGTTGTGGCTTTAGGCGTTTTGGAGGTAGGTTTCGTTTGTTCGACGACTTTGATCGGCACGACAGGCTGGTGAGGCTCCGCGTCGCTGTGGCGATCATCGTCATCGGGAAAGTACTCGGCGTCGGAGTCATCGTCTTCTTCGACGTTGATGACCGAGGGAGACTCCTTCCCAGTCTCGATCTTCAGCTCGGCCGTGATGGCGGCTTGCCTCTTCGTTCTCGGTGAGATCACCTCTTCGACCGGTTCTGCGGCTTTCTCTTCGGCGCTCTTCTTCGGTCTGCCGCGCGTTTTTTTCTTCTGTCTCTCCTTTTTCTTCTTTTCCTCGTTAGCACTCGGAGTTTCCTCGGCGTCCTGGGCTTTGACGCTCATCGCGTTGACTAGACTCGAGGCTATTTCTTTGTTCGCCGGAGTCACCTCCACGTTCACGTTAGAGATAATACTGGAGACCATTTTCGCCAACGCAGTGGGGTGGAGACTTCCATCCGAGAACTTGTAGTTGTGCTTTTGAAGTGCTGTAGTAATTTTCGCGATGATGTCTTGCGATTGAGGGTCGGAGGAGTCTGGGAGGATGGTTATCGGTGAGCTCGGCCTTAATGGCGGCACAGTGATAGCGGAAGTCTTCCTGACCGGTATATCACATTTGATCGTGGTCTTCCTTCCCTTCTTGTTCTTTGGTTCTGGGGTGTACTCGGGATCATTTTGGTCTTCTGTCTTCACTAGAGGTGTCTTCCACAAAGCACTGGATTCAGCTTGCACTATTACCGGCACAGAAGCTTCACTTGCGTGAGGCCTCTTCGCTGTATTTTTTGGGGTCGTCATCATCTTGGGCATTACCGTCAGCCGGTCATGCATTTCTGTTGAACAAAACCAAAAAAAGTTGTAGTATAGCTTTCCTATAGTTCAGTCATCTTAAGAATGATGTTTAATTTTAATTACAATAAAAATTGCAAGTCAAATGCAAAAATAAAACTGTGTTGTGTTTTCTGTACCAGCACATATGTAATATAGACAAAAATGTGATAAAAATTTTGGAAAGTTACGTTCTAAGTGTATTTTGAAAGCTTTCATCGGAATTCTTTCAGTAAACCAAGTATAACGAATGAATAAAATCTAGTGGAAGCACTGATGCGTCACGACGCGTACAACCGGCCAAATGTGAATGAGAACTTCTGCTAAGGGTCCCGAACTGAATACGATTGTGTATTGAATTGGTTCCTGCTGCCCCGCCGGTATGTCCACTGCTGAAAGTGCTGTCCTATTGCGTCCCTGTAAGCCGCTGCACTCACGTTGCTCCCGCTGGAACTGCTGCCCCATGTCACTATAAGCTTGTACACACACGGAGCGCCTCCCGTGTCCTAGTAAGCCGCCGTCCCCCTGAAATCCGGCAACTCACGCTGCTCCTGCTGGAACTGCTGCCAGGCGGCGGCGCGCTCGTGCTCGGGCAGGTCCTCGCGCGTGTCGCGCAGCAGCGAGTCGTGCTCGTGCACGGCGTGCAGCGCGCGCGTGTCGCGGGCCACGCGCAGCAGCACCACGTCGCGCACGCCCACCGCCACGCCGCTCGACACGCCCTCGCCCGCCACGTCCAGCCTGCCCGGGAGTTGTACCGTATTCATTGCGGGTGGTTTGAAAGACAGCAAAATGAACGTGCTCGACAATAGTTATCGAATACGCTAGCCTTTTTTAACGTTCCAGAACGGTACCTGCGTGCCGCGAGTCCGCGGATCAATGTTCTCTTAGACGGAGAAGCGACACTAATTGGTCGCGCATTTTTTTAAACAAGATTTCTCACATTTAATTTTTAAATTAACGTCTATATTTAAAAGAAAGTCTAAATAGATGCCATTTTTAATTACTAATTACATAAGCGCGGCTTTCAAACTACCCAGAAATCAGCGTGTATAAAGAGGCTGGATAGTTATTCAGTTATACTTTCAAAGTGACTACTCGCGATTATTTATTAGTAGTCAAAATAGACGAAAAAAGGTGCTGAGCTTGCATTAATGACCTGGATTTTTGTATAGGTCCTAAGTAAGTCATCACAAATGCTACGTCAAAAGTTCCCATTGATGCCTCATAATATTTTTCTTTTTTTGCGTATATCTTTGACGCAGTGAGAGGTACCGGACTCAAGAAATAATGTAGATCATGAAATTTTGTACACTTTTTTTCTTAAGAAGCACCGTTCTCGAGTTCCGTTCTGTAGGTAGACTTCAATTATTGTTGTTATTGTACAACTTTTTCCCTCTCTCTCACACTACTTGTCCCGCTTTCTCTTGGGGCTTGTTTATAAATAGGAGACCTATCGGTTCCGAGACACGTGGGAGAAGATCGTGGAGGAAGCCAAGATCCACAAAAGGTTGCGGCGTCACAGAAAGTAAGTAAGATAGAGATAGAAAAGTAAGCAACATTTTAAGCACCAGGTTGCGAGCCAGCTGCAACACCATCCTGGCGGGCATAGCGGACCGGTTTGACGGTGGCTTTCTGACCCACTGGGTTAGGATTCATGTATATAGTAATAATAAGCACTAACATAGTGTAAGCATATCTGGTTTGCTACTAACATTTATGTACGAGTATCTGGTTTGTTTATATTTTTTGTTGCACTAATCCGTGCTAAGGACAATTAAAAAAATATATTTAGAGGCTAAAAATTCCACCGATGCCTGGACTTTAACCCGCGACCTCTGGCTAACCGTGCCAGCGCTCTCCCAACTGAGCTAATGGGCAAGTGCAGGCATCGGCGAAATTTCGAACCTCTTTACAAACTTCTCTGAATTTTCTTGTTTGTATATGGATTTGTTTTTAAAGTGTGAAATAAATGTTATATTATTATTCTTAAGTGACATTTTGTAAGGAGTAATTTGGCCTTTGCATCTACGTAATGAGATGATTTATACAGCGCCCAGTGGCACCTCCACTCACACTTGATGGGTGAAGAGGGACAACTCGGACGCTGCAGAGTCTGGGACAATGTAAGGAGTAGGTACGTAACATTCTTATATCATTGAAGGATGCTTGTATTTAGGCAACAGCCGTCGTCAAGCGCAGCTGGAACCGAACCGGCGTACCTGTAGAGCTCGGCCAACTCGCCCATGTTGTAGTGCCGGTCGATCTGCTGCTCGTCCACCACGCGGCACGCCACCGCCTGCTTCGTCACCGAGCGCTCGTAGATCTTCTGCTCCATCGTGCCCTGTAAGTCAAGTGACGGTGCAGGTGCTGAACGGCCATGTAGATAGATAACATTGGCCTTCGCATCTGCGTAATGAGATGATTTACACAGCGTCCAGTGGCACCATCACTGACACTAGATGGGTGAAGGGACCACTCGGACGCTGCAGTGCCTGGGACATTGTTTTTTAGATGGAGTAGGCTTGCCCAGTACCTATACCATCGGCCTAGCCCACAGGAGAGACAAGTCAATACGCGCGGAGCCAACGAAGCCGCGGGTTGCCTCGGCGGGTTCACCGTTAGCGTGTGGTGTCGCTACTACAAATTCACAGGTGTACGTAACTTTGAAAATAAAAATAGTCATAGGCCCGCATACCATACGGCATACGCATACGGCAAGTGCCAAAAATACAATAACGTAGAATTGTGGGTGTGGCAAATGGGCTCCGGCTCAGCATGTGCTGGTGGCTTGGAGAAACTCTAGCGCTGGTATTATGCCGGTACCCAGAGAAGACGGCGTGCTCAACTCAGAGAGGGGAAAAAGGAGCCAGGCTGAGATAAGACATAAGAGTAAAATGTGCGGGAATAACATGTCATCATCATCATCATAATTTAGCCACAAGAAGTCCACTGCTGGACATAGGCCTCCTCCATGGATTTCCAAAAAGACCGGTTGGAAGCGGCCTGCATCCAGCCCCTTCCTGCCACTTGGATGAGGTCATTTGTCCATCTTGTGGAATAACATGTAACGAGACCGAATTTCGCGTACACGAAGCCGCAAGTTGTCATTTATAAAAAAAATAAAAAATAATGACTAATTATGTAAATGTCATGAGATATATTAAACGATAGCAAAATGGATAGATGGTTCGTAGATTAATAACTTTCACACAACACAATCACTTGTCCTGGTCCCAAACTAGGATAACCGTGCTATGGTAACCAGGCAAGGACATCACAAACATGGAAATACACCCACAGGAGGCCATTTGTACTAATGTACGGCGGCCCTCAGTGGGAATCAAACCTACGACCTCCAGCATGGTAATCAGACGTGATACCGCTAGACCAACGAGGCAGTTTATAGATAGATGGATAACTCTGTATTTCCATATGGTGGCAAAAAACTTGAACTAGCGAAAGTAATCTGTCATGATCGTGGCAAGTCCCTGGTCTCTGGCTACTCCTCTGGACTACAGGCGTGAGTTTCTGTATGTATGTATGTCACATACGGTTAATAAATTGCAAACCAGAAATTTTACAGAGACATGATTTTGAGGTCAACCCTGAAAAATTCTGCAGGACATTTTTGTGGCACCCTAGACATCCTGAGTGCAAAAGACGAAGAACAAAAGAAGAAACGACCAAAGTCACTAGTCACTCAACATGGCAACTGGCCGAACTGTAGACGCGGAAGATGCTCTGGATGTCGTGCACCAATATCAAGGATGATGTTCATTAGTCACTCACCATAGCAACCAGTCTGTAGATGTAGCAGTCCTTCTGGCCGAAACGGTATACGCGGAAGATACTCTTGATGTCGTGAACCAGATTTCACGAAGTATCAAGGATGAAGACAAAACGAGACACTCACCATAGCTACGAGCCTGTACATATAGCAGTACTCCTAACCGAAGCTGTATACGGGAAACACAGGTCAAGGACGGTGACGTCATTCATCTTTCACCATACCTACCAGTTTGTACCGGTCCTAGCCGAAGCGGTTCAGTCACCATGGCAACCAGCCGCAGGATGTAGCAGTACTTCTTCTGTATACGCGGTATACGCGGAAGATACTCTGGATGTTGTGGGCCGGATTCCACGAAGTGTCGGGGATGATGACGTCACCCACCATAGCAACCAGCCGGTAGATATAGCAGTCTTTTGTTTGGCCGAAGCGGTAGACGCGGAAAAAGCTCTGGATGTCGTGAGCCGGATTCCACGAGGTATCGAGGATGATGACATCACCACACTCACCATAGCCACCAGCCGGTAGATGTAGCAGTCCTTCTTCTGGCCGAAGCGGTATACGCGGAAGATACTCTGGATGTCGTGAGCCGGATTCCACGAGGTGTCGAGAATGATGACGCGGTTGGCTGACGTCATGTTGAGGCCGAGGGAGCCGGCCCGAGTTGAGATCAGGAAAAGTCTGGGAAGATGGCCGTAATATGGTAAGCAAGGAAATATTTTTGGGTAATGCGTCTTTTCCGTGTACTGTTAAGCTTTACAAGCTTGAAATTGTGATAAATAAGTGCAGCAAGACAGTGTCAAGGCCTTTTCAAGCAAGTCTCAAGGCAGCATCGCGCGAACGCACCGAGTCATTAAAAAATAGTTATGTCATTGTGTCACTGACCTCCATGATATAGGTACTTACCATGAAGGTCAGGATATTGTATGTAATAATTAGTAGATTGTTTACCCAGGGAGCAAACAACTATTTTTAAGGCGAGGGAGACAACACTCGAGCTTAAAATAGTTTTGTTCCCGTGGTGGACACTCTACTTTTTCTCACCCGCTATGAAAAAACAAGTAAGTGCAACTTATGAATAAGAATAGACCGTTTGTACCACATTTTGTGCGTCCGATACGATGTTTTCTGGAGTTTATAGAATAATTTCATTCTCGTTACTTGAAGAGACACTCATTTTTTATAAAAAATTAGTAAAATCCGAATTTGATTATGAAAACATTCAAGGTTGCAAACAATTACGAACAAAGGCGAAGGAATCCATTTCGCGCGTCTTTTATTTTTTCACAAACTTTTTTCTTAAGTTGGCTCGCGCGCGGTTCCTTTATCATACAGCCAGTTACTTGTTCATACAATGTTCGTGATTGATCTCTTTGGTGATTGGAACTTTTACTAGAAATATCCACATTCCAAATCACTTTTCATCCCTATGGATCAAAGAGCTATTTTGGTCCCTGTTTACGAGAACTAAACTAGCTCTTTTTGAATAGATGTGATATAAAACATATTTCAAAGACAGAGTTTGACTGTGGATCGCTACACACGGCGACCTCCGCAATGAGGCTCTTTGGTTCACACACTTATGCTGTAAACGTAAGGACAGTTACAATAATGACCAACAGTCTACCTATTAATCCATCCACCGCCCCTCAAGTATACAAGATACGTTGTGATCGGCGTTAAACACACTCTCAAATGCCAGCAATGTACCTATTGATCCACCACCGCCAAATAAGACAATGAGAGTTCCCAGTTATCGAACTCACGTACCAGGGTTTCTTCTCGGAGGGTTATTCCTCGGAGCCTAAAGACAAGAATCTTCAACCAGTGCGTCCTGCAAATTGACTAGTCCACCTAAGGTGATTGACATAGCCTATTAGTTGAAGTGCAGTCGGCTGCTCACATCTGCCGCAGAACGATGTCGATGGGGTGCTAAGGTTGTCGAGTGGAGACTAACTTTGGCCTTTGCACCTACGTAATGAGATGATTTATACAGTGCACATTCATTCACACTAGACGGGTGAAGGGATAATTCCGATGCTGCAGTGCCTGAGAGTGCAGCGTCGGAATTATCCCTTCACCCATCTAGTCTCCTTTTTAGATGGAGTAGGCTTGACCAGCACCTAAACTATCCTAGTTTAGTCGGCCTAGCCCTCAGGAAAGATAAGTCAATACGTGCGGAGCCAACCAAGCCGCGGGTTTCCTCACGATGTTTTCCTTCACATTCACCGCGGTGGTAGCCCAGTGGGTAGGACAATGGACACGGAAGCGAGAGTGGAGCCTACGAGTTGACAAACGCAGCGCAGGAAACCCACTTGCTGGACGGACGAGGCAGATTGCTGGCAGCGGCCGGATTAGAATAGCCGAAGACGAACAGAAGTGGCGTGCCTTGGAGGAGGCCTATGTCCAGCAGCGGAGACTACGAGCTGACAGATCGAACTCACTTGGTCTTGACGTTGTGTTCGGCGTTGAACTCGCGGCACCACTTCTGGCGCACCTCGGGGGGGACGGAGCCGTCGAGCCGGTAGTACTCTTGGCCGATGCTCCAGCCGTTGATCGTCTTCAGGAAGTACTCCAGCGCGTCCATCGTGAACAGGGACGTCGAGAATATTAGCCTGGGAAACAAGGGCGCTGTTACTTTATGGTGGGACCAAAGAAAGTGCGCTTCCGAGTTTTTTTACGCCGTGTGTCCGGATGTACAGTAAAGAATACTCTAGAGTCTAGACATTAGGAATCTTTCAAGGTTGGTGCGGTTGATAATTAGGTCTCTAAAAAAATATTTTTGCTTCGGCCGCCTGGGTCTGCAGCCGGTTTAGAGATGTTTACGGCAAATTGGCAATTTGTATTTAAGTGGCTGATTCTTAGAAGGCGGCATAAAACGAGTTGGCAGGGACACTTTTTCACGTCACAAATGCCTAGGATTCCAGGTGACCCATGGCAATTTATTTCCAGGTGGGTGATTCTCATACGGCGGCAGAAATTGAGCTTTTGATGCCACAGATGGATGAAAGAGAGTTTATTGAAAAGTTACTCACAGCTATCTCCGAGCTCCACGATACTTCGTATCTCGAAGACGGTGACTTGTCGGAGGATTCGAGCGATTCGAGCGCTTATTTATGAACTGTTAGTTGATTCTAAAAAGGCGGCGGGAGTGGCAAATGTGAGAAACACTTATTTCACGCCACAGGCAGGGCTGCCACCTTTACGGGTTTGGCCCGGAGTCTACAGGTTTAAATAGTGCCCGTCCGGGCTCCAGTTAACAGTATAATTCTTCAGGTCCAGAGGATATTTTTATTTAAATGGTCTAGGTATTTTATTTCAATTTTTTTATAAATTAGCTCTGCCCGGAACGTAATCGCGTTGGGTTGGAACATGAAAGTGTGACTCAATTTCATCCAGTGGTTTTTGCGTCATGCGCGTTCGAATAGACAGACTGACACATAGACAGTCTTTTTATTTGCATTTCCGGATTCTGTATCGTTTCATTTGTTTCTGATACACAAATACAGAATTGACAAGTCTAACAAAAAACGGAATGTGAGGTGAGGGGTTAATACAAAATCGACTTTTCCGAATTCTCCGGGAATAACTTTTTTTAAAGGTGGCAGCCCTAGCCACAGGTGGTTTATTAAAAGTGACTCACAGCTTGTCTCCGAGCTCGACGCACTCCTCCAGTATCTTGAAGACGGTGACGAACTTGTTGGAGGACTCGAGCGACTCGAGTGCGTTCCCGCCGTCCGTATGGTCCAGCCACCACACGTCGGCCGCCTCCGGCTTCACGTCGCCGGCTGCCGGCTTCACGTCCACGCTGGCCGTCAGGTCGTCTTGGGCCAGGTCGTCTTCCAGGCGCTCCGCTGAAGCCATGTTGGGGGATAATAATCGCGATCTAGATTTTCCCCTCTCACATGACTAGGATTGCTTTTCGACAGTGAAAAGTATTAGTCTTATTTCTAGTTTTAGACTTGAGATTTAGCCTCAAAGATGGGCCATTGTACGTAGCAAGCGCAGACATTGGGGTTTCCTCACGATGTTTTCCTTCACAGTTAGCGAGGGGTACCGCTACTACAACTTCACGAATACTAACCTTTAAAAGCCGCAGCATCGCGCTGCCTCGTCTGAAAGTTATGCAGCACACGCGGATGCGACCAGATCTTCTGTAAAATATTGTAGTCCTTCAATAGCGACGACTTATTCGTGGAATTCGGGTGCGTTTTGCAACCGGACAAGTAGTGTTTGTAGAGGTCCGACTGACATTTTGTTAGTGAAATAAAGACAGTGTACTCGTGCTTTTTAGGTAGGTATGGGTAGAGTACAGAGGCCTCTTGGCGTTGCAGGCAGCCTTCTAGGACTTTGTGTAAGATGTGCGTGCGCGTTTTCATAAGTTTGATGTCTTCTTCTCGTGAGTCCCGATGCTGACCGTTCATTATCGGGTTTTCGAACCTGTTGGTGAGCAAATAAAGATGCTTATCCATTGTCAAAGGTACAGAGCTGGAGTTACTAATAATAATAGTTATTTATTTCAGGCATAGGCACCCATATACAAATACAAAAATATATGTTTTTTTGTTACAGATAACTGAAAAACAGATAAAAGTCAAAATAGAAACTAAATAACAAAATTAAATGATGTAATTTATTTATATGGTGGTAATTTAATTTAGTTGTATTGTTGTAATTTATTTTGTGCTGTGACATTTCTAATTAATTTGACATCATTCTTTTTCATTCATCAAAGGTTTTATATCATCATTATTGACACAATAACAAATTATGAGTAGATAGGTAATACATTGTAAACCTTGCATGACAATTAGAGATTTTTCTTTCTGTCATCCATTCATTCAATACTAGGATTTGTCAACTTACCGATTGGAGTACTCATAGTAGGTACCGAGCAAATTCGGCTTCACAAAGTCCACCATGCAATAATACTCTCTCAAGTTATTCTGCATCGGGGTACCAGTCAGTATGATCCTCCGTTTAGTCTTCACTCTGCTCATGGAAATCGCCAAGACTGAGCTGTCGTTCTTCAGCAAATGGCCTTCGTCACAGACTATTATATCTGGTCCAGGATCCAGGAGCGCCGACCGGATTTTTTTAATAATGGTTGGCCGTATGTCGTCCAACGTTGGATCCAACGTGGATAGGCTTCGGAATAACTCGTAACCAATGATGAAGATTCCTCCTCCGTTGAACCAGTCTTCTAGTTGATATGCTCTCTCATACGTTTTCTTAAGTTTGGAGAGTTCAAACACCTGGCGGATGATGAAATTACCTGTTAGTTTTGGTTTTCCATTGAACGGCTGAGGTAAAGTGATTTGGTTGTACCTGTAGTTTCCTTCTCAGTTTAGCAGACTTGATAAAAAAAGACAATAATTTAGCCAATACGGTATGTATTTTTATGTTAACATAGGATATCACTGAGAACAGAAAACCTGAAACCCATATCTACAGTACTAGTAGTAAAAAAATCACTTCCAATAAAACATTTGTAAATTTTTTTATATAGCTTTAAGTCCCCCTTTTGCACACTTACTGTTGTATTATAAAGAATGAATAATAATAATATATATATTTTATTTTATACACCAAGAGAAGCGTAAATGTCAGGTTTTACGAAAACTTAAGATTGAGAATTTTAAATGAAGAATTTTATTATCGGTATTGGCTTTTACTATTTATATAATCTGAAAAGACGGTTTTCAGGTTTTTTTATTATTACGCTGTATACGTACGTTTACCTCCATACCGTCCGGCCCGTAGCTCAACGGGCAATTAGAATTACTTCCAGCTAGTTCTCTCTATAATCAGGGGTTCCCTTTTTACATTTCGTCATTATTGTGCGTACACATATTTCTATTAGAGCGCCGTGATAAAAGACGAAACCTGAAAGTGCGCCTCCGACCGATAATGATAGGGAACCCCCGCTCTACATATTAGAACAAAAAATTAGAAATGAAAAATTTCAACGTAAAGAATTCTTCATTTTGAAAGAAGAAGAAATTCTTCACGTTAGCCGCTGCCTTCGGGCCGTATTTGTAGTGGAGAAAAAAGCAGTGGCAAAAATCTCCACTCTGATCTTATCAAATAGTCTTAAACCTAATAAATCAGTTGCTGCCCATAATGATAACATTCCACGATTGCCATCAATAACTTTAAAGACAAAACATAGCTAGATTTCTTACAAAAGTAGGAAAAACATTAATGCAGCGGTCAGACACACGAACAGCACCCGTTCACGAGCATAACGCAGGTTTCAGAGGGAGATAGGCGAGCCGGCCTAAGAGCCCTAGGCAAACTCCACGGCAGTAACTGACCTTGATCTGGTCGGTGACGGGTCCCAGCCACTTGTGTATCTCGTCGACCCAGTTGAGGACGGTGGACAGCGGGCAGCACACGAGCACTCGCTGCATGCGCACGCGCGGGTGCGTCAGCACCGTGTGTAGCAGCGCCAACACCTGCCGAAGAGCAAAGGACTAATATTTATCCATAATCACTTTGGCTGCTATTTTTATTTATCAGCCCGTGTCCGTGGCTATACCCATGAATTTATCGAAACAAGATTTCTCAATTTGAAACAGGGTTTCTCAGCTCAATACGTCTTTTATTTTACGCCTCATACAGTATCGTGTAGACTATACTTGAAAGTACTAGATGCCATCTAAATAGATGGCATGTTTAATTACTTAATAACATAACCTTGACTTTTAAACCAGCGTGTATGTGGTACATATGATGTGAAGCTATTGACTTAACTTGAAGCATTTGGTATGAGTGCCTCGTTGGTCTAGCGGTTAACATACTTATCTACCAAAACCGAGGTCATGAGTTCGATTCCCACTGGAAGACGCCGTATTTCATATGTACAAATGGCCTCAGTCTGAGTGTATTGATGTTTGTGATACCATAGCACAGGTGATTGTGTGGTGTAGAGTTATTACATGAGGGCCCATGACCAGTAGTAAACGAATGTTGGCTCACAGGTTGGATTGACAATATGAAGTAAATAAATAAATATAATTCAATTCAATTCAAATATTTTTATTCATTGTAAAAACAGAATGTTTACTTAATGAACGTCAAAGTTGTTAGTTTTACAATTAATGGATTATGCGGAGAAGAAGCTAACAAAGAAACTCCACATTTATTCTTTTCAAAACACGTTTTAACTTAATTAACAGAGTTTTCAACTTAAAATATTAGTCATGAATGTGTTGAACACTAGCCACAATCGTCCTTTTAATAATATTAATCTACTGTTTAATGCCAAACATCTTTGTCTTCTAAATAATCCTTGATGTTATAGTAAGCCTTTTTGCACAGAATGTGCTAACACATTTTTTAATAAGTATAATGTCAATCTGCGGTGGGCACGCGTGGTGATTTAAGCCCATACTATCTCCCTGAGAGAAGGACTGTGCCCTACAGTGGGACATATATGGGCTGCTTATGCATGTATGTTATGTAAGTATAAAGTAAGCTTCCTATAGTAATTATAATGATGCGTGTCCTACATGGTCCACAAATATCCACATTAAGTTGAAATATCATCTGTATATCTGTAGCATTTAGTCCACCTTTTGTACATTGTCTTTGTGCAATAAAGATTTAATAATAATAGTATATACCTACTTGTGAAATGCAATAAAATATTGAGTACTAAAAACTCTTAACTTAAGTCCGCAATCACTCATTTGAATTTTTGTCGGAACAGTCTGACCAGGTTTCGCTCTAATTCCAAGAGCTTAATCATGGTGAGTAGAGTCGGAGCTCGCGTAGTCGGTTGCTCGTCTCTGACAAAGTAGTATTGGTCCTATTGACACGGCTTGCATGGAAATACCTGAAGCGTCTTGCCGAGCCCCATGCAGTGCGCGAGGATGCATCCGCCGCCGCCGCCGCCCGACTGCACCATCTCCAGACTCTCGAAGCAAGCGTCCCACATGAACTTCACGCCTTCGTACTGACGGGATCAAACAAACATCCTGATTTTAATAAAATTTCGAGGGTTCGATAGATAATAAACTGACAGACATTTTATAAAGAAAGTTGTTTCCAAAATTATTAATTTTAGTATTAAATTTTCTCAACTAAAAACTAGGTACGGGGGAAGCAAAATGTGTCCTGAATGTCCGTAATTTTACCAATCCCTTAGACTACATTTACAATAATTCATGACATGCGTAATAGCAGCATTAATCGGAGAGACTAATTGTGCAGGTGGGCAGACCAGCAGCCTAATGGTCGAACAATATCGTTGATTCGGCGGAGTCTGCGGATGCGGATGGCAAGTTACCGTAAGAGATGGCATTTGGGACGGTGGGACGTATATAGGCTGCTTAAGTATGTTATGGCATTTGGAGGCTGAAAAGGATGATGAAATTTGCAAGACTCCATTGGCTCACTCACATAGAAAGAATGTGAGAGGACGATTAAGACATGAGGTATGTTTCGTATGAGGGTCGGTTTAGTGGACATCTGAACCGACACTGCGGTCCCTTTTCACTACGTAGTATGGACGTAGTGAAAAGGGACCTGAGGTGAAAGCCTTTCGGCTCACAATGTTGAATTCTTAAAATGTTGAATCCCAAAATGTTGAATTCGCAAAATATTGAATTCATTGTAATCCCAAAATGTTGAACTCGCAAAATGTTGAATTCATAGTAATCCCAAAATGTTGAATTCGCAAAATGTTGAATTCATAGTAATCCAAAAATGTTGAATTCGCCAAATGTTGAATTTGTAGTAATCCCAAACTATTGAACTCTCAAAATATTGAATAAACGATTTAATCCTTGTTGGCTCACAATGTTGAATTCATTGATTTTATTTCATTCACATATCCCAAAAACAAAATTGACTTCCCCTAATATTGCAAATATTTATCTAGAAAACCCCGACGGCCTTGCACGAATTCCAGTTGGACTATTGTAGGATAGTGCAGGACAGACAGATAGCGTCTTTTGGTTGCGGAGGCCAAGATCCACTTTGGGTTGTGGCGAGCACATGTCAACTCTGCGCGCGCACTATAAACTCCGACATTCCTGCATCGCGCAAGCAAAATGTTTCACATGACATACCATAAATATAACGTCCGACGAACAGCAGTTGGACCGGCCGTCCCCAGGCATACGATCTGCCTGGCGGGAAATTTCCCTTTACAGTGGAAGAGCACGATCACCCGCTCTTCCCTATAGTGGTGACCCCCGACAGAACATTGTCAACCTTCCTTCGCTCTCGCAGCACCCCACATACAATCAGTCTCAAAGCAAGGCCAGCATCCTCTTCCCTCTCACCTCATCAGTTCCACTACAGTCAACGCACCGACTACTGGTACTGATGGTGATCTCCCCCAACCCCTCGGCACGGCAGCCACACAGCAACAGCGCACGTTGCCAGTGGTACAGCAGCCTTCACCGGTTCCTACCACATGCTCGCCACAGTGTCGTTAAACTCGTCAGAATGAATGAATCAAATTGAAAAACAATAGTTGTATAGGAAATCCTAATCACGGTGAATCAGAAGCGGTGAATAAATGAGGTCTATTCAAACGAGTTAGTGTGGAAAATCACGATGACAGCGATTTGAATAAAATAATTAATTAGAGGCTTTAACAGCTGATGCAGGTCATTTTTGAGGTGAATTTATTAAAATTTAAAAACAGCTCGTACATAGACTCACTCTCCTGTGTCCTGGAGGGGTAGAACAGGGTCAGGATTGAAAAATATACGGTCTGATTTATAAAAACACGATTCCTTAAAACACTTCTCAGAGGCAGTTTGGGAAAAAATGGTAAATGGAAAGACGTAACCACAGATTATTTAAACTGTCGAGTGTTTTAGTTAAATGGTGTTTTTATAAATAACAAAGATAATGTTTGCAAGCCCACAAGTTTGAATTGTACAATAAGCCTCAGTCTGGGTGTATTTCCACGTTTGTGATGCCCTCGCTGGTTGCGGGCGGCACAAAAGAGGGGAGGCTTGGAAAACCATGAGGGAGGCCTATGTCCTGCAGTGGACGTTAAATGGCCGATGATAATGATAATGATGTCCTATTTACCTAGCACAGGATATCCTGATTTGGGACGAGACAGGTCATTGTGTTGTATTTTATTTATTATTTTTATTTTATTTGCAGGGGTTACAACAGAATGAGTTACACATAAAAACAACCTGATAATACAATACACAAGTGAATAAGGTAAATTAATACATCCCAATATCCCACTGTGAACACAACTGATTTCATTATACAAAGAGCAATAAATGTTTTGTGACAAGCTGGGCCCCATTTCACAGAACTACAATTCACGACCCTCAAAGTCGATTATTATTAATTACCTGATGAGCCTTCATGACTTTGGTGAAGAACGCGTGGACGGTGACGACGGGCTGGAGTTCCTCGAAGTCATACTCGAGGCACACCTCGTCGTTTATCACGAGGACGTTCACGCCCTCTTCGTAGCCCAGCAGCTCCCTCTGAGATCATGGATAGATAGAATAGTCTTTATTGCACACCAGGAATAAGATAAGGCGAATAGATGATGCTAACTGACCGTATAGAAGCAGGCAAGTCCCTACTAGTAATAATATAAATGAAGTGTTTGGTGGTTCGTCGTTGGTTCACGCAGCAACTGACCAATGAATCGAGGTGATTTTGTGCATAGAGATAGCTGTAGCCTAGCTGCTCCCTCTGAGATCATAAGGTAGCAGGCAAATCCCTACTAGTAATAATATAAATAAAGCGTTGGTTCGTCGTTGTATTGCATAGAAATAGTTTATGGACCAGAGGGTGCTACAGGCTTTTTATCTAGATGTAGTAATTAGATAATAGTGCACCTTCAATGAGCAATAATATTTGCTCTTAAATAAACACATTTCGAATTGACTTTGTCCTGCATGAAGCATACTCCGGAGTTAAACGAGCACACAAACAAGGAACATTCAATACAAACTATGTCAAATATGATCACAGTTACAGACGGAACTGCGAAAACTCACGAATAGAGCATGGAATACCGGACCTTTTTTCTAAAACCGGTATTTTTTCGATATCAACATTTGAAATACCGGAATTCCGGTATTTCGGTATTTTTTCGGTATTGATGATTTTTTTGTTAAAATAAAAGAATGGCCAAAAAAATAAGTTTTGTATTTATATATTTTTTCGAGAATATAAGTAATTTTGAGAGCCCAGAGTCTACACAACCGGAAATACGTCATGCACAGAAGTACATCATCAACTGGTATCCTACAAGCTGTCAGTTTCTAGTGATACCATGACTCGATACAAAAACTCTAAATAAACAAAACTTAAAAGACTCCTTATCTATGCAAACGTAAGAAAAAATATATTATATTTGTTTTTACGGAATACCAAAATGTCAATATCTTGACATATTTTATAAAAAAATATTAAACTTACTTTCATTCACGTGTTGAACGAACGTTAGAATGTCGAATTAGTCACACACTTTATTCACAAAGATACAAGAAATCAGTGAATATTATAAAGGTATGAGACCTTTAAAATAAATTGTCATATATCCTCCCGCGGCGGCTAACCTCGCATTCTAACTTCAAAAACAATAATTAGGACAATGCCCATTGTCGCTAATATCTTTAACTTGGTGGCTGTTGAAGATACTTACAGTTAGTCACGGTACTGTCCGTGTATGGGGTGGACAGCGTCTTGCTGCGAGCTCTGAAGTCTCTCTATGAAGACTCCAGTGCTTGCGTTAGAATTAATGGGGCGTATACTGACTGGTTTAGCATACGCAGGGGTGTGAGACAAGGATGTGTCGCCTCCCCCTGGTTGTTCGACTTATTCATGGACAGTTGCCTGACTGATTTGACAGAAAATTACTTTGGGATAAGGATGGGTGAGCTACTGGTCAAATGCTTGTTATACGCCGACGATCAGGTTTTGTTCGCATCGTCGGTTGAAGACTTGTAGACACAAGTAGCAGTAATAGATGAGGCGTTTAAAAGGAAAGGAATGAAGATTAATGTGAGTAAGACAAAAGTAATGGTGTTCGAAAAAGATGATGTAATGACTGAGTGCAAGATAAGGATTAGAGGTGAAAGGGTAGATCAAGTGAAAGAATTTGTCTATTTGGGGAGCCTCTTTACCAGGGATGGCAAGTGTGAAGGAGATATAGAAAGAAGAGTAAAAGCAGGAAATTGTGTAAACGGTGCATTGCACTCCTTTGTGAGTGACCAAAACATCTCCAAAAGAGCTAGATTGGCTATCCATAATGGAGTGCTGGTCCCAACACTTATGTATGCTAGCGAGACTTGGGTATGGCAAAAGAAGCAAGAAAGTAGGACTAATGCAGCAGAAATGAGGTCCTTGAGAAGTATGTCTGGTGTTACTTTGAATGACAGGATACGCAATAGTGTGATTAGAGAACATTGTGGACTGAAATAGGATGTAGTGACTAGAATTGAGAAAGGAATGTTGCGTTGGTTTGAACATGTAGAGAGGATGAAGGAAGAAAGATTGACAAAACAAATATATCGAGCGAATGTGAATGGAAGGGCCGGTAAGGGACGACCCAGACGGACATACTTCGACCAAATAAGGGATGTATTAGCAAAGGGCAAGATAAAATATACCCGAAACCGGCGTGCGTACATGCAACGACTAATGAATGTTGAGGAAGCGAAAGTGATCTGTCAGGATCGTAGCAAGTGGCAGTTCCTGGTCTCTGCCTACCCATCTGAGATACAGGCGTGAGTTTATGTTATGTTAGTTACAATACTGTATGATGTCACTACTGTACCGTAGGTACACCACATAGAGCAGGAGACCCACATTAGTTTCTTGTGAGGCACCGCAATTCACGGGAGCGAACTGTGATTTTAATTAGTACCCATCAGTTAATTCGAAACTATATTTAAGGTGAGTGTTAAACATTTGACTGTAGGTATTGATACCGAAACTCCAAAACCCTAGAAAGCATGAGTTCTGTATTTAGACATTCTCAGGCTCTCAAAAATTGCAACAAAATCGTAAAACCAGATGGGAAATCTAGAAAAGTCCCAATGTTTTACGTTATGAAGTTATTATAAGGATGTTGAATCGAACAGCGCGTCTAGAAGCTGGGTATCATCATCATCAACCTATGCTTGTCCACTGCTGGACATAGGCCTCTCCTATAGCACGCCACTGAGCACGGTCCTCGGCTACTCTCATCCAGCTCTTGCCAGCCGCCCTGCGAAGATCATCGCTTCACCGAGTCTGAGGACGTCCCACACTACGTTTACCGATCCGCGGTCTCCACTCGAGAACTCGTCTACCCTATCGGTTATCAGTTCTTCGGATAATATTGCCGGCCCACTGCCACTTCAGCATGCTAATTCTGTGGGCTATGTCGGTGACTTTGGTTCTCTGTCGGATCACCTCGTTTCGAACTCGATCTTTCAGAGAAACCCTGAGTATGGCCCTTTCCATAGCATGCTGAGCGACTTTAAATTTGTGGACCAGCCCCACCGTGAGTGTCCACGTTTCGGCACCATAGGACGCACTGATTAAAGACTTTCGTCTTGAGACTCTGTGGGATGGGCGATGTGAAGACTCGACGTAGTTTCCCATACGCTGCCCAGCCCAGCTGTATTCTTCTAGTGGCCTCTTTCTCGAAGTTGTTTTTACCTAACTGCATGGTTTGCCCGAAGTAAACATACTCCTTAACAACTTCGAGAATCCTGCCTTGAACTGCAATTGGCAAGGTGGGTATAGTAATACCGAAACTATCGAAATACCGGTATTAGGATTATAAAAAACCGGTTTTTCAAATTCGAATTTTCTGTCCGGTATTCCGGTTTTTCGGTATTACCGAAAACCGGTATCCATGCTCTACTCACGAATCTATTTTGACCTCATATTATTATTATTAAAATTCTTTACTGCACAGAAAACATATTTTTGCACAAAGGCGTACTTAATGCTAAATAGCATTTCCTACCAGTCAACCTTTGGTTTGTGGATAGTGTGGCTGGGCTGTGCAAAATAAATAGTCGTAGTTGGAATGGCCCAAGTTATTCTATTCCAACCACCATAAACTCTTTTGAAAACTGTTGGCTGCTCTTCCATTCTCTCACAGTGAAGTAGGCTTTTGCTATGGTTTACAAATGTTTATAATTTGTTTTAAGAAACATTGTAAGGGAGCCTGCTACGTCAATGGCCCACTCAAAGTAACATGACAGGTTCATCGCATTAGAGCCTTGAGCTACTGAACAGTGTACTCACAACTTGTTCTGAAACCGGTGGTGACTTACCAATCTATTTTGCTTCATGCTTAGTCGACGTTTTCGCTCAAACTCCTCCATGTTGGCTATCACGGTGCTTCGCGCCAATAACTTTTTATCTATCACCTACAAGTAAAAGTTGGTTAAGTAGGCATTACGTTATTTTGAACAAACTGTAAGAGATTTTATTTTTAACCGAGTTCAAACAAGGAGGAGGTTATCAATTCGACGGGTCTGATTTTTAAAAATTTATTTACAACACTAGAGCCCCAAACAAATTGTAAGATAATTTTTAATTTATTTACAACATTAAAGACCCTTGTTTGATAAACTAACTCACATAGATGGAAAATTTCAAGCCGAAGCGGAATTCGAACCAGCGCTTCTCGCATACCGCGGAAGCGCTGTTTTAGGTGGACAGAATGTAAATTCTTTACTTTTGAATAAATTTCTAACTTTGCAATCCGAATGATGTTTACGTTGAATAGACTTTTTAAGTTAAAACTATTAATTAAGTTAAAACGTGGTTTGAAAAGAATAAATGTGCAGTTTCTTTGTTAGCTTCTTCTCCACATAATCTTTAATTGTGAAACTAACAACAATCACGTTTATTAAGTAAACATTCCCATTTATACTCGTAATGAATAAAAATATTTGAATTGAATTGAATTTTTAAAACTAAAGAAAATTAATCAGTTGGAATACAAGACGACTGGGGGGTTTGGTTCGAAATTTTGCTTTCTTTGTGAAGTTTGTTTAAATAGACGTTTGTTTAAATATTTGGTAGTCCGATAAATTAGCAGGTAAAAACTTACAGCTCTAATGTTGCGTCGTCCTTTCGCGTAAGCCTGGGTGGTAGACTTTTTGCCAATGTGTGCCGCACCATCACCGTACAGTTCATTCTTTAGCACGCTGTAAGAGTAATGTAAGATGCGATGAAGTAATGTGAAACTCAAATGGTTGAGTCGGAGTCCGATCAGGGGCAAATCCTGTCGGAATCCTGGCGTTTGCGAGAGCAATTTGTATGGAATTTGACAGTTAGACGATTGGAGTCGTTCAGGATTTGGTGCGCGTAAAATAGGGGATACCTATATGTGCGCCAAATCCTGTCAGATCACGACGTTTGCGATGGTAATAAGTATGGAAGTTGACAGCTAGACGTTAGGCTTCCGACAGGTAGCACGTAATATAGGGGCGGGGGTGGGTTTTTTTTTTAGTGATGTCTTCCCTAAAGAGTTACATAAGAGTAACACCAGGAATGACGGTACAAGTTACGAAAAATAATTAACAAATCCTTATTAAAACGGATAAGCGTATTTGACAGGGTGTCAAATGAGTTACCTACTTTTAAGACCGAATTTTGGATTCGTCACAGAATATTCCGTTAGCAAAACAGCCCTGTGAAATACAAGGGGAAGTAATAAACGTAGTTAAAAACACTAAAGCCGCAATGAATCATCATCTAAAATTTATTTATGAGTCAGTTCTCAAGCCAATCAAAATTATCATTGCAAATATTGCGATACGATATTTCATAAGTAAATAAGTTTTTTTGATTCTCCTCTGTTCATTCCAGCATTATTTTCTCGTACATTATTGTTTTCTTATCAATTTTTATAGTTAGCAATAAAGAATATACACGCTGAAATCTGGGGGTTTTAAAGCCGCGATTATGTAAGTGGAAATAAAAAATGCCATCTATTTAGACTGTTACTTTTTAATATAAACGTAAAGAAAAGCGGTGGTAGCCTAGTGGGTAGAACATTGGACTCGGAAGCGATGCCCTGATTCGATTCCCTGTGCGGGCACTTTGTTTTCTAAGTTATGTACATTTGTGAAGTTATAGTAGCAATACCACTCGCAAGCGGTGAAGGAAACATCGTGAGGAAACCTGAGTGGACACTCAGGTTACACACTGAGGTATACATACCTCAACGCTTGAAATCGCCAATCCGCGGTGGGCACGCGTGGTGATTAAGCCCATACTCTCTCCCTGAAAGAAGGCCTGTGCCCTACAGTGGGACGTATATAGGCTGCTTATGTATGTATTTATAGACGTAAAATAAAAAAAATTAAAAGTTGAGATCTTGTTTTAAAAACATTGCGACCTATTAGTACCGCCTCTCCTTCTATCAGAACAATGACCCCCGGACCCGCGGCGTGCACAAACCGCTTTGGCTGGCTACTAACAGGTCTCATAGATTCGAATTTGTGCGGAGATGTTTCGGATAGTGCCTTTTTAAAAAAAACCGCTTAGCGTATATTATAGCTATGGTTAAGGCACGTTTATTTTGCTGCGGCTCTCAAACCACTCAAAATTCATGGTGTACAAGCATGTCACTCACCGGAGCTGCTTTTGTCGCTCGAGGAACTTCTTCTTGGAGCGTCTGCCGCGGCCGCGCGCCGGCTTGGCCGGGAGGGACTTGTCGCCGCGCTTCTCTATGAACTCGGTCACGATCTTCGCCCGCTTCGCGTCGACGAAGCTGGGGGCGGACGCTCTGGTTAGTGATGGTTCGTGTGGCTCGGGGCCGGACTTACTGTGTCTAGGTTTAAGGCTGCTCTTCCTTCTGGTATTCTTCTCGCTTGGGAATTCTAATAAGTTTTATGGTCGTAAAAGAATGAGGGCATACTTTAGACAAATGCGATATGAGGCAGTCACTCGATGTTTTCATTTTTATATTCAAATACTTTGTTTTAGTAAAACCTGGGCCTAATTTATTGTCAAATTCAATTCTTAATTATGGCTACCCTAAGGATTCTGCCAATGTCGAGTTTTGGAGATAGCAAGTTTTTTTGTCTATCTTTTGAATCTATCGCGATCCCTTTCAAATTGACATTTCAAAGGTGCTGACGAAATTCAGACTGCATTTATTTGACATGACCTGTCATTAAAAGTGATAGGGATAGGTTAAATGCAGTCTGAAGTTCGTCAGCACCCTTTCAATTTGACGTTTGAAAGGGATCGCGATAGATTCAAAGGATAGAAACTTAGACCCCTGGTCGGATAAATGTGACAATATCACAAGTAAATCCCGAATAGCATACCACTGTTATCCCACTTACAGGGTTCAGTGTTCGTGAAAGTCAAACCTAGTCAGACACATGAGACAATATCACAATTAAATCCGAAATAAGATACCATCATTAGCCCGTTTATATACAGGGATCAGTGTTCGTAGAAGTATAATATACCTGGTGTCCTCTAGGACTTTCTTCTCCATGCGTCTGAGGAGCTTCTCCTTGGTGGAGACCCATTGCTTCTCCTCCTCTGACGAAGAGTCGTCCGGGTTGGCCCGCTCGCGTCTCGTCGGGCGCCGCGCTTTCTGTAGACAGCAAAGAAATAAATGAGACATATTGACTGTTGAGAATTGTTGTGGAGAAGTGATTACTGTTATTTTGATAGATAGATAAATAACAAGTTTATTTCCTATACCAAAACCACACACAGTAAAGAAAGGAAGGAAGCTAGTTATAGTCGTGGTAAGAATCCAGTTTCTTTTACGATTATGTGTGAGGTAGTAAATGGCTTTAAGGCTCCTGTTACGTCTGTCATGTACGTTATGCTTGCACTGTATATAATTGGCTATAAGCATAAAATAGTATGGTAGAGCGAGACGGAATGCCAGACGTAACAGCAGCCTTAACAATAAAAAAGAAATAATTTCCTTCAGTAGTGATCTAGTATTTGACGCCATAAAAAATAGTAAAACATACAGTGAGTATCTAAAACTTCGAAATCGCGAATAAAATCAGCTGTTCCACACTGAAGTTGCCACCCCTTCGACATTAAAATGCCTGGAACATCGGAATCTTTTTTTCATTTGAATCATTGAATTGAGTAGCCAATAAACGGTCCGGACAATACACTGTATTCTCACTCACATCTTTCTGCTTTCCCGAAGATTCCTTAGGCGGCGTATACTTCGACTCCTTTGGCTCGTATTCCTTGGCTTCATCCTCTGGCACTGTGGGGGCATGGAGAATGGCTAGTTCCTTCTTCATCATCTTATCGGCTGTCAGTACCAAGGACTGGGGATGTGCGAAAACTTTGACGTCAGCGGCTTTGCCTCGCAACCGCGTCTTCAGATGTGATGAATCATCTGGCTCCTTCTTAATTCGCGAGGTCGCGGGGGCGGACACCGTGGCCTCCGTTTCGCTATCATTTTCATTCATGAGCAGGTTCTTGGCCAGGCTATTATCGGTCGATTGCTTCGGAGCCTAAACAACAAAAAAATATGCATGAGTAACTTATATGCTGAAAAATACAAACACAAAATAGTTATTGCAGAATACAATACACTAGAAATTTCCTCGTGCAGGGCTTATTCTACACTAACTATTTTGTACTCCTAGTAGGAAATCCTGTATCGCAGGCAACTGCAGTCAAACAAAGAACAAAAGCTTTTATGTTCCTCAGTGCTTATGAGAAAGTTGCAAAGACAAGTGGACTGAAGATGGGTACAAGATTGATAGCTCAAAATTATAATAAATAAATAAAGAAAACAACATACAGGACGCCCCATTCCATAAATAGGGCAATTAAAAAAAAACAAAGTTTAATTAAACTTACAGGCGGCGGTATCTCGTCTTCCACTCTCGGGCATTCGTCATCGGATGGCGCCAGCTCATTGTAATCAGAGTGGTCCGGACTCGCAGGTGCGGACTCGAGATCAGTTGTCAGACCTGACTGGTGACCGTCAGTCTTGTCCTTCGTCCGACCTTTGCTTTTGAACTCCTTTGAGAGCTGCTTCTGTTTGTGGAGGGACTGAAGGTTTGTGAGCCTGAAATAAACGATTGTGTTATTACGGACCCAAGAAACTGATGGGCGATATAACTCAAAAATTACTAGTAGCAGTGATTATGTTCGACGGAAATACGAGGTGAACAGCCCTGTAAAGACAAACTTGCCTGCGCTGTGGTCATTAGAGCAAAAATATAATGTAATGAAATTAAATATTTAAGATAATTTAATACAGAATTAAATTTACCTGTCTACTTCAGCATCTTCTTTATTCTTTTCAGTAATGTTCAAATACTCGAAGTAAGTCTGGACAAAAATTTCAGGAAGCTTGTCCAAACCGACGTAGGGTACACAATGATACAGTTTAGCGTCTTTCCTGTCTGTCGGGTAGCATTTCCAGCCGTGTCTTTCTATGAATTCAGTATTTTCTGGTTTGCCAATTTTCTTGGTCTTTTTGGATCTTGGTTTTGGGCGCTCAAATATAGGCATAGTAGGTTCACACTCCAGGAGTTCCACAGGCTGATCTCTCATCATCACAGGTGAAGTACATTCAGTTTCATTGCGAGGAGAGTGTGCGCTTTGTAACTCATTACTTTCTTTCTCTTTTGGTTTGTCAGGGATAATCTTGTCATAGACATCGTTGAGATATTTTTGGTATTGATTTATGTCACTTTGGTCGGCGGAACTAAATCCGGTGAAAGTCGAGTCCTCCAGATCATCAGGTAATTTTTCGCTTATCTGTTCTGTTGAGTCAACATTGTTGCACTGAATTTGTTCGTCAGTTAACTTATTCTTTGAAGACTTCTTCTTGATGCTACGTTTGCCTGGCAACGTCACGACTTCTTCATTATCTGAGTTCGATGAATCGCCATTCTTTTGCTCGTTTCTTATTCTTTCCATCATTCTTCTTGTCATAATAGCGATGTCGCTATTTACCATCGGAATAGCCTTATCAGCCTGTTTGGATATAGGCATATACTTTTCCTTTTTTTTATTACCCTTTTCAACAGGGACTGGTATCTCTTTTTTGTTACTCTTTTCAACTGGTGCTGGTATTTCTAAATTGTTCTTGACCGGAATGGATATATTACTGTTTCTCTTAGGTCTTCCTCTTCTTCGTTTGTCCTGTTTCTTGTCAGTCTTTTGTTTTGCGCTGTCGTCGTCTGAGCTGCTCTCCATAAGGGTGTCTTTGGCTACAATCGCTGTTAAAGGCTCAGCTTGTTGAGGGACCAGTAAGTCCATGTCTATCTCATAATTGTTATATGAGTCTGGGACAAATTGTCTTCGCACTCGTGCTCCACTTTGGCTAAAGATCGAGTGTCCTTCTTCTTGGTCGTCTTCGTAGCTGATTGCTCGCATAATTTTATTAGTCCGCACAAACTCTTCGAATGCCTCAGCAGGTACATTGGGTGCAGCGACTTGGTCGACCGACAGAGGCTCGGGCATTTCGCTATCTGGGTAATCATGTAGTTCTCGTTTTGTGATAATATTTGCCATATCTGATGGTATATTAACCATTCCTGTATGAAAGTCTGGCTCCCTCTTTATATTGATGGGCTCTAAGCACTCTGTGTGATCCTCCAAAACTTCCTGTTTTATCTGTACATGGGCTGGTCCTTCAAGAGATTCATATTCCTGATGATGTTCAAGTCTGTTGTTTATTATGCCTGACTTTAGTTCCTGCATTTGGACCTGTGACTCCCAGTTTTCTGGTTCAACATTGTCATCTCTTGTTTCAGTATTATCTTGATAATCATTGCCAAATGCATCATCTTCAGCAAACTGTGAGTCATTGGAGGTCTCTTCCATGTTCCAGAAAGCTTCATCAGTCAGAGTATTTACAGTGCCAATAGTCAAAGCATTTACAGGAATACTACTATCACACTCATTATGGTCTTTGCCAAAATACTTAGATACAACTTCAAAACAAAGTTTGGATAAATGCTGGACATGGTATACTTCATCTATTTCAAAAAGTTCTGCTTCATGATCAATTATATCTCCAAATAACAACAGTTTCATATTGTTATATGCAATCTTTTTGAGAGCATCTGGTGTCTTTCTTGAAGTCACTTTACTTTGTCTGCACACACCATTTTTGTGTTTAGTCATTGACTCCAACAGATCTTTTTTAAATTGTTTTGTTGTGGAAGAACACTGTGAGGATGTTTGGGATTTTGTTTCAACTGAGCCACTCATGACGCCATCTAGTAGAAATGTCCAGTCTAGCTGACTATTAGTCTCACTTGATTCCTCATCCTCATTTGGGAATGTAGTTCTATCAGCTTTACTTGCACACAAAAGTTCAATTACTTTTTTGTAGCATAATGTCTTCAAGGATTCTGCTGTATTGAGTCTAAATGTCTCTGGATTTGGCAGGATTGTTGCAACATCATTACAATGAAATTTCTGTTCACTATTATTGCAAACACTCTTTATGCACAAGTCAAATAATGTGCTTGGTTCTCCTTCAGTGTAATGCTGTATATTATGTCCAGGCTTACTGACTCTAGGACTTGGTAGTGAGTTTCTCGGAAACATAATTTTTCTCAGAACTTCAGTACACAAGGAGAATAAAGACTGGGGATCATTTGAGTCCATTGTGTCATTAAGAGAATTGGTGTCGTCGTAATCGAGTTTTTGGATGTTGTCAATTTCCAGGTTTCCATTTATTGCCAATGGTTGGCGAACAGAACCGCTGGAACAAGATTCATCTTCTTTGTTGATGAAAAAGTAGTTACAGGTCACAACAGTACTGCATCGACTCCAGTTTGGTGACGCATAGAGTTTGCAAATACGCAATGCTTGTGCCCTGTAACGCTCATCAAAAAAAGACCTCACCATTTCTTCAGTGACTTTTTTGGGAGTGTGATCAGGCGGTTTTTTATTTCGGCTGTCCTGGGCTAAAAAAGACTTCTGACCTTTGACTTTTTTCACCATTACTGAATCATTTATCCAGACTGCATGTCTTCCTTTAATGTCTATTGCTTTTTTAGCCTTTGCATCAAAATTTTCCGAAGATTTCTTGGCAATTTTTATAGATAGTTCTTTATTCAGGAACACCGTTTTCGGATTGAATTTAGGTCTAGCTGTAGTTTTTGGGTTGGCAGCAACGGTCTCACCCACAATTTCACAGTCACTATCGCTGTTAGTTTCTGGTGGTTTTGGCGCGACTTTCTTTTCAGTTTCTATGGATTTGGACAAATCATTCACTTTCAAGAATTCCAAATATTGCTTCTCCAGATTTTCTTCCATTGTAGTCAAATTGTCTTTGGCTAACTTGAACAGAAGAAAGGCTTTCTTTATACAATAGTCCACCTTCATTGTATCCTTGACATAGCTTGGATTTACTTTCTTTTGTATAAACTCTTCAGACTTGTCTGTCATAAGTGTACCTAACTCAGATGTGGTTTTCAGAATACTTTGCAAAAATTCACATGCATTGTCAGTTTGCTGAGGAGTCAGGTCTATAGTGTTTGTCATTTTGATAGAATAGGGGGAGCTAGTCTGGACCAAAGTGGACTTAGTTTCCTTCCTTGTGGTTTGAGTACTAATACTAATTTTGGTTCTTGTTGAGTCTATGGTAGGAATCTCTAAAGGAGTGACTGTAGTTGTTGAATTTTCCTTCTTAGAAAGTTTACTGATTTTCAACCCTTCAGACCCTTGCATTCTTCGATTAAGGAAATTTTCGAATTCTTTATTAGCAAGCTCCATTGTATTTTGTTTTATTACTTCAGGTTTCAGTAGGCTCCGGTTAGCGTTGTTTTCATCCCCTTTTATCACAGCTGGCGTTAAACATTCCTCAATATCATCACTATTATTTTTAGTGCTTGGTGGTAATGATTTCACAGGTGTCTCTTTTGCAGGTCTCCCCCTTTTCCTTCCTTTCTGTGTTTGTTTCTTTTTAGGAGTTGAAACTTTTCCAAAATCTTCATCCCCTGAAGAATCACGGATACTTTCATCGGAAGAATCTTTTCCTTCACCAGGTACAAACTCATAATCATCATTCTTCTTTCTTCTCTTCAGTCCATATGTTTCGTCATCTGATGATGAAACATCAGCAAATGGGTCTGCATCTGAGTCAACTTCATAATGCATTGTTTTTCTTGCCTTCCGGCGTTGTGGTCTCTTGGAGCTATCTTCAACTAAAAGACCATCTGTTGATTGGGCTTCTGCAATTGGTTCAACTACACTAGGTGTTTCGGTTTCTACTGGCTTGTCATTTATACCAAGACTTGAGACACTGTCAATATTTAATTTGAAGTTTGAATGTACATCGGCCACACTCTCAACAAGTACATTGGGTGTCGCAGCAATGACTTTGTCTATATTATATTCAAAATCATCTAAGAGACTGTTACTTGTTACTTTTGTATCTTCAGTTTCCACCACTTTAGAAACTGTGGCATCTGCGGAGACTGCGGGAACTATGGACTTTTTTAATTTACTTAATGATATGTCATCACCATCATCATCAGCTTCCATTGCATTTATTTTAGATTCTTCATCTGCCTGTAAGGTTTTACTTGTCACTTTACTTTCCTGTTTCCTATTTTTCTTTTTCCTGCCCCGCTTTTTTGAAGCTGGAGCCGGAGTGGTCAGTGGTGGTTCTGTTACTTTCACATCAAGAGCAACCATTTCTTTGTCTTGGTCTGTCTCATTTAATGAATTTGTTTTTCTCACATGTCGACGTGTAATTTTTTTTGGTGGCTCTGTGACATCAGGTGACTTTGCAGTGCCATTTACATTCTTGTCCACACCCAGAGGCATTACTACAGGCTGTGAATTCTTAGGTTTTCTGCCTCTTCTACCCCGTGTTGTGCTCTTGGGGATTGTTTGGTTGTGGTTTATAGGATCTTCAGATGGACCTGTCTTCATTTCGGCTGGTAAGCTAGTATCAAGTCGTTTCTTGGGTTTTCTACCTCGTTTTCGTGGTAGGGTCTGTTCAACCTGCTCTGTAGGTGAAGTGTTCTGTATGGCAGGTAAACCTTTGTCCAATCCGGCATCATGAATGTCTTCAGGTCGGGCATCATAATCATGGTCAGAGTTGCCAAATGTTAATCGCTCCGATAAATCACTGAGCTGCACCGTTTGTACAGTATCGTAACCATTTGCTGCCTCTACTTGGGGTTCATACAAGTACTCCACAGAGCTCATCTCAGTATTACCGAGCAGACCGTCATCATAAGAACTTGGTATTTCTGGAGTTTCCACTATATTTTCAGCAGGAACGATATCAGATAGTAATATGTAATCACCCTCTTCAGCAGTAGAATGTGCTTGAAATTGATCAAAAGCTTCTTCTGTAGCGGCGATTTCAGGTAGCGTGTTGTTATCCAATTCATTTATGTCCGACATGGCGCTATGAATCTGCATTCACTCCAAAGAGAAAGTTTAGAAGCGTCATTACAGGGCGTAGATGTTGGGAATATAAACACTTCTTTAGTTCGTACGAAATGTTTTCGGAAAAAGCAACCAAGGCACGACACAAAAATCCGACATTTATATTTTGCTAGTGATGTACTCTTTTCAAAATTATAACAAGCACAAGCACAAGCTGCGCTACAAATAAAAAAACAATCAATTTCATTCATTCATTTCGGTCCGACTTAGTCCGACTATGGTCCGACTAGTAAAAAAAATCTGTGACACGTCAGCTCAAATCGACATCTTACTATCTTGTCTCTGATATTCCCAAATTTTTAATCTGTGAACCTGACATGTCATGATCTATAATTAGTCTGTGGTCATGTCAGACGTTTGTTGTGGTGGTACATATGTGGTGCGCCGTTCGATTATTTATTTTGTGGGTTTTATGTCTATGTATTGTCTAATTTTGCCTACAAATTGTACATAAAATTAAAAACATGAAATGTAATTTTCTCTAAAAGAAAATTCTGGTCTCCGCCCAACTTTTCAACTCAGTGAAATATAGCAAATGTTTAGCCAACATGTACTTCCCAATTGGTTGGCCCAAAGTACTAAAGAATCTCGGTACAGATAATCAAATTATCAAGCAAATTGTTTCGAATAGAGACAAAATACTATTTGCTTCTTTGAGTGATGATTGCCTTATGGTATGGTTCTGCAAGGTATGTACAGTTTCTGCAAAAATAACGGATAGCACAGAGTGAATGGTAACTGACAGAATTTGTTGTTTCCAGCCAACTGTTCCAATTGTGTATCACAAGAGAAGTGCTGAATCTCTGCAACGCTTAGGCGTAAATGTGGGTGTAGAATGGAAGCCAGATTCTTCCATGATATGCATAGGGGTAAGTTAGAAGCAAATAGTAAAAAAATACTGTTGTTTGCATACAATTCAACTTTAACATGTCATGTTGGTCAAGTGGTTCACACTACCAAAACAGAGGTCATGGGTTTGATTTCCACTGAAAGCCACCACACTTGATTTGTACAAATCTATTTCCATGTTTGTGATGTTCTTGCCTTGTTACTACAACACAGCATAAACACAGGCTAGTTTGGGATCAGGACAAGTGATTGTGTTGTGTCAAAGTTGTATGATTAACAATTTTAAGTAGATATACAAGAAATAAATTTAGATTAATAAGGTAGTTCAGGGAGAGGACACCCAGGTGGGTTATTTAGCTTATTGAATCAGTATGTCAATTCTATGGGACTAGACATGCGAGCTGGGTGCGAAACAGTTGGCAGCGGCCTGCCAGCAAAATAAAAGAATACATAAATTACACAATCATATTTAGACTATTCAGTCATCTGCGTTCAGTAGGATTGGCGCTGCTACATATTTCCACGTTTCTTCAATGGAATCTTTGTTTTGAAAGCCAATAGTGTTGTAAGAGCAATGCTTCTTGGCTAACTTTAACAACAGCAGAGGAGCTTGTGTCCTTTAAGATTTAGATTTAGGCTGGCAAAGGTTAATACATCCTTTATGGGGCATTGTATACGTTTTTACAATAAGATCGCTGAAGATATAATAAACTTGCCTGAAGTGCGGTTCAAAAAATGTGTAAAGCGCACTTTATGCCAAAAGGGCTATTATAGCATTAAGGATTATTTAAATGACAAAGATGTGTGGAATTAAAACCAGTTCAATGCATCCTAGTACTAGCTTGTTAGAAGATATGACATGTAAACTCTGTTAATTAAGGAATATGTTTGAAAAGACTAAGTTTGGAGTTTTTTGTCAGTTTTTTCTCCAAATGATCTAGACTTTGAAACGGACACCTAGTTTTTCTTGTAACGTTCAATAAGTCACAGTTTCTGTGTTACTTTGAATAAAATTTTTTTGACTTTTTTTTGACTTGACTTTTTGTTTCACGCCATCGTGTTATACCGTTATGCAAGCTAACTAACGGCTTAAAACAGGTAGGAACTCAAAATCTACTTTACACAATCACCAAGGAACAGTCGTTCGTGTACAAAACAAATTACAAATAATTACAATCAAAGACCGCCAAAGACGGACAATGGCAAGTGGTAGCGAGGCGAGCTGAGCTTAGTTACACGCGAGTTTGCCTTGCGCTCGCCAATCGCGGGCGAGCTTACTGGCCGCGAGGACGCGCGGCGGGAATTTTGAACAAGCTGGCTGCGGCTAGCCGGCGCGGCTCGCATATCTTCATTGGACTAATATTATTAGACACTGCCCCTAAAATTTGTAAAATGATAAAGCCATGATTATCTGACTGCAGCGGAGCCCAAAAGGAGGTTAATGTGTTTAGCTCGTATGTATGTATGTAAGTATGTCCGATTCTATGTTTCCTCATCTCGTTAACCAATGGTCAGATTTTGACAAATAAGGTCGCAATCGATTCGTCATCCTTGAGCGAGTGCCATAGACTATAATAAATTATCATCAATATAACAGAAAAGTAACAAAAGACAAAAATCGCTATTAAGTAATGCTATAGTACAACCATGAGTCACTAGATGGCGCTGTTATATTTAATTTATTATGCTCCGATCTTAATTTTATTTACGCCAATCACGTGTAATGTATGTAAAACATCAGTACGCGGGTTTCATAGGCTATATATATAAGTCAGCATTAAAAAATCACTAAAAAGACAAAAATAAAAAATAAACAACGACCCAACTGCTGAGCATTAATTACTAAGCAGATGGGACTCAAATTCAGCTCAAGTTAATGAACTCAAGTAACGAGTACTGAGACTCACAAGTTGGAGGAAGTTGGGGTCAATAACAAGGTTATGCAGATAACGGAATACATAATTTAATATACTTAGATAGATTACTATTAGGGTACATAGTTAAATGGAGAACACTTTTATTGCACACAAAAAAGGGGTATTAAACAGATGTTTCTTAACCTAAGAGTAAGACGGTGGCCTTATCACTAAAAGTGATTTCCAGATGGATGGACTGGATTAATACATTAGAGATGTACAAGTAGGATATGCGTATGGCTAATTCCATGGTGACAGGTGTGACATTTTAACTTGAACTTTAATTCTTATAAATTACGAAAATGTCTTACAATTTTACCACAATATGATAGATAACGATTATATTTATTTAAAATATATTTATATTTATTTTTAACGATTTTAATCACTGTGACGCTGACGCGTAAGAAAACAAAATTAGTTACTACAAGAATGATTCACAGTGTTTCTGCTATTTATCTATATATATTTATTTATTGGAATAGTTAAACAGTTTACATTTTACATCCAAAATTCAACTTTGATGGGTGTGACCCAACATTATGACGGGTGACGAGTACAGGGTGTGCATTAAAAAATATTCATTTACAGTTACATAAATCAAGTCCTGGAGTGGGTGGAATTTTTAGCATCTAAATAGGTTTTAAAATTATCCTCAGCACGGATTAGTGCAACAAAAAGAATATAGGAAATTTAAAGTTGGATGTCATCATACAACAGATTTTTTTTTCAGTTATAGATAAAATTATGAAATTTTGGTAAATTATTGAATATTTCAATAATTTACCAAAAAAATTAATGAACTATAGATATTTCACTTTTTCTTAGTATGTACCATAAACCAAATTTAACAAAAAAAAAAAAAATATGTAAAAATAATGTGATATCGATTACCGTGGAATGAGCCACTTGGCATTAATAAATTATCTATTCCAGACATCAGAGGGACACCTGATCCTGTACAATGTGGAGGGGCTGAGCGAGCAGTCGGCTTACCAGCAGTATGACCCTCCAACTGCCTCCCTTCGACGGGACTCTGCTGAGCTCTTCCTCAAGGAACTCATACCCTCAGTCAAAATCACACTGGTATGATTTCTTAACCATAATAATAATATAACATCTGGTTGTGTATTGCAGTGAGTAGATGTCTCTGGTTATCCATTTGGGAGATAATAATGTTTGTTACCCTATAGGATTCTATTCTAGAAGACTGATCTAGTGGTGATACACTCGACTGCCAATACAGAGGTTGCGCGTTTGATTCCAGCTAGAGGTCGTCTTACTTGATTTGTATAGATGACCTGAGTCTGGATATATTTCTATGTTTGTGATGTCTGGTTACCATAGTGCGGGGTATCCTAGATAGGGATCACCAGAAATAATTGTGAAAGTTATTTTATGCCACACCTGGCCAAAAAGCGGGGTTTTCCGCACGCGTACGGGAAAACCCGTTTTGAGGCCAAGTGACGACATAAAATTGTGTACACAACTCGGACTGTAAAATAGAAAGCCCTCTTTCGCATATTTATGACCCTCGCCTGCGGCTCGGGCCTTAAACTTCTGCCAAATCGGCCTTTCTTTATTTTACAGCCCTAGTTATGTAATATACTAAATTACCATTAAAATTAATTTATTTTTTCATTGTATCTAGCAGATTAACTGCTGGTATAATCATGATCTATCTAGTATGACTATACAAGCAGTTATCTAGCAGAAGTTTAGTTTTTACTAATATGGTTGCAATTGCACTAAATGTAAATTTGGTTTTATAATTTTATGGTGTATAATAGAGAACAAACAATAGTAGTTTATGCAACTGTCATATAATGAAGGGTATTAAAACACGAGTGTGAGTTTATGAAACGAGCGCAGCGAGTTTCATAATAGTAACGAGTGTTTTAATACCCGTGTTATATGCAGTTGCATACACTACTTTATCTTCACTAATGCAATTAAAAATTAAATTCACGCGTACATGTATAATCACAGTGATTTTGCCGCCATTAAAATTTAACCAATGAGAGCGCAGCTGCGCGCTTCAATAAAACGCGACCAACCTGATTGGCCCTGCAATCAAGTTGGTCGCGTTTTATTGATGTTATAATGAGATTTTACGATATCGATGTGAATATTATACCATCATGTGAAATTGCTTAAATTGAGTGTTTTGTTGTCTGCGCTATAACAGTAGTAATTATAAGTCAAGTATTGAAAACATAAGTAGAATGTTACAACATTAGTGTAGATAAAAAATATTAAAGCACATGGTAGTTTAGATCAGGATTATGTGCTAAACATAGAAGCTGCTGTTGCATGCATTTGGTGCGGCAGGTTTCAAGCTTCCTTTACATTTTTAACCATAAAAGCTTGTTGACTATACAGGAAATATTATTGTCTATTTGTAAACCTACATTTCTGTAATTTTCTAAAAGTCACACTACAAAGCACTGAAACCCTGTCTATTTCTGGGGTGAAATTATAATTCCAGCAAAGTATTCGCCTGTTTCAGTTCAAAGAGGTGCTAGTATGGGACGGGCAGATAACCCGCATATGCTGTATATCGAGCACGGAGGTGCTGGTGTGCACCACTCGGGCGCATCTGCTGCGCTACCGATGGGACGGGACTCAAAACCGGGATTACTGTCTGGATCTGGGCCGGATACCGTTCTCGATTAATCAACAGGTCTCGAAAGGTAATCTCTTCTCTTTGTTAGTCCATAGCCAACTAATGCTTAGTCTCGGCATCCTGCATTGCGCGTCTGGTACAAAGGTCTGCCCCTATATTACGCTCACCAAATCCTGAGCGATTCCAATCGTTTAACTGTCAAATTAGTATGGAATTTGACAGTTAGACGATTGGAATCGCTCAGGATTTGGTGAGCGTAATTAGGCCACTGGTCTAAAGGTAAGATAAGATAAGAATATTCTTAAATACATATTTAAGAATATTCTTTATTGTACACAGGAAAATGACTAGATAAAGTGTTGATGTTACAATAAAAGGAGGTTGTTCGACTGGTGAATGTTTATAGGTATTTCTTTACAGTTGTTTATTTATTTTATTAGTTTGCATTGCCAATAGAGTAGACAACACAATAATTAATTAGTAACAACGGTCATAATTAACGATATGATGGTAGTTGTTACATATTGCTACTGTAATAATTGTGGTGTAATAATAATAATTAAAGCATGCGTCGTGATTACGTCACAAATAGTTTTGTGACGTAATAAAAATAATGATATGTGCAATGAAACATTGATGTAATGTTGCAGATATACCTCTATTAATTTTGTTATCTTGATTTTATGTTGTGGAAATAAAAGATTGCATCATTTGATGTCAGGAAATAATTTATAAGCTAATTATATAATGTTGATTATTTCGTTGGAATGTTGGTATATCTTTTTGTTGTAGTTGAACCAATCCTGGAAGACAACACACATGTTAATGACATCGAATACTCTCCACTGGTGTGTGGCTTCGGTATAACGCTCAACGATGGCAGAGCTGCTTATCTCACCGCGCCAAATCTCAAATTCGATCCCAATGTAAGTTTGCTTAAAGCTATTCTGGAATTAACTATTATGGTGTTATTCATAAAAATATTATTCCTCTAAAACACTCCAGGAGTATTCTGAGAGATCGTGTTTTTATAAATAAAAATTTTTTCGTTTTAGTTTTTAATGAAACTCGCTAATTTTCTTACTTCGATTTCATTGTTGCTGGTATCCAGATCTTATTGGATACAGATTTGTGGGTAAGACAAGACAAAAGTGGTTGTGATTTTCATGTGAAGCACTGTCTGAAATTGTACATTTTCCTCTCCCACACACTTTAACCCCTATACAATACAATCCCAGCTAAAGAGTAAGCTACAGGTGTAAAAGATATTGAAAGAGTAATGGCTAATGTGTTACACATCTGAAAGATGAACATTTTAACATTTTTTTTTCAGGCCGTTCAAGGTATCTGGGCACAAGGCATCGATGACGCAACCTGTGCCAGAGTAAATCACAAGTTTAGACTAATTGCTATTGGAAGAAAAAAGTGAGTTTCCCACCTTTCATTTTCATAGCCTGGTAATAAACATCCGAACTCTCATCTAAAACTTGGTTATTTGTCACCTTTTCTATCCAGTCACTTTTTATGGAGTGATTTTATAAGCTTAAGGGCAGGCCCCCACCAGATGGTCTGACGTTACGGTGGTGGGGAGTCGCTGGATGCGGCGGCGTAAGACCGGGAAGCTTGAAAAACTATGAGAGAGGCCTATGTCCTGCAGTGGGCGTCAAATGGCTGATGATGATGATGAGGTGTTGTAAAAACTATCATGTATTGTTTCAGTTCTCAAGTGGACGTGTTCACAATAGACGAGGCGACGGGTGGCCTGGAGCTGTCGCACACGATGGTGCTCAGCTCCAAAGACTTCCCCGGCGACCCCGGACCCGTCAAATGTATGCGGTACGTGTAGCACTCGGACATATTTGCATCACTTTTTTACGCCCTTTGCAAAAGACTGTTGTGCAGAAGCGGGCTTAACGCCTTATGAAGCATTTATTTTATTTATTTATTAAGTTTTAGGAAAGCCATTGACATTATATAACTTAATAATATTTAAAAATATGAAAACAGAAAGTCATTAACAGACTTCCAATTATAGCCACAAAATATTAAAACTAGTACATAATTAAGAAGAACTAACATTTATCATTATTTGAGTTATTTCATAAAACAATTTAACAGCCTTATTAAAAAACGTTTAGAATTCAATGAAAAAACGAAATCTATAAACTTTCATTATTATTAGAGCAACCTCGAGAGCGGTGGTAGCCTAGTAGGTAGAACATTGAACTCGGAAGGGAGACCCAGGTTCGATTCCCAGTGTACATTTCTGGAGTTATAGTAGCAATACCACTCGCTAACCGTGAAGGTAAGCATAGTGAAGAAACCTGAGTGTCTGAGCTATTCACGTACCTCAGGTACGCTTGAAATCGCAAATTCGCGGTGGGCACGCGTGGTGATCAAGCCCATACTCTCTCTCTCTCTGAGAGAAGGCCTGTGCCCTACAGTGTGACGTATATAGGCTGCTTATAACTTCCATCAGTCGGCATGTACTTGTCCACTGCTGGGCATTGTCTCCCCGCGGCACGCCATTTCTTTCTGTCCTCGGCCATGCTCATCCAGTCGAGCCAGCAATTAGAGTAGCTTGATTTTTTTTATTTACTCGAGACCTGTAAAACCCCGAAAAATTTATTTTTAAGATTAAAAAAATCTTTTTCTGAGTTTTTCGCCGTCCTCTATGGTATAAAAACAGCGCCACTCCAATGCAAGTTTAAGGCTAGTTCTCCATTGCAGATAGACGACTGAAACGTCCCAATATCAGTCCATCCAAAGGTTATGTATTAAACGGGTCTAATTTGCGACTATGTATTAGGTAATATTTAATTACCTTAAATTCCCGACGTTTCGGCAACGTTGCAGCTGCTGTGGTCGTGAGGTGGTGCCATAAGTATGAGCATCGCGAGTCATTAAAAAAATCCATCCAAAGATTGTATGGAAGAGATCGCTCTGAGCTATAAGACCGCCAATTGTATACCGTTACTTAGAAATAAGAAACCATAATTATGTAATTCTTTCTTCTGGTTGTGCAATAAAGTGTTCACTAGATTAGATTAGAACTCTTTATTGTACACACCAGAAAACAAAATACAGTAAAAGGCTTACAAATCTAAGTTTTCCCGTTTACAATAGGCGGTCTTATCGCTAAAAGCGATCTCTTCCAGACAACCGTAGGATGGATAGAACTGAAAGATGAAGAGAGTAGGTAGGTAGGTATACGTTAAATATATTGGAAGAATAAGTACTTAAACTAACTGACATACAACTAATATTCGTACATATTTACTGGAAGAGAATGCTTCTTGCATTAAGCTCGCCCTTGTACATTTACATATTCAATTCAATTCAATTCAAATATTTTTATTCATTGTAAAAACAGAATGTTTACTTAATGAACGTCAAAGTTGTTAGTTTCACAATTAATGGATTATGTGGAGAAGAAGCTAACAAAGAAACTCCACATTTATTCTTTTCAAAACACGTTTTAACTTAATTAACAGAGTTTTCAACTTAAAATATTAGTCATGAATGTGTTGAACACTAGTCACAATCGTCCTTTAAATAATATTAATCTAATGTTTAATGCCAAACATCTTTGTCTTCTAAATAATCCTTGATGTTATAGTAAGCCTTTTTGCACAGAATGTGCTTAACACATTTTTTAAATCGCGTTGGAGGTAACTCTAATATATCTTGAGGAATTTTGTTGTAGAACCTTATACAGTGCCCCACAAAGGATGTGTTAACTTTTGCAAGTCTAAATAGTGGAAATGACAATTTATGTTTATTTCTAGTATTAACATTATGGTGGCCACCAACATTTTCGAAGTCTTTGATATTTTTTCTAACGTACATAATATTTTCATAAATGTATTGACATGCAACTGTTAAGATGTTGGTTTCTTTGAAGAAATCTCTTAGCGAATCCCAACTACCTAACTTGTAAATAAATCGGATGGCTCTCTTCTGTAGATTCATGAAGATCGTCTCAATGTCTGCTGCCCGACCCCACAGTAGTATGCCGTAGGACATAATACTATGGAAGTAACTAAAATAAACAAGCCTAGCAGTTGCAACGTCAGTGAGCTCTCTAATTCTTTTGACTGCATATGCTGCAGAACTAAGCCTGTGTGCTAGTTTTACAATATGAGGACCCCATTGCAATTTTGAATCGATTGTGATGCCTAGAAAAACGGTATCTTCTACAAATTCTAGTTTTTCTTTACCGAGTACAATGTTGTTTTCAACTAATCTTACGTTTGGTAAGGTAAACTTTATACATTTTGTCTTTTTGGAATTTAGAAGCAGATTATTTGCCGTGAACCAATCCAACAAACGCGAGAGAGCATCATTTGCATCGTCAAGATTATTTTCTTGTCTCTTAATTTTAAATATGTAATTAGTTAAAGAATTAATAAATAAATAAATATTTAATAAAATACTTACCCCCAGTTTCCCGTACACTAACACGCTGTTAACAGGTGTCAATTGAACTTTGGTCAATTATAATATAGCATACAAAAAAAAACCACTGTTAGCTGTTAACAGTAGATTAACAGCTTGTTAGTGTACGAGAAACCGGGGGTAAAACTAAGCATAAAATACAAATAATGTATGAAGCGTTTATCTCTTAAAATAGTGTTTTTATGCGTGTACACCTGTATAAGAAAACGTTTAGAATTCAATGTTAAAACTGAATCTAAAAAGTTTTTTTATTATTGGAGTAACTCGATTTTTAGCATTTTTTGAGAATTATTGTTTTATTTTCAAGTTTTTTCTAAATTTTGCTATGTTTTCTATAGTGTAAAAACACTGTCACTCCAATCTAAGTTGGACGTAAGTGCCCCATTGCAGATGGACGGCGGACGGGCGCGCGGTAGCGGTGAGCTGGGAAGGCGGCGGCGTCTCGGTGTGGTCCACGTTCGGGGCTCTGCTGATGTGCTCGCTCGCCTGGGACTACGGGCTCAGCCAGGACCTCGGCAGGCATAATCCGCTGGTCGTGTCTAGCATGGTAACTAGATAAAGATGAAAAAGTTAACGTCGTCTTCTAGTTGAAATATTGATAATGATTGTGACATGTCCGATGCAACATGCTGGCGCGCAGGTTTGCAAGGTGCATTAGAGATGTAAAGATAACGCTTTTTAAAGCCTTTTGCTAATCTTTCAACACTTGCAGCCTGTGGGACTAGTATACGCAGAAGACTTAAAACTCCCTACGCGTGCAATACAACAACGCATTCAGGATGCTGATGGGTATCCCCCGGTACTGCAGCGCGTTAGGTATGTTCGCTAAACCCAGGGTGGATGTATATAATATAAGCAGCTTATATACGTTCCACTGTAGGGCACAGGCCTTCTCTCAGGGAGAGAGTATGGGCTTAATCACCACGCGTGCCCACCGCGAATTTGCGACTTCAAGCGCTGAGGTACGTGAATAGCTCAGACACTCAGGTTTCCTCACTATGTTTACCTTCACGGTTAGCGAGTGGTATTGCTACTATAACTTCACAAATGTACATAACTTAGAATACAAAGTCATAGGTACATGCCCGCACTGGGAATCGAACCTGGGTCTCCGGCTTCCGAGTCCAATGTTCTACCCACTAGGCTACCACCGCATGCTATTGTGGATGATTTCTTCTCTATTATTAGAAAGCGAACTGCTTCAATACTGCACAGAGTGCGGGGAGCCCTAACAGCATCCTGAGTGTGATTGGAGACAAAGTTGACTGCCATATTTTCAGGCACTGGATCTATACGCATGTGCGCGGATCCACTAAATATTTAAATTAAACTACGCCTCTCTATTACCTAGGTTTAGTTACTAATATAGACTAATTCCTTCTGTTACTAATACTGTTATATGGATTTATTCTGAAATAAATATTCATAATAATAATAATAGTATTCTAGCTTCTAGCTACTCCTATATATATTTTTTACAATAGTGATAATAATAATAATAATGACTTCCACACAATACAATCACTCGACCTGTTCCCAAACTAGGATATCCTGTGCTGTGGTAATCTAGCCAGGACGTCACAAACATGAAAATACATCCAGACTGAGGAGACCATTTGGACAAATGTACGGCGCCCCCCTGTGGGAATCGAACCCACGACCTTTGATTTGGTAGCTAAGCGCCTTAACGGCTAGACCAACGAGGCAGTCAGTCATTTTAAAACACTTATCCACAAAGTATCGTCAGATATAGTAACTTGAATAATAAATTTTCTTATATTCTTTTTGTTGCACTAACCCGTGCTGAGGACAATTTTGAAATTTATGGGCTAAAACTTCCACCCATGCCGGGACTTGAACCCGCGACCTCTGGCTAACCGTGCCAGAGGTCGCGGGTTCAAGTCCCGGCACGTTTAGCCTCTAAATAGGTTTTTAAAATAAATATTCTACTAGCTTTTGCCCGCGACTTCGTCCTCATGGATTGAGTAATTTCCGAGATGAAAAGTATCCTATGTCCTTCCCCGGGACTCAAACTATCTCCATACCAAATTTAATCTAAATCCATTCAGCGTTTATGGCGTTATGGAGTAACAAACATTTATAATATTACCAGCTGTCCCGGCGAACTTCCGCCACAGAATCCGTTTATAAGATTCTTGCACAAGGCCATCTATTTTAAACTTAAAATAAATATTATCCCACATTACCGTGCTTTCACATTTATAGTAACATTTATAATATTAGTAAAATAGGAAGTAGGATTTTATTCTTTCTTCTTGATTGTCTGTCCGACATAGAAAGTAGAAATTTGTGAAATTTCATTTGTAGAAAGAAATGCTTGTGTTTTATGTACTAGAAATGTTGCGTTAGTTAGCGGGGAAGCTGAAACGAATTGTTTACTAGCAGACCACCATGAATTGGCAACCATGACGGTTGCATGTTCCAGGCGAGCGAGCACGTCAGAGCATGGTCAACATGGCAGGTGAAAATGAATCTAAAGTGAAAGCGATAGAGGGTCTAAAATCCACCTATTGACTAGTTATGTTTCTCGACTAGTGTAGATCGAACAGCGGGGTACTATTGTCTGTTATGGCGCCACTTGAATGGATAAACTAGTAAGTTTATATGTAACAGATAATAGTTAAACAATGACTGTATGCCCGCTGCGGGCGAATGCCACTTTATCAAAGGGATATACTTTACGTGATCATGATCATCATGAGACCACCTCTGCCCACTGCTGGGTATATATGACCGTTTTCACCATCACGCCATCTTTCGGGATCTGTCTCTATTCGCATCCACGGGCCCTCTGCTGACTTGATCACATCGTCTGACCATCGGTCTGTTGCTCTGCCCGCTGCCCGCCGTTCGGTTCTCAGTCGCCACTCCGTTACTGCCCTGGTCCACCTGCCAGCTTCCCGCCTCGCCGCCATTTTGTTTTGTCACGTGATCAATATTGGCATTCATTTACAGGAATGGGCGACGGAAGGGTATCAACTATGGATGGTAAAAGTGGAAGGCGACACCAGCTCGAATTTGATACAGCTCGACTTTGTGAAGAGTCCTCTGAGTGTCAATCCTTGCATGGTAAGTCTGTTTTTATAATTATTTCGAAATTTCTACGTAAATAGACAAACCATTGACAAGGTATACATTAAGTTAAAAATCGCAAGTGAGGTAAACAATTGGTGTAGTTTGAAAGAAAGGAAGAGGATATTTATTTAAGTTGTCACAGAAACACAAAGTAAACATTAAGGTACACAAACAAAAGACACGAACGTCAACAAAACAGAAATAAAACAAAACAATCGTGAAGAGAACTTGTGAGGCAGTAAAGAAAAAAATATTAGGACCTTCTAAGTACCTTAAAAATAACAATGGTTTTTGTTAAAAAGTCTTAATCAAGGCCTAGACCTCATTCTATTTCTTGAAGGTAAATTGATTTGATCCTGCCTGCTGCTGAAAATTCAACAGACTGATTTTACTTAAAACTTTAACAGTCGAGTTTTTGCTTTTATAACAATTTTTTTACTTAATACTTTTTTGTGACTCTTTACTAACAATTCGTTAGCTGACGTCCGCTATTTTACCTGTTTCGTGACTTCATATAGCCAATGATGACTCGCGACGTCTATTGACGTATTTCACCTGTCTCAACTAAAAAAATCCTAAAACACGTTTGTAAACTCTCACATTCCAACCGTCCCCCGCCACAGAGCAACCAAAGTCACCTGTACCTACAAGCGGACGACAAACTCTACGTGAACCTGGAAGACAACCTGACGAAGCGTACCAAGCTCTCCATTATCGACTCTTCCTCCGACACCTATCAGCCGGACAGCGGATTCAATGAACAGAGTGTCGAAGAGGTGGACAGTAGTGCCAAGTACCGGGAGTTCGTGGACGACAACGAGTGCCGGAAGCAGTGGATTGTGCTGCCGCTACCCGCTACTTATATCGCTACCAACTGGCCTCTAAGAGTGAGTATAAACATATTATTATACTAATAATAAGTATTGTAGTAGCCTTACCGGGTATTAGATATGTACCTTAGCAAATTACGTTTACCAACTGTAACATTCCGTGTGGAGCCGGATTAAGAATAGCGTCACTCCATTTCCTTCCGTAGATATCGTAGAAGGCGACTAAGGTAATCGATTACCAGGAGACGGGCAGCAGCGACTTTCTGAGATTCCAACCGCATATTGCGATCGCCAACCCGCCTGCCAAGCGTGGCGATTATGGCAAAACCCCTCATGGTTATGAAAACCGCGAAGGAGGCCTATGTCCTGCAGTGGGCGTCAAATGGCTGATGATGATGATGATGAACTGTAAAATTCATGACATACAATAAATGATTTATTGATATTTATTTGTGATACATTGGTACAATAGAATTTATTGAGATGTTACAATTTTATGTTGGTATCATGATAAAAAAATATGTAGGTATATACACGAAGTGTTACGCCCAAACTCCGCGGACAGTGCGGAGCCATCGACCAGGCCGCCATGAACCTCTTTGTGGCGGGAATATAACTCCTGTGCGTGTCGGGAGTACAACCAACAAGGCCAAACTCCGCCAACAGTGCATCGTCATTGACCTGGCTGGAAGGAACCTCTTTTTCATGAGAATATAACTCTTGTACTCCCGAAAATAAAGTCCAAACACCGCCAACAGCACAGCGCCGTCGACCCGGCTGGAATGAACCTCTTCTTCGAGGCAATATAACTGTTGTGTACCCAACAATAAAGCCGAATCTCCGCTTATAGTACAGCGCCATCGACTCGGGCGGCATGAACCTGTGCGCGGCGGGGCGCACCGGGCTGGCGCACTACAACTGCGCGACGCGCCGCTGGAAGCTCTTCGGCAACGAGTCGCAGGAAAAGGACTTCGTCGTCACCGGCGGGATGCTGTGGTGGCGGGACTACATTGTCATAGGTTTGTCGTCTATTCCTTTAAGGGTGGTTATACGCCTGGTGTTGCCGGCGCTTCCACATTCTAACGTTTATTAAAAATGTTAGAATGTGCAACCGAAATTGTACATTGTAATTGTACATTATAGTAGATTTTACACTGAGGGGAGAAAACGATCTATGGCTTAAAGGAAACTCGAGAACGTAAATAGAACTTTCTCTCGAATGATACTGGTGCGGCGGGAGCGGCAACTGGGTGGACTGTATTGGCGAACAATGGACAACACCAGAAGGGTGCTCGTTGGTAAGCGTTAGGGTGGACGTACCTGGATTTCACACCCGCGGATGACGAAGGACGATCACGGCAGCCTAGGTGGGCGCTGGATTGTCCCGGCGTCTTGTATTCCAAAAGTAGTTCACGTTTCTTCGATATAAATGCGGATCAAAACAATAAGGCGACTTTTCAATTCAATCCCAAAAACGTATCTACGTATGTCAGTTGTATTTATTATGGTTGTCATTGTCACTTCAAATTTAGACAGTGTTTGGCCAGGAGTCCAGCGCAAGTGCTGGCTGGATTGACCCGCGGAGTCCACGTAGGGAGAAACCAAAGTTTGCATCCACTCCTAAGGCTGCGTGTTCACGAGACGGTTTCTACCCGGCGCGGCGCCGGCCCGGTGCTCGGCCGGTGCCAGTTATGTATCAAGCTCCATACAAGACTGTACATGTAGCCGGCGCAAGCGCCGGTCCGACCCGGGGCCGTGTCATTGTTAATTACACAACGACTGTCGACTGAATGAGGCCGGCCTCTGAATACAATCTGGGTTACGTGTACGTGCATAAAGTTAGACGGCGCCGGCCCGGCGCCGTGCCGGATACAAACCGTGCTCGTCGACACGTGCCCTTAGGCTCCACGAACCCCTCTCACGGTTCGCCATATGCTCGCAACTAACAGCCCGTGCCAGTTGCTACTCAGGCGTAAACAGATACATAATGCTTTATAATAATTAAAAGCGTAAAAAAATAAATTTAACAAAAGAAAACGCCGCGCTTGTTTTTTTTTTCGTAGTGCAGAAAAAAGTTGCCAGCCTCCATTCATTGAAAATCGACTACAAAAGAAAATTCCCATCTTTTTTTTCTAATTATTTGATATAAAACCTTTTTGAGATTTTACGTAACTTTTTTACGTTCGCTGCTGAAAACAAAAGAACGCTAGCAGGGCAGAAATAAATTTTCATACAGCATGCGCGAGGTAAAGGGATGCTAGAGGTGAGAGAAGCCTAGGACCAATTTTTTCATCGCTGATAAAACCCAGAAGGTCTTCGACTGGTAACGTCATACAAAACTGTTCTGTTTACGTTGCTTATCAGCAGACCAGCGACACAGCGACGTTTCTAAAGCCATCGGAAACCAACGGACGATATTGGCATGGGGCCGAGGGTTGACGTGACAGGGAAGAGGCAGCCCAGCAGTGGACTCTATTCGTGGGCTAGATAGTTAGATCCAACGATAGGCAAATCACCATTGCCGCTTAGCATCTAAACTAGTCTTTATTCCTTAACGTTTCTCGCGCAGGTTGCTACAGCATTCTCGACGGGCACGACGAGATCCGCTTCTACCCGCGCGAGGCGAAGCTCGACAACCGGTTCGCCAAGATCGTGCGCGTGCAGTCACAGGTCTTCGTCCTGGACATTCTGGACGACCAGCTCGTGGTTTTCGGCGCCGACGCCCTCGTCACGATATATGAGCTGGACTGCTTGGATAACGGTGAGGAAGAGTTGATCCATCTTGTTAACAACAACGTATTACTGTGTAATTCTTGGTGTCGGACTCATAGTAATCGATTCGCCAAGATCTTGCGCGTGCAGTCCAAGGTCTTTGGACATTCTGGTCGATCAAAATATGGTCTTGGGCGCCGACGCGCTCGTCACGATAATATGTGAGCTGAACTGCTTGGATAACGGTGAGGAAGAGTTAACCCATCTTGTAACACCAGCTAGTTACTAAGTCATAAAGTTTTTTTTAATGTATCCCTATTTGTGCCTTACATTCGGGCAAAAGTCTCTCGTTTAGCTACCCGTTTCCCCCTTTGCCTGGCCACATCTTGTTATCCTGGTAGGAAGGTCGTGAAGTAGTCCTGTTGGTTAGCCTACCCCAACAAAAACAACCTAACCTGTATTTATGTTAACCGTTTCTCCTTGCAGCCGGCAACATCGAGATGCGCTGCGTGCAAGCAGTGGACGTCTCAGCACTGTCGCACCCCGCCTGCGTGGTTTCTGCATCGCTGTGTCGGTTGCAGCATCCACCTCAACATGGCAGGACGTCGCAGCGTCCCTCTATGACAACGGTGCCGGTCTACAGGCATCCGGACTCACTGGTGAGACTACTACAGCAGTACTAGACGTGGGCGTCTAGACTGGAGTATTTGGTGAAAACTGACGCATCAACCTAAGTTTTCTCTGCTTCGGCTACGTCATTCGCCCCAGCTCGGTAGGACTTTGCAGCGTCCCTTCACGACCACTGTACTGGTCTGCAGGCATCCGGACTCTCTGGTAAGTCGGTTATGGCAATGCTATACTGAATTACATGGTGACAACTGACACATCAGCCTACACGAACTCTGCATCGCTGTGTCGGCTATATGGACTGGACTGTTATGGTGAGCACTGACTCATCGGCCTATAACTACTGCAGCGCTTGACATGGGCGTCAAGACTGAATTATTTGGTGAGAACTGTCGCATCAGCCCACGTGATTTCTGCGTCGCTGTTTCGGCTCCAATTCACCAACTACACCAAGGCAGGACGTCGCGTCGTAAATAGTGTCAAATATCACTCATTACCGCGAGTAATATCATATTTATGTCTCTTGTTTCTTGTATGCAATAAACAGTCTTATCTTACCGTGCTAATATAAATTTATTGAACAACGTTTATAGGCAGCCTATTAAATGCAAACCTGGCCTTCAGAAGTTCTCCTTGGTGAATTCAGAATAAAATCGATCTTCTATGCTCAGTAAAGTTTCATAGTTATTTCCTGTTTTGTAAAATCGTTGTATATGTAATCGCTTTGAAATATCTCTAACTCTGAGCGTGAGTTACTTGAACATTTCCTCCATTGCGCTGTCTTACAAGTTCTGTCAGCATCCAAATAAACTGTAAAACACTACAATCTGTTCCTCAGGTGATCAACGCCAGCGGTAAGCTGATGATGGTGCAGAGAGAGGAATACGACGTTGATGAGGATAACAATCCGGTAAGTGAATTTCTACTTTATTATTATTGTATGCTTTCCCGATCACGATAAGTCCAACTAAAGTGATAGTGACTTAAAAAGTATGGTAATATTGCCACCATAAAATGTCTACAGTAGTTATCAATATGAATCGAAATTAATGAAGATTTAGTTCGAGCGGAGTCGCTTCGATCGTATTTCCTTATTGTTAGTGCATACGCCCGGCACGGTCGGTCACCCACACAGGCAGGGAACCATACTACTGACATGACACTTCACAGAGTATTGGTACAGCTGCTGTCAATATCACCATCACAGACTAACACAAAACCATAGACTGAAATTGGCTTGCCAGGCCTGTTTACACAATAAAAGGATTGCCCACTCATGATTGTTCCCCGAAATGCCTAAATTTTTACGCTCCGGTAGTGTAATGTAACTTTTGTGTTTTTCACTCGAGATACACGGTGTAACAACATTCACGTATACATCTGAAAAGGAGGAACTCGTCAGTACAAACAACTTTTATGGGAAATCTTCCAAATTGCGAATAAAATATCAATTGTGTTATGCTAAAGTTACCACCCCCAGCATTAAAATTTATGGAACTGCAGATATTTTTTTTCGGGTTTTCGCAATTTTCCCCTTAGTAAAAGTTGTTTGACTAGTAGAATGCCCCACTTTTAGATGTATATGTGTATTTGTATTTGGTTACACCCTGCATCTCGAGTGATAAATGCAATAGTTACAGCATAATATATAAAACACTGGCCTTTTCACCAATCAATATCAGAATTCGCAATGTGTAAGTAGTAAAACGAGTGACGAGCGAGGCGTGAACCAGGTAATATATTCAGTTATTGCTGAAATTGTTGAATTAATTGAACTAGTTCACTGTGTCACAATACGATACACGCGATACATCTTTTTAACGGCGCAGAAAAAACTATAATCTGTTTTAGGCGTAGCATAATTTTCATGTACCCAAACGTGTTATTTGTTTTTATTGTATTACTTAGAACTTTTACAGCTGTGCTATTAGATTTATGTATACGGCTTCTAGTGGCAACCCTTACCTACACTAGATGAGTTAAGCGATCACTCAAAAAAGCCCAGACTTTTCAAAAAAATAGGTGTTTGTAACCGTTTTTAGGCGTCCTCTTTTTCGCCTTTGGTCGCAGCAACGCACTACTCACAGATATGTTTTCGTCCATTACTTTACCTCCTTAGGGGATGATTTTGTAAAAAACGCTGATATAACTTTTATGATTAAACAGCAGCATAAACACCAACTGTGATATTTCTAGCATAAAAAATGACAAACTTGCGATACGAATTTTCGTTCGTAATTTTACTCCCTTAGGTATGAATTCCTGGAAACACTCAAGAACCCAAAAATTTATTTCAACGTAAAGAATTTACATTCTATTTGCTGATTGTTAATGTACATTCATAAACTTTGGCCTTTATGCAGCGTCCAGTGGCACCTTCACTCACACTAGATGGGTGAAGGAATCACTTGGACGCTGCAGTGCCTGGGACATTGATTTTTAGATGTAGTAGGCTTGCCCAGCGCCTATACCATCCTGACAGCTTAGTCGGCCTAGCCCACAGGAAAGACAAGTCAATACGCGCGGAGGCAGCCAAGCCGCGGGTTTCCTCACGATGCACACACACAGTGCTGCACTGCACGTTGCAGTGGTACACTCATGCCACTTGTATGGCTAAACAGCAGCCTGTTCACCGTTAGACATATTTCTAATTTGGATAATTACAATTAAACTTTAATTCTCTATTTAAACACGGAGCACGTTGCGCAGTCCGTAGTAAAGGTTTTTTTTTATTGAATAGTTTATTTAACTAAATAACGTCTTTGTATTCGTCTTTTCCTAAGAGTTGAATAAAATTTCGTAACTCGATAGTGTAAACAAAACAAAAAAAAAATGTTGTAACAATTATTTATTTACAGTCGTACAGAGTACGTTTTTGGTTTTAATACAATTTCGCTCAGTAACAGTTCGTTGCTCGGAAATACCGTCGTTATAGCTTAACTTCTATCAAGGCCTATCTGTCAATTTGCTACATTTGAGTCGCAAACACACACAAGTGCCCTGGGTAACCTGATTAGTTACTATGTTGCATAGAAGTCTATAGTACATCGTTTATAAAGTGATATGGTGATAGACGTCCCATTAAAAAAATGCAAGGCTATTTAGGCAAGAAAAGTAATCGCTCCTTGCACAACTTATAGCACTGTTGCGCGATCAAAATAGAATAATCTATTTCCGTTTCGTTAAACGAGAGCTAACAAAATAGAAAAAAAAATTAAACCGTTTAGATTAATGTCTAGTCCTAATAGTCAAAGTCTTGCCGTCCAGCGAGATGGGCCCGGCGTTCCAATGACGCACCAAATTGCCGTGCTTACCGTACGTCGAACCGGAAATGGAGACGTAAGGAGACGCGGGCAGCGGCAGCAGCGGAAGCAAATCTAACGCAGGAATGTGCTCGATTTGTCCAATATGAGCAATATCGGCCAAAGCGGGCGTTATTAATGGCGCGGGCGCGATCAATGGAGCATGCTCGCGTAGGGCAATTGGGGCAATAGTTTCGATGACAGCTGGAGCGTGTGCAATGGGCGCGACGGGGCCTACTACGGGTCCGAGAGTCTCCACAACGGCCGGGCCAACCGAGTGTACGTTGGCTCCGATCCTCTTCACGACAGCGTTGAAGCCCGTGAGCGGATTAGAGGCGTACTCCACCAGTCGTACGCTGCCGTCGGGCTCGACGAGCGAGTAGGCCCCCTTGACTTGGTCGCCGTCGCGAGCCTCCCACTGCGCCTTGTTGTCGCCGGTCGATGGGTCGTTGACGGCGTAGTTGAACCCGTAGTTTGGGTTAGGCTGCAAATGGAGAGTTTTATAGTTATTTGAGTTAATTGTGAGCAACTTTTTCAATTGAAAAATTTTTCAATCGAAAAGTCACAATAAGAAAGATAGTAATATTTTTATTGTTCACCAGAAAATAATACTGAGACGAAACACTAAGCTTGGTTGGCTTGGTTGGGGTATTTGCTAAAAACACGATTATGGAAGAAAGTAATTGAAATTTTAGTTGCCGCTCGCTCACACTACGTAGACGGAGCTATTGTACGAGTGACAGGCAAATAGTGGTTTGGTTACTTTATTCAATGAAGTATGCTGATAGACAAAAAGTCCTCAAAAATGCTAAGTTTTTTTTCCACGCAGAATTCTTAATGGGGTAGATGAAATTGTGTACCCTAAGACTTACAATACTGCCAACTTCAGCGGCGACCACTCTGGGCACGACGGCGACACCCTCATGGAGGGCTAGGCCTCCGGACGGATGCGCCATCGCCGTGGCGGCTGCAGCCACGAGGCAGGATACCTGAACATGGATGTTAAATATGAGGCGTTAAGGTTCAACATACATGAAGTCCCGAGATATACCGAGAGACAAACTGTAGATAAGCGTTGAGCTGGCAATGATTTTAAATAGTCGAACAGATCAGCTCTCCTGTTACGTAACGAGTGATCCTTTTTTGACGTTTCCAAACTGAGAAAATATGTGAGCATTTGACGGTTCACGGTAGGTGAAATCGGACGAGTCCAGTGGAGAAGTTATGTGTAGCGCCCCAGGAGAGCAACAGATTTTTTAGTTTTAGTTTTTCCATTGAATTCTAAACGTTTTTTAACGTCGGTGAAATTAACATTAATTTACGATAGGTATAACTCAAATAGTGATAAAAGCTTGAAGGCGTCACTCGCCACTCGTGACGTGTCTTCTTTTAAATGGTCTTCAATGAAAAGAAAAAATATTTTTTTGTATCGTGTTTGTTATGGTAAGCTTCAGAGAAATTTATGCTATAAATGCATTCTCGAGCTCCTCTTCCTCCAATCCTAAGGACTGAAATTCTATCAACGCTTTCTACTTCTACTGATCTTTTAGAAAGGTGAAAAATATTTACCACAAAATACGTGTTCATTGTGCTGACTTGGTATTCCACGGAGCGAACGAGGTGTACTGGTACCGAAACCATTAATAGTGTGCTTATTTATAGCGCTAGTAATGTATTAAATTATTCCACCCGCCACCGGTTCTGCCAAAAGTCCCATTTTCACGGATGATTTGATCAATTATTTGCATTGTACCTACCAGTCCCAAGTGGTTCGAGTAACAGCTAATAAGCGGATAGATTCACAATGCTAATGAATTAGGCAACTGTACTAGCTTTACTCTACAATCAATCGTTCAATAGGTTCCGAAATGTTGAGCTAATAATCGGTTTGCTTCTCATTTCTTTGTTAACACTTGTGGTTAACTGTCGACCCCACCTCAGGATTTCAACACAAGGTACAAATTGTACATAGTATAAATGATACGTAGTGTAGACAGTCTGAATTATTCGTCGTCCTTATTCAACCCCTTTGTCTAATTAGCTCAGTTGGGAGAGCGCTGGCACGGTTAGCCAGAGGTCACGGGTTCAGGTCCCGGCATGGGTGGAATTTTTAGCCTCTAAATAGGTTCTTAAAATTGTCCTCAGCACGGGTTAGTGCAACAAAAAAAAAATAATAACTTTACATATCTGTATAATAGTATTTTCTGGGGTTAATACGAGCACTAGACATAATAAAACTGAATTTTTACTAATTTATTAACTGTTAATTTCTGCCGAGGGTAGTAAACTAACAGTTAATACTTTCAAAAAGACGGCTGTCACCTCAGTCTACCGAGACCACGGCACTTGGAAAAGTACCGAAACGTCGGAAACTTGTAAAATGGAAAAGTAAATAAGTTGAAGTGGCAGTGGGCGGGGCACATAGCACGCAGAACTGATGGCCGATGGGGCCGAAAAGTTCTCGAATGGAGACCACATATCGGCAAGCGCAGCGTGGGACGACCAGCCACAAGATGGACAGATGACGTCATTCAAGTGGCAGGAAGACGCTGGATGCAGGCCGCTTCCAACCGGTCTTTTTGGAAATCCATGGAGGAGGCCTATGTCCAGCAGTGGACTTCTTGTGGCTGAATGATGATGATGATGAAATATCCGTTAAATTCAGTTTTATTATATCTGTATAATTTCCTTTTTTGTGTACAATAAAGTGTTCTCTTCCTATCTAAATGCTGGTCATAAAAATCTCTAATTTCTCTTAATTAAGTTCTCCCTAATTTTTTTCAATCCCTGTACTTTTCCAGTGTTTGGAACAGAGTGCCAGTACCTTGTTTATATTGGCAGCCTCGAAACTTCAGGTGGGAGACGGCACAAAAAGAAAAAGAAGATCCTTTTCCAATCGATATCCGTAATGTAACATATAATATCATCTGTCCAGCAAGCTGGCATCAGCAAATTAGTTTTATTGACTCAAGAATCTGTTTTCTTGTCACTGGCCTACTTATCTTAGATAGATTTTGTTGGATCGCTCCATTTCTGATATGATTTATCGAAGGTACTCTAATTCTATTTTGGCTTGTAAGCCTACTATCCGTGTATGTGTTTGCTGTCATTAACATACCACACGCAATCTAATATCCATCCGCTCTCAAGACACGCCAAGTCTTTGTATCCCCTGCCATGCTGAGTCTTTTATCTTAATCACTTCTATAAATTAAGAAGAAGCGGTGGTAGCCTAGTGGGTAGAACATTGGACTCGGAAGCGGGAGACCCAGGTTCGATTCCCTGTGCACGCATGTACCTATGACTTTGTTTTCTAAGTTATGCACATTTGTGAAGTTATAGTAGCAATACCACTCGCTAACGGTGAAGAGAAACATCGTGAGGAAACCTGGGTGTCTGAGCTATTCACATACCTCAGCGCTTGAAATCGCCAATGCGCGGTGGGCACGCGTGGTGATTAAGCCCATACTCTCTCTCTGAGAGAAGGCCTGTGCCCTACAGTGGGACGTATATAGGCTGGGATGACTTCTATAATTTGTTCAGATAATTTGTCCTACTCTGTGCATAGCCCTAATAAATTTGCCCAGTACGGATTTCTCCTATTTTTTAAAAGTAACCTATATACCTCCCACTGCAGGCTACAGCAGACCTTCACTCAGAGAGATCAAGATAAGATAAGATAAGATCAAGCGTTGATGTATGTGAACACCTCAGATAGTCAGGTTTCCTCATGATGTATTCCTTCCAATTAGCGAGTGGTATTGCTACTGCAACTTCCCCTGATATGCCCTACCTGTTTTCTATGCGGTTATTTAACTGCACAAGGTTAGTTAAATATTAAATCTTGCTAGCCGGAACTGTAAACTGTAAGTTACTTATGATGACAATACACTAAAATGATTCAAATAACCTGATGCTGTAGCCAGAGTTGTCTCGAGGGCATATCATATTGAGAGTGCGAAAGCAAATTATTTTCTTCCAAAGTCGAATGACTTTTTCGAGTATTTAAGAGATAGTTGGCAGTATTGAAATTGGTCTATAGCTGTTGACAGTCTCTGTCACCACTCTTGTATATTGGATGGACTCCGCCCAATTTATCTCTTTTGGAAATATACCTGAGTTGAGGGCTAGGTTGCAGATCTATGGGACTGGAGGAGCGAGCAGTTTACAATCAGTATTATTTTTAATGACTCGCGTTTTTAGTCTAATAAATAATTGCGATAAGATCCGTTAAAGCTATAACTATGTTTGATAATCAAGTTATCCATATTTTTGAAGATTCATCCACCACCTGTTACCAGTATAGCTCGACGTAGAATTTGAAAACAGAAATTTTTGGTAAACAAATTATCAGGCTAATTAAGTTAGCACTTATTATTCTAAAAATAGTCAACATTTAGCGAATATTTATTGGTCCAGCTTTTGCGCCTATGCCTTCTACCTTTTAGCTTAATTAGAAAGAGCTCTCTAAATTCTCTAGCAATACGTTGGTTTCACTTTCAATGTTTGTTTGATTTTCATCATTGTATTTAATCTATGATTTCCATCGTTTCCAACGTGATGTGAATACTGTTATATGATATTCCTGATTCTTTGAATGATCTATCAAACCTTTAATTCCAAACTTCATTTTTAATTTTTTATAAACTTGGACCTATTCACACTCAGCTCAGCATTCAAGCGGCGTGGATTTGTCAACATTATATTAGGGGTTAAAGTATGAAATTTTCGCAGTATCCATCTTTCTTGTCTAAATTGAATAACAAAAACAATTGAAAGTCGAAATTCAAATGTTTCACATTTTTTAAAAAAATAACATCATAGAAACCATTTGAAAAAAGTTTCATTCGAAAACCTCAAACCATGAAGATCCTATGTCAATTCAAAGAACCTATTGCAATAAAACGGCAATTTCATACTTTAACCCCTATTATTTCCAAGTGTATTTAGAAATTTCTTTACCACGTTAATGCTCCATTAATAAGTAGAAACGTCGGAGGAGCAACGACTTTGAAAAATAAAAACGGATACATATTATACCGTTCTAAAACATCATCACCAATAATAATAAGAAAATGTAATAATATTTTTTTATTCCTTTTTAGGGTTCCGTACCCAAAGGGTAAGGGACCCTATTACTAAGACTCCGCTATCCGTCCGTCCGTCCGTCCGTCTGTCCGTCCGTCTGTCTGTCACCAGGCTGTATCTCATGAACCGTAATAGACAGTTGAAATTTTCACAGATGATGTATTTCTGTTGTCGCTATAAAAAATAAAAACAGAATAAAATAACAAGCGTGGTTTTTTTTTCCGTTTATTTCCCGATACTAATAACCGCAACAGGTAGACGCTTGAAATATTCAAATGTTGTATATATAATGGTACGGAACCCTTCGTGCGCGAGTCCGACTCGCACTTGGCCGGTTTTTTGTGTACAATAAAGTGTTTTCTACTATACGCTACGCTATTAAGTTGGCTCAGAAATGTAAGATAATAATAGTATGTTTTTAGCAGAAAATTATTCGATTTATTTCAGTCGGAAGTAAATTAGTATTCACAACAATAGATTAAAGACTAGTTACATTAGCACACAGGCTCAGGTACGCATATTTTATTTAATTTATTACAGCACCCATACTACTTAAACATAAATGGCTAGTAAATTATCACTATTACAACCTTAGTAAAATTAAGGCATAGTGAGCTATACATCTCTTACAAAGAGATTTATAATAAACCTTTCTTGCCTGTAGTTCTGATGACTAGTTTCCTACCGCCAGCCAGAGAAATGGGGCCGGTGACCCACTTGTAGAGTTTACCGTCCTTCCATTTCTTGCTGTAGATGGTCGCGTGGGGTCCAAGGACGGTCAGGAGCGGGTTGTCGTAAGGCACCCAGCCTCCGTATGATCCGGTGATGGGTTCCCAAGGCAGGCTCCAGCCGCCGAGTTTCGGTAGTCCGATGGACAAAGGAGCTGCCCCGAAGCCGTAGCGCTATTAGAGGCTTGATTGGTGCTAGTGGCAATATCGGAGAATGAACGATGGGCTCGAGCGGTACTGTCGGGGAGACGGCGACTGGTGCGTTTCCATGGAGCAGAGGCGTCGGATGAATGCTGGGGCCGACTTTTCTCACGACCGCGTTGAAGCCCGTCAGGTCATTCGCGGAGTAGTCGACCACTCGAAGCGAGCCATCTGGCTCGACGAGCGAGTAGGAACCCTTGACGCGGTCGCCGTCGCGAGCCTCCCACTGCGCCTTGTTGTCTCCGGTGTGGGGGTCGTTTACAGCGTAGTTGTAAGCGTAGCGGGGGATGTCCTTGAAAGATAGATATTTTTAATTGACATACATACATGCACTTTGAAATAGAGGTTTTCAACAATAACTTATGATCTTAAACGATCGAAGTGATTTGGTGGTTTGGTCTATATTTTTTTGTATAGTAACTACAAACAAGTCGTCTTGCCTAAAATTGTCGTCTATTAACTTTAAAATTAATAGTTGGGGATTGAACTCGGATCGTCCGTCTTGACATAACACCACTGACCTATCAAGATATGAGATTTCGGTAAAGATGAAAGCGCGATGAGATATTGCAGTTCTATTTTATAGTGAAAACTATATTAAATCTATTCATAAGCAGCCTATATACGTCCCACTGTAGGGCACAGGCCTTCTCTCAGAGAGAGAGAGAGTTGGGCTTAATCACCACGCATGCCCACCGCGGATTGGCGATTTCAAGCGCTGAGGTATGTGAATAGCTCAGACACTCAGGTTTCATCACGATGTTTCCTTCACAGTTAGCGAGTGGTATTGCTACTATAACTTCACAAATGTAATAACTTAGAAAACAAAGTCATAGGTACATGCCCGCACTGGAAATCGAACCTGGGTCTCCTGCTTCAGAGTCCAATGTTCTACCCACTAGGCTACCACCCCTACTTCTATTAACTCATTATTTTATAGTAGTTTCCATTATATTTAAAGAACCTTTGGCTAGTGTCTCGTTCACAATAAATATATGGAGAATAAGAGTTTCACTTACCACAGTGCCAACAACAGCAGAGGCCACTGGGACAGCACCGCTCATGGCGCCCGCCACCGCAAAGGCCACCAAACACGAAATCTACAATAAAATGTTTAAAATCAGCGTAATCACGGCTGATATAACGAAGTATATGTAATTTTGCTCTCAACGCATTCATTGTGGTGTTAAAATGTTGTTAAAGGTCGCAATCATGTTATGCATTTCCCATCTCGCATAAGATCCAGAAGAAATAACTCTTTCGGTTTTCCACATTGAATGCATGTTGTGTTGGGTAATCGAAATAAGTTGTATCGCAGTGTCCATTCGTTTTTACTTACCATCAGAATTCCACTCATTTTCCTGTCAGCTATGTCCTGTGAGCTGCTGTAATGCGTAATGCTGTAACTCCGACTCGCAATGCTTTTATATGAAAGTGATTTTCCTACGCCCCCCCGAATATATTTGAACCAGTTTTTCCTTCGACAGAGCTCTCTTTGACCCGCCAACGATGCAACGGCTTGACCCTTTGAGCGCTTCAGGTTATAATTGTAATGTACGCTAAGTAATTATAAGTTTTTTTTTTGTTGGCTAATGTAGTTAGACCCGTTGAAGCTGATGGCTGTCTGTGTTTTGTGGTCGATTTGAAATTATTCGGAAGTGCACTTTGCCTTTACTTATTTCCTGTTGTTTGTATATTTCATTTAATTCAGCTTTACAGCTCTACATGTAAACAAACCGCTGATATAATCGTTAAAATACGAAAAGCAATGTTTGCTCGTCCTCATCATTGTTATTAATTTCATGACTTTCATAGTATGTATATCGAAAAAAAATTGTTTAGGTTTACCAAATTTAAATGGAAGAAAATTTAATAGTTCACCTACTCATCGCAACGTGCAACATTGTGGGTTGAAACCGATGAAGATTACAGGAAAAACCCATTCAAGCCTTTAATCAAAAGCGAATGTTTTATTACCACATAGTGGCCATGCTTTATTCTTGTGCTGAAATAAATGTGTGATCAGCTTAATGTTTATATTTACATAAATATTAATTATCTTACAATGAACAAGTTCGTCGTTTCTATCACACTGTTTTTAGTAAAATTAGGAAGAGTCATTTCAAGGGCTATTATTGCCCAAAGTTTTGTCTGTATAATAAATATAGGTCATTGTGATCTATCTAGCGGTAATCGGGCACGTTATAGACAAAGATAGTAAGTAAACAGAGGACTTGCTCAAGGCACTACTGCCTACGCTCGTTCAAACACGCAGGGCTGTCATTTGTCGTGCCGCCGGAAACAGTTCTGAGATTACCCCCAGTAGTTAGAGTGTCTGCCGTAACCCTCTCCCCTGTAACCGTCTCTCCATGATGACTCGTAAGGCACTTTGGTCAGCAGACTGTTACCCACATAGTCCAAGGGAGCCAGGGGCACTTTGTTGTAGCCACCGTATCCAGTCAAAAGGGGCTGCTTGTATCCACCGTACGGCAGTAGAAGAGGAGACTTAATAATAGGGTAGGGCTCGACAATTATCGGTTTCACGACAGGAACGATCGGAGATTTGATGATCGGAATATCTTCCTTTATCAGCGACGATGTGGAGACCGCTCCGTATCCGCCGTACGGGCCACCTAACACAGGAGCGTGGGATAGTTTGCCTAGGTGAGCCACTGGTCCGACGGAGTAGGGGGCGAAGCCAAGAGGCTCGTGAGCCAGTGTCGGGATGGGCGCCTTGTATATGGGCTCCTTGTAAATGGGGCCGCTGGGGTGGATGCTGGGACCGACGCGCTTCACGACGGCGTTGAAGCCAGACTTGTCGTCCGCGTAGTATTCGACCACGCGCAAGCTGCCGTCGGGCTCCACTAGGGAATAGGCCCCTGGGGAAAAAGGGGTATTTGAATGTACTTTAAAATAGAGATTTCCAACTGTAGTTAAAGATCTTGAAAATAAATGATTGCTCTATAATTTTACGGATATTAACTTAATCGATCTTTAGAATTTCATACTTTTAACAATTTTCTGTTAACTTTAATAGTTGAGGAACAAATCCGGAACCTTGTCAGGATTTTGACACAATATCGCTGAGGTATCAAGACATGAGACTTCGGTGAAATTAAGCAACACATTTTAAGACCTCTTGTAAAAGTCCACAAAGCGCGATTGGACATATTGAAGCTTTATTTTAAAGTGGAAACCATTTATTTTAGAGCTGTTTATTATTTGTTAGCGACAGAAGTTTTTATTTTTATTATAGGGGGTTTAATTAATTTGATAGCTCATCCTATTTCGAACAATATTTTTCACTACATATAGGGACAGGCAAAACCCTTCATAATTAGCAAAACCATGAGGGAGACCTATGTCCTGCAGTGGGCGTCAAAATGGCTGATGATGATGATGATGATTGGGATATGTGTAGGGAGTACCTTTAACAACGTCGCCGTCGCGTTTCTCCCATTGTGCCTTGTTGTCGCCGGTGTGGGGGTCCTTCACGGCGTAGTCGAACGCGTATTTAGGGTACGACTGCAACGCGAAAGAAAGTGTTAGACCAAATGCTCCTTCTCGACAGGGCGTAACTGACTAATGCGTACCTCTTTGTAGGACGCAGGTGCAATAGTTACTTACGTAGTAGTCAGCAGAGGCGTGTCCAGGAGCGTAGACGGGGCCGCCATATCCCAAACCGAGTCCGCTGCCCCGCGCTGACGCGGTCAAACCCAGAAGGCATATCTGCAACATTCGAAACACAGACACTCACTGAAGATTCTCAATTTTGTTTTGTTGAAACTACTTAGTAGTCTTTCACGATTTACACACTCAAAAGTGGTTGTTGAAGATTCTAAGCATATTTTTAGCGTATTCAGAATTGCACAATTTTTTGGCTTTAACCACAAAATTTCACAGTATCCCTTGTTGAATCGAATTTACCACAATTTGTTCCACGTCAGTCATAACAATAGTAAGGAGCACAACCCTTAATTGTTATCCGACTGTTTCCTAGCAAGTGTGAGTTAATGACCACCACCTTTGACCACCTAAACACTAACCGCAACTAAATGGTTCATTTTGCCGGAGACGCACCGACTAAAGCCAAAAACGTACTGGCTAGGTTAAAACTAGGTAAAACATTTATAGCCTCGACAGTCCTTCATTATCCTCACTCAGTCCGGATGCAGGGTTTCACGTCTACATGGATAATTTGACTGGCGATTGCATCAGGCTTCCTCGTCTAGAACAACCTTCGCGATGTGAAAACTACTTTGACGGCCGACGGATGGCGGACAGGCTTAACACGTGATGGACACGTTGCTTCGTATGATTTGTGGATCGATTGCAGTTTTGATATATGATGACAGTTCCATTTCCTTTCGATGGTTGAAGTGTTTGCTCTTCCGATGTCTTGTTCTGGTTTTGTAATTTATTGTTACTCCTATCGTTCAGTCGGGTTTGAACTCAGTCGACGGTGACACTCTAACAAGGACTTATTTTAGACCCCAGCATGCGCTCGCACGTGTGATGCAAAACCGAATTAGCTCTTAAACACTTGCGTTACACACGGCCACAGCTGCCGCAATACAATTGACGCTAGAATTATATATGTAATTGTAAGAGGGCTGCAAGTGGCAGTCCCTGGTCTCTGCCTATCCCTCTGGGATACAGGCGTGAGTTTATGTTATGTTATGTTTGTAAGAGAGCTTAGGACGAGTTTACCGAAACGGGCGAAAATGTTGTGAACTGCTCAAGAGACCATTTCTTTTCTCGAACACAATATTAGCAAATAAATGAAGCGTGAACTTGATGCAACGTTCGCCAATTACTATGTGTCGCCATGCACCAGTTACCGTGAGACATACAAACACACATATTAGCGACGACGGCATCTGAGTCACTACTAGAATTGCCCATTTTTGACCCAGAAAATACGCATTGTGAGTTAAACCTGTTACCTCAAAAATGCGCATTTTCTGAAACACGTCGATTAGTCTGTCATTTAAAACAACTTAATTCTACGACTTTTAAAAATTGTTAAATTTTTATTTATTAATATATTTTTACTGTTTTACGGGTTTTCTTTTTTGGAGTGGCGCAGTTTTTTTTATAGATAATGCCAAAAACCATGTGTGTTAAATAGAATGGTCGTTTTTCTATGTAAGACAATGATTTACTGGAGGAGCATTGGTGGCGCTGCTACATTTGCAGAGTGCGCAAAGCACGAATTTAATAAAGTTATGTAAGCCATGGTAGCCTAGAGCGGTGGTAGCCTGGTACCCACTGGTAGAACGTTGGACTCGGAAGCGAGAGACCCAGGTTCGATTCCTAGTGCGGGCATGTGCCTGTGACTTCGTTTTCTAAATTATGTACATGTGTGAAGTTATAGTAGCAATACCACACGCTAATTGTGAAGGAAAACATCATGAGGAAACCTGAGTGTCTGAGTTATTCACAAATCTCAGCGCTTGAAATCGGTGGGCACGCGTGGTGATCAAGCCCGTACTCTCTCCTTGAGATAAGGCCTGTGCCCTGCAGTGGGACGTAAATAGGCTGTTTATGTTATGTAAGCCATGATATTTCTAAAATATAGAACAAACGCTCTAGTAAAACACAAACCCTAATGGGTGTTTCAGTAATTGTTTTGAGGTACCATTTTGAGTTTCGCGAAGGGAAACGTAGTAGCTCGCATAAAGCTTGACTCAGTGCGAGCACTAAGCCAAAATTAATAGTCCCTGGTGTTCTAGTAGCCATTTTCTATAGTTCTAATGGGGAATGGTCTTACTCGTTTATACATTTACTAGCCAGGTAGAGGCCACCAAGCTTGGATGCCTGTTAAACGCCCGCCGGCACGCGATCCGTGGAAGAAGCGTGTTAAATCTCTATCACACATAGTAATCAAGTTTAATATCTTTACGGATTATTAATAACGGATATTGTACTAGCTGTTATTATCAGCTTCTTGTATTAGCTTGAATTATGCTCCTTAACGTAACAGCTATTAGTGTTGTCGTCGACAATGCATATTGATTTACAATATAGCACATCCTTATGGAGGATATCATAAATTCAAATATAATATTTTTATATTCTTTTTGTTGCACTAACCCGTGCTGAGGACAATTTTTAAAAACCTAATTAGAGGCTAAAAATTCCACCCATGCCGGGACTTGAACCCGCGACCTCTGGCTAACCGTGCCAGCGCTCTCCCAACTGAGCAAATGGGCAAGTGCAGGCATCAGTGAAATTTCGAGCCTCTTTACTCTCAGATGTCGCTGCCTGTACGTAATACAGAGAAAGTATGTAATACCACGTCATCGGGTATTTCTCCTTGTCTACAGGCATACAGCTGTCTCCCAGCCACAGTGCTCGCGTCGTGCGTTGAAAGCGTCTGGGCGACCGGCGGCGACGGGTCCTCGGCGCAAACCCAGCTGTCACGCGCTCTATGGCTATGGTGCGGATCGCTTGGAGCGCGAGTGTGGCTCCCTCTGTTGACGAGAGGCGCTACGAGGCACCCGGAGAACAGCCGACACACGTTCATGGCGAAACGAATCATGCTGCCTTTTCACCTCAATATATATCCGCTAAGTGAGTATCTATCTAGAGTCTAGACAACCGAGGCAAAAGCCCAGGGTTCCTGTACTTTGTAGCTCTGCTGCGCTCGTGCTACAAGCGCGGTGTGGATCACACTTTCACCAAAATACACTTTAACACTGTTCATTAAAAAAAAGGACTGGATTTGCTTCGAGCTAAAATAGCAATGATATCAATCGATTAAAACTTCAACATATCTTTGATATTTTGTAGTTTGTCTGTCTGGGCGTGATAAACTAGAAACTACCCAACGGGTTTTTTATATTAAGGGGGTCCAGGGAGCAACACTAGCGCCACCGAGGAGAAAAATCATATCTTTTTTTACAGATAAAAATTGCTAAAAGTGTCAGTACAATCTCTCAATCATGTTAACAGTGATTTTAAAGAACTAGGATCACGAACCTGGGACTAGATAGCATTTATGCCATAAACGGCCGTTTCGGGCGTTAATCCTATCTAGTCCTAGATTTTTTGCCTTGGGTTCTAGGCCATTATCGATAGCTTAGGTTTCACAGGCTTTAACCTTACTGTAGAATCAACGTATGTGCCTCTTTGTTGCAGCAATACTGTTCGATGACGCAATTCTTTTGGGAGCTGAAAACGACACGACGCTCTACACGTCCGACTCAAACTCTGTGTTCTCGCTGCCGTTCTGCGTCGTCAATAGGACCGTAAGTGGAGAGATCGTACGACCAAAATCTCCGATATATCTAACTAATCTCTGATCTATACCCAGGTTCTATACCTTTTCCCCATCGCGCCGATAGCATAGCGCCATAACATAAGATAAGATAAGAATATTCTTTATTGCGCACAAGAAGCGAGACCTAACATATGAAAAAGTACAATGGGCGGCCTTATGCTTTACGTAGTGAAAAACAACATGGCATTTGTAGATATTATCGCGACGAAAGTGTGGATCGCGGCTGCGTGCCCCGGTGACTGTACTTCTTTAGGATTGACTGCCTCAAAGAACGATATAACGGAATTGTTGCCAAATAGAATGTAACATCGAAATAGATACTAACAACAAATTGTAACCAGAGTGGCGTTGTGTGCCGAAACACAGTCTGCTGTTTAGTTCGGCAGCAGAGGTCGATACGTAAATTAATAACATTTTTAGTCGATAACAAAATATAGAAATATAAGAAGCAAGATGTCTCGGGGCCTTATTATGCGCACTAAATCCTGAGCGATTCCAATCGTCTAACTGTCAAATTCAATACTAATTTGACAGTTACACGATTGGAATCGCTCAGGATTTTGTGCACGTAATATAGGGGCAGAACAGAAGAGTAAATATATACACACAGAAAAAGATAACATTTGTTCTGTGATTAAATACATGACCACAGTAATGAGTCAAATAAATCTTATCTTATTCTCTATCAGAAACGATACATATGAAAGAAGAAAGTAAAGTTGTTAATGTTCCCCGCAGAGCCAAGTTTACCTGCACCAGATCCTGCGTCAACTTCTGCGACGCAACCTCGGCTACCACGCGTGGGAGATCGCGCGCAGCTGCGCCCAGCTGCCCTACTTCCCGCACTCGCTCGAGTTACTGCTCCACGAGGTGAAGTAACGTTGTAACGTTCCCCGTACAGCCGAGTGCACCTGCGCCAGATCCTGCGCCAGTTGCTGCGATGCAAAAGTGAAAAATCCACCTGCCTACCTATTGCGGTTTAAGAGATTAAGGCCTTTTTAGGTGAGACAGGCAAACGTCGTCGGTATAGTAGGTCGGCGATTTTGGTCAGCGGGCAAGAAGATATACAGCGATGTACCGCCGGTGTCGTTAGGTGGTAATGGACTAACTGGGGTGTCTTGTTTTAAGTACTTGGGCCACTGGGTCACCGAGGACATAATGGACGACTTGGACATGGAGAGGGAGCGAATGGCATTGGCAGTAAAGTGTAACATGCTGGCCCGTAGGTTTGCACGGTGTACTCTACCTGTAAAGACGACTCTATTTAGGGCCTTCTGCCAGTCGTTTTACACGTGTAGCCTCTGGGTCAGTTATACAATCTCAGTCCATGTAAAATAAAATAATAAAATGTGGTTACCAACCCACCTTAAGAAATATGTGTATTACTAACACTATGGACTTGTTCCGAAATAAAAACATTGAATTGAATGGAGTGCCATTGGCATCCTTTGGGTACAGAGCCCTAAAAAGTGATTACTACAAATACAAAAACCACGACTACCAGTTGAGGTACCCTATGATACTTGGGAAGGCATAAGGATTCTAAAGAACCTTACACTAGCAATAAATACAATTGTTATCTTCAGGTACTGGAGGAAGAAGCCACCAGCAAGGAGCCCATACCAGACGCGCAGCTCCCCAGCGTCATCGAGTTCGTGCAAGAGTTTCCAGTCTACCTGCAGGTGGGCTGCATCTATCTATCTATCGGTCTAGCTTCGGAAGTCGCTGTCAAGCACTCTCAGGCGCTTATGAGCATGACTGTGGTAGCAGCGTGATAGACGACAGCTACATTACCACAGGAGCAACGTGACGGCGGCATGATGATGAGCACGCGTGACAATAGCGTGATAGCGACGGCAGAGTGACACCAAGACTGGGTGATAGTGATAGAAAGAGAGAGAGTGTGATTTTGGCAGCGTGACAACGGCAGCAGTGCGGCTATGATTACCGAGTGACAGCGAGAGCGCTTGGTAGTGACAACAGCGTGACTGCGAATGCAGAGTGACACCGACTGCAGAATGACACCAAGACTCTGTGATAGTGATTGTTTCGTACTGTAATAAGAGTTTTAAATTCTATTTTTATTTGTTTTCTTACAAACAACACATTCTGGAATGGTTTGCGTATTTTAGATAATAAAAGTTTTTTGATCTGGTGACGATCCGTGATCCAATCTGAATACTCGCACTGGTGCCTTCCGGGTGATCGTCGCGCCTCTGTCGGTGACGTGGCACACTCTTCACTTGGTAAAAATTAAAACGTGAGAGGTGTTGCGCTCTATGTGTTGTTTCGTGATTTATACGTAATCATTTCATTGTCGAAGATCTTAAATGTGCCAACGAGCTTCATTATGCCTTATGGACGTTGAAGAATAATTTGTGGTGCCTGGAAAACGCCCAACAAGGACTGACGCAGAGCAGCGAGCCCGATCGCGCTAGAGTTAAGGTGCGGAGACCGGTGAGTTGCCAGGCCTATACAAATTCTCTTTAACAGTGATAACAGCGTGACTGCGACTGCAAAGTGACGGTGAGAGAGCGTGTCATTGTCACTATTGACTTTATTGTACGTTACCAGTTTTTCGGGAGGAATTTGGGACGTGAACTTTTTCTTTTGTCACAGGCCTATGTGTTCGTTGTACTCACTCTCTAAGTCCTTACGAACATGTTTTGTCTCATTTCAGACGGTTGTGCAATGTGCGAGAAAGACCGAGATAGCTCTATGGGCGTACTTATTCTCTGCCGCTGGAAAGCCGAAGGAACTTTTCCAAGAATGTCTACAGCGGAAAATGCTCGACACTGCCGCGTCGTATCTCATCATCTTGCAGGTAAGTTTGGTAAAGAAATCTAGTACTGAATGTATTTACCCATTGATCTGTTATTTGTACATTGCAGAGGAAAAAGGTAAAAAAACATAGCTTTATTTTTTTAAATTATGTTGTATGAAATTCCGCTTTAGATAGACAGATAAATCATTTATTTGCATAAGACACACATACGTATACAAAGCATTGAAATCTTATCACAAGTAAGAGCACGAAGAAAAGAAAAGAACAAACCAGTGCATACTTAGAAACCAAAAGCATAGAAGATTAGCAATACGCGGTACGGTATGTACATTTACAGCTTTACCTAATTGCTATACAATAACTGTACACTGCTAAATCTTTGTTGTTGCTGTTGTAGTGTGACCATGAATAATAATAATAACTTCCACAAAAACTTGACCTGGTCACAAACTAGGATACCCTGTGCTATGGTAACCAGGCAAGACATACACCCAGATTGAGGTCATTTGTACAAATGTACGGTGGCCCCAAGTGGGAATCGAACCCACGACGTCTGTTTTGGTAGCTAAGCGCCTTGACGGCTAGACCAACCAGGCAGTCGATGAATCCCTCCGGAATTTATCTGTCTATGTCAAGTTTGTGACCATTAATGTTGTGGTAACCTTTTATTTTGAGGGCTCACTCCCTCAGCACAACTTACACACATCAAAGGCTAAATCTGTGTTTTTTTTTATGTTGTTCTTTCTGTTAGTGTTTATATTATATCACTTATCTGTTTATTTTGTTCCTGTGATGTGTCTTGTTGTTATAATGTTTTTTTTTTTATTTTCTTCTACTTTTTAATGTGATTCCTAACAGAATTTTCGTTCCTTTAACTTTTCAATGTTATACCGACATGTGTTGTATGTTCCGACCGTGCCTAGAACCTGGAAAGCTCAGCGGTGAGCAGGCAGCTGGCGACGCAACTGTTGGACACGGCGCTGCAGCAAGAGCGGTGGGACCTGGCGCGGGATCTCGTGCGGTTCCTTAGGGCTATCGGTACGTGTGTGAGGAAAAACCAAGTGCGAGTCGGACGCGCGCGCGAAGGGTTCCGCATTATCTATACAACATTAGACAAAGATCTAATTTGAGAACAGGCAGCGCCATCTATAGAAATCAACAAGAAGTGACATTTAACGATATGACATCGGCGCTGTAAAGGTTACGTAGATAGCCGCTAGATGGCGAGCGCTGTCTTTAGACAAGGTTCGTTGTATGACTTAAATGTTTATTTTACTCTGTTTTTAGTATTTTTTGTTACAGCGCCAACAGATTTACAAACCGTAAACCTCCTCTTTCTGTGACGTAAGTCTAAGAAAGAATCCTGGCGTCTACGTGCTAGGATGGCCAAGGACAGAAAGAAGTGGCGTGGATTGGGGGAGGACTATGACTAGCAGTGGACGAGCATGGGCTGATTGTTCCAATGATATTTTATAAATAAAATACCAACGCAATTTCTCTCCTTGTCCATCCATCACAGATATTTACAAAAGTTCAATAGGAAGTAAGTATTTTATTAAGACTGTTCTTACGTGGAGCATGCTGTATCGCTCGCACAATTTAACATTTTTGATTATTGTAATAATCAAAAATGCCACACGGCTTACATGATTATTGTTTACTCATGTAAACCGTGTGGCGCCGGATTAAGAATAGCGTCACTCCATTTCCTTTCGTGGATGTCGTAGAAGGCGACTAAGGAAATAAATTATTAGGAAACAGCAGCAGCATCTTCCTGAGATTCCAACCGCTTACTGCGATCGCCAACCTGCTTGCCAAGCGTGGCGATTATGGCAAAACCCTTCATGGTTATGAAAACCATGAGGGAAGTGTCCTGCAGTGGGCGTCAAATAGCTGATGATGATGATGAGTAACCGTCGGTATGATAAACGTGGTCTGAGGGTTTGATGCATGATTAAACTACGGACATTTTAAACATATTTTTGATTTTTCCAATACGTAGTTTTTAATAACGAAAAGTTGTTTCCATAATTATTAATTTTGGAATCAAATTTTCTCAATGAAAATCTTCGTAGAGGATAGGAAAAATAAGCCTTCATCAAGATGTACCAAAGGTTTACTCGTATTGTTACAATATTAAAAAAAATTAAATTGAGCTAGCGCGCCAGCCTGCTCCACGTAACAGCAGCCTTAAACAATAGCTACCAACTGTAAACTGTCTTTACATATAACTGTCGCCCCACAGATCCCAATGACGTAGACTCCCCGAGGAACTCCGTGAACGTCCAGGCGAAGTATGGACAAATTGTACAGTCGCAGACTGTCAGCCCGAACGCGGAGGACCTGTCCGTCATACTGGGAAACATGCAGGTTGGTGTCCATAGTCACGCTGACGCTACTGTTGCGTTGCGTTGATTACGTCGGTCCAGCAGTAATACGGGTGATTACCATAACTGATGTTGTAGAGAACCGGTGGTAGTGGAGCGGTGGAAAGGCGGCTTCTCATTCGGGAGGTCGCGGGTTCGAGTCCCGGCGTGCACCAATGAATTTTTTTTTTTAAGTTACGTACATTTGTGAAGTTATAGTAGCAATACCACTCGCTAAGGTAAACGAAAACATCGCAAGGAAACCCTATTGTCTAAGGTATTTACCTACCTTAGCGCTTGCTGCGTACAATGGCCCAACTATGAGGCTATCTCAGGTCTAACTACTACGACTGAAGTTGTGGGTTCGATTCCCGCCGTGGCTGCCGTACTTGATTTGTACAAATGACCTTAGTCTGGGTTTTATATTTCTTTAAATGGTTCGACCAAATAGGTGACGTAAGGGCAAGATAAAAATTACCCGAAACCGGCATGCGTGCATGCAACGACTAATTAATGTTGCGGAAGCGAAAGTGATCTGTCAGGTGACTCAGGTGGCAAGTGGCAGTCTCTGGTCTCTGCCTACCCCTCTGAGATACAGGCGTGAATTAATGTATGTATGTTTTTAATGTAAGCTTAATATTTTCTTTAGAGCTTTTTCTATTACTGATTTCGCGGCCATGACGCTGGCGCGGCCGGTTATTTCTTAGATGCCACCCGTTTTGTTTATTATAGGTATGCTTTACAAATTATGTCTTTCTGGTTATGAATGAATGAACATTTCCTCCATCAAGGTGACGGTATAATCTATATCCACGAGGGGCGCGGGCTCGGCGCCCGATACTTTTAGATTTACTGCCCACTTTTTGTCTGATCCCTGTTCTATTTATGGTTGTTTTAAGAAGTGTTTATTGCCTCGAAGAGGTGTAATACTTAATTTCGGCGGTGTGTATATTGAAGCATTGAGTTTTTGGCAGTTGGTTTCTTGTAATTATGACATAATTGGTTGGATTACGTCGTTCTTTTGGTTCATCGGCAAGGTGGCGGTTTAATCTACCTGTATCCAGCATGAATGAACCGCTCATAACATAATCCAGCCTCAAATGGCCTGACCATGGCCCAGTAGTCTGGGCTGGCTGGCGCTTCGGGTGGAGGGCGAGGGGATTTGATGGACTTAGATTTTTGGACTTTGATTTGCTGCTAACTCTTTGTCGGAGCCTTGTTCTGTTCATGGTTGTTTTAAGAAGGGCTTATCGCTACAACCAGTATGTAAATATTAGATTATTGCTTTGAGTTCTCATCAGTTGGTTCTTGTTATTATAACATATATGGTCACCCGCGTTCGAGGCGGCCAACACTTTTAGATTAACACTGTCGGTTCTGTTCATGGTTGGTTTATGAAGGCATCGGCAAGGTGGCGGTATAGCTGTATTCACTATGAGCTGCTGTTAATCGTTTAATCACCACCTATTGAAGGCCCTAACCACGGCGCAGCTGTCGGACGGGCGCGGCGCGGGCGCATCTTCAGCACGATGACGCCGCCGAGGGTGGAGGCGAAAACCTCGCGCCAATGCTTTATATTGTCTGATCCCGCCTATCCTCTATACTTTCCTCGCTCTAGTTCATTGTAAGACTTCTTACAAATATGTTTTTGTGGCGTGTGATCGCACGTCCATCCATTTATTGTCTCGTTAAAACCGACTTTTATGTCATCCTTTTCGACTATTGGTTTGGCAAGGTAGCGGTATACCTATATCTACTGTAAACCGCTGTTAATCCTGTAATCACCACCTGTTGAAGGCCCTAACTATGGCGCAGGGGTCGGGCGGGCGCGGGCGCAGCTTCAGCACGACCGCGCCGACGCGGGTGGAGGGCGAGGGGGCAGGGGCGCAGCGCTTTTATATTCGTCACTACAGCCTGACCTCTATATTTTCCCTTATATTCATAGATGGTTGTTCATAGTTATCTCTGGTTAAAGAACCAGAGAATGGGAATATGACGGATTGCGTTCGGGATCTCTTAGATGCCAACAGTTTTATTTTTATTTTATGACATTTTTATTTGAGAATCACATATATACGCTAGATGTCCCGGCAACCGTTTTTTTTGCCATATTAATTAGCCTACAACCTGTTCTCAGATCTACCAAAAGTCGTTGAAGCCGTTTCGGAGGAGCTCGATAACAAACACACGAGATTTTTATATATTAGATAATTATATACTATTGTAGTACTTTGTGCATTGGCGAGGTGGCGGTATAACTACTATATCCATCCAGTATGAACCGCACTTAACCTCGCGATCCAAATTTAAAGGCCCTAACCATGGCGCAGCTGTCGGGCGGGCGCGGGCGCAGCTTCAGCACGACCGCGCCGCCGCGGGTGGAGGGCGAGGGGGCGGGCGGCGGCGGGGGTACGGCGGGGGGCAACGCGCCCCCCCCGCCCGCGCGCGCCACCGCCGCCGTCAAGCGCAAGAAGAGTGTGCCGGCCAGGTCCGACAAGTACGTATCATACTTGTATAATACCCATCTGTACTCGTACACTAACAATCAGGGCCTAAATTCTGTAAGGAACTTACAAACCATAGCGTTCTCGGTTCGGTGGCGGTCATTTGGTGCAGTTTCTTTACATCATTTACTGCAGTAGTATTTGTTGGAATCTATTTAAACCAACGCGTTCTGACCGCGAACGCAACAATCATTTGTTTAGCGGTCAATGAATTCATTGCGTCCAAACAAATACTTCTACAGTAAATGACCGTCACCGTCGCCGCGACCACAACCGCTTTGATTTGTAAGTTGCTATAATCGTTGTAGTAAAAAACAACCGCATGAACGCGGCGATTTCATTTCATTGCTGCTTTAAGTATACGGGCGCACAGTTATCAAACCTAGACATAAATGGTATCGCGTCATGAGACCCGACAGTGAATCTGTCATTGTACTATGCTCTAACAGAATCGTGGCCCGTTTAGTTTACTGATAAGGTTACTTTGCATCTGGCTTCACTCTCCGTCGCACATTGTATCTTTTGTTCTGTTTTTTTTTTTAAATTAGTATTTGTCAATCATGGTCTGAAGCGTTGCTAGAAATTAAAATCGATGACAAGCTACATTTTTTTTACCGTATAATTTTCATGAAGAATTGGCCACTAAAATTATGACTCTCTTACGCCATGTTACTCTCTTAAAAATTAAGGCCGACTTGTACCACATGCCACAGTGAAAAACGACCTTAACAGTTGTCAAATGGCCAAAGACCATACAAGAAAACCAACAAATGACAGCTTTTAACAGATGGTAAAAACAGTGGTATATGTAGCCTTCTGACCTGTGACCTGGCAGCTGCGACCAGGTCGTGACACACTGCTCTCTATGAATTTGTATGCAGATCTATTTCCAAAGCATTGCGATGCGACCCGGTCGGGTCGTGTGTGCCAAGACCAGAAGGGTTGTTTACCATTTTTAAGGGCGTTTACGACCTTGACATTTAAAATGTGTGAAGGAGAGGGAATGTCGAAATCTTAATCGCTAATAAGGCGCATGCGCATGAATCGCATGATAGCCGTACAAAGTTAACCTTTCAATTCGATTGATCAGGCACCGCGAAAAACGTCTTTGTCTTCCTATAGACCTTCTTTTTTATCTAGCTTTACGTAGTAAAATTAATTATTAAAATGATGGTAAGGGAACCGAACAACTCTTTTTTTATCACAACGAAACCAGCATTATTATGTATCTACTTTAATTTGAACTAATACTTAAGAAATTATTTTTGTTTTCCTTTTCAGTTATCGTCACAGGTACAATGATTTACTAACATATTTTATTGTGATGTATTGGTTGCGGGTACAACGTACTGTTGCGTGGTGGTGGCCGAAATATAGCTTTTGGAATGTTAGCCTTTAGGCTTAACTTCATACCAATTTACATTAGCAGTTTTCCGTTCATTAAGCAGGGACAAGCTTTCAGAAACAGTTTAAATATAGTATTTTATTATAATTTTTTACGTTTTGGAAGAAATTAAAGCCTAGATATAGTAGTTTGATTGAATTGGCTTAACAAACTGCTTTCTCAATAGCCAATCTGTTACACCTCTATAAGATTTAATCTTGCCTTGGCTTTGCCTCATATTCGGCGAACATATTCGGCGAGCGCAGGCAAACTAAGATGGAGTGACTAGAACATCGATAAACGTGTTTGCCAACTTGAAAAGATAAAAAATTATGCCCAACCTTGCCTGCACTCATTGAACAGGTCCGTTCAGACCACAGAGGGTACGTCCGCTCAACCGCAACAATTTGCCCCTTACTATGCCCGTGATCTGAATAGACCTGCTGTATTTATAAAGTGGATAGCTGATTAGTGTTTACATTTTGTTGCAAAATCGACCGTAACGTAACTGACTAGAGCGCACGGATGATGTGCCGTCGACTTTACACGTGCCAAAACCCACTATAGTGCAAACAATCTGACTTTTCCGATGACATTTAGTTTACCGTTTGAACTAGTGATGGGGGTGTGGTCGATGGAGGTGCGACGTCAGCGCCACCTGGCGCCCATTTTTTAAGAGCAGAAAAAGTAGCTATTCAGTATTTGTAATATTATAAATTACACAAATAATAGTTCTTCGTGTAAATTAAGAATTGCAATCGCTTAACTTCCAAAAGAAAAGAATAAAATCGTATAAAGTGCATTTATCGTATCGGACGTACCAGCTCAGAAATAAACATATCATCACTATTTTTTAAAACGAAAAGTCCGTAGAACGTAACTTTTTGTAGAATTTTCCAAAAAATCTATTACATTTTATTACAAAACAAGTAATATTTTTTTAATCAGAATAAATGTAAAAAAAAATAATATTTTATTGGCACAGGTTTTTCAAAAACAAGGGAAACTATTTAAAAGTTACGTTATACGAAGTATCATCATCGTCTTTCGGTGATTCTAGTATAGAGGCCATAGACTGCAACGCAAATCACACTAGCACAGCAGACGCTTCAACCAGCCGTTTATCACGCTTCCCACCCCAGAGAGTCCTACAGTGGCACCGCCGAAGAGTTCTTCATCGACATGATGATCCAGCGCCACGCGAGACAGCTCCTCTCTTCGGCGAGACTCCACTCGCTCGGCAAGATGGCCGCCGCGCTGGACGTCCATCTCGTCGCGTGGCTAGCGGGAGAAAGGGAGAGGGCTGCGAGGGTGGATAGCGCCGTTCCGTGCCTCAAGAGGCTGCACGAAGACTTCTCGTGGCCGTATCCCGTCAACCAGGACACAAGCGAGTTTATGCAGAGACAAGGCAGCGTCGTCGCGAGTGAGTATACTGATACTAAGCTTGGACTAGAGCTTGACTTCCTGCGTCCTCTCTCGCTCTACAAGATGGCCGCCGCGTTAGACGACCATCTCGACTCATGGCTAGCGGGAGAAAGGCATAGGGTTGCGAGGGCGGATAGCGCCGTTCCGTGCCTCAAGAGGCTGCACGAATCCCGTATCCCGTCAACCAGGACACCAGGGAGTATATGCAGAGACAGGGAAGCATCATCGCGAGTAAGTATACTGATACTAATCTTGGACTTGAGCTGTTAACTTCAGCACATCTCCTCTCGGCAAGATGGCCGGCGCTCCAGTCTGTCATCGCGTCACTGGGCTAGCGGAAGAAGGAAACTAGTGGCATGCCTTGACAAATACTGCTGATTGATTGATAATTTCGTTATATTTTTTTCAGGTTCATACGCGCCGTCGGATTCCGACAGCCTGTGTGGCGACAGCGGCTATATGAGCTTACCTCTACGCGCGGCTTTGCATATGACTGGAGGCGCGCCGATGTCGCCTGGTCCCGTTAGGTAGGTCAATTAATAAGCTACAGCTTAGTTACCTACGATGCTCCTAAATCGGATTTTCCGCCTATGGTCAAGGGTGCGATTCGTCAAAATACGTTTTTTTATCAAAGGCTCGTTTGGTCCAACATGTGGTTTGCCAAAGTCGCGACTCGTCAAAACGTTTTAGTCAAAGATGCTTTTGGGCAAAGGTGAGCTTTCAAAGGCGCGATTCGGTATATCTGTAAGGATATGACATTATTAAGAAAATAATATGCTATTATAAATAAGAAAAAAATTAAGTCAAGGGCTCCTATCCCCGAATACTTATTAAAGTTTTGGCCTTTGGCGGAATCGCCGTGCAGAGAGACCTTTAACAAAAAGGGTGTTTTGACGAATCGCACTTTTGACAAACGTGATTTGACCAAAGTCGCCTTTGACAAAAAGGATATTTTGACGAATCGTACTTTTCACAAACGTAATTTGACCAAAGGCATCTTTTACCAACAGGGTATTTTGACGAATCGCACCCTTGAACATAGTCGGAAAACCCCCTAAATCAGCCACAAGCAAATCAGCCGACCAGTAAAGAGTTACGATAGCGCAACGATACGAGTAGCGACCAGAAAGATAAAGAGACGTTCAAGCGATCGCTGCTGGGCAAGTGATCGGTCAAAGGGATCGTTTGACCGCCCCGTTTGAATGCTTCATTAGGAGTTCAAGTGGTGACAGTTTACGCTTCTCGAAATGAATTTTCTGAAATTTACGACGATCGTAAAAATGTCATGTGAGGATGATAATATGTATTAATATAAATTATAATAGGAACAGTTGATCATGAGCTCTGAGAATCAGAGCGAAACCTGGTCGGATTTTTCCAACAAGTTGCTCTAAACAAGTACGCTTTTATTTCTGTTTACGCACGCATCGTTGCTGACAAGAGCCATGAGGCGTAACTTTCACAATTTTTTGGGTATCCTAAGCACATTTTCAAAGAGTCTTAACAAAGTGGCCCTCACACCACACGCATATGTGTAACGCGGCCTGTTTACTGGTAGGTGGGATATTTTATACCCTTAAAAATGAATAAAAAAATAAGGGTTTGTATTAGCGAAGGGCAAGATAAAAAGTATCCGAAACCGGCGTGCGTGCATGTAGCGACTAATGAACGTTGACGAAGCTAAAGAGGATAGTCAGGATCGTGGCAAGAGTGACAAACCCTGGTTTCTGCCTACCGTTACATACAGGCGTGAGTTTATGTATATAATGAAATAACAATGCAGCCTATATACATACCTACTGTAGGGCGCAGGCCTTCCCTCAGAAAGAGAGACCGAGAGTATGGGCTTAATCACCACGCGAGCCCAATAAATAAGTGACACGTGAAAAAAAAAAAAATTTGCGGGTGAGACAGCATGCTCCACGTAAGAACAGCTTTAATATCGTTCATTTATTTTTATTTTCTTCATTGACAAAATCCACAGCACAAGGTTATCTATCTATACTAATAATAAATCTGTAAGGGTCGGTCATGGAGTAAGTTAGTTTGTTTTCAGAGATATTGTGTTTATAGGCTCAATATATGATACTGAAACTAATTTCACGATTTTTAGAATTTTTTTCTGTATGTGTGTATGTATGTATGTATGTTCCTCCATAACTCTTAAACCAATTATCCGAATTTGATGAAATTTGGTATAAAAACATATAGACATCTGGGACACAGGATAGGCTATTTAAATTCTAGCTCCAGTTATGATAAGACGTGGCCCCCATACAAATGCTGCTTCGTAAAAATCGAAATGTACGCGAACGGAGTCGCGGGCACAGCTAGTTACATATAAACATAGTAACAATGAAATTTACCAAAAACCAATTAAGGACTTACTTTATACTAACTTAACTAAGAGACAGGCATTTTCATTTTAAAAGTCCTAAATAAAACAAATAAACCAACCACTTAAGTTCTTAATAAAAGATAAATCAATATTCTATCTATCTATCAAAACAGAACATTAGGCGCGAGACACACATGTGGGACGTGGGGTGAAGGCGCGGTAAGATGTATAGAGTCACAGACCAAGAGCGACCGCACAGCAAGGGCTGGTCTGTGACTACACATCTTACCGAGTTACCGCGCCCTCTCCCCACGTCCCACTTGCGTGTCTCGCGCCTTAGAATCAGGTAGGTGTCTAGTCATGACTGCAGAGTGTTCATATCTCCCGCAGTTCGGCGGGCGAAGGCAGCGTGGCGGAGGGCGGCGGCGTCGCGTGGGCGAGCGAGGCGGGCGAGGAGAGGCGCTACGCCGCGCTCATGGAGAGACTGCACCAGCACCAGGCGGAGAGGGGCTCTCACACGGCGCACGTGCAGCTTAGGTACAGTGACGTCCTCGCTAAATGAAACCGAATATTAGCAAATAATTACCTTTTTGCGGTTCCGTACCCAAAGGGTAAGGGTAACCTATTAATAAGACGCCGCTGTCCGTCCGTCCGTCCGGCCGTCTGTCACCAGGCTGTATCTCATGAACCGTGATAGTTAGACAGTTGAATTTTTCACAAATGATGTGTTTCTGTTGCCGCTATAACAACGAATACTAAAAAAAGAATAAAATAACTATTTAAGGGGGGCTCCCAAACGTGATTTTTTTTGCCGTTTTTTGCGCGATATTAATAACGGCAACTTCAATATTCAAATGTTGTGTAGACAATGGTACCTCCTCATTCCGTGTGGCTCCGGATTAAGAATTGCGTCACTCCATTTCCTTTCGGGGATGTCGTAGAAGGCGACTAAGGAAATCAATTTCTAGGAGACGGGCAGCAGCGTACCATAACCTCCTCAGTTGAAACAATTGAAATGCATTGTTATTTTCAAGGTTAGGAGGTTAAATTACAGTGTTAAAGTGTTCTCTGTCTATCTATCTTTCTACTTAAATTCAAAATGTAACATACCGAATAAATTAACCGAGTGATAATATCGGCAGATAAACCTTTTGTGGTTTTCGCCCTGGTAGAATAAGTTATTTAAGTTTACTTTGTGCCTATATGAAACATAAATTTAAAAAACCTTTTCCCTTAGAAGGGAAGAAAACGTATATTCTGGGGCTAGCCAAGGCTTTACCCGAGCAAGCTCTTGCCGGAGTAGGTACTGAATATCGCTGCGTCCCCCTTCCCGCAACCCCTCGGCCACTGGGGCGCCGGAGGGTTGCCAAATGGGAGTTCAATGCACGCATAGACACGTAGAGAGAACCAGACGTTCTCTCCGAAGGGTCGAGTCGGCGGCTAGTCTTTTTTAATGTCAATTTTTATTTTATTTTATTAAGAAAACTAATAGCTTATCACGAACACATTAAATTTACACACATAGGTAAGTACAGAAAGCCAACAAAGAGTTTTCACAAATAGCCATATTTTGAGCAATTAGCACAACACAAAAGACCCTAGAGTCAGTATCTACATAAAAATAAAAGAAGGAAGATGGCACACCATGGTAATAAGTTGCATTGGGAATAAAGCCTACACCGAGTCACAAAACATGGAAGTTATTACTTTGCGAATAAAGGAAATGCTCGGAGAAAAATATGTTTTGTTATGCTACAAATTGTTATGTAATATTCTACAAAATGTATTTCTACAAAGTATGCTACAAATTGTTAAATACAAGTTGTTATATTTCCATGATTTATATATGCTTCTATCTTGTCTATATTTACTCTGTGCCGTTACTTTGTTACTTAACATGTAATGCTTTGTATACGTGTGTGTGTCTTGTGAAAATAAATAAATTATCAATGTATCTTTTTGATACAAAAGTCGTTGAAAGATCAAATAGCTCTAATAATGTAAAAATTAGGTGTAAGGGTTGTGCGGTCCAAGAACAAATTTTCCCAGCACACTAGTGACACAAGTCTCATCGATCTCCCGCAGGTACTTCCTGCAGCTAATGACGGAAGCGAGCTGTCTCGAGTGGGCACTCGTGCTGGCGGTAGTACTGCGCGACGCCATGGCGGTCCTGCGCACCACCAACGCCGCGCGCTCCACCGACGTCACCGTGGACGCCGTGCGCCGCCTGCGCAAGGCTCTGCAAGACGTCTGCGCCTGGACCGACTGCGAATGGTGAGTGGATAAGAATAAATACATTTCTTACACCGACAGTAATACACACAACGATAAACATAATATATAAAAACATAGGACACCACAAAACAGTAAAATTTAAAAATATATACCAACATTAGTCGCGATGTGTCTCTGTTGCTGCAAAAAGCTGGCTCAGTTTTTGCTGAAGTTCATTAGCCCACAACACTGATTTTGAGACAACGTAAGCAAATATGCCATGAGCCAGTGCTAGTGTCCACTCACATTACGGCTTTCATAGCCCTCCACCGACGTCACGGTGGTGTTTATTCGGCGTCTGCGCAGGATTTCTGCGCCTGGACCGACTGCGAATGGTGATAGATTCACGTCGGATTTGGTCCCTTCTTCTATTTTGGGGAAGGGTGCAGTATGGTCACAAATTTATAAGCCTGCGTAAGAATCGGCAAACGAAGCGCGCCGGCTCACTGCACAGGACGTTCAGGAGAATGAAGGAAGGCGGCATACTAAATAAAGATCTACACTCAGGCCTTTTACTTTCGTGATGACGGGATCACACGCAAACCATTTTACAAAATCTCTCGCTTTGTCCCCAGCCTCGGCTACAAGTCATTCATGCTGGCCATCAGCAATCAGATCCCGTTCCTGACGTCGCTTATTAATACGCGTGAGCGCCGTCTCTCCATGCTGAAGACGCGTGTGCGGACGACCAGTGTGGACTCCACCCTCGAGTCCAAGCCAACCACTCCCACCGAGACCAAGATGCCGCCCCCTCAGAAGGCGCAAGAGGTAAGTGGATGAATATGTTCAAAACTTGCAGCTCGACACTTGTCAAGACGCTCGGGCGACGTCTCTCCATGCTTGAAACACGTGAGGACGAATAGTGTGGACTCCTCCCTCAAGTCCAAGCCAGCCACTCCCATCGAGACTAAGATGCCGCCCCCGCAGAAAGCGCAAGAGATATGAAAGTGGACGGATTGAATAGTTGTACATCAGGAATTCGCAGTTCCTGACGGTCGCTTAGAAGATTCAAAAAAGATAAAAAAAAATATTAATATTCACACACACATGGTAATCCTAATTAATTTAGCTAACTGTACGAACTTACTAGACTTATTTAATTTAACCTAACCTAAAACATGCTAACGTAGGTATGGGTCCTGTTACCTTTTGATATTCGTGCACTAGGCAGACCTGTATCGCACGGGGTCACAATCCTTGATAGCAAAAGGTATCAAGGATTGGTCCACGGTTTATTCTAGCTACTTTGTTACAATGAAACAATACATTAAGCATTGCTAGTACCTATATTAACATTATCATTAAAAAAAATAATAATAATAATTACACAAACTTATCCAATCTAATATAGAGTTCAAGGCAAAGCACCACAGATATCAGACTCGCACTAAAAATCACTTACAACTACTCGCACCACGAACCCAATACGGAAAAAGGTCAATACTGTTTGAAGGAGCACAATTGTTTAACAAACTACCGAAAGATATAAAAAATTCAGATTCACTACCAAAATTTAAGTTCCGATTAAGATGCAATATCAAAGATAAATATAAAATTTAGAATTTAAGCGTTTGTTACAATCTAATAAGTGAAATTGGTATGAGGTGTTGCATGTTCACGTTTATATTTCATTAGATTATAGTCCTGGTTTTCTCATTTTAAGTGAATGAAATGTAATTCGTTCTTATGGGAAATAAATACTCAAAACCTAAACCTAAAAAACATAACTTTAAGTACCTATTATGTCACATCGCTTATTTGGTGTGAAGGCCTCTCCCCGCCCCGGCAGATGGGTCTTTAGGATACCATTTACTCAGAAACACGCGCGAGCGACGTCTTTCAATGCCTCGACGTCTTTGAAGCGCATGCTCACGACCGGTGTTGACTTTTCTCTTGCGGAATCCAAGCCTTTGTTGTATATTAGAATAGTATACAGTTCGACGCTCATGAGCACGTGTAAGCGACGTCTCTCCATGCTTGAAGCGCGTGCGCACGGCCAGTGTTGACTTAATGTTTAGATAGTTGAAATAATCGTAAACGCGCGCGTGCTTTGCGTGTCCATGGTAAGCGGGTGTTGACGCGTAATTAGGTGAATGGATAGAATAGTCTTAACGTACACCAGGAACTCACAGTTCCTGACGCCGCCCATCTGAAGAACTGTCAAAATGTATGCTTCGTTTGTAGGAAACGTCACTATGACGGGTCCCGGAGTGGTTATGTGCAAGTGAAAATCTAAATATTATCATCATTTCAGGTCTCCAAGCAGTCGGTAAGGAAAGAGTCGCCGAAACCCGTCCCGGTCCCAATAGAGACCGGCGAGGTGACGCAAGTGATAGTCCCGCCTAGGCTGGAGGACGCGACGTCAAGCTGTGCCATCATGTAGACTTTTTGCTACACTGCAGGTAATATGTGCCTGTACACTGCAGGTAATATGTGTCTGACTGCGGTATTCTACACGTCACTGAAGCACTTTAAAGCAACGTTGTTAAACAATGTTGCCATCTCAATTTTAAAGCAACCTTCGGTTTACTACACTGAAATGGTAATGTAGGCACAGATTACACTAATTATGTAGGCCAAATTTATATCTGGGCAGCGTTTCATAAAACTGCAATTCATACATTCATTATTTAAATTAATAAGTAAGTGACAATTTGATCTACATAGCATAGCCGAGTGTTTCTACTTGTTAATTGTCATTGTAAACCATGAATTGTATTTCTATGAAACAGGGTCCGTGTTGATAGACTAACATCCTTTCGGGAAGATAAATACTCTTTTTTTGTCTTTTCGAGAAGATAAAGGAATATTTATGTAATTATAGAGCCTATAGAGGGTGTAATAAAATCCCCATGTACATCCGCAAATGAGCGTATATCTTTATATATGGGTTAAGTTAAACCTTAGCATAAGCGGATTAGATAATTTTATACCTAATCCTCGATAACTTTTTCTGAAAATGCTGTACTTGTCAATGCGAACAACGTTTATATTGTGAAAACTTCGAAATTGCGAAGAAAAAAATTAGCTGTTCCATATTAAAGTTACCACTTGCGATATTTTTTTCTTGATTTTAAAGTTTTCGCCAAAAGTTTAGTATTTTGGGGAAAACTTTAAAATCGCAAGTGGAACTCCCATTTTTGGATGTATATGGGGTTGTTATTACGTCCTGTACTTCGAATGCAGCTGCAACACGGAATTAAACATGTGGCGGGATATTCGCTAATAAACTTCGTAAGAGGAGCTGAAATAAGTTTATGTAAGGTAAAAAATGTAGTAGAAAGTTTTAGTAGTATTAACGAGGCTCGAAAGGCGAATTATTTATATGTAACACCAATATCTGACGAAATCAATTTATTTAATATTTTCTGGATACATCTGGATAATAGATAGTTGACATTCAGTGGCGTAATAATGCGCACCAAATGCTGAGAGATTCCAATCGGCTAACTGTCAAATTCTATAATAATTCTATACTAATTTTATACAATTAATCTTTCAGGGTTTGGCGCGCGTAATATAGGGGCAGGACCTTATTTCATAGAACTCCAATTCGATCGATGTACATTGCAAAGCTGATTAACCCACAGGTAAAGTAAGAAAACTCGGCTACGCAGTGTACATCGACTTGTCAAAATAAACGATGATTTGTAGTTCATGAAACGCGGCCCAGTTTGTGATAACTGGTTAAGGCGCGTGTAGATTCGTGGAAGCGCGAGGGCAGCCGAGCGAGCCGTTTTTTGATAACTTTCGTTTGAGTTTTACAGACGCGTGTGAACGCGGGAAGTTTGTGATGACTATGACTCCGTCAACATCGACACTCGGCTCAGAGGCTCGGCGCTCGGTAAAAAGTGGGCGGGACAAAAATTAACACGTTCAATTTCAAATTCACTCCCTCGTCTGTCGAGTTGATTGTAAACCGCGATATTTAGATAGATGTTAGAAAATGCTCGTAGCATTAAGTCCGCCGCATTGCCATTGTAATATTTACTTATGTGCAATAAACGTATTAATAATAATAATCAGGGCCGGATTTTGAGGTGTGGAGGCCCTAGGGCAACGAAGGAGCGGAGGCCCCTAATTATTTCCAAATAAAAAATACGGAACAAGAACTACAATGAAAGAATTTTTTTTTGAAAAAAAAAAATCTGACGTTATAAGTACTCATAAAAGATTGGCGTTTAATGATAGTACATTAGCCTTTTGTGGGGGCTCTTTCCTTGTGGAGGCCCCAGGGCAGTAGCCCCTAAATCCGGCCCTGATAATAATAATTAACCACATAAGGCGTCAGACGTTTCGTCAGATGTTGATTTCACTGTATTAAATCGGAGTCAAACTCGTCCGTTAATTCTTACTGTAGTGACGTCGAATCGTGATTATTTGTGATTTATAAAGAAGAAAACATGCCAACTTTTTTATGCGAAAAGTTAGGAGAGAGTTTGAAAACGAATGTGCCGAGAATAGAACTTTTGATAAGGTTTCACTGTAGGAAATATTTAAGATAATTCTAGAATTGATCCTCTCAACTCCCAAATAGAAATCACTGGAGTTGTTGTTCTGGTTTTAGCCTATCATCCGAGTATTGATCCTATACAAATATTAATATGATAATGTGCCGGATTAGCCATAAAATAACTGATTACCTGATTTACACATAGGATAAAAAAGTACAGATGAAAAGGAACTCCATAGATAGGCACAGATAAAATTAACATTGGCTCAAACCAGAGCACTGACCGTGAGAATAAAATATATTATGGATTGTTTTGAATGTTTTGGTGCTGAAATGTCACTTTAACGTTAGGGATACAGGTGTTTTTCTATAATGAAACGTTTTTTGTCTAAAGTCTATCCTTTATCTAGTCTCTCGCAAATTTTCAGCACGTCAATTTACTAGTTCACCTAAATTTTAATTATTTAATTTGTCGTTAATAAGTCTATCTAATCCTAAGATAAATGGTGGCCCCCTACTAAATCTACATTTGATGTTTCATTATTTTAGAACGATTAATCAAAGTACGTTTGAATAAAATTTTTGTGAACATTTGTTAAAATTGGTATAAAATTTTATATTGTACTGGGTAAACAAGTGGCAATAATTTTGTTATAGTTCTACTAGTATTTAATTGCATATCATCTCATAGGTATTTATTTTAATTTACTAATAATTAATGTTTACATTATTCTAAGTTGCTCAATAGATAATCTCAGCATGACGGAAGAACGGATCACAGAATTCTCTGACTTTGTATCTATCTACTTAGTAAAGAGTGAGTGATGTGAACCTTCATTGGCCTCGACGGTAGGTGGTATGACGCTGTAGTTAGTTATTGTTGCAACTGCGCCACAATTTATGATGGATATTTTTACATGGAAGATTATACTTTGAAATGACTCGTCTTTCTCCCACCATTTTGGTGCCAACTCTCAGGCGAAGGCTACACGTCAATAAATATCGTGATAATTATCACGATATTTATTGAAGTATCTTGAGCCGGATCACAGCACACCCTACACCAAAGATATGGATCGCGTCAGTATTGAAGCGTTTTTGTATGAAGCAGACGTGATGGACCCTAGACAGAGGAAAATTAGAGCTTGTGTGGCAATAATTATAGCCCTATCCATGAAAAAACGCGTCAAAAGGAAGCGATGGATGAAAAATTGGCTACAATAGAGAGCATTGTTTACACATGTGAAATTATTGGATGAAATTCGCCTTCACAATGAAGTGGACGACTACGAAAATTACTTTCGGATGCCTCATGCCTGTTTTGATACTGATACTCGCTGCGTACTGACGAGATAAATATTGACTCGCAACACTACACGCAAGATAAATATCACGATCCAGGATCTTGGATCAGATCACAAGATTTCCGGAAATCCAGCGATAAATATTGTGATCCCTCAATACACTACCCTACACGTCAATAAATATCGTGATTCGACAGTTTATATTGACGGATCACAATATATATCTTGCGTGTAGCCTTCGCCTCAGGATAAATATAATACATATAATTGCTTGCATACATATTGATATATTCACTAACTGTTTTAGTACAAATCTTAATTAATGTTATTATAATCAATTGTTTTCTAATGCGTCTTGTTTTTTATGGTATTATGAAATTGTAAATTGTACATTTTGTAATTATTTGTGTTTAACATTCCGCGTGTTTTATGGGCATTCCTCATTTTAGTAAACTTTATATGTTAGTAGTAATACGAATTGTCAATTAATGTTGAATCGTTCTTAGAGTGACATGGGCGTAGCGAGTGTATTTGAAAAATTTCTACGTTAAAAATAGTATAAGTATACTTGCAGATTTTATTAAATTTCATTTTTGATATGATATGTGATTTCTGTATCGTTACAAGTGTGATTATTGAGAACACTGTATATTTTACGGGCGTAAAAGAAGTTTGAAAAATAAATAGTTATTTGGGAAACTTTACCCACTTAGCTACGCCCATTTTATTGAACATTTTAATTACGAACAGGTGAAAAAAGTGTGAAACTCGGTGTTTCATACCTACTTGAATTGAAAAATCTGTCCAGCCTGTGTTTCCCTTTTATTTATATTCATTATTCTGCAATTAGTCAATTCCATGTATTTATATGTATAGGTGATCTAACAATAAAAGGATATTTGATAAAATTTAATGTGTGGTACAGTTATTATTCACAGGGTCGACGGGTAATACAGCTAAATCAGCTCAATGGTTTTTCGTATACTCACAATATTTTTAAACGGCCAATTTTGCCATACCGCACACTATGGAGTAAACGAGAAAAAAATAATCCCTACATTGGGTGTAGGTACATTCAATAATATATTTTAATGGTTTTATTGTACCGTTTCATCAGCATGATTAATAGGTAAATTTTAGCTGTCTAACTAAGCCACGAACTGACAGACATGGCGAAACAAGGGGTTTCTTGTTGACTACGGAACCCTAAAAAAGCCTGTTCCTGTGAGACGTGACCGACGCGGGCCGCACGTGGCCCCTTTTTTGCCCAAGTCTTGAAGTGTCTAAGCTTGAGAACAAGTTTGTAGAGGTTTGTATTGATCATGGCCAGTGGCAAATTCTGGTTTGCCTACCTACCCTTCCGGGATACAGGCGTGGGTTTATGTTGTTATTAGTTGTATTAGTTTGCGCCCGCATATCGCCGACCCGTTATAATGTAAATAGTCGTAAAGCCGGAAATACGGTCCTATCCTATCCATAGACAGCTAAAAAAAAGTCAAAATATCTTGCCTGTGATAGCAGTACGTGAAAGATGCTGAGTCTAACTCTTAAATATAATGTTAGCCAGTGGCTGTTTATTCGTAGAGAAAGATATATAATCATCAAACTGACTCTCTCCCTGAGAGAAGGCCAGTGCTACAGTGGTACGCCGGACGTAATAAACTGACCCTGTGTAACTCACAAAACAACTTCAGACGAGACAACCTTACGTCAATCACGCGATATGACTTGTCAGTGTAAGCGTAGCTTTGATAGTAATGTACCAAATCGCATGTTTGCGGTTACCCTACTGAACGAACGATTTCGCAAACTAAAACAGACGTATCTGGCAACATTTTCTTTTTAGGTTGGCAGCATCTGTCAGACAGAAGTGCATTGAACTGTCAAGACGTTTTACTTTTTTCAGGGAGAATGTAGAAATATTTGTTAATTTTACACGTTTTAATCGTTGTTTTGGGAGATTATTTAATTTGTTGTATGTGGGTTGGACCGGTGGCCGTTTAGCTGTCACACGATGGCAAGCACGGCAGGCGAGATGAGCGTGGCGGAGCTGAGGTCGGAGATTGAGCGGCTGAGCCGCGAGCTGGACCAGGCCAGCAGCGAGAAGGTCCAGTCGGCGCAGCTGGGCTTGGTGTTGCTGGAAGAGAAGAGCGCTCTGCAGCAGCGCTGCGAGGAGTTGGAGACGCTCTACGAGAACACACGGCACGATCTCGAGATCACACAAGAGGTTACTGGCCTACATTCTGTTTGCTCTTTTCACTTTTCATGCATTAATCGGCGCGTTAACGCCGCCTAAGTTATGGCTTTGAGCATTAATTACCATTTATCTTTTACTGCTTGCATGACTTCTGTTGAGTTTCTTTCAAATCCTTGAAGAACTAATCTGTATGTATAAATATCTTACCTATAAATGGCAAGGTGCAGACTGCAGATGCTGTCTAAAGCATACTAAACAATTTATTTAGTTAATACATTAAGGCTATATAAGGCTATATATTTTACACAAGTTTCCAGTTAATGGCAGGGTTGCACTCACTATTATGAGGAATTATAAATTTCATTGATGAACAGGTTCCTATAGATTACTTCAAATCAAACAAATATAAATATAAATAGTACTGCAGTATAGTGATTAGGTATCTACAGCACAGTCACCACAAAGAATGCCAATGGTGTTTAAAAAATTGTAAATGAAATACAAAAGTATAACGACAATAAAAAATATATGGATAATTAAAACTGACACCCTATGAGTGGGAGGTGGCCAGGGATAGACAGGAGTGGAAGGCTGAAGTTGAAGCAGTGGGACTTAAGATTGGCTGTAAAACATTAAAAAAATGTGATTAAAGTTTTGTTCTGTGATTTTTTTAAGCTATCTTTGGCATTCTTTCAATACCCTAAGTATAGTTAGTTTAAAGAAATTATTTTGGTTTCTATGCAAGAGGTTCATTCTCTTAACATATAAACTTTCTTTTCTCATTATACAATACCTAGCTAATAAACAAATGCATTATGAAAGTTTTTGCATGTTAAAGCATTCATGAAGTTACTTAGCATTTATAAATATTTAATTTCACTATTATGACTCTTGAAATTAACTCTAGGTTTCACAGGTAGAGCTGCAGAGTACACAGACTTAGAAGAAAAAAGATATGGATCAACTATTTATCCTATTCATATCTTACATATTTGTTCTCTGTGTGCCTGATCTAATTAAAGCAAACCAAAAAGTAAGATAGTAAAATAGATTTATTTGAAACTAAAAAAAGAACATATGCATAAACATATCATCATCATCACGTCCGTTATGGACCCTTTAAGCAGTGCTAAGAGTGCACTGCTAAGAGCGGCAAGCCCTACTGCATGTAGGGCTTATAAAAGAAACATCCGGAGTCAGGTCTGTACCGATTTGGTGCCTCCTGGCTCTCTTGTCCGCCGAAACATATGCATGGACATAAAAAGTTAGAATTTAAGAATCTAGAATTCAACACCAGCCACGAAAATTGGCATACGAAATATAAACAACTCTTCCCATATTTTCTAAATAAAAGTCATAATATAGTACTATAATTGTAAAGCTAGGCGCACAACAGTGCTGATGACCACAAAGACCAAGAATACCCAAATATTTCAAACAAAACTTGTGGATGTGCCACAATCTATTAAGAATCACATTTTGTGTGATTTCCATGACTCCCTTAAACTAAAATATCAACATTTCATTCACAGGCGCTTATGAAATTGGACAGTAACCAGAAGGTGACAACACAGAGTGGTATCGAGCAGGAGAATGCTCTCCTCCATGAGTCCGCAGCCATGGAGAGCTCGCTCACTCTGCAGATCATTGAGCTGGAAGGGGAGACTAAACAAGTATGCTTTATTTTGAAGGTCACATAAACATAAACATTTACATACAGGCATATACATTGCTTTTGGCCCCACACTAGGATACCCTGTGTTGTGGGAACCAGAAATAACGACATCACAAACATGTAAACATCCAAGACCTGGGTTTTTTTTGTCCCCAGCCGGGATTCGAACCCGGGACCATTAAATTAAATTAGTATTTGGTTTGATTTTTTTGTTACATTTGTACATACATATAATTCACACATTTTTTTATATTCCTCTGTGCATATACAGAGTTAACTTTAAAAATACTCAATACCTGACAGATGTCAATTAGAGTTTGTCATTTACAATAACAATTATTGTAATTGCCTGGATTCCGGGACACACCGGGATTTGGGGCAATGAATACGTGGACTCCTGTGCCAAAAGAGGAGTACAATCGGGCTTAAATACCTATTGCCACAACTACACTCATGACCTGCGCTCTTTAGCGGCCGTTGATTTACATAACTCCTGGAATTCAGAATGGAAATCCTATTGTGAGTCTAAAAGAACATAGTAAAGAAAAGAAAAAGAGAGATATATATATATATATATATATATATATATATATATATATATATCAATATATATATATATATATCATAGCTTCCTTACCGAATGTGTGAACATACACTGGATACTGTAACAAACTACCTAATTAATCTATACAATTTTGATGGGAAATCAATTAATTTTTTTGGTGTTACTAAAAGTTCATTAAAAAAAAAAATGTTGAATGCCTTGGACGCAGAATTTTCAGTGTTCTTATGGCACAGAGCGTAAGTAAAACGAGCGCTATGTTGTTCAAAAGAATACATATAGTTATACTTTTACAATAATTGATTGAAATGTGAGAGTGAGAGGGAAAGGCTGCACTATAAACGCCCCTAACTAGGGCTAGTTTTGTATTGAATATTTTCACTTCGCTACTAATGAAATTATTATTCTTACCCTAGATTAGTTCACAATAAATGCGGAAATATTATTTATTTTATTATGCAAAACGTGAGTAAAACGACTAAAGTCGTCGAAATGTAAGAAGCCCGTTTTGACAGCTACACAAAATTGCATTTTACTTTGGATTTAGTTGAACAAATACACAAAAAGACACATACTCTGGCATATTATTTAACGCTCGAAAGAAAAAAAGAGATTTTGTAGCCCGTAAAGTTACTCATAGTTTAGTAGTAGATTTTTAATGTTTTTGATCTCAAACTAGGTTAGATTCTGTTGTTTTTGTAGCTGTCAAAACGGGCTAATATTGACGACTGTAGTAGTTATTATAATAAGTATTGTATTTCATCACTGCTGCAGCGGCGCCCACTCACGGCCACTGCTCTCCCGATCAAAAGCAAAAGATCGCGACAAACAAACACTCCATTCATGAAACATGACTTCGGTGAGATCACTGAGCTTCCTCAGACGCGACGCGACTAACACACACGAATTATTCGCCATGCCTACGCGCTCCTTAATGAAACGGGAGCAATTGGCGTTTGGCGTGAATCACCCGCCTCCCGAGCGGCCGCCCTCGACATGCGCGCGCGCCGCTCTCACGGACGCACCTAACCCGAATATTACGAGAAATAACACGAAATCTTCACTTCACACTCTCCGCAGGGCCAACGAGTGATTAATCACATTCCTAATCAAAGATTTAATAAATAAGTCGTGCGTAATCGAAAATGTACCTAATTGAGCGATGATATAATGCCGCTAGTTGCGAAACGGGCGTGCGGGAATCCACAATGCGTATACAAGATCCAGAAATAAAATTTTATTTGCCCGGCCTTGATTCACGATTTTCACGCGTAACTGAATTTTTGCTCTCCGTATTTCGAACATCGATGTAAGTGAAATAAATAATTTATCGCGAGTGTTTAATTGTGTTTCGTGACAGGGAAATGCAATAAAAATTCCCGAAAATGAAGCAAGACGAGGAGGTAGTATTTTCATGATTTTGCCTTAGTTGTCAGTATATTCAGTGTGCTACCCGAGCGCTGGGTTCATGTTTCATGCAGTGTTTACACGGCTAATGGAACATTGTTGACACTTGTTTGGCGGTTGGCAAACCGCCAGGGAAAGCTTTGTTTAAACTCCATTTATAGTGGTACTTATCTAGCTAGAACACTGGCCGCTAAATTTTGGATTTCGTTTCACATGAGATGCGACCGCACGTTTTCGTTACTTCGTTCAGTTAAACTGAATTTTCATAAAATAAAAAGTAAGTTATGTTCTCGCTCGGTGTAAGTTATTTGTGTGATCAGGGATAGCCTTGATCTGTCTTGCCTGTGACTGATGAAATTATTTTCGGGCTTAATTAAATACGTTCAATACATTAAAATAAAATAGAGTTGTTTAAATTAGTCCCTTTAGCCATTTCCTAATCAAAATTACACTGGGCCTGAAAGTTAGGTCATGCTTGTTATCACAAGAGCAGAACAGATTTGCCAGGCGATTGTGACTCATGCGTGCAACCAAGCACTTAGCTATCGCAGACATGCATTATTACTTTGACCTCAATTTCTTCTCTCACTGCACTTTAATGTCAATTAATTTAGAAGACGAACAAGCTTGTCTCGCCTGTAAACACAAGATACATATCTTAGCTTAATTTCTAACTTTTACACCGGTATCCCAAAGAATAACTCGAGATATTTATGCTAGCCTACCTTATACATTTTAGGGTATTTAATAGAGGGTAATTTGTGAAGTTGTATTAGCAAAAATCAATCGATAACTGTGATGGAAAACATCGTGAGGAAAGCTGTAAAGAGTGTCGGACGTGTTCACATACCTCAGCGCTTGAAATTGCCAATCCGCGGTGGGCACGCGGGCTAATTAAGCCCATACTCTCTCTGAGATAAGACCTGTGCCCTGCAGTGGGCCGTATATAAAAAAGAGGGTAGTAGTTTTTGGTAAAAAATGTCGTTTCAGCGTGGAAGAAAAACTTAAAACTTGCGATTTACTTAACGTTACGAAATGGATCTTTTCGGCAAATCGGTAGGTGTTTTAGCTAATCTACTTTTTAAACTGCCTCTCCATCAAGTGAAATTGTTCCATAATTCCCTATTCAAAATCCTGAAAGTCTGTTCAATAATTTATGGCGCTTAGAAACCTGTTTCGGTCTATCCTTGACGTAGCAATCAAACGTGACGGATTGTGGTTCTTATCGACCATAACGTGAAAAACCCACACCATAATCGGCTACTAAATCCAACTACTATCCATCACAAGTGCCGATCTGTAAAGTCATGGGTTTGGAGAAAAGTTTGCTTCCGAGGAAAAAATGTTTGCTGAAACAAAGCTTAACGCCTGGTTGATACTTTAAATTTCAACAATTAGCGTTCCCATACGATCATTTGCAATCCTCTTCTATTCGAATCCCACGCGATTACGGAGACACATTTGAATAATATCTGGTCTGAACCACTAACGCCCATTTCCGCCCTCAGCTTCGTCACGAGCTCGACCGGGTGGTGAGCGAGCGCGACCGCCTTCTAGCCGAGAGCTCGGAGCTCGGAGCGGACAAAGCTACGCGCGAGAACGAGCGCGCGGCGTTGAGAGCGGAACTACGGGAAGCGCGACAGCGGGAACAGCGGCTGCTGGTGGATATTGGTGACCTGGAAGATGAGAACATCTCGCTGCAGAAGCAAGTGTCCGCGCTGCGGTCTTCGCAGGTTAGTAGTGCGGTCCGCGTTTTCTAGATAGCTATAGCTCGGCGCGGAACAAACGACGCGTGAGTCAGAACGAGCGACTCTGCGGGCGGAATTATGCGGAGTTAGTGTTGGTGACCTGGAAGATGAGAATATCTTGTTGCAGAAGCAAGTGTCCTCGCAGATTAATACGCTATATTGAATTCGAAGGTTAGTAACGCCTTCGAAGAGTTCGGAGCTCTGGAGCTGCCGGTATTTGCAAATGTCTCGAACCCTAATTGAGGATCGAACTCGACTCTATTCAACCTTGGGATCTTTCTGCTGTACGCAAGTGTAAGAAATTGAAACGAAAATGTCCCAATGTAAACCCAGCATTTCTCCTGCTTTCCGTAACTTTGTAGACAACTACCGACAAATAACATCCAACCCGATTCCAGGTGGAGTTCGAAGGCCTCAAACATGAGGTGCGACAATTGCGCGAGGAGGCTGAAAACGCGCGTGCGGCCGCCGACGAGACCGCGGCGCTGCGTCGCATCGCCGAGAGACAGCTCGCCGAGGCCTTGGAGGCATTACAGGCCGAGAGAGAGGCCAAGTTCGCTGCCAAGAAGGAGCTGGACGCGCACCTGAGTCGCGAGGCCGCGTATAATATAACCAACCTGGCGTATAGTATACGTGGTAAGTTACTGATAGTTTGACCTAGCTAGTTCTGATTACTAAGAGACCGTTTACCAATTCAAGAAACCAAGTTCGCGGCTTAGGAGTTGGACGCGCACCTGAGTCGCGAGGCCGCTATAATATCACCAACCTCTCTTATAGGATATAAGCCACTTTTGGTTTTTCAAAGCTGTGGCGCAATTGTGTCATCGCTGAGAGACAGTTTACCGAGTCAAGAAGCCAAGTAAACGGCTCAGAAATAGTTGGTAGCGCTCCCGTGGAGAGGCTCGTCCGCGGAAAAACACATTGATTGTTCAGTATATCGTCATTCACTGAATTTACGTTAGATTCTTTAAATATGTGAATTGTGAGCATAGTCAATTCACGTTCACGGCAGCGCTGGTTTTGAGCGTCGCTGTATTAAGTGAATAACTCGCTATATTAAGTTCCACTAGGTGAAGTATAGCAAAAAGTCAAGTATGGACTTTTCCTTAAAAAAATTGCGACTGATGTCTAGGTCAGAGCCGCGTGACGAATGAACTTTACGCGCGTTTTTGTTTTTCTTCTGAAAGAAAAGAGTGCATAAAATGCTTTATTTGTTAATTATTACATGTTCTTAATTATATTTGTAAGCGGAACTGTTATTTCTATAAATTTTAGCACTACAAATACTCTTTCTGGTCTCAAAAAACGGGCGCTAGGTTGCGCTGACGTCACACAACCTTCACTACTTCAAACGAAATCAATCAGCGCATACTCGTCCACTGCTGGACATAGGCCTATCCCAAGGCACGCCACTTATTTCTTTCACTTTTTTTTTGTTCTGACCTCGGCTATCCTAATCCAGCCTCTGCCAGTAGTCTGCCCAGATCGTCGGTCTAGCGAGCTTCCCTGGCGTTCTGCGCTACGCTTGCCAGGTCGTGGTGAACCGAGAACCTTTGCACCCCATCGGCCATCGGTTCTTCGGCATATGTGACCAGCCCACTGCCACTTCAGCTTGCCACTTAAAACCTATGTTTTTTTGTCAAATGAAATGTTTTTTTTTTCATTAGCACAGGTTGACATTTGACCCCAGGCACGCCTGATGGTAAACAAAGACGCCAAATCCCTTTAGATGCCGGTTGACTCTAGATTTAAAGACACCCAGGTTATATGTCTGGAAAAACAGATGACGGCAAATAAACGAAAAAGAATTCGCAAATCGCTCGGTGCGAATTCGGGGAATTTTCACGACAAATCCGTGCATATAGGCCAGCCGTCTGGTTGTCCGATGGAAGAAAGGGGATGGGGGTATAAGTTCATGTAGCCCCTGTGCACACTCCAAAATACATCATGTAGAAGACGGAAAGGCAAGCGACCTTACGTCGCTACGGTGCTCCAGAGGCCGCAATCTCGGCTTCGTCAATTCTTCATCTCCAATTAGCTTGATAGCTCGGCGTTCAATCGCGCCCAAAGCCGCAAGCTGATACTTGGCCGAACCATCCCAGATGCAGTACTCCATGCATGACCGGACCTGTGCTTCGGATCCCGCTACCTGCCTGCCTGCCTGACTGCCTAGTCAGGGAGGGTACCTACCCGGCGTCCAGAAGGAAAACGGCTTAGACACAGTTTAGCCGATTTTCTGCAGTTGGTTGACACCAATTCACCCGGCATTTGTGGTTTCGCCATCCATTAAACGGCTTAGATACAGTTTAGCCGATTTTCTGCAGTTGGTTGACACCAATTCACCCGGCATTTGTGGTTTCGCCATACATCACACCGGAACACGGCGAACGAACACGCACACCGGGACATGGCGGCGTGTCTTTGTATGGTGGGTGGTTACTAGCCGCGGCCTTGGCCTACCACCAGTAAGGCTAGTCATTTACCACCCAGGGGTTACGTGTAGGGTCACAGGGGTAAAAGCTACGGACGCGAGTAGCAAAACCCCCTTTTGTCATCGGACAACTGAGATTACATTAGATCTCTTTATTGTACACACCAGAAAACAAAATACATTACAAGGCTTACACTAAGTTTCGCCGTGAACAATTGCTTGTCTTATCGCTAAAAGCGATCTCTTCTAGACAACCTTAGGATGGATAGAACTGAAAGATGAAGAGTGTAGGTAGGTAGGTGAAATTGTTTTTATTGTAAATGCTAACAGTATTATTTATAAGAACATGATCCCTCGATGATGAACACTCGATAAACGCCAATTCAAATAGCCTGTGGTGGAATTTTTATAAGGAAAAGACTTAACCACATATTAAATAAACTGCCCCTGAGAGGTGTCTTAAGGAATCGTGTTTTTATAAATAATTGAAATTTTAAATTGATAAACGTTTACTTATCCAAATACCAAAATACACATAAAATCTTACAAATAATAAAATGGAAAACCAGAAAACTCATAGTAAGAAGTCTAAGCAATCATACAGTAGTGGTTGAGTGATTATGGCGGAGACGCTGTGTGCCATGGTACAAGAAAAGGTTCTTGACTCAGCATTTGTCAAAGTTTCCCGGTTGACAACCCGTGACGCTGGTATTCTGTCAGAACCTACGTAAGTGACGGGCGAATAAGACCGTAAGTAAGGAATCGCGGTGGTTCCCCCAGGTATGCCTGACGACGGTACGGAGGAGGAAGGTGAGGCGGGCGGCTCCGGTGAGCTGGCAGCCGCCATGGGCGACCACCACGCCGACCTGTTCTCCGAGGTGCACCTGCACGAGATCACGCGCCTCGAGAAGCAGCTGGAGCAGGCGCATAACGAGAACGTGAGTTCTACATTAGATGGGACAAAAATAGAAATGAATGTTACTTTTTTTTGTACCCTATATACGTTCGAGACCCATTTTCGAGTCCCAGTGCGGGCATGTACCTATGACTTTGTTTTCTAAGTTACGTACATTTGTGAGTTGTAGTAGCAATACCACTTGTTAACGGTGAAGGAAAACATCGTGAGGAAACTTGAGTGTTTGAGCTATTCACATACCCTCAGCGCTTGAAATCGCCAATCCGCGGTGGGCACGCGTGGTGATTAAACTCTCTCTCTCTCTCTCTCTCTCTCTCTCTCTCTCTCTCTCTCTCTCTCTCTCTCTCTCTCTCTCTGTCTCTCTCTCTCTCTCTCTCTCTCTCTCTCTCTCTCTCTCTCTCTCTGAGAGAAGGCCTTTGCCCTACAGTGGGACGTATATAGGCTGTTTATGATGATAAGGCACGGGCCTTCTATCAGAGAGATAGTATGGTTTTAATGGGGAACTTGCGTTTAACTTAGATTGGAGTGACATTGCTTTTATACTATAGAAATCATATAAAAACCTAGGAAAAATTATAAAATAAAACCAGAGGCTCTTCGGGTTACCATAAAATGCAAAAAATCAAGTTACTCGTACTCTAATAATAAAAAACTTATTAATTTTAGATTTTTCATAATTTTTTTCAATAAATTAAAATAAATTACATTAATTTTTTGTAGGTGCGTAAAAATATAATTTTACAAGATAACTCAAATATTTATAAGTGCTACATACATTCTAAGGCGTGCTAGGTGTGACGTCATAGTTGTAGTCCGCTTTGTATGGCGCGTTTTTTTACCACGTGACTAGAATGAGTTCTGGACGGGTTATATCATGAAAAGTATTAGACGTAGAGAAAAAAGACCACGTTTATTTATCTTTTAACCTGGCCTCTTGGATTATATTAAAACATCTTTTTGTGTAACTGTGAATAAGTTCGAAGTCGTTTGGACTCGGCCGATTAAATTACGAGTCAATCTCGACTTATATTTGTGTGCAAATGTTTTTTTTTACTTTTTACGAAAGTTAGCAAATTACAATGTTAGTACATCTCCACTAACACACTTCACTAACAACAATAGGTCGTGGGTTCGATTCCCACTGGCGGCCGCCGTACTTAATTTGTACAAATGGTTTCCGGTTAGGCGTTTTTCCATGTTTGTGACATCCTCGCCTGGGTGTACTATTTTGGGACCCGGACGAGTGATTGTGCCATATGAGAGTTATTACTCATAGCACCGTAGGTATGAAACGGCCAAGTTAACAGGTTCGTCCATTACAGAAACAACTTTCCGAGAGCGTTCGCTCGGCGACGGCGACGGCGGAGAGCGCGGGCGCGGCGGCGGCGCGGTTGCGCGGCGGGTTACAGCGCGCCTCCTCCCGCGTCACTGCACTGCACGCGCTGCACTCACACGCTGCTCCTCTGGTGAGTACACTGTTCACACACGCCTCAGCTAGGTAGCTCTTGCGGTTAACGAGTCTCCTCTAGCATCAATGCGCTGCATGCTGCTCCTCTAGTGAGTAGGCTGTTACTGCGCGGCGGTTTACCTAATCGCAATCCACTCCATTCAAAGGTTGTCTGGAAGACATCGCCCTAAACGATAAGGCCGCCAATTGTATACCACTACTTACATATAAGAAACCATCTATATTTTTTTCTTCTGGTTGTGCAATAAAGTGTTCTCCATCTATCTACCTCGTTGGCCGTTGAGGCGCTTAGCTACTAAAACAGAAATCCTGGGTTCGATTCCCAATGGGGGCCGCCGTACATTTCTACATATGCCCTCAGACTGGATGTACTTTCATGTTTGTAACGTCCTTGCCTCGTTACCATAGCACAGGGTATCCTAGTTTGGGACCAGGTGGAGTGATTGTATTGTGTGGAAGTTATTTATTTATTTATTATTCATCTAATCTGTCACCTGTCTCCAGGAGGACGAGAGGACGGACGGCGTGCCTTCCCGCGCCGCCCGCTGGCTCACCTGGTGGCGAGTCTCGGGCGAGGAGCTCGAGCAGCTGGCGGCGGCTCTGGCCGAGCTACACAGCCAGGCGCCGCCGGCCGACGCCACCGCCGCCTCGATCGCCAGGGCTGAGCTCGCGACCTTGTCGGACCGAGTGGCGGAGGCGGAGGTCAAGTGCGCCGCGCTGCGGGCCGATAACGAGCTGCTGAGGGCTCTGGCTGGCGGTAAGAAACTGTAACGTGTTCAAATACCGAGTGAAACGTAAGGTGTGGGATTTCTGGCACCTTGTGAACGGTATGTCGAGCCGGTAAGCTTAGCTGGTAGTGTCCTGAGTCGTGGGGTGGAGGCTGAGGTCAAGTGCGCTGAGCTGCACGTGACAGTGTATTCAGTTGCACGTATTCAGGTTTTTGAGCACTACAATGTTACGCTCAAGTGCACGTATTCAGCTTTTTGGATTCCTACGTATTTCCGATAGACATATGCCCAAAAACCACTACCTCAAGTGCCACTTTATAACTTTTTTTTTCTACAGGTGCCGGCCGTGCGCTTTCCACTTCGGCGCCCGCGCTGTCGTCTGCGGCGGAGACGCTGGCGCAGATTTACCACCACGTGTGTGCCATCAACGGCACGCAGCCGCAGCGGCTTCTTCTGGAGCACGCCGGGCAGACGGACGGTGAGATTTTGAGTAGTAACATCGCCATTGCGCGGTCGATAGGCAGACTGGCGCTGATCTACCATCATCGACAGATAGCCCCAACGGCTGTTGATATAGCACGCTGGACAGGCGGACGGTGAGTTTTTGAGTTTTCGATAGCGTAGATCTACCAACAAGTGCAAAGAGCCCTAAAGGTACTCACTACAGCTCGCTGGACAGACTAGCGGTGAGACTTTGTAGCTTTTAAGTGAATGTGGGCTTTCACCAAGCTCGCCTGCTATTACTATTCCAGCTGCCTCCGGAAATCTGCTTCAGAGCGTCGGTCCAGCGATTAGGCGATCAGGTCCTATGCTGCGTCTGCGATTTAACGAATCACTAACGATGAAGTGAAGCCGTGAATGAAACAAGTTTCGTTTTGATCCATGGAGCTAGACTGGATCCCGGTCGGATCCACTCTACAAGTGAATCATGATTCGTGAGTCAGTCGCAACAAATGTTTTACCGCTAGATCATCGAGTCTGGTAATTACGCGTTCTGTTCATGTTCACACCAGCTTGCACAAGTTTCTCAGGCGCAACCCAACTATATTGTCTTTGTTCAAGTGTCAGGCGCGGAGGGGCGCTCCGTGGAGGAAGAAGCCTTGGCGCTAGCGGCCGGCGAACTGGAAGGATTGCGGGCTGCCGGCGCGGTCGCGCGCTCCGCCGACACTCTGCTGGATCAGCTCACACACCTGAAGGCGGCCCTGGACACCGCGCTCGACTCGCGCAACAGACACCAGCCTGGTCAGTACAATATCCCAACTGAAGGAGAGACTGATTGTCCCATGGCGCGGCCGCGCGCTCTTCTGACATTGCTGGATCGACTCACTCACCTTAAGGCGACCCTGGTTTCCGCGGGCGCCTTCCGCAACAGACACCTGCCTGATCAGTACAATATCCCAACTGAAGGAGGGACTGCAGGCCTGACGCTGCTGGATCAGTTCATCCACCTCAAAGCGGCCCAGGAGACCGCGGTCGACTTCCGCAACTGATACCAGCCTGGTCAGTACACTGCCCTAACAGCTTAGGGTACTGCAGGTCCCGCCTAGATTGACAGTTCCAGAAGCTCTGTGGTCACTTGATGCTAGTGGTCAGGCTAGCAGTGTTTTACTTGCGCGCTATCTCATCATTCGCGCTATCTCGAAGTGGTTACCACCACCTAGTGGGTAGAACATTGGACTCGGAAGCGGGAGACCCAGGTTCGATCCACAGTGCGGGCATGTACCTATGACTTCGTTTTCTATGTTATTACACTTGTGAAGTTATAGTAGCAATACCACTCGCTAACTGTGAAGGAAACATCGTGATGAAACCTGAGTGTCTGAGCTATTCACACACCTCAGCGCTTGAAATCGCCAATCCGCGGTGGGCACGCGTGGTGATTAAGCACATACTCTCTCTCTGAGAGAAGGCCTGTGCCCTACAGTGGGACGTATATAGGCTGCTCATGATCTCTCGTCATTCTTCTCTCAGTATGTCGCTCGCGGCGGGCGAGTTAGAAGGATTGCAAGACGCCGGCGCGATCGTGTGTTAGGTTGCTCACTCACCTGAAGGCGGCCCTGGTTACCATGCTCTATCACCTCTATCGCTCCTATGCTCTTACCACCTATCCAGGACAACCTTTAAGTCGTTGAATGTTTGTTAGTCAATATTTTGCAGTAAAACAAAATAAAACTGGCCAAACTCTGTCTACTGTGTCACAGAATTGCAGACAAATAAAAAAAATTGACACATAAGCATTCAAAGTGTTAACTTGTAATGTGGTAGCAATCGCGGCAAGCCACACTGACCCCCCTCAACCAACCTCCCATTTCCCAGGCGTGTCCCAATTCAGCCACCCGTGGAAACCGAAAGGTCCGTATCAGAACAATCCGATAAAGAGAATCAAAGAGCAGAGTAATAACAAAATTAAAGCGGCCACGAGACGAAAGTTGCACAACTTATCCGTTCATATTCAGAGCGAAGACAGAGAGGGCTTTGTGAAGCCTCGGTCCGTGAAAGAGATAACAGATTACTTCGAGCACATATCCAAAGTGAGTTCTCATGAAAAGTACGTATCAGAAGAGTGGACTAAGCTCAAAGACCAAAAGAAAGTAATCCCAATAATTAAATATCCTACGAGTGAAAGTCCAAGGACGACGGTTGATTTTAACGCTGGCCATTCTCCCAGGAATGAAGCTAACTTGCACGCGCTGTGGAGGGATGCCATGCTCCGCGGAAGAGGCTTGTGTATAAAGCAAGGCGAGCCGAGCCTCTTAGCCGCTTTCAAAAACTCGCTAAAATCGAGCGTCATGTCGTTTGTTCTGATCCTGCATTATATCATTTGATTGTTAGAAGATGAGGGAAGTGAACGTAAGAGATTGTCTGATTTTTACTAGACAATTGAGTATTTTGTGGTTGAAATTTACTTATATATCCATTTACTTTTGTTGCAGTAGACCATAATGTTGCATTGATGATGTTCGAGTAGACGATCGGTCCATTGTAGAGTTAAGTCAGTAGATTTGCACATCTTTAGTTTCACATGGAAAGAAAACTCTAGAACCGAAGCAGGATTTGAACCAGCCATCTAAGGTTTACAGTGCCAATCCTTTGACCAAATAATAGCATGCATTCATGCAGTCCATATGTTTGGTTTGGCACAAAGAAATGTTTTAATCTCATTGGTAACTTTTTTTTCTCTATCACTAATTATTTTCGTAACATAACCTGTTGAAGGGTAATTTTAATCAGAGGCAAACGGAAGGTAGCGTTTTCGATCCCCAAACACGTTCTTTCCTTGTTAGATTTAGATTGAAAAAAAAAGCAAAAATATTTTTATCCTGCAAGTATTTATTCGTATGTCATACGTGGAAAGCGGTGGTAGCGGAGCGGTAAAACGCCGGCTTCTCATTCGGGAGGTCGTGAGTTCGCTGTACCAATGACTTTGTTTTCTAAGTTACGTACATTTGTGAAGTTGTAAAGTCGTCAAAATATAAGAAGGCCGTTTTGACAGCTACAAAAACCATAGAATCTAACCTAGTTTGAGATCAAAAACATTAAAAATCCAAACTATGAGTAACTTTTCGGACTACAATATCTGTTTTTTCTTTCGAGCGATAAATAATATGCCAGAGTATGTGTCTTTATGTATTTGTTCGAGTAAATCCAAAGTAAAATGCATTTTTGTGTAGCTGTCAAAACGGGCTTCTTACATTTCGACAAGTACAGTAGCAATACCATTCGCTAACGGTAAAGGAAAACATCGTGAGGAAACCCTAGTATCTGAGGTATTTATATACCTTAGCGCTTGCGACGTACAATGGCCCGACTATGAGGCTAAGTGCGGAATCTCAGGTCTAACTAGAACATGCCATACGGGGGCTTTATCTTGTAAATACATAATGGGAACATTCATAGTTGATTTTTTTAGTTTATGTTACAGATTTAAGGTTTACTTAAATAAATCTAAAACAATGAAGTCCAAATATGCGTAAATCATTTATTTATTGCAAATCAAAAGTTCAATTTTAAAAGTTTGCGCGAAAACGCTCATAAAAAGCTCGTGACGTCACTTTTTAAAGTTACATTTCGTAAAGAAATAATACATTTGGAATAAATCCTTCAGTAATACACTTTTTATCGCTATAATGATTGAATTTTTGACATAATTTCCCATAATAGGTTTGGTGCATGTTCCCCATTCAATCAACCAACCCGTGCTCGTCCACTGCTGGTCGTGGGCCTCCCCCAAGGCTCGCCACTTCCGTCCTCGGCAAGTTCATAATGTAATAGTGTACTTGAATGGTCGAGTGTCTCGGCAGCATGCCGCCGCTTCCAGCTAAGCAATGGTATCGGCCTTTGGCCTCCACCGATGGTACTAAAAGAGGCGGCTTTCTACGAAAAAGTCTATTTTCAGTATATTTTTTTTAATAAAGTGTGTGTAATTTTCAAACTTTAATGAGTCGGTGGCCATCTTCCCGCAGTGATGGAGACGGAGGAGCGCGGCACGGAAGTGGCCGAGCTGCAGGAGCAGATCATCAAGCTGAAGTCGCTGCTGTCGACCAAGCGCGAGCAGATTGCCACCCTCCGGACCGTGCTCAAGTCGAACAAGAATACTGCGGAGGTGGGTCACTCTTGTCCTTCTTTATTTATAGTGCCTATACACCATGAATAGGCATGATGACAGTCATTGAAAATGACTAAAATTATGTATTTATTTAACAATAATTGAATTGCGGAATTATCCGTGTGGTGCCGAATCAAGAATAGCGTAACTCCATTTCATTCCGTGGATGTCGTAGTAGGCGACTAAGGAAATAAATTACCAGGACACGGGCAGCAGCCTCTTCCTGAGATTCCAACCGCATACTGCGATCGCCAACCCGCCTGCCAAGCGTGGCGATTATGGCAAAACCCTTTATGGTTAGGGAAAACCATGAGGGAGGCCTATGTCCTGCAGTGGGCGTAAAATTGACTGATGATGATGATGATGATGATGAATTGCGGAATACGAAACACGTATTTATTGTTTTATTAAGAGCGGGATTGATAATTATTGTAATAATTAAAATCAACAAAAATCCTTTGTCCGCCATATTAAGTTGGATAGCGAATAACGTCACTTTTAGGAACACGCGAGTAAACGTAGAATAGAACCGAACATATTGATTTACAATCTGTGACATAGGTAACAACGTACTTATACGAAATTGCTGTGTTTACGTTTTACACCACCGATTAATTTTGCACTGTGACGAAACTAGCGACGCCTTGACATTGGCGAGCGTTTCGGTGGGAATTTTAAATCTAAAATGTATTTTTTTACCGTTAAGCCTTAACTGTAACCAAAAATATGAAATAGATTGTAAATAATGTACGTTTTGGGATATTACAGGACAGTTTTTCAAAATTTGTCATCATGCCTGGGTTTGAAAGCCATAGCAAGCTGAACGTGCCTTAACAATAGCTATCGAATACTCCAGTTTTTAGGGTTCCGTACCCAAAGGGTAAAAGACCCTATTACTAAGATTCCGCTGTCCGTCCGTCCGTCTGTCACCAGGCTGTATCTCATGAACCGTGATAGTTAAGACAGTTGAAATTTTCATGTAAATGATGTATTTCTGTTGTCGCTATAACAACAAATACTAAAAACAGAATATAATAAATATGCAACGAACGTGGCTTTTTTGCCATTTTTGCTCGATATTAATAACGGCAACAGGTAGACGCTTGAAATATTCAAATGTTGTATAGATACCTAATGGTACGAAACCCTACGTGCGCGAGTCTAGTGTGAGTGATGGTGCTACTGGAGGCTGTATCATCTCATTACGTAGATGCGAAGGGCAGTTTTTATTTTTTTATTTTAGTATTTATGAGCCTTCACAATAACTTAAGGCCCGTTCGTCTCACCAGGTGGCGCTGGCGAACCTCAAGTCCAAGTACGAGACGGAGAAGATCATCGTGACGGAGACGATGCTGAAGCTCCGGAACGAGCTGCGGCTGCTGAAGGAAGACGCCGCTACATTCTCCAGTGAGTGCCTGAAACCGTAGTTTTTGCCTATTGGTGCCTGAAAATGTAGTTTCTTCCTTTTGGTGCCTGAAAATGTAGTTCCTTGTGGTGCCTGAAACTGGAGGTTCTATCTATTGGTGCCTGAAAATGTAGTTTCTTCCTTTTGGTGCCTGAAAATGTAGTTCCTTGTGGTGCCTGAAACTGGAGGTTCTATCTATTGGTGCCTGAAAATGTAGTTTCTTCCTTTTGGTGCCTGAAAATGTAGTTCCTTGTGGTGCCTGAAACTGGAGGTTCTATCTATTGGTGCCTGAAAATGTAGTTTCTTCCTTTTGGTGCCTGAACATGTAGTTCCTTGTGGTGCCTGAAACTGGAGGTTCTGTCTATTGGTGCCTGAAAATGTAGTTTCTTCCTTTTGGTGCCTGAACATGTAGTTCCTTGTGGTGCCTAAAACTGGAGGTTCTATCTATTGGTGCCTGAAAATGTAGTTTCTTCCTTTTGGTGTCTGAACATGTAGAGTCCTTGTGGTGCCTGATACTGGAGGTACTATCTATTGGTGCCTGAAAATGTAGTTTCTTCCTTTTGGTGCCTGAACATGTAGTTCTTTCCTTTTTGTGTCTGAAATGTAGTTGTTTTCTTTTGGTGCCTAAAAATGTATTCCTTCCTTTTGGTGCCTAAAATTGAATTGTGTGTACACTAGTACTTGGCTCGTTGTAGAGAGTTGTAGCACTGCTACGCTTGAGTTGAGTCTAGGTAACGTAAAATTAGAAGAAACTCGCACCAAAAGTTAAGTTTCTAAGAATTAGTATTAATCTTTTTCGATATTATATATTTTTTCATGTCTAAAAAAAATACTGTTTCAGAAATGTAAACTCTGTTGGAACTCACATCCTATCTATTTTAAATTGCAACCTAATAGTCACCCCTTAATAATAACGGGTTTTGAGCCTGACACTCCTTAAGATTGAAATATTACTCTAGCAAGGGTATCAGTTCGTCTCCCCACTTAAATGTACTGTATCAAATCTTTATGTATGTTTGTACATTTCTCTTTTTTGGATTAAATGATATTTGATTTGATTTGATTTGAAGTATTAGAACATGTATATTGGTAATAAGCACAATATTCAATGTTCCTCTAGTAAGCAATATACTACTAATCATCATCATCAGCCATTTGGCGCCCACTGGCGCAGGGCATAGGCCTCCCTCATGGTTTTCTGACCATGAAGGGTTTCGCCATAATCGCCACGCTTGGCAGACAGGGTTAGCGATCGCAGTGTGCGGTTGAAATCTCAGGAAAACGGTGCTGCCCGTCTCCTGGTAATTATTTCCTTAGTCTATAGACTATATATTATAGACTAACTAAATTATATTATGAGATTACCTAACAATGGAAAATGCTTATCATGCCTGAAGCCAATACTGAAGTGGGAAAAACTAGGTTAAATACGTAAGCAAAATGAGCGACGTTAGATTGAACAACGTGCGAGATATGGAGTCATGCTACCGGCGCTGGCTTTAAGACATTTCGTCTTGAAAAAAAGTTCATTTTTTATAAGCCAAGCCTTGCAACACATAAGATATTGAATATCTCCAGGTCTCCGCGCAATGTTCGCGGCCCGCTGCGAGGAGTACGTGACACAGGTGGACGAGCTGACACAAGCGCTATCTGGCGCGGAAGAGGAGAAGAAGACCCTCAATCAGCTGCTTCGACTGGCCGTGCAGCAGAAGCTAGCCCTCACGCAGCGGCTGGAGGAGCTGGAGGTGAGCGGTCGCTTCATCATCTAGTCTAAGTGCCTCTCCGATTTAGAGAAGACGCTCAACCAGTTGCTTTGACTGGCTACACAGTACAAGCTGGCACTCGCGCAGCGACTGGGTGAGAGGTCACTTCACCATGTAGTCTGGCGCTGAGGCGAAGAAGATACTCCACCAGCTGGTTTAGCCGGCTGTGCAGCACAAGCTAGAGTAGAGCGTAGGGAGCATTCTCAACCAGCTGTTTCGACTGGCTAATCAGTAGAAGCTGGCACTCACGCAGCGGCTGGGTGACTGGTCACTTCACCATCAAGTCTGGCGCAGAGGAGAAGAAGACCTTCAATCAGCTGCTCCGACTGGCCGTACAGCAGAAGTTAGCCCTCGCGCAACGGCTGGAGGAGCTTGAGGTGAGCGGTCGCTTCACCATCTAGTCTAGTGCCTCTCTGATGCAGAGAAGACCCTCAACCAGCTACTACGACTGGGCAAAAAGTAGGAGATGCAACGGCTGGGTGAGTCAATTCACCATCTAGTCTGGCGCAGAGGAAATGAAGACCTCAACCAGTTGCTTCGAGTTTTTTGTGTTCAAATAAACAATTATCTATCTATCTTATCTACCATACAGTATAGCGGCTGGGTAAGTGGTCAGTGGACAGTCTAGTTTGGCGCAGAGGAGAACAAGATCTCAACCGATTTCAACGGGCCATTATGTGTACCTTGTGTCTGTATTGAGTATCTTGGCGGTGGTTGGCAAATTTATAAATTACCGGTGCAAGTTGCACATACCTTTCCACATACCCATTGTATTATTTATAAAAACTGTATTTATTAATTATTTACTCTATTTTTTTATGTATTTATAGTAATATTTGTCTGTTTAAGTAAACTGTTAGTATCCTAAATAGAAACAAAAAAAACACGATTCCTCGACACTCGACAGACGCCGATAAAAAAGTCTGTGGTGGATATTTTGCAAGGAAAAGACATAACCATAGATTAAATAAACTGCCTCTGTAAGAGTGCTTAGAGGAAGAGTGTTTTTATAAATAGGGCCGTTAGTTTACAGTTTATCAGTCTTTCTATGTTGTTTTATTCTATGTTTTATTGTTTTTTATTCTTGAAATAAATAAATATCCTACCGACGGCAGGTCGACCGCGAGATGCGCACGCGCCGCGTCCCGAAGGCGGCGGGGGCGGCGCGGCCGCGGCCCCGCGACTTCTAGCGGCTGCTGCGCGCGCTCAAGGCGGCCGCCGCGGCGCTGCGCGTGCTGCTCTCCGCCTCCGCCGCCCGCGCCGCCGCCGCCGCCCCCGCACCCGCCCCCGCGCCCGCCGGCCTCCTCTAGCGCTTCGGCCCGCTGCCGGCTGACTTATGCCAGTGTGAGACTACGCAACGGACGTTGTGACTTTCCATCTAGCAGCTCGCCGGGTGAAGACGCCGCGCGCTACGCTAAATCCACTGCCAGCTGAGTTGTGACCGTGTGGGGCGGCGCCTCTTGAACTTTCCAACTCGACCGTTGTACGGACGCCGTACGCTAGGTTACACCGACTGTCGGCTGAGTTGTCCGCTCGACATTCCATTGACGACGGTGCGGCGGGAATGCAGTCGTCGCAAGCTATGCCACTGCCAGCCGACACCTGGCGGCTGACGACGTGCGTGACTCACCGATGATGGTGATTTTAGCGAAATCGGTTGAACTCTCTACTGGCAGTTCAGCGACAAATTCCACGCACTGAGATCTTCACTGGCAGCTGATATGTTGTGACAGCTATCGATTTGTGCGAGCGACCACCGGCGGCGTGACTGTGAATTTAACGACAACGGTTGACGCGCGTTGAAGTTTTCACTAGCTCATTTACAAATGGGAGTGGGGTCGTCTCGGTGTACCTGTTTAGCGTTTGTGTGGAGAAGTATGTTGTGTCGGTGTTGGGAATATGTGTTTTGACGTACGAAGGACACCAAGATCACGAACGTACTCTGTTGTTGATAGAGCTTTACGAATTTATAGCCTAATGTACTTCTTGGAGTGTCTCAAAGGCTGTTTACAGCTGAATAACTGAGTCGTAACAGGCGAGGATGGTCGTAATAAGTCAATCTGCTTATGGTGCATGTCTGCTGAGATACGGTCGTGTCTCCAGCGATCCGTGACATTATAACTAGAAGGATGCTGCAAACGTTTTCGGACCTAAGGTCTTATGAACGTGCAGGATAGGGAAGATGGCGACGTCTCAGAATAGTGACGCAAGCGTAATTAACGAGATGCAATGATTAAAACATTTTTTCTAATCGTGGTTCTTAGAATAACGAAAAATTATTTATACATTTTATAAATTTTAATCTAATTAAATTGATGTACCAGTATAATAAGGCGGAGGGGCTTCGTTGACGAAGTTAGTTTCGTCTCTATACGTGTTGTCAGTTCGGATTTTACAGGTCCATCGATTAAACATTCTTGTTCACATCTCTGTGAGCCGTCAAACTGTGCAATACTGTATAATCTTGCTACTGACAACGTGAATGAAATTAATTAAAAAGAAACAAACGGTCAAGGGAGCCCCCCTATAAATTAAATGGTTGGTGTTAAAATTAAATTTGACTGATTTTAATATGTGTGAAGAGTGACCAAGCGGTCGGCAGGGGTTGACGTTGTTATTTACTGTTGATTCCATAGGATATCATTGCATCCCGGGCTGTGACCCGCTGTTTATTATCTATTAGTTACCTCTAACTTAGCACGTCTTGCCGTGTGTTATTTCCATGCAAAATTTTAATGTTGCATTGTCTATTTTATGTACACACTCTTATTGTGACCTAACGAGATATTTTGATAATCAATTTCCTCATCGTGATGATCAATTCCTTATTGCACACCGTGCGACGATCGTTCAGCATGTATTTTTGTATCAGGAGCTGGTATTTTATTACGCAAAAAAAAGAATTTAACAGGTGAATTGTTATGAGATTGGATCGAGTTTGTGTCGGCAATCAGTCCGATTTTACAATCGCAAGAGCAGAACTCGATATGTGTAACGTGCAATGTTATTTTTTATGATAATATTTATATTGAAATTATGATTCCCATAATATATATAAAGTATAGAAGCCCTTATTCGATACGAATATTTACGTCCAAATGGAAAATTTCTAAATTATTAATTGATGTCCATCCATTAAGTGCGCAAAAAGACTATGTAATCTGTTGATGTTTGTTACGTTGTGGCCCTCTGCCAGATACTTTCGTCCATCTTGTTCTAGTTGTACTCGTAGTATTTCCGTGACGTTTTGTTACACTTTGTTATTTATATGCAACTGCTCGAAAGTGAGAAAGCCCCGACGAGATTTGTTCGGGTGCATCGGTGAGGACTCGGTAGCCTCGCTCACAGTCCCCCGACCAGTTCGGGGTCGGCTCAATGCAGTTCAATTGTGTCCGAGCCAAGTAGCGCACGCGCTAACTGCCGTCCCGTGGCCGCGGCCACACGCGTCCAATTCTTGTCCACGAAGCCGGTCGACTCGACAAAACGATACTCTTCATTTTCCCCCTTTTGAAACAGACTATTTGTACTCAAGTATAGTTTGACAGTTGCTCAAAGACAGTGCTCACGGTCGACCGGTATTCTAAGTAATAAGACAAATTTACAAAAAAAGATTTAAAATTGTTGGTTACATTCTGATTCTCTGATATTTTGGATGTGATAAGGGCAGTGTAACAGACCGATTAGTTGTTCTCTATTAGTCTCGAGGCGTAGGCTAGCTCGACCGTTCCATGTAGAGGGCGCTCGGCCCAGGTAGGTATTTATACTGATTTAGATTTAGAGATTAGATATACATTAACCTTCAAGTATACTTAGTAGGTTAATCATCCTATCTTTCAAGGATTCTATTGAGACTTGTAGTGAAATTTTGATTTGCAATATTTATGATATAGCATAATTTATTTACGTAGCTCAAACGGGCGCGCTCGGCCTCGGTTGAGAACCGCCACAAGCGGCGCGCTGAGTCAAGGACCACAGCCTTGCATTTATTGTTTTTAGATTCTATTGTAGAACACTTCATGTACTTAAACGATGAACTTACCAATATTAGCGTTAGTATTGTTCTTTTCTACTTAAGTATTATTTTTCATTTATAGCTAAGCAGCAGACATCGTTATGTATTTGTCTAGTCACCGTGTTGCGTTGCGTGCATTTGGTGAAGTCTGTTTTTTGAAGTATTTTGAATCCTAAAATTACCATCTTGCATGTGAAGGCTTCACCTAGGCGCACAGATTGACATCCTTATTGATGGCCATAAAAAATGGTGTTGTATTCTCGTCATATTATGCTACTGTGTTCTACTTTCCGTGCAATGAAGTTTGACAATTTTTCTGAATTATTTTAATCTTGTGAATTAATTTTCTTTTGACTTTACAATGGTTGTTACTTTATAGCTGATTTATTGTTATTAAATCACGTAGTATTTTATCTTGCGCTTGCGTCGCAGAGCGGCGCTCTTGCTCCCCTATGGTTCGCTGCGCAGGAGTGAATTGGTTGTTGTATTTATTGCTCTGAGCCGGTTGTTGCTCGATGTCTGCTGCCACTCACCGGCGGTGGTGTTATGAGCGATTAACCAAATATTATTTTCATTATTTATTCAGTAACACTAATTTCGCTTAGATATATTAGATACATATATGATTATATTTTGTATTTAAGAAAAGTATTAAGATTATTTTTATTACAGATTAATTTTAATCTATTTTTTAAATAGCAGCTACATACTTTATTATTATATTTGCATCATGATTGAAGTATTGGACAACTCGCATGAATGTTCCCATCGTTATTGCAAATTCATTCTCATCTGTAGCAGTGTCAATCAGTTTATTTACATACTTTTGAATCAACATCAAAATTGCACAGTTTGATGGTTCACCTTAATTCAATCATTCTTCTTTTGTTTCCTTCAGTTGAAGATGGCCTCTTGTATTTACTTTGTGCTGTAATCGCATCAGATTACATGTCTTTGCATAATAATTGAATCTCACGAGCTTTCCGATAGTTGATAACAGTTTGTTAGCACATTCTACGACAGATCTAATGAACATTGTTGGGGAACATATCATGACAGAGCGGATTTATTTTCAAACTATAAGGCACACCGTGTTGTCGCAATGACTGATAAGAATCATGTATGAAAATAATAAATGATATATTTAATTAAGCTCTTTTTATTTGAAAGTTAATGCTTGAAGAGTATAAATAATAATAATAATAAATCAATCTTGATTTCAGGCTAAAGTCCATATAGGTAGCAGTCGCGGATTAGCCACGGAAAAAGAGTAGCAGATGCTACTGGCCCCGCGCATTTGGGGGCCTCGCGCACAAACTCTTTCTGGCCGATAAAAACATAGCACTGCTTTGCGCAATTATTGTCTCACATGACCACCACCAGCAGAGGTGAAAGTTATTTCTCATAATTAAAACGTGCAAAAAATCAGTTAGGTGAGCCAAAAACATTTTAATCGTCTCACTTAGATGAATATTGAATACGATTTGCACAGAGGTCGATATGAATTAGTATTATTCGTTGTTCGGTACTATGAAATCCAGAAAAGTTTGTTTTATTTAATACCATAAACTTGATAATCTAAAGCAAATCAATGGCCCCTTCATAGAATTTGCAACCGGTCCCGCGCTGACTTAATCCTACACTGATAGGCATGCGGTACAAAATAAAAAGAAAAATCATAAGAGTAAACCACATTTAAGTATGAATAACTTTTATTTTGTACAGTGAATCAGTGTACAAATTTGCATATTATTATTAAATACATTACTTATTACAAAACGCGTATTTACAGAGGTCTAGTAATAAAAAACAATTGAATAATATTTCAACATAACCATTACAGCTTGTTTCTAAAATGTGTACCTCCTAACTATCAGAGGACACGAATAGAAACCTTTGTGTTTTTACAATGTCTTTGTTATATTTACAGTAACATTATGTTAAAGTTAATAAACATTTTATAGCGAGCAACTTAGGACCAAGGTAAACATTGCGGTCTTCCATTCCACCCACGCAGTACCCGTATATGCCTAACTAATATAGGGGGAAATCTAGCTACACAGTAAGTATTTTATTTCTCATAAAGATAAATTACAGGCATAACAAAAGATGTCAAGAGCTGATTACCTCCTCGTGAATAAAAATAATTGAGAACCACCTCCTTTTTCAAGTCTGTTGAAAAGAGGCGAAATAGAGAATAAATAAGAAGCTGTTTAGCACTCACTATTGGATTAAATAGTTAGTATCTTTTGTTACACCTATATGTATGCGTAGTCCCCGTAAATATTGCTCAATTCATTTTTTCTGTGAAATCCCTAGGATTCTGCCAATGTCAGGTTTATGAAGATGGCAAGAAGAGACGAGCAACCGACGACGCGTGCTCCGTATCTACTCACCATGATTAAGCTCTGCGAATCAGAGCGAAAAAAAAGTAATTGAATCCGGAATGAAGTTAATGATGGTAAGTACTTTTTTGTAAATATGAACTCTCAGTGAATAGCTTTACTCTAATGGCAATAAAATTTACGGGGGTACTACAATGAAACATCTTTTTTACAAACAACACGAGAAGACTAGCTGCACACTTCTGACCCGAGTTCGGATGAGTTTCATGGATGGCGTTCATAGAAACCTTGCTATTTCAGAGTTATTTATCTCCTTAAGTCTGGCAAGACCTCAGCAATCCGAACTCGAGCAGAATAGTGTTCAAAGTCCCTAAGACTTGGCAATTTAAACACTAGTGACTATAACATTCCGTCGTTTATCACAGTCGGATAACGTTTTAGAGGTAACAGCGTGATCGGCCCTTCCAACACATTAATTTTGTAAAATGGGATCGATTTCTTTGCAAGATACTTCTTTCGACCCACTCATAATCTTGCATCGTGTTAGGTCGCGTTTAAAAGAAGCATAGCAAACCTCTCGAATTAAGGTGTTTTTTTCAACCTTTTACAAATAAATGTAATCAAGTTACAAATGATAATCTTATATTATTGCTTAGAAGAACGTAGACAGTAAGTACACTGAAAGCGGATGAGTTCTTAAGGACCCTTGCGGACGGCGATTTCTCGTCAACGCGTTTGTCTGCGCGTAATTGTGCAAAAAGCTAACTGTTGCATTTGTATCCATACAAACGCATGAATAACGACATACAGAAGCGAGTCTTCGCGTAAGGATATAGAAACCCCGCAATCGGGGAAACTGCCTTTATATCGACCGTCGCGCAGATACGTCGACAAAAAAAAACAGACGCGATGACGCCGCGCGTTTTTATCGAAACAAACGCAAGACTTGATTTGTGGACGTTAGCAAAGGCAAACTGGCTGGCACTGAAAACACGCGTCATCTTCGCGTATAAAAACGCTGTGTGTAAGGGCCCTAACCTAATATATTTGGAATAAGGGTTAAAATAGTATACACGTGGCTCATGGTATTAAATAGTACAATGATTAATTCTAAGCATTTTTCATTATCATAAAAGTCTACGTACAATAAATACGTAAAACTTATTTTAGCTTCGTTATAGACTGCCAATGTCTAAACAACTTTGATATTCAGACAGTTATTGGCAGTGTACAAGAAATATACGGTTGTAACTATAAGTATTTTTACAGCATACTAAGTAAGTTTACTTGGTACTTGGAAGTTTTAGCCAGTCATCCTACTGCTTACTTTAGTTGAATTGTAATATGACGTTTAACATAGTGCTATTTTTTTTGAGGCGTTTATTGACAACAACATTGCCGGGCAAAATAAAGGCCTTTGCACACGTTGTTTTTTGAGCGCGCTGAGACGTCGCGCGTATAGCGCAATCAGGACGCTCAACAAACCCAAGGCCGCCGGTATGTTGTAACCTTTGCACATGATCCTTGCGTTTGTAATCTCCTCATACACGTTGATGAACGCGCTCATCAAAAACGCGCGTCGTCGTGCAAAAATATTACGTGGTGTGCAAAGGCCCTAATGTACGTTCATACAACGAAGAAATAAATTACGATGCTCAGAGAAGTCTTTGTGAGCATCCACCTATAATAATATGTTAGACCCCTTCTCTTGTTAAAACTAGTTGACCTATCGACAGTACGGGACTCCATACGTATACACTTTCTATAATACGTATTTTGTTTTCATTTCTAGCCGGGTGAAAAATTTTAATGTCCATTGAATCGTGTGATTTTAAAACAACACAAGTCACAATGTGCTTTTAAAATAACACTTGTTAATTTTTTTTTTATTAAATTATTTACACCTACCTATTGATTTACATTACAAAAAAAAAATTGTAGTTTATTCATACAGAAATTAACATAATATGCTAAAATATTGCTGTTGTAGATATTAGTATTTGAATAAAACAGTTTTTTCTATTTCCTGACAAGTTGTAATGAAAGGACATTGTGTTGTTTTAAAATCACACGATTCCATTGTAAACCAACTTTTATATATTTTTTTGTTCCTTCGTTTTAGAGATATTTTGAAAATAACTCAAATATCAAGGATTTGGGCTGAAGAGCTGCAATACCTTTGCCTAGAAGTAAAAAAAAAACATCTGTTAATGACATGTTGACATACGAATATAATCTGTGATCTTTCTGTGAATTTGACGTTTGTTTGTTTGACGCGTTGACATCAGTATTGCCACTTTGATGGTTTTAGTTTTCCACGTCTCGTAAGCTATAGAGGTATGTATGTATTTACTTCTTCTTCAAAATTATTCAGTATAATTTAGGTACTTTTTTAGGGTTCCGTACAAGAAAAAAGTTCCATTTGAAATAGATACGCCATTCAGAATAGTTCCAGCTGCAATGGCACTACCTATGAAACATAAGTGTATGAATAGATAATTAATAAGTGAATTATTTTTAAAATCAATGGAACAAAAGCCGCACGTCTTAATGCGAGAGGGAAACGTTCCTCTTCTTCGCATCTCGAGCCTAAATTCCTTTCAAAAGGGAAATTTCTCTCTGTACGGCAACACTGCTTGCCTCTTGTTTTTTAAAGTTTTTTGGCAATGGCTCATGAGTTTTGCAGCCCACAAGTGGTTTTTAAAAAATATATATATTAAAAACCTATTTAGAGGCTAAAAATTCCACCCATGCCGGGACTTGAACCCGCGACCTCTGGCTCACCGTGGTTCAAGTCCCGGCATGGGTGGAATTTTTAGCCTCTAAATAGGTTTTTAAAATCGTCCTCAGCACGGGTTAGTGCAACAAAAAGAATAATATAATATATTAAAAATTAATATTAAAATAAAATACTCAATATTTTGGAAAAGGCCTGAAAGCAAACCCCTTAGGTTTTTACCTACTTTCAGCTAAGCTATTAAAATGTCCGGGTTACTATTTTGAAATGTTGTCAATTAGTGCAATAAAGAATTAAAATAAAACACTTTATGGCCTGAATATTTTCATGCCATTGCCACGGGCGTGCTTCTGGTTCTTAGCGCTGAGCTAGTGTTTACAATATGACTAGCTGAGAGATGTCGGCCGGCGGCGTATCAACAAGCTTGTACTACATCTCTTTCGCCGCCGCTCCGTGAAGTGAAGGCGTGGTACAAAAAATTACATCACGAATCGACCTGCCCTCTTATTACAAAACCGTCAACGTCATTGGGTTATCCATTTTAACGCTTCCGAAGCGTCAAAATATGTTTACGTTAAATCGGACGATTTTATAACGGGGAGAAGTTGCTGGCCCAATACAACAATAATCAATCAGATCAATCAAAATATGTAAAGTATCGACACAGCGAGGCACCGAGCGTCACTCGCGCGGCGCGCTCGTCTTGCGCCGTCGCCCGCATCGCGTGTGCGATGCGGGCGACGGCGTGGCCTTTTTAGAGCTGCTCAGAGTGTAACCGACTGCGTGATATCGGCCTCCGGCGGCGATCCGTTCACGGGCGACATAGGTATCAACATTATAACTACAAATCTTTCACCGCCATGCCGCCGACCTAGAACCTGTTGGCGCCGTTCACAGTGTCACCAGCTGCGTGATATCGGCCTGCGGCGGCACGACGCTGGGCCGGAAGTACTGGCAGAGCGAGTCGTAGAGCGCGAGCCGCGCGGCGCGGCGGTCCGGCGGCGGCGGCGGCGCGGCGTCGCCCGCGTCGCACACGTCCCACGTGTCACACACGTCCCACGGGTCGCACACGTCCCAAGTGTCGGGCGCCGGCTCCGGCACCTCCTCGAACGGCTGCGGCGGCTCGGGGACCGACTCGTCCGCGCCGAGGACCTGCCGTTTAGAGTTTTCGCCGACTTTAGAATAAATCGCTACCGAGTCGTAAAGTAAAGGTGCGGTACACATAATATGTCACGTGTCGACCTGGAACCTAGTTTAATTACTTAAACTAACCGTAGTTTAAAATAGCTAATACTTTTTTAAATAACGCTTGATGAAAAACACATACCTACTAAAAAGAAAATTTCGATGATTTTCGCACAGATCTCATCGACAGATCTTAACCAAATTTATATGGGACTCGTTTGTTTGTACCAATAAATGTATTTCTTCTTCTTCTTAAACCGCTTCTCACCGCGTCAGGTCAGCTGTGTGCGCGGTTCAAACCATCTAGGCGGCGGTGGCCGGCACAGCGACAGAGCGTTTACATCGAATCACAGCGTGCAGCGAGCGCTCCGCTTCGAACTCCCCGGGCGGCGGGCCGCTGCGCACCCGCCCGGCGACAGAGCGTTTACACGGACTCACCGCGTGCAGCGAGCGCGCCAGCTCGGCGGCGTGCGGCGGGGAGGCGCGCGCGCGGCGGCGGGCCAGGCGGCGGCTGGCGGCCGGCGTGAGCCCGCGCGCGCTCTGCTCGGCGCGCGGCGGGCCCGCGAACAGAACCGTCGCCAGCTTCTGGAACCGCTCCACCTGGGGGTTGAAAAAATCAACGATCGACCTGAAGGTACTGAGATAATGCCGACGACGAACATCCGTGACATCCTATGACGACTGTGGGACGATTCCCATACGAATGATTATTTCCAAATTACATAATTATACACTGGAATTATGTCTGTCTGCATTAATGAAGATTTTTATTTGCGCCAATATTTATTTCCTTGATAAAAACAGTATATTAATAGGTTAAATGAGTTCGATAATGTTTATATGGACTAAATTGTCGACCTCCTTAAGCTATTAAACCACTGTTTTTTTTTAAGAAACTGTATATTGGCCCAAATAAAAATGTAAATTAATGCAAACAAATTTAATATCAACAAAGAAAAAGTTCATTTGTATGGGAATCGTTTCAATTGGATGTATTATTCTAGTCCCGGTTTCTGACCGCTTAAAATACCGCCACTTTCTCTGTTTTAAATAAACGGATCATGCCCAGAGATTGTATCCCCGGCACACCTCCAGCTCGGCTTCCGGCTTCTGGCTACTTGAGGAGATTAGATCCCTAAATTTTGAAAACTGATCTGACAACACTACTTCATACAATTTTTTTTTTATCAGTAACAATAAATAGTAAACACCCTGTGCAAGCCCGAAACCCTAGGTAAAAGACTTACCTGTTCCGGATCACTGTGGTCGAACACCTCGCGCACGTCCTTCCGCAAGTAGTCCAAGGCTTTAGCGGCGTTGGCGGGGTCCGGGTCGGCCGCCAGCTCCCGGTAGCGCGCCTCGCGCAAGGCGGCGCGGGCGCGTGACGTCACCCAGCCCAGCGAAGGCTTGCTCAGCTCCAGGGCCCACAGGTCGTCGAGGCGGAGGCGCGGCACGGATTGGTTGCCCGGGTTGCCGCCGAACAGGTAGTGAATCTGAGTTAGGCAAAAGGCAGTGATAGACTACATTAGAACTCTAGTGACAGTGTATCTGACTTATCGCTAAAAGCGAACAAAGAAAACAAAATTGCATTTCCAATAGAATTTACAAAAGAATGTTATGTCGTTACTAGCAGACCGGGCAAACGTTGTTTGCCATATTAATTAACCTGCGACCTATTCTCAGACTTACCAAATATACAGAAAAAAATTAATAAAGATCAGTGAAGCCGGTTCGGAGGAGTTCGATGACAAACACTGTGACACGAGATTTTTATATATTAGAATATGTCTACAAATAAAGATAGTAAACTAATCTTGGGCCCGCGCGAAGTACTACACTAGCGAGCGCGTGAATGCGAGGGGCTCCACAAGTGCAATGTCCATATATTAACATATATCCAATAGTGAAAGCAATATCTTTGGCCCAAGATGGGCCAATCTTGAATGACAAGCGTGCAGGTCATAAATAATTTAATAACTTGAATGAATCCTCACGCGGCCGGCCGGCATTAGCGACCCGTCTGAATGCCATTGAAAACGCGAAGCTCACCTATGTGTGCGTTTGGCGTCGTACGCGCCACGGAACGTGGCTGTGTGTGCTGGCGCCTTTCTAAAAGGCCTAAACTTAGCGGTTGGCTGTTGATGATGATGTTTAGTGTTGTCTGTGGTCATAGGTTGCATATAATGAAAGTTTAACCTTTTCAATTCTGACGTTGAAAAAACAACGGTTTTCAATTGTTATTTTTACGATCACGACTGAGGAGGTTAATATACAAAATTACTTTGTGTCTTGCCGCTGAAAATAAACGTTGTTTTTTCTGAAAACGAATGGCCTTTTTATAAAAATAAAACGATTCCTCTAAAACACCTCTCAGAGGTACTATAATTGGTATCGTGTTGCAGATTACGTTTTTCCCTCTACAACAGACTATTTAAACTGACAACAAGGATGAATGAGACCGTCCTTATCCTTTAATAATTTAATTTCGTTAATCTCCCAACTAAAGGATGACACACACCAACGCGGTGGCGGTTCATACACAAATCATTTACGGCAGCAGTATCATATATGGACCGCCACCGCCATCGCGTTGGTGTGTTTTATCCCTAACGGGATTACCACGTCCGGTGTCCACCGACCTTCCGCACGGGGTCGAGCACGAGCTGGTGCGCGAACCGCGGGCGCGGCTCGGCGGGCGTGGCGCGCTCGCTGCGGTACACGCACGCCCACGCGCGCCGCCGCAGCGAGAACGCCCACAGCGTGTTGTACACGCGCTTGTCCTTCTCCTTGCTCATGCCCTGCGGAGGGGGGCGCACGTTGCTCAGTGCTGAGATTGCGAACGCGGGAGGAACCATTAAGGGCCCGCACACAAAACTGCGATGCGACGTCGCCTCGTAAAAATCTGCGCGCGCGACGCATCGCAAGAACTTGCGAATTGATTCGCATCATAGTAATAAATGAATGTAACCGAAATCTTCTTTGTTTCTTTATCCTGTCTTAGCAGTAACAGAAATGAGCACTTATTTTTAAGAGCCATGTCACGACCTAGTTTACAAAATACGGGAATGGAAGGAAGGAATTGTCACCCGAATCGTGGAAGGGGAAAGCCTTGCCGCACGAAATCGCATCGCAGCAATGCGTGTCGCAGTTTTCTGCGTTGCGAATTCGCATCGCGCCGATTCTCAGTTTTGTGTACGGAGCCTTAAAACTAAACTGATTGGAGGTTAAAGAAGGTCGAAGAGACCAAGAATGAGCAAGCTGGGTCAGATACCCAGTGTGTTGTACACGCGGTTGTCGTTCTCCTTGCTCCTGCCCTGCGGACAGGACGCGAGTTGCTGAGAGCTGGGTTAGCGAAAGTCAGAGGGAACACGCATTTCATACTGTCAACTGATGGGGTAAAAGGTGCTAGAAGAGACCAAGAGTGGGCAAGTGAAAGGCCGGATGCATACAGCATGTAGTAGTCGGCAGCTGATCAACTTCACATTTTTGTTGGGAATTCGCCCGTAACGCTTTAATCGATGTTGCGTCGACTGTACATGTGCTTGCACTTCTCTTTGCCCAGAGGACGCCCGTCGCTGACTGCAGAGTGGTCGCTCTACTGCGGCACTCACCGACAGCACGAACATCTCGTCGGTGTCGGGGTCGAGCGTGGCGCGCTGCGTGAAGCCGGCGGCGGGCGGCGCGCAGGTGGCGGCGGCGGCCAGCGCGCCGCACTGCTTCGTGGTGACGTCGTACCACCACAGGTCTAGCAGGTGCTCCTTGTTGCGCTGCCCGGCGAAGATGTAGAGGCGGCGCTGCACCTGGCGGGGGCGGGGGTGGAAGGGTTGCTTCTTGATCGTCATTTGGTTGGCTTAGACATAATGTAGAGGGGCGTAAATATGTACATATCAATAAATCGGCCCGCATTAGTCCATTGCTGGGCTAATGCGGGCCGACGATAGGATCGCGGAACTCGAAGTGGAGTGAGGTAAAATCAAGTAGCATAATATCTTGAGTCTATCGGAACTCAGCGCAATGAGATCCTAACTCTCAAATAAGACTTTGGAACTCATGAGACAGTGACATGAAACGCCAGATGCACAAGAGCATTCGGAACGCGATTCGGTGCTCAACGAGGTCATAAAGAAGCAAATACGACAAGAACTCCATCGTTTCAATAAAAACAACAATATGGTCAGTCAATAACTACAACCAAGAATAAAAGAAGAAAGAGGGCACACCTCGGTAATAAGTTGCATCGGTAAAGCCTACAACGAATCACAAAACTTGGAAATGCGGTTTTGCGAATAACGGAAATTCTATCGGAGAACAAATCAATGTCTTCGTTTTCGATAGAAAAATCGTCGAGAGATCGAAATTAAAGGTGAATATATAAGGCTGCTTATGTCATGTAAGCGGAATGAAGGTTACGGGATGGAACAGGATAGTGTCCGACGTGCGGCTGCACGCTGCCCTCGTCACCATCTGCGCTCGGCCGATTGGCTCTACGCATGTCATCTTAGTCCAGCTGAAGGAACCTCAGCAATTACAAAATAAATTTTATAGAAACGGAGTGAAGGTCGCGTACCGGATGGAACAGCATGGAGGGCGATGCGCGCGGCTGCACCACCTCTCGTCGCCCTATGACTGATTGACTCTACGCATGTCATCTTAGTCCAGCTAAAGGAAGGTTCCTTTTGGGTTGTGTTTTAGCACAGTTTAATAAGAACAGTTACCCATCTTCATACTAACGTCCGAAACGCGCCTATACAATATACATAACTACGAAACGCGAGGGTATCGGTCCGCTCCGGTTCGGTGGCAGACCGGTGTTCACCGCGCGTGAGTGCAGACGGGCGACGCGTCGGATCGGCTAGCTAGACGAAAATGTCGAAATCAAGTAGACTATATTGCTCGGTGTACGGAAGCTTTTATCCGTATTATAGTTGATATTGATAACCTCCTTTTTTTGAAATAGGTAATTTATTTATTGCAAAATTTCTTGAAATAAAAATACGGTATAGACAATAATTATACAAATGTGAACCCTATATTGATGCGCATAGGGTTTTGAGGAAGCTGCCGAACGTCAAACTAAACTGGTTTACCTATTTTAAGGTAAGTACCTAAGTATATACTTCACTTAATTTTTTTAAATTTTTTATTCTCTTTTTTCCATTAGAATGTATTACAAACTTCTACTTTCTGTTACATTGTGAGCAGAAACTAGACATATTATTTCATATCAACTTGTTAGACTTCATACATACTAAACAAGCACATAATATAAATATCTACGTACAACTCTCGAAATACCTGGTAAATGAGACGACAATATTTAAATGTGGCAGTATCGAATTCGAAACACAAGCGCGTCAACCCTGTCGCGCCTACTCCGATCGAGCGAGCGTAGGTAATAAAATCCGGCGGACGGCCAAGATGGCCTACTGGGTGTTCATTATACTGTGGTTTTAGGTTGGTGAGGTCACCAATTACAAAATAAACTGTATAAAAACGGAGTGAATCTCGCTTACCGGATGGAACAGCATGGAGTGTCCGACGCGCGGCTGTACGCAGCTGTCGTCGCCCTCCGGCTGCTCAGCCAGTAGCAACTGCCACGTGTCCGTGTTTATGTAGTACGCGTACAATCCCGAGTATTGTGGACACACGACTTCGTCGCTGCAACAAGTTAACTTAAAGCAGTTCAAATCGGAATATTAGAGAGGCTCTTAAAAATAGGTACCCACTTTCTCAAAAAGAAAAAAAAAACCAAAACCTATTTTTTTAGATTGATAACTCTTGCTCAACAATGATTTACAGAGATAAGGTACTTAATATCTAGTTCTTAATAGTATACAATCGGCGGTATACAAACAACAATTATATTTGAGAGTAAGACTCTTGAGAAGAGCGTTGGTAGCCTAGTGGGTAGAACATCGGACTCGGAAGCGAGAGACCCAGGTTCGATCCCAAGTGCGGTCATGTACCTATGACTTGGTTTTCTAAGTTATGTGCATTGTGAAGTTATAGTAGCAATACCACACGCTAACGGAGAAGGAAAACATCGTGAGGAAACCTGAGTGTCTGAGCTATTCACATACCTCAGCGCTTGAAATCGCCAATCCGCGGTGGGCACGCGTGGTGATTAAGCCCATACTCTCTCCTGGAGAGAAGACCTGTGCCCTACAGTGGGACGAATATAGGCTGATTATGCAAGATTCTTGTTGGTGCAGCATCCTCCATGCGATCCGGTTATAAGCCCATTCCTTATATTTTTTCCTTATATAGTTTCTAGTGTAATCGGCATGTATAAATGTTTTGTTGGGTTGTCTAGCATCATATCAATTGTGTATATAACAATGCGTTTGCTGTAAAAAGAAAAGAAAAAAAGGCATCTTGGCATAGCGGTGAATTACATGTCGCTCATCCACGATAACAACAACGGAATTACACTTTTGAAAAGTAAGCTATCCAAGTATAAATGCACTTGCCCATTAGCTCAGTTGGGAGACCGCTGGCACGGTTAGCCAGAGGTCGCGGGTTCAGGTCCCGGTATGGGTGGAATTTTTAGCCTATAAATAGGTTTTTAAAATTGTCCTCAGCACGGGTTAGTGCAACAAAAAGAATATAACCTAAGTATATTTTGTTATAATAGTCCTAAAGAACCGCAGAAGAACCCGAGTTACAAATATAGCTCGAAGAATTGCTCAGTTGAAGTGGGAGTGGGTGGGGCACATAGCTCGAAGAACTGATGGCCGTTGGGGCGAAAAAGTTCTGACCTGGCGACCGCGGACCGGACGACGCAGCGCGGGCAGGTCTCCCACCAGATGGTCTGACGACCTGGTTACGGTGGCACAACACCGGGAAACTTGGAAAACCATGAGGGAGGCGTCAAATGGCTGATGATGATGATGATTCCTAAAGGGAAGTTAAACACGAGGTAACATCGATACAATTGAATTTTTATTAATTTCAGTCAAGTGACGCATTATGCATTATATACTGATTCCATCTAGTTTCTGTAAAACCATCGGCGAAATGTTTGCAAAAATGCAATTACGTCGTGGTTAACCCGAATGAGCGATGTTTGAAATTGCCAAAATTACAATTGAATCTGGAATTATAGTTTTGTTTTTCCATTCCGGCATTACTACGATACAATAAGGCGTCGAACCGCACTCACGTGTTGGCCGGTAGCACCCGGCCGCCGAACACGTAGACGGTCTGCGTGTCGGGGTCGAGGCACATCTGGTGATCGAACACGAGCCGCGGCCCGCCCGCCGCCGCCGTGTCCGCGCTCACCAGGGACCACCGGCCCGTCGCCACGGAGAACATGTAGAGGTCGCTCTGTGGACGTGGGGGAACATGTATAGGTCGCTCTGTGGCCGTGGGAGAATATGTGTCTGTGGTCGTGGGGAAATACGTACAGGTCGCTCTGTGGACGTGGAGGAACATGTACAGGTCACTCTGTAGGGTGATCGTGTAAAGCGCGACCATTAAAATAGAAAACTTCGCCATATTGCGGAAAATCAGAGGAACTAATTTCTTTTACTGGCAACAATAACTTTTAACGTCATTTATGAATGTCGATATCTGTCAAATGACAATTGTTCAAAAGTGGTCTATTTTAAAGTTTTTGTGAGTTTCGTGTGCGTTAAAATGTCGAAATTATTCATAGGCGCGAAAGAAAAGTGGTACACAATTTAATAAAGTATTCGTCGGATAGAAAGTCTGCGGGATTAAGCTTCGTTCCTATAAATAACAACACCAAATTAGTCGAATTAGTCTAACTGTAAAATTTCATACTAATTTAACAGTTAGACGATTGGAATTGCTCAGGATTTGGTGCGCGTAATATAGGGACAGGAACCATCTGATACCACCTAATCGTGAAGATGAAGAAATGGCCGAGTCCGTTAAATATTTAGATTCTGAATTTGATGATTGATGAACCACTAATAAGATTATACTTTTCTGAATGGCTTGGTTTATTTGATTTCAATTTAATGTAAATGTAATTTAAAATCATAAAAGGTTACTTACGGTTACCATTTTCTTAATTAAATATCTATCTATTTTTACCTGCGTAGGAACCTTTGTGAAAAAGTTCGCACTATAAAATTTTATGAAAATATTAAGCCTGATAACAAATAAAGCGGCGAATTCAAATTGGTACTACTATGCTAAATGCTGTCATATACAACGAAAATGTTGCTCCTTTAAACCAGGTATTCTATTTTCATGGACACGCTATAATTGGATGCGGAACTATTAGGTAATATTTAAAAGCGTAAGCGAATTGAAGCTAACCTTCATACAGGCCACTAAGAAAGTATTGCGAAAAAAAGTTTTTATGTATGAGAGACTGGCCAGTTGTCAGTCTATTTTGAAAAACGAATCAACGCCTACCAAAGCGCTCTAGAATCGGGGGAAGATTGTGATCGGGAGCTTTTTCAATTTGAGTAGATATTTGGTATCAATTCCTTTACGGAACCAAAGAATGTTAATAAACAATGAAATCAACACCGAATGGTATACTACCAATGCTTGGCAGAAGTTTTCTCTGTTGTGAGCAGCAAGCGACCAAGCGCTCCACCACGACAACACGCCCGCGCACATTGCGCTCATAACAAGGGTCTTCCTGCACAGCACGCCGGTCAAACTCCTCGGTCACCCTCCTTACAGCCCTGCCCTAGCACCGTGTGATTTCTTTTTATTCCCAAAAACAAAAAAAACCAGCCAAGTGCGAGTCGGACTGGAGCACGAATGGTTCCATTCATTATCTATCTATTCATTATCATTATCTATAGAACATTTGAATATTTCCAGCGTCTACCTGTTGCCGTTATTAATATCGCGCAAAAACAGCAAAAAATCACGTTTGTTGTGTGGGAGCCCCCTTAAATATTTAATATATTGTTTTTAGTGTTTGTTGTTAAAGCGGCAACAGAAATACATCATCTGTGAAAAATTTCAACTGTCTATCACGGTCCATGAGATACAGCCTGGTGACAGACGGACGGACGGACAGCGGAGTCTTAGTCCCTTACCCTTTGGGTACGGAACCCTAAAAATCAGCCTAAAGGGATACAATTTTCGTCGCCGGAAGATGCGCTGTCAGCATTCGAGCAGGCTGTAAACGGGGTGTCTGCGGCGGACTGGTGGTGAAAAAAGGTGTTTCGAAAACTAGTTCAGACGCATGAAACTTTGTATAGAGGATTGTGGAGAGTACTTTGAAAACATTTAATAATTTTTTTATTATAGAACACTATTTTATTTTCACAAAACTTTCCGAGTGTCCCACCTATTTGACCCCTGTGGTCGGCGTTGAACACTATTTTGGCAGGAGCGCGGCGAGGACCTGCTCACTTTGCCGCTGTGCGTGCTAAGTAAAGTCCCATAGCCACCTGTGGTGCTGTAAGACCACATGTCGGTAACTAACCTTCATATTTTCCGGCAGACGTTGTGCATTATCCAAGTATCTTCCGAGTGTATAGAGCCTCCTGTGGACTGGGTCGAACACCATTTTGTGGCAGGAACGTGGCGAAGGCCCGCCCACCTCACCGCTGTGCGCGCAGAGTAAAGTCCAGCAGTCATCTGTGGTGCTGTAGGACCACAGGTCGTCGAGGTCCTCTGTACCGTTCCAGCCGCCGAACAGATACAGGGTACCTAGGGGAAACATTTTTGTTTTAGGTATCTATTATAAGTGGAGGGGAAGACAGCTGACCACCCGCTAAATGGTGTGACCAGATCACCAAGGAAACCAAACTCAAGTTTCACCAGGCGGTCCACACAGCGAACGACAGGTCCAGATGGAGAGCACTTTACACCCATCCTCGTCATAGCGGCCACGATCTTCAGCATTAAGGGACCGACTGATTGGATTGCATCTAATAAGCGGTGCTAATGAGGCTCCAGCTGTACGATATCGCCCGCTTCGATTCACACCCTTTACCTAAGGGTTCTGATACATCAAAGTATGGAAAAAATACAAACGCATAGTTGCAGTTGGGTTGTAGGGACTACAATATTTATTTTACTTAATACTTTGAAGTCCGACCATGTTCCAGTAAGTAATTCCGGAATTAAGTTAATAGACGGTTGGACGTCCGTCTCGTACTTGTCTTGCACGAGTCTTGCTCGTACTTGTCCGGTTTTTTAATATTTTATGATGTAATTTTCTGGATATAGGGCGTCCTAGTTTGGGATTAGCATAAGTGATTGCGTCTTATGGATATCTTATGTATAAGTATTTACCAGTAGTAGCGTCCACGACCAACTGGTGTCCGCCGCGAGGGCCCGGCTTGGTGCAGCAAGCGGACGTCTGCGGCGTCGGAGAATCACATGTCTCATACGCATCCGAGCCGTTTGACGACGGTAACTCCTGTGGGTTAAAACATTTTTGTGGTATTGTTGGAGCTTACAATCGATAGGTCTTGAGATTGATGCCGGTTTAGGAGGAAGTCGAACTTAAAGGACCGCGATGGGTCGAGAGAGGCGCAACTGGATCACTGATATTGGTCAGTATCAACATCAGATGACTACTTCTTGAGTAAACGATAGCGCTCACTAACTAAGTAACTAACCACTAAGTTAGTTACTTAGATAGAACGAGGTTTCCGAACTTAGCCTCATGATTGGGCCATTGCAAGTAGCAAAACTGTGAGCTCACTCCAGCCAGCCTATCTCTTTTCAGAAAGCCAGCAGTGCTCTGATGTCACTGCAGGACGGCCGAAGGGATCCCAGCTTTCCAATGATGGCGTTCCGTTGGTTTTCCACGCCTTCACAGTGAATGGTCACATGGGAGGGTGTTTATTCTTCTTTAAGGCATCCCCGGCAAAGCGGGCTATCGGTTAGTCCCATGTTGTAGAAATGTCTATTCAGTGAGCAGTGGCCAGTTAGGATTGCCACAGCTTTGCGCATATTATCTCTTCTCAGACGCAGCAGGTGGTGTGAAAGACGTTTCGAGATTGTTGGTAGAGCCTCCCTGGCTTGTCTGCATCTGGTTTCTGTTCTCCAACGTTCAGAATGCTGGCTTTCTGTGGCAACAGCAGGGGTTCGGGTCCTTCCACTGTAGTTTCCGAGACTCTTCTAGCGAGTTCATCTGCAGCATCATTGCCCAAGGAGCCGCTATGACCCTTTATCCATTGTAATGTGACTCGGTTGTTTGTTGACAGTTTTTCCAACTCAAGGTTACTGTTGCTACCTAGGTTGCAGTGACGCTCACCTGGTCAGTGGGTCGAGCTAACAATCTCGTCAGCATAAAGGAGCGCGAGGGGTGGCAGTCGCGCTCGGTGCAGACGGGGCGCGCAGCGGGCGGGGGGGAGGCGCAGCTCAGTCTCTCCTCCACGGCCACGCTGCAAGCCGACATCTGCCGCCAGCGCGGCGTGTAGGGCTGCCACGAGAGGTACCAGTCGAACTCGCCATCTGTGCCATTTTAATTATTTTGTCATGAAAACGGGGAAATTGCTTCAAACTTAGATTGGAGTGACATTGTTTTTACACCATATCACATACGATCCGGTCTCTACTAATAAGGGTAGACTCAGAAAAACATTATTTTACGATATAAGTCAAATTTTTATTAACACATCAGGCCTTATGAGCACCTAGTAGTGATGAGATAGTTTGAGCGTGATTTGTATGGTCAAACAATCACAAAAATTAATTAGACTTATAGTGAGACATTTTAGTAGTAGTCATAGTTCCGTGTGGCGCCGGATTAAGAATAGCGTCACTCCATTTCCTTCCGTGGATGTCGTAGAAGTCGACTACGGAAATCAATTACCAGGAGACAGGCAGCAGCGTCTTCCTGAGATTCCAACCGCATACTGCGATCGCCAACCCACCTGCCAGGCGTGGCGATTATGCCAAAGCCCCAATGTTTATGAAAATCATGAGGGAGGCCTGTGTCGTGCAGTGGGCGTCGGGTGGCTGATGATAGTGAGACATTTTAAAGTAAGTAACACGATTCCTTAAAACACTCCTTAAGGCGCGATTAAACGACGCGGGCTAGCCCGATCCTACGCGAGCCGAGCCGTCCGTGGAGATGCGGCTCGGCTAAATACGGACGCAAGCCTGCTCGTTTAAACGACGCGGGCTAGCCCGATCCTACGCGAGCCGAGCCGTCCGTGGAGATGCGGCTCAAAATAGGTCTTCCTTCGTCGCGCGCTCTGTGACATCTGTTTAGACGGCGCGTATTAACACAAGCCGAGCCGCAGATGGCGCGCGCGCCTTTGATCTGTGTCGAAAAAACCGACAAGTGATGGATCGTGCGAACTTTGCCGAGCCGCGCCGAGCGCAGTTGTTTACACAGCGCGTGGCGCGGCGAACCACGAGCGGAGCCAGGCTCGGCTCGCGAGTTTGCGCGCCGTTTAAACGCCGCTTTAGAGGCAGTTTAAATCTATGTTTAAGTCTGTGGTAAAGGAAAAAACGCAACCACAGAGTATTTAAACTGCCTCTGAGGAGTGTTTTAAGGAATCCTTTTTCTATAAATAAGGCTGTATGTCTTAAATCAAGAGTTTTACAACATTTGGCAACACATTTTACCCCTCCGGGACACAGGGATGAGTTTATGTGTTGTATTTTTCTCTTTGCAAGCCGCCCCTAGGAGCTAAGCACAGAGCTCACCGTCGGCCGCCTGCTCGATGATCTGCTCAGCGAGCGCGTAGTCTCCGCTCTCGACAAGCGCACCCCACAGCCGCGCCTGCGTCGCGCCCTCGAGCCGCACGCCAGTCTCGCGCGACAGCGCCTCGAACGCGTCCTTGTAGCGGCGCCGACGCAGATGCTTCAGCAGTATGCGCACCGCCTCTTCCTCTTTACGCTGATGACAAGAAAAAAATTTAGTAAAAAAAACACCGCTGGACATAGGCCTCTCCCAAGGCACGGCGCTTCTTTCTGAACACCTTCTTCTCTTACAGTGGACGAGGACAGGCTAATTGATTGATTGAAAAAAGCAACCGACTTCTAGGAAAATACTCACTAAAAAGATGAGTTTGGTTATTTTCTCATGGATCCCACCAAATAGATCTTGACCAAATTTATAAGGGACCACACCCTTCCTTTAAAGATTTAATGAAAACGGACAATGTGGTAAATAATTATCACCGAAAAAAATGGATGAATTGACAACCTCCTCCTGTTCCTTTTTTGAAGTTGGTTAACAAAGCCAGATATGAAAGACCTTCTCTGTACACTCAGGATATAATTTGTAAAGTATTTCTTTATAAATTCGCAAAATTAAAAAACAAAAGATTTTAATACACTTTAAACTTGGTGAATTTTTTTTAAGTTTGTCTCCACTCACCAAATCAATAGTGTCCATGGCAGTTCTTATTAAATCCTCTTGATTCTTCCCATGCAGCTCAACATACCAAATAGTATAGTTATATGCGGGGCCCCAGGACTGTAGTGGCAGTATTTTGATATAAGTCACAGGCAGGTATAGGCCTTCTTTAGTCCGGTGTCGCAGATGAAACACCTCTGTAGCACTGTCGTTCTTCAGACCACTATTTGGGAATTAATTATAGCTTTTTAGGGAAGCATATTAAAAGGGCAATGTGCTTATCTTGTTAGCAGGTAATTAGATGATGAATCCATCATTAGTGCTAAAGATTGAATGGGATTAACTAATTGCTACATTTACAAGCTTACTCTAAGCTCCTGCTTAGTTAATAAATTTTTCATCTACTAATGATTATGCAAAAAAAAAAGGAGCAACAGGTAATGAGGGTTTTGATGTTAGTTGTCTTGGTTTGATAGCATGATGCCCACTATAGCACATTGTCACTTTTTTTTTTCAATACAATCATTAGCACAATGCCAACTATTACAAATCTGCATAAGTGAAATTGCAGTATGCCTAAAATAGGACAACGCCTATTGGCGTAAAAGATTTGTTTAGTCACACTATGCTTACTTTTACAGTCTGCAATACTTTAAATGCGTGGTTTGCCACCGATTTGTACAGCCAAGAACAAAAAACGAAAACTTTTTATAATTATTAAAGTGGGCATGGTGCGATCTGATGTATGAAGATTTGTGCTACTGATTTGTACTGATTGTATTGAAAAGAAATAAAAGTAACAAAGTGCGATAGTGGGCATCGTGTTATCAAACCATTGTCTCATGTCTGAATATTACAGTCTAAATGATACATAATAATATCAATGTTACAACATTACAATGTTACATAGCTTAAATTGAATTGAGAATGTTTCACTACTGATGAAGAACAGTTTTAAAGTTTTAAATTTCTAGAGAAATATATATGAGGTATATCAGGAAGAAAGGAAATTTACTTATTAATAGGTCTAAACCTGTCAATACTCACTCCAATAATAACTCTGACAAGTTCTTATCATCTGTGCCTCCAAGTATTTGAAACTTCTTTAGGTCACTCACATGAGCCTTGATGTACTTGCCGAAGGTGATGCTTTCAACTATAGCTGGAGCATTCAGCTTCAACATAATGTACTGAGATGAGGTGTTACTATCTGTGAACCACCGCGAGAGCTGGTCCGTGGGGTTGTTTACCAATATATTTCTGAAAATGATTTTTATGTTTAAAGGTAAGGTCCTTTTTATGTTTAAAGTAAGGTCCTTTTTACACAGGCCACTGCACAACATGAGAAAATGTGGTGCCAAATAAGAATATCATACATTTCTATGAATGTGCCGTCCTTCTTTATAATACACTAAATGAAATCATAAAAATATTAAATATTTATTCACTATCCCCACGAGTGTAAATAAAACTACAATAGTTTCGTACTTAAAAACATTAATTATGATTTGACTGAATCTCTTTTAGTTATACTGTCATAGATTTACATACACTAACTCACACACAAACACACACTGCCACATATAACTTACACACACAATCCATTCTTGCATAAATTTATTTCATTCTGTTATGAAAATGTAATGAGAATTTTTGCCTAAAATTAATTTCTGTTAATGTAATCTTTGTGTACAATAAAGAATATTCTATCTATCTATCTATAATAATTATCTGTTTAAGTCTTGAATGTATTGCATTTTTTTTTACTCAAAACGTATGCATATTGTTTTCGATTTCATTTTTGAAGCTTTGTTAATTAAATAACTTTTAAAAAAGAATTTTAGAGGAGGAGTGGGGCATTAGCTTATAGTAACGCTACTGTAACACAGGATTAGTATAGGGCTCCCACGCAATTTTTGTGATCTTGATATTGTTTCATGAATAAACGAATTATTATTATTATACAGACTGTAGCAACACTTAACCATACATCATAGCATGACACAACACAAGATTAGTTCTTTATTCACTAGTTTATTCACTATCCCCACGAGTGTAAATAAAACTACAATAGTTTCGTACTTAAAAACATTAATTATGATTTGACTGAATCTCTTTTAGTTATACTGTCATAGATTTACATACACTAACTCACACACAAACACACACTGCCACATATAACTTACACACACAATCCATTCTTGCATAAATTTATTTCATTCTGTTATGAAAATGTAATGAGAATTTTTGCCTAAAATTAATTTCTGTTAATGTAATCTTTGTGTACAATAAAGAATATTCTATCTATCTATCTATAATAATTATCTGTTTAAGTCTTGAATGTATTGCATTTTTTTTTACTCAAAACGTATGCATATTGTTTTCGATTTCATTTTTGAAGCTTTGTTAATTAAATAACTTTTAAAAAAGAATTTTAGAGGAGGAGTGGGGCATTAGCTTATAGTAATGCTACTGTAACACAGGATTAGTATAGGGCTCCCACGCAATTTTTGTGATCTTGATATTGTTTCATGAATAAACGAATTATTATTATTATACAGACTGTAGCAACACTTAACCATACATCATAGCATGACACAACACAAGATTAGTGTATTTTGTTGAATGGCCAATTAACACCATTTAAGAATTCATTAGGAGTGTGCGTTAGGAGAGTGATGTGAACCGTCGTCTCAGTTAACCATATCTAATGGCTCTATTAATAATAAAGCAGACACTTGGTAATGTAAGCCAGGGCAAAGACTATGGTCGCTTGGAATTGTCGCTTGTGTACAAGTATAAGCGATAGGCCGTGTGATATAAATCGTGCCACGCAGTGGCTTGGTGTGCTCTGTGCAGTGGCTCGTATAAGCGTCCACTATGCGGGTGGTAGCTGCACAAGAACTTAATTTCGTGGTCGCTATCATGTAGTATTGCACGATTTCGATCAATAGTGGCAGTGGCCAATGTCGAGTGCCTGGGAAGCATTACAAAACAGCCTGCATAAAATTTCGACCGACAGCGGTCAAACAACTAAAAACCGGGCGGTCAGATTCGTAAGGATCGAAACAGACGTGAAAAGATCGAAATTTCAAGTACTTACTCTGGTACATAGTTAGCGGAGTAACTTGAGTATTTATGTATGGTGTAATCTAGTTTCACAGTTTCGTATTTTTCACCCATTTTGTCTATTTATTTGCGGATTTGCTATCAATCCATTTTATTTTGGCAACAACAAGGTGCATGACCACAGACCACAGAACATTTTTTTTTCATCAAATTCTGTCAATCGTTTCGTCTTAAACGCGTAGTCTTTAAGTACTAGCAGAGAGGAAAACTAGTAAGCATTTAACATCATGTAGCAATAAAACTGAATTCGATTAAAGTGGCTTCTACTTAAATAATCGAATTAGTACATTATCGGAAATAAAATTAAAATTGATAGGGGAGAAAACTCAAAACGTGTTCTGAGGGAGAAAACGACACTGGCAGCCCTAAAATGACACATGACAAGTGCATTCGTAAATGTGTTCTGTGATTCGTAAACATGTACCTATTTATCGTACAGCATTTTTTGCACTAAATTCGTATTATTGCTACAAAAAAATATCTAGTGAATAATTAGGTAATAACAAATTTAAAATGCCCTCCAGAGTACTAATAAATAATTTTATTAAAAATGAAGTGATATTAAATATGAGTAAAAATCGCAATTTATGTGTGAATTGACTAGACTGACTTCATATGTCTAATGTTATTAAACTTGGGTAAAACGTTCTTGTATTAAACATATGAACGCAACTTCTGTTTTTTTTTTAATAGGTTTAACGGCTCTGGATTCTAGTACCTAGGTACTTTTGAGGCTCAATCAAGGCTCAACTTCTATGCCTTCGTTTCCACAGATTAAAAAGACAAATTCATTTCCGAATTTCTGTTTCTGTCGAAAATCTTTCAGTCAGTCAGTGTGTGTTCTTTTGCAAATGATTAGCTATTAGCATAGAGGTAGGTACCTAATTAGTTAGTGCGAAAATATTTATTTACCTATTGTGTTGTGTGCCTATTTATTATAAACTCATCTCTAGGTTTAGTTCAATTCTTGAATTATGGAAGACGAAATAGAAGAATGTATAAGGAAAAAAGTACAATGGAGCCAGTTACCTACGACTGCGAAAAGGGTAATATTCCTTAACCCCACATCGAAAATCACCAGCTCTACGCCTATTTATCTCATAACTATATACCTACTTGCGTTTTTTGCAGCTCCTTGGCGATTCACAAAGAGAATACGAGAAATACATCTTTGAGTTCAGTATTAGAAATCAAATAAGATTCAGGGGAAGTCTTGGTCAGTATTTTACCTACAGTCGTCCATAATATTACACTATTTTGCATACCATATCATATACCATATATTATTATCATGTTGAGATGAAAGTTCATTTGATGAAGGATTGACAACTGCACAAGCAGGTGTTATGCCGTAGAATATTCTGCAGTAGGATTTTTCTCTATTTTTCAACTACAGTTATGTGTAATTTGTTGCAGTGAGGACAGTTCGTAAAGATGAACGCAAATATTATGAGACACTTATCCATAGCAGCATTCAGCGGCTCATGTTGTTTCCCTATCACCTAGCAGATATGATTGTCAAGGGTAATACCTTAATAAATACTTAACATTCTTCTTAACCTAGCTTCTAGAGTCCTGCTTTATTCATCAGACATTAAACAAAAAAAAAAAAATATTTAGAACATTGCTTTTGCATTTCTTCTCATCACACCTTCACATTCAATTAATTAAAATGTTCTTGACATAAATAAATTAACAAGAAATAAATTTCAGAATTTCTTCCCCTAGTAACAAAAATGTTTTGTGCATGGAAAACAGAATGTTTTGTGTAATGTTTGCTAGCGGAGGCTTGCTGTAGGAGTTCATTCTAGTATATTATAATTGGTAATAAGGTGTACCAAAGCTTTGCAAATAATGTGCCTATACTCCAGTTGCAAATAAACATATTAACTGCATACTGGCCTGACCACTGTTACTAACTATAGTTTTTCCTTGACTGAATCTTCAATGTCAGTCAAGCATCATTTGCTCACAGGTATGTAGGTTGTTGACACCTGCACTGGATAATACACTACATTTCATTGTTTGATTGACCCAACTTTGATGGTTTGCCACTTGTGTCCTTGCCTTATACTTCTTGTATCAAAGCTTCTGCAATTAGCAATACTTAATTGCTTGATAAAGCCTGTAACATATTATTTACAACAGAATAGGCATAATATGGCACTAATGTAACAGAATATTTAGCTCGCGGTTATTTGTTTATCTTTAATTACTTACAGTAGTATATTTCAATCCCGTCATCTAACTTTCCAACCTATCTAATTGGAATCAAATAAGTTTCGAACTTGAGTATTCTTTTATTGCCTGTGACTACTTTAGTTCTAAGCCACTCCTGGTTTCTCGTACAATAACAAGCTGTTAATCTACTGTTAACAGCTGTCAGTGGTTGTTTTGGTATGCACTTTAGTCAATTGACAGCTGTTAACAGTAGATTAACAACGTGTTAGTGAACGAGAAACTGGGGGTGAGCATGGTATATTATGATTGTTAGAATTATGTGTCGTTAAGGATAAGTGCCTTGAATGGGTGATTTATATTGCTGTAATTTTATGGTGATTTTTAGAGTTGGTGGTTTTATGGTTATGTATTTAGTTCTTTGACAATTCCAAGAAACAGTAATTTATCTATCTGTAACATTTTCTTATATTGATCTAAATTAACGTAGAGTTTCACACTGCATGAGGTGTGCAACTCTTTAAAATGATAAAAATCCTGCCAAGTGCGGCATGTACTCACCCAGAGACCTCTCCATAACATTTTTTAGTGTGTGTTCATGATCTTCTCAATCTTGATTCATGGTCGAGTTGAGCAGATTCTTCTTTAAGAATTGGCATCCTACTGAGGTTGCACATTACTTGGCAATAATCTCTCAACTCTTTACCCATCAGTCTGCCACCAGCTGATTACGATTTAGGTAAATGTTGACTCACACTTGGCTGATTTGTTAGTATAACAAGGGACTACGATAGACATGTAGGGACTGAACTATAATCATGCAAAGTTTGATACTTGTATAACAGTTTGTGGGTTTGAGGTCCTTGAGAAGTATGTCTGGCGTTACTTTGAATGACAGGATACGCAATAGTGTGATTAGAGAACGGTGTGGACTGAAAGAGGATGTAGTGACTAGAATTGAGAAAGGAATGTTGCGTTGGTTTGGACATGTGGAGAGGATGAAGGAAGATAGATTGGCAAAACAAATATATCGAGCGAATGTGGATGGAAGGGCCGGTAAGGGACGACCCAGACGGACTTACTTCGACCAAATAGAGGATGTATTAACAAAGGGCAAGATAAAAAGTACCCGAAACCGGCGTGCGTGCATGCAACGATTAATGAATGTTGAGGAAGCGAAAGTGATCTGTCAGGATCGTAGCAAGTGGCAGTCCCTGGTCTCTGCCTACCCCTCTGGGATACAAGCGTGAGTTTATGTTATGTTATAATATAACAGTTTTTATAACCTTCCCTTTTGCCATAAAAATAAAAATACTTATTGATTTGTATGATGTAAAAATTTATTTTATGGTAAATAAATATTTTCACTTTCACTTTCTACAATAAAGCAATAACGAAAACCATTAAAAAGTTATGTATCTTGTCTGCCCTTTGCCTCTTCTTGCCCTTATTTTGTAACTTTTTGTATCCACGATAGTACCACATACACTGTCTGTAAATTTCAACTGCTACCTATCACCTTGCTACCAGTTTAAAAGATAAAGCCCTTTATAGGCCGTCAGACAGACAGACTACATAGGCTTAGCAATACTATCCCATTGGAACCTTTCGGGTAAGCAACTCTACAAACTACTGAGAATATAGCAAAAATAACACATAGCTACTGTATTTGAATTAGTACATTTTGTTTCAGGTCTAAGGATAACTCCCTTCATATACTATGTCGAAGTGGTGGCATTGCTTATTGAGCAGGAAAAAAGCTATGACACCATGCCTAACTTCACTGCAGCTGATTGTAAGTCTCTCGGATTTTTTTTAAAGCCTATTCACATTCTACAGCGGCTATCCAGGGTTTAACGTTCATATACATGCAAAAACTAAAATTATGTGGAGGAAATTGTATCGATACCACAAAAAACATACAAATAGTCACAAATAAAAAAAAACATAACAGCCGCACCCTTACGTATTTACACTTTAAAAAAATATTTTACGCGATATTTAAACATATTGATAAAAGCTTCATGTAAGGCACTTCTCACAATTTGTGACGTCACAGTTTGTGTCCGATTTGTATGGATTACAAAAATTTAAACCTATTTAGAGGCTAAAAATTCCACCCACGCCGGGACTTGAACCCGCGACCTCTGGCTCACCGTGCCAGCGCTCTCCCAATTGAGCTAATGGGCAAGTGCAAGCATCGATGAAATTTCGAGCCTCTTTACAAACTTCTTTATTACGTACAGGCAGCGACATCTGACCGAAGCGATTCGCATCACTTGCAGCCCCGAGCAACCCACTTTGCAATTGAATCGTGTGATTTTAAAACAACACAAGTCACATGTGTTTTTAAAATAACACTTGCCCATTTTATTTTAATTAAATTATTTACACCTACCTATTGATTTACATTAGAAAAAAAAATTGTAGTTTATTCATACAGAAATCAATATAATATGCTAAAATATTGCTGATGTAGATATTAGTATTTGAATAAAACTGTTTTTTCTATTTCCTGCAAAGTTGTAATGAAAGGACATGTGTCGTTTTAAAATCACACGATTCAATTATGTTTTTACATCGGAATGATATCGCTGTACCTACATGATTATAATTATAATTTTTGTTGCACTAACCCGTGCTGAGGACAATTTTAAAAACCTATTGAGAGGCTAAAAATTCCACACATGCCGGGACTTGAACCCGCGTGCCAGCGCTCTCCCAACTGAGCTAATGGGCAAGTGCAAGCATCGATGAAATAGGTTTTTAAAATTGTCCTCAGCACGGGTTAGTGCAACAAAAATAATATAATTAAGTACGAAAATACTTCTCGATAGGTTTTATATTGAGAAAAGTGTTAGTTGTAAAGAAAAATCTTTATCAGGATTAGTTATTTTTAACAGACTTCAAAAAAGGAGGAGGTTATCAATTTGACGCGTATCTTATTTTTTTTTTGCTATGTTCCTTCATAACTCCGTCAAATCTTAACCGATTTCGACAATTTTTTTTTGTTCGAATAGATATAACGTCCCATTGGTCCCATTTTCATTGGGTGAAGATCTTATGAAGACTTTCAGAGATGGAGAACGGAACTCTTCAATGGACAGCAGTAAATAAGGACTAACGGGGCCCATCCTTTAGTAATATCCGTATGTTTCATAAAATAGCGTAAAAGTAGTCCCAAGGTAATTTGGTGATGTTCTGGTAAAGACTTTCGGAGACCTATCTCTGAATTCAGAACGTCCAATTTTTATGCGTAAACAATATAAGGCTCTTGTTTATTTTTCTCCCGCTGCTCTCCCACTAAAAATTGAAAAATAAAAAATATTAAATAAAAAATAAAAACCGACTTCGAAACACTACAGCACTAAAAAGTTAGAAATAATTTAAATAATTAGAAGTATTATGGCAATATAGAAGTATAATTTGTAGTCGGTGCCCAGTTTCATGACCAGCACAGATGTTTTGGGCATTGGCTCCAAATTATACTTGTACAATACCTACTTGTATACATACTCCTACTTATTTAAATTATTTCTAACTTGTTAGTGCTGTAGTGTTTCGAAGTCGGTTTTTATTTAATTTTTTTTAATATGGCCTCTCAAATAGGAAGATTTTGTTGTCGATTAGCCTTATTCTTATTCTTATCACATTTCTTATCGTAATGTCAATTTCATTTAATGATGATATTTACTTGAGTTTCGGTTCCTATCAGAGATCTTATCAACACCAATCAAATGACTTAACTCCTTTCATAAATATAAATACACAAGCCTAGGCCATTTGCTGACTGAGAAAACCAGTTTCCTATAAGGATGTCTTATAAGCGTCTTTGATTGTCATGTCCATCCCATTAATATAGACTGCTGGGCAAATACTACCACTGAAACTTAACTGCTCGACAAAAATGGTTTGCAAGGCGCGTCTTTTCAGCTGATTCTGGCATGGCATACTGTAATATTTCGAAGCTTAAGGCGTGGGGCACATAGGAAGGAGGCGGGACGAAGGCGCGGAAAAGACGCGGCGTCCATCCATTCACTTTCATACAAAATATACTGAAGCGATGGGACATACATAGCCCACAGCGATAAAACAGGGGGAAGGGCGCGAACTCTACAAAATGAGTCGCGTGTTTTTCGTGCCTTCGTCTCACGTACTTCCTATGTGCCCCACTCCTTAGCTCTTGCGTCTGGCATTCCGTCTCGCTCGCACATTCTAACATTTTTAATCATTGTACCAAGTATGCTTTTGATAAATGTGGTCTGAGGCTTTGCTAGATTCTAATATTACGTTTTATATTTTACATGTTACATTTTAAAATATGTTTGTTTTCCTACTTAGTTTTTGATAAAGAAAAGTATCTTCCTAAATTATTAAATTGGGTAGGAAATTTGCTCAATCGAAAACTAAGCGTAGGATTACAAAACATGTCTTTGTTATCTAGCAAAGCCAGCAAGCAAATGAGTATTCTATAGAAAAATGTGGTCTGACCACATTTATGTATAGAATACTCATTTTATTACAATGATTGAAATATGTCGCGATGTGTGAGCGAGATGGCACATAATGCCAGACATAACAGCAACCGGAAGGTTCAAAACATAACGCCATTATGCCACCAGCATCAGCTGAGAAGGCGCGTCTCGCCGAGGCGGAGTCGAGGAATCTTCGCCCAGCTGTTTGCTATATTGCCAGACGTAACAGCAGCCTTTGTAACATAGCTCAAATTCTCCAGGCCTCCGCTTGCTCGGCATTGGCCGGAACGAGTACCTCGAGCTGGTCGCAAAAGCACGTTCGTTGGGGCGGCGCGGGCGCGGCAAGGCAATCCGGGCGCTGCTGCCCAAGGTGCCCTGCTGCGTTCCCATACAGCCCTGGTGGCGAGTCGAGCTGGGCTATGTCTTGGAGGAAGATGTTAAGGTTGGTGATGCCTGGGGCCAACATTGTCTTTAAGCCGTGCTCAAGAGCAAGTGTGGCGTGTCGAGCTGGGTTACGTTCTGGAGCAAGATGTCAAGTTTGGTGATGCCTGGGACCCACATTGTCTTTATGCCGTCTTGAGCACTTGAGCAAGGTGTAGGTATGTTTTCAGTTTGTCCAAGCTTATTTCCTCTTTGGATCTGTCGCGTAAGTACTGTTGTGTTTTGAATTTGTATGAGATCTTTAACCGACTACAAAAAAGGAGTTTCTCAGTTTGTCTTATATATCTTTTATGTATTGTTACCGATAATTTCCTTAGCACATTGTCCGATTTTATTGATGGACACAACCATGATGCGATAAGGAATACCGGCTGCGCCACCGAGTCATTAGTGAACTACATTGAACATTAGTGAACTATAGTTTCTGTTTAGCTTATTTTGAAGGCGGTTTCTGTCTTTATATAGCATCAATATAATATAAAACTATAAGAGACATATAACCTGGGTGTCTTTAAAACTAGAGTTAACAGGTAAACAAGAACATCATAGACCCCGACCTCGTTTAACATCAAGCGTAACTGGGGTCAAATGTCAACCTGTCCTAATAAAAATAACAAAAGAACTACTGTCAAACATATTTTATTCATAAACTATGGGCGTTACTTTGATGGCCTCATTTTAATACGAATGAAATTATTGTTTTCGTGGAGGTTCACCCAGCCCAGATTACCAGCTCACCCAGATTATCAAGTGAAACAACTATCCTTAAATTTCTTATTTGATTGCTTTCTTCATTTTACTTAACGTTCTTACACAAGGAAATTATTAATTGAATGTGTTTTAAAACTAACAGTTGTTTGATAGTGTGATCGTTTGTCCCGCTTTAGCCATTGAGCGAGGCCGAGAAGGCGCTAATCGACTTGCTAATCGACCGCGGCTCGCAGACTGCCGGGACGCTCGATTACGATGACGTGAAAACGCTCTACAG